>OX637362.1:6216702-8773792 GCA_951799405.1 Agapetus fuscipes
CTGGCTCTCTTATCTGCCATTAAAATGAGTTATTCAAGCCGATGCTACCCTTTTGGGGTAAAGTAATGGGGTCCACACATGAATTGACTTTAGACAAAATTGTGACATCCCTCGGCCAGTCGCTAGGAAAAAGGCAAACAAATATTGCCCTGGTCTGTGGGAGCTGGAGCTTCCATAGACCACAGCAACAGATCCCAGAAAACATCTCTCCAGCAAGATCCTGTTGTTGATATCCCCTTTGATTGTTGATGTTGAAGATTTGATAAGATGCCCATTGATTGATATCCCCTCTGCAGCTTCTTCCAAAGCTTGCATCATGATTTTTTCAAATTCGGTGTTATCGGTGTTGCAAAGTCGGTCTTGTCAGTGGAATGGCCAAGGGGGCCAAGTGGGCTGATCTTTCCAGCGTATTTGGAATAGAATAACGTTAATTTGATTCCCGCCTGGGTCATTTGACCATAACTTTGACCCTGGTTCAACAGATGTTATTGGGTAATTATGAATTAATACTTCATTAAAATAAACAAAAATGAATTATTAATTGATGATATTAAACCTGTTTCTGGCCAGGCAGAATGGGTTGGTGAATTGCATTCTTCACAAAACTATTTAAAAAAAAAAAAAAGTACAGATCAAATGAAGTAGGTGAGAAAACGCATTCTTGCCTTACGCCTCTTTTTTGCCTCCAGCCTATGCGGTCATGCTATTATGTGCCACATTGAAGATGTTACCTGGCAAGCTCTCCAGCACCCTGACTATGGCGGGCTCGGTGAGTCCAAACAGATCCTCCCCCGTGATGTAGTCGGGCCAGAGGCGCAGGGTGTCGTGCTTGTCCCGCATGGCGGCCAGCGCGGTGAGCAGCGGCGCCCAGGCCGCCCGGGCTGTGCCCCCGCGGCACTCCGTGGCTGAGGGAGGCACGTGGGAGGCGGGCACTCCCGGGCAGGGGGCGTCCTCCTGGCACAGCACGATGAACTCCGGCCGCCCTACCTTCTCCTCGATGGAGCAGATGTAGCGGCAGCGCGCATTGAAGCGCTTGGTGGACCAGTAGAAACGAACCTGTGTACATCAACAAAACATTTTTTTGTAGTAAGTGCAGAGGACTTCAGAATAATCAAAAATTTATTAGTTAGATAGTTTATTAAATACATTATACTTTACAGGGTATCCTAATTTGTATAAATATTTAAAACACATAAATGAAAAATAAACAAAAAAATAAAACAAAATAAATACTTAAATAAAAACTGAAATCAGCTTAGCAGAAACGTAAGCCTCTGTGAGATCTCATTGAGCATAGCCATTGCCCTCCCTATAGACATGACCCTGGGTAGGTTAGTTCTGCATTTTGGGAGTAACATTAGTCTATGTTCTCTATTAGAACTGTTCTCATCAAGATCTTCATCATCATCATACTTCACGCTGAAGAAGCCCATCGTAGAAATGGGCGAAACGTCCGGAAGCTCCAGCTCCCACAGACCACGGCAACAGATCCCGGAAAACTTCACTCCAGCATCATCAGCCGGCCGTGTAAGCCTAAAACTCATATTCATAATGACTTTTATTGGTATTTAAACTGTACCACATGTTCATACATAAATAAAGAAATAAGATGTTTTTACTGTTTGATACATCAACAAGATCTATTCTTTGCCAAGACTAAAAACCAATAGGAAAAGATCATTCAAAGACCAATGTGTTTCTTTGATATTTTGAAACATAAATTCAATTAAAATATGGTAAACTTACAATTTTGTAGCCGATGGGATAGATGTAGTGCGGTGTATGGAAAGCGGCGAGCTGATGCGGCAGCAGCTGTCCCACTGAGAGAAAGATGAGTCCTCCGACCCGCAGCAGATGTGTCAGGTCCAGATGCATGACGGCCGCAACCTGTCTGCTCTCGTCTCGCTGCACATACACCCTCCTCTGAACACTCAGCGTCGTCAGCTCGTTCTCCTTCTCTCCTTTAGGCACATGCGACGAACAGTGGGCTGTCTTGTTCTTGTGAAACACACAATTATCCTTCACGGCACAGCTCAAGTGATAAACATTCGAACAACGTGTTTTGAAACAGCGGACGGTTGCGCCGGTACGGTTGCAAATTATGCAGGCTGTAGTCATGCCAGTTTGCAATGCATTTTCAAAGTTCATCAGTGCTCCGTTGACTGTTTCGTAAACGCCATCGGACCAAAGAGCGCAGTTTAAATGCACCCATTTGTCGACGTCGTAATTAAGTAATCTCGCTGGACCGTCTGCTACTCCGTCTCCCTGTGAATGGCAGAAACAACATCGTCGCAGGTCGTCGGGGAGTTTGGTAGGCATTACGGTTATGCCTGTTCTGAAAACTAGTTCAGTCAGCTCGCGATCTGTGGGCTTCTTGTATCTAGTTGGAGGTACGATGCAGCCTTGAGTCCAGTGTTTGTATTGAAGACCTCGGAAGTGTTTTGGTGGCGGCCCAGATGGACTTTCCTTGTCTTTTAATCCGAGTTTCGCAGGTTTCTCGTGCATTTCAATATCAATGTTCAATTCTTCTTTGAGTGAAATGTTGATTTTGTCTATGTCATCTTTGGTGAGGTCTTCGCTGTCTAAAGAATCCATGAAAGAGAGATCCATTTTTTCTTCTTTGATGATGGGTGTTGTTTCATCTTCCACAACACCAGCTTTTTCGTCTACCAACATGGGAGTTTCTGGTTCTATTTCCTTAATTTCTGCTTTTTGAGGAACATCTGTTTCTTCTTGCAATTTGAGATTAGCTTTGTTGTCCATGAGAATATTAGTAGGTCTCCATGCAAACCTTTTGTAACACTGCGTACTACAAAAGTATAACTCAGTTTCAACATCACTGAGCAGATCATTGCTAGCAGATTTAGGTGAAGTGAGAAGTGGAAATTCAGATGCTTTGGCTCGGACGACTGAATCCAGAATAACAACATCGCAGTGTCTGCAAAACTTAGCTGTACCATTTAAGATGCTTTGGATATCAATAGGCGTACCTTCTTTTCCATCTTTGCCTTTGGAGCGATATAAGCCAAGCTTGTGTGAAGGAGGAGTGGCTGTTCTTTCGACTATTTGATAGGCGGTTGGTGGTGGAATATGAAGAATGCCAGCTAGCTCTCTGAGAACACCCATTATATCTTCAGCAGCTCCGGATGTCAAGGTTAACGTCACCGTTACGTCATCACCGGTTTCTGAAGTTCCAGGATCCACCATTTTAGACTTGATGGAAAGAGCTGTCTCTTTGGCCACATTATTTGTAACATTCTCTACGTCTGTTTCAGGTTCTGTTGCTTGTACGGGTGCTGGTTTTATTCTGATGGGAACTGGTGCTACAATCGGAATAGGAGGTGAAAAAGGTCGACAGACTTCATCATCACTATGGGAATCTTCATCTATTAGTCTCAGTCCGGGGAAAGGACTTGGTTCTTCCAGAAGACAACTCTCAGGGCTTGAACTGCTAACAATTGTATCGGGAGTTTCAACATCTCTTTCTTTACAAAGGAATTCAAGCTTTTTATCATCTGAATCTATGTCCAAACGAATAGGTGAAAATTCTTGATCATAAAACCCTCTTTGTGTAGACGTTGGTGGTTTTTCTGGGATTGTTTCCTCATCCCCAAAAGGTTTTGTATTGTAGAAGTCGACAGCATTTGGGATGCGTGCACTTCCAAATTCTCCAATCAAATCCCCAAACCTCATATTGTAGTCTCGTGAAGAGCCTATTTTTGTGAGGTCTCCAGAACCAAAAACTGGACAAACACCATAGTTTTTACCAAGGAGTGGTTCTTGTACTTGCAAAGGCGGCAATTGACGTAATTGTATCATAAGATTTTCAATGAAAGTATCGTAATCTTCTTCTACTTTGGATCCCTTTCTCGGTCTCTTTTTGTTCACGGCTGGAGTTATTTCAGCTTTAGGTGCATTTAGCTGCATCTGCCGTCGCTTCTGTTGATATTCCCGGCGTTTACGCTTCTTAGCTTCCGATGCCGTTTCCGGAATAGTTCCACTTTCCGTGCTGGCATCCATTGTCATTGGTGTATCAGACAATTCTTCTTTCATGGAAGTGTCTAGTTTACCTACATCAGACGCAGCTGAGACCCCTGACACAGCCGACTGTTGCGAGCTCTCATCCAACAGCTCTTTCTTAACATCTTGAGGCATGAATTGGTGATTAACAGGGCTCTGCTGTGGAACAGAGACTTCTTTTTTGATGTTTTGTGGAGATATTTCTTCATTTGACATTTGATTTGGGAATACTAAAGTCGGTGTCGAAGCAGTTGAAGTAGGTGTGGTGGAAGTTTCCTCTCTTACAATGATTTTGTTGACGGGTTTCCTTATATCCATCAGGGACTGGGTGCAAGTCTGAGTTGTTATGGACGGTTGAGATGTTGTTATCACAGGTGGTGGTGCACTTGCTTGAGTAGATGGAGGTCTAGATATAAATGGTGTTTCTCTAGTTGGAACCAATCTTGGTGAGGTTTTAGCTGGTTCTACTGCCGGTGTGATTGGCACAATGGGTGTTATAGGTGTTAGAGGTAGATGTGGAGGTGGAATAGACGGACGAGCCAGTTGAGCTTCTAGTGAAGCAACTAGTCCTAAGCTTGGAGCAGACCTCCCCAGCAATGTTGAAACTGAAGAACGCTGATTCACAACAGGAGAATTGCCTCCAGAATTTTGCAGCAACTGTTTTAAAAGCACATTTTGAGATTCATCTGTCTTTTGTGCCATGTTAAGTGTTGAAAACTTACACCCACTCATCTCCGAGCTTTGCAGACCACCACTGCTACTGTCATCACAATCCATGGGTTCTGTTTTCACAATCACTGATTCCAGACTCAGACGCTTTACTGGTTGTATTTGTCCCGGACTTGCTTCACTTTTTGCCTCGTCTGTAGATTTGGATCTTTTCAAGGGAGAAATCAATTGATTGTGGAGAAGCAAAGATGGTGAGAACATGTGAGATTTTTGGTTTGTGTTGGCTTGAGTTCCAGGATGACTTGTAGGATGGCCAGTTGATGCTTGAATGTTTCCCATTGATAGAGAAGACAGCCGGGAGCTCATTACTAAAGCCGGTGGCTGGCTTGAACTGATGCTCTGCATTGGTAGTTGTATGCTACTGGTTGAAACATGTCTTGCAGGCTGCAGTAACGTTGAACTCAGGATATTAGTTGATATGAGTTGAGTTTTGTGATGTGCTGATGAAGAAGTGACAGTTTGAATGTTGTTCTGTATAACGGACGACATCATTTGAGAAGAACTGAGTTGTATCTTTGATAGAGCTGGCATCTGAATGATTTGTTGGGTCAATGCAGGAACTTGAACAGTGGAAGTTGGTGTCTCGTCAAAAACAGACTGTTGATTAGAGACAAGTGGAGATTGTATGGGAGACTTGGTAGACAAATGTGGACTGTGTTTTGGTGATGCATTGGGAGAACCATGAGAGGGAGATGGCTGGTTCCTCATCACATTGCCACTCCCAGCTATAGAGTTCATCCTTGAAACTGTGGTTGACACATTCCCAATGGAAGAAGAGTCTGGTTGATTTGCACAGGACATGCTGTTCATCACAGCTTTTTCTACAAGACCCCGGTTAGAATTCTTACTAGTCATCACTTCAACTTTGGTTGAAGGCAACAAATTTTCAAAATTGACTTGGGTGGATGCTCCTAAATCTGCTTGTAAGTTTGTTTTCTTCATAGGTTGTGTTGATTGGTTGCCGGGGGCCTCAACTTTGACAGAAGACATTATGGCACGAAGCTGTTGGCTTACGTTTGAAATGTTTGTAGCCAGCTCTGTAGTTTTCGACAACGGAGACAATTGAGGCATTATTGTTGTAACACGAGAAGTGGCCACAGTTATTGGGCTTTGTGTTAATTCCCGATTACCTCGCATGATGACATGAACTGGGATTGTGGGTTTGAGTGCTTCTTGTGCAGCTTCTGACTTTGCTGTAGCACTGCTGTTTAAATCCTGTCTAATTATGTCATCAAGGTCTGCGATGGATTCATTTTCTCGGTCAATTGTGTTTTCTTGCGATGATTCCGAAGTAGATTCTCTCAATTTTAGCGGGAAATGTTTCCCTTCTCCTCCGATGATCAATAAATCCAGCATATCCTGGAAAGATTCTACTTGTTTCCTTACAATCCCACTGCTTTGACCCCCACTGGTGGCATTGGAATCCTGAGATTGCAGAGAGATGTTGTCTAGATACTTTTCCTGTGAAGGAGTAGGTGAGGGTATGGAAATTTCAATAGACTCTTGTGATGTATCAGAGTTAAGTTTCAATCTTGAATCAAGCACAGATTCAGATACTTTGAATGGGCTGGATTTTCCGCCCATTGATTCAACAGTTTCAGTTGCTTCTATAGCAGCCAAAGCACCAACATCTGCATCAGGTACTGGAGAAATTGCTTTATTGGAATCTGCTTCATCAGTTGTTTCTTCCCCTTTGGTATTTTTCTCTTCATCATCTCCTTCCATTATATTATCAGGCATTGTTTCACTGACTCTATCCGGAGACTTGGAAATTTCAGGTTTCTTAACAACAATAGATGAAATAGTACTTTGAGGCACTTCGGTGCGTTGAGTTATTTCACCCTCAATATCAATTTCTTGCTTCTCTTTAACCATTATTACCGGAGACAATATTTGACTCACTTTCATAGCACTCAAAGCTGAAGGTGGTACATTTGATTTTTGTAAGACTGATGGAGTTACATGAATGGTTTTCGATGGACTTTCTTTGGGAGGATTTGTTCTTGCTGGAGATCCCTTCTCACTTACTTCTTCTTGATTCAAAGAGCTATCTGGAGAAACCATATCATCCTGGAATATTTTAGCAGGCAGATTGACATCCTGAGATACAGACAATGATGAAATACTGGAACTGGATATTGTCAATGTGGACGACTTTTCCAAAGGTTTAACAATCTTTTGCTTCATATGTTGTTGTGTCAATATAGGAATAGACTGCCTTGGGCTGTTAGAAGCATTTGAAGTGTTGAGAGATATGACGGGGCTCAAAGTGGCCATTCTTGGGATGTTTGTAGATATTACACTGATTACTGAAGGAATAGGTTTTGTTGTAGAGGTGGAGAGCAATGTTATAGGCACTTTTTTGACATGAGAAACTGAAGTCACTTGTCCACTAGAAGTCAAAGGCACAATGGGAACATTTAGATTCTTTAAGATAGGAACTGATATTGTCTGATTGGCAATAGAAACTGATGCTACAGTTGCCTGTGAGACTTCATTCAATATTTTGGTGTTGGGGTGGGACGACAGCACTTTGGTTATTAAAGGTAACCTCGTGATCCCTGATCCCACTTTTCCTGTATTCACTATTTTGTATTGTGGAAGAGAAGATGCAGTTTGCGGTTGTTTTGCAGCTAAGCTGATCACAGCTACCGTCTTTTTTGTTGTCTCAGTTCTTGTCATGGTAGCAGGCTGTGACTCGGTAGTTATAGTCACAGAAACCTTCTCAACAGGAGCTACTTTAGATGTTTCTTCTTCTATAGCATCCTCAGGTTTACCACTATCGATTAATTCTTCAAAATCCTCTTCAGTTGCAATGTGTTCTTCTGGTGAAACAGCATTAGAACTGATGACGACAATATCAGATTCCTCTACTTCCTCCTGTGTGCCCACATCAGTTTGGCCCTCAGTTTTACTCGCAGCTGGTGAACCGGGTTTTTCACTTGCTTCACTTTCAATCTCAATACAATTACTGTCATCATCAGTGCCTGTGGGACTGTGAGCATTGCTTTCTCCGTTGGATTCTGAATTCCTCTGAGTGTACCTTATGACCACGCCATCTTCTTTTTGCTCAAAGCTTAATTGTTTAATTGAATCATCACTGTCGCCTGTATATTCCACAACATCAGACGTGAACAGAACATACTCTTGTGGGTCTAAGGGACTGTTGGGTATTTCAGCTATTTCCCCAGCTGGATAAGGTTCCATCACTGACAGTTCTCCTTGATCTGAATCGCCCGCTGCCGCACATAGGGACACTTCTGCTCCAACAAAATTCTTGTCATTTTCATCATCATAATCCAACATTTGTTGTTTATCATCTGGACTACTGTCGATGAGAACTATTTCTTCATCAGACTGTTGGGAGCAATCAATGACAGGAACCTTTTGCCCTGCTTTAGTTTCACCAGCTTTGCCACTAGTTTTAGCTTCTTCAGCTCCCGTAGACTTCCTGGCAGGTTTGCTTTCCTTGTTTTCTTCTATTATGATTTTGACTTTCCCAGGACTGACTGGGGGAGTGTTTGAGCTGTCGTCCATATCATTATACTCAGCATTTACAAGTGATGTAATTTTAGAGTTTGTCGCCATGGCCATTGGCGGTGGTAAATTCTTCATTTGCGTTTTTTTCTTTAGAATTGACACTTTACTGATATGAGGCTCTTTCTTTGGTTTTCCTGATGGCTGAGCACTTTGGCCTGAAAAAAAAAATACAAAATTAGTCTTACAAAAGGTTTTTTAAGTGTGTATCATAAAAAAATTAAGCCCAAAACCAATCAAACTATTTCATACAATCACTGCCTTTGAGATGTGGATGAACGGTCAGATATTAAAGATCGAGTCTCAAATGCTGCAGTTTTTTCACGTACGAATACTTAGTTATTTCAGACGCATAGGGAAAAATAAGAAGTATTGGTTACTACCCCTTATCAATCACACGGAAGAAGGGCTCTAAGTCAAAGGAGAAGATCCTGGTTGAAGAACTTGAGGCAGAGGTTTAGCATTAGCACAAGATCCCTCTTTTGTGCAACAGTACTAAATATACAAATTGCAATGATGATCGCCGATCTTCAAAGATCAAAGAAGAAATAGATATTTATTCTTACCGATCTCTCCAGAAGCAGCACTAGTCCCCTGGCCCACTTCAGGCGTCCTCTTCCCAGGTTTATTCAAGCCCCACATGGGTGAACCGCCTCGCAGCCCCAGCTTAAAGTAGCGGTACTGTCCCAGGCCTGGTGGCAAGGGGACCGGAGCATGTGGGCCTCCTCCACCTCCTCCTCCAACTGTTTCAGGAGGCTGAGGAGAGGGGGAGGGAGCGGGGGCCATGTGGGGGCTCCGCACAGGGTGTGGGGAACTGGGGGGCTGGGATCCCACCAAGGGACTTCGAGCTAACGGGGAATTGGGAGGTTGTCCCATTGGACTGTATTGCTGGCGCTGCATCATTTGTTGCCGTTGCTGAAACAACAAAATACAATGTGATTATTTAACTTTTTTTACATTTCATAAAATGATACATTTTTTTTATTCCTTGACTTATAGGTTGGTATGAGGCTGACCACCCATACTGTAAAAAATGGTTCACTTTGCCAATGTCACCCCTGTTTCAGGGAAGGTCGGCAAAAGTTGTGGGGCTTATGTTCATTTGAGGTTTGGATTTTATTTGTAAGTACACATTCAGCATTTGTAAGCGCGAACTACACTTGTTGGTTTGTGGGCATACATCTGAGAGCTTTAAATGAATATATCCTTGCAACTTAGATTATAGATTTATAGATACATTTAAGCTTTCAAAATGCATTGAGTTTTTAAAAAAATATAGCATAATTTTTAAAGTATAGTTCTTTAACCGCCGTATGCATATCAATGTACGCGATACACAAACTCGCAAATATCGCAAACGCGCTTGAGAAAAAATAAAATATCTGAAACTACAAACCACCTGGCGTCCGCCTGAGTTCCAAAGTCACGTCATTACAAGTCTAGACAAGTAGTTTCTCAAGGGCAGGCTAAGCGTTCGGTTGTTTGTTTAGCGTTTTATAATTTTTCATTATACTCTTCAAAAAGCAGGAGTACTTACGTACATTGTGGTTTCGATTGCTGATTATTTTTTGCCTATTTCTCGGAAAGTACCTGAAGGTAGGGGGTTTACAATATGCACATTTTCGATTTCCGGTAGTATAGGACACATTGTTTTGGGTGGATGTGGCTTCAGTAGACCTAGCCTGACATAGTATTGTACTGAAGTGCACATCCTATGTCATCATAGCCAACGGCGTTACATTATAGCCAGGCTCCATTTCTCGGGATTTTAGTTTTTTAAAATTTCAGCAAAATCAGCAAAATGAAGAGCAAGCATTAAACATCCGGAAGATGAAGTATGATGAGCTTACAGAGTCCGGGGGTGCAGCTCCTGGAGACATGAGAGGCTGAGGACTGCCAAGTGGGGACGACTGCCTGCTGTTGAAATTGGAGCCAACTCTGATACCTGAAATCAAGTAACCAATAAAAACAAAGCTCTTGAGAATAAAAACAAATCCCTCTCACAAATAAAAAAGAATATTTTGTGTCTCACACATCAATTTTATCTAAGTTGCAAGGATATATTAACATTCAAAGTTCATATCAAGTGCATGCCCACAAACAAACACGTGTAAGTTCGCACTTACAAATGCTGAATGTGTACTTACAAATTAAAATCCAAACCTCAAATGAGCATAACCCTGCAAATTTTGCCGACCTTCCCTGGAACAGGGGTGACATTGGCAAAGTGAACCAATCAAAATAAAAAATACATGGAGCATTAGAGAACATTAGTGTTACAAAAATCCTGGGTGTAATCTTACGTATAGTATAGCGAGGTCTTGTTATATTCAGTTTCATTAATTAAACCTTGTTATATTCAGTTTCATTAATTAAACCTTGTTATATTCAGTTTCATTGTTTTTTCTTTTTTGATTGTTCATTTTTCATTGTTTACCTATCAGGTTCCATAGCACATAAATGATTGCTGTAGAAAATGGTTCACTTTGCCAATGTCACCCCTGTTTCAGGAAAGGTCGGCAAGAGTTGCAGGGTGTATGTTCATTTGAGATTTGGGTTACTATGTTGTAGGTTCACATGCGGCATGTGCAAACTCTAACTTATACGTGCCTGCTTGTGAGAATGCATATACACCGCCGGACAAAAAAAATTACGAGTTTACCTGCTACCGCACCGCTTGACTTTACTGAACCCTTTTTCTAAGAAATCCTTTATCGATACCTCTTTCTTTTGTTTGATAAATTAAGGACACATAGTGCCCTTAATTTTGTTATAAAAAATAAAGGTGAATTCACTAAGTATTAAATATTTTTAAATTTTATAAATATGTTTAAATTTTAAATACTTTACATACTTTAAATTTTAAAATAAAGCGATACGAACCTACTTCTTAAATATTAATTAAAAAAAAACATGTATTTTATTATTCCATCACACACACTGGACCTTAAATGAACCGTTATGGATTTCGAATTTTCGGGTAATCTGATACCTGATATATAATGCCAATTTCTAACTACAATTCATGAGTAAGATTTTTTATTTTAACCTTGAAGTAAGGAGTAGTCATCACATATGTCAAACAATACCAAAAAACTAACTAAATATCAAGAATAATTCATTATATGTCAATTTTAGTTTTTTTTTAGGACTCGTAATTTTTTTTGTCCAGGGGTGTACTTAATGTGAATTCCCAATGTAACATATCTTTGCAACTTAGATTAGATAAGATGGATCTTTTAAATTAAAAAAAGGTATTAAACACCATGAAAAGCAAACGACAGACTCTACCAAATGTAAGGCGGAGATTAGGGCATCGTGTGACTTGTTTAATTAAGATAATATTAAGCTACGCTCAATGCTTTGTGGTAATAGGAATTAATATAAATTACGCATTTACCTTGCTGATGCAAGGCGTGGTGAGCCGGAGGCCTAACGAATCTGGTCTGCAGCGGTGACCCCTGCGGGCGCGGGAAGACCACTTGGGGGGAGCGGTTGCCTCCACCCCCGCCTCCCCCTCCCCCCACGGGGCTGAAGGGGGGCGGAGGCGTGCTGTTGGCGCGGGGGGAGGCGCCACCACTCAGCGAGCCACTCTGGAACATCACAAACACTAAATAAGTTAACCTTCATCTTTTTTTCATCTTGCCATTGTTGCGACAAGAGAAGGAGGTATAAGTGAGGATATTTCATTAGAACAGGCGCATGTTAGTATCGATAGAAGAGGCTGAACATTCCAACTTTCTTTCTATGCTCAAAGGAATTTAGTTATATTTTGATTGGTTTGTGTATTAACACTGAAAATTCATTTTGATTTAATTCTATTAAACTTATGGAACAGCGTTTTTCAACCTGTGGGTCGCGACCCCCTGGAGGGTCGCGGAGCCTCTGTAGAAGGTCGCGAGAGGTCGGGAAAACTTCAGTTTTTTTATACAACATATAATTTGTGAGACTTGTGAGGCAAATAACGCAAACGCTTAATTTTTTGTAAGTATTATATATTTTTAACATACATGGAAAAAAGGGTTGGGGGGTCGCGAAATATTTTTTGATACTAGGGGGTCGTGTCATGAAAAAGGTTGAAAAACACTGGTATAGAACAACAAAAAATCTTATAAAACACTGTTTTCTTTTCACAATTATATTAATTATATTTCAATTAATAATTACTTATATTTTCGATCATGTCAGTCATCTTCATTGTGAAAATAAAACAGTGTTTTATTAGATTTTTTTAAAGTTCTATAAAGTTTATTAGAACTTAATCAAAAGGAATTTCGGTTGGCTCTGAGAGTAGGTACTTATATGAGCTTCAATAATAGGTTCTTAGATGAATCATTAATAATAGCATAGTATAAGCACCTGCATAGATTGAAATTGTGGTGAATGAGGGTTGACAGGACTGTGCATGTTCTGCATCACTGCCTGTCCTTGTCCGCCCATCTGCTGTTGCTGGTGTTCCATTCTCATCCGATTCATTAAGCCTGTGATATAGCCTCCGCTGGCATTTTGTTGCTGCTGCTGGGGTTGTTGTTGTTGCTGCTGCTGCTGTAGTTGTTGCTGCTGTAATTGCTGATGCTGAAGTTGTTGTTGTTGTTGTTGTTGCTGCTGATGTAATTGTTGTTGAGTCATTTGCTGTTGTTGCTGCTGATTCATTTGCTGTTGTTGCTGTTGGTTCATTTGTTGTTGCTGCTGTTGTTGCTGCTGCTGTTGTTGCTGTTGCTGCTGCTGTTGTTGCTGCTGATTCATTTGTTGTTGTTGCTGCGGCGTCATTTGTTGTTGTTGTTGTTGCTGCGGCGTCATTTGTTGCTGTGATTGCTGTTCCAACCTTTGATTCAGCAAACCTTCCATCATTCCAGCGCCTTCCAGCTGCTGTTGCTGTTCAGAAGGTTGATCAGACTTCTGTTCACCAGGATTCTGCAATATCCTATCAATCATGCCAGCAGCGTCCATTTGCGTTGACTGTTGATCTTGTAATAGTTTTTGCTGTTGCAACTGCCTCTGTTGCTGCAACTGTTGCTGCTGCTGTTGCAGTTTCTGTTGTTGTAGTTGTTGCATATCCATTCTCTGTGGTCCAGGACTGGGCATAGGCAACGGTCTAGTTTGCCCTTGCCCAACCAGTTGTTGATGCTCCACATTTCTGTTCACCATTCCAATGACATTTCCTCCCATTACATTTGGTTGTTGATGCTGCTGTTGCTGCATCTGTTGTCTCATTTGAGGATTCTGCTGATTTTGCATCTGTTGTTGATTGCCTTGCATCATTTGTTGTTGATTCATCATGTTAATCCTCTGTTGTTGGCTGATCATCGTCTGCTGACTTTGCTGTTGTGTTATTTGTGTTTGCTGTCCTTGGGATAGACCTGGAGACTGTTGTGAGAGAACTTGTTGGCGGAACATAGCTTGCTGACCCATTCCAGGTTGTTGGCCCATGATGGTTCCTTGTTGCGGCATCTTTTGCTGTTGTTGCATCTGTTGCTGTCCCATCACATTAGGTGGCTGTTGTGCCATCACATTTCCTTGCTGTTGATTTATCATGCCACCCTGTTGTTGATTTATTGGCAATCCTGGTTGCTGCATGAGATGTGGTTGTTGTTGTTGTTGCTGCTGTTGTTGCTTTTTATTTTGGTATTCCTGTTGGAGCAGAAACCACATAATTAGAGTTACTTCAAGGTACAAACAATCAATACCTGTTTTTAGCAATTGAAGATTATATATAATAATAATAATAGGATGATTTATTTGGTGAATGCTGTTTCTGTGTGAATCACATCTCAACAGCCCTCGCCAGCTTGGTTGTCACTATAGAAAGTGTCAATTCTCAAGCAAGACCCAGTTGCTGTAAGGCTAGATGGACCTTCGATGATTGGTCTTTGGTAAGGGTAAGTATTTGAATTTTTCAACCCAGCGAAGAGCATATTTGAAAATATACATGTTTTTTTTGTTCTCCGCTTGGAAACCCACAACTTGTCCAAAGCGCTCAACACTAGACTACGGTCCGGACGGGATAATGATGGAATATTACCTGTATCAGCATGCTATGCTGACGACTCTGCTTCCTTGCAGACTCCAGATGTTTCTGTAGAACAGCCTGCTCTCCTGAAACCCTTGTTAGCTCAACTGCATCAGCTGGTGCCAGCTCGTTGTTAGATTTGCGTAGTTGTCTTTGCTTACTGTTTAATGACTGTAAAAATAACAGATTTATTTATTATATTTTGTATTGTTTGGGTATTAACACTGTGAAAATTCATATTCAATAATTTATTTATTTTTTAGGATTTAAATTAAAACACTTACGAAACCAAACATTTCAAGACAAAGACAGAATAGAAACACATTTCAAGGTACATTCAATCAAAAACATAATCATCAAAACAAGAAGGAAATCCTACCTTTCTGATCTTCCTGAGCTTCTGCACCTCAGTCTCGTAGTATTTGAGTTGGTGCGTGAGCAAGGTGTTCTGCTGCTGCAGCCACTGCTCGTACAGCAGCTGCGCCTGGCGATCTGCCTCAGTCGCAACAGTCTCCGGGGGCAGCGGGGGCGCGGGGAGGTGGGGCGTGTTGTACAGGGGGACGGTGCCCACCTGCAATCAAACAAAATCATTGATTAATTAAAACTATCTATCTATAATCTAAGTTGCAAGGGTATCTTAACATTCAAAGATCATATCAAATGCATGCCTACAAACACATGTAAGTTCCCGCTTACAAATGCTGAATGTGTACAAATTAAAATCTAAGCCTCAAATGAACATAAGCCCTGCAACTTTTGCCGACCTTCAAATGAACGTAAACCTCAAATAAACATACAAACTGCAACTTTTGCCGACCTTCCCTGGAACAGGGGTGACATTGGCAAAGTGAACCATTTTTAACAGTATGGGTGGTCAGCCTCATACCAACCTATAAGTCGAGGAATATTATGGATATGAAGTTTGGGATACGGATATGGATACAGATTTTGGTAAAATTAAATTTTGGTTTCAGATTCGAAAACGGGATAATTTGGGATATCCGCTTGTTTCGGTTATGGATATGAGATTTTTTTTAAATTGTAATTGCATACCTAATACGTAAAAATGAGAAAATAAACTTTATATTTTACTTCTAGGTTATGATTTGGTTTTACAATCATAGTCATATGTTATATGAGTGATTATTGTAGCTATTCTTTTATTTTATTTATTTTGGATATCAGTTTCGGTTACGGATACGGATATGCATAACATCCCTGACAGAAACATAACAAAAATTAAGAAAGCACCATGATGATTTGACAAAAAAATTGCGCAAATCATGGTTTCGAAGCTACACAATGAACACTTAAATAAATGCATTTGAATTTGATTACTGAAACTTGTGCAAAATTCCGCTGACAGAATTTGCCAAAATTGAAGAGTTTGTGATAATATCAGGCATTAATCTTTATGCAAGCAAATACAAACTTTAATCAGTGCAAATACAAAATTTGAATCAGAAATATTGAGTTTCATAAATATATCGCCTGTCTTATCTTTGGCCTCTCAGTCAGCTCCTTGGAAGATTTTCAAACTGAGCAAGCAAGAAAGAACTCAAAAAGTTAGCGCTATGGTCAAACAATCAAGACAGGGAACTAGCACGTTTGAAACACTCAAGTGTCAGTCGCCGGCTGTGTAAGCTAAATTTCTATTCAACGTAGATCTTCTTCTTCGAGTGCTGTCACATCTTCTAGTGTTGACGATCACATGCAAGAAGCTCCTCCTTTGAGCAATTTTGCGCTTCCTTTTGCATAATGTCGACCCTGGTTCAACAGATGCCATTGCATGCACACAAGCTTCTGCTTTTGGATGAAGCTGCATCCGCAGCGGATTCACAGTAATCCTGTCCTTAGATTTAAATTATTATTATTATATTTTTTAGGGTTTGGTGGTTTACACAGTGAAAGTCCATTGTATATTAATTAAAAAACACACTGTTTCAATTCACTTATTATTTATTTTAAATATGCCAAACGTTTTCGCCTAAAAAGGCATCCTCAGGACAATGACAATGACAAATCAAAATCTTTCAATGACATGACTGAATCTGACAATGACAATGACAAATCAAAAATGATTTTGATTTGTCATTGTCATTGTCCTGAGGATGCCTTTTTAGGCGAAAACGTTTGGCATATTTAAAATAAATAATAAGTGAATTGCAACAGTGTGTTTTTTAATTTGTGAAATAGCTGAGCATCCACGGTCTCACCGAGTCAGGTCTCTAATTTTGAAAATCCAAGACCCAAACTCAGGCCCGCCGCACGGAGTCAGGATGAGATGGGAGTCACAGGACTTACGACCTGTCTCTGGTTGGTTAAGGATCCTTTCGTCATGACAACGTTCCCAATTCCTCCCAACTCATCCTTCCTTCCAATATGTAAGTCCTAAGATTAACTACATTGCATGTCCAGAGGTGTCTGGGCTCTCAGATCTTCGCAGCCAAATGTGGTATGATCCCGAGATGGCCGCTTTTGTTAGTCTTTCCAGAAATCCATTTATTTGGGATCTATTCAGTCCCAGATCCTTAAGGAAAGTATATACCGATTTGGCTGGCAGTCCTCTCGCTCCCACCTCCACTGCATACAATCTTGTGGTATATCCATTATTTGTGATTTCATCCACTAGTCCTTTATACCTATTTAGTTTGTAGGCATGGTCCTTAGGGATGTTCATCTCCCACGGCACCGTCAATTCAACCAAGAGTACTTGCTTTAGTTCATTTGAGTATAGAACTATGTCGGGTCTCAAAGCCGTAGTGCATAGTTCTCCTGGGATATATTATTATTATTATTTCGTATTATGTCGTATTATTTCGTATTACAGCGGAGGAGCTCCAGATGATACTCACCAAAATGAATGATGCTTTTAGTAAGAACGGTTTAAAAGTGAATGCCAGTAAGACGAAAGTATTAGTGTTTGACAGGACTGAGGAATGCGAGGAAATTGAGATAAGACTGAATGAAACAAGAGTAGAGGTCGTGAAAGAATTTGATTATCTGGGAAGCAAGTTTGAGTCGAATGGGAAATTGACGATAGAATTGGAAAAGCGCGCTAGTAGAGGAAGAAGTGTAATGGGAACGATTGGAAGAATTGCAAGAAATAGGAAACTTACGAAGAATATGAGATTGGCGGTCTACAATGGCATCCGACATTGATGTATGGAAGTGAGGCGTGGACAGTTAATGAATGTGAGCTGAGTAAAGTATGTACGGTTGAAATGGCTTACCTGAGAGCAATGGCTGGAAAGACACTGAATGATAGAGTACGTAATGATTGGGTGATGAACGAGTGTGGTATAAAAGAGAATATGAGAATGAAAGTACAAAAAAGTACGATGAGATGGTTCGGACATCTCGAAAGAATGAATGTTGACCGACTAACGAAGAAAGTGTACAAAGGAAATGTCAGAGGAAAGCGCGGAAGGGGAAGGCCGAGGAAAGAATGGTTGGACCAAATAGGTGAGATTGCGAAAGAATGGAACCTGCAGAGTGAGAACAAGAGAAGAGTATGTATGAAAAAGGTGATGAATATTGAGGAAATGAAAGTGGTTTGTAAGGACAGAAAAAAGTGGAGGCGCATCTGCGGAGGTACCGGCCACCCCTAGTGGAACGGCGGCAGGATACAGTACAGTACAGATGTGTATCATTATTCACGCTACTCGTGATCTAGCAACAATCCCACAAGGAGTGCCACCCGAGGAATGCTATTAGCTTCAGTAATATCGAACCATTTACTTTTAGAGTCATGGGCTCGCCTCTGACCTAGAGGTGTTTATTTTGTCGTGCCGTTGCTATTACTTCACGGGAAGGCCTTCCGCCACTTGAGAAATTATATAGCTTTGTATGAGTGTCCATGTGCTGTGGGTCCTTCTGACACATACATACAGGACACCCAGGTATGAGGAGGGTTTGAGCATGCCTTCCTGTCTCTCGCAGCTCTAAATAGATCTTCTACTACGACTGTGAATCTAATGAATGTAAAATGATTACTTGAGGTTGTCCCGGTGTGGAGACGGGGGAGTTGTTTTGCTGCCACGCCTGCTGCTGCTGCTGTTGCTGCTGCTGTGGGGGCAGGGCGGTCTCCGGGGGCGGCAGAGGCCCTTCAGGTGCCTCCCCCCCGCCTCCCTGCCGCCCCTGCTCCCTCTTCTCCTGCTCCAGAAGCTCCTCTAGCAAGAGCGGCTGCTCCTAACCACAAAATGAACTTAGCGACACTCTTACAAAGACAATCAGTATTCAGTTTCAATCCAAGACAGTTTCTAGACTTACAATTTATTTGCAAGCATTTAAATCTACAGATGATCCATGGATCATTGATTTGTTGAATGGAAAATTCACTTTAGGCAGCGGATCTAATCTTATCTGTTCTAATCTAAGTTGCAAAGATGTGTTACATTGGGGATTCACATTATATGCATTCTCACAAACAGACATGTGCAAGTTCGCGCTTGCACATGCCGCATGTGAACCTACATACAACATAAAAACCCAAATGGACATATATCCTGCAACTCTTGTCGTCCTTCCCTGAAACAGGGGTGACATTGGCAAAATGAACAATTTTTTACAGCATGGGTGGTCAGCAAGTCAAGGAATGAACGGCGGATGAGCCATGAATTTTGTCTGTGTAAATAACACCGTTAGTTCTACAATGAATATTTAATTTTTTAAGGTGTTATAGATTTAGGAAAAACATATGTAACATTGGCAATTTCTCATTGAGACCACAATGCAATGGAACTAAGCTGCATGTATAGTGCAACTTTTCCCCACATTGTCTCCGACGGAGTCGCATGTGGTGAGTTGAACCTTTTTTATTTTCACGGGTAAGGTGACTTACACCAACCACTTCACTTGAAGTGGGGATTTTCCACATCCCGAGGGGAATACTTTTCATTTCTTGTGAAATCTTGGGTTTGAAATAAACACCAAAATGAGACATTATCTCTCACACCCACGCTGGGGATTGAACCTTAGCACTTTGGCATGGAATGAAAGCATTCTACTAACTGAGCTATCGTTCTGAACAAGGCACAGATTTTTTTATAAAAAGTAGACAATAACACAGTACTAAAAGACTGAAAGCATGCATTTTTTGCACGTTTGAGGTTTATGTGCCTAGGGTCCTTAGCAATCAATAACAAAATGATTTGTATAAAAACAAAGGCACAATCAAAATATTTTTTTTAAAATGAAATAAATGTATTGAATCACAGGCAATCATTTCAACATATTTATCTCATTTAAAAAATAACCGTAGTTCCCCACCTTTGTTTCTCAAGTTAGCAACCCATCCAGACGATTTTTCATTTCTTTTGTCTATGGTATTTGTGCCGAGTACATGCTTGAAATATATAAGTTAGCTCTAATTGTGAAAGAAAATATTTGAGCCGTTTAGAAACAAAGGCGGCAAAATCTCAATTTAGCTATCAACCGTATCAGTTAATAGCAAACAATAAAGCATGGCCTGCTATCAACAATTCTTATGAAGAACACTGACTGCCTGAGCAGCTGTTCATGCATGTTTTATCGCTTGCTATCAACTTGTCCCCCCAGTGCTTGTTTGGCTCATCTATCATTTTTTCATTCTTTCAATGGATTTGTCTTTAAAATCACATTTTATACAACCCGAGTTAGGATAAACACCTAAATGTATATCTCATAAGATACATTGGTCCAGTACATATACAAGCATTGCTCATGTGAAAATTACCTCTGTGGGGAGGTAAGACAAGCACTAAAGTGACAAACTGATACCATCGCAAGCTAAGTCGAGGCTGCTCACCCTAACCACAAAATATACGGGGCTATTCTTAGACATTTTATTCGTCGGTTGAGCCCACGCTTTGACAAACTAATGATGCCTGTGCTGGAAGTCTCATCCCCACGGTCATTCTTACCTACCAAATTTTGGTAATATTTGAATGAAGACTAATCAGCTGTTCACTTGCGGCCGTCTTGGATTGACAGGTCTTCATACAAATGCATCATTAGTTTGTCAAAGTGTGGGCTCAACGGACGACTAAAATGTCTAAGAATATCACCGATAGGGTTTAAGAGGTCTTGTTGTATTGTTCCATCAACCGTTCAAATCTGCTTGAAAAACATGTGAAAACTATGTACAGGGGTTTTGGTGATATTTGTAACATAATACTCATGCACAATAATAAATTAAAATAAAGCATAAATGTACATGCCAGGTTAAATAAAAATTCACTTTTATGTAGAAGCACATGCAAAAATAATAATGAAATAAGCCTTGTAACTTATACAGGTTTATCAGGTCAGTCTTTAGCTAAAAACTATTTTTTGTGCAGTCAAACTTGGTTATGGCGATAAAGGACATAGCGAGTTTGTCGGTGTAATGAGCAATTACTCACTGATACGGTTAGTTCAAGCTAATTTTCATACAAACATTTTCAAATATAACAGCCCGCTTAAATCATGTAATGTCAAAATGATATGGCCAGCTCAATGTGCCCAACTTAAAAAAAATTTAAACAGTCTTATAATGATGTCATAAACTAGACAAAGAAAGCTACCTGGCCGGTTCGGCAGTGGGCCTTCCAGTTATCAAATTTATTCTTTAGTTTGGCTGCTGCATCCTAAATTGTATCTAGTTTTTCCAACTTACAAAAAAAAAAATACAAAATGTGTTGCTTTTTTAATATGCAAGTTTTCATACCACGGCATAAACAACAAGATAGCAGGGTAAGTACTTTTCTCACTCACTTCTACTGTAAAAAATGGTTCACTTTGGCATGTCACCCCCGTGTCAGGAAAGAGCTGCAAGAGTTGTAGGGCTTATGTTCATTTGAGATTTTTACTTTTATTTAGTTAACAAGCGGCGGCATGTGTAAGTGCAAACTTATACAAGTACAGTATTGTTCGAATTAATGTGAACACAAGTAAAAATTTGAAAAAAGCAACATTTATTAGTTATGGAACAAAAAAATAGATACATGAATACAATTTGAATTGTTTTAATAGAAAATGTGTCCTCCCTTGACTTTTATAACTTCTTTAACACGTTTCGGCATAGAATCGACAAGTTTTTTACAATTTTCTGATATTTGCTGGTCTCGAAACCATGTATGGATTACAGCCTCAATCAGTTTTGTTTTTGTTGTGCAATCTGTTTTACGAAGTCTAGCTTTTACAATAGCCCACAGATTTTCAATGGGATTAAGGTCCGGTGAGTTTCCTGGCCATTCAAGGCATGATATATTTTTGTCCTTGAAATATTTCATCATGATCTTGGACACGTGGCATGGAGCCGAATCCTGTTGAAAAACTTCTTGACCGTTGGCATCAACTTTTCTTAGTTCAACTTCCAATCTCTGTTCTAGCAAGTCTCTGTATTTTTGCGAGTTCATCATCCCTTCGATCGGCACAAGGCATCCGGTACCTTTATAAGAAAAGCAGCCCCAAAACATCTTTAATGGATGTTTAACTGTATGATCAATATGAGCCGTCGTAATCTTATGCCACGTGTCCAAGATCATGATGAAATATTTCAAGGACAAAAATATATCATGCCTTGAATGGCCAGGAAACTCACCGGACCTTAATCCCATTGAAAATCTGTGGGCTATTGTAAAAGCTAGACTTCGTAAAACAGATTGCACAACAAAAACAAAACTGATTGAGGCTGTAATCCATACATGGTTTCGAGACCAGCAAATATCAGAAAATTGTAAAAAACTTGTCGATTCTATGCCGAAACGTGTTAAAGAAGTTATAAGAGTCAAGGGAAGACACATTTTCTATTAAAACAATTTAAATTGTATTCATGTATCTGTTTTTTTTTTTCCATAACTAATAAATGTTGCTTTTTTCAAAATTTCACTTGTGTTCAGATTAATTCGAACAATACTGTATGCTTGTAAGCATGCATTAAATATGACTTTTAAATGTCAAAATCTCTTTTCAACTTAGATTATAAATTATAGATGTTTATTATGAGTAACGACAAAATTGATTGGTCCCTTTGTGCTCGTTACAACCGAGTTTGACTGTATCTGACTTTCGTCCAGCTATACCACAACTATAAATTGCTATTTTGATTGCTAATTTTCACCGAAGAGGCACAAGAAGATCTTATCGCAGATAGGAAGTAGACTATTAACATAAAGTGGTTTTTAGGTCATGCTGAGGCAGTTTACACAATATATAGTATTATTCTAGTAAGGCACAGGGTTTGGGTTATTGACTTGGGGCAGATTTTTCATCAGAGAACAAACAGCTGTCCATCAAATGTTTATTTGATGGCTAACTTCCTATTCCCGGTGTTGAAAATTCAGAGAAACATGGCAAGTCAGTGCAGAACTAAATGCGAAAATCTAGGATTGTTTTTAAAAGTGTGATAAATATATGGATCCTGTCGATAGCTTAGTTGATAACTATTTGGCTTTCGAAGACAATGAGCTAAGGTCCGATCCCCACTAAGGCTATTGAAAATTACTTCCAGTTCAGGTGCTCATTTCAAATCCAAAAATCATAGAACCAGCAAGACAATAAATGAGAACCTGCCCTTCTAAAAACAAGGATACACCCACTTCAAATTCAAGTCGGTGGCGTAAAGCCGGCCCCCTTCCCTGTGAAAATAAGTAGGTTCCACTTGCCACACATGACCCCTACAGGCACAACCGGTAAGAGTTACACTGTATGTGTGGATTACTAGTGTTTTTTTTGTGTTTAACTGAAGCCTAAAAAATGACATACATATTATGTTTCCATATATTTATCTCAATTTAGAAAAAACAGATTGTCGCCTTTAATTCTATATGACTCAACTGAAGAAGTGAATTGACCGAAACAAGTGCTGGGGGGACTATAAGAATTATATCTTGACTTACATGAAACGTGGGCATTCTACATCTTCTTTTTTAGATTAAAAAGGTCTCTGCTGCAAGTAATGCAAGTAATGCAAGCAAGACCAAGCTGCTCAAAGGCTGGATGAACCTTTGAGACCGGTCTTTGATAAGGGTAGATGAATTTTTCAGAAGTAGAAGCATTTTTGAAAAATATTTTTGATTGTTCGTGCTCCAACGAGAATTAAATCACTACCTTCTGATTATGTATTTGTAGCATTGATCACTAATCAGCTAGAAATTATTTCATCTTGAGACCTAGGGATCACATTTGTTACCCAGAGTTGTCATTAGACATTTTTAATGGACTCATCACACATTGTCGGTGAACATCACACCTCTATGTGACTAGGGTCCTTAGAAACAATAAAAAAACCTTTTTCCTAGCAAACCGGTCGTGTGGCTTAACAATTTTTGCCCATTGGTTAGGTTCATCAAATAAGAGATAATGTATAAATATTTTCAATAATGACAATTATATTAATTTTTAAATCTGAACAAATTTCAAAACTTAATTTAAATTGGATATTTAACGAACCGTTTAGAGAGAACTTACATCATTCTCGACATTTCGTCAGCGACGTAGCCGACGTCTTCAGGAGAACATCCTCTCTGCACGACGACTGAGGATGAACTGAATTTGAAAACACTATTGTCACAAATCACTGCCTACCTTCGAACGAAGGTAGTTATTATGTTAAGGCAGTGATTTGTGACAATAGTGTATTCAAATTCAGTTCATCCTCAGTCGTCATGCAGAGAGGATGTTCTCCTGAAGACGTCGGCTACGTCGCTGACGAAACGTCGAGAATGATGTAAGTTCTCTCTAAACGGTTTGTTAAATATCCGATTTAAATTAAGTTTTGAAATTTGTTCAGTTTTAAAAATTAATATAATTGTCAAAATGTCAAACGACCGTAATTCTAACTTAAACCTAACTATCTTCAATAATGCCCACAATCTGATGCAAGCCAAACTTTCGGAAAGTCTCTATGTTAATATTTGCAATTAATAGGGAACAGAAGTGAGCTATGATATTCTAGAGAACAGCAGTGAGTTAGTAACGAGGTGACAGTAGGACCAAACTGGGAATAGGAGAGAAGATGTAACCATGGGACAAGGTTGAGAATATGATACGAGAAACAATAGGGTTAAGGCATCACTTAAACCCTATTGTTGGAGGATGGAGTTGACATGACCAGAACAGGGGTTTAGATGAGGATTGGGGATACAATATAACAAAGATGATTCAAGGATGGAGTTGACAGTAGAATAAGAACAGGAAAAGATTGACTAGGATTAGGGGGACAATGGGGCAAAGGCGATACAAGGATGACAAAAGGCTAGAGTTGACAGTAGGACAAGAATAACAAAGGGTTATGGAAGGGCAGATTAAGAAACTGCGCCAATAGAACAGGGACATAGAATCAATCCGGTTTTATTCAAAACCAACATCATCGCCACTTCCGTGCAGCGCCTCATAACAGAAGCAACACCCTGCGGCACCCTTCCAGGGTGACATAGACCCCCAACACTTTCAAGAATTGGGGAGCCTCCCGCACAGGATTTCTTAAAATAAAAAAAAAGGGATGGGAAGTGAGAATAGGACGAATATGACGGAAGGTGGCAATAAGACAAGGGTGACAAAGGATGGCAATAGGACAGGAGAGATGCTACTAAGACAGAGACGACAGTAGAAAGGGAAGACAGAGGGTGACAATATATGACAGAATAGGGGAGCCACTACGACACAAGTGACAATTGGCGCTTAATTAAAAAGTGCCTCTATGACACAAGTGACAGAAGATATTACTAGGACAGAGGTGCCAATAGGACAGACACTTAGACAGGGGTGACTATAGGATAGAGATAATAGAACAGGGATGAAAGAATTTGGAAAGGACGGAGATGATAATGGGTGCTAATAGGTCAGAGGGTGCCACTAGAACAGGGGCAACAAAGGGTGAGAATAGGACAGAGGTGACAGAGGGCATGGAGACAGGGGTGACACTAGGACAGGGGGGACCCAGTGCAGTGTGTGCACTGACCTGCAGCAGCAGTGGGGGTCGCCGGGAGCGCAGCCAGTCATTCCACGGGTCCAGCCCTGGGGCGCCCAACATCTGCCAGCAACCCAACACTTCACATCATACACAGTTCCACCTACACACCTGCACCGCTAGCCCTGCAGCGCCTCGCCTCATCACCTTCATCCCAGCTATACAGCATTCATGTAAGCCCCCCTCCATCATGTGAATCAAAAAATGTGTGAAAGATACGACAGCACTCATATTGAGTGATTTAGTTTTCATACATTTGTTTTTTATTTACGTGATCGAGGGGAGGTTGCAGAATGTTTTATAACAGGGGTACTTATCTTCCTGGTAATTAATTTTTAAACTTTATTTTTTCAGGGAATCATCTTGTCAAGGATTTGTGTCTAATTTTGCCGCTCTTGGAGTGACAGTCTTTCATAAAAATGTGATTTGTTAGCGTCATCATCATCATCAACGTCGATTGAGTTATCCATAGAAGAGTTAAAAGTCAAGTGCAAAATTTAGTGAAGCATTTTATGCATGAAATGAGATGGAAGAAAACAAAAAAAAAATATTAATATAAATCAAGTTTGAAAATATAATTTTGTTACGATTATGTTTTTTTAGTATTTGTGAAGGATTTTACAACAGTATCTTTCATAGTCCTACACTTCTGTTAATAGATGGAGGGTTATGCTGGAAAAGAATCAAATGATAAATAAATCCTGTTCCTGGGCTTCAAATTATATGTAAAAGAAAACCTGCGACCATAAGCAATTTAGACATCACATGAAAAAGAATACATTTTATCTTCTATATATATTTTGATAAATGTGAGTCATGCCTTCGCAATGAGCCATGAAAGACTCACACATAGTAGCAAATGAGATGCCAATAGGGCAACGCCCAGCTGGAAGACCTCCTAAACGGTGGAAAGTAAGAAATCTGGACCTCCTCATCCCAGAGTCCATGAGTTGATATGAAGTTTTTTGTGAATCACAGATTCAAAGATCTCAATCAAAACAAAGAAGAAAGTTCTCGTTGTTTAAATTTCCTGGATTTAAAAAGCACAATAATTGGGTACTATCCATGTGATGCCAAATCGCTTAATTTTTTTTTTCAAAAAACTTTACCAAGCATGCGTTTTAAAATAATTCTCAAAATCACTCTACCATCAACAGCCCACATCCAAAACAATTGTATTTTCATATATTTAAATACGTTATCACAATAATACCGTTATTCAGAAGCAATGCTATAATTCTAATTGCTATGCGTGAGTTCTAAGCCTTCTTTTTTACAATTTAAGTATATCACGAGGTACTTATTACATTCAATAGTAAGGCATAGCATCATTGTGAGCACCCATAGCATTGCTTTTGAATAACAGTAATTAAATCATTTTACAATAAAAAAGACATAGTAATACATTTGAACATTGAAATTTGTAAAACTACAATTTGTTTTAATACAGAAATACCTTCTACCACTCATTTTGTCGCAAATAAATAAAATATCAATATAGACCCCTTGAAAGTAAGCCGTTGCATCTCCAAAAACTTCATTGTTAGAAAAGTATTCTAAAGTTTCCTTTATTCCTAATGAATGGATTATAGATAGATTATATAATCCAATTTTAGACAGAAGAAATTCATTCTTTAAAGAAATGCCTTATCGGAACAAAAAAGTACAAAAATAAGGTACTTCTTAAACACTGTAGGTTATAAATTGGTTTACATTTGGGCTTCCTGTAATCAAAAGGTATAAAAATAATTCAGGGGAGGAATGTCTGAACTAGGGAGATTGATGAACATTGCTGCAAGCCAATATTAGGATTTAGACAGATGAGAAAAAAGTTGATGACAGTCAATCCTGGAGGAAGAGAGAGAGTGGAAAGGCCCAGACTGAGATGGAGAGATGAAGTGGGAAGGGATGCCGCTCAGCTTCGGCAAGTTGTTAACTGGAGAACCGCATCGGAGGACAGGCCGAGTTGGAGACAGAAGTCAAAGGAAGCCAAGGATCGAGTTAGGCTGCAGTGACAACGACGAAAACAAACTTTTCTATGCTTTTCTAACAATATTGTTTTGCAGATACGATACTTTAAATAGGAGGGATCAATATATCAAATAATACTGGCAAAGAAACATCAAGATATTTTAGAAAATCAAATTTAAACATCAAATGCTTAGCTTACAAAATAACACCAAAAATAAGCAGCCTAAATAAAAACTTCAAAAGCCACCATATGTAGATTGAATCAATTATCATATGAACACAGTGAATTTTATTCTGCATGCCTTTTTTATTGTAAATCAGAAATTGTGGCACGGTAGTCTCGTATTAATCAAAGGCTTTGGAGCATTTCCAGACTACCAAAAATTTCAAAGTAATGAAAATTCCGGACTACTCAAAATTCCAGATTACCTAAAATTCCTGAGTAACAATTTTAACGCAAATAGACAGTATGTCCGTTTCAACCTACCTCAACACAAACAGTCCTTAGTTAGAAAAAGAACAAAGAAGCTCTAAGTGGGACTTCACTGTTAACAAACTATAAGGAGAGATGCTAGAAATTTTCTCTGCAGTGTTGGCATTACTAAAATGTCATCCCTGCGCGGAAATTGAGCTCATGGGTTTTGATTGTTTTAGTTGGTGAATTCGTCAATTTTGAAAGAAAAAGGCATTCTTATAAGACTTCATGGCATTGGGTATCGAAACACAACAGAGACAATCAAGTAGTCTGCTGATAGCAATCGTGAAATTAAAACTCAATTATAGAAAAGGATACATGTATACGTTTTTTAAATGTGTTTTTATTTGTTTTATTTTATTAATTTAAAAAAAAATCTTCACAATGTCAATACACAAACTCTAAATTTTTATATTCTGTTGTGTTTGACAGGACTGGCTGACAGTTGTGTCCCATAGTATGCTTCAATGACGTAAGCTAATTGTGGGTCCAATTATATTCAGAAGCCTGTAAACCAGGCGCAACGGGTTCCTTATGGTGCTCTCTCATAGAGCCATCAACGGCTTAATAGACAGTCCCATCCTGTTGGTGAGCTATAAGTTGTATGTACCAGGGGACTACAGCCGTGAGCGAGGGCATAACTTCTTTTATGTACCGAAAGCCGTATGGATGTCGTCGCACAGCATCCTGTAACTCGGAGTATAAAACTCTTAAATGATTCTAATATAGACATCTTCTGTTGCAATCAAAATAGATTTAAATTTTTTATTAGAGATTTCCTCCCAGCGTGTTGATGGCTGAGAGGGTGCACTATAATTAGGGAAACCTGTGTGCACAAAAAAAAATGTCAATGACAGCAATAGTAAAATAGTTACATCATGTAATTGTTGATTGTGAATGCATGTTAAGGGTGTTTTCATACCTGTGACGGGTAAGGCGGAGGGGGCGGGGGCTGGGGCGGAGCCTGCTGGCGCTGGGGGGTGCCCGGGTAGGGAGGGGGAGGGGGCGGGGCCGCTCTGACCACACCCCTCACGCCCATGCCAACTCCCAGACGACCTTCAAAACACAAATACAATCAGTTTTCATTTTTTTTTTCAATAATACCTGATGATCCCCACCATTCTGCAAAAACACTGAGAGACCGATTGAGAAACTCAGAAATCAGAAGCATGTGCGATACTGAAGACATCGTCAGATGGAGCAGGAAGAGGAGACAGTTCCATAGGGGCCATATAGATTGCATGAACGAAGGAAGGATAGCCTGAGTTATGGCACAGGAGATACCAGACGGCCAGCGCCTACCAGGTCGCCCTCCCAAAAGATGGAAGAACAGCTGGTAAACCACAATAAACAGATCATAGATCTATAACAAGAAGACGAAGAAGAAGACCTGTTGATGGTCTAATGAACAAAATGTCTAATCTTTGACATATAGAATAGTGTAATGGTGTTTGGATAAAGATAACTTAAGTTATCAATTTTAAATATGATTTTACTATGCTTTATGGCAGTTAGACATCTGATTGCTATGACCAGTCGTTTGTTTTAAAGATATTGAAAAGCATTGTAATCATTCCTAAGATTTGGAATATTTTGAGTCTATTAAAAGTAATAGTAAAGTAAAATGATGGTGCAGTTGAAAATACAGGGCTTAAGAGAAGTGATTAGAATGCAGGCTTACCGTGCGGTGGGCGGTGATGCGGGAACACGGATGTGTGCGTAACGGTGACACTGTTGTTGATGGTCACCACGCCCACGGCGCCATCGGGTGAGATAATCCTGGTGCCGGGGGCCATGGGGCGGCCCAGCGCCAGCGCGTTGGTCACCTGTGACTGCATCTGCTGCTGAACGGCAGCCTGCTGCTGCTGCTGCTGTTGCTGCTGCTGCTGCTGTTGCATCACCTAAGCAAACATTCAACCAAATTCATTCAAGGTCGGTTGATAGCTCAGTTGCCCCACCAAAAGTGTTGGAAATGATTTCCCCTATTGGTGTTTATTTCAAGCCCAAAATATAAAAATACCAGCAATGTTTACTCAGCCATCACATGAAATGGAAAAAACCCCCCTCGAGAGTTGGGAAACCCACACATAAAATTGAAGTGGTTGGCATTAGACCAGCCCCCATAGCATTGCTTTTGAACAACAGTACTTAATCATTTTACAATAAAAAGACATAGTGATATATTTGAAAAACAGTAATATATTTGAACAGCCACCAGCGGTTTATAAGCAGCACTATACATGCAGCTTAGTTGTATTAGTGGCAGGACTTCTCAGTCAGCAGGACAAAATCCTAATGCGAGTGCTAAAGCCTTATCCATTCGACCATATCATTGACTTAATTTCTTTAAGTTTGTTTTAGTTTAATTGCTGAGATGAAGGTTTACAATCGATGAAATGAATACAAGCTATTTATTAAATGAATACAAGCTATGAACATTATCATGGCTCTCTTGCTACCCAAAAGTGTCAGATAATTAAGATTGTATCATACCTGCGCCAATTGTTGTTGTCCTGGCTGGCCAAACTGCGTCCTAATCTGCTGTCCCTGCGCAAACTGCACTTGCGGCATCGGATGCTGAGCCAGCTGATCCACGGGCGGCTGAGACCCCATCATCTGTTGGCCCGGCAAACCATGGTGACCAGATCCAGCCGCCTTGTTCACCACCATTTGATTAAACTGACCCTGCTGGTTCAATCCCATCTGTCTGTGTGTAATCTTCTGCGTCAGGTTAAACTGATTTTGCTGCAGATGCGTTTGATTCAGATTAGCTCTGAAGGTTTGTTGCATTCTGATTTGCTGGTTTTGTATGATGGGTTGTTGATTCTGTTGGATCAGATCCAATCTTGGTAGCATCATTTGTTGGGAGCCCATTTCGTCCATGATGACTTGTTTAGGTTGGTGAGCTGGTTCGCCGCTGTCTCCCTCGTAGCCTGGCTCCAACTTGACGCTTCGCAAGGCTTGCTCTTCAGGCGCATCTTCTTCTTTCTTTTCCGCCTTTATGATGTTTGGTTCTTGTTTGATGTTTTCGGCTTTGATTTCTGGATCTCCATCATTTCTGTAAACACAATTACAATATTAACCTCCCTACCTTCAGGTTACTTTCCAAGAAATAGGCAAAAAAAATCAGGTTTACAAACCACAATGTACGTATTCCTGACTTTTGAACAGTATGTATGAAAAATTACAAAAAGTCATAGAAAAAAAACGACCGCTTAGCCTGCCCTCGAAGAACTATTTGTCTAGACTTGTAATGACGTGACTTTGGAACTCAGGCGGACGCCAGGCGGTTTGTAGTTTTCAAATACATTATTTTTCTCAAACGCGTACACGATACGGAATGTAGCAAAATGGTACACTCAAAGTTTGTGTGTCGCGTACATTCACGAGGGGGCTTTTTAGAGAGTAAAAATCTCACATATCCTGCCGGCGAAAAAACTGGCAGGAACCTTTTGAGGGTTTTCCCCTCTTATCGGGAGGGAAAAAAAAGCTTACAGAAAATGGGTCTTGCTTGAGAATTGGCGCTTTGTTGCGATGACCAAGCTCGCAAAGGACTCTTGAGGTGTGATTCACACGAAAACAGCGCTCACCAAATAAATCATCCATGTATTATTATACATTTCAGTACTCATAGTTTGCTTTGCATACAATTTGGCAAATACTGATGGTGACTACACTCACGGATCTCTTTTGACATGTTGTCCTTGAGAGGCTTGCTCAGTTTCATCAGCAAGCTCCAGTCCATCCAGGATGAGAGAGGTATCTCCAAAGTCAGCCAACTCAGGATCTGCATACTCCAGGATGTTGAAGTCATCTCCCATCTCTGCGGTCAAGGAGACTAGGAGCTCTTCGTCGTCGTCAAGACCACCCAAGATGTCTCCGACCTAAAATTTAAATGGAATATTAAAAAACAATCCTTTTGATATATTCATACCATTAACCTTTTCGCTTCTGAATATTCTGGCTATATGAATACCCTCACTGCGGAATATTTTTTCAAGCACATTTTTAAAAATATTTATTGATTGACAACACTTGTGAACAAACTATGTGCACAGTCATATGTATTAGTTATTCAAGAACAAAAATCACAAAAGTAGAGCACATTTCACTAGCAGACTTTTGAATTCTTAAACACATATGTCAGGGATAAGTTCAAAGTTGGATGACGTCTATGATTGCCAGCAGCACAGTAGGCAAGTTTACACTTGACGACTATGCGTGTCGCCCGCAGTTATCCTGCTCTTGGTCTTGATGGATATATGTTGTACATGCTATAATATAAATTACCTCAGGCATATTAGCACTGTCCTGCTCCAGCTTATCCATATCCATGTCCTGCATCTCCTCCGCGCTGGCGGGGGCTGCAGCAGTGGTGGGGGGAGGGGCGGGGCTGGGGGCGGGGCCAGCAGCAGGGGGCGGGGCCTGCTGAGGGGCGGGGGCAGGCAGCGGTGATGGCTGGCATATGCCGCCCTGCTGCTGCATCTGCTGTTGCTGCTGTTGCTTGTTGATCAACATGGCTTTGTCAGCTGGGAAAATACAGCACAGAATATATTATAATCAAGAAATCCTGTGCGGGAGACTCCCTAGATTTCAGAGACTCTAGGGGTCTATGACACTTGTTGTAGTGCCGCAGAGGTGTTTACGAGCTTGGCCGTCGCTACAAAGCGCCAATACTCAAGCAAGACCCAGTTGCTGTAAGGCTGGATGGACCTTTAGTGACCGGTCTGTGGTACAGGTTTTATGATTTTTTAAACCCAGCGAAGAGCAAATACGCAACTAAGCTACACATATAGTGTAACTTCTTGCCTGCGTTATCCCCGAAGGGGTCGCATGTGGCGATTCGGGACCTATTTATTTTTACGGGTAAGGGGGCCAGCCTCACACCAACCACTTTCAATTGAAGTGGGGGTTTCCCAGCTCCCGGGGGGGCTGGTTCTCATTTCTTGTGAAGGCTGAGTAAACCTTGAGATTGAACCCTTGCTTCATCATGATCTGAAGGTTTACTACCTTGAGATCGAACCTTTGCTCTTGGCACCAGATAAGACCTACCAATTAAGCTATCAACCTTTTTACGAGCTTGGTCGTCGTCGCTACAAATCGCCAATTCCCAAGCAAGACCCAGTTGCTGTAAGGCTGCATATTTGAAAATATCAATGGTATTTTTCCATTTACAAGTCTGAGGTGTTATCACTGGACTACGGACCGTATTCATTCATTTTTTATATTTGGGAATCAGCGGTACTTCTTAAATAGTACCTCATCTGATGGTTGTTTGTTTTTTTATGTTAATTATTAGGTGCTGAAGTGTTTATAGCAGTATGTCACAGATACACTTAGCATTTCCTCCTACTAATGTTTTTTTATGTTAATTATTAGGTGCTGAAGTGTTTATAGCAGTATGTCACAGATACACTTAGCATTTCCTCCTACTAAGCATAAATATGTGAGAAAATATTGCAGATGATCTACTCTCAATTCAAAAACAAATCACTGTCACTTAGCAATGACTTGTAGAACGATAATGAGAGAAATATTTAAAAATATAAGCAACGGAAAACACACACAAATCAATGTAACTATATTATTTGCTTGAAATTGTTTTTCAATATCTTGACCATGGTCCATTGCTTTTTTCATATATATTTCTTTGTTACATGAAGCATAAGTAGATGACAATAATTTGGATTCAATTTGGTAGCAGAGCTTCTAAGAAGTTACTCACAGTACAGTAAAAAAACGTAAGCAAAAAAGAAAAAGAAAAAAGCAATGGCCCGGAAGGGTATGCTCAAACATGAGGAGGTCATACCCGTCCTGTATGTATGTGCAAATCTGATTTAGATGCAGCTTAAGAAAAGGAAGCCCAAATTCACTTCAAACCAGAAAAATGGGATTTGGAAGCAACAACTGACCAGGCCAATCAACAAATTTAAAGCAATTGTAGCCTGCCGAAAGAGCCTAAAAACATTAATAGATTATAGTGTTGTAATTTTACTGGGCTCTGTTAATTGAACTGCAATTAGTTATTTTAAAAGCATTTATTTTACACAATTTGGTTCACAATTTACAACAATTGATTTCTAGCTCTAGCTTTTGACTTCACGGCTCAATGTTTTAATCAACACTCTCCTGATGCCCTATTGCAGTCCTTTTATACAGGCACAAAAGAGATCTTTCTTGCATATTCCAAATCATTTGATCTTTCGCTCATACCAGACCGTCGTTCATGTACCTTACTGCTACCATCATGGATCATAATGGACTGTTTTACACACACAATTATACCTGTACAGGCGCACGTAGGTACTGCAAGTTCGTAACAATAATTTACCTTGCATAACATGCTGGTGTTGCATAGACGGCAGGTGTGTCTGTTGCTGTTGCTGCATTTGCTGTAAGGGTGGATGCTGTTGCTGCTCAAAGGGTGCTGGTCCCCGCGGCCTCATGGGGTGGGACAGCCCCAGCCCGCCGACGAGCAACTGCTGCTGCTGCTGCTGCTGCTGCAGGATGGGCGCCAGCATACGCTGCTGCTGCTGCTGAGCCACTCCAACTGAAACAGTAAAGAGTCCAGCTTAATCAATACTCAATTCAGAACGTAATAAAAGATATCAGATGAAAAACTATCATCCTTCGACTATAATAAAACAAAGTATACAGAGACCCTGAAAGAGATGTTTTGATAATAATAATATTAGGATGATTTTATTACTTGATAATACGCTGTTTATGTGTGTATCACACCTCAAGAGCCCTCTGCGAGCTTGGTCGTCACTGTAGAAAGCGACCAAGACCCAGTTGCTGTAAGGCTGGATGGACCTTTAGTGACCGGTCAAGGTATATGATTTTTCACCCAGCGAAAAACATATATGAAAGTATAAATGGTATACTTTTTTATGCCCTGCCAGGATTCGAACCCACAACCTTCCATTTACGAGTCAGAGATGTGAACCACTAGACTACGGACCGGTCAATTGTGCACAATGATAGTGAAAGAGATGAGGTATGTGATTTTGATAGCGCCCTTAGTGGCAGTTTATGCTGTCACTAAGTGATTTTCAAAAGGAAAGAAATGAAGAAGGGAAGAGATGTAGGAATAGTTGTATTATGGACTGACCTGGGGGGTTCTGCAAAATGAGGCGGGCGCGGGGATCCATGTTGGACATGGGAGCCCTGGGCCGGATGACCGGACTCACAGGCAGCGGCTGCCTGAATTGCCCGTCCACCATGATCTGGTGCTGATCCATGCCCATCTGGCCGGCTGGGCCCGATTGCTCCTCTCCTGCTACTGAATGACATTCAATATTCAAAAATGTGCAAGGAATGAGTCGTTTCATTAGCAAATAAAACCCTATTATGTATGTCAGGCATGTCAAACACGCGGCCCACTAACACATAGTCTGCGGCCTGCCGAGACTTTTTAACATAATCTCAAACAGGCCTTTAAACCATCCTTTATGCATATCAATGTACGTGATACACAAACTTTGAGTGTACCATTCTGCTACATCCCATATCGCATACGCGCTTGAGAAAAAATAATATACTTGAAAACTACAAGCCGCCTGGCGTACAAACTATAAGTCAAGGAACATAAAAAAAATCATTTTTAAAATCAAAAAATTATAATATGTATAAACATCAAAACAAATACAGAATATGAAATACCAGAAAAAAAAAAAAAAAAGTGCGTACTTAATTCACATTTATTTGATTTTGATCTTTATTTTTTTCTAAAAATTGATAATTTTAAAATAGTATGCATTATTACCTTGTGGCCATATTTTATTAGGAGCCTGCTGTCTCTGCAGCAAGTCCCTCAGCTGCCTATTATTGGGGTCCGCATTTGGATGCATGGATCCATCTCCCCGTCCCACAGCCATGGTCTGATTCTGCGACGGCATGAACGGATCCTGGGGCCTGGGTGCGTAAATCTGATTCCTCTGTGGAGTCAACGCATACTGCACCCCAGGCCTGGGAGTTCCCGGTGCCTGAGCGTAACTGTCCATCGGCACCATTCTCGTTTGTCCAACGTAAGCCGGACTTCTAGCCGGATTTGGCGACTGATGCCCAAACGAACGGGGTGTTTGCGGGGAGTGCATGTAATCTCCACTGTTTTCCGATGGTGGACGTTGGAATAGGTCGCTCTGTGCTGGTGACGCCGAGCCTGGGAATGGATCGTGTGGGGATTGAGGGGAGAATGGGCTTTGGGCGAGTCTTTGGGGCGTTGGTGGGGGGCGTACCTGCAAGGAGGGATGGGGGAATCTGGGGGTGGGGCCGGGACCTGCGTACGGACTTCGTGGCAAGGTGGGGGAGGGGGAGGCCATGCCCCCCGCGTGTAGGGGGCTCTGCTCGTTAATGGAGACTTGCAGTTGCTCGCCAGGAAAGTTGACGTCTGAGGACATCTGCCTCTGCACTCGAGCCATCGCTGCAACAAATAAATTATGACTGAAATCATGACACCACATTTCTTTATAATTTACTTTTAAGATGGAAATTTCTTCTATGGTTTTACAGCTCTATAACTTTCCCAAATGGAAAGATTTCTACAGAAAGCTGTTCTTCGACAGTCTCTGAAGGTAACTTACCCCCGTATTCACGATCAAAACTGATTTAAGTGCCTAACTCAAGCACTACACTAACTCAAGGGTCGACATTCTGGAGCGTTTTGTTTCACAAAGAACACTAAAGTAGTAATCAGCCTAGTGCCCAACCCCCAGGAGATGTACGGGTTTGTCATTGGCTCTCGAAAAAACCTAGCTCTGTAATTGGTCAGTACCTTCCGACCAATATTCGGCGTACTTCACTCTTATCATTGCCGCTTCTTTCAAATTTCAATGTCATATCAGCTGTGCATAAAACTTGACAACAAATAAGTACGTATAACGCACTTACTAATTTAAGTAAACCGTAAGTACGAATTTGTTTGTTTACAATTTCTATTAGTTTTTAAAAATACATTTATGTAATATCCAATGTAAAGTGTTTTGATCGATTTCAGCGCCAAAAAGATGTTGTTTTCTCCAGCGGAAAAGGAGCTGCTGGTGGCTCTGATTAAAGAAAAACCTGTAATAGAAGATAAAATAACAGATCGAAGAAATCGTTGGCTTTGCAACCCTCAATGAGCAACGGCAAAACTGTATACAGAACGACGCATTTTTTCAATCAAAAACGTCTTCTAAATTCTTCCTCTTCGTAATACGTAAATGGGTCTTTACAGTCTCTGATATATTTTCTTGGGACACTATTTTTGAACAAAACAATGTTATTATTCTCGTTGAAGTCAACTTCATCGTAAGAATTCATTGTGTCAATCAAAAAATGTGCTGATGAAATGCGGCGGAATATTTTGACAGTTCATCTGTCATTGCAGTATGGTCCTAGACCAAACCGGAGAACAAACCCAATTCTGATGGTCAATAAATAAACTCGTCAAAACAATGTTAATACACTCGTAAAAATCATGTTCATAGTAAGAATTCATTTTTTCATGTAAATTCACAATCAAACGAAAAATGTGATAACAATGAAATATGACGGAATATTTTGACAGCGCTTAAGCGTTGGTTAATATACGTGTCGACCTTACTTACCTAAGTGCTAGTTTTTGGAGCGCTTGAGCGCTAATTTTACCTTAAGTATTGTTCTTGAAATGAATTTCCCCAATCTAAGCGCTAGTTTGCCCTTAAGTTAGTGCCAGTTTTGATCGTGAATACGGGGGTTAGACCCTACCAGGCCTGTAAGGCTGAATATGATAATGGTGATTGAAGTCACTTTTTTTCCAGTTGATTTCTTTGTTGGTAGAATGCTTGAGTTCAAAGCCAGAGGGCTAGCAGAAATGATTTCACATTTTGGTGTATATTTCAAACCCAAAATCACAATGCCAAGGATAACTAAGAGTAAACGAGAACCGCAGGGAAACCACCAGTTCAAGTGAAGTGGTTGGTGGAAGGGGGACCCCTTACCTATGAAAATAAACAGGTTTCATTTGCCACACGCGACCCCTTTGGTGACAAGGCAGTAAGAAGTTGCACTGCATGAGCAGCTTAGTTGCGTTTTGTCAATTTCCTTATCAGCATAGGCTAAGCATCACCCTTTGCAGGTATTTGTCGGCGCTATGGCCAAGCAGGTGAAGACAGATATTTGAGATTTGTTGCAAAAACAACACTTGTCCAATTCCCCTTGGGCCCCTTGACAATAGCTTTGACCCTCGTTCAACAGATGTCATTGGGTAAGTAATTAATAGTAATTCATGAAAATAAAAAAAAATGTATGAATTATTATTAATTGACAATGTTCATCATGCCAAACAAAAATATGTTGGTATATTGCGTTCCACTTAAAAAAAAAGGCTAAGCATATCTCTTTGCAAGTATTCTAAGTATTAGGTTTAAGTTAGAATTACGGTCGTTTGACATTTTGACAATTATATTAATTTTTAAAACTGAAGAAATTTCAAAACTTAATTTAAATCGGATATTTAACGAACCGTTTAGAGAGAACTTACATCATTCTCGACGTTTCGTCAGCGACGTAGCCGACGTCTTCAGGAGAACATCCTCTCTGCACGACGACTGAGGATGAACTGAATTTGAAAAACACTTTGTCACAAATCACTGCCTACCTTCGAACGCAGGTGGTAATTATGTTTTGGTCTGTTACACATTCCACTTTCATCTTGTTTGTATTCCACGTCACTAGATGGTACTATGCTACCTGTACACACCGCACTAATTATATCATTGTCTTTGACCTGAAATGTGGTTTGCACATCTACAATCAGTACCTGCTGCGTTATTGACAAGAGCTAAAAGGATTTGCGATGAGGAGAGTTTGGATTCTGAACTACAACACTGTCAACAGGCTCTGTCTTCCAATGGCTACTCAATGGCAATCAAGACTCTTAATAAGAAGGCTAACATCACATGCGAAGTACCCCGACAGAAAGCATACCTTCCCTACATCCGTGGCCTCTCCAAAAAACTGGGACGATTATTATTTAAATATAATATAAAAACAATTTTTAGTCCTCCTAGCTCGATTTCGCAGATGCTTCGTAGTGTGAAAGATAGCACCCCCCTGGACTCCCCGGGCGTTTATAAGGTACCTTGCGAATGTGGTGCCTTCTACATTGGTCAAACCAAAAGAAACATTAAGATGCGCCTCAAGGAGCATATTGGGGCAATGAAAACAAACAACCCCAATAAATCGGCAATGTGCGATCATTCCGCCAAAGACAGCCTGCACCTCATTAGATTCAACCAAACGAAGGTTCTATCGAAAGAAAAAATTCTTGATTCCCAGACTTGTAAGAGAGGCCATTGAAATTTATAGACATCCTAACTTCAACAGAGACGACAGCTTCAAATTGTCCAGTATTTGGAAACCTACACTCAACTCACTACTGAAACCAGTACCTAAGTTTCAAGTCAAAGACAATGATATAATTAGTGCGGTGTGTACAGGTAGCATAGTACCATCTAGTGACGTGGAATACAAACAAGATGAAAGTGGAATGTGTAACAGACCAAAACATAATTACTACCTTCGTTCGAAGGTAGGCAGTGATTAAGTGTTTTTCAAATTCAGTTCATCCTCAGTCGTCGTGCAGAGAGGATGTTCTCCTGAAGACGTCGGCTACGTCGCTGACGAAACGTCGAGAATGATGTAAGTTCTCTCTAAACGGTTCGTTAAATATCCAATTTAAATTAAGTTTTGAAATTTGTTCAGTTTTAAAAATTAATATAATTGTCATAATTCTAAGTATTAGGTTGTGTGTGAGAGAGTGGTGTTTACGGGTGGTGTTGGGGTGGTTACCCTGCAAGCGCTGGTCGTGGATGACCTGCTGCTGATGCTGCTGCTGCTGCTGGCGCTGCTGCTGCAGCTGCTTCCACTGCCGCTCCTGCTCCGCCTCCCGCGCGCCGCGCTGCTGCCCCGACAGCTTCTCCTGCTCCTGACAGCGACACCAACAACAACCCATTAAACCGTGAGTCTAAGGAATCTGTTAGAACCCTATTCCCATTACAATACTACGCTACCGTGTTAATTTTGGCAGGGGCGAACACTGCATAGAGGAAAATAATTGATTTGACTTATAGGTTGGTATGAGGCTTACCCCCTGTGCTATAAAAAATGGTTCACTTTTGCCAATGCCACCCCGGTTTCAGGGAAAGACGGCAGGATTTGCAAGGTTTATGTTCATGTGAGGTTTTTTTTTATTTGTATGCACACATGCAGAATGTGTAGGCGTGAACCTACATGTGCCTGTCGGTGAGCATGCATTTAATATGCGCCTTAAATGTTAATATATCTTTGCAGCTTTGATTATAAATGCTTGGTTGACTGGTGTAAGCAATATGACCAAGTCCCGTCAACAGCTCAGTCAGTAGAATGCCTGTATTCCGTGGCAGAGTCTAGCTCCACCAAGGGAGTCAGAAATAATTTCCCGTTTCGATGTTTATTTAAAAAACCCAAAATAAAATACAGTCAAGGTTTACTCGGCCTTTACAAAAAATGAGAACCGGGGCGCTTAGGAGCAAGGAAACTCCCACTTCAACTGAAGTGGTTAGGGTTAGGCTTACCAGTAAAAATGTAAAATAAATAGGTTCCACATGCCACATGTGAACCCTTTGGGAACAATGCGGGAATAAGTTGCACTATATGTACAGCTTAGTCATGTTTCATACATCATAAAACACAATTTGAGTCCCTGGGCTGACTGGACAATAATTACAAAAAAAGTCTTAAAAAAATAAGTGTCCATTTCAAGTGCTACTTTGATGGAACAGAATGGGATACAGCGAAAAGGCTTATCCTGCTGGAATAGTCAACCTCTGGAGTTGAGAACAGAGACTGATGTAAATTGTTTAATAGAATTGCCGTCGGAATGGCTCACTAAATAGCGCTATATAAAATAGACATTAATTATAATTTGAGAAAAAAACGTAAGTTATTTTGGGTTAAATTAATTCATCACCTTGGATTCCCTACCATTGCCTCTATGGAGTGTTCACCTCTGAATTATATTTGATATATTCCAAAGTTCTACAAGTTATTTTTTCCTGAGACAATTTTCAATCAAGAATATCGAAAACCGACAATTTAAAAACAAAAATTGTATTGAATCTCATTATGAATATTCTCCTAAGTATGAAAGTAAAACCTAAGTCAAAAAAACAACTAAATATGTGTATAAACAACACAATGGAGCCGGAACGTTTACATATCCATGTAATCAGGGTCCATAGCAACTAGTAAAAAAATATTAGTTAGCTTTTACCCTAGAAGCTTGATTGTGTGAGATTACAACTATTCGACATTTTGTAATGTGCAGGCCTGATTATTTCTCAATAAAAACTATCAATCTACCTTCGAAAAGACATGGAAATAAATTAAACATTTAGTAAAGAAAAATATCAATTAATTGAAATAATAAAAAAAAAACACATGGTTGATAAGATAGTTGAAATGTAGCACATGAAATAAATTTGATAAATATTCAAGTCATCATTAGAAAAGTTGTATAATCTGACAGCTAAAGCGATAAAAAATAATTTTCAATTAAATAAGCAAAGAGTTTCATATTAAAATATACAAATATACAGTTTTCTAGCTAGGTAATACCAAAGTCAAACAAGAAAAGCTCATGTACAACAGAGAGTAAAGCCAAAGAAATCAGCTTCTTTTATAAAAATATGAAAAATATTCAATAGGATGAAAAATTGAGTTTTATCAGTTTTTTATTTTTTATATTTCGCTGGCAACATTATCAGAACACTTTCTTACTGAGTGCAACAAAGCTCATTGCATATGTTTTGTTCTTGATTGTCTATTCAGCTATTCAGATTGTCTATTAAGTATCAGTAAAACTCAATTTCTCAAGTCTGGGTAAATCCAAGCAACCTTGATAATTTTTTATTAAATTTTACACTAACAAAAGTCCTTTATTATTGTTTTTTACCTAATTTTATTCCACTTTCTGAGAAATGAAAATAAAGAATATTTATTTAAAATGTTGAGCTGTTTTGGCAGCTATTCTTGAAAGTTTGTTAAGTAAAAAAAGTAAAAACATATTTATTGTTATCAGCGGCAATCGTTTGTTGATTTCCTATGGATTTACCCCCTTTTTGTAGTGGATATTCATGTAGATTTCATTATGATATTTCCCCGTAATTCCAATTGAAATTGTTATTTGAAATCACATATCACATTTAATCAATATTACAATTCACAAGAATGCCAACTATAAAACATTTAAACCATAGCGTTTGACCAAAAATGTATCAAAACTAAAATGTTCACTAGAGGTACTTGTGCAATTTCCATACATTTTTGGTATAACGCTATGGTTGAGTTTATTAGCAATGTTTTATACTTGGTGTTAGAATACATTACACAGGGAGTTATTTACTAAGCAATGTCTACAACCACCAAAGCAAGCGATACTATAGATACAGGAATGAGAACGGGGAGCGGGACAGTGGAAAAGGGAAACAACTAGCATGCTCTATGGACAGGGTTATCTCTCCTCACAATCAGCTCCTCTGACACAAACTTACAACATATCAAGGCAAATCAGATGGCATATAATATGCATACCAACATCCAACTCTGAGTTTTAACGTAAACTTCCACGGCCGGATTTTAATGCACCATAGTTTTCAGGCTGTGTTATCTGTGGTTTTGCAGACATTTTTTTTGCTCACATTTGTTGTGATCATTATCATGATTAGCAGTGATTCTCAGGCTAGTTAGCGCAGTAGGGGTTCCTATTTTTGATCACTTCCAAGTATGAACCGGCTATCTAGCCTAGATGCAACATCAATATAAGTTGCAAGAATAACCGTTGCAACATCAATATCAGTTACAACATCAGGAACAGATGCAATATCAGCATCAGGTGCAACATTGACATTAAATGCAACATTTTCTGAAAAAAACATCAACATCAGTTACAACAACGACACTAATGGCATCAAAATCAGTATCAGTTGCAAAATATACAATTGCAACAATCATCAACAACCGGTTCGCAGTCTAGTGGCTTATGCTTCGGACTAGTGATTGGAAGGTACTGAGTTTGAATCCCGGCATAGCATACAATATTTCATTTTTCAAATATTCTCTATGCTGGATTATAAAATAATCTACCTTTAACAAAGATCGGTCACCATAGGTCCATCCAGCCTTACAGCCAGTGATATTGCTTGAGAATTGGCACTATCTACAGCGACGACCAAGCTCGCAGAGGGCTCTTGAGGTGTGATGCACACAAAAAAAGCGTTCACCAAATAAATCATCCTAATGGTATATATTATTATCAACAGCATAATGTGAGCAAAATATTGTAAAACAGGATTTCTACTAAATCACAGTTACACAGTCTGAAAACTATAACATACCAACATCCAACTGGACTCAATGACGAAATCAAAATGTTCAGCAAAATAAGATCCTTCAAAATACGACCGGCAAACAAAACGTCAGGCAGAAGTTGCGTTGCGGATACAAGAGAGAGAGAGAGAGGTACCGTGGGGTGTGGAGGCGGCTCATAGGCCAGCTCCTGCGGCATGGAGGGGAGGGTGCGCATGATCTCCGAGGGCGTCAGCACGCGGATGTGCAGGTCTCCTGGGGGGCTGGGGGCTGCTGGAGGCGGGGGCGGGGGAGAGGGAACGGGGGAGGAGGAGCCACTGGAGGTCTTCTTGTGCTTGGGACTCTGCATGATGGAGCTGATGCTGTGAGGCAGCACCTGGGACTTGCCCAGGAAGCTGAGCGCCTGGGAGAACAGCGCGCCCGTGATGTTGTGGCGGATGAGAGAGCCGGCAGGGGGCTGCGCCTGCGCCTGCTGCATGATGCCCAGGGTGAGGTGGGGGCCGGGGGGCGGGGCGCGGGGAGGACCGCTCTTGTGCGTCGTGGTGAACTTGCCAAAGGGGTTCACCGTGACGTTGGGCGCCGGCACGTTGGAGCCGTGGTAGAAGGGGGTGAACTGATGGTGGAGGGTAAAGTGTCCCGAGGTGAAGCCGGTGACTACACTGGCGCTACCGTTAGTGATTAGGGGACTGGGGGGCTTGGGCGCGGGAGGGGGCGAAGGGGGGTTAGTGGCGGATGCTTGTGTTAGAGTGAGGCCATCCTTGTGAGTCGGCACCTCTGCAGGCTGGCTGGGTGGTTGGGGCTCCGCCACGGGGGGCTCCACTGGGCATGGGGTGGCCGGCAGCGAGCCAGTGGCGCCCAGCACCTCTGCTGTCCCCGCTGCGCCTGCTGTCCCGCCCTCCTTGGATATCTGTATGTGCCAAAGCCCCCAAACATCTGTCACTGAACTGAGCTGTCCCTTTCTTCCCTTCTCATCTCCCCGAGGTATATTGTACATGAGGGAGTTGCAGCACAAAAAGCGGAAGCTTCACATGGAAGGTTTGAGTAGATGGAACTTGTAGGGACACACAATAGAACAAAATATATAATCTGTATAGACCCGTGTATGTTCATTCCCCGCATACATACAGGAACACATAGCAGGACCTTAATGTACAACACACATATCTAGCCTAGGCGACGGTATTAGTCAACTTTCATTGCTGTTAATCACCATGACATACAAATATAGATACAGATGACTCTCCTCTTTGTGTGCGTAGACTGAAAGCTTCTCACCAAACCTGAGTGGGTTCAACAGCATTAATACACGAGCAGGTGTGTATGGAGTGAATGAGGCTTTGTGGTTTTAATGAGACTTTGATTGGAGTACTTACAACCAAGAGACGTATTTGAATGAATGCATTAACACTTAAAGCGGAGGTTGTTTTTCATGATTTTTCACACAACTGTGAACCATTAATCAACATGCAAACTTGGAAAACTATAGATCACTTTGTGGACATCTCTTCGTGTATGTACTCATCACAGAAAGATACTTTGAGATTGTGAGTCATGCGTGCTTCCAGTATATTGCCAACAGTCTGAGGACTTTATGGCAAGGAAGGGTGGACACTAACCCAGTGCCTCCAGAATAAAATCACTGCCTTTGAAATGAAAAGGCTTATACATGCCCTTGCTCTAAGTGTCAACACATGTTTGTATGAATGAGTTTAAAAACTTTGATAGAAATATCTACAACCAAGACGCTGATACATCCATGGATGTGAGGGAGACATACCTGTTGCGCCCGCTTCATTCTTATGGCTCCGCGATTGTCGCGCGCCTGCTGGAGGTAGGGAGTCTTCTTGTCGCTTGCAAGCGCACGCCACTTCTTCAGGATCTGCTTGCAGCGCTCTGGCCAGTTGGGGAACTCTGTCTTCCATTCGGGATGGTTCATGTTGGCGTACAGCACGGCTGAGATGGTGGCCGCTGAGCCCAGACCTGGGAAAGTATGAGTGGGTCAGTATTTCAACAATAATTAAGTACTCTTGTATAGTGCCTTTTCAGTGTATCAGTGCCCAGCCTGGTGATATTTATTGTGCCTGTGTGCTGTATGGTGGTGACTAGGTGTGGGCTGGTGCCCTGGTGGAGGGCATGGTCAGGTGAGCACCAGACGATCTTACAAGATAATCCCCTCTCACAGGATTTGGCTAGAGCCTCTAAAGAGGGATCTTGTGCTTCTGGCAAACCAGTGTCTCAGGTTCTTCAATCAAGATGATCTCCTTCGACCTGGAGCTCGTCTTCCCTCAATTCTTCCCTGTATGATGAAATGCAGGAGTAAACATTTCTCGTTATGTGGTTGAAAAAAAAGTTTTTGACTTAATGGGCATCAGGAGTCTGGCTCTGGTATTTTTTTGGGAAAGAACTTTGGCATTTGTGACTAGATATTTAAATGAAGCCTACCTTCATCAGCCTTCATCTTCTCCGCCGTCCTCTGGTTGTAGGAGGGAGGCTGCCCGGCCTGCATGACAGACGCCTGGGAGGTGCTGGAGTCCGTGCCTGCAGTGTCAGGGTTACCAACCGTGCTGCCAACACCCGCTCCCATGTTCCAGTGGCCGCTGCTCTCAGAGAAAGCGGGACTCAGCTGCGAGTTCCTAAATTCATCAAATATTCTCCTATAAATAGTTAATAATAATAATAATACACCTCAAGAGCCCTCTGCGAGCTTGGTCGTCGCTGTAGAAAGCGCCAATTCTCAAGCAAGACCCAGTTGCTGTAAGGCTGGATGAACCTTTAGTGACAGGTCTTTGATAAGGTATGTGAATTTTTTACCCAACGAAGAGCATATTTGAAAATATAAACGGTATTTATTTTTTGTGCTCCGCAGGGATTCGAGCCCACAACCTTCTATTTATGAGTCAGAAGTGTTACCCACTAGACTACGGACTGCTCAGTTAACACTATGTATGCAGGCATTTTCATCACATTTTTACAAGTTTCCCGCGCCCTACCGCTAGGCGCGACGAAACGAGTTTACACGTCTCCCGCACGTTACTATAAAAAGGTGTATGACGAGTTAACTAGTTTCCCGCAAACGATGTGTTAAGTATGCCTCTACACATTTACATATGTCTAGATAATCATTGGCAGTCTGGCAGATGCTAGTATGAATGTGCAGAAAATTGTAGCACATGTAAAAGTGATTTCTAGAACCCTCCTTAGTTGTAGGATATATAAGGTGATAGTTGCTTGCAGGAGAACATTTAGTTATTTGACGCTGACATCGGTAGACCCACAAGAATAGGAGTGTTTATTGTGTAAAAAATATCTACGTCCAAAAAAAGATTCAAAGGCAAAAGGCAGATGGCATGGTTGCACAACATTCAAGTTTGGACCAGAATAGAATGAGTGGGGAATTTGTTCCAGGTTTTCGCAGGACAGATAGGTCTCCTCCGTTGTGACCGCTACATTAAACAAGCAACCGAGGGCTAAACAATATTTGAAAAGATGATGAAGTCCACTCACCCACTGTTGTACTCTGTGTGATAAGGGGAAGGGAACTCCATGGGGCTGGAGAGATGCTGCCTCTGCTGGTTGTAGCTGCTCACGGAGTTCACAATGGAGACTGAGGATTCCTGAGACTCCTGACAACACAAAATACACCTTTACTGATCTTTTTATAATCTAGGTAGCTTAGGGCCGGTCTTATAAATGAGAGACCAAATATCCGTTAGTATCTCGATAATTAACTAACGGATGGACTTTACAAATTGATCTTACCAATGGTCGTCCTATAAAGTTTTTTTAACCATGTGTTAGTTTTCAATAATGCACTTGCATTTTTTAAGATTTTTTAAGTGCATTCATGAACATACATCACCCGTTTACTGTCAGACGAAACATAACTTAAGTTTCTTGTGACAAATTGAAAGCGACTAGTACAGCTCTTTTCAATTATTTTTTTATCACTGTCGGAAGAAATTCTCTTAAACAGGACAGAGCGTAGAAGTCCCATGACACGAAAAACTCACCGCAAGGAAACGATGCATTGACAGCTGACCTAACCTTGAACCTTAACTAACTGGCCGGTATCTGGGATTAATCGCTGGGTCGGCTGTCGGTTAGTTCTGTCGGTAACTTTTTACGGAAATTAAACTAAAGGATCGTTATAAGACGAAAAATATGACGTTTGTATTATATTTCGGTTAATTTGGTATGACATTTAACTAACGGATGTTTATAAGACCGGGCCTTAATGCATGCACACAAGTCTACAAACAAGCCTTGACTAAAAATTACTATAACCAATATTTTGATTGGTAAATAAATAAATAAAACACGTGTTTGTGTTAACTCATATTTACATTAAAAATGAACATAAACTCGGCAAATCCCCCGACTCTTGCGGAAACACAAGTAGTATCAGCAAAAGTGGGCCAATTCTCACAGTACGGGTGGTGAGTCACATCCCAACCAAACATGAAAAGTCAAGAAAATTATAGTTTCATCAACATCATTATGAGCACATCATCTTCATGCTGAAGAAGCCCTTCGCAGGGTAGAACGTTTGGAAGCTCTAGCTCCCAAACACCACGACAACAGATCCCGGAAACTACTCTTCTAGTGTGAGCCTCCGGCAGAGTACCCCTAAAACTCATCAAACTGCATCAAGAAGCAGCTAACTGGAAATCCCTGCAAGAAAACCCCGCACTGTTTTTGGAGACAGGGCATTCAAGGTGGCCACTCCAATGACTTGGAATGCTATTCCCGCCTCACTGAGGGAACTGGCTTTGGAGAGACTGTTCAAAAGACATCTCAAGACTCACCTATATTGTTATCTTATTTGTCAGCGGTGAAATTGAAGATAAACACTCATATATCGGGTTTATATGTTTTATTAGTTAGTTTTAACAGACACAACATTTAGCTCACACAACTTGAAAAAGCCCTCCATTTTCTCTCTGACAGGTTGAGTAACCCAATAAAAATAAACTGCAACTTTGAGTTGCCAACTCGCACTACCAACTTACAACACTTCCCCTCAGTTTAAGTTTTATTGTCTAACAGAGATACAAATTTTGCTTCCATGACGGATGCAGCCGTCACAGATTGTTTTTTACATCTCCAAATAATTGGTCCATGGCACATCATTATTATAAATCCTGAAAATGATTTTCTCTCACCCGCATTATTATTATAATCAGAATCACAATAAATCTCAACTAATGGATTCTTCCCCTCACACTTAGAATAAACAATTTTCAAATCTTTAGTCTCTTTGAGATATCTTAAAATATGAACAACCTCATTCCAATTCTTTTTCTTTGGATCATTTAGATACTGACTAACTTTGCTCAATGCAAAACTGAGATCAGGTCTCGTACACTTTGGTAAATAATTTATCCTCCCTACAGCATGTTGATACATTGCTACATCATACGATTCTTCAGCTGTTTCAGTTTTATCTTCAGTACTAGCGGGAAGGGGAGCACCTCTTCCCTTTGCTTGAATTAAACCAAACTCAGTAATAACCTCCTCAATGTATTTTTTCTGATCGATGCTGATCACTCCATTACCTTGAACCACATGCATTGACAAAAAATCTTTCATTTCACCAAGATCTCTCACTTCAATTTTTAACATCAACTCTCTCTTAATCCACAGAACTTTCTCTTTCACTCTAGTTCCATCTTTTACATTATCTCCATACCCAACAAACACACAATCTATAGCTCTCTGGTTGAATTTTCCATTATCACAATAAAGAAATCCCTTACAACCAAAAGGTACAAGTCTTTCATAGTCCTCAGCTTTCAGCTCTTTTCCACTCCAACGTACCATGGGAATTTGATTGTCAATGGCTCTAGATGGTGACATATTTCTCACAAAACAGGCAACACTCATAGCTTCAGCCCAGAAAGAAATAGGAAGTCCAGACTGTATAAGCATACACCTAATAGCATTACCTAGAGTTCTATTTTGCCTCTCTGCTATTCCATTTTGAGCTGGGGAATCTCTGACTGTCTTTCTATGGATTATCCCATTCTCCTTGAGAAATGCCTGAAACTCTCCATCAATGTACTCTCCACCTCCATCTGATTGCAAGGCCTTAATCTTGGAATCATGTAACAATTTAACATAGGTTTTAAATTGTTTAAACACACCAAACTCTTGATTTTTCCTCGCTAAAGGATAAACAGTTACATACCTAGAATAGTCATCAATAAAGGTCACTGCATATTTTGAACCACCAACAGAAGAAGACAATTTACCCATTACATCAGTATGTATTAACTCCAAAGGTTTAGAAGTCTTTCGTTCACTTGTCAAAGGAAAACCAATCCTCGTAGCCTTTCCTTTTAAACATACATCACACTTTTCATCAAGTTTTCCATGACACTCAATAACTGGTATTTTCTTAATAGCTTCTTCATGGAGGTGTCCAAGACGGGAATGCCACTCAACAGCACTCCGCAATGCCACTGCACTCCTAACGTTGCCACCCACACTGGTATCGCTGGAACATACCACTTTCACATTGTTGAAGTTATAATTTTTCTTTACATCCAAAACATAAAGTCCATCTCTGACAGGTGCAGTGAAAATAACTTCCATGTTGTCTAACTTATCTCTAGCAATACAACTGTCTTCCTCAGAAGTACAATAAATACCCTTTTTGGCTAATTTTGAGGTTGATAACAAATTGAATGAATACTCAGGCACATACAATACACTAGACATGCACAGTTTCCACCCACCACATTCATCAGTAATGTTTAGTTCAATTTGTCCTTCACCTAGCACCGCAACACTACCTTTTCCCATAACAACCTCTCCTGTGGTAACCTTCAACTCCTTGAACATATGTTTATCATTGCAGATGTGATCATTCGCAGCACTATCAATTAGGAATTCACAATTGTCTGATTGATAACCACTGGTAACCAAAGCTTTTGAAGAACTCACACATGACCTAGACTTTGGATTGCTGTTGGAATTATTATTGTCCTTAATTTCTACTTTTTCTTGACAATTTCCTGCCATGTGTCCAAGTTTTCCACAACGATAACATTTGATATCACTACACTCTCTCATCATGTGACCAAATTGTCCACACAGATAACACTTCACACTCTTTGTTTGGTTGTTTGACCCAGCAAGTATCTTGTTGTAGTTTCCATTGTTCTGAAAAACATTGGAGTTGCTGCTGTTTTGACCTCCTCGATATCCTCCTCTTCCGCCTTGATTCTTGCCTTCTCGACCACGGTTTCCTTCCTTCTCCTTGGAGTTCTTGGTGACCGATGAGAAAGCATTACTAATGCCCTCAAACTCCGACTCATCTTCTTCTTGCAGCAAGGTAGCCTTAACCTTCTCCGTTGTCAGTTCTCTCTCCTTGCCCAACATTGAGATCAAAACTTTGTACTTGTCCTTAGGCAGACCAACTAAGAAAACACCTGCTAGCTGACTGTCATTTAATTCCAGTCCGTAGCCTCCACTCCTAATAACACGATTCAGACCTTGAATCTTCGCCATATATACATGCATAGGCAGGTCCTCTGTCTTCAAAATATTCATCATTTCTTTCATCTTCTCCAAACATTGAATTAACGTGAAAGAAGAATGAATTGTTTTCAGCTTAGCCCACGCTTCATAGGCAGTAACACAATCTCCTATGTCTTCCATGTATGCATCGTCGACATACCGCCACAGAAACACAAGAGCCTTCCTATTAGTTCTTGTTTGTTCTTGATTAAAATTAACTACATCCACACCCTGATAGCCAGGATCAATTGCATTCCAGCAATTTCTGTCTACTAATTCGGCCATAGCTCGTCGCGACCACGCATAATAGTTGCTCCTCTTCAACTTTGGGATGAACTCCCTTGTCTCATTGTAGTCCAACATCTTGCTTATTGTTGCTGGCTGTAGAAAAAGATCTCACACACACTAATTTTCACTTTTGAGCTCCACTAAAAAGATCTCACACTCACTAACTAATTTTCACTTTTGCGCTCCACTCCTCTTCAATTCCTCACGCTCTGGGCCCATAACCTATTGTTATCTTATTTGTCAGCGGTGAAATTGAAGATAAACACTCATATATCGGGTTTATATGTTTTATTAGTTAGTTTTAACAGACACAACATTTAGCTCACACAACTTGAAAAAGCCCTCCATTTTCTCTCTGACAGGTTGAGTAACCCAATAAAAATAAACTGCAACTTTGAGTTGCCAACTCGCACTACCAACTTACAACAACCTATTCGTCCAATCATATGGACAAGCGCCTTTGCAACTATAATATAAATTTTGTACTTCATCATCAAAACTCCTATGAAAGTAAATGTTACCTGAGAGTCATCGGTGAGGACACCTTTGAAGATTTCTTCCACATCGCGGCTGTCCATGTTAGGCAGAGTCTCTAGATTCACAGACAGCAAGGAGAGGTCTTCCTTAGTGGTCAGCCCGTGGTCCACGCTGGATGAACTTTGTATCATGGCATCTGGAAGAGGAAAGAAAGACTCGGGTACGTGTAAAGATAACAAAAAAGTTCATTTAAATACATTAATAAGTCTGGTGGATAGCTCAGTTGGTGGAATGCTTGCTTGCTTCCATTCCCATCAAGAGGGTCTGAAATGATTTCCCGTTTTGGTGTTTATGTCAAACACATGCCCAAAATCAAATCCACGCAAGGTTTACTCAGCCTTCACGAAAAATGAGAACCAGCCCTCCTCAGGAGCTGGGAAACCCCCACTTCAACTGGAGTAGTTAGCATAAGGCCAGATCCCTTACCTGCGAAAATAAATATATTCACACACCACATGCGAACCCTACGGATACAACGCAGTAAGAAGTTGAACTATATATGCAGTTTAGTTGTTTTTTTTTTTATAAGTAAGGGGGAAACAGTCAAACAAACAACATAATTTTTTGAAAGCGAATATGAGCTCACCTTTATGAAGTATGTTCTTATTCATGTGGTCTCCCATCGGCATCTTGTTACCCATGACGTTGGGCATTCCTGGCGGCCGGTTCACAAGCTGCTTGGAGAACATCAGCGAGTCCTTGATGGCCTTGACCTGTTCAGACTGCTGCGACAGACCAATGGCACCAGCGGAAAGATCCGGTTCAACTTTGACAGAAGTGACGGGTTTGTCCGCCATCAGTTTCTCCTTTTCCTCTTTTTCTTTCTGTTCTTTTGTACGCATCGCTTCGATTGCCTCGAGCTCCTCCTGAAATGTGAAGGAATGCATTACAATAACTAAGTTTACACTTGATGCCTATACTGCCCTGCTTACCAAAAAGGCAGTATCTGCAAAATGTTTGTTCTGAGATAATCGACTTCAAACTTAGGAATTGTATGATTTTAAGTACACTTACTGCTAGTCTGTGTGCTTATATCTCAGTAACCATAGGAGATCCTGCTTTTTTACTGAGCTTATTGGATTCAGCGTCGTTTAAAATATGGAAATACATATATAACTCAATATCGAAAAAAAATCAGTTACTGCCTTCTTTCTTAGTAGGACAGTATACGTGTCACCTGCATTTAAAGGGTTAAAACAAATAAGATTAACCTCTAAGGTAGTATGGCCGTACCCGTACGGCGGTAAATGTCATTGCAAATCGAAGTATGGCCGTACCGGTACGGCTGTGGTCATACAGGCTTTATTCATAAGTAAACGTCAGAAATGGATTAACCAACGGCATCTAGCGGCTTTCCCCCATAATATTTTAAAAACTAAACGCAGTTAGCGGTATTATCGACTTTACAAAAGCGATTTCAAAGTATGTGTGACGTCACAATCATCTTTCGTGGTGTTCGAAACCAGTTTGAACACGTGCGCGCTTGTCATCGCGTATACGTATATTTCTCCCGCGAAAATTGCATTTTTATACAGTTTTTCTTATGTAAATTGTTTGGTGATCACTTTTTGAAAGTTTTTGAACACGGTTTTATTTAAAAAAAACATATTTTGTTTGGTGTTTTTGTGTTTTATTGACAATATTTTTATTCTTTGCATACCTTTATTTACGTACTATTTGATAGCGAAATCCCGTTCGTAACTTTGTGTTGTGGAATTTTTGTGTTGTAATTTTTCTTTTATAAATTATCTGTCCCTCAATTTACGATCATGTCGCATAGGGAAAGTGAAAAGGACATCTTCGATGCTTTGGTTGAAAGCGAAGATGAAGAGTTATACGAAAATATCGACGATTTACCTATTGAATCTGATAGTTCTTCTGAAGAATCTTCATCGTCAGAGGTAGAAGATGACCCTGAGCCGTCTACATCTAAACGTATAAGACAAGAAGCGCGTAAACCGAATGCATCAGGAGGAAGAAGGGTTGAGGATGTGCCACTACGACTAACGGAAAGGCACTTCCCCTTCCCTGTTCCCCAAACACAGGCACAAGGAAGCAGGACCCAAAGAAAGTGTCACGTGTGCAGTCATACAACTGTACGACCAAAGTGTCGAAAAGACACAAAATTCATGTGTGAAGTGTGCAACGTTGCTTTGTGTATACATCCATGTTTCAAAGCCTACCACACTAAAAAACATTATTAGTCATGTTTTGTGTTTCATCTATGTATTTATATGTATTTTTAATTATTTTGTAAGTGTAAGTTTTCAATTACTTTTAGTGAAGTGAAGATTATTTTACTAGTGTACGAATATTTTGACACCGCAACCAATAGTTGACGACACCTGAAATAAACATAGGATTTTTCAATAAAAACTTTGAAAAATGGTAAGTTTAAATTTTTTTTTCTTTGAAAAATGGTAAGTTTTATTTTTGATTATTGTGTTGAAGTCGTTAAACATAATACTTTTTTATTTTAACCCTTTATATAAAAACTCACTCCGTATAGATATTTACATCATACCAAAACTCACTACCTTAGAGGTTAAGTATGATGGATTACCTTATTCAAGCAGATTGTAGAAGTATTGGTGTCAATGGGCTTGGAGATATCCACTCCGCCATCACTGTCGCTTTCACTCGGAGGCGCCGGAGCATCTCCAGGATGGGCAGCGTCTCCGGGAGGCCGGCCCAGAACAGGGGGAGCGTCCAAGAGGTCCCGACCAAAGAAAGCCTCTTGCATGTAGGACGGGAAGGCCTCCATGAGCCGGGAACGAGGTTTCCTTCGCGGCTTCTTGCGTTGCATGGCGGCGCTCATGCCACTTGAGCTGGGACTCTCCTGGATACCTAATGGATGAAGATGATTTCAATAAAAATGTACAGCTTTCTTAATATTTAGTGACACTATATAAATTCATCCATAGTATAATTTTTATTGTTTATACATATTATTTGTTTATTTCTTAAATGTAATTTGTTGTGTATGTTCCTTGAGTTAAAGGTTGATATGCGGCTGACCACCCATGCTGTAGAAAATGGTTCACTTTGCCAATGTCACCCCTGTTTCAGGGAAGGTCGGCAAGAGTTGCAGAGTGTACACTCATTTGAGATTTGAGTTTTTATGTTGTAGGTTCACATGTGGCGTGTACAAGTGCGGACTTATAAATTTAAAAAAATTCAGACCTGCAAATTCATCCTTAGTATCAAATACAGCTTATATAGGAAACTATACCACGTACATTGTAGGTTCCTGTGAGAGATCATAGATTTTCAACAACATAAACAGTACAGTACAGAAACTTAAAGAGATATATTTATTTTTTCACATTTTAAAAGGTAGGGGCCACTACTATGCTAGGGGTGGCCAGAGCCTCTGCAGAGCTGCCTCTAATCTAATCTATTGATTGAGATTCACATTACATGTATTCTCACAACCAGACACGTACAAGTTCGCGCTTGCACATGCCTCATGTGAACCTACAACATAAAAACCAAATCTCCAATGGACATACACCCTGCAACTCTTGCCGTCCCTCCCTGAGACATGGGTGACATTGGCAAAGTGGACCATTTTTACAGCATGGGTGGTCAGCCGCATACCGATTTATAAGTCAAGGAACATACACGACAAATTACATTTTATAGATCACTAAATAATAATGTCTATGGACAACAAACAGAAAACAAATTCCAATTTAATAAACCCTAGCCGCCAACATTTATTTTTATTTTCCATGGGTGTGTATATTCAAAGAAATTGAAAAGAAAAACAAGTGTGCCCGCTGTCCTACCTGTAGGCGTGGTGGGAGTGTCCTGTGAGTCATGCTCTCCCCCCTCCCCCTGCGCTCCCCTGCCGCCCCGAGGCCCGCCCGCCCGCACCCTGACGCTGAAGCCCCCTATGCCCACCCGGTTGAGGTTTCTCTGCCTCTTCCTGCGCAGCACGGTGACCCCTGTCTCCGTCATGTAGGTGGTAAAGCCCTCGGGGGGAGCGCCGTCGCAGCTCACAGTCCAAATCATGCCCTCCTTGAAGGGACAGCTCCCTGGAATAGGTAAAAATATATAATGAGAATGTTAATCAACATAGACACAATTACAACATACTTTACTTTTTTTTTCAATTACTTTTTTTTCCGGGCTGTGTAGCCGCGGTCTGGTTTGTTTTTATTCCTTACGGTTTCGCCCATAGGCTACGATAGGCATTATCAACGGTTAGCCTGCTACATTTTTTGCATAAGAAATTTTTGACTTTTTTTTGTATAGATTTCTTTTTAAGGTTTTGTTATTTTTTATATTTAAATGTAATTTATTATTCATATTCCTTGACTTATAGGTTGGTATGAGGCTGACCACCCATACTGTAAAAAATGGTTCACTTTGCCAGTGTCACCCCTGTTTCAGGGAAGGTCGGCACAAGTTGTGGGGCTTATGTTCATTTGAGGTTTGAATTTTATTTGTAAGTACACAATCAGCATTTGTAAGCGCGAACTACACGTGTTTGTTTGTGGGCATACATCTGAGAGCTTTGAATGAATATATCCTTGCAACTTAGATTATAGATTATAGATTATAGCCAGGGGCTTTGATATGAAAAAAGTTTCATTCAAATTTGTTTTGAGTCCATTGAAAGTGTATTTCTATAATCTATAGTTGTTTTTGCTGGCTTACCTCCTCAATATGAGCACTCAAAGCTTGATCTTAACGTAAAATGTAACTAAGTCGCATATTTAGAGAAATTTCTTACAACATTGTCACCGAAGGAGTCACATGTGGTACAGGGAATCTATTTATTTTTACAGGTAAAGAGCCTGGCTTTATGCCAACCACATTAGTTGAGGTGGGGTCCCAGGTCTCGAGTGGGCTGGTTCTCATTTCTTGTGAAGACTGACAAACACTCGCTGGTATTTTTAGTTTGTTTGAGTTTGAAATAAAACCGATACAGGAAATCATTTCTGACACCTTTGTGGGGATAAGCAGCTCTGGGCATGGAACGCAAGCTTCCTACCAACATCGCACCGGCCCATGCAACAATAAACTAAGTATTGCTTGATTTTCTGGTACCGGGTTTTGACCGTGGTCCATGTTTTTGCTTGTCTTCTTCTTTTTTCTTTTTATTCTTTCTTGAAGACTTTCAGCTTACGTTTCGTCTCCTCTGTGGGCGACTTCTTCGGAGTTCTGCTCGCTACTGAGGTCTGAACGATAGGCGATGTCTTTTATTCGTAGATTCTAAAAGGGGCGTGGCTTAATTGTTAGGTATAAAACTACCCTCTTTCATAACTTCAATTGTACTCAACCATGTTTTGTTTAGTTTCAAACACTCTTCTTTCCTGTTAAAACTTTTATTTTTATAAATTTTGATGGCTTCTCTATACAGCCGTGCATAATATCCATGAGCCTTAGCAATTATTTTGGACCAGTATCAAAACCCGGTACCAGAAAATCAAGCATCTAGATCCGGCAGTGAAAGCCTAAAAAAAACTAAGTATTGTTCATAATAATTACCTGGTTCTTCTTTGATGTCCAGTAGGTCTAATTTACTATCTTCATTAGAAATGTCATCGGCTCCTTGAACGACGGTTTCAATTGATGCTAGAATACCTGAAAAACATTGTATCAATTCTATTACAACTATGCAATTTCTGCATTTCAGAGAGAACCTGATCAATAATAGTTGAGGAGCTGAAGGAGAAAATCAAGACTCATTGTTCACCAAGTCAGTACACCTCTGCGGTAATACAACAAGTGTCATAGACCCCTAGAGTCTCTAGAATCTAGGGAGTCTCCCGCACAGGATTTCTTAAAAAAATAAATAAATTAAATGGTGCTAGGGATGGATTTGGCATAATTAAAAATCTATAAGCTATGCGACATCCCCATAGTAAACAAAAATTGGATCACAGATGAGCATTGTGAAATGAATACAGTTGACGGTTAAGCTAAATGCTAGACGTAGAACTTACGCTTATTTTCCAACGACCTACATAATATTGTAAAGTTGTCACTCATTCCTGCTTCTAACCTGGTCAAATGACATCACATTTCAAATGTGCTGAGGTCATCATTGAATTATCAGAATCATCAACAGCTTCTTCAGGAGACTTTCTTTCAAAGATCTAAAAATTCAGTTAGAATAAAATTCCATTTATATTTACCAGCGCTCTTATCAGGCGGTCCTTCCCCCTTGGGCCGCCGCTTTTTCCTGCCGTGCATCATGCCCAGCCCCCCATTCTCTTCCCCCTGCAGGGACCTCATTGCCCTCATGCCGCCTGCGCTGAGGCACACCCCATCCAGGTAGAACTCTCCAGGGGAGGGGGGGCGCTGGGCGGCAGCAGTGGGGGTGATGGGGACGGCCGGAGGCGGGATGGGCGGCGGGGGCAGCGGAGGGGGCGGGGGCGGGGGCGCAGGAGCCAGATGGGGAGGGGGACAGTCGCGCGGCCGGCACAACAGGCAATTGTACCTGAGGGTGAAAGATAAATATATTAAACACACAACATTGATTGACTGATCTTACTTTAATTGATTTGTCACAAGGCGACCACGGAAATTGAAAATTTTGGTATTTGGTAATTTGGTGAGTAACCACTGGCCAACTTGTGGTTTTTAGCAGGCATAGGAATGAATAAAAAAATCCACATTCATTAGCCTCCAGAATGCCGGAACGCGGGTCCGCCCTTTCGTGTAGAGTACTTGTCGGGATTTTTTTTGTTTTTCTTTAGTATTTTAAGTACACAACAATAAACTCCAAATAATTCATTTTCGTTGGTGAATATTTAAAAAAAATATTTGTAGTTGGCCTTGAAAAGCTACATGTTACGCAAACGCAACGCAACTAAGCTACACATATAGTGTAACTTCTTGCCGCGATATCCCCGAAGGAGTCGCATGTGGCGAGTTGAACCTATTTATTTTTACAGGTAAGGGGGCCGGCCTTACGCCAACCACTTCAGTTGAAGTGGAAGTTTCCCAGCTTCCGAAAGTGCTGGTACTCATTTCTTGTGAAGGCTGAGTGAACCTTGCCGGTATTTTATTTTGGGGTTTGAAATAAACACCGAAACGGGAAATCATTTCTGACACCCTCGGTGGGATTCGAACCCGAGCTTTCGGCATGGAATGCAAGCACTCTACCACCTGAGCTATCGACCGGACATGTTAAAAGTCAAAATTCAAAATTTAATTACAAAACACTTACACATAAGCAAAAAAATGTTTTATTAACATTCTAAGGGGTCATTGATCTGTAACATTATTGTAGGAAAATGGGTATGTGACTATCAACAATAATATTGTTAGGAAATTAGGGTTCAAAAGTCTTTCAAATTAAAATACACAGGTCTTCTTATACAGTTGTTTATTTTACACTTTTACATAATTTATTTTCACAAAGCTTTCTCGACTATTCCACTTGGTTTCTGCTCACTGATCAAGTTAGTTCTATGTGTTTGTAAATCTCGTATGATACTGCTTTCCCTGCAGGCCACTCGCACCCTTTATACTCTTTAAAGCAGTACAATCTAGACCTATAGTTGCTAGACAGTTCCAGAAAGGCATAGTAATTATTATTTCTCGATGCTTCACGTAATACCTAGAGACTTCTCCATGTACACACAACCATCAATCCTACCCACCAATACAATACAGAATTCCTATAATTATAACAAATACCTACTTAGCCTAGAGAATTCTACACTTATACACAATTATCGATCCTACCCACCAATACTTATGAAGATTCTTATAACTATAACTACCCATACTTATTTCAATATTTATATTTCATATTTACATAACAATATTATACTCTTTTTTTAGAACAAAATGTTTTTTTAATAATCATAATATTATAAGGCAGTGAGGTAAATATGTCACTCATGAGGTTCTACTAAATTATGCACTAAAAACTTTATTTCACTGTCTTGGAGATTTTTTTTGTATCTTTGGAGGTATTTCAAATCAAAACCAAGAGATTGGTTGCTGGATAATGGTTAAAAATCACTGACACACTAGAGGTTAAGGGTGCTTATCCCTTGACAAAAATAGAAAAAAGTCATTTTTAATTGTAAGTGGAGATAGCGGATTTTGGAAACAGGCAAATCACATTATACCTAATGAAATGATACACAGCTTGAACAATTTTCAAATTATGGTGTCCACTAACCCTTTCTGGCAGCAGATGTCAGCGTCTTGCTCAGAGTGCACTGAGTCGCAGGCAGCGTGCAGCCACCTGCGGCAGTGAGAGCACTGCAGGATGAGCTCTCCGTCATTGTAGGGACTGGCACATATGGCACACATCACCAGAGAGGCACAGGGACCACATTCTGTACAAATATATCACACATTCAATAAAGACAGTATTTAATCTCATTCGTAAAATACAATAAAAATATGGAACATTCAAAATTTAGAGAATTCTTGGTAAAATTTTGCATTGAATTCTTATTTTATACGTTTATATCCATTCATCCTCTATCAAGTGGTTGCCACTGATATCTGCATCCTACTATGCCATTTGTTAATAAAAAGTATGCATACGTGAAAAACCTATAAAACTTCAATTGTTTTAGAACTTCGAAAATCAAAACTTTATGATGCATTACCGGAAACACACAATTACATAAAATACAAAATGCAGAAATAAGTAACAAGTGCAGGACAGAAAGCATTGCAAGATGAGGAAGACATCAAAGACAGTATTGTGACAAATGTGTAAATAGAATATGAGACGATAGTATTCCACGCATTGCGTTTTGAAAAACATAACTGGAAGAAGACCCCTAGGAAGACCTACGAAGAAATGGTGTGACAGCTGGCAGTCCAGCTAAATAAGTAAGTAAGAAGAAGGCATTTGTTGTTACCAGTGTAGCCATTCATCCAGTTGTTATCGGGGCCAGGGTCAGTGGCGCCGCATGTGTGGCACCTGCGGCAGCGCGCGCACCGCCAGCAGCCCCGTGGCACGCTGGCCAACGGGGGTCGCGCGCAGTACGTGTGGTAGGACACGTCGCAGTCGTCGCACAGCACCAGGCGCGCCTCGTCGTCCCGCCGCCCGCAGCCTTCACACGCCGTGCAGTCCAGGCAGCGCCAGCCCTTCTGCAAGATCACGCTCGTCACCTGGACAAGGGACAACAAGACATTAACTCTTTTCCTAAATTTAAAAAATGCTCAAAATTGTACAGAATCAAAAATCCAATCTAGGATTTTTTCCAAAAATTAGATAAATATATGGAAACACAGACAATGTTATATTTTCATCAGATAGCGTTTTGATAACATTTAAATCATCTTCAATGGACGTACAGAAAGGATGCCTCCTGAAGATCTTGACTATAACGCCAGGGAAACATCGAGAATAATGCAAATTCTCCCATAAAAGTTTAATTTCCAAAAAGGGTATTTAATTTTTAATTTTTAAAACTAATTATAAAATGTAAAAACTTTGGATATTTCACAAAATGTTCTTTAAATGAAACTTTGTTTAAAGGACAGAATTGACTTTATTGCTGATGTATCATTGGCATGATAACCACCATCCTCAACAACCTCTGAGTCCGTCCCCAGAGCCCCACACATCACACACAGTTGTCCTTGTTGCTGTTACCTTGATACTGACGCAGTAGGGGTGATAGGTTTGTCCACACTGAGCGCACGCTATGAGACAGCCCTCTGAGTCCGTCCCCAGAGCCCCACACATCACACACAGTTGTCCTTGTTGTTGTTACCTTGATACTGACGCAGTAGGGGTGATAGGTTTGTCCACACTCAGCGCACGCTATGAGACAGCCCTCTGAGTCCGTCCCCAGAGCCCCACACATCACACACAGTTGTCCTTGTTGTTACCTTGATACTGACGCAGTAGGGGTGATAGGTTTGTCCACACTGAGCGCACGCTATGAGACAGCCCTCTGAGTCTGTCCCCAGAGCCCCACACGTCACACACAGTTGTCCTTGTTGTTGTTACCTTGATACTGACGCAGTAGGGGTGATAGGTTTGTCCACACTGAGCGCACGCTATGAGACAGCCCTCTGAGTCTGTCCCCAGAGCCCCACACATCACACACAGTTGTCCTTGTTGTTGTTACCTTGATACTGACGCAGTAGGGGTGATAGGTTTGTCCACACTGAGCGCACGCTATGAGACAGCCCTCTGAGTCTGTCCCCAGAGCCCCACACATCACACACAGTTGTCCTTGTTGTTGTTACCTTGATACTGACGCAGTAGGGGTGATAGGTTTGTCCACACTGAGCGCACGCTATGAGACAGCCCTCTGAGTCTGTCCCCAGAGCCCCACACATCACACACAGTTGTCCTTGTTGTTGTTACCTTGATACTGACGCAGTAGGGGTGATAGGTTTGTCCACACTGAGCGCACGCTATGAGACAGCCCTCTGAGTCTGTCCCCAGAGCCCCACACATCACACACAGTTGTCCTTGTTGTTGTTACCTTGATACTGACGCAGTAGGGGTGATAGGTTTGTCCACACTGAGCGCACGCTATGAGACAGCCCTCTGAGTCTGTCCCCAGAGCCCCACACATCACACACAGATCCTGGGTCAGCACAAACTTGTCCTTGCTGGAACACAGCACCAGGCGATTCTCCACACCTGCAATTTTTCAGTTACATTTACATTTCTTTTACATTGCTTCATTTACAGTCTGTAATCAATACGCAATCTATTATCTAAGTTGCACACATATTGTATCATTTAAGATTCATTTTTAAGGCACACCCACAAGCAGACATTTGTAAGACTTTGATTGACACGGTCTGTAAAGACTGGGTTATGAATAAGTGTGGAGGTGCAAATAGATGAGAGTGAGAGAACGAAGGATTACAATGAGATGGTTGTGGCATCTAGAAAGAATGGATGATGTACAACTGAAAAAGAGAGTGTACGAAGTAAATGAAAGAATGAATTGATCAAATAAATGAATGCGTGGAATGACTGGAATATGCAGTAATAAAAAGATAGGAGAGTGATGAATATCAAGGAGATGAAAGAAGCGTGTTGGCAAAGTGAACTATTTTCTACAGCATGGGTGGTCAGCCACATACCAACCATCACAAAAAATAAGAAGTCTTTATTACCTGGTTCATCATCACTTCCTTTGCTATCCTGCGTAGGCTGAGGTCTCTGCAGCCCTAAGCCAGGCACCCCAAACACTCCGCGCATCTTGGGTTTGGTCCCCCGCTTTCTGGCAAAGTCCATGAAGCCAGACTTCTGCCTCTTGTTGAAGGCCACCTTCCCAGCGAAGCTGCCACCGTAGCCACTCTTGAATTTAAACACTCCCAGCTTTTTCTTTGCAATCTTTGATGACACTGTGTAGGGTTTTCCTTTGCCCAGTCCAATATCCGTCTGAAAATGTAAATGAACGTTAAATGCCTGCATAGAAGACATGTGAAAGGAAATAGAGGCAGACTGAGAGTGGTATTGCTTAATAATATTGATTATATTACGAAAGAATGGGATAAACAGAGTGAAATTCAGTACAGAGGTCTGTTGTGGGATATTTTGAAAGCATATGGAGTGAGTGTGGCTCTCCTAAATACGGTACTTGCAAACTATGAAGATAGTAGCATGGGTTTCTATAAATGGTGAGTATAGTGAATAGTCTGAAGTTTTTAAGGGTGTGTAATGAGCCCATGGCTATTTAACCTGTTCATGGAAAAAAAAGGTGTGGTGGGTCCAAGATGCTAGGCTTGATGATTGTGGATTGATGATAGGAGAGAGCGAAGAAAGTGTTTTACAGTATGTAGATGATGCAGTCCTTGTATTGGACACGGCAGTAGAATTTCAAACAATGATCTTATTGCCGATATTTCTAAGTAGACCATGGCAACAGATCCCGGAAAGAAACTCTCCAGTGTCAACCGCTGGCAGTGTAAGATTAAACTCCCATATGCAAGTAACTTGAGCAAAAGAAGATAGATAGATAATCAAATACTGTAAGGTAACATGTATGCAGATATTCATCACATTTCTTTGTTCTAGATTGGCAAAATGCTAGAATAACACATCATCACTTTCTCAAAAAAGAAGTGTTGGATTACAGCAGGCATCATATTGCTGCAGGGCCAATACAGCTATTTTATTTATTTATTTGTCAAGAAATGACACCTTACCTTTGTGTCCAAAGCTAGTGGATCCTGCTCCATTGTGACGTCTTCAAATAATGATTCTTGGGAGGCGGATAAACATTCATCATCTATACCTGAAACACAATTCACTTTTAATACCATGGGAGATACAATAGGGAGATACATTTTTAATTTCATAAAATGATAAGACTACAGTTTTAAAAAAATAATATCTGGCTTAGTTTTTAAATTATAGCTCTTTAAAATTTGCGCATTTTCAATTTCCGGTAAAACAGGGCATTTTTTATTAAGACGGATGTGACGTCACTGGATCTTTGGATATTATGTATTTCATACAAATGCACTAAGGGCCTCAGGTAGCCTGGCGGATCCATTGACGTCACAGCTTGGCTGCCCGACCGTGCTGTGTTTTGGCGGGACTCAAATTCTCTGCATTTTATTTTAGAAAATTATCAATCAAATCTTTATTTTTACTGCTTTAAAAATATATGGTTGTGATCCTTGAAATGTATTCTACACAACCATAGTACTTTCAACCGTATTCCTGTCCACTGTAATTACCCTATTCAAAAGCTGCATTCGGGAGCACACTTTAAAACACTTAAAGAGCTCACAAGTCGTTGGAGGAGCTCGCTCACAGCAAATATTCTAGGCAGTGGCATCATGACCGTCCACTAATGTAGCTTTTCACCGAGGTGGGTCGGCGTAAGCGATTGTACTGTTCCGCTGACAGCTAACCTCAACAACACAAATACTAGCTACAATTCTTAATGATACAAAAATTGACAGAAATTCAATCAACATCAACCTTTTACAGGAATTATTTTGAAAATATTTTACATGAAAATTAGGAGTATAACGAGTGGCTTAGAAGTCGACAGGAAACATACATATAATCTATAATCTAAGTTGCAAGCATGTATTGACATTTAAGGCTCACATTTAATGCATGCCAAACCAAACCAAACCTCACATGAACATAAACTTTGCAACTCCTGCCGCCTTTCACTGAAACCGGGTGGCATTGGCAAAAGTAAACTAAGTTTTTACAGCACACATATATACAATTTTACATATTAGATTATTTAAAAGTATTTTTTTAATCTCACTGTCTTTCCTCCGTTGCAAAGGCGTTCTGCCGACAGTCTTGCAGACAGCACAGACATACTCGTAATCGGGAATGGCTCCCTTTTTTGATTGATATGTAGCTAGGTCGGCGTCTATATCACAAGCACCATGGACGTATCTGGAACAACACAATGACAATCTAGTTAGTATCGTTTAAGCGCCCTTGTGGTGGCTAGTGCCACTAAACGGCGCCATATAAAAATTGGCCAATTATTATTATTATCTTCATTCAAAAAACTATTTCTTAAATATCTTAAAAAATAGCGACAAGTCCAGCGGTTAAATTTTTGGACTTGTAATTGACTTGGTATTAGTTTAGTCTCAGAACTCTCTACGAGCATTTTCTACTGATGCAGTTTACTGCTAGTAGAGACAAGCAATAATTTGGGTGTTCCTATCGTATATACCAATATCTTCAAGTATCCAAATCGATTGGATCAAGCTAGAAACAGCTACCTGTCGGCCTGCGAATGGAACAACTTACCGCCACCTTCAGAAGAGGATTAAAGAAAGCACTACACACTTAGAGCCATGGCGCCCTTGAGATGATCATGGGCCACAGGAAGAAGTCATCCATCTTCATCGTCATGAATTGAGGCTTTGGTGGAATAGATGATGACAGCAGTGGTTGGTTACCTTTTGCACTGCGAGCACTGCACCATCTCCCTCTGGGCCGCTGCCCTGTAGGCCCTGCGGCACAGGGGACAGGACAGTCCCTTGTTGCGCTGCTGGTAGCAGGAGTCACACACTGTGTAGTGGGCGTGCCAGCGGGAACTGGCCCCGGCGCCTGGGCTGCGGGAACCACAGTCTGAGCAGATGCGACAGCACTGCAATATCAAACAACATACGTGGTCAGGTTGGATTCATTGACTTATGATATCTGTGGACTAGAAATTATTTTAACGTAAATAGACATTATATATGTTTCAAATTACTTACGAAAGTGGTCATTAGTTAGACAGAGAACAAAGAACTTCACAGTTGCATTTCTGTGTGTACAAAAAAACTCAGGCGCATGTAAAAATGTTCCTAGAAAGTTGGTACTATTGCGAATAATAATGGGTGCAAGTTGACAGCTAACACGCATTATAAATATTGTGATCGCTAAAATTGACAAATTTTAAAGGAAAAAGGCATTATTTTAAGACATTATGGCATGTGTTATAATTGGGTGTTGAAACACAAAATGTATTTGGACAAAATGGCCTCATTTCGTACAATTTTACCACTTCAACGTTTGACAGGACTGAGACAAATGTGGGCTATAGTAGTACAAGGGGAAAGTAAGCATGCGTTTAGATTTGAAGGCAGCACCACCAACACTTTACCTTGCACTTCCATCCATACTTAGGCACGGTTGCCATGATGGGCCGTATGCAGGAGGCGTGGTAGAGCTTGTCACACTGCTCGCAGGCAACGGCACGGCCCTCTCCCACATCTGTGCCGGGGTTATGGCACACCTGGCACACACGGCACTGCTTGCAGTTCCAGCCTGCTCTGACACCTACAAACAATATAAACCATCAATATTGCTACGAGAATATGGTAGTATTAGTGCATACGTCATTCAAATCACACTGGTGAGTTGGTTTGCGGGATTTGTTGTCGTGGTCTATAAGAGCTGGAGCTTCCAGACATTTAGCCCATAGCTGTGAATACCATGCAACAGATCTCGGAAAACTAATCTTCGGTCAACAAACATTAATGAGCCATCGCCCTAGCAGCCCGGCCGTGTGAACTTTTGTTGCTTTGTAGTTAGAGCAGCGGTTTCCAAACTGGGGGGCTACAACGTACAAAGGGAGGCGCGAAATTTTAATTTTTTTATTAGGAAGGCAACTTTATATTTTGGTAATGATCTTCAATTGTCCAAAAAAAAAATGTAGGGAGGGAGACGCGAAAAAAAAAAAATTTTAAGGGAGGCATGGTAGCAAAAAGTTTGGAAACGGTTGAGTTAGGGTGATGTTCTTTCCGGTATTAGACCACTCGGACGTCCCAGGATGCGGTGGACAGACAACGTCGAAGCCAACGCCGAAGTTCTGGGAGTGAGGGGACCATGGAGGGAAGCAGCACAAGACAGAGAGTCCTGGAGGATTGTGGTACGGGTGGCCCTGATCCGAAGAAAGTAATGTAAAGTATTTAATAACCTGGTAATTGTGGCAGTCCCACGCAGGTGCCGTGATGGTGAGCGTTGCAGCTGGTGCAGGTCATCAAGTTGGCCATGTCTCCCAGGAGACCACAGGTGTGGCACCCAATGTCTATGGAGCCTGACAACAACGACACATCAATTTACATCCACTTTCTCAACAGTACTCCAAGTAAGGAGGTAATCAAATTTAATGAATTAAGATACTTACACACTACAGGTACTTGGTACACGTGTTCTCTGCAGAAGGAAGATCTGGATGTGATTTCTTGGAAACCTCCTGACGCCAGGACACAAGGAAGATGGAAATACTTGGTGCAGCTCATCTGAAACACAAATAACAAATGTTGAATTCATCCTAGCAGGGTTGCAGTCCACTCAGACTTTAAATTACATTAAACCATAATATTAACCCTTAAACTGTGGGTGACACGCAATGTGGGTGACAGGCGTCAAGTGTAAACTTGCATACAGTGCGGCTGTCAATCATAGACGTCATCCAACTTTGAACTTATCCCTGACATCTGTGTTAAAGAATTCAAAAGTCTGCAAGTGAAATATGTTTACTTTTGCGATTTTTGTTCTTGAATAACTAATACATGTGACTGTGCACATAGTTTGTTCACAAGTATCGTCAATCAATTAAGGTAGGACACAATAAATGCTTAACAAATGTACTTGAAAAAGTATTCCATACTGGGAATATTCCATATTCCATTCATATAGCCATAATATTCAGAAGCGAAACGGTTAATCCAGCCTTTTCAATGTGACAGGAAATCGCGTGTGATTATATAACTGTATTAATAAAAATGTGGCATAATTCTCACCCTGCAGGAGATGCTTGCGCCATAACGCGTACAGAATCCACACTGTCTCTGCAGGGAAGCGGCTATCAGCGCCTTGATGGCCTGGTCAGCCTCCGACAAGGCCTTCTCGTCCTCCTTGACCTTGTCGCAGGCGGGGGGAGGGGGCGCGCAGGGGGCGGGGGGGGACTTGATGTCGGCAGGGGGGCTCCACTCCAAGCAGCACTTGTGCACGTACACGTAGCCCCCCTCCACCACGGCCGACAGCTCCACGGGATCCGAGTAGCCGATCACTGAAAGCTCGTCGGTGTGCTCGTGGTTGAACGAGGGAGTTCTGAAACTTTACATTCAATCAGATGGAACATTGCCTCCAAACAAGTCACTTAATTTTAATCTTAATCTAAGTTGCAAAGATATCATTTGAGATTCATATTAATTGCATTCGCACAAGCTGACATGTATAAGTTCGCACTAACACAGCCGCATGTGGACCTACAATATAAAAACCCTATCTCAAATGAGTATAAGCCCTGCAACTCTTGCCGACCTTCCCTGAAACAGGTGTGACATTGGCAAAGTGAACCATCTTTTACAGTATGGGTGGTCAGCTTCATACCAACCTATAAGTCAAGGAATAATAATAATTTTATGAAAATTTAGCTCTCCCACAGCAGTGGTGAAATCTCTAGTTTTTGTCATGCTTGACTTTTCATCGCGGCAATGAGTTACACTATATGCGTAGCTTAGTTGCTATTTTTTAGTTTTTTTTACACCAAATGGTTCGACACACCAACCAGTGTGCCAAGGCTCATATCCAGGGTTGGGTAACGACACGTCGAAAATTATATTCGACACGTCACGTCGAAAATACGTGTCGAATATGTCGAAAACGTCGAAAATTGGTGTCGAATATGTCGAATATGTCGAAAACGTCGAAAATTGGTGTCGAAAATTGAAGTTATATTTTCGTACGATTCAAATATTCCCGCCTTACTTCCCTTCACCCATTCCGTTCCTCCTCTGCTGTCATGCGTAGTAGCTGTCTTGCCTGCGTGAAGTGGCATGAGGTTGCGTGAAGGAACAGTGTTGAGTGTCATGCATTTAGAGTCGCAACCATCATACAATCAGGAAAAAAATGTAAAGCCGAAGTCCATTGGGAACGTTTTAATGCAGATGCAAGGAGACAATCAGTTTTTATCCCGCTTCTGCATCGAATAACGCGCACTGTACTCTCAAAGTTAAAACGAGATAGCAATAATTTAAGCAAACACATGGCAGACTTCAAACACGACAAAAAGGGTTGAGATGTCATAATTCTCTGATATAAAATTCCCCTACAGTAATACTATTAAAAATGAATGTCAGATTAAAATGAAATGTAACTTTAGTCCTTAACTTTTAAAAATAATATGAGCAAGTCTTCAACCAGCAACCCGGCAGTATACAACCTTATTGTCGGTGTCAAATGTGTAACATTAATTAAAATATATTTAAGAAAAACTTATTTTTTTCAAAAATAAATTGCATCACGCGTAATATTTTTAAAATCGCAAACAGCGCATGAGTTGATAAACATTATTGAAATGCAAAATAAAGCTCATACGTTCTTTCGTATTTTTATTAATATTTTTTCCCCTACAAGTAGGGGGAAAAATATAAAGCTCTACTTATGCGTTCGATATGTCGGTTGGACTTCACAGCGACGAAATATTGAAAGTTAAACAATTGTTTTAATAATTAATCTGTGCTAGTAAGTTGTGTTTTTTTCATTTGTGCATGTTGTATAATTGATCAAGTTCACAAACAATGGTGTTTGAAAACTCCAATCACAATATTTAGACATTAATGGCAATATGTATTACCACCTGTCACGTCCTTTCGCTGTGTAAGTGTGCGTGAGACTGACGTAGGGATGGGCGAAATATATCGATATATCAAAAGTACCGATATTTTCTCTGAAAAATATCGATATTTTTCTCGATATTAGAAATATCGATTAATCGATATTTCGATATTGTTTTTCAAGCATCAAAATCGTATCAAAAACGATATTTTTTTGCAAATGTGACTTTATAGGGGGTTGTGTTTGGAAGCCAACATTTTTACGTAGCAAATCAAATGTCTCCTCTCCCCCCCCCCCTCAGCCGACAAACTTTATATGGCAAAAACTTTAAAAAATTTAAGCCGTTGCCCGCCAAAACTTTCGGAATTCGTCTTCCCTAATTGAAATGTATGAAAATATTAATATCTAGACTAGATTATATAAGCCTACTTTATGTCGAGATAAATTATTTGGACAATCTATTTTAACTGGTTTCAGGACAATGTCTTCTGGTCGGCCAAGGCATTCAGGATGGCTGAAAAATAATTTTCAATTTGAAATAGATGACCAAACAAAACGAGCAGCAGCTCATTGCATGATCTGTCAAAAGATTATTAAAAATACAGCTGTTAAACGTTTAGAAGCTCATCGCAATGTTTGCAAAATTAGGCCAAACGCAAATACGTCACCAGCAACACCAAACAGAATTAATAGACCAAACTCGGACGTTTTGCTGACTGACAACCCTAAAAGGTCACCTCAGCTCCACAAAGCGATCAAGATATAATTTAGTTACAAGTGAAGATGAAGAGGAAGACACTCCAGGTTTAATGCCATCTCAACTGGACAATGATATGATAAATGAGTCAGCTGACATCTCTGCTGTATCACCAGCGCTTTCATTTCATAATGATGTCATCAACGACAACTCTGATTTGGAGAGGCCTTCCAGTTCCACATCATTTGCCAATATAACAAAAGTATCTGAAACTGGCAGTGATGGGTCATTTCCGATGGACTTACCACTTTCACCTTCTGAAAGCTCTTCAAATAGGGAGGAAGAATCGAATCGTACATTATCTCGAGCTTCTTCAAAAAATCCCATCAATAACACCAGGCCTATGTCCATCTTTGCTGATAAAATGACACTGAAAGAGAATGCCGTGCATAATAATAATTTGGCAAAATTTATGTTTGGTTGCAATATTCCACTCAGTGTTGTAGATTCCCATCATTTCCAAGCATTCGTTAAGGGACTTAGACCTTCCTACAAAGTACCTACGCGAAAAACGGTTTCTACAACACTGTTGGATAGTGCATATGAGAATAGTCTCAACTCTATTAAATTTGGTCCGCAGTCAGTTTTGTTGATAGATGGCTGGAAGAATGAGTCTGCTAACACCAAAAATGTAGCAGCCATGCTACATAACGCTTCTGGGGGTGTAGGATTTTTGGATGCATGGGACATTTCTGGGGAGAGGGAAACGGGGGATAAACTAAGTGAATTAGTTGCAATGGCCATAAGTCGAGCTCAAGAGATTTATAACACAAAGTTATATGCAGTAGTCAGTGACAATGCTGCAAACATGGTCAAAATGGGTAAGTTGGTAGATTTGTGGCATATAACATGCAATTCGCACTCAGGCAACCTTTTAGCCAAAAGTTTGGTACCTGAAATCCTGGCCAATAGGGTCAATATGGTGCTAAAAGGTTTTTCAGGACCAGATGCTGAAAGCAAATTGTTGTTTCATAAAGGTCATCGAATAACCCTCGGTGGAGATACTCGTTGGTGTAGTTATCGTGATGCATTTCTGTGTCTTTTGTCCAATTTGCCAGCAATGAAGTTGGTCCTTGCTGACTCACAAGTTGGACCAAAGATTTCCAAAAATGTGACTTCACTGGTATTCGATACAAACTTCATAAAACAAGTTGAGGATGGAGTACAACTTTTTAACCCGATATGTAAACTGATAAATGTTTGTCAAAGTCAGCATGCCTCTTTGGCAGATGCTACAGAGGCATGGCTTAGTTTAGAACTTCCCCCTGGTTATCAAGAACAGAGCGAGATTGTTGCACTTCGAAAAAATAAAGCATTAAATACATATGGACTGGTAGCAAACTACTTGCACCCAACATACCGAGGTGCCAAACTTGACTCTGAGCAATTAGATGAAGTAGATACATTTTTGCTGTCAGAACTAGATGTGGATGGGCTTAATGACCTTCATTCTTTTAAAAGTAACTCCGGTATATTTGGAACTTTAAAAGCCAAACTGACTCAAGAGCAAAACAGTTCAGGTACATCGTCAATGTCAGTTTCTGTGTTCTGGGGATTAGTCTCCCGAAAGCACCCATCACTATTTACCCTTGCTCATAAACTTAACAATATACCAGCATCTTCAGCACAGTTGGAGCGCGTGTTCAGTAATTGGTCCTATGTTCATAATCGAATTCGAAATCGTCTGTCTTTTGAACGTTCCAAGAAGCTTTTGCATGTCTACCATGCACTTAAAATTAACGATAAGCAATCTGATGAGTACTAATTCTTTTAAAATCATCGTCCATTTGTTTTTAAAGTCCAAGCAACCTATTGAAATCTTAATCAATACTCTCAATTCCAGCATAATGATTGGAAATTCATAAGCCTTCCTATTTCCTACATAAAGTCGTTTTCCCAACAAGTGTCATCTTTACTTAATAGGCAGAGAAATGATTTACAATTAGCATGTATACCGTGCACTAGTATGTACTAGGGATGGGCAAATGAAAAAAAAACGATATATATCGAATCGATATTTTTGAACACTATCGAAATATATCAAGGAAAAAATATCGATACTTCGATATATCGATGATACAAAAATATCGAAATTTTCAAAAAGAAATATCGGTCGCTGGCGGGTAAGGTCTCAAAATTCCGAAAGTTTTGGCGGGCAACGGCTTAAATTTTTTAAAGTTTTTGCTATATAAAGTTTGTCGACTGAGGGGGGGAAGAGGAGACATTTGATTTGCTACGTAAAAATGTTAGCTTCCAAACACAACCACCTATAAAGTCACATTTGCAAAAAAATATCGTTTTTGATACGATTTTGACACTTGAAAAACAATATCGAAATATCGATTAATCGATATTTCTAATATCGAGAAAAATATCGATATTTTTCAGAGAAAATATCGGTACTTTTGATATATCGATATATTTCGCCCATCCCTGGTATGTACCATCTAATGAGTAGTCTATTAATTCCTTTTAGTTTTAAATCCTGTGCGGGAGTCTCCCTAGATTCTAGATACTCTAGGGGTCTATGGCACTTGTTGCAGTGCCGCAAAGGTGTATCTATTTTATCAAATTGATTGACATGCCCTTTGTCAAACTGTCATTGAGTTAGCTGTGTGTTTGAGTTTATTTAATACATTGTTTTAGCCTAGGTTATTAAGTAGAATAAATATTTAAATGGCGCTGTTTACTTGTAATGTAGATGTAGCATGTAAGAGAAAGACAATAAAAGAGGAAACAACACATTCATGTCACTAAATATGTATTTCCCTTCATTCCTACCCGAACTCCACTCACTAGTAATTTTCGACGTGTCGTTTATGTCGTAAATTCTAATTTACGACGTGTATATTCGACGCGTCAAATACTAGGTATAATACTCATTTTCGACGTCAAGTATTATACCTACCCAACCCTGCTCATATCCAACAAATCCATAGTTTGTAACACTATTGAGAGTGCTAAAGAATACTGATGTAAAGGTCTTTGAGTGTTGGGTGTTATTAAATAAAAATCTTGCATGCCCTTTTCTTACACGCAAATTTTATTGTTTTTTCCAAGCTTTTGTTTTTGGGAACAAAAGAAGCAGCATTCTAAAATTCAAAATTAACAGCCCTGTTAGGTACAAAATCACTACAGAGGTCCCCTCCAGCATTTGCCAAGGGCAGATGCGATGAAAGTGGTGATCGGTGAATCTTGACTTCTCTTAGGTTTTTAGTAGAATCTGTCTGGAAAGTGTACTTTTCGGCCCGATCTTGTTGTAGTGGTTGTAGTAGCAGGAGTCCCAGGAGTTGCAGGAGTAGCAGTTGTTGGTGTGTTTTCTCTAGCTACTACTGGTACTGGTTTTGGGTCTGCGTTTGTAGTTTCTGTTGTATCTTCAGGCATGTAAGCTGGTTTCAAACGATCTATGGTGATGTTTTTAGCTTGACCTTTTATCATTACTGAAAAGTATTTTTCACTCTTTTTGGCAACAGAGAAAGGTCCCTCGTACGGTGCTTGTAGTGGAGTACGAGAAGCGTCAGTTCGCACAAACACATGTGTACAATCTTTCAGTGCTTTGTGTACAAAGGTCCGTCTTTTCCCATGATTGCCTGTTGGTGTTGGTCTTATATCTTGTAATGACTGCTGTAGTTCTCTTGCGAATGAACCTGGTTCTGCTGGTGTTGTATCTTGGAAGAAGTCACCTGGCAGTCGTAGGGTAGTTCCATACGTCAGTTCTGCTGGAGTACAAAAATTAGTTACAAAATCACTACACTGACTTGCACTTGTTGATATTCTTCTGCCTGCGCCCGGTGGGGGCGGGCAGGCCCGGCATCTGCAGGGAGAGGGCAGCGGGGGGCGTGGAGGGGGTAGAAGGGGGCGTGGGCGTAGGGGTGGGCACCACCACAGGCGAGGCGCCGCCCCCCCCGGGGGGACTCCCACCTCCCGGCAGCACGCACTCCACGCGCCGCATCTCTCCCTGGCCCAGCTGGCTGCGCTCGCTGAGGTTGCACAGCGCGCACACTTTGCCCGGCCTAAAACACACAATTCATCAACCATTATTGGCACAGACTCAGATTATTTAGAAATGCGAGAAAAAAATTATGTCATTCGGCAAGGTTAGTTCCAAATCAGACCGCCAGAGGCATTGGAGTTATCATCCATATGAAACCGTTTGAATCTAACAGATTTGGCAGCACAGACATTTGTAGGTTAGATATTTAAGAAACTTTTTTGTGTCACTTTAATGCAAAATAAGCTAATATACCTACCAAAATGGTTAAATTTGCGAAATAATTCAAAGAGTGTGTAATTTCCCTGGATGAAATAAAAAAAAATCTTCAACTTCCCAACTTTGATTCGACTCATATGCGAGTATCAGTGGCGCAGGATCCTAATAACACGATTCCCATCAGCTTCACTTTTGAAATTATGCAAAAAAAAAATGTATAAAAGTACTATTTAGTTAGTGAAAAATAACATGACAACCTCTTTTTTTCAAACCACGCAAACTTCCTGCGATCGTATTAAATAAACTGCAGACTGATGAAAACTACCAAATGCCCCCTAATTTCAATACCTGACGAGAGCACCGGCCTGTAGATTCAACAAACTAGGGTATCAAAGTGGAGCTGTCGGAGGCGTGGGACGGAGTGCGTTTGACGCAAGAACTCATGATCGATATTGCGATCTGGTCCGGTATCTGATACAGCTGGTCCATCACCGGATTGTTCTTTTAGTGTAGACACCATCAGTGAGGAATCTTCCAAAAGTTTGCATGTTTATGGAAATAACAAATATATTTTAATGAAATAATTTCTTCATCAACATTGTCCGGTCAATAGCTCAGTTGGTAGAGTGCTTGCATTCCATGCCGTGAGCTCGGGTTCGAATCCCGCCGAGGGTGTCGGAAATGATTTCCCATTTCTGTGTTTATTTCAAACCCCAAAATAAAATACCGGCAAGGTTTACAAGAAATGAGTACCAGCCCTCTCGGGAGCTGGGAAACTCCCACTTCAACTGAAGTTGTTGGTGTAAGGCCGGCCCCCTTACCTGTAAAAATAAATAGGTTCAACCCGTCACATGCAACCCCTTCGGGGGTAACGCGTCAAGAAGTTACACTATATGTGTAGCTTAGTTGTGTGTTTTTATCAACTCACCATTTCTCAGGGAAGAATGGTGGTTCTTCTGGAGCGCACAACGTGAGTTCCCCGTCATCAAACAGATCCTCAAGGCTGTCCTCTCTGCTTCCTCGGTGCTTCTTGAAGCCTCTCATGCTGCTGAGGTTTGTGCGATATCTGAAAATATTAGGGTAGCATTTTTTTTTAAATCAATTCAAATTTTTAAGCTCTGAAAATTTTAACCAGAGATCTACTGGGTGGCTAGTACCACTTTAGTGAAAAATTATGCAATTATATCAATCTAAAAACCTTATTTTTTGGGTCGTTCTGATCCCCCATCAGCAAAATTCACACTTGTCTTGTCTTGTCTTGTATCCTGCCGCCATTCCTCTAGGGGTGGCCAGTACCTCCACATAAGTGCCTCCACTTGACTCTGTCCCTGCATACTTCTTTCATCTCATCTAATTTCATCACTCTTTTCATGCATGCTCTTCTCTTGTTTCCACTCTGTAAATTCCATTCATTCGCAATCTCACTTATCTGATCAATCCATTCTTTTCTAGGTCTTCCCCTTCCACGCTTACCTATTACATTCCCTACCTCCTTATATTGCACTGTACTGTACTGTATCCTGCCGCCGTTCCACTAGGGGTGGCCGGTACCTCCGCAGATGCCCCTCCACTTTTTTCTGTCCTTACAAATCACTTTCATTTCCTCAATATTCATCACCTTCTTCATACATACTCTTCTCTTATTCTCACTCTGTAGGTTCCATTCTTTCGCAATCTCACCTATTTGGTCTAACCATTCTTTCATGATTAACATTTCTTGGCTGAACTGCTATCCCAGCAGTCCAACAGGAGTGATCTGGTGCTAAGATCCTCTGTATCAGGAGGGATAAGACTAAATGAGCCTCATCGTCCATACCGAACATGCTTCGGCGACCGAGCCTTCCACAATGGTGCACCTGCAGTGTGGAATGGACTTCCTCTGGATGTCAAAACCGCAAGCCCAGAGTCGACGTTCCGGAAAAAACTCAAGACCTACCTGTTCAGTGTATCATATCCCAATTAATCCTACACTTTATTTAACTACTTTTATGTTTATGTATTACTGTACGAATATATTATTTACCTATAATGTAAGATTATTATGTATGTGCATTTACATGTATACGAGTATGGACATACCCCATTATTTATATTATTCCCTTCATATCGTCTCATTCCTCATATATTTTATACCAAGGGCCCTTGAGGTGTGCTACACACAAAAACGGCGCTTCAAATAAATTATCCAATTATATATATATATATATTTCCTCGGCTTCCCCCTTCCATGCTTTCCTCTGACATTTCCTTTGTACACTTTCTTTGTTAATAATAATAATAATAATAATTGGACAATTTGTATACAGCGCCGTTTAGTGGCACTAGCCACCCCAAGGGCGCTGTTAGTCGTTCATCATCCATTCTTTCGAGTACAAACCATCTCATCGTACTAATTGTAAATATTTTCCCATAAAGATATTATCAGACCTTATGTGAAGTACCAAATTCATCAGCTTTCCATGGAGAGAAACAACACAACTAGTATACAGTGCAGCTAGTATAAAACATTGCATAAAGCTCACCTCGTTTGTGTAAATTGAAAAGTATGAAACCTAAATCGCCCTCTAGGAGTGCCATCGTTAATTTCATACATTTTTGACTAACGCAATCATGGTGAGTATAGATTAATGCACTTACTTCCTGACGACTTTCCCTTCGCGCGCCATCTTGATGCCTTCCTTCCTGGGTCGGCCGGGCCCCCGCTTGGCAGAATACGGCAGTCTTCCATAGCTGCTGCCGCTCGAGCCACCGAAGAAGGAGCCTCCACTGCCGCTGTACATGCCTGCCCACACTCCATGCGGGGAGGGAGGCTCCTCCACACCCTGGGGGGGGGAAGAGGTGGAAGACGTGGGGGTGGAGGCAGGACCTGACAAAAACAATAAATATTAACACTTTGTGCCAGACCCTCCAAGATTTAATTTTAACCTTTTCGATTCTGAATTTATTTGCTACATACGCCAGAACGGAATTCTTTTTTGAGTTTATTTTTTTACACATAAATTGATTTCCTACCTTAATTACTTGATGAAACTTCAAAATTTATGAAAAAGTATATTCATTAGTTATCCAGAAACATAAATCACAAACTTTCAACACATGTTTTCACTTGTTGTTTTATGTAAAAACAAGTAGGTAAATCACAATAATATTACTTAAAAGTATATATTATACGCACATTCTATAACTAGATTTTATATCCATTAGGTTTTAAACAATTTTTGTACTCACTTAAATACTCGTCACTAAAGAGAAAAATAAATTAGTTATTTTACAAAAAACAAAAAACGTAAACAGTTATCTTGCCTGGATTTTGTTTATAAACAAACATTGGTACACACGCGCGGGACAAGAGATCGGGCTGTTCTGACGAAATATTTGAGGAAAAATATTTTCAAAATATGTATAATATGAGATTTTATTAGTTTACCTATAATGTAAGCAACAAAAAAGTTTGAAAAATTTGAACACCGATGTCAGGGGAAGCTTTAAACTTCAATGACATGGATAGATGCCAGCCGCACTGTGTGCAAGTTACGTCATGACATCTATGCATGCCAGCCGCAGCCAAAGGGTTAAGGACCATGCTTTCTGACCTTTTCTACCATCTTACGTGAGAGAGGTAACAACTTTTGTGTTTTTCAAGAAGCACTAAAAACGCACCTTTACAATAGATCTTTTATCTGTGATCTGATAGGGCCGTTGAGGTTTGACACACACAAAAACCGCACTCTCTAAATAAATTATACTTGCATATATTTGCGTGAAATATTGGAACTCAGTTATAATTAATTTAGCATTTATTGAAACGAGTGGTCTAATTGCTGGTGGGAAAATATTGAAAATCTTATCAGTTGAAATCATTGATTTCAGTTGTCCGGAAACTGTTGCTGTATCAGCCTACAGCAACAGATCCCGGTAAGAATGAAAAAAAAACTGTCTATTGTCAACCACCGGCCGTGTAAGCCTAAAACTTCTATTGGGTGAAAAATATTTTTATGTGAATCATATGCATTTACTGTAGGGCCACACTATTCCAGACAGGCAAAACATACAACATTGGGGGATTATCAAGGTGGCCGGATTGTAGTCTGTGATTCTTGAATAGCTATAAAACCTGATGAAATAAAATATTTATGTACTTAGTTACTTCAATTATCGAAAGATGTGTGTGAGGCAGAGAAGATCCACTAGTGAAAAACTAAGATAAAAGAAATGTAAGCCTTTGGCCTCTGTAATCTAAGTTGCAAAGATATATAAACATTCAAAACTCATGTCAAATGCATGCCCACAAACAGACACGTGTAAGTTCACGCTGACAAATCGCTCCCCCAGTTCATGTTTGCCGTATACGCCAATCTTTGACTTTTTGACTAATGACTTTTTCATGCAGTTGTCTTATGAATCAAATTCTACACAATCTGAGCTAAGAAAAACCGCAAAACTCGATAATGTGAGAGTTCTTTTAAATATTTTTTAACAGATCTCTCCTCCCTCCGATGATAACCACCTTCGCTGCCCAGGTTACATCCTCGAGAGCAATTTCAAACCCAAAAGTGGTGTCTGTGTCTATGCACGTTCCAGCTTAGACTGCACACGACTGCATAACATTGAGGATTCCCGTTTTAATACATTGTGGGTGCGTGTGTATATCTCTTCTGTTATCAGATTTTATGCATGCGTATACCGCTCCCCTAACTCGAGTACATCAGACACATCTTCGCTGTTTGAGTACTTAGAACAATCTGTGGCTACTCTTTGGCTTCGTCACCCATCCGCGGAGATCGTGATCCTCAGGGACTTCAATGTCCACAATGTTTCATGGTTGAAATTTTCTGGATCCACGGACTTCGCCGGAACTTTGGCTGAACACTTTGCAAGCTTCCACAGCTTCTCCCAGCTTGTTTCTGATCCAACAAGAATCCCCGATGTTCAAGGGCATCGTTCCAACCTCCTTGACTTATTTCTTACAAATAAACCACATGGGTATAAGGTAAGGGTCACGGCCGCTCTCGGATCATCTGATCACTGCCTGGTGACAACGTCCACTTCTGTCACTTCACCCCGCCCACTGCTCGAGAAGACCAGTAGGAAAATGTGGCATTATAAGTCGGCCAACTGGGACGGCTTAAAGAAATACTTTAAAGATCTTCCTTGGAACAAAATTTGCAATAAGCATAATGACCCCTCTTCATGTTCTAATGAACTCGTTAAGTTAGTCCAATGTGGAATGGAAAACTTCATTCCATCCACAAACAAACCCTTGCGGTCAAAAACCAATCCCTGGTTTAATCAAGAATGCTCGGTTGCGGTCAAACGCAAAAATTCTGCGTATCAAACTTTGACCAAATCAAACACCACTGCAAATAAAAAAGCCTTCAACAAAGTGTCCAAAGAGTGTAAAGCCACCATTAATAGAGCTAAACTTGATCACGACTTCAGAATAAGCCAAAAACTTTCCGCCTGTCCCAGCGGAAATCGATCTTTCTGGTCTTTGTCTGCTCTGATTAGTCGTAACTTTTGCGCTTCGTCCTTTCCTCCTCTAACTAAGCCTGATGGCACATTAGCCCACTCCGGTCCGGACAAAGCTAATCTTCTGTGTACTTTGTTTGCCAATAATTCCACACTTCACGATAATGGCAAATCACCTATATCAATGCCCCATAGCGGCTCCTTTATGGAAATGCCCAAAATAACACACACAGATGTGCTCACTGCTCTAAAAGGGTTAGATACACGCAAATCCAGCGGCCCTGATGGTATTCCAGCCTTAGTATTAAGAAACTGCGCAAATGAACTAGCTCCTCCCCTTTATAAACTGTACAAACTGTCCCTTGGATGCGGTACCGTGCCTTCTAACTGGAAGGTTGCAACAGTTCATCCCATCCCCAAGAAGGGAATTCGCTCTGACCCTGCCAATTATCGTCCAATCGCAATCAATTCCTTACTTTCAAAAGTCATGGAAAGGATCATAAACGATAAGCTTATGGAATATCTGGAAACCCATAAACTGCTTAGCGACCACCAATACGGTTTTCGCCGTAACCGCTCCAGCGGTGACCTTCTCACTTATGTCACACACGTCTGGGGCCAACGCCTTGATCTTATGGGTGAAACACAAGCTGTTACTCTTGATATTTCCAAAGCTTTTGATAGAGTTTGGCACTCCAGCCTCCTTAATAAATTGTCATCATTTGGACTTCCCCTCCTCCTCATAGAATGGATTTCCAGCTTTCTTAAAGACAGATCTATCCAAACAGTCATCGATGGTAGTAAATCAGCTCTGCTACCAATCAATTCCGGTGTCCCCCAAGGTTCTGTCTTGTCTCCGACACTTTTTCTTATGCACATCAATGACTTACTATCCTGTGCTCCTATCCACTGCTATGCCGATGACAGTACAATTCATGACGGTTTCTCTTTTACAAAGCCCCCAAATAGTTCAGCGATATCTATTGCTCGTGAATCATTAGCTTCAAAGATCAATACAGATCTCAGGGCTGTCAGCCGTTGGGGCACTGACAACCTTGTAGAGTTCAATATCAAAAAGACTCAAGCATGTCTGATATCCTTAAAGAGGATTCCAAACAACTATCTCCCAACTTTCGACAATGTCTCCCTCTCTAACCATGAACACTTAAATCTTCTTGGTGTTTCTCTGTCATCAGAGTTAAAATACCATGATGCTATTGAGTCTCGCACAACTTCCGCTTTCCGGCGACTCGGCATATTATACAGAGCTCGTAGGTTTTTTACTTCAGCCCAATTATTGACTCTGTATAAATCCCAAATCCGCCCCATTATCGAATATGGCAGCCATCTCTGGTGTGGTATGTCCAAGAAGTTGAGTGACCAACTTGATTCTGTGCAAAGGAGGGCAGTGAGGTTGATCAATGATCCTCCTCTGACATCCGATCTGCAGCCGCTCCAGCACAGAAGAAAGGTTGGAATGCTCAGTCTTTTTTATCGATATTACCACGGAGCTTGTTCTAATGAGCTCCATTCATTAATCCCTCCCCCTCTCATTTCAGAAAGGGAAACTCGTAGTACGACTCTCATTCATCCCTTTGCAGTCGATCTCAAAACTATGAGAACTTGGCGTTTTCATGACTCATTCCTTTGCCAAACTGCCCGCTTATGGAATGGTCTACCAGTATCTGTGTTCCCTTCCCAATTTAATCCGGTTTTATTCAAAACCAACATCAATCACCACTTCCTTGCAGCGCCTCACGACAGAACCAAGAACTCAAGCAACACCTCTGCGGCACCCTTCCAGGGTGACATAGACCCCCAAGACTCTCAAGAATTGGCGAGCCTCCCGCACAGGATTCCTTAAAAAAAAAAAAAAAAAAAATCTTGTTTTCTTAAGACACATTGGTCCAGTACACAATATGCAAACATTGCTCATGTAAAATTTTCTCAATGGCGTATACGGCAAACAAGAACTAAGGCAGGGAAATGCTGAATGTGTACTTAAGTACAAATTAAAATCCAATCCTCAATATAAAGCATAAACTTAAAATTTTGATATTTAATAAATTGAACTATAATCTATAATAGATTATAGTTAGGTATAATAAGTTTGAATATGGAACAATAATGTTTATGGAATTGAAACAAATAGAATAACAGTAAGAAAAAATAATTTGTGATTGTGAAGAAGTCTGCCATTCAATAAAAGATTATTAATAAATATTCCCGCTGATTTTAAATAAAATAACCATAATTTTAACAAAAAAAGGCTGCCCACATTAACTGTCTGGATTACTGTGCTCATCAAATAAATGTGGGTACAGATTATCATCAACTTTTGGACCGTTTTGGTTTAAATCAATAATTGGACAAAACTTGTAAGCACTTAAAGTATATAACATTGCTCAATTATTCAATATATCTGCGTAAAAATACACTAGATTTAAGCAAGCTGTTCAAATTTTAATATCAAATCAAATGTGCAATGTTTCGGCTACGGCTGAAACTGGGACCAGTACCGAAGGTTCGGTTTCAGTTTGAAATCAGGGTCTCACATGAATTGCCATGGACAAAATTGTGACATCGCACGGCTGGGTTATTAAATAAAATAATGAAATCTTTTGTTATTGTTTGGTAAGGCAGTTCCGTACAAGTCTGGTGTTTGCTGACTAAAAAGTTCAAACTTCCAATCTGTGCCGAGTCCAGACAGGTTTGTTTGGGCGCTAATTCTTAATTAGCCTTTCCTCATTCAACCTTTACATGTCCTAACCATCTTACCACTGTTCTGAACCTCATTATTTGTTTATGATACTCACCTGATGAGATCGGAGCGTCTCCCTCGTCGTCCGACCCATCGTCTGCCAATAGATCCATATCCAAAAGGGCTTCATCGCCTAGATCCATCTAAAACCAAGTATACAATCTGTCAAACACAACAAATGACAACAACGCCGTGTAAGTTTAAAACAAGCCAAGAAACACATTATATATTCACAGCGGGGCAATCTCTCTAGCTAAAAGCTGCGCCGAAACATCTTGAAGGCGCTTATTTCAGATTATACAAGTGAAATTAATGAGTGACCGCCATTACGAATGTCAAGCGACGAACAACCTAACTTGGTGCACTTCGGCAACTCACCCCATCAATTACTCGGGACTGTGAAAATATCGAGCGCACAATCGAGAAATGCCGTTTTTAAATCATAATATCCGAGATCCATCACAGTTGCGAATAGAAAACACGGAAAATATCACATCAAAAAAATAATAATTCAGCAGCCAACTATCCGATGATGCTCGCGAATGCATGGCCATGTGGAAAAAATATTTCCCAACTTTGTTCATTTGAATATACCTACCGGGTTTTAGGTAGGTAATGTATTTTTGTTGATTTTATTTTTATTGTGGAGTTAAAACTAAAAACTCGAGCTGCTTTTAATAATACTAAGTAGGTACATTTGTATTAATTATTTTAATTTGTTTGTATTCCTTGACTTATAGGTTGGTATAAGGCTGACCACCCATACTGTAAAAAATGGTTCACCAATGCCAATGTCACCCCTGTTTCAGAAAAGGTTGGCAAGAGTTGCAGGGTTTATGTTCATTTGAGATTTGGGTTTTTATATTGTTTCTTTATTGTAGGTCCACATGAGGCATGTATAAGCGCGAAACAGTCTGCTTGTGGAAATGCATGTAATATGAATCATCGGCAATCCCATACAAAACTGACGTTTGCTAGCCGAGAAAAAGTGCTGTATCTCCATTTACAAATCCTAAATACGATATTTTAGATTTAAATATTTTTACGCTTGAATATGAACTATAAAAAGAGTAGGGATTGGATTTAGCGGATAACTTTTTTTTAAAGTCTATGGATGGAAACGAAATGGAAACACTCCTTGGATCGAATAAAGCCCCAGGAAATTAATTCCACGATTCAGAAATGGAAGCGGGAAACTTAAAAATTCCTAACAATGATAAATTAAGCAGTAGATTATAGACTAATCTATTAGTGCTCCTTGTGTAAAATATTGCGTTTGGGTACTCAACTAGATCAACTCGAATAAATGTAATAAAAGCTGTATCACTCTGTAAGAATACCGTTGTTTATTCCATACAGTTTCGATGTACACAATCTTGGTGAGACTTACGCATTTTTTTTTTACTCGGCATACAGGAGTTAGTTTACTTCACAAAAAAATAGTATTCGTAATTATAATTTAATTTGCAAAGATATATGAGCATTGAAATTTCATAACAATCACATGTAAGTTTATGCTTTCACACAATGCATACGTATGGTTTAATTAATAGGATTTTAACTTAAAAAAAAAAACAAAATCTTTAACTCTTACTGATTTTCTGACATAGCAGTAATATTGAAATTTAACGTTTTTTTCAATATTTTTTGTTGAACATGTCAAAAAGGAATAAAAATTGACAACAAAACATAAAGCCGTGTTAAAATAGGCCAAAAATAGTCCTGACATTTAGGGATTTGTGGATTTTTGTGGCTTACAGCATATCAAATGCGAATTTTCGAGGTTCAGCTTGGTGCCACCCGTCACCGGCGGCGCCTGTGCTTTGGGTTCCTGGAGCACTTTTTGCATTATTTTGTCATTTTAAATGCGCTACCACCCGAAATGAGTGCATGTCAGTGTTTTTATGATTTCCTTTCTTTATCTTTTGATATCGCTCTATTTCCGTTGCCTATAAATTGGTAGTTTCTGTAATAATTGTATGTTTGGGGCATCTACCTGCCCGGTGTTTGTGTAGATTTTTAAAGTCATTTAAAAGATTCCCACAATGATTTAAATGTCAGCGCAGTGTTTATGCTGAAGTAAAGATGTGTGTTGTTTTGCAGATGAGAGGGATCCGGCGAAAAGGAAGGTAAAGCCGGTGGAGACGGCCAAATCTTTGTTGGATTTTGATCTCGAGGAGAGCTCCGACGATTCTGACTTTAGAATAGAGGATCACGCAGAGGAAAGTGATGATTGTTCTCTGGATTCTGACGACCCCGGTCGAGGTAACACAAACCTTTGAAATTATGAGTTATAATATTTAAATGAGGCTGACCACCCATACGGTAAAAATTGGTTGCCACATTTCAGGGAAAGGCACCAAGAGTTGCAGGGTTTTTGTTCATAACAGATATACATAGGTATTTATTTTGTAGGCGCGAACCATAGCTATACTTAATAGACATCCTTAAAATGTGAATCCAATGTTAATATACAGATATCCTTGCAACTTAGATTTAAGTTTATCTTATGAATGTAAAAAGATCAAAATCCCCATTTGCCGTGAAAAAGAAAAAAAATCAAAAGAAAAAAAAGCTTGTCTGTAGTTTATTGACTTGCTCAATTTTAAATTAAAGGAGTTGTGACAAGAAAGACGGGAAATAATATTGATAGACAAATCACCAGGTTGCTTACCAAATACCATTTTGATAATCATCGCTATTTAGATTTAGATTGCCAAGGGTTATTCACCTAGTCTACATAAAATGGCACCCGCCAATTAGAAATTTGGGAAAATTAATGTTGTCCTGTTAGAATCTTGTGCTCTTTTTTTTAACAATTATTGTTGATAGCTCAATTGGTTTAGCATTTGCTTTTCGAGTCTAAGACATGGGTCAGAATCCAACTGGTGTCAGAAATGATTACTTGTGCCATTAGGTTTTCTCATTCTTGACCAGAATTGAGGGCTTTCTATATTTGTAATGTAATGTTTCTTAGATGGCCAAAATAATGATGAAGAGGACTATGATTCTGATGATGACTCTGACGACTGTCTTGGCACTAAAAAGCCCAAATCTGCTGGCATGGACACCACCAACAATATGTCCGTCAATGACATCCTGGAGCGCGCCAAACTGCATAATGATTTCAAGGTATAACAATTAAACACAAATTACTTCATGCGTACTGTAACATTCCTCCAGGGGTGGCAAGAGCCTTGTTTTGTTGATATTAACCCCTGAAGCGCCAGCGATTTTCTGCCTAGTTCAGACACCCAACTCGTGTTTTTTTATATTAAATATCTCCAAAGATATAAAACATATCTCCTGTGGGTTTTTTTTTGTATAAAAAAACAGTGAAATAAAGTTTTTTTAGTGCCTACCAAAAAAGCAAAACTTTTGTGAAATTATTAAATATACTCCATCATAATTTGGATTACGGAAAAAAGATTGAGATTCTAAAAATAGATATACCTCATTTCATTTGGATGCGTAGGCACGAAATCCCAATACATCGCAAAATATAGAAGTTAATGACCCTTTTTATTTACACAAAGATTTTTTTTGAGTGTATAAGTGTTCTTATGTCAACAAATTGTGGAATTCGGCTTTTTCAAGAATCGATTTTCAAGGTCAACTTAATTACTATATTTTAAATACCTACAAACAAAAATGAATGCTTTGAATTTATTGGTGGATGGTTCTACCCAATAGCAGTACTTCATGCGATTTTCGATCTTATTGCTGTGTAAAAACTAAAGAAAAATGAAAAAAAATCGCGTATCTAGTACTATGATCGCGGATCCGCGTTCCGGCGCCTGAGGGGTTAATAATAACAGGGCTGGAAGTCTCATCACCACAGTAATTCTTACCTACGGAATATCGGTAATATTTGTATGAAGACTAATCAGCTGTTCACTTGCGGCCATCTTGGATTGACAGGTCTTCATACAAGTATTACTGATGTTCGGTAGGAAAGAATTACCATGGTAATGAGACTTCCAGCCCAGGTTTGTTTATTTTGTGAGCGCTGTTTAGTATGAATCATACCTCAAAAGCCGTCTTTGTGCTTGTTCATAGCTATAGCCATTGCCAATGTCTCCAGCAAAAGCCAGGGAAGAATTGAGAGACAATGGGCCCCAGGTCGAAAGAGAACATGTTGTTTAAGGATATGAGACAGTGGTTTGGCAGAAGCGCGATATCCTTTTTCGTGCAGCAGTATCGAAGACAGTTGGCAGCATGACATGGACAGCTTTCAGAAATCTACGCTACATCCTCAATGACAAGAAAATACCTGTTAACCTGAAATGCAGGGTCTTTGAGGCATGCGTGCCTCCAGTATTCTCCTATGGCTTGCAAACAAAAAGGCTCCCTCAGTACAGCGTCAACAGACTGAGGACGTGCCAAAGAGCCATTAAAAGGAGGATACTGGGAATCAGTCTCAGAGGCAGGGTTCCTAACCAGGAGATCCGTAGGTGCACTCGTGTCATACAGTGAGTGGCCTGCTTTAAATGACACTGGGTTGGTCACGTCGCAAGGCAGGACCATAACAGGTGGCCGAAAAGGATCGTCCATTGGCCGCCCAGGGTGTCCCAAGCGCGGAGTGGGAAGACCCCAACTGAGGTGGCTGGATGACATCAAGAGAACTGCATGCTGAACACAGCAGTCGACACACAAACATGGAGAGTATTGGAGGAAGCCTACGTCCAGGAGTGGATTGAAAAAGGCTGATGAAGAAGAAGTATCAAAGGTGCAAATGGCTTCTTCTTGTTCACTCTTAGTTAAAGAGGCACCAGAAAAATAAGAACAAGTTGCTGTAAGGCAGACAAATTTCATTTTTTTTTAATAAATTTCAATCAGAAAAATTTCAACAACTCAAGCAGCACCTCTGTGGCACTCTTCCAGGGTAACATAGACCCCCAAGACTTTCAAGAATTGGGGAGCCTCCCGCACAGGATCCTTAAAAAAAATGAATTTTTGAATCATAGAAGATTTTAAAGTTTTTTTTTTGTGCACCTCTGGGACTCGAACCCTTACTTTCCAAGTACAATTTTGAAGTGCTCACCACTAGACTTTTTTGTGTGTCTTCTGTGGTGATTGCTGATCATCATGTTATTTTTTTTTAATTTTCAATACAGCTGCACAAAGGAGGGATCTTGTGCTTTTTTCAAATAACTGAGGTTCTTCAGCGAGGATGTTTTGTTTTTCGGCCTGGAGCCTGTCACCTTCATTCTTTCTTAGATGACTAAATGCAGGAGCCATTTTATGCGCTTGAAATAAACTAATCTTTCTTTTGACCGACATCAGAATATTTGTCTGGTATTCGTACAGAAAAGTACCTTGTCATTTATAACTAGATCCATTCATTCAGAATTTTTTTGACACCTGTCGATACTCTCACATCTCAAAATCAGTAATTTTATTCTCTTGGTACTGGTACAAGACTATAAGTTATAACAAATTGAACCGACCTATATGAAACATAATCAAAAACATTTGTAAGGTTGGTTTTGGGATTGCAGGGTTCAGTCGCAGGTCTTGCCTCCATGCTGATCTGCGCTGGTTGTCTCGGATCCCGCAGTGATGACTCTAATGAGATAGTGGAGTGCGATGGCTGCGGAGTAACGGTCCACGAAGGTAATACCATCTAATCTAATCTAATCTAAGCTGCAAAGATATATATCATTTAAGATTTATATTAAATGCATTCCCACAAGCAGATATGTATAATTTCGCGCTAACACATGCCGCATGTGGACCTACAATATAAAAACCCAATCTCAAATGAACATAAGCCCTGCAACTCTTGCCGTCCTTCCCTGAAACAGGGGTGACATTGGCAAAGTGAACCATTTTTTACAGTATGGGTGGTCAGCCGCATACCAACCTGTAAGTCAAGGAACATACATGACAAATTACATTTTTTAAATCAATAAATAATAATATATACATGGACATCAAAAAAACTAAAACATTAAACCAATTTCACTTTAATAAACCCTAGCCGCCAACATTACAGATCAACCACCATTTCTTTCTATCCTTACATACTTCTTTCATTTCCTCCAGAGTCATAACCTTCTTCATACAAGTTCTTCTTTTAATAGGACTCTGGATATTTCATTCAGTCGCAATTTCAGATATTTGGTTCATCCATACCTTGAACTATTGAACATATTCCAAACATACACTACTTTTATAATTTTATAAATACTTTGAAGCATACTCAGAAGAAATTACTCATAGCCGATGATAAAATTTTCAATTAACCTAACGAAACATCAGTGCAACAAACAGTGGTAACACTTCGGACTCTTAAATGGAAGGTTGTGGGTTCGAATCCCGGCGGAGCACAAAAAAAATACCATTTATATTTTCAAACATGCTCTTGCTCCCACTCGGGAGCTGGGAAACTCCCACTTCAACTGAAGGGGTTGGTGTGAGGCCGGCCCCCTTACCTGTACAAATAAATAGGTCCTGAATTGCCACATGAGACCCCTCCTGGCGGGATAATGCAGGCAAGAAGTCACACTATATGTGTAGCTTAGTTGCAATGTTCAATACATTTTTTTGTATCTTTTATTTTCTGAAGGTTTTTCTTACATGTACTGTGAGCATCATAATTGGCTATCATTTCTGATAAGAGTTTCTTACGGTTTGCCTGTTGTTGTTGTCAGGTTGCTATGGAGTGTCAGACGTCACCAGTGAGTCCAGCACGGTGAGCTCTGCGTCCACGGAGCCGTGGTTCTGCGAGGCCTGCAAGGCTGGAGTGGTCAATCCATCATGTGAACTCTGTCCCAACTCAGGTACACACCCATCGACGAGACAAGTGAAATGTTATACTTAATGTACCCTTAATATTGATTTTTTACAATTATGATTTTTGGTGCCATTTTTGGATGAATAAAAAATTGTGCGTATTTGGCGGCGAGGCTGCATCATCAACCTGACAGCACCACTCTCCGCTGACCTCAGTGTCCGTCCCCTTAAATGAGCCTTAAATGAGGAAAAATATGTCTGCCACGTATGACGGAGCCATACCATTTACGGCTTTGAAAACATTCTAACACACGCTGTAGACCACCCTCTCAGAAATACAAAGCCTATGTAGCTCTTTCAACAGCGGAGTGATATAATTGTGTTGTATTATTACTTATTTCCTTGACTTATAGGTTGGTATGAGGCTGACCACCCATACTGTAAAAAATGGTTCACTTTGCCAATGTCACCCCTGTTTCAGGGAAGGTCGGCAAAAGTTGTGGGGCTTATGTTCATTTGAGGTTTGGATTTTATTTGTAAGTACACATTCAGCATTTGTAAGCGCGAACTACACTTGTTGGTTTGTGGGCATACATCTGAGAGCTTTAAATGAATATATCCTTGCAACTTAGATTATAGATTATAGTGTGTTAGTAATGCATATAATTTTTTAATTCCAGGTGGCATATTCAAAGAAACAGAGGTGGGAGCCTGGGTGCATCTGGTGTGTGCCCTCTATGTTCCGGGTGTTGCGTTTTCAGAGGCGAGTACAGTACAATCATACACAATAACCTGCACCAAAAAATATGCAAGTATCAAAGCCTCTAGGTCATGGACAAGAGTTAGAATGAGACTGTCTGCCTTGAATTTTGTTTTATATTCTTAATATTCTTCAGAGAAGTGGTGGTGGGACTGGAGGAGGGAGGTGTTGAAAGTGAACAGGCAGCGGTGACACCCGAAAGACATTGTCTTGTCCAAGTTGCAATCATGTGATCATTTTGTGATTTTTTTGTTTAAAAAATGGGTAAGAAAATGGTAAAAATTGAAAGAAAACATTAAAAATGTATATTCAGCTTTTTCTGAATTTGAAAATCTTTTGCAATACTTTTATCCATTGTCTAATACTATCCAGATTACGAGGATCATTTTAAAACAGAAATCAGCCCCATTAATTCAAGCATTCTTAAGTGATGTGGTTACCAAAGAACAGTGTTTCATTTGAATTAGATAGAGTAGATAACCCTGATGTGTATTGTCAGGTGGAGAAGTTGAGTGGAGTGACGCTGTTTGAGATGGCCTACAGCCGCTGGGGAGCCAAGACCTGCTGCCTCTGTGAGGATGAGATGTTCTCCCGCACCGGCATCTGCATCGGCTGCGACGCTGGAATGTGCCGGACATACTTCCACGTGACTTGGTAAACACAATCCATATATATAATAGTTTTCCATTGACGATTGTGCTCTCTCCCTTATTCTTACAATCCTTTGTTATCGATCCATGAGTGCAACTTGGAATTCAATTTCTTGCTCTCCAATAGCTATCACAACTTTCTCAAGTTCATTCGGGGACCTGTGTACGATGCAAAAGTGTTGTAGTAATTGTTTTCGGCACAGAGTTGGCTGAGGATCCAGGATCCCAGCTGCTGCTACTATTATATCTCCTTTATTGGACCATAAATATGGCGGAGAATTTAATTTTCAAATATGCCGATAGAGCCAACGCTCTCACTTGGTCCGTGTCCAGATTTTGAAAGAATATGTGAGGACGGGCTTAGTTTGTGTTTTGTAAAGGATAGTTGTTCAACTATGTGACAGTAGTCCTGACATAAACTGTCTTATGAGGCTGAAGTATGCACAATTAGCTGACAATATTCTCCGTTTGATTTGATGATAATGATTTATTTATAGAGACATTTCGTGATGTAGTTACTCCAAGGCCGCTTGTGCAAATGATGCCAGAAATTTGCTGGTCTTCAGTGCATTTTGGAACTTTCCATGATCCTCTAACTCTCTCACATGATAAGGGAGGTGGTTCCAGGCTAGAGGACCAGCAACTGCAAATGCACACCCTCCAAACACTGTACTGACTCTTATTTTTTTCAGTTGTGCCATTTTTGTTGTGTATCAGAACTTCTAGATAGACAAAGCTGTTTGCGGCTTGAAACTTGTAGCGCAACCACAATCAGTAGTACAAAATTCAGCACTTGAATGATGTTTTGTCTGTTTTAGTGGTCAGAGGGAAGGTCTGCTAGCCGAGGCCCACTCAGAGGAAGTCGAGCAGGCTGATCCTTTCTACGCCCACTGTAAGCTCCACTCTGACAAAACCCTGGTCAAGAAGCGGAAGAGGAACTGGCTGGCACTGCAGCTGAGAACTCATCAACGGTAAATATAAACATTTATTGTAACTTACTTACGTGTCCTGTCATATTTTCACTTTAATGAGTGGCAAACCAACAAACACCACACTATGTACAATGCAATAATTTGACAGCGGGTGGCATGCATTACTTGCAAGTTATTGTTACAAGTGTGTTTGGCATCTATGCATGTCAACAAAGTTTTAAGGTACCTCCGCTAAGTAAAATTGTAATTGTAGAGCTTACATCTATTAATAAAGGTAGAAAATTAATTAATGTTAAAAAAAAATAAACTTCATAGAAGTTTTAGGCTTTCACATTGGCGGTTCACACTGAGAGTTATTTTCTAGGATTTGAAATTATCATCACGCTAAAGAAGCCGTTGCAGATACAGAGAAAACATCTGAAAGCTCAAGCTCCAACAGACCACGGCAACAAATCGGAAAGCAACTCTTAAATAAAAACGGTTTATTTCAAATATACTAAGCAGTCCTTTGGTTCTTCTTCTATCCTGTATGTCATAATAGGTCGTACTCATGTTTTATATATTAATATCTTACTGTTGATTCTCATTCCTTGTTTTTCCATATTACGTTCTTCAAGCAATGCTCTCTAGATTCAATGAAGCTTTGTTAGGTAACCATTTGAAGTTGAATGCAAGTAAGACGAAAGTATTGATTTTTGAAAGAGATGATGAAAATATAAATTATGAATTTAAAATTAATGGAATGAATGTTGATGTCGTAAATGAGTTTGTATACCTGGGAAGTAAGTTTGAAAAAGATGGAAGAATGATCGGTGAATTTGAAAGAAGAATAATGAAAGGCAGGTGCGTACTGGGTGCTACCGCTAGCATCGCCAAGAACCAGAATCTTTCAAAAAATGTTCGACTGGCGGTGCACGGTGGTATACTAGTGCCCACTCTGATGTATGGAAGTGAAGCCTGGACGGTGAATGAAAGTGAGATTAGTAAAGTCCATACAGTAGAAATGGACTACTTAAGAAGTATGATTGGGAAAAGACGGAGTGATAGGGTGAGGAATGATTTTGTTAGAGAGGAATGTGGTGTAAGAGAAAGTGTGAAAGTAAAGATTAAAAGAGGTATACTTAGATGGTTTGGACATTTGGAGAGAATGAATGAGGAAAGACTGACGAAGAAAGTGTATGCTGCGAGAATTGATGGATGTCGTGGAAGAGGAAGACCGAGAAAGGTATGGATGGACCAAATTTTCGAAATAGCGCATGAATGGGATATCCAGAGTCATAATAAAAGGAGAGCTTGTATGAAAAAGGTTATGGCTCTGGATGAAATGAAAGAAGTATGCAAGGATCGAAAGAAATGGCGGTTGATCTGTAATGCTGGCGGTTAAAGCTGAGGCTTTTAAATTAAAAAAAATATGTTTTGTAGTTTTTTAATTTTTTACTGTTTATTTGTTTTATATATTTGATTGTATTAATTGCTTGTATTCCTTGACTGATAGGTTGGTATGCGGCTGACCACCCATACTGTAAAAAATGGTTCACTTTGCCAATGTCACCCCTGCTTCAGGGAAGGTCGGCAAGAGTTGCAGGGCTTATTTTCATTTGAGATTGGGTTTTTTATATTGTAGGTCCACATGCGGCATGTGTAAGCGCGAAATTATGCATGTCTGCTTGTGGGAATGCATTTAATATGAATCTCAAATGATACATATCTTTGTAGCTTAGATTTAGATTTAGATTTAGAAGCATCCTGAGACAACAATTGCCTGGTTTACTTGCTCTAGAAACTCAAGTATGCAAGGCAGTCAAGGTGATGGAAGGTTTGGATCTTCACCTATGAACCAGCGCAAGGACCAAGGAATTCACTGCCAGCCAGATGAAAGTAAAGTAAAGTGTGCAAGTCCCTGTTTGCAATGAAAATTATTATATTTATTGTAGGAAACATGATCTGCAAAACAGCACAGACAACGCTGCCAAGCAGAGGACTCAGCGTAAACTTGAGAAGTGCAGAAGGAAGTTCATTGCCAGCAAGGAGATCAAAAATCCTCCGTGGGGTAAGTTTCCCAGCCAATGGAGTCTAAACAAAAACCCAGGAAATCAAATTGTTATGCCACCTCGTTGGTTTGCTAACCGAATGTAATATTTTGATATGTTTGCAAAAGATCCTAGTCACCCTGCGATGTCAACCTTCTGAGGAAAATTTGTTAATTAAACGTATAAAACATTGCATTTCTAATACAATGTGATCAGTTCCATCAAAGTAGGGCGCCTGCAGTGGGCTGGTCACTTAATTAGAATGGACGACGCCAACCCCATTTAGCACCCAATACTCTTAGCACCGCAAATTTAAAGGAGACCAGAAGTGCTATTCTGCTAAATTCCTTACAACCTTAAGGCGACGAAATAGCACATTGTGTCCAAAAATAATAAGTGTGAACTTACATGTGTCTGTTTGTGGGCATGCATTTGATATGAGTTTTGAATGTCAATATATCTTTGCAACTTAGATTACATGTATATATTATTATTATAAAGCTGTTGGCAAAGCATTTGACCAAGATAGGAATCTTGGAAGATGGTGAAAAAGTCCTAAATAAGGATCTGTATTGTCTGAAGACGGGTGTAACTGTATTCCAGTGCCCACCCAGAAGATGCCGCGCCTGCTGCCCACGAGCGCCTCCGCCTGCAGGAAGCTGCTCCACAAGGCCTCACTCATGGGGATTGATACTGTGGCCTTGGAGCTGCAAGATGCACAGGTAAACAAATCACTCAATTTAAGGGCCTTTTCAGACACAACAGTTTCTAGTCCACAGATATTATAAAGCAATGGTTTTTAACAATGTGAACACACCCCCAGATCAACAGTTTTTAATCTTTTTTTCACAGTGTGTTGCCCCGCAGTATATTTCAGGAAGTCAGTCGCAAAGTCTTTGCATCTGTGGGGTCTTTGAGACGATTACGCAATCTCCTGCCAATTTCCACTAAAACTGCTCTTGCACAATCTCTCCTTCTTCCGATTGTCGATTACGCCGATGCCAGCTATCTTGATCTCACCGAGGACCAACTTGATAAACTTGAACGACTTCAAAATCTTTGTATAAGATTTATATTTGGTCTACGCAAAGAGAGCAACTACCTACCGCCGCTGACTAGCAGGCGGTAGAAGCTCTGTAATATTTTTTGTGTTTATGGCGATTAAAATAGTTTTTTTCTGTGTTTAATATTGAATAAAGAACCGGCAGTGTATGTTTGTGGAACAGTAATAAGTTAATACGTGTTTGCGCACACCAGTTAGTGGTAATTACAAGTTAATCGAATCATCTCACAAATTTTGACAGCTGCAGACATCGCGGCACAGGTACCTACTTGCAAGTGCGTACGTGACGCGGTACATGACCCAAGGCGATGCGCCAGTGGTACGTCCAGTACTGAGGTACTCACTACATGTTCTGAAAAATATTATTGCAAGAACTTTGCCGATATGTACTAAAAGTGTCAAATCATGGCCACACATGGTGCTGAGGAGGCGCGTGAGGCGCAGGAAGCGAGGGGGGCGACGGCTGAGCTACTCAGTCGCATCGGTGACAACTCCTGTTTCTCCAGCATCATGTAAGGATCCCGCTTCCACATCCAGACCTTCAGTGGCACCTCCATCGTCGTGCTCCCTGCTGACCAGTGGGAGGCATCAACAGAACGTGGAGAAGAAGATGAATCTTGGATGCTGGAATGCTAGATCTATTGCCAATAAGGTTGATGATATTTATGAAATTTGTGAAAGCCATGACCTTGGCATCCTTGCGCTGACGGAGACGTGGCATGAGAGCTACCACTCAACTGCCATGAAGAAACTGCGCGCTCTGGGGTTCGCGACACTTGAGGAAGCACGGGCAAGGCCGCGTCATGGAAAAGGGACAGAAAATATTTCCTGGACCAACCATGGCGGAGTTGCGTTGCTAGTGCGCCCAGGATGTCGTGTGGAGAGGATTAATATGTCCTCTTTCACGACATTTGAGTGCCTTGTGTGTCGGGTCTCCTCCAGAGCAGCGCTCACTATAGCTATAGTGTATCGGCCTGGCTCTAAGCCTGTAACTGCGGAGTTTTTTCGCGAATTTCGGGAGCTATTTGAAATTTTGGTAACTCGTAATGAGATGTTTCTGTTGGTTGGGGATGTCAACGTTAGGCTTGAGCGCAGAGATGACACCAATTGTGTTACTCTCACTGCCTTGCTTGCGGACTATGGCTGCAGACAGTGGGTAGATGCTCCCACTCATGATGCGGGTGGCCTACTGGATGTAGTCATCACCAGAGAGGAGGATGCTCCTTCAAAAACAGAGGTGAGAGATGTGGGTTTATCGGACCACAGGTTGGTGATTACTGAATTAGATCTCGGACGACCGGTTCCAGTGTACAGGAAGATTATCTCCAGGTGCTGGAACGGACTTAATATGGACTCCTTTAAAAGTGAATTATTACTTTCACCGATCTGTTGTCCGGAAACCTACATCTCAATGCACCCAGACAGGTTAGTTGAGCTGTACAATGTCACCCTGAAAAATCTAATAAATTTTCATGCTCCCATTTCAACTAAATGTGTTAGGGAGCGGAATAGTGCTATCTGGTTTGATAATGAATGTAGTGCTCTGAAACGAAAAATGCGGCAAGCGGAGCGTAATTTCAGGAGCGGTAAACCAGGTAGCACTAGAGAAATGTGGATGGGTGCACAGGGTCTGTACAGGTCAACTATTCTCCAGAAAAGGTCTCAATATTTTTGTACAATGATAGCTAGGGAAAAATGTCCACAGCGTTTATGGAGACTTCTGGAGAACGTGTCTGGCAGTGCTCGGGCTGGTACGGGTTCAATGTCGACTGCTGATGAGTTCGCTGCATACTTTCAGGATAAAATACCACGTAGAGACTCTCCTCTGGAGATTGGTCCAGGTTCTCCTGAATCTATGTGCAACTCGCAACTTGAAATGCTTGAGCTGACCTCTATTGAGGAGGTAACGCGAGTCGTAGTGGGATCACCAAATAAGCAGTGTGATCTTGATCCTGTGCCAGCGTGGGTGCTGAAAGAGTGCATCTTACAAGTGGCTCCATTTATTGTAAGGCTTATTAATGGATGCCTTGTGGAATCCACTGTTCCCTCTTTTTTGAAGGAAGCGCAGATAACGCCGATACTAAAAAAACCAAATCTCGATCCTAATGATCCCTCCAATTTCAGGCCGGTGTCGAATTTGCCGTTTTTGTCCAAGGTGCTGGAGCGTATTGTCTCTAACCGGCTGGTATCTTATCTGAGTGATAACAACCTGATGCCGAAAAGGCAATCAGCCTATAGGAAATATCATTCAACTGAAACTGGTTTGTTGACCGTAGTCTCAGATCTGATATCGGCAGTGGATTGCGGGAATCTTGCGCTCCTAGCTCTTCTGGACATGAGTGCGGCTTTTGACACCGTATGTCATGATATCTTGTTAAAGAGGTTGGAGGATGCGTACGGCTTGAGAGATAAGGCTCTGGCGTGGTTCACCTCCTATTTGGCGGATCGCAAGCAGGTAGTGCGTACTTGTGACTGTGTCTCACCTTCCTATTCGCTGATCTCCGGAGTGCCGCAGGGGTCTGTGTTGGGACCGATCCTGTTTATTTTATACACGGCCAACATTGAGAGCATAGTCGAGAAATGGAGCCTTACTACACATGCATATGCAGATGACTGGCAGATTTACTCTCAGTGTCGACCACACATGGCGGGAGCTCTCAGTAACAGAATGGCAGCTTGCATTGCGGAGATCGGTGAATGGATGACAAGCAATGGCCTAATCCTTAACATGGGTAAGACGGAAATTATGTGGGCGGCTACGTCCAGGCGTGATCATCTCCTGACAACTCGCGTACCACTCTCCATTGGGGGACAGCTGATTCAGCCGTCAGATTCAGTGAGACTTCTAGGAGTCACACTGGATCGGAACCTCACAATGGGAGAGCAGTTGAATAACACGGTATCCTCCTCGTTTTTTGAACTTCGCCAGATTAAGGCAATCAGGAGATGTTTACCATCAGGGGCGGTCAGGACCCTGGTTAACGCTTTTGTGATGTCTCGGGTTGACTATTGCTCAACGCTGTATATAGGTCAGCCGAAAAAACAGTTCAGCCGACTACAATCTGTGCTGAACTCTGCAGCACGACTCATTTTCGGGATGTCCAAATTTAATCATATTACTCCATTGTTGAAAGAACTGCATTGGCTTCGTTTTCCGGAGAGGGTGGTCTACCGTGTTTGTTTGATGGTTTACAAAGCTGTCAATGGTACGGCTCCTTCATACCTGTCTGACATGTTCTCACCTATTGAGATAGATTTGAGACGCCAAACTCTCAGATCTGCAGGGTGTGGGGTGGTTGACTTAGTCCAGCCGTCACGTCAGACACGCACTAATTTTGGGGACCGTGCTTTCCGGTTTGCGGGCCCAATGGAGTGGAACAGACTACCACCTAATGTGAGGAAGGCAGAAACTGTTGGTGTCTTTAAAGGAGCACTAAAGACGCATCTTTACAAAAAATCTTATCCGTGATTTGAGAGGGCCCTTGAGGTGTGACACACACAAAAACGGCGCTCTTCAATTATGTGTACCTTATAAATAAATTATCCTTGTATATATATTATATATGATCATGTTTCAGAGTTTCGTACTAAGCTTAAATGGCTTCCTATACGTCTCCGTCGGAATACACATATTCTTCACCTTCTATACAATATTCTGTACAATCCTTCTATGCCTCGCTATCTTAAAGAACGTTTTGAGTTCCTCCATGACACACATTCAAGATCCCTACGGTCATCAGAAACTTTAACATTGAAAATACCAACGCATTCCACAAATTTCCTTGGAAAATCGTTTACAGTTCATGCCACTCGCTTATGGAATGCCTTGCCATTAACTATAAGATGTGCACAATCCCTGGCAATATTTAAGAAACTTTTAAAGGAACACTTACTATCAGTGTAATGGCTAAGTTATATGTATATAATATGTATGTATGTATGTGTGTGTATGTATTTATGTATTTATGTTTATGTGTATCTATATGTATATGTTGATATATTATTAATATATATATATATATATATGTATTTATACAGTATTTTTTTACCATAATTATTGTAATACCACGGACTACCCATACCATTGTGCTTGCAGATCTTGTCCATCCTAAGGTTGTCTGTAAGATATCGCCATGTGCGATAAGACCGCCCATTGTACATATGTCTCTTTTGTTTATAATTTTAATGTAATTTATTTGTGGTGTACAATAAAGTTTATTATTATTATTATTATTATTTCAGAGCTTTGTGAGATGGGCACTGGAGGGTAAGCGGCTGGCATTAAGATCTGCAAGTAGTACTGCTGTGAATAAATTGATTGTTCTGAAATGAATTAATAAAGCAAAATACTTGGATTGTGCCTTTTGCATAGCCGGCCCCGTGCTGTGGAATGCCCTACCCCATGAGCTTAGAGCCGTAGAGAGTGCAAGTGCATTTAGGGCGGGATTGAAGACATGTTTGTTTCTGAGATGTTACAGTTGAACAGTGTCCTTGCAGTGATTTATCACAAAATGGGGGAGTTTTACCTACCATTAAAACTCTTATTATGTTTCTATAGATGTCTGGAGTCCATATTATGAGAGAAACAATCACTTTTTCCCTTTTATGTGGTTTTTTAGTCTATTCCTGGGTCTTTGATTTGCACTTTTTTACACTTTAGGCACTTTTCTACTCTATGGTCGCTTTTTCCCCATTTCCTGTTTCCCTATTTCCAATTCCCCCATATACCGGTGGCCATTTGTCATAAAGCTCATAATACACCAGGTAGGGGTTACCTGGACTCCAGACATCTATAGAAACATAATAAGAGTTTTAATGGTAGGTAAAACTCCCCCATTATGTGTTCTGAGAGATGTCTGGAGTCCATATTATGAGAGATCTGTCTATTATCTCCTGGTGACCGGGGACGTCTTTATTTGATATTAACTGGTTGAAATAGGGAGGGATCTTCTGGAGCTGTATGTAGTTCTCCAGCCAATTAAGTGAAGCGACCGCTGAACGTGTGCTGCCGGGAGTGGCCTCTACTCCTGCTGATTTTAGCGTGTTCTTTACCCATCCTCCTATGATTGTTCTTGTAGCTGCCTTCACTTGTCCTCGGGTGCTGATGAACAGGTTATAAATATTTTGTCCTGATCTCCTTTCGCGTGATAGTTCAATCAGCTTCCTTATCCAGAAGACTGGGTTGACGTTGTGTTCCTTGGATTCCAGAAGTGTATCTGTTTTTGATCCAACAAATGGAATTAACACAATTGATGTGCCTTCGTCTAGAATGTTTCCTTCTGTGATATTTAGCAAGGTCAGATCGTGTACTCTTCTTCCTGAGGATAACAGAAGTAAGATTGCTGTTCTACACGCAACTTCATAGAGAGAATCTGAACGAGGAGTGTTCCTGACTAGCCAGTCTTTCACTATCTGCGGATTCCACACAGGGGACTTAGGAGGGTTGATCCTTACCATTGCTATGGCTTTTAATGTATGTTTCACTAGGAAATCTGAGCTGAGATTCTTTTCCATCATTGGGTTGCAGAAGGTTACGATGGCTGACTTGTGTACCAGTATAGTCCTGTATGACAGTTTTTTGTTTATGAACAGTTGCGCTAGATACCTTGCCAATTGATTAGGAGATGATGTGTTGGGATGGGTATTTTTCGCCAGTATCCAGCGGCACCATCTTTGCCAAGCAGGTTTATATGTGTTGAGTGTGGAAGCTCGCCATCCTGACAGGAGCAGTCTTTTCTCTTCCGCGTTTTGAAAGATTGCGCATGAGTCTGTGGAGTCTCTGGATACGTAAGTTGAACTCATGTGTGCCGTCGTGGATGCGAACAGGTCTATATCTGGTACTCCGAAATGATTGAAAATGGCCTTCGTTGCTGTTGATAAAAGATGCCACTCTGGAGGGGATCTTCCTCTTGATAGGTGATCCGCGTCTCCGTTGTATCTTCCCGGTAGGTACTGCGCTGTTAGCGAGATTTCCCATTGGCCTGCCAGAGTCAACAGATCTCGGGTAAGATTTAGGAGTGTTTTGGATCTGGTGCCCCCTTCCTTGCGGATGTAGGCGACTACTGTCTTGTTGTCTGATTGTACCAGAATTTCGGAGCCAGAAAGGTCGTGCGCTGTGCGTTGCAGGGTTGTGAAAACAGCGAACAACTCTTTTCGTTTGGAGTGGCGCTTCTTTTGTTTGAACGGTCCACTGTCCTGACAGCATCAAGTCGTCCAGAGTTGCTCCCCAAGCTTAGTCTGACGCATCTGTTGTCAAGAAACGTTCGCAGGTTTCCCTGTGGATGGAACTTGATTCGTTCGCATTCCCTATCCCCCACTCTATTACTTGTAAGCTGTCCTCGGTCATTTGTCATGACCTTCTTGGTGACAGGTGCTTCAGTGGCCTGCTCGCTATCTGCAATTGTCTGCAGTGGAGGCGACCATGAAGCTGGCAAAGTTTAGTCTTCCTAGGAGACTTTCCGCCAGTTTTAAGGACCATTTTCGAGAAGTCAGTATTGCTCGAAGTGAGTGGCACAATGCCTCTTGCTTCCGGTAAGAAAGACCTTCTTGGTGACAGGTGCTTCAGTGGCCTGCTCGCTATCTGCAATTGTCTGCAGTGGAGGCGACCATGAAGCTGGCAAAGTTTAGTCTTCCTAGGAGACTTTCCGCCAGTTTTAAGGACCATTTTCGAGAAGTCAGTATTGCTCGAAGTGAGTGGCACAATGCCTCTTGCTTCCGGTAAGAAAGGAATTTGCAATTGTTATGCGTGTCCCAAACAATTCCCAAGTACTCTAATTGTTGAGTGGGGAAGAGCACTGACTTCTGGAGATTTACATACCACCCCAGAGATTGTAGGATATCTACTGCTAGATGCGATTGCCGACGAAGATCGTCCTTGGATTGGTTCGCAAGGAGGAAGTCGTCGAGATAAACGATTGTCCGGATATCTCGTCGCAGCAGTAAGTAGTTGGGCTACCCAATTTGTGAGGGTTGCAAACATTCTGGGGGCAGATGAAAGGCCAAAGATGCGATTGCCGACAAAGATCGTCCTTGGATTGGTTCGCAAGGAGGAAGTCGTCGAGATAAACGATTGTCCGGATATCTCGTCGCAGCAGTAAGTAGTTGGGCTACCCAATTTGTGAGGGTTGAAAACACTCTGGGGGCAGATGAAAGGCCAAAGATGCGATTGCCGACAAAGATCGTCCTTGGATTGGTTCGCAAGGAGGAAGTCGTCGAGATAAACGATTGTCCGGATATCTCGTCGCAGCAGTAAGTAGTTGGGCTACCCAATTTGTGAGGGTTGAAAACATTCTGGGGGCAGATGAAAGGCCAAAGATGCGATTGTCGACAAAGATCGTCCTTGGATTGGTTCGCAAGGAGGAAGTCGTCGAGATAAACGATTGTCCGGATATCTCGTCGCAGCAGAAAGTAGTTGGGCTACCCAATTTGTGAGGGTTGCAAACATTCTGGGGGCAGATGAAAGGCCAAAGGGCAGACTTGTCATCTGAAGTAATTCTCCTCGATAGACCAGTCGCAAAAATCTCCGATGTGCTATTGGGAGATGAAAGTAAGCTTGCGATAGGTCTATTTTCGACAACCAATCGTTTGGCTGCAGAAACTCTGACACTTTGTAGTGGCTTATGAGTTTGAATGGAGCCGGGTCTAGGAAGAAATTTAACGATTTCAGGTTGAAAATCATTCTCGGGGAATCGTCCGATTTGAGTGTTAGGAACATTTTTGATAAGAAACTCTGACACTTTGTAGTGGCTTATGAGTTTGAACGGAGCCGGGTCTAGGAAGAAGTTTTAACGATTTTGGTTGAAAATCATTCTCGGGGAATCGTCCGATTTGAGTGTTAGGAACATTTTTGATAAGAAGCTGGGAGATGACTCCGCTGCCTCTATAACTCCGGATTCGGTCATTTCCTTTATTTGAGAGTCCATTTCGGGTGAAGGACTCGTCTGGTATAGCATTAAGTGGCTCCCTCTGGGAAACCAGATAATCTGTCCTTGGGTCCAAGACAACCCTAAGCCGTTTCTGACGCCGCGGCGGTGAACCTGATTCCGAAGTGTCATATCCGCATTTTTACATCCACACATTGAGATATATACTATAGAGTCGCAACCATCATACAATCAGGAAAAAAATGTCAAGCCGAAGTCCGTTGGAAACGTTTTAATGCAGATGCAAGGAGACAATCAGTTTTTATCCAGCTTCTGCATCGAATAACGCGCACTGTACTCTCAGGTTAAAACGAGATAGCAATAATTTTAGCAAACACATGGCAGACTTCAAACACGACAAAAAGGGCTGGATGTCATAATTCTCTGATATAAAATTCCCCTACAGTAATACTATTAAAAATGAATGTCAGATTAAAATGAAATGTAACTTTAGTCCTTTACTTTTAAAAATAATATGAGCAAGTCTTCAACCAGCAACCCGGCAGTATACAACCTTATTGTCGGTGTCAAATGTGTAACATAATTTAAAATATATTTAAGAAAAACTTATTTTTTTCAAAAATAAATTGTTTTAATAATTAATCTGTGCTAGTATGTTGTGTTTTTTTCATTTGTGCATGTTGTATAATTGATCAAGTTCACAAACAATGGTGTTTGAAAACTCCAATCACAATATTTAGACATTTATGGCAATATGTATTACCACCTGTCACGTCCGTTCGCTGTGTAAGTCTGCGTGAGACTGACGAGCCTCAAAATCGGTTCTCGAGTACGACTTTTGACTTACTACAGGGTGCTACGTGTTTCGAGCAACGTTACGCCTCTAGTATATATACCTCAATGCATCCACATCACCTGAATCCTGTGAGATTTCGGCGGGAGGTGGCCCTTTTTAGTTATCACAACTCATAACACTGATTTTGATGTTATCTAAAGTAAAAACTCCGTTAAAATAACGAAAAACGTTTTTCGTAAATGCGTGGCATACCCACAAAAATACATTATATTTTTGTAGGTATGCCACGCTTATACACTTTTAAACACCACAATTTCGCCTGTTTTAGTTTTTAATTGTTCACAGGGACACAAGATGGTAAAATAACACTCTTTTTAAAATGTTTTTGCCCAGGAATATTGTCAATTCACTCAAATTTTCGAAGGTGAATTCAACTGACATGTGACCACAAGGGAAAAATGACGCTTTATGACAAATGGCCACCGGTATATGGGGGAACTGGAAATAGGGAAACAGGAAATGGGGAAAAAGCGACCATAGAGTAGAAAAGTGCCTAAAGTGTAAAAAAGTGCAAATCAAAGACCCAGGAATAGACTAAAAAACCACATAAAAGGGAAAAAGTGATTGTTTCTCTCATAATATGGACTCCAGACATCTCTCAGAACACATAATAGTACTATAAATATTTTCTTATTATTATTGTTATACCATGTGTTCTGGCTATAGCCACCTGGCTTTAACTCTGTAATTTTGGATGTGCAGTTGGCCGCACTGCAAGACGTCCGCAAGAAGTGGCACATCCCGCCGGCCTTCAGCGTGGAGTTCATCGGCTACTACCTGGAGAGGAACAGCCGCATGCAGGCCATGAAGCGCAGCCTGCAGGAGCTCATGGACACCAACACTGACCTGGTCTCCCAGCAGAAGCAGAGCACCGAGGACTATGAGAGGGTAAATTCTTCCCCCACATCTTCTCAACGTGTCCTCCTCTATGGAAGTTAAGATCTTCACATAACCTTATAGTATTCAACTCACTCAGAGGTGCGGCCCCGTCTTATTTGACTGAATTGTTGGTAAGCGGTGCACCCTTCGCTCAGCGAGAGGTGATGCTATCAACAGGCTGAAAATGCCACCTCGACGGAGCAGAACGGGCTTATAGGATAGGGCGTTTGGCTCAGCGGGACCGTTCTGCTAGAACCAGCAACCTCTGAAGCTGAGGACGGAGACCGATGAAGAATGCTTCAAGAAGAAGTTGAAGAATTATATGTTTTCCAAGAATAGGTAGGCAATATTATGGTAATGAACGCATTTAAGCTTGATGTTGAGGTTTAAAATTCAAAATTTAAATTCGATTGGAGCCATTGTTAGCACTTAGTCAATTTCAAATGAGTTATTTTAAAGGAATGGGAGAAAACATTTTTTCTGAAATGTAATTGCCTATACACTATGCACGCGCCTGCTTGATTCTCATATTATTTGGAAGTGTTTTTCTAATAAATATTTTTTATTTATTCAGGCCACCAAGGAAAAGATTGAGATTGATGAAGAGATGTCCACACTGAAGCAGCAGGTCAGCAAGATACACCAGAGCATCCTGGCGGTCTGCCCCACCAAGGCCATGCCCGACCTGGACGTGATGACCTTCCTATCCCAGCAGGCTGCTCCCGTGGAGGGACCCAGGAGGTTTGTGATTTTCATCAATGACTGCGTACGAAAAAACCTGTGAAATTGTGATGCATTATTGTATCAGGTATAGTTGGTAATTAACCCTTTAACTGCAGGTGACATGTATAGGCGTCAAGTGTAAACTTGCATACAGTGCGGCTGTCAATCATAAATGTCATCCAACCATGAACTTATCCCTCACATCTGTGTTACAGGATTCAAAAATCTGCAAGTGAAATGTGCTAAAACTTTGTGATTGTTGTTCTCGAATAACTAATACATTTTCACAAGTGTCTTCAATCAATTAGGGAGGAAACAATAAATGTTTAAAAATGTGCTTGAAAAAGTATTCCGTACCGGGGGTATTCATATAGCCAGAATATTCAGAAGCAAAAAGGTTAACTAATATATTATATGCCTTGTCAATGGTTAGATAGAGTTGCAAGATAGCTCTTGTCAACGCAAATAGGTACTCAGTCAATAAAATACTCTTCCTCGAGTAACATTCAATCTCTGCACTGTACAAATAAATTTATTCAAATAAAAATAATCCTGCCGTTATTCTGCCAACCACATTCCCATCTCTACCAAACACCACAGAAATAAAGAGGGCTTAGAAAGATGTAGCAGATCCAGCAGGTGATTTTGGAGAGATAATGTCCTTGACTAATATGTTGGTATGAGATGAGAATTAAACGCCCAGCTGAAAGACGTCGTTAAAGGTGGAAAGATAGCTGGATGTTCTGTCTCTTTGGTCTATGAGCCTATATACAGATTTTTTGTGAATCGCAGATTGAAAAATCTAAATCAAGTAAAAAGAAAACGAAAAAGCAAAAATTTTGTATTGTTTGCAGGCCCATTGTACCAACAGCTGCCGCCCTGAAAATGGGAGTCGGCTTTCCTTTGAATTCGAACCCGGATGAGCACCAAGGAAAAGTACTGTCCACAGCGCAAGGTAAGTACTGTAACGAGATGAATTTGTTTGTTTAGTAGAATGGAACATTATATTTGAATTTGAATAAAAAAATAAAAACAAAAGAATGCAGAAAGAGAAGAGAAGCTTCCCTGGCGAGAGAGCCACAAGCTGGTGTAAATTAGGATAATAAATATTATTGTGTTGTGGTTATAAATAATTGTGAAACGAATAAAAGTAAACATTTAAAGTGGTTGTTATATTAATAATTGTGTCGATCATCTGACAGAGGAAAAACCCTCACAGTACCTACCTCACTTTTCATTGTAACTCTGTCGCCATTCTGTCAGGGGTGGCCAGAGCCTCTGCAGAGTTGCCTCCATTTTTTCCTATCCTGACATACCTCTTTCAATTCCTTCATATCCATCACCTTTTTCATGCATTTTCTTCTTTTACGCTCACTTTGTATATCCCATTCTTTCACAATCTCCACAATCTGATCACTCCATACTTTTCTCGGTCGTCCCTTCCCTCTTTTTCCTTTCACATTTTCTTTGTATACATACTTTGTCAGTCTATCATCATTCATTCTTTCCACATGCCCAAACCATCTCATCACATTCTTTTGTACTTTAACTTTCACATCCTCTTTCGAATTACATTCTTTTTTTACCCATTCATTCATTCATTCAAATTTGTATTTTATTGGAAGAAGTATTCAAGAAGTATTCAAGTATTCAAACAAGCTAATCTGGAAGGACATGGCATACAAAGTGGAGAGAGAAAAGTCGGAGTTCTGCTTTATGCTGATGACGCAGTATTAATTGCTGATTCAGCAGCGGAACTCCAGACAATGCTCTCTAGTTTGAACCATGCCCTGTGTGTGAACAAGTTGAAAATTAATGCAAGTAAGACGAAAGTACTGATTTTTGACAGAACGGATGAAAACAAAGAATGCATGTTTATGTTGAATGGTACGAAAGTTGAAATTGTGGATGAATTTAGATACTTGGGAAGTATGTTTGAGAAGAATGGAAAGATGACAAGAGAACTTGAGAATAGGGTGTGCAAGGGAAAGCAAGTGGTCGGTGCAATAGGAAGAATAGCAAAGAACAAGCGACTGACGATGGATCTGAGAATGGCGGTACACAATGGCATATTGTTACCGACTTTGATGTATGGAAGTGAAGCATGGACAGTGAATGATAGCGAAATGAGTAAAGTATGTACGGTGGAAATGAAGCATTTGAGAAGTATGACAGGAAAAACTTTGAGGGATAGAGTTAGGAATGAATGGGTAAAAAAATAATGTAATTTGAAAGAGGATGTGAAAGTTAAAGTACAAAAGAATGTGATGAGATGGTTTGGGCATGTGGAAAGAATGAATGATGATAGACTGACAAAGTATGTATACAAAGAAAGTGTGAAAGGAAAAAGAGGGAAGGGCGACCGAGAAAAGTATGGAGTGATCAGATTGTGGAGATTGTGAAAGAATGGGATATACAAAGTGAGCGTAAAAGAAGAAAATGCATGAAAAAGGTGATGGATATGAAGGAATTGAAAGAGGTATGTCAGGATAGGAAAAAATGGAGGCAGCTCTGCAGAGGCTCTGGCCACCCCTAGCGGAATGGCGACAGAGTTACAGTTACAGTACAGTATTCATCGTATGTATTAAATACTTCACTAAATATTTGTATAAAACCATTGCGTAAATTCCCCTCGATCGATCGCGTAATAATAATAAAATTGTGTCAATTAACCTCTCGAGTGCCGGAACACGAATCCGCGCTCTATATATATTTGGATGACTTCTTTTTCTTTCTTCTTTTGGGCGCCGTTTAGTGGCTCCAGCCACCCCAAGGGCGCCCACCGCTCACTCTCTTCTTGTGAAGATGGTGGTCTTCAGCTCCTTCCTGAAGCGCTCCTCGCTGGTTTCCGTCCTCAGCTTCAAAGGCAGCCGGTTCCAGCACAACGGTCCCGCCGAACTGAACGCCCTATCCCCAAAGCCCGTTCTGCTCCGTCGAGATGGCATTTTCAGCTTGTTGATAGCATCACTCTGCGCCAAGCGAAGAGTGCACTGCTTATCAAAAATCTCGTCAAGCTTACATAGTTCGGCTAAGTAAGAAGGGGTCGTTCCTCTGAGTGATTTAAATACCAACAGGCACATTTTGTATTCCACTCTCTCCGGGACACGCAGCCAGTGAAGATTCTGCAATAGAGGAGTGACATGGTCAGTTCTACTGCCTCCCAAAATCACTTTTGCTGCAGTGCTAAAAACAGACTGCAATCTTGTTAGTTGCACCTTAGGAAGCCCAAGCATCAGGCTGTTGCAGTAGTCCAACCTTGAGACCACCAACGCTCTCACCAGAGTTCTTGCTGCATCAACAGGTAAGCAGCTGCGAATACGCCTTATCTGCCTCAGGTGGAAAAAACTGGAGCTCACAATCCCCGATACCTGTTTTTCCATGGAAAGTGCTCCATCCAGATGCACACCTAAGAATTTGAGAGAATCCTGGGGCTTAATGGTCTCACCCATAATATTAAAAGACTCTATATCCAAAAGATGCTGTCTTCTTGGGGATGCAACCCACATGAACTCTGTCTTCTCTGGGTTCATCTTCAGACGGTTTCCGTTCATCCATGCAGCCACATCTTCAATACACTTTATAGTGTCCAGCTTACATTGTCCAACCCCTGCAGGTGAACAGAGTTTAAAGATGAAGATATCGTATCTATAATATCGCTCTATGTACTTATCGTGATTAAAAAAAAAACTTAAGTATTCACACAGATATAAGATCAAAAATAGTGTTAACCATTATGTATTGAATAAAACTATCCATCAATTGATCTTAAATCATTAATTTTCATTCGTGAATATTTCAAAAATATATAAATGGGCCTGGATATGTTCGGTGAAGCCATTGAAAGCTGAGTTCAACACCTTCATAGTTGACATTGAAAATTTACAAGCTTTAAAACAAAAATTTGTGTAATAAAATATGTGAAATTACCCTATTGAAAGAGGTATGTAAGGATAGGAAGAAATGGAGGTAGCTCTGTAGAGGCTCTGGCCACCCCTAGCGGAATGGCGACAGAGTTACAGTTACAGCAAACTATACCAATGGTTTGTTTATGCTATAAGAGTGTTAAGCTTTGACATTTTGTGATGGGTTTATCTTACTCTGTGCAGGAGACAACATGATATCGCTGAACAACGAATGCGGCATCTGCGGGCAGAAGACTGATCAGCACTTGCTGGCCAAGTGCGACACCTGCCACCTGTACTACCACCTGGGCTGCCTCAAGCCCCCACTCACCAGGCTGCCCAAGAAGTCCAAGCTCTACGGCTGGTAATTATTATTATATAATAATTTAATAAAAAAACACCAGTACCAACAACATCTAGCGCCATCATTTATAAAGCTTTTTGTTTGGGTATTGGTAAAGTTAAATTTCGTGAGGTATATTTAAACTCAAAATTTTGTTTGGATTTCAATACCATTATGCTATTTTTTCCTTTTTTTGTTTGTAACCTGACTTCCTGATTGATCTTTTAGGGTTATCATTGCCCAATCGTTGATATGTATGTATGTGACATAGCTTGCAATTATTTGTACTCTTTTTACCATTGTAATTTTGATATTTGCTTTGTCCTTTTAGGCAATGTTCTGAATGCGATAAAAGTTCTGACTCAGAGGCTGAAATACTGAAACAAAAAGTTGTCCGTCGGTCTCGCACAAGATACAGCAAAGACGGCACCCTCCTCTCCGCCACCAGCCTTTCCCCCAACTCTGCGGGACAGTTGGAGAACAAACCAGAGTCCAAACCTACTGCCGAAACTCACAGCTCCGATAATGTGTCATCGCTCAAGGTTAAAATAAAACCCATTGACAGGAGATCAGAAGAAAATGCAGAGACTGATGACATATTCACAGTTGTTCAAGATAAAGTTGCTGATCAATCAGAAGAAACAGAAATTAAAAAGCCTCCCTCTAAACGGGAGAAGAAAGCTAAACGACTGAGGCAAAAGCAAGATTATGCTATGTGTTCTTCGAGTGAGTCTATAAATGTTTCACCGAAAAAGTCGAGGAAAAGAAGTTTTACATCACCTGCATTGACAAACACTCCGCTTATGTCAATCACTCCGATTGTGGCAGAGAGTCCTCATGAATCTCCCTCGCAGATGGACTGTTCCAATCCATCCAGCTCGAATCTCCCAATTCCTCCAACCCAGCTGCCCTCAGATCTGTCGTTTCTCTCTCCCAACTCGACATTCTCAACACTTTTGGCTTCGGGTTCGGTGAATGAACCGGAGGTGCCGAGTTCACCGAAGAATGGTGATCATGATCACTTTGTCAGCTACAAGCTGAACAGGAAGCGGAGAAAAGAAAAGCACCGCTCGAGGTATTCCCCGGATTTGCTGCGCAGCCCGTCCAAGACACACAAACACAAGCGCAAAAAGAAGTCACAGGATATGGAGAATCCCGATATACCGCATCCTAGAATCACCATCAAGGTAATTAACATACTTCATAATTAATTGATTGTTTTCATTTTTCATTGTTTGCAAAATCAACAGTAATACAAAAAAAAAAAGATACACGGAGAAACAAAACATCAAGTAAAACCAATAACAATTCTAAAATACTAAATTCATAATTTTTGAGGATGTGTCAAGGGAGAGTTAGGATATGTAAGGGGTAATAATCTAAGTTTATTTTCACCATGTTTGTTGTTGTTCACAGATTAAGCCCATTCCCAAGCCCGCTGGCTCGGTGGACCCTCAGTTGTTCTATGTGCCGACAGACAGCAATGATGGACCCCCACCTGCCTTGGTGAAGAAGTCATCCAAGGTAGAACCTATAGTCAGTCTGTCATCTGCTAAAACTTCTTCGTTTTAGTAGGAGGAACTGTAACGGATATATTTTAATTTTGTTGTTTCCAGCAACGCCATGAACCTGAAGCTGTAGCCGTTTTTGATCCACCAGTCGAGGCTGCGGTAAGCTATTTTTATTTTTGTACTAAATGATACTATGGGGAAAAAAAATTGGTTTCAACATAATTTTTGATCAGTTCCTTCATGTACAATGCGGTAAGGAATTGCACACAATGTGCAGCTTAGATGCTTTACTCGTTAATGAACTGATATAGCTGATAGAACTGAACTGAATAAAAAAATGTGAAGTTACCCTATTGCCAGAGTAAGGTTGAATGAGAAGTCAGCGCGCCCAACTTTGATGACCAAAATAGCCCATATTTTGAATGGTAAGGTAGTACTTTCTCTACAAATTAAATTAACACATAAAATTTGGTATTTTTTTCCATTGAATAATGTATTTATTTATAATAAACACCCAGAGTGGCTTTTGCATAATCTACAGAATATATCCAATGAAAATAATAATTTATTTTGTTGTTCTAGCCTCAGCCCCCCGCAGCCACCCCTGTTGAAGAGATAAAACCACCTCCCCCTCCAACAACTCCTAAGGTGCTCGTCTTATCTTACAATGAAGCACAACCTCACAGCACTTGAAGCATATTTAGCGTTGGCACTGTTATGCCCGCTTTCCACTGCGAACGGAGCGGACTCCGTACGGAATCCGCTCGACTAGCAACAGTAAATTTCATAGAAGTGCTTCCATCGACAGCGAGTGAGCGGAGCGGACTGAGCGAGTACAAAGAGTTACAAAAGTGGTCGCAGAGTTGAGCGAGTTTCCAGCGGACTCCATACGGACTCCGCTCGACTAGCAACAGTAAATTTCATAGAAGTGCTTCCACCGACAGCGGAGTGAGCGGAGCGGACTGAGCGAGTAAAAATGAGTCCGCTGTGTCATGGTCTCGGCCGCTAGTTTTCAACTGACTCCGCTCCCCCGTGCCCCCCGCGCCAACCCGCGCAGTTGCGTGACAGCGATAAAACACATCAAACATGATTTACAAAAACACATAATACATTATTTTATAAATTTGAAAATATTACAATGTATGTTTTATTTCAAACATCTACTTTTTATGTATTAAAGCAAAATAATACATTACTTTTTATTTTTCGAAACAAAAAAAAACTTTTTTATTAATAATTAAAACGTTTGATCTGGGCGTAGGCTGCAACGAGCCGTCACGCACTGTTATGTCGCCAAGTTGGCTACTCTGTGGGCTCCGCTAAGCCCGCTGTAGATGGAAGGCAAACAACTCTTTCATCTGACTCATCTCATTTCCCGCCTAGCTCACTCCGTCGAGCTCGTTGGCTGTGGAAGGCAAATACCATTATTTTTTAAAACTCTTTCGCAAAGGAAGGTCAAAACTATTTCACTACGCTCCGCTCAGCTATTTCCCGCTCCCGCTCAGCTATTTCCCGCTCGCAGTGGAAAGCGGGCATAACATTCCATTAGGCTCACCTGGCAACCACAGAGCTGTCAAACACCACATAATAATTAATAATCATGTGAAATTCAATAATCTCCTGCTTTGTCCAGCTTGTGTTTTGGCACCCAATAATTATACATGCCGTGTGTTTTATAATAACGCTATTTTCTTTCCATATTAACAAATTCACCGATCAAAACAATAAAAAACACTTGCTCACAATGCTCGCGCAGCCATGAATTTCAAAACTGTCAACTTTCTGGAAAGATTTAATAGGTTAACCCAAGTTTTTTTTGTTTGCAATGAAATCAGACTGTCAACATATACTTATGTTATGTTTTTAAGTAAGGACGATTTGCGATTAAGTAGGTTGAAACGAATAAAGCCTTTATTTTAGTTTCTAGTCCACAGATATTATAAGTCAATGATATTTAGTAAATTAGTTTTGTTTTCCAGGCCACTCGCAAGTCCCGAGTTTCTGGGGAAGGCGGGGCGGGCAGGCGCAGCGCAGGCACTGCAGGAGCCAGCAGTGGGGGCAGTGAGGCTCTCACTCAGTGTGACGTGTGCTCCCAGCCTGGGACAGCTCTCAACCTAGTCAGGTAGTGACAGTGTGCTATATACAGGGGAAGGTGGGGCGGGCAGGCGCAGCGCAGGCACTGCAGGAGCCAGCAGTGGGGGCAGTGAGGCTCTCACTCAGTGTGACGTGTGCTCCCAGCCTGGTACAGCGCTCAACCTAGTCAGGTAGTGACAGTGTGCTATATACAGATACATGTTTTCTTGATTAAGGCAAGTCAAATTAGTAGATATCCAGAGAATGACAAATTTTATGTTGCTAAAAGACATCTGAATAGATGTACAGTATAAAGGACACTAGTGGGAAGGCCTAGGTTGTGAAAAGATGTCACACAGCTTCTCCGGGTGTCATGTTAGAGGTGCAGCATTTGCAAGGCATAAGGCCCGGTATTCTCAACGTAAGCTTATGTGACTTTTAAACTGATAATAAACTACCCACACGATTGTCATTAGTGCATTCTTTTCACTCAGTATAAAGTCGCTCTGCTAACATTGAAAATACTGGGCCTAAGAGAGATTTGTTCTTTAGCGCCATTGAAGCGTAAAAGAAAGATAATCAGTACCCCTATCTCCCCTCAATCAAGTAAATAGAAATAATGATGAAAACGAAATCACTCACTAAGAGTGCCGTTGTAGTGTTGGGGCACAGGTGTTAAATTAGGGTCTCATATGATTGTTGTAATGTTCCAGGTGTGACGAGTGTGCCAAAAGATACCACTTCACATGTCTAGAGCCCCCGCTCAACAAGAACCCCAAGAAGCGCGGCTATTCTTGGCACTGCGCTGACTGTGACCCATCTGTAAGTATATTGCCTTGTAGAGGGATTCCCTTTGCAATCTTGCATCTTCCTACTTTACTTAGTCAGATCTTTACATAGGCCTCCCCCATATATCTCCAGGCACCAATGAAAGAAGTATGTAAGGATAGAAAGAAATGGCGGTTGATCTGTAATGTTGGCGGCTAGGGTTTATTAAAGTGAAATTGGTTTTATGTTTTAGTTTGTTTTGATGTCCATGTATTGTAATGTTCCCCTCCCCCTGAAATAAAAATGGGGAGAAGACCGGATAAGGTATTATTGAGGGTACAGGCGAGCCAACGACCGTGCTCCTGCATCCAATGATTCTCCAAATGATGAGTTCTCCATAGTTCTCCTAATGGTGAGATCTTCCCTCTCAGAGAGATTGTTGAAGATTCCTGGTGAATGATGTACTCCTCGTTGATGAAGAAAGATCAGAGATCTTGGAAGGTGAAAGTTCCCTCGTTGTCTCCTCTGTGATCGTAGTTTTGGCCATTTGTGTGATTGTCTAGTCTAGGTTGGGACACCCTCGTCGTGTAGTAGCTAAAGAAACGGAACGTTGTGTAATTTTTTTGTTTTACCGTTTCAAAATCTACTTTAGTGGCAAACCCAAATTCGTTATCGTTTGGTGTGGAACATACGCATTTTCTAACTAAATTGTAAATTCAAAATTATAATTAAAAAGCTTACGAGATTTACGTTACGTGTATTGTAAAATGGCTACATGATATTAAAACCGATTTTAAAACAAGTGACCTTAATTTTTAATGGGATTTTGTTTTCTGTGAAATTACTATCCTTGACTTATAGGTTGTTATGCGGCTGACCACCCATACTGTAAAAAATTGGTTCACTTTGCCAATGTCACCCCTGTTTCAGGGAAGGACGGCAAGAGTTGCAAGGCTTACTAGAACCCGCTCTGGCAAGTTTACGGCATATTGAAAAAAACTCAAACGCTCAGCGTATTCAAAGGCGTATACAAAATGAGGAACAAGGAAAAGGGGGGACGCAAATCGCGAAAAGTTACTTGTGTGTTAATTTTGTTAGTCTTTTTATTTGACAGATTACATAAATTTACAAAAAACAATATGAATAAATTACATTTCGTCTAAATGTAATACGTATAATATATTTATAATAATATGCAAAGTCTACCTCCACCCACCCCATAATTATTTTAATTAAAAGCCCACCTCTAAGTAGAAAATCTGCCTGCTAGCTCCAATGGAGAAGTCGGGGACTTGCAACCCCGAAGTGAGATTAACCGATCGGTTTACAAGCTTGACGCTCTCTCTCTTCTACCGAAGAATCATCACAGGACTTTAGCACGTTAATTATTGGAAAAAGGAAAGGAAGTCTTGTCACCAGTTTCGACTAATTGTTACCCCACTAGGTCGGATAATTCAGCATTCCCGTTACCAAAACTTAACGCGCGCCTACTCCATACTCTATTCCAAGCTGCTTTTGTTAGGGAAGACAGCTTCTAATTTACCCCATCATTCTACCAAAATTCGCAATACCATAGCACCGTCTGATGCTCAGCAAGTCCGGCCAAGTAGATCCGAGACAGATGCCAAAATAAAGAAAACCTGGTAAAACAATATTTGCGGAAATACCTGCTTCATAATCCATTCCTGGTACATTTCAGCCAATGTAGACCCGAAGTACAAACTACGAAAGACCTCTCCACAGCCCCATAAATAATGCCTTAACCAATCGAAATTCAAATGGTATAAAAATAATTGTGCAAACCGCTTTATTCACGGGACAGGAAAACGCCACTGGTTTTGAGTTTGTATTAATTGTCGCGAAATGAGTTATTTTTAGTGCAATCAGCTTAATTATTTTCTCCCGGCAGCATTTAAGGTCCATTTTCAGCTCCATCCCTACACAAACACCCACAAATCAAATATTAAACAGCAATTTTCAGATTTTTTCTAATGATTTTACACAGAAGAGACATGTTACCCATGGATTCAGAACTAAAACTGAATCTAACCCAGTAATGCATTTGTCAAGGGACAGCTCAGGAGTTTTTTTTATTAGGGTAGCTTTTTTTTGTCTCAAGTTTTTAAGTGCCATAGAAAGATATATAATACTTTGTATAGAATTATGGATGTATAAACGAATATAGATTGATTCAGATCTTTACAGTATATATTATTATTTATTGATTTAAAAAATGCAATTTGTCATGTATGTTCCTTGACTTATAGGTTGGTATGCGGCTGACCACCCATACTGTAAAAAATGGTTCACTTTGCCAATCTCACCCCTGTTTCTTCTTTTCATGGCTTATGTTCATTTGAGATTGGGTTTTTATATTGTAGGTCCACATGCGGCATGTGTTAGCGCGAAATTATACATGTCTGCTTGTGGGAATGCATTTAATATAAATCTTAAATGATATATATCTTTGCAGCTTAGATTAGATTAGATTATATTTAGACACCTCTACTCTAGGTCTTTTGCATCCAGTCAATAGAAATAAAACAATTTTGTAATTGCTGGAGAGTTGCTTTTCCGGGATCTGTTGATGTGGTCTATCAATAGCCTGTTACTTTTACTGTATTCTGCCGCCGTTCCACTATGGGTGGCCGGTACCTCCGCAGATGCATCTTCATTTTTTTCTGTCCTTGCATATCTCTTTCATCTCCAGCATTCATCACTTTCTTATTACACACTCTTCTTTTATTCCCACTCTGCAGGTTCTATTCTTTCCCAATCTCACCTATTTGGCCTAAAGCTCTTATTCAATTTTGTGATTGATAAATTTGAGTAAAATCAATGTTCCCTTCCTTAACCCCTGAAGCGCCAGCGATTTTCTGCCTAATTCAGACACCCAACTCGTGGTTTTTTATATTAAATATCTCGAAAGATACAAAACATATCTCCTGTGGGTTTTTTTTATCTCAAAAAACAGTGAAATTAAGTTTTTTAGTACCTACCTACCAAAAAAAAAAAACTTGTGAAATTATTATTATACTCTGTCTTAATTTAGATTACGGAAAAAAGATCGAGATTCTAAAAATAGATATACTTCATTAGTATGTGTAGACACGAAATCCAAATACATCGCAAAAAATAGAAGTTAATGACTCTTTTTATTTACACAAAGATTTTTTTTGAGTGTGATAGTGTTCTTATGTCAACAAATTGTAGAATTCGGCTTTTTCAAGAGTCGGTTATCAAGGTCAACTTTAATATTATATTTTAAATACCTACAAACAAAATGAATGCTTTGAATTTATTGGTGGATGGTTCTACCCAATAGCAGTACTTCATGCGATTTTCGATCTTATTGCTGTGTAAAAACTAAAGAAAAATGAAAAAATCACGTTTAGTACTATGAGCGCGGATCCGCGTTCCGGCGCTTGAGGGGTTAATAGGACCATAAATACCGCAGAGATTTGTAACACGCACATCTTATCCAATCTTATCTAAGTTGCAAAGATATGTAACATTGGGGATTCATATTACATGCATTCTCACAAGCATACATACAAGTTCATGCTTGCTACCGCATGTGAACCTACAACTAAAAACCAAAGCTCAAATAGACATACACCCTGCAACTCCTGCCGACCTCCCCTGAAACAGGGGTGACATTGGCAAAGTGAACCATTTTCTACAGCATGGGTGGTCAGCCGCATACCAACTTTATTGATATTCTATCATTTAATGATGCAATGCTTTTCTCCATAAATTAATGCACCTTTTTCTTTCTAGGAAACTGATTCAAATTAAATGCAGACTTCGCATCATGTAATATGTAAGATTATTTGTAAGTATCTACTTATAACCTCAAATTATTGATAGTATTTTTCTTGACGTCATAGCAAATAGAGAAATAATGAATTTAGGTATTGCTGGTTAAACATCAATGCACCATCACACAAGATAGTCCGGACACATTATATGACTAACATACTTAAGACTCTTGTAAATAAAAGGCAGCGGTGTACTAATATTTTTTTTGCATTTGTAATATTTTGTATCAAAATAAATGGTTTTGAAACAATGGAAATATCTGTTTTAATTAATATTCTATAATCATAATTATTGCGCCTTTCAAGAAGTGAACAGAAGAAGCAGCAGCGTGAAGTTAGGCGTTTTGTAAGTAAAAGACATGCACTCACACAGTAACAAGAGATACTGGATAATATTATGACTTGACAGCATCAATATAATATTAGAAAATATGTTGACGTTTGTACATTGTAGGTTATCTTTAACAATATCTTTTTGACCGGTCCGTAGTCTAGTGGTTCATACTTCAGTTTTGTGATCGGAAGGTAGTGGGTTTGATTCCTGGCAGAGAAAAGAAAATTCAAATATGCTCTTCGCTGGGCTGAAAAACTCATCTGTCTTGAAAAATTCATAAACCTTTACTAAAGACCGGTCATCAAAGGTCCATCCAACCTTACAGCGACTGGGTCTTGCTTGTGAATTGGCGCTTCTCTTCAGCTACGACCAAGCTCGCAGAGGGCTCTTGAGGTGTGATCCACACAAAGGCAGCGCTCACCAAATAAATAATTCTAATATTTATTTATGTATTCAGTTGGCGCCGTAAAATAAATAAAACATGTTTGTTGATGGGATAGTGGCATCCTTCCCAATTATTCATATGGCATATCCTTCAATAGTGGATCCATGTGGCTGTTTCTAGATCGGCATGTCTGTAACGTGAATACCATTGGAAGAATATCCATCTGTTTTTATTGTACCATGCTTTCAGAAGTAAATGAAAAATACTTTCATTGCTCGTTTTATTCCTAATACTAATGTTATTCTTGTGGGGCCTTTTCTTGGGCCTGTCAGTAGCTTTTTGTTGCCGTTTTGAACAGTCACACTCGACAGCGTGATATTGATGTTGACTGAATCGTCATCATTCCACTACAAGGATCACATCTATTGACCTTGATCTTTCAAATTTGCCGTCATTCATGCATATCCGGTTCCCCAGCCAGGAGCCTAACTGCTCCGAGCCGCTCGTAAAATGCCTGTTTTACTGGAAATCAAAAATGCACGAATTTTAAAGAGCTATAATTAAAAAACGACGCCAGATATCATGTTTTGAAAAACGCAGATGCATTTTTTAAGATACAGTCTATTATTCTATGAAATTAAAAAATGTGAAGTTACCCTATTGCCAGAGCTTAAAAATAAAAACCTTCGCGTTCTACCTACACAAAATGTTTTTTTTTTAAATATTTTGTTTGTGTTCATCATACTTCATAAACTTCTCGAAAAGAGCTCCCAGATGATTTCCGTACCATATCGGCTCATTTCCATTATTTTTAGGTAGGTAGGTATGTGATTTTGGCGCTTTTATCGCTGCTGCGCTGTTCCCGTTGCTTGCAGCCTTTTGGACTTAGAGTAGAAAAAGAAGAAGTCGAAACTGTTAATGTCAGATAAAATGCAGCTGACAGACTCGAAGTTTCTAAACTGATTTCATTGATATTACGTGAAATGAGAAGTCTTTTACGGCAGAATATTATAATAGGATTAATTTTGAACTCCTTTCGTCATCCAGCTGCAGCTCTGTGCAGAAATAACATGTCGGACACTGAGGGATCGTGTAACAGAAAAGGTTGGTATGTGGCTTTTGCAGAATTTTTCTTAATCTTTTCTTGAATCTTGGTTATTTGATCAATCCATTTTTTCTCAGTCTTCCCCTTCGCCGCTTTCCTTAGACACTTTTTTTGTTGGTCGTTTTTCTTCCATTCATTCTAGATTTCCGAACCATCTCATTGTACTTTCACTCTCATATTCTCATTTGTACAGGACTCATTAAAAAAACAGTCATTTTGGAACCTATCATTCAGTCTTATCGCTCAACCATAAATAACATTGATAACCCCTTAAACTTAATAATGAATTAGTTTTTTCTATGAAATACTTAATTTGGGAAGAGCCTCACTATTGTTATATTGCAGGAGTGCACTCCATTGCTTACGTCACTGTCCCGGACACAGAAGTTGGGAAGACCCTGGGCAGGAAGCTCGTGGAGAATAAACTGGCGGCCTGTGTCAACCTCATCCCGCAGATCACCTCCATCTACCAGTGGAAAGGGGAGATCAATGAAGACAGTGAGGTAAATGGATCTTTCGTCAAGGGTACCACAGACTGGGCCTCCCAGCTCCTCCTGTCTCCTGCAGCCCTCCTCCAACTTGCCACTTGGAGTAGCTGTGTGACATCTCTCTTCATTTCATCCTCCCACCAATGTCTGGGCTTCCCCACCGTTCTTTTTCTGCCTGGACATCCATTCAAAAGTCTTTTTGGAACGAGATAAAGAGAATCCTATAAGTAATTTGGGACCAAATAAATCCAGCTTGGCTTCTAATCTAATCTAATCTGCAAGGATATATATCATTTAAGATTTATATTAAATGCATTCCCACAAGCAGACATGTATAATTTCACACTAACACATGCCGCATGTGGACATACATTATAAAAACCCAATCTCAAATGAACATAAGCCCTGCAACTCTTGCCGTCCTTCCCTGAAACAGCTGAAACAGGGGTGACATTGGCAAAGTGAACCATTTTTTTTACAGTACGGGTGGTCAGCCGCATACCAACCTATAAGTCAAGGAACTTCTTTATTTTGATATATGATTAAACACCAAGGTATTTGAATATAGGTGTGAAATTTCATAAATCACAATAGAGGTCGCAATCGCATAGTTGGATTTTTATATTGTAGGTCCACATGCGGCATGTGTTAGCGCAAACTTATACGTGTCTGCTTGTGAGAATGCATTTTATGTGAATCTGAAATGATTTATATCTTTGCAACTTAGATTTAGATAGTGCCCTGCACCAACACCGTTTGTTGCGCCTGAGCAAAAAATGGAAAGAGCTGTATGTATTACTGTTGAACTATTACTTGGAGAGTACTTGTGTTGTTTTGCAGGTTTTGCTCATGATAAAGACAAGAACATCTAGAACTGATGAGCTCATTAAGTTTGTGCGCCAGAATCATCCTTATGAGGTGTGCGAGGTGATCACAGTTCCCATAGACAACGGTAACCCACCATATCTGCAGTGGATCAGCGATACTGTACCAGAGAGGAAGTAACACCTAACTTCAACAACTTCAATATACCAGCTTTATATTACATGATCTTATAGTCTGTAAGAATAATAATGGCTGGTTTTACTGACAACTCTTCATTTCAAGACATTGTTCACAAATTTGTGAGTCTACGTGCTAGAAAATGTAGATAGTGTAGTTTTGCCAATTGACGCAACTGAAATGTGAAGACATGCTGTTGCATGTAAAGACACACCACATTCTGAAGTGATGCTTGACGGCAGTACCGGGGTGTGGCAAGATGATGAGAAAAAAAGTCTACGTGCTAAGGTTTTCCATTGTTCAGGATTGAGAGAGCACAGCATTCTGATCCTAAAAGAATCCTGCAAAATTGATGTGGGATTTTGGATATGTTTTGGTAATCAAAATTAAGCGCATGTCTCTGAAGTTGCAAGATCATGATGTGTGTATTTTTACAGACACTTCAAATTGGAAAGTTGTTTGTAAAAGCACGCCATATTTTTTTAATTGTAAATAGTTAATTTATGTATGACCCCAAAAGGCAAATATTTTTACTTATGTATGTGTAAAATATCCTATTTTTGATGTTACATCTTTTGTAAAATTATGTTTTTTATTGCTTAAAAAAAAGATAACAAAGTTACTTTTTTCATGCTGCTTTATTTTTTCTATTTTGTAATCATTGTATACCTACTTTGTTCCAAGACAGATGCGAAGCTATTGACTTTTACCTCTTTTTGAACTTTGTGCATTTCCTTGAAGACAAGGAGCTCTGCATAGATTTCTCGACCACAGTGCTGTTCTGTACCCCTAGTATAAACAAACTAGGACGCTGCCACGGGGAGTAAAATATGCATGGAAGTTTGTGTTGACATGGATGCTCAGTAGAGACACTATTCAAAACATTCAACAGCGCCTCAAATTGGAAATTGGGATGATAAAGTAAACAGAGATTGAATTGTAAAGAAGTACTTTAATATACACAATAAATTAGGATCAATATATAATTATTCATTTTCAGCTCAGCCTTCGTGTGGTGATCACTTATCCCAGAGGGTTCATCCCGAGTCCAGAGAAGCCGCTCCTTATGCATTATCATAATAAATACAGGAATTATATGGAAAATACTTACAAATACACGTGATGCAATACAGGGGGGAGTGTAACGTTGCATAGGACCCAAAAAGATGTATGCTTATATAAAAAATACATAGCTACGTATTGATTTCATAAATACAATTAAAAAACAGCGTGTGGCCAAAACAATAAAACAATGTATAGGTAATTATTATCAAAACCCTAACATAGGTAAATCTTATATCATGTATATATATATGTCGTTATAATAATATAATCTCATAACAATAGCAGAGTTTCACATACCAATGAAACTCATTATGCGTGGTCCCACCCAGAAGGTCGGTACTCCTTTCTAATATAAAATACCTAAGTCAAAACATAATGAAAAGGGTCTAAGTCAGGCAGGAGGAAGGACACGTCTTCTCTCGGAAATAAGGGAGTATCTACTCTCTGGACGGGACCAGATACATAATACTTTGTTATCGCTAACACAAGAGAAGCTGTACAATTCAATAAGCCATGTACAATACTAACAAATATTCGTTTATAATTATTTGGAAAATTCTACATTAATGTCCTCGTTAAACAGATTGTGTAGCTAGCGAGCACTGGTATCCATGTACCACACAACACTCTCAGGCAATGGCAGAAATCTCCTCAACATTGTTTTCTTCAATATCTTTCATGTCATGTCCCTCTTACTTGTCAGGGTCATCTTACTTGTCAGGGTCATCTTACTTCGTCAGATTGGCGGCGGGCCTGTAAAAGAAAAAATAACATTGATAAATCTGAAAAGTAATAAACAGTTTAGCCAATTTTTCAATATCTTGGTAAACAAGTCAAAATATAAATTCGGACAAGTTTTACAGTGTAAGGAAGTCATATTCTAAATTTTGTTGCAAAATTGGTAGAGACGCTATCCGTTTGCTTTTGCAACTTAGCTACACATATAGTACAACATTTCTTACTGCCTCGTAAATGGAAGGTTGTGGGTTCGAATCCCGGCGGAGCACAAAAATATACCATTTATATTTTCAAATTTGCTCTTCGCTGGGTTGAAAAATTCATAAACCTTGTATAAACGTAGAGAAAATCGTTCTTCTCTTTTGCACGGTCTGTAAAATCCGTTTTTTTCATTCTATTTAATCAAAAGGTCCATCCAGCCTTACAGCAACTGGGTATTGCTTGAGAATTGGCGATTTCTACAGTGACGACCAAGCTCACAGAGGGCTCTTGAGGTGTGATACACACAAGAACAGCGCCCACCAAATAAATTAACCTAATATTTAATGGGTAATGGAACTTCATACAAAATTTGGAATACTCTATGACTTCCTTACGAAGTAATAGTTATCGCAAGTTTATACTGGAGTTTAGACTGTAGCTTTCTAATAACAGAATTCAGAATTAAATAAATGTTTATGTAGATATTAAAAAATCAGTCATGAATAATAAAGATATGACTATGGAGAGAATGTGCAATACACTTTTTAACTATTCTAACAAGCCAAAAGAAATTGAGGTTAAAATTCAAGCGCACATGGTTAATCCACTATTAACTAGAACACTGAGGTGGGCACAGCTGTTTAAATTTTATGTTTTTTTTTTACATAAATTATAGTTTTGTTCATTTAATAAAAAGATATTGCCTCAAAATATAATTATAACATAACAGTTTCATTAAGTTTACCAAGAGAAGAAAGTTGATCGGCAATTTAAAAAAAAGTTCAGTTCAGTATGATCCAGCATACTAGATAATAGCAATGGAGTCAGCAAATTTAAATCAGAGTAAAATGTGATGTCACTTGGCCAGGTTGCTAGGCACATGTAATTGTTTGAATGGTTCAGAATTAAGGATCTTAGTTTGAAAATTGTTAACTAGCATCCTGGCACTGTCATTCATACAAAATAAAATATCAAGAGTAAGTTTGCACTTACAAATGCTGCATGTGTACTTACAAATTAAATCTCAAATGAACATAAACCCTGCAACTGTTGCCGACCTTCCCTGAAACAGGGGTGACATTGGCAAAGTGAACCATTATTTTTTTAAATTATATTTTTTCAATAAATTAATATATAAATAATATTTTTTATTGTATAAAACCACAAAACCTTCAAAAGAAATCTATAAAATATATCAGTTTATCAATGAGGTCCCTACATTCAAAATATCCCTCGGCTACATGTCACCAATAGTAAATTCCCGACATTCAGGGATTTTTTCTAGCTTACAGCATTTAGTCTATGGGTGCGGGTCAAAGATGACATATGATGAAGATAATTTTTGTGACAACCTGCGATGTCTTCCAGCCAGGGGAGATTTCAAATGCGCGGACTCCATTGTTGGCAAACAAAGTGGTGAATTAACAAGAGAGCACAAACACTTAAGAAAATAAACATAAGGTAATGATAAAAGTGGTTATTATTCTAGATGTGGCGTCATGCATTTATATGAAATGAAAATTAAAACATTTTTTAAAACAACATGCTTAGCTGAAAAAACACCAAATTCATAAAACAGTGGAAGTAAATATTAGAACATGCAATAGTTCAGTACACCTAGTATAATAAAACATTGTGTAAATTGCCCTAGATCATTTAGTTAATTGAAAAGATTAACTAAAACTAAATCACATATTAGGGATGCTGTTCTATTTTCCATATATTTTTCTATTTATGCAATAGAGGGAAATTTATGCAATTTTTTACACTAGGGTTCAGGTAGGTGTAACATAAATATCATGGTAAAATAAAAACATGCCTATCTCCAATATTATATTTTTTATAACAATACAAAATTTGGTACCTTCTATGAACCAAATTTGAAATACTATAAATGTATTTAAAAAAAAACAACTTCAAGGATTATTACAGATAATCTCTTCTTTTTTTGCAAAAAATTTTGTGCTGGGAGATGTCCATATTTGAATTTTACAAACAAAAATATAATATGAGTCATATAAAACCAAAGGCAGAAATCTGTTATAGGGTTTACACTCGGCCCTATGAAGTGAGCAAGGCAGAATGTAAACTCGTTCCTCCCGCTGCTCATGCTACACAAGCTGCCCAATAATTTGGATTTTGTCAGTTTTTGGTGGACTTGGAAGGAGCAATGCAAGAGCTTTTGTTCTTTGCCGTCTGTATTTGTGGCTCCACCCATTATTGCCGGCAGAAATCAAAGCAGTAGCAGGAGCAGCGGCCAAACGTCAAAGTAGTATTTACGAGTCAATGAGATAAATATATCAAAACCAAATGGGGCTAAAATTAGACATGTAAAATGTATAAAATTTGGATGAAAAGGATAAGACAATTTTATAATTTTTCAATTAAACATACACAACTTAAGTTTTTTTTTTTTAGAAATTTAAAAGCTTCTCGAATGATAACTAAAAATAATGAGGTATTTAAAAAAAATCCAGGACGTAAACCAATTAAAGGATTTTTTGTCATGTTCTAAATCAGAAATGAATTGCAGTTGGCATATTTCTTCGTCAGCTTCAAAATCAAGCCTCGATTATCTGAGCTACTGTGAATTGAGCTGTCCTCGCATCAAAACAGCCCACACACGATGTTAGGCGAGTTGCAATCACAACCTCGGATACAGCCGACTCGGATAATCGAGGTACACTTTGTCACATTACCTGAGGCTGCGCCGACGCCAAAACTAATTTTGACAAATCATGTTTTCTAGGTTCTACACTTGGGTGAAGAGGTGGCAGTGAAATCCTAATTCTAACATGTATTAGTCATTTTTGATTAGAATTATAAAAGACATGCAGTATTAGAGTAAACATGAACATTGTTAATATGAAATAACATGATAATAATTAGTAATCCGTACCATGGTGTATCTGGCAGAGAACACAGAGCTCTGGGGAGATCTTGAGGTTAAACAAATCTTGAGTTATGGTGCATTTTACAGCACAGCACTCTTACGCTAATCTGTCACAACAAAATGCCATTCATTGCAACTGAACTGTGTATTATATGCAACTTCTTGTTGCAATGCCTCAAAGAGATCTCATTAGACTGATACATAGTCTAGAGATTAAGGTCGTGACTTTAATTTCTAGGGGAGCACAAAACAAGTATAATTCAATTTTTCAATTGTGCTCTTCGCTGGGTTGAAAATTTCACATGCTTTTTCCAAACGACCTGTCACAAAGGTTCATCTAGCCTTACAGCACATGGGTTTTGCTTGCAAAATTAGCGCTGACTAGCGATGAACAAACATGCAGAGGGCTCTTGAGATGTGATTTGCACAAAGAATAACTGTAAATCATCTTGAAATTTATTTTATTGGCAAATAGATTTTTTCCACATGTAAGGTAGGCAGCCTTAAGCAACAACACAGCGGAAATTATTTGTTATTGTGATCCAATCGACATAAAATTTTACAGGAATCAGTCTGAGAATATTTTACATGTTTCCACAAAATTTTACTAAAATCGAATGAGTAGTTTAGGAGTCCATAGGGAACATACATACGTGTGGCAGATTAGCAGAGAGCACTGTACATATATATTTTTTCTATTAAATCAGAGTATGGCTAAAATAAAGTAAAAGTAATGACTTGAGAATGAGCATTAAAATAGTGAAGGCAAGAGCAAGATATGAATAAAGAACAGAGAGATTACAAATGATTTAGTTTATTGTATTATGTACATTATATTTTATAACATAGTTAAAACAGATTTCATTGCCGTCGGGCGATAGAACCACATATCGAGGATCCGATAAGAATAGAGATTACAAGAATGGCATAAGGAATACTTGAAGGCATAAGAGTGAACTACTGAGGGCCAGAACAGACGGCAGACTTTATATCGGCCAATCGACAAGTTAGATTTTGGAACATTAACTATATGTGGAATGATATTTTCATTCATACATCTTCATATTAATAACCGTATTTTACAGAAAAATTACACAGTTTTAATTCACTTACAATTTCATTTTTATTTTTTGGCTCAAATATTTTCGCCTCAAAAAGGCATCCTCAGGAGCAGTGACTCTTGCAAAAATAAAAATAAAATTGTAAGTGAATTAAAACTGTGTTATTTTTTTAAATAAATACAATGGACTTTCACTGTGTGAACCGCCAAACCCTGACAAATATAAGAGTCAGTTTAATATCAAAAACGTGCAATTAACTCGATAAACAGAGTTTTTACGGCCATTTTCTCTTAAACATTCAGGTGGGTCTAAGACTCAAAATTAATAATAACATTTAAACTGGCGATATGGTCGTTTAACATGTTTCAATTTAACCTTTACGGAAAGAAAGCCTGTAAAAATTTCAGGAAAATAAAAAAATACAATAAAATGTCAGTGCTTAATTCAAAATTACTGCTAATTGTAAGAATGACCATATATTCAACACCATGGAAAGTCTACATCTGGCAACATTGGATTCAACAGTAGTGCCCCGATGTGACACACATGAGTTGCGGGGATTCACGAATTTGCTAACATTGTCATTCTACTGCCCCAGCATCACAAATCCAGAACATGAAAGAAAATTGTAGATTTTCAGGGATTTTAAAGGATAATTTGTTAATTAATAATAAACAAAGATGTATTTTATAGTCCGCAAGTTATGGTGGTGGATAATCATTTCCCACACTGATCAACAACCCAAATAAACTACAGTTCATACAAAGTCTACCATCTATGGTACCCTATAATATTGGAAACTATTTTATTAGATGTGAGACGTGTAGAATCAAAGGCCGCCTTTGATTCTACAAGACTCATATTCCTTATTTGTTAAACTCTATGTATAAATTCATTACTATAATATACTTAACTACAAATAAATATATTATCTTCCAAAATACAGAAAATAATTATTTTACATAACTAGTATCCTATAAATCATATTAGTTTTTTTACATTCATTGTTTGCGACCACTTTTTTTTAATGAAACATTTTAAGGTTTTCTGTCAACCGTTTCAATTATCTTTGGTTGATTACACTGCCATCTATTGAGAAAAAGGTAAAGTTCAACTTTCATGCAAAATTTAAATAGTTCAATTTATTTTCACTGTTGAAATACAATTCTAAAACTATAGTAACCAATATGTCAAAGTCATAATGTATTTTCAAATAAGAAAATTATTTTAGTTCTTGTATACTTAAAAAAAGAAAACTTTATAAAGAACCCAAGAAAACGAGATAAATATATGGAAACACTGAAAATGACATTCTCTTTGTTTCCATGTATTTATGTTATTAAAAAAAATATATATATTGACAGATTTAGTTCTATTTAACCCATTATTATTCAATGAATTATGTTTTAAGATTAAAATCTTCCCCAGCAGATGTCAGTCATCAATAATTCCCCTTAATTTAGAGATAGGTACATGAATGAATATGACAGATGAAGTAAATCTTTTTCTCAAAGTGAGGTCCTTTGAGGGAAATAATTCTGTAAAGTTGCACATAATTCTTAAATATGGCACCTGTAATGTAATATGTAATGTCTCCTAATTTCTCAAAAAATTATAAATAATATATGCGAAACTACCAAGGGCATACAACAATGCGTAAATACTCAACCATTGAGAAAGAGAGATGCAGCAGTGTCACGGGTGCTTTATTTTAATTCTGTATTCTATTTACGCACTGATAAAAGATTACGTACGTAATGTTTTATACCCTGAGAAATAATTGATTATATAGAACTCATTTACAAAAATAATACAGAGTATTATAAAAATTATTTAGTTATTAGTTGAATCCTTTTCGTTTTAACCATTAAATTCTGCAAGTCTCACAATAAATCAATAAGGGTAGGTTTTCAGTTTCAGTTTACCTGAATCACAAATTTGTCCCTGGACTCTTCCATAAAGCCAAAAATAAAGACTTAAACTAACAGTAAATTATGAAAACAAATCTTAGAAATACCTGCAAGAAGCAAGCTGATAATAAATGTTTCAAAAAACATTAGCACCCATATTATTAACAAGGACTATAATTCATTCAAATTAACTTTATCTAAAAATCAAATCACTATAACTAAGTTCCCTAGACTATACATTTAAAACCATCAGTCAATGTAAAAGAAATAGATGGCATGATTAAGTGGTTCCAAGCCACGGAAAAAATATGTAGATAATGAAGAATAAGATGACAGCAATATGTCAAACATAAATGCAAGCAATACACTCACATAATTAAGTTATACATAAGCAGTACCTAAAGCTACAAAAACTACAACTTGTAGAACATTCTGTCGTAGCAAATCAAAAAACAAACACCTTTAACAAACTAGTAAACGATCGCTTGGGAAATAAATAGTTATAATGCTGTCGTAGTTGTTGTGTTGTGTTGAATGAACATTCTGTCGTAGCAAATCAAAAAACAAACACCTTTAACAAACTAGTAAACGATCGCTTGGGAAATAAATAGTTGTAATGCCTCGCTGATATCCTAGGACAGTAATGATTTGGCATGCCAAACGACTCTGATGTTCCCTCCATTTCTTTTAAATTGATCAATACTCATAACGTACTTGATGGATGAATAAATTAAGTTTTACCATAACCCATAAGACATATGAGGCGAGCATTCCAAGTAAGTGTTTCAACATTTTTTTCAGAAATTAAAACACGCACTAGAGGTGCTGTTAACAAAGAAAGTACACAACCTTTGGTAATCCAACTGATGGTGTTGGTATCCTCAATATGAATGTCGGATTATAAAATAAGCGCACTCAATCTCAATAATGATCACCAAAAAGAGTATAATTTCTTTAACACGTTCGCGGACGAAACGGTTATAGCCGCTCTGTGAGCTTGTCTAGGACTGGACGAAACGGTAATAGCCGTCGTGATAAAACGTTATTACTAGGGACGAAACGGCTATTTCTGATAGAACTTGCATACATGTAGCATCCGTGCGTCCCTACAGAAATCCAAAGAACACGGCAATAGCCGTTTCGTCCCTGGATGTCAAAAAAAAAAAAAAAATTATAATAAAAATACAATTTGAGATGATGAAATAAGTGTGTTTTTCTAGCCTACTTCACATTTTGTGTGTCCGCGTGTTAAGTAATGACAAACCGAGTAAGTCTGTGTTTTTATCCAACTTTGCCCTGAGTACCTATATAACATTGTGAAATCTCCTCCCAATTGTGTAAATAGAACAAACATAAATGAAAACTAAGTCCCTCACTAGGGGTGCTGTGATATCATCCATACATTTAACTATTTACGCAATCGAGGGGAATTTACGAAAATTTTTATAGTCCGGGTCCTTTTCACAAAAATGACAATAAGCAGTCAGCTGTCGCGGGCCGAATCGATCACACTGCCAGACCAGATTTGGTCCACGGGCCATAGTTTGAAGACCCCTGCTCTGAGGTACGGAGCTTAGTAACTACTAAAATAAACTATTCTGATCAATGCTTAAAAGTTAAAAAACAATTTGTCTGTCCGTCCATAGCCACCTCATGTTTCAGTTTCATATTTAATTAATATCTTACAAGAAATAATTAATTCCGATTCGTTAATTAGAATAATATCTACTTATTTGCCTATAATAATGTAGTTCCACGTCATAGGATAAATTATTAAAATGATCTTACATACATATTGTCAAATATAGGTATAGACTTCGTAAATTATGAAATTTACACATAAAGCTAGTACTATAAACATTAAGGCATCAAATTTCATCCAGGATAAGAATAAGTTACATATGAGGCCTGCTTAAAAAACGTCCCATTTTATATTTACTTTGTATTTTGTCCCCTTGGAAAACATTTAATTTGTATTTTGGCCTTGGGCTCTTCTGGCAATATGGTGTTTTTCTCCTGTATCATGGTAAAACACCACATTTTAATAGTTTCAGTTTTGCGGACAGGAAAAGTCTCAGGGGGTGAAATCCAGTGAATATGGTGGCTGAGGCATGATAACTATATTGTTTTTGGCCAGAAAATTACTAAGAATCGATGACATGTGCACCGGCGCATTATCATTTTGTAAAATTCATGACAGGTTCCGAAACACTGCCAGGCATATTTTTCACATTGCTTGAGAATTGGCGCTTTGTAGCGATGACAACCACTTGAAAAAGGTTGATAGCTCAATTGGTAGAATGCTTGCATTCCATGCCGAGAGCAAGGGTTCGATCTCAAGGTTTACTCAGCCTTCACAAGAAATGAGAAACAGCCCTCTCGGGAGCTGAGAAACCCTCACTTCAACTAAAAGTGGTTGGTGTGAGGCCGGCCCCCTCACCCGTTAAAATAAAGAGGTCCCGAATTGTCACATGCGACCCCTTCGGAGATAACGCAGGCAAGAAGTTACACTATATGTGTAGCTTAGTTGCAAGTTGCATTTTTTTGCTTCACAAACAGCGCACAACTTAGATGTAATCTTTTTCATTAACTGTATGAAACAAAAACAAAATACGAATTAGGCATTTCTGAAATTTTTTACAACCCTTTTTTTAATAGCCTCATATGAAAGCTTTTTGTTTATGACTAGATGAAACTTGAAGCTTAGAAACGTTTAAGATACCGACCCGCAGAGTTTTAATGTGTTCTTTCAATCAAATATACAATATTTCAGTCATAAATAACCAAAGGCAGCAATCTAGGATTTTTTACAAAAATGATTTAAAAATGATTAGAAAATCATTTCTTTTCGTTTCCGTATTATCTCATTTAAAAAAGGCTAGATTGCCGTCTTTGGTTCTATAGGACACATTTAACCACCACAAAAATCATCTATTTTTTGTTCAATGATATTTTCACAAGGAATGCAATTTACAAGAAAGGGGAATTTTTATGATTCTTTAATTTAATAATATTCATTATTCATAAATAATTTACCCAATTATATCTGTAAAACTTATAGCTTACTGTTATTATCAAAATTGCTTCCAGTACTCCAAGTATTAAACTTTAGCTTAAAACTCAACTATAGCCTTTACCAAAATATGTATGGAAAATAAAACAGCGACTCTAGTCAGCGTTTTAGTTTCCAGACATGTATGGTAATAAATGATATTTTAGTGTGAACATGGAGTTTTATACTTGTAGTACCAGGTAGGGATTAATATATTTCTCTACCCAGGTATTGAGAAATCATTCCTAATATATTTAACATGTGCATTTATCACTTTTCATGTCTTAATTTTAAATATTCTATTTAATCTATGGATTGAAGTAAGAATCAGTTATTTATAACAATAGAAACATTACGTAAATACGTAGTTAGATTTCAAAACTTACGAAACTAGGGAGCTTTACTCATAAACTGGCCTTTTTGAATGGAGAATTAAAGAGACATTTTAAATATGGAACTCAATTGATGTTTTGAATATGGAATAAAGTTAACATTTTAAAAATGGAATTGAATAAATGATTTGCAGAGAGATAAACATATTATATTATGAGGAAATTCAAAAGTTTTGAAGATGGAATAGAAACCTTTTGAAATATGGAATCATACAAACATGTCAAAAAAAGAATCCACTAAGCATCAACTTAGTGTTTCGATGGCGGAATCATATAAACCTTAAGATATGGAATTCAAAAACATTTCAAAGATGGAATAATACAAATGTTTTGAGAAAGGAATGAAATAAATAAATAAAAAAATTCACTGAATGTTTTGAATACAGAATCTCATGTTGAAAATGGATAGGAAAAAATATTTTGAAAATAATTTTGAACACAAAAAGTTAGATTGTATAAAAGTGAAACCAACTTTTGAAGTAAAGCTCATCATTATTTGGTACATAAACTATTGAAATGGGTAGAAAATGTCTACTTCATATTATGGTATATCAACCCGTTATGCCTAAACTTCGCCTAATCTAATGAGTCGGGGGTTATTCTTCACTTACAGCTATACATAGTAAATAGTAGTTGGTAATTTAAGACTCCTATACAATCAAAGGCGGAAATGTAAGTTTATTTTAAATGAGATAAATATGATATGAAGACACCGAGCATATCATTTCCTGTGTATCAATGTATATATTTAATTATCAAAAAATTTAGATTGCCGCCCTTGGTTCTATACAACTCATACAGTGGAGCTTCGATAATCCAGACTGAATTTAACTGTGATGAGGAATGCAATTCACCAGCCTATTTCATCCTGGAAACAGGTATCAACATTTCCAATTAATAATGGACTAGGAATGATTTTTTTCTTGGCAGTTAATGTCACAGTTCAATTGTATTTAGGGTCCTGAGCAACCAAACACAAAATATTAGTTGGCTTTTGCCCAAGCAATCTGGCTTCACAATTTTTCTGTTTATGTCACATGCGCGGAGTACATTTATCAAATTTACTTATTAATAAAAAGATAGCGTCCCGACAGGCCAGATTGGGGTCAAACTGGCACTGTTTTATTTCAAACATCCACCAAACCATTTTGACTGTCTTGGCACATTATTAAAATGTTCAAATATCTAAGTTACCGCAATGGAGTCAACAATTCCATGGACAAAAAATGTGACGTCATATAGCTAGGAAAATGCTAGAAAAATTGCTGACTAATTGGTTATTGCTTCCTTATGACCTTGACAATGAGATTTGCCATACAGATGAAGAAGACCTTGGTTACACAGATCTGTGTCATTTTTCAAACATCCATTCCAAGTCCATTAATTATTTATCAAATAAGCGGGGTCCAGATTATCCAAGCCGCCACTAGCACTGTATTAGATTCATTCATTTTATCACTAGCTTATATACGTTAGTATACTAGAAGTTTAATTTGGTGTTATCAATACATATTTTATCATGCCAATTGCGAAGAGACACAGTCAATCCGAGTACACATCTAACAGACGCGGGCACTGAATGGAGGCTAAGCCAAACCAGAACAAAACAATCTGATATATTCCTTTAATAAATGACATCTATGGAGCAGTGGCGGAAACATTCATTTTCATACGTTTATTCCAATTCAAAAGAAGACTTAAATTATTTTCTATGTTGAAATGTTTTCATAACGACGCAATAAAGCTACACATGTAGTGCATATTATTAACGCGTACCTGAAGGAGATGCGAGTGACGTTATAAATCCTATTTATTTTCACAGCTAGGGGGTCGTTCATGTTCATTTGAGAGTTAAGTTTTTACATTGCATGTAATTCCACATGCGGCATGTGTAAAGGGCAAGCTTATACATGTCTGCTTGTGGGCATGCATTTAATATGAATCCTAAATGTAATATATCATTGCAACTTAGATTATAGATACTTACAGATTATAGACACATGAATTTTGAAGTCTGAAGATATTTTAAGATGTTTTTGTCTGTTTGGGCTTCTATTCAGTGCACTTGTCTGGCATTTGGAAGCAGGAGAGATAGAACGATAGAGAGACAGGACACATACACAGATATCACGGCACGATGCCAGTCAATCCACCAGGAAGCCGGCATGCTTTCAGCTTGCGGCTCATAGACAACTCAGACAAAGTCAAACACACCGAGGCGATGGAAATGATGATCAGTCAGTAATGAGTAAATGCAACTGCACTTATACATGTAAGTAAACATAGGAAAATAAAACAATTTGGCTACAATTCTCTATGGAGTATATCAAAAATTTAATCAAAATAAGCTGTAAAATTAAATGTCACACAGCTAATAATTTTACTAAACTTTATATGGATATTGCATTATCTTTATTGTTGTTTTTGCAATGTTATATAATGGTATACTCCAAATACTGTTATACTGTAAACGAGTCAAACAGAATCAAAGTCATCAATCTAGGATTTTTTTTAAAATGAGATAAATGTATGGAAATAGAGAGAATCATATCCACACATTATCTCATTAGATTGCCGTCTCTGATTCTATACAATTCATATAATATTTTGAGTAAATTTATAATGGCACAAGGAAATAAGATGCTACTTAATATTGTGAGAAATAAAATGAAATGATGTTAGAGTTGAATAAGAGTACACGTAAGGCAAATGAGAAGATACAGGACATGAGAGAGTGGAATACAGAGACACAGCGACCTCAAGCAGCAGTCAGCACCTCCACCCGCAATGCAACAGCGCTTCCCAACACACTCACAACATCACCAAACATGGCAAACATCAAATGTATATGCAAGTAGGGTCCTCGCCAAGCAATAACAAAGCTGGGTCTCTGGCGAACCAGCAAACTAGGCCGCTAGGAATGACGAGTAGTAAATTGCGACCTAGGTTCAAGTAAGATTGGATAACCAAGGTACAGCTTGTATTGTCCTGCATTGAAAATAACTAGAAGGGAATATACGTTTTCTGCATGTATGTGCCAAATTTGATTTTTTCTTGGTATGCAAACGTTGCACGTCTAGGATCCTTAGCAATCACAACTAAGCTACACATATAGTGTATCTTCTTGCCGCGTTATTCCCGAAGGGTTTTGCATGTGGCGAGTGGAACCTATTTATTTTTACAGGGAAGGGGGCCGGTCTTACGCCAACCACTTCAGTTGAAGTGGGGTTATCCCAGCTTCCGAGGGGGCTAGTACTCATATCTTGTTAAGGCTGAGTAAGCCTTGACGGTATTTTATTTTGTGTTTTGAAATAAACAGCGAAATGGGAAATCATTTCTGACGCCCTCAGTGGGATTCAAACCCGAGCTCTCGGCATGGAATGCAAGCATTCTACCAACTGAGCTATCGACCGGACAAAAATTAATAACAAAGTATTAACTAGCCTCGGCCCTAGCAACCCAGACTCCACTATACTCCACTATAAAGTGAGGTTCGGAAACACTGCAGTTTTACTTAACATGTTTTTATGAGAAATGAGTAAAGAAGTCACAGAACACAAAGACAGCCAATGCGTGTCTTAGAAAAAAATACATATATATATATTCTCGACATCCTTGTATTTTGTCCCTTTCTAGCAATAATAACTTTGAAATTATATCATTAAGGCCCGGTATATTGAACTGTAGTTATATTTTAGTTAACTATTACTTGAACTTTCATTCAAAATACTCAATCTCGAGTTAACTAAAACCGAAAATTACCGAAGTATGAGGCCACGCCCACAAATCTTGGAAATAATTAAAATGCCATTCAAAAGCTTTAAAACAAACAACTTTTCATAAAAATCATATGCCTAACCTTCATTAAGCTAGAAAACGAGGCAAAAAATGTTCAGTTTGCAACAATTTTGATGTATCCTTTCATTAAAAAAGAACAGCTGCTGTCAGTGAAGCGCCGCCATCTTGAAAATCGAAAGTTAAAGCTACTAAATATTTACTGCCGAAATTCGGTGACTGAAGTATTATGATGATTTAACTAAAATTGCATTTTAGTTAACTTTACGATGCTTCAAAATACATAATATACATAATAAGTAAGGTTAAGAAACACACTCAAAAAATAAATTAAGGAATAATGTCTTGGACATATACACGCATAAGTCTGCTGTTCAAAACGCAAGAGGCGAAGACACACTGTTGCAGTGAGGTCGGCGAAGACACACCGTTGCAGTGAGGTTGGGAAAGACTGTCGCATTATTACAACAACAACACCAGCACATTTACATGAGAAGTTTTTGACACACACAAGTCTGCCGCGATCACAGAACGCAAGCGGCAAAGACGGCCATTACGCGTCATGGCACGTCGGCGTCGGGCGGGCTGTAAATGGCCTGGCGGTAACTGTACCTTGAGTTGGGGGCCCTGGTGGTGGGCGGGGGTTCCTCCACCTCCCCTATGAGGGGCACGCAGGGGGAGCTGCTGCCCTCGCTGCCCCACTGCGACACGCGGGAGCGCAGCAGGTACGCGTACGTCTTGTATCTCTTGAGCTGGAACCATAAAAATGATTAGTTTTGAGTTTTTTTTTGAGAAATTGAGAGGTCATTAAAATCATGTAAATAAATGATGATGCATTTCACTTTATTCTCAGGCTTTCCTCTGTCAGTTGGACCAAAGTTAAAGTAGAATCCTGCATTTAAGCTATTTGCAGTTTTGTACCTCACTATGTAGATAAGCCTCCTTCTCCCTGTTGTTGTGAGAGGCCCCAGCAGTCCTGGGCTGCAGGAGTTCAGCTTCTATTGAGGCGCATCTCTCTTCATGGTCACGCAGCTGCTCCCTCTGAAAACACACACGCATCACATCAAAGCCAATGGAAGGCATGTTCAGGGAAATATTGTGGAGAAAAAGATTGATAAAAATTGCAGCAAGCCAATCTTAGCACTGGGACAAAAAAGATTGTTGATAGACTGGTCAAGACTATGGCCAAGGTTGAGGCTGTGGCCAAATGAGTCTAGACGATGGCTATGACTGCACATTTGAAATAAAAACTACACGGTTCAAGTCCAGTCAAGCCCCTTGACAATTTAGCTTTGAACCTAAGTTTTGATTGGCTAATTATTGATTCATTAATTAAAGCTGATGAATATGTAAAAACCTTTTTCTGGCTAAGCTACAACAGGTTGCTGAATAGGATTCCTCCACACATTTATTAAAAAAACAAAAGCGGCTGAGCCATGGATTTGCTGTGTGTGAATAACACCATTAGTGGTCATTACAGAGATATAGTAGCGGTGGTGACATGTGTGTGGTGGACTTACCAGGGAGAGCTTGGTGTGTGAGCAAGGCAGCAGGGGCCTCTGGAACTTCCTCTGGGAGCCCACGGCTCCAGCTAATGGCTGTGCTGAGAAGGACGCGCACACAAAGTTGATGGTGTCTATCCACGATTGCAGCTCTTTAGAATCACTGCAAGCAAACAAGCAATAAAATCAGGACCGGTCCGTAGCTCAGTGGTAACACTGCGGACTCTGAATGGGAAGGTTGTGGGTTCGAATCCCGGCGGAGCACAAAAAATATACCATTTATATTTTCAAATTTTCTCTTCGCTGGGTTGAAAAATTCATAAACCTTTACCAATGACCGGTCACCAAGGGTACATCCAGCCTTACAGCAACTGGGTCTTGCTTGAGTATTGGCGCTCTGTAGCGACGACCAAGCTCTTAAACCTCTGCGGCACTACAACAAGTGTCATAGACCCCTAGAGTCTCTAGAAACTAGGCAGTCTCCCGCACAGGATTTCTTAAAAAAAAAAAAAAAGTTAAATAATATTCCTGACTGATTTCTAGCAGGGCTTCAAGTTACAATCAGGAAGATTCTGATTTATAGGCAGCTGGTTTTGGATTAAGATTTGCGATACTAGCATAAACTAAAATAAGCCTTGTAATAATTTGATATTTACCTTGTTTGAAATAGATATTCGGCCTGGTCTGCGGTTTGTAATCTGAAGACATGCTGCTTTTTAGAATAGTCTGTAGCTTTAGTGGCCAGAGCGTGATGAATTCTGGAAATTATGCAAACAAAATAAAGGGTTATTCAAATTTTTCAATGCATAATTTAGTCAAAAATCACAGGTGACGTATTTAGTGCACTACCTCATATTATGATTACGAAAAAGTGTTTTACAAAAATAGACATATAATATTATCATGAATACGCACGTAAGCCAGGTAGGTACATAAATGTGAAACGCTTTGTAATGTATTTCGTCTTTAAACTCGTCAGTTTACAAAGTCAACTTGATTTTTTTTTTTAAATATTCACAAACGAAAATTAATGCTTTGAGTTTATTGATTGGTAGTTTTATCCAAAAGGAGTATGTTAAATGATTTTCAATATAATTGCTGTGTACAAACTAAATAAAAATGAGAAACGTTACGATTGGTACTGTGAGCGCGGACCGACGTTCCGACACACTGGAGGTTTAAAACCTCATAGGGCACAACCTATGTATGTATTAGTGGGCCACATGTTTAACATGCATGTAGCAGATGAATAGGTTAACGTTTTTGTACCTTATTGCATTGTGCAGATTGTCTGACATTTGGTTTTTCCTAAATCCATGCTCATCCTTGTGCAGGTACAGAATCAGGTCCCTAAGCGTACAGTAGAACATCTTCCAACTTCTCTTGCCGAATGGCGCTGCAAGCAAACAATAAATAATATTCAAATGAGCTATTTCATTTAATAATGGAGACAAGAACTTTCCAAAATTCCCTTGGTGAGATTATGATTACAGTATTGCCTGTCTAATCCACAACTACAACATCTTCTTAATGGCAGATCATTGAATACTTTGGACTTAAATTCACTTAACCCTTTCAACCCGACTTTAGGCTGATGAGTTTTATAGCTTTTTAACTATCAGGATTCGTTCTTTCCAATTCAATTAAGTTAAAAATTATGCATTCAAATTTTTCCTATTTTCCGTTTTCCTTTTATGGCCTGGGATAATACGTCCCAGCCGTGTTTTATGGACTTGACAAAATGGGACTATATGTCCCAACAGTGTTGAAATGAATAAAAAATACATTGTAGTTTTTATTTTTTTATTATTGCAAATGAGCAATTGTTACAAAATAATAGTAGAAAAACTACGCTAAAGTAAATTGCAGTCTTTATAATACTGCCTAAGAATGATAAGGACCGAAACAGTCGAAACAAAGAGCTATTCCCCAGTTTTTGCACACAAAATATGTCCTCTTGTCTTTTGGTTTCCCACATTTATTCTTGGCACACCTTCGTCTCTGGTTCAACTTCAGAGGCAAGTGATCCCCAACATCCAGTAACCTTTTGGCTGTAGCTAAAGGGCGTCCATAGCTGCGCTTTCTTTTCATAGCTGATTTTTCTTTACCAAATTCCACTATTTTTTCCGCAAGATCCATGCCATGAAACACTGTTGGGATATATGTAACCAAAATTCTGTGTTCAAAAACCCTAATGGGACGTATAATCCCAATAAACAAAATCACAAAATATTGTTGAAAATAAGCAATAATTCACATCAATTTTCAACATAGCACTTCTATGACAACAAACTAATAAAAATAAGTGGTAAAAATTGTACTTTACGTTCACCAATTCACCAATAAACTCAAAACAACTTTTAACAATTTTGACAGGTCTTGTGCCGACAGCGTTTCCCGCTCAAATGATCCACTTAATGTGTGTGAAGTGAATCACAAATGATAGCCAAGTCCATAAACTACTGAACGCTTCAAATCCGATTGGAATATGTTCAGTAGAACGACCAACAGATTTTTTCAAATGTGTTCTGGGACGCATTATCCCAATAGGGTTGAAAGGGTTAATTACTGCAAAATGAGGGAATCTAGATTGTTTCTCAAAAATGACAAGAATAGAATGGAAATGGTGAGACAATTATTTCGTGTTTTTTCATATGCAATTTTGGTCTCCAAGTACTAATTTTTTACAAACTAAAAGAAAAAATTATCCCCGAATTATCTTGATAGTCATGGTGAAATCATTCTTCTCTAACATGGAGGTTTGTACGAAAATCCATTTTTTTATTATTTTTAAATTCAATAGGATAAAACCGAGTTTTAATGCACTTTTCATTTCATTTTTTTGCTCAAACGTTTTCGCCTAATAAGGCATCTTCAGGAGCATCTACCATTTTTTTATGATTGAGTAATTCTGATCTGGTAACTAGTACCCCAAGTAGGTATACAACATTGCATAAACTGGCCTCGAGAGCGCAAATCGAAAAGATGTATGCCAACCAAATAACTATATCTTCCACACACTTTTGTATATAATTATATGCGATCGCGAGGAGTTCATGCAATATTTTATAGTAGAGGTAGAGCAATTGTTCACTGACTTTTCTTGGCGTTGGCTTCGTAGCAGCATTTCCTCATGACATAGCCCTTTTTGTACTCGACAGCATGCTGCCTGTCGGGCACATCTAGGAAGGGGTTGGAGCCTAGGGTGCCGCCCCCTGCCCCGGGGCGGGGGGCGGGGTGCGCTTCGCTGCCCCCCCGCCCGCTGCCGCTCTCAGACTGATCGCCAGCATCCAGCACCTCGTTGTCGCTGGAAACACAAATTAAGTTAAAATCAAGACAGATTATGTGATTCCTTGTCCTGAGCCTTAGCTCCAGAATACCGGAACACGGATCCGCACTCTTAAGTGCTTATTGCAATTTTTTTTTAGTATTAACACACAAATAAGATCAAAATAATATTGTTGAACATTCACTCATTGGATAAAACTACCCTTCAATCAAATCAAAGCATTAATTTTCGTTTGTGAATATTTACAAAAAATATTTGTAGTTGACCTTGCAAAATGTCAATTTTTTTCCAGCGCTTTGGCAGTAGAGAGGTTATTAAAGGCTTGTGAGAGAAAGTAAGTCATTATTGTTGCATTCACAGAGCAAAGTGTGTGCTTGTGTATGAATTAGATCTCAGATATCATAATTAGCCTCCATGAAGTGTTTGATCTAAAGTGAAAACATGATACTGAAACATAATTTGCTTAAGTATTATTGCGCTATAAATAAGATATTGTTTGTTTATCTTACAGAGCCCATTCCAAGGGATGCGTCTTGATGGCCTGGTACAGCAGCTTCAGCACTTCCCGGGGAAAGTTGGCCCCGTCATTCAGGTCCGCCAAGTTCTCAATGAACTCCGTGCAGGACATCTTCCTACTGGCACTCTGTCCATGTAGATCTGTGTTCAGGAGCATGATGGCACATGTCAGGGTGTGGACGGCATCTGGAATCATTAAAGGTACATTGTTACGGTTGGTTCTGTGGTTCAGGTCAGCCAAGTTCTCTATAAACTCAGAACAGGACATCCTTCTACAGGAGCTTTTGAAGACATATCTACATACAAGTATACACAGTGGAGATAAAAACCTGAGAAGAATGACACAAAATATTTTAAAAGATGGAGTACAGAATGAATGAGTTAAAAAATTATGTAACCTGGAAAAGGATGTTGAATAGAATGGATGATGAGCGCTTGACAAAAAATATCTATAAAGCAAATGTAAGAAGCAAGAGGAGAAGGGGGAGACCAAATTTGTGAAGGTATAGAATATATAGAGTGAATGTAAGCAACTAAAGTGATGGATATGAATGAACCGAGAGAATCATACCAGAATACAATGAAGTGGAGGAGACCGCCGAGGTTTTGAGTTTTGAGAACAGCTTTAGAGTTACAGTTACATACCCTGTGAGTTGAATGTGCCAGGATTGCAGTCCAGGTATCGCCTAGAGAAGTGCACGAGCACTCTCTCCCTCTCCTGTGTCTCCCCGATGAGGCAGAATTGTCGCAGGAACTTGCGCAGCGCCCCGTCTAAGGTGTCCTTGTCAAAATTGAAATATCTAAGGTATTCCTCCGCAACGGCGCGGGAGAAATCATTGCTGAAATCAACACACAAAATAATATTAAGAAAAAGTTTGAAACTGCCAACACAAGGTGAAACATGTAACAAATGAATTTAAAACTGAAAAGAAACAATGATCTACGAAATTCGAGGCATTCCTTCTATGGGAGATTAATTCTCGTATTAGAAATCAAATTACTTTGGTTCATTGTAAAGTGTTTCACAATTTTTTTTAATACTGCGACATTCACTGGAGTTTAATGTGAAATTCTTGAGATCCATCAAAAATAATTATTTGCGTTATAATAATTTGAGACCCAACGGATTGTACATATTGGGAATACACCATAATAACGTCAGATAGAACTTTAAAGACACCCATTCTCCAGGTGGAAAGTTGAGAACAACTGGAGGTGACGGGAGGAGTTGGGAGGCCCAAGGTGCGGTGAGAGGATGAGGGGAGGAGTTGGAGGCGCAGCATTTGGGAGACCAAGGAGGGATTTTGGCTGTAGGGAAATACCTACTTTTTACTAAGGTGTCTTGACACATCAGACTTTTTGAATCCGTCTAGGCCGTAGAGTCGCTTGGCCAGGCGCACAGCCGACGGCAGATCCACAGCCTTGGGACTGTAGTGGAAGGAGTGCAGGGAGTCTGCATCCGCCTCCGAGCTGCCGTCCTCGGGAGACGAGCATGTGGAGCCCACACACAGCTCCTCATCACGCAGCTCCTGAAACATAACAACTTGTGTTCACTGGTCCACAGTCTACTAGTCAAAAGCACTAAAATATGGAAATTTTAAGAGCTGAAAATCCATTTATTTAAGCAACCATACAAAGCGCCTAGCAAGAGATTCAACTCAGGAAAGGTCACTTTAAAAATGTTATACATGTTGGGATGTATATTAGGATAAACGCAACTAAGCTACACATATTGAGTAACTTCTCGCCGCATTCTACCCAAAGGGGTCACACATGTGGCGAGTGAACCAATTTATTTTTACAGGTAAAGGGGCTGGCTTCACGACAACCACTTTAGTTGAAGAGGGGGTTTCCCAGCTCCCAAGGCTGGATTTATTTATTTAGTGAGTCTATACTAATTGATATTATATAATGAGTTTTTTTCTAAAACAGAACTTACAAAAGAACATTCATTCCAGTTGGAATTGCATCTTTAAATTGATTAAGTAAAATTCCCTGAGAAAAATGTTAAAAGTATAAAAGTTAGTGTGGATTATTTATTTTAGACAACAAAAACACAAAAATAATTAAGGGTTATGTAATAAATAATGTTCAGGGACAACAAATTGAAACTAATTTGTTTTCAGTTTGACATGCCTACTTAAAAAAAAAGTTTCTGACACTTCACACTTTTTCCTTCAGATTCCATGAAAAAATAGTTTCAAGTTGAAATATGTATCAACCATAATAAAAGAAATAGATGAAGCATCAGAGCTTTTTGGAGTACCTAATAAACTACTCCTAAGGTGTATTGTTAGTAAGGCTAGGTTGTTTTGTTATTTCATGACCTTTTTGGAATATGACAATTCTATCTTGTGTCTCTTTTTTACTGTCTACCTATTTGTATTTCATGGCAATTGTTTTAGTAGTGGAACAAACTGACATTCGTCTATTTCTTTTATTTTGATCAATGATTCTATGTGTCGATTAGTAGGAAGGCCGTGACATGTCAAAGCGGAAAATGATAAGATGAATGAACGCAAATAAGAACAGACCAAACGTGATTAAAAAAGCGACATGCTACAGAAAAAACGTGCATGGTGAAAGAGAAGTGAATTGAATGAAATAAAAACATCTATAATTTAAGTCCCAAAGATAAATCAACATTTAAGATTCACAATTCATCCAATTACAAAAGCCAACATGTGTAAGTTTGCATTTACATAGGCTAGATGTATCTCTACAAAAGAATATATGAACCTCAAATGAGCGTGACTTTGCAACTCTGGCTGCCTCTCCCCGAAACCGGAAAAGTAAATATTTTTTACAGCGTGGGTGGTTAGCCTCATCTACCTATTACTTAAAAATAAGAAAATATGCTTGCAAAAAAACGTGCGGGTGAACAAGATGGTGAACTGATAAATGAAAGATTAAACGATCAAAGAATCAAGTCAAAGAAAGAGAAATGAAAATGTGAGAATGGGAAGAACTATGATATGTATGATAAGCTATCGGCAAATTGTAAGGAGAAACTTACATGGTATCCTTGGGACTCTGGCGTATGCTGTCCCGAATTATCAGAATTCCCGCTTTTACTATGTCTATTCCCCGACGAAGACGGACTACCGTTTCCCATTCTCTCGGGTCCTTTGACTTGTATAACGATTCTATGATCCTGCTCCGGACTATTGGCATCGCGCTGCCTCAGGCTGTTCTCTGACGAGGGATTCGAACTGGCCAAGTAAGGGGGGTCTCCTCTTGCGCACTTTCCCCTCTTATTGCACGGCTCCGAGACCAAAATGGTGGAGTCGGAGTCGCTGGGGTCAGAGACTTCCATGCAGTCGCGGCCGTTGAACATGTCCACGCCTTGGTCTTGGTAGTCAGGACTAGAGATGTTGGATACCGCTTCTGAGGCGCTGTGCTGGGCCTGGGGGAGGTGGGGGGGAGCCCCTGCAGCCCCTGCTCCTCCTCCCCCTGCTGCCGCCGCTGCCCCCCCGGATGGAGTGCGGCTGGACATGGATGCGCTGGACATCACGGAGCTCGAAACGCTGGTGGGAGATGCGGGAGACAGTGATCTGCTGTAACAGGATGGGGTTCATTTTTTAAATAAATTTATGAATGCACTCTACAACCTTTTTCCCTCCTGGGCCCACAGACTCAACGGGCATCGGTAGATCTAACTGTATCTATTTGAAGATAGAAGGCAATAAAACAGGGGGGCGCATGAACAGCTGTTTGCTTTATGTGTGTTAACCATACTATATGTATGGTACAGGGATTAGCTGTTTACGCACTAATCTAATATAATCTAAGCTGCAAAGATATATATCATTTAAGATTTATATTAAATGCATTCCCACAAGCAGATATGTATAATTTTGCGCTAACACATGCCGCCTGTGGACCTACAATATAAAAACTACCATGTGATATTGCTTGCTATCTTCACATAGATGCGGTAAGATCTACCAGCGTTGAGTCTGGAGGCCGTGGACAAAAACAAATATTAACATCTATCATCATATTAGCATCACTTTTTGGGTATAATTTAATGTCCACTATTGATTTTTCAAGCATACCTTTGTCTAATTGATAGACCACCTGACGATGCAAACGGTATGCACATTGTAGCTAATGAGATGCAATGCAGCAGGTCAAGGCTCAGCTGGAAGACCTGCTTAGATAAAGATAACTGGACATCGTCATCCTAAGCCGATAGAAAGGATTTTATGAATCACAGTAGGAAAGAAATAATCAAGAAGCTCTTGGCATTGACCAGTGTGTGTGTTGCATATAGTTGGAGGCAGTACCTCTGAGGTGAGATCCCTTCAGAGACGGAGGTGGAGGTGGAAGTGGCGGTGGTGGAGGTGGACCCATTGCACTGGGAGCCATTCTTCTCCGAGGAACTTGACACCGGGGCGTTGTACGTCCATACTATTCTGTAACACAACAATAACAACAAACATTAGCTTGCTGGCGGTTAAGGCTTGAAATTTTAATTTTCCCTTTTTATAGAATATGTTTTCTAGGTTTTAATTTTTATTGTTTAATTGTTAAGTGATTGTTTGTTTCATATACTTAAATGTAATTAATTGTTCTCATATAAATGGATTTTGACTGTGTGAATTAACAAACTCTAAAAAGATTAATTAACTTTTATCCATCACTTTTTGCGTAATATCAAAAGGGAAGCCGATGGTAAGTGTGTTATTAGGACCCTCCGCGACTGCTATCTGTTTGTCTCACACGAGGAGATGGCTCACCTATCTGTTGGGTGTGTGGCGGACTGCCGGCCCCGAGACTCCGGCCGGGTGTCCAGCAGCGTGTTGAGGGAGGAGGTCACGTCATCGTCATCTATGTCTATGGCCACGGCACTCATCGAAGACTCCTTCTGCAGACAGTTAATCATCTTAATCATATTTCAAATTGACAACACACAATGTAAAAATGTCGGTGTTATGGCTGACAAGGCCAAGTGGGCTGATCTTTCTAGCGTATTTGCAATAGAATAACGTTGGTTCGATCGCCGCTTGGGTCATTTAATCATAACTTTGACCTTCAACAGATGTTATTGGGTAATTATTAATTAATAATTCATTAAAATAAACAATAATGAATTATTAATTGATGATATTAATATCTGTTTCTGGCCAGGCAGAATAGGTTGGTGAATTGCGTTCCTCTTCACAAATCTATTTTTATATTTAAAAAAAAACAAATTCACAAACTCGATTAAACATTAGCCCAGCAACTCTTGCCGACTTTCCCTGAAAACAGGGGTGCCATTAGCCAAGTGAATTTTTCGGGATGTGGGTGGTTCCTACCTTTAAGTAAAGGTAGGAATATCTGATGGATCTTCTGAAGAATTGGAAAAGTACCATGTTGTTGCCCAACCACGGCTGAAATGCTGTGCACGTCTCTCTTTTACTTTACAGGATTTATGCAGGTTTTCTTGTACATCTAACGCACTTGAAAAAAAAATTATAGAGTGAGCCTTGAATAAATTTAAATAAATATTTCAAAAACTGGACGAGATTCATTAAATTACAACAATGAAGTAAGTATTAAAATAAAGAATGCATGAGCTTAATAGCTGAGTATATCATTGCTTACGTTTCTGCACGCTCGCACAAGACTGTCAGGGAGCTAGCGGCCCACACAGTGGAGGCAGAACAGCCAAGGTCACAATACAGCATATGCAAACAGGGTCAACCATCAGTCACAACATAACAAACAGATGGAGCATGTCAGCCTCTTCCCATGGGTCATTCCACATCAAAGCAACACAGGGCATTGAGTAATACTAATGGCATAGAGGAGCAGAAACTAATTTACTGCATTGATACATACTATCTACCTAATTGCTACTTAATTAATTTTATCTAGAAAGCTGTCTAGAGACAATTGTTTTAGCCGACTCCTTAAAATTTGGTGAAAATGTGAAACAGCGTTATCATTGAATAAATTTGTAGCACGCATAGCCACCTCCTCTTATAAGGATGATGCTTCTCAATGTACGATGAAACAGTTTCCCATGCTTTCAGCATTTCTCTTATTGCGCCAGAAGCTTGTTGCTCTGCTACTTCCTCTTCCTCCACTAACAAACTTGCCTTCATAGCTTCTTGCTGTGAATACGATCCAACTCCATAAGCGAAATGTTGCTTGTTAAGCAAAATTTTGCTCATTAAGGGAGCAATTTTTTCACATTTACTTTTGCTTGTTATGCGAATTACTTGCTATCAGAGGTGCTCGAGCGTTAAGAGAGGTTCCACTATAATCTTAATGATAAATTTGAGTTGTAAGAGTGAGTGGGACAGATGCATGAGCCTGCTCACCTGCAGATGGTCCTCGGAGCGACTGGTCCTCACACAGCTGAGGGTGTGGGGGTTGGGGGAGGGGCTCACCTCCCCCGAGCCCCCCGTGTCCCCGGGGCTGAGGGCGCGCCCACATCGCACCTCACTAGGAGACGTGGGGGTGGAGTTGAACCTGCAACAACCCACGAGACAAATATTAGTGGCAAAACATCAATAAATAGTTGTTGCATGAAAGTGCAGTCCCCGAAATTTGTGTGCATCTGACAGTGCGGGTAAACCAAATCAATCGCTTTTTTTATTTTTATAAATTAAATAGGAAAAACATTAATCCATTTTTATTTATTTTTTTACTCATTTTTGCCTAATAAGGCATCTTCAGGAGCTTAATTGTTACAAATCAATCCCTAGTAATCTACATAATCGGTCAATCAGATGTTGTGGAGTCAAGCCATTAATAGCTTTAGCTTTATGCACCATCAGACAAACACGGTAGACCACCCTCTCCGGGAAGCGAAACCAATGCAGTCTTTTTAACAGCTGAAGGATGTGAGTGAATTTGGACATGGCAAACATTATGCGTGCTACTGAACTCAACACAGATTGAAGGAGTTGAATAGCTTAACCTCACCTCTAAAAAATTTTTGAAGAATTAAAATCATAATCTATCTATTAAAATCATACTAGGGGCGTTGCCCCTGGCTGCTACGCAGCCCAACCCCTTAACATTTGGTGAATGTGTATATTGCGCATAGTTTCCTCGCGTTAAAATTCGGAAAACTAAAATAAAAACATACAGCCTTTGTTAAAGAAAATTGACCACCCATAGTTTAAAAAATGGTTCACTTTGCAGATTTTAGCTGTGTGTCAGGGAAGATTGGCAAGAGTTGCAGGGCTTATATTAATTTGAGATTGGGTTTTTATGTTGTAAGTCAACATGCATTATGTGTAAGCGCGAACTTATAAATGTCTGCTTGTGGGAATGCATTTAATATGAATCTCGATTGGTATGTATCTTTGCAACTTAGATTATAGAACTTAACAAAATAATTTCCTTGACTTACAGGTTAGTATGTGGCTGACCACCCATACTGTAAGAATGGTTTACCATGAAAATTTTATCTCTGTTTGAGGAAAAGTCGGCAAGAGTTGCAGGGCTTATGTTCATTTGAGATTAGTTTTTTATTTTGTAAGTCCACATGGGGCATTTGTAAGCGCAAACTTATACCTGTCTGCTTGTGGGAATGCATTTAATATGAATCTCAAATGGTATGTATCTTTACAACTTAGATTATAGAACTTAACAAAATAATTTCCTTGACTTATATGTTAGTATGTGGCTGACCACCCATACTGTAAGAATGGTTTACCATGAAAATTTTATCTCTGTTTGAGGAAAAGTCGGTAAGAGTTGCAGGGCTTATGTTCATTTGAGATTAGGTTGTAAGTCCACATGGAGAATTTGTAAGTGCGAACCTGTCTGCTTGTGGGAATGCATTTAATATGAATCTCAAATGGTATGTATCTTTGCAACATAGATTATAGAACTTAACAAAATAATTTCCTTGACTTATAGGTTAGTATGTGGCTGACCACCCATACTGTAAGCAATGGTTCACCATGCAAATTTTATCTCTGTTTGAGGAAAAGTCGGCAAGAGTTGCAGGGCTTATGTTCATTTGAGATTAGTTTTTTTATTTTGCAAGTCCACATTGGGCATTTGTAAGCGTGAACTTGTACCTGTCTGCGTGTGGGAATGCATTTAATATGAATCTTAAATGGTATGTATCTTTGAAACTTAGATTATGTAAAGAAATACACAAAATAATTTTCTTGACTTATAGGTTGGTATGAGGCTGACCACCCATACTTTCAAAAATGGTTTACTTTGCAAATTCACCTTTGTTTCAGGGAAGGTTGGCAAGAGTTGCAGGGCTTATGTTCATTTGGAATGAGCTGTTATGTTGTAAGTACACATGCAGCATATGTAAGCGGGAACTTATACATATCTGCTTGTGCTGTAAGAATGGTTTACCATGAAAATTTTATCTCTGTTTGAGGAAAAGTTGGCAAGAGTTGCAGGGCTTATGTTCATTTGAGATTAGTTTTTTATTTTGTAAGTCCACATGGGGCATTTGTAAGCGCGAACTTATACCTGTCTGCTTGTGGGAATGCATTTAATATGAATCTCGATTGGTATGTATATCTTAACAACTTAGATTATAGAACTTAACAAAATAATTTCCTTGACTTACAGGTTAGTATGTGGCTGACCACCCATACTGTAAGAATGGTTTACCATGAAAATTTTATCTCTGTTTGAGGAAAAGTTGGCAAGAGTTGCAGGGCTTATGTTCATTTGAGATTAGTTTTTTATTTTGTAAGTCCACATGGGGCATTTGTAAGCGCGAACTTATACCTGTCTGCTTGTGGGAATGCATTTAATATGAATCTCGATTGGTATGTATATCTTAACAACTTAGATTATAGAACTTAACAAAATAATTTCCTTGACTTACAGGTTAGTATGTGGCTGACCACCCATACTGTAAGAATGGTTTACCATGAAAATTTTATCTCTGTTTGAGGAAAAGTAAGGTAAGAGTTTGTTTCAGGGAAGGTTGGCAAGAGTTGCAGGGCTTATGTTCATTTGGAATGGGCTGTTATGTTGTAAGTACACATGCAGCATATGTAAGCGGGAACTTATACATATCTGCTTGTGGGAATGCATTTAATATAAATCTTAAATGATATATATCTTTGCAGCTTAGATTAGATTAGATTAGAACTTATACATGTCTGCTTGTAAGAATGCATGTAATATGAATCTCAAATGTTATATATGTTTGCAACTTAGATTACAGATTGAAATCCATTTTTATTTGGCTTTTTTTTTTTTTTAATTTGCATGAAATAAAAGAAAATGTAAAAAAAACTTTCACGTTTTGCCGCTAGATGTCAATATTGTTCCATACATTTTTAGTATGAACAAACAGATTAATTCCTAAAAGTTTTCATACATTTGTAAACACACACGCGTAAGCTCGCCGCATTGCAGCATTTATACAAAAATTAATTTGCTATAGAGCATGAATGTGTTTCATCTGCTGTGATGGCATTGATTTTGAAAATCGAAACTCGACGACGAATGACGACGACGAAGGGTAATATAATAAAGGATAAAAAATATGAGTCATATAGAATCAAAGATGGCAATCCAAGATTTTTTCGTAAATGATATTCCTTGACTTATAGGTTGGTATGAGACTGACCACCGATGCTGTAAAAAGATGGTTCACTTTGCCAATGTCACCCCTGTTTTAGGGAAGGTCGGCAGAGGCAGGGCTTATTTTTATATTGTAGGTCCACATGCGGCATGTGTTAGCGCAAACTTATATGTGTCAGCATGTGGAAATGCATTTAATATGAATCTCAAATGATACATATATCTTTGCAACTTAGGCTTAGATTTAGATAGAAATACATCAAAATGAAAAAGAAAGATTTCCTTCATTTCAATATTGTATTTCCTAGATCGCAGCCTTTGATTCCATTCAACTTATAACGTGTAGCAAGGTTAAACAACACTAGAAAACATACAAATAGCTATTCGCGAAAGCAGAAAAATTACAACAACAACGCATGAGACTTCTCAAACACTTTTATTGACTATTATACAATTAAGTACACATTTGTAATCAACAATTCTCTAGTCTCGACTGACACACAATGGCTGATATGTCTGTTTGCCAAGACCCAACATCGTCCAATTGATTTATTCATTGGCACTCCATGATACGGCACCACTCTCACTTATCTGTGCTCCTGATAACAGCCCACTCAAATCAACCAGTTGGGTAACTAAACAAACATGTTGCTTATTATAAATCAATGGAGTAACATCCTGTGTAGTGCGTTGCACAAAGGCATAAAGAGATCAGGAGAAAGACTTACAAATGTTGGCGATGAAGGAACTGATTTTACTAAAGAACTAGCGGAGATACGAGCAAAACAAACTACATAGGTATGCATTAATATAATCTGATCTATATAATCTATTCCCTTGACAAAAATATTTAAAAAGTCCACCTGATGACGATGCAGGCAGTATGTTTGTGAAACAGATTATGGAAGTCAAATGGTACTCAAAAACTCAGTTTGTTTGATTTATGTTGAGAAATTTTGGATTTACTTTATGGTATTCCAAAGGCTGAAGGTAACCAGGAAGGCCGAAAATGTGGTGGATAGACAATGTCAACGCAGATGCAGCCCAGGCAGACAAACACAGCTGGAGAGCAAAGGCGAGAGTGGGGGAGAATCCTGGATGCAGCCAAGACCCACCAAGGGCTGTCGAGCTCATGATAATGATGATGATATTATTCTAGTCTATGAGGCTACAGTGGAATTGTATTGTTGAGTAGTGGGGTGTAGGGAGGATGTTGTTGATATTACATGTAGTTGTTGTCAGGCATGGGGGGATCTGAGCAGTGCCCGCTAGAGGCCGGGGTGGAGTTGTATTGTTGTTGAGTAGTGGGGTGTAGGGAGGATGTTGTTGATATTACATGTAGTTGTTGTCAGGCATGGGGGGATCTGAGCAGTGCCCGCTAGAGGCCGGGGTGGAGTTGTATTGTTGTTGAGTAGTGGGGTGTAGGGAGGATGTTGTTGATATTACATGTAGTTGTTGTCAGGCATGGGGGGATCTGAGCAGTGCCCGCTAGAGGCCGGGGTGGAGTTGTATTGTTGTTGAGTAGTGGGGTGTAGGGAGGATGTTGTTGATATTACATGTAGTTGTTGTCAGGCATGGGGGGATCTGAGCAGTGCCCGCTAGAGGCCGGGGTGGAGTTGTATTGTTGTTGAGTAGTGGGGTGTAGGGAGGATGTTGTTGATATTACATGTAGTTGTTGTCAGGCATGGGGGGATCTGAGCAGTGCCCGCTAGAGGCCGGGGTGGAGTTGTATTGTTGTTGAGTAGTGGGGTGTAGGGAGGATGTTGTTGATATTACATGTAGTTGTTGTCAGGCATGGGGGGATCTGAGCAGTGCCCGCTAGAGGCCGGGGTGGAGTTGAAGCGCTGCACCGCGGGGGGGAGGCCCTGCGCCCTGTTGTCTATGGGGGACACCGGTGTGGAGTTATACCTGGAACAGGGTGCGCAACAAAGGTTTACTAAAAGTTTTAAACATGTCAGTCTGTTGGGTTACAGCTCGTTCCCATTTGTCGGATGTCGGATCCATATATTAATCGGTTGTCGGCGCCTTTGGTCACACATACAATTAATATAATCTGTTGTCGGCTACAGTCGAAGCTAGTGCCAATTTTGAGCACTCGACGCGAGGTGACTGTGCACAAATATTGGGTGCACCCAATCCTGAGAGAAAGATTAAGTTTGGGAACATTTCAGAACTTCAAGCTGTAAACCCATACTGTAAAAAGATGGTTCACTTTGCCAATGTCACCTCTGTTTCAGGGAAGGTCGGTAAAAGTCGCAGGGCTTTTGTTCATTTGAGATTGGATTTTTAAATTGTAGGTCTACATGCGGCATGTGTAAGCGCGAACTGATATGTGCTGGCTTGTGGGAATGCATTTAATGATATATATCTTTGCAACTTAGATTTAGATTACATTAGATTATAGATTACACAATGGTTGCTTACGCATTCATGTCGTAGTCGGGTGTCCGGTGTCTGGGTGCGTGGTGGTGCCTGTGTGGGTGTGCGGGGGGCCCCTGAGCGCCCCCTCCCCCTCCCCCGGGCCCCGCCCAGCCCCCCGCCCCCGCAGGCCCCTCCCCCGACCTCTCGGTGCGGGACAGCTTCAGCATCAGCTCCCCCGTCATCATGTACGCCTCAAACCTACTGGCAACACACACAGAAACACATCACCTCACTAAATCATCACAAATGCAATGAAGCTACAATGTCTTGCAATATTATAGTTATGGGGCCAACCTTCCACCAACCACTTAAACCCTTTAACTGCGGGTGATACACATAGGCGTCAAGTGTAAACTTGCATACAGTGCGGTTGTGATTAAAGACGTCATCCAACTTTTTTTTTTTTTTAAGAGATCCTGTGCGGGAGACTCCCTAGATTCTAAAGACTCTAGGGGTCTATGACACTTGTTGTAGTGCCGCAGAGGTGTACGAGCTTGGTCGTCGCTACAAAGCGCCAATACTCAAGCAAGACCCAGTTGCTGTAAGGCTGGATGGACCTTTGGTGACCGGTCATTGGTAAAGGTTTATGAATTTTTCAACCCAGCAAAGAGCACATTCGAAATATAAATGGTATATTTTTGTGCTCCGCCGGGATCCGAATCCACAACCTTCCATTTACGAGTCCGAAGTGTTGCCACTACGGACTACGGACCGGTCCAAGATGCCAACGACACGCGGTGTACCTGAGCGGTTACCCATCCAAGCACTGACCACGCCCAATGTTGCTTAACTTCGGTGATCTATGGGAACCGGTGCTTTCAACATGGCTAACGTCGTTGACTGATAACTTGGAACTTATCCCTGACATCTGTGTTCAAGAATTCAAAAGTCTGCAAGTGAAATGTGCTACATAGTTTGTTCACAAGTGTCGTCAATCAATTAAGGTAGGAAACAATAAATGTTTTAAGAATGTGCTTGAAAAAGTATTCCGTACTATAGCAAGAATATTCAGAAGCAAAAAGGTTACAAACAAAATAGGTTATCATTTCTTGTGTAGGCTGCGTAAGCCTTGGGAATGCTGATTTGGGTTCAACCAAAACATTGAAACAAGATGTGGCTCTTTCTGACACATACATGTGGAATGGATAAAGGTGGGTTTGATACTGGACTATCTGTCATCCATGGATCACAGGGTGTTAATCGTCGGTGTATAGTATTCAAGGAATTAATTAAAATACCTAGTCTATGGGAAAATGGATTGGCATTGCTGGAGTGAAGTTTTCCGGGATCTGTTGCCGTGGTCTGTGGGAGCTGGAGCTTCCGGACGTTTCGCCCATTTCTACGATGGGCTTCTTCAGCGTGAAGTATGATGATGATGAAGATCTTGATGAGAACTGGTTCTAATCTAATCTAATCTAATCTAAGTTGCAAAGATATGTTACATTGGAGATTCACATTACATGCATTCTCACAACCAGACACGTACAAGTTCGCGCTTGCACATGCCTCATGTGAACCTATAACGTAAAAACCAAATCTCAAATGGACATACACCCTGCAACTCTTGCCGTCCTTCCCTGAGACAGGGGTGACATTGGCAAAGTGAACCATTTTTACAGCATGGGTGGTCAGCCGCATACCAACCTATAAGTCAAGGAACACACACACACGACAAATTACATTTTATACATCACTAAATAATAATATCCAAATACAAAATATCCATTTACAAACAAAAAAACAAATTCCACAGTTCACAGTTCTCATCAAGATCTTCATCATCATCATACTTCACGCTGAAGAAGCCTATCGTAGAAATGGGCGAAACGTCCGGAAGCTCCAGCTCCCACAGACCACGGCAACAGATCCCGGAAAACTTCACTCCAGCATCATCAGCCGGCCGTGTAAGCCTAAAACTCTGGATTGGCATTGTTACTCTTTGAAATGCAGCTAAAAGTATTCAGTTGCCAATATGTTCCTTCACAAGTAACATGTACCCGCTATAGTAGCTAAAACCGGAGTACGAATGAAAGTAATGAGAGACCTGCTGTTATTAATGCCAGTTATTATTACGCTTCTCCACAAAACACTACAGTACATCTCATCACAAGTAACATGTACACGCTGCAGTAGCTAAGAGAGACCCACCAGCATTCCTTTCTCCACAAATACCACATGGAGAAAGAGAGAGAGAGACAGAAAGATAGAAAGTGTTTTTGTTTACTTGGAATGTTTGTTAGTGACATTGTGGTAAGGGGGCCCCTTCCCCCCTGGCCCCGCCCAGCCGTTGCTGTTCCCCTTCTCCCCACACCCGTTACTGCTGCTCTTCTCACCTGCAACACAATACAGACATTAACACATCAACTCCTCCTTTAGTCTATGCTCCGGTCAATCATCCGCGTACAACTCTTCAACTCATATTCAAGACTTCAGACAATCAGTTGAACGCATAGTTAAAATACTTTCATGTAAGAGCATTTGTTTCACCAACAACACAAAGAAATCCTGCTCTGTGATAGGCCTGTATGCTAGTGCGTAAATGCAACTAAGCTGCAAATATAATGCAACTTTATGCCGCGTTTACCCTAATATATATATTTGGTTTATTTCTTTAAAGCGCCGTTTTCATTAAAATTTAATCACAAGGGCCCTTGTACTCCTGAGTATGACTTTTCAAACAGGTGCGTCTTCAGCTCCCTCTTGAAGTTTGCCCTGTCTCTTTCCTTCTTAACCTCAACCGGCAACTCGTTCCAAGTCATTAGCCCCGAAACCGAGAATGCCCGATCACCGAAGTTGGTTGAGGTTGCCCTGATGAGGTGTGCCATGTGGCACGTAGAAATGATTTATTAACACGGTAAGGACCGACTAATTCGCGAGGAGTGGGGGTTTCTTATAAAGAATAAAGCATTGTCTTACTCCAGTCGTTGCATGTGTTGCTACTGTTGTCGCTGTGCTCGCTGCAGCCGTTGCTTTTGGGCGGCGGCGAGGCGGAGTGGCTGTTGTGTGAGTGCGGAGCCGAGGTGGGGATGAGCGGGGAGCGCGAGCTGGGCGGGGACTCCGAGATCAGCTGGACCTGCTCCGGGGAAGGCGACGACGATGAGCTGGAACACATACACACATAGCATTACATCAAGTTTTTTCAATTGATAGACTTATTTGCTACTGCAATGGGCGTTAGACCGGTCCGTAGTCTAGTGGTTAACACTTTTGACTCGTAAATGGAAGGTTGTGAGTTTGAATTATTTTTTTTCAATACGCTCTTCGCTGGGTGAAAAATTTATATACCTTTATCAAAAAGACCGGTCACTGAAGGTCCATCCAGCCTTACAGCAACTGGGTCTTGCTTGAGAATTGGCGCTTTCTACAGCGACGACCAAGCTCGCAGAGGGCTCTTTAAATGTGATACACACAAAAACAGTGCTCACCAAATAAAGCAGCCTAATATTATTATAAGCCTCTTGAGCCCCCATTCACCTCTGTCCGCGGCCAGCGTCCTCCAGCTTTGCATCTGTAGTAGCCGCTCCACATCTCTCCCCATCTTAATGCTGATCTTCTCTTCCTTCTTCTTCCTCCTGGCTACAAATATTACTGATATTCGGTAGGTAACAATTATCGTGGGGATGAGATTTCCAGCCCAGGACAGTGGGAAGACCCAGATCAAGAGAGTTGATTGCGGTGCAGTAAGAGGATGGGACTGAGGAAGAAAGGCATTCGACAAGCAGAAGTTGATCAAGTAAGCCAACACCAATCTCAGGTTGTTGTGCCAGTGATGATTGATGATGGTTGTTAATATTCACTAGTGGTTGGTGTTGGCATTGTTGCGCAGGTAGTGACTAGATTGGTGGTGAGTGTTGTGCTGGCACATGCTATGGCAGAGAGAGAATACTCACTAGTGGTTGGTGTTGGCATTGTTGCGCAGGTAGTGACTAGATTGGTGGTGAGTGTTGTGCTGGCACATGCTATGGCAGAGAGGGAATACTCACTAGTGGTTGGTGTTGGCATTGTTGCGCAGGTAGTGACTAGATTGGTGGTGAGTGTTGTGCTGGCACATGCTATGGCAGAGATGGAATACTCACTAGTGGTTGGTGTTGGCATTGTTGCGCAGGTAGTGACTAGATTGGTGGTGAGTGTTGTGCTGGCACATGCTATGGCAGAGAGGGAATACTCACTAGTGGTTGATGTTGGCATTGTTGCGCAGGTAGTGACTAGATTGGTGGTGAGTGTTGTGCTGGCACATGCTATGGCAGAGAGGGAATACTCACTAGTGGTTGGTGTTGGCATTGTTGCGCAGGTAGTGACTAGATTGGTGGTGAGTGTTGTGCTGGCACATGCTATGGCAGAGAGGGAATACTCACTAGTGGTTGGTGTTGGCATTGTTGCGCAGGTAGTGACTAGATTGGTGGTGAGTGTTGTGCTGGCACATGCTATGGCAGAGAGGGAATACTCACTAGTGGTTGGTGTTGGCATTGTTGCGCAGGTAGTGACTAGATTGGTGGTGAGTGTTGTGCTGGCACATGCTATGGCAGAGAGGGAATACTCACTAGTGGTTGGTGTTGGCATTGTTGCGCAGGTAGTGACTAGATTGGTGGTGAGTGTTGTGCTGGCACATGCTATGGCAGAGAGGGAATACTCACTAGTGGTTGGTGTTGGCATTGTTGCGCAGGTAGTGACTAGATTGGTGGTGAGTGTTGTGCTGGCACATGCTATGGCAGAGAGGGAATACTCACTAGTGGTTGGTGTTGGCATTGTTGCGCAGGTAGTGACTAGATTGGTGGTGAGTGTTGTGCTGGCACATGCTATGGCAGAGAGGGAATACTCACTAGTGGTTGGTGTTGGCATTGTTGCGCAGGTAGTGACTAGATTGGTGGTGAGTGTTGTGCTGGCACATGCTATGGCAGAGAGGGAATACTCACTAGTGGTTGATGTTGGCATTGTTGCGCAGGTAGTGACTAGATTGGTGGTGAGTGTTGTGCTGGCACATGCTATGGCAGAGAGGGAATACTCACTAGTGGTTGGTGTTGGCATTGTTGCGCAGGTAGTGACTAGATTGGTGGTGAGTGTTGTGCTGGCACATGCTATGGCAGAGAGGGAATACTCACTAGTGGTTGGTGTTGGCATTGTTGCGCAGGTAGTGACTAGATTGGTGGTGAGTGTTGTGCTGGCACATGCTATGGCAGAGAGGGAATACTCACTAGTGGTTGGTGTTGGCATTGTTGCGCAGGTAGTGACTAGATTGGTGGTGAGTGTTGTGCTGGCACATGCTATGGCAGAGAGGGAATACTCACTAGTGGTTGGTGTTGGCATTGTTGCGCAGGTAGTGACTAGATTGGTGGTGAGTGTTGTGCTGGCACATGCTATGGCAGAGAGGGAATACTCACTAGTGGTTGGTGTTGGCATTGTTGCGCAGGTAGTGACTAGATTGGTGGTGAGTGTTGTGCTGGCACATGCTATGGCAGAGAGGGAATACTCACTAGTGGTTGGTGTTGGCATTGTTGCGCAGGTAGTGACTAGATTGGTGGTGAGTGTTGTGCTGGCACATGCTATGGCAGAGAGGGAATACTCACTAGTGGTTGGTGTTGGCATTGTTGCGCAGGTAGTGACTAGATTGGTGGTGAGTGTTGTGCTGGCACATGCTATGGCAGAGAGGGAATACTCACTAGTGGTTGATGTTGGCATTGTTGCGCAGGTAGTGACTAGATTGGTAGTGAGTGTTGTGCTGGCACATGCTATGGCAGAGAGGGAATACTCACTAGTGGTTGGTGTTGGCATTGTTGCGCAGGTAGTGACTAGATTGGTGGTGAGTGTTGTGCTGGCACATGCTATGGCAGAGAGGGAATACTCACTAGTGGTTGGTGTTGGCATTGTTGCGCAGGTAGTGACTAGATTGGTGGTGAGTGTTGTGCTGGCACATGCTATGGCAGAGAGGGAATACTCACTAGTGGTTGGTGTTGGCATTGTTGCGCAGGTAGTGACTAGATTGGTGGTGAGTGTTGTGGTTTGTCGCCGGGGAGAGAAACCGCCGCACTGCTGATACTAACTGGGGATCTGGAAATCATAACAGTGCCATTCCATTACATGGATTATCTTAAAATAATTTGCTCCCAAATCTTCACCAACCTCTTACAATTCGTTGCTGGAAATAGACCTTCTCGGGGCTACTAGTGCTGCTCTTTACACGGAATATAAAACATTGCGCAAATTCCCCTCGATTGCATAGCTAGAAAAAATATTGAAAATCTGACAGCACCTAGGGAGTCATTCATTTTTTTATGTGCATGTTCAATGGGAAGTTATTTATTGATTTATTTATTTACGGCAAATGCTTTTCTATATAAAAAAAAACTGTATATATTTATGAAATGTTTTTAAGTTAGGGTACCTACTTGTCCTAGGCATCTCTCTGCTATAAGTTTTCCGGACTTAGGATAATTTTTTGAGATCTTTTTGAATTAGCAATTAGCAAAACAATCATGCATCTGTCTCATGACTTACAGGAAGGTTTTTTCAGAACCCTAAGTCTCATCACAATCCAATCACACGACCATCGCGTAAACAGATATGGGTATGGAAAATACCTGTCTGTAGTCTAGTGTTTTATTTTTAAATTTACTACTTTAGACATTGTCAAAAATTTAAGAAATGGAAAGTCTAAATTCTAAAACAAGGAGCCCAGAAGAATTAACTGGAAATTTGCATACATACCTCTCTTGAGCTTAAGTGTGACTGGGTCTGTCGATAGGCGGAGACATTTTAAAACTGAAATCAAACAAATCAAAATCATTAAAAGAAATTCTCAATTAAATAATTTATTTATATTTAGGAATGACATTCAAATAGTTGAAAAAGAAACATACAAATCAAAATTTTAAATATTTTGCACCTACTGATTGAGAGCATTATTTTTTAAAAGTAAAAATAAAGATATTATGAGTACATTGAAAACAAAAACATTTGTACTTCAATAAGTACGTCAACAACTATTAGCTTTTATTGAGGTTACGCTACTGCTATCTTACCTGAACATATCTTAAAGTGCTTTTACGATTCATTAATTTTACAAAGGTTGAGAATTAATGGACATTACAAATAGATTATGGCCACCTCGTGTTATCATTATTTTGGCCATTGGCCAATATGGCGGCCAAACTGAAACTTATTATAATTGAAAGTTTGGAATGAACGGGGAGTGTAACGTTGAGGCTAGACGGATCACTTTTCGTTCGTTTTTTGACGGATTTTGGGGAATACACCTAAGTATGTGAAAGCTTCACTAAGGCCCGGTAGTTTCATCGTTAGCATAGCGACTTTATACAGAATGAAAAGGACGCACTTATGTCAATCGAGTGGGCAGTTTTTTTTTATCAGTTTAAAGTCACATATGCTAACGATGAAACTACCGGGCCTAAGCTTAATATCACACGGATCCTTCACTTATTCTGTACATGTAATAGCATAGATCATTAGTGAACCATTTCATATTTATAAATAAAAATTAATTATATTTTGTATTGTTTGTGTATTAACACTGTGAAAATTCATTTTGTTTCAATTTATAATTTTTGGATGAAATTTTTCAAGCAAAACGTTCGTAATTTTGTTTTAAAGATTTTGATCTTTTAAATAAAGTCTATAGTGAAAATAAACAGTGTTTTGCTTGAAAAATTTCATCCAAAAATTATAAATTGAAAAAATTAATTATGCTTTTCGGATATTTGACGAACCGTTATAGCCAAAATTATATTATTCTTGACGTTTCGATGGCGTCGGAGCCAACGTCTTCAGGAGGCACCTTTCCTGTACGAAGATTAAGGATGAAAACTTACTAAGTGCCAACGAAACATCGAGAATAATTTGAGTTCTCCTACAACTAATCTAATCTTAGTTGTAATATGTAATATGAATCCCCAATGTTACATAACATTGGGGATTCATATTACATGCATTCTCATAAGCAGACACGTACAAGTTCGCGCTTCCACATGTCGCATGTGAACCTAGAATATAAAAACTCAAATCTCAAATGGACATACATCCTGCAACTCTTGCCGTCCTTCCCTGAAACAGGGGTGACATTGGCAGAATGAACCATTTTTTACAGGATGGGTGATCAGCCGCATACCTATAAGTCAAGGAATATACGCAACAAATTACATTTTTTTTAAAATAAACAAATAATAATATGTATAACAATAAAAACAAATACAAAATTCTAGTAAGCAAGCCTCAATTTCGTTCATTTCGTACGGGTTTTTGAGCATGAACCATTGAACGATAGGTTAACTGTCTTGCATCACCTCTGGGTAGTAAGTAAGTAGGCCTCACCATTCGTTCATTTCACACGGATTTTGGCGTCTTCCTTTTCGTTCATTTCGTATGGGTTTTTGCGCATGAACCATTGAACGATAGGTTAACTGTCTTGCATCACCTCTGGGAAATAAGCAAGTAGGCCTCTCCTTTCGTTCATTTTATACGGATTTTGGTGCCTTCCTTTTCGTTCATTTCGCACGGGTTTTGGAGTACGAAACGGCGAACCATTGAACGATAGGTTACCTGTCTTGCATCACCTCTGGGTGGTAGTAAGTAGGCCTCTCCTTTCGTTCATTTCGCACGGATTATGGCGTCTTCCTTTTCGTTCATTTCGTACGGGTTTTGGCGTAGTACGAAATGGCGGACCATTGAACGATACGTGAACCGTCTCGCATCACCCTTGGCTGTTGAGCCAGCGGGTTCTCACTTTGCTTTACACAATCAATCTTCTGCATGTACTTAGCGAGCAGCTGTCTTTGATTGGCTCGAAATAAACTTAATCAATACGGAATATAAAAGTAACAATGTGAGGAGGTACTGGAACATGATACATGGTACATGGTACCAGCCATGTCGGAGTCAAACGTGAATGAAGTCTACTTTTAAATAGATAAATTAATATCAACACTAATATACTTAAACTATTTCATTTTTAAAGCACTGTTTCGTCTATCTATAATAGCTATTTATAATCTAAGGTGCAAGGTATGCGGCTGAACACCCATGCTGTAGAAAATGGTTCACTTTGCCAATGTCACCCCTGTTTCAGGGAAGGCCGGCAGGAGTTGCAAGGTGTATGCCCATTTGAGATTTGGTTTTTATGTTGTAGGTTCACATGCGGCATGCGCAAGCGCGAACTTGTACGTGTCTGCCTGTGAGAATGCATGTAATGTGAATTCCCAATGTTACATATCTTTGCAACTTAGATTAGATTAGATTAGAGGATATATTGACATTTAATAATCATAAAGATTTGCATTTGCAAGATCGCATTTACAAATGCTGCATGTGTACAAATAAAAACCCAAATCCCAAATAAAGATAGATCCTGCAACTCTTGACAACAAAATTGTTTGTAAAAAAATGTAAGGATATGACTCATAAAAAAATACTAAAATTTGATATCGACATGCCTATCGATTTTTAATACGCATAAAAAAAGTCTAGTGTGTATTCAAATAAATAAATATTAGGAGTATGTATTTTATGAGCGAAGTGTTTGTGTGAATCACACCTCAAAAGCCTTGTGTCGTCGCTTTAGAAAGCAACAGTTCTCAAGCAAGACCCAATTACCGTAACGCTACGATGGACCTTTGGAAAAGTCAGATAAATTCATTGAACTCAGTGAGGAGTTTATTACAAAAATGATTAATATTTTTTTGTATTCCGCCGGGAATCGATTCCAATATCTTCCGATTACGAGTCCTTAACGTTATGATGATGATGATGATGATGAGTTGATGATTTCTTTATAGCGCCGTTTCGCGATGTAGTCACTCCAAGGGCGCTGGTGCAAACGATGCCAGAAATTTGCTTGTCTTCAGTGCATTCCGGAACTTTCCATGGTCCTCTAGCTCTCTCACATGATGTGGCAGGTGGTTCCAGGCCAGAGGGCCATCAACTGCAAATGCACGCTCTCCAAACATTGTGTTGACTCTTCTAATAGGTTCTTCAATCCTTGATTTGGCTCCAGTCTCAGCCGAGCGCAGTGTAAGGCTTTCTTTGGCGAGGGTGACTGGTTTGATTAAATCAGCGAGATATTTGGGTGTTTTTCCAAATAAAGCTTTGTGGATCATCGTGCACACTTTAAACTCGATGCGATCCGGTATACGGAGCCAGTGAAGCTTCTGGAGAAGCGGAGTAATGTGTGTAAATTTCGACTGACCAGCAATCATGCGAGCGCACGCATTTACAACCAATTGTAGCCTATTCAATTGACATTTTGGTTGGCCTGCATATAAACTATTGCAGTAGTCTATTTTAGATACTAAAAATGCATTTACTAAAGCTTTCCTTGCTTCCATTGGTAGACAGTTATTAACAAGCTTGATTTGCCGTAATCCGTAGAAACTCGAACTAACTGTCTTATTTATTTGAACTTTCATAGTCAGACAACTGTCTAGGTGAACTCCTAGGAGTTTGATACAAGAAGAAGGCAAAATGTTAACATTAGACAATTTTATAGGGGTGTTGTTGTCTATCATGTGTGCTCTCTTTGGAGAAGTCATCCACATTACTTCAGTTTTTTTTTTTTTGGTTTAGCATCAACCGATGCGTATACATCCAAAACCATATATCTTCTATGCAATTCCTCACCTTAGTTAACCACTAATCTACGGACCCCTTTTAACTATGATGGGATAGGTTTAAAAATTGTTTCTTCTTGGAATTTTATGATGACAGGATATACAGAGCGTTGGGTTCATAGAACTCTGCATGTAAACAACCGCTTCTATTAACAGCTCGTCTTTCCTCGCCAATCGTCCATAAATATCCACCGATGATGTGATACACAATCATACAAGAGCTATTTTTAAAAGCAACGCATCGCGGACGTAAAAAAGCAGGAGATCCCTACCAATGCTACAAGGCGATGGATGGAGGGTGAGGACTAAAAAAAGAAAGACACTACTACAAGTGCATAGTATTACGAGGAGTGTCTAATGTGTAAGAGCCCGTTCCCACTTGTCGGGTGTCGGATCCGTATATTAATCGGAAGTTCCAGTGGCAGAACATTATGTATGGAGCTTTGTCAGAAATCGATTTTGTCCGAAATGTCCTACAACTGGAACCTCCGATGAATATACGGATCCGGCACCCGACAAATGGGAACGGGCTCTTAGGTTACAGAAAAAAAAACAACAACACTTTTGTCTTTCATCATGCATTCTTTCTACATATCCAAACCATCTCATCACATTATTTATTGCCTTCACTTTCACATCTTCTTTAAACTTGCATTTCTCTTTGACCCATCATTCTTAACTTTATCTCGTTCAGAGTTGTCCTTGACGTACTACTCAAGTGTTTCATTTCCACAGCACGTATGTACGAGGCATGTCGATATCCCTTTTTGTATCAAATTTAGTATTTTTTTATGAATCATATCCTAACACTCGTATGTATGTAGGTTACTCAATTCACAGCACTGTTTTTTGTACCTTTTCTTTCAAATTATCTTTAAACTTGCATTATTTTTTGTTGAAAAATAATGTCATAAATTTTGATATGCAGTCAATACAATCAATATATTTATTTATTGCAAAGATCAATAACAAAGATGATTCATGTTTTTCGCAAATAATATATTGAAGCATCGCAACAAGGTTGTATTCCGAGAAATTTCGCAATCTCTCGACGGCTCAAAAGGTTAACAACGCGATACTGTGCCACAAGTATGAAAATTGACGTTAAAACTCAACCAGAACGCTTTACAAACAAATATGCTTACATAATATGCAAACTACAAACAGTGCCATAAGTGAGCGATTTATTTTCCATGCAATTTTACGTTAAGTTTAAACGTAAAAATTAAAATTGGTCTTGAATAGTGTTGAGGTTCCGTCCAAGGAAAATTTGTACATAATATCATGCAAACGTATTTAATATTTCACCGGTGTATCTATTATTTCTGTTTCAAGGTTGCTTTAATTTTGATTGTGCCATTTTTGTTTTAATTGTTTTGTTTTGTTTTAATATATATTACTATTCTGCACATGTTCTGCACAGATCCGGCTAATGGCTTACTTGGTAAAGTGTCCGCTTTCGGGGCTGGAAGTCCTTGGTCTCAGACCCATATCTTTAAATGATCTGTGCTATCAGATATCTGACATGAAATCTGTTAACCCATATCTTAACCTTCCCTTCGCTGTGAAGTGTAAGTAGTACACGATTAATAGGAATCGGCCGATATTTTTTTATGTTTTTAGCATTTAAATACTAATTATTGTCATTTACTTCTTCATTAGACTTCAATTATATGTAATTAAAGCGATTAGCTATTAATATACATCATTTACCGATCATAAATCCGACTTTTATGAGCGTGTAGTCACTACACAACACCGTTGCGCGTGTAATTTTTTTAGCACAGAAAGGGGAAGGTTTTAAACTTGTAAGTTCACCGAGTATTTACAGTAACTTCCTTGACTTATAGGTTGGTATGAGGTTGACCACCCATACTGTAAAAAATGGTTCACTTTGCCAATGTCACCCCTGTTTCAGGGAATGTCGGCAAGAGTTGCAGGGCTTATGTTCATTTGAGGTTTGGATTTTATTTGTAAGTACACAATCAGCATTTGTAAGCGCGAACTACACGTGTTTGTTTGTGGGCATACATCTGAGAGCTTTGAATGAATATATCCTCGCAACTTAGATTATAGATTATAGATTATAATAATAAATGAAAACCGGATCATTTGGCAACTTCCCGTTTTCTAATAAATCTAAGCCGTAAATCTGTGAAAATTGAAAGTATTCACACGCCAATGCTATCCGTTAGGAAATAAAGTAGGAAGAAATTGTATACTTAATAAATAATATCCTTGTTTAATAACCTTGAATTATAAATTAACTACATCGCCCACACGGGCTTTCTCAAAGAAAATAATACAACATAACTTTGAGTTGTAACAATTGGCAGATACATAAAAGTGAATATAATGTTTCAAGGTCACTTCATGGCTATATTAGTGATGATGAATGCTCCGCAGTTCAGCGTAATGACACGATATTTCATGATTACACCCAGCCAGCTATAAACACTTTATTATTACAGCATTAATTAACTCGGCAAGTGCGGCTCGCCTCCCGCCCACCTTTACGACTTTACTTTCGTCGACACGCGCCCAAAATAATCACCTGTCATTAGCGCACGGGGATTAATACAATACACAGGTACCTAACTCCTTTTCACACCGTCCAGTTTCCGCTTGGAAGACACGGAATGTATGGGATCGTCGGGCAACCACGCAGGATCGTGTGAAGGACCACATACATCTCTCACATCCATTTGACATCTCTCGAGACCACAACCACGCGAAGGCAAACTCTGAGGTCAGAGCAACCAATAGAGACAACCCGCCGCATTGGTGCTTGTTTATCTTATGCCCATCACAGGTAATTTCACATGAGCAATGTTTACATGTGTACTGGACCAATGTGTCTTTTGAATGCTAGAAATTAATTTTGGAAATACTAAAAATAACTCCCCTACCGTGTTGTACGTTTATTTCTTAGCTCAGATTGCGTATAATGTGAATTTTAAGACAATTTCATTTGAAGGTCTTTGAATCCAATGGTAGATAAGCCAAACAAGGACTGGTGGGACGAAATGGCGAGCACAACAAGACCTTTGCGATACCTTTGGTAGATGACAGAACATTTGATAGATGAAAGCAACCAAGAGAGCCAAATGGTTAGCACAACATGTCTCTACCTTTGCAAGAAGATAGTAATCAACGGAAGCAAATGGCTAGCACAAGACAAGTAGACCTTTGCGATACCTTTGATAGACGAGACAACATCAATACCTTTGATAGATGAAAGCAACCAACATAATCAAATGGTTAGCACAGCATGTCTCTACCTTTGCAAGAATATAGTAATCAACAGAAGGAAATGGCTAGCACAACAAAACAACTGCCTTTAGACCATGATGACAATTAGGTATGTGTCCAAGGTGCTCTTTCTTAGTCTGGTATGATGGTTGTACTCGTAGATAGTAAAGTAGGAGGGCACGCGTTTTGCCATGGCCCACTGAAAGTGTTATGTATGGTAAACAGCAATATTATGTAGACATTGTATGTATGTAATTACAATATAAACGACCTATTTGAACGCAAATATATGCCACATCCGTTTCAACTTACCTCAACTCAACTCTTCCTTAGTTAGAGAGAGAATAAAGGTGACCCCCAGTGCGACTTCGTTGTAAACAGAGTCGCGTGAGAGAAGCTACAAAATTTCTCTGCAACATGTGCATTACCAAAATGTTATCTCCACGCGGAAATTGACGGCACGCGATTTAATTGCTATGGTCGATAAAATTGTCAATTTTCATAGAAAAAAATCATTATAATAAAACATCAAAGAATGTGTAATTATTGAGTGTCAAAACAGAAGATGGAGAAAGCAAGAAAACATAGTGTTACGAACTAAGGATTTGAAGTACCTACCCACGCGCGCTTGAACATGTACGCTAGTGTGTAGGACAATCTGGCTCTAGTATGATAGTAGTAGTAATGTACATAGAACGGCGGTCTGGTATGAGCGAGAGATCGAATGATCTGGAATGTGCAAGAATGATCCCTTTTGTACCTATATATACGGACTGAAAAGGGCATCAGTGGTTTAGTCGCTCCAAGCATTTTGCCGTGAAGACCAATATACGCAGAGATTATCAATTATTGTAAATTGTGAACCAAACCGTGTAAAATATAACCGTGTAAATGGTTTTTTGTTTGACAGGTCTATTTGACAGTTGCGTCCCATACACTGCTTCAATGCCGTAATCTAGTTTCGGTCACACTGTACCTCAATGGCAAACAGCAATATTATTATGTAGACATTGTCTGTACAAATATGGAGAAGCCGCCTTAGTGGCCGACACACTTTACTGTTTCACGTCTCACGACACTGACCTTGGCCAACACATCCATTATTATCAGGGAAAGATAACGCCTACGGTGCACGTACTCGTATCTAGCTGGCGTCATCAGCATCATAATCATTATACTGGTACGAGTATGGAAACAATTGCTGAGAAACTACTTCTTCTTCACCTTATTCCTCGTTGCTGAGGGTTGTGACCCTTGTGGGTGCAATCACACTTCTCCAGTTCTGTTTTATTTCTAATCTAATCCAAGTTGCAAATATATGTTACATTGAGGATTCACATTATATGCATTTTCACAAGCAGACACGTACAAAATCGCGTTTGCGCATGCCGCATGTGAACTTACGACATAAAACCCCAAATCTCAAATTGACATACACCCTGCAACTCTTGTCGTCTTTCCCTGAAACAGAGGTGACATTGGCAAAGTGAACCATTTTTTACAGTATGGGTGGTCAGTCTCATACCAACCTATAAAGCAAGGAACTTAAAAAATACGAATAGGTATACGTAATTAATGTTCTTATTCAGCGACTTTCTTAAAAAACTTTATGGTTACCTTTGATAATTATTTTCATTGATATTGATTCCTTAACTTATAGGTTGGTATGAGGCTGACCACCCATACTATACAAAATGGTTTACTTTGCCAATGTCACCCCCGTTTCAGGGAAGGGCGGCAAGCGTTGCAGGGCTAATGTTTATTTGAGATTGGGTTTTTATATTTTAAGTCCACATGCGGCATGTGTAAGCGCAAACTTATACATGTCTGCTTGTGGGAATGCATTTAATATTAATCTCAAATGTAATATGTCTTTGCAACTTAGATTGAAGATTATTTATTATAGGTACCAACCACGCTTCTTCATATAATTCCGAATTGCTAAGGTGAGAGGACTCTAGGATAATCAGAGATGTCTTGGATGGTGCCAACTCTGGTGTCAAAATACTCGGACGTCCCAGGACACGATGGGCAGACAGTGTCGAGTTAGACGCGGAAGTCCTGGGAGTAAGGGAACCATGGAGGGAAGTGGCACAAGACGGAAAGTCCTCAATGAGTAGTCTAGTGGTTTACACTTCTGACTCGCAAATAGAAGGTTGTGGGTTCGAATTCTGGCGGAGCACAAAAATACATCATTTATACTTTCAAATATGCTCTTCGCTGGGTGAAAAATTCATACACTTTTACCAAAGACCGGTCACTAAAGGTCCATCCAGCCTTACAGCAACTGGGTCTTGCTTGAGAATTGGCGCTTTCTACAGCGCCACAAATAAATCATCCTAATATTATTATCATTTTTATTACTACAATTCGGACACCTTGGTAATCCGCCAAGGGAGAGTTTTTTGACTGTCCGGATTAGCGAGGCCTTCCTGCACATAGTTCCATGCATAATTCAGACAGCCTCAGTAAAGTTTACAGGACAATTATGTAAAGTGAGCGTAAATAAGGCGCGAGCAGACATTACAGGCGACTATTTAAATGTTAACTCTTTATTTGATAAGGCGGAGTCACGCAAACCAAACTTTTCAAGTGTTTGTGGAATTTAACGAAATTTAAACGTAATTATGGTTTCAAAAACTTCATATTGTAGGTACTACTTCTTCTCTACGGCCTTATTCATAAAAAGGTTTCAATTTTTAAACCAGTTTAAAGTCGGTTTTCCCATACTAATAAGCTGATTTAACTCTGGTTTTGAGTTCAACCAATCTAATGAATAATACCGTATGGGCTTATTTCATGAATGAAAAATAATTAAGACGTACCATTTGAATAATTTTAAATTATAATTATGGTCATAAGAAATTTTCTATAGAATAAGGGTCCGCACATAAATTGGCATAGACAGAATTGTGACGTCACACGGTCCTCGAGGAAGTCAAGACCCACACCACGCAGTAGCGTAGATAAATGATGATGATGTTTTTGTTGACCCATGACTTATAGGTTGGTATCTAGCTGACCACCCATGCTGTAGAAAATGGCTCACTTTTCCAATGTCACCCCTGTTTCAGAGAAGGTCGGCAAGAGTTGCAGGGTGTATGTTCATTTGAGATTTAGCTTTTCTTTTTAAATAGATTTGTAAATAGGAATGAAATTCAACAACCTATTCTGCCTGGCCAGAAACAGGTATTAATATCTTCAATTAATAATTATTTTTTGTTTATTATAATCAATTATTAATTAATAATTACCCATTAACATCTGTTGAACCAGGGTCAAAATTATGGTCAAATGGAACCAACGTTATTCTATTCCAAATACGCTAGAAAGATCAGCCCGCTTGGCTCCCTCGGCCATAACACCAACTTTTATGTTGTAGGTTCTCATGAAGCATGTTCAAGCGCCAACTTATACGTGTCTGCTTGTGAGAATGTAAATAATGTGAATCCTTAATGTTACATATCTTTGCAACTTAGATTAGATTAGATGTTTTCCAAAAAGAGTGCATGCAAGGATTGGCGCTCACCTTCTTTAGTGCTAAACCTGTTGACATCCGTTCCGTTGACCTTGAGAAGGACGTCGCCGGCTTCCACCTGATGACAAAAAAAAACTTGGTTAGTTAACTAATAGAGTTTGATATGATGTTAAACCAGTACACAGTAAAAAACATACTACTTTTATAGCCCAACCACAAATTCCTTGAGATTAGCACGAAATATGAAGGCATTATCCCGATGAAGTTGCATTGAGTCAGTAACATCGGATTTTGCCTTGTTTTCTCTAGTGGACGAACAGGTAGATCTAGAATCACCGCTGGGTCAGGTCACAACCATTGGGAAGGCCTTCCACGGCTAAAAAAAAATTATGTGATACGCTTCCCCGGATGGAAGTGTACAAACGGAACGGGTATCAGGATGGGTTTGCGCAACTACTATTACCAACATTATGAGAATTGAGGATTTAGTATCATTTGCGTTTAACATTTTCGTATGGAAGTATGGTAGAGTGTACATTATCTGAACCAACGACCAACCGAACAGCTAGTTCTCACGCGACGTGGCCCTCTCATCAAACGATTCAGAAAATGAAAATATACCTGCAGGCGTAGCGATGCGATGGTTTGAAGAGGAAAGCGACCAGTATCAGATATCTGTCCTGTACCCTTAGTACGAGTTGCAAAACTTGAGTAAAGTAAAGTTAACGGAAAGTATTCAAGAGTGGTTTTCCCCAAAATCTGCCGTTTTTGTTTCTTGCACTTGGTCTTAGCTAAAGAGTTACAGTGATGAAGAAAATCAAGTTCGAACAAACAAAAACGGCAGATTTTGGGTAAAACCACTCTTTAATACTTTCCGTAAACTGACTCTCAAACCACCATAAACGACGTTAAATTTAATAATAGGTATAACTTGTCGTCAGAAAATATCTTACATGAATCGTAGGCTGTAACTGTAACTCTGCCGCCATTCCGACAGGGGTGACCAGAGCCTCTGCAGAGCTGCCTCCATTTTTTCCTATCCTGACATACCTCTTTCAATTCATTCTTATCCATCACCCTTTTCATGCATTTTCTTCTTTTACGCTCACTTTGTACATCCCATTCTTTCACAATCTCCTCAATCTGATCACTCCATACTTTTCTCGGTCGTCCTTTACCTCTTTATCCTTTCACACTTTCTTTGTATATATACTTTGACATTCATTCTTTCCACATGCCCAAACCATCTCATCACATTCTTTTGTACCTTAATTTTCACATCTTCTTTCAGCTTACATTATTTCTTAACCCATTCATTCCTCTGGCAGTAGCTATATTTAAAGTACATACATAACTACGTGAACAGAATAATATTGCAGGTGAGAAATGCGCGCTGGTTTTGTCAGTTGTGTCGAGAAGGCATTGGGAAATTAGCATGGAGACGTGGACAGAATGGAGGATCACTAACGCAAGATACACCTTGGAGACACCGAGATTGTGATTTACTTTAGCATTCACACGTATCTATAAGAAAAAAAAAGATAGGTATCTAAGTGCTACTACGTTCACCAACGAGATAAGGAATCTAAATATGTAGGCATCTAAGGGCTACTACGTTCACCAACGAGATAAAGAATCTAAATATGTAGGCATCTAAGGGCTACTACGTTCACCAACGAGATAAGGAATCTAAATATGTAGGTATCTAAGGGCTACTACGTTCACCAACGAGTTGATTCGTCGAAGGTTACACTTGGATTGCTTGACTCTAGCCTTTGGCACGCAAGGATTACTTGCTTGGGGATGGTCAGAGCTTTACAAAACAAAAATTTGTTAATGGCGCTACAGAGCAACTCGAGCCTTGGCCTCCTTTAATTTCGGCCTCAAATTCCGCCTGCCCTCCGACGCTGTTCACAAACTCGCAATCTGCAGAAGCTGATCGCATCCTTCTCCATTTTGTCACTCCACTTTTGGCCTGAGTTTTTCTGTTGCTATAAGAGATCTTTCAACTATACTCGTATTGTTACGAACTTATGAGCCCGATTGCGTGGCTTGCTTATGTGTGTGTGTCCGCCTCTAGTATATACTGTATAATCTACTGTGAGTTTGAATGTGTGCATGTGCCAAGGCACGTGGATTTTGGTATGCGTAAATAGAATAGTATGGAACAATACAGAGGTGTGTGGAGCGGTTCACTTTAGAAGGGTCTGGAATATGCGAGAGGCGTCCGTTTAGACGCTATATATTTGGACCGCAATTGTGTCGATAGAAGTCGATAAGCCAAGAGCTAGAAATCAGTACATTGTAATCCTTGACATTGTGTAAAATAAATCTTGAAAAATAAATTGCAGTTTGATTAAAAGAATCCAACTAAAATCATAACAATATTAAGGACATCAGCATTTCCCAAAATTTGGCTACTCTTGTAACATTTACACGAGTCAATGCCAATTGTTGTTCCGGCCTGCTTTAATTCAATTGCTTTACTCCCTGGGTGATTTGGAAGGTATCTGTCAATGCTCCTTGCACGCTTGCACCTATACCCAACTTTTGTGTCCATCAGCTTCGGTGGTATCTGAGTATCAGATATTGTTTTTTCTTCTGTCTTTGCTATTAAAGCCTCGCTTAAAAACCATAGGATTACAAAAATACGCATAAAAATGGATACAGTATCAAGGAAACAGAAAAGCAATCAATTGCTACCTCGGGAAATAAAATCATGTCAATAAAAAAAAGCGTTTGAATTTGTTTCTCATGCAGGTAAGGGTGGAAGGTGAGCCGCATTTGGCGCATTAAACATTACGATCGGTCATAAAGTACAAGCTCTACCCGCCAACTTATCGGGAAGTTAAAATTAAATATTCAGAAGGGATGGATGGCGGTGATGGTGGGGCGGGAATCTCGGCGATAAAATGTGACTGGGCGCATGTGAAGACATTCTAATTTCAGTCTTGGGAAGGTTTGAAAAGGTGTTTATGGCGCCGAGTTGTCTTCCAAGAGAAATTTTATGGTGAAAAATTAAAGTAAATCACTTAATTATTATTAATCACGTATCTGAACTAAAAGACTGGTATGCGAAATGACAATGAAAATATTTAGGCTCATTAGACTTGAATGGTTTTAAGCAATGGTATGAAACACATGGGTCATGTGTGACATCCTGTTTAAACGGTTTATTATAAATGAAGACATGAAGATCCTTCGCCGACCCAATTTCACAAGAGGAACTAGTCCTCTTAGGGAAATGTACCTTGAGGAGGACTTAGAAACCATAAATAAATAATGAAAAGCAAATAAATTAAATGAAAGAAGTATGTAAAGACCGAAAAAATTGACAGTTTACCTGTGATCAAATTTTAATTTTGCATATTTAGTGTCATTTTATTTCGTAGATTTATTTAATGTGTTGTTGTTTTTATATGGTTTCTAAATGTTTGTTAACAGATCTATGCAACTTAGATACCTACGTGAAAAAACGTGACAAAGCTACACAAATATAGTGTAACTTCTTACCACTTTCTTCTCGAGGGCGTCGCTTGTGGCGAGTGGAATCTATTTATTTTTACAGTAAAGGGGGCCGGCCTTACGCCATTCACTTCAGTTGAAGTGTGGGTTTCCCAGCTCCCGTTTTTTGTGAAAGCTGAGTAAATCTTACCAGTATTTTTACTTTGGGTTTGAAATAAACACCAAAACGGAAAATCATTTCTGACACACTCGGTGGGATTTGAACCCGAGCTCTCGGCATGGAATACAAGCACTCTACCAACTGAGCTTTCAACGGGACAAATTATAGATTATATAGTGGTGGTCGACCACATACCAACCTTTTAGTTAATGAACATGATACATTATCCATAAAAAGAAACCAAAATAAATATAAGTTTTCAAATTGGTTAAGTGAAATAAGTGGTAAAAAACAAGGTTTTTTTGATTTTAGTTTTTAAAAATAATTTTATTGTTTTTTTAAATTATCCTTTTTTAAAATAAATATGTTGAGTTCACCGTGTTTTATACCAACCTATTTGTTGTTAAAAATGTAAGAAGTATATACGTGAGTAAATCAAAATAAATATGTTTAGTTCACCTTGTTTTATACCAACCTATTTGTTGTTAAAAATGTAAGAAGTATATACGTGAGTAAACCAAAATAAATATGTTTAGTTCACCTTGTTTTATACCAACCTATTTGTTGTTAAAAATGTAAGAAGTATATACGTGAGTAAACCAAAATAAATATGTTTAGTTCACCGTGTTTTATACCAACCTATTTGTTGTTAAAAATGTAATAAGTATATACGTGAGTAAATGGCTGGCTGTTGGCTCGACAAGTAAGAAGAGTATTATAAAAAGCAAGGAAAGCAGCTCTCTTGGAGGCACTCTGTATTGTCCAAGGCTGCTGCACGAAAGCCCAGTCTCTCAAGCAGCGCCGGTCTCAAAGGAAAATATTATCATTGTTCTTATGACTTTTCTCGTGACGTCACGGAGGAAAATGAATGCAAAATAAACTCAAGTTCCAACATGCATAATTTCATGTTTTGACAGGAAATATTACCCCACTGCGACAATTTAAAAATGATAAATTTGATTATATTGTCATGTTATCGTTAAATTCAAAATTAACAGTTTGAAACTTTTCTTGGTGACCTGTTATGCTCCTGTTGATTCAGAGTGTATGAGGTGAAAATGAGTTTTTGGAATGAGCTGAATGCGGTTGTGCATGAAAGGAAGAAGAATGAAAACATTGTAATTTTAGGTGATATGAATGGATGGATAGGTGCGCAGAGGGATGAATGTTTGAAAATTATTGGTCCTGGTGGGAGAGGTGTAGTCAATGATAATGGGCGACATCTGATTGCTTTGTGTGCGGAGCACAGTCTTTTTGCATCGAATACTTGGTTTCGGCATAAGGATGTGCATCTGTACACGAGGCAGATTGTGGGAAGTCGCACAATCATTGACTACATCTGTGTGGATGAAAGACTGAGAGGAGCCGTAAGAGATAGCCGTGTCTACCGCGGGCCTGAAATAGGCAGTGATCACTATCTCTTATGTGCTAAAATAATGCTTGGTGAAGTAAGAAAGAAGAAACGCAAGAAGCAAGTAAGAATGACTAGAATAAAAGTGGAAAGGCTGAATGAAGAAAATGTGAAAGAGAAGTATGTATCAGAGCTCCACAAAATTTTAAGTGTAAATGAACTTGAGAAGAATGTGTGTGGAAAAGATATTGAAAGCATGTGGAAAGATCTGAAGGAAGGAATGATTGAATGTGCTAAAAAAGTATGTGGGGTAACGAAAGGTGGAAAATTGAAAGGAGATGCCTGGTGGAATGATAGAGTGAAAGAAGCTGTGAAAGTTAAGAAAAAGTGTTATGAAAATTGGCTGAATGATAGAAATGATAGAAAGCTAGAAGACGAATATAAGATAGCTAAGAGAATGGCAAAGACTATAATTTATAAAAGCAAGATGAATGAACAAAGAAAGATTGATGAAAGGATTAACAAAAGTTTCACCGACAGTAAGAAGGAATTTTGGAGGTGGATCAATGCGGATAGAAATAAATCTTCTGCATTGACCACTCCGGGAGTCAAAAGTGCTGCCGGTGAGATGGTATGGGAGAATGAAGAAGTATGCAAGAGATGGAAGAACTATTTTCAAGAAATTTTTGGCCAGGGTGAAAGAAGAATTTATGAACAGACAGATGAAGAGAATGAATTGAAGATTTTGAAAGAAGAAATGAAAGTGTCTATTTCACGTCTGAAGAATGGGAAGTCTGCTGGGTTTGATGGTATAAATGGTGAAATGTTGAAAGCAGGAGGTGAATGTGTGATAGATTGGATGTTTGAATTATGTAAGCTTTGTGTGAATGCAGGAGTAGTACCGATGGATTGGAGGAAGGCAGTCATTGTTCCCATTTACAAAGGTAAAGGGGACAAAAAAGACTGTCAGAACTTCAGACCAATCAGTCTACTCAGTATACCAGGAAAAGTCTTCTGTAAGGTGATTATAAAAAATGTGATTCTGACTACTAGCAAAAGGGTTTCCGATATACAGTCCGGCTTTATGGCCGGTAGAGGCTGTGTTGATCAGATTTTCACTCTACGACAACTTGTTGAAAAACAATTGTCGGTGAGGGGGAAACTATTCACGGCCTTTGTGGATCTGGAAAAGGCTTTTGACTCAGTGGACAGAGGTATGTTGTGGGATGTTTTGAAAGCATACGGAGTGAATGGAGCTCTACTCAATGCGGTGCATGCGAACTATGAGAATAGTATGGCCTGCATTCGTATTGATGGTGAGTATAGTGAATGGTTTGAAGTTTTTAAGGGTGTAAGGCAAGGATGTGTGATGAGCCCATGGCTATTTAACATAGTCATGGACAAGTGTGTTCGAGATGCTAGACTTGATGATTGTGGATTAATGATAGGAGAGAGCAAAGTAAGCGTTCTACTGTATGCGGATGATGCAGTCCTTGTATCTGATTCAGCAGTGGAATTGCAAATGATGCTCTCTAGATTGAACGAAGCTTTGAAAGGTAATAATTTGAAGTTGAATGCAAGAAAGACGAAAGTTTTGATTTTTGAAAGAGATGATGAAAATATGAATTATGAATTTAAAATTAATGGAATGAATGTTGATGTTGTAAATGAGTTTGTATATTTGGGAAGTAAGTTTGAAAAAGATGGAAGAATGGCCGGTGAATTTGAAAGAAGAATAATGAAAGGCAGGTGTGTACTGGGTGCGACCGCTTGCATCGCCAGGAACCAAAATCTCTCAAAAAATGTTAGATTGGCGGTGCACGGTGGTATACTAGTGCCAACCTTGATGTATGGAAGTGAAGCCTGGACGGTGAGTGAAAGGGAAATTAGTAAAGTCCATACAGTAGAAATGGACTATCTAAGAAGTATGATTGGGAAAAAACGAAGCGACAGGGTGAGGAATGATTTTGTAAGAGAAGAATGTGGTGTAAGGGAAAGTGTGAAAGTGAAGATTAAAAGAAGTATGTTAAGATGGTTCGGGCATTTGGAGAGAATGAGTGATGAAAGATTGACGAAAAAAGTATATGTTGCTAGAATAGATGGATGTCGTGGTAGAGGAAGACCGAGAAAAGTATGGAAGGATCAAATTTCAGAAATAGCGAATGAATGGGATATCCAGAGTCATAATAAAAGGAGGACTTGTATGAAAAAGGTTATGACTCTGGATGAAATGAAAGAAGTATGCAAGGACAGGAAGAAGTGGCGGCTAATCTGCAATGTTGATTTCTAATGTTGGTGTATTCATTTGCTACATTTTTTTTTGCATAGGAAATTTTTTACTTTTTTTGTATAGATTTCTTTGTAAGGTTTTGTTCTTTTTTATATTTAAATGTAATTTATTATTCATATTCCTTGACTTATAGGTTGATATGAGGCTGACCACCCATACTGTAAAAAATGGTTCACTTTGCCAATGTCACCCCTGTTTCAGGGAAGGTCGGCAAAAGTTGTGGGGCTTATGTTCATTTGAGGTTTGGATTTTATTTGTAAGTACACATTCAGCATTTGTAAGCGCGAACTACACTTGTTGGTTTGTGGGCATACATCTGAGAGCTTTAAATGAATATATCCTTGCAACTTAGATTATAGATTATAGATCGTTCGTTGGAAAAGAAATAAGATTTTCTTTAAATACCCAAAGGACTCTGCAGATCATCACAAAAAAGGGTGTCTTCTGAAGACGTGGGCTACGACGAATATCTATAATCTAAGTTGCAAAGATATATTAACATTTAAAGATCATATAAGCCCACAAACAAACACGTGTAGTTCGCGCTTACAAATGCTGAATGTGTACTTACAAATAAAATCGAAACCTCAAATGAACATAAACCCTACAACTTTTGCGGACCTTCCCTGACACAGGGGTGGCATTGGCAAAGTGAACCATTTTTTTACAGTATCGAGAATAATAAAAGCTCTCTTACAAAGGTTCGTCAGATATCCGAAAAGTTTAATTAATTTTAATAAGTAAAAAGTGATGAATAGAAGACATTAAAAGAAATAAATAAAGGCTCGTGTTTGGGTTGACGCTTTGTGGCGACAACCGAGCTAACAGAGGGCTCTTCAAATGTGATTCACTTTAAAACGGCACATTATTTTATTTGTATAAAAAAAAAAGGTTTTAAGTGAGTTTTCTCAATTTAAACGAAATGGCTTTTTACAGGAAACGTAACGGAATCTTAGCCAAGTTTACTTTTGCTTTGAATGTGTTCGTTGACATTATGAAAATATTAGGTCGGGGAAAAAGTCTTTTCGCATATAGTATGTATATCTTTGACTGTTCTATTTGTCCGGCTGGTTTTCATCACATTAAAAAGGGGAAATTTAAAAAAAAGAATCAAATCGGGGGAAAATTTTGTTTCGCGATATTTTTCATTTGTTATTTTCTGTCAAAATGAGCGAATCGAATAAAGAAATTTGATCCATTTAAAAATTTTATTACAAAAAAGGGAAAAATGCAACGCAAGCCACCTAATGGACCTAATGCAGTGTCAGTAGGAGTAGCACAAAGTTGGTTTAAGCGTTTTCAATCTGGGAATTTTGATGTCAAAGATGCACCTCGCTCTGGTCGCCTAAACCAATTTTCATATAAAATGCGAAGAAACTTTTTCCCCGACCTACTATGTAATTAAAGCGCCTTCTCTCTGCTATGACGTTTCCCATTCACCATTCAGAGAGCTGCGTTTCCCCTGCCCCAGTTATGATGAATATGAAAGGATATAAGAACAAATAGGAAATATCTGGGCTGGTAGTCTCATCACCACGGTAATTCTTACCTACCGAATATCGGTAATATTTGTATGAAGACTAATCGGCTCTTCACTTGCGGCCATCTTGGATTGATAGATCTTCGTACAAATATTACCGTGGTGATGAGACTTCCAGCCCTGGTTACATTTTCATAAAAGTCGTTGTCAGTAAGTAGTCGGTTGGTAGAATGCTTGCATTCCATGCCGAGAGCTATGTTTCGATCCCCACCTAGGTTTTCAGAAATTATTTCACTTTTCAGTGCTCATATCAAACCAAAACTAATAAAACCAGCTAAGTTTACTCATAATGAGTAGCTTCCCCGTCAGGAGCATGAAAACCCTCACTTCACGTGAAGTGGTTGGCGTAAGCCCGGCTCTCTTATCTGTGAAAAATAAATAGGTTCCAATCGCCACCTTTCGGAGACAACGCGACATTTCAGCTTACTTTCGTTATTACAATTTATTTGATAAAATCTATTATCTAAGTTGCAAAGATATATTAGGTACATTAAAGATTTATATTAAATGTATTCCCACAAGCAGACACGTATAAGTTCGCGCTTAAACATGTCGCACGTGGAATATAAAAACCCAATCCCAAGTGAACATAAGCCCTGCCCTGCAACTCTTGCCGACCTTCCCTGAAACAGGGGGGACATTGGCAAAGTGAACCATTTTCTTACCGTATGGGTGGTCGGCTTAATGCCAACCTATAAGTCAAAGAATTGATTACCCAAATCCAAGCAATCCATGGTTAACCAAAATTGAGTTAAAGTGCACTCTGGCACATTAAGTTAGCCGGTGTGCTGTGTGTAGTATGGTACTGTGTACTGTACATTATGGAGGTACGCATTAAGCTGAGAGGATATTACATTAGGAAGCTAAGTGAGTGCATGCGCTTAGCGCGACTGTACACTGCTTCACTAACACTTCCCTACTAAGTAGGTGCAAACTTAACAGAATAAAAGCATGTTGGTATGTGTGTACTTAGTTAATGATTTAATCTGAATATCACAATTGGATTATTTATTGCTAACTGTAGCTCTGTCGTCATTTCGTCAGGGGTGAAATTGAAGACCTTGGCAGAAAAATACAAATGAAAATCTAAATCTAAGCTGCAAAGATATGTATCATTTGAGATTCATATTAAATGCATTCCCACAAGCAGACATGCATAATTTCGCGCTTACACATGCTGCATGTGGACCTACAATATAAAAACCCCAATCTCAAATGAACATAAGCCCTGCAACTCTTGCCGACCTTCCCTGAAGCAGGGGTGACATTGGCAAAGTGACCCATTTTTTACAGTATGGGTGGTCAGCCGCATACCAACCTATCAGTCAAGGAGTACAAGCAATTAATACAATCAAATATTTAAAACAAATAAATTCTAAGCAATTTAACAGTACAAAATTACAAAACTACAACACATATTTTTTAAATTTAAAAGCCTCAGCTTTAACCGCCAGCATTACAGATCAACCGCCATTTCTTTCGATCCTTGCATACTTCTTTCATTTCATCCAGAGCCATAACCTTTTTCATACAAGCTCTCCTTTTATTATGACTCTGGATATCCCATTCATTCGCTATTTCGAAAATTTGGTCCATCCATACCTTTCTCGGTCTTCCTCTTCCACGACATCCATCAATTTTCGCAGCATATACTTTCTTCGTCAGTCTTTCCTCATTCATTCTCTCTAAATGTCCAAACCATCTAAGCATACTTTTTTTAATCTTTACTTAATAACCCTTATCTTGGCAAAGTCCTATTTTTACAAATACTTACTATTTTTTTTGGTTGTTCCTTGTAATATGGTTAGTCTTGATGGAAAATTGTGCAAGAAAAAAATCTTAACTTTTTATTATGGTATATTTTTATATGTTACACCTGTGTTACAATGCCAAACTGTCAACAAAACACAATTGTTGCAAATAAGTTACATTGCCAATAACATATAAGTATAATTTTAATAATAATTTCAAACAGAATAATCATACAAGAAAGGAAACTGATATTTAAAACATAAAAATCAATTGTGAATTACAAAGTACAAATTTCTACAATTAAAAAATGTAATTGAAGACAGGAAAATAAAAAAAAACCTATTTTTTATGATGAAAGTCGTAAAAACAATTTCTATTCTCTGTAAAACAAAGTCTGATTTTCCACTTGTCACACTCCACTGAGGTAATGCCCTTTGAACACAATCGACACCGACCTCTGCTTGTGCCATGAATCGGAAAATGACTCATATTATCAAAACGTATATCTTGATCGGGTTTTGGTTCCACATGTGCTCTTTTAGGTGGGGTTAAATCAGTGGATATTGAAGGAGAGCTTGGACAAAACAATTGACGTTTTTTTTGTTGCATTCTATTGAGCAACAAAAGCTGTTTTGCTAAACGTCCTTTAAACTCCTTTAGACGAACAGTTTTGGTCCCCTGAGGAGCTTCCCTGCGGTATAGAAGCCATGCGTTATTTACACAAATATCTAAGATTTGTGCAAATATAGCCAAGTACCACCTGTGTGATCTCATATTAGTGGAGTAAAGTGAAACCAGCATATCAGCCAGATCAACGCCTCCCATGTGCATGTTGTAGGATTTTATAACTCCTGGACAAGGAATATCCACTTTGGCGTTTTTCTCCTTTACAAATCTTTTCACAGTAGATGTGGGCTCGGCACCAATGAAAGAGCTTGCTAAAATAACAGTTTTATTGTCGACCCATTTGATCAACGTCACTTTGTTTTCATTATCAGAGTATTGTCTCCATGCTCCGCGGCCATCTTTTTTCAATAATTTGTCGGAAATCACGGGACAACCTCGTATGCGATTTGATCGTAATGTGCCCAAACTTAATATGCCATATTCAAACCGCAGATGTTGAATTAGCTCCAACGAGCTGAAATAGTTGTCGAAAAATACAGCAGTGCAAGGCTTATTTTTAATGGATTGGCAAAGAGCTACAACAGTCATCCCACCGAACCCCAAAGTTTCTTCATTATTTTTAAAGGTAACATTTCTAAACGTGTCTTCTCCACCATACAATATAATATCATAGACTATTCCCGACACACCAGCCCTAACAAATGCTTTGAAGCCCCATTTTTTAGGCTTAGACTTAATGTATTGTCGTCTTGACCCGGCCCGAGTTCCTTTATAAGGAATCATCATCTCGTCTATTGACTGCCGTTTTTCTTCAGCTATGGTGCCGAATTTTTGCCTCACATGTTCTAGAAGAGGTCTTATTTTGAAATACCTGTCGTCATTTACATCATCGTTATTGACAAAATGTAAGCTCCTTCTTAGATGCTGATATCTTTTCAGTGGCATTATAGATGCCACTTTTTCAAATCGTAATTCTTCTGACCAATAGTCTGTGTACGCAGACATTGGCACAATACCCATCAGCAATTCGATGGCCAAAAAGTCCTTTATTTCATTCTTGTTAGTATTTATACATTTGTTGAATTTTTGGACCGAATATAAATTTGTATTAAACTCAATATCATCAATTAAGCTGTCATCAAAAAATCGTTGAAAATATTCAAGATACGAGTATTCTGTGCTGTCATTGACATCATGCAAGTCTTCCGGAATAATAACGTTGTGTAAAAAAATTTCAAGAGTCCATTCATAGGTTTTTTTTTTAATACATATTTTGCGTTGTTTTTGTCTAATTGTAGATGGTATGGAAGGTCGTCCTACAGATCGAAGTGTTTGTTGTTGGGTATATAAATGGTTAGGTGTAGAAGTTGATGGCTGATTTTCCATCACCTGATTGCTTGAGGAAATGATTTCTTCTGGATTTCCAACAAAGAGATATTCTATGTCTTCAATATCAACAGCTTCTTCAAAAACGGTGTGCTGTTGTAGCGCAGTTTCCTTATCCAAAATATTTTCAATATCAGATTCTGAATCATCATCAGAATCTTGTCTTGGCTTGGGCAATAAAGCCATTATTTTTTCAGCTCTAGAGCGGTAATACCCTTCCATCTGAAAGAGAAAAATACTTTTTAAATACAATAAATCAATTTTGTTACTGAAAAATAATAATTTAAAAAAATAGCAATGAATTAAAATAAATATGTTTATATTACTCCAACAAATGAGTTGGCAATGTAATACGGGTGTTACAGAACATATTCATTAGTCAATTGGCAATGTAACAAGGGCGTTACATGACTCATTCTTTGGCCAACTGGCAAAGTAACACCGGTGTACAATTTATATAAAACATAAAAAAGGCTACTGAATGAACTTAGTCCGGTCGATAGCTCAGGTGGTAGAGTGCTTGCATTCCATGCCGAAAGCTCGGGTTCGAATCCCACCGAGGGTGTCAGAAATGATTTCCCGTTTCGGTGTTTATTTCAAACCCCAAAATAAAATACCGGCAAGGTTTACTCAGCCTTCACAAGAAATGAGTACCAGCACTCTCGGGAGCTGGGAAACCTCCACTTCAACTGAAGTGGTTGGCGTAAGGCCGGCCCCCTTACCTGTAAAAATAAATAGGTTCAACTCGCCACATGCGAACCCTTCGGGGATAACGCGGCAAGAAGTTACACTATATGTGTAGCTTAGTTGCGTTGCGTTTGCGAATGTTTCTATAATTCAAAACAAATACAATATTTTCAAAACCAAATAACTAATAAATAAAATGATTCGAATACTTTTTATCTAAACTTAGTGATTGATAAGATATTTCAAGATTACTTACCCCTATTTTTGAATCGCTGCAACGTTGTCCAGACATGTTGACTTACTTATATTTGACAGCTTGTAATGTTACAAATATTCATCACTAGATGGCTCCACTGCACACAATAATGGATGTGTAGCATTTTGATGTGTTATCACATATAAAATAACGTTGGAGTGTAGAGGAAAAAAAATAAAAAATCCTTAAGCAAGTGTAACACCCGTGTTACACCGCTAAGATAAGGGTTAAAAACAGATAGGTAATAATAAAGCAACCAAACAGGTTCAAGCCATTCTTTCCTCAGTCTTCCTTTTCTCGCCTTGCTTTTCCCTCCATTTCACCATATTCTTTTGCAACTATAAATTTCATATCCTTCTTCAGCATGCATTTATCTTTTTCACTTCTTTCATTCATCACTCTGCCCATGCGTGTTCTTCTCTTTTTCCCACTCTTAAAATTCTAGTCATTTGCAATCTCGCTTATATGAACATTAATTTCTTAGCCACCCCTGTTTCAGGGAAGATCGATAAAACTTTTCGGGCTTATGTTCATTTGAGATTTGGGTTTTAATGTTGTAAGTTCACATGCGCCATGTGTAAGCGCGAGCTAACACGTGTCTGCTTGTGAGCATACATTTAATATGAATCCTGAATGTTAAAATATCACTGCAACTTAGATTATAGGATTATGAAAGCCAATATTTACTCACACATTTAAAATTACTTTCGATTGACTCCACTGTAGCCCCTCACTTTATTTGTATTCCATTCACATCGTATTATAACTCACATCACACGAAGTTAAATTATAATAATAACAAATGCACTTTTTCATATCAAATTCACAACACTTGAATGAAAAACATCATGTTTTCAATACAACGGTGGAGGTAATAATTTTAACACAACCATTAAAAAACTATGGACTCTGCACTAATTTGAATTCAGAACTTAGTTGATGGCGGGCAAGCTTCACACTTGTATGGGACTGCCATCCGTCGCGTCGTAACCGATAATAAAATAATTGTTTGCATTTTCCCTAGAAGCCCGACCGTATGCCGTCATATTTTCATCTATGTCAATTCATGTGCGGACTTCATTTTAATTAAATATGAGTGCAAACAGTGACCCTAACCTGAATCATATTAATGTAACTTTTACTCTTTTCCGATATATTCGTTGATTTAATATTATTTTAAATCGTTCGTTCAGCTTGTACCAGGGACACGACTTGCCCGTAGAGGAAATTCCGGAATTATTGTAGTAAGGACGAAATTTTACTCCCAATTGAAGGCACTTAAACATCAAACAACGCCCATGTATATGAAGTTGATGACGCACGGAACAATGGAACTGTTTCAGTGATAGCTTTATCACTGGAGACTTTTTTTAACATATAGGAGGTAAAACGGAACGCAACTGAACTGCACGTATAGTTCAACTTTATACCACGTTGTGTCTCTAAGTGATTTACATTTGGAGAGAGAAATCTTAAATGCTTGTAATTGGTAGATTTTACATAGAAATAGCATCGTCATATCTTAGGCACGACTACCCAGATTTTGGCCTCATTGATCAACCGCAGCCACCACTGCTTGTACAACGCCTTCCTCCTCCAGTCGTATTTTCCTATCGCACGGCAGTCTTCCAACACTCCGTTCAGCCACCTTAATCTGAGCCTTTCCATCGTCCTGCACCCATTTGGGTCTGTCATCACAACCATCTTTGATAAAGTATTAATTATTTTTAAGGAATCCTGTGCGGGAGGCTCCCCTGGAAGGGTGCCGCAGAGGTGTTGCTAGAAGTATAATGTTCGATTACCCCATCAAACCAATTTTATGAACACCCTTGGATCACCAATTAGTTCGGATAATCGACGCTCTACTATATATGTTGTATTTACATTTATTTGTCAATTTTTCGGTACTCAGAATTATCTATGTAAACACGTACATTGTGAACATTCAACAGCGTTGTCGAGGTTCCGGAAAGCGTCTAATTGCTCTCGACTATTTAGTGATCTTGTGCATAACCATAATATAATTATGTCCGCTCAACTAGAAAACCGTGAAGCAAATACAAAAACTAACCTATAAAATTTTACCAAAAAATATACGGAATCTACAACTCTCACTATAAGCGCTGTTTTAGTTTGCATACAGGTTTTTGTAGAACGATACGTTTTGGTTTCAACGTACAGCTTTACACTCGGGGTACTGATATCAGCTGTTATCGTGTTGAATGCCTAAACTACGTAAATATTGACGCATACGATACGTGCAATAATAACCTAATATTAAAACGGACATTGAATGCTCTTTTGTGTTTTTATTGAATAATTCGTACAGGTTTTCTAAATCTGAGTTTCAGTAGTATAAGATGCAGGTGAGGTAGGATAGAGGCCCTTTAGAATGGCGGATATATACATCGTGCTGTATATATAATATCGTGCTTGAGGCAATAATCACCAAAACATTCAATTTAAAAGTATTCAATCGTATGCAATTTGGCTCTATCTGCCGAGGCAAATACTTTACAAGACGGTCGGTACTGCACTACGAGTTGGATCTTGAAGTTTTTAATAAGGCACTAAATACCACGCATGGTAAACGAAAGCTTGCACCAAACTGTGGTGAGAGAGTCGTGTGAGCTGCATAAAAAAGTTCCTCTTGATTCTGTACACAAAACTGATGAATACGAGTATTTATAGCTTTCTCATGTACTCTTTCCTCTTTTTATCAGTTCAAACATTGCGGTAGGTCCTTAGTGACCTTTTTTAATCAATCGTTTGCAGATGAGTTTTTTTTAAGGGATGAACTACAAAGATCATGTTTTCCCAACAAGATGAAGAATGTCTCATAAAAAAGTATGAGCATTTCATCGATTTTCTAATATTAAATTTTGTTCAATGTCTACACTTTACATATCTGCAATGAATGATCATCGTATTTTGTCCCATTCATCAAAGTTCTGTTCTGTTTGTCACTCCCAGTTGTCAATTAGGCGGCAAAAGCGTAACATGTCATCTGTCATCCGACTACTGAAATGGGATGCATTATTAATTTAACTGTAATACAGATGCATCGAAATAACCAACTCCCAGATAAAGTGGTGGAGTATAATGAAACACACACCAGCTTACTATTTTGTGTGAATCACACCTCAAGAGTCGTCTGCGAACTCGGCCCTTGCTCTTCGATGCTCTTCGCTGGGTGGAAATTAATAAAGATCCATCTAGTAAAACAACAATTAGGTATTTCTTGAGTAATTGATGCTTTCTACACCGACGAGCAAAAGCTCGCAAAGGGCTCTCGAGGTGTGATTCACACAAAAACAGCGCTAACCATGATTTATTTTATTTATTCTCGTAAGATTATTTCTATCCTTTACTTTTAGTTTAAAGTCCCTGGGCTGGAAGTCTCAACACCACGGTAATTCTTGCCTACCGAATATTGGTAATATTTGTATGAATACTAATAAGCTGTTCACTTGCGGCCATCTTGGATTGGCAGGTCTTCATTAAAATATTACCAATATTCGGTATGTAAGAATTACCGTGGTGATGAGACTTCCAGTGTTTTTATGAGTCCTTGCACCGTTTGTTTACAGTCCGTGTATATTTACAATTCCACTAGTAGGTTACAAGTTACAGATATTGCACAAGCACAAACACTATATTGTACTGTTAGTACAGTCGACCATATCACCGGACGTGACGCAGAGACGCACTACGTAAAAATACTTGTCGCGGTAACACTCGTCTGGTTCTTGACTTTCGTTTTCTCTCCAGTACCCTAACCATAAAACATAACGTTTAAACACAAACATCGAGTTTTACTAAATGCGTATGAAATCTGAAACAGCGCCTCCAGTTTCCAGAGGATGTGAAAGTAAGCGTACAAAAGAATGCAATGAAATGGTTTAGATATGTAGAAAGAATGGATGATGAATGACTGGCAAAGTGTGTATACATAGGAAATGTGAAAGGACCAGAAAGAGCGAGTAAATCATGTATTGGTCAGATTGGTGAAATTGAGAAAGAATACGATGTACAGAGTGAATTTAAACGAAAGAAATGTATGGAAAAAGACATGGATATGAATGAATTAAAAGAGGTTACAAGGAATGACAAAGTGTATTTCCAGAGGATTGTGAACGGAAAAACATAGGTGAAATTGTGAAAGGATGGGATAAGTGGAGTGAATGTGCAAGAAGGAAATGTATAAAAAAGGTCCTGGATGTAAATGAATTAAAAGAGGTACGCAAGGAATGACAAAGTGTATGTACTTCTAGAGAAATGTGAACGGAAAACCATCGGTGAAATTGTGAAAGCATGGGATAAGTGGAGTGAATGTACAAGAAGGAAATGTATAAAAAAAGGTGATGGATGTGAATGCATTGAAAGAGGTATGCAAGAAAAGGAAGAAATCGAGGCAACCGGCCACGCCTAGCGGAATAGCGACAGAGTTACATTTACAGAGTCGATACATTATTTGGGAAAAGTCAATGGTTGAGTTTGATAGTTGTGTTTTCTACTCGGGGCACAGACTACAGATATAATGATGACGGTGATATGTTGGCGGACGAGCGGCTGGACGGGGACTGAGGGCAACTTGTGCTGGCGAGAAGTGCGTGAGTGTGTGTGCGTGCATGCGCGTGTGTGTGTGCGATAGTGGCGTAGGGCTGGGATAAGTCGAAAGGCAACCGAGATGTCATTCATTGCATGGAGGAGTATTACAAACATTGCATTGAGTGTATTATATGATTACATTGCTCTGAATTTAGCCTAACAGTTTGTCAAACTATAAATAAAGCTCTCATAGCCATCGGTACCCTTAGTACGAGTTGCAAAACATGAGTAAAGTAAAGTTTACGGAGAGTATTAAAGAGTGAGTTTCCCCAAAATCTGCCGTTTTTGTTTCTTACACTTTATGGTATTAGCAAAAGAGTTACAGTTATGAAGAAAATCAAGTGCAAACAAACAAAAACGGCAGATTTTGAGGAAAACCACTTTTTACTACTTTCCGTAAATTTTACTTTACTCATGTTTTGCCACTCGTACTCAGAGTACGGAAGAAAAAATAAAAATAAGACGTTTTCGTGTCTTCTGTCAGTTCAATACCTCTCTGTGTTGTACCGACCTCCGACCAAGAAGGTTGAGTTGTGGCGCGTGTAAATTTCGACCAATATATTATGGCGTGTTAAAAACAGCGACCTTGATTTCTGCGAGTTGTAGTCCTCTCCGGTGTTTCTCCTTCATCTTGATTCCCAATCTCCGTCCGGATTCCTACCAATATAATAAACTTAATTTGATGAAAAATAACCACTTACATTAAAAAAAAATGTACGTTCGGTCGATAGCTCAGTTGTTAGAATGCTTGTATTCCATGAGGGCTAGCCTCGAATACAATAACTGCATACAATTTCGTGTCTTTAAAAAGGTTGCCAATTTTTCACGGTACGTATCTCTGAATCTATAAAACCTACAGAGCTGTAGTCGATATTAAATTTTAGTAAAAGAGTAACGCACGACTTATCAAAACAATTACCTACTAAGCTTTTCGAAGCTGCAAATTTGGTTTTACACTAAATCTATCCTAACATACACAAGATCAGAATAGTTCAATTATTTGCAACATCCGATGTTTCTGATGACTGGCCTAGCCAGAACAGAATCTATTTATAATTAATTAAATACGTTAACAATTAGTATTTTCCGTCATTAAAGTTTCGAAACTGTTGTCCCCAAGACCAACAACATGACCAAAACACTTTCGTTGTTATTCACACGCAGCAAATCCATGGTCCAACTGCCACTTAACATGAAATTTCCATACACAAAATACTATGATTCATAGGTCAGCTATACAGGTACATCAAATGTGTTGTGGATAACCCTTTTTGAGTCTAACACTTTGAAGGGAAGGTGGTGACGTCTATGACAAAAGTAAAAACTCACAAATCCCGCGATTGTTCTGGAAGGTCAGCCCTTATTGGGAACCTCAGCGCGACCGCAATATCAGATTGCCTCCACTGCTTTCCGCAAGTCGTGCGCCGCACATGACACACAAGCGCGCTCTCATATCACTTTCAAAGTCGAAACTTGCCAAATCAAAATGGCCATCTATCTATACTCGCACTTGTGGGATAAACCTAGCTGTAGGTACCTTAGTCTAAAACATAATGCTATGATTTTACTGGGCTCTCTTTTAATTAAACTGCAATTATTTATTTTAACATAATTTATTTTACACAATTTGGTTCACAATTTACAACAATTGATTTCCAGCTCTGGCTTTCGAACTTTCGGACCTCAACACTTCGAACAGCCAAATAGAGTTTCCGAGGAGAAATATCAAGACGGTCTTTGGAGATCGAGCCTTCAAGGTGGCTGCTCCAACCGTATGTTACGGCATACCAGATAAACTTCGTAATATAGAGCCAGAGAGCTCATTCAGAAGCGGACTAAAGACCCACCTGTTTGCACGCTCATATGCAGCATGCGCCTTTGGGATGACCAAGAGTCATGAAAACGGGCCATACAAATCTTGAATTTGTTATTATTATTACCTTGATGGATGCTTGCAGTTACAACAATTGATTTCTAGCTCTGGCTTTCGACTTTACGGCTCAATGTTTTATCGACACTATGGCTGCTGCTCTATGGCAGTCCTCTTATATAGGTGCAAAAGAGATCTTTCTTGCATATTACAGATCATTCTTCAATCTCTCGCTCACACCAGAACGTCATTCTACGCACTACCAACATCATGGACTACTCCCAGATGATTCTACCCACACTATCGTACGTGTATAGGTGCGCGTACGTACTTTTATTTCGTAGTTCGTGACACTATCATCATTATACTAGTGCCTAGGCCCTAGACTGTTCTACATATGTATGCATGTACAGTCGCACGTGCTCCAAGTTCGTAACAGTAACGATGCTGATGAGTTGTTTTTCGGAATCTGTTGCCGTGGTCTGTGGGAGCTGAAGCTTCCGGACGTTTCGCTGAATGACTGAAGATGATGAAGTAGCCTATCGTAGACATGGGCGAAACGTCTGGAAGCTCCAGCTCCCACAGACCACGACAATAGATCCTGGAATGCAACTCTCCAGTATTATCTGCCGGCCGTGGAAGCCTGAAACTCATATAAAACATTACCTACATTTAAACTCAACCGCAGGAATTATGTGTGAAGCCTACAACGCTCATTAGAACTCATTTATAGCACAAAGAAGTCCTCCAACGAATGCCAACTATTAAGCAGAGAAAGCTTATGTACTTCGGTCACATTTTAAGAAATGAGAAGTACCGTCTCCTTCATCTTATCATACAGGGTAAGATTGAGGGGAGAAGATCTCAGGGACGCAGAAGGACATCGTGGCTGAAAAACCTGCGACAATGGTTCGGCAGAAGCACCAAGTCCCTGTTTCAAACCGCAGCATCTAAAGTCAAATAGCCATGATGATCGCGGATCTTCGATAGAAGTGACACAAAAAGAAAATAGCACAGTCATTTCGGAACTTTTCATTCAGAGTGTCATTAATAACGTTAACGCCGCTTTCTGAACCAGGACGAAACAAATTTGAGAGTAGCACCCCTCGTCACAAATTAATGATAATAATAAAGGAGGAACTAAAAAGCCGTCGGCAATTAAAAAGCTTTCAGTAGTGCTCTGGATTTCCCATTCATAATAAATGGCCGTGGAAATGATTCATCATTATATAGGTCAGTGGATTCAGCGGCGCTGGAGACGGCACGTTCATCCTGATTAAAATAACATGTTTAAATGCAACAAATAATACGCCGGATTATGTCGGAACGATTTATTTTATTCTAGCATTATATTGTTACGACTGTGTATTTGCGTGTTGTGAATTGTCTGTATAAGTGTCTGTATCAGTGTCTATATAAGTGTCTGTATAAATAAATAGATGTTAGGTACCAGTGGCGAAAGGTGAAATTTCACAGAAGGTAACCCGGTTGAAAAAGCCCCTTGTTAGTACACCACGGCAAGAAAAAAGACGTAGATGCATCTGAGGAGATACTGCCCCCCCCCCCCTAGTGGAATGGCGAATGGCGGTAAACTCGAGCTACGCCAAGACTGCATGGTTTGATGGGAAAAAAATACGTAATGTTTTTTGGTTTTAAATATTTTTTTTTTACTTTGTGGCTATATTTTTTAACTACTTTGTTGCCTCATTTTAAAGGCAAGCCGATGAAAATCGAGTTGTTGGCACCCTACGCCACTGTTAGGTACATATATTTATGAGGATTTGTATTTGTTCGAGATTGATTGATTGTTAGGTATCAATGAATGGTATATAAAGAGTCAGTCAAGAGGTATCAAAGAGTCAAAAAAAGGAGAGCTTGTATGAAGAAGGTTATGACTCTGGATGAAATGAAAGAAGTATGTAAATACAGAGGGAAATGGCGGTTGATCTGTAATGTCGGCGGCTAGGACCGGGGTTTATGAAATTAGAATTTTGTATTCTGTATTTGTTTCGATGTGTACACATATTATTTATTATTTGTGATTGAAAAATATAACTTTTTTTGTGTTAATGCACCAACCATCCAAAATATTATAACTTTTTATGTTTCTTGACTTATAGGTAGGTTGGTATGTGGCTGACCACACTTGCTGTAGAAAATGGTTCACTTTGCCTATGCCACCCCTGTTTCAGGGAAGGTCGACAAGAATTGTAGGGTGTATGTTCATTTAGGGTTTGGGGTTTTATATTGTAAGTAGGTTCACATGCGGCATGTACAAGCGCAAACCTTTACGGGTTTGCTTTTGCTTGTGATAGTGCATAAATCCCCAATGTTACATATCTTTGCAACTTAGATTAGATTATATTAGACTAGGTAGAATGTTCTGGCAGAATCTAGCAAGTAGCGTTTTTCCATGTTTTGAGAATGATCTTATTTTTTTGTATAAAATAGGGACCGAAACTCTCTGTAGCTTCAGAAATTATTCTACCACTGTACTGTGCAAGTGTGACTTGACTATATCCGAACCGAATGTCAAATAAATTGTGTAAATTAAATCACAACAGTTTTAATTAAATAGAACTACCGTAAAAACATAACAAAATATAGACTATGTTTTGTATAAACGTATGAATAGTTGATTCAAATAGACACTAAGTTTTATCCCAGGACCCCGAGTACGAGTTTTTCACTTTACTCGAAGTAGTATTGTGTATTCGAGTAAAATGTATGTGAACTTGTGAAGCACCCCTGGCAAAACAAGTTTCGAAACAGTATTCTTATACAACAACATACTACATTATAAACAGTATACTACACTTGTTGGTTTGTGGGCATACATCTGAGAGCTTTAAATGAATATATCCTTGCAACTTAGATTATAGATTATTATTATAGATTCAATTAATTGAAACGAAGTATGCAATGGTTGTGTCTCCCAAGGCAAATAATGTAAATACGGCTTTGAAGAATATTTTTAAGTGCTAAAAATTGTTGAAACACCAAATGGATTTTTTCAGATTCGGAAAATTCATGAAATACAGGTATAACGCATGGCAAACCACACTTTGTACCAAAATGTATGGATGAATTGAATGCGTCGTGTGAGTTGTGATTTTGTGCAAAAACCTAATAAATATTTGTAACTTCTCATACGAATAGGTAGGTACTATTTTTTTTTTAGGTACTATTGTACTAAAAATAGATAGGTTCTATTTTCTCTCTCAGCTTGACCAGTATGCGAGCCTTTTTTGAGCCAACGATTCGTCATCTCACAATGTTAAACTGACCCCGCTTAACAAAGTTAAAAGTTGAAAGAAGTATACATAACTTCCTTAAAGTAGTTTAATTTGCTTGCAAACTTTTATTCTTGGCACAAAATTTAAAAGACAACGAAGCCTGATTACAAAGTTCCCGTGCCACGAGCAACTTCTCCCATATCGGAAATCTTTTATTTTACTTTTTGCAATATTGCTTACAACAAAGGCGTTCATCTCGAGAGGAAGGGTGACCTGTACCCTTAGTACGAGTTTTTCACTTTACTCGAAGTATTGAGTATTCGAGAAAAATGTATGTGAACTTGTAAAGCGCCCCATACATTTTTCTCGAATACACAATACTTCGAGTAAAGTGAAAAAAACTCGTACTCTGGGTCCAGGACTGGAAGTCTCATCACCACGGTAATTCTTACCTACAGAATATCGGTAATATTAAGTTAAATAAGGCTCCTAGCCCTGGAAACCAGGCGCAATGGATCCCTAATGGTACTTGTTATAACTGGATTATCAAAGGGGTTTTAATTTAAGAAAAAATATTATTAATTGAAGTTTAATGAATTTATTGTCAAAATTTCGACCCTGAATCTGGATAGTCTACGGACATAAGATGCTGAAGGCAAGATGGTAAAGGTTCAACTGTGGCCTTCCTTCCCTCGTGGGGTCTATTTATCCACTTTTGGGTGACGCCAATATCGATTTGAATCCAGGATCCTCATTGCTTGGATCCTGCAGGAGGGTGGCTTGGCTGGCCAGATATAAAAATTAGGAGCGTACGATTCTCGACCCTGCAGATGGTAAATGTCATGTAACACCTCGTGTGACAGGGTGTTCGAACCGTAACAGTACTCTCTTAAAAAGTCAGCAATAGCTTAATAGACGGTCCCACCCTATTGGAGAGTTACAGGTTGTATGTACCGGCAAAAGTGCACCAATTTTTACAGCACGGGGGGTCATCCTCATACCAAACTATCAGTCAAGAAGCACAAAAAATTATAAATGATGTACAAAAATAATTAAAGCGACAACTAAGAAATACATTTTAAAATTTAAATTAAGTTAAACTTTAAATAACATTAAATGCTCTAGCATATCAACATTGCAAATAAACCGCCATTTCTTTCATTCCTTACATACTTACTTCTTTTATTTCATTCCGAGTCATAATCTTTTTCATGCACTCTCTCCTTTTGTTATGACTCTGAATATCCAAATATCCAATATCCAAATAATCAAAAGCGACAATCTGAGTTTTTTTTACAAAATGAAATAAATAAAGAACAACCACGGATATGGCTTGCTCATCATTTCCAAGCATTTATCTCATTTCCGACAAAGATCCTAGATTGCCGTCCTTGATTATGTACGACTCAAAAAAAGAACATAAAATGATAAGAATAGGTAAGTAGGAACTAGGGAGGTATTAGAGAAATGAAGAATTAAACGCAAGCAATGCAGTACATAGAATTTTACGTTTAAACTTAACTATAGCGCTTTTAAAAATATATTCAAAGATGAAACAGCGCCCGTAGTGAGCGTTTTAGTTTTCATACATGCCTTGGTAAAACTATCATTGAATGTTGTACTCGGGAACTTTTACGGTTGTATAAAATTTCCATCTCTGCAGGTTGATTTCAGATTGCATTTCTCAATGTAAATTATGTCTTGGAGCGTGTTTAAATGAAGATAGTGTGCAAGTATATTAGGAAATCCGTAAGTAAGGGGTTAGTTGGCTGATGCAGGTTAAATGTATTTATTGAATGAAATGCGCAAAAAAAATCTGTTACGAAATTAAAAATGCAAATTGCGTGCTTACCTGAGAGCAATGCCTGGACACTGAATGATAGAGTCCGCATTGATTGGGTGATGGACGAGTGTGGTATAAAAGAGAATTTAAGAATGAAAGCACAAAAAAACACAATGAGATATGGAATCTGCAGAGTGACAATAAGAGAAGAGTATGTATGAAGAAAGTGATGAATGTTGAAGAGGTATGCAATGACAGAAAAAAGTGGAGACGCATCTGCGGAGGTACCGGCCACCCCTAGTTGAACGGCGACAGGAAACAGTGCATAAAGTGACCGGGTTGCTAGGCAAAAAGTTCAACAGTACAAAATTACCAAGAATTTCTGAACATTGTGCCAACTCCTTATAATCCGGCGAGCGGTTTCCCGTTTCGGTGTTTATTTCAAACCAAAAATAAAATGCCGGCAAGGTTTACTCAGCCTCCACAAGAAATGAGTACAGATATCCTCACTTTGACTGAAGAAGTTGGCGTAAGGTAGGCCCCCTATTCCTGTAAAGCAATTAAGTTCCCATGCGACCGCTTCGGGGAAAGCGCGACAAAAGTTACACTATATGTGTAGCTTAGTTGCGTTTTTTTTCGGTTCGGGCAGAGTCACGCTGCACTTGCACATTACAGGGTAGAATAATTTCTGAAGCTACAGAGAGTTTCGGTCCCTATTTTATACTAATAATTTAGATCATTCTCAAAATGTGGAGAATATCGACGGTTAAAAGGCAGTACGCGACATAAACCAAATTGTTTAGGAGAGCAGTTTAAAGTTTGAGATTGCAGAAAAATGACATAACTTTTTTATTTTTTATCATATCGTTGAAATCAAAACAGCTCTAAAATAAAGGCATTTATTGGCATTTCTATTAATAAGGTTTTACGATTTTTTAATGTCACAAGCGCTTTTAGGACAAAAAAGGCCAAAATCTTGTCGGTTACACGAAAACCATACTTCCAAAACGCAGTTGTTTGCTTGGGCATCTGTCTGTATCTGTCTGTATCCTGCCGCCGTTCCACTAGGGGTGGCCGGTACCTCCGCAGATGCGCCTCCACTTTTTCCTGTCCTTTCAAACCACTTTCATTTCCTCAATATTCATCACCTTTTTCATACATACTCTTCTCTTGTTCTCACTCTGCAGGTTCCATTCTTTCGCAATCTCACCTATTTGGTCCAACCATTCTTTCCTTGGCCTTCCCCTTCCGCGCTTTCCTCTGACATTTCCTTTGTACACTTTCTTCGTTAGTCGTTCATCATCCATTCTTTCGAGATGTCCGAACCATCTCATCGTACTTTTTTGTACTTTCATTCTCATATTCTCTTTTATACCACACTCGTTCATCACCCAATCATTACGTACTCTATCATTCAGTGTCTTTCCAGCCATAAACAACAACAAAAATCATCGTAGAGCTATGGGAGTTTGCGCATTATAAAGAGCGGAAAATTTCAAGTAGGATAGCATTCATAAGTCATTTTTACCAAAATGTCGCTTATGCCCTACTGCCTTTTAACCGTCGATATGAGCTTTGAATGTTAATACATACATCCTTGCAACTTAGATTATGGATATTATATTATTACAGGGGAATCGAACCCGCTACCTTCCGCTTTGGAGATCACCTTGCCGGTTGTGTTGCAGGAGCGGAGTGCGCTCATTTAGCAGTATCCTGCTTAGACTAGGTGCGTACTGTGTAGGTAGGTACTCAGCGACCCGGCATTATCAAATTCAATTGGGCGCCATTACGTCACCGATGGGGCCATCAGCGACATTTGGGGACACGGCTCTCTGACCCGCCAATTTACTTCCCTCCATTTTTAATATACGCCAAGTGTTGACCGGTCCGTAGTTCAGTGGTAACACTTCGAACTCTGAATTGTTGTGGTTGTGGGTTCAAATCCCGGCGGAGCACAAAAAATATACCATTTATATTTTCAAATTTGCTCTTCGCTGTGTTGAAAAATTCATAAATCTTTACCAATGACCGGTCACCAAAGGTCCATCCAGCCTTACAACAGCTGGGTCTTGCTTGAGAATTGGCGCATTGTAGCGACGACGACCAAGCTCGTAAAAAGGTCGATTTTTGTAGAATGCTTGCAATTCATGCCAAAAGCAAGGGTTCGATCTCAAGGTTTACTCATCCTTCACAAGAAATGAAAACCAGCCCCCCTCCCCCGGGAGCTGAGAAACCCCTACTTCAACTGAAAGTGGTTTGTGTGACGCCGGCCCCCTTACCCGTAAAAATAAATAGGTCCCAAATCGCCACATGCGACCTCTTCGGGGATAACGCAGGCAAGAAGTTACACTATATGTGTAGCTTAGTTGCGTTTTTTTGCGTGTAGAATCAAAGACGGTAATCTAGGATTTATTTTCGAAAGTGTAAAATGAGAGAATGAGAGACATAATAAAAGGAGAGCTTGTATGAAGAAGGCTATGACTCTGGATGAAATGAAAGAAGTATGTAAGAACAGAAAGAAATGGCGATTGATCTGTAGTTTTGAGGCTAGGACTATGTAATTTGTTGTTTATGTTCCTTGACTTATATAGGTTGGTATGCGGCTGACCACCCAAGCTGTAGAAAATGGTTCACTTTGCCAATGTCACCCCTGTTTCAGGGAAGGTCGGCAGGAGTTGCAGGGGTGTATGTTGATTTGAGATTTGGGTTGTTATATTGTAAGTCCACATGCGGCATGTTTAAGCGCAAACTTATGAAAATGCATACAATGTGAATCCTTATTAATGTTACATATCTTTGCAACGTAGATTAGATTATATTAGATTCGAGCGGTATGTGGGCCTATATCACATGAAATCGAAATGTCGTATACCAAAAAGTCATGTGGACGAAATGTCGTGTGAACAATATGTCCGCGAGCGATGTGTCTGTGGACTAGCCATCTGTGGCCGAGTTTTCTGTGACCGATTTGTCGTGCCACGGTAAATTAATGAGGGGACCTCATTGAAGTACCAGTTTTGTTATAGGGTCAATGTTTAGTAAATGTTATGGCTGTTGTTTTAATTCGAAAACCATCTGCTGTGGTAGCTGACTCATCCTAGGTAAAAACATTAACTTCCCCCCTAGTAGATAACACATCGTGTAAATATAAAACAAGTCAGGAGGTAATTTTCAAAAGTGGTCAACTCCAAATTTATAGAAAATCAAGTAAATATACAACATTTTTCTAGAAAGAATTCTTTATCGGCTCATATCAATCTTAACTAGCCAAATCCAGCCTAAACCCCTCAAAACAATAAACAAATATCAACCTTACATTCAAAATTAGCCTATTCCAGACCACCTTACTTTCAAACATGGCTAGATTCGTTTGAGCCAATCACGTCGCTCCTAGCCCCATCCGCCATCTTGCATTCTCCATACATCGAGCCGTCAAAAGTAGTCAAATCCGAACAGCTTCCTAAAAAAATTGGTCAAATCCATTTCGCTTTCATTCAAAAATGGTCAAATCCACACCTTGGAAACAAAACTAGTCAAATCCGTTTTTTATTCGGGTTTTTCTCCGTAAATACAAGCATTTACTTTATTTCTGTTGTATTCGATTAATCCTGAACTCCACATTATTCTAAAGTTAGCATTCTAAGCATCACAATGGAGTACATCATGACAGAACACAAAAGTTGTCTTTTCTCAATTTGGCATAAAGTGGACTTGACTACTATTGAAAATTACCTCCTGAAGTATGAAAAGTAAAGCACTCACTAGGGGTGCTCTTATATTTTTCTAAGGAATTTCGGCTATGCCAGGTAGGTCTCATTATCACATGCACATAGGGGCCGTCCATAAATTACGTCATCGATTTTGGCCGATTTTACCCCCCTACCCCCTTACAATCATCTTATAGTCATTATCTAATGACCCCCCCCCCCCCCCCACTTTGCTGTAATAATGGATGAGCTTAATTATTAATAATGTTATATTACTTACATAATAGTTTGTACATTTTGTAGAAATTGGTATTTACAAGAACGACGTCACTTTTGGTACTCGTACATCATTTGCCATCATCCGCAGACCAGACTCCACCCCCCCTTAATGCGAATGACGTAATATATGGACAGCCCCATACTCGTATTATATGGGGTCATCTTTACGCCCCAGAGGGCAGTTTGAGTGAATTAATAACTATATTATTTACCTTGTTAAAAAGTTTTAAATTTCAGATATCAAATTTCGGAAATGATGTATATAAGGGCAAAAATGAATACTAAAAAGCTTGTGTATGAAAGTAAGATGGAATTAGAGAAGAAAAATAATGAAAGGGCACAGCAGGACTTCCACACCAACAAAAAAATGTTCTGGAGTTGGGTTCGGAATAATACCGAAAGTGTGGGAGCAACAACTCCGGGCATAAAGAATGCGCAGGGAGTCTTGCTGTGGGATGAAGACGATGTATGTAACAGATGGAAAGAATACTTTGAAGAAATATTAGGACAAGGCGAAAGAAATTTATATGAATGTGACCCTACAAATGAAAGTAATGAGGATATTTTGAAAGAGGAAATAAAAGCAAGCATAAAAGAGCTGAAGAATGGAAAGGCTGCAAGTATGGATGGATTGAATGCCGAGATGTTAAAGGCAGGAGGAGAATGTGTGGTAGAGTGGATGTTTGAATTATGCAAGATGTGTATGAAAGACAGGGTAGTACCGATGGACTGGAGAAAGGCGGTCATTGTCCCTATTTACAAGGGTAAAGGGGACAAGAAAGACTGCCGTAACTTTAGGCCCATTAGTCTCCTTAGTATACCTGGGAAAGTCTTATGCAAAATTGTCATAAAAAAAGTGAGAATGGCCACCGATCACAGGGTCTCTGATATTCAATCTGGTTTTATGCCAGGACGAGGTTGTGTGGACCAAATCTTTACTCTCAGACAGATTGTTGAAAAACATCTGGCTGTGGGGAGGGTGGTCTACGCAGCCTTCGTGGATCTCGAGAGGGCCTTTGACTCGGTGGACAGATGTATGTTGTGGAATGTTCTCAGGAAGTACGGTGTGAATGACAACCTTCTGAATGTGATACGTGCCATCTATGAAAATAGTTCGGCATGTGTAAGAGTGGATGGGAGATATAGTGACTGGTTTGATGTATATAAGGGAGTGAGGCAAGGCTGCGTGATGAGTCCATGGTTGTTTAATATAATCATGGACAGTTGCATAAAAGAAGCTGGAATATCAGAGAGCGGAGTGAAAGTGGGTGAAACAAGAGTTGGAGTACTTCTTTATGCTGATGATGCTATAGTTTTAGCTGACTCGGCGGAGGAACTCCAAGCGATGTTAACCAAACTGAATGATGCATTTTGTAAAAATAGCTTGAAAGTGAATGCGAATAAGACAAAAATATTAGTTTTTGACAGGAATGAAGTATGTGAGGAACTTACAGTTAATTTGAATGGAAAAAAAGTTGAAGTAGTGAATGAGTTTGACTATTTAGGAAGCAAGTTTGAGGCGAATGGTAAGATGACGAAGGAATTAGAGAAGCGTGCCAGCAAAGGAAGATGCGTGATAGGAGCGTTTGGTAGAATAGCGAAGAATAAAAGGATACCAAAGAAAATGAAAATGGCGGTACACAATTGTATATTGTTGCCGACCCTGATGTATGGAAGCGAGTCATGGACGGTGAATGAAAGAGAAGTAAATAAGGTATGCACCGTAGAAATGGCTCATTTAAGAAGTATGACAGGAAAAACACTGAAAGATAGAGTGAGAAACGAATGGGTTCTGAATGAATGCGGAGTAAAAGAAAGCGTGAAAGTGAAAGTTCAAAGAAGTGTGATGCGATGGTTTGGATATATTGAAAGGATGAATGAAGACCGACTGACAAAAAGAGTGTATAAAGGGAATGTAATAGGTAAGCGTGGAAGGGGAAGACCTAGAAAAGAATGGATTGATCAGATAAGTGAGATTGCGAATGAATGGAATTTACAGAGTGGAAACAAGAGAAGAGCATGCATGAAAAGAGTGATGAAATTAGATGAGATGAAAGAAGTATGCAGGGACAGAGTCAAGTGGAGGCACTTATGTGGAGGTACTGGCCACCCCTAGAGGAATGGCGGCAGGATACAAGACAAGACAAGACAATGCATTTTTTAGCCTTCGTCGTCTACGTTTGTTTGTATGAAATATACAAACGGCACTAACACATCACGCAGCCATTCCCTGCAGCACTGACCTTACCAATTAATAAAAGGCGAAAATATTTAGTTCGTTCACAAAAACTAGCCATAAAACATGCTTTTACAAAAATCTATGTTTTTCTTAGGATCACATTTTCTTTCCAACACATCACATGCACTATAATAATCTATAATCTAATTTGCAAAGACATATAACACTTAAGATTCATATTCAACGCATGCCGCATGTGGGCATACACCCAAATCTCAAATGTTACAAACCCAAAAATAAAAACCCAAATCTCAGATGACTCTCGGTGGAGAAAAAACAATATACCATTTATATTTTCAAATACACTCTTCGCTGAGTTGAAAAATTCATAATCCTTTACCAATGACCGGTCACCAAAGGCCTTACAGCAACTAAGTCTTGCTTGAGAATTGGCTGGCGCTTTGTAGCGACGAGTACGCTCGTAAAAAGTCTGGTCGATAGCTCTAATTTAATCTAATCTAAGCTGCAAGGATACATATCATTTAAGATTCACATTAAGTGCATTCCCACAAGCAGACATGTATAATTTCGCGCTAACACATGCCGCATGTGGACCTTCATTATAAGAACCCATCTCAAATGAACATATGCCCTGCAACTCTTGCCGTCCTTCCCTGAGACAGGGGTGACATTGGCAAAGTGAACCATTTTTTCACAGTATGGGTGGTCAGCCGCATACCAACCTATAAGTCAAGGAACATACATGACAAATCACATTTTTAAAATCACTAAATTATAATATGTATGGACATCAAAACTAACAGAAAACAAATTTTAATTCTAAAAACCCTAGCCGCCAACATCACAGATTAACCGCCATTTCTTTCTGTCCTTACACACTTCTTTCATTTCCTCCAGAGTCATAACCTTCTTCATACAGGCTCTCCTTTTATCATGACTCTGGATATTCCATTCGTTCGCAATTTCGGATATTTGGTCCATTCATACCTTTCTCGGTCTTCCTCTACCACGACATCCATCTATTCTACCAACATATACTTTCTTCGTCAGTCTTTTCTCATTCATTCTCTCCATATGCCCAAACCATCTTAACAAACTTCTTTTAATCTTCACTTTCACACTTTCTCTTGCACCACATTCTTCTCTTACAAAATCATTCATGATTTCCCGTTTCGGGATTTTTTTCAAACCCAAATACCGGCAAGCTGTACTCAGCTTTCACAAGAAATGAGAACCAGCCCCCTAGGGAGTTGGGAAACCACCACTTCAACTGAGGTGGTTGGTGTGAGGCCGGCCCCCTTACCCGTAAAAATAAATAGGTCCCGAATCGCCACATGCAACCCCTTCGAGGATAACGCAGGCACGAAGTTACACTGTATGTGTAGCTTAGTTGCGTTTCTTGCTATTATTGGAATCCCGCCTTTGCGTGACATTCCATTACACGAGTATTCCGACTTCAATTAGCAGATGACTGTAACGATAGTGTTGATTGGCTGACAATGAGGTGTTCCTGGTTATCAGCGTGCGGAGGTGTTGTAAGTTGTAAAGGGCAAAGATCAATGCCGTAAATCGCAAAGCCACTACGGATTATCGGCGAATTTAAAATCGGACCCAACACTCCAGGCCAGTAACTAAGTATCAAATTGCAAGAACTTTCACAAGTAATGGCGGTATTCTCCAAGCTTTTTTACCAAGGCTGAGTCCAGGACGATGAGACAGCCTTCAGGAAGATGCTGAAAGCATTTCTGTTTTTCCGCTAGAGCCCACATGCGCCTTTACAGTGATACAAATCACAAAAACGCGCATATAAATTTATTTTATTATTATGACGATGATGATGTGCTTGGACCTTGCCATTAACCGCTTCCAACTAACTACTAACCGCTTAATACTTTCACATATTACTAACCCCTAATCACTAAGCAGACGCCTTATCTTGGAGGCTTTTCCAGCGTTGAAGATCGCAGCTCTCGGCTTTTCAATAACGCTCCGCCTGTGTGATCCGATTAGAGAGGATGCTCCCGGAGGCGAGACCCGGAAAGATTACATTTTTCATTTTAATGGGTTTAATATTGATCTCGCTAAAGATGATGATGCTTTCACCCTGTTAGAAGGTTGGTACATTACAAATTCAGGTTATCCACCGAACATGCTAATGCTAAGTACGTCTTTAATAATAAAATGGGGAAATTTGTAAAACAGTGATGGATGAAAATGGAATGAAAAAGATGCACACCTCCTTTTCACATGATTCGATGACGGATAGGAAGTCGCAAAATGTATAGGCATGCAATTATTTTTCACACGATTCGGCGTGGTTTGCCAGCGATCTCATACACTTAGCAAACGGAGAGCCGAAACTGGATAGCATGTAAAGGGGATAAGGATAATAAGGAAAATAATAGATGCAACTCAACAGAGACTCCCAAAATAAATCCATTTAGCTTTTTGACGGGCATCAGGAGTTAGGTGCTGGTTTTCATACGGGATAGAACGTCAGCACCTGTGAAGCAAACCATACAGTACCTAAACTTATAGCATCCGACGGTTAACCCACATTTCAAAGGCAGTGATTTTATTCTCGAAGCGCTTGGTTAGTAGTGTCCACCCTTCCATGCCATAGAGAAGTTATAATTGGAAAGTAGCAGCATCTCCATCTCTGAAACTCAAGATTATGGATGTACAAATTTTGAGTTCCGCTGCGGAGTGATGAGCGGCTTGAAGATGTTTTACTTTCATGTCCACAGGATGCGAATAAAAACTGAAAATGTAAACGCCAGCCGCATAATGGATGGAAAATCAATCGCCGTCCACTACAAGTACACAACATTACGTTTAAACTCAAACATAGCGTTAGGCTAAAAAAATATTAAAAACAAAACATTCCCTGATGCGCTGTTTTAGTCTTCATACATTTTTTGGTAAAAACCTGAGGTTTAATTTAGACAAAGTTTTATACTTGGAATACTCTGTACTCCAAACTGACTTCAGTTTGTATTATAGTGTTTTAAATATGCGCATATATCCATGTATATAGATGCATGGATATTAGTGTATACTTTATATATTTTTTGAGGGAATTCAACCTCAAGTGTCCGTTCGCTGTGATTGATCAACCATCAAAAGACATTATCAGCTTTAAGTTCCAAATTCGCTCTTGTAGAACTTTTTCATTAAAATGTTAAAGAAAGATTACAGATATGCTAACATTAATTTTCAGGCGACGACGCAGTAAAATCTATAATCTAAGAGCGTCAACTCATTTTCACGTTTTTGCTTTTTTTACAAAACAAATTACAAGTAACACTACAAATACACGAAGAAAGACATCTGAATTTTCAAAGCTTATTCAAGTTGTGGCACTGTAACTGTATCGCCAGTCTGATAGGGGTGGCCAGAGCAGAGTCTCTGCAGAGTTGCCACGTACTATTAGGAATAAGTACCGGGAGGCTACAAAGATGTTAAGGGCGGAAAGAGTACCCGGTAGAGTAATACAATTGCTAACTTGGAATGCTATTCCCGCCTCACCGAGGGAACTATATTTTGGAGAGACTGTTCAAAGGACGTCTCAAGACCCACCTCTTCGTCCAATCATATGGACACGCGCCTTTGCAATGACACTGTCATAAAAGGCGCTTTATAAATTTTGCACTGCATCATGAACACGATCACGGGCAACCTTCATGGCCACATTCCATCTTATTTGTCCACAATCGTTCCTAAATTTTTTGCATAACGTGTGTGTACAAACCAGCAGTGGTGCGTCATTGGGGGATGAAACGGATCATCCCTATGGATATCACCAGCCTGGTGATATTTATGTAGCGCCTGTGCCTGTGTACTGTATGTGGTGACCAGGGCTGGTATTCACTATGCCGGTAGAGTCGATTCATTTCGATTTTACCAGAAAAAGCAATAAATGGTATTGTGAGGTATACAATACCTTTATTCCTTTTTCGGGGAAAATCGAGATGAGTCTTCTCTATCCCCTATCGTGAATAAGAGCCCAGGTGTGAACTGGTGCCATGGTGGAGTGCATGGTTAGGTGGGCACCAGAATATCTATCAAGGTCATCCCCTCTCACAAGTTTTAATTAGAGCCGCTACTGGTACAAACCGAACCAAATGTATGATTTATTACCTTAATTTTTAAAAAGAATCAATCTTTAAAAATAAATTTCAAGTGTTTCACGAAAATCTTTTGAAAAATTATCAAATGTATGAAGTATAGGTATCAGGAGAGCAGGAGAACGAGAGGTGGATGTGTCCGGTAGAATAACACAATCACAGGCAACCTCCGAGAGACCGCATCCCATCTTATTTGTCCGTAATGTTTACCAGATCCGGGCGTGATATCTAATACAGACAGTCTGAGGTCTCGGCACGTACGGAATACACTGTTTCATAAAACACACCCCGAATCACCACACACGCCTATAAACGTTAAATCCAATCTGTTATCTAAGTTTCACAAACAAATAAACATTCAGAAACATAGGAGCAGCATGTTTTCATATTGATGCGTAAGCTATTCTTAGCCTTGTCAACTTTTCTTCAATTAAGATTGTCACCCCTGTTTCAGGGAAGGACGACTAGAGTTACAGGGTGTATGTCCATTTGAAATTTGGTTTTTTATATTGTAGGTTCACACACAGCATGTGCAAGCGCGAACTTGTACGTGTCTGCTTGTGAGAATGCATATAATGTGAATCCTTAAGCTATGCAACTTATATCAGATGAGATTAGAAGATTCAGGGAAATTTAGACGGCAGACCATTTCTTTGAAATTATTTTGTTTTCAAGGCTGGATTATTTCAGGACAATAAACATCTTCACTAATTCTTCCACCCATTGTTACAACTACTCGTAGAGTAACTCCTATTTATTCCTTTGAAGTTGCCGTCAAAACTATGAGAATTCGGCATTTCCACGACTTATTTCCTTTGCCTAACTGCCCGTTTATGGAATGATATAACGGTATCTATATTCTTGATCCCATCCGAATTTCAACATAGTTGAATCAAAACCACAAACAACCATAATTTTTTCAGTGTCTCATAACAAAAGATCAGCACACCAACTGACACTTCACTTAGACCTCTGCAGCACTCTAAAAAGTATCGTAGACTTTGGGATTCTCTGAAATTTGAAGTCTGCCGCACATGGTTGCATGAAAAAATATCTATAAATAAGATAACGCGAGACAGATTGTGTTTCAGACAGCTCTGTGTCGATGGTAGATTTTATTTCGCAGCTTCCGCCGACCCAAGGACGTCTCCACATCCACAGGGAAACATGCAAGACAAACACTAATCTAATCCACGGATAATCCATCATCGGAAACACAAATAATTGTATTAAGTTCATGTAATTTCAGTAATGATAAAAATACATCCAGCCTTACTTAATGGACGTCCAAAACAATATTCAATCTTAGTGGCTATTAAGATATATCAAGGCTGAACCAGGGACGTATATAGCATTTTAAGCGTTGATCAGCAAACAATATGGAAGCTGGTAGGCAAGCAATGTGCAAGCCTAAAACTCTTATTCAATATGGAAAATGCAAGGTATTGTTATGTAAATAGTACTTAGGTATAAACAAATAAATAGGGTAGGTGCATATAGATTCTAGCTGTAGGATGAATTATTATTAAGAACCTAGAGTAAGGAAATACTATATAAGTAATAAGTGTTTTGGAAGCTTTTGGAATATCATAGATGTTTCCAGACGAAATTAAGCCTAGAAAGTTTGATTGCCGTAGCTATAAAAAGCGTGAATCGCCTGCAGGCGGGCAGTCTCTCCAAGTGTTAGTAGCCGTTACAGGCCAAGTCAGCGAAAGTCAACCATACATGTGAATTGTAAAATAAATTGTGAACCAAAATAAATTTCTTTAAAATAAATCTCCGACAGTTTAAATCAAGAAGACGAATATTTTAAATTTTAAAAACATTAGAGCCCTAAAAACACTACAGTATTCTACTCGTATTTTGAGAGGAACAGACGGTGGAACTGGACTAGGCGTGTTAAAAAAGCGCCGGTTCGAATTCCGCCAGGTCCGCCTTGACGATACTTTTGACCCTGAGTTAACAGATGTCTTTTGAGTAATTATTCCTGAATACTTCATTAAAAAACCTTGATGATTAATTAATGGATAACGCGATACCTGCTTGCGGCCAGGAAAGGATAAGTTTATGAAATACATTCCTCTTGACGTATTTATTTAAAAATAAAAAAAACCCACATTAGACGCTACATACAACACAATACAAATGATCTACGATAAACTTTAAAATGCTAATTTGCAATGCATTCATTATCTTCTACCGTAAACTTTTTCATTGCGAACACCAGTCATCAAAAACTAATCTTTCAGTAAAAAAAAAATGGTTGGAGTTTTATTTGAAGCTCGCTGTTTCCCGTACGCTGCATAACTTTTCCACATTCGCAGCCAGAAAACAATGGCTGAGCCACAACTTTAAAGTTTTCATGTCCTGCCGCCTCCCATTAAACTGTCTTCTTACTGTACACCCCAAGTATACACCACTGCGTCCAAACTAAACCATAGCTTGTATATTAGCCTTATGCTTGTGCCTTATTATTCATACATTAATTTCTTTTAGTGCCCCTTTTATTTTCCATTTTACACAACTTCATTTAAATCTTTGGTGTTATGGCCGAGGGGTCAAGTGCGCTGATTTTCTAGCGTATTTGGAATAGAATAACATTAGTTCGATCCTCGCTTGGGTCATTTGACCATAACTTTGACCCTGGTTCAACAGTTGTTATTGGGTAATTATTAATTAATAATTCATTAAAAATAAACAAAATAAATTATTAATTGATAATGATATCCGTTTCTGGACAGGCAGAATTGGTTTGTGAATTGCATTCCTCTTCACAAATCTTAGGCAACGAAGACTAGGATGAAGAAGAAGTTTGTGTGTGCATCATACCATAAGAGCCATCTGTATGATTATTCGTCGCTAGTCAGCGCAAATTTTACAAGCAGTAACTGAGTTTTTTAGGTTTGATGAACCTTTGTGGCTGTTTTTTTTGGTAAAGGCCGATGAATTCAATGGAGCGAAGAGTGCTTAGATTATAGATAGATATATTCGACAAATGAGAGCATTATTTTTATATGAAACCCCGGGAATGGAGCTAACGGTCTTCTGTTTACAAGTCCATAGCGTTAACCACTACACTATGACCGGTCAAATATCTAATTGACGAACTTAATCAAGCCGTATTTTGTTCAGCATTACATCAATCACTTATTTAGAAAAGGGGTAAGCTTGTTCCCGGGAAAGAGGAGGTGGCAGGCATATCTGGTGGAGGCTGAATAAAATATACCGGTTCTATGATTTTTAGGTTTGAAATAAATACATAAACGGGAAATCATCCGACACCCTAGGTGGGAATCGAACCCTGGCTTTGAACGCAAGCGGATAGAACCAAGAAATGACACGTGTTAGCCTCTACCTTATGAATTGGAGTATAACAGGCGTGTCTCATAACTTTATTTTAAATAGAACATACTAATTGAGTACACCAATAAAGATTTTCGTAACTATTTTAACACTGGTGGCTTTTTCTAAATGTTGCTTACACATTTATCACTCACTTGTTTATTATTACCACAAACCTATACATCCATATTGGTGTTTAAATACATAATTTTTCAACGATAAGTTGTCCGACCGATAGTAGAGCGCTTGCGTTCAAAGTCAGGGTTCGATATCCTCTTCAAAGAGTTGCCTTCACCTTACCTCTTCATCACCTCTCTTTGCTCATTGATCGCAAGGACCTTTAAACCCAATCACCTTATCTCAGCTTGACCTCTTGACACTTCTTCTACCACTGGGTTTTGTGAAGTAGATCCTTTTTATACTCGACGAATCGATCATTTTTAATTCGGTGGATTGTTATGTACTACTTTCTTCGGCTCATAAGCCTTGAAGGCTCAGGGCCTCCTGCATCACAATCCTCCAGGACTCTCTGTCTTGTGCTGCTTCCCTCCATGGTCCCCTCACTCCCAGAACTTCGGCGCCGGTTTCAACGTTGTCTGCCCACCGCATCCTGGGACGTCCGAGTGGTCTAACACCTGAAGGGGCACCATCCAAGACAGTTCTGATGATCCTGGAGTCCTCTGCACGTGCTACATGTCCGGCCCACTGGAGTCTTCTTGATTTCATTACCGACACTACGTTTGGTGAGATTTTTATGTGAGTTAATTTATTATTTTGAACTGTCAGCCCCCTAGCTATCAATATCCCGAGTAATAAATGTAACACGGAACGTCCTAGTGAATAATTGGATCGGTTAGTTAACCGGACAAATAATATCGTTAGGAATAATAATTCGACCAGCAGTACCCCGACTATAAAACTATCCGTCCAAACTCAACAACAGCGCTTCACCAAAATTATATGGCAATCTAAAACGGCGTATTTGAGTTTCCATACATTTTTTAGAAAACGCTTGTTGGATTTGAACGTAACGTTTTATACTTGCAGTACGGAATGCCTGCGAGCGTTTCGCTGTGCTAATTTCCAGCGTTTCCAATGGATGGGATGGTGGGAGGAGATCCCCTCTCGTTTTCCTATCGCAGATTCGCAAAGTCTGTGAACTGTAAAGTGTGATATATGGCAGAATGCAGGTTAGTAGATCTCTATTATGGAAAATGCAATAACGGAAAAGTCCTCCAACGCATTAGTAAATAACTCTTGCCACTGTTAGAAAAAGAAAGCTGTTGCACCTTGGACATGTTATGGTGAATGAGGTATGTTACCTGCTTCATGTTTATATAAACGTTATGGTGAATGAGATATTTTGTCACCTGCTTCATGTTTATATGCAAAGATTGAGCGAAAGACTCTAACAAAGCTGAAGAGCATCGTAAGTAAAGTATACATGGCAAGTGTTTGACAGTGACTATAAGATTAAAGCGTTAACATCCAAAATAACAAATCGTAAGGTTAGTTGATAACCTTGTTTCTTAAACCGCGGTCAGGGTGTCTATTCACGATAGGGGATAGAGTAGATTCATTTCGATTTTACCAGAAAAAGCAATAAATGGTATTGTGAGGCACATTACCTTTATTCCTTTTTCGGGGAAAATCGAGATGAGTCTTCTCTATCCCCTATCGTGAATAGACACCCAGATATAGGATAGAAACTTCTCAGCAACATTTAATAAGATGAGGTTCACCCACACCTCACACACACCACAGTTCAGTGTCACCCCTGTTTCAGGGAAGGTCGGCAAAAGTTGTGGGGCTTATGTTCATTTGAGGTTTGAATTTTATTTGTAAGTACACAATCAGCATTTGTAAGCGCGAACTACACGTGTTTGTTTGTGGGCATACATCTGAGAGCTTTGAATGAATATATCCTTGCTACTTAGATTATAGATTATTATAGATTATAGGTTCATCTTTTGCGATGACAACCTGAAACTGAACCTTGGGCAAAGGATGCCAAAGTTCTACGAATCATGGACCCTCAAAATAAGCACTATGAAACGTCTCAAAGCATTTGAAATATGGTTGCACCGTTGAAATATGGTCGCATTTATCACGGACAGATATGGCCAGCAACTCAGATGTGCTTCAAAGAGCCGGGACTGAAGTACCCAAGTCAGAAAGGTGTCGTACTTAGAACATGTGTTCAGAGGGGAAAAGTACGCACTGTTGCATTTGATTATTCGAGGAAAGATCAAGGGTAAACGAGATGTCGGTAGAGAGCAGATCTTATAGCTACGTAATATACGAGATTGCACATGGATAAGGACAAACTTTATTTTCGCAAATAATAGTCGAATTTGACACAACGCTTGAAGAAAAAGAAAAAGGTATCTTGGTATGCCGATATAATCCAGCCGCCTTATTCACAGATGTATTTTAGGCGCTGGTTTATCTCCGCCTCTCAGGGAGCATAACTCACAGCTGTTCAGGGAATATTCCCGCCTTCCTCACTCATAAAATACTTTACAGGACAACCCCCGCCCCGACAACTTATTATTGATATCAAATTCCCAGACCAACAGCGCGCCCTCCTCGCTCCTTGCATTTTCAGCCTTCTCAACATTGGTATATTATGTAAGTTATACATACTATGCTAGATTCGGTACCCGTAGTAGGTACAGATTCAAAATAAACAGAAAACTATGAGAATTTGCGGCCTCATTCATTACATTAGTTGAACTTAATAATAGATCTGACGCCACTTTTTAGTAAGGGAAAAATAAAGCTGGTTTAAAAATTAAAGCCCTTTTGTGATTAAGGGGGGGTTAATGTGAAACCTGCATTCACATTAACCCCCTTATCCATAAAAAGGCTTTACTTTTTATTTTAATCCAGTTTAAAATCAGTCTTTCGATACAACAAAAGTAGGTTTATACGTGATTTTTGGTTTAACAAATCTATAATGCGAATGCGAACATACAAACGAATACGACCCCAACAGTTTACCAGACAGAAAATAAGGAATTTTTTTCAGGTTATAACTTAAAAACCGGCCCGAAGTCCTTAAATAATCTTTCTACATATTTAAATCTTATATAAACACTGCGAATTAGATTTTCCAAATAAAAAAACACACACACGGTATACGAAAGTTTGTACGAGTTGCATTAACAAGTTACTCTGTTAATTTTTGTACAAAAACGATAAACTGCTTTCCTCTTTTTCTCAGTGCGGCAACTATGGTACTAATCTAATCTAAGTTGCAAAGATATGTTACATTAGGAATTCACATTATATGCATTCTCACAAGCAGCCACGTACAAGTTCGCGTTTACACATGCGCATGTAAACCTACAATATAAAAACTCAAATTCCAAATGGACATACACCCTGCAACATTTGCCGTCCTTCCCTGAAACAGGGGTGACATTGGCAAAGTGAACCATTTTCTACAGCATGGGTTGTCAGCCGCATACCAACCTATAAGTCAAGGAACATACACAACAAATTACATTTTAGAATTGCCTTTTTAAATCAACTTATTATTATTTATTTAGGTACATATTGTGTAAAAGCTCTCTACGCCTGAGATACAGGATTTCCTAGTTCAGGCACATGTATTATTTTCTTATTAAGTTAAATTCCTTATGTGTACAAATGTAATGTGAAGAGGTGTTTTTGTATTAATAAATAAATTATTATTATTATTATAACTATGAACTCCTACATATATAGGAATTTGTAGGTATGCTTTTTATTGAAGCTTGAGTGCACTTAGTGAGCGAGAGCGCAATAAAAGTGCTGGAACGTCAACAAACCAATTAAGTTATTTATCTGACAAGGAAAGTAAGTACAATAGAATTGCCTCTAGTAGGATGAATATTTACTTCTTACTATAGTACGCAACGCCACTAAGCTGCACGTCTGTTGTAACTTTTTACCATGATGCCCCCGAAGAAGTCACCGGCAAGGAGGCAAGTGTTACGCCGATTGGGTTTCGCAGCTCCCGAGCGTCTTGTACCCCGGCAAAAAAAGTTGGCCAGAGGTACTCTTCAAGTTTACATACATTTTTCTCGAATACTCGATACTTACAGTATTCATTTAAAACTCGTCCTCGGGGTAGACTGGTTTACATTTCTTGTGAAGGCTGAGTACCTAAACGTCGCAGATATTTAAATTTTGGTTTTGAAATATCAACTAAAACGGGAATCCTTTTTCGACACGCTTGGCGGGAATCGACCTTAGACCTCTGACATGAAACGCAAGCATTCTACCCACTGAGCTATCGACCGGACTCTAATTAAGTACTAATAGGTGTTTTACTTTATTATTGAAGCGCTATTTGATTAACTTTTTTTTGGAAATGCAATTTTTTAGTGCCATTTACAATATATGTACGCGCTGCGGTTTGGCTTGTGGGAAGCGACATTTTGTGGAGATTCTTATTCAAAATCAACACAAAGCTTGAGTTTTTTTCTGTCCATTGTTCACAATTTCCAAAAAAAACAATTCTTTTCAGATGAAGCGACTGATATAGCAGCGCCGCGTCGGCCAACAATCATATCTGGAACATTCCACCGAGATGGTTGCACCAAGTTTATAGACGAGTTTCACTTGAATGCCTGAAATATTATCTACGACGATGAATTCGTCTGTCTGTCTGTGAAATATGGAAATCTTCCTATTACAGTACCCTCAGTACGAGTTGCAAAACTTGAGTAAAGTAAAGTTTACGGAAAGTACATATTAAAGAGTGATTCCACAAAATCTGCCGTTTTTGTTTCGTATACTTTATGGTCTTATCAAAAGAGTTACAGTGATGAAGAAAATCAAGTTTAAACAAACAAAAACGGCAGATTTTGGGGAAAATCACTGTTTAATGCTTTCCGTAAACTTTACTTTACTCAAGTTTTGCAACTCGTACGAAGGGTACAGATGATCGCTCCTTCCTTGACTAACACGTAAATATTGTTATGTTTTTACGCGGGTTCTATTAAATTAAAACTGCGCTGATTTATTTTACACCATTTATTTCAGATTCGGTTCGGATGAAGAGTCACTTTACACGTGTACAATGCAATACAACTGTCGGTTGATTTCTCCAGCTACAGAGAGTTTTGGTTCTGATTTTATAGGAACAATAAAGATCATTATAGAAACATTGAGAATCGTTACATGCGAGACTTTTGTTTAGTTTTTGACTAGTGTTTTTAGGGTTCTAATGTTTTGAAAATTTAAAATGATGGTCTTCTTAATTAAAACGGCCGGAGATTTATTTTAAAGTAATTTATTTGGTTCACAATTTATTTTACATTACACTTCGATGGTTCACTTTCGCTGAATTGGCCTGTAAAGGCTACGAGTACTTTTAGACTATCTACTTGCAGGCGATTCACGCCTTTTATAGCTATTACAATCAAACATTCTAGACTAAAATTCGTCTGGAAACGATCATATTCCAAAAGCTTCCAAAACAATTATTACTTATATAATATTTCCTTACTCTAGGTACTTATAGGTAATAATAATTCATCCTACAGCTAGAGTCTATATACACCTACCCTATTTATTTTGTTTATACCTAAGTACTATTTACATACTCGTAACAATATATTTATTTCCAGACAGACTTTATTATTAACTCACAACACACAACTACATAATCGCAACAGTATGATAAATTGGTACACTTTTCTCAAAACCACCACGGACTCAGAAAAAGGCAACAAGAGATGCAGAGTTAGTGTTCATTTGAGGTTTTGGTTTACATTGTTTACAAGGCAGACATACGTAGCTGGAGAGCAAAGATGATGGACCTACGGGAGTGAAGGAGAATCCTTGATTTAGTCACGGCCGAGCCAACCCGGGGCTGTCAAGCCCATGACGATGATAATAACAAACTATTGATTTTCTTTTTTTAAGTCGACACACAGCATGTGTAAGCGCGAACTGACACTTTCTTTGAGTCTTTACTTTTGAAAATACATTAAATATGAATATTGAATGTTTATATATATATTGTTACGAGCGTATGGTAGTATTAGTGTATACGTAATTCTAATCATGCTGGTAGAACCACTCTGGAATCATCCACTGTGCTCGAGAAATCAACGCTCGTATGAACGTATATGCATGTAAGCCGAAATTGTGCGCAAGCAGTGTCGATTAAAACATTGAGCCGTGAAGTCGAAAGCAAGTGCTAGAAATCAATTTTTGTAAATTGTGAACCAAATCGTGTAAAATAAATAATTGCACTTTAATTAAAAAAGAACCCAGTAAAATTATAACAATATCTTTGCAACCGAACTAGAAGAAAGATAGCTAATTCAAGTATCTATGACCAAGCATTTTCAAATATATTTGTTATAATATGAATGCTATACTTTTCTGGAAATCTATATTCCTGTTGGGTCGCTGGAATTCCGCATAAACTTTATTCAATCTAAATTCAAATCGACGTCAAATATTTGAGGAAAGGCGAATCAACAGAAATATTATTTTTAGCGTTTCTGGAATATGATAGAAATGTTATATTGATGACAACTTACTGACTGACTGGTTCGTAACACTGAATATTTATGCACACATGTCATCATCATCATCTTCATTTACATAATAGTGTTATGATTTAACTGGGCTCTCTTTTAATTAAACTGCAATTATTTATTTTCAAATAATTTATTTTACACGATTTGGTTCACAATTTACCACAATTGATTTCTAGCTCTGGCTTTCGACTTTACGGCTCAATGTTTTAATCGACACTCTACTGATGCCCCATTGCAGTCCCTTTATAAAGGTACAAAAGAGATCTTTCTTGCATATTCCAGATCATTCAATCTTTCGCTTATACCAGACCACCGTTCATGTACCTTACTACGACCATCATGGATCATCCTGGACTGTTCTACACACACTATTGTACCTACAGAGGCGTGCGTAGGTGCTCTAAGTTCGTAGTTCATAACAATTAACACTATCACCATTATACTAGTGCCAGACTGTTCTATGTATGCACGTAGGTAGTCCAAGTTCGTGACAATAGTTTGATTTTCAAAATGGTATACATTATACATGAGAGGCGATGCTGAGTCCGAATAAAATTTTTGATTTAGGTATACTTTGAACAAATAAATTAAATAAGCAGGGAATATCAACCGAGGTGGACATCTTAGTAAGCATAGCCATTGCCTTCCCTATAGTCAGAACGTTTGGCAGTTAGTTGCATCTTGGGAGTAACAATAGTCTATGCTCACGTAGCCTAAAATAATTTTCTGGAACATACAGACTAACCTCTTCCAGAATAGCAGGATTGCAAATAGGATTGATGACTATCCATTCTGTAAAAAAAAATCAGCTGAAGAACAATAAAAATATTATTTTGAAATTATTTATTAGATGATCGCTTTATTGTGTGAATCACATATCAAAAGCTCTGTGCGGGCATGGCTGCCGCTAAATAAAGCGCCAATTCTCAATCAAGATCCAGTTCCAGTGTAGTAAAGGTGGATGGACTTTAGGTAAATGCAGATAAATGATATGTTTTGTGCACCGCCGGGAATCGAACCCAAGACCTTCCAATTACGAGTTCGAAGCATACACCACTGGACTACCAACCGGTCAAAATAATTGTGAGATTTCTGTACAGGCATCGCATTTCTACAACTACATATATTAACTTTTTTGAGAGTTATATTTCTATGTATGAACTCACTGTTAAGATGAGAAAGGCCTAATGAGCTACTACATCTTAAAAACTGGAGGCAAAAGTGGCATAGTTTATGCAACGCGATGTCATGGCTCCTCTCTCGCTTGTAGTGTTATTCAGAGTCAGTTGTACTCGTATACTCATATATATAGATTTGTGATAAGGAATGCAATTCACCAACCTACTTTGCCTGGTCGGTTGTCTTCATGCGAAAGCAGAACCTTGTGTGCATGCAATGGCATCTGTTGAACCAGGGTCAAAGTGATGTTGTTATGATTTTAGTTGGGTTCTTTTAATTACACTGCAATTTATTTTAAACAATGTCGGTTTACAATGTACGGATTTTTATCTCTCGGTTTTTTTTTGCCACCCGGTTTCAGGGAAGGGCGGCAGAAGTTGCAATGTTTATGTTTACGGGAGGTTTTTTTTATTTGTATGGACACATGCAGAATGTGTAGGCCGGAACCTACATGTGCCTGTCTGTGGGCATGCGTTTAATATGCGCCTTAAATGTTAACATACCTTTGCAGCTTAGATTATCGATTCTATACTACTGAAATATTGTTCCAAGTGAAATTTTCCTTGCAATCTTCCAGACGACGAAAAGTTAGCGCGAATGCACCGCCCACCCCCCACCAACAATGGGAATCCATACCTCGGGGTACACTCTCATTCATCAGGCGGTAATGGCGGAAGGAAAATTATGAGGCCTCCGAGAAACAGCTCCCCAGCAACACCGAAGTTTTTGAGGTATTTTCAATTTTCCTGCCTTTTAAATTTGAGACAGACTTTCGTCTGTCTTCTCCTCAGTGATGAAGGGTGGGATTGTGTTAAAGGGAACCCGGTAAGTAACGATTACACATCTCCAACTTAGTAAAGCTTAATGATGATGAGGATGCAGCATCCATTCTTCCGGACTTGTAGACCATAGTCCAGTTGTTCTTGTCAGAAGGCTGCTTTTTTCCTCTTTAGAAGGCTGCTACGTTTCGTCAGTGAACTTGTGACTGACTTCTTCAAGGCTCGTACTTGAACAGCCTTCTGAGAAGAAATATTAGACCATGGTCTACAAGCTCGGAAGAATGGATGCTGCATCCTCATCAGCTTCATCTGAAGCCGGCCATGAAAGCCTAAAAACACTTATAAGTGAAGCTTATTAAAAATAATAATTGGCCATCACCCAAGGGCGCTTTTATGTGTTGAAGCTTCTGTTAAACAAATAACTGCCAACACTGGTCTCTGTTCTCAACTCCAGAGGTAGACTGTTCCAGCAGGATGGACCTGCCAAACTAAAAGCCCTGTATCCAAAACCGGTTCTGTTCCATCGAAGTTCCAGTTGAAGCCTGTTTACGGCGTCACTCTGTGCAGAACGAAGAGTGCGTCGTTTTCCACCTATCTGGTCGACTCTGCATAATTCACACAAGTACGATGGAGCAACTCCTCTGAGGGCATTAAAAACAGAAACACCTATTGTGTACTCAATCCTTTCTGGGACCCTCAGCAACCCGACCGTGTGACGCCACAATTTTTTTTGTACACCGAATTCGTCCTTTCGTACAATATTTTCCTGACAGTTTTTTGACATTTTAGTCAGGGGTCCCATTACCTTAGCACCTAGTTAAAAACTCTCCGGATTTTCTCATTTATTATGGCTGAAAATGAGTCTAAGCTTCCACGTCATGTATAGCTATACCTGAACAGCAAATATGTGGTGGGGCGTGGTCCACGGGTAAAATTGTCGGCAAAAATCCTTCGGTACATGTTTGCACAGTCTGTGTTGGGTTTTCGCAAGTTATGACGGTGTTCCCCGAGTGAAGCGTAATACGCCATTATAAATTCAGAGGAGCTCGGAACTCTGGATATTAGTAATACCTACTCATAATATTCCAATGTACATCATAAGTATGTCTGAAAAATAAAGCGTATGAAAAGGGTGATGGGTGTGAATGAATTCAGAGAGTTATGTGTTTGGAATTTTTGAGAGTAAAAAATAGCAAATTTTTAAATAATGGTAGGTAGGTAAATTCAATACTTAAATAATGGATGTAGGGGAATTTGAATTAGTCAACCTCAACCCTACTTGTAAATGGCAGTTGTTGTTGCATTTCTTTTGATGGGTAGAAGGCCAAAATATAAAAGCGCGAGTTAACAAGCAAATCCGTTCTCTTACTAACTAAAATTCCTCTTGAGTAGATTGATTCAATCAATTCATCAACCAAGAAACAAGTGTTTTTAATTGAGGCCCAATCCAAAATCACCAGCGACCGCCAGAATCCTGTACACCCGAATGATAGGGTCCGTAATGCCTTGCTTATGAATGAGTACGGAACAGACTCGTGGGTACAAGATGAAACAGCGACTGCTTTGAATGAAATATATCTACAGGCTGATTTTGTAAGACGTGTTTGTGATGATTTTGAAGTTATTTGAAATACAAACATTAAGCATCAAAAACGATGAACTCTAGTGCGGTGGTAGGTGCTAATCAACATGAAAAGTGTAAACATATTTGTATATATGTCTTGGATACATGCTGCCGATGAGACGTGCCTTATTAACTAGGTGACATTTTAAATTAATCGAAACATCATGCGTGAAAATAAATTAATATGAGTGAAATGATGCACGAAAACATTTCTTTTAAAAATAGATTTGTGAAGAGAAATACAATTCACCAACCTATTTTTCCTGGCCAGTTGTCTTCATACGAAAGCAGAATCTTGTGTTATGCAATGGCATCTGTTGAACCAGGGTCGAAGATATGGTCAAATGGGCCAGACGTGATTCGACCCAACGTTATTCTGTTTCAAATACGCTAGTCAAGAACAGCGATTTGATTCTCACGGCCATTACACCGACCGAAATACAGAGAGAAAAAGTCCGCACATTAATAGACAAAAAAAAAGTGACGTCGCACGGCCGAGTTGCTAGGGAAAACGCTAAAGAACACACTTCTCCAAGTGATTAACCGTCTTGCCATCAGCATATGAAAAAATGTTTTATGCTATTTTTTCCGGCCCCGATAAAAAAAAGTTAGCCCGTGTCTAGTCTAAGCAAGAGATTGCCTCGAGCAGGGTAAGAAAACTGCGGTACAAAATTAACATAGAAATCGCAATTCAGGACAGCGAATGTGCAGACTCCCAACCAGCCCCCGAACTACAAAACAGCGAGTGCGCCTGAAGTTCTCACATATCTTCGGATAGTTTGATATCTCAGCGTTACACACATAAGAGTGTTTCTGCAAGTAAACAGGAGATAATACGGTTTTTGAATGAAATTATTCCGAAATAGTTTTTAGGTAATACTGTTACAAACTTGGAGTACCTTCGGCGCCTGTACAGGTACAATAGTGTGTGTAGAGCAGTCCAGTATGATCCATGATGGTTGTAGTAAGGTACATGAACGGCGGTCTAGTATGAGCGAAAGATCAAATCGACTGCTCCAAGGAAGAAGGAAGTAGCTCCGAAATTTAGGTTTTTGACTTATTTCCATTTCTGAAGGTAACAAATCATTATCTTCATTCCAAGATGGCAGCCGTGTCTCTATCTCTTTTAAATATGTTGATAAATTAATGTAAAAAATAGTTTATGCATTGTACTCCATGGAATAAGTAAATAACATTCAATTGGCTTTCCTGCAAAACTATATTTTTTGACTTAGAGCTGTCTTCCTTGGAGAAGTCGAAATGATCTGGAATATGCTAGAAAGATCTCATTTGTACCTATATAAAGGGACTGCAATAAGGCATCAGAGAGTGTCGATTAAACCATTGAGCCGTGAAATCGAAAGGCAGAGCTAGAAATCAATGTTGTAACTGCAAGCAGCCATCAATGTAATAATAATAATAAATTCGAGATTTGTATGGCCCCTTTTCATGACTCTTGGTCATGGCAAAGGCGCATGCTGCATATGAGCGTGCAAACAGGTGGGTCTTTAGTCCGCTTCTGAATGAGCTCTCTGGCTCCTCATTACGAAGTTTATCTGGTAGGCCGTAACATACGGTTGGAGCAGCCACCTTGAAGGCTCGATCTCCAAAGACCGTCTTGATATTTCTCTTCGGAAACTCTATTTGGCTGCGGCATGATGCGGCTGATCGAAATGTTTAGGTCCTGTTGCTTGTTGTTGCCGGTGCTATCAGCTTTATGAGATATTTTGGGGCAGTCCCACACAGAGTCTTGAACACCAGCAAGCCTATTTTGAAATGGATTCGTAAGGTAAGCCTTTTGGCATGCGTTTGTATATAGTGGGGTCTACGCGAGTTAGAATACAGTCCACTCAAAAACACACAAATTAGGGATGTTCTATAACAGAAAGTATGTCCTTTTACGTTTTATTTTCCCAGACTACGGAGAGAAAGTGGCTGATACCTTCCCTAACTTACAGAAATACTTCCAGAGTAAATTCTCACGAAGATAGTCCAAAGGGGATTATATTCGCTTACAAGTACCAATTCCAAAGATGCATCTCTGAATACTTACTCGCAGAATTATACGATCATATTTTGAAGTATCTAATATCTCCCAGCATTTACTTCTAGCTACATACATTTGATAGTTTAATTCCGAAAGCTGCACAATGCAAGAGGGTGTTTTCATGCGAACTAATACTACGTCAGATGCACCCGCAAGGCGCTGCACTCCAAGTATACTATAATCCGTTACAACTCAACCATAGCGTTTACCAAAAAACTGGTAGAAAGTAAAACAGTGCCCGTGGTGAGAGTTTCAGTTTCGATACATTCTTGTTTGTCTGGAAATTCTATTTATGGTTGCGTTTAAACGGAAAGTGTTTCTGTATTGCATCTACTAACACTGCTTTTAGGGGTTGGGTGTCGGTAACTCGGTGAATATAAAATCTAACGATATTTCATGTCTTATTTTTACAGTAGGTATTGCTTATTGACGAGGCTAGCAACCCCTGATAGTATCTGATAGTATTGCGGCCCAGTATGAGAGTGTCAAACACAAACCTTTCAACACAAAACAGAATATTTTATAATCATTTGAAATCCTACGTTTTCTGGCTTTCTCTATCTTGTGTTTCGACACCCAATTATTACTAATACCATGATGTCTTTTTGACTCTTGTTGTGAACTGGAAGGAGGTGAGATTTCAGCTCCCTTCTGAAAGTTGCTTTCTTTTCTATTAACACGCATATTTACCCGAAGTATACAACATTGCATAAACTCCCCTCGATCACGTTAATAGAAGAATGTAGGAAAGATACGACAGCACTCTTAGTGAGTGATTTAGTCTTCGTACATTTTTTTTATTCCCCCACAAAGGATCTGGCCACCCGAAATGGAAGAGCCACAGCTTATCAGTTACATTTGATATATTTAGAATTTTTAAATGAACTAAGGGAAGTACGTAAAGATAGGAATAAGTGAAGGAGACTTTACAGAGGTTCTAGCCACCTCTAGCGGAACGCATTTCAGTAACTTGTATTTTGTTGAAGAAAAACAAAATATTGTCACATTAATGTCACAGTTTTATAGACCTGTTCCTACCCTTAGTACGAGTTGCAAAACTTGAGTAAAGTAAAGTTTACGGAAATTATTAAAAAGTGATTTTCTCCAAAATCTGCCGTTTTTGTTTCTTACACTTTATGGTCTTAGCAAAAGAGTTACAGTGATAAAGAAAATCAACTTCAAACAAACAAAAACGGCAGATTTTGGGGAAAACCACTCTTTAATACTTTCCGTAAACTTTACATTACTCAAGTTTTGCAACTCGTACTAAGGGTAGGTACAGAGCACAACAAAGCGACCTCCCTCAGCTGTCACTTACACACTTACAATATATCCGCGGTCTATACAGCAAAACATTGCTGGGATGTACGAGTATAACAGACGACAGTTAAAAAAGTTAAATATAACCCTGCACTCTTAGCACAAGACTAAACGTCTCAACCCAAACATAAAGATGCTCGGAAACTAAAGCAGCGCCTCTGATGAGCGATTTCAGTTTTCAGCAAAACGCTACGGTCGAATTTAATGTAAAATCCTATACTTAGGGTAACGGAATGGATTCCGATCAAAGGAGTAAACGTCTACATTCCAGGAATGCAATGTAAGAGCTTCTATTAAACCCAGAAATGTGCTTCGTGTATAAAAATTGCGTGGAATCTTCCCTCGATCGCGTAAATTAATATAATTTACAAAAACGAAATCACTCGCAATATTAATCTTTTTCTATCAATCAATCTTCAATACATGTACCTAATTACTCGATCGAGAGTTAAATGTAATTTGTTGTGTATGTTCCTTGACTTATAGGTTGTGTAACGAGATGAATTTATTTGTTTGGTGGAATGGAACATTATATTTGAATTTGAATAAAAAAAGGAAAACAAAAGAATGCAGAAGGACAGAAGAAGTTTCCCTGGCGGGAGAGCCACAAGCTGGTGTAAATTAGGATAACAAATATTATTGTATTGTGGTTGTTATATTAATAATTGTGTCGTTCATCAGTCAGTGGAAAAACCCTGACAGTTGGTATGCGGCTGACCACCCATGCTGTAGAAAATGGTTCACTTCGCCAATGTCACCCCTGTTTCAGGGAAGGTCGGCAAGAGCTGCAGGGTGTATGCCCATTTGAGATTTGGGTTTTTATATTGTAGGTCCACAGGCGGCATGTTTAAGCGCGAACTTATACGTGTCTGCTTGTAAAAATGCATATAATGTGAATCCTTAATGTTACATAGCTATGCAACTTAGATTAGATGACGTGGAAAAGTTGTTACAAATGTATACTGACTTACATAAAAGAGCGAACGATTCTTGTGTGTTGATATTATTCTCACCAATGCACCTGTCCTTAAAAACAGCCAATTCCAATGGTATCGGTACAAGGTACACCTGCCTACGCGCAACGCATATTGATGTCTTACCTCCTACAATCTAAGTTGCAAAGATGTCTTAATATTCAAGATTCATTGGGAATACATGCTCACAAGCAGACACGTGTTAGCTTGCACTTACACATGCTGCTTATGTACTTTCTACATTATTATGGCCAGTAAAAACATGTTTACATGCAGCGACACTTGAATTTAAGCATACTGTAAACTGTAACTCTGTCGCCATTCCGCTAGGGGTGGCCAGAGCCTTTGCAGAGTTGCCTCCATTTTTTCCTATCCTGACATACCTCTTTCAATTCATTTATATCCATCACCTTTTTCATGCATTTTCTTCTTTTACGCTCACTTTGTATATCCCATTCTTTCACAATCTTCTCAATCTGATCACTCCATACTTTTCTCGGACGTCCCTTCCCTCTTTTTCCTTTCACACTTTCTTTGTATATATGCATGTAAGTACAATACTAATCGGAAGTTTTTTTATACACTTTACCGTATTTTACGTTTGTTATATCCAAAGTTCGTTAAATAGAGGTCGGTTACACCGTGGTTTTACTGTATTTAAAAATTCTGCAGGCAGCCGAGCTGTAAGCTAAGTAAGCAAAACTTTTCCACCGCTAAGGCTTCTCACCTTATTGTGAAACAATTATTCTTTACAAGTATTAAGCCCTATTTGTGTTATTCAAAGTCTGTAGTAGTCTTATCACTCAATCCCTTTTCAGGTTTAACCCCAAACCCCATTACGAGACAGAAAACAACAAAGTTGTATGTATTTTAATCCACAGAAAAACAGCTGGTTATTACAATTAGATTTTTGTACATGCACAACAAACTTTTGTATGTATGTGTGTACCATGTTGTTTTGTCTCTCAATGAAGTATAGAGAATACCTCTAATTAGTTTTTAGCATACACTAGTCCTTGAATAACAACGTAAATCTTTTTACTTGTAAATTAAGTAGGTCCGAGATTAACCCAAGTGTTATTTTTCTGTGACTCGCCATAACGCTAGCGGTGGTCAGAGCCTCTGCAGACTTGCCAACATTCATTCGTATTCCATACCTTTTGATTCATTCATCAATAGATTTGGTCGATAGCTCAGTTTGTTCAATCCCGTGTTAGATATCATTTCCTATTTCTGTGTATATTTTGAGCCCAAAATCAAAGTACCGGTAGGGTTCACTCAGCCTTTACAAGAAATGAGACTGCCTCCCCTCCCATTCCTCAAGTAGTTGGCGAAGACCTTTATTTATTTTTAATTTATTTTTTTTCTACTCAAATTCTTCTTTAATTCTACTCAACCTTCCACAAGCTATGGCTTCGGGGACAATGCAGCAAGGAGTTGCTCCCTATCTGTTGTGCTGTGTTTTCCATTGATTTACTTGATTTACTAAGTAAGTAACCCTGCCACCTTTATAAGATAGATGTTGGGCCTTTTACATAATTTTCCTTGGTTTATATTACATATTTTTCCTTTGCATTACTTACATATTTTGTGGGCAGATATTTTCATAGTATTATTCCATACAGCGCGTATAAATAATTCATATTGTATATTTGGGGCGCCGAGATTTTCCTCCATCTTACCTTTGAACATTATACCGCACCGCTAGTATAAAACATTGCGTCTACTCCCCTCTATCGCGTTAATATAAACAAATGTATGAAAACTAAAGCACCAACTAGGGGTGCTGCACTACCTTCCACACATTTTAGTATTGACGCGATGAAGGGGTATTTTGTACTCGGGAGACTGAGTACTTATACACCTGTACTCAAAGTATAAAACATGACGTTTTAGCTAAAGGAAAGGTAATGAGTGTTCCCAATTTCCTGTGAAGGCAGAGTAAACCTATCCGATACTATGATTTTGGATTTGAAATAAGCACCGATACGAATACTAATTTCTGACACCTTTGGTGAGGATTGAAGAGTCCTACATCGTGTCTGGAAGTCTCATCACCACGGTCATTCTTACCTACCGAATTTCGGTAATATTTGTTTGAAGACCAATCAGCTGTCCACTTGCGGTCATCTTGGATTGACAGGTCTTCATACAAATATTACTGATATTCGGTAGGCAAGAATTACCGTTGTGTAATATTCCTTGACTTATAGGTTGGTATGAGGCTGACCACCCATACTGTAAAAAATGGTTCACTTTGCCAATGTCACCCCTGTTTCAGGGAAGGTCGGCAAAAGTTGTGGGGCTTATGTTCATTTGAGGTTTGGATTTTATTTGTAAGTACACATTCAGCATTTGTAAGCGCGAACTACACATGTTGGTTTGTGGGCATACATCTGAGAGCTTTAAATGAATATATCCTTGCAACTTAGATTATAGATTATAGATAAGACTTCCAGCCTGGGATAATCAGAAATGACTGGTACCCCTTCCGATGCCAGACCACTCGGACGTCCCAGGGTACGGTGGGCAGACAATGTCGAGGTCAACGCGGAAGACCTGGGAGTAAGGGGACCATGAAGGAAAGCGGCACAAGTCAGAAAGTTCTGCAGGATTGTGGTGCGGGAGGCCCAGAGCCTTCAAGGCTTGTAAGATGGATTAATTAAGTAACTGAGTAGAGAATCCCAGACCTCTGGTTTTTGCACAAGCATTCTACCTAATCTAATCTAAGTTGCAAAGATATGTTACATTGGAGATTCACATTACATGCATTCTCACAACCAGACACGTACAAGTTCGCGCTTGCACGTGCCTCATGTGAACCTACAATATAAAAACCAAATCTCAAATGGACATACACCCTGCAACTCTTGCCGTCCTTCCCTGAGACAGGGGTGACATTGGCAAAGTGAACCATTTTTACAGCATGGGTGGTCAGCCGCACACCAACCTATAAGTCAAGGAAGCCATACGAACTATCAACATACGTTGCAATCCTCATTTCTAGAAGTGCACTTGCCTGCTGGGTGTCTATTCACGATAGGGGATAGAGAAGACTCATCTCGATTTTCCCCGAAAAAGGAATAAAGGTATTGTGCCTCACAATACCATTTATTGCTTTTTATGGTAAAATCGAAATGAATCTACTCTATCCCCTATCGTGAATAGACACCCTGCTACGTACATTCTTGTCGGCAAAGTTATGTTTTGAACATCTGTTAGTTTCCAAGTCCAATGAAAATATATTTTAGCATCAAAACTACGACACGAAGGAAACTAGTTAAGGAATATTCTGCGTGCACAGCTCCCCTAGCATACAACTCTACGTTTAAAGTCAACCATAGCGTTTTACAAGAAATTACTAAGCTCGTCCCTAGCGAGCGTTTATGTTTCAATACACGGTTGGGTGTAGAGCTTGTAGTATAGGAAGGTAATTGGATTCGTGGGCAGATTGTTGATGCCGGTTTGTAACGTTGCATTGCAGATTTAATTGCTCGGCGAATGCATTTCTACTTTCATAACAGACGAACGGAGACTTTCGAGAACTATGTAGTGGCGGATTAGAAGTCTAGAAGAACTAATAGCGAACGCCCAGATGAACGAGAACCCCCATAGAAGCCGCAAATGGTGAAGTAGAACATTTTCCTTGCACATTTCCTCGACATTCATCGCTCTCGTCATGCATGCTCTCCTCTTCTCTCTCTTCACTCTGCAGATTACTATTATTTGCAATATCACTTATTTTGATCAATCCATCTATTTCCTCGGTCTTCCTTTTTTTCTTTTTAAATAGATTTGTGGAAAGGAATGCAATGAATGCACTAACCTATTTTGCCTGGCCAGTTGCCTTCATGCGAAAGCAGAAGATTGTGTGCATGCAATGGCATCTGTTGAACCAGGGTTGAAGTTATGGTCAAGTGGGCCAGACGCAGATTCGAACCAACGTCATTCTGTTCCAAATACGCTAGTCGGACACGAGCCTCTACCCTCTCAGTCATAACACCGACAAAGTTTACCTTTGGCATTCCCTTTATACACTCTTTTCGTCAGTCGTTCATCATCCATTTTTTCTAAATGCCCGAACCATCTCTTCATACTCTTTTGTGCTTTCACTCTCATATTCTCCTTTACACCCCACTCAGTCATTCGTTATTTCAATCGTATCTACATTTTTTTTACTTAGTTCGATTTCATTCACCGTCCAAGTCTCACTTCCATACATATCAATGTTTTTCTTGGTATACTTTTCTGTAATGAAAATCTTTCGCCTTATATACAAGAACTTGTTCCAGCGTTTACTTAGCTTGGTACGCTTGCAACTCGCTGCCACATACCAACTACACACAGGTTCATATGTACATACATATATTAAGTGCATGTGTATTTTACAAATGGCCATAAAGCAACATGAAATAATCCAATTACCAGCACTCGCCGCTCCACTCTCCACTCGCCCACCACTCAGCACTCACGCAACGGCGAGTCCCATGTGAATTAGGCTCCGAGGGAATTGAATGTGTCAACGTCTTTTCCCTTCTTGCATTTTTTTTGCCGAGTCCAATTTACATCAACCTGACAACACCGTTTAAGGATAAACTACTCATTATAAATGGCAATTAGTATTTTATTACTTTCGTAAGAAACGACCTTAGATTATCACATGCTGGAGACCGGACATCACGGGTTGAAAGGTTTGACTGGTCCGTAGTCCAGTGGTAACACTTTGGACTCGTAAATGGAAGGTTGTGGGTTCGAACTCTGGAGGAACACAAATATATACCATTTATATTTTCTAATTTGCTCTTCGCTGGGTTGAAAAATTCATAAATCTGGACCTTTTAGTGACCGGTCTTTAGACCGGTCACTAAAAGGTCAATCCAGCCTAACAGCAACTGGGTCTTGCTTGAGTATTGGCGCTTTGTAGCGACGACCAAGCTCGTCAACACCTCTGCGGCACTACAACAAGTGCCATACACCCCTAGAGTCTCTGAAATCTAGGGAGTCTTCCGCACAGGATTTCTTAAAAAAAAAAAAAGTCGAACGAAAAGGTAGAAGAAAGAAGCGTAAGAACTCAAATTCTGAAAACCAGCCAATAGGACACTCAATTAGACAATAGCAACAAGTTGCAAAGATATGTAACATTGGGGATTCACATTACATACATTCTCACAAGCAGACACGTACATGTTAGCGCTTGCGCATGCCGCATGTGAACCTGCAATATAAAAACCAAATCTCAAATGGACATACACCCTGCAACTCTTGCCGACCTTCCCTGAAACAGGGGTGACATTGGCAAAGTGAACCATTTTCTACGGCATGGGTGGTCAGCCACATAATAATTTCAAAACTGTGAGGAGTCTTCGACTCAGACTCCCTTAAAAAAATGTTGATAAAAGTCTGAAATAAAAAAATAAAAAAATCTTGTCATTTGTCAAAAGATAACGTGTTAAATCCCACGTAAGCGTTGTACAGTACCCTTAGTACGAGTTGCACAACTTGAGTAGGTAATGTAAAGTTTACGACAATTATTAAAGAGTGATTTCCGCCAAAATCTGCCGCTTTTGTTTGTTTGAACTTGATTTTCTTCATTACTGTAACTCTTTTGCTAAGACCATAAAGAGTTAAAAACAAAAACGGCAGATTTTGGGTAAAAACCACTCTTTAATACTTTCCGTAAACTTAACTTTACTCGAGTTTTGCAACTCGTACTCAGGGTACTGATGTCCTTACATGTGATTGTTTTGGTTGCGATTGGGCGCCGCTCAGGCAATGTCAAGTCTCTCTTGCGAGTACGCGGTTCAAGAGCAGGTAAATATAACCGCTTTATGCAACACTGCAATTATTACTGCTGCATTTAGCATTACACACGCTAACTTTATTCTACTAATACTATTACTACATCATTGTGATTGGCATGACAGCTAAATAAATATTTCAGATTGTTCCCGTTTCTCCGCGGCTCACAAAATCCTTGAAGGTTCAGAGCCTCCTACCACAATCCTCCTGGGCTGGAAGTCTCATCACCACGGTAGATCCTATCTACGGAATATCGGTAATATTTGTATGAAGATAGGTTGGTATGAGACTGACCACCCATACTGTAAAAATGGTTCACTTTGCCAATGTCACCCCTGTGTCAGGGATGGTCGGCAAAAGTTGTAAGGTTTATGTTCATTTGAGGTTTGGATTTTATTTGTAAGTACACATTCAGAATTTGTAAGCGCAAACTACACGTTTTTGTTTGTGGGCTTGCATTTGATATGAGCTTTAAATGTTAATATATTTTTGCAACTTAGATTATAGATTAGGTATATAAAAGACCTGTCAATTCAATATGGCCGCAAATAAACAGCTGATTAGTCTTCATACAGATATTACCGATATTCGGTAGGTAAGAATTACCGTGGTGATGAGACTTCCAGCCCAGGGCTCTGTGTCTTGTGCCATTTCCCTTCATGGTCTAAATAGGTTCAACTCGCCACATGCGACCCCTTCGGGGATAACGCGGCAAGAAGTTAAACTATATGTGTAGCTTAGTTGCGTTGCGTTTCCTTACTCCCAGGACTTCGGCATCAGCCTCGACATTGTCTGCCCACCGACGTTCGATGATTTATTTGGTGAGAGCCGTTTTTATGTGAACCACGCCTCAAGAGTCCTCTACTATCAATCGCCAATTGTCAAGCAAGACCCCCAGTTTCTGTAAGTCTGGATGGACATTTGGTGGCCACGTAAAAGAGGAAAATGAATTTGTCAACCCAGCGAAGAACATATCAAATTCAAATCTAAATCTAAGTTGCAAAGAGATATATTAACATTTATTTTTTATAATTTTTTGACCGGTCCGTGGTCCAGTGGTAACACTTCCGACTCGTAAATGGAAGGTTGTGGGTTCGAATCCCGGCGGAGCACAAAAAAAAAACCATTTGTATTTTCAAATTTGCTCTTCGCTGGATTGAAAAATTCATAAACCTTTACCAAAGACCGGTCACCAAAAGGTCCATCCAGCCTTACAGCAACTGGGTCTTGCTTGAGAATTAACGCTTTATACAGCGACGACCAAGCTCGAAGAGGGTTTTTGAGGTGTGATACACACAAAAACAGCGCTCACCAAATAAATCAGCCTAATTTATTTTATTTATTTATCATTGAAATTCATATTAAATGCATGCCCACAAATAGGCACGTGTAAGTTCGCGCTGGCAAATGCTACATGTGTACTTACAAATTAAAATCCAACCCTCAAATAAACATAAGCCCTGCAACTCTTGCCGACCTTCCCTGAAACAGGGGTGACATTGGCAAAGTGAACCTTATTTTGACCGTACAGGTGGTCCGTCTCATACCAACCTATACATACGTCAAGAAATAATAATTTAACAAACTAAGGTTAGGTTTTCTCGACCGCCTTGATAAATCCCAGTCTTTATTTAACAGTCAATAGTCTAGTTACTAGCAGTTAACACTACGTTATCAAAATTCTTTATAGAAATTCTTGACAAAAGTCTTTATAACCAAAGCACCATTCAGCATCTGGATACAAACAAACATCTGAACAAAAAAATAATATATAAAACGTTGCATTAAAGTGGATAGTTGCGGCGTCGTATTATTTGAAAAAGAAAAGCAGAAATAGTAACATGTCGTCAAAGATAGAAAGAAAAAGAGTTGGTGTGAATGCCCGCCATGCCGCGTCAGAAGACGAAATAACTTGTAAAAGAATACCGAGAATGTAATCTAAATATTTGATGGAAGAGTGGAAATGAAATCATGTTTCTAAACTCAGTCTCCTTCGGTTCACTTTAAATATGGCTCTCTCACTCATTTCCTTGCGTCATCTAGACTGACACATCAGTATCCATCGAAGAAATAATTTTCATTTTTTGTTGATCTAATCTAAGTTGCAAAGATATGTAACATTAAGGATTCACATTATATGCATTTTCACAAGCAGACGCGTATAAGTTCGCACTTAAACATGCCGCCCGTGGACTTACAATATAAAAACCCAAATCTCAAATGAACATACACCCTGCAATCTAGCCGACCTTCCCTGAAACAGGGAAATTAAATTTGGGAAAAAACGAACCATTTTCTACAGCATGGGTGGTCAGCCACATACCAACCTATAAGTCGATTATTCATCCCTTTAGTTCGTGCATGTGCACTGGGTGTTGCCTGTAAAATAGCAGATTATATGCAAATTATTTCATTTTCATGAGATACCTACACATAATTTATTAGCATTAAATTTTCAAATAATGTTCCTCACTGGCCTGAAAAATTCGCCAAAGGTGAATCCCGGATTGAAAAAAAAACAATAACAGCTACACCAGCTACCAAACGTCAATTCAACCTTAAAGCAACTGGGTCTTGCCTGAGTAATAGACGCTTTCTATAGCGACGACCAAGCTGGCACGGGGCTCTCGAGGTGTGATGCACATAAAACAGCGCTCACCTTATATTTAATACTTCTAAAAATCTGATACTTCAATTATGATAAAATGATTTCCTGTGTTTCCATAAGGTATTTAACTAATTTTCGAAAAAAAAAGCTTGGATCACCCCAGGAAGGGGAGAAGGTTCTGGAGGGACCATATAGACCGCATGAACGAAGGTAGGACAACCCGAGTCGTGGCACAGGAGATACCGGACGGCCAGCGCCTACCAGGTCGCCCTCCCGAAAGATGGAAGAACAGCTGGTCCTCTGCATCACAGGAGGGAGTTACACAATAAACAGATCATAGATCTATAACAAGAAGAAGAAGCAGAGCATCACCGCCTTTGATTCTACACTAGACTCCTTGGACTTGTGATATGACTACTGTAACTGTTACTCTGTCGCCATTCCGCTAGGGGTGGCCAGAGCCTCTGCAGAGTTGCCTCCATTTTTTCCTATCCTGACATACCTCTTTCAATTCATTCATATCCATCACCTTTTTCACGCATTTTCTTCTTTTACGCTCACTTTGTATATCCCATCCTTTCACAATCTCCTCAATCTGATCACTCCATACTTTTCTCGGTCGTACCTTCCCTCTTTTTTTCACACTTTCTTTGTATATAAGGAACAAGGTGAGCATTTTGTTTTTTTTTCTACTTTACTTTTAAGTTTGAATGGTTTCTGATTATATCAGTGGTTTTGTGATGGCTTTCTCTAGATAGAAACTTTGTTGTCATTGGCATAACCTCATTTTTACTATTTTTTAAAATAAATGCCAGTATTAGGGACACCAAAATCTCTTTTGTCCCAATTACTGGTAGGGGTGCCCATGATAGGTGCAAGCTGAAACCTGTTATGTCCCTATTATTGGCATTCATTTTTTTTGACCTCTGAAGTTTCTTATTTTAAGTTACAGTACAATGGATAAGAAAATGGAAACTACATACTTTTTATCAGGAGAGATCATTTTAAGCAACTTAGAAAAAAACTCTTAATAAGTCCTTTTTTCTCTCACATTCTGCCAAACGTTCTTCAGCGGCGCTATAATTTTCATTTATACTCTTCATTTTTTTACAATTTCAGTTAGACAAATACGATACTTATTGCTCAAATTTTTTACTTTTACAGATGTATGATGGGATCCAAAGAGAAAAATGTATGATGGCGCAGACATGGTCAAAGTAATTGCTGCTGTCACGTCAGGGAAATTAGCATCCCAACCCCACAGAATTGGACAAACTCACGGGCTTCAGTCACCAAAGAGATATTAATCAGATGGCATGCGGAAATCCATGAGTACCTACAGAGCAAGAAGTTTGCGATAGACCCGGAGAAGCCAAATATCTTAGACCCTGACAACACATTAAGTGATCGCATTATCATTAATGCCGATGACACAAAAGATCCAGAGCGGATTTTTAATGCTGATGAAGCAGCTTTTTTTCTTAGTCTTAAAGGAGATAAAGTACTTGGTATAATACTCGTAGCATTTTACCCGAATGCCACTCACATCATTCAGCCGATGGATGTCGCTGTCTTTCCAAGCTTAAAGCATTCATGGAAGGAAGAAACCAACACATGGAGACATATAATATGCACTACGAATTGAAGAAAAAAGACTTCGCTCCCCTCCTAGCATCCTCAATTCAGAAATCTGTCAAACCTGATACTTTGAAGAATGGTTTTCGCAAGTACGGACTCTTTCCGTGGAATGTTAATGCAATTGACTTCAGCAAAATTCCGTCCGTGAATCATTCAAGCACTAAAAATGCACCAGAACAAGATGGAGATGAAGATATACTTGATAAACTACTTTCCAGACTAGAAACTAGTAGGACCAGTAAAATATCAAAGTTTCAGAAAATGTTTGGATATGGAAGCGAATGATTATAAAAAAAAATGAATATGGAGGATATTAATTTGTTCATCGTCTGGAGAAAATTGAAGAAAGAGGTTAAAGAGATAAAGGCAGATGATCCAGAAGTGACTTCTTCAGCGAAAAAAAAACACGGAAGATGTTGACCTGCAAATGCCATCGAATAATGTTTTGTGAATATGTTAAAAAAAAAAAAAAAATTGTCACTTCTCTTATTTATTTCTATAACTATATTATATTTTTCGACCAAAATTTAATAAACATTTGTTCCTTGAACCTCTCTGCACTTATTCTTATAAAAACTTCCCCCTTTTTAAGAAAAATGTTAGCTGTAACTAAAGTATCGATTAAAAAACTGAGGTGCCAATAAATGGGACAAAGGTATGCCAATAATTGGGACAAATCCGAATTTCACCTGCCAATAATAGGGACATCGGAGTTTTTGTTCAATTAATTAAATAAAACTTATTTCCTCAAATAATTTTGATTGAATTCTTTCTTTTTTAAATACTGCAGCATATTTCCAATGTCCTGATACAAAAAAAAACAGAATCAGATAAAAAATCGAATTTCTATGAGCTTTTCAATTTAAAAATTTCCTTAAGCTGCCAATAATTGGGACATCCACCTTAGGTAGGTATCTTAACTTTCACAACCTCTTTCAAATTACATTCTTTTTTTACCCATTCATACCTAACTCTATCCCTCAGAGTTTTTCCTGTCATGCTTCTCAAATGCTTCATTTCCACCGTGCATACTTTACTCATTTCGCTATCATTCACTGTGCATGCTTCACTTCCATACATCAAAGTCGGTAACAATATGCCATTGTGTACCGCCATTCTCAGATCCATCGTCAATCGCTTGTTCTTTGCTATTCTTCCTATTGCACCGACCACTTGCTTTCCCTTGAACACCCTATTCTCAAGTTCTCTTGTCGTCTTTCCATTCTTTTCAAACATACTCCCCAAGTATCTAACTACAATGCATGTATATTGCGTATATCGGTATTCCAGCATGCTCTGCATATCTCTCCGCGTTCCTACGCCCGCTAGACGATTGCAGAATTCCCATGAATGCGATCCGATCGTTTTCCATCTCTTGCAGGCATGCGCGCGCATTCCTCGTCTTGCTGGCGTGCCGAGATGATGAGGAAGTGAGAGCTGCCTATCAGAGCGGGAACACCAAGTGCAGATGCGCAGGTGGGCTGCCTCATGGAGAAATACCTTAGAGTGCCATTGATCTAAGATACAAACGCATCAAGCAAAATTTAACAACGTGTAAGTTGAATTCAATTTAAATACTGCAATCGACTTCACAAAAATCCTTGATCCGTAACAGCGTTCACGTAAAAAATACCTAAAGATACGAAGGAGAAGTCGGAAGCAGATTAGGGCAAGTACGAAATGTCTGCCGAAATGAATAAAGTGCCGAAACTTAAACCAGAAAAGATGTGAAGTGCTTTGTCTTGGTCGCAGAGACAAATATTGGCAGCGCATAAATACACAGTTTTTTTTATTTGTATATAATGAAAATTGCAGTTCCCTGATAAGAGCGTCGTTAGGCTGAAAGTGTCTACTTTCCCTGTGTCTCCCAATAGTTCATCTCACGACCCGATTCTTATCTCTCAGTCCTGATACAGGGAAGTGGAGACAATCCATCAGAGATCTGACCACCCTTAAAAAATGTCTAGAGAGTTGCAGATTACAGTTGGAAGTCTTGAAGTTTCCGCATGGAGATGCTCCATCTCTATTAGCTGGTGTGCCCCTGCACCAAACACAACTGTAAGACAATGCATTCTTGGGTGGAAGGTTCACACTAACACTCTCACTTTAACGTAATATAAAGACACGATTTTACTGCAATTTTCCGTGTCAACTAGAGATAGATGGTTATCTAATGACAAATGTCATCATAATTATTGTATTTTACACGCAACTCGAGTGAGTGTTAGCTGCCTTCACCAACCAATGTTAGCGTTGTTGGTCAAACGTCTTTTCCTCCAGTCCCACATACACCCTCCTCCACTCCGCTCTGCCATCCTGCTCTGGGTCTTCCACTGCTCTGCGTCCTTCAAGGCTTATCCCTAAGTACAATTAACTCATGCACTCAAATGTTAACAGACTTATTTCTTTAAATTCTTCGCTGAAGATGTCTAAACGACATTTCATGAGCTATTCCCAAAACATTCTATACATGGATAATCGTTTTTTTGTACGGAGATTTCACATTAGGTAGCGGAAGAGCCATTCGTTTTTAGAGAAAGAGTTACGGTAATTTGTTTATTTTCTCTCTACTTTAGTCGATAGCTCAGTTGGTAGTATGCTTGCATTCTATACGGAGCACCGTCTAATCTAATCTAAGCTGCAAAGATATATTTCATTTAAGATTTATATTAAATGCATTCCCACAAGCAGACATGTATAATTTTGCGCTAACACATGCCGCATGTGGACCTACAATATAACAACCCAATCTCAAATGAACATAAGCCCTGCAACTCTTGCCGTCCTTCCCTGAAACAGGGGTGACATTGGCAAAGTGAACCATTTTTTACAGTATGGGTGGTCAGCCGCATACCAACCTATAAGTCAAGGAATATACATCACAAATCACAAACCGCCGTTTTAGGATAATTACATGCTGGAGACCGGACATCACGGGTTGAAAGGTTTGACTGATCCCGAGTCCAGTGGTAACACTTCGGACTCGTAATTGGAAGGTTGTGGGTTCGAATCCCGGCGGAGCACTAAAAATATACCATTTAAGTATATTTTCAAATATGCTCTCCGCTGGGTTGAAAAATTCATAGAACCTTTATCAGAGACCGGTCACTAAAGGTCCATCCAGTCTTGCTTGAGTATTGGCGCTTCGTAGCGACGACCAAGCTCGTAAACACCTCTGCGGAACTACAACAAGTGTCACAGACCCCTACAGTCTCTGAATATATTTGGGGATTTCTTACAGAATTTCTTAAAAAAAAGCTATAAGTGCAGCCTAGGTGCGGTTTTTTTTTCGGCGCTTCATATCTGTCTATCTGTCGCCAGGATTGGAAAGCTCGCGCCGACTGATCATTAATAAAACATCCTGGTCCTTGCCTGTGATTTGGAGTCCATGACCCTGTGATCGGGGGGGTGAGGGGGGGGGGGGCAATCTGTAAAGCTCTCACGTACCGAAGGGGAGGCGAGTGGAATACCTCTAGGTTCCCGCAGGGATACAAACTTGTCCCCAGAGACAAGGAGGCTTCCGGCATGGCGGACAAATCAAAACATGCCACATTGCAACCCCTGAAAATATGTGAACGCATCTAAAATCTATACTCTAAGTTGCAAGGATTTATTAACAGTCAAAGCTCATATCAAATGCATGCCCACAAACAAACACGTGTACTTAAGTTACAAATGCTGAATGTGTACTTGCAAATAAAAATCCAACCCTCAAGCATAAGCCTTGCAAATTTTGGGGACCTTCCCTGGAACAGGGGTGACATTGGCAAAGTAATTTTTTTTTACAGTATAGGTGGTCAGCCTCATACCAACCTGTAAATCAAGGAATTCAGATAATAAATAACATTAATGTACACAAAAACAGCAAAACCTAAAAAATAAATCTATACGAAAAAAACTCAATACGTGTAAGTAGGTACAAAAAATAAAACGTAAAATTATGAATGTATAAATAAACAAGCCGCCAATGCATGTATTCCATTATTTTTATAAGTAGGTCCATGTGATGTGGGTCCTTTTGACACATACATACAGGACGGGTATGAGGAGGGTTTAAGCATACGATGGATTCGGCACAACTTGGGAGTTTACAACTTTTTTCTCGGCGGGTAAACGTCACACATGTATGGAACTACGGTCCTTAGCAACCAACAACGAAATATTTATTTTCCTTTTCCCAAGCAACCCGGCCGGGTGAGGTCACAATCTCAATTCAGAAGCGGACCTCTTTCACACGAAAAAACTCATCTTCTTCATTTTTTGTGGCGAAATTTTTAATAAAGTAATACGTGAATAACATTTGTAGCTTTTAATGTGTAGATAAATAATCAATACACGACAGATATTTTTTACTTGTGTCACTCTTATGATATTAGTATCGTAATGTTTAAGAAACACGTATATTAGGGTTTGCAGCCGTCTTAATCCACGTACATAAGAAATCACGGGTATGTCGCCCTTACACATGCTGCATTCATACCTCCTTGCAAAATATAACCTGAAATGGAAATGAACATAAGCTCTGTACTTCGTCGGTTTGTTAAAAAAAATGTTTCGGTTCTCATGCCTAGCAAATCCGTAATAACCCATACTGTAAAAATTGGTTCACATTTACTATGACACCCCTGTTTCAAGGTATTCAGCAAGAGTTGTAGGGATAATGCTCATTTGAGGTTTGAGTTTTATTTTGTAAAATATATATACATTCAGCATATTGTGTAAGTGCTAACTTGCACACGTTTGCTTGTGGGCATGCACTGAATATAAAAGGGGAAGTTGTAAATATATTTTAACATTTGAGATTAATATTTCATCAACACCCACAAGCAAACACGTTTAGTTCTTGCTTAAACATGCTGCATGTGTACCTACTACCCAAACCTCAAATGAACATAAACTCAGCAACTCATTTTCCCTGAAACAGGAGTAACATTGACAAGAGTGAACCAACCAGTATGGGAGGTAAGCCTTATACCAACATTTGCGACAATGTATATAAATATAAAAAAAAACAATAATTATAAAAAAAGGTGTGGAACAAAAATCTGAAAACACAAGTTTTACTAGTACTGCGTATCATAACCCTAGGCCCTGTATTGAAAAGTTGCATATTAACACAAACAGAAGTATTTATTCCACAAGCTATTTGAATTTTATTGCTTCCTTAACCCTTTGGACTGTTTAACACCGGGTTCCTGTTTTATTTCGTTGGATATGATGAACAATATTTTGGCATTCAGCTCTGATTGAAAATATTTTGCACTACACTCGTTCTATGAAGAAATTAAAAGTATGAGAATAATTGGGGTTTATAAAGTGATAAGTGAAGAAATTTAAGGAAGAAATTGATGTTTGATTGAACAAATCGTAGACCAACCAAACGTCATTTGACGCGACGCCGAATTAGTGAAATTTTGTGTTTATGTTACAAAATGGACGGGTACTTACTTCCCCGCTCCGAGCTGCCGGCGAGTTCTCTTCAATCTCGTAGATTATGTGCGGCAGACCAGCTTTCCCGAGCAGGGAGAATCCAAAACCCAAACTATCACTCCGATTCAGAACCACTATCCACTCTTCAGCCATATTCGGTCTGCAACAACATCGATTTCACGCCACCTTGTAAACTGACACTGTCGCGCTGATCCTTGCACTGAAGCAAAACTTTTCACTCTTTTTTAAAGTTGACCGTCCATTGGGTTGAAACGCAAAATGAGAAGAATCAAAACATGCACAGGTCTGCGAAGAAAACTGAAAATGTTCGCAGAAAAATTGCGCACAGCTCCTCAAACGCAATACTCTGAATGAGATTCCGGGAGGTGAAGTATGAGGAGGGGTAAACAGCAAAGCAGGCTGTCATTTTTGTATCGAAAAGAAAACAGGATTCTGCTTTATCAAGGAATGTTGGCTTGACATCTATCTATTTTTACACAAAGCTTTTTATTAACATAATTTTTTATGGCTATAGAAATATAATATTCCCTGCATGCCAAAAAAAATTTACCTACTTACAGGGAATATTTATTTGAATGGCTGAATAATGTGACGCATTATTTACATTTTCCAACTACTGTGAAGAAGAAAACAACAATCGTATTCGAATTTGACAGCTTATCAATCTGGAAAGTTTTATAATTCACAAGAAATCCATTTAACAAATAAAATATACAAGATGAAAAATGAGACTGATTTAGCGAGGTGTGAATAACATTATGTTTTCATTTATTTTATTATTTCAAGCAAATAACTATGTATTTCAACAAACCAACCCTACAATTTTAAATAACAAATGCCGGTGTACAAAACTTAGATTAATTATATCCACCTTTAGCAGGTTATGATTATTTGTAATTTTGTTTCAGTTCTTTACATAATTCTCAGATAGAGTTGTATGAGAAGTTCTTGTTAGACCTCCACCAGTTGCATAGAAATCCAGACGCCATCCACTCCGCAGTGCTCAAGCTCATTCTGACCCTCAAGTACGTCACAATTGGGGAAGTAAGTTATTCAATCTTGTTTAAACAATTGCTGTACATATTTTATGTAAACATATCTAAGGCATTCCGCTAGGGATGACCTGGGCTTTTGCAGAGTTGCCTCCACATTTTCCTATCTTTGTTCATCATCATCTAAGCTCGAAAGTTCTGGATGGGCCTTGCCTGAATCACCTGTTTTATGTACGGAAGTCTCACCACCACGGTAATTCTTACCTACCGAATATCGGTAATATTTGTACGAAGACTAATCAGCTGTTCACTTGCGGCCATCTTGGATTGACAGGCCGTCATACAAATATTACCGATATACCTTGATGAGACTCCCAGCCCAGGAATCATTAGTTTGTCAAAGCGTGGGCTCAACGGACGACCAAAATGTCTAAGAATAGCACCGATAGTTACCAATATCATAATAGTTCAACATTTTTTATTTATTTCAAATGTTTCAAATGACTCCATCGCAAAAATAGTGATTTGTCAACTTTGACACTGGAGAGTTACTTTTCGGATCTCTATTGCCGTGAGCTCCTGTTTTTTTCACCTGAGGCAGTTGAGATGGGTCAGAAACTGTTTGACATCCGAAGCTGCTAAGATTCTCATTGCGTCCTTTGTTGTGTCGAGACTGGATTATTGCAATGGTCTGTTCTGGGGTCTTCCAAGGTTTCAGCAGTCTAGACTGCAGTCCGTCTTTAATGCAGCAGCCAAATTACTTTTAGGAGGACGAAAAACTGACCATGTCTCTCCTCTGTTGCGGCGTCTTCATTGGCTGCGAGTCCCAGAGAGGATTGAGTACAAAATATGTGTTTCTGTTTTTAATGCCCTCAGAGGAGTTGCCCCATCGTACTTGTGTGAATTGTGCAGAGTCGACCAGATAGGTGGAAAACGATGCACTCTTCGTTCTGCACAGAGTGACGCCGTAAACAGGCTTCAACTGCCTCTTCGACGGAACAGAACTGGTTTCGGAGACAGGGCTTTTAGTTCGGCTGGTCCATCCTGCTGGAATAGTCTACCTCTGGAGTTGAGAACAGAGACCAGTGTTGGCAGTTTCAGGAAGTTGCTTAAGACACATTTGTTTAACAGAAGCTTCAACACATAAAAGCGCCCTTGGGGTGGCTAGTGCCACTAAACGGCGCTGTATACAAATTGTCCAATTATTATTATTATTATCTACCAGAGCTGGAGCTTCCGGGCGTTTTGCCCATGTCTGCGTTGAGCTTCTTCAGCGTGATGTTTATTTCTATCCCTATACATCAAATTTAATTACATTTTTAGAAATCAAACTATGAAAGATTAGATGTCATTGAAAAGCTGTGGGCTTCTCTGTCAACGTTGCCCGGTGAACCTTCAGCAAACACCACTCTATTCAAAACTGAGCATGGTAAGAAAACAAGTTTAACATTTATAAATTTTTACAAAATGAGCCACGAAAAACACGCACACACATCTTAGCTAATGAGATGTAAATAGGTAAACACCCAGCTGGAAGACCTGCTATAAGATGGAAAGATAGCTGGAAGTCTTTATCTCAGGATCCATAAGCCGATATGAAGTTTTTTTGTGGATTACAGACTGAAAGATCTAAATCAAGAGATCCTAGGAGTATTTGGTGAAACCTGAAAACTATTTATTATGAAATGTATTTGCCTCTACGCTATGCACGCGCCTGACTGAAAGCATGTCGGTGTTATGGTCGAGGAAGTCATGTTGCTATTCTTGACTTGTATATTTGGAACAGAATAACTTTGGTTCAAATCACGCCTGGCCCATTGACCATAACTTCAACCCTGGTTCAATAGATGCCATTGCATGCTCACAAGCTTCTGATTTCGCATTAAGACAACTGGCCAGGCAAAATAGGTTGGTGAATTGCATTCCTCTTCACAAATCTATTTAAAAAATAAAATGTTTTATATGCCGTGCTGAAAGGGTTAAAGTTAATTCTTCATAAAAAAAACAATGATTGATATTTTTCTGTATTTATTGTTTTTCATAATTTGTTTTAGTTCAAATAAAATCAAACGAAGCCAGTGAGAAATGTATTCAAGAAATTCCTTCAGAAAAAGCTGGCAATGCCATAATAGATGAATTACCTTATCAGCCCATCAGTGCAAAGGATACACCGATGTAAGTACAAGAAAAATCTGGGATGGGAAAATTTAAGGTTTCATCTTTTAATCTATAAATGCATAAGCTAGTGCAAGGATATATCAACATTTAAGATTCATGTTTAATGCACACTCATAAACAAACATGTTGGATGTGAACTTACAAAATAATACTGAAACCTCAAATGAACTTAAACCCTCACTTCTGGCCTTTACCTGGAACAGGGTGACATTGACAAAAATTAAACAATTTTTACAGTATGGACGGTCGGTTTCTCATCCGTGGATAAGTCAAGGAACGTAATAAATGTAGAAAATCCATAATAAAGAAAAAATTATGATGAAAAAGTATTCTGTAGTGTTACTGGTAGCAATTATGTGGGTAGAAAATTCAAAAGCGACAAAGTTTAAGACAACTTTAATTACAGGATTGAACTCAAGAATGGAAGTCCAGTTTTGTTGGAGTTTGTAGGCTTAAATCCAGATGAACTATTTGTAAGACTTGGGGACAAAGACAGCTTAATATACGACAATAAAACCATTAACGATGCTGCCATAGCTGGACAAAACGGTAATAATGAACTTCTTTGTAAACTGTGCTCATTCCTCATATGTCAATATCATTGTTTAAAGCTAAACATCGAGAATAAAGCAAATTTTCTTTATTTATTATGTTTTGGTTATTTCAGCGCCTCCGTTGCCTTCAGCTCCCAAAGTCAGAGACATAGTTCTTGCTTATGATGAGACGAGCCTAACATATCAAAGGGCTGTTATTCTGCAAATCAGCGATGATAACCAGGAATTCAAAGTTTGCTTCATAGATAAAGGTAAGTAAGGTTACTGAAATACATTCAAACCAACTGACTCGACAAACATCTTGCTGAAAAAGTCCTATCGAAAATGCTACATTAGGAAATCAATTTTGGGAAACATATTGTCAGTTTTATAGAATGAATGTGCAAAAGAGAAGAATGATTTTCTCTACGTTTCGTCGGAGTCATATCCGACGTCCTCAGGAGACGTGTGTCTTCTACAAAGAAGAACCACGAACTGTTGAATTATTATTGTTTGTTTGTTTTGTATTGTTTCATTCTATAAAATGTCTAACGACCGACGACCGTAATCATAATTTAAAATCTTTAATATTGTTTGTTGTCACAATTCCGGTCGATAGCTCAGTTGGTAGAGTGCTAGCATTCTACCCCGTGAGTTCGGGTTCAAATCCCACCGAGGAGGGTGTCAGAAATGATTTCCTATTTCGGTGTTTATTTCAAACCCCATAATAAAAATACCGGCAAGGTTTACTCAGCCTTCACAAGAATTGAGTACCAGCCCCCTCGGGAGCTGGGAAATCCCCACTTCAACTGAAGTGGTTGGCGTAAGACCGGCCCCCTTACCTGTAAAAATAAAAAGGTTCAACTCGCCAAATGCAACCCCTTCGGGGATAACGCTGCAAGAAGTTACACTAAATGTGTAGCTTAGTTGTGTTGCGTCACAACACTGTTAAACCACAACACTAATAAATAAGAGGTAAGATGGTAGATCAAGGAAGGATTACTTTGTCATCTCATCTTGAAGAGCTTACACCTGAAATCATCTGCTAATATTTTGAACAAATCAAATCTAAGTTTATACAATAAAAACCCCTCTTTCATTTATTTTCTATCCAGTGTTAATATAGTGAAAATTTCAGTTACATCCTCTCTTTACAGGTCTGAACACAGTTTTGAGTGCTAACAATCTCCGTCAGATTACGTCCAGTTTAGCTGGTCGTCGAGCAGTGGCTAAACGAGTCAAACTAGCGGACGTTAGGCAGCAGGTCTCTCCAACTGAAGGTGTGAATTATATCAATGAACTGATCAGCAAGAAGGAACGCTTGAAATGTGTAAGTATTTACGAATAGTACAAAGATGATACTACAAAATAATACAAAAATACATGTACAGTAGGGCCTTGCTAATCCAGACAGGCAAACTATAGAGCAGTGCCAGTTTAAGGGCGGTCCGCAGTACCCGCAGCGGACAGGGCCCCAAGGCCCAAGGGGCCCCGTGGAGCCCCCGGAGGGGGCCCCGCGGAGACCCTTTTGGGTTAATTTTTTTACAGTACTTAGCTCCTCTTGAAATTTTTTTTTAAAAATGTGGATCTTATGGATAACTTCCCTTGTGAACTAGTCGACTTTCACCGCTTTGTTCAAGACATCGGGGAACCAATGGGGGCGGCAGAGACGTACAAATTCATGTTAAAAAATGACCTAGAAGTTGTTTTTCCGAGTACTGCTGCGGCTTTAAAAAATTACCTGACAATAATGGTCAGTAACGCAACGGGAGAAAGGGCGTTTTCAAAATTAAAATTGACAAAAAATTACCTCAGGACTACAATTTTCCAGCACAAACTGAATCACCTGTCAGTGATGAACATAAATTACGACACCTTATAGAATTTAGATTTTTCGACTATACTAGAAAATTTTAAAGAATGAAAAAAACAGATTTTACTGACCGTGCAAAAGAGAAGAACGATTTTCTCTACGTTTCGTCAGAGTCATATCCGACGTCCTCAGGAGACGTGAGACCTCTATAAGAGGAACCACGAACTGTTGAATTGTTGTTGTTGTTGGATCGAGGCCGAAGGTTGTAGGTATTTTTAGTAACCTTCGGAGATTTAAAATGTCTAACGACCGTAATCATAATTTAAAATCTTTATACTAGAAAAATTTGTGACTGCAAAATTACGAAAAAAAATGTTTTGAACCGTTACGTTGTGCCTAGCTACCTAATGTAGGTACCTACCTATAATAATGTACCTACCTACTTTTCTAAAAAATTGTCATTAAATTGTGTTTCAAAAAATGTCCTACAAAATTACCTACTTATTTTGGGGGGGGGGGGCATGAGCAGCGTTGGACCCTACCCAAAATAGCTTAAAATGCCCCTGCTATAGACCCTTGTAGTCTGAAATTTTTTGATTGCTACATAACTTGAAGAAATGAAAGATTTATTTATGTATTTAGTTTCTTTGAGACAGATGAGGACATCTTCCAGCACCCAAACAAGCGACTCAAGTCCAGAAACCCCATCTGGACAATTGATGATCGGAGTAGGGATGCTACACTGCAATGGAAGTCCATATGGTAGGAGAAAGGCTTTAAAAACCACGAGCTGATCACTCTGCCACACCAGGAGGTCCCAGGGTTTAATCTTGCGAGAGGACTGTGGACGACCTTGAATAGGATCCGAACCGAGCAAGGCCGTTGCAACTTCTTGCTCCATAGATGGGGATTAGCTCCATCTCCAGGATGTGACTGTGGGGCGGAGAACCAGACTGTCCGGCACATAGTGGAGGAGTGCCCCATCAGAAGACACCCTCCTGGCCTGAAGGACCTCCACGAGGCCACGCCAGGAGCAGTGAAGTGGATGGAGGGCTTGGATCTTTGCCTCTGACGCGGCCCAACGGCCAAGTGATTTGCTGTGCTTGCCGGCCATACGCAAAGTAAAGTAAAGTAGATGAGATACGCAACCGCAACGCAAAACGCAACCAAGCTACACATAAAGTGTAAATTCTTGCCTGCGTTATCCCTGAAGGGGTCTGATGTGGCGATTTGGGACCTATTTTTTTTTACGGGTAAGGAGGCCCGCCTCACACCAAGCACTTTCAGTTGAAGTGGGGGTTTCCCAGCTCCCGGGGGGGCTGGCTCTCATTTCTTGTGAAGGCTGAGTACACCTTGCCGGTATTTATTTTGGGTTTGAAATCAACACCGATAAGGGAAATCATTTCTGACAACCTTGGTGGGGATCGAACCCTTGCTCTCGGCATGGAATGCAAGCTTTCTACCAACTGAGCTATCGACCGGACTTTTTACGAGCTTGGTTGTTGCTACAAAGCACCAATTCTCAAGCAAGACCCAGTTGCTGTAAGGCTGGATGGACCTTTTGGTGACCGGCCTTTAGTAAAGGTGTATGAATTTTTCAACCCAGCGAAGAGTAAATTTGAAAATATAAATGGTATATTATTTATGCTCTGCCGAGATTTAAACCCACAATCTTCCATTTACGAGTCAGAAGTGTTAACCACTAGACTACGGACCGGTCCGTAGTCTAGTGGTTACATAAGTGAAAAACCAATGTGTGAGAAGTCTTAAGTTTTTGACGTGACGTTGTTGTAAGTTGTAAAGTAAAGTTGTGGGGCCCCCGCGGCGCTCGCGAATTGCCTCCCGCTTCCGTGGGAGCGCCCTTGCTGCCGTCCATAGCGTCTGTCTGGATTACCATAATTTTTCACATTCAAAACATTTATTTTTCTACAGATTCTTCTGGAAGGGAAGGACATTAAAAAAGATGGAATTTACCTTAAAATTGAGTCCAGTAACGAGGACATTGGAAGTAAAATAAATGCACTCATGAAACCTGTTTGGGAAGCACTGCCCGATCAAGAGAAGATTGTTGGTGAGAAAATGATGTTTACTACTCAAAATTCTGAACTTAAACTTCCAAGAACTTTTTACTAAGAATGGATGTCATCAAGTATTCCAAATAACTTTAGTATTGAATATAATGGCATTGGTTCAGCCGCGCTGTCAGATGTGTACAAATTTTGGAGACCGCGCTTTTCGTGTTGCGGATCCGGTGGAGTGGAACAGACTGCCACCTGGAGTGAAGAACTCCAAATCTGTGGGTGTATTTAGCGGAGCACTCAAGACACACCATTTTAGAAAGTCTTATCCATGATTGAAGAGGGCCCTTGAGGTGTGACACACACAAAAACGGCGCTCCTCTCTTATCATTTGTAATTTAAAATAAATAAGACTGTTATAATAATAATAATAGACAGAGACATCTAGTGCCATATAAGTAAAGCTTGTTATATGCTGAAAGATCTGTGATGTCGAAACTATAATAGGTGTAAAATAATTATTTTTCGTTTATACCTTGTTAATATTGTATTTCCTTCTTCAATGAACTCAGCACGAACTTGAACTTGAAAATTATTTTTTCTCGTCGGGCAAACGTCGCATTTGTATAGGCTACAGTCCAAAATATCATCAACGTGTTAATCTGCCTCAACGGAATTTCTTTCATTCAGATTTACCAACGTTTCAATCCAAGGAACTGATTGTGCAGCTGGAACCAGGAACAATCACCGTCTCCTCCACAGATGACCTGGAGAAGAAGGGCTGGTTCTCTTGCTTTCAGATGGAGTGGACGGCTTACATGCAGCTGGAGCTCATCACTGAACGAGTAAGATGATCTATAATCTATAATCTAAGTTGCAAGGATATATTCATTTAAAGCTCTCAGATGTAAGCCCACAAACCAACAAGTGTAGTTCGCGCTTACAAATGCTGAATGTGTACTTACAAATAAAATCCAAACCTCAAATGAACATAAGCCCCACAACTTTTGCCGACCTTCCCTGAAACAGGGGTAACATTGGCAAAGTGAACCATTTTTTACAGTTTGGGTGGTCAGCCTCATACCAACCTATAAGTCAAGGAATATGAATAAAAAATTACATTTAAATATATAAAAGAACAAAACCTTACAAAGAAATCTATACAAAAAAAGTCAGAAATTTCCTATGCAAAAAATGTAGCAAATTAATACACCAACATTAGAAATCACCATTGCAGATTAGCCGCCACTTCTTCCTGTCCTTGCACACTTCTTTCATTTCATCCAGAGTCATAACCTTTTTCATGCAAGTCCTCCTTTTATTATGACTCTGGATATCCCATTCATTAGCTATTTCAGAAATTTGATCCATCCATACTTTTCTCGGTCTTCCTCTACCACGACATCCATCTATTTTAGCAACATATACTTTCTTCGTCAATCTTTCATCACTCATTCTCTCCATATGCCCGAACCATCTTAACATACTTCTTTTAATCTTCACTTTCACACTTTCCCTTACACCACATTCTTCTCTTACAAAATTATTCCTCACTCTGTCACTTCGTTTTTTCCCAATCATACTTCTTAGATAGTCCATTTCTACTGTATGGACTTTACTAATTTCCCTTTCACTCACCGTCCAGGCTTCACTTCCATACATCAAGGTTGGCACTAGTATACCACCGTGCACCGCCAATCTAACATTTTTTGAGAGATTCTGGTTCCTGGCGATGCTAGCGGTAGCACCCAGTACGCACCTGCCTTTCATTATTCTTCTTTCAAATTCACCGGTCATTCTTCCATCTTTTTCAAACTTACTTCCCAGGTATACAAACTCATTTACGACATCAACATTCATTCCATTAATTTTAAATTCATAATTCATACTTTCATCATCTCTTTCAAAAATCAATACTTTCGTCTTACTTGCATTCAACTTCAAATGGTTACCTTTCAAAGCTTCATTCAATCTAGAGAGCATTGTTTGCAATTCTACTGCTGAATCAGATACAAGAACTGCATCATCTGCATACAGTAGAACACTCACTTTGCTCTCTCCTATCATCAATCCACAATCATTAAGTCGAGCATCTCTGACACACTTGTCCATGACTATGTTAAATAGCCATGGACTCATCACACATTCTTGCCTCACACCCTTATAAACTTCAAACCACTCACTATACTCACCATCAATACGGACACATGCCTTACTATTTTCATAGTTTGCATGCACCGCACCTAGGAGAGCCCCATTCACTCCGTATGCTTTCAAAACATCCCATAACATACCTCTGTCTACTGAGTCAAAAGCCTTTTCCAGATCTACAAAGGCCGTGAACAGCTTCCGCCTCACCGACAATTGTTTTTCAACAAGTTGTCGTAGAGTAAAAATCTGATCAACACAGCCTCTACCGGCCATAAAGCCGGACTGTACATCGGAAATCCTTTCACTAGTAGTCAGAATCACATTTTTTATAATCACCTTACAGAAGACTTTTCCTGGTATACTGAGTAAACTGATTGGTCTGAAGTTCTGACAGTCTTTTTTGTCCCCTTTACCTTTGTAAATGGGAACAATGACTGCCTTCCTCCAATCCATCGGTACTACTCCTGCATTCACACAGAGCTTACATAATTCGTACATCCAATCTATCACACATTCACCTCCTGCTTTCAACATTTCACCATTTATACCATCAAACCCAGCAGACTTCCCATTCTTCAGACGTGAAATAGACACTTTCATTTCTTCTTTCATAATATTCAATTCATTCGCTTCATCTATCTGTTCATAAATTCTTCTTTCACCCTGAGCAAAAATTTCTTGAAAATAGTTCTTCCATCTCTTGCATACTTCTACATTCTCCCATACCATCTCACCGGCAGCACTTTTGACTCCCGGAGTGGTCAATGCAGAAGATTTATTTCTATCCGCATTGATCCACCTCCAAAATTCCTTCTTACTATCGGTGAAACTTTTGTTAATCCTTTCATCAATCTTTCTTTGTTCATTCATCTTGCTTTCATAAATTATATTCTTCGCCATTCTCTTAGCTATCTTATATTCCTCTTCTAGCTTTCTATCATTTCTATCATTCAACCAATTTTCGTAACACTTTTTCTTAACTTTCACAGCTTCCTTCACTCTATCATTCCACCAGGCATCTCCTTTCAATCTTCCACCTTTCGTTACCCCACATGCTTTTTTAGCGCATTCAGTCATTCCTTCTTTCAGATCTTTCCACATACTTTCAATATCTTTTCCACACACACTCTTCTCAAGTTCACTCACACTTAAAATTTTGTGGAGCTCTGATACGTACTTCTCTTGCACATTTTCTTCATTCAGCCTTTCTACTTTTATTCTAGGCAATCTTACTTTCCTCTTGCGTTTCTTCTTTCTTACTTCACCAATCATTATTTTGGCACATAAGAGATAGTGGTCACTGCCTATTTCAGGCCCCCGGTAGACACGGCTATCTCTTACGGCTCCTCTCAATCTTTCATCCACACAGATGTAGTCAATGATTGTGCGACTTCCCACAATCTGCCTCGTGTACAGATGCACATCCTTATGCCGAAACCAAGTATTCGATGCAAAAAGACTGTGCTCCGCACACAAAGCAATCAGATGTCGCCCATTATCATTGACTACACCTCTCCCACCAGGACCAATTATTTTCAAACATTCATCCCTCTGTGCACCTATCCATCCATTCATATCACCTAAAATTACAATGTTTTCATTATTTTTCCTTTCATGCACAACCGCATTCAATTCATTCCAAAAACTCATTCTCACCTCCATACACTCTGAATCAACAGGAGCATAACAGGCAACCAAGAAAAGTCTCAAACTGTTAATTTTGAATTTAACAACCAAAATCCTAGGAGAAACTCTTCGATAACCCATTATACATCCTTTTACACACTCACTCACAATCACACCTACACCTTGCCTTTCATTCCCATCTTCCACACCTGACCAAATATACAATTCACCGTTCAGTAATACTTTCTCACCATTTCCTTTCATTTTTGTTTCAGTCACACCCATTACTTTTATTCGTTTCCTTTTCAATTATTATTTGATAATTAGTATTTACTATTGTTACGAACTTGGAGTGCCTACGTGCGACTGTACATGCATACATAGAACAGTCTGGCACTAGTGTGATGGTGATAGTGTTACAAACTACGAACTTCTAAGTACCTACGTACGCCTGTGCAGGTGTAATAGTGTGTGTAGAACCATCTGCTATAATCCATCATGGTAGTGGAACGGCTGTCTAGTGTAATCTAGAACAGAGATCGAATAATCTGGAATATGCAAGAAAGATCTCTGTTGCACCTTCATTTATAAGGGAACTGCAATGTGGCAGCAGCCAGAGTGTCGATAAAACATTGAACCGTGAAGTTCAAAAGCCAGAGCTAGAAATCAATTGTTGTAAATTGTGAACCAAATGGTGTAAAATAAATACTGTTAAAATAAATAATTGCAGTGAGAACCCAGTAAAAACATAACACTATTCATGCTGTAGCTCAAGTATAAACCTTTTGTTTAAACTCAACCATAATGTGTAGCAAAAAGTGTATGTAAACTAAGGCAAAGCCTCTAGTGAGGATTTCCTTTATTTTTCATAAATTTTGGTAAAATCACCTTCAAAATAAAATTGTTCCTTTTTTGTTTTGACATAACTTAAACCTTTTAAAATATGCTCATCTTAATTTCTTTATTCTTACATGTTTTATTTTCATATTTTTATTTCCGTCTACAGGTAAACGTCACTTGTCTACGTAACTAGCAATGTGATTAGCAACCAATAGTAAAGGATAACTTAGCTTTTGCCCTATCAACAATGTGACATCACAGCTGTTTTGATATTTTTTAAATGTGCAGACATCCCTTGAAGTAAGATATTCCTGATTTAATTTTGTTGTGTATTTCAGATCAGAATATATGGTGAAAAATTCAATAAACCCTACATGCCTTCTTACAGAGAACTGTGCTTTATAAAACATGAAGGTAAAACTCTTTCTTTATTATTTCTTCCTCGTCTTATTCCTTGACTTATAGGTTGGTATGAGGCTGACCACCCATACTTTAAAAAATACTTCACTTTGCCAATGTCACTCCTGTTTCAGGGAAGGTCGGCAAAAATTGCAGGGCTTATGTGATTTTAATTTGTAAGAACACATGCGGCATTTGTACGTAGGTACGGACTTACTGTCAATATTTTATTTTGTATGGATGACAGTGCCAGGATGCAGAAAGTGTAAACAGATTTGAAACTCAGATCCTGGATTCTGAACCCTTCAAACAATTATATGTGCGAACTTACACATGTCTGTTTGTGGGCATGCATTTGATATCGATACACCAGTTCCAAACTAATGCAAGTCTGAAATTTTACGGTATTGAGTTATGTATGAGGAAATGTGTGAAATGATGATATCTACCAGTTCCAAAGACCTACAAGCCGTAATGTCAAGAAAAAAAAAATTACAGCACATAAATTACTTTAGAAATATAATTTCGAAACATATTTGTCCGTTCCATACTACAATAACTCGAGTTAACGGGGTTTGGAAGTTATTTTGCACTAATCTACCTCATTCCATAGACCTTTAACATGACATGTCGGTGTTTGGAACTGGCAACATCGTCAGTTCGGTCTCACCTGTCAGTGTCTGCTCATGCTTTCGCGCCGTTTTGAGGTTATGTTTTCCTGTTTTTATTTGAAATCAGCGCTTTTAGGACAAAATGTATGTGCCCGACTGGAGAAAACGTAAAATGGGAAGAACTGAATACTTGTTAACAATGGTTCGTGAAAGTTCTGCAGCTAACGAAGAGGTAAGCATGATTTGTTTTTTGTTATAGGTTATGAACTTTTTACCTAAATAACAACGTAAATTCAAGAGTTCTATGGCAATTTGCATTACGAAATAAAGTATCTTGATACGAGCTAGCCAATTGAGTTATATTCCTATGTAAAAATAAATAAACTAGGATAATAATAAAATATTACTAGAAGTTATTTGTTTAATAATGGAAAGAATAATATTATAATGCATCCATGTTCAAGTTTGGTCTAACTAATGTCTTATAGATGAAATGTGGGTTTGAGTGCTCGTATGAAATGCATCGCATAGAAATAATGATCGATGCCTCTGGCTATCCGTTTCGAGATAAAAAGACGTGAGTATATTTCCATTTTTTTCTATTTTTACATCAATTGTGTTTGTGTTGTAGGGTTCTATGTCACCGACACTACTTGGGGGTACAAATGAGCGTTCATCTGTAAAGGAAGTACTAGGTTCTACATCACACCTGAAGATCTCCGAGCGTACCCATACTGATACAGACAATATTACCCAAGTAATATTATAGCCTGCCATAGACAATGTAATGATTTTATGACAATTAATTACATGGATTTTATTTGAGTGATACGACTTTAAAAATAATAGGCATTACTATATACTAACTCAAGCCTGAGGATCACTATAGGGAGAGGCAGAGATAATGGTGAATGAAACTCCTCATGACCCTGGAACACTTTCGCAGCTTTCTTTCTAAACACTAAAATGTACTCCGTCCATGCTTGTCCAATCATCTTGTTAGTGCAATGGCAATTTTATTTTATGATTTTTTTTATTACAGTATCCTGGGTCAGAAATAAATGAGCATACCTGTCTAGAAGAGGGTTTCTTCATAAATGAGCGCTCCCTTGCGGAGAGTGTCTATCAAGATGACAAATGCTACTCGGAGATGCAAAATCAGTGTCTTATGTCAGCAACGATGCCTGAGCGAATTTATACAGAATTAAAAAATGTTATCCCGGTAATACTTTTAACTTTTAAACTGTTGATGAGCTAAGCAAAGAGAATAGGTTGTTATGGACATAGTTTCATGGCATTCAGATTCGTGGTCGAGAGATATGGTTTCGAATGCTAGCACTGGCATGTGGCAGTGCTAGCATTCGAAACCATTTGCGGGTATTTTCTCTCATGGGTATATTGATATCTGTTAATGAACAGTTTCGTTCAATGAAGGAAAACGTCGCGAGAAAACCATGACACTATATAGTCAGCATAGCTACGATGGATTCATCCACTGTCACGATTGATCTATAGCGACTGAGCGAGTGCGATAGCATCTTGCTCTCGCGCAGTCGCTACCCTAAAGAGGTCAGCTACCCCGTAGCAGCTTTCCAAAATTACATTATTAATGTGTAGTCTGTTTCATAACAATTTTATATCTTTCACTGCATAATGGCAAATATAAATTAGTAGGTAATGTTAATTATTATCATTTTAATTACAGGGTCCTTCATTAGAGAGGGCACCTCAGCAAAACTCAGACATGGATTCAAGCAGTGATACAGATTTTTCAGTTGGTCCATCAAATGTATATATTCCTGAAACGTCGAGTGATGAAATTTCAAACAGTCCTTCACCATCGCCGCTTCACCCGCAACTGCTAATTCCCACACAACCACCGTCCCCACCACAGCCTGTCGGTTGTTCATCAAATGTATGTATTCCTGAATCGTCGAGTGATGAAATTTCAAACAGTCCTTCACCATCGCCGCTTCTACCGCAATCACTAATTCCCCCACAACCGCCGTCTCCACCACAGCCGACAGTTCAAAATAATACACCAGCTCAAACGAATGAAGAGAAACCCAAAACTCGAAAGAGATTACGCAACCCAAATAACTGGACTAAAAATAAAAATAAAAATAATCGCAATCTCGGAGAAGCATACATAAACTCGCGTGGAAAAGAAATTCCCAAAAGAAAAGTACAGAATACCTGCAGTGAAAAATGTCGCCTGAAGTGTCCCACCAAAATAGACAATGAAACACGACAGGAAATACACAAATGCTACTGGAAACTAGGTGATGTCAACCGACAACGAGACTTCCTGGTCGGACATATGCAGCCCGTTGTACCTAAATATGCCGTGAAGAAGCCGGGTAGTACTCGATCAAACAATTTTGCATATTACTTCAATGTATCTGATATTAACATAAGGGTGTGCAAAACATATTTCATAAATACATTGGACATAAGCAGCGACGTTATTATAACGGCCAAAAAAAAGAAGACAAGTGAAGGGTTTGTTGAGAAGGATAAAAGAGGTGGTTATCCGAATGCTGGAAGGGCAAGGATTGATGAGGATGTAAAAAAATTTGCCCGCAAACACATAGAAGCTTTTCCGGTGATGGAAGCTCACTATTGCAGAGCTCGAACTGAAAAACAGTATATACAGGGCAATTTAACATTATCGGAGATGTATCGACAGTACTTGATTAAATGCACAGAAAATGATAGTCCACCTTTAAAAAACACATGTATGAAACGTTATTTAATACAGAGTACAACATTTCTTTCTATAAACCGAAGAAGGATGCATGTTGTACATGTCAAAACTATGAAAATATGAGTGCTACAGAAAAATTGGAAAAACAAGATGAATTTAATTTACACATACACGAAAAGGAAAAGAGTCGGATCGAGAAAGAAAACGATGTCAGAAATTCCTCTCAACATACTACTGTTAGTTGCTTCGATCTGCAAGCTGTAATTACAGTACCAGAGGGAAGTAGAAATGATTTCTTCTATAAACGTAGACTATCCTGTTTTAATTTTACTATATTTGATATTAAAGAAAAACAAGGATACAGCTATTTTTGGCACGAAGGGATTGCCCGTCGAGGTGTAAATGAAATTGGCAGCTGCCTTTATCTTTACCTTAAGGAGAGCACTAACAAAAAGGTTATCTTCTACTCCGATAATTGTCCGGGCCAAAATAAAAATAAATTTATAATGGCATTGTATCTATTCTGCATTCGAAACATGGATATTGATTCTATTACGCATAAATTTTTCATCGTGGGCCATTCACAAAACGAAGGTGACTCGATGCATGCCATGATAGAAAAAGAAAAAAAGAGGGCTCTCAAAGCAGGGCCCCTATTTGTACCAACTCAACTTCTACCTATAATAAGCTTGGCAAAGAAAAATGGAAATCCATACAGGACCAATGAAATCGTTGACTTTTTTAATATTAAGGCGTTAGTTAAGAAAAATGACAATTTCGTAAAAAATGAAGATGGTGAGGCAGTAAAGTGGAATGACATCCATATTGTGAAAGTGGAAAAAACAGCACCTAACATAATTTTCTATAAAAATTCCTTCTTTAATGAAGAGTTTAAAAAAATTGACGTTCATCGCAGATCAAGGAGAACGCAAGCGGAGCCAACTCTTCAGCCGGCTTATCAACGTCCACCGGGTATCTCGGCAGCAAAAAAGAAAGATCTGCTCTCCTTATGCAAGGCTGGTTCAATTCCTAGGTATTACTGGGAATTCTATGACAATTTACCATGTAATGAACAACAAAATGGAGAAGATTCTGATTAAGTAGGTATATTAAAAGTAAGTTAAAGAAGTATGTGTAACAAAATTGGAAATAAATGATGATGTAATTAATTTTTGAATTATTATTTGTAGTGAGTATCCATAGTTACCATTACTAAAGCCTTTCTAAGTACCCTACTTAAATAAAACAGTTATAATGTACTCCTTGTAAGTCTAAATCGACAAGACAAGTTGGTCTAGTTTTTAGTTCCAAACAAAGGTAACTCCGAAAATCTCTCAAAACTCCAAAAATTTATATGAAACATCACATTTTTTTTTATTATATACATTTGCTAATACTAAATCCTTTCTAATTACTATAACATTAAATAAAGTTTCTTAGTGTAAAACAATGTGCATTGAGTGTTAACACTTGCCTAAAACTTTAATCATTGTTTTCTCGAGATAATGGTTTTTTGAGTTGTGGGAGTTTGGTACTGGTGTATCGATATGAATTTTGAATGTTTAAATATCTTTGCAATTTAGATTATAGATTATTATAGTCTCATTCCCGGATTCATGACCAACACTCCCATTAGAAAGAGTGCAGCCCCCTAAGCAAAGGATAGCACTTCCATAAGCAACTCAAAACCAAAATGTTGTTTGTTTTAAAATCAACACTAAAAATGTCCCTTATTTTAGTGGAGCACTATTTCGCTTTTATTGCTTCAAGAAATATCCCTGCTCTATGATTGGTCTGTTTTAATTCCCTACCTTTATGTCACCCTCTTTTCACATCGGGTCGCGAAATGTATGGGATTGCCAGACAAACAATGACCAGAATTTTATAAAATGAATCACTTTGCCAATGTCACCCCTGTGTCAGGGAAGGTCGGCAAAAGTTGTAGGGCTTATGTTCAATTGAGGTTTGGATTTTATTTGTAAGTACACATTCAGCATTTGTAAGCGCGAACTACACGTGTTTGTTTGTGGGCATACATTTGAGAGCTTTAAATGAATATATTCTTGCAACTTAGATTATAGAATATACATCCCCCATACACTACCGGAATTCTGATCCAACACCATTGTGTGTAAAGGGACTGAAGCTTCGTTTTTTATTCCAGTCATGAATGCCAACCACAGTCGACATTTTTTTTATTTTAAGAAATTGTGTGCGGGAGACTCCCTAGATTTCAGAGACTCTAGGGGTCTATGACACTTTTTGTAGTGCCGAATAGGTGTTTACAACCTTGGTCTTCCCTGCAAAGTGCCAATACTCAAGCAAGACCTAGTTTGTAAGGCTGGATGGACCTTTAGTGACCAGTCTTTATGATTTTTTCAACCCAGCAAACAGCACATTTGAAAATATAAATGGTATATTTGTTGTGCTCTGCCGAGGTACGAACCCACAACCTTCCATTTACGAGTCCAAAGTGTTGCCACTGGACTACGGACCGGACATGCTAAATAAATAAACATTTCATTGTTGTATTTGTTTTTTAGATGGAAAGTGGTACAGAGGCATGGTGGAAAATAAAGTAAACGAAATGGCCCTGATAGCACTGCTGGATTTTGGGACCATGGTTTCTGTACATATGAATAACATCAGGAAAGCTACCTTACCAGAATTCTCGGAGTTGAGGACTCTCTCTGCGCGATGCTTCATGGAAGGTTAGTACTAAACGGTGCTATTCACATTTTAGTCGTCCGTTGAGCCCACGCTTTGACAAACTAATGATGCATTTGTATGAATACCTATCAATCCAAGATGGTCGAAATAAGTGAACAGCTGATTAGTCTGCATACAAATATTACCAAAATTCGGTAGGTAAGAATGACCATGGTGATGAGACATCCAGCCCAGGCATCATTAGTTTGTCAAAGCGTGGGCTCAACCGACGACTACAATGTCCAAGTAGAGCCCCATTAGAATATACAATGACTTTTTATTTCTTACGAAATCTTGTGATGGAGCCTGCCTAAATCTTCCAAATAAAACACTTGATCTGCGTTATCATGACATGGACCAATGAGCGCATGTATATTTTTTGGCAGCCAACTAGCTGGTTGTAAGCTGTTTAAAATATTGACATGAAAAAATAATTCCACTTATGTTGTAGACACAGTGGTGTAGACATGCTATTTCAAATCAAAATAAGATGTCAATGTTTTCTTAACAATTTTCTGTTCAATGAAAATTATTGCGTCCAAGCCACACATTACCGACCTCTCTCATATTCGATAGATACATGATTGAACTAAGTACCTAACGGTGGATGATTTTTGAAATGATAACTGATTGCGCAATATCTATTGATGTCATCGTGGGCCGGATGAAAGGCTTACGCAGGCAACATTGTGGCCCGTGGGCCGTATGTTGGACAGGTCTGATCTAGAGAATGGGAGAAAGACCTCTCTGGTACCCAATATAAAGGACTGAAATGGTACGGAGAGTCAGTCACTTAGAGCAATTTGCCATGAAAGACCAATAAACAGTGATTGTCAGGTATTGTAAAATTGTGCAAAATTAATTCTGTAAAAATAAAGTATTGCCTTTTAATTTAAAAGAGAATCCAGCAATAGCGTAACAATATTTAAATTCTGTTGTTTATTTTGATAGGTCTTCCTGAACGGCCGTGGTCTAAGAGACTGGTCACGCGTTTAGTGGAACTGTTGCAAGGCCCCGAAGTGGATGGAGTGCTTGTTGAATCAGCTAGAAAACTTAAGGATACTCTCTACTTCTCCGTCAGCCTGCCAGAAGTCCTGCAGACACTGAAGAAAGAGCGTCTTGTTGAATAAGGCTGTATGCAAATCTTGTATGCTGAATCCAAATATTATCAAGAAGTTTTTAATTTAATAATTAAAAAACTTTTTTTTTTAAAAAAAAAAAAAAAACTAAATAAAGTCCAAAATAATGTTCTAAGATTTTACATTTGAAAAAAAAACTTTTGATAATTTTGACCGGTTTCGAAACGGATATGTGATCCGTCAATGGAATTTGTAGCCCCCGTGACATCATTTTCTTGTATCGACAACGCTGTTAGTATTGCGGTGGCTATAAGATGAATAAAGAAAATTATGTCACAATCGAAAATTCAATCCAAAGCGCGTTTTGGCGCGTAAATTCAAACTTAATTTTTTTATATTAAAAACTTTGTAAAAAAATATAAATAAAAAAAATCAAGAAGTTTTGTGACAAGCAAATAAAAAATAATTTGAACGGACAAGAAAAAAAAAAGTTAAATTCCCCTATTAAATAACATAAAACATAAGAAGGCATAATTGAATATCCATCGCAGTTAAAAATGGAGTCTGAAAGTTTTTTGCAAAGATGTTTGAAATTTTAATTTTTCTCAACAGGGAAATGTCACTTGTTAAAGGAAAAACAAAAAAAAAAAATCGTTAGTCTTTGTTGCTCTAGCAACCCGGCCGTGTAATGTCATAACTTTTTGATGCATTGAAATGTTCAGACCTCATTATAACGTTATTCAGTTTCTGTTCCTTTAAGATGACCTTTTTTTTTAACAGGAAAAAGTCCAAATCTATTGTACCTTATATTGACTCGTAAACAGCTTTGTTACCTTACCGGGCTGAGATTTTATTTTTCAAGATTCAAGGTTTTTCTGCAGAAAGTTGTTTAAAACTTTGATATTGAAATTTGTTAAGATTCATACCTCACACTTGTTTATATTTTATTTTATGTTTCTATATAAGTAGTTAATCTTTTTTTTCAGAATTACATATATATGCAGTAAGTAAATTGTAAAAATTGAAATTCTGTACCTCATTTATTATCTAACTTATTTGTATGGTTTCTTTTTTTTACAGATAAAATAACTATTTTCTAAAGTAAATATTTATTGTGTTTTCTTTTTTTAATTTCTTCAAATACTTTGTGCTCCTTAAAAATTGTTCCACATATCCTATGGTTCGAAAAGTCTACACAGATTCCTTAGATAAAAAAACGGGACATCATATGACCTGGTTGCTAAGGAAAAGGAAAAACAATTTATTTTGTAGTTACGCTTCGCTCGAACAACCCTGTCATGTGATGTCACACCTTTTTTGTTGACATCAAATGTGTGGCCCTCATAATTTTATTCATCAAATAAAATAATAATATGAACCTCATTTATAAATTAATAATTTTATATAGCTCTTTATAAAGATTAAATTTTTATAGCAACGGGCTTATTCTGCAATTTTATTATCATCCATCATTTGCCATAGACAAATAGTTGTCACAAGGATTGACTGCCAGAGCAAAGACTATCTAATAATTTATGTTTAATTGCTAAGGACCTTAATTACTTAGCCAAGGGGCCGTTCTTTCTATCGTATTTGGAGTAGAATAACGCTGGTTTGATCGCCGCCTTGGTCCATTGACCATAACTTTGAGCCTGGTTCAACAGATTTCATTGGGTCTATAATAATAATCTATAATCTATGTTGCAAGGATAAATTCATTCAAAGCTCTCAGATGTATGCCCACAAACAAACACGTGTAGTTCGCGCTTACAAATGCTGATTGTGTACTTACAAATAAAATCCAAACCTCAAATGAACATTAGCCCTGCAACTCTTGCCGACATTCCCTGAAACAGGGGTGACATTGGCAAAGTGAACCATTTTTTACAGTATGGGTGGTCAGCCTCATGCCAACCTATAAGTCAAGGAATATTATTAATAAATAATAAAACCTGTTTCTGGCCACGCAGAATAGGTCGGTGAATTGCATTCCTCTTCACAAAAATATTTAAAAAAAAGCTATAACGTCTGTCTGTCAAAAAAATGGAACATCCGTGCAATACAACTTTGTAACTTTTTTTTTAATAGTAACTGTGATTTTTATTCTTATTTTTATATAGTTTTTGTTATTGTGTTTATTTGTTTCATTTTACTTTCATATACTTTACATCTTTTTGGTATTTTTATGTATTTGTGTTATTTTTGAAACTATGTAACCATTTCATGTAAAAGGCACGTGCCGTTAATAAATAAATAAATAAATAAATAAAATAAATAAATAAATACCTAATCGTTCCGAGTCCATTGTATGGGAATGACCCGCATCATTTATTTTCAGATTCGGATCATAGATAAACACGTTCAAGCACTCGCTCACCCCTAGCTCAAGATTTTGACAGTTGTTCACTAGCAGTGCGTAGTACGACCGTCCGAATTTTGATTAAATATTTTTAGCGAAATTAACCGTAATCATGCAGCCCTTGTCTCATCTAGTGAAGGTGGCGCTTCCCGAATATCTGTCCAGCCTGCCAATCCCTGACTCCATAGGCGGATGGTTCCACTTGGGATGTAAGTTCTAAGATAACATTGGCATGTCATTTGAATGTTGAAAATCTTAAGTATAATTCTACGCGTTTCAACTCGACCGTAGCGTGTATAAAACATGTATGGTAACCAAAACACTCTTTAGAGACACTGCTTTAGTTGAGATACATTGTTTGGGGAACGCTGTGGTTGAGTTTTAACGTAATGTTGTACACTTGGTTGTGCAAAATAATGTAAGTGTGCGACCTAGTTACGTCACACCTGCCGATTTGAAAGTAAAACATAAATACAAACTGATTTTTCCCATTAATTATCATTTTAATAAATCCCATCACAAAGATATTTTTTCTTTGATGGCAAATCCATCCTAACCTAGCCTACGTGGTTTCGCAGTTAGTTGGGTTAGTTTGTTAGGCAAGTTGGATATAATGTAAGGTGTGTAAACTGACAGTTTTGGTTGATTGCCCGTCTGCCCCTCTGCTAATGGGAACTAGAGTTTGCGTTCAAGCAAGCTTATTGGCTCCCCAAAATTGCCATGTGTATTAGTCCACGCTGTAGTAACGAAGATCAGCTGATTTCCCCTGTTGCTCAAGTACTGCGTATGGCGGCAGAGGAGGAACTATGATTTTGAGACACTCAGGCAATGAACGATTGCCATTGTGCTGTTTTAAGACTTTTCCTTTGCACTTAGCTAGTAGACTTGGCATGGCTCTACTAGACCATCTAACCCAGTGATGGGCAAAGTAGGGCCCGCGAAAGCATTTAATCCGGCCCGCCGTCGGCCCTTCGAAATGAATAGTCTATGGCCCGCGATAATTATATTTTGACGGTGAAGTATAAAGTAGATTTTACTTAATAGAGTAATAGACTCATAGACAAAGGAACCAGCTAGACTAGCCGCGTAGTTCATGATTCAACCATGAAATTGCGGGAAAACTCAATCAGACACCGACTTAAGTACTGATGGACACCTTTTCGCGTTCCTGAAAGTTACTTCGTCACAGCTCAAGCGTGGATTCAAAAATATTATGGCATAAAAAGTAATTTCATATGTCTCACACGCCTACCATGGCAGGGCCTTCGACTTACAGTTCAATTGTGAATTTTAACATTTGTGAAGTGTGTAATGCTGTAATGTTTTTATATGACAAAAGTTTCAACACTAAATGATTTTTTTCTATAATTCTGGCCCTCTGAAATTTCTGAAGCTTTCTGGCCCCTCATGAAGAAAGTTTGCCCTTCACTGATCTAACCCAACTTCTCTGGACTTACCCGAAGTGCATGGGATGATTTGTACAATATAATTTCAGTCAAGGACTGGTTGTCGCTGATCCCCCCAGTGGCTGCAGGCGCCGGCCTCTACTACATCACCTACAAGGCCTTCTGCCCCAAGGCCCGCGATCCCTCCACCCGCAGGATCAACCCCTGCGTCAAAAAGGACTGCCCCAAGGTCGTGGACACTATTGATATCGAGGATATCACTGAGAAGGTGGTGCTCTGTAGATGCTGGCTCAGCAAGAATGTAAGTAGCATTTAATCACTTTTGTCACAAAAGCCGAGGCTTTTTCCCGTATGAATTCCACAGGGGTGTGCATCCCACACAGGCACATGCGCTCATAGTTAGGCAAGTTATGGTTAAAAACCATTTAAGCTTGATATTCAGATTAAAAAATTCAAAATCAAAGTTCGATTGCAGTCATTGTTAGCACTTGAGTCAATTTCAAATGAGTTATTTTAAAGGTATGGGAGAAAATATTTATTCTGAAATGTATTTGCCTGCCCTTGATAAGGTATTACGATTGAAATAGAAATATGTATAGACGATACGACAGCACCCCTGGGGAGTGATTTAGTTTCTATACATTGTTCTACTTATGCGATGAAGGGGAGTTTCTATAAATGCTGTATAATTGGGGTCAGAGCCCAACTCCTGTTGTCTGAGGAAACCTCAATCCTCATTCGAGTCCTATTCCAATTCAAATTTTGTATATCTGCTTTTATCAATACATTTGAAATTGTTAAAATAATGAAGGACCACCATTCCAGTTAAAATTCAAAAGAGGATCTTTCCAAGCTTCTGTGTCAAATGTGTCAGCAACCTTCTCCCTGCAGTCCCTTGAATATAATGCAGGCATTTAAATACCCTGGGTCGCTACTGGATGATCCTTTTCAGAAGCCTTATAAAAACAATAGGATGATTTATTTGGTGAGCGCTGATTTTGTGTGAATCACACTCAAGAGCCCTCTGAAGTTTGTTTCTTTATGCACTGTTTTTCCAAAATGACCTCCCCCCCCATTTTGAGCTATTTAAAAATATATACACCACAATTAGTCAACTTATGCATTTCAAAATATCTACGGTTAAAAGGTAAGTAATAGGGCATAAGCGACAAAAACAAAATTGTTCAGGAGAGCAGTTTTAAGTTTGAGATTGCAGAAAAATGGACATAACTTTTTTATTTTTTATCATATTGTTGACCTTTTCGATTCTGAATTTATTTGCTACATACGCACCGCCAGAACGGAATACTTTTTTGAGGTTATTTTTTTACAAATAAATTGATTTCATACCTTAATTACTTGATATAACTTCAAAATTTATGAAAAAGTATATTCATTAGTTTTCCAGGAACACAAATCCCAAACTTTCAACACATGTTTTTACTTGTTATTTTATATAAAAACAAGTAAATCACAATAATATTATTAAAAAAATATATTATACGCACATTCCATAACCAGATTTTATATCCATTAGGTTTTAAACAATTTTTTTACTCACTTAAATACTCGCCACTAAAGAAAAAAATATATTAGTTATTTTACAAAAAAAACAAAAAACGTAAACAGTTATACCTATCTGAATAGAGTATGCTTGCCTGTATTTTGTTTATAAACATTGGTACACACGCGCGGGACGAGAGATCGAGCTGTTCTGACGAAATATTTGAGAAAGAATATTTTCAAAATATGTATAATATGAGATTATATTAGTGTACCTATAATGTAAGCAACAAAAAAGTTTGAAAAATTTGAACACCGATGTCAGGGGAAGCTTTAAACTTCGATGACATGCATAGATGCCAGCCGGACTGTATGCAAGTTACGTCATGACATCTATGCATGCCAGCCGCAGCCAAAGGGTTAAAATCAAAACAGCTCTAAAATTAAAAAAAAAATACATGCATTTATTGCTCCTTGACTGATAGGTTGGTACGAGGCTGACCACCCGAGCTGTAAAAATCGGTTCACTTTTGCCAATGCCACCCCGGTTCAGGGAACGGCGGCAGGAGTTGCAAGGTTTATGTCCATGTGAGGTTTTCTTTATTTGTATGCACACATGCAGAATGTGTAGGCGCGAACCTACATGTGCCTGTCTGTAGGCATGCATTTCATATGAGCCTTAAATGCTTACATATCCTTGCAGCTTAGATTATAGATAGATAGATTGGCATTCCTATTAATGTGGTTTTACGATGTTGTATGATTTTTTTATGTCACAAGCGCCTTTAGGACAAAAAAGGCCATAATCTTGTCGGTTACACCAAAACCATACTTCGAACACGCAGCATAAACAACAATAAAAAATCATCGTAGAGCTGTGGGAGTTAGCGCATTAGAAAGAGCGGAAAATTTTAAGTGGGATAGCATTCATAACTCATTTTTGACCAAAACGTTGCCCTACTTCCTTTTAACCGTCGATATGTATAATTGTTATCACCTTTATTTTTGTTGTGGAATCGACAGTCGATTTAATGATTGTTTTATATATTTTTGCAGTGGCCATACTGTGATGGAAGCCATGGTCCTCACAACAAAGAGACGGGAGATAATATAGGCCCAGCCGTTGTAGCTCATAAGAAGAAATAGACCTAACAAATTATAGCGACCACCATCTCTACATACATCAACAATTTTGGAAATTTATTTTTTATACAAAAAAATAAATGCTTTCTTGCATTTTCCTTTTGAACAAAAGTTTATAATTGTATTTGCTTTTTTTTTTAACACTATGTTATAATTTTTGGTTACTTTATGGTGGGGTATTTCTGTTTTCCACATTTGAAAATATGTCAGACTGTAAAGTGTTGTCTATAAACTATTGGGATAAGCGTGATATTTGGAGAGGTGAATAAAATATTTTTATTAGAAAGCCTAATTTTAGGGATAGGAAAGTCAACAAATCATTGCAATAAAAAAGTATTAACATCTGAAAATACTGTTAGATTTTTTATACTAGCTCAGTTGATATTAAATTACAGTAGAAGATTTCTTTAAAGTACTATACTTTGTAATGTTTACGAAATATTATACTCTTGCCTTTTTAGATATATTTCTTGTATTATTATCTTTCCAGCAATAAACATTGTTACCTCATTTTTAAATGTTTCCATTTATCACAGATTATTTTTAACCATATGCACAAGCAACGCTATAGGAGTGAATAGCGCCCGCACATATGATATAGACAAAAAGTTGTGACATCCTATGGATTAGTTCATCAACCTTCTTCAGAGACAATTTCTCGCCTCCAGGGCTGGACGTCTCATCACCAAGGTAATTCTTACCTACCGAATATCGGTAATATTTATATGAAGACCTGTCAATCCAAGATGGCCGCAAGTGAACAGCTGATTAGTTTTCATACAAATATTATCGATATTCGGTAGGTAAGAATAATCGTTGGGATGAGACTTCCAGCCCTGGACAAGTGCTCTGGCCAGTTGCTCCCAGTTAGTTGCTAATACCGACAACTTTCAATTATGAGATCACGAGGAAAATTTTCTTTGAGGAAAATAAGGAAGCTGAATTTAGTTCCCACTTGTCGGGTGTCGGATCCGTATATTCATCGGAGGTTCCAGCTGCAGAACATTTCGGACAAAATCGGTTTCCGACAAGTGTGAATAGCTCCATACATAATGTTCTGCCACTGGAACCTCCGATGAATATACGGATCCGACATCCGACAAATGGGAACGGGCTCTAAGGAGTGGGAAATACATAACAGCTGGAGCAGACAGGATCACTATTTCTGTACAGATCTAACCATTAATGGGCCAGTATGAGAATATCAACAGCTATTTCTACTCATTCTAAATTTTATTGTTATTTATCAAGTTTCTATATTAGTGATAAAGAACATAGCATTTTAGATGGTAGCTTATCAATGACGCTCCTCTTTTTATATCCTTCATGATTTATAATGTTAAAGTGCGTGAATCCCAGTTGAACTAAAGGCAACATAACATACATATGTAATCCTCCTGATAACATTTTAAGTCAAAAAAATTATTACTTATCAACCAAAGTTCATAATGTTACATCAACATTTACTTAATTGTATTACAAAATCTATGACTTGGCTATTTGTTGTAACACTGTAAGCTATTTATTGTTATTTTGATAGAAGATCAATGAAAAATATCAAACTTTACTCTTATGAATACATTCATTTAAATTTTTCAACTTTTTGTTACTGCCCCCTTCAGTTAAGATTGTAGATCATCATAGCGATAAGCACCCAGAAACAGGGATATTGTGCTCCTGCCAAAACTCTGTCTCCGGTTATTCCAGGATGTTCTTCTTCGGCCTGGAGCTTGTTGCATCTCTTCATTTTTCTCTGTATGATGAAACGTAAAGCCATTATGTGGTCTAAACAAACCAATGTTTGGCTTCTGAGATACATCACAAGTTTGGCTCTATTATTAATATGGGAAAGAACCACAGTATGCTCAAACCCTCCTCGTACCGGTCCTGTATGTATGTGTCAGAAGGACCCACTGCACATGGACGCTCATACAAAGCTATATATTTTCTCAAGTGACGGAAGGCCTTCCCGTGAAGTAAAAGCAACGGCACGACCAAACAAGAATCTCTAGCCGTGTGTAAAGAGAAGAATGATTTTCTCTACGTTTCGTCAGTCATATCCGCTGTCTTCAAGAGACGTGTGTCTTCTACAAGGAAGAAACACTAACTGTTGAATTATTGTTGTTTGCTCGAGGTCGAAGGTTGAAGGTACATTTATTGACCTTCGGTGATGCTACCATAGATGTCGCAATAGCTCCACTTGTACAGAAGGATGATACTATGTCCTCGTTTGAAACCGTCCGTTTAATATGTATGACATAATAGATATGACTCCAACGAAACGTAGAGAAAATCGTTCTTATCTTCACACACGTTCAGTAGGTAACATCCATTATTTTTTTCATTCCAAAAAATGTCTCAACGACCGTAATCATAATTTAGAATCTTTAAGAATCTCTAGGTCAGAGGCCCATGACTCCAAAAAGAAATTGTTCTATGTTACTGAAGCTAAAATAGCATACTTCGGATGGCACTTCTTGTGGGATTGTTGTGGAATCTTTGATTTGGCTCCAGTTTCAGCCGAGCGCAGTGTTAGGCTTTTTTTGCCGAAGGTGACTGGTTTGATTAAATCAGCGAGATATTTGGGTAGTTTTCCAAATAAAGCTCTGTGGACCATTGTGCACACTTTAAACTCGATGCGCTCCGCCATGACTAGGGAATGCAATCTTGCAGCAAAATCGCAATCTCGGTATTTGCGAGATCTCGCATTTAGTGGCCACATGGTTACATTTTTTTTGCTAAAAAGTGTCATTTTGCTTTAGGTTGACCAGGACAGTACCTATATTAAAAAAACTTGTATTGTGATTTTTTTATTAGAATCAGAAATGCAAGCTAATCAGAATCATAGACTATCATTGAATATGTCAGTTAACTCATGGCATGGATTTTTGAAAAAAAAACTCCTTAAGAAGCATAGAATGTCAATCGTGGCATCAAATAATCTGCTTTTACGTGAGAAAATACGTAGCCTGCTGAAAAAAATGCCCTCTCAGATTCCACGCTCGTCGGCATTAAATTGTCACCAGACTATCATAGGTATACCTACTGTTAATATCTTCCTCTTGATCCGCCATATTCAAAGAGGTGCATTTCTTTTTTGATGTTGGATTCTAGGGTCGACATTGAAGTGTGCATTGGAACCGGAGTAGAGCGTTTACAAGATTTCAGGGTATTTTCCAACTCTTCCTGAAGTGATTGGTTAAAGAGCCGCCGCTGTGTTTATAGCTGCAAGTTTCTAGCAGAGACTGCAGAGAGTGGCACGTTGTCATCTTTGTCGAGTTGTTTAAACACAAAAGTAGATTGGGTAGGTCACGTAGGTGTAGGAGCAAGAGAGGCAACACCAACAGCATTGCGTCCACCCGCGTCGTCACTCGCGCGCTGATAGCACACGTGGCGCGCTGTCGCTTGATCTCGCAAATCTTGCGAGATCTCGCACTGTTTTCGATGCGAGATTGGTCTTTCAAGATTGATGCGAGATCTCGGTATTCTTCCCTAGCCATGTAGCTTCTCATAGTCATTAAAAAAACAAAACTACTACACACAAGATATGTATTATAAAAAAAACTTACAGTTCACGAATATACATTTTTCAATAATCTATTTCAGGAGAATAACATCTTCACAGAAGAGTACTTCATGTTTGCCTTAAAAATAATAGTAAACTATACTTAACATTAGCACTTCAGGTAATTAATAAAACACAAAGTACAAAACTTAATATTGAAACATATCCCCCGTATTCACGATCAAAACTGATTTAAGTGCCTTACTCAAGCGCTACACTTACTCAAGGGTCGACATTCTGGAGCGTTTTGTTTCACAAAGAACACTCAAGCAGTAATCAGCGTAGTGCCCAACCCCCAGGAGACGTACGGGTTTGTCATTGGCTCTCGAAAAAACCCAGCTCTGTAATTGGTCAGTACCTTCCGACCGATATTCGGCGTACTTCACTCTTATCATTGCCGCCTCTTTCAAATTTCAATGTCATATCAACTTTGCATAAAACTTGACAACAAATAAGTACGTATAACGCAATTACTACTTTAAGTAAACCGTAAGTACGAATTCGTTTGTTTACAATTTCTATTAGTTTTTAAAAATACATTTATGTAATATCCAATGTAAAGTGTTTTGATCGATTTCAGCGCCAAAAAGATGTTGTTTTCTCCAGCGGAAAAGGAGCTGCTGGTGGCTCTGATTAAAGAAAAACCTGTAATAGAAGATAAAATAACAGATCGAAGAAATCGTTGGCTTTGCAACCCTCAATGAGCAACGGCAAAACTGTATACAGAACGACGCATTTTTTCAATCAAAAACGTCTTCTAAATTCTTCCTTTTCGTAATACGTAAATGGATCTTTACAGTCTCTGATATATATTTTCTTGGGACACTATTTTTGAACAAAACAATGTTATTATTCTCGTTGAAGTCAACTGTATCGAAAGAATTCATTATTTTATGTAAATAATTCACAACCAAACAAAAAATGTGCTGATGAAATGCGGCGGAATATTTTGACAGTTCATCTGTCATTGCAGTATGGTCCTAGACCATACCGGAGAAAAAACCCAATTCTGATGGTCAAGCAATGTAAATGAACTCGTCAAAACAATGTTAATACACTTGTCAAAATCATGTTTATAGTAAGAATTCATTTTTTCATGTAAATTCACAATCAAACAAAAAATGTGATAACAATGAAATATGACGGAATATTTTGACAGCGCTTAAGCGTTGGTTAATATACGTGTCGACCTTACTTACCTGAGTGCTAGTTTTTGGAGCGCTTAAGCGCTAATTTTACCTTAAGTATTGTTCTTGAAATGAATTTCCCCAATCTAAGCGCTGGTTTGCCCTTAAGGAAGTGCCAGTTTTGATCGTGAATACGGGGGATAGTGTTTAACCATAAATGTTTGAAAACCGAAACTCTCATCGGAGGCACTGTTTTACTTTTCACACATTTTTTTGGTAAACAATATGAGCTTGAAATACTCCGAGTATGGTATCAAAACACTTGATAATATATCTGTCTTTGCAGTCTTTCTTTTATCACATACTTTCACTATAATGTCAGTGTTAAGGAATGTTTTTTAGTTGCACTTTAACACAATAAAAAATGTTTCATGGGCAGGGTGGCGTTGTGTATGAAGCCGAGAATTGTGTGGAGTCATCTGTTACACCTGAAACAGAAGTATGTAAGTAAATACAAAGTTAAGTAAAAAAGAAGAACACACCCATACTTTTCTGATTGTTTTAATATCTAATATTTTTACATGTCCACATTCTTTTTATGATTTTTTCTGTTTTTTTCTCATCACCGTCAGCCTCATTCTCATCTCAAGGGAGGAAAGCATGTTACCCAAATATGAAGAAGCTGTAACTGTAACTCTGTCGCCATTCCGCTAAGGGTGGCCAGAGCCTCTGCAAAGCTGCCTCCATTTTTTTCCTATCCTTACATACCTCTTTCAATTCATTCATATCCATCACCTTTTTCATGCATTTTCTTATTTTACGCTCACTTTGTATATCCCATTCTTTCACAATCTCCTCAATCTGATCACTCCATACTTTTCTCGGTCGTCCCTTCCCTCTTTTCCCTTTCACACTTTCTTTGTATACATACTTTGTCAGTCTATCAATTATCATTCATTCTTTCCACATGCCCAAACCATCTCATCACATTCTTTTGTACCTTAACTTTCACATCCTTTTTCAGTTATAACCGTGTAAATCGTTAGACTACCCTCTTTGGAAAATTAAGCCCTCGAACCTCCTAATCAAGATATGACAATTTAGAGAGCAAATAAATAATTAATCTACTGATCTGTGTTGAAGAGAAACACTGTTGATAGTTTTTACATTACGTCTTGTACACAAGATAAGTGCAGGGAGAAACATGATACTCACAGATAGATGATCCACACTGTTGACTAACAACTGCCGACTACTATATCTGCTTCTGAAACAAATAAAAACAATCTGTTAATACAGAGGAAGTCCGGTCAATGGTTCAGCAGGTTGAAAGCTTGCTTTCAAAGCCACAGGGCTGGGGTTCTATCAGAAATATTTTCCCTTTCCAATTCAAAATCATGTTTAGTCCCGGCAAGGTGTAGGTACTCAGACTTAACAAGAAATAAGAACCTGTAACCGAGAACAGGGAAACCCTCACCTCATTTTCAGTGCGTGGCGTAAAGCTGGCACTCTTTCCTGTTAAAATAAATATGTGACGCAACAAAGATAAAATAAAAATATTATATAATTTGTAAAAAGATTCGTATTTATGAAAGTAAAAACTTTGAGAAACTGTGGATCGGTGCTGTGGGGCCCTCCTTGGGTACTAGCACCGCTTTATATTGTGATTTCGGGTACGAAAATAGCAGACAGGTTTCAGTCGTCAAGTATTGACTATGTAAGTACCTTATACTTGTCGCAGCAACAATACCTACGTGATTATTCTATAGTTAAACAACTGGTTTTCAACTGACAAGGAAGTGTGCGAAGGCAGAAACTTGTGTTGTGTCCAAGGTACCAACACTTAAATTTAAGTTGGTGTAAGTATCTTCCACATTATATCCGGTTGAGAGCTCAGTTGGTAGAATGCTTGCATTCCATGCAGAGAGATACCACCAACAAGGATATTCAGAAATTATTTCACGTTTCGGTGTTTATTTTAAACTCAAAATAAAATACCGTCAAGGTTTACTCCGTTTCTACAAGAAATGAGAACCAGCGCTCTCGGGTCCTGGGAAACTCCCATTTCAAGTGAAGCACAATGCGATTCCTTTTGGCGGCAAGGCGGTAAAAATGTGCACTTTACATGCAGCTAAGTTGCGTTTGCATAAGTAAGTAATTATAAAGCTATAGTACCTACATAGGTGTTTCAGTCAATAAACTTAAACCAGCAAACTGTATTGGCAGGGTCACACGACACATCCAGTGAATGGTCCATTGAGTAATAAACATAGAGGAGCAAAAACTAACTTACTGCATTGATACATACTATCTACCACTTTTGTCTCAGTACCCGCAGTATGAGTTTTTCCAGAATACTCGAAGTATTGAGTATTCGAGAAAAATGTATGTGAACTTGAAACTTTTTTTGCCAGAGGTGCTTTTCAAGTTCACATACATTTTTCTCGAATACTCAATACTTCGAGCATTGTGAAAAAACTCGTACTACGGGTACAGTCCTGTCAAACGTTGCAGTTCTGTAGTCATACAAAACATGTATTTATGTATCAAATTTTATGTTTTCTTTATTTTGTGTTTTGGCACCCAATAATGCCATAATGTTTTAAAATAATGCCTTTTTACCTTAAAATTCATCAATTTTATCAATCAAAAGATTTATACCGCATGCGTCTATGTTCGGACTGCTCCGGGCATAGTACGCACGCGGCAATGCTGCCACGTTTCTAGAAACATTTTTACATTCGCCCGAGTTTTTTTGTACACATGGAAATGCAACTGTGAAGTTCTTTTTTCTCTTTCTTACTAATGACCATTTCCGTAAGTAGGTTGAAACAAATATATTGTTGCAATACGCGCTTGAAATACGTGCGTTTATACACACATACATAAAAATGATTACACACACTGAAGCACGTAATACAGAACCATCTAGGAGTATTCGTGCCTTGGAATAACATTCTAGTGATTGTGTGTGCATAAATGTTCTGGTGGTGGAATAATCCAGAAATTCTCTCCGGTTTGCCATATATGAGATCAAAATGGTAGGACAGGAGAAGTCGCAAGAAAGTACTTTGCTGAGTAACACATATAACCAGTGACTGTCAAGTGGTGAAATAAATTGTAAATTGGGAAAAATAAATTGTGATAAAATTTAATTTATTAAAAAAATGTGAAAAGATTAAAAAATCAAATATTTAAAAGTAAATTCTGGCATTTAATTAAAAATAGAATCCAGCAGAAAACGTAACAATATATTGTCTATTTTCGTTAAAATAATTTCTAGTCCACAGATATCGTAAGTCAATGGAATGGACCGTCGGAGCCTGGAAAATATGGTTGAGTGGCAGACCCAGAGAGGCACCGGACAGTGGGAAGACCCAGAGCAAAGTGGCTGGAATGAGTGCTGGCAGACCAGTTAGGAGTATCGGACTGGAGGAGGAAGGAGTTGGACAGGCAACGCTGGCTACAGCCTACAGTTTATCAAGGAGGCCTATACCCACTAAGTATCATGTCAGCGATGATGACGCTGACGTATGTAGGTCTTAACAAAATAACTGCGCACATAGTATATTATAGGTACATTGGTACATAGTTAAAGCAACATGATTTTTCAAAATGTTGTTTACAAGTCCTGCAGGTTTTTTACTTATTCGATAGGTTGTTTTTGTAACTTTTAATAATGGTTATTCGAGTTTTTTTAGCAGATAGAATGTGTATGTTATTATATCAAAGTGTTTTTATAGTTGTATTAGTCCCACACCTAGACTACTTGAAGCTCTATCTAGAGATGTAGATTTTAAACTGGAACTGATCAATGCCTCCTGTCAGACAGGCCTGCGAGACATATTTTTAGATACCTATGATAAATTGAGGGCATACAATCTCACATACATGGAATCCCACATTTTATGGATCCCGCACAATATTTGCAGCTCAAGAACATAATGACCAACAAATGAAAATGGCCAGCACAACAAGGCACTGGCTTTACAAAAATATGGCGACCAGCTGGTACAAATGATTGCACAAAAAAGGCACTGCCTTTAGAAGACGACGATGAATATGTAGGAAAAGTGACAGAGAGCTTTTTTTTTTCATCAACGATACTTTTGACTGACTATGAAATTCTATTAATTTAGATCTAAAAAGTCATAGCTTTTATAAATGACCACTAGCGAAAAATAGTAAAATGTGTAGCCAGCTTGAACATTTACGTCTCTGCTTCCTGTGTGACAGCTCGACTCGCCTACTTGTGGGCGTAGAAGGCGAGTACCTGCTTATAAGGCCTCAATGATAGAAGGCACAGATCTAACACTTATACTTACTGAAGAATGTGGTTACAGGAAATTATAATGAAATGTTATTCGCTTCAGACTACATCTTATTTCCTTTTATTATCATTATATTAATTGGATTGGTATGTTGTAATTCAAAAACGAATTTAAATTAGACTTGTGAAAACTTAATTGAAAATAAAATACGTGGACTGATTTCAATGCATAGATTTTTTCAAATTATTTCGTGTTGCAATAATTGTACACCGCGTAGGTATATTATAGAATGTACGAAGCTTGTCCACAAAGTAAGTGTACTGAGGCTCTCACGACCGGATGAATTTTGTTTTTCGACATATTGGCTGCACTTCCGTGTAGCCTGACCTTTCCTCTCCGCAACGAGATCGGTTCGAGGTCAGTGCGTTGAGAAATATCGACGCATTCTGTGAAATATGTCAATCCAAAAAGTGCGAAATACGCGGTGGCGGGGAAGAGTTTTTTGAAGAAACTCCAAGGCGATGAATTTCTCTGCTCCATCGTCACTGCAGATGAAACATGAGTTGCAGACTACACGCCTAAAACCATATTTAAGATCCCTCATTCGTGCGCTAGTATCCAAAGTGTACATCGTACATATTGCGGTCGCAAATCTGCAATGAAGAGTCAAAAGACGGAAACTAGATGGGATTAAAAAAGTAAACTTACTCGATTGACCTTCTCCAAACGACCATTCCAATGAAAGCCGCCACCGTCGTGAGGAGGAAGGTCCCCGCGGCGATGGCGGCCCAGGAGCTGGCAGAGTGAGGAGCATCGGCCTGCTTCTTCTGGTGCGTCCTCCTGGAGTCCTTGTCCACTTCGGCTCCTGGCCTCTGCAACAGCTCCGTCTCCAGTTTGGGGTTCAAGTGCTGGTGGGGTGGGAGGAAGGCGAGACCTTAAAAAAATACACGTTTATGCTTGTATTCAGAGACAGTTCTTATTTTTATTTATGTTGATCTTATTTCTATTGATTTTGATTCGACCTTCCCTGAAACAGGTATGAGGCTGACCACTGTAAAATGATGTCTCACTTTGCCAATGTCACCCCTGTTTCAGGGTAGGACGGCAAGAGTTGCGGGTGCATGTCCATTTGAGATTTGGGTTTTTATATTGTAGGTTCACATGCGGCATGTGCAAGCGCGAACTTGTACGTGTCTGCTTGTGAAAATGCATATACGTAATATGAATCTCCAATGTTACATATCTTTGCAAATTAGATGAATTTTTTTTTTAAAATAGATAAAAATAGCCAGTTCTTATTTCTATTGATTTTGATCATTTCCAAATCGCTCCGTGGATCTGTTCCATCTCACTATGTCTTCCATTTTACAGACTTCGTATGTGGTCATTGTGATCTCGCAATGTTCTACCTGTGATCATTCTAATGGTTCTATGGGTTGCTGCGAACCAGAATAGCAAGGTTCAGTGAGAGAGAGTTGAAAGCAGCCAAAACTCTCTGATGGCAGCAACCAGAGGCCTGAAATGGGAATGGGACATATGGCGGCATTGGGCAAGAAGCTCACCTAGCCATAGCCAGCGCTTTGATTCCTTATCTGTTTCTCGGTTTTTATTTTGTGTTTATTTAGGTATGTATTTTTCGATCCATGTACTTTTTATATGGCTGGTTACGTATTGCACCCTCCGCGGGACCAGTCTGGAATACAAATTTATTATTATTATTATAAGAACTTTCATTTCGGATGATCTGAGCAGTCCCTTGGATTTTCTTGCGTCCGGTCTATAAAAGATGTTCGAATTGTTTCACATTATAGAAAGTTAGAACAAAACTTGCAACAAAAATACCTTTGAGGTTGTTGTTGGCAGCTTCTTCGTGGCTCTGCTCCAGGGGTAATGTAGCAGTCAGCAGATCCTTGACTTCTGACGCTGACCCATTGGCATGATGCGTCAGAACCTGGATCATGCTGGAATTGTTTGGCAGGATGTTGTACCTCCGGGCGTCGTCTGGGAAGATGAGAGGAGGCTGCTCCCCGCTGCTGCTGCCAGGGTCTGTCTCGCTGAAGACAACTCCTGGAAAACGAAGAAAACTTCTTGAATACAAGTCACTCACAACCAGTGACGAAGCGGCAGTCGACCTGGCTGGAAGTCTCATACACCAAGTGGCAGGAAGTCTTCATACCTCCCGAATATTGCTAATATTTTAATACATGGGTTATCACTTATAATTCATGAAACTGTCATATCAGATACCTAATTATGTAGTTTTCCTTTGTAGGTATAAGTTGGAAAAGATTAAAGGCAGTCTGCAGTTGATAGTGGACATTGCAATAAGTTATTAATCACTTGTACTTAATTGTTGTTTATGTGTCTGAGCTCTGATGAGGTGTGAACAGACCATACATATGTACATATATCGATATTAATTTCATTAGAGCTTGGGTTCGAATCGAAATGACTTCCCGTTTCAGTGTTTTTTCAAAACCAAAATAAAAATACCAGCATGGTTTATTCAGAACTGACACTTAATGAATACCAACCAACCCCACGCGACCTGGGAAACCCCCACTTCAACTGAAGTGATTGGCGTAAGGCCGACCCCCTCATCTGTTAAAATAAATAGGTTCCACTCGCCACATGCGACTCCTTCGGGGAAAACGCGGCAAGAAGTTACACTGCATGTGTAGCTTAGTAGCGTTCACAATAAATTCAATTTTGCTTTCTGAATTCATGTTTTTTTTATTAGATCACTTATTTTTTTGTGTTTTGAGGCTGACGAGGCTAACGCCACCACTATTTCAGAGAATGTCGTCATGAGTTGTAGAGCTTACATTCATTTGAGGCTTGGATTTACTTTTGCAAGTACTTACTCATTCAGCATGTTTACTTGTGGACATGCATTGAATATAAACCTTAAATGTTAGTGTATATTTGCAGGTTAAATTATATATTTTAGGACGCCATAATATAAATCAGAAAACCAATGCTTATTATCATTGTCCATCTAAATGCAATTCCAATAATTCAATAAAAATGGTGCAATAATTTTGATACACTGAAACTGCTCGGAATTTATATAGAATTTTGATACATTGTACCTTACTCACAAATGTATACAGTAGAGTCTAGATTATCCGGATCCGTGATTGACCGCGCTTACAACTCAAACGGAGTTGTTCTCAAACAGCAAAGCCGCATGGCTCATAGGCAGCTTATAGTGAATTTTACGTAGCAAAAATGATATGCGCTATGGATCAAACGTTTTATGAATAGCACTGAAAGATTCTAGCGACGCCTCAGTGTGCGAGTTACTGTAAGTGTCTGTAACTGTAACGTTATTGCCATTTTACTAGAAGTGGCCTCCTATCTCCTCCACCGGTTCCTATCCTGATATACTTCTCTCCGTTCGTTCATATCCATCACTTTTTTTTTTACATATTCCCTTATTTTTCACAAACTCTGTAGATCTCACATATCAGTGTAGTATACCTTTACAATTTCACTAATTTGATTGAGCCATTCCTTTCGCATTCTCGGAGCAAAAAAAAAATCCCATAACATTTCATGAGGCGGAGGTAAGTTTCTCATTTTAAAACTTTATCTGCATTTGAAACAACTGCTTTAGCCTTGTGGAGCAGCAAATTAAAGCTATGCCAGAAGACATTTCATACTGGAACAGATGATATATAAAAAATTGCACTTCTCTTTCATTTTTAATCTAAGAAGCAGAAATGTATTAAAATTTCTTACAGCCCGTCATAAGGAACGCGCTTACACATACCACATGCATATGTACTGTAGAGTTCTCTCTTTTTCAACCAATAATTATATCGCTATGACTTGCGGCAGATCTTGGGGTGGAGGAAGGGAGATCTCAAGGGGAGGAGAGGGAAGAGATGCACCCCTGACGTTGCAAGGGATGGGGGACTGGGATCTGAAACAGCGGTCGATACAGTTGTGTTTTTCGTTTCCAAAACACTAAAAAGAATTAATTTCATTTTCTAATTTTTGAATAAACTCGGGGACTCGGATTTTGACTGGCGATCGATACGGATGTGTTTTGATTCTCTAAACACTAAAAATAATTAATTTCATTTCCTAATTTTTTAATAAACTCGGGAGTCTGATTTCGGCCAGAGATCGATACGGATGTCTTTTGTTTCAAAGCTTAATAATATATTCATTCCGATTTTCTAAATAATAAAAATATTTTATAAATAAAGGAACATTAATCAACAAAACTTTGAATACGCATCTATTGAACTTGAAATTTAATAAAATAACTTTTGTAAATATTAAGCGCGGAAATTCTTTTTATTTAATTTGGCATTATTATTGTGGAGTCAAAAGTGCAGTGGTTTTATTTCTTATTGGGATCCGGCATTTCATTATTTAAAATTAAAGCGACTATTTACGTTTAAAACAGAGTTGTTCCTGAGCTGTTTTCCTGGGCCGAGTTTTCTTTGATTATACTAACAGAATAACTAAAAATCTACTAAACTAAAACTAAATTTCATTGAACATATTACTTTATTTCATTTTTATGTTGGTGTTTTCTTTCAGAGTTTCTTATCGCTGTGTACTTGGTTATAAATATTTACTTTCAGGGATTCATCGACTTACCTGTGCGGGGGAAAGATTTTCCTACTTATTTTCTTATCGATGCATAATTGTTAATTATAAGCTTATTTCAGAGATTCATTGACTTAACTAAGCGGAGTGAGGTTTTCTTCTTATCTTCGACAAAGTAATTATTTACTGTCGCTATCATTTATGTACTAACGCAACACACACACACACACCACTATTGACACTTTGCATCCAATTAGATTCTCTCTCTTGCCGGAATTCTGCAATGTTATATTGAATTAAGAAATGTTTGGTTCGCTTGCATTCGAGATATACTGATTCCTGAAGCCAGCCGTTCCCAATGTCGTTTCCTTACCGAATGGTCCTTCCTGAAATTTCCCTTGTTGTGGAAAACGGTTGGACGAGTTTGTCCGGTGAGTAGTGTATCGCATAGGCTTGCAAGATGATGGGACCTTTTGTCGTAGTTTATAAATGTGGGTCTGGTGTTGAACGTTCCACAGTCACGGGAAGACCCTAGTTTCAGGAAAATTCCTGAAAACCTATAACATTCAACGCAGAATTACCTAATCACTCTTACACATTACGGAATGCTGCTCTCCTTGAGGTGGTGAGAATGAAAGAATGATTATGAAGAATTTGCATGCTGCATGAATTACCTATAAGTAAGGCCTGAAAGTAAACCATCTGAAGGTGAAAATGTATTCCAAACACACCACTACACATCCATCATACTAGGGGTTGGCCAAGCTAGTAAAATACAAATTTCACAAATAAATTATAAACAAACAACTCTGCAGTATGTGCTGAAGCTGAAATGCCTGCAATCTCATATCGAGATACACAAAGAATAACGCAGATGTACCTAATGCAGTTGAATATGAAAACCGCTGAGTGACCTTGGTCATAATATGTTCCTGATCACAACAAAGTTCCTGAAAATTGGCAGCCGGCCTCTGGCCAAATATAACCGGATATGTTCCTGACCTTCTGATCGCAACGAGAGTTCCTGAAATGATCTGGGCTCACTCAGCTGGATTAATGTTTCATGATCTCTGATCATATATACTTGGAGTTTGCTTGTAGCCAACATTATTGCAGTAACTTGTAGCTGAACACACACAATCCAGATTAACCTTCCTGTCCCGTGGTTTTTTGCAGCAAAAGATTACCATACGGAGAAGATGGGTAGAGTACAAGGGGATTGGAGGAGGTACTCACAAGGCCGTTGGGGCCATTTGCCATGATTAATTAGAGTCACTTAATCGACGAGGGTGTCGAAATCTTAGATTCACGCCGCGTGTATTCGAATCCTTTCCTTGAAATAACTAATAAAGGTCCATTTTGCAGTGCCTTTCAGATGACCGGTGGTTATAGAAAGATGCTGTAAAAGCCATGAACCTATTAATTTACAGGTGGACGCGCAAAGGTAAGAATTACAACAAAGAAGAGATCGCCTTGCATGTAATTACTTTCACTAACAAACTAAAACCTAACTGCCTTTCATCTCGCAATTTTTATGTCATTTATGTTTTTATCTGAAAATAATTTCGACTACCTTATATTCCAATTAATTAAACTCGCACACATTAAGACCGTTCCGTAATTAATAACGCTTAAATCTCGTCGCCTTAAAAATAATTGTAGTTCATACTACCTCATCTTTGATCGCGTAAACGCAAAATCAATACTCGTTATAATCTTATAAAAAGGTAGAAATGTATGAGGGGTACACCTCCCAAAAAGTACTTGGGTTTGCCACTAAAGTAGATTTTGAAACGGTAAAACAAAAAATCACACAACGTTCCGTTTCATTATCTTCCACACGACGAGGAGTCCTAACCTTAGCTAGACGATCACATAATAATTGGCCAAAAATAATTACTACCTCGGTTGGGGTAGATTGCTCTTCCAGCAACTGAAACTGAAGGTTGGGAAAGCAACCTAGTGCTATTCCTTCAGAGAAGGTTTGTTGCACTTGAATCCTGGTGATTCCAGGGTATCCTCCCTGCACATTCGATCGCTCCACTTCTAACTTAGGAGGAAAAATCCCTCTTTCGTGCCTTCTTTTCGAGCTTCTTCGTTCGTTCCTCCGTCCCCTTCTTTCGGCAGGGGGGGGAACATTACAGTACTTACAAAATAAAAACAACAAATGTAAAATTAACTAAAACCCGGCAAATCTTGCTGCCCTTCCCTGACACGGGTGACACCGGCAAAGTGATTTTTTTTATTGTATCGGTGGCTAGCCTCATACCAACCTACAAGTCAAGGAACATCATAAAAATATACTAACTCGATTATTTCGTCTTTTTTGCTCCTTAGTTTGCTTGTCATAATCTATGTATTTTCATTCTTAGATTTTCATACATATCACAATACTAAACATGAATACATTAAAGTATTATTTATTTGTATATTGTTAATAAGTCCGTACTATCCCAGCAAATATGCTATGCAATGGAACCGTCTGTGGACCTGTAGTCTCGGTTTACAGGAGCTAAGATACTCGAGGCTCTACTCACTACTGTATTGTCAGTGAACCGTAAGTGATAAAATATTATTGCCTTAATTGAGACCATTAATGTAATACAAAGTAAGTTATTTCATGATTAATACCGACTCTCTTGCAACTTTTTACAAATATACTATTATTTTTATTTGCCAATGTCACCCCTGTTTCAGGGAAAATCGGCAAGAGTTGCAGGGCTTACGTTAATTTGAGATTGGGTTTTTATATTGTAGGTTCACATGCGGCATGTGTTAGCGCGAAATTATACATGTCTGCTTGTGGGAATGCGTTTAATATGAATCTTAAATGATATATATCTTTGCAGTTTAGATTTAGATCAGATTTTTTAGATTTTAGAATATGACATCGTGACAGAAGATTCCATACAAAATTTTATAGAATGTTACATTACGTTACATGATAGAAGATACCAAACAAAATTTTATAGAATTCGAAAAGTTTCCATGCAAGCTTTTACTGAATAATATGACATTGTGATTAATTGTGACATGGCGTGACAGAAGATGCCATACAAAATTTTACAGGATGTGAAATCGTGATATGTGACAGAAGTTTCCATATAAAATTTTATAGAAATGGGATTGCGATGTGTGACAGAAGTTTCCATATAAAAGATTCGTAAAGAAACACGTTTTGGTAGATTTTTTAGCTTTCATAAAACCTTTATGATCATATAAAGCACTTCCCAAGGTTTTCCTTTCGTAATTGTGTCATTAACTCATCATATCCTCTGAATCATGAATCGATATAATCCTTCAAAGATGTTTATATAAGGTTATGTAAACCTGTACATAAGTATAGGCATATATACTTACTTATTATTAACAATATCACGTCTAGCTCACTTACCAATAGTTTATTTATAATTACAAATACATTCGCAAATAATATAATATACGTGTCGGAGGAAGTACTCGAGTTCTAGTTTGAAAACTATCTAAGTTGCAAAGGTAGTATAAATATTAACTCTTAAGATTTATCAGGAAAACCTTTGCAAGCTCGTGAAAACATGTGTACACGCGCTTTAAAAAACTTTGCAAATCTTGCCGATCTTCCCTGAAATGGCTGTAACATTGCTAAAGTGAACTTTTTTTACAGTAAGGATGGTCATCCTTATACCAAACTAAAAGTTTTATGAAACTAAATAGGTTCCACTCGCCATGTGCGACCTCTTCGTGGACAACGCGACATAAGAAGTAACATAGAAGCCGGCAGAGCTTTCTTGAGGTGTGATTTACACGAAAACAGCCTCACCAAAAAAATCATCCTTATGTTATAAAGTTTACCAAGACTTATAGGTTGGTACGAGGCTGACCACCAATACTATAAAAAATGGTTCACTTTGCCAATGTCACCACTGTTTCAGGAACGGTCGGCCAATGTTGCAGGGTTTATGTTCATTTGAGGTTTGGATTTCAATTTGTAAGTGCACATACAGCATTTGTAAACGCGAACTTACACGTGTCTTTTTGTGGACATGCATTAAATATGAATTTTCAATGTTGATATATCTTTGCAACATAGACTACCTATAGATTATCATATCATATCTATAATATATCTATATTATAGTGATTATAGATATCGCCATCATATCATATCGCCATCTTAAAGGTAAAACTGAATAAGTGCTGATTCACTGATTTGAGAAATCGTGGATTTAACCTATACCGTGCTATTCTTAGACATTTTAGTCGTCCGTTGAGCCCACGTTTTGAAAAACTAATGATGCCTGGGCTGGAAGTCTCATAACCACGGTCATTCTTACCTACAGAATTTTAGTAATATTTGTCTGAAGATCAGCTGTTCACTTGCGGCCATCTTGGATTGACAGGTCTTCATAAAAATGCATCATTAGTTTGTTAAAGCGTGGGCTCAACGGACGACTAAAATGTCTAAGATTAGCACCGCTAGTGTGATGCGTCTCATAGTAAGTTAACTAATTATTAGACAGTGCTCATGAAAAACTTCTAAACTGCAGGATTTTCACACTTTTGTATTGTTTTCTCTCGTAGGAAATAGGGGAAATGTGCATTCGTATGAAAAACTCGTGTTAGCTGAGCATGTCACTTATTCAGTTTTACCCGGTCCCATTCCGGTCGATAGCTCAGATGGTAGAGTCCTAGCATTCCATGCCGTGAGCTCTGGTTCGAATCCCACCGGCGAGGGTGTCAGAAATGATTTCCCGTTTCGGTATTTATTTCAAATTCCACAATTAAATACCGGCAAGGTTTACTCAGCCTTTGCAAGAATGAGCACCGGAATCAACTGAATTGGTTGGCGTAAGACCGGCCCCCTTACCTGTAAAAATGAATAGGTTCCAACTTTGCCAATGTCACCCCTGTTACAGGGAAGGACGGCAAGAGTTGCAGGGTGCATGTCCATTTGAGATTTGGTTTTTATGTTGTAGGTTCACATGAGGCATGTGCAAGCGCGAACAACTTGTACGTGTCTGGTTGTGGGAATGCATGTAATGTGAATCTCCAATGTAACATATCTTAGCAACTTAGATTAGATTAGATTAGATCAGATTCCAATCACCAAATGCGAAACCCTTCGGGAATAACGCGGCAAGAAGTTACACTATATGTGAAGAAGAAGTTACACATAGATTAGTTGCATACCTTTAATGATATTAAGTATGTGCATTGTACCTGCAGCCTAGTTGTGTTTTTTGCTAAGTGTCAATATCTCTCAGAATGTTGGGCTACTTATCGGGGAAAGTAAGCAGTAAGCACAATGGTGTTATCTAAGTAGTTAAGTAAGTTGGCATGAAACATTCAGGTGCCTACTGCCTACTTACCCACATTATAATATGTGCCAAAGATAACAAATACGCTATATAACTTACTGGACTACTAATCTCTTTATCTTGTCTCCTTCCCTGATAAGATTATACACTTAAACAGTTATTCGTATTCAAATGAGATATTCTGAAAGAGTTGGATTGTTTATTTGACTTCTTATCTATTTATAATCTAAGTTGCAAAGACATAGGTATCTACATAAAAATTCAGAATTCATGCGCCCATTTCAATCAGGCACATCACGTTGCATGTGATTTGCCTGTAACTGTTGGAACATTCCCTGAAAAAGGGGTGACATTGATAACAGTGAATAATGTTCTCAAACCGTGTTAGTGCGAACTTGCACGTGTTTGCTTGTGAACATGCATGCAAAATGATTCTTAAATGTTAAAACTTCTTGGCAACTTGGATGATGCATGGATTTAAGATGATTATACATTCATCATAATGTTCCTTCTTTGTTCCTTGAGTTCCTTTGGTTGGTATGCGGCTGACCACCCATGCTGTAGAAAATGGTTCACTTTGCCAATGTCACCCCTGTTTCAGGGAAGGTCGGCAAGAGTTGTAGGGTGTATGTACATTTGAGATTTGGGTTTTTATGTTGTAGGTTCACATGCGTCATGTGCAAGCGCGAACTGTACGTGTTCACTTTTGCCAATACCATCCTGGTTTCAGGGAAAGGCGTCAGGAGTTTCAAAGCTTATGTTCATGTGCGGAATATCGGTAATATTTGTATAAAGACCTGTCAATCCAAGATGGCCGCAAGTGAACAGCTAATTAGTCTTTATACAAATATTACCGACATTCGGTAGGTACGAATAACTTTGGGGATGAGACTTCCAGCGCAGCTCAGAATGCTAACGCACTACCGCTGAACTTAGCAATCAGTAGATATGCATTTCAGAAAAACGTGGAAAACCCAAGAAACAACGTTATTTATTCATTAAGTATGTTGTATGACACCTACAGCAATCTCCCCGGCAGTCAGCTGTAAACAAAATTGTTATGACGCAATGGATCCTCTAAAAGTCTGTACCTAATGCTCCACAGACGATGCAGATGGCTTACCATTCAACAATCATGAATGTTGCCCACTGCATCACTGCATGGAAGCAATACACTCATACAAAATGGATAATCTAGCCTTTGCACTTAGAAACTATTGAAAAATATTATGAATTGGCAAAATGACTCACTTTGTCTATCAATATAATAATATAAGAACTACTTGAATACTTCCTCCATGACTTTGTCGCGGTTTGAATGATATGTGTATTACGAGTATCTAAGTTCTTTTTCCCCGGAGATACCGGATAGCCAGCGTCTACCAGGTTGCCCTCTCAAAAGATGGAAGAACAGCTGGTCTTCTGCATCACAGTAGGGAGTTCCGCAATAAACAGATCCTAGATCTATATAAATAGAGGAACCAGGAGAAGAAGAAGCTTTCCCCCCCCCCCCCCTTTTAACACGATCGATCACTCGCTTGCGTTTACCAAATCAGAAGCCATCGTATAGTGCTGAAATATAAGAGTCATTTAGAACCAAAGCCGACAAAACGCAACTAAACTGCATATAAATTGCAACTTCTTACCGTGTTGTCTCTGAAGGAGTGTCATGTGGTGACTGAAACATATTTATTTTCACAGGTAAGGCCTTAGAACAACCGTTTTACTTAAAGTGCGGGTTTCCCAGCTCCCGAAGAAGCAGGTTCTCATTTCTTGTGAAAGGTGAGGAAGCCTATCTTACCGGTGTTTTAATTTTGTGTTTGAAATTAACACCGAAACGGAAATTAATTTCTGCCACGTTTTAATCGAACCGTAGCCCTTTGGCGTGGAACGCAAGCATTCTTACAACTGACCTTTCGACCGGACTAGGGTTCTGGGTCATCTAGGTCAGCAACTACCTACCATATAGAAGCACAGAAAATAACTCATTCATCTAATCAATCATTCTTTGAGCTTTCTTATGTTATTTGATTCAAAAGATTATCACGCAAGTATGTTTGTTGAGGCATCATGTGTGGAGACATTAGCACGTAATATATGATTGTTGATTCACCTGTTTGCATGAACAGCACGAGTGGCAGGCACGCCAGCATGATGATCATTCTTCCTTCCATTTTCCTACAACTGATGACGATGATCGCTCGATGGAAAGAGGTGTGAACGATTGTAACTGGAAATATGTAAAACAATAAGTAGAACAAGGGAAACACATGTGACATGTTGACGGAGGCAACACTCATTTGAACAATATTCTTTTCAATTTATAAGAAGAAACATAAGTACTAAAATAGTAAAGTTTTATTACTTTTGAAATTATTTTCTTTATGCCATTTTTAATCAACGCATTGTTTGGATCCAAACTCAAGTTAACTGGCGTACAACAATGGGAAACTGGTTTAAAAAAATTGTCCTAAGAATTAGCAACTATGTGAAAAATTTAAACCAGTTTGAAGATTTTTCTATTAGAACTCAATCGGCTTTATTTATTTGATAAATTAAGCCTAAAACCAGGAGCAAACTATACTTTTTTGAACGAAAAAGATGAACAATTTAAGTCGTATTAACGATAGACTCGAAACAAACACCTTAGATTTAAAGAAAAATGTGAAGTGACACGGCAGGGTTTTTAGGGAAAGTGAAAAATAATGTTTACAAAGACAATAACTACACAGTTAAACTAATATCTTGTCTTTTGTTGCTAAGGAGCCTAGTTCACGTAGATGTGTGACGTTTGCCCGCCGAGAATAATACAAAAAATTGTGCCGAGTCCATTGATATTTTTTGTGAATACGAACTTCCATCACGCAAAAAAAAAAAACGCAACTAAGCTTCACATATTATGTAACTTCTTGCCTGCGTTATCCACGAAGGGAGCCTTTCGGGACCTATTTATTTTTACGGGTATGGGACCGGCCTTACACCAACCCCTTCAGTTGAAGTGGGGGTTTCCCAGCTCCAGAGGGGGCTGGTTCTCATTTCTTGTGATGGCTGAGTAAACTTTACCGGTATTTGGGTTTGAAATAAACGCCGAAACGGGAAATCACCTGCGTTATCTTCGAAGGGGTTGCATGTGGCGATTCGGGACATATTTATTTTTACGGGTAAGGGGGCCGGCCTCACACCAACAACTTCAGTTGAAGTGGTGGTTTCCCAACTCCCGAGGGGGCTGGTTCTCATTTCTTGTGAAAGCTGAGTACAGCTTGCCGGTATTTGGGTTTGAAATAAACACCGAAACGGGAAATCATGTCTGACACCTTCAGTGGGGATTGAACCCTTGCTTTCAGTATAGAATGCAAGCATTCCACCAACTGAGCTATCGACCGGATTTTGATAGGAGGAAAAAATATAAATTTTTGGGTTCAACTCATCTAAAATGGAAAGCAATAAAAAGTAACAAATTGTAAAATAACATAAATAATACGTGACAAGATGTGCCGCTGAAAAGCTGGTAATATTTGTTGAAAATTGGTAGGCCAGAAAATCACAAAGCGTCCCAGTTGTTTTTTCATAATAGTGATTTCCCGTGAAAAATACCCCAGGAATAAAACATTACGTCAATAAAAAAATGTATGGAAGATACAAGAGCACCTCCAGGGAGTGTTTTAGTAGTACTTTTTTTGTTTACTTCACTTTGCCAATATCACCCCTGTTTCAGGGAAACGCGGCCGAATTTCAGGATTTATTTTCATTTGAGATTAGGTTTTTTATTTTGTTTGTAAGCATTCAGCATGCGTATGAGCGAACTCATACATTTATTATTGTGGGCATGCAGTTAACATGAATCTTAAATTTTAATGTTTCTTTGCAACTTAGATAATACTTTGCGTACACATTGTAGCTAATCTTGTAATTTATTTAATAAGTATCAATAGTTTTTATGACTTTTCTGCAAATTGAAATAAGTCAGAGCTACGTGAGTCATGGTTTTATTGCAATCAATTGGAAAATTGTACCTAATTGGAAAATTCACCTAATGGACATAATATTCCGTATTGCAATTTATAAAAGACTCAAATACAGATTGTAAATTGTCTAAAAAACTGTTTTTCAATGCCAAAAAACATTTATAAAATGCGAACCGATAGTCCGGTCGATAGCTCAGTTGGTAGAGTGCTTGCAATCTACCCCGTGAGCTCGGGTTCGAATCCCACCGAGGAGGGTGTCAGAAATGCTTTCCTATTTCGGTGTTTATTTCAAACCCCATAATAAAAATACCGGCAAGGTTTACTCAGCCTTCACAAGAAATGAGTACCAGCCCCCTCGGGAGTTGGGAAACTCCCACTTCAACTGAAGTGGTTGGCGTAAGGCCGGCCCCCTTACCTGTAAAAATAAATAGGTTCAACTCGCCACATGCGACCCCTTCGGGAATAATGCGGCAAGAAGTTACACTATATGTGTAGCTTAGTTGCGTTTTTTTTTTTTTTTTTAGTTGCGTTGCGAACACTAGATTTTTTAACTTTGAAAAAATTGGATCAACAAATTTTTGTCCTACCCACACGCATGTGGTACAAAATATTCACATGTGCTTATAACGAATTCTGATAAAAAAAATTATGCCCATCAATTAATACTTACGTAAATTTTATTTGTTCAATAAAACATCTGGCGAGTGTAAAAACAAGGTTAAAATTATTTTTAGTCTGTCATTTAATTAATATCTTGAAAAAGTAACTCCCAGGTTCTTATTGAAAAAATATTTCAAAGCACTTCTTAAACAAATCAATTAAACTTTAAATCCGAAGTATTTAAAATATGTTTTTAATAACTTTTATTTTTATTAATAACTCGATATTTCACGCACTTTTTTTACAACTTCTTTTTATGTAGGTATTATTTAACACATTTAATGAAGTGGCAGAAATCTTAAAAAAAATATTCGTTTTAAATAATGAATTATATATTTTTATTTAATTTGCTTTAATCACAGAATTTACCGATTTCTTACCCGCTATCGTAATTAAAAACAGGTTTTGTTTTATTTTACACGATTTTGATAGTATACCACAATGCTTGTACAAATGTCGTGACCAGTCTCGACGAATTCTGTCGACGAAGTGAAGGTGAACTGACTCGATACTCAGTATTTATGTTCGGTAAAGTCATTATAAAACGAAAAAAATATACAACGCTCACTAGAGGTTTTGTGTTGCGTACGCATACAGATTCTGTAATACGCTATGGTTGAGTTTAAACGTAATGTTTTGTACTGAGTTTTTTTTATTAAATACTTTTAAAAATATAGAATTGATTGTTACCTCGGCTATTTTATTCTACCCGATATTCTATTGTATTACACCTATTTATTTAGCTCTTTTTACGAATATAACCCTCATATTTTCAGTAATTTTTCGCTACTGAAAAAGCGTGTATTTTTTTTTTACCCTCTTTGTACGAGATCGTCGTCGATCGTAGACCATAGATCGTAGATCTCGTAGATCGTCCTTTATTAGGCCGTTAATACGTCCGAGAATTTTACTTTCAAAGATGTTGAGAGAGCATCGGTTACGTTTGGTCAGGGTCCAAGTTTCAGAGGTACCTATGTATGAAGACAGGTTTAATTACAATTTTGAGCAGGATGGTTTTACAACTCCGAGACTGTAGTCATGGCTTGAACTATGTTACGACTTATCAGGCTGAAGTGTATGAAGATTTTACATTTCCTTGCACTTGTATCTAGCCACCATGCCGTAAGGGTGGCCAGTACCTCCCAGGATGGGTCTTAGTTCTGTCATTGCATACCTACTGCTTTCAACTCCTAGAAATTCACCAGTCTCGTCACCCTGCAGATTACAGTCATTTGCAATCTTGCTTATTTGATTAATTCATTCTTTCCTTGATCTTTTCATTTCCCGTTTACTTTGACTTTCCCTTTGTACCCTCTTTTTGTTTAACGGTCATCGCCCATTCTTTCTAGAAGTCTAACCCGTTTAGTTTTACTCATTTGTATTTTTGGTTTCAAGAGGATTGATAGAAGGCTGCAGGCACAATAAGGCTGCCTTTAAAATATGATGAGTATAGAAATCATTCATGTGACAGTCTGATAAGCTGTTCACCCGCATTATGTTTTATAGCTATTTTTCCTTGACTTATAGGTTGGTATGAGGCTGACCACCCATACTGTAAAAAATGGTTCACTTTGCCAATGTCACCCCTGTTTCAGGGAAGGTCGGCAAAAGTTGTGGGGCTTATGTTCATTTGAGGTTTGGATTTTATTTGTCAGTACACATTCAGCATTTGTAAGCGCGAACTACACTTGTTGGTTTGTGGGCTTACATCTGAGAGCTTTAAATGAATATATCCTTGCAACTTAGATTATAGATTATAGATATCCACCTATACGATCGATAGATATATCGACACTGCTCACTGAGATTAACAGTGTTTATATGTAGATCTAATGCATAAATTTGTTTGACCTGACCTGCCAATTAACCTTACACAACCCCATAAGATGAATGCGATGACTGCTAAGGATCCTTGAGTCGGGATCCCATTTCCCCTGGTCGTCGACCACTGCCTCTACTGATGGGGCAGCGTTCAGCGCAAGACTCGAGTGTGTCATTACCCATTACTGATTTAGAGACGCGAGAATAACAATACAATTAGAAGCAAGTTAGATGCACACAGCGTTATTCAGAATCACTACTTCTTCTTCCAGTGCCACTTTCATTGAAGATAGGCGGTCATCAAATACGATTAACTTGGGTTCAATTTTATAAAAGTTCGATTGAATTTATTTTACACAATTTATTTTAGAAATTTGGTCACATTTGGTTCACAGTTCAAACTTTTGTACTTCTCAGCTCAGGTTAACAGCTCGGGTACTAATGCCCTCCAAAGCACTGCAATTCGTATTTATAGGTTACTAAAGGCTATTCTAGTATACTACACCAGACCTTGCCAGAATCGTCTCGAACAGAAGCTTAGAGAAAATACAAGTAGGTACAAACATCCAAATACTTACGTCTAGACACACATATACTTACAAGTAAGTAAACTTACACAGACATAAACTCATACATTCGTAACAATCTATTAGGCTGATTTATGCCATGTAGCCCTCTGATGCCATGTAGCCATATACGGTGTTATTCACACACAGCAAATCCATGGCTCAACCGCCACCTAACGCCAATTTTCTATAACCCATGAATCACCTATGGATCAAATGCGTTGTGAATAACCCTGATAGACAATTCTTTATTTTTTTTAGGCGGTGATTATTGTATGAATGGATGGATGCTGTCTATAATAATCTATAATCTAAGTTGCAAGGATATATTCATTCAAAGCTCTCAGATGTATGCCCACAAACAAACACGAGTAGTTCGCGCTTACAAATGCTGATTGTGTACTTACAAATAAAACTCAAACCTCAAATGAACATAAGCCCCACAACTTTTGCCGACCTTCCCTGAAACAGGGGTGACACTGGCAAAGTGAACCATTTTTTACAGTATGGGTGGTCAGCCTCATACTAACCTACATAAGTCAAGGAATATGAATTATAAATTACATTTAAATATAAAAATAACACAACCTTAAAAATAAATCTTTACAAAAAAAGTCAAAAATTTCTTATGCAAAAAATGTAGCAAACTAATAAACCAACATTACAAATCAGCATTGCAGATTAGCCGCCACTTCTTCCTGTCCTTGGATACTTCTTTCATTTCATCCAGAGTCATAACCTTTTTCATACAAGCTCTCCTTTTATTATGACTCTGGATATCCCATTCACTCGCTATTTCAAAAATTTGGTCCATCCATACCTTTCTCGGTCTTCCTCTTCCACGACATCCATCAATTCTTGCAGCATACACTTTCTTCGTCAGTCTTTCCTCATTCATTCTCTCCAAATGTCCAAACCATCTAAGTATACTTCTTTTAATCTTTACTTTCACACTTTCTCTTACACCACATTCCTCTCTAACAAAATCATTTCTCATCCTATCACTCCGTCTTTTTCCAATCATACTTCTTAAGTAGTCCATTTCCACTGTATGGACTTTACTAATCTCACTTTCAGTGGTTTCAGTGGTTTGGTTTCAGTTTTTTCTGTGGTAGAACTAAAATCCTAAAATAGGGAATGAATGGGACATCCAGAGACATAATAAACGAAAAGTTTTTGGGCAAAAGTTAATGACTATGGATTAAATAAATGAAGGACTGAAACAAATGGCACTTTATCTGCAATGTTTGTAGCTTAGGTTTTTTTTTTAATTTGTGTTTCATTATTTAAAAAAAATATTTTTGTTATTTTTTGTAATACGGCTTATTATGCTTTTTTTCCTTGGCTCATAGTTTAATTCCTAATTATAGGTTTAGGTAATATTTCTTTACTTATAGGTTGGTATGTGACTGACCACCCATATTGTAAAATTGGTGCACTTTGCCAATGCCATCCCTATTTCAGGGAAGGGCGGTAAAATTGAAGGGTTTATGTTTATTTGAGTTTTGGATTTTTACTTTGTAACTTCGAGCTTACACGTTTGCTTGTAGACACGCATTTAATATGAATCGTAAATGTTTATATTTCTTTGCATCTTATATTTCAGATTATAGTTCCTTATTTAAATTAACTATACATTGTATGGAATCCCTGATCCGACATACTTTATCTATAGGTACTAGCTGTACCCGGCGTGTTTCACAACGCCATTTGGGTATATGGAATAGATTGTTTCCATGAATAAAAGAAACAGCCTTTACGCAAACAACAGAGCCAAAACTAAAATCCAATTGGAACCAAACTTCACACTGCTCATCTCTAGGTTAATTTTCACATTTTCTGAAAATATTATAGGAAACATCGAGTGCGATTCTTCCATTGATGTTTTAAATTTAAAGCTCAGGTTCTTTCTAAAATGCTAAATTTCATTAAAAACTGCCATTTCGCAAAAGTGTGAATCCTGATGGATGAAAGAGGTGTTATTCCTACGAAAGTACTAAAATCGCGATTAAAACTTGAAAAGTGAGATGAGAGTAGGAATGTGAAAATTTCAGATCGTATGTATGTTTTGATGACAAATAATAAAAAAGTACGAAAAAAATATTTGGTCAAAAAAAGTGAACAAAGGAATCTGTCTACGCTCTTTTTCATCATTATAGCTGTATTACATATAATTGTTGGCCGATTCTCATACCTATCAAAGATGCTTACAAAATTTCATAAGAATCCGTGAAACTGTTTCGGATGAGTGTGACCACAAACACTGTCGTGAAAATGATTATTTATATGAGATATGACCATTGAGCACTATTGCCCTCTTCATCTATGTATCTTACCTCTCTCCTCTTTCGGAGTTCACTAGTCCTTCCCCCTTTCCTGCCATGCCGGGCCGGAGTTCAAAGTTCACAATCCCAAAACAGCTGCACAACATGTATAGTAGAACCTCGATTATCCAAGCTATAGTGGACCGAACCTCCCTCGGATAATAACGACTATCCATACTGTGCAATGAGGTCCTCACAAAATTGTGCCGTCTAGGGGGTAAAAATGTTATTGGTTGCTAATGACCGCAGTGTGAAGTGTGACGTTGGTCTGTTGAGAAATAAGCTTTAAATTCAAAATTGTGGTAAGTCTATGTAATCAGAAATAACGTTATATGTAGGTACCTATGTATATTTAATATTTATAATATTTATACCTAAGAGCAATACAACATGGGTTTTTTAACCACAGCGATTAAATCACGTGATTTTTCCAGTTCCTGAAAGACCATATAATAATTCATTCTACAAATCTGTGCTAGTGCATTTTTTGCACGCTTTGCATTTTTTGGTATTTTTAAGCGTAAGGTACAAAATAATGTGATGAGATGGTTTGGACATGTGGAAAGAATGAATGATGATAGACTGACAAAGTATATATACAGAGGAAGTTTGAAAGGAAAAAGAGGTAAGGGACGACCGAGAAAAGTATAGAGTGATCAGATTGACGAGATTGTGAAAGGATGGGATATACAAAGTGAGCGTAAATGAAGAAAATGCATGAGAAGGTGATGGATATGAATGAATTGAAAGAGGTATGTGAGGTTAATAAGAAATGGAAACCGCTCTGCAGAGGCTCTGGTCACCCCTAGCGGAATTTCGACGGAATTACTCAAGCTTGAAATCATTTTATATCAGTTCAAATCTGAAACAACTTTATTAAGATTTATTGAGATTTCGCCACTGCTGAAGCTTCTAAAGAAAATAACTGAAAGTGATTTCAACAAAAGTGAGGTGATTAATGGTGATTTCGATTAAAGAGAGGCTCGGATAATCGAGGTTCTGCTGCATGTAGGTGTCAAGTGTTTGATGGCGGCACAATTATCTCATCCTTCGCCCTTTGGGACGTCGCGCCGCGGCCGAATTATACATTATATTATCGCTTGTACGTTGTCGCCCTGCTAGCTGCTAGCTACAGCTGCTGTCAGATGCCACCAACTCATAGACCAACAAAATACTTTACAGGATTAATAATTAATAATGCATATTAATTGCTTCTTCCGCACCACAATCCTTTAGGACTTTGGTCCTTGGAAGTCTCACCACCACGGTAATTCTTACTATTTCTTAATATTTGTATGAAGACCTGTCAACCCAAGATGGCCGCAAGTGAACAGCTGATTAGTCTTCATACAAATATTACTGATGTTCGGTAGTTAAGAATTACCGTGGTGATGAGACTTCCAGCCTAAGAGGTTGGCGGAAGGTCAAACGATCCTTCCATGTAAAATATAAGTAGGTAAGTAAAGTTCCGGTCGATAGCTCAGTGCATATGTAGATAATTATACTATAATAAGTTGATAGAGTGCTTGCATTCCATGCCGTGAGCTTAGATTCGAATCCTACCGAGGTTATCAGAAATGATTTCCCATTTCGGTGTTTATTTCAAACCCCAAAATAAAAATACCAGAAAGGCTTACTCAGCCTTCACAAGAAATGAGTACCGGCCCCTCGGGAGCTGGGAAACCCCCACTTCAACTGAAGTGATTGGCGTAAGGTCACCCCCTTTACCTGTAAAAATAAATAGGTTCGACTCGCCACATGCGAAACCCTTGGAGGATAACGCAGCAATAAGTTAGACTACATGCGTACAGCTTGGTTGTGTTGCGTTGCGTGATAAATCCTGCATTAAAATGCCTTGGAAAATTACATTCAATTTATTTTGTGAGTGCTCCATTTTGTGTGAATCACATCTCGTGCTTGGTTGTCGCTATAGAAAGCGGTGATCACCAAGCGAGGTACAGTTGCTGTTTTGCTAGATGGATCTTCGATGAACTATTTTTGGTAAAATGTAGGTACCTACTGTATATTTTTTTGTACTCTGCTGGGATTCGAACCCACGATCTTCCGATTACGAGTCCGCTAACTATTAAACTAGGGCCCTATTTTCTTTAATACTATACTTCATTTTCAGTTATTATTGTAACTTCAAATTCTTTTGGGCTTGTTTATCAGATTTCAAAAATTATAACCGATTTTCGATATTTTATCTTCTCAAAGTATGCCTTAGTTCACAGGTTTTTGATAATGTTATTTTTCCATCGACTTTTGGCGCATGTAATTGAACATTTAAATCAATATGTATTTACCTACACAGGTTTATTACTTACAGATTGCTTATGAGTTACGTAAAAAATGTAAATAATTTGTAAATAAATTTAGCAAGTATATTATGAAAAGATTACTTCAATTTTTTTCTTATACTTTTACCCCTTAGTTTATTTTGTATGCCTACACAATCATGCGACTTTAACCCAGGCTCTAGTAAACAACTTAATTATATGAAATTAGAACCGAACGGCTATCGGCAATTTATTACTTTTCGATAATAAGCTATTTATACTTTGGAATTTCCCTTTTTATCTCCATTAGTTCTATTAATAGAAAAACTTGTTTTCGAGACACCCGTTGAAACAAATCAGATGATACGAACCTTTTAATTTTATTTCAATGAAACCAAAAATGTTTGATTATTTATCAACTTAAATGTATGGGAGACAGTATTATAGGCTATTCCAAATTTTGAATTTATATGTTTTCCCGCTAATAGAACAAAATAATTGTCTACGGTAGAGAATCTGCATTACCGACCAACGATGGCGTCACCTGATATTATTATTATTATTTGCGTTATGTCAGATTATGTGTCAAAATGAAACACAAAAATGGGATGTGCATCGAAACCTAGTTTATTATTTATAAATTACAGTTTATTTGTGCATTGATTTTCAATTTGACTTTATTCTAAGAATAAATAGATACATTTTAAAATGGATGACGCTCACTTAAAGTATAGTTCGGCTGCAGATATAGGATTGGTTGAACCTGCAGCTAGAGTCCGAAAACTGGCAAATTATGGAGCAGCGGTCACTGTGGATCCCAATGTCCCTTCTAGAAGGTGATGCATAATAATTTTTCATCCCTTGCAGTTGCATTTCCTATTTTATTCTAAATGCATATATTTTTTCTGTAGAAATATATTATGAACTTGGCAATTGAAGGTTTCAACCTTGTTACATGTATGCTGTAACTGCTGTAATATTAGAGGTCACCGTCTGCTGGTTAACGTTTTGGACTCATAATCGAGAAGTAGTTGGTTTGATTCCGGAGATCAAAAAAATATAAGTATGTTTCCTTTTGAAATACACTCTTTGCTAAGTTCACAAAGACCGTGTTAAGGATACTGGATGTCAACATTTCTCATCAAAGCAGCCTCTTAGTTACAAATATAAGCCAATAGAGCAAGTCACTAAATTCAAATACCTCGGAGTTGAAGTGTCTAGCCAGGCCCGGATTAACCCCTCTGGGGGCTCCGGTGCGGGAAAACGCTTGGGGCCCCTATATGCCCCCTCTCCCTGAAAAGTAATCCCCCCCCCCCCCTTCGGCCTTATTTTGTTTACAAGGCCAAAGATGCATAAAGAAAAAATTTCCATGCAATATTTTCTAGCCTTAGTCACGTATACGACTAGGTCACTTAAGACTTGAACCCTTAATATATTTTTGATGCAATGCATTCAAGGTAATTTCATTTAAGTTTGTAATCGATGGCCCCTTGGGCCCTGGTTCAGTGGCACCGCTTGAACCACCCTTAATCCGGGCCTGCATCTAGCCATAACAATCTGTACGACTAGGTCAAAAATCAGACCACTAAAGCTGTTGCAACAGCAAGATGCCTGAACAGTGTCAGATGGAGGAACAAGTTTATGCGAATAGATAGCGAATACGATGTGCGCATCTGTAAAACCTCTGTGACACACAAAAGCAAACACTTCACAAACCAAGAGCCTCCTCAGAACATCTAAGATAAAAACACGCCACGCCATTGCTGCTAAAACACTGAGAGACTGATCTAGGAACTCAGAAATCAGAAGCATGTGCGACGTTGAAACCATTGTCAGATGAAGTAGGAAAAAGAGATGGTTCTGGAGGGACCACGCAAATTGCGTGAGTGAATAGGTTAACCCGTATCATTGCACACAAAATACCCAACGGCCAGCGTCTACTAGGCCGCCCACTCAAAAGATGGAAGAACAGCTGGTCTTGTATTCGATTACGGGGAGTATATTATAATTCCACGACCGGTTTCGCGAACAATCTGTTCGCATGGTCAGGTGGTTAAATAAATATAAATAAATGTATTCATTTTACCACCTGATGATGCGAACAGATTGTTCTCCAAACCGGTCGTGAAATTATAATATACTCACCGTAATCGATTACAAAAATCGTTTTTATTTTATCTATTCTAATCTAATCTAATCTAAGTTGCAAAGATATGTTACATTGGAGATTCACATTACATGCATTCTCACAACCAGACACGTACAAGTTCGCGCTTGCACATGCCTCATGTGAACCTACAACATAAAAACCAAATCTCAAATGGACATACACCCTGCAACTCTTGCCGTCCTTCCCTGAGACAGGGGTGACATTGGCAAAGTGAACCATTTTTACAGCATGGGTGGTCAGCCGCATACCAACCTATAAGTCAAGGAACACACACACACGACAAATTACATTTTATACATCACTAAATAATAATATCCAAATACAAAATATCCATTTACAAATAAAAACAAATTCCAATTTAATAAACCCTAGCCGCCAACATTACAGATCAACCGCCATTTCTTTCTGTCCTTACATACTTCTTTCATTTCCTCCAGAGTCATAATTTTCTTCATACAGGCTCTTCTTTTATTATGACTATTAAAATGAACAATTACAAAGTGAATGCTTCTACAATCAATACAGATCTAAGATCTAAGATAAGAATAAGAACATAGAACCTTTTTCATATTTTTCTGTGGTTGTAGATATTTTCGATCCGGCCTGGAGATGGTTCGGATGGCCAACGTTTACTTGGAGGAAGGTAGCCTGGAGAATGCCTACATCCTGTACATGAAGTTCATGACGCTGTTCATAGAGAAGATCCGGAAGCATCCCGAGTATGGCAGCGTGCCCTCCCACATGAAGATAGCCAACCAGGCCAAGCTCAAGGAGGTCATCCCCAAGGCAGAGAAGCTCAAAGCCAAGCTGCTGGACAAGTACACCAAGGAGTACAACAGGTGTCTGGAAGACCAAGTAAGGAAACCATCCATCTTAAAATGGATGTGGGGAATTCTTTTAGGGTAAAAATTGTGACGTCCAGCTTAATAATAATAATATTAGGATGATTTATTTGGTGAGCGCTGTTTTTGTGTGTATTACACCTCAAGAGCCCTCTGTGAGCTTGGTCGTCGCTGTAGAAAGTTTAGTTCTGCCAACAAACTGCTATGCAGTTTGGCTGAAGTAGTCATTGAATAAAAATATGTATTATTATATTGAAAATAAATAAATTAAAAAAAAAAAAAAAAAAAAAAAAAGTGCCAATTCTCAAGCAAGACCCAGTTGTTGTAAGGGTGTGTGGACCTTTAGTGACCGGTCTTTGGTAAAAGTATATGAATTTTTCAACCAGCGAAGAGCATATTTTCCTTGTGTTTGATGTCCTGTACTCACCTTGCCTCTACTAGATACCTTGCAACTGGGTTGTCATGCACAGGCACCACAAAATGTTTAATCAACACACGAGTCAAGCAACATTAAAAGAAACTACAGGCAAGGACAAATAGAAAAATCAGCTGTAGGGAAGATGCTCTAAGATAATCCTAGCATCCTATTCAATGATACTAAAAAAATTACCAGGACTGTAGTCTGTACAGAGATGCTATTGAAATTTACAAAACAAAACTATGTATAATAATAAAAAAAGAGGGCTTAAAACTGAATAGATGTCATAAAAATTGTTTGTAAGTTCTAATTGATAACACAAACAATGCAAAAACAGATAAATTATGTAATCAAGAATAAGTCCTATATAGTTTTTATCATATCCGTTGGTTTTTTGCAGAGAGTAAAGCTGAAAGAGGCAGAAGAGCGCGTCAAACAACAGAAGAAACAGGAAGAGCAAGACGAGAGACTGGCAGAGAGTCTGCAGGCAGATGAGCTGAGGAAATACAACAACACAGAGCCTGGAGGATCTTCCCTGTACCCCGCCGCATTACCCGACAATGTAAACACTTGCATTACTTAGCAGTTTTTTTACTCCCTTTAGGTAATTTACTCAACACAAACCATGACACACGGTTATGCATTCCTACACATTGTTTCATAATGATTGTTTCGAAACGAGTCAACTGATAATGAGCATTTTTGAAAAGCTTCATGACGCTGTCTACAAAAATCCAGTGTACGATTATGGCGTACTTCCATTGACTTATGTATGATATCTGTGAACTAGAAATTATTTTAACAAAAATATACATTATACATCTGTTTCAAACTACTTATGAAAATGGTCATTAGTAAGAAACAGTTGCATTTCCATGTGTACAAAAAAACTTGGGCGAATGTAAAAATGTTTCAAGAAAGGTGGCAGCATTGCCGCATGCGTATTATGCCTGAACAAGTCCGAACATAGACACATGCGGTATAAATCTTGTGACTGATAAAATTGATGAGTTTAAAGTAAAAATGTATTATTTTAAGACATTATGGCATGTGTTGTAATTGGGTGTCAAAACACAAAATGTAGAAAGCAAGAAAACATAAAGTTTGACACGTAAAAACATGTTTTGTGTGACTACACAACTGCAATGTTTGACAGGACTGAGACAAATGTGTTAGATAGTATGTATCAATGCACTAAGTTGGTTTCTGCTCCTCTATGTTATTACTCAATGCATACTTCATTGCATTTTGTAAAAGATGACAAGCAATAAACTACACAATTAAAAAGCGCACGGACCTGCGCAATGTTGATGGCTGAGATTCTTATCTGTTTGTCTGTTTGTCGAAACGGAGAAGCATTTGAGTCTTTGGAGTTAAAGACAGCTAACTACTTTTCTTAGAAAATGAGGCTAATATTATACATGGAAGCACAAAAAATGGCATTCTCTGTGTTTCCATATATTTATCTCATTTTAAAAAAACCTAGATTGAAGCCTTTGCTTCTTTATGATTCATTTATCAACAAATTATTTTATCATAAAACAAACACTTTCTATTTGCATTATATTGTTTTGTCATTTTTCTACCAAACACATGTAAGTAGTGAATTTTATTCCTACGAGTAGTCGGCATATTTTGTTTTAAGTAGTAAATATTTTGAAATTAGAACCAGTGTACACATGTTAAAAACCATGACTTTAATGCTTAAATACAGTGTAAAGTTTATACAGAATATTGTTTATTGTTCGCTTAATATGCTCTTTTCACTGCAGTATTTACAGGTTAACAAATGCTTATTTAAATACACTGGTGCAAGTATTTATAGTAAAGCACTTTACTTATAGCAGATATAAGTGAAGTGCAGAATTGAAGCATGCATTTAAGAAAATGAGAGTGATCTTCTGCAATGACAACCTTTACTTTATATTTCGATACTCCTTCTGGTTATCCACAACACATTTGATCCATAGCTGACACATGGATTATAATTTTTTTGTATGGAAAATTCATGTTAGGGGGGGGCTGAGCCATGAATTTGCTGTGTGTGAAAAGCACCAATGAAATCCTTTGTATGGTCTGTGTTGCTCTACAGTTCTGAGACATGGATCCTAAAATTTAATATAATGAATCCCTTGGAGGCATTTGAAATTTAGATTGATAGACGAATGCTTCAAATCTCTTGGACTGATAGGGTCACAAATATGGAAGAGCAGGAACGGACAGCGAACTCCTTTTGAATGTCAAGTTGTGTAAAATCTCAAATCTGGGACGCATATTGTTCGGGAAAAAGCAATTGATAATGTCATGCAAGATAGAGGGACACTGGGGAGCTGGCAGAAGGCAGATGTTGTGGCTGCGCAATGGGCGAGGCTGGACTGGAATGAGAGGTGTGGAGCAGTTGTTCTGGACAGCGCAGAATCGCGAAGCCTTTGCCACAATGGTTGCCAACGTCAGGGGAACCTGACAGGGCATTTACAGAGCTAGAAGATACATGCATTGTAATGAACGAGGTTGAAAACAACTGCTGGCGCCATCTTGTAAAACACTACTTTTGAAAGTTAACCGTGAAATAAGCTGTGTTGTTTTCCTCTGTGAGAGTTTTGCAAATTTTACTTAGTATATTTGACTGTCTATATTTCAGGCATTATGGTCTAACGTGAACATAGGCCCGAGCGTACAAGGAGTTCTGTATCCTGATGACTTTGCTACAGAACCCAACAGAGCTCCTCCAGGACATTACGATCCAGCGCCTCCCATCATCAGGCAAACCAAACCACAACCGTAAGCCTTTCATTGTTATCTATGGTTTATTTTTTTCATTTATACAATGGAACGCACTGATCACTATTGAAACTTTTTAAATGTTTGAGGTGAAAGGAAAAATATGAAAAACGAAATGCACAAAGTATGTAAAACAATACTGTTACGAACCTGGAGTACCTACGTGCGACTGTACATGCATACATAGAACACTGGCACTAGTATGTTCCATGGTAGCATTAGTGCATATGTGATTCTTATCACGTTGGTGGAATGCTCTGGTATTAGAATCATCCACTATGTTCGAGAACAGTCGAGAACCATCCGTATGTCAGTATGAACGAGTATAAATGTAAGCCGAAATCGTGTGCAGACCAGAGTGTCGATAAAACATCGAGCCGTGAAGTTCGAAAGCCAGAGCTAGAAATCAATTGTTGTAAATTGTGAACCAAATTGTGTAAAATAAATTCTGTTAAAATAAATAAGTGCAGTTTAAGTAAATGAAAACTCAGTAAAATCATAACAATACTTTCTACAAACTACAAACTTTCTCTTACTGTATCTCTGCAGGTGCGTCTCTACTTTGTTCTGTCCATGTCCAGGACAGGAAGAAGTGGCGGCTAATCTGCAATGCTGATTTGTAATGTTGGTTTATTAGTTTGCTACATTTTTTGCATAAGAAATTTTTGACTTTTTTTGTATAGATTTATTTTAAGATTTTGTTGTTTTTTTTTTTTTTATATATACTTAAATGTTATTTATTACTCGTATTCCTTGACTTATAGGTTGGTATGAGGCTGACCACCCATACTGTAAAAAATGGTTCACTTTGCCAATGTCACCCCTGTTTCAGGGAATGTCGGCAAGAGTTGCAGGGCTTATGTTCATTTGAGGTTTGGATTTTATTTGTAAGTACACAATCAGCATTTGTAAGCGCGAACTACACGTGTTTGTTTGTGGGCATACATCTGAGAGCTTTGAATGAATATATCCTTGCAACTTAGATTATAGATTATAGATCCCTAATCAAACAAATCATCTATATTGTTTACTTAATTTTTTTTTAATTATCTTTGATTGTCTTCCCGCAGGCCTCCCGTGGTGGACAAGCCGTCCCCCTCAGCCCCTCTGCGGGAGTCCCTCCTGAGCGGGGCGGGGGGCTTTGGGGCCCTGAGGACGGTGGTGGTGCCCTCAGCACTCATGGGCAGGTTCCTGGCCCTGGCCGCATCCAACACCAAGGCCAACATAGAGACCTGCGGGATCCTGGCTGGGACTCTGGTATACCACTCTCTCTCTTCAATGGCGCTTCACCTCAAATCTCTTCTTTTCCTGATGAATGGCTAATGCGATATCTAGAGTCATAATAAAAGGAGAGCTTGTATCAAGAAAGTTATGCCTCTGCATGAAATGAAAAAAAGTATGTGAGGACAGAAAAAAATGGCTGATCTGTAATGTTGGCGGCTAGGCCTAGAGTTTTTCAATTTTTTTTTAATTGCAAATTAGAATTTTGTATTTGTTTTTAATGTTTATACATTATTAATTGTTGATTTAAAAAATGTAATTGTTGTGTATGTTCTTTGACTTATAGGTTGGTATGCGGCTGACCACCCATACTGTAAAAAATGGTTCACTTTGCCAATGTCACCCCTGTTTTAGGGAAGGACGGCAAGAGTTGCAGGATGTATGTCCATTTGAGATTTGGGTTTTTATCTTGCGAGAATGCATATAATGTGAATCCCCAATGTTACATATCTTTGCAACTTAGATTAGATTAGATGGCGCTTCAGCTCAAATCTCTTCTTTACCTCCCAAATGATGCATGTCCAACATTGAACATTGGTTAATAAAGGCTCATTGCGCAAGTCTGCAACAGTGTTTGCTGAGCGTGCTTTCGCAGTGACGGCTCCAAGGGCTTTGGAACTCAGTGCCACATGTGGTTTGAGAGATTGCCCACAGCAGTCACTTCAAGAGACACCTTAAGACCAATCTGTTCACCAAATCTTGTGGGGCGCTCTTGAAGCAACTGATTCACCATCATCATCCAACTCCTCCTGTCCCCTGCAGCCATCCTTTCAGTGACTTTCCACCTGGATAAGCTGTGTGGCATATCTTCTCCCTCCGACCTCCCTTTGACATCCATTCAGAAGTTTTTTAGGAACACTATAAATTATAATCTAGTATTCTCTGTGCATGTTCTGTCCATTTTAAATCAGTTTTTTTGTTTACCAAGAACTCATTTTATTGTTTTTTCATTTACATTTTCATATTATCAAGTTAAATCCCCTTTTGATTCTCATTGAAAGAATCTTCCCGAACTTAAACATTGATGAACACCTTTTCTCAGGGATGTGATTCAGCCTTGAATTAGTAAAATGTAAAATGCCCTAGTAAAATGGCAGCTGGATACAAGTACAAGCACTTTGAAAATGTACAAATCCATTAATGTTTTTGTACAGTTTTGATATTTGTTTTTTGTACTTCCAGGAGAGAGATCGTCTCCTCATCACGCATGTGATAGTTCCCAAGCAGAACGGCACAGCGGACTCCTGCAACACCAAGAACGAGGAGGAGATCTTCCACTTCCAGGACCAGCACAATCTCATCACCCTTGGGTGGATCCATGTAAACATAAATTTTATATAAATTTTAAATAATAATGATTTATTTTAATGAATTAAACATAAATTTATAATGATTTATTTTTTGAGCGCTGTTTTTCTGTGAATCACCCCTCAAGAGCCCTTTGTGAGCTTGATCATTGCTGAAGAAAGCACCAATTCTCAAGCAATACCCAGTTGCTGTAAGGCTGAACGGACCTATGGTGAACGGTCTTTGGTAAATGTAGATTATTTTTTTAATCCAGTGAAGAGCATATTTGGAAAATGAAATATATTTGTATGCTCCGCCGGGATTCAACTTCCACTAGACTACAAACCACTCAAACCATGCTCTCTTCTCTTGCATGGCTCTACAGCTCATATCCAACCTTGTCCTCCATCATTTCTACAGCTAACACCCCCATCGAGAATGGGAAATGCATTCAGGGCATGACTGTGATAAGCGAAATTTTGCAATGGATGGGGGATTTATGTCTAAAATAATCATGAAATAACAGTGCTATATTAAGCATAATTTAATATGTACCTATGTATTTATTTTTTCCACTTCATAAAAAAATCTTGTTAGTGCTCTCAACGTTTATTGTATAAAATTTGTCTTGAACTGTATTACCCTTAGCAATTGACTAATTTCATCATCATCATCTATGGCACAACAACCCGGGGTGGTTCTTGGCCTCTTAGAGCAACCGCTGCCCCCGCTGCCTTCCTCCTCCAATTCTATACTCCTACCACACTGCAGTCTGCTACCACTCCGTCCAGCCACATTAGTCTGGGTCTTCCAACTGTCATGTGCTCCTATGGGCTACGTCCTCACAACTATCTTTTGTAGGCTAAAATTTGCTAATTTGGTTTTGAGATATTTGAATTTTGAATGCTTGACTTATTATTTTGACAGACCCATCCCACCCAGACGGCTTTCCTGTCTTCAGTGGACCTGCACACTCAGTGCTCCTACCAGCTGATGATGCCAGAAGCCATCGCCATCGTGTGTGCTCCCAAATATAATGAGTAAGCTTCCATTCCCTCATCATGCATTCTTTTCATTTGCTTTAGACAGTTGTGACCTTGAGGACGCGGCTCAGATTTTACAAGTTGCAAACTGGATAACGGTATCAAAAGACAGGTGGAGTTGAAGGTAGAGGTCAAACGAGGCCAGGGCTGGAAGTCTCATCACCACAATAGATCCTACCTACCGAATATCGGTAATATTTGTATGAAGACTTAGCGTTCCTTGGCTTATAGGTTGGTATGCGGCTGACCACCCATGCTGTAAAAATGGTTCACTTTGCCAATGTCACCCCTGTCTCAGGGAAGGACGGCAAGAGTTGCAGGATGTTTGTCCATTAGAGATTTGGTTTTTGTGTTGTAGGTTCGCATGCGGCATGTGCAAGCGCAAACTTGTACGTGTCTGGTTGTGAAAATGCATGTAATGTGAATCTCCAATGTAACATATCTTTGCAACTTAGATTAGATTAGATTAGAAGACTAATCAGCTTTTCACTTCCGGCCATCTTGTCTTCATACTAATCTGAACAATATTCGGTAGGTAGCATCTACCGTGGTGATGAGGCTTCTAGCCCTGGGCTTGAATTGGGCTGTAGCACCATTGTACAAGATGAAGAAGAAGTTGTGAACTAGTTTCTGTGTTCATTAAATATACTCGTATCATGGTGTATCTACGCTTTCTGAAAAAGTGAAGTTGACTGAATCAGGGGAACATAATTAACAAAATACTTTTAACTTTGTGTAAAAGATTCTGTGGCTTAGATGATTCTTGATATCTGATCTGGTTAGCTGGTTTCTCGAAGGTGGTTGATTAATAAATTCCAGATGTATATTTTACTTGGAGATTTATTTAGATTTTTACGATACAAAACTAGAAGCGAATGTTTTAATGTTTCACTTTCAAGAGCAAGGAAGGAAGTGTCAAACAATACATGAAACTTAATAATCAAAAAGAGACAGAAGTACCAACTTGTAGAAACATAAATATATTGGTTTTTACCTAACACTTAAATGCCAACAAGGAGGTTACTTGAAATCTACATAGATGGCAATGTGTTCATTTTAAACACATGTCAAAATATTTGACACTTAAAATTTGTATATCAATCATTATCATTATTAGAACTTGAATTAATATCTAATACTGTATTTTCGAGGCAAAGGAGAAAGTATTGGTTTTGAAATGTAACGCAGGTTTCAGAGGCATATGTGAGGACAGGTTTCATATTGCTTGTTTGTAGACGGTAGCTTTACAACTCTGTGGCAGTATTGTGACTACTGGCGTTAGTAGATAACAGCTAAATATAAAGAGAGGAAGTTGTTTCCACATGAGGTAATTGGTTGATGGTTTTCAGGACTGGGTACTTTGGCCTGACACCCCACTATGGAATGTCTTTCATAGCAAACTGCAGACTCTCTGGATTCCATCCACATCCCAATGATCCACCTTTATTTATTGTAAGTATTGCTTTTTTTAATGTTACTTTTTTTTGTTATTTTGTATTAGAGAGATTTTTTGTATAGTGTTATGTATTCAATTTTTTTTTTAGTTCCTTGACTAATATGTTGGTATGAGGCTGACTACCTATTCTATAAAAAAATATTTACTTGCCAAAGTTCTCGCTTGCACATGCCGCATGTGAACCTACAATATAAAAACCCAAATCTCAAATAGACATACACCCTGCAACTCTTCTCATCCTTCCCTGAAACAGGGGTGACATTGGTAAAGTGAACCATTTTCTACAGCATAGGTGGTCAGCTGCATACCAACCTATAAGTCAAGGAACCAGGTCACAAAAAAGAGCTTTAAGAATTAAGATTTATTAATGTTGTGGAGTTCTTAAAGTTACTGATACCTTGAGTGATTCTCTTTTTCAGGATGTGTCTCACATTAAGCTGGACGACTACGCATCATGCGAGGTAGTTGATTTACGGAGATAGAAGTTCCTATAATGTGTAAAGCGCATTGCCTTGTTCAAGTGTACAGGCGTCAGAATATACATGCCGGATCTATTTCAATCTGCGTAAAGGCATATCCACTAACGCAAGAAAGAGAAATCTATGAAGTCTGTTTGAAAACTTCCAGGACAGATAATGTGGGAGAATGCCTATCTCACGTAAAATGTTTGGTATAAGGCTGGACTGAGAATTATGAAAGAGATGTTTAGAGCTGCCCAGGACTGAGAAAGCTACTCTCGAGTGATAGTCAACGTCTGGGGGACCTGACACAAGAAGATGAAAAAGAAGATTGGCTGTGCTTAAACTTTGTAAGTAAAAGTATTGCAGTGCAGTCAACAGAGAACTGAGAAGAGTGATTGCTTCCACAAGGGTCACTACCCTCGGCAATGGGAGCTAAGATGAGGAAGAAATGAACATGGCGCATCTAAAATGGGGGAAACAATGTGACGTCACTTAGCCGGACTAAAGACAGGACAGTCAGTCATAATGTCAATACAATTTTATGAGGATAAATTGAAAAGACACTGAAGCGTTACACACTGCATGTAAGTGTGTTAATGAACTCGGCACATTTAAAATTGGGGAAAAAATGTTACATCACTTGACTGGGTTAAAGGCAAGACAGAGTGTCACTGCTTCAATTCAATATTTTTAAAACTAGAACAGATTGTGCTCCATTAAAAACAACTGTCATTGGCGTATATTTTACAAAACTGTAAAATACAAAATAAAATCCTGATTATATCGGGAATCCATTTTTTATTTACTGCGGGTGACATCATACAGCGGAAGGATTTTTGAATGTGCCGAGCTTGTTGTGTCATGTTTGACAGATGGGGATGAAATCACTCAAAATACAAAATGAACAAGCATGTATTATTTCTTCACTTCTTGTCCGTACTCTTTTATTGGTCAATGCGTTGGAGAGTTGTGTAGCATAAAGCCGATATTATAAACATTGCCAAGCATCAAGCTAATACCAAATTTCCATGAAAAAACATTAATTTCATTTTATTTTACAATTAGTATTAGCTTTCTTTCATACATTTTAAGTGATCTATTTAGTGTAGAAACAAAGGCTGCAATCTACTTTTCTATTAAATAAGAAGTAGATTGAAAGAGGAAATAATTTTCTCATTTTTACACATATTCATCTCATTTTGAAAAAAGAACCCCTAGATTGAAACGGGGCTATTCTTAGACATTTTAGTCGCCCGTCGAGCCCACCCTTTGACAAACTAATGATGCCTCGCCTGGAAGTTTCATGACCACAATCATTCTTACCTACCAAATTTTGGCAGTTTTTGTATGAAGACTGTAATCAGCTGTTCAGTTGCGGCCATCTTGGATTGACAGGTCTTCATACAAATGCATCATTAGTTTGTCAAAGCGGGGGCTCAACGGGCGACTAAAATGTCTAAGAATAGCCCCGAAAGGCTCTAAGCTTTCACAGCCTGCAGTTGACAATGGAGAGTTGCTTTCCGGGATCTGTTTCCGTGTCTTTCAGAGCTAGAGCTTCCGGGCGTTTCTCCCATGTCTGTGATGGGCTTCTTCAGCGTGAGGATGATGTGATGTGTAAGTCCAAAAGCTTCAGCTCCGATAGACCACAGCAAAACAGATTCCAGAAAGCAACTAACCATTTTCAAATGTTAGATTTCCGCCTTTGATTCTATACTAATAAATCCTATGTTTGATACTTTGTAATGGTTATAAAACTGGTTAATAATGTCTCTATATAATATATATGTCATATGTGTATATAATCCACACTTGGACTGATTCCTATCTAGAATACATTGCAAAACTATAAACGGGCTTTAAACTTTTTTTTAAAATAGAATGCTTATTTATTTTTTACATGTGTTGAAGTTCGAAAGAAAAAAATAGAGTACTGCAGTGTTTCACTAAAAAAAAAAAAAGTCTAAAAATAGGAGGATAAATTATTTTTAATTTTGCCCGACTATGTTAATTTGTTGTATATTTTTCAATTGAGTCGCATAGAACCAAAGGGGGTAATCTAGGTTTTTATTTAAAAATTATATAAATATATGGAAACGGAGGAAATAATTTTCTGATCATTTCTGTATGTTTCTCATTTTTAAAAATCCTAGATTGCCGTCTTTGGTTCTACGCGGCTTGAGTGAGAGTTTAACATAGCAGTTAGTTAGGACCTGCACTTGTGACGGTATGTCATTGTGTGTGTGTGTTGTTTGTACTTGTAGTGTACGCCAATATGATCTTAATGCATTCTTATTATAAAGCACACTTTCCCTCAATGTTATGTATTAAGTTATGACCTTAGAGCATTTTACTGACTCAGCAATGCAACTAAAATGTTACTAAGATGCACGTATAGTGCAACTTCTTACGGTCCTGCAAAATATAATAATCCAATAAATAGCTCAGCTAGTAGAACACTTCTGTTCAAAACCAAAGAGCTTGAATCTCACTGAGGGTGGTAGACAATGTTTTCTTCTATGTTATCAAAAGTATTGTACCAGAAAGGTTTACTCAGCCTTCACAAGTAATGAAAATCAACTTCTTCGGCAGCAGGGCAATACTCACTTTAAGTTGAGTGTTGGCGTATAGCCCCCTTCATCATCATCATCAATGGCATGACAACCCGGGGTGGGACTTGGGTCTCCTTGATCAACCACAGCCACCGCTGCCTGTTCAACGCCTTCCTCTTCCAGTTCCATACTCCCACTGCACTCTACGTCTTCCCACTGCTTGGCTTCCATATCTGTGAAAATTAATAGGTTCCACTCGCCACATTCAATCCCTTTGTGTTCAATCCCCTTCGTTACCCCTTTCGGACCATAGGTCCATCCAGCTTTACAGGAAATGGGTGTTGCTTGAGAATTGGCGCTTTCTACTGCCACGACCAAGCTTGCAGAGGGCTCTTGAGGTGTGATTATCAAAATAACAGCTCTCACCAAATAAACCATCCTAATAATTATATTCAGGGATAACGCAGTTTGACCGGACCGTGGTAGTCCAGTGGTAACACTTCAGACTCGTAAATGGAAGGTTGTGATATTTTCAAACATGCTCTTCGCTGGGTTGAAAAATTCATAAAACCCTTACCAAAGACTGGTCAGTAAAGGTCCATCCAGCCTTACAGCAACTGGGTCTTGCTTGAGTATTGGCGCTTTGTAGGGATGACCAAGCTCGTAAACACTTCTGCGGCACTACAACAAGTGTCATAGACCCGTAGAGTCTAAAATCTAGGGAGTCTCCCGCACAGCATTTTGTAAAAAAACGCAGGAAGAAGTTGCTGTATACGTGCTGCGTGGTGGCACAATGTGTAAATGTAAATCCGCTCTAAGGTTGTAATGGTGTGAGTGTGACTGTGAGCCCCACGTGGACTTGCCAGCGAGGTGTTTCTCGGGCTTGCATTTATGGAAAGCTTCCTGACCAATGACTTTTGCCTTCAATGAAAGAAAACTTGTATAATTTACTATTTAAACATAGGAATACATGAAATCGTTGAATCTTATATCTTGTTGACTAGTCGATTGCATTCTAAAAATCTTTGTAAAAAGTATGAATTATTTAAAGCATTTTTGTATACTTACACGAGACCCTTGGTAATCTGGTAAATTCTTTGTAAGACTAAGATGGAATTTAAACTGAAATAATATGGTTGTAAATTGAAACAAACTTTTCAATTAATTTAATTTTTCAGATATTTAACAAACAGTTGTTGGAGAACTCGACATTTCGTTGGTATTGTAGCCAATGTCTCCAGGAAACATCCTTGTTGTGTGACAATAGAAAATATCATTTAATTTTCAAAAGAAACGCTGGGTTGAAAAATCCTTATATCATAACAAAGACTGGTTATCAAAAGTTCATCCAGTCTTACAGCAACTAGGTCTTGCTTGTGTAAGCGGCACTTTCTGTAGTGACTATCAATCTCACAGAGAGCTCTTGAGATGTGATTCACACAAAATAGCGCTCATGAAATAAATCATCCAGTGTTACTTTTTAAAAATCTCATTTCTGGAAAATATTCCGATTGCCGATATTGGTTCTTTACGCTTACCTCTGATATTATAATCTGATGCAGGATTGCATAGAAACTGATTGGATTACTGGGGGTCGAATGTACTTTATTATTTTAAATATTTTGCTGAGCATGCACTTCATGAATATTTGTTTGATTAGAACTTACTTGAAATTGTGATACTAACGTAACATAAAGAAGAATATTATTTTTATCTTTATTCTCTTTGAGCAGCAACTGTATTGGGTGATGTATTTTATTGTATTTATATCGATGAGCGTGTTACTTTATTTTAGATTGTGTTTTCTATAAAAATAAAGATATTTATTGTAAAAGCATATATTTTACCACACCAAAACAGACATACGTAGCTGGAGAGCAAAGCCGATAAACAGGCGAGGGTGGAGGAGAATTCTGGATTCAGCCAAAGCTCACATAGGGCTGTCAAGCTCATGATGATGATACATTATATCAAAGTCATTTAAAAAAATATTTGTATTGGAACCGGTTCGTAGTCAGGTTACCTTTGATTCCAAAATATACTCCTCGCAGGGTTTAATTAAGCATCTGCCTTTACCAGAGACTGGTCACCTTAGCTCCATTCAGCCTTGCAGTATATGACGGTTGCTTGAAAATTGAGGCTTTCTATAGTGATGACCAAGCTCACAGTGGGCTGTTGAGGTATTATTCACAGATAAATAGAGCTCACCAAATAAATCATCCTAATATTATTATTATTGTACCTGTTTATGTGTGGACGTTTTAGAGGTCATTTTCTTTGAAACATGAAGAAATAAAATAATATTAGTTCAAAGAATGGCACAATATTTAATCTTGAATATCATTGTAAAAGTTGCCTTAGAGTTATTCTGTATGCCAGGAGGGAGAGCTGCTAGGAATGACCTTGAGATAATAACTGTGAATATGGTCTTGAAAAACCTGCATACCGCAACTTGTTAACATATCAGTTCTGAATAAATGTTATACATGCAACCTTAACAGCAGTAAACAACAATAGGGTAATTTCACGTATTTTTTTTATTTCATAAAATGACAGACTATAATAATAATAATCTATAATCTAAGTTGCAAGGATATATTCATTTAAAGCTCTCAGATGTATGCCCACAAACCAACAAGTGTAGTTCGCGCTTACAAATGCTGAATGTGTACTTACAAATAAAATCCAAACCTCAAATGATTTGTGAAATAGCTGAGCATCCACGGTCTCACCGAGTCAGGTCTCTAATTTTGAAAATCTAAGACCCAAACTCAGGCCCGCCGCACGGAGTCAGGATGAGATGGGAGTCACAGGACTTACGACCTGTCTTTGGTTGGTTAAGGATCCTTTTGTCATGACAACGTTCCCAATTCCTCCCAACTCATCCTTCCTTCCAATATGTAAGTCCGATTAACTACGTTGCATGTCCAGAGGTGTCTGGGCTCTCAGATCTTCGCAGCCAAATGTGGTATGATCCCGAGATGGCCGCTTTTGTTAGTCTTTCCAGAAATATAAAAAATATAAAAAATAAGCCCCACAACTTTTGCCGACCTTCCCTGAAACAGGGGTGACATTGGCAAAGTGAACCATTTTTTACAGTATGGGTGGTCAGCCTCATACCAACCTATAAGACTACCTTTTAAAAAATGCATCTGCGTTTTAAAAAAAATAATATCTGGCTTAGTTTTTAAACTACAGCTCGGTAAAATTCGCCCATTTTCGATTTCCGCTAAAGCAGCTCATTTTTTTATTTAGGCGGATGTGACGTCAATGGATCTCACAATGTATGGAGTGTACCGTTTTTCTTGTACAGGTTTTCTAAGACCGATGGATCCATCTACGTAATTTTTGACGTCACAGCGTGTTTCTTCGGCCCCACTGCGTTTTGGCGGTATTCAAATCCTCGACATTTTATTTTTGAAAATTATCAATGATATCTTTATTTTTACTATATAAAAAATATATGGTTGTGATCCTTGAAATGTACTCTACACAACCATAGTATTTTAAAGCGTTTTCCCCACCACTGCAATTACCCTATTATGACATATTTTGAATGCAGTTCTCCCTCTTGTGTTACCAGTATATACTCTAATATATTTATTTGAATTTGCCATTTTTTGCCTTTTTAAGGCCTCTTGGTCCTAGATTGCACGCGTCTGTTCTTTCTTTGTTGCTCCTTTGTAAACACTGTTTTATTTTTAAGATGAAATATTTTAGCGGGTGATGAAAATATGATAGATTAAAACAAATACTGTGTGACAGATTTACTATAAATAATATTGCAGCAGGGTTTCAGAAAATTGTAAAAAGTACACAAATGTAAAGAAATTATAAATACTCTATATCTAAAGACCATCTGCACCTTTAGTACAAACTTTTACTATGTATGAAAGTAAGGGAGTACTTATTTACTTTTAATGAGACGTTATAGATTGCGTTATTCCATTTTCATACAAATTTTAGAATACTTAAACTTTGTATGAAAATTTGTAGGTAGTGTTATCACATTGTCATACAAAATCTTAAACTTTGTGTAAAAATATATTGATATTGCTACCCGATTTGCATACTAAATTAGAACACTCACTTACTAACTTACTTAGTAAAAGCTTGTACTTGAGATATGAAAATGTTCATAACAGCATCTGTAGAATAACATTCTAGCATAACTATTATTTTTGGAAAAAATAGATATTATCTGCGTGACAAATAAAATGAAATAAAACTACACAAAAGAGTGAATATTTTGCTTATATTTTGTTCAATAATTATTTTTACTTTAATTTACAGGATTTCAATAATATATTTTTAGTTTATTCTACATAATCTTATGATGAAAATGAAATCTTTAAAGATTTCTAATTAGTGGCAGTGAGAGATAAGCGTTTTTCTAAAATAACTCAATTATAAACTATTATAAAAATATTATATAAGTAGGTCTATAACACAAATTAATCACAGAAGGAATTAAAACTAATTTAATAAATAAAAAATATAATTAACATTGAAAATTTTAGCACAATTTTTGAAATTCTAGATGAAAGAAGAAATAGTTTTTTATCTACAAAGTGACCCCTATTTTCATGACTAATACTTTGGTAAATAACAATGCGACACTTCCCTAAGGAGCCAACATGCCCAAGCAAGGTTTCACAATCAAAACTAACTCCTTTACCTTAGTGAAGCACGATGGTGCTGCCATAAGCTGCAGAAAGATCCTTGCTCTGTGATTATCTGTTGAATTCCTGGCCTGTCTTTGACTTCATTTTTGTTTATTCTTTACTTTACTAAGCCAGAAGCATTATTCTGCTAAATTCCTTACACTTTGGATATCAATCCAAGTCGGAGCTTGCCAGCGCTTGCGAAATAACTCCATGGATAAAAATAATCACAGGACACCTTATTTTTGGACACAAATCGCTATCTCGTTGCCTTAAGGTTGTAAGGAATTTAGCAGAATAGCGCGTTTGAAATGGATTTCTCCAATCTAAGCGCTAGTTAGGCCTTTGGGAAGTTTTAGTATGCTTCATGAATACGGGGGTAAGTACGTACCATAAGAAGCAATATTTATTATTCTCATTTGATGCTAGTGCCACTGCTAACCTAAGCAAAAGGTAAGTGAAAACTGTTGTCTAATCTAATCTAATCTAAGTTGCAAAGATATGTTACATTGGAGATTCACATTACATGCATTCTCACAACCAGACACGTACAAGTTCGCGCTTGCACATGCCTCATGTGAACCTACAACATAAAAACCAAATCTCAAATGGACATACACCCTGCAACTCTTGCCGTCCTTCCCTGAGACAGGGGTGACATTGGCAAAGTGAACCATTTTTACAGCATGGGTGGTCAGCCGCATACCAACCTATAAGTCAAGGAACACACACACACGAGAAATTACATTTTATACATCACTAAATGATAATATCCAAATACAAAATATCCATTTACAAATAAAAACAAATTCCAATTTAATAAACCCTAGCCGCCAACATTACAGATCAACCGCCATTTCTTTCTGTCCTTACATACTTCTTTCATTTCCTCCAGAGTCATAATTTTCTTCATACAGGCTCTTCTTTTATTATGACTCTGGATATTCCATTCATTCGCAATTTCGGATATTTGGTCCATCCATACCTTTCTCGGTCTTCCTCTACCACGACATCCATCTATTCTACCAACATATACTTTCTTCGTCAGTCTTTCCTCATTCATTCTCTCCATATGCCCAAACCATCTTAACAAACTTCTTTTAATCTTCACTTTCACACTTTCTCTTGCACCACATTCTTCTCTTACAAAATCATTCCTCACCCTGTCACTCCGTTTTTTCCCAATCATACTTCTTAGAAAGTCCATTTCAACAGTATGGACCTTACTAATTTCACTTTCATTCACCGTCCAGGCCTCGCTTCCATACATCAAGGTGGGTAAAAGTATGCCACTGCGTACCGCCAATCGAGCATTTTTAGATATGTTTTGATTTTTGGCGATACAAGCTGTGGCACCCAGTACACACCTGCCCTTCATTACTCTTCTTTCAAATTCACCGGTCATTCTTCCATCTTTTTCAAACTTACTTCCCAGGTATACAAACTCATTTACGACATCAACATTCATTCCATTAATTTTAAATTCATAATTCATACTTTCATCATCTCTTTCAAAAATCAATACTTTCGTCTTACTTGCATTCAACTTCAGATGGTTACCTAACAAAGCTTCATTCAATCTAGAGAGCATTGTTTGCAATTCCACTGCATTTGTGAATCTGAGTTTTAGGTTCACAATTTTATTGTGGTTATTCTTTTATAAGTTTGATTGGCGACGAGAGGTGATGAAGAGACTAACGTGGCAACTACTCGAGGAAGCTAAGACCCACACCAGATTGTAGCGCCAATGATGAAGATGATGACTAAAAGTTTCTTATATCTAAAGTATTAAAACTTCTGACTACACCACGCTGCCTTCATTTTATATTTACAAAGAATACTTACAGCTTTTTACAGGAATAAAAAGGCAATATTTTTTACTACTTATATAATAAAGTATTTAAATCTCAGATAGCCAGTTTACTCACATAAATAAATAAGTAGCAAGAAATAAATACAAATAATTTAACGTCCGTGACTGACCAAGAATTTACTCATTGTGTAGCTTTTATGAGTATTAGAAAAGTGGCATCTATCTCACTTTACCAAAAGTTTTATCATCTTTCCTCACACTGGGGTGATACCAGTCACTGGCTAGTCACCAGCACCTATACTCTGTGCCCAGCTAACTATCAGGGGTGATATGGACATCGACGGTTAAAAGGAAGTAGGGCATAAGCGACGTCTTGGTCAAAAATGAGTTATGAATGCTATCCTACTTAAAATTTTCCACTCTAAGGCCCGGTATTTTGAAGCATCGTAAAGTTAACTAAAATGCAATTTTAGTTAAATCATCATAATATTTCACTCACCGAATTTCGGCAGTAAATATTTAGTAACTTTAACTTTCGATTTTCAAGATGGCGGCGCTTCACTGACAGCAGCTGTTCTTTTTTAATGTCAGGATACATCAAAATTGCTGCAAACTGAACATTTTTTGTCTCGTTTTCTAGCTTAATGAAGGTAAGGGATATGATTTTTATGAATAGTTGTTTGTTTTAAAGCTTTTGAATGGCATTTTAATTATTTCCAAGATTTGTGGGCGTGGCTTCATACTTCGGCAATGTTCGGTTTTAGTTAACTCGAGATTGAGTATTTTGAATAAAAGTTCAAGTAATAGTTAACTAAAATATTACTACAGTTCAATATACCGGGCCTTACTAATGCACTCAGTCCCATAGCTCCACAATGATTTGTTTGTTGTTTATGCCCAAGCAAACCACTACGTTTTCGAAGTATGGTTTTGGTGTAACCGACAAGATTTTAGCTTTTTTTGTCCTAAAGGCGCTTGTGACATAAAAAATTGTAAAACCACATTAATAGGAATGCCTATAAATGCCTTTATTTTTTTAATTTTAGAGCTGTTTTGATTTTAACGACATGATAAAAAATAAAAAAGTTATGCCATTTTTCTGCGATCCAAACTTTAAACTGCTCTGAACAATTTAGTTTTAGTCGCGTATTGCTTTTTAACCATCGATATCCAAAATAATTGAGTATATGTAACCGAAACCAAATAAAAAAGTTTCAGATTATTTTCGATATAATTGAATAATGCAATAGAAAGTATGAATGTTATTTTTTTTGCATTTTGAAATGAAAAGTGATAAATCCAAATGATAATGCCTAGATAAGAAGTCACACAATTTATGTTCTTATTTAAAGGTATTTAGACTTTTGTCTATCTATAATCTAAGTTACAAAGATATACATTTAAAATTCATAATATAATTGTATGCCCACAAACAGGCACGTGTTAGTTTTTGCTTACAAATGCTGCATGCCTATGGATAGGCATGCAGCAATTAACTATACTTAAAAATTTAAATTCAAACCGTAAATGAACATAAGCCCTGCAACTTTTGTCGATCTTCCCATCCCGAAACAGGGATGACATTGGTAAAGTGAACCATTTTTTACAGTATGGGTGGTCAGCCTCATACCGACCTATAAGTCAAGGAAAATTATAATTCTTAAAAAGTTTAATATCCGTAACCGAAACTAGCGGATATCCGTAATAATTCCATATTGGTATCCGTATCCGCAACTGAAATAATATTACTCCGATATCTGTATCCGTATCCATAGCCATAAAATCCCTACTTTAGATTTACATTATTGCAGTATGGTTAACTAACACTACAATATATATTTTTAATTTAATTATGTAAGGATTTAAGTACTGGCACAATGAAATCCTTGGCTTTTTCTTTAATGGCACTTGAATCTCTTTGCTTATTTTTTTGGGAACAATAGGCTCGGTTCAAATTTTTAATTATATTTTTTTATCGGCAGGCAAACGTCACATGTCTATGTAACAAGGATCTTTGAAAAACTAATACAAAGCAGATAATTGGGTTTGCACTCTACGGAAGGCGGAGCCAGAACATTGATCAATGAGCCTTTGCGCAAGTCTGCAACAGTGTTTGGTGAGCGTGTTTCTGCAGTGGCGGCTCCAAGGTCATGGAACAATTTGAATTGAAATGGTAGCTTCAGGATATGTAAAATCTAGAACAAAGAATATCAGTTAACAGTTTCAAGACTGTAAATGAAAAAACTTCGTGTTTCAGTAGGTAACATAAAATGTGACAGAATATGTCTCCCTTCCTTATACATAAAATATCAAACTGAGAAAAGGATATATATCCTGAATTCAATATAATATTTGGCTATAGAGATCATGTATCTCTAGAATGAGTCATTAAAGAATCTCACACATTGTAGTTAGTGACATGCAAATAGGTCAACGCCCAGCTGAAAGACCTAAAAGGTGGAAAGATAGCTGGGCCGCCTTGTGTCAAAAGCTGATTCCAAGTTTTGAAGCGATAACCGAAAGATCTAAATCAAGAAAAAGAAGAATGGACTCTTATTTAAAATGTGCGGCAAAATGTGAAAATGTGTGAAAATTGTAACTTAACCTTCCCCTTTCTGTGCTAAAAAAAATACACGCGCAACGGTGTAGTGTAGTGACTACACGCTCATAAAAGTCGGATTTATGATTGGTAAATGAAGTAAATTAATAGCTAATCGCTTTAATTAAGTATAATTGAAGTCTAATGAAGAAGTAAATGACAATAATTAGTATTTAAATGCATAAAAAACATAAAAATTTTAAACATAAAAAATCATCGGCCGATGCCTATAAAGCGAACAAAGAGTCCACTCTGAGCGAGCGCCTGACAGCGACTGACGCTAGTTGCCACATGATATGGAAAATGCGACGGGCGGCGGCTAGCCAGGGAATTTAATTTTACAACGGTAGCGACGGAGATGCGCTATTTTGTGTGCTCCAATCATAGCAAAATATGTGAGAGTGAGATGTGAATAGCGTCACACTCACCACGCACACTTTACATGCATGTCGCGAGCTACTCACAGCGCCTTACGCCTGTGGGATTGTATTGGTGCCATTTGTTTTATTGTATTGGTGAATTTATTTCCGACTTTTACAAAACAGCTCTGCTGCCCCTTATAAGTGTGGAGTATTAAAAATACATATTTTAATTAAATTTGTAAATGTATGAGGGAGGAATACCTAGAATCTGAGCTCCATGTAAATTATATTTATAGAGATATCAAAGATTATAACAAGCAAGTGTACTGCTTACACTTCACAAGGAAGGGAAGGTTAAATACAAAATTATGTAGGTAGATTGTTTCGTACTGAATTTAGCATTACCGCACTGTATAAGTTTCACAGTGCTATGATAGGAAAAAACTCTGATTATTGGGAATCCATTTTTTATTTACTATGTGTGACGTCACATAGCCGAGGGATCTTTTGGTTGTGTGGAGTCTGTTCAGAGTAAAATTGCAGCGTAACTCGAGGAATGTTTACAGTTGAAATGTTACAAGGCAGCGTAATGTGTAATGATGAGTAGACAGCTGATTGTGAGGACGGGAAGAGTTGTATAGAAGTTGAGAGAAGTGGCGTAAGACACCAGGCCATATTCCGGCACCAGAACAGTTTTGTTCATCATCCAATGGAAGGCAGTCATCTTGGTTCTCCTCTTCAGTTCCGCTCCGACTTTTTCTCTGATACGTTTGTTGTAATCATTGAGCCAGCGTCGCTAAAGGAAAAAACAAATAATAAGTTTCACTTTGTTGCGTAATAGAATTTATAAGTAAGCATCAAACCAACAAATTCATTTCTACTTGATTGAAAATTGAATAGGATTGTTATATTTTTACTGGGTTCACTTTTAATTAAACTGCAATTATTTATTTTACAAGATTTGGTCCACAATTTACAACAATTGATCTCTGGCTTTCGAACTTCACGGCTGAAAGTCTAATGGACACTCTGCCTGCTGCCCTATTGCAGTCCTCCTATATAGGTGCGCGTAGGTACATCTATTTTGTAGTTCGTAACACTATCATCATCATACTAGTGCCAGACTGTTCTATGTATGCATGTACAGTCGCACGTAGGTATTCCAAGTTCGTAACATGTCCATCAGGTCAGCTAGTCATTATTAATAGTTTGTTTACATTTACCTGGTACAGGGTGAGCATGTTCACGTCTATCATCTTGGGCTCGTAGGGCACGAGTGTGACATCTTCAAACTTGTAGTAGATGAGGCCGTCGTCGTCAGGCAGGTCTCCAAACGCCTCCACCACCTCCAGGATGTTCTCCAGGCGCACTCCAAACTTGCCCTCTTTATAGTAACCTGGCTCTGAGAAAACAAGCATTTTAAATGAAAAGCTATTGAGAGTTGCACTAGAATTGTATTTTTTTAAAGTTAACTTGTGTGGGAGACTCCGCAGATTTGAAAGTTACGCTGGTATTCTCAATTTTGAAAGTAATCCTGACTGTTGAGATTTCAGAAGATCTGCAGGTTGACGACACTCGCAGGAGTTCCACAAAGTAGTGTTTGTAACAAGGCTGCTAGCTGCGTAGAGTTGAGTTGCTTTCCTATTATTAAATGTGATGTTTGCAACTTAGATTATAAGTGTTAAGTAGCTTCTTGTTACTGTCCGGTTGTCAGTAACACTTGCATTCAAAGCCAAAAGGCTAGGGTTCGATCCTCACCGAGGGAGTCAGAAATGATTCCCCGTTTTGATGTGAATTTCAAACCCTAAAATTAAAGTAACAATGAGGTTTACACAGCCTGGCAAAAAATAAGAACCTGAAACTCTCACTTCAAATGTTTGAGATGCTGGCCATCTCAATGTGAATAAAAATAGTTGCCTTTCGCCACATACAATCCCTTCAGTGGCAATGTTTTAAGAATGTATACTATTTGTGTATCTTTTTTGCATTTAACTTGAAACTAATATAATACCAACACCATCTGAAGATGGATATACATTCCATAAAAAATCAAAGTATTTACCATTGGAAAAGAAGTATCCAGGCTTGAAAACATTTTTCTGTTTGTTGTCGCCTCCGTAAGCAATTTGAATAGGGGCTAAGAAAATAGAAAAAAGGTATTATTAAAATTAATTTATAATTAATAAGTATTTACCTAAAATCTTAAAAGTGAGTACACTATTGTATTCATATGGCCGTGAACTCCTGTAAAAAAGTATAAAACATTGCATTAGCTCCACTCGATTGCGTAAATTGAAAAAACGTATAAAAATTAATCACTCACTAGACGTGCTGTTATATATTTCATACATTTTCAATTTATGCAACAACGGAAGTTGATGTGAATAAGAATCAAATGAAATTGATTTAAAGTCTGAATACTCGTAGGTTCAGTATCATTGATGTCCAATAGATGGCGAATTTAATTTGTCTAATAAGTAAAGAATTCGTAGAGAAAGGAATACTAAAAATAGCAATACTATTCTTGGTAAAATTGTTCAAATTAGTTCATGTTTATTGTGAATGTATGACACTAAGTTGGCCTGTTTTAGAATGTTACTCCCACCTTCATGCGCCTGCAGGAATGAGCCGATCCCGTGGCCGGTGCTGTACATGAAGTGCTTGTGGTGTTGCCACAGCACCGTCCTGCCCAGGATGTCCACATCGCTCATCCTCACGGAAGAGGGGAAGATGGCGGAGGCCAGCTCTATGGAGGCCATCAGTACCAGCGTGTACGCCTTCACCATCTCTCTGCTGGGTTTCCCGTAGTGGAGGGTTCTGGTGATGTCGGTTGTGCCATCTGGAATTTATTAATTTATTTATGTACAGAAAAAAATGCCTTAACAAGGTTTTAGCAGAACTGGAACGTGATGGTTACACAAACAACTATGAGTTTTGAACAAACAAACAAAAAATGAAGGTATAAAAAAATGCAACTAAGCTACACATATTGTGTAACTTCTTGCGGCTTTATCCCCGAAGGATTCGCATGTGGCGAGTTGAACCTATTTATTTTTACAGGTAAGGGGGCCGGCCTAACGCCAACCACTTCAGTTGAAGTGGAGGCTTCCCAGCTCCCGAGAGGGCTGGTACTTATTTCTTGTGAAGGTTGAGTAAACCTTGCCGGTATTTTATTTTGGAGTTTGAAATAAACACTGAAACGGGCAATCATTTCTGACACCCTCAGTGGGATTCGAACCCGAGCTCTCGGCATGGAATGCAAGCACTCGACCGGACTTTTATTAATTATAGTATTAAAAGAGGTATTTCTACAATTGTATTTTTTTTTTGACAGAAACCCCAAAATGATGTAAGAAACAAGAGAAAATATCAATACAATAATAATACAAGCAGCAGAATCACAAAACTAATAAAACTGTTGTTTTATTAAACAGCATCATCAACATCATCATCACACTGAAGAAGCCCATTGTAGTTGTGGACGATACAGCTGGAAGTTCCAGCTCCGATAGACCACAGCAACAGATCCCAGAATGTAACATTCCAGATCATGAATAGTCATGATGGTCGCCAATCTTTGATAGATAAAAGATCATCTGTGATAGATGATGAGTACAGACAGGTTGCAAAGATAGAAAAAGAATGATTACCATCATATTGGCCTCCAGAATCAAGGACAAATGGTAAATCCTTGAGAACAGTCTTGTTGGTCTCCACAGTTGGTTGGTAGTGAGGTAATGCACCGTTAGATCCGTATCCAGCAATTGTTGCAAAGGACAGACCCTTGTTGTGCTCCTGGGACTTTCTTGTTAAGTCTACCTCCTTAGCGATGCACATCTCGCTCAGCTGATCGTTTAATTGCATCTGAAATTTAATGTTAACAAAAATATACAATTAGTAATTAATTTCAAATCACTTGTAAATCACCGCAACACAGTTTTAATTCACTTTATGATGTTATCAATATCAATCCTATTAAATGGAAACGAGAATCTTGTATTGAAGGAAATAGCAGGTCAGGAAGAGTGAGAGGAGACCCTAAAAAAAATAATCAATGATTTTATCTTTATGAAAATAAAGATATCTTTAAAAAAGTGTGTGGGTGTTCCGTGTTGCTAAGGAATAAAGAAAGAGATTTTTTTAATAAGTCTTTGTTCAGCAGTGGAGAGAAAAGGGTGAATAAGAATATTTTATCTCACGTGAAGTGGCTTTGGTTGGAACTCACCCTCTCTTCTATATAAGCCAGCACTTCGCACATAGCTGCCGCATCTCTTATGTGCGCCTTCCTCATCCCCTCTATCTCCGTTGGATTCTTCTTGGCTTTCATATTGATGATGGGAGAGGGCTTGTACAGCCTCTTCTCTTCAGAAATGGATGTGAAGATGGCTTCGCTGACTCCGGGAGCGAAGGAGTATGTAGCAGGTAGGAGAACATACCGCCAGGCTTGTGATAGTGTCCTCAAGTCATTCCATATGTTGTCGTATGGATGAATTCTGTAATAGGAGCATGCTGCTGTGAAATTTGAGTATACAAACAACTTGTATGCAGAAATCTAGCGCCAGATGTGGTAAACTTTTTTTACCTTTAAATACAAGATGATTTCAAAATATGAAGGGAATATTTGTTGTTCAATTGTATTTTTACCTCACCAACAGGTCTCAGAAAATAGCCCTATCTATAATCTATTATCTAAGTTGCAAGGATACATTCATTCAAAGCTCTCAGATGTATGCCCACAAACAAACACGTGTAGTTCGCGCTTACAAATGCTGATTGTGTACTTACAAATAAAATCCAAACCTCAAATGAACATAAGCCCTGCAACTCTTGCCGACATCCCTGAAACAGGGGTGACATTGGCAAAGTGAACCTTTTTTTACAGTATGGGTGGTCAACCTGATACCAACCTATAAGTCAAGGAATACGAGTAATAAATAACATTTAAGTATAAAAAAACAACAAAATCTTAAAAATAAATCTATCCAAAAAAAGTCAAAAATATCTAATGCAAAAAATGTAGCAAGCTAATAAACCAACATTACAAATCAGCATTGCAGATTAGCCGCCACTTCTTCTTGTCCTTGCATACTTCTTTCATTTCATCCAGAGTCATAACTTTTTTCATACAAGCTCTCCTTTTATTATGACTCTGGATATCCCATTCACTCGCTATTTCGAAAATTTGGTCCATCCATACCTTTCTCGGTCTTCCTCTTCCACGACATCCATCAATTCTTGCAGCATATACTTTCTTCGTCATTCTTTCCTCATTCATTCTCTCCAAATGTCCAAACCATCTAAGTATACTTCTTTTAATCTTTACTTTCACACTTTCTCTTACACCGCATTCCTCTCTAACAAAATCATTCCTCACCCTATCACTCCGTCTTTATTCAATCATACTTCTTAAGTAGTCCATTTCTACCGTGTGGACTTTACTAATCTCACTTTCACTCACCGTCCAGGCTTCACTTCCATACATCAGAGTGGGCACTAGTTTACCACCGTGCACCGTCAGTCGAGCATTTTTTGAAAGATTCTGGTTTTTGGCGATGCTAGCGGTAGCACCCAGTACAAATCAAACTTTGAAATAATGGAAACAATGGCACAAATTTCATAGATAACAAAATTGTACTTTCAAACTGCCGGGTATCTTGGAAAAATGCAAATAAATATTTTGTTATTAGTTGCTAAGAAATGAAATCATTTACGTGATGTTGAGTAGGTAATAAAAGATTTTTGAAGAACAAAAAAAATCCTTACTTGGTGCAGTTAGCATTGTAGCAGCCTTCCACGTGCAGATGCCTTGTAGCGCTAACTGACAGTTTAGACTTGTCGATGTAGAGATGCAGCTGATCATAGGTGACTACCAGGTAGGACTTGGTGACGGGAGTGTAGGGCAGATCGTTGCCTCGGATGTTCAGCAGCCAGTGGATCTCATCTAAGGCAGTCACCACCATCGCATCGGCATCGTGGATCTTCAGTTCTCTCCGCAAATCCTCTACTTTGGCTTGCCAGAACTTTCCTGGAGTCATTCATCAACAGTTTATCAATAAATAGAGGATTTAAAATAATAATAAATACACAGTTAAAATTTATTTATTGGATATTAGACGAACCGTTATAAGAGAACTTACATTATTCTAGTCAGTGGCAATTTTGTAAGCAAGACACATTTCTTGTGAGGCAGGATGAACTTTTGCCATTGGTCTTTTGGTGAAGGCAGATTAATTTTTGAACGTAGGGAAGAGCATACTTGAAAAATTAATTATAACACCCTTTCTACAAAAGATTAGGACATCAGCTGCCACCTTGCCGACACCCCCACCTCTGCAGCACTCCCACCCAGGAATCATTACAAAGACCATATTGTAATGATTGCTTTCATTCATCGTCCATGTTTCACTTCCATAAATTACAGTCAATATAAATATTGCATAATGTCTCAACAATTTTATATTCTTGGAGATGAAGATGAATAGAAATCAGAAGCATGTGCGATACTGAAGACATCATCAGACGGAGCGGGAAGAGGACACGGTTCTGGAGGGACCATATAGACCGCATGAACGAAGGAAGGATAGCCCGAGTCGTGGCACAGGAGATACCGGACGGCCAGCGTCTACCAGGTCGCCCTCCCCAAAGATGGAAGAACAGCTGGTCTTCTGCATCATAGGAGGGAGTTCTACAATAAACAGATTCTAGATCTATAACAAGAGGAAGAAGAAGAAGGAGATGCTGCTCAATTTTCCGATCCCGCCCTGCTAGACGCCAGTTGGATTTTGCAATCAGCGTCGATTTCAAAGCTTATTCTCAAAGTGTTGGTTTTTGTACCTGCATATATCTTGGAATGCACGTAGGTTTGCACCTTGGAGGCGGGTGGGCGGACCTCCTTGTCCCACACAATGTCCACGAGGTTGTTGGGCGCCTGCACCAGCGCGATGCCCATGACGCTGAGCACCTCCTCCCACTGCTGCCACATGTGGTGGGGCACCAGCTTGGGATCGGCGCCCACGCGGGCATTGGGCTGGAGCTGCGTCTGGAATATGGGAAATGTGAGCTTGTAATTCAACTCAGGAGATGAGAATATCTGATAGACGCCTTTTTATACCAATAAGACTTGAAATCACAAGTTACAACTTGAACAATCATATTAATAACCTTTGAAAAATTCTCATTAAAAAGTGTTCTATTCATTGACTTAAGATATCTGTGGATTAGAAATTATTATAATGAAAAAAAAACACTGTATATCTGTTTCAACCTACTCATGAAAATGGTCATTAGTAAGAAAGAGAAAAAAACTTCACAGTTGCATTTCCATGTGTACAAAAAAACTCAGGCAAATGTAATGTTTCTAGAAAGGTGGCAGCATTGCCACATGCATACTATGCCCGGAGCTGTCCGAACATAGACGCATGCAGTATAAATCTTGTGATTGATAAAATTGACAAATTTTAAAGAAAAAGGGCATTATTTTAAGACATTATAGCATGTTGTAATTGGGTGTCAAAACACAAAATGGAGAATGCAAGAAAACGTGAACTTTGACATGTAAAAACATGTTTTGTATGACTACACAATTGCAATGTTTGACAGGACTGGACATAACAAATGTGATAGATCATCATCATCATCATCATCATTGGCACGACAACCCGGGGTGGGTCTTGGCCTCCCTCAGCAACCGCTGCCAGCGCTGTCTATCCAACGTCTTCCTCCTCCAGTCCCACATTCCCACTGCACGGCAATCCGCCACCACTCCATCCAGCCATCTTGAACGTGGTCTTCCCACTGTCCGGCGTCCCTCCGGGTTCGTCATCACAATCGTCTTCTCCAGGCTCTGATGGTCCATTCGCTGAATGTGCCCCACCAAAATGTGATAGATAGGATGTATCAATGCAGTAAGTTAGTTTCTCAATGCAGTTAGTTAGCTCCTCTATGTTATTACTTAATCGTTCTGTTGAATGATCATGGATGATTCAATACCAACATGAAAATTTAGAGTGCTTAAATAATTGTGATGATTGGATTTTCTCACCCCCAGCCACCGAGGAACAGAAGGCGTCTCCTGGTGCACCAGGTCCCAGTCGCAGGAGAGCTCCCTGTCCGCCTGCAGCTTGTAACGCTCATCTGTCCACAGGGCCGCGGAGTCCAAGGTCACCACGGCCACTCCGTCAGAGCCGCTGAAGCCTGAGAGGAAGAGCAGGCGGCGGTCACGGTCTCCCGGGGTCTCACTCTGCACATTACAGGAAACTTTTACTTAACCATGCAGTCAAAATGTTGTGAAAAGTGGTAGGACAAATAAAATTTCAGACAGGACCTATAATAAATAGGGGCATGCATCCCATACAGGGACATGCACCTAATAGGTAGGCAATATATGGTAATTTTACCTTGATATTCAGATTTAAAATTAAAAAAATAAGTTTGATTGGAGCCATTGTTCGCACTTCAGTCAATTTCAAATCAGTTATTTTAAGGAATGGGAGACAATTTTTATTCTGAAACGTTTTCAACTATACCCAATGCACGCGCCTGATAATAAAGTACCAAAATATAACCGTGTATGAGAACAAACTAATGAAGCAGCAGCCATTACAGGATTTTACAAAATAAATTGGGTGAAGAGGAGTGTAACTAACCAGCCTGGCCTGAAATGGGTATTACATTCTTTTAGCTATGTCCCTACTCGAGCCTTGGCCTCCTTCAACTTCAGCTTCCAACTCCACCTGTCCTCCAACCCTGTTCTCCAATTCGCAACTTGTTGAAGTTGAGCGACATCGCTCTTCACATCATCTCTCCATCTCAGTCTGGGCTTTCTTTGCCTTCCTCACAGATATTACATTATGAATCGATAATTCTTCAATTTTATTTAAGGAGTTATCAATTAATAATTACCCAATGACATCTGTTAGCTCAGGGTCAAAGCTATTGTCAGAGTCTGATGGGTTTTGATCTGGCTCTGTTTTAGCGCCACCGCCTAGTCCATTCGAGGCATTGCACATGAGCATGTCTTCCTTCACCAGACCTATCAAAATAGACTATTTGAGATCACCTTTGTTCTTCTACTCAGTTTAGAGCCTGGAAAGATAAAGATCTGGAGTAAAACTTTACCTACCACTGGTCTACCCTATTCCTGTTCTTAGTCGACTCTCTGCTATGTTTTCCATCTTGGTAATTGTCCTCTGGATACGAGATGAAGAGATGGATTACGAGTTGTCTTTTAACGATATGTCGTGACACGGTCCAGAACCACCTATGCTCAGTATCTCCAGTGACTAGCGGCAGCCACTGCATTGTCGTTTCCTTGAAGCAGGTCCATCAGTGTGCATTTTTTACCAATTTAATTTCACCAATCCTACAATCTGAGACTCTGATAACATGGATATAAATGTGTTATCACCTGATGTTCATCGTAAGACGGCACAATGTAAGCGTCCAGCTCTGCCCCCAGCACGGACATGCGCCTCCTCATCTCCAGGCGCAGCCTCTCCAGCCTCTGCCGGGCCAGCGTGACCTCCTGGGGCTGCCCGTACACGTTCTTGCTGACCGAGTTGCGGCAGCGGGCGCGCATTGGCCATTCTGAGTGACGCGCAAACACCGTGGAGCAGGAGATAGCTGGAAATGTAATGGAGTCTTTTATTACACGACAGACTTTTTTTCGTATAAATTGTTTATTAAGGTTTTGTTGTTTTTGTATACATTAATGCTATTAATTATTTGTATTCCTTGACTTACAGGTTGGTATGAGGATTACCACCCATACTGTAAAAAATGGTTCGTTTTGCCAATGTCACCCCTGTTTCAGGGAAGGTCGGCAAAATTTTGGTAAAAAATGAGTTAGGAATGCTATCCTACTTGAAATTTTCCGCTCTTTCTAATGCGCTAACTCCCATAGCTCTACGATGATTTTTTCGTTGTTTATGTCTAAGCAAACAAGTGCATTTTCAAAGTATGGTTTTAGTGTAACCGACAAGATTTTGGCCTTTTTTGTCCTAAAGGCGCTTGTGACATAAAAAAAATCGAAAACTTCCCAGCAAAACAGAAAACCACATTAATAGGAATGCCAATAAATTCCTTTATTTTTTTAATTTTAGAGCTGTTTTATGCCATTTTTCTGAAATCTCAAACTTTAAACTGCTCTCCTGAACGATTTAGTTTATTTCGCTTATACCCTACTGCCTTTTAACCGCCGATATGATCAAAATCTTCCCTTTACCAACAACCCAAACCTAGTCGCCGTTAAATGTTCCTTTCAACACCTAAAACAGGGGTAGGCAACCTTCGTCGAGAGCAACCGAGTCGGAAGAGCTAAAAATTACAATTTACAAATTTCAAAGTGTGTAAAGAGCCACAAATGTTTTCTTGCCAACAATAAATAGCGTCGAAGGGAGGGGGGGGGGGGAACGAGTAAAAGTGGCTAAGAGAAGGAGGTGCCTAATCCTCGTTAATCGATGCAGAAGGATTTTTCTGTTTTTCTATCGGAAGTGTTTTTTTTTGCGTATGGAACTAAAGAGCCGCAACTTCAGACACAAAGATCCGCATGTGGCTCGCGAGCCGCAGGTTGCCGAGCCCTGACCTAAGAGGATGGATACTTGATTATATTTTTGAAGAAATTTCTTAGAGGTAAGAATGTTCGAAGTAAAGTAAAATTGGAAAAATAAATCATTCTCAAATCTTCAAACAAAATGCCACAGTAATATCATCATCATCATCATGGCTTAATTTTTCTTTCTTTTTTTCCTCCTGAGCTTTTTGTGGTGGGCGGAGTCTCTTTGGTGGGAAAGAGACAGTTTTTCATATGAATGAAACGGAATCATGTTTCGGTGTGAAAGGGTTAAAACGAGGCCCGAAGCGAGCAACGCGGGAAACTACCAGGCGAACAGAATAGTATGGGGCTAAAGGGAACGGGGAGGCTGGCGATCAATATTAAAGCGGGACAGAGTGAGCTATACCTTTCTCCTACTACGACACGAAGCTCCGCCTATCTTTCTTCAGTCTACCCTTATAATATCAGTATAACTGTAACCTGTGGTTTTAACTTACCCATACTTACCATAAATATATGTAAATTAAAGTAGTAACATTTAACTCTACTTTATTTATTAAACGTGTTGATTGAGTTTAAAGTTTAAACGTAGTTTTACTTGGTTTATTGATGGTTTGTAGGAAAGTTCAATATTTTGTTATGGAGCCATCTATCTATAATCTAAGTTGAAAGGATAATTTCATTCAAAGCTCTCAGATGTATGCCCACAAACAAACACGTGTATTTCGCGCTTAAAAATGCTGATTGTGTACTTACAAATAAAATCCAAACCTCAAATGAACATAAGCCCTGCAACTCTTGCCGACATTCCCTGAAACAGGGGTGACATTGGCAAAGTGAACCATTTTTTACAGTATGGGTGGTCAGCCTCATACCAACCATGGTTGATAATATCAAAAAAGACTTAAAACATTTGAAGTTCGGTCGATAGCTCAGTTGCTAGAATGCTTGTATTCCATGCCAGAGGGCTAGGGCTCAATCCCCACCAAGGGTGTAAGCAATTATTTCCCATTTCGATGTTTACTTCAAACTGAAAATAAAAATACCGTCAAGGTTTACTCTCAAGAAACAGACCCCTCTGGAGCTGGGAAATCCCTCTTCAATTACTAAAGTGCTTGGCGTAAGGGCACTCCCTCTTACCTGTGGAAATAAATGGTTCATAATGCGAACCTTATCTAATCTAATCTAAGTTGCAAATATATGTTACATTGGGGATTCACATTATATGCATTCTCACAAGCAGACACGTACTACAAGTTCGCGCTTGCACATGCCGCAACATAAAAACTCAAATCTCAAATGGACATACACCCTGCAACTCTTGCCGTCCTTCCCTGAAACAGGGGTGACATTGCCCAAGTGAACCATTTTTTACAGCATGGGTGATCAGCCGCATATCAACCTATAAGTCAAGGAACTAAACTTAGAGATACCGGAGATCCCTTGGGGATAAGGGATAACGCGGTAACAATTTACACTATATGTGTCGATAAGTTGTACTGCATTTTTGAAGACGGTTACCATTAAATAATAACATGGAATACTCGTATAAAGTACAGGAACATTCATATTATTTTCCTTCCGAAGCTTCGCGCTACATACCTGCACTTGATTTTTGAAGTTTACCAAAGCCCTTGCCCAAAGGGCCAAAAAGAAAGTCTTGTTTATACATGAAAACATTTTAACTGCTATTAAATTTTACCCATTGATGATCTAATGCAGCAGCTTTCAAACTGGGGGAGGCGCGAGGGATGGCTAGGGGAGGCGCCAAAAATATACATAAAAATATTAGTATGAAAATTAAAAAATAAAACGTAAAAAGGGAGGCATTTTTTTTGAGGGAGTTAACTTTTCAAAATACGTGAGCCCCCCCCCCCCCCCCCCCCGTTGTAAGTACACATTCAGCATTTGTAAGCGCGAACTTACACGTGTCTGTTTGTGGGCATGCATTTGATATGAGTTTTGAATGTTAATATCTAAATCTAAGTTGCAAAGATATATAGCATTTAATATGAATCTCAAATGGTACATATCTTTGCAACTTAGATTTAGATTTTATTATTATGAAATTCAGTTGAAGAAAACATTTTTTGCGTCTAGTGTTTATCAAGAACACAATTTGTACACGAGCAAGTTTTATTGTCGGAGTTTACGAGGCAATTCTTCATGCCGGAATGGGGCGTATTCCTTCCTCCGTGACGTCAACAACTACCAGGAGCGCATCTCGGCTAGGGGGTGTGGGGAGCCATGCTTGTGGCGTCAGCGGTATGACACGGCTGCTGCGGGTACATACTACATACTAGTGCTGGGCCTGGTGCAGTGGGATGTCAGACAAGGCGCTCGATGAACGTTCAAACAACTGAAAGTTCAAACGTTCAAAGAACTCTCGAAAATGGTTTTAAATGTTCTTATGTTCTAATCAAAAAACAATTTAAGCTTGCCATCCCCTATTCCACAATGAAGAAATGATAAATAAGGTAGGAAAATGGGAATGTGGACATCATCTTCAAATTTAGACTATTTAAATTTGTGTGTGCTCTCTCTCTGAATATTTTTTTTATAATATTATTGCCAACATGCACCTGTAAAAAATGAATATTTGGACACAAAACATATGTATTAATTAACACAAGAGGATAAATAGGGCATGCAGAAATGGGTGGAATGCAATACGCGGATTTATCCGCGGATAAATTTATAATAAATTTTTGACTTATAAGTCAAAAATTTATTATAGCCAGCGTAAGAGATGTGCTAACTACTGCAAATTATATTTAAAAGCGAACAAAACATAGCAGAAACACTGAATTTTACTTATATAATAATGACGATGTTAATGACATGGAAACAAGGAACTATTCAAATGGATACAGGGCGCTTACCGTAAATTTGATTTAATATTTGAACGTTCGTTATCTTTTAAGTTGAACATGACTCCATTTATTTGCTAGTTTCTCCAGTAATCGAACATAGCAAGTCAGCTATGAACAGAAAACGAACTCGCAAAATCCATTGAAGTAAAAATTGTGACTTCGCGCCGGTTTGCCCGTGAAAATGAGAAATTTCTGTTTTCGGTACAATGCGAATAAATTAACTAATTAAAATGGAAATTCTGTAATTGGTAGCTGAGTATTATTGGTAATATGTGACGTACTAAATGTGTGACGTTTGCCCGCTGAGAAAAAAAGAGTATGCTTAGTCCATTATTGGTGAAAATTTATAATAAAATTCAATTATATCAATTTTTTTTTTTTTACAATAAAATGAAATGAGTAATTATTTTCGTTTAATCTGACCAGTGACCACTCATCTGTCACTTTCCGATGTTTCATTCCAATTAAAAACATGCGATGAACAAAAAATTACGCGTCTTATATCGCCCAAAACATTGGATTTTGAGGGTCGAACATGGGTCGAATGATAAATTCATATGATGTTGATGATGATGATGTCTCCATCCTTCCGGGCTTGTAGGCCATGTTCAATATTGTAGGCTGCTTATTCTTTTTTCTCTTTTTGCAACGTTTCGTCAGTGACGTGCGACTGACTTCTTCAGGGCTTCTTCTTCGACTGATCGCTTTGATTTGAGCATGCGGTATTTATGTGTCTATGTGGAGTGGGCGGGGCTTGTAAATTTGGCGGGAAAGGCAGTGTTTGAAATTTTAAACTTTCCAGAGCTGGACGCCATATTTTATTTACTTTCACTCCCTCCTCTTTTCGGTTAAAATTTTTATTTTTGTAAATTTCTATGGCCTCTCTATTTAGACGAGCATAATAACCACCGGTTTTTGCAAGTACTTTTGTATCCTTGAAATTAATTTCGTGGTTATCGAGCAACGCATGTTCAGCCACCGCTGACTTATCAGTTTGGCCTAGTCTGCAGTAACGGTTATGTTCCTTGAGCCTTGTATTAATAAACCTTTTTGTGGTTCCAATGTATGACAAGCCACAGCTGCAAGGAATTTTATAAACCCCAGGGCAGTCCAATCTGTCCAGACTGTCCTTGGCGGAACGTAGGCTGTGTTGTATTTTCCTTGTGGGTGTGTATACGGTTTTTATTTGGTATCTTTTTAGGATTTTACCAATTTTCTCAGATACATGTTTGATGTATGGAATAAAAACCTTGTGTGTGTGTGTGTCCTGTTGTGTCTTTGTGTTGGTTGAGTGTTTACTATGTGTAGCGCGATTAATTTCTCTTTTTGTGTAACCATTGCTTACGAGAGCTGTTTTTAAATGTTCAATTTCAGTTTTTTGGGCACTGGGTTGACATATTCTCGAAGCACGATCCATTAATGATTTAATCACTGACGAAACGTTGCAAAAAGAGAAAAAAGAATAAGCAGCCTACAATATTGAACATGGCCTACAAGCCCGGAAGGATGGAGACATCATCATCATCAACATCATCTGAAGCCGGCCATGAAAGCCTTAAAACACTGATAAATTCATAGTTTACCTCTTTCATGAACGTTTGGTTCCCGGTTAAAGTTGTTGAACGAACGTAAAGTGGTTTGTCTGGTATCGCCTTGGAATCACGAGACGTTAGGCTAGGACATGTGGTTGCCCTATGCTTGAGACTCGGAGGATTCCAGCGAAAGGGTTGATTAATGGGCGTGAGAAATTGTCGAGATGACGTAGAAATATTACCAGGAGAGCAGCAGAGCGAGGAGATGTCCTGGGAGCAAAGAAACCTTCCCGTCTTACGAGTATTCCCTACCCCACGTTATGTGCGGACGATTGCAAGACGCACAACCAACTAACCATACTGATACTGTCGTTATATTTTCTGTTTGTCAATGTTCAGAGTCGATTCTACACCAAGGAGCATCACAAATAATTCTCACGAGAGAGTAAAAGTCACTCACTGTGGTAAAAGGTCCATCCAGCCTTACAGCAGTCTTGCTTGAGTAGTGGCACTTTGTAGCGACGACCAAGCTCGTAAACCTCTGCGACACTACAACAAGTGTCATAGACTCCTAGAGTCTTTAGAATCTAGGGAGTCTCCCGCACAGGATTTCTTAAAAATAAAAAGGTTGACCACTCATAGGCACTGTAAAAATTGATTCACTTTTGCCTCTAGGTACATCACTTTTGCAGTTTCAGGGAAAGGCGGCAAGAGTTGCATGGTGTATGTTCATAAAAGGTTTGGGTGCTATTTTTTACACGTGCAGAATGTGTAAGAGCGAACTTACAAAAATCATTCAACCGACAAGTTTTACTCAGTCCTCACAAGAAATAAAAACATGTCACCCCCCCCTCCTTGGAGCAGGGAAACCACCACTCCACAAATGAGTCAAGGTCCTTCCTCATCTTTGAATATAAATAAAAATATGGAACTTCCACCCAGATGACCTGCGCGCATAGAGATATATGCAATGGTTCAATGTATGTCAAAGCCTGCGCGAGATGAATCGGCTGAATACATTGAGGCTGAATAGCTTTTTTTAGAGGTTGACGTTTGCGCACTTGCATGAGCAGCAAATGCCTTAGACATAACAAAAGTGTCATGAAAAAATATGAACATAATTATTATCGATGCGAATCTCGAATTTTCTTACATATTCCTTCAGGATCACCTGTGAGTCCTTTGCTTATTCCCAAAGGGATGAAATATCCTGCGGAGTACTAGGAGATCATACCTGTCCTATAAAGAAACGGGTCTTCTACGCACAATTCGCGTCATGGCAGGACATGCGTGCCTTGGCCAATGCGTTTAGTCCTTGATCAATTATTTTCACTAGGTCAAAATTCCCAGGGCGGTATGACAGGCAGAGAGTATTTCAAACCAACAACGGAGGCTTCTATTTATAACCATTGTAAAAGAAAATGTGACAGGTTTATTTTATAGCTTAAAATAACCATTATTCAATCTAACATTTCTGTAAATGACAAGAAAAAATTGAGTACGATTTTTACATTCTTAGAAACTTCATCGACTTATTTTTTATTAGGATTTAGATGATTTTCGTTACTAATTGACACTATTACATGAAAATATTCGATAAAACCTCTCTATAAATGATAAGAAAAATAGAGTCTGATTTAAAGGAATCTTTATTATTTAATTTTCAAACAGTGATTTAGATTATTTTTAAATTTATAACGGATCTTAACAAATTTCCCATATTTTAAATTTCTATCGGCGGTTTACGTCAAAGATCCTGGGTGATGAGGGTTTTTGGCAATTAAAAAACAAATATTGGTTGGCTTTGTTCTTGGTAACGCAAGCAGGATGACGTCACATTTTTTTGTACGGACTGTTTATTTTGTTGTTAGAAATCTCTCTCCTCATCCGGTTGATTATGTAACAGGCTCAATTTTGTAATCAGGGCAGCATACGAGGGGCAGAAAAATATTTTACAAGACTGTTTGTAAGTGAGTGACGCAGGGAAGAGACCTACAGAATACAGGATGCTGTCTCTAGAATATTATTGTTGCGGAACGCACCCAAATCAAATTGAAAAAAAGTGCGTTGTGCGTGAGAACAATAGAATGCCCCCTTTTTGTATCAGACAAACATGAGGGAACAGGAGAGATGCAGGTTAGAGAAGGGCGGGGTCCCGTGCGGCGAGGCCCCGCCCCCTCCGCATGTAGGGCTGCGGCCCTTCCAGCAAATGGAACCCGAACTGAAGGAAGCGCTGCAGAACAATGGAAGATGTAAACAACGTGACCAGGGCAGCAGTAACCGAGTTGATCGGAGGGGTGCACGATATTTTACAGATCACGAGGGGTATGCAATATTTTTATAGCGAGCTTTCAAGCCATATTATAGCATTGTAATACATATACATAATATTTAGGGATTCAGAACCCTCAGAGCGAGCTTAATTTGGTAATGTAGTAATGTAAAAAAGACGTACTTTGTAGATATTATATAAGGATATTATACAAGGATGCGGTAGACCACCCATGCTGTAGAAAATGGTTCACTTTGCCAATGTCGCTCCTTTTTCTGGGAAGGCTGGCAAGAGTTGCAGGGTGTATGTTCATTTGAGATCTGGGTTTTTATGTTGTAGCTTCACATGCGGCATGTGCAAGCGCGAACTTATACGTGTCTGCTTGTGAGAATGCATATAATGTGAATCCCCAATGTTATCTATGCAACTCGGATTTAGATTCTTCGCGATTAGTACTTATGACGTTTATTAACTTAATAATAATTTTTCAAATATTTGTATAAAAATTGTTGAGGCGCTTTCTAATTTTCATAAAACGTTGGAAAAAAACTCGTACCTACTTGTTGGCTGTAAGCTTGGACTATGGTCGTTTGACATATTTACAATTATAATTACTTCAATGTTAGGTAATTCAACTTTTCGGAGATTAGACGCGTTGAGTTCATCCTCAGTCGTCGTGCAGAGAGAGTGCCTCCTGAGTGCTGAAGACGTTGGCCACGACGCCAACGAAACGTCGAGTATTAACTTCTCCATAAAGGTTCGTCTAATATCCGAAAAAATTAATTAACTAATAGTAAAGTAATTATAATTGAAAAAGTTCAAAAAAAGGTAAAAATTTAAAAATATTTATTTTTTATTCATAAGAAAATAAGCTACTGACAAATTATTGATAATGAATAGTGCAGAGCGGCATGAAATCATAAAATGTGGTTTCCCAGACTGAAAGGTTGGTATGATGTTGATGATGGATGTTTCTTTCCTGTGGCGCCATTTACTGGTCCAGGACCATCTCAAGGGCGCCATGGCTTCTGGAGAAAAGCAGTGTCTTCAGTCCCTGGTGGTGGTAGGCTGGTTCGCGCGAACACCGACGGGCAAATTGTTCCAGGAACTATCCCACTGTATTTTTTTTCACCTTGCCAATGTTTCCCTTTTTTCAGGGAAGAGCTGTAAAAGTTGCAGGATTTATGTTCATTCGAGATTTAGGTTTTTATTTTATTGGTACACTTGCAGCAATGTGTAAGTAAGAATTTACACAGCATGCAGTGTTCCTTGACTAATAAATTGGTTTGAGGCTTACCACCTATGCTCTAAAAACATGGTTCACTTTTCCAGATGCCACCCAGGTTTCAGGAAAAGGCGGCAGGAGTTGCAAAGTCTATGTGAAGCCTTAAATGCTCATATATTTTTGTAACTTAGATTATAGATTTATTACAAATATGTGCTTGTGGGTATATGCCTATATGAATCTAAAATGTTAATAAGGCTTTGCAACTAAGATTTTATAATTTTATTGATTGTAGAGGCATTCGAGGTAGTGTAAAAAATGTGAACTATGTGTAATATAATTTAAATATTATTTATTCCTTACATACTTCCTTACATTTAACCAAATTTAATAAGTGACAACGCCTGAACATTGAAAAATTATTTATTATTATTTTATATTAATTATTAAGACTAATTTTCCATGATGAAGAAAAAGATAATTTTGTACAAACAACCCAATGCTGTTCATTATATTTAGTTGTTTAGCGATGAAAGAAATAGGGATGGATGAATTCTTTACGCCGTAGTAAACGGTGACGTCACAGATCGGGATGTTTCTTGCTGCCTTTTCTCTCTCTCGGGGAAAAAGTTGTCAGGTGACGTCAAATATTACTAGAGCAGAATAACGTGCGAGGAGGTAGAGTAACCGGTTGCTTTAGGGCAGTGGCTCTCCACCGGGGGTTTGCAAGAGCTTCAGAAGTGGTGCGAGGGGCGCCTTTATAAACGATAGGTCGAAAGGGAGGCTCTGATTGACGCTGCTTGGCGACAAAAGTAACTATACCTACATTTTTTACAGAGGTTTTGCTATATTTTCAATTCCTAATAACCCATTTAAAGCAATAACGATAACTACAATAAAGACGATAACTCTTAAGCCATGTACGTATAATGCGTTAGCAGAGAAACATAATTTTTAACTTTAGAAATATACTTGTTGTACAATCAGAAAATAACCTCATAAGAATGCTTTACAGACTTCACCAAACGTCCAAAGAATACAGTATGATGATATCTAAGTAAAACTTTTCAATATCGAAAAATCCAGTTGGATGTAAATTCTTGGTGGATAATAAAGCAGTGGACCAAGTAATGGAAATCAAGCACCAAGATACACTCCAAGGAGTGAGTATAAAGTATTAAGCAGCAATAGCAACCTTTACGATGAAACTCTGAAACAAGTGAATAAAGCAGCAGTAATATGGGCGTGTCTGAGAAGGGTATTTGGAAGAATAAACACATAAATATGGAGAGTAAAGTGAAAATTCACAAAACCTGTGTAATCTCCAAACGAAGTAGAGACTAGAGCAGATACTTCCACGACAAAATCCCTTCTGAAGACTTCCAAAATGAAAATTCTATGATTCATTACTGAAAAAAGACTACTAGATAAAATACGAAACACTGAAATAAGGAATAAGTGTAGCATGAAAGACATCGTGAAATGGGGAAGACAGCAAAAACGATACTGGTACAAGCATATCAATAAAATGGGAAACGTATATTGTATCGTTCTTCAAGCGAACCCAAATGGAAGAAAATCCCCAGGAAGACCTTAAAAGAAGTATCTCCAAAAAACCGAAACAAAAATGGTGAATATGGTTTTTTTTTCGCCAGGCAGCGTAAATCAGATCATCCCTTACGGCCCGTTCGTTGTCTCAGAGTTGATTAGAAAAAAGTGAACCAAATTTTAACAGAATGAATGGCCACTGGCCAGGCTCATATCAACATATTATTCAAGGAACAAAAAATACTCAATTATGAACAATAAGACGAAACAGTGTATGTAAATGGTCCTGGGTCGAAGCTAAACATTGAAAGTGGTCCTTTATTCAAGAAAGGTTAGGAGCCACTGCAATAGGGAGTGGTCTACACCGCTTAAACTCATCAATAACCTTATCCCAAATTTGTATGGAAAGTAAAACGCTTACTACACACGCTGTTTCGGTTTACATATTTTTTTGGTGAACGCCGAGGTTATTACTTTTATACTTGGGCACTGTGCACTGTAGTAAGAGCGGCGCTTTCTCGTCGTGTCGCTTGTGTGCCACACAGACATTGCTGTATTAGGAGAAAAGAACGATGTAAGGAAGATAGGAGGTGAATGGGACTAACGATTCCCATACGAGGAAGAAATGTTGTAGTACTGAAAACTGAAGAGTACGAGATTTACTCTAAAAGGTACTAAGCTGAACATTTCTAGTGCAACTTCGGAACGCGTCCATGAAGGGATTGCATGTGGCGCATTTACTATTTATTTTTACAAGTAAGTGAGCCGGCCTTACGCCAACCACTTCAGTTGAAGTGGGGGCTCTCATTTCTTGTGAAGGCTGAGTAGACTCGGTCGGCCTTCACAACAAATCTAATCTAAGTTGCAAAGAAATGTTTCATTGGAGAATCACATTACATGCATTCCCACAACCAGACACGTACAAGTTCGCGCTTGCACATGCCTTATGTCAACCTACAACATAAAAACCAAATCTCAAATGGACATACACCCTGCAACTCTTGCCGTCCTTCCCTGAAACAGGGGTGACATTGGCAAAGTGAACCGAAAATGCCGATAGTTTATGTTGAGTTTGAAATTAACACCGAAATGGGAAATCATTTCTGACACCCTCGGTGTCAGAACCCTAGCTCTCTGCTAATATAAGCATTATCCAATTGAGCCATCGGCCAATGAAATAAGTATATTATGATGAATGAATTTATAAAGTACCAAGAAATAGACGGTAGGAAGAAATATACCTCCTGAAAACTTCAAAGAAAAACAAAAAAGCAAATATATGAAATTTATTTTGTGATTAGGAAACAATAATTACTAGAAGATGAGCAAAACTACGAGGAAATCAGGCGCCTAGTTCTGCTACAGAAGGTACAGTAATTTGTAAAACTGATTAGGGCCACAGATATTAGTAGGTAATAGGAAACAGGCAAGTTCTAGCTAGTGACTACGTCATTGACATTGCACAATAGACCATTAGGTAGGTATGCTGTGGTCATTGCGGATTTCACTGAAATTTCTTGTACATGCTTCACTTCCGTACATCACTGTAGGTGCCAATACTTATAATATTATACCTATTCTCACATATACATATATTTAATACTTTGTTCCTAATAAAACTTCCCCTTACCTAGATTTTTTTTTTAATATTATTTTTTTCCAGCATGCGATTTTTTTCAACAAAGAACTGGAAGATATATTTCAGTCAGTAGGTAGTACACAATTCCCAACTGTTGCAAGATCCAAGAGTCCATGAGACTGACACCATACATTTTCTCCAGTATCCTTTACTTATAGGTTGGTATGAGGCTGACCACCCATACTGTAAAAAATGGTTCACTTTGCCAATGTCACCCCTGTTTCAGGGAATGTCGGCAAGAGTTGCAGGGCTTATGTTCATTTGAGGTTTGGATTTTATTTGTAAGTACACAATCAGCATTTGTAAGCGCGAACTACACGTGTTTGTTTGTGGGCATACATCTGAGAGCTTTGAATGAATATATCTTTGCAACTTAGATTATTATAGATTATAGATCCTTCCTTATAGGTTGGTATGCGGCTGACCACCCATGCTGTAGAAAATGGTTCTCTTTGCCAATGTCACCCCTGTTTCAGGGAAGGTCGGCAGGAGTTGCGGGTGTATGTTCATTTGAGATTCGGGTTTTTATATTGTAGGACTACATGCGGCATGTTTAAGCGCGTCTGTTTTGTAAAATGCATATAATGTGAATCTCTAATGTTACTTATATTTTGCAACATAGATTAGATTAGATTAGATTAGATCACATCTCAAATACCTACGTTTAGCTTCTGTCGGTCGTTGAAGCGAGGGTTTCTTTCAAAATATCATTTAATTCGAATAACCCATACAGGCTAATTATAAATTGTAGAATGTAGATGTAAATAATTTTTGTATGTGTGTCACCAATCACCAAATATACCTAATAGTACTCTTTCCCATCCAACATCTCTTGATATTATTGTGGTGGCTGTTGTTGCATCGAGGTGTTGTCCGTTGTCTGCGATGCTCTTCTCTTTTATATTTTTCTGATACATTTGAAGGTAGCAGTGCACCCTTGGGAGCCTTCGGGCACAACAAAAAATGATTTATCGCAGCCACATACAGCATAACATAGTTCAATATATATCACAATGCCCTTAAGTTACCTCCCACCATTTCGAAGGCCCGCCTCTTTCGTGGCCGTATTCCTTCGACCCTTTTATATCTCCTCATCCGAGATAGTTCTCTGGTGCAACGTGTTCATCTATAAATAAACATAATCCTAAAAGCCCTTTGTTATCTGCCCCAGGGCGTCATTTTTATTCTAGAATTCTTTCCCCACCTAAAAAAAAGGTCGAATCACCTCTTCTCGCAACATCGTGCTCTGTTACCTTGTGGGAGAGTCATCATACCCAAAGGGTTACAATTTTTGACGCGTGATGTTGAAAATGATATTTAATGGCATCTTGAAGATTGGAAGTGTAAATGAACGCGACGCCTCATCAAAGAAGAAGAATGGCCGTGTCACTCTCAATGACTTTAGTTACTAGGAGCGCATAACGAGTGCAGCGGTATAAAACGCAGTTCAAGAAACCCGACTCGGCCTTGGTTAGGTTCTGAGGGGAGAAGAGAAGACAGGAGAGGGGATGGGTAAGCTGGCTAGTGGCTTCAAGTGAACGAAGCAACGCATAGCTACTGCAGTGCCATAAAGGTTATATTTGTGGGGATAAGAAATTCAATGTTTTGTTTTTATTTATGATTTTTCATAGTAAGATTAGATAATTTAACACACGTATAAATAATACAGCAGCTTCTGAGTTGTTTGCAAAATGTATTTAAAAAATATATTACTTATTGGCAAAAAAAGATCAGTACCCTTAGAACGAGTTGCAAAACTTGAGAAAAGTAAAGTTTACGGAAAATATTAAAGAGTGATTTCTCCCAAATCTACGGTTTTTGTTTCTTACACTTTATGGTCTTAGCAAAAGAGTTACAGTGATGAAGAAAATCAAGTTCAAACAAGCAAAAACGGAAATTGCCGTAAACTTTACATTACTCAAGTTTTGCAACTCATACTAAGGGTACAGAGGACAAGTCCCAAGGGTTGATTTTGACCAGACTGATCTCACTTTAATTACGTCCTTACAATACTTTCTTACCAATTAATATAACCTAATGTAATTTTTACATAATAATAAAATTGAACATGTAGTTGACGTACTAAATAGATAATTGGTCAAAAAATAAGACGATACTGTACTGTCCTTACATAGTTTTTACCGAAAATACTATAAAGTTGAAAGTATAATTAAAAAGCATTGTAAAAAATCTCTATTTCGTCAACGATCCTACAAAAAGATTCAGTTGTAAAAAGTGTGCGATGTTTAATCCACAAATGGACTAGAAACATTTAAAATGTTGGGGAAAAAGTGGTGTTGTTTGACCGGGCTAGAGACGGGACGGAGAGTCATAACCTGTACCCTTAGTACGAGTTGCAAAACTTGAGTAATGTAAAGTTTACGGCAATTATTAAAGAGTGATTTCCCCCGAAATCTACCGTTTTTTGTTTGTTTACACTTGATTTTCTTCATCGCTGTAACTCTTTTGCTAAGACCACAAAGCGTAAGAAACAAAAACGGCAGGTTGTGGGAGAAATCACGCTTTAATATTTTCCGTAAACTTTACTTTTCTCAAGTTTTGCAACTCGTACTAAGGGTACTGTACAAAATATTGTAGGTACCTAGTTTGAAAATACACAAAGCTAACCGCATTTAGTCTAACTGTCAACTTCATAAATTTCACAATAATTCCATGATTATCGGGAACCCATTTTTTATTTACTATGGCTGACGTCACATTGCCTATGATTTTTTTACTGTGCCGAGTCCATTCATTACAAGGTTTTATGTCCGTGATGCAGGATTATATAGCACTCATTCGAATTTTCTTAGATTGTTTGCATTCGTACCAGCCCAGCGGTCGATACAATATTTTCACCCCCTTGCTTTTCCAAGGGGCGGGCGCTAAAAGAAAGGCCGACCCCTCGAAGAAAAGCTTCCGCAGGTTCCTGGCGGGATGGTGAAAGTTAACGGAAAAGCTCCGACCTTTACCGGGAGCGCAGGAGACGCCGTGGGTAAAGCGTCGCGGCGCCTGTAAATGAAGTAGACAGACGAAGATAGTACATAGAGATAGTTGTCAAGTGAGTGGCCTAAAAGTAAAAAGGGTACAGTTTTTATTTGATAAGAAACTAAACAGCCGTAGAGAGTGCAAGTGCATTTAGGTCGGGATTGAAGACATGTTTGTTTCGGAGATGTTACAATTGATTAGTGCCCTTGCAGTGATTTATCACGCCTGTTTCAGGGAAGATCGACAAGAGTTGCAGGGCTCATGTCCATTTGAGATTGGGTTTTATTTTGTAAGTTCACATGCGGCATGTGTAAGCGCGAACTTATACGTGTCTGCTTGTGGGAATGAATGTGACATAAATCTTAATTGTAATATATCTTTGCAACTTAGATTATAGACCTTTCGATCCATGATGGTGCTCCTATTTCGACTGACTGTTGTATATTATATATTTGTTTTGTCATGCACGTAAAGTACGAAGAAAATATAAAATTGAAAGCATGTAAGTAATGAAAAGACGACACGCGACGGTTCAGAAAATGAACCGTTTTTTAAGATCCAGTGAAGGGGCCAGTAATATTGTGATATGGCTTTGATGAAATATTTACACACATTGTCTGAAGCGTCGCCTATTCATGAATTCAAGGCTTTAGTCTTCACACACTCAACTACTATCCTTAGCCAACTGTTTTCATCTGAATGACCTCTAGCGGTTTAGCGGAGGGCGGTATAAAAGCGTCGTAACCGCCCCGATGCCTGCGCTGCACTAACGCCCGTTTTAACGAACAAAGAAAGCGTTATGCGCTGCCAGGGGAGCAGAAGAATGTAAGGGTGAAAGACAAGGCGTCCCGACGCCTAGAGCAGGAGGAAACTGGATACGCCGCTTAGTAACAAAATGACGTTCAACGAGGAAGGATACAACGTCGGCGTCATTTTTATTTTTCAGCCACGTGTTTCCATTGCATTGGGATTTTTGATCGCATATACCTTAAACAAGCGGTAGAAAATGAAGATAATTTGATCATTAAAAGGAAAACTTTATGGTACTTGTAACGCTTTTAATTGGATATAGGAAATAGAGATGCGACCAATATCCGGCCACCATTCAAATTCTAGATAGCTTTGTAAAACTTTCAAAATGTACCTACTGAGGTAAATCAGATTAGGGCTTTTAATGTGTAATAAAATCACGAAAAGAGATTTACATAACTTATCTATATAATATGACCTTTTCGACAGGAATTTGATGTCAATCAATTAACGAGGAAGTCCAGCTCTCTCTGCACCCGATGTACTACGAACCTCGGGCAACAAATCACGATTTTTGGAAGCCCGGTCAGTGGTCACTCACTTATACTGGAGAAGGAAATAAACTCCAAAGCCGGAAGAACTTAATGAACCAGAAAAATATACCAATATTGATGTGTGATGTTGCTCCAACGGTTTGTCTTGGATAGGGAGAAATGTCGAAAAAGATGGATGAACATTGCTGGAAACCAATCCTAGGATTAAAATAAGAAAAGAGAATAACAATAACCTAACCTGTGAATTAAATAACTTCGATTTCATTGATTTTAGACGCATTAACTTTGTAATCTTTCATCTCAATCATTGAAATAATGATCTCAATATATAGAAATGAAACAATTTTGTTTTCTGATTACGTGGAGTAGGTATTCTCTATTATAAACTATCCACAATCAGTTTTCCAAACACACCGTTTGCTTCTTCAGTAAGACCACCTGAAGATGGCAGCGGTTATGTATATTTAATTATACCAAATGTGATCAGAAATCAAAATCGTTTTATTTTCATTTAGTATTTTTCTTTTTGCTGACTTGAAGGAGTGCCTGATTGTACTATATGCCGATAATCCGGAAGTGTTTTTACGGATTTGGGTCACGGCCGGATGATGTGAGCGTCGCAGTAACCGGAAATAGCGACGTCGCGTATCCGGGCAGCAGGAAGCACACGCGATATGCGGCTGCACTCCCGGAAAATCAATATCCGGTTCTGGTATATACTGGACACCGCACTTCCGATTCCACGCTTTACGACAAATATATGAGGTGGTTCTACTATTTATGTATATATGTACTTTAGAAGGCAACCATATATTTTTTTGAACGAAAAAAGTAATATATTTTCCAAAGAGGATTTTCTGCATGAATAAATCTATGTTTCAAACAAAGCTTAGAGGCATCTCCATTGTCGTCCGTCATATAAAAAATTAAAAAAAACATTGGTTACAGTTAAAGGGTGAGTACACTTTATCAGCCTACAATCGGTTTCTTGAACATATTCAGTAAGTATATTTTTTATGGTTTATGTATTAACACTGTGAAAATTCATGTTTTTTAGTTTGTTATTCAATAAATAACACTTTTAATTTTAAACACTGTTTTTAATTTCACAAATATAATATATTTGAAAAAATATTAAATTTGAAATTATACTACTAACGTTTTCGACTATTCAGTCATCATCAGGTAGCAAATATTCAGTAAGGTTTGTTCATGAAACCGCTTGTACGTTAATAAATTGTACAAAAGAGTTTTCTTGAGTCTTCATTTTGTTTAAAATGAAGGGTTACAATGTTAATGGATCTGAAGAGAATCGAGAGATCGAAAGCGTTTGTGTTTATTAATTAAAATAAAATTAAGAATAGTGGGAAAATAAAACAGCGTTTCATTAGAATTTTTATAAAGTTCTATGAAGTTTGGTAGACATTAAATGAATATTTTGTAGGTCGAGCTTTTAGATTTTTGCTCGTAGTTGTGTACTACAAATTGCCTATAATCTAGGCTCTCAGATAGACATGAAAGATATATTATTGATTTAGGAAATCATGTCATTAATTAACAGTGTTTCATTAGAATTTTTATAAAGTTTATGAAGTTTGGTAGACAGTAATGAATATTTTGTAGGTCAAGTTAAATAGATTTTTGCTCGTAGTTGTGTACTACAAATTGCCTATAATCTAGGCTCTCAGATAATCATGAAAAATATTTTATTGATTTAGGAAATCATGTCATAATGTGTAAATAAATAAATTCACTTTTCCTTCACTACCGATGCTAAAAATGAAATAAATACTCGCATGTAATTTTTCAAAATAAATAAATGCGTTATTCATGTTTGTAATTCACATCTACCGAAATGTACCTTCATTTTCCATGGCATTTTATGTAAAAGCCAATATTACGTTTGTTTTTTTGTATTTTTCCGTAAATCTTATTTGATTTTAAATACAAATGTTATTTTATTTGAGTCGAATGGAATCGAATGCGGCGATGTAGGATTTTTCTCTTGCATCAGTTGAATTTATGTAAACATAGGAAATCATTTTCACATATTTATCTCATTTTCGTCAATAATCCTAGATTGCCGCCTTCGGTTTTATGCGACTACATTGTACAAAGGCAGCATTCACGGAACGATATTATGAAAAAGCTCCAGCGAATAATAATATTATTTCTCTTTCCATACGACGATAATAATTATACTTCGGTACACCGCTATAGCAACAGTACTGATAGGCACCTAGGTATATAGATGTTGGAAATACCCGATCGCTGGGAGGTACATATTGGAAATGTATCGGCGATTACCGAAGATGTGGGACCGTTCGGAAAATGCCAGGGCGGCAGAATGCTGCAGGAGAGAGGGTGACTGGAAATCAATATCCCCCGATAGGTTCCCACTTCCCAGTTCCTGGCATATTCAGGTAAAGTTGAATGGACCGATAGCTAAAGCGCATACGAGTGGCGCATCAATTTTTCACGATATCGAAGCAAGCCCATGAATGAACGGCCCGAGTGTAGTACTTGCTCGTAGATTTACAATATTTATTTTGTTACAAGTATGTAATTGATTGGAAATCGCATCTTTTTAAAAAATCACATCTTTTGAAAAAAATAAGTATAAAAATTTATTGTCTATCAGTTGAAATTGTAACAGATTTTAATGCATATGAATTGTTTATACCATATCTCATACTAATTAACTCACAAAATTATAATGTACAAAAAAATGACAAAAAATGAAAAAAATGTGACTAAAAAGTAAAAATATGCCTTACAAAATTGATAGTTCATCTGTTGAGATTGTGACGAATGGTAATTTTATATTACGTTGTTTTCAGAAACGAAAGCTCGTCTTGAAAAACCGGTCTGGGGAACTCTTATTGGAAACGACCCCGAGATAAATATCAGGAGTAAAGGAAGTCGAGGAGATAAATGCGAGAGTGCATCCCGTCAGGTTACACAAGGCGAGTCAAAGAACTTCAAGGAATTTAAGTGAGAAAACAAAGAATTCTAACAGATGGCTTCCTTCAGACAGGAAGTTAAAAAAACAATATTATGTATTGTAAAAAAATTCTAAACATTAATTCTTAGACCGAATTGGTTGCGAAGTTACTACCTACTACCTTGTCCTCCATTATTATGCTACTTATAAGGTTTCCGCTGTCTTCTTGAACAAATTAAAGTTGTGCTGTGACGTGTTTTTTAACATTTTTTTTAAATTTTGTACATAAATTTGTTACGTTTTTGGAATACGCATGCCTAAAAATTGCATCAACGTTTGTGGGTTGTTGGATAATGATATGCGTAATTAGACCACAGGCCGCTTAGGGCAGCAGAGAGAGCGGAGGATGGATGCTCCTTCCAAACTGTACCCAAAGTGTAAACCTCTACGTTTAAACTCAACTATACCGTACAAAGAAAAATATATAGAGATTAGTCCAGTGACATCTAGGAAGCGTTTAAGTTTCAATGTTTTTTATGAAACGCTGTGGCTTAGTTTGAATGTAATGTTTTATACTTGGAGCGCTGTACCCAGCCCGTCCAAATAATATTTCGGTGGTGCTAAAGAAAAAAAAACTGCGTTACGTTATTGGAAATCAGTCTCGCCCGGGTAGCAGGGCAACAGCAAAATGGAAGAGATAGAGAAGCGGAGGTTTCCGGCAAAGCGCGCGCGTGGGAGTCGTTATGGTAACAGCATCGCGTTTTTAGCAGGGGCACAGAAATGTTAGGAGTGTGTACCAAGTGTGTGTGTGGGTTTGCTCATGCGTGGAAAGCCTCAATGTTGAAACCGCTTTTTATAAAGAAGGTTACTGCCATCTATACGGGGCATTGCTAAATGACTTTAAAAGTTATCATATGAGTAACAAAAAGGTTGAAGATAAAAAAACGTCCAAGAGCAATCATTTTCTATTTTCACGAAGGGATGAATATTTCTGTTGAAAACAAAATCTGTACTATTTGAGAAGGAAATAAAAAAGTGGAATTAAAAAAAAGAACAGTTGCCAATGTCACCCCTATTTCAGGAAAGGACGGCAAGAGTTGCAGGGTGTATGTCCATTTGAGATTTGGGTTTTTATATTGTAGGTTCACACGCGGCATGTGGTAACGCGAACTTGTACGTGCCTCTTATCTAATCTAATCTAAGTTGCAAAATATAAGTGATATTAGAGATTCACATTAAATGCATTTTCACAAAACAGACATCCCAGATAGCAGGTCAGTTTGCTGCAAGTTTGATTTGTACTTAAATTTATATTGTCATGTCAAATATGACAAAATAAGTTTGTTGCAATATTGCTGCAACGTTGTGCTGACAGCATTATATTTTTTCTTAATGTTTCCTGCCTGCATAGTGCATTTTAACCGCTATAACGTCTGTCAACTGTCAAGCCGGCTTGCGTTTCAACTCTGACAATTCCTCCCCTCGAAATCGTCAATTTTCAAGGTAATTATACATTACATTGAAAAAAAATCATTTTTAGCGTGTTCCTTAGTTCATAAACTATTTAACAGTATATAATTTCTAGCAAGTTCTATGTTTTTTAGTACTTTTTTTTGTATACAAAATAACAATGGTTTGAACATACACAGGATTTTGAGGTCATTTTTAACAGCCTTACTATTTTATTTTTTCAGATGTCTTACTCTATTCGAGAGATTAATATGTGTTTGAATGGAAATGCATCAGATGTAGAACTTGAAGATGAAGATGACGAAATTACAACCTGGTGGGAGCCAAGGATCGAAAACGGTGACCAGGAGATGGCTGCAGACGAGTTGAGCCAGATAATTGGGATGCCCATTGAAATAAACGTTAGTATTTTATTTTTTTATTTATCTATTAAAAAATCCTCATTTTATTCAAAATATATCTCAACAAATTAGCTATAAATCAGTACCTTTAAACTCGTATCTTTATAATTAATCACAGATTGTACTGCATTGACATTGACTGAAGTCCTCTAAAATAGGTTTTCTATGGTTCCAATTTCTATTTTATTTGTGGATGATATTATAAACGTAACTATTTATTTCTTTTCAGGCACCTAGTGATGTTGACCAGGAGTAAGAAGCAAATGCGGTGGAAGGTGATGGACAACATCAGGCCCATTCGTTGTGGACAGAAGTACGCTGGCGACACCGTGACTTGGATATCCCCGACACAACGTGTACTGCCAGTTTTTTACAATCCATTAAAATTTTAACGTCACTGGAATATTTTCAATTATTTGTAGATGACGCAATAATTGAAAATATGGTTCAGCAGCCCAATTTATATTCATCACAATCGGACGGCGGACAGTGAGAAGACCACGTTCAAGATGGCTGGATGGAGTGGTGGCGGATAGCCGTGCAGTGGGAATGTGGGACTGGAGGAGGAAGACGTTGGATAGACAGCGCTGGCAGCGGTTGCTGAGGGAGGTCGTGCCAGTGATGATGATGATGTGACTATTATAAAACTTTGTTAATACTATAAGCAAACTGTAAATGAAATAAAATAAAAATATTTCATCTTTTTATTCTAATTTTGTTTTTTTAAATATTATAATAATATCAAAAAATGTATATAATTTGCAGAAGCAAACATTTTGCAAGTTTGTCATGACAACCTTACGGGAACTTTGTTATGACAAAGTTTCTGCAAGCTTGTTGCTGGGAAACTAGAAAGTTTTATTAAAACTTGCCTCAAGTGTATATACTTGCCATGGTGAACTTGCAGCAAGCCTTCACTTTTGACACATCAAACTTGTTGCAAGTCAGATACAAGTTTAAAATGCTATCTGGGATGTTATGGTTCGCGCGTAAACATGCCGATGTAGTCCTACAATATAAAAACCCGAATCTCAAATGAACATACACCCTGCAACTCCTGTCGACCTTCCCTGAAACAGGGGTGACATTGGCAAAGTGAACCATTTTCTACAGCATGGGTGGTCAGCCGCATACCAACCTATAAGTCAAGGAGCACCTGTGCTTGTGAGAATGCATGTAATGTGAATCCCCAATGTTACCTACATGCATATCTTCGCAACTTAGATTAGATTAGTACAATTAGTTGGTTCGATTAGCTTTTCAGAAAAAAATATGAAGTGTTTTGAGGGATTTTAAAATTGATCAGATGAAGAAAATGTAAGTAAATGAATGGGAGAAATCCGCCCTTGTGCATGAGAATACGATAAAAGTTGAATAGTAGCAACAACTTTGTTGCCTCGCTGCTAATGTTGGCCCATCTAACTCTTACTATCCTTGCGTACATACACCCTTTTCAATACATTCATCACCTTATACATCCACCACCTTTTCATCCATTACTATGGAAGGTTGAGGATTTTTTTTTAAATTTCTTTGGAGAGGACTCTATCGTATATTGTTTGAAGCTTTTTCAGTTTCAGCTTTCTCGAGCATAATAAAGATGAAAGGGAGAGCTGGCCGAATGCACGCTAGGAATGCGCACTCCGAAAGGGTAAGGACTTGACTGAATTCGCCCTACTAGGAGTGCAGAACGATGAGAGAGGATACACGCGGGATAGAGGCGCATTGGTGAGATTCTTTCCCTTGCAGCGATCAAAGAATATGGCTCTGGAAGGTAGCTGGGAACCGAAAGTTTCAGGAACGTCATAGTGTGCAAATTTATGAAGCATTCCAATTATGTACTGTCTAATTGTTTTTTGAAGTTTTGTGAAAAGCCTTACAAACAACTAATCCGAAAAAATACTTTTAAAATAAATATTTGGTGTATGAATTCAATGATTTGATATTTTGGATGATGATGATATTCAACTTAAAAACGCAACGCAACTAAGCTACACATATAGTGTAACTTCATGCCGCGTTATCCCCGAAGGCTTTCGCATGTGGTAGTGGACTGTTTAGTTTTACAGGTAAGGGGGCCGGCCTTACGCCAACCACTTCAGTTGAAGTGGGGATTGCCTAGTTCCCAAGGGGGCTGGTACTCATTTCTTGTGAAGGCTGAGTAAACCTTGCCGGTATTTTAAATTAGGGTTTTGAAATAAACACCGAAACGGGAAATCATTTCTAACACCCTCGGTGGGATTCGAACCCGAGATCACGGCATGGAATGCAATCACTCTACCAACTGAGCTATCGACCGGACTGGATGGAAGAATAGCGAAAAAGAGCTAAGGAACATTGCTGGAAGCCAATCTAAGAATTGAGACAAAAGAAGGACCCATGCGAAGTGTGGAGTCAATAATATTAATGTTAGTTTGTGATGCATTTTTAAAGGTTTGCTTAGGTTCATAATAATCATCTTCCAGCTCTGCCCTCGTCATGGTTTTGTCACGTGTGCCGCTCGGATGGGGCCCACATCCCGCCAATACTAGGAGCACATCAGGAGGAGGGAGATCCACATTCTACTCTTACTAGTATAGTACCCAAATTACGTTTAAACTTAACCGTAATGTTTATCCAAAAAAAACATGGAAAGTAAAACGCTCACTAGAGGCGCTGTTTACCTTCTTTATTTCTATTTAGACTGAGTTTAAATGGAGTGTTGTATACTTGGGGAATGGTTCAACATTCCCGATTCCACTGCTAGCTTGCCGTACAGGGAGCACATCCCGCTGGTATCAGGAGCATGGAAAGAGACAGAAGGTATGTATCAACATAGAAGAGGAGGAAGCAGTTACTATACTTGGACCACAGTAGCATGATCCAATTTAGTCAAAAACGATTTTGGTTGACAAAACGATTCTTTCAATTGGATCGGATTTTCGTGACCTAATTACCCCCACTTCAACTGAAAGTGGTTGGTGTGAGGCCGGCCCCCTTACCTGTAAAAATAAATAGGTCCCGAAGCGCCACATGCGACCCCTTCAGGGATAACGCAGGCAAGAAGTTACACTATATGTGTAGCTTAGTTACGTTTTAATAAAGCATGAAGATAGTCATCTAAACGGTATATGACTTTGTTGAGTCATTAATTTAATTATAAAGATCGAACAGTATCTCTCAATCACTTTATTCAATTCCCTAAAAAAACACGCAGTATGCAAAACTGTGTGGCATTCTCATTCGTCACATTTTTGTTTTTCGTACAAAAAAATGTTGAATTTAAGTGAAAATGTTAATGAAATGATCGATTATCTAAGCTTTTGGTTTCATCCACAACAAATATGTTTTACAGCAACTTTCTAATGAATCGTCATTTAATATTATTTACTTTTGCAAATTGCAATAACACACTTTAAGTTACTAAAATATGTACATATCACGTATTTATTTGTGGTTCTTCTTACTGAAATATGATGATTTAACTTAAATTATTTTCTATTTTGATCATTGAAGGTTTGATAAAATTAAGAAAATATCTAAAAGTTTTTTTAAGGTTATGCTTGAGAAAAATTGTGATTGATTTGGATTCATCCTACAGTGAACAGAGTGTAGTCAGTCACTTACTCCCCGAACCGCTGTTGCAACAACAAGTCGCTGTTGGGGCGGCCGAGTGTGGACGGACGCCAGGAGAGCAGATGCACTCAGAGGATAGAGAAACGAATGCAGGCGGGCGATCCCGACCATTCCCGAATGCGACTGCACCCGAATGCAACCGAGATGTGCCGATGGTTGCCGAATGCACATAAGTGCAGCGCTGACAGCGGCCGCATTGAGAACTGCGAGAAGAATTTAATGGGAATGCAGAATATTTCACGGTCGGAGAGAATACGAAATAACAGTATGTTCTGAATTCGAATATTTGAAACGTTTGATTTGTTCACAGATTTGGCATTTACTTCTAGGTGAAGACTTCAGGAATTTTGAAATTATCTTGTCCTAGTAATTTAAAAAATGGAGTCCGAACAGAATGCCAGGGAATAGGTATGTTTTTTTCAAGAATAGAGGCAAGAGGGGAAAAGAGAGAGAAAAAATGCAGTAGGTACCCTTAGTACGATTTGCAAAACTTGAGTAAAGTAAAGTTTATGGAAAGTATTAAAGAGTGATTTTCCCCAAAATCTGCCGTTTTTGTTTCTTAGACTTTATGGTCTTAGCAATAGAGTTACAGTGAACAACCACTCTTTGATACTTTCCGTAAACTTTACTTTACTCAAGTTTTGCAACTCGTAGGTACTCAGGGTACTGATCAAATTAGTGAAATTGTAATGGTTTGGGATAGCACAGTGAATTTTAAGTAGGTATGTAAATGTATAAAAAAAAGTGATGAATATGAATGAACTATGAGAAATGTGTCAGGATGTAAATGAGTGGAGGAGACATAGCAGAGGTTCTGGCCGCCTCTAGTGGAAAGAAGACAGCGTTACAGGAGCAGTAATGAAATCTGCCTTCTGAAAGATTGAGCAAGATTGTGGTAAAAAAAATCCATCAATTTATTTTTTGATTTGACTGCCCAAATATTGAGTTCTTTCCTTTGAAGTCGCTGCTTAGATGCGATGGTTATTACAGCATAAACTTTTAAGCAAGCTCTCCTTTATTAGATCCACACTCTGCTGCTCCCATTCCAACACGATACAAAGCCATAACGCCCCAGCTCACGCGACTTCTAAGTCAGGCACAGATTCAGGAGTCTTCTGTCTGGTAAAAACCTTGGGCGGCAGATTTCTACAGCATGAAATTTGATTCGAAGCATGTAGAATAGGTTCCATGATAGAACTTTACAGTGACAAAACAACACATGACATAACGACACATGACAGAACGACATATGACATAACGACACAGAAAGACATAACAACACATGACAGGACGACACATGACAGAACGACATATGACAAAACGGAACAGAACGACATATGACAGAACGACACATGACAGAACGACACATGACAGAACGAAACATGACAGAACGACACATGACAGAACGACACATGAAAGGACGACACATGACGGGACATCACATGGAAAAACCTCACATGAAATCACATCACAATGACAATACATCATCATCAGAATAACATTAGTTCTATGTTATCTCCGTTAGATAGTTTTGGTGCTTATTTCAAACTTACAATGAGTTACGGCGAGGTTTACTCAGCCTTCACAAGAAATGAGTACCAGCCCCTTTTGGAAGATGAGAAACTCCCACATCAACTAAAGTGGTTGGGCCTTACGGCCGGCCCCATTGTCTATAAAAATAAATAGATTCCACTCGCTAGAATATGCGACCCCTTCGGAGAGAGCGCGGCAAGAAATTACACTGTAGGTGTGACTTATTTGCGTTGCGTTAGGTCAGTAGGTAGAAAGCTTGCGTTTAAAGCTAGACGGCTAGGGTTTGATTCCACCGAAGGTGTTACAAATGATTTTTCGTTCTATGTTTCTTGACTTACAGGATTTTTGTCATTGTCCAGCCATAATGTTAACAATGTTTCACTTTACCAATTGCACACATGTTTCAGGGAAAGTCGTCAAGAGTTGCAAGGCTTGTGTTCATAAGAGAGTTATTTTTTAATTTATTTACAACGACATATGCGGCATAATGTAAGCGCGAGTCGTCTTACATTTTATGTGAATCTTAAATGATAATTTGATTTGCCACTTCAAGTATACATATTATACCTATAGGTTACACAAATAGCAATTGTTTTTTTTATCCAAGGCGGTAAATCCGCTGGGTTCGGATCTGTTAACTGCCCATTACAAATTGGGAAGAAAGCTCTTACTAAATTGGATGAGTAAGCCCAAAACAAAAATCCAAAGAAAATAGATTGATTATGAACTACGAAACATCATCATCTATAATCTAATTTGCAAAGATATATTACCAGTCAAGTTTCATATTCAATGCATGTCCATATAAACAAATACGTTGAAGTTCACGCTCACCTACACATGCTGCATGTGTACTTACAAAAAGAGAACCCCAATCTCAAATAAACATCAACCTTGCAACTTTTCCCGCCTGAAAACTATCCTTGGGTAATGTTAACAAAGTGAACCAATTTTTACAGTATGTGTGCCCAGTCTCATACCAACCCCTAAAAAAACATAGAAATTATCCCTGATAAAGCTTCACCAAAATAAAAATAGTTATTTTGCGATTTTTACGACCCAGTTATTTGTAGAGTGCGTTTGTGTAAGTACAGTCAATTGATGTATACGTATTAGTGCAACATAGACTATAGTTTATAGTCTTGTCAACCTCAAGAATCAGGCAATTTGGTCACCGGGTCATGGGTTAATGGGACCAGGCCCAACATTTCGGCCATTTGATGTCCACCAGAAATAGCGGGCATGCGTGCGAACCAGCAATGTGCCATGACAATTTTTAGCTTCACGTAAGCAAAATTAAAGGGAAGAGCAGTTTTGTTCCCACCTTATATTATTGTCGATTTTTGGCTCTCCCATCCTATCCCACTTTTAATTAACAATCCCCCATTGATATCTGTTGAAGCAGGGTCAAAGACAACGTCAGGAGGCGAACCAGCGTTATTGTATTTCAAACACCCTTAGACCTGGTATTTCCAACGTTAGCTTATGTGACTTTATACTGTTAAATAAACTGCCCACACGATTGACGTAAGTGCGTCCTTATCATTCAGTATAAAGCCGCTATGCTAACGTTGAAAATACCGGACCTTAGTCGAAATTACCTTCTTGACTTAGCTAGTCAAGACGGTAATTTCGACAAATGACAAAAAAAGCCAAGCTGGCCATTTGTTTCATACGTGTTTCGATAACAAGAAAGAATCACGGTTACTATGTGACATAAAATGATTATATTAGTACAATAATGATGACAAACCATCCCAGGTCTTCCATCAATCATTCCAGGCGAACTGTCGGCACGATACTTCCTTTTTATTACACTTAGACCGAACTATAAAGCTTTTTAGCGGTTACGAAAAAATATACGGAAAATTAAATAGCGCCCCTATGGAGTGTTTCAGTCAACGTACGTTTGTGAATTTTAATTAGTGTAGAATTCCGAATATTTGATTAGCTTTTAGAATAGGTTAGAAAAATTGAATTTTCTACGCTCGCTATCGTCCTTTTCTCTTCGAAACTAGTTTTTTTAGATTTTGTTGGGTTTGTTTATTCACACAGTGAAAATTCATTTTATTTAACAAAAAAAATTTTTTTTTTCTTACACGTAGCTTAATTTTCACAATATTATTTTATATCTCGAGCACTTTCGACCTTCAATACTCTTGATAATGAGCTGAGTTTTGAAGGTCAAAAGTGCTCGAGATATAAAATATTATTGTGAAAATTAAACTACGTTTAAGAAAAAAATAATTTTATTTTAGTTTTATAATCTTGTGTGGGAGACTCCCTAGATTTCAGAGACTCTAGGGGTATATTTTGTTGTGCCGCAGAGGTGTTAACGAGTTTAGTCGTTGCTTTAAAGCGCCAATACCCAGTTGCTGTAAGGCTGGATTGACTTTTTGATGACCGGTCTTTGGTAAAGGCTAATTTTTCAACCTAGAGAAGAGCAAATTAGAAAATATAAATGGTATATTTTTTGTACTCCGCGGGATTCAAGCCCACAACCTTCCATTTACGAGTCCGAAGTGTTGCCACTGGACTACGGACCGTTCAATTGAGAGGTCATTTGAGATTTTTACTAAAAAACATTTATTACTTAGGACCAAGTACAAATGCAAGTGCAAATTTATATTGTGGGCAATATGGATTTAATATGGAATTATGGTTCTCAGATAATAGAACTGGGTCTTGCTTGAGAATTGGTGCTTTGTAGCGACGACTAAGCTCGTAAAAAGTCTGGTCGATAGCTCAGTTGGTAGAATGCTTGCATTCCATGCCGAGGACAAGGGTTAGATCCCCACCGAGGGTGTTAGAAATGATTTCCATACATAGTATTATATTTCGATAGAAAGTTGCCTTTATTTCGAATAAAAAAAAATCCAATTAATTCGGCAGTTTAACTGTAATTTACTTCTTGATAAATTCAATTGAATTCCAAAGTCTTCTGACATTTTAAAACAAATAAGATAAAGCAGAGTACCTAATTTTTTGCACACTACATTTTTGGTGAAACGCTATGGCTGCGTTTAAACGTAGAGTTGTATACTGAGGGTAAGGTGAGGTGACGGCTCCGTGGTTGGATGGTTAGAGCGCCCCTCCCTGATTTCAGGTGGCGGGGCTCTTCACAGACAGGCCGATTTATGGTGCGTCGCGTGAAATCTAGGCTAGGACTGTGGCAAGGTACAACTCCAGAATTGGGCCGTTCCTAAATACGTGCAGTATGATATTTCCAAAATTTAAGATATTCCCAGTATTGTTAAAAACCCTAAACAAAAGATCCAGCTGGTGTACGAGTATAATCAAAACTGTCTCAAATAAAAAACGCAACTAAACTACACATATAGTGTAACTTCTTGCCGCGTTATCCCCGAAGGAGTCGCATGTGGCACGTTACACCTATTTATTTTTACATGTAAGGGGGCCCGCCTTACGCCAACCACTTCATTTGAAGTGGGGTTTCCCAACTTCCGAGGGGGCTGGTACGCATTTTTTTGTGAAGGCCGAGTAAGCCTTGCCGGGATTTTATTTTAGGGTTTGAAATAAACACCGAAACGGGAAATCATTTCTGACACCCTCGGTGGGATTCGAACCCGAGCTCACGGCATGGAATGCAAGCACTCTAAAAACTGAGCTATCGACCGGAAATAGATTGCAGATATTTGTTCAGATAACGAGGATATCTTTGAGATACTTGGCTCTTTTATAAGTGCTTTTAATGTAATATATTGACTCGTCATATATCGTGATTCATCTCATCCCGTTCGAGATCTCGGTCGAAATTTTAATCGAGTTTGTGACTTTGTGTCTGAGGGTGCATGAATCATTCACGTTCATTCGTGCTACGCAGCGCGCGCGTTAACTGCCTTGACGTCAGCGCTGACGTCAGCGCTTCAGGGAGGTTTCTTTGGATATTTAGGACTTTTGAAAGAATAGACTAAATCTTATAAAATCTTGCTCCTATCGAAATTTCTCTGGGTCTGCAAGAGATCTCGAAATTGCTAATCTCGACACCAGATTTAACACGCTAGTATGGATTGCTAATCTTGGTGCATGATTGTATTCACTGCTTATAGCCTATACTCTATAGGGCAATAGGTACATGTACTTGTATGGAATGCCCAACACCGAGATTTACAATAACAGTCATTATTCGATTTTGTTTGGAATTTTTGAGAGAAAAAAATAACATTGATACAAACATTTAAATAATGGTAGGTAAATTCAATACTTAAATAATGTATGTAGGGGAATTTGAATTAGTCAATCTCAACCCTTATTATATTTGGCAATTGTTGTTGCATTTCTTTTGATGGGTAGAAGGCCTTAATATAAAAACGCAAGTTAACAAGCAAATTCGTCCTCTTACTAAATAAAATTCCTCTTGAGTAGATTGATTTAATAGTCTGTAACTTTCTGAAATAGAAGTGCTGCATCATCAACCAAGAAACAAGTATTTTTAATTGAAGCCCAATCCGAAATCACCAGCGACCACCAGAATCCTGTATATGTTGTTTACATTTAGTAAAAAAAATCTTTTTCGATCACATTATTTTCAACACGAGAATGCTTAGCGTTTCGTACGCTTCGGTTTACGTATGTTCGATGTTTACTAAAAACGTATAATGAGGCTCGTACGTCAGCTCCCTCTACGGACTACACCTTTATTTTAACAAGCGCGCTTTATGGGCTACAGCGAGGTCACAGCAGTATGACACCAACGCAAACTGACAGCGCGCCACTAAAAACCTATTTCATGGGGACAGGGTGATGCGGCGACTGTGCTTTTATATGTCAGCTAATGGCAAATTAGCCAGCGAATGTTTGACGTTTCACTAGTGTTTGCATTACACAGAAAACAACTTGGTGTAGCCGTGTAGTTTTTCCATTATTAAATGATCTCAAATGTTTTTGGAATCTCTAGGAACAGTACCCATAGTACGAGTTGCAAAACTTGAGAAATGTAAAGTTTGCGGAAAATATTAAAGAGTGATTTCTCCCAAAATCTGCCGTTTTTGTTTCTTACACTTTATGGTCTTAGCAAAAGAGTTACAGTGATGAAGAAAATCAAGTTCAAACAAACAAAAACGGCAGATTTTGGGGGAAATCACTGTTTAATAATTGCCGTAAACTTTACATTACTCAAGTTTTGCAACTCGTACTAAGGGTACAGTACTTTGGAATGCCGCGCACACACACAAATACAGCACCAGGATAATTCAATTCCGTGAAAATCTAAACAAAATCTCGAAAATCTAAAAAGCAATAATTGAATTACAAGGATTTAGAACCAAATGGATTCGACACAATAAAAAAACCTCACGGTTAAGTGAGGTCACCCTTAGTACCTACATTCTGGTTCGCTAGAGCGTCATGCAGCATACATAAAGGAGATGCGAAGAAATAGAAATGGCCTCTGATTCAGACAGACATATTCGTACGTAGGAAAGGCGATGGATAGGGGAGAGTGGAGGAGAATCTTGGATTCTGCCAAGCCCAGTCCTGAGCTGGAAGTCTCATCACCTCGGTAATTCTTACCTAACGAATATCATACAAATATTAAAGATATTACCGTGGGGAGACTTCCAGCCCTGTTGAGCTCTTGATGATGACGGTGGCGGTTTCTGATTTATATTGCCGGCGCTTTGTGATATGCATATGTAGTTATGTGAAGTTTATAAATTGCATCTTCACACATTACAAGTAGTATGCTAGTCCGCTGCCAGAAAATATGCGCTTTATTTTTGATGATTGGGGAAACCATTATGCGCTGTAATCTCTCTATCCCTGACACACTAAATGCAGCTTAGACTTCAAGTCTATTAAATTAGTTGCAAATATTACAATAATGAATATTTATGCCTCGTGAAAGTTTGCGTTTACACATGCTGCAACTGCACAAATAAAATAGTTTCCATTTTTAACTGCCTCATTAGGCGAAAATGTTCGAGCAAAAACAAAAAGAATAAAGTGAATTAAAACCATGTTTTACCATTTAATTTTTTTTTAAATAATTAAAAAATAGTTTCCTATTTTCCACGACGACATACACTAAGAATGTGTGAAATTGCTGTAGTTTAGTAGTTTATCATGAGCACTTTCTTGTAATTAGTTCACTTAAAATGAAAAGTTTCAAACAATAATATGTTTTATCCACGACTTTTCGAATGCACTTACTCGGTTTTACCTTTAAAAGGTGGCGGTATGTATCTTCATTACTTTTTATTTGAGACAGAAACCAAATCAGCAATCTGAGACATATTTAGAAAATTGTGTATATAAAATACAGAAACGATAATAATCAAATGATTTGTACTTAATTCTCTGCGTTTCCATACATTTTTCTCATTGTCGCAAAACTCCTTGATTGCCGCGTTTCATTCTATGCGCTTCATATATATACAAGAAACTCTAAGAAGGTCGTTCTAAATTTGTGTTTAATAACATGGACTAGGAATTCCTTTAATGAGTTATATAGTTATTCGAAAATCAATTTTGGATGGGCCATGTGGTTGAGCGCGAACCATTGAGATATATATTATAGAGTCGCAACCATCATACAATCAGGAAAAAAATGTCAAGCCGAAGTCCGTTGGAAACGTTTTAATGCAGATGCAAGGAGACAATCAGTTTTTATCCCGCTTCTGCATCGAATAACGCGCACTGTACTCTCAGGTTAAAACGAGATAGCAATAATTTTACGAAACACATGGCACACTTCAAACACGACAAAAAGGGTTGAGATCTCATTATTCTATGATACAGAATTCCCCTACAGTTATCCTTTATTATATTGCCCTTCGTCGTCGTCTTTCGTCGTCGAGTTTCGATTTTCAAAATCAATGCCATCACAGCAGATGAAACACATTCATGACCTATGGCAAATTAATTTTTGTATATATGCTGCAATGCTGCGAGCTTTCGCGTGTGTGTTTACAAATGTATGAAAACTTTTAGGAATAAATCTGTTTGTTCATACTAAAAATGTGTTATGTAATTACCACTTCCTAATCATTTAACCCTTTGCTTTATATAACTTGTTATACTTACTCTAAGAGAATGTACATCATGTATGTTCCAGTTACTGTAACCATAATGTTGTTTCCTTAAATCTGTTGACCAGGAATATTTACACTATCGATGTAAATAAATGTAGACGTCTGGCCGTAGTCCATAGAAGCAAATGGAACGTCCACATCATCCATCTATTGCTTGGAGGGGATAAGTAAACATCAGATTATATCTCCATATAAATACAGGTGCATGTAAACAAAAGCAGACTTCTCATTGTAGCCTCATACCACTAAGTTAACTTCAGCTTTTTCATTTGACTCTTGACTGTAAAGACATCTCTGTAATTTGTTTCTAAATAAAAAATCTTTCTGTTTTCAATTCTTTTATTGAACCCATAACAGAAAGAAATTGGTGTCAGAAGTGGGATTGCACACCTTAATAATTTTTGTATAAATTTCAGAAAAGTGCATTGAAACAAACAGAGGAAAGTGCTGCCTTGCTGTCTTGCTGCCTTGCTGCCTTGCTGCCTTGCTGTCTTGCTGTCTTGCTGTCTTGCTGCCTTACTGTCTTGCGGGTTGCTTCAAGAAAGAAAAAGAAGGAAGTTACGATGCAGTTCTGAGGACGAGTATCAACCAATTTCTTCAGTCCAGCTGGTTGGTCGTCAGCTGCAACACATCTAAATCGTATCATCACCAACAACTTCAGACGTCTCATCACTTCACTAACAATCAGCAATGAAGATCATCAGCTTCACTACGGTGTTATTGTAAATATTAACTCTTTCTCTTGTGTTTTATGTGATTGCGTATAATTAATTGTTGGTCAATTTTGAAACTTTTAAATTTCTGCTATTCTTGAAATTAATTAATTCAACATGGAAACCACCATTAGTATTGACACACTAATGAAGTTCATATCATCTTTTGATGGTGATAGGAAAAATCTATACTCATTTCTTAAAGATTGTGATTCTGCACATGAAATATGTCCAGAACCTTTAAAACCTATTCTTTTGAAATACATGATTCATAACATAGTTGGTGCGGCGAGATATACAATTGCACATTATGACTTTGTGACGTATACCGAATTCAAAAATTTTCTTATCAGTACTTATGGCGAGAACAAACATACCTCTCAGCTTGAGTTTGATCTTAGAAATTGTATACAGACTCACAATGAATCTATTCTCAATTATATTCAGCGTGTAGAACTTTGCACAAATAACTTGATAGGAGCTACGAAACTGCTAACCAATAATCAAGATGAGTTAAAGGGACGTATAAAGCAAATTGAGGAGAGTGCTCTCAATACATTTATTATGGGTTGTAGACAAAATATTTCTCTTGCGGTTCGTCTTTCAAAACCAAAATCATTATCTGAAGCAACAAATACAGCCATAGATGAGGAGAAAATGAGCAACGCTATTAAGGATAATTTAGGGAATCAACCTAACTTTTGCACAGTCTGTAGGAAGAAGGGGCATTCATTAGCCAATTGCTTCCAGAGATTTCCAAACTCCTTCTCAAGGGATCTGCCCGTTACGATAAAAAAAGAGCCTAAAATTCATCATTTTAATGGACAAAAAAATAATAATGAAAAGAAAACTTGTTATTATTGCAAAAAATTGGGCCATATTGCGAGTGAATGTAGAAAACTGAAATTTGTTAAACAACAAACCGAACAAGGAAAAGGGCAATCTAACAAATGCAATGATTTTAGAAAACCAGCTTTTCAAAATACTAGGTATTCACAAAATGATTTAAACTCGAAAGATTCCGGAACGGTCTCTGCTCCGATTCGGAATGCAAAAATGATCCAAGCAGAATATTCGCAGTAACAACTACAACGGCATATGTAGAATTGAAATATTATGAGAAAACTTTAAAACTCTTGATTGATTCTGGTGCAGACATTTCATTAGTAAAAATTGATTCTCTCTTCGAGGAAGAACCAATTACTGAAACTGAAAAATTAACGTTAAAAGGTATTAACGACTCACCGAATCCAATTAAAACAGTTGGAACTTGTAATATCTCATTTGGTTTAGGTGATTTAAAATTGAATCACACTTTTAATGTTCTTCCACCTAATGTATCTAATATTCCATTCGATGGTTTATTAGGACATGATTTCCTAGTTGGAAATGAAATCAGAGTGGATTATTGTGAAAAGGCTATTATGATTGGAAATTATAGAATTCCAATGTTGTACAAAAGTTCAGATAAAGATAATGCAAATATCTTTAAATTAAAGCCTCGAAGTGAAACAGTTGTTGAATTGATTGCGCTAAATCCAGAAATTAAAGAGGGTATTGTACCAGAAATTAAGTTGCTCCCAGATGTATATTTATCTAGGGCAATTACAACTGTTAGGAAAGATAATAAAGTATATGCGACTATTTTAAATAATAGTGAAAGATATGTTAATATTACGTCTCAAGGGATCACACTTGAACCTTTTGATAAGGATGTTAGTTTTCTATATTTTGAAAATTGTTTGAAAAATGATCCAATTAGAATAAACAAACTATGTCAACAATTGCGGTTGTCGCATTTAAATAATGAAGAAGCAGATTCGATTAGAAAACTTTGTGAAGAATATAATGATATATTTTATCTAGAAGGTGACCGTTTATCGCACACTAAAACAACATTTCATGAAATACCGATAACGTCACAGACACCAATATTTACAAAGTCATATCGGTACCCTGAGGTACATAAGGACGAGGTAAATAAACAAATTAATAAAATGCTTGAACAAGAAATAATTAAACCTTCGACCTCTCCTTGGAGTTCACCTCTTTGGGTAGTACCAAAGAAAGACGATGCTTCAGGTTTAAAGAAATGGCGGATAGTTATTGATTATCGAAAATTAAACGATATAACAGTAGGTGAAACATATCCCTTGCCAAACATCACTGAAATTCTTGAACAATTAGGACATTCAAAATATTTTACAATTCTAGACTTAGCTTCAGGGTTTCATCAAATTCCTATGCATCCAGAACATTCAAATAAAACAGCGTTTACTACTCCTCAAGGACATTTCGAATTTCTTCGTCTTCCTTTTGGATTAAAGTGCGCACCAGTAAGATTTCAACAATTAATGGATGTAGTACTCACAGGATTACAGGGAATTAAATGTTTTGTCTATCTAGATGATATTGTAGTCTACGCGGACACTATAGAAACTCATACACAAAGGTTAAAACAGATATTTGAACGTCTTGATAAACATAATTTGAAACTTCAACCAGATAAGTGCGAATTCATGCGAAGGGAAGTAGCTTACTTAGGACATATAATCACTAATGAAGGTGTTAAACCTAATCCTGAAAAGATTAAAGTAATACACAATTTTCCGATTCCAAAGAATGCAAAGGAGATTAAATCCTTCTTGGGTCTGATAGGATATTATAGGAAATTTATAAATAATTTTGCCAACTTATCAAAACCATTAACCAAATTGTTAAAATTAAATCAACAATTTATTTGGGGAAACGAACAAAATGAGGCATTTAATACGTTACGATTAAAATTAATAACAGAACCGATTTTGAAGTATCCTGATTTTTCGCAACCATTTAATCTAACTACTGATAGTTCAGATTTTGCCATTGGTGCGGTATTATCACAAGGAACAGTTCCTAATGATCTTCCAATTGCTTATGCATCCAGAACTTTAAATAAAAGTGAATCAAATTATTTTACTACAGAAAAAGAATTGTTAGCAATTGTTTGGGCATGTAAACATTTTCGACCTTATCTCTATGGTAGGAATTTCAAAATTTATACGGATCATAGACCATTAACATGGCTTTTTAATGTTAAAGATCCTGGTTCACGTCTTGTTCGCTGGCGCTTAAAGTTACAGGAATATCAGTATGAGATTCATTTTAAACAAGGTCGTTTGAACAGTAATGCAGACGCTTTGTCAAGAATAGGAATTGAAAAGGAATCAAAAATATTAATTAATAATTATGAAACCATTCAATCATATCATAATTTTTTAGAAGATCAAAATTTAAAATGTAATGTAAATCTAAATGAGATAGATAAATCATTATTTGATCAGAATGAATCAATAGCTCATTGTATATCGAATGATAAATCAATGTCTTCAGGCATTGCACTTGAAATTAAAGATATGATTAATAACTATGACGAAATATTAAAAACTGATACTTCAGTAGGACAATTACTTAAGTCCAAAACACATAAAGGAAATACAATTTATCATTTAATAACCAAGCAAAATTATTGGGAAAAACCTACATATATTTCAATTTTTCAAGCACTTTTAAGCTTGAGAACTAATCTTGAAAATAATAATGAAAAAAATATTTCACTACCTAAATTAGGAAGTGGTTTGGATAAACTTAATTTCGAAAAGATTAAAAGGATCATTCGATATATTTTTCATAATTCGGATATAAATATAACTATTTGTCACAATAAATTAATAAGTCCAAATATAGAAGACATTCCTAAAATATTAAGGGAATATCATGACTCACCTATAGGAGGTCATGCAGGATATCACAGAACCTTGAATAGAATTAAACTCAAATACAAATGGACAAATATGTGTAAAGATATAAAAATATATATTAAACAATGTGACTCTTGCAGTAGAAATAAAATCTGTAGACAGAAATTAAAACAACCGATTGAAATAACTTCCACAAGTTCAAAACCATTTGAAAGGATAGCTTTGGATATAGTAGGACCTCTGCCTTTAACTGAAAACGGTAATAAATATATTCTCACCCTACAAGATGATTTAACAAAATTCACTCAATGTTATCCTATAGCAAATCACGAAGCTAATACTATTGCAAAGGTATTTACTTCTGAATTTATTTGTAGATTTGGTATTCCAGATAAGATCATCACGGATCAAGGAAGAGATTTTACCTCAAATTTATTAAAGGATATAGCTAAATTATTCAAAATTGAACAATTACAAACAAGTGCTTATCATCCTCAAAGTAATGGTGCTTTAGAAAGAATACATGCTACTCTTGCAGATTATTTGAAACATTATGTTTCTACTGATCAGACTAATTGGGACGAATGGCTTCCATTCGCAATGTTTACTTACAACACAACACCTCACACTGCAACTAAGTATACACCATTTGAACTTATATTTGGTAATTTACCAATTTTACCTACATCTTTAACAGTTCCAAAATTTCAATATACATATGATACATTTATTGATGATTTAAAACTTAAACTTTCAAAATCTCATCAAATTGCGAGATCCAATTTAATTAAAGAAAAAGAAAACGTGCAAAATAAATATAATGTTGATAAGAAGCTCAGAACATTTAAAATTGGAGATAAAGTATATCTAACCAATAATGCTAGTAAATTGAATAGATCAAAAAAGTTAACGTCATCTTTTAATGGACCTTACGAAATAATTCAGGTACATAGTCCTTTAAATGTAACTATAAAAATAAAGAATAAAAATGTTAAAATTCACACTGACCGAATAAAGCATGCTTGATTAGATAAGTAAGATATGCTTGATTTAAATATAAGTAAGTACGTAATATCATAATTATTTGTTTTAGATTCATCTCTGCGATAAATGCACAAGGTGAAGGTAATGCATTTGCAAATCATCAGTTGAATACATCATCGGGACTTTTTTATGATTATTTGGGAAATTTAAGACTCTTCGATTCATCTTGGAAATTAATCACATTTTACGATCTCTCATTCTTGAATGATAAGATAACTCTATTCGAGAAAACGTATGCTAAGACCTTTCATTTATGCCAATATATTGGAGAAGGTTTAGATAATACAATTTGCTCCTACAAATTAAAGAGTATTGAAACCAAAATGCCAATTATACAAAATCTTGAAAGTTCTATATCACAATTAATAGGTCATCAACCTAAAAATATTAACAGACTCAAAAGAGGTTTGATAAATTTTGTTGGAAATTTGGCCAATACATTGTTTGGAATATTGGATTCAGATGATGCTGCTCATTATGACACAATAATTGAAAGTATGAAAAAAGAAGAAACAGGAATATTGCTTTTGCTCAAGGATCAAACACAAATTGTTTCTTCCACCTTAAACAATTTTAACCAAACTATTACAAATTTACACAAAAGTGAAACTTTATTTAATGATAATATTCGTAATGTCAACAAATATATCACTGAAGAAAATTTTAAAATGATACTTTAAAAATCAATGAAATGATTATTGCTCATTTTTTGTCTTTGACATTTTATCTAAATGACTTAGAGCTGGAATTAAATAATATATTAAATGCTATATTATTTGTAAATAATAACCAACTTCATCCTTCAATTATGACTCCAAGTCAATTACTGACAGAATTAAAAATCACAGAGCATAATCTACCACTTGGTTACAGTTACCCTTTCGCACTAAATATTGATAATATGCATAAAATTTATAAGATCTTGACTATAAAATTATCCTATATAAATAATAAATTAATTTTCTTAATTTCAATACCATACACGAATAATAATGAATTCAATCTTTTTCATGTAATTTCCTTACCAATTAAAGGTAAAAATGGATATATTTCCATCCAACCAACACAAAAATATTTGGCATATTCTTTATCGAAGATTCAATACTCCACATTCTCAACTTTAGATAAATGTGTTAAGGTTGAAACGAAAGAATTTATTTGTTTACAACCAAATGTTATTTACACAAGTCATACTCGACCTATATGCGAAACTGAAATGTTAAATTCAAATATTATTCCAAATTCATGCATAGTACAACAAACGGGTAATGAACTAGAATTATGGCATAAACTCGATGACAAAAATGTGTGCTTGTATATATTGTCAACGCCAACAATATTAACAATAAATTGCAACAATTCTATGAATGATTTGTATTTAACCAACATAGGAATTTTGAGTTTGAAACCTTATTGTAAAGGATTTTCCAAACAGATAATATTAAATGCAGAAAATAATTTATCTTCCAATTATACGATTATATTCCCAAAAATTGACATTTTATCTGACGATTGCTGCAATGAAGTAAAATTAAATAAATCTCAATCCATACCATTTTATTTGAATCCTATACATTATACTAATATGGGTCTAGAAGATATTAATCTGATTTCTCATAGGTTAAACACTTTCTCAAACCATGTAGACGATTTGTTAAATGAACCCAAAATTGCGAATCATATTACTAAAATGAGTATCTTTATGTATGTCACAATAGTAATAATAACAATGTTTGTTTTATATAAATTAATTTCAAAGTTATGCAAATTTTGTCGCTATAAAAATGCTAGTAATCTATTAAGCATAGAGAATGTACCTCCAGGTGCACAAGTAAATAATAATATATTTAGTATATGTTTTAAAAGAAGTCAACCAACCAATGACGATACATTTGACATGGAATTCATCACTCCTAGTAGTAGTAGTAATACACCTGCTGTTGACGAAGCGTCAACTAGTACACCATTGAGAAGAAGTGTTAGATTGTGCAGTTATAAGAAAAATAATAAATAAAATAAAATAAAATCTTTTCTAATTTTAAGGTTTGTAAAGTTCAATAACACTCATTACTTATCAATTGGTATTGACTCAATCACCTGTTATAAGCATTATGTAATAAGTTTAATCATATAATGTAATATGATAATGTAATCTCATGTAAAGAAACAACATATTCATTCATAAATAATTTATATTAATGAAAATTTTGTATTGAAGGTTATATATAATCACAAATCAATATTGACTTAAATATTTCATTCTAATTACAGCTGAAATTATCTCTAATAAACTAAGTTACTACCCTTAGTTTATTTTTACGAAGGGAGGTGTTATGTAATTACCACTTCCTAATCATTTAACCCTTTGCTTTATATAACTTGTTATACTTACTCTAAGAGAATGTACATCATGTATGTTCCAGTTACTGTAACCATAATGTTGTTTCCTTAAATCTGTTGACCAGGAATATTTACACTATCGATGTAAATAAATGTAGACGTCTGGCCGTAGTCCATAGAAGCAAATGGAACGTCCACATCATCCATCTATTGCTTGGAGGGGATAAGTAAACATCAGATTATATCTCCATATAAATACAGGTGCATGTAAACAAAAGCAGACTTCTCATTGTAGCCTCATACCACTAAGTTAACTTCAGCTTTTTCATTTGACTCTTGACTGTAAAGACATCTCTGTAATTTGTTTCTAAATAAAAAATCTTTCTGTTTTCAATTCTTTTATTGAACCCATAACAAATGTATGAAACAATATTGACATCTAGCGGCAAAACGTAACAGTTTTTTTTACATTTTCTTTTATTTCATGCAAATTAAAAATAAAAAAAAAGCCAAATAAAAATGGATTTCAATCTGTAATCTAAGTTGCAAACATATATAACATTTGAGATTCATATTACATGCATTCTCACAACCAGACACATACAAGTTCGCGCTTGCACATGCCTCATGTGAACCTACAACATAAAAACCAAATCTCAAATGGACATACACCCTGCAACTCTTGGTTAAGGTTCGGTTAAGGTTCGGTTAAGGTTCGGTTAAGTTCGGTTTAGGTTCGGTTAAGTTCGGTTAAGGTTCGGTTAAGTTCGGTTAAGGTTCGGTTAAGTTCGGTTAAGGTTCGGTTAAGTTCGGTTAAGGTTCGGTTAAGTTCGGTTAAGGTTCGGTTAAGTTCGGTTAAGGTTCGGTTAAGTTCGGTTAAGGTTCGGTTAAGTTCGGTTAAGGTTCGGTTAAGTTCGGTTAAGGTTCGGTTAAGTTCGGTTAAGGTTCGGTTAAGTTCGGTTAAGGTTCGGTTAAGTTCGGTTAAGGTTCGGTTAAGTTCGGTTAAGGTTCGGTTAAGTTCGGTTAAGGTTCGGTTAAGTTCGGTTAAGGTTCGGTTAAGTTCGGTTTAGGTTCGGTTAAGTTCGGTTAAGGTTCGGTTAAGTTCGGTTAAGGTTCGGTTAAGTTCAGTTAAGGATATATTAAAATATGCATGTCAGAATAAAATGAAATTTCCAGAATAACATTTTACATTTAACAAAGGTTTCATAAAATCTAATCTAATCTAATCTAAGTTGCAAAGATATGTTATATTGGAGATTCACATTACATGCATTCTCACAACCAGACACATACAATTTCGCGCTTGCACATGCCTCATGTGAACCTACAACATAAAAACCAAATCTCAAATGGACATACACCCTGCAACTCTTGCCGTCCTTCCCTGAGACAGGGGTGACATTGGCAAAGTGAACCATTTTTACAGCATGGGTGGTCAGCCGCATACCAACCTATAAGTCAAGGAATAAGTAAATAAAGAATTCAGATAATTGAAGTATGCTGTAGGAAAAGTTAGACTAACACTTTACTCCCCTACAATTTATAAATGTACTACATTCCTCTGGAAATATGAAAGTCATAACTCATAATACAGTATATTCAGATATATGCTCACAATATATTCTAAGCGTTCTCCGCATAGATGTTCCAAAGTTGTTTTTTTCTCGGCGGGCAAACATGACACTTTTACGTAATTTTACTCCAGTTCGTCTTCAACCAGCAACCCGGTAGTATAAAACCTTATGTCTATGTTAAATGTGTGAAATTAATGAAAATAGATTTAAGAAAAACTTTTTTTTTACAAAAATAAATTATATCACACGTAATATTTTTAAAATTGCAAACAGTTCATGAGTCGATAAACATCGATTGAAACACAAAATGTAGCTCATACGTTGTTTCGTATTTTCATTAATATTTTTTCCCCTACTTGTAGGGGAAAAATATGAAGCTCTACTTATGCGTTCGATATGTCGGGCTGACTTCACAGCGACGAAATTTTTAAAGTTAAACAATTGTTTTAATAATTAATTTGTGCTAGGATTTTATATATTTTTAATTTGTGCATGTAGTATAATTGATCAAGTTCACAAACAAAGGTGTTTGAAAACTCCAATCACAATATTTAGCCATTTATAGCAGTATGTATTAGCACCTGTCTCGTCCGCTCGCTGAGTAAGTCTGCGTGAGACTGGCGGGCCGTTTTTCTCGAGTACGATTTTTGACCTACTGCAGGGTGCTACGTGTTTCGAGAAATGTTACTTCTCTAGTATATATACCTCAATGGCGCGAACAGAAATATTTTTCATTTAAAATAACATTTTGGCAAATACACACAGCGTGAGTATTTCGTAATAGGCAAAGCATTTACGCACATGATCGCGCTCTATAATCTACGTTATACTAATATTTAAGATTCATATTGAATGCATGCCTACAAGCAGACACGTGTAAGTTCACGTTTACACATGTCGCATGTGTAACTACTGTAAGTGCAGCTGTAAGTGCAGCGTTATTTGAAAGGATATAGAATAAACGCACTTAAAAATAACTTAAATTCATTAGATTGTTAACGCTATGGCCAAGCTGGTAAAGACGGTAACTTTGACTAGCGTGTTTGCAATAAAAACGACGCTGGTTAGACCCCATAGTGATAACTTTGACCCTGTTTTAACAGATGCCATTGTGTAATTATTGATGAGTTGTACATAAAAATAAAAAATAAGATGAATTCTTAATTGAAAATGATGAATTTCTGGACAGGCAACAATAGGTTAGTGGATTGCATTACTCGTCACGACTGCACTCAGCATAAGTGTGAACTTAGAACTTTTGTCTCGGCGGGCGAACGACTGCGGTCTAATCTAATCTAATCTAAGTTGCAAAGATATGTAACATTGGGGATTCACATTACATGCATTCTCACAAGCAGACACGTACCAGTTCGCGCTTGCACATGCCTACATGCACATTAACTACATTGGCTTCGTTTTCCTGAGAGGGTGGTCTACCGTGTGTGTTTGATGGTATTTAAAGCTCTTAATGGTTTGGCTCCATCATATCTGGCAGACATGTTTTCCCCCGTTGAGGTGAGTGTGAGGGGGCGGACGCTTAGGTCAGCAGGGTGTCGAGCTGTCAGGTTGATGCAGCCTCGCCGTCAAATATGCACTAATTTTGGGGATCGCGCTTTCCGGTTTGCGGGACCAATGGAGTGGAACAGACTGCCACCCGGAGTGAGGGTTTCGAAATCTGTTGGCATTTTTAAGGGATCACTCAAACAGCACCTTTTTAAAATATCTCATTCATGATTAGGAGGGCCCTTGAGGTGTGACACACACAAAAACGGCGCTCTTTTGTCATGTATTAATTAAATAAAAATAAATTATCCTCATATATATATATATGCCGCATGCGAACCTACAACATAAAAACCAAATCTCAAATGGGCATACACCCTGCAACTCTTGCCGAGCTTCCCTGAAACAGAGCCCTTGGCATAATAACAGAATATTCCCTAGAAACCCGGCCGAGAGATGTGACAATTTTGTAAATATTAAGGCATGTGCGGACATTAATTACAGCAATATGTTTCAATGTAATTTGTTCGTGTTATAGCTCAAAGAGATTTTTCTGATGGTATAGCACAGCGACTGTGGACCTATACTACATGTGACCGAAATGTCGGTGACCGAAAATCCATGTGTACGAACTGTCGTGGGACCGATGTGTCTGTGGACGAGTTATCTGTGCCCGAATTGTCTTTAACCGAAATATCGTTGAGCAAAGAGTCGTGTGTACTGTCGCGTGACCGATCTGTCCATGGATGAGCCCATTGGACCGGTCCGTAGTCCGTAGTGGCAACACTTCGCACTCGTAAATGGAAGGTTGTGGATTCGGATCCCGGCGGAGAACAAAAATATACCATTTATATTTCGAATGTGCTCTTCGCTGAGTTGAAAAATTCATAAACCTTTACCAAAGACCGTTCACTGAAAGGTCCATCCAACCTTAGGGACCGTCCATAAATTACGTCATCGATTTTGGCCGATTTTCGACCCCCCCCCCCTTACAATCTTCCTATAGTCATTATCTAATAACCCCCTCCCCCTATTGCTGTAATAATGGATGAGCTTAATAATTAATAATGTTATATAACTCACATAATATTTTGTACATTTTGTAGAAATTGGTATTTACAAGAACGACGTCACTTTTGGTACTCGTACATCATTTGCCATCATCCGCAGACCAGACTCCCCCCCCCCCCCTTAATGCAAATGACGTAATAAATGGACAGCCCCTTACAACTACTGGGTCTTGCTTGAGAATTGGCGCTTTCTAGAGCGACGACCAAGCTCGCAGAGGGCTCTTGAGGTGTGATACACACAAAAACAGCGCTCACCAAATAAATCATCCTAATATTATATTATTATTATTATGAGCTATCTGTGGACAAGACGAAAGAGACAAGTACGAAACCTCCTGAGAGCCAAAAAACGCTTGCATCATAAGCGGCTGATGGAGAAGCTTGAGAGTGACAATAGGGATGGAAGGAACTCTAGGAAATTCTTTGATTCCGTCAGAAAGGCGAAGTGTGGATCTCAACAGCGTAGTAGCCAGATAATGGATGAACAGGGAAACATCATTGCTGATCGAGATCAAATACTTGACGTGTGGAAGAATCATTTCACTGGATTGCTGCGAGGTGAGAGTCCGGATAATCCTTTGCAACCATCTAGAGTTCTCACGGTGGAACCCGAAGTTCCTCCACCAAGTCGAGATGAGGTAGTACAGGCAATTAAGAGTTTAAAGAAGTCAAGAGCTCCTGGAAACGATGATATCCCTGCTGAGTTACTGAAATGTGGCGGAGAAGCCTTAGAAAATGCTCTGTGGGGTCTTTATCAGGATGTTTGGAAACATGAGGTACTCCCAGATAGCTGGAAAGTTGCACTATTGTGTCCAATACATAAAAAAGGAGACAAAATGCTATGCTCTAATTATAGAGGTATCTCACTTCTTCCAGCGGCATACAAAATATTGTCTAATATTCTGGTAAGAAGAATTATGCCATATGCTGAATGTGCTCTTGGAGAGTACCAAGCAGGTTTCAGAAGGAATCGGAGCACAACCGACCAGATTTTTTCATTGAGGCAAATATTAGAGAAGAAGTGGGAATATGCTCAAGAAACTCATTGCCTTTTTGTCGACTTCAAGACTGCTTATGACTCAGTGCATCGTTTGGGGCTGTGGAGCGTTTTACGAGACTATGGAATTCCTGGAAAACTCATCAAACTGGTTCAGATATCCATAGAAAATTCAAGAGCTCAAATACTGCTGCAGGGACAGGTCTCGGATCCCTTTGAGATCAGTTCAGGCCTAAAGCAGGGTGACGCCCTTTCTCCATTGCTCTTCAACCTAGCCTTAGAAAAGGTCGTGAGAGAAACCAAACCTGTGTATGGTGAAATCACCATAGGAAGTACCATTAGGCTGCTGGGATATGCGGATGATGTGGTGCTTCTGAGAGAGAACGCTGCACAGCTCCGGGCGCTCTTCTTACCAATGGAGAGAATGGCAAGGAGGATAGGATTGAACTTGCCTGTGGCGCGGCGGGATATTCAAGAAGATTTGAATGTAGATAATTACAAGTTTAAGAACTGCAATTCATTCAAATACTTGGGTACCCTTATAAATGACAAAAATATCCTATCCTCAGAATTACATGCCCGAATTCACTCCGGCAATAATGCTTTTTTTGGACTTAGAGGTCTATTGTGCTCAAAATGGCTATCCCGCTCCACAAAATTCAAGATTTACACTTCCATTGTTCGGCCAGTTGTGTTGTACGGATGCGAAGCCTGGAGTCTGACTCAAAAACAAGAAAAATCTCTCCAGGTCTTTGAGAACAAAATGCTTCGTCGCATTCTCGGACCTGTATTTGAAGATGACAGGTGGCGTATTCGGACCAACGCGGAGCTGATGTCCGTGTTTCAAGATGCAAACATAGTGTCGGTAATGAAATCAAGAAGACTCCAGTGGGCCGGACATGTAGCACGTGCAGAGGACTCCAGGATCATCAGAGCAGTCTTGGATGGTGTCCCCTCAGGTGTTAGACCACTCGGACGTCCCAGGATGCGGTGGGCAGACAACGTTGAAGCCGACGCCGAAGTTCTGGGAGTGAGGGGACCATGGAGGGAAGCTGCACAAGACAGAGAGTCCTGGAGGATTGTGGTGCGGGAGGCCCTGAGCCTTCAAGGCTTATGAGCCGAAGAGAGTAAAGTAAGTAAGTATGAGCTATCTGTGGACGAGTTATCTTTGACCAATATAAGTGGTGATACTGGTCCTTGAGCTGTGACTCACGCAGCAGTTGTGCGCTAATTCTATCTCAGATCGTCGCTACATCATCGGTAGAGATTCACTCCCTAAATAAAGTTGTAGAGGCGTGCGAAATCTAAATCGGTAAAGCTATTATCAGAAGAGTGGGCGACCGAAAGTTCGGCGCATTCAAGAGAGCTGTGCGTCCATACTCAAGCGTAGCGTTCAATGGAAAATTGTAAAATTTTATTAGAAATAAACTTTTCCCGTATCGGTGTTTATTTCAAAACAAAATAAAAAAAACCCGGCAAGATTTACTCAGACTTCACGGCGAAGAGGATCCTGGATTAAGCCAAAGCCCACCTAGGGCTGTCGGGCTTATGATCTAATATAATCTAAGTTGCAAAGATATGTTACATTAAAAGGATTCACATAATATGCATTTTCACAAGCAGACACGTATAAGTTCGCGCTTAAAACATGCCGCCTGTGATTTACATATAAAAACCCAAATCTCAATTGAACATAGGTACACCCTGCATCTATTACTGATCTACCCTAGTGAACCATTTTCTACAGCATGATGGTCAGCCGCATACCATAAGGGCTATAGGTCAAGGAGCATACACATGATGATGGTTAAAAATAACAATAAATAAATTCTTAAAGTGTATATTTGCGCAGTATTTTCAACCGGTGAAAGTAAGTTATAGTTAATGATTACTTATGAAAAATATGTGATACACGAGAATCAGTAAATCCAGCCACACAAAAAGGGCGTCTCCTGAAGAAGTTGGCTAAGACGCCAAAGAAACGTTGGGAATAATGAAAGCTCTCCTACAACGGTTCGGTTAATATTCGAAATGCTGTAAGGAAGTTAACTTTAATTAGAACGCTTTCAATAATTAAATTTTTTTTATATAATCATATTAAAAAATAAGAATAAATTATCACAAAATCATCACGTTTTATTGATTTGTTAATATTTCTTATTTTTAGCGTTTATTAGGAAATGTAGTCATTAATCAGAAAGGAGAGAAATAAAAAAAGAAGCGTCCGACATGACATAGCACGCGACGTCAAAACACGACTTGAATTTTTTTCCAATTTTCATTAAAACTCTGAAGGGCGTCCATTTTTCATTTTTTTCATTTTTTCCTCACAAATCGAAGCAGGCACAACCTATCTATAATCTCGCACAACCTATCTATAGTCTGGCACAACCTATCTATAATCTGGCACAACTTATCTACAATCTGGCATAACCTATCTACAATCTGGCACAACCTATCTACAATCTGGCACAACCACCTATAATCTGGCACAACCTATCTATAATCTTGCACAACTTATCTATAATCTGGCACAACCTATCTATAATCTGACACAACCTATCTTTAAACTGGCACAACCTATCTACAATCTGGCACAACCTATCTATAATCGACAAAAATCTGGCGTTTTTTTGTCATAAAAATTTCGGCGTAAAAACATAGAAAAATAAATGTTGGCAGTTGGCATATTATTGCGACTTAGATTACAGACTCTTCAATAATTTTGATTTTTTATTATCTTTCTGGGATGATGAGATCCCACGAAAGAATATACCTACATTTAAAAAAATCTTAAAAGGCCGTACAAGACAAAAAAGCTGTGACATCACATCGTAGGATTACTAGGGAACAGGCCTAACATTCCGGCATTTGCAAACGGCATCCAGAGTAGGTAAGAGTTGCAAAACATGAGTAAAGTAAAGTTTATTAATTATTAAGTATTAAAGAATGGTTTTCTCCCAAATCTGCCTTTTTATTTGTTTGAGCTTGATTTTCTTCATCACTGTAACTCTTTTGCTAAGACCACAAAGTGTAAGAAACAAAAACGGCAGATTTTGGGAGAAATCCCTCTTTAATAGTTTCGTACACTTTACTTTACTCAAGTTTTGCAATTCGTAGAACTTTCCGAGTATATTTTTATTTAAAAATATTGTATGATTAAAAAATCGCAAAAAATGATTCTTAATCCCAAAAATTATTACATTTAGATGATTCAGCTACAAAAGAAAGAGTTTGACGTAATTTTAGTGGGTTCATTTTAATTTTGGTATCACACGAGATGTTTTTTTAATGTAATTTATGTCACTGGAGACTAAAAGACACATGGCAGCAAAGTCCACCCACGATTTCTTTACTTCACACAGTTCCGCGTTGTCCCAAAATGAATTTGTAACATTCCTGAGAATCCTAACCTAACAACTATAATTATTAAAAGAAAATCTAAACTGTTGTTGAAGATAAACATAACAGGCATTTGGGTTTTCAAAAAAATTGACTCGTTGACATAATGATGTAATATTGTTGTGTTAAATGGGTAGGTAAAAAGAATGTTCCAAATTTAAAAATTCCGTTTGAATTATGTTCCATAGAAAATAGACAATATTGCAAATTAAAAAAAGACAAATTAGTTTTTACTGCGCTAAACAGGTAGGTATAACAAACATTCGAAATTTGAAAATTCAATTTGAAAGAAAGTAAGGTTTCCGTAGAAACCATAGATCAAAATGTCATTGCACAATAGGCTAATCGTGCTTTACATTTTTCAGCCTACTCGTGACCAAATAAATTTAATACCTATCAATGGCATGGCATTTTAGTACCCTTTAATTTATTTTTAATGCATACAATAATCGTAATACTGAATATTAGTAGTGTTTTATGAGAAGTCAACAAAGTATTTATAAAGTAGGTACATAAAATTAATAATTCTCTATTATTATGCGTATGGTAGTAGAAATTGTGTTTTATTAGATTTTTTTTTTAATTGAAGCTAAATGCATATTACATAAAAAAATCTAGTAATTGTCCAGATGTTTGAATATAGTCCAGCCAACGAGAAACAAAAACATATTACCCATAGTTCTTGGATTAAAGTATCTTTGTATAATCTAAGCTGCGAGGATATGTAAATGATTAACACTCCATGCATAGACATACGCAGGCATATGCAAGTTTGCGCTTACATATAATCTATAATCTATAATCTAAGTTGCAAGGATATATTCATTTAAAGCTCTCAGATGTATGCCCACAAACCAACAAGTGTAGTTCGCGCTTACAAATGCTGAATGTGTACTTACAAATAAAATCCAAACCTCAAATGAACATAAGCCCCACAACTTTTGCCGACCTTCCCTGAAACAGGGGTGACATTGGCAAAGTGAACCATTTTTTACAGTATGGGTGGTCAGCCTCATACCAACCTATAAGTCAAGGAATATGAATAATAAATTACATTTAAATATAAAAAAGAACAAAACCTTACAAAGAAATCTATACAAAAAAAGTAAAAAATTTCCTATGCAAAAAAAAATGTAGCAAATGAATACACCAACATTAGAAATCAACATTGCAGATTAGCCGCCACTTCTTCCTGTCCTTGCATACTTCTTTCATTTCATCCAGAGTCATAACCTTTTTCATACAAGTCCTCCTTTTATTATGACTCTGGATATCCCATTCATTCGCTATTTCTGAAATTTGATCCTTCCATACTTTTCTCGGTCTTCCTCTACCACGACATCCATCATATATATACTGCATTCATATATATTCATCATATATATTCCACATATGCTGCATATATATACTCAAACCGCCTATTCATGAAACAGGGATGGCATTGTGAACCATTATTCTTGTAGTATTAGTACCGTATACATATATTTTTAAATTTAATACAAATAATAATAATAACATCTTTATTACAGCTTGGTGACGCGGAGGGTACAATACGTGACCAGCCACATTAAAAAAAACATTGATCGAAAAAAACATACAAAATAGAAAATAGAAACAGATGACAGCGGGGAGATGTAGAGAGCGTTGTGTCTGAAAACCCTATGCTAATGGTTTAACAAAAGCATCAAATCCCTGTTGTGAGCTGCATCATCTCAGTCTCAGTGGTGTATCCTTGTAAGCCTCAGCATTTTATTATCTGTTTTCACAGTTCTCTCATTTCAAATGAAGTCAAAGGCCAAAGTCATAAGAAATCTACCAATAGTCATTTAACTTGGTTTCTCTAAATTACTTTATTGATTTTTTTATTTAATTTTTATACCAGAGTTACAAACGAGCATACAATATGATTTAATTTTTTTAGCGGCAACCATTAATTGATTTCATATGGATAAACATTAAAACCTACACTTGATTATATTTGATTCATTCAATAAGAGTGCGTTAAGTTTGTCCTTTTCATTCAGTATAGAGTCGTCCAAATTTTTATTAAATATCTTGGTCCGGTCGATACTTCAGTTGGTAGAGTGCTTGCATTCAATGTCGCGAGCTCGGGGTCGAATCCCACCGAGGGTGTCAGAAATGATTTCCCGTTTCGGTGTTTATTTCAAATCTCAAAATAAAATACCGGCAAGGTTTACTCACACAAGAAATGAGTACCAGCCCCATCGGGAGCAGGGAAAACCCCACTTCAATTTAAGTGGTTGGCGTAAGGCTGGCCCCCTTACCTGTAAAACAAAAAAAGGTTCCACTCGGCACATGCGAAACCCTTCGGGGATAACGCGGCAAGAAGTAGCACTATATGTTTAGCTTAGTTGGGTTGCGTCTCGAAAGTGCGACCAAAGGTAAGTTTTTCGTTAGTAGGACTACTCGCAGCTAGATATTATTTTAAGTATCGGCAATACAGAAAAGATCATAAATGAGTTATTGCTGGACGCATATCATGATGACCACAGACGACTAAGAGTACTACTGTTATTAAAATTTATTGTAGAGCTTCCTCTTCAGCATTTTATTGCCATTGATGATCTAAGAATAATTAATTTAGTATCGCAGCCGTTCATAATGGACTTTAGAACTTTTTCTCGGCGACCAAACGTCACACTTGCGTGGGGACAAACTGCCTTAGCAACCAACAATAAAATATTTGTATTCATTTTCCCTCCTGACGTCATAAAATTTTCCATGTCAATCTTGTGCTGAATCCATGGTAGAAATTCCTCATTTTTAAGTTGGCATGAGGCTAATCCCCTGAGGCGAGCATCCCGTACGAAAAATATATCTAAGACAACATATTATGGTAAAATGCATTTATTTAACTTTAAACATTGAAATTTGTGCTTTTCTTTGAGTCACTATCGGTCCGGTCGATAGTTCAGTGAACAAAATGATTGCATTCCTTGCCAGAGGGCTAAAGTTCGATCCCCACAGAGGTCGTCAAAACTGATTTCTTGTTTCCGTGTTTATTTAAAACTCAAATCTGGCAAAGTTTACTCAGCCTTCAGAAGAAATGAGAAAAAGTCCCCTCGGGAGCTAGAAAACACCCAGTGCAAGTGAAGTGTTTGGCGTAAGATCGGCCCGCTTACCTGTGAAAATAAATAATTTTCACACGCTTTCGCAGCTTCATTACGTATTTTTGCTAAGACCAGTGTACGGTGAATACAAATAATTTTGGATATTCCCACTCCAATCTCTAAATCAAAAATTTAATTTCAAAGTTTGCAAAAAATCTGATTTGTGATTTTAAATTTATGTGGGAGAGAAAATTTATGAGAATTTTCTTTTATAATACCAAGAGTATATTTTCTTTATTTTTTTTAAAGATTTGGAAAGTCGATCTTGGCTGAATTAAATCATTTTAATTTATTAGAAATCCTGAAACGTTTTCCATTAATCTTTTTAACAGATGTTGTGGTTTAATGTCGACGTTTATTGATAGCTATCAAGATTTTAACGACGCCATTTTTTTTAGATCGACACCTGATGTGTTTATAAACGTGACAAAATGCCAAATGAAATAGGCGTATTTAAAATCTATGAGTAATTTTCTAAAATATATTAACATCCGACTTTTAAAATTCACACTGAGAGCCCGTTCCCACTTGTCGGGTGTCAGATCCGTATATTCATCGGAGGTTCCAGTTGCAGAACATTTCGGACAAAATCGGTTTCCGACGAGTGTGAATAGCTCCATACATAATGTTCTGCCACTGGAATCTCCGATGAATATATGGATCCGACACCCGACAAGTGGGAACGGGCTCTTACGATAACTAATTCACTTCGGCGATAATTTCTCAGGCAAGCCCCATTTGCTGTACAAAATGATAAACTTACAATGCAACTGGTCTTTGATGAAGCTAAGTAGATGCAGTTTTCAACCAAGCGAAGAGCAAACGCAACTTATCTGCAAATAAAGTGCAACTTCTCTCCGCGTTGTACCTAAAGCGATCGCATGTGACGGGTGTCACCTATTTATTTTCGTACGTAACAAGGCATGTATTACGCCAATCACTTCATTTCAAATGGGGGATTCCCTACTCCCGAAGGGGATGGTTTTCCTTTATTGAGAGCTTTGCCTTTATGATTTTGGGTTTGAAATACAGGAGATACCTGACGGCCAGCGTCTGTCTACCAGGTCGCCCTCCCAAAAGATGGAAGAACAGCTGGTCTTCTGCATCACAGAAGGGAGTTCCACAATAAACAGATCCTAGATCTATAACAAGAGGAAAAAAAAGAAAAGGTTTGAAATACGCACTGAAACGGCAAATCATTTCTGTTACCCTTGGTGATGATAAAACCTTAGCTCTGTGTCACTGAACTCAAGCGCTCTACCAACTGAGCTATCGCCGGAAAATATAAATCAAGTGAAACTAAATTAATATGCTCAATTTCTTGACAGACAAGGTTTTCTTTTTTCACAGTTCTACTCGTCTATTCCTCAACCACACCTCGTTCCTTCATTCTCCTTCATACCTCCACACCTTTACTTCCACTAAAAAATAATCCCTTAAAACTCAATCTAGCATGTATTGAAGCTGAAATAGCACCTCTAGGGAGTACCTTAGTTTCCATATATTTTTCGATGATACGTTTGAGTTTAGACTTGTAGTTATACATTAGGGGTAGGTGGTTTTGGCGCAATCGGGGTAAACATGCGCCGGTTTTGGGCTCGCCTGATAAAGGCCCTGCCCTTTGAGCAAATAGGCCTTCGTTCCAAGGTTTTACATTCTTCTTCGTCACTAGTATAATGTACATTATTTTTAGATGGGGCGATGAAGTCATTCCCTTAAATTGTTTTGTGGTTTGGTTCACGATTTGGTGCTGGATTTGGTCGATGAGCGATCTAAGATGGTGCATGCCTAGTTTCTACAATAGAAAACAACAGTTTTTTTTTTAATTCTTCGTTGGTTTTTAGACTTGCTGGTTTGTTTCGAGTAGCCTATCTTCTCTGATGTTGACTGCCAGTTTCAACGACGGCGACGTTGGAAAATTATTGAATTTGGAACCGTTCTCTCGGCGAGCAAATGTCAGTCTTGTATGGCACTGCCGTCCATAGCAACCAATAAAAAATATTTGTATGGCTTTTCGCCTTTTCCCTAGCGATCCGGACGGGTCTATAATATATAATCTAAGTTGCAAAGATTTATTACATTTAAGATTTACATAAAACGTATTTCCCCGCATGTGAATCTTCAATATAAAACCCAATCTCAAATGAACATAGCCCCTGCAACTCTTGCCGACCTTCCCTTAAACAGGGGTGACAACAAAATATTGTCTAGATGTCAATTCACGTGCGTCATTATTATTTTTTAAAATATGGTTCAGATTAAAAGCAATGTTTTATATCTACGTTAGGTATGTATGTAACTACATATGTATGAACCCATTGAAAAAATCGAGAACGCACGTTTGTTTTAATCTATAATCTAAGTTGCACAAATATATTGACTTCTAGGGCTTAAGTTTATTAATGCGCGCCAACAAGCAGACAAGTGCGCGCTTACACTTGCTGCATGTGTACAAAATAAACCAAAGTACACATGAAAATAAACATTGAAACTCCTGTCGCTTTTCCTTGAAATCGGGGAGGAATAGTGAAGTCAGATTTTCCACATAATATTTTGTAACGTCTGTACCTCATTGCGTATACATAAAAACTCAACCGCCGCGTAACCGTAGGAAGCAGAATAATGTATGAAAGATATAAAAACGCCTGTTGTGAATTTTTTCTATTCATGCAATAGTTGAGTATCTACACGATGTTTTACACTCGGGGTACTGATATCGCTTACGCATTAATATTTGGAGTGAGCTTTTAGGCGGAATGCGTCACTAAATCTAATTATAGAGATTCCGAGGAATGATCTAAGCTGTGAAGGGCCGCTCACATACACACACACATACATACAGACGCATGCACCATCAATCACTCGCCCGATATATGGAGCGATCACGATGGTTCCACTTCAATGATTCCATATTGAACTGAGCCAGTGTGGACAAGAGCAGTACCTACATCAAATAAAAGGGTAATTTCACATTTTTATTTTATTCCATAAAATGATAGACTCCCTTTTAAAAAATGCATCTGCGTTGTTTAAAAATTAATATCTGGCTTAGTTTTTAAATTATAGCTCTGTAAAATTCGCCCATTTTCGATTTCCGGTAAAACAGGACATTTTTTTTATTTAGGCGGATGTGACGTCGATGGATCTCAGGATCTATGGAGTGTACCGTTAGACCTTCGAGGACTGTTGGATGCATCTACGTCATTTTGACGTCACAGCGTGGCTAGTCGGCCCCGCTGCGTTTTGGTGGGATTCAAATTCTCGACATTTTATTTTTGAAAATTATCAATATGATATAAACTTTGACTTATAGGTTGGTATGAGGCTGACCACCCATACTGTAAAAATGGTTCACTTTGCCAATGTCACCCCTGTGTCAGGGAAGGTCGGCAAAAGTTGTGGGGCTTATGCTCATTTGAGGTTTGGATTTTATTTGTAAGTACACATTCAGTATTTGTAAGCGCGAACTACACGCGTTGGTTTGTGGGCATACATCTGAGAGCTTTAAATGAATATATCCCTGCAACTTAGATTATTATTAAATTACAGAAAAATGATACCTTCATTTTTACTACTTAAAAAGTATATGGTTATGATCCTTGAAATGTACTCTACACAACCATAGTATTTTAAACCGTTTTCCCCACTACTGCAATAACCAGAATACAACAACAAAAACACACAGATATTACTACAGCAGCTCTGTCGCAATTACATAAGAGTAGGCCAGAGCCTTTGCGGAATAGACTATACTTTTTCCTATCTCAGATCAACTAATATTTTGTAACGAGTGTATGGTAGTAATATTAGTGCATACGTGATCCTTATTGCACGCTGTTGGAACAATGCTGTGGTATTGGAATCATCCACTACAACAGTCGAGAAACGTCCGTATGAACGTATACAAATGTAAGCCAATTGTGTGCAGGTCAGAGTGTCGATTGGAACACTGAGCCGTGTCGGAAGTCAGTAGGGTATGGAAATGTATGGTAGCTTTCACACAGTTTGTCCGGTAATCCGTAAACAGAGTTGCAGGATGCGCTATGTTTGAAAAGGAGATTGTAGTTTTATATCCAGATGCTTTAATAGGTCAATGTCAGTGTTTGTTTTTGCTTTGTGGATCAAACTGACAGTTTGAATTGTGGAGACCATAGACAATTAGTTTCATCGTATCATTCATTCCATTCGCGGGCAGGATCGGAAGCCGCGTGGCCTTGGAGCATGTGGGTGGGACCACTGATTTGTGTTTACACCGTGTAAACAATGTTGAACCAACATTTGTTTATTGCGTAAGTAGATTAAAACCAACTTTAGAGAAAATGGAAAACGGAGAAAAGTACGACTTTGAACAAATTGGTGAAAATATGAAAAAAATGAGATATACAGAGTGAATATAAAAAATGGAATGTATGAAAAATCGAATCTAATCTAATCTAAGTTGCTAAGACATGTATTCACATTATATGTATTTTCAAAAGCAAACACGTATAAGTTCGCGCTTGTACATGCCGAATGTGAATCTACAACACTTTCTCTCAGAGTCAGTCACCCCTCCACTGACCCACGCACTGTATATCCATCCCATCCGGGGATGTGTCACAGGACTCGCTAAAACATAAAAACCCAAACCTCATATGTACATACACTCTGCAACTCTTGCCGACCTTCTCTGAAACAGGGGTGACATTGGGAAAGTGAAACACATACCAACGTATAAGTCAAGGAACATACACAAGTTACATTATTAAAAGTGATGAATAATGGAAGCAATTCTGCAGAGGCTCTCGCCACCCCTAGCGGAATGGCGACATAGTTACAGCCATCCATGTCATTGCCAGCACGGCATCTCAAATGCTACTGACGCCCTGTGTCCGTAATTAAATTGTTTCCCTAATTACAACTAAGTAGGTACGCCTATTTAATACTGTGAACGAGTGCTATGCACTGCGGATAATGCTACCATTCTACCCAGCTGGTCGGTAGTCTAGTCTAATGTGTAAATCAGTGACTTTAGAACTGTGGGAAATGGTACAAAAAACTGAAAAGCTGTGACATCAATGCAAATGATTGAAAAATATAAATGAATTAAGAACAATCAATTTATTTTTACTAAAATTCTCGAGTTGACGGCAATCAATTCAGAAAGAATCTCTCAAGCTGCAAAAAAGTTATTTATGCCACTGCCTAGTAATGCTAGTCTTTGTAACACGAGTGCTAGTTTGTGCCATGAGGCGCAGCCGAATGGCACAATATACAGCAAAAGTGTTACAAAGACTAATTACGTGCAGTGGCATACAATACTTTTTCTACGACCATGAAATAAATAACAAAATAGTAAATAATAGTCATTATAATGTACTCGTCCATTTGAAGTAATTAATACCCCACCTTTGTCAAACCGTGTAATTTATCATTCCCCTCGATTATCTAATCGAATCTGCAAATATATATTACATTTGGGATTCATTTTAACTTTATGCCCACAAGCAGACACATATAAGGTTGCGCTTATACATGCCGCATATAAGGGTTAATATTCAAACCCAAAACTCAAATAAACATAAGCCCTGCAACCACTGAAGCAGGGGTGTCATTGGCAAAGTGAACCAAGTTTTTACAGCATAGATGGTCAACTTCATACCGACCTATTAGCCAAGTAACTGTTTAAGTTTGTTTTTTTTTTGCGGTGCAAATATTTTGCATTATTTACTTTCAAGCCTTCTGTTTTCCTTCGAAAAAAGGAAAGCTACAATTTGGAGTATTTTGATAAATAAAATTGATGAATTACTACACTATTAACAATTTTTTTTTGACTCTACACATAAAATATATTAATTTTCATTTGAACAAAGATTGAACATAGTGTGGAGGACCTATCAATGAATTGAAAATATTCATGTAATGGCTGACGTTTAAACGTGGTTGCTATGGAAACGGCCAATAATAGTTTGTTATCGGTCGCTTAGAAGGATAGCCTCATACAAGATTGATATACTCGAAATTCAAAAATGGTTCCATTTCTGACAATGCGCATGCGCACATTTTCATTTCAACACCGTTATCAGTTGCGTAATGTAACATTACGCAACGGGTGTGGAAATGTATAGCATTGTGATTGCGTTAGCCGTTTTGTAATAAGTAAATTACCAAATGGGAGTAGAAAAAGATAGTTGCAATATTTTGCTACCCATACACAAAAAGCGTTTTTTTAATCGATTTACTTTAATGGTCCCATGAAGTGAAAAACTTTAACAGTCGCATTTACAGCATGTGATGCGTATTACATTGGTGATCAAGCAAGCCCATCAAACATACCTACATTCAGATGGACAAGTCATCGTACACAAAGCTCTGCTATTGATAACTACTGCACAAAGCGCCATTAACAAGTAATTAACTAGGGACCGAGGTTTGCGCCCTGACGAACACCAACAGAAGGCTCTTGGAAACATGTAAGGCAAGCCGCTAATCTGAGAGAGCGGCGCCTGCGTGATTGTGGTATGGTTGAGCAATTTACAAATAGCATTAGGTGGATCAGAACGGGTTCACAAAGCCCTAATGCATGGGAGGTATTAGTATAACACAAAAAACTAAAACTTCACTTATATTTTCATCGTAGGATTTGAGTTCCCGATTTCACAAGCAGGCAGGAACTTTTACGGTCCCAAAGTCAAAGTGATTTTCTTGTGTGGATAATTTTGTGTATAATTGATTGGATACCAGTCCAGGTTGATGAGCTCCATTCATTAATCCCTCTTCCTCGCATTTCAGAAAGGGAAACTCGTAGAACGAGTCTCATTCATCCCTTTGCAGTCGATCTCAAAACTATGAGAACTTGGTGTTTTAATAACTCATTCCTTTGCCAAACTGCCCGTTTATGGAATGATCTACCAGTATCTATGTTATCTTCCCAATTGAATCCGATTTTATTCAAAACCAACATCAATCGCCACTTCCTTACAGAGCCTCACGACAGGAGCAACAATTCAAGCAACACCTCTGCGGCACCTTCTAGGGGGACATAGACCTCCAAGACTTTCAAGAATTGGGGAGCCTCCAGCCCCGGATTCCTAAGAAAAAGGGTTATGCTCAGCATATTCCAAACACCCAGTTGGTATTCAACCTTTATAAGAATGCAAAGGATGGGGTGGTCGGGATATGTTCAGAGGATGACAGGCACTCGGATTCCTAAACAATAATTACTGAACACGCAGGAGGACAGCGGAGAGTGGGAAGGCCCAGACTGAAAAGGAGAGGGATGCAGCTCAGCTCCTGCAGATTCTTCTTCTTCTTTTACGCGCCAATTCTATCGAAGATCGGCGATCATCATGGCTATTTTGACTTTGGATGCTGCGGCTCGAAACAGGGACTTGGTGCTTCTGCCGAACCACTGTCACAGGTTTTTCAGCCACGATGTCCTTTGGCGTCCCTGAGATCTTCTCCCCTCAGTCTTACCCTGTATGATAACATAAAGGAGACGGTATTTCTCATTTCTCAAAATGTGACTGAAGTACATCAGTTTTCTCTGCTTAATGGTAGGCAGAAGCTCCTTTGCAGTGCGCATTCGTTGGAGGACTCCTTGGTGACTCGATCACGCCAAGAGATCCGAAGCATTTTCCGGTAGAGACAGATTGTGAACCTTCAGATTGTGAATTAAAAAACGGCTTCGGAGGAGCTGGAGGCAGAAGTTAAAGGAGGCAAGGTTTGAACCTCGAGTTGGACCGTAGCGCCATTGTGGAAGATGAGCAAATAACTGGGTGTAAGATTAACACAAACAGTGTTTTTTCTCAGGTGCAAAATTCACGGTAAGCGGCGGATGCTCTTTTGATTATGTTTATGTCTCTGAACAACACAATAATTGTCTATGTAAGTACTTCACATTAGTGCACTGAAATTTCAGTAACCCGATAACGCTAAGCGTGTTGAAATGTTAATATTTACTTGGTAGTTCATGTGCAAAGCGAGAATGTGATTGTTTATATACGCGAGTACAAGTTTTATGTACATTGCGTACAAGTATAAAATCTTTGTGTACTTTTAGTCGAGTATTACATAATGAGATGCAACGCGTTACAGTATCGTTTTACTCATTTAATATGTACACAATATAATTATGTAAGTACCTTGTCATCGACTTGATGAGAAGACAAAATAGAGCAATAAATAATCAGACAATGATACAAGATGAGCTTGAAAATGAAGCTCTTTTTATTTAGGTATTCATTGTTGAAATTTATTTCACGCAGAACTTGCCAACGAAGGTTGGTCAAACTTTGATCTCTTCCAAGCAAAACTGGTCTTATATACTAGAACTAGACTCATGTTTTGTTCATCACAATATTTCTACACAAGAGATCTCCGTTTTCTCTACAGTACGGTTCGTGTAATCCGTTTTTAGTTATTGTTACGAACTAAGGATTTGAAGTACCCACGCGCGCCTGGACATGGACGCTAGTGTGTAGAACAATCTGGCTCCAGTGTGATGGTAGTAGTAAGGTACATAGAACGGCGGTTTGGTATGAGCGAGAGATCGAATGATCTAGAATATGCAAGAATGATCCCTCTTGTACCTATATATACGGACTGCAAAGGACATCAGTGGATTAGTTGCATCCAACATTTGGACGTGAATACCATATACGTAGAGATTATCAATTATTGTAAATTGTGAATTACTCCTTGACTGATAGGTTGGTATGCGGCTGACCACCCATACTGTAAAAAATGGTTCACTTTGCCAATGTCACCCCTGCTTCAGGGAAGGTCGGCAAGAGTTGCAGGGCTTATGTTCATTTGAGATTGGGGTTTTTATATTGTAGGTCCACATGCAGCATGTGTAAGCGCGAAATTATGCATGTCTGCTTGTGGGAATGCATTTAATATGAATCTCAAATGATACATATCTTTGCAGCTTAGATTTAGATTTAGATTTAGTGAACCAAACTGTGTAAAATAAAGAATTGCAGTTAAATTAAAAGAAAACCTCAGTAAAATCGTAACATTATAAACAAAATATCAAATAAACCTAAAATATATCAATCTGAGGAAGTTTCATACCATCCACAGTTTACGTAGTTTTTAATACTGCATTACTCCAGTCCACAGTATGTATTGCACGACAAACAAGATATCATTTCAACCGTGACAACATTTGTGTACGAGTATACTTTCATAGGAGAAGCGCTTAACAGAAAGTAGAGATTTTTTCATGTAGACCTAGATAAGCCAGATCATACAAACCCACTTAGCTTGGTTTCATACCGCTAATTGAGTTAGAGTCCGGCTGTGCATTTCCCACCTTCTGTTCTAATTGACATTAAATGAACCAATAACTATGAAACAACGAAATCCAGTACTTCCCGTTGTTATATAACGACAAAAATAAACGGCGGTTGATCTGTAATGTTGGCGGCCAGGACTAGGGTTTTTGTAGAATTTTGTATTTGTTTTGATGTTTACCTATACATATTATTTGTGTTTTAAAAATGTAACTTGTTGTAGATTATGTTCCTTGACTCATGGGTTGGTATGTGGCTGACCACCCATGCTGTAGAAAACTCTCGGTCCCACCTATCGTGTAAGTCCGGGGTGTTACTGTATGTCAAATGACCAGCTGATATTCTACATACCTGGAATTGATACTTCTGGCCTTCCAGAATCTAAAATGCTGTGCACATCTATGCTATATGACGTACGATATAAGTCAAGCAATGTATTACTAATGTTATATCATTTATTACCCTTTAACATAATATATTGCCCTATAGCCTCTATCAGTATTTGCTGTCAAGTACATTACTGTGTTCTTATAACTGCACAGTAGGAGGTCACATCCAGCCAACACATACGTCCTGGTTGTATATAATGTCCTAGATCTAAATTAAAGTTATGAAACCAGAATAAAACAAAATATAGCACTATTGTTCCGTGTCACGATAAATCGGTCATAGGTAATTAGCCAAGGACAAATCGGTCACACGACAATTCGTCCACACGACTTTTCGGCCAACGACACTTCGGTCATAGACAACTCGGGCACAGATAATTCGTTCGCAGACACATCGGGACGATTCGGTTACACTTCTGATTAGTCGTGGAACCATATTGTTCCTAAGCTTACTTCAAACGTACTGCACCTTTGTACTATCTATTATCGAATTAGTGTTTGTTATTTATTCTTTTTATTTATTATTTATTCTTTAATCTAAGTCGCGAGAATATATATATTGCTACGATTTTACTGGGGTTCTCTTTTAATTAAACTGCAATTATTTATTTTACACGGTTTGGTTCACAATTTACAGCAATTGATAATCTCTGCTTATTGGTCTTCGCGGCAAAATGCTTGGAGCGACTAATCGCTCTCCCCACCATTGCAGTCCCTATATATAGGTACAAAAGAGATTTTTCTCGCATATTCCAGATCATTCTTCGATTTCTCGCTCACACCAGAACGCCGTTCTATGCACTACGACCATCATGGACTACTCCCAGATTGTTCTACCCACACTATCGTACATGTATAGGTGCGCGTAGGTACTTTGAATTCATAGTTCGTAACAATATTGACATTGCAGATTTAATTATTGCATACTCACAATCAGACGCACTTCTTCTTCTAATTTTGGTGCCACTAATATCGAAGATCGACGACCATCATGGCCATTTTCCCCTTGGATGTTGCGGCTCAAAATAGGGACTTGGTACAGACACACACGTTGGTCAAACCCTCGTAGTAGCCAACCTGTATGTATGTGTCAGAAGGAGTCCCAACATTTGGCGTTCATATAAAGTTATATATTTTTACAAGTCACGGAAGGCCCTCCCATGAAGTTAAGAGCAACGGCACGATCGCCAAGATCAAGAACGATGCAAGTAACTTTTGAATTGATATGATTACGGCTATAAACCCAATTTGCCATTACTTAATTGACCTTGACTTTTTAATTATGATGAAGTAGAACGATGGTAATTACGGTGACGTCATTTTCCCGTCAGTTGAAAATTGTAAAAATACCATGAGGAAATGAAAATGCACGAGCCAATTCACAGACACAAATTATTATACTTAGTCTTCTTTTAAACGCGGCTTGAAAGATTTATGCTATACGCTAATTAAACGTTAAAGCCAATAAATTAACTCTAAATGCAGCACCAAAAGTATAAAAAGTTTCGTAGCGTTTTACCTAAAAAGCTTTGGAAACTTACGCGCCCACTAGAAGCAGTGTTTCATTTTCCATATATATTTTGGTTAAACGCTATGTTTGCGTTAAAAAGTTTTATACTAGGTGCACACGTGTGCTATATTATGTCAAAATGAAAGCAAAAAAATGAAGCGTCGTGAATTTAATGTCTAGTTTTAAAAATGGCGCAACCTGACATTTGTTGGCTATTCACGAATGTCAAATGTTGAGGAAATCAGGTTTAAGGTGATGCCAGAAAATATTCGAGCTCTGTAGGAACTCTATTTTTTTTTTATTTCTCTCCCCCCCAACATCTAAATTTATTTTATTTCTTAATCATACCATGCCAAATACCAGGGTTCGATTCCCACCGAGGGTCTCAATAATGATTTCCCGTTTCGGTGGTCCTTTTAAACCCAAAATAAAATACCGGCAAGTTTTACACAGCCTTCACAAGGTATGAAAGCCAGTTCTCTCGGGAGCTGGAAAAACTTCACTTCAAGAGAAATGGTTGGCGTTAGGTCGGCACCCTTATATCTGAAAATAAATAGGCTCCACACGCTGTTTGTAACATCTTCACGGACAACGCAATAAGGAGTTGTGCTTTGTATGCAACTCCATTTATTGAAGTGGGGGTTTTCGAGCGCTCGAGGGGGCTGGTTCTCATTTCTTGTGAAGGCTGAGCAAAGCCTTGACTTCATTTAGATTTTTGATTGAAATAAACACCTTAACGAGAAATCATTGGTGTGAATCGAAATCTAGCCCTCTGTCATGAACAGAAAGCATTCTACCAACTGAGCCAGACTCTTGCAACTTAGATTACAGTACCCTTAGTAGGTACGAGTTGCAAAACTTGAGAAAAGTAAAGTTTACGGAAAATATTAAAGAGTGATTTCTCACAACCTGCCGTTTTTGTTTCTTACACTTTATGGTCTTAGCAAAAGAGTTACAGTGATGAAGAAGCTAAAGTTCAAACAAACAAGACAGATTTTGGGGGAAATCACTCTTTAATAATTGCCGTAAGCTTTACTTTACTCAAGTTTTGTAACTCGTACTAAGGGTACAGATCGCAAAAAACACAAAAGAAAACAGGGAAGCATAATGATGCCTGGATCGTGGTATTGACATTTGAAAATAAAGGTGAATGAAACTTATATATGTATAGTAGGTAGCTCGTAACGTAATTTTTGTCCTAAATTCGCGTTAAAATGTCAATAACGTGAAATGAAAAATAACAGCCATCTTTAGGCATTCCTAATGGAGCGAGGAAAAATAATCAAGACAAAAAAGTTTTGATGTCACACGGCCGGTTTCTTGATAATAATATTATGATGATTTATTTGTTGAGCACTGTATTTGTGTAAATCACGATTAATTGTGTCGGATATAATCAAATACAGCAATCGAGTCTATTATATATAAGCCCAGTAACTTTTGCCGACCTTCCCTGAAACAGGGGTGACATTGGCAAAGTGAACCATTTTTTACAGTATGGGTGGTCAACCTTATATCAAGTCATGGTTAAACAAAAATATATTAAGTTTATGCCCACAAGAGGGCACGTGTAAGTTTACGCTTACGCATGCTTCAATGCTTCATGAAAAGGTACTTACAAAATAAAAACCCAAATACCAACTCTTGCCGCCATCCCCTAAAACAGGGATGACATTGGCAGGATTAATCATTTTTTACATAATAGGCTATCAGCCTCATTCCAACTTATTAGTCAAGGAACATTTTCTTTAGTTTTTGTTAAACAAAGATCTACGATTTTCTGTTTTAAATTACCAACAGAGAATTTCGTGAGTAGCTGAAAAATTTAAAAAACTATAATGATGTATTTGTAAAAAAGGTAAAATTACTTACATAGTAAAACAGCAAAACACAGAATCCAGTTCTTCATCTTTATGAAACGCACTTACACATGAATTTATTTTCAGCGAAATGTTTGTTCGAATATTATTATTGCAACTTAGATTATAAATTGCAGAAAGGTTAGGTTAACAAAATATTATTACACTGGTAGGTAAAACATCTGTATATCGAACAACTTTAAAATTATTACGATAACAGCCGAAAGTTCCAAATTTGAAAATGACGTTCGAATTTTGAATTTACCCCGCTGTCAATCTTCACTCTATTGTTTGTTGTTAGTGCAGCAATGGCGGATTTACTGTTTTAAATTGAAACATTGTTTATTTGATTGTGTTTTAAAATTTTTGAGATCGCGATTGCTTGCTAGTGTTTATGTATGAATTTTAGAAGATGACCGCGCGTACACAGACAGCTGAGATTAAAGGTGAACTGAGAAATGAAGTGGCTAGAAATTATTAGTGCCTACGGCGCTCGCGTGGGGGCGTACCGTGCAAGTTTTTTCCTCTAGGAAATATTGGATCGAAAATAATTTTCACAGAATGTGTTTTTTTTCGACGTACAGTTTTCTTTTTACATCATTTTTTCTGCTTAAATGTGTCACACCTATAAAGATACACTTACTAGTAAAATGTGTTTTTTTAATAATTGTGTTCTCTAAAAAAAATCTAAATCTAAGTTGCAAGATATTTAGGTATCATTTGAGATTCATATTAAATGCATTCCCACAAGCAGACACGTATAAGTTTGCGCTAACACATGCCGCATGTGGACCTACATTATAAAAACCCAATCTCAAATGAACATAAGCCCTGCAACTCTTGCCGAGCTTCCCTGAAACAGGGGGGACATTGGCAAAGTGAACCATCATTTTACAGTATGGGTGGTCAGCCTCATACCAACCTAAAAGTCAAGGAAATGCGAGTAAATTGAAAATGCCGATTTCTTCCAAGAAAATGTCTGGAGGCGAAAAAATATTTCAAAATTAAATTTTTAAAGAATAATGAACTGGGCAAAAATTGACAACAAATCGGCTGGGTTACTACAAAAATGGCAAATTAATAATTTGATATTGGTTTCTAAGGACCTTTGTCACATTTGACGTTTGGTTGCCAAGAAGATTAATTTATTTCAGTATTAACAATGGATATTAACAAGAGATATCTCTCCAGGTCTTTGAGAACAAAATGCTTCGTCACATTCTCAGACCTGTATTTGAAGATGACAGGTGGCGTATCCGGACCAACGCGAAGCTGATGTCCGCGTTTTAAGACCCAAACATAGTGTCGGTAAGTAAATCAAGAAGACTCCAGTAGGCCGGACATGCAGCACGTGCAGAGGACTTCAGGATCAATAGAACTGTCTTGGATGGTGCCCCCTCAGGTGTTAGACCACTCGGACGTCCCAGGATGCGGTGGACAGACAACGTCGAAGCCGACGCCGAGGTTCTGGGAGTGAGGGGACCATGGAGGGAAGCAGCACAAGACAGAGAGTCCTGGAGGATTGTAGTGCGGGAGGCCGTGAGCCGAAGACAGTAAAGAAAAATAAAGTAAATTAACAATGGATCTAGAGGTAAAGGAAGATTCTGAAACAGTGCATTAAAACCAGATGGCCTGGGAAAAATTGTGACGTCACACGTCAGATTGCTACGGAAAAGAAAAGTGATAGTTTGTTATTGGTTGCTAAGGTTTTTTCAGGATTTTTCCTTTCAGTGCCATTTGTACTGAAGATTGGCAATCATCATGTTTTTCTTTTCATGTAGCTCTAAAAGTTCAAAAAAAGAACTTGTTGCTTTTGTTAAGCCATTGCCATCGATATTTTAAAGTTTAAACGGTCTATGTTTGACAGTCGGCTGACAGTTGTGTCTCATACTATGCATCAGTGGGGTAATCTAATTTCAGATCTACTTAAATTATATGTCATTACCCACAACCTTCCCGTTAGGAGTCTGTAGCGTTAGCCACTATACTACACACTAAAGGAGTTGCCAAAATGATATAGGGAAAGGCCGAAATAAAACAGTGTATTTTTTTTTTAAAAGTAATAAATATATTTTATATCACAAAACTAGTTGCAACACTTGCTAACAAAATGTCTAATTTTCTGGTAAATTATCACTTTGATCTAATAAAGATGAAAACAAACTCCTGAATACAATGCTCCATGCAGCATCATCTCTCTACACATACATGATGCTCATTAATCATAGGAAGTAGAATTTCTTCAATTTTCACACAATCCACTTAACAGGGATACAATGCCGTGGAAATTTATTAGTGGGTAGCGGAAGCATTATAACTTAATGAATTTGCAATGTTTCTGCAAGTAATAAATGAAGAATATAGAATCAAAGATGACAAAACTAGGTTTTTTTTTTGAAAATCTAAATCTAAGTTGCTCAGATACATTACATTTAGGATTCAAATTAAATGCGCGCCCACAAGCAGACACATTTAAGTTTGCGCTTACTCATGTCGCATGTATAAGTGTAAGAACCCAAATCTCAAACAAACATAAACCCTGCAACTCTTGCGGACCTTCCCTGAAACAGGGGTGACATTAGCAAAGTGAACCATTTTTTAAAGAATGAGTAGCCAGCCACATATAAGCCTGGAAGTTAAAGAATGAGATAAAAATATGAAAATGTTCATAAAATGATTCCTTTCTTTCAATATATACATTTATCTCATTTTTGAAAACATAGACCAATATTTTTTTTTCTTTACATTAGTGTGTATAAATGGTGAATGAATTGAACCAGCGCTACTTTCTTTCAAACACACGGTAGTCAAATTATCACCCTTTTTGTCTGCTCAGGAAATAGGACCGCTATTAAAAAAGTAGCTAGAAAATATTTTTATGCTTCCTTGTAATTCAAAAAGAAAAATTCAAACCAAAGGATCTGTAAGCAATGCTTTTAAATCATTTTTTAAATATAATATCTCAACAGCGTAAATATAGTAAGTCATTATTACTTGAAGCGGATTGAAACATTGGAGCTTTCTATTCAAATTATACATTCGGTACCCACTAATAAATTTAACAAACATAACAGCATCAAAATGATTAGTTTTAAATTAACATTTTTTTTTTCATAATTCGTTTACTCAGTCAAATAAAGAAAATAATAAATATTAATAGTTTTATTATATACATAGAAAAACTTTTGAAAAAAGAAATTTTCCTAAAAAATTTACAAAAAAAAACTTTTATAAAAGAATTTCATGTTTGAAGGGAAGGTAAGTAAATAAGAAATGCAAAGAGAATGATTATTTGCATTTCAGATTTTATTTTTGAAGTACACATACAGCATGTGTCAGGGACGTGCACTGGGTAGAGGCAAAAACATTTCAGAATAAGTATTTTTTTCTTTGCTTTAAAAATAACACATTAGAATATAATTTCAGTTCTAACAATGACTCAAATTTGCCTGTATGGGATGCTCACCTCTGCACATGTGCCTGCTTATGTGTGTGCATGGAGTGTGAACCTCAAATCCTAATATTTCTCTGCAACTTAGATTAAAATATATAGAATTGGTCTGATTGTTCCAAATATAAATATACATATTTCATACTAACAAGAATTTGTTTTTTTTATTCCTTTGTTCATCTGATTTATATATTTTTCTAGAGGTAAAAAAAGAAAAAGCTTAGATTTTATGATAAAAAATAAATAATTTACACTTTTTATAAAACATTGTGACAATAGAAAAAAAAATGTATGAAAACTAAATCTCTCACAGGATGCTGTTGTATCTTCCATACGTTTTTCTATTTATGTGATGGCATGGAATTTACACAATGTTTTATAATATGGATAAAGTTAACAAAAACGAAAAACAAATTCAATAGAATGATTTTTTTCAGTAATTAATTTTCCAAGTTTGTTCATAAATTTCCATACATTGACTAAAAACCAAATAAATTCACAAAGAAAGAAAATTGGGTTCGTTTCTCCGCTAACTTGATTCCAGGGTCAATGTTTTAAATATTTTTTCAAGAAAAAAATTAAAATAATTTATTGATACAATTCTGATACCATTCTGTATATTGGAAGAAAAGAATTATGCATGTGGTAAAATATTTAACCAATCTTCATGAGATTAGAAAAAAAAACAAATATATTTTCTAGGATACCTATCAATAGTACAATCGCATTAATTTACCTATTAAATTATTTTTTATTTACATTAATAACTACATTAGTTAAATGTTTTGTTTTCATTGAATTTAATGTCTAATTAGGAATTAACAATAATTCATACCATTATTTAAATATTAAGAATGTATACGTAAAAAAAACATTTCCAAAAAGTTGTCCTTTAGCATATTGTGTCAAAAACAAACAAAAATGTTAGTTAGTTGATATGAAAAGAAAAACCATTGCAATGACATCTATGGAAAAATCAGTAAATTATAATTTGAATACAAATTTTAATAGATAAATCCAACATAAAGGATGGTGACTGGCAGTACTTTTAAATTTAAAATAGAAATTCATTCAGCCATCCCTCTACAGGTGGCTAGTAGCACTGCAGACATTTCTCTACTTTGTTTTGTCTTTGCGCACTTCTTTCATCTCGTCGACATGCATGATCTTCTCTTTTTCTCACTCGGCAGACTCCAGTCACTTGACATGTCGCTCATTTGATCAATACTTATTTTTCAGTCTTCCCCTTCAAAACATATCTTTGACATTCCCTTGGTAAGAAGCTCTTTTTGTCAGTTGTCCGTTGTTCATCGTCCATTATTTCTAGATGGCTTGTATCTAGTATCTTGCCCTTTTATTCCTCTTTCTTTTACTAACGTTAACTTGAAAATGAATCAGTTATTCTATACATTACGTTGAAACAATAAAGATTTGTATCAAAGTTAAGCTTACGTTACTTTCCAAGAGATGTCACTGTAAAAGTTCAACACTCTTATTATGTGTACAGTAAAATATATGATTTTATTTGTAAAAGTAACAAAATGACAAGACCTACATGATTCTGTACTGTAGGTTTTTTTGTACAAAATTTTGACAAAAAAATTCAAAAATTTGATCATTGTTTTTGACAGTATTAAATTGATCATTAATTAATATAGGTACATACTTAATTGTACATTATTACAAATAAGAAAATAATGAAATAAATATTTTTTACAACCTTCATGTCTTGTAGCTGCGTCACAATTCATGAATCATGTAGAACCAAAGCCGGCATTCAAGGATATATTTAAAATATAGATAATCATGGATACACAAAAATGAAATTTTATGTGCAGTCATGGATGTATTTCATTTCTGAAAAAAAACAAGATTGTAAATTTTATTTTCGGAGGACATGCTTAGCAACCAATTACCAATAATGTATTAGTTAGCTTGCACCCTAATAACCTGGCCGTGTGACGTCACAGCTTTGACAATGTCAATTGATGTGCGGACTTCATAGCCGCCTTTGGTTCTATACAACTCATTTCCAAAAATCACAATTATAAGAAATTACAAACTTTTGGAAATTTCATTTAATATTAAATTGAGTAGAATCAATAAATTAATAATCAACCCTTGTTACGATATGTTATACATTAAGTATTAGACTGAGGGGTGTGGCACTTATTTTGTAGAATTTTAAAACCTTAAATCATTTTTGATTTCCTTGAATAACACTAAAAGTGAAACCTAAAATCATTCAAAATTGCAAAGAGTTTGTTTATGAGTTGAACACATATTTATTGATTCAATGAATCTTAGGTTTAATTTGTTTTTGTTGAAAAAATGCTATGTTTGTTCAAAGTCAGTTGTTTGAGGTTAAATTCAATATTAAGAAGAAAAAAAAAACATTTAAATTCATACAGAAAAATTGTAGTTTGGTTGAATATTGTAGGCCATTTTTTAAATTCAAATAAGTTGCTTGGATTCAAAGATGGTAAAAGATTTTTTTCCACCAAAAAATGACTTGTCTGAGTTTCCATACATTTATCTCATTTGTGAAACAAATTCTAGATTTACTGCATTTGATTCTACTTGAGTCATACCAACTGTTGCTCATACGGTCGAGCTGATAAGACATTGCCACTCGAATTAGCCTTTTTGAAACTAGCACAAGTTCGAGTCCCTTTGTGTCCTATCGATGATAACTTGACCCTGGTTCAACAGATGTCATTGGGTAATAATTAATTAATATACAATTACCGCCATATTCCAAAATTCACAATAATATTTTTTTATGTATTTTGTATAAAAAAAATTAGTGATAAACTCCATTTATATTTTAATTCTTCAAAGTGATAGTGTTGGTAAGTTAAAATGACTTTTTGATTTGTTATCACTGATAATCGAAAATTTCTCCAAAATTTTGGGATTAGTAGGTACAAAATATTTACAAAGTTAAAAAAAAGCAAAAATTTTCTAATCTTTTTTCTTTGACTAAAATATTTTCAGTGTGTGAACTTTCAATTAAAAAATAGTTTAATTTGTTACACTAATAGATACAAAAAAGTTTTCTTAAGAAGTCAGTCCCTACTATAAAATATTAACTATCATAATAGTTCTATAGATCAATGGCGGCCATCTAGGATTTTTTTCAAAAATTAAACAAATATGTTCCAACACAGAAAATGACATTCTGTGTGTTTCCATTTCCATATTTATCTCATTTTCAAAAAAACTCCTAATTTTTTTCACCTTTCATTCTATAGGACTCAATTGAAAAACAATGCATTGTTTTTATCAAAGATCTCTAACTATATGTATATCCCAATCAAGTAAATAATTATTAATAATAACAATTTCACATACATAATATTGCATTATATAAATTTACCTATAACGGTCACTTTTTATGTTTATACAAGAAATTCATTTTTTTTTAATAAAAAATCACTTCTGCCCTGCTTCACCAAAAACCCAAGAAATTTTAAATACTTTCCAAGGCGCATGTATGACTGGTTCTTGCTTTTAAAATGCAATAATAGAGGACAGATTTTAATAAAGGTAGGTGACAAAAGTAAACCAAGGTTGTTGGCATTGTTGATGAAGTCTCCACGCTGAAATGGCAATGGGTTTGTCATGTGACAAGGTGAGAGGATGGCAGGTGGATTTCCAGAATTCTTGAATCGAGGCCGGGGGAGGACAAAAGAAGTATGGGAAGACCCCAAAAAAGATGGGTTGACAATATTGTACAGCTGGTGGGAAAACAGTGGTATTGTGTTGCTCGAGATAGATGAATGTGGAAAAGTTTTGAAGAGGCCTGTATCCAGCAGTGGAGAGAAGGCTAGCAGTAAGTAACAAGGCATTTGAGCAAGGGCACTGCTGTGATATTTGTGGCTATTAACTGATCAAATTAATATCGTTTTTCTTTAATAAAATATTCCTTTTTTTAAAACCCGACCCCATCCCTTTACTTGTTATAACTTAAGGCATTATTTTTTCATCAATGTATTATTAAATAAGAACACAAGCAAAACAACCCAGATACTCGTAGCATCATGGTTAACTGTCAAAAGTGATGTTTAACAAGACGACACCAGTAGTTCTGTTAATTTTCTTTTAAAACCTTCTAAAATTTATGAGTTTTTGGTGAGATCAGGCATAAGTTTTTAATTACACACTAGAAAATAATGCCTGAAAGGTTGGTACATGTTTATCTACAAGATATATTCCCCAATCCTTTCATATTCAACTAAAACATATTTCACTATAATTGTATTTAACAATCGGAGTCCCTTGTGGAAGTCTTCAAAGCAATAATGCAGAAAAGGAAATCCAGCCGTCCATGTAGGTAAGTCATCCAGTGAACATTATGTACATTTTACACTATGGGCCAGTATTATAAACTCTCCTTAGCATCAGACTGTATTTAAATTCAACAAATGTTACTTATCTTAATATCTCCTACGTAAACTATCATGAATTGTATAGAATCAAAGGCAGCTATATAGTTTTTTTAATGAGATAAATATATGTAAGCACAGAAAATCAGTTTCTCTATGGTTCCATATATTTCTCTCATTTAAAAAAATCCTAAGTTTCCGCCTTTGATTCTTTATGACTCATATCTGAAAGAGACTAATTGTTGCAAGAGAATATTTGAGTATTTTTTGTCACGGTATATTACTCAAATGCCCAGTCAATCTTAGGCTATTCAACATTACATTTTTGTCAAAGTGATACCTAGTTTACGTAGGATTTGAATTTAAATACTAGTTTGACACTTAACAGACAGCAAATCCATGATTCATCCCTTGACTAAAGCGACATCTCGATACAACAAAAAATATGATAAGTGTATCCATCCATGGATTAGATGTTCTGTGAGTAGTTTCAAAAATAGTTTGTGTCACTTAAACTGAATAAAAAATACCTACATGATTCTCATAAGCTTGTTCTTTTCATTCAGTATCAAGCTATTGATACTAGAGAGTTGCTTTCTAGGAACTGTTGCCGTGATCGGTAAGAAATAGAGCTTTGTGACTTTCATCCACGTCTGCGATGGGCTTCTTCAGCGTGAAGGTGAAGCAAGATAAGCTATTGTTAACACAATACAACTTTAGAGAGTGTTATTTCAACAAAAGGTTAGATGCTGGAAAGTTGCTTTGTTGTTGTCGTAAACATAACAGTTTCATTAACATCACATCACATTATCATCACACTGAAGAAGCCCATTGCACATATGGGAAAAATGTCTAGAAGCTCCAATTCCGATAGATAGATCCTGGTACGTAGCTCTCTAGTGTTCAATAGATTAAATGACTTTCAATTAGATAAAAATACCTATGTTTATCCTTTCCATTATCTTTAAGTCACCAAAACTATTGTTTAATTGTATTGCCCGAAAGAACAATACCAAACAACTATTGTTGAATCTTTATAAAACCAGCCCTGCGTTTAGACTTAAGTTTATAAAATATTGAATCACTTTTACTGAGGAAACCGTTACACTATAAACACATACACTGATGTCCCGCTGACACACTTCCCCACAACACCGCACTGTCTTGGTTGTGAGTGGCTACTGGCTACGCTATGTACACCTTAGCTATTCCCTAAGTTGAGTGTGTTTTGGCAATTGGCAGTTGTCTATATCTTCTTGGCTTCCCTGTAGAATGGGTTCCCCTTGACGGGCAGGGGATGGGCCTCGGTGTTGAACACCCACTCGTCCAGGGAGATCAGAGAGTCGTCGGAGAACAGCAGGTACAGGTACTGGAAGCAAGTCAACAATGAGGTAGTGACAGAAGATTTCCATTGGCATTTAAAGAACTAAACTATTACGTTTTACCTATAATATAACGTATGCAAGCAAACTGAGCCTTTAGTGAAAGCTTTGACCACTATGTACACATTTTTGATAAAATGCCATGGTTGAGTTCAAATGTAAAATTTTATACTTGAGGTACCTACAGATGTATTCAGGATAAGTAATACTTGACACTTCACATCAAGATTCCTTGACTGATAGGTTGGTATGCGGCTGAGCATCCATACTGTAAACAATGGTTCACTTTGCCAATGTCACCCCTGCTTCAGGGAAGGTCGGCAAGAGTTGCAGGGCTTATGTTCATTTGAGATGAGTTTTTTATATTGTAGGTCCACATGCGGCATGTGTAAGCAAGAAATTATATGTGTCTGCTTGTGGAAATGCATTTAATATGAATCTCAAATGATACATATCTTTGCAGCTTAGATTTAGATTAATATCAAACAGTGTTTGTTTTCATAGTTTTGACATCTAATATAAATCTCATGAAAATGGTCAATAGCACATTGTTTCAGTGACATATAGTATCTTCAAAAAATCAAGGAGAAATGTCATACCTTTAATGTTTCAGCTAAGAAGAAGCTCTGTTGAACGTCGTCTTTAGGTGAGTCCTCCAAGTAGACATTCCTGATCCCTGTGTATCCCCCGTCCACTCGACAATGCTTCTCGATGGCCTGAAACATTAAATATTCTTCTGATTAATTGATGGTTTTACAAAGATTCTGTGAGATTATTAACCAGGGACATATTTGGAATGAGAAACTGCAGAGCAAGTACCTCTTCTTTTTTTATTGCCACTTCTTACTATAATAATAAGATCAATGATTATCATGGCTATTTCACTTTAGATGCAAAATAGGGACTTGGTGCTTTTGCCAAACCACTGTCACAAATTTTTCTAATATGATGCCCTTCAGCGTCCCTGATTTATTCTCCCCTCAATCATGTTTTGTATGATAAGATGAAGAAAGGTGGTATTTTTAATTCCTCATAAAATGACACAGTACATCAGCTTTCTCTATGTGATGGTTGGCAGAAGTTCTTTAGCGGTATTCATGCGCCAGAGGACTTCCTCATTGGTGACTTGATCACGCAAGAGATCCGAAGCATTTTACAGTAGACACAGAGCAAATACAAGACTCCCAATATCTCAACGAATATAAAAATACTAAGATTGAGATAGGCAGGTATGTGCTGAGAATGCTAAATTGTTGGGCCCTACAAACATCTGAACGGATGGCCACATAGGAAAAGACAGTTGAGAGGACCCAGGCTGTGGTGGAAGGACGAAGTGAGGAGAGATGCCACACAGCTCCTTTAGGTGGCCAGTTGAAGGGGACAGGTGTTACAATGATTACAAGGGATCATCAGCTGTAGCTTGATTGAAAACTGTTTGATTCTGTGTTCCCAGAAATGGAATGCCTCTTCTTAAAAATAGGATTTAAAGATGTTAGGTTTACCTGCACGGCCTCCCAGCCCCACTCCCTGTACTTCTGGTCTTTAGTCAGTCTCCACATGATGAAGTAACTCTCAATGGTCTCTGGCCTCAGGATGTAGTACTTCTCGTTGCTCTTCAGGGCCTTGGCTTCTACTGCGTCACTAAACCTGTAAACAGCAGTTACCAAAAATATAAATCTACAAATACATAACAGAGTTGGCAAAAAATGTTTAAAAAAAATTGACAGTTTCATCTGCCTGCTGGCTAGGAAAATCGTTAACCAATATTAAGTTATTGGTTGCTAAGGATCCTAGTCACATAGACTTGTAATGTCACAAATTTAAAATTCAAAAATGCTTTTCCACTCCATGAAGAATGACAAAACTTGAAACACCACAAAGACAATGTTTGCTTTGCAGTCATTGTTTGCAGTACATAAGTTCACCAAAAAGTTTTGGATTCATTATTAATATATTGATAGAACCCTATGGTTGAGTTGAGCTCAATGTTTTATAGTTTGTATTTTTTATGGTTTGTGTATTAACACTGAAAATTCACATTGATTGATTTATGTTTTTTTAAAAAACACACAATTTTTGATTCAAACACTGTTTTATTTTCATACAGGATACCAATTTTTTTATTTTTTTTTTTAAAACATAAATTAGTTTTATAGTTTGAGTTCTGCTAGTACTCATGTAAGAAAGCTTTGTACCTAAATGCCTCTGGTCCCAGCTTGGTAGCTGATCTGTCGTAGCTCTCATGGCAGGTGTTGGTGAGTCCCTGCGCCAGATCCATGTATCTGTCTGACAGATTGGTCTTTAGGGATTTGGCGCCCAAACCAAATAGTCCTCCTGTAAAATGAAAAACAATATCTCATTGATGACAATCTTTCTATAGTTGCATTTTCTCTACCTCCAATGGCTTTACAACCCAGTTCTCCATTTGGCTTTCGATTGTCGATGACATCCCTGCAAGAAAACACCGCACTGTTTTTGGAAACAGGACATTCAAGGCGGTCTCTCCAATGAATTGGGATGCTATTCATGCTGAGGGAGCTGGATTTGAAGAGACTGTTCAAAAACGTCTCAAGACTCACCTTTTCGTCCAATCATATGGACTAGCGTCTTTGCAATGACACACTGTCATAAAAGGTGCTATCTAAATTTTGTACTTCATCATCATCATCATCACATCATAGAAGTATTTGTGAATAACCTGAGAAGCATGAGAGATGGTCCATCTTGTCCTCCAGGATCCTGTCGTACTTGAGGTCGGCCACGTAGGTGAGTCCGCTCCTGGAGACCCTGATCATGTTGTCTGCGATAGCCTGCATGGCGCTGTCAAACATCTGGCGCGCCTCCACGTCCTCCTTGTTCTGCAACCAGGCTTTCAGCAGGTACTCGTAGAAGGAGTCTCCCAGGCCACCCAGCGACATGTGGTCTGGAACAGTCAATGCACAATGTTTACCTACAAACTTTAACTAAACGCTGACAAAGACAAGACATTGAAAAAATCTTTTGGAATGGTCCGTAGTTCAGTGGCAACACTTCAGACAAGTAAATGGAAGGTTGTGGGTTCGAATACCACCGGAACACAAAAAATATACCATTTATATTTTCAAATTTGCTCTTCGCTGGGTTGAAAAATTCGTAAACCTTTACCAAAGACCGGTCATCAAAAGGTCCATCCAGCTTTACAGCAACTGGGTTTTGCTTAAGAACTGGCGATTTGTAGTGATGACCAAGCTCGTAAAAAGTCTGGTCGAAAGCTCATTTGGTAGAATGCTTGCATTCTATGCCGAGAGCAAGGGTTCAATCTCCACTGAGGGTGTCAGAAATGATTTCCCATTTGTACTCAGCCTTCACAAGAAATGAGAACCAGCCAGAAAAGGAAACCCCCACTTCAACTATAAGTGGTTAGTGTGAGGCTGGCCCCCTTACCTGTAAAAACAAAATAGGTCCCGAATCGCAACATGCGACCCCTTCGGGAATAACGCTGCACTACATGTGTGGCTTGGTTGTGTTGAAAGGACAAATGCGTAGATCTTGCAGCAGCTGGGATAATGGATCATATGATTTGGTAAGTCACTCACGCTGCCCCCACTTGCCGGTCTTGGGGTTGATGTAGTTGGGGTACAGGCCGCGCGGCTTCTCCATGTCCTTGAGCACGCGCCGCACGCGCTCCACCTTCTCGCGGTACACGGCGTTGCCCGTGATGTCGCTCAGGTACGTGAACTCCAGGTGCAGGGTGCCGATCTCAGACAGGATGCTGCTGCCTCCACTCGCCCAGCCATAGTTTTTGCCGGCCTGGAAACAAATGCTTAACTTGAAGGATTGTGGTACTCATTCCCAAAATAGATTTTGTCAGTAGCATTGAAAAACAGTAGAATGCAGCTAAGGAAAAGACAACAAAATATTTGTTATTTGTTGATATAGACGCTAGATGTGGATTTGGAGAAAAATGTTTGCAGAAAAAAAAAACAAGACATCGTGGGTTGAAAAGAAGTCCAACGAAGAGGTGTTGCGGCACGTAGAAGAGAGAAGAAAGCTTATAAGTCACATTTTGAAGAGGAAAGCCTGAAGAGCATCTATTTATTTTTTTACCTTTGCTTGACTAATACGTTGGTATGAAGCTGTATATGCAAGCTGTACGAACCAAAGTGTGTGGCTTATTTTACATTGAAAGCTGCAGTATACGTGTAGGACGTCTCCTGCAAGAAAGACCGGTCCGTAGTCTGGTGGTTAACACTTCTGACTCGTAAGTGGAAGGTTATGGATTCGAATCTCGGCAGAGCACACAAAATCTCCCATTTTTATTTTCGAATATGCTCTTCGCTGGAAGAACCATTCATATACCTTTACCAAAGACTGGACACTAAAGGTCCATCCAGCCTTACAGCAACTGGGTGTTGCTTGAGAATTGGCGCTTTCTACAGCGACGACCAAGCTTGCACAGGAATCTTTAGGTGTGATACACACAAAAACAGCGCTCACTATTATTTTTATTATTCAGACCGCAAAAGAGATGGCTGGTGTTTTCTTTGCCAAGAGGACCACTTTTCTTCAACAACAGATTAGCGATCTATAACCAGAAAAGAGAAGTATCTTACCCCGCTGCTGGGGTTGACTAGGGAGTACGGGATGCCGGTGGGAGTCTGGAAGGCGGGCAGGAGCTTGTCCGCCACGTGCTGCGCCTTGTCCCTGAACACCGTGTCTCCGGTCAGCGCGTAGCAGGTCAGCATGCCGCCCACGAAGCGGATGGTGGTCTCGAACACAGACAAGTCACTGCCCTGGAAGCACAACAACAACACCATCAGATTCAACACTCCAAGTGAACAAACTGTGAAGGTTCGAGGAGAATTACGGGGGCGTTTTTGGAGTTCAAGTCTTCAAGATGGCAGGAGCAACGAAGGCTGGAAGTCTCATTCCCACGGTAATTCTTACCTACCGAATATCGGTAATATTTGTATGAAGACTAATCAGCTGTTCACTAGCAGCCATCTTGGATTGACAGGTCTTCACACAAATATTACCGATATTCGGTAGGTAAGAATTACCGTGGTGATGAGACTTCCAGCCCAGGCCCTGATAAAGCTTACCGGGGGCCCTGGTGCAAGGAGATGCAACTCTGCATGGACTGGATGCAATGGACTCTGCACATGAATTGCCATATATAACATTCTCAAGTCACACGGCCGAGTTGCTATGGAAAGTGCTATTTTTTAAAGTTTTACATTTAAATTTGTGCTGAGTCCAAATCTAGCGATCGATCTTGGATTTCTCGTTTCCAGTCGGGATTAACCTATAGCGATTGTATTTGGCACTTATACTGACGATGTTGTCGAGGCTGAGGTTCTCGGCTATCCAGTCCCTGCCCTCCCGGAACTCCTGGTCCAGCCCCATGATGTAGAGCGTGTCCAGCCCGTCCAGGATGGTGGCTCCCAGGCTGGAGGAGCCGAAGATGCTGGCCGTGTGGCCGCGCTTGGAGATGGGCTTCAGCTCGTTCTTGCCCCACGCGTACAGCTTGTAGTTGTCCCAGGCGTGCTTCATCATCTGCAAGTGGAGAAAACGTCACTGTTACACAACGAGGTTGGACGCCATAGATATAAATTATGAGGGAAAATGTGATTTTAATTTTAAAAAAATATTTATTAAGCAAACAAGCAGTTATACATGTAATATGTTTGAATAAAAAAAACATAATTGTGACAATTAAAAAACCACCAAAGTTTTGCAAACATTGCAAACTGTGACATAATTTCGCTGACAGACCAAAAGAGAAAATAAGGCAAGTAATATGAAGAAAATGACGAGAAAAAAAAAGACTATTTACTCAATCATCACGTGAAGAAAGGAAAAGGAATGGGGGAAAAAAATCAAGATGGAAAGAAAAAGCATCCAACGATTGAAACCCATGATTTATAATGGAATCAGTTTATGAATAGACAGACATACTTGTGACGTTAGACGGCAGGGTTACTGGGGAAAGGGCAAACAAATATTTTGTTTATTGGATACTAAGGACCATAGTCCCATACAAGTGTGACGTTTGCCCGCCGAAAATAATGTTCTAGATTAAAATTTGTGCTGAGTTCATTCGCGGAATCTAGATTATGTATAAAACATAAGAATAAACTAAGAAGTACCTTCTGTTTTTGTGCATGGCTACCTAAAAGTATTTCTTGTAAGTTTACACAATGTTAGGTTATCACAACTGCAGGTGTACAGAAGGATAAAAAAAAGATAAAAAACTCAAGTTGACATTATTTTCCTTGAAGCTGAACCAGTTGATTGTACACCAATTTCAAATGGAAGTTAAATGTATTAATATAATTATCATCATCATCATCGTGTAAAGTCGCGCTTACACATGCTGTAATGAACATAAACCTGCAACTCTTGTCGCCTTTCCCTGGAATAGGCGTGAATTTGGCAAAAGTGAAACAAATTTGCACAAAAGATGGTCAACTTCATACCATGTAGATCAGAGAATACGAAAATTCTAGAATACATTTAACTATTATATATACAAACACACAACAATGTTTTTAATTATGACCGGTCCCTAGTCCAGTGGTAACAATTCGGACTCGTAATAGAAGGTTGTGGGTTTGACTCCCGGCGGAGCACAAAAAATATATCATTTATATTTTAAAATTTGCGCTTCGCTGGGTTGAAAAATTCATAAATCTTTACCAAAGACCGGTCACTAAAAGGTCCATCCAGCCTTACAGCAACTGTACGACGACCAAGCTCCATAACACCTCTGCGGCACTACACCAAGTGTCATGGACCCCTCGAGTCTCTGCAATTAGGGAGTCCCCCGCACAGGATTTCTTAATTTTTTTTTTTATCATATTTATATTTTATTGAAAAAAGGAAATCTATCAAAGTGTAAAAAAGTGAAATAATTTTACGTAAATAAAAAAATACAGGGAACGTACGTACTACAAGATTTTTGTTGGAGATGAAATAAATAAATTTATGAATAAAACCTTTGAAAATGAGTTACAACCATGCATCAAAGGTTTTTTGGGTTGTAAAATAATTTAGCAACGAAAATCCGAGGATGGCCTGCAAAATTCAGCAAGACTGATGTATGGATTTATCCTTTGCGGAGACTTTCTTTTAGCGCATTTTTAATGAACATATTTTTAATTAAAATCTATATTAAGCTGTGAAAAAAATACATGAAAATGAGTCGTTTGGATTATAGAAACAACTAATGGAATACATTTTTATATAAAGCTCAAAGTTTTTTTTAAATGAGCAATATTGATAATTTTCAAAACAAGATTTTCGCAAAAGTATACAAAAATTACAAAATGTAAATAAATATTGTAAATTTCATAATGCGAAAAGAAATACATGGTTGAAGTACGTTTGGCTTTTCGAAAAATGAGAGTCCCGTCAATAGCTCAGTTGGTAGAGTGCTTGCATTCCATGCCGTGAGCTCGGCTTCGAATCCCACCTAGGGTGTCAGAGATGATTTCCCGTTTCGGTGTTTATTTCAAACCCTAAAATAAAATACCGGCAAGATTTATTCAGCCATCACAATCAATGATTACCAGCCCCCACGGGAGCTGGGAAACCCCCACTTCAACTGAAGTGGTTGGCGTAAGGCCGGCCCCCTTACCTGTAAAAATAAATCGGTTCCACTCGCCACATGCGAAACCCTTCGGGGATAAGGCAGCAAGAAGTTACACTATACGTGTAGCTTAGTTGCGTTTATTTTTTAAATAGATAGCAACATAGAGATGATCGTTTTCTGTGCTCCCATTTGTTTTATCCCATTCTAATCTAATCTAAGTTGCAAAGATATGTTACATCGGAGATTCACATTACATGCATTCTCACAACCAGACACGTACAAGTTTGCGCTTGTACATGCCTCATGTGAACCTACAACATAAAAACCAAATCCCAAATGGACATACACCCCGCAACTCTTGCCGTCCTTCCCTGAGACAGGGGTGACATTGGCAAAGTGAACCATTTTTACAGCATGGGTGGTTAGCCGCATACCAACCTATAAGTCAAGGAACATACACGACAAATTACATTTTATGCATCACTAAATAATAATATCTATGGACAACAAAAGAAAACAAATTCCAATTTAATAATTCAAGAAAATAATCCTTGATTCTCGCCTTTCTTTCTATGCGACACATATGTACCAGTTGTACCTATATTCAAGCGCTGTTTTTTTTCAGACAAATAATACACGGATCATCCGCCGTCTAAAGTGCACCTTTCCTGCAGAGAAAAACAATGATGCGAGGTTCATCGATGGATTAAAATAATGATTCTTAATATCACTGTGTGTCGTTTATATGCTCGTCAGTTCATCTTGTACGTCATTCTACATATTTACTTATCATGTACCTACCTATTTCTTCTTTCCATTTACATAAGTCGACTAATTATATTGATATTGCTTGTCAGCCTTGAACAACTAATAACTGCAATGATCTGCCACACTAGATAAGAAAATACTGAGCCATTGTTCAGACTCGTACTTGATTCAGAAGGGCCGAGTACTAATGAATTAGTGGGAGGGTGTATGCGTGTGCTGTAATGTTTTTCTTAACGAATCCAAAGTGGGGCGACTCCCCAAATTTCAAAGAACATTGACGTTTATGATACTTGTTCAGCAGAGGTATGGGTTCTGGAAAGGTGACGGTTGATGCCCCAATCTGACATTGCACCGAGTCAGCAACTTCAGGTTTTTGCTGTTTTCTTTAGTGGACGAACAGGTAAATCTAGAATCACTGCTGGGTCAGGTCACGACCATCGTGAAGGCCTTCCGCCACGAAAAAAAATTATAGAACTGCATGAGCGTTCTGTGATGCACTTCCCCGGATGGAAGTGTATAAACGGAATGTGTGTGAGGTTAGTTTTCGCAATGATGCCCGTAATAATTTGTAGCAGGGCTGTTAGCTGCGCAGTGTTGTGTTGTCCTTGTTTTGAGACACTGAAGGAAGTGGAGATTGATATTGATTTTGAATAGATAAGGATTGAATTGGGGGAGAGATACAGATGCCAGTAATTAGTTCCATAAACGGGAAGGGCTGAAAGTCTCATCACCACGGTAATTCTTAACTACCGTATATCGGTAATATTTGTATGAAGACTAATCAGCTGATCACTTGCGGCCATCTTGGATTGACAGGTCTTCATACAAATATTACCGATATTCGGAAGGTAAGAATTACCGTGATGGTGAGACTTTCAGCTCTAGTTTGACAAAGGAATGAGTCGTGAAAACACCAAGCTCTCATATGTAGCTGTGAGGTAAACTACAAAGGAATGATTGTGAGATGTTAAAAAAATTAAATTAGACTGATTTATTTGGTGAGCGCTGTTTTTGTGTGTATCACACCTCAAGAGCCCTCTGTGAGCTTGGTCGTCGCTGTAGAAAGCGCCAATTCTCAAGCAAGACCCAGTTATTGTAAGGCTGGATGGACCTTTTTGATGACCGGTCTTTGGTAAAGGTTTATGAATTTTTCATCCTAGCGAAGAGCAAATTTGAAAAATGAAATAAACATTATAAATTGTATATTTTTTGTGCTCTGCCGGGATTCGAACCCACGACCTTCCAGTTACGAGTCCGAAGTGTTACCACCTGGACTACGACCGGTCAGTTCTTGGAGTTGCCCTTGTTGTGACGAGATGAGGAGGAATAAGGGAGGATATTTCATCAGAAAAAGATTGCCCTCATGGAAGATGCGTCAACACACGCTCAACTACTCACTGGCGCACACACCCTTCCACTAATGCATTACTGCTTGAATAGCATGTAAATATTGTCTTGAAAAATTGTAGCCCACAGCTGGTTCACACTTTTGATAGATTGTTATATACTTACTTTACCAAGATAGCCAGTGAACAAAAGATAGCATATCTACAATCTATAATCTTAGTTGCAAAGATATATTAATATTTAAAATTAATATTAAATTCATGCCCACAAACAGACACGGGTGAGTTTGCGCTTACAAATTTAAATCCAAACCTCAAATGAACATAAGCCCTGCAACTTATTCCGACCTTCCCTGAAACAGGGGTGACATTGGCAAAGCGAACCATTTTATAAAGTATGGGTGGTCAGCCTCATACCAACATATAAGTAAATCAAGGAATACATAATTTCAATTTATAAAAAATCTGATAGTCACTGAAAGTATGTGTTGTTTCAACCATAGCTTAGCGACTTTATACTGAATAAAAAGGATTAATTTATGAAAATTGTGTGAGTGGTATTTTCTTTCAGTTTTAAGTCACATAAAGAATCTTTGAAACAATTAACTCTAAGCTAATGTCTCAACTGGCCCTGTCTGAACGTCCTCTGATTTTATTAAAATAATGCATTATTGTACTTGCATAAAAGAAAAATACATCTTAGTTTATTGGTTTTAATTGCCATTTTTTCAATGCTTTATGTTTTTTTAATGTATTTTTTATACTTTTGTGTAAAAAAAAATGAGTCATGAAAAAAAAATGAGTCATGTGATGAAATCTTTCCTGAAAATTATACTAAAGAGAATATACCAACAGTGTGACCAACAGTTATCAGCCGAACAGTTTGGTTTTAGGAACGGCTTTGGCACACGAGATGCTCTGTTTGGATTACAGGTTTTAGTGCAACGTTGTCTCGATATGAATAAAGATGTTTATGTTTGCTTTATTGACTACGAAAAGGCCTTTGACAGAGTGAGACACGACAAGCTGATCAGTATACTGAAAGACATTGGGATAGACGATAAAAACACTCGCATTATTGCTAATATATATTGGCAGCAAACTGCTTCAGTGCTTGTAGAGAGATCAGAGACCAGACAAATACCCATCAGAAGAGGAGTTAGACAGGGATGCGTACTGTCACCAACACTTTTTAACCTATATTCAGAAAGGATCATGGCGCAAGCACTTCATGAGGCTAGGGAAGGCATTGTTGTCAACGGGCAGCTGGTAAACAACCTGCGGTATGCCGATGACACAGTCCTACTCGCTGACACTCAGGCGGATCTGCAAACATTGTTGACCAGAATAAATGTCGCTAGCAAAGAAGCTGGCATTAACATTAACTTTAAGAAGACCAAGGTCATGGTTATCAGCAGAAACACAAACGCCTCCGTACATGTAGAACTAGATGGCGAAAGCATTGAAAGATGCACTAGTTACAGGTACCTGGGATGTGTGGTCAACGAAAAGTGGGACATGTGTCAAGAAGTCAGAAGCAGACTAGAGCAAGCCCGAAATGTCTTCGCTAAAATGAGCAAACTACTGTTGTGCCGAAATTTAAGCCTTGAACTCCGGAAGCGCATAGTGAGGTGCTACGTTTTCCCAATCGCTCTGTATGGTATGGAGGGATGGACTCTCACGCAGGCACTGGAGAGACGTATTGAAGCATTCGAGATGTGTTTATACCGAAAAATGCTTCGGATCTCTTGGCGTGATCGAGTCACCAATGAAGAAGTCCTTCAACGAATGCGCACTACAAAGGAGCTCCTGCCTACCATTAAGCAGAGAAAGCTAATGTACTTCGGTCACATTATGAGAAATGAGAAGTACCGTCTCCTTCATCTTATCATTCAGGGTAAGATTGAGGGGAGAAGATCTCAGGGACGCCGAAGGACATCGTGGCTGAAGAACCTGCGACAGTGGTTCGGCAGAAGCACCAAGTCCCTATTTCGAGCCGCAGCATCAAAACTCAAAATAGCTATGATGATCGCCGATCTTCGTTAGAAGTGGCACAAGAAGAAGAAGAAGAAGTAGTAAAAAAAAATTCAACCTTGCAACATTCACACGTCATTAGTATAATACTCGTACTAACTTGTTAAAATTAAGCTAAAATTTAATAGGGCAATTAAAAATGATAATTTCTTTCGGTGTTTTTCTCAAACAGCAAAGCAATGGCTCGTCCGCAGTCCAAAGTGAATTTTCCATACAAAAAAAACGATGATCCGTAGATCAGCCATGGATCAAATGTTTTGTGAAAAGCACCATTTTAATGTTCTGTATTTTGCGGTCAATTTGTCTCTGCAGTGTTCTGACGAAATATGAAATATTCCTAATAATGCATGACCAAAAATTAAATTTTAATAATTACTAACGATGTTCCCTGGGTCGCATGTGGCGTGTAGAACCTTTTTTTTTTCACAGATAAGGAGATCGGCGTTACGCCAACTACTTTACTTAAAGTGAGGGTTTTCAAGCTCCCGAGGAGGCAGGTTCTCATTTATTGTGATAACTGTTTAAACTGAAATGGACCTCAACTGAGCCATTGACGAGACCGGTATGCAAGGTAAAAATTTAGTTTTGTTTTTACAACTACAAAGCAACATGCACACAAATACATAACCAGCCTCATGGAAACCGTCCTTGTGAAAGAACTCCTGAAAAGTGGAAAGACACCTGAAGCTCTATTCTGCTACATTCCTAACACTTTGGACATCAATACAAGTCGGAGCTTTCTAGCGCTTGTGAAAGAACTCCATAGATACAAAATCACAGTGTACCTTATTTTTGAACACGAATCACTATCTCGAAGTAAGGAATTTAGCAGAATAGAGCTTCTGGTTATCCACATTTCAGGAAGAGCAGCTCTCTGAAGAAACAGTACAAACTGATCTACCATAAAGAAAGAACTTTAAATCCCATTACCTCTTTAATCTTGGACCTCCTTTCAAGATTCTCTTCGGTCAGTAACTCTGGAGTATCATAAACGCTAATCTCATATCTTGGAGGTTTGTCTTTTGTAGGCTCCTGCTCCAGAACCCTTTTCTCTGGTGACGCAAGCTGGTTATCATGGAAACCCTCCTGCCTGTCTCCAAGAGAAGGTGACGAAGATCTTTTTCCCGTGTCTTCAACGCCCAAGATTTCCTCTGGCCATTTTCCATTCGCCTGGTCCACGGAACGTCTTTCTTCGTGATGCTTCTTCTTCAGTTCTTCGTTGTTTGAAGAAATGAGGATTATTAAAGCCAAGAGTCCAGTAGATATTAAGAGGTATGTCACTAGCCTGATGATTCCACGCATTTTTACGTTTTTAATTTACACCGTCACAGCCACAATCCAATGTTCAATGTTCAAAATTTAACTTCTTCAAACCATTTAAAAACGTTTATTTTCTGTACGCAGCTCAGTTAGATAGGCGAGATTTTGATTTCTCAATTTTTCAGAAAAACCTCGAGTTCGAGCCTGACATAAAACTTTCTCTTGTTGTTTTCATTTCCTTACTTTAATTATATTCAGTATTTTTAACAATTGGATATTAGATTTTTTAAAGCAGATTTCTAATTTACAATTAGGTACATTAAATAAATTTTTAGATTAATTAATTTTATTTTTGTTTCTCCATTTAATGGTTGATATGATGCTGTCCACCCATATAATGAACAATTAATGGTGCCAATACCACCCCTGTTCTTTGGGAAATGGGCAGGAGTTGTCTTCATTTGTTTATTTTCATTTGAGATTTGTTTAATTTATTTTGTAAGCCCAATACACCATGTGTAAGCGCAAACTTACTCGTGTCTGCCACTTAGATTGCACAAATATTGCAAATCTCCACTGGAGAGGCACACAAAAAAGAAGAAGAAGTTAATTTTAAAATTAACTTTAAAATACGTCAATTTTTTCAACATTCTTTTTTAAGAATTGTACTATTTAGACAGCTTGCTCAATTCAATTCAACCAAATTGTCCAAAAACTAACACAAAATAAATTAAATTTCTTAATTCATAAGAACTCATAAATAAAGCATATTATATGCGTGAAATAAAGAATAATATTATGCTGTAAATCAAAATATGAATTCACTGGATTTCGCAAGTTTAACTTCTGATAACCTATTTATTTACACACGAATAGAGATTAAATTTCATCAGATGCGGTTTATATTATTTGCTATCAGTTAATAATTATTTATTACTAATAAACCAAGTACAACTTTACTTGTCAGTGATTTATCTTTAATCTAAGTTGCACCCTTTCATTGTTTGCATTAACTGAAACTCCGTAAGAAAACACGTTTAAGTTCGCACTTACACATGCTACATTTGTACAATTACAGTAGGAAACCAAACCTGAAATTAAAATACTCTCTGCAAATATGACTTCCTTTCGCTGGTGTCTGGTCGATAGCTTAGTTAGTAGAATGCTTGCATTACATGCCAGGGGGCTAGGATTCGATCCCCATCGAGGGTGTCAGAAATGATTTTTCGTTTTAGTGTTTATTTCAAACCCAAAATAATAAAATCAGCAAGGTTTATTCGGACTTAACAAGAAATGACAACCAGCTCTTTGGAGATGTCGTAAAATCCTTGCCTGTAAAAATAAATACGACCCACACGCCACCCTTTCGGAGAAAAGAAGGCTATAAGCAGTATTATACGTGCAGCTTAGTTGCGTTTCTGAAATGGGATGGTATTGGAAAAATTCAACTATTTTTTTCAGTATTTGCGGTCAGTCTCATACCAACTTACATATAAGCTATGGGACAGTTATTGTGTACAATTGATAAATATAGTAAATGGTATAATTATTATTAATACACGTGGATGATCAAAGCGTTCATATCGTGTTTCTCAGTTATATCTTGAAAGGAAGCAGTACTTGTGTCAGTTTATCAAATAAAAGGGGTCAAAGGAACATGTTTCATATGAAACATCCGTTATCAAAAGTTGCTAAACACAATTTCAGTATTTGTGTTTATTTAAGGTTTACAAGACAGCTTAGATTTATTGTGTCACGACAAAGCAGTCAAAGATAATTCATCCACAGACAACTCGGCACTGGACAAATCGGTCACTCGACAGTTCGTCCTCACGACATTTCGGTCACATACAATATAGGTCCACAGACAGCTCCATCACAGAAAACAACAATTAATTAAAACTACAGTACCCTTAGTACGAGTTGCAAACTTGAGTAATGTAAAGTTTACGGCAATTATTAAAGAGTGATTTCCCCCAAAATCTGCCGTTTTTGTTTGTTTGAACTTGATTTTCTTCATTACTGTAACTCTTTTGCTAAGACCAAAAAGTGAAAGAAAAAAAAACGTCAGATTTTGGGAGAAATCACTCTTTAATATTTTCCGTAAACTTTACTTTTCTCAAGTTTTACAACTCGTACTAAGGGTACTGTAATTACAACGCCCCCCTCGATTTCAGAAATAGTTGCAAGGTTTACGTTCATTTGAAATTCAGGGTTTTGTTTTTTTGATTCTATCTGTTTTGTTTGTTTTATAAAAATCTTACATATATATATCTTTGATCTCATATTATTGGCTACAGATTCTTGTGTACCTACTTCAATGTATTTTTTAATCAAAATACACTTGTTATCTTGTGCACTGTTTTATTACGATTAAAAATGATTGACAATTGGATTCGTAACAGAAAAAAAACAAAGGTGAAGCAAAAGGTAACTAAAATAAATAAGCTGTACACAATACATATTCGTATGAATTTTAAAACAAGAATATTTACTTAATCTCATGAATTTTCTTTCTTTTGTTTATGTTTTCTCAACGGAAAAAACCTAAGTGATAAGGAGTACAAATATGGGATGTTATACAATTTAAATGATTAGTTGGCCAAAAATAAAAATGAAATGCACAATTCTCAGCAAGAGGCCGACGACCTGAGATGGAAGAAGAAGAAGAAATCAAGGAAAAATTGGCAAAAAACTTAATTATTTATTTCAAGTGGAAATAAATGGAAACATTAACTACGAAGATAATAAAATAAAATAAGGATGGTTTATTTAGTGGGCGCTGTTTTTGTGTGCATCACAACTCAAGAGCCTTTTCCGAGCTTGATCCTCGCTATAGAAAGCGGCTTTTATCAAGAAAAACACATTTACTGTAGAGCTGGATAAGGGTTTTTTTTAAATACAGTGAAATTAAATGTCATTTTTTTGTGCTCCGACGGGACTCGAAACCTTGACCTTCCAATAACGTGTCCGACGCTTTAACCACTAGACTACAAACCGGTCTGAGTTACCATGCTTCAATTTTTAAAATAAATAAAAATAAAAAACACTTTCTATTCCGTTTTCTTACTATCATAATATTGTCGGTAAATATTTTTAAGTTATTTTACGTAAAGTATTGCAAACTTATGTTTAGCACATTTTTTTCACGTCAATTTACATAAAATTAATATTTTTATCACATCACAGAATAATCACTAATTTCTTTACATTTTTATGAAATGCCACGTATTTTTGAACACAGTACATTCTACCTAAATCTACGTTTGTAATCGCATCTGACGCTATGACTACTGCGCGATAAGGCGCGAGGCTTACTGACTGACAGCTGTTAGTTGGCCGGTCTGTCAGCTGACAGTTTTTTTGCTGTACACAGTTTCCGTGAAAGAATCACAATTATTGAGAGCGCCATTGGATAAAATGAACATTATAAAATTTTATTTTAAAATCCATCTGTGTAATTTGTTGTGTATGTTCCTTGACTTATACGTTGGTATGCGGCTGACCACCCATGCTGTAGAAAATGATAGCATATCTTTTCAAACGTAGATATTTTCAGAGTATATTTTTTATAGCTACTCACCAACAAATTCAATTGTAAATTGAAAAAGGCAGACGCAATTAAAATTAGATTAGCACAGAAAAATAATTCAATTTTCAAAAAGGAACTCTGTGTTTATAAAAACTTGAATGTAGATATGACATTCCGATATTTATGTATATTGAGATGGAATATCATTGAGAACGCATGTGAATCTTAAATCAGGGTTATTATTTTGGAGATGTGTACTGTTACGAGCGTATGGAAGTATTAGTGCATACGTGCTTCTAAGCAAGCTGGTAGAACAACGCTCTGGAATCACTATCACTAATCACTATGCTCGAGAAATCAAGAACAGTCGAGAAACGTCCGTATGAACGTATATAAATGTAAGCCGCAATCGTGTGCAGGCCAAAGTGTCGATTAAAACATTGAGCCGTAAAGTCGAAAGCAAGTGCTAGAAATCAGTACATTGTAAATTGTGAATCAAACCGTGTAAAATAAATTCTGTAAAATTTAATAATTGCACTTTAATTAAAAGAGAACCCCAACTAAAAAACTAAAATCCTAACAGTACTAACAGGCAGATGATGTTTGGACTCGGCACAATATTAAAAATGTTTTTTTTCCGTCCTGCCAAAGTCACAGGTCTAGATGTGACTAGGGATCTAAGCAACCAAAAACAAGGTATTCGTTAGGTTTAGGAATTACGGTCGTTTGAAATATTTACAATAATTATAACTACACAGTTTTAAAAAATATATATGTGCATCGGGTACTACACGACCCGTTATAAGAGAACTTACATTATTCTCGACGTTTCGTTAGCGACGTAGCTAACGTCTTCAGGAGACACCCTCTATCATCATCAGTCGTCGGGCAGAGAGGGTGTCTCCTGAAGACGTTAGCTACGTCGCTAACGAAACGTTGAGAATAAGGTATTCGTGCCTTGTTGAGCTAGCTACCATTTGCCTCTGCTGGTTGCAATCCTCTTGTAAGGACAGTACCTTGTTAAGTTAGCCATTTGTCTTTGTTGGTGGCTATCCTTTGGAGCTGCGAAAATGAGAAGCCGTCCATGAGCCACTTCAAATCCTGGAAGTATGAAGTTTTTAATGACGTTTGCCTATACAATATTCTCCCTTCAAAGATGTTGCTACGAAAGTTATTATACCTATGTAATTGAGTATCCTATTATTATGGTTTTCCTAAGCAAAATGTTATTTTGACTGAGCTTTCTTGTTTATTCTGCATCCCACAACATCTTTTCTTTGGACTTTCTTTCAACTCATGATGTCTTGGGAAAGTGACATATTAGCTCTTATTGCGAATTATTTTTTCATTCATGTTTTTGAATATTCAAATTTTCTGGATCAAATCTGTATTGAACTCTATGCTCATGTGACTTCCTCGTTTGTAATTTGTATAATAACAATGAAAAATAAACCGGAATCATTTTGTGAAAACTCCTCATTGTACTGAGCATTCAGAATTTCCAGTTTCAATTCTATAAAGCATTGCGTAAATAAATACTCGCTCATCGCGTAAAAAGAAAAAATACACCAAAACTAAATCACTCAATAGATGTGCAGTCGTCTCACAAATAAGTCATCCTGTTTACGTGATAATTGCGTATTTACGTGATACTTTATACTTGACGTACTGTTTTCTATTGTATAGTTCACGTCGGTCGGAAAATGAAAAAAAAAACGGGCATTGAATTTGGTAGGTGGGCACTTTCACGCTTGGTCAGACAGGAAGCATTGTTGTATTGGAGCCAAAGCACAGATAATTTGGTTTCGGAACGATAATGTTCACAGATGTGGGTGAATCAGTGGAATGGCAAATAAGCCAAAATAATACAAAAAAAAAACACACACAGAAAATCAACGAAATATATTTTTACGTATGTATGTACGTATTTCAAAGGTTGATTGAAACAAAGTACAAATAACAATACAACAACAAGATTTTCCAATTTCCAGAAGAGTAATTAAAAAATTGCGCTAAAAAATAATTATGTACGAGTATCTAGCTTGCTTTTCAAGGTCTTTTCAAGTTTTTTCAAACATTATTTCAGAGAAGTTAGAATCTAACTCATTTAGTACCCAATTAACGGCAGCAACTACTGGCCTTTATTGAGGTTTCGCCACTGCTTTCCTGGTATCTGGAGAAGTAGGTTTTTAGTTCCCGCGAAGGCTGAGTCAACCTTTCCGATACTAATACCGCAACAGGAAATAACTTTCGACACCAGTCGGATTCAAACCAAGGCATTATGCTCATAAAGCTCGAACGATTGAGCCATCGAGCAGACCCCATCTTCAAAATGCAATGTCTTCGATACAAAAAAAATCGACTTAAAATATACGGATTATTTAAGGGACAACGAAACAACGAAAAATGGACTCGGGACAAATTGCGCAGACAAAAAAAAATCTAACGTTACACGGCCGGGTTCTTAAGGTAAAGCACACTTTGTCACATGAATCTCTGACGTTTGCTCACTGAAAAAAATATAGTTTTGAATTTTGCGCCGAGTCCTCTGTACAAATAAATAAATCATCGATATGATTTTTAACTCGATTTTAATAACTAATGTGAAATTATTGTAGAAGTTCCTTGACTTATAGGTTGGTATGCGGCTGACCACCCATACTGTAAAAAATGGTTCACTTTGCCAATGTCACCCCTGTTTTAGGGAAGGTCGGCAAGAGCTGCAGGGCTTATGCTCATTTAAGATTGGGTATTTATATTGTAGGTCCACATGCGGCATGTGTGAGCGCGAAATTATGGTTGTCTGCTTGTGGGAATGCATTTAATATAAATCTTAAATGATACATATCTTTGCAACTTAGATTTAGATTTAGATTTATTATCTTATATAGATAGTTCTTTAGAGAGCCGTTGAACCTCAAATGAACTGTAAATTAGAGTTTATTTGAGGTCCAAAAGAATTGATGCTCTCTATATTGAATTATTCCAAAAAACTACTTGCACCATTTTTTTTTTTGGAATTCTGGTCCAGTTACTTTAAGTAGGTAAGGTGCAAAACCTCCTACAGACGACTGATCAACATTCCGCATTCTTGCATGACATTCATTCATGCCACTTTTTAATACAAGACCCTGAGAAATACTGCGGGTAAACATAACATTCACATTTATTGATCTGTTGTCTAGTGGTTTACAATATGGATTCGTAATCGTTTGGATTTCATGTCTGGCAGAGCATAATAAAATTATAATTAAATATTTATTGTTTGCTAGGTTAAAAACTCATTCGTCTTTGACAAAGATCATTAAAAGTAAGGAAATAAATTCTGGGTGTAGCTTTCAGCGCCTTTTTTTTTCTTCAAAAAAATTCACAATTTTCTTGACGCTATGGTAAAGTGAATAAGGCGATAATTAATGTAACTTAAGCTCTGTCACCATTCCGTTAGGGATGGCCAGAGCCTCTGCAGGGCTGCCTCCATTTCTCCCTATCCTTACACACCTCTTTCAATTCATTCAAATCCATCACCTTTTTCATACATTTTCTTATTTTACATTCACTTCTTGGTGTCACTCGAATTAAAACACGTCGTGTCTTATTGACTATAAATTTGACCCTAGTTTTACAGACGCCATTGGGTAGTTATAGGTTACTAAATTGTATTCTTCCTCAAAAAATTACTATAAAATTTGTAGCACAAAGACAATCCGTAACAAAATGCACATGCAATGATGTCACGCAGAAGTGATGGTCTGTAGAGAAACTTAACAGTTGCCTTAGCTCTTTCCCATCAAAATTTCCAGCTGTTATACAAAGCGCGCCAATTGTCCAAAGATTCGCCTCACTTGTACTTTTTTATACTGACCGAATTTCAGAAATCGCTTCTTTCGGAGGCTCTGCAAATTTTGATTAAACATTCCAATAGACTTGGGAACTTCTTTACTAAAATGCTCCATTTGTGATTTTTTTTGTCGCGCATTCCTTGACTTTTATAGGTTGGCGTGAGGCTGACCATCCATCCTGTAAAAAATGGTTCACTTTGCTCTTGCTTAGAAGCTCGGCAAGAGTTGCAGGGCTTACGTTTATATGGATTGTTTTTTTATGTTGTAGGTCCACATGCGGCATGTGTAAGCGCGAACTTATAGTTGTCTTCTTATGAGAATGCATGTTATATGAATCTTAAATGTAATCCATCTTTGAAACTTAGATTAAATAGATTATACATAGAGGCAAACGTCACATGGTAATGTAAACAGGGTCCTTGGAAACCAAATAAATCGAAGAACTTGGCAGAAAATCAACAAATGCGACAAAGGGATTTATCAATTTTTGTACAATTATTCTTCACCATACTCCTAAATTATAAGTAAGCCTTAACCTTAGCAAACGACAGAGTAAATGCCATTTTTTTGCCTATGTCATTTGTGCCAACTCCACTAAAATTCTCACACTTTGATACTCGTAGTACTTTTTTTTTGCGAATTGACTTTTCTTGCTCCGCGCAATTTTTTTCGCATTCCAAAGGTGACATTTGAAAGTTTTTTCTTTGATTGACCAAGCAAGCATCTTTTGCGAGTTTTTCTTCTTGTTAATTGTTTTTCGTTTGAGAGTGGAAGAGGTATGCGGTAATTAAAGGGAATGCTGACATCAAAGCGATCACTACTAGAAGAATAAAAACACATTTTTCGCAGTACCAAGAAAGAAGTCTCAGCATTTCAGTATGTAGAATGCTTATGTACATTGAATGCAGGCAGATTACGAAAAAAAACAATTTTACGATATAATGAGCGCTGTGTTGGACGAATCACACCTCAAGAGCTCTCTGTGAACTTGATTATCGCTGTAGAAAGCGACAATTCTCAAGCAAGACCCGGTTGCTGTAAGGCTAGATGGACCTATGGTGATGCTAGAGAAGAGCAAATTTGAAAACACTTTTTTTTTTCCCCGTCGGGACTTGAGCCCACTACCTTCTATTCACGAGTCCGAAGTGTTAACCACTAGACTAAGAACCGGTCAGGTTTTTTTTATAAGTGTGTATTTTTTTAATAAAGCCGTGAAAAAAATGCAATTCACCAACCTATTTTTGACTGGATTTGGATACAGATCGTCAAAATCCTCTTACTAAGGCTTATATCTGATTTACGGGTGACCACTCAGTTCATTCGCATTACCAAGTTGTTTAACAGATGGATTCCTAAATGACATTAGGTTATGTCACAAGACGTGGTACAAATCGAGAAAGTAAATTCTGGACAGGTGATCAATAAATATAAAATACAATCCGAACCTAACAACCGGTCCGTAGTCTAGTGGTTAACACTTCTAATTCGCAAATGGAAGGTTGTGGGTTTGAATCCCGGCTGAGCACCAAAAATAAACCATTTATATTTTCAAATATGCTCTTCGCTGGGTGAAAACTTCATATAGGTACCTTTACCAAAGACCGGCCACTAAATTCTATGCCCATCCAGTCTTACATCCAGTCTTATATCAACTAGGTCTTGCTTGAGAATCGGCGCTTTCTACAGCGACGACCAAGTTCGCAGAGGGCTCTTGAGGTTTGATACACACAAAACAGCGCTCATCAAATAAATCATCCTAATATTACTATTAGACCACTGTTAACTTCCCACTTGCAAGAAACCACTTATCACTTGCAACTTTAAACCAACAACTCTTCACTAACCACTAATTAAATGGCATGCACAACTGATAACGATTACAAATGTGATGATAATATTACAGCAGCGTATCCCACATGAAGTGACATAATTACACACAGAGTTATATAATCATATTATTGTCGTGTAGATAATGAAAGCATGGCGGCCGGAAGCGCGTGTGATCACAATCATATATTATCTAAGTTTATTGTTACATTATTAAAAAATAATTGTTGTAATTATTGATGCTGCTATTCATAGTAAGGGAAGGTGGGGCAGTTGAAATGTAATAAAAGTGGGCACGAAACTAGCTTACGGCATTGAAGCGCAGTATTAGACAGAACTGTCAAAAAACGGTTTATAAAATGAAAAAAACGGATTTTAGACAAAAGTACTGATTTTTGACAGAAGGGATGAAACTGAAGAATGCACGTTTATGTTGAATGGTACGAAAGTTGAAATTGAGGATGAATTTAGATACTTGGGAAGTTTGTTTGAAAAGAATGGAAAGATGACAAGATAACTTGAGAATAGGGTGTGCAAGGGAAAGCAAGTGGTCGGTGCAATAGGAAGAATAGCAAAGAACAAGCGATTGACGATGGATCTGAGAATGGCGGTACACAATCGCATATTGTTACCGACTTTGATGTATGGAAGTGAAGCATGGACAGTGAATCATAGCGAAATGAGTAAAGTATGTACGGTGGAAATGAAGCATTTGAGAAGTATGACAGGAAAAACTTTGAGGGCTAGAGTTAGGAATGAATGGGTAAAAAAATAATGTAATTTGAAAGAGGATGTGGAAGTTAAAGTACAAAATAATGTGATGAGATGGTTTGGGCATGTGGAAAGAATGAATGATGATAGACTGACAAAGTATGTATACAAAGAAAGTGTGAAAGGAAAAAGAGGGAAGGGACGACCGAGAAAAGTATGGAGTGATCAGATTAAGGAGCTTGTGAAAGAATGGGATAAACAAAGTGAGCGTAAACGAAGAAAATGCATGAAAAAGGTGATGGATATGAAGGAATTGAAAGAGGTATGTCAGGATAGTAAAAAATGGAGGCAACTCTGCAGAGGCTCTGGCCACCCCTAGCGGAATGGCGACAGAGTTACAGTGCAAAAGAGAAAAAAAGGTTTCTCTACGTTTCGTCGGAGTCACATCCGACGTCCTCAGGAGGCGTGTGTCTTCTACGAAGAAGAACCTCGAATTGTTGAGTTACTGTTGTTTGATCGAGTTCGAAGGTTGTAGGTACATTTATTAATCTTCGGTGATGCATCCATAGATGTCGCAATCGCTCCACTTGTACAGAAGGACGATATTATGTCTTTCTGTGAAATCGTCCGATTAGTGAAAGGCTGGATCACGGAAGTTAGTACTGGCTTCCATATACTGGAAAGTTTGTAGCTGTATAACAATGTATGTATAACACTGTGTAACAATAACTCAACAGTTCGTGGTTCTCCTTCCTAGAAGACACACACCTCCTGAGGACGTCGGATATGACTCCGACGAAACGTAGAGAAATCGTTCTTCTCTTTTGCACAGTCAGTAAAATCCGTTTTTTTTCATTTTATAAAATGTCTAACGACCGTAATCATAATTAAAGATCTTTACAAAACGGTTTATTTCCCCTTTTAACAGAATACTTTATAATCAAGTACACACCTGTGGAATTCTATGTTTTCTAGCTTTCACAATTTTAGTTAGGTTTAAGTTAGAATTACGGTCGTTTGACATTTTGACAATTATATTAATTTTCGGATATTTAACGAACCGTTCGGTGAGAACTTACATTATTCTCTACGTTTCGTCAGCGACGTAGCCGACGTCTTCAGGAGAACATCCTATCTGTACGGCGACTGAGGATGAACTGAATTTGAAAAACACTTTGTCACAAATCACTGACTACCTGCGAACGAAGGTAGTAATTATGTTTTTTTTTACAATTTTACTCGATACTCAATAATTACACGTGTAATGAGGTCTTATGATAATGCCTTGTGGCGGGATTGGGGACGTTTTTTAAAATGGACATATTTATCGACCAAAACAACTGTAACGTGGGATTTCGTATCGACTTTCGACCTTCGAAACGACCTTCCTGGTTGTTTACGTGTCCTATCCATCTTACAACCCTCGTAAACAGAGCTTTGGACAGGTGTCTTCCTCCTTCGGTTTCTTGGAGAGCCCCGTCATTCGTTATGTAGTCTTTAAAGGAAAGTCTCCTGTATTCTCCTTTTTCTATTTCTGATAGGAAACCAAACTGGAGTAGTTGTTATAAAAAATCGATACATGACTGTATTATTTATTGACAAGATAGCAATTTTTTCTTTGGATGAAGCTTTTACCCTCGGGTTCCCTATGCCCTCATTTTCCCTTACAGTATCAGATTTTATTTTCAAATTGCACTCTATTATGTTGATGAAAATACGGAAATCGCTTGACCGAATATGATACAAAAAATCAACATGCAAACATTCATCTACATATAATATAAGTTTCAAAGGTAGATTAACATTCAAGATTCACATGAAATGCATACCTACAGGCAGACGTTAGTAAGTTCATGCTTACACATGATACATTTGTACTCACAAAATAAAAACCAACACCTCAAATCAACATAAGCCCTTTTGCAATTTTTGTCACCTTTCACTGAAACAAAGTTGTTACACCAGGGGCGTGCATCTCATTCAGGCACATGCGCCTATAAGGTAGGCAATTTATGGTAAAAAACGCATTTAAGCATGATATTGAGAATTCATGTTCGATTGGAGCCATCGTTAGCAGTTCACTCAATTTCAAATCAGTAATTTTATTCTTATATTTATTTATTTATTAACGTCTTCAGGAGGCACCCTTTCTGCACGACAATTCAAGGATGAAGAAATTTGACTTTGGTTTATTTGTGTTTGGAAGAAATATGATAAAAATTGAAAGAAAAGACGAAAGGTGGCCGAAGAGATACGTCCATTAGAGACCCAGGATGTCTGTGCGGGAGTGGGGATAAAACAGCTGGCTGAATGATGTTCAGGAAATTGCAGGGAGGAAACTGAACAAGGCTGACAATGTGGATTCTTGGAGAGGGTTGGAAAGACCTACGTACAGGAGGAGATAGATGCAGGATGAGAAACTACCTGATTTATTGTTACGAACTATGAAGTCAAAGTACCTACGCGCACCTATAAAAGTACGATAGTGTGGGTAGATTCTACTACTTCCAGATTGTTCTATCCGATAGAACAATCTGGGAGTAGTTCATGATGGTGGTAATGCATAGAACGGCGTTCTGGTGTGAGCGAGAAATCGAAGAATGATCTGGAATATGCGAGAAAGATCTCTTTTGTACCTCTATATATAGGAACTGCAATGGTACGGAGAGCAATTAGTCGCTCAAGCATTTTGCCGTGAAGACCAATATACGCAGAGATTGTAAATTGTTGTAAATTATTGTAAATTGTGAAACAAAACCGTGTAAAATAAATTATGTTAAAATAAATAATTGCAGTTTAATTAAAAATGACCCAACCAAAAACATATCATTATTGTTTGGCTAAGCTACAGGCACAGTAAACAAATGTGTTGGGTAATAAATAAAGTGTAATTAAACCAACAGCCATAAAGCACTTGGAATGAAATTAAACTCGGGTTAGTTTTGTATGTCAGATTTGAATTTTGTAGGTACATTTGACATTTGTAACAGCGACCGTGACAGTCAGTGACTCATGTAACAGTGTCCTCTTGACAATGATGCTAGTCGAAAGCACTTGAGGTAATAAAAAATTCTCAATCGTGAAAAAGATAATACTTCTTTAAAAAATGATTTTTCACTGTGTAAATACACAAACTCTTAAAAGTTTTATTTGACATTTGTAAGTTTTGATACGTATGATGGTAAGGAATATAATTTATTTGAAAATAATTACATTAGGAGGAGGATAGTCAATGTGAAGACCGAGAAAAGAATGTAAAAGAAGAAAATGTATGAAAAAAGTAATCCCAATGAAGGGGCTCAATTTTCGGAGCGGACGGTGGATGACCTTAAATAGGGTCCACATCGAGCAAGGCCGTTGCAACTCCTTGCTCCACAGATAGGGATAAGCTCCATCTCCAGGGTGTGATTGTGGGCGGAGAACCAGACTTTGCGGCACATAGTGGAGGTGCGCCCCATCAGAAGACACCCTCTTGGCCTGAAAGACGTCCATGAAGCCACGCCAGGAGCAGGGAAGTGGATGGAGGGCTTGGATCTTCGCCTCTGACGCGGATTTTTTTGCGCTTGCCGGCCATGAGAAATTTATGCAAAGGTTTTACATTGGTCTGTAGTCCGATGACTAACGCTATGGAATCTTAAACGAAAGATTGTGAAATCGATTACCAGAGGAGCAAAAAATACTCTTTTAATTTTCAAAATTTGCTTTTCACTGAGTTGAAAAAATTCATCTACCATTATCAAAGACCAGCCACCAACAACAGTCCATGCAGCCTTACAACTACTGGGTCATGCTTATTTAATTGGTGTTTTCTATGGCAACGACCAAGCTCGCAAAGAGCTCTTCGGATGTGTTAACAGCGCTAACAAAATAAATCATCCTTTAAACGTTAAATGCCCACCTTTATTCAAAATGCGCGAATTTTTCACGTTACATTAAAACGACGTGAGTTTCCACGTGTCTGGTGCACATAATCTGTGCAAATAGACGTTTCACGTATGATGCCGCACGTGAGACGTGAGAGGCATGTTTACGTAACGTGCTGGAGGGAATGTGTTTGCCTTGCGTCTGGAAAAAAGTGCAAATACTAAAGACGGAAGTCAAACAAGACCAGAGCCCCGAGGATAAAGCATTGAGTAAATCTCAACTCGATCGTCTAAGTGGAAAATGTATGGAATATACGACGGCACCACTAGGAAGTGAATTAGTTTTCATACAATTTTTCTATTTCCATGTTCGAGGGGGTTAATGTTAATGTTTTGGACTCGGGGTAGGTACCTACAGGCGAGGGCATAAGGTTGCTATTGAATCGTTTCACAGGTTCTCGAATTTTCATGAAAAAATCAAATCTGTAATGGAGTCCGCACACTAAAAATATCCCACAGCTGCCCAGAGCCCAAAAAAAAAGTATATTGTGATGGTTTCTTTGATAAGCGCTGTTTGTGTGTGAAATACATCTCAAGAGTTCTTGCAAACTTGGTCATCGCTATAGAAAACGCCATTATTCAAGCAATACTCAGTTGCTACAAAGCTCGATGAACCTTTGGTGACTGGTCTTTCATCTGGAAAATCGTCGTTCTGTTGGTATGAGGCGGAAGTGCTGTAAGAATTTGGTTCACTTTTGCCAATGCCAGCCCTTTTCAGGGAAAGGCGGCAGTAGTTGCAAAATTTATGTTCATGCGAGGTTTGTTTTATTTTGTATTTACACATTCAGCATTTGTAAGCACGAACTTACACGTGTCTGTTTGTGGACATGCATTTGATATGAGACATAAATATCAATATATCTTTGCAACTTAGATTATAAATCCTGAAAAATGTATATAACGATTTAAAAATTAAAAAAATGAAGGTTTTAAAGGTACCTAATCAATTAATGTTTTTAATCATTTATTTTTACTCCCTTGTCTACAGCCTTGAATTGGTTATTTACCTAATAATAATAACAATAGGTTTGTTTTATTTGGTGAGCGCTGTTTTTGTGTGAATCACACCTCAAGAGCCCTTTAAGTCGTATAAAATAATAAAACACTACCAAGGATTTGATTTGAAATTGAGATAAATAAACAAGAACTAGGAATCATCTTCTCTCAATAACCATGCATTTCTCATTTAAAAACAAAAACTAGATTTCCGTCTTTGAACGATCAAAAACTTATTATATTGGTACAATGTGAAATAGTCGATATTCTCATATTGGAAACAAATGCACTTTTTTTTGTGAGGCGCCGAAATGGATGGTCTACTAATGGCGATCATAAAATGCATACGACCGGGTTGCTAACAATAAAAACCATCATTTGACTCGGGATGTGTCATTAAACGCGTAGCATTATATTGATTTTGATTTTGATTTTGATTTTAATGCAATTTTAATAACGGTGTACCAATATTTAATGCGATTTTCATATAAAAATATACTTTAATTAAGATTAAATATATACAAAGTAATGATTTCACAAATCTATGTACTCGTATGGGTGGCTAGGAACAGATATTTATAAAATCCAGTACCTTGACTAAAAGGTTGATATGAGGCTGACCCTCGAGCTGTAAAATCTTTGTTCATTTTTGACAATGCCCCCCCGTTTCAGGAAAAGGTGACAGGAGTTGCAAAGCTTTTGTTCATGGTTTGTTTTGTAAATATGCATGCAGAATGTGTAAGCGCGACTTACATGTGCCTGCTTGTGGGAATATGAACTTTAAATGCCAAAATATTTTTGTAACATAGAATTCTAAAATCCTCAATTCACACAAATTTAGAGTACCATTATAATAATGATTTTCATAATTATAATACTCGAAGCTCAGAAAATCTACATATTAAAGGTTTTCGATCGACAAAGTTTGGAAGGAGGTCTCTTTCAAATGTTGCACAGTCCCTATACAATGGACTTCCGATAAAAATAAAGAGGGATATGAAAAATAAACAACAAAATGATGCAATAAAGTCTTATTTCTAAGAGTCCTTTTACAATGATGCTGTACCAGTGGGATGATTTTGTTTTATTTTGGGTATGAGACGCTAATTCTCTTCTGTCTTTGTTTGCTTCAGTAATTGTTATTTTATTAATATATTTTTAATTATATTGTATGGCTAGTTTTAAGTATTGTGTAAGAGTATAAGTACCAAGTCCCAAATGAGTTTATGTAACTCCTGGGAAATGTAACTTGTTATATTATTTCAATAAAAAAAAAATAAAAAAAAAAAAATATATAGATAGAAAGAATCAATAATTTTAATTACTGAATTACTAATCAATAGTTACATCATCAACCGACGTTGTTTTTCTCAAACACGCCAGTCAAAGTCAATGTGTTGACTAGTTTTTACTGTGACGTCTTTAGTTGTGAGAATTAAAAGGTACCTGCCATGTTTTTTGGGGTGAATTTAGTACTATAATATGAAGAAGTTCGTCAATCATTGTGTTGTATTATTTGATTGGGAATAAAAAAACTTGGTGCCATTTTTCGGGAGTGCCTTTTCCGCAAGGCACCCTAGCGCCACATGTGCCCTACGACCTGCGTAACTTGTGCCTTTTATGTGCCAGGAATGCCCGTTTAGCCGGGTGACGTATTTTAATGGCCATATAAAATGTTTGCTTGCTATGACCGGCAAAACTATGCCGAGAAAAACTGACCATAAAAAGAAAATACCAATATTTTATTGTACATATTTCAGGATCGTAAAATAAGATCTTCAGAAATCTTGCTCTTGTGCACAATCGCCATCCCGCTAGGAGTTGCCATTACTTCCACAAATGTGCCTCCATTTTTTTCTGTCCTTGCGCTTGCTCATATTTTTCATCTCCTCGAGATTCATCCCTCCCTGCTCTTTTTCTCACTCTACAGATTACAATCATTCGCAATCTTACTTATTTGATCAATCTTTTATTTTCTCGGCCTACAGTCTACACCTTTCATGTGTTTGAAATTTGATATCCTTTTCTATACTCTTTTTGGCTGTCATTCATCATCCATTATTTCAAGATGCCCAAACATTCTGACTCTGTTCATGGAAGATGAACGAATGACAAAAAGATTGTGAAAAAGTAATGATAAAATAAAAGTTGAAGGGGTAGACCGAGGAATGAATGGATAGATCAAATACGCAAAATTGCAAATGACTGGAATCTACAGAGTGCGAAAAGGAGAAAAGCGTGCATGAAGAGAATGATGAATATTGAGGAGATAAAACAATTGTGTAATTACAGAAAAACTCTGCGGTGATATTGGCTAGACCTTGCGTCGGCTTGATACAAAACAAGACAGGTAGAAAGATCTAGATCAAGAAAATTAATATGAAAAAGATAACGCGATGGATGAGTATTTACGCAACGATTCATACTTGGCAAACTTATCTCTTTTGGAAGGTGAGAGAACATAAAAAACGTGTCGTTTGGATATAATAAAAGAGATGGATCGTTCTAGAGCGGGAAGGAGATATGTTCTGATTCTGTGAGAGAGGGGTGAACCTTTCAGGGCGGAATTGCTGGATAAGCTGGTTTAATACACCGCAAGACATGGCGGCAAATCGTGGGAGAAGAGTGGGAAAGATAAGTGAATAGTTATGGCCAACCAGTTGTTTAAAATATATCATTTTACTTAATTATTTAAAAACATTAAGGGATTGCAAAAAAAAAAGTTTGAACAGGCATGCAATTCACCAACGTAGTGGCTTGGCAAGAAACATGTTCAATTCATAATCCATAATTTAATTTTAATTTTTACATACACTATCAATGTATCTATTATATTAATGTACAACCGTTTACAGGGAGATATTCTCAGTGTTTTTTTTTTACATTTTTAACTAGTGGTTTTCTGTTTTTTATTTTTTTATTTATTTGATAAAAACCTGACAGATCTAAATTTTTCGTTACAAAAACTGCATGCTTTTATTTAACACTTTTTTTTTCTAATATTACGAATTTTTACGCGAGGAACCCATGCGCAATACATCCATTCCTCTAATGTTAAGGGGTTGAGCTGCGTAGCAGCCAGGGGCAACGCCACTAGTTTTATTTTAACGAATTATTCATACATAATTACTCAAAGAATCTGTTGATCCAGAGTCAAAGTTACCACCAAGGGGCCAGCGCTGACGCTACTCAAAGTTTGAAGGTCCTTGGCCATATCCCCGACAAAAATAATAATATTGAATCTAAATGTTAATATATCTTTGGAACATAGATTACAGATACTCGTATATAGATATCCCAGTTGATGAATACCTTAAGGACTAAATGCTATCCCCTAAATCCAGGTTACGAAGAGGGAAATCACTTCTGGAACCAATTTGATTCGAATTGAAGTTTCTTACTAAGAAAGAAGAGCTCAAACATATAAGCTAATCAACAAACGCAACGATAATAAAATCTCAACTTAGATTATGTATTTTATTGTTCTCTATCGCTGTTTCACTCACTGTTATAAGCGTTAACTTACAGGTGTGACGATAAGGTACAAAGCTGACAAGATGAAATGTTCCTGAAACACTATGTTCCCAAGACGCAATGTTTCTTACACGCAATGTTCCTAACACGCAATGTTCCTAACACACAATGTTCCTAACCCGCAATATTTCTTACACGCAATGTTCCTTACACACAATGTTCCTAACACGAATTGTTCTTAACGCATAATGTTCTTAAAGCACAATGATCATAACACATAATGTTCATCACACACAATGTTTTTAACATGCAATGTTCCTAACACATAATGTTCATTAGACACAATGTTTTTAACACGCAATGTTCCTTACACACAATGTTCCTTACACGCAATGTTCTTAACACATAATGTTCCTAAAGCACAATGTTCATTACACACAATGTTCATTACTCACAATGTTTTAAACATGCAATCTTCCTAACACATAATGTTCTTAATATGCAATGTTCCTAAAACGAAATCGAAAAATATGGAAGATACCATAGTTCACATAGAACGCTTAATGGGCTCGCCACATTTCAAATATCCCTAAGTTATGTGAAGTCACCCATAGGCAAAAAAAATGGGTTCCCGATAATCAGGGATTTCTTTTATTTTACAACATCAGAGTCTAATTTGAGACAACTAAAATTTCCAACGGGGCTGTCCATATATGACGTCATTCGCATTAAGGGGGGGGGGAGTCTGGTCTGCGGATGATGGTAAATGATGTACGAGTACCAAAAGTGACGTCGTTTTTGTAAATACCAATTTCTACAAAATATACAAAATATTATGTAAGTAATATAACATTATTAATTATTAAGTTCATACAGCAAGAGTTCATACAAAATCGGCCAAAATCGATGACGTAATTTATGGACGGCCCCAACGTGATTTATGAGATCAAAAAGTTTTTTGCAGATTTAAAAACAAACATGAATTACTTTGTATTCTGTAGATGCCTAATGGAAAAATAAGAAAATATTGAAACGAGGGAGGAAGTAGAACGCATTAGTAGATGGAATAAAAACGAAATGTACATCTGGGCCGCGCCAAAAATCAAAGATGGGTCCCAAAGATGGGAGCAAACGGTCGAATCAAAATGCAATCAGTACCGTAAGTATAAGAGATGCTGCGGAGGAAGGTAGTAAGCGTTGAGTTATACTATTGGTGAAGAACCTGGCTTACGGCTCCACCTGACAACCGGACCTGTCATCACAGAGCTGCCAAACACCACAGAATACTTAATAATCAAATGAAATCTAATGTTTTCTTGGTACTGTGGGCTCTTCTGACACATACAAGTATATACATGCGGGAAGGGTAAGAGAAGCGTTTAAACGTCGAAGGACTTCACCGTGGGTCACTAGTGCCAAGTCGCCCTAAGTCCTGTTTTCTTCATTATGGTTCACTCTTGCCAATACCACCCTGGTTTCAGGGAATGGCGGAGAGAGTTGTAAGGTTTATGTCCATGGGAGATTTTTTTATGTCCGCATGCAGCATGTGTAAGCGCGAACTGACATGACAGGTGTCTACCTATGGGCATGCACTATATGTGAGCCTTAAATGTCAACATATCTTTGCAACTTAGATTATAGATAAGTTATAGATATCCTGAGATACTCCTTGACTTATACATTGGTATGAGGCTAACCACCCATACTGTAAAAAATGGTTAACTTTGCCAATGTCACCCTCGTTTCAGGGAAGGTCGGCAAAATTTGCAGGGTTTATGTTCATTTGAGGTTCGGTTTTAATTTGTAAGTACACATTCAGCATTTGTAAGCACGAACTTACACGTGTCTGTTTGTGGACATGCATTTGATATGAGTTTTAAATGTTTATATATCTTTGCAATTTAGATTATAGACTTATTATGTAAGAGTCCTGCGTCTAACAGTAAACTGAGAGAGGCTGAGGGAGAAGAAGAAAACTCGTAAATATTCGATAGAAGTAAAAATAGCCTTAAAAATTTAATCAGGACCTTGGAACCCTCCCAAACTATCGAAGACGTGTATTTCCGTGAAAAACCGCGGCGTTTTTGTGGGTTTTCATTAGCGCGAATGGCATTGTCCAAAGCCGGTCCCACCCCCGACACAGACAAGACTTATTCCCTCCCACTAATTAACTACAACAGAAAACTTAATTGTGGGAGATGGGGAGGGCAGATAGGAGGCAAGGCTAAGGAAAGAGATGGCAATCTGTGCCACGTAACAAATCACTGCGGGAAGTACAAGCGGACCAACCATGTACACACCTAGCACACACGCTGAAGAAAACAACAGCCTTTCCATGAGGTCTGTACATTTCAAAACGTCAAAATTTTAGTGTTGTCGCATGGGAGGGTTGCTAAACCAAAGACAAGCTTATGTGAAAAGGTATATACAGGGTACGGCAGCATAACTTCCATTTTTTTAAATGTGCGCCATTCTGTAGGTTGATGTCGTGGCGGAGCGCTAGAGGCTTGTTTGAGATGCGGAAAAAAAAAATCCCGACACAGTTCAGTTGCTATACTTAGTATTATCGTATACTTCTATGGTCGAGTCCGGTCTATAGCTCAGGTGGTAGAGTGCTTGGCATTCCATGCCGAGAGCTCGGGTTCATGTTTTCCCGTTTCGGTGTTTATTTCAAACCCCAAAATAAAATACCGGCAAGGCTTACTCAGCCTTCACAATAAATGAGTACCAGCACTCTCGGGAGCTGGGAAACCTCCGCTTTAACTGAAGTGGTTGGCGTAAGGCCGACCCCCTTACCCGTAAAAATAAATAGGTTCGACCCGTAAAAATAAATAGGTTCGACCCGTAAAAATAAATAGGTTCGACTCGCCACATGCGAACCCTTCGATGATAACGCAGGCAAGAAGTTACACTATATGTGTAGCTTAGTTGCGATATTAATAGAATCACCTGATGTGAATGCTTGATAGATTGGATGTAGGGTAGAGCGGGGCTAAAAGTTCCGCGGGTTAAAAGTTCCACTGGCTGTTTCTAGGAAATAAAAACCCGTAGGAAATCGGCTTCACCGACCATAGATGCGGGAAAGGTGGAGGAGATGACCGACCAACGCCTGCTACCGTCTGGCAGGCACAGAGCGAGCACGGATCATATGTTTGTTTTGACTCTTGTAAAGTATTTTCGTTTTTCGGCGAACGTTTCGGAGCAGTGAGCTGTATATTGGAGTTTCTTCGATAAAGTAAGTTTATTTGTATAGTGTCGTTAATGTTTTTTATAATGGAACTAGTGTTTTAAGTTAATATGCAGCAGTTTTTTGATAATTCTTCAGACGACATGAAATCTACAAATGGGGCAAAAAGTTCCATTTGATATGGGGTAAGAAGGTCCAGGAACTTTTAACCCCTCTGTTTATATTGCACACTTTTTACCTTAATATCAATATTTTAAGGTCTGTCTTATGTTTCCAGCATTATGCTCCAGCATTATTTTCTTTCAAAACGCCTCTGGTAGTTTTTACATATTTGTGTTTTTTTCAGAATACAAAACTATAAAAGAAAAACGGAAAGGGGTAAAACTTCCCTTGATGTTATGAAGCGAGCCGCAGAATTGGTGATGAAGGAAGGAAAACCTCTGCGGACTGTCGCTAGAGATTTGAGATATGTCGCATGTCTTTGAAAAGGTTTGTAAACCGGCTCAAGGAAGGCACTGAAGATCCCTGATTTGGATACACAACACCTCGAATTGTCTTTTCATCGCAGCAAGTAAAGTCGCTGGAGAAACCTCTTACAACTATTCTCAGGAAGTTGTATGGCCACTTCCAAAGACAGGGCCGCGTAAGATGTCGGCTTATACAAGAAAGCAAAGCAGGGCAGCCATATTAACATATATTAAAAAAATGCTCTTGCCCTAGAGCAAGCGACAAGAAAAAGGCCATACCCCGCTGCTAAGAAACTAGCTGCCAAGAAAAAGCAGGAGACGATAAAGATTCTGCAATTAGCTAGTAGCTCCTGCAGCTCAAAGGACGAGGAATGCTAAGTGTGCGCCCAATCCAGGAGCTGTCGTATACATATGCCGAAACTGCGACAGTGATGACGATTTTTTTTTTTTTTTTTCATGTATTTTGTTTTTGTGTGTTGATATTTTTATTGTAATTTCTCATAATTGGTAATGTTTTAATAATTATTAATAAAAAATAAATAATATTTACCCCTTTTCTCTACTGACTAATCCCAAATGAAGCACTAAGTTGATTGGTACTTTTTACCCCATGCATGGAACTTTAAGCCCCGCATGCGGGGCTTAAAGTTCAATTTGTCTACTTCCAAAAAAATGTCTTTAATTTCTCAAACAAGTAAAATAATGTACAATTGTAAGGCCTGTGGTATAGCCGAATAGATATACTTTCGGTAGATATTAGTTATTTTTTTATGGATGGAATACATGGCCCACAATTAGGGAATATGTCGAAAGTGGCACTATTAGCCCCGCTCTACCCTACGAATTATGTAAGCTTTGTGTGAATGCAGGAGTAGTACCGATGGATTGGAGGAAGGCAGTCATTGTTCCCATTTACAAAGGTAAAGGAGACAAAAAAGACTGTCAGAACTTCAGACCAATCAGTCTACTCAGTATACCAGGAAAAGTCTTCTGTAAGGTGATTATAAAAAAGTGATTCTGACAACTAGTGAAAGGATTTCCGATGTACAGTTCGGCTTTATGGCCGGTAGAGGCTGTGTTGATCAGATTTTTACTCTACGACAACTTGTTGAAAAACAATTGTCGGTGAGGCGGAAGCTGTTCACGGCCTTTGTAGATCTGGAAAAGGCTTTTGACTCAGTAGACAGAGGTATGTTATGGGATGTTTTGAAAGCATACGGAGTGAATGGGGCTCTCCTAGGTGCGGTGCATGCAAACTATGAAAATAGTAAGGCATGTGTTCGTATTGATGGTGAGTATAGTGAATGGTTTGAAGTTTATAAGGGTGTGAGGCAAGGATGTGTGATGAGTCCTTGGCTATTTAACATAGTCATGGACAAGTGTGTCAGAGATGCTAGACTTAATGATTGTGGATTGATGATAGGAGAGAGCAAAGTGAGTGTTCTACTGTATGCAGATGATGCAGTTCTTGTATCTGATTCTGCAGTAGAATTGCAAACAATGCTCTCTAGATTGAATGAAGCTTTGTTAGGTAACCATTTGAAGTTGAATGCAAGTAAGACGAAAGTATTGATTTTTGAAAGAGATGATGAAAATATGAATTATGAATTTAAAATTAATGGAATGAATGTTGATGTCGTAAATGAGTTTGTATACCTGGGAAGTAAGTTTGAAAAAGATGGAAGAATGATCGGTGAATTTGAAAGAAGAATAATGAAAGGCAGGTGCGTACTGGGTGCTACCGCTAGCATCGCCAAGAACCAGAATCTTTCAAAAAATGTTCGACTGGCGGTGCACGGTGGTATACTAGTGCCCACTCTGATATATGGAAGTGAAGCCTGGACGGTGAGTGAAAGTGAGATTAGTAAAGTCCATACAGTAGAAATGGACTACTTAAGAAGTATGATTGGGAAAAGACGGAGTGATAGGGTAAGGAATGATTTTGTTAGAGAGGAATGTGGTGTAAGAGAAAGTGTGAAAGTAAAGATTAAAAGAAGTATGCTTAGATGGTTTGGACATTTGGAGAGAATGAATGAGGAAAGACTGACGAAGAAAGTATATGCTGCGAGAATTGATGGATGTCGTGGAAGAGGAAGACCGAGAAAGGTATGGATGGACCAAATTTTCGAAATAGCGAATGAATGGGATATCCAGAGTCATAATAAAAGGAGAGCTTGTATGAAAAAGGTTATGGCTCTGGATGAAATGAAAGAAGTATGCAAGGATCGAAAGAAATGGCGGTTGATCTGTAATGCTGGCGGTTAAAGCTAAGGCTTTTAAATTTAAAAAATATGTGTTGTAGCTTTTTAATTTTTTACTGTTTAATTGCTTAGAATTTATTTGTTTTATATATTTGATTGTATCAATTGCATGTACTCCTTGATTGATAGGTTGGTATGCGGCTGACCACCCATACTGTAAAAAATGGTTCACTTTGCCAATGTCACCCCTGCTTCAGGGAAGGTCGGCAAGAGTTGCAGGGCTTATGTTCATTTGAGATTGGGGGTTTTATATTGTAGGTCCACATGCAGCATGTGTAAGCGCGAAATTATGCATGTCTGCTTGTGGGAATGCATTTAATATGAAACTCAAATGATACATATCTTTGCAGCTTAGATTTAGATTTAGATTTAGACCTGAGAAAAATAAAACATTCAGGACCCGACTCTGGCTTTTCACTCATCTTTAATTTAAGTTGCAGGGAAAAATTAAGTTATGAGATTATTTCTCCATGCACTTACATAAATACGTGTAGGTTCACGCTCACAGCTGAAAGATGAATAATTGTTATTGCAGTAATGACGTCATAAAACACCTAGGCAATATTTACAAACCCATTACACTACCCTGAGTGGAGTTTAATGACCCCTGTAGCCTTGTAAGGGTAGGAGAGCTTAAAACCTGTGGAACCAACGTACCCTTATATCCTGAAACGTACCCTAACGTATCCTTAACATCCTATAACATACCCTAACGGCAAGCCGGCTAGGCTGAAAGATTGCGAGATCTAGGAGTGCATTAAGAGGTGCCTTGAATGCTGAAGGTTGCTACGAAGCAGGGGCGTGCATCCCATACGGGCATATATACATTTAAGATTCATATGAAATGCATACCTAAAAGCAGGCATGCTGCATATGTCGATACAAAAGGATTAAATTCAATTAAAAATGATTATGAACTATGAAACATTTGCCGACCTTCCCTGAAACAAGGGTTGAAATTGGCAAAGTGAAAAGTTTTTTTTCACAGTATGAGCGGTCAGCCTCATACCAAATTATAAGTCAAATAACCCTCATACTAACTTATAAGCCAGAACATAGTTGGAAGAATGCTTGCGTTTCATGAAGGCTAGGATTCGATCACTACCAAGGGTGTCAGAAATGATTTCTCGTTTCGGCGTTTATTTTAATCCCAACATAAAAAGGTTTATTGAGCGTTCACAATAAATGAGAACACTCAGCAGCATACAAGCTCCAGTTCATATGAAGTGACTAGTGTAAGGCTGGCCCCTTACCGGCTAAAATAAAAGGGTTCCACTCGCTACAGAGACGTTACTTACGAAATAAGTATGCAGCATTATTTGATGAGTGTTTCCTTTCTAAAAAGACTGAAATATTTTAAGTTATCTGTTTACTTTTTAAGTATGAGGCTGACCCCCTGTGCTGTACAAATTGGTTCACTTTTGCCAATGCCATCCCGGTTTCAGGGAAAGGCGACAGAAGTTGCAAGGTTTATGTTCATGTGAGATTTTATATTATAATTTGTATGCACACATGCAGAATGTGTAGGCGCCAACCAACATGTGCCTGTCTTTGGGCATGCATATAATTTGAGCCTTAAATGTTACATATCTTTGCAGCTTAGATTATAGATTATATAGACCTAAAAAAACATCAATGTAAACAATGTATAAAGTTTTATTCCTTTATTAATTATCATGAATAAACCTAAAAAATTAGAAAAATAGCAACGGAAGTAATTGCAAAATAAGCAACATCTGAACGCAAAAATAATAAAGTTCGCGAATGAAAGAAAAGTGACTAAAAAAAGATTCTTTTATAATTTTGTCTTTTTTGCAAAACTCTAGGTACGCTTTTTAATAAGAAAGATCGCTGTGGGACGTCCTGGGGGAGTCTTCTATGTAAATAGGAGACGATCCCAAAGGGAAAAGAAAGGACGTGAAAATCCGTTTTCCTTTCTCATTTTAACTACAGCTTGGGACGTATATCCAAATGTTGTTTTTAATTTTTTTAACGTTTTGTGTACACGAGCTTTTATTTTGCTCTCGTGAATTTTACACAATATTATAAATTTGTAGAAACAATTACCATTCTTAAGCCGTTTTCATTAAATAAAGAACAAATTAGTTTTAAATTTTAAGGATTTGTGTATTGACATTGTGTAATTCATTTAAAAAAAAATCACAAAGTTTTCTTCATGAGTTGATTTATTTCCTTGAGAGTTTTTTATGTTATCACACCATTTTTTCACACTTTTACCACATCAGTTGTTAATAGTGGTGCAATAACATCGAAAGCGCTCTACGAACTAAATCAACTCGTGAAGAGAAACTTTGTGTTTTATTTCTACATTATTATATTACTTTAATTCTACAATTTTGTAATTAAGTCGCATTGAACCAAAAGCGAGAAAAATAATTAATGATTAATTGATAATATTAATACCTGTTTCTGGCCAGGTAGAATAGGTTGGTGAATTGCATTCCTCTTCGCAAATCTATTTAAAAAAATACTCGCATAGGTACTGTTTTATTTAAAAAAATCCACTCCAAATGATTTTGTTTATTTTACTACTTTGAAAAGGAATTTATCACATTAGAAAAAATGTTTATATTCCTGACGCAACTTTTCTGGTAGAACATCCATCTAAACACCGCTTCATATAAAAGTCTACACGGGCAGCGCTCACTTCCATACATTAGTGTCAGCGCGGTGTCGAAAAGACATTTTTATTTGTTCGTCCCCAAGACAAATGTCTGTCGTTTTTGTCCAATCACAAATCAGTACCAACGTTTTAACTCAACCGCGGCTTTTAGCAAATATGTTTGGAAACTTAAAATCTCACAAGAATTGTTGTATTAGTTTTCGTATATTTTCGGAAAAAAAGCTAACGTAAATGAGAGTAAAAAAATCGTATAAAATTTCGCTAAATCAGTTCAGGTATTCTGCTAAAGAAATTGATTTATTTCTTTGAATTATGCGATCAAATTTGTAGGATTTTATCAATGAATTCAAAAAAGTTCATTCTTAACAAAAGTCTCCTGAAAATGCCGACTACGAGTATAAAAAGTACTATCAACTTTACAACTGAGCACTTCGCTTTGAAACCAAAATGTGTCTTGCTTCAGATTTTCGAGGTTTTAGTCAGCCTTACGACAAAAACTTCACTTGTTTCCAGCTCAAAGGGGGCAAGTTCTCATATTTTACTGTGATGGCTGAGAAAACCTTGCCAGTATTTTTATTACGGCCTAAAAATAATCACCGAAACGCGAAACCATTTCTGAACCACTTGGTGGGATCAAACCCCAGTTCTCTGGCTGTGAACGCAAGCGCTTTACCAACTGAGCTATCGACCGGGCTTTTCTTTACCGGGCGATAGATTACAACTTTAGATTTATAAAAGGCTGACCTCTAATGCTGTATTTTTTTTACCAATGCCACCCAGGTTTCAGGGAACCGTGGTAAGAGTTGCAGGGGTTATGTTCATTTGAGATTCGGGCTCTTAATTGTAAGTAGGTACACATGCAGTACGTGCAAGCTCGATCTGACACTATCTGATTGTGGGTATGCATTCAATATGAAGCTTAATCGTTAATATATACTTGCGAGTTACATAGATTATAGCTGGATCCTCTCTGTTAATACACACAAGCATTTTAAAACACCCTTTCTTTTTTTGTATTCACCATGTCGATGCGCGCACATACATAACGCCGGCCCGTTCTCCTTCGGGATTGGCTGTCAATCATCTGCCCCGCAACGTATCCATCAAACCCGTGACGTCATACGACGCTGACAACAATGACAAATGACGTCACACAATGATAACACATCAACAAGAGCGACGTTTTTTTTTGTTTGTGATTCAAATGTTTTTTTCCCCTTGAGGCAACCCCGGAATTCAAAAAAGGAACTCTGGAATTTTATTTGAAATTTTCGAAACACGTTTGATGGATCATTATTGTTCTAAATTTAAACTGTATAATGAAAGGTTTTACTTGAATTTGAATACGTCCGGTCGATAGCTCAGTTGGTAGAATATGTGCGTTTCATGCCAGACGGCTAGGGCCCAATACCTACCAAGGCTGTCAGAAATGATTTCCCATTTCGGTGTCTACGAGTATTTTAAACTCAATATAAAAATATCGGCAAGATTTACTCAGCCTGTGCGAGAAATGAGAACCTGCCCCTCTGGAGCCTGGAAACTCCCACTTGAAGTGAAGTGGTTGTCGTAAGGCCGACCTTTTACCTGTGAAAATTAATAGATTCCACATGCAACCTTTTCGGGAACAACGCAGTAAGAAGTTTGTTAATGAATCATATCTGCCTTGTTACGTTGCGTTTAGGGAGCCTTGCGGGCTTAAGGTGTGATTCACACAAAAACAGCGCTAAACAAATACACTGTCATAATATTTATTTATTTCTAATGCAGCATTAAGTAGCACTAAAATTGTTAATATCAATTTCAGTGTAAACGTAATGTTTTTTTTAAAATAGATTTGTGAAGAGGAATGCAATTCACCAACCTATATTGACTGGCCAGTTGTCTTCATACGAAAGCAGAAGCTTTTGTGTATGCAATGATATCTGTTGAACCAGGGTTGAAGTTATGGTCAAATGGGCTAGACGTGATTTTAACCAACGTATTCTGTTCCGAGTAATACCGAGAAATGCGAGTAAAAAGATTATCCGAGCGCTAAATAACCTGTAAGATGAGAAAACTTGTAGCAAGGAGACGTGCGGGATTCTAGGAACAATTATAGAATATCTAGGATTCTAGGAGCAGTCTTAGAATATCTAGGATTCTAGGAACAGTCATAGAATATCTAGGATTCTAGGAACAGTCATAGAATATCTAGGATTCTAGGAACAGTCATAGAATATCTAGGATTCTAGGAAAAGAGAAGTTGAAAATAAACACCAAAATGGGGACACTATTAACAGCCGCGGTGGGGATCGAACCCTGAGATAACAACTGAGCTATAGACCGATTGTCATTGGGTTATTATAACTGAATAATTTATTTGACGAATAGGCTGGTATGGGGCTGACCACCCATACTGTAAGAAAAAAATTACCAATGTCACCCCGTGGTCACCCCTGTTTCAAGGCAGGTCGGCAAGAGTTGCAGGGCTTATGTCCATTTAAGATTGGGTTTTTATGTTGTAAGTCCACATTCGGCACGTGTAATCGCGAACCTATACGTGTCTGCTTATGGGAATGAATGTAATATGATTCTTAAAGATAATATTTATATCTTTGCAACATAGATTATAAATAAATAATTGGTTTACTTTGCCAATGTCACCCATGTTTCAGGGAAGGACGGCAAGAGTTGCAGGGTGTATGTCAACTTGAGATTTGGGTTTTTATGTTGTAGGTTCACATTCGGCACGTGTAATCGCGAACCTATAAGTGTATGCTTGTGAGAATGCATATAATGTGAATCTCCAATGTAACATATCTTTGCAACTTAGATTAGATTATATTAGAATTGATATAGCATGTACTAAACACCGGTATACTTAGTAGAATGTGCAGTTTTTTTTTTAGAAATTCTGTGCGGGAGACTCCCTAGATTCTAGAGACTCTAGGGGCTTATGACACTTGTTGTAGTGCCGCAGAGGTGTACGAGTTTGGTCGTCGCTACAAAGCGCCAATACTCAAGCAAGACCCAGGTGGGTACTATTATAAGTAAAAGCTGTATATAAGCAAGAGATTAAATTTTTAATGTGTTTTAAACGAATTACATTGTTTATCAATTAAGTACGTAAAGAAACTCATTATTCATACATATTACTTCAAGCTTAAATTCACATCATTACAGTAAGATGCGTGAAATCCGAAAACTAACTGAAATACGTCTGATTTGAATTAATTTCAGAATGGAATCCAAACCGCAAAAGCCTGATTGGATGTTAGTGAAACTAGAAGAGAAGAGACGTGAAATGAAAAGGAAATATATCTATAATCTAAGTTGCAAAGATACATAACAATTAAGACTCACATTAAATGCATGCGAAGAAAGCAGTTACGTGTAAGAACGCGCATACACATGCTGCATGTGTACATAAAAAACTATTGCAAATTGACATAAATCATGCAATTCTTGCCGTCCTACCCTGAAACAGAGGTGACGTTGGCAATGTGACCAGCCTCATACCGACCTATGTATTAAGGAAATTAACTTAATGGGATAATTAAAGGATGGCCAGAGCCTCTGACGATTTGCATCTATTTTTTCCCATCTTTTTTTTTTTTAAGAAATCCTGTGCGGGAGACTCCCTAGATTCTAGAGACTCTAGGGGTCTATGACACTTGATGTGCATAACTCTTTGAATTCATTCATATCCATCACCTATTTTATACATATCCTTCTATAACATTCGTTTATTATATCCCGTTTCTTCACGATTTCACCAATCTGATCCAGCCATAATCTTCCCTTTCTCCCCTTTCCTATTTTCTTCCACATTTCCTCTGTTTACGAGTATACACTTCATAAGTCTTTCACCATCCATTATTTCTACATGCGCAAAACACTCTCTGTCTAAAGCAACTATTTCCGAAATTCCCTGAAGCAGGATAGACATCTGGAAAGAAAACCTGATTACTGATTTTTTCATAAATACAATACATTCGAAAGCTTTTTTTCTGTGAAATTATTAAAAATACATGAATTTCAATACAAGCCTTTGTTTTTCTGTTTTATTAAAATTATAACGGATTTGTTTTTGCACGTGTACCTACTTGTACATATAATAAATACATTTTCCATGTTGTATTGGTATATTTTATTGATCCCATGTAATGGCGTGGGTTTTAAATTCCCTTTTTTAATTGATAATTACGTTCATTCGTAAGCTCTCCACCCATTATTCCTACAAATTACTTATTCCTCATTATTCTCCTCATCGCATTCATATTCTTCTCTCTTATTTGCTTCAACCATTTCATTCATAAATAAATAAAAAAAGATTATATTTTGAATTGTTTGTGTATTGACATTGTCAAAATTCATATTCAATAATATTTTATTTAATTGAAGGACTCAAATCAAAACACTGTTTTGTATTTTTACTACTTTAATTATTTATTTTTTAATTTTACTAACGTTTTCAATAATATATCATCGTCCAGCCTGTACCTATACCTGTTGTATACCTGACGATGATATATTATCGAAAACGTTAGTAAAATTAAATAATTAAAATAGTGAAAATACAAAACAGTATTTTGATTTGAATCCTTCAATTAAATAAAAATATATAAAGATGCTATGCGGCTGACCAACCATGTTGTAGAAAATGGTTCACTTTGCCAATGTCACCCCTGTTTCAGGGAGAGTCAGCAGGAGTTGCAGGGTGTATGTCCATTTGAGATTTAGGTTTTTATGTTGTAGGTTCACATGCGGCATGCGCAAGCGCGAACTTGTACGTGTCTGCTTGTGAGAATGCATGTAATGTGAACCTCCAATGTTACATTTCTTTTTTCAACTTAGATTAGATTAAAAGCGTTCTTTAAAAAAATATTGATGAAAAACTATCATCATTATCATCATACGCATATGTAGAAATAAAGTATTTTCTTTTGATATGGGATGATTAAATTCAATGCCAAAACGTTTCCATCGAGTTAGCGACACAATAAAAACTTTGCCAACAGAAAAAAACGGCGGGATTTTGGTTTACAAAGTGTCCGCCATTTTGGGGTAGGAATTTGCGATACTGGGGTGAAATACCCTATAGACGATCCCTCAACAATCAGCGTTCTTGCGTGTCATTCTATAAGTTGTGCGTGAATGCAGGCACGATCGTTCACGTTCAACTTTTTTGTACGTATTTTACCTTATGTACAAATATCCGTATATAATCTAAGTTGCAAAGAGATACATTAATATTTAAAATTCTTATTAAATGAATGCCCACACACAGACACGTGTAAGTTCGCGCGTACAAATGCTGCACGGGTACTTTCAAATTAAAATACAAACCTCAAATGAACATAAAACCTGCACCTTTTGGCGACCTTCCCTGACACAGGGCTGACATTGGCATAGTGAACATTTTTTTACAGTATGGGTGATCAGCCTCATACTAATCTGTAAGTCAAGGAAATCTGTATCAATCTATAATTTATAATAATCTAGAATAATCTTTGATTTGTAATATTTTTTAGAATCAAATTCCCATGAAACACTTCTAAAAAATGATTACAAATCAATTAATATGAATTTTCACCGTGCTAATACACAAACGATACAAAATATAAGAACAATCTTCTTCGTTTTATATAAGATCTAATATCTGTTTATTCCAGAACTCTCTCTTATGATAATAACAGATGCTCTTTCATCTTTTGGATGGTCAGCCTGGTAGACGCTGGCCGTCTGGTATTTCGTGTGCAAGGATTGTATGCGGCTGAACACCCATGGTGTAGAAAATGGTTCACTTCGCCAGTGTCACCCTGTTTCAGGAAAGGCCGGCAAGAGTTGCAGGGTGTATGCCCATTTGAGATATGGGTTTTTATGTCGTAGGTTCACATGCGGCATGTAATTATACATGTCTGCTTGTTAGAATACATATAAAATGAATCTCTAATGTTACTTTTCTCTGCAACTTAGATTAGATTAGAAGGATTCGAATTACTCTGCTTTCACTCATGCGGTCTATGTGGTGCCTTCAAAAGAAAAATCAATTTGCACAAAGCGTGTAAGAATGGCACGCGAGAGGGATGGTTTGTGGGGTAAGTAGGAGAGGAAAGAATGGAAAAGAAAGTGCGAAGGCGTCTTCTAGATAAACCCTTATACGTGCGACAACAAAAGGAGCTTTATACTGAGGGGGACAAAGTACGAGAAATCCAGTTACGCTACTGACTGGGAAATTTCAACTTTTTTTGCAGTGCGATTAAATTGAAGGGATAGAAATGTATTACTGCACTGAAAAAAGGAAGTATTTGATAGAAATCATTTAGGAAAATTATGTGACAATCTCACTATAAATACAGCATCTTAATCGGTGTTATGGCCGAGGCAGTCAAGTGGCTGATCTTTCTATCGTATTTGAGATATAATAATGTTGGTTCGATCCCTGCTTGGGTCATTTGACCATAACTTTAATCCTGATTCAACAACATATACATTGGGTAATTATTAATTCATTAAAATATATATAATACTTAATTATTAATGATGATATTAATACCTGTTTCTGGCCAGGTTGAATAGGTGGGTAAATCGCATTCCCGTTCACAAATCTATTTAAAAAGAAAAGCCAAATCTCAAATAAACATACACCCTGCAACTCTTTCCGAGCTTCTCTGAAACAGGGGTGACATCGGAAAAGTGAACCATTTTCCAATGTCAATGTGTTTTCAAAAACAGAAATACTAAATAATATTATTGAAATCTTATTTATTTTTTAGAGAATTCAATGAGTGTTCAGTACAAATTCTAATAATATTTTCTTTAAAGTTTCTTCGGAGCTTTTCGCCTCCAGAGAGAGAGAGAGATGAACGCGGTAGGTACATTCGCCTTATATACACAGCTACAAGCCCAAATCCGATTGCGCTCTGTACCTCAAATACAAAACTTTACGTTTATACTTAACCAAGCTGTTAAACCAAAAAATGTACGGCAAATAAAACACTCACCAGATGCGCTGCCTCAGTTTACATACACTTCTTGGTGGACCTTTTTGAGTTTAAGCGTAAAGTTTTATACTTGGGATACAAGCCGCTGTAACGAGGTATTCTTTGAGAAGGAAGAGTGTGAAAGAATGATGTGTAAGATGTGTGCGAAGGGTGAAGAAATGTAGAGGAAAATGTGAAAAAAAAAAAGTACAAATGAAAAAAAAAACAGTGAGTAATATTTCTTAATGTGAGACCGGTTTCATGAATGAACTTCCCATCGTCAGATAGTATAATCTGAATCGATATAAATAAATATACATTCAAGATTCATATTTGATGCACGCTCGCAAGTAACACATGCAAGTTCATTGGTATGCATGCTGCATGTGTTCTTGCAAAATGAAAATAAGTACATACATCGAATGAACATAACCGGTCTATGGTCTACTGGTTAACACTTATGACTCGTAAATTAAAGGTTGTGGGTTCGAATTCCGGTGAAGTAGAAAAATATACCATTTATATTTTTAAATATGGTCTTCGTAGGGTGAAAAATTCATATATCTTTACCAAAGACCGGTCACTAAAGGTCCATCCAGCCTTACAGTAACTGGGTGTTGCTTGAGAATTGGCGCTTTCTACAGCAACGACCAAGCTCGCTGAGGGCTCTTGAGGTGTGATTCACACAAAAACCGAGCTCACCAAATAAATCATCCTAATATTATTATTATTATAAACCCTGCAACTCTTGCCGACCTGGCCTGAAACAGTCACTGAAAGGGAATATTTTTTTACAGAATACCCGGGTGATCAGCCTCATAGAAACCTATAAATCGAAGAGCAAGGAACATATGTAATTTAAATAAAATAGTATTGTTGACCACCCATACTGTAAAAAATGGTTCACTTTGCCAATGTCACCCCTGTTTCAGGGAATGTCGGCAAGAGTTGCAGGGCTTATGTTCATTTGAGGTTTGGATTTTATTTGTAAGTACACAATCAGCATTTGTAAGCGCGAACTACACGTGTTTGTTTGTGGGCATATATCTGAGAGCTTTGAATTAATATATCCTTGCAACTTAGATTATAGATAGATAGATTATAGTTTAATTAAGTTCAACTATAAGGCATTGAATTTCAATGTCCTACCTATAAATTTTCTAATAATATGACTCAGCCAACTACCTGGAGCTCCCGGGAAGGGATGTACGTATCGACTTGTAATCGGAGAGTGCTGGGTTCGTTTTACACAAGAAATTATATCTCGCAGTACAAATTATAGCTTCAGGAAAAGTGTCGAGACGAAATGGGTGGGCTGAAAAAGAAGGAGTCTTGTAAAACACCCTATAGGCGGTTAGTAAACATTCAACATGCTTACGTGTAGTCCCCAGAGAGAAACTTTTTTGCTAGATGTTAATATAACGCAAACGCAACGCAACTAAGCTACACACATAGTGTAACTTCTTGCCGCGTTATCCCCGAAGGGGTCGCATGTGGCGAGTTGAACCTATTTATTTTTACAGGTAAGGGGGCCGGCCTTACGCCAACCACTTCAGTTGAAGTGGGGGTTTCCCAGCTCCCGAGAGAGCTGGTACTCATTTCTTGTGAAGGCTGAGTAAACCTTGCCGGTATATTTATTTTGAAGTTTGAAATAAACACCGAAACGGGAAATCATTTCTGACACCCTCGCGCTCGGTGGGATTCGAACCCGAGCTCACGGCATGGAATGCAAGCACTCTACCAACTGAGCTATCGACCGGACTGTATATGGTGTTTTTTTTTTTAATTTTCAAAGTTTAAAGGGAAAAAAACAGAAGAGTGGGGATGAAAAAATACTGCAGTAGTTATTTATGCTACTAATAAATCTTAGCATTGACTACGTCGACTTTAATGTCGAAAAATTTAAGAATGCTGCGTGTTGAGTGATAGACTGAAGGGAAGACAAAGAAAGCTTGATGGATAAGAACGAGAGGTAGAAGTGAAGCAATAAAAAAACTCAGAGTGGATGGTAACTAACGATGGGGTGGGAGAAAAACTACCATATATATTCCTGTACATATCTTACAATAGCAATGGGATGCTCTAGCGCTGAAAATACAGTTTTGATGGAAAAATGTTTATTTTTATTTTTATCGGTCTCCGAACTTCCCCATATTGAAAACTCGAGAATGTTCGAAGGGCTTAGAATTTCCTTATAATGAAAATTGCGCCAACGAGGGTATAGAAACGCACTTAATCTCAAAACTGATAATCAGATATAAGTGCATGAGTTTTCAACATTCAGTTAAGCAAGTAATTAAACCGAGTATGTCCGTGTTTTTATCTAATCTGCACGTATACTGCAACTTCTTACAGGCGCGCATGTGACGTGTAGAACGAATTTATTTTCAAAGCTAAAGAGTCCGACTCCAAATATGTACTTAAATTGAAGTGGGGATTTCTCTCATTCGTGAAGAGAAGAAGCTTCTCATTTATTTTACAGACTGAGAAAATCTTTCCTCATTTATTTTTCGGTTTGAATTAAACATCTAAACCGGAAATCACTTCTGATGCTTGGTATGCGGCTGACCACCCATGCTGTAGAAAATGGTTCACTTTGCCAATGTCACCCCTGTTTCACGGAAGGTCGGCAACAGTTGCGGGGTGTACTCCCATTTGATATTAAGGTTTTTATACTGTAAATCCACATGCGGCATGTTTAAGCATGAACTTCTAGTCACGCTACTCGTGATCTAGCAACAATCCCACAAGGAGTGCCACCCGAGGTATGCTATTAGATTCTGTAACATCGAACCATTTACTTTTGGAGTCATGGGCACAACTCTGACCTAGAGGTTCTTGTTTTGTCGTGCCGTTGCTTTTACTTCACGGGAAGGCCTTTCGCCACTTGAGAAAATATATAGCTTTGCATGAGCGTCCATGTGCTGTGGGTCCTTCTGACACATACATACAGGACGGGTACGAAGAGGGTTTGACCATACCGTGTCTGCTTGTGAAAATGCATACATTGTGAATTCTTAATGCTACATATCTTTTCAACTTAGATTAGATGCCTTTGGTGGGAATCGCAGCCCTTGGCGTTGATCGTAAGCGCTCTAACAACTGAGCTATCGACTAGACTTTAACAGAAGTCTTAGGCTGGTTTTAGTGTCGCGCTGACAACGCGCTGACCGTCAGCGCTGACCGTTCAAAATATATGAACTTGTAGGAAGCGTTTTAGAATGGCGCGTAGCTGTCAGCGCGACAAGTTCATATATTTGGCTGTCAGCGCTGACGGTCAGCGTGTTGTCAGCGCGACACTAAAACCAGCCTTATGAAAAGTATTGATATTTTCAAGATAAAATATTTTTTCACGCGAAGGAATTCCCGTCTTTATTTAGCATTTTATATTTTGTGGCACTCTCGTTCTGACTCGGCGACATGTACGTATACACATATAATCCCATTATTTTTCAGGATTCCATGCGAATTTCACCGCGAACTGTTCGCTTCCCTTCAAAGCGGATTGTTACAGTTTATTGGAGGGGATTTGAAGTTGCGCCGCAGTTCTGCTTTATGCGAAACAGAATACGAAATGTTGCAGGATCCTGAAGTGTGCGCTTCAGGTCCAACCACTGTAAAAGATATATAAAATGTAAAGCTGGAGGAAATGAAAGAAGTGTGTAAGGACAGAAAGAAATGGCGGTTGATCTGTAATATTGGCGGCTAGGGTTTTTTTTAATTAGAATTTGCTTTGCTGTTTAGTTTTTGATGTCCATACATTTTATTATTTGTTGATTTTAAAAATTGTAATTTCTTGTGTATGCTCCTTGACTTATAGGTTGGTATGGGTGATCAGCCTCATACTAATCTGTAAGTCAAGGAAATCTGTATCAATCTATAATTTATAATAATCTAAGAATAATCTTTGATTTGTAATATTTTTTAGAATCAAATAATCATGAAACACTTCTAAAAAATGATTACAAATCAATTAATATGAATTTTCACAGTGCTTATACACAAACGATACAAAATAAAAGAACAATCTTCTTAGTTTTATATAAGATCTAATATCTGTTTATTCCAGAGCTCCCTCTTGTGATAAGACCAGATATTCTTTCATCTTTTGGATAGTCAGCCTGGTAGATGCTGGCCGTCTGGTATTTCGTGTGCAAGGATTGTATGTGGCTGAACACCCATGCTGTAGAAAATGGTTCACTTTGCCAATGTCACCCCTGTTTCAGGGAAGGTCGACAGGAGTTGCAGGGTGTATGTTCATTTGAGATTTGGGGTTTTATATTGTGGGTCCACATGCAGCATGTTTAAGCGCGAATTTAAATGTGTCTGCTTGTGAAAATGTAATAGTAATAATGTGTAAAAGTAATAATGTGTAATGTGAATCTTTAATGTTACATATATTTGCAGCTTAGAATAGAATATAATATAATCAATAGATAGCACGTATGAAAATACCAAACGGAATAAAAATATTGTTTCTTGCATTTGCTATACAAGGACGTTCCTTACCTTCAAAAATGCATTCAAAATGATTGGGACTATAGGGGAATTGACTTCTAAATCTAAATATAAATCTAAGTTGGAAAGATATGTATCATTAAATGCATTCCTACAAGCAGACACGTATAAGTTCGCGCTAACACATGCCGCATTTGGATCTACAATATAAAAACCCAATCTCAAATGAACATAAACCCTGCAACTTTTGCCGACCTTCCCTGTAACAGGGGTGATATTGGCAAAGTGAACCATCTCTTTACATTATAGGTGGTCAGCCTCATACCAACCTCGTATAAGTTAAGGAATTTTAACATTCAACTTTCAAAAGATTTTTGTGAAACACTGTGGCAATTCATTTTTAAATTTTAAGTTACCAACTTTATTTCAAATATAATGCTTGCATTCCATGCCGAGACCTTGGGTTCGATTCCCACCGAGGATGTCAGAAATGATTTTCCGTTTTGGCGTTTTCTCGAACCCAGAATAGAATACCGGCAAGGTTTATTCAGTCTTCACAACGAATGAAAACCAGCCTCCTAGGGATCTGGGAAGCCATCACTTCAACTGAAGGGGTTGGGGTAAAGCCGGCCCCTTCTCTGTGAAAATAAATAGGTCCAATGCTCTTCATGACAACACGGTAAGAAGTTGTGGTAGATGTACCACTTAGTTACGTTACGTTTGTGTTTCTTACCATTGTTGTTACTTTTGCCTCTATGTACTGCTCGCCCCTTTTAAACTCCTAAAGTTTGTGACAATATGTAGGAATGGTCTCATACCTGAAACAACAAAAAATGGGAATTAGAAATATGATAGAACTTGCTGATATGAGAAACCTAGGGAGTAGGGTTTACGTTGGGAAGTTGGGTTTACATTGGGGAGTTGGGCTTACATTGGGGAGTTGGGCTAACATTGGGGAGTTGGGTTTACGTTGAGGAGTTGGGTTTACATTGGGGAGTTGGGCTTACATTGGGGAATTGGGCTTACATTGGGGAGTTGGGCTAACATTGGGGAGTTGAGTTAACGTTGAGGAATTGGGTTTACATTGGGGAGTTGGGCTTACATTGGGGAGTTGGGCTTACATTGGGGAGTTGGGTTTACGTTGGGGAGTTGGTTTTACATTGGGAAGTTGTGTTTACATTGGGGAGTTGGGCTTACATTGGAGAGTTGGGTTTACGTTGAGGAGTTGGGTTTACATTGGGGAGTTGGGTTTACATTGAGGAGTTAGGCTTTACATTGGGGAGTTTATAAGAATTTATTTTGCAGTAACTCCCTGTGCACGCTTCATATCTAAACATCAGTGTCAGTGGCAACACCTTTTCATTTAATAATAATATTAGGATGATTTGGTGAGCGCTGTTTTTGTGAAAATCACACCTCAAGAGTTCTCTACAAGCTTGGGCATCGCTACAGAAAGCTCCAATTCTCAAGCAAGACCCAGTTGCTGTAAGGCTGGATGGACCTTGGTGACTGGTCTTTGGTTAAGGTATATGAATTTATCAACCCAGCCAAGACCATATTTGAAAATATAAATGGTATATTTTTGTGCTCCGCCGGGATTCGAAGACACAACCTTCCATTTACGAGTCGAAAACGCTAACCGTTAGACTACGGACCGGTCTAATTTACCGTAGCACTGAATTTTTTCACTCTTCACCTTGCAGAATTAATGAGAAAAACACTTGTACGGGGCAATTTTCCTTAAAAGAGGGGCTCGGCGGTTTTCCATGGACCGCCATTTCCTGTGTTTTTGCTTCTCGCACGAGAAAATGGCGGGAAACTGTTGTAGAGCCGGGGCCGGATGGCGGGCCGTCTCTCACGAAGCTAACACACAAAGAAAGATTAACAAGAAATGCGTCATTATTTACTTTTACGAATTTTCTACCTAAAAATAATTAAATATCTGGATACGTTGTTTGGTGAGCTAGTTTTTGTGAGAATCACACCTCGAGGGCCCTCTGCGAACTCGGTAGCCGCTGTAGAAGGCGCCAATTCTCAAGTTTAACACATTTGCTGCAAGCCTTGATGTTCTTTTGGTGACATATCTTTGGTAAGGCAAATGAATTTTTCAAAAAGTGGATATTTTATTACGAGTCCAAAGCAATAGCCATTAGACTAAGGGCCTATTGCACCAAACTTCAATCAGACAAAAATCAAAATCAGGAGTGATTTCTTCCATCAAATCAAAAAATTGTTGCGTTTACGTAAATGCAACCTATGCATCAGCTTACTTTTATGACAGCTGATGCACATCTTCTTTCCTGTTTAATTTTTTTTTTTAAAGATTTGTGGAAAGGAATGCAATCCACCAACCTATTTTGCCTGGCCAGTTGTCTTCATGCGAAAGCAGAAGCTTGTGTGCATGCAACGGCATCTGTTGAACCAGGGTCGAAGTTATCGTCGCGGGATTCGAACCAACGTTATCCGGTTCCAAATAACCTGTTTTGATCCCCGCGGCCATAACACCGACTATATCATCATATTATTACCCACTTCCGAGAAATATTTAACCGAGGTCCTAACCAGAATTAAGCAATCAAATTTGATGTGTCAATTTAATATTGATTGGAGGTTGGTGCATTTCAAATAATATATGAGTCGTATAAAAACAAAGGCGGCGAATTAGGATTTTTTCGAAGTTGAGATAAGTACCTATATGAAACACAGGGAGAGTAAACATTGAAAGTTTCTTTTTATATTGGATTGGAAATAAATACCGAAACGGCAAATCATTTCCGACACCCTTTGTGGGGTTCGAATCCTAGCTCTTTGTCATTGATGGTAAGAGCTCTAACAAGCCATCGATCCGCTCTTCCACGTAAAGATATAATTATATTTTTTCGCATTTAATAAAGGCACTCCACTGAGATGGTCCTGGACCATTAAATGGCGCCACAGGAAAGAAATCATCCATCATCATCATCATCATCACTAAAAACCTTTGTTATTTCTGCAGAATTTAATTTAAAATAAAAATACAGAAAAAAGGTCTAAAATAATGAAGAAAGGTTTTTAATTATTGCAATAAAAATACCTTCAGGATATATTTTCTGTATTTTCTAAAACAAAACATAAAAGTATTTTCATTTCCATCATTCACGAAAATATTATTTAATTTTTTAACAGGCATTTGTTTTTTTTTCAGTGAAGGTAAACAAGTTAGTAGGTACAAAATATGTATTTTTGTTGTTGTTTTGGAAACAAGAATGGTTATTTAGGAAAAGGAAAAAAAAAACAGCACGAGTTTTCCTAGAAAGGATCGTTTAACATTTTTTTGCATAAATCATTTATCTTTATTTTTTGCAATTAGTAGAAAAGAAGAAGTTGATTGAAATGAGGCGCTAAGTACTATTATATTCGATATTTACACGTTGATTTTTGTACTGCAATCTGATTAATATTTAAGATCTTCTTTCATAAGTTTTCGTATTTTTTAAGTTTTGTCGCTATGGTACTTAGTGCCTTTTTAATTCTACCATTTGTATGTACTTAGGACCAAAATATATATTTTTTGTGTTAAAATACCATTTCAATATTTATCAGACATAACACAAAATAGTTTTGAATACATCCATTGAAATTTATTTTTTCATTATATGGGCTGCAGAGCCATTATAGAAGATGAAGGAACAAAATGAAATTTAAAAAAAATTAAATATTACAATTGAAAACACAAACCATATTTTCTTCACATTCCTTGACTTCTAGGTTGGTATGAGGCTGAACACCCAGACTAAAAAATGGTTTACTTTGCCAATGTCACTCCTGTTTCAGGAAAGGTCGGTAAATTTTGCAGGGTTTATATTCATTTGAGGTTTGGATTTTAATTTGTAAATACACATTCAGCATTTGTAAGCGCGACTTTATACGTGTCTGTTTGTGAGTTTGATTTGATATGAATTTGAATGATAATATCGACTGCTCCAAGGAATAAGGAAGTAGCTCCGAAATTTAGGTTTTTGACTTATTTCCATTTCTGAAGGTAACAAATCATTATCTTCATTCCAAGATGGCAGCCGTGTCTCTATCTCTTTTAAATTCGTTAATAAATTAATGTTAAAAAACAGTTTTTGCATTGTACTCCATGGAATAAATAACATTCAATTGGCTTTCCTGCAAAACTGTGTTTTTTGGCTTAGTGCTGTCTTCCTTGGAGCAGTCGATATATATCTTTGCAACTTAGATTAAAGATTACAGACTACAATGAAAGATATTTTTTTTAGTTCTCGAAATGAAATCTTCAATTAAAAATAATGATGTATTGGCCATTTTATTATTTAAAAAAAAGAAGAAAAAAACATTGTGGAAAAAATTGTTCTGATTGCTAGACGTACGTAGGTTTATAATGCCCGCTGCAAACGACCATTCACGCGTGTCATTTTTGTATGTGTAAAATAAAATCTTAATTGCAAGCATATAACATTAACAGATTCATAATGAATGCGTGCCTGCAAGCATTCACATGTAATTTTGCGCTTACACATGCAGTGTGTACCAATAAAACTAAAAAAAACATACGCTCTGCAGCTCATCCCGCCCTTTTCTGAAACAGGGGTGACATTCGTACAGGAGCAAGTTTTTTTTAAATTATTGGTCGTCAGCCTTATGCCAAATAATAAGTCAGAAACCCCATTTTTTAAATTGAAAAATGCATATGTTCCTTGACTTATAAGTTGGTATGTGGCTGACCACCCATGCTGTAGAAAATGGTTCAGGGAAGATTGGCGTCACACTTTTTCAGATGATTTTACCAATCTGATCAATTTTGATTTTTTATTTTTTATTTATTAAGCAAACAAACAGTTTAGGTAGGTATACAATATACATGCTTTATATTGGAACAAAAACAAAATTCAAAATTCAAAAACCAGCAAAGACTTTTTTACCAATCTGATTTTATTCCTCTTTTTCCTTTCATAAACATTGTATTGTGTATGTTCATTTTTCCTTGACTTATAGGTTGGTATGAGGCTGACCACCCATGCCGAGGATAATGCTTCACTTTGCCAATGTCACCCCATTTTCAGGGAAGGTCGGCAAGAGTTGCAGGGTGTATATTCATTTGAGATTTGGGTTATGCTGTAGGTTCACATGCGGCATGTACAAGCGCGTACTTATACGTGTTAGCTTGTGAAAATGCATATAATGTGAATGCCCAATGTTGCATATCTTTGCAACTTAGATTAGGTAAGATCAGAAAAAAAATGCATGTTTATACAAAACGTACACGATATTTGTGATTTATCTATTTGGTAACTTAGCAACGACGTTACCACTTACCATGTTGAAAGCACCGGTTTCCATAGATCACCGAAGTTAAGCAACATTGGGCGCGGACATATTTGGATGGGTAACCGCTCAGGTACACCGCGTGTCGTTGGCATCTTGGACCGGTCCGTAGTCCGTAGTGGCAACACTTCGGACTCGTAAATGGAAGGTTGTGGATTCGGATCCCGGCGGAGCACAAAATATACCATTTATATTTCGAATGTGCTCTTCGCTGGGTTGAAAAATTCATAAACCTTTACCAAAGACCGGTCACTGAAAGGTCCATCCAACCTTACAACAACTGGATCTTGCTTGAGAATTGGCGCTTTCTACAGCGACGACCAAGCTTGCAGAGGGCTCTTGATGTGTGATACACACAAAAACAGCGCTCACCAAATAAATCATCCTCATATTAGCAATCCGGCGAGGTAACGTCACAGAATTTTCGACTTTTTTGTTATGTTGTTGGCATTCCTGAACGCCGGACTGAATGCAAAAATGACAGACATGAATTGTGATTTCACCGTTTTCACCAGGGCAAGACTGAAGTTTGGAGGAGAAAAAGTTGATTTTTTTTTCTTCGTCAACGGCTGAGGAGCTCTCGACGTAAAATGAACCACAGGTCGTTATTGCGGTAGAAAAAGCGGGAAACTTATCTTTCCAGGAGCGGGAAAATTCAAAATAGGAAAGATTGAGAACATGATGGGGAGATATTGCGATCTGAAGAGAGCCCCTAATTAATGATTAAATTTTAATATAGTATAATATCATTACAAAAACTAAAATGGAAAAGAGTTTCATAGGCATATTTATATTAAAAATATAATGTAATCAAAGAGTTGCTTTTCGGGATCTGTTGCCGTAGTCAGAAGGAGCTGCAACTTCCGAACGTTTCGTCCAAGTCTGCGATGGGCTTCTTCATGGGCGAAACGTCCGGAATCTCCAGCTTCTTAGAGACAACGGCCACAGATTGCGGAAAGCAGCTCTCCAGAATCAACAGCCGGCGATTCGGCGGCCGCGAGTTTAGGAGCTTGCCTTACGCCAACCACTTCATTTGAAGTGGGGGTTCTCCCGAGGGGGCTGGTACTCATTTTTTGTGAAGGTTTATTAAATCTTGCCGGTATTTCATTTTGAGGTTTGAAATGAACACCTTCTTCTTCTTCTTCTTCTTGTGCCACTTCTAACGAAGATCGGCGATCATCATAGCTATTTTGATTTTTGATGCTGCGGCTCGAAATAGGGACTTGGTGCTTCTGCCGAACCACTGTCGCAGGTTCTTCAGCCACGATGTCCTTCGGCGTCCCTGAGATCTTCTCCCCTCAATCCTACCCTGAATGATAAGATGAAGGAGACGGTACTTCTCATTTCTCATAATGTGACCGAAGTGCATTAGCTTTCTCTGCTTAATGGTAGGCAGGAGCTCCTTTGTAGTGCGCATTCGTTGAAGGACTTCTTCATAAATCCCAATAAATGAACACCGAAACGGGAAATCATTTCTGACATCCTCGGTGGGATTCGAACCTTGGCACTCCGCATGGAATGCAAGCACTCCATAAACTGAGCTATCGGCCAGGCATATTTATATCATTTTCGAAAAAAAACATAGATTATCGCTTTTGATGCCATCCGCTCAAAGTTGATCTTAAATAGTTTGCAAAATTTTATTAAGGGTGATTGAGAGGTCAGCGCGCCCAACTTTGATGACCGAAATAACCCATATTTTGAATGGTAAGGTAGTATTTTTTCTCCAGTTTAAATTAACACATAAAATAAGGTATTTTTTTCCATAAAATACCAATTCAAAATAATTTTATTTACGGAGATACCTTAAATGGAGATTTCCACTGTTCTTATGAATAAATCCTAACTTTTTTTTATTTCAAAACATTCATTTTGATTAGTTTTATTTTTTCTACTTGTTAGTTGTTTTTTTTTACTTTTCATTGATTTTTTATGATTATTTAAAAAGTACCCAAATTTTGCATACGATATTGTAGCTAAATTCGTCTTTTAATGGTTTATTTTCCTTTTAGGATTTGAAGTGATATTTTTTATGTTTTCAATGCATTACTTGTTTTATTTTTTCTCCTCTAATTTATAATTAATAATGGAAAAAGAAAGATTTTCATACAAAAAATGATCCAGTCTTTGGCGCCACGGATAAACTGTGGCGGATTCGTGAACTGGCTTTAAATATAATATCTCCTCCGTTTTTGACCAAAAAATTATGAGTCCGATTATGAGTCCGAAAATGGTGTAACGGAGTTCAAGCGTTTACGTTAAAACTGGACCAAACAGGTACAAAAATGCATGAAAACCAAAACGCCAGCTCGAGATGCTGTTTAAGATTCGATACATTTTTCGCATGCGGTCTATTTCCTATAGTTACGAGAATTTTACACTTCGGGTATACTCGTATATCTTCGTATATCGACGGAAATGCACGAGTGGCTGTGGTTTAGTAAAATACGTATATACAGGTATTCCACTAGCAAGATTCATTGGCAAAACATAAATTATTTCGCGGTGTCAGAATATCGTCGCCTTACTTTCAAAACCTCGTATCTCAAAAAATAAATATTCTTCTATATAATATTACATAACTACTACATACTCGATGGTTTGAGCATATGGAGAGAATGAATGAGGAAAGACTGACGAAGAAAGTATATGTGGCAAGAATGGAAGGGCGTGGGTTCGAATCCCGGCGGAGCACAAAAAATATACCATTTATATTTTCAAATTTGCTCTTCGCTGGATGAAAAATTCATAAACCTTTACCAAAGACTGGAGGAAATGAAAGAAGTATGTAAGGAAAGATAGAAATGGCGGTTGATCTGTAATGTTGGCGGCTTGGGTTTATAAAATTGGAATTTGTTTTAGTTTTGATGTCCATAGAAATGATTATTTATTGATTTAAATTGTCGTGTATGTTCCTTGACTTATAGGTTAGTATGCGGCTGACCACCCATGCTGTAAAAATGGTTCAATTTGCCAATATCACCCCTGTCTCAGGGAAGGACGGCAAGAGTTGCAGGGTGTATGTCCATTTGAGATTTGGTTTTTATGTTGTAGGTTCACATGAGGCATGTGCAAGCGCAAACTTGTACGTGTCTGGTTGTGAGAATGCATGTAATGTGAATCTCCAATGTAACATATCTTTGCAACTTACATTAGATTAGATTAGAATTGATATAAATCTCTGCAGCTTAGATTAGATAAGTAAATTATTTAAGTTAACCTGCTTTGTTTCATTGCTATAAAAATCACATTAAGCAGAAATAAAGCACTTACTGCCTCTTTAATTGTACATTTGCTAAGAAAAAAAGTAGTATCTGTCACTTACTGCTTTTATGCTTAGTTTTTCTTATAACCAAAAAGCAGTAAGTGTTATAATTTTATGAATTTTTAATTTATTTTCATATTTTTTAATAGTTATACGTAAAAGGTCACTCACAAAAACCATGGTAAAAAATTGAAACTGAAAATCTTTAAATTTAAATAAGTTAGCCCAACAAACTCAAGTTTGAAGTAGATTATCTCAAAACAAATATTTTGCAGATACTTCCTTTTTGGTAAGCAGGGCAGAACAGCAGAACGTCGCACTGGTAAATAAAAATAATGCTCTGCACACAAATCCGTGTTTGTATTCAAGATGCAATATTTTGTTAAAGTTTGTGTACAACACTCATACAACACTATTATGTGTGCTGAATCTTTTATCTGAAGATTCACAATTAATTATATAAAAAGTAAAACGCTCTCAAGGAGCGTTGTGTTACTTTCTATACAATTTTGTGAAAAATGAAATGTGTAACAAATAATAAATTAATTTATTTCGAAATAAAGTAAATACTTTTATTTTAAAAATGTACAACTTATTGATTTTAATTAAAGTCAGGATTTTTTTGATGTATTATAAAAAAGAAACACAAAATGGCTAAGAAAAGTTTCTAAGCCCTACCGGTGAATTCTAAAAGCGTTTACACAACCATAGCGTTTATCCAAAAGTTTATAAAAACTAAAACGCTGGGGAGTAACGCCATCTAATCATGATGAGTCAAAGTTATTTGACATAAAATTACGATTTTAGTTTCATAAAACAATTAAAGAGGTTCTTTAGTCCCGATATTAATAATCTTCTTAAACTCTCGTATAACCTTAAGGTTTAGTTTATAATGTAAAGCAATTGAAAACAATCTTTTGAAAGACAAAAAACCCAAATTAGTAAAATCTTTAAGTAAAAACAAAGAAAAAGACAATAAAACTGAAAGAATCCCTAAAGGACTTTTATTTGGGATTTCAGAGCCTTTAATCGCAGCCCTGACCTGCCATTGCTCTCAACTTTTGCATCGCTACAAAGAAACTTTCTTTTTTTCACAAGCAAAACTTTTCAGGGCTGTGCCGCGAGATTTGTAATTTGTTTTATTTAAGTCCGGAACGAATTAACAGAGTGATTAATTAAAAAGTTGGTCGTTGGAGATGAAAGAAGTTTTATTTGAAAATAAATAGAAAGCGCCTCTGTCATCAGAAAGAGAAAGCTGCCTTAGTTTATTCTTGCTACGCCGTAGACTAGATACTTTACGAAAACTGGAGTTGGACATATATATTTGCAACTTAGATTATAGATATATAGACTTATAAAATACATTTTAAAAAGGCGACAAGTATCATAGTAATCTGAACATTATTATTGTTATATTTTAGTTGGGGTTCTCTTTTAATTAAACTACAATTGCTTCTTTAACAGAATTTATTTTACACGGTTTGTTTCACAATTTACGATGTACTGATTCCTAGCTCTTGCTTTCGACTTCACGGCTCAATGTTTTAATCGACACTCTCACCTGCACACAATTGGCTTACATTTATCTACGTACATACGGACGTTTCTCGACTGTTCTTGATTTTTCGAACATAATTGATGTTTCCAACACCACACCGTTGTTTCACCAGCGTGATAAGGATCACGTATGCCATAATACTACCATATGCTCGTTACATTAAAGGTATATGACAAGGCTAGAAATATGTATCAGATTTTTGCAGAAAAATTAACACAGCGGTTTCCAAACTGGGGGCACGGGCTATGGCCAGGGGAGACGCGAGCTATGTGGCCAGGAGAGGCGCCAAAAACGTGTCTATAGTCTATAATCTAATCTATAATCTAAGCTGCAAAGATATGTTAACATTTAAGGCTCATATGAAATGCATGCCTACAGACAGGCACATGTAGGTTCGCGCCTACACATTCTGCATGTGTGCATACAAATAAAAAAAAACCTCACATGGACATAAACCTTGCAACTCCTGACGCCGTTCCCTGAACCGGGGTGGCATTGGCAAAAGTAAACCGATTTTTACAGCACGGGTGGTCAGCCTCGTACCAACCTATCAGTCAAGGAGCACAAAAAAATATAAAAATATAGTAGTATTAGTATATATATGTACATATTAAAAGATAAAACGTAGTGCACAAAAATTAACTTTTGAAAATTGCGTGCCCGCCTAGTTACGTAACATGCATACATTCAATTTCACAGTAGGCTATACTAGAGGCGGATACATACACATAAGCAAGCCACGCAATCGAGCTCATAAGTTAGTAACAATATTTTTGAAAACGAAATTATATTTTTTGAGCTCCGCCGGGAATCGAACCTACGATTAGGATAGCCGGTTAAAACTTATACCACGATGGAGCGATGGACCACAGAAACAGTAATAATAATAACAATATCAGGATGATTTACTTGGGGAACCCTATTATTGTCCAAATCACACCTCAAGAGCACGATCCTGAAAAACAACCCTTAAAGACTACAATATTTTTGTTGCAATATAAAACTTCAAGCGTCAATTATTCAAAACAAATTTCAAAGTGAGCGTGGATTTTATTCCCTGAGAATTGGTAGGGGTGTTTTTTTTCACCGGGGAGGTTTGAAATTGCCCTCCCAGTCCGTTCGTGCGTCGGTTATATTCAATTCATTGAATATTATGCAGCTGAAATGAATGTAAAATTCGAGGGGAGGAATTCAGACGTGGCACGTGTTTTTGCCAACAAAATTTTCGCGCGAAATTTCAGGGAAAAATTGAAAAGTCATGCATGTTGTATGGCATGTCGGGGTGCAAGGAAAATTGCCGTTTTTTTTTATATATTAAAAGTTTATTCGAAAATTGATGCATTTTCCGTTCAAAGTTCAAATTACATTTATTTCAAAAAGAGATGTCAAGAATAAAGAAGTTTCTCTTTACTCGTAACAGTGCACATTTTCAATATATTTTTTTTAAACGAGCATGTAAACAGAACGTGGCGATTGATGGAAGGCAGAAAAAGACAAACTTTTTTGGTCCAAATAAGCAAGCAGGCACATCTAAGTCCACGCTTATGAATATAATTTGAATAATTAGTTTTTTTTTTTTAAGAAATCCTTTGAGGGAGACTCCCTGGATTCTAGAGACTCTAGGGGTCTATGACACTTGTTGTAGTGCCGCAGAGGTGTACAAGCTTGGTCGTCGCTACAAAGCGCCAATACTTAAGCAAGACCCAGTTGCTGTAAGGTTGGATGGAACTTTGGTGACCGGTCATTGGTAAAGGTTTATGAATTTTTCAACCCAGCGAAGAGCAAATTTGAAAATATAAATAGTAATTTTTAGTGCTCCACCGGGATTTGAACCCACAACATTCCCATTCAGAGTCCGCAGTGTTACCACTGAGCTACGGACCGGTCGACGAAAGGTAGACTTTTTATCTTAATTCTTTAAATTAATTTCTATTTACAAAAATCGATATGAATTTTCACATTTCAAATCCACAAACCATTAAAAATACACAAAAATTATTTTACTGTACCCTGTCACGTATTGCGATATCTCAGTCTGGTTGAATTAAAAATAAAGGTTAGCTTTTCATCATTATCCAGGGACTAAACTTTCTCCTACAGCACGATAAATGCCCATTTTGGATCCAGCCACCTTAATCTGCGTCGTCCAACTGTTCTACGCCCTTTTGGGACCATCAGGATAACTGTTTCTTCCAGGTTCCGATGGTCCACTCGCTGGTTGTTTCTTTGCATTGCTGGATGATCGGCATAGGGAATTATTTTTGATTTGATCGGCACCAAACTTTTCAGAAATCATCCTAACATTTACGTTAAATGTAAAACTGAATAAGTCACATAATAAGCTAACATGGGCTCCTCAGATAAATGCATCTTTTTCCCTATTTTCTGTGAGATAAAATACTAAAAAAGTTTGAATATCCTGTAGTTAAGAAGTTTTTCATGAATACTCTTCCTTATAATTAGTCCACTTACTATGAGAAGTTAACCCAATATGAGGTTGTATTCACGATCAGTGAATCAGCTCATATTCAGTTTTAGCTTTAAGGTTTCGATTTATTTACGTGGTTATTATCCCGGTCCGTAGTATAGTGGTTAACACCTCTGACTCGTAAATGGAAGGAAGCAAAAAAATACCATTTATATTTTCATGTATGGTCTTCGTTGGGTGAAAAATTCATATACCATTATCAAAGACCGGTTACTCAAGGTCCGTCCTGCCTTTCAGCAACTGAGTCTTGCTTGAGAATTGGCGCTTTCTACAGCGACGACCAAGTTCGCAGAGGGCTCTTGTGGTGTTATGCACACAAAAATAGCGCTCATTAAAAGGAATCATTCTATTATTATTAATGTGCGATGCTTGCCAACCGAAAAACATTCAAATTCTGAGCATCAGTGCCGAATATTTTTCGACTCCATTCTGAAAACTAGCAAAGCGGGAGATTAAAATTGTGGAAGTTACTAAGTTTCTTAAACTCCGATTTTGTAAAGTTTTCAAATGCCATTGAATGCTACTTTGAAATCAACTTAAATGGGATCTCCACACATTAAATAAAATTTATCCCCTGAAGCCCTCGCAGGTAAGTTAGGGGCAGACAATGTGAGAGAGCGGGGCTTTATCCCTGTTCATAGAAAGAGCGGATCCCAGCGGGCTTATATGAGAAAAGTTTCAAGCCTGCTCTTTCTGCGCTAGCTTCCAAGGTGCGCTATTGTTGAAACCTACTTCATTCTCTTCTTGTGCCTCTTCAGGGAAGATTGGCGTCACACTTTTTCAGATGATTTTACCAATCTGATCACATTTTACCAATCTGATTCCATTCCTCTTTTTTCCTTTCATAAATATTGTATTGTGTATGTTCATTGTTCCTTGACTTATAGGTTGGTATGTGACTGACCACCCATGCTGTAGAAAATGGTTAACTTTGGCAATGCCCCCCCATATTTCAGGGAAGATTTTGTCAAGATTTCCAGGGTGTATGTACATTTGAGATTTGGGGTTTTATGTTGTAGGTTCGCATGCGGCATGTATTAGTGCGAACTTATGCGTGTTTGCTTGTTAAAATGCATATAATGTGAGTCCCAAATGCTAAATATCTCTACAACTTAGATTAGATTAGATAAACCTTTCAGTACCTCAAGCAAAGGCAATACAGTACACAGTATAACACTACTCAGCTAGCACTCCTGCTATAAAGGATCAGGAAATCAACCTCTGCAGAACTCCAACAAGTGTATTAGACCACTAATCTAGGAAACCTTTAGCATAGGATTCCCTAAAAAAGAATGATTCATCACAGAAGGTAACCTAACCTAACCTAACGTATTACTGTTATATTTTAATATAGTCTATGGTTTGTTATATTTGTTAACGTTGCTATATGCAACGCTATGGCCAAGCGTGTCGAAAAAGTAATCTCGACAAAGCGTGTTTGAAATAAAATAGCGCTGGTCCAGTTCCCGTCGGGCCCCTTAACGATTACTATGACCCTGTCTCAATAGATTTCATTTTCTAATTATTAATTGTAAAAATATTTAAATTGAAATTATTAGTTATTAATGGAATGGATTAACTAGAGCTATGTATGTTATTATTGCTTGATATGAATGGTTGCCCCATATCCGAGTAAGTATGACTTTTGCCAAAATTGCTCTAAGTCCATGTTTGCGGCCAGTTAAAAATATATTAGTTACTTGCAGTCCTCTCCCAATAAAAAATAATAAAAAATTCTTGTAGTAGGTATATCTATAAAGTATGTAGAATTTTTATGAAAAGAAGCCCAGACGGATAGTATGAAGACGTAAAAAATATTTGAATAGGGGTTGAGTATTTGAATGGACATTTTCAGACGCGGAGGGTGGGTTGCTTTCAGAAAGAAGTGATTAAGTGAAAACTTTGGAACGGGAAGGTCGAGGATAGTCATGGCTTGAATAAACTGAAGAAGTACTTGTCATTCAAGGGATTCGATTGTATGATTTTCTTCATTTTTACTTCACGATAAAATTTTATATAAAAAAATAATGAAAACTTAAATAAAACCGCCTTTTTGTGCTTTGTTATCAAGTATAGCCGTGTAGGTAATCATAAATTTTAAATATATTTTTTATGGTTTGTGTATTAATACTGAAAGTACATTGTAATTTTTTTTTATATAAAACTTTATCGAAAAAAATTATATATTTTAATCAAACACTGTTTTTATTTCACTCGTTTATTTCATTAAATAATCGAGTAAAATAAAAACCGTGTTCTATAAAAAATATTACTTTATTCGTTTAAGTTTTTATATATAAAAAAAGATAAATTTTAAACCGTAGACTATAATTTCTGTTAATAGACTTATAGGTTGGTGGGAGGCTGACAAGCCAAACTGTAGAAAATTTTGCTGATGTTACACATGTTTCAGGGAAGGGTGGCAGAGTTACAGGCTTTATGTTCGTTTCATTTTCGGGTTATTTTGTGGGAACACATGCAGCATGTGAAAACGATTACCTCTAAGTGTGTTTTAGTGAGCGTGTACTTAATGTGAATCTGAAATGTTCATATCTCTTTGTAACATAGATTATAGATTACATATCATAATCAATGTCACGATGAACCGGGGTGGATCATGGCCTCTTTAATCAACTGTAGACACCGCTGCTTGTCTAACTTTTTTTTTTCAGTCGCATACTCCGGCAGCCACCACTCCGTAGAGCTACCTTAATCATCTGGGTCGTCCCAGTGTTCTGCGATCCTTTGGATCCATCATCACAACCATCTTTTCCAGGCTCCGATGAGAAACAGTGTGATTTTCATTCACAAATCTTTATTTATTTCTATCCCCCTCCCTCCAGGCAATATATCTCGGATTACATCTTTCTGCTCTTTCACGTACTTTTTATCCTCTAATCCCGCCAGTAATCCGCCATTTTCTCTTCAAAGACGATATAAGAAACTTCTCAAGCGGTTTGACTGTCAGAAGCAAGATATCTTGTCTAAAATCATCCATGCAACGTCACATACTGGATATCTTGTCTAAAATCATCAATGTTTCGTCACATATTAGATATCTTGTCTAAAATCATCCATGTTTCGTCACATACTAGAAATCTTGTCTAAAATCATCCATGTTTCGTCACATACAGGATATATTGTCTAAAATCATCCATTTTTCGTCACATACTGGATATCTTATGTAAAATCATCCATGCATCGTCACATACTACATATCTTGTCTGAAACCATCCATGCTTCGTCACATACTGGATATCTAATCTAAAATCATCCATGCTTCGTTACATACTGGCTTTCTTGTCTAAAATCATCCACGCTTCGTCACATACTGGATATCTTGTCTAAAATCATCCATGCTTCCTCACATACAAGATCTAAAATTCGTCTATGCGTCGTGAGAGACAAGATGATTCTTTCTACAATTATATATTTTACTTAGGAGTCAAGGTATAATGCCTGGTATTCATTCTTACTACGTCCAATAATATATCTTGTACAAAATTCATTATTACTAAGCCAAACAAGATATAAGGAACAAAGACAATGACTTATATTTAACAATTAACAAATAATCTATATAAATACTGAAACAAATATAAAATTGTAATTAAAAACAGTTTTTGGAATAAAAAAAACGGATGTTACTGACCGTGGAAAGAGAAGAACGATTTTCTCTACGTTTCGTCCGACCTCTATCCTACCTATATCCGACGTCTTCAGGAGGCGTGTGTCTTCTACAAGGAAGAAACACGAACAAACAATATTTGTCAAAAATTAATCTTTTATTCGTTAGAGATGAGATACGTGGCTTTTGCAAAGCTTTTGATGCTACGTTAATGCCAAGTGGCTGGTAGTGAAAGGGTTGAAAGCTTCTTTAAAGTAAAACCTACGCGTTGATGCTATTTTGGAAATATCAATGTAACATGAACCGTGAGAAAATTAGTTCTGAAACAGATAATGGATTCCGAATTCAGACGATGTTTTCTTCACTAAAGGTGAACTTACATGGTTCACCTTTGTTTTAATTAAATAATGTAAATATCTGCTCAACTGCAGATAATAGTAAGAGAATCGAGACATTTAAAATGTGCGGAAAAATGTAGTCATTTGACCGGGCTAAGGGCAGAACAGATTGCCATAACTTCAATGTAAAATTATGTACTTAGTTTGAAAATACACTAAAGCGCTACGTAATGCATTTAGCATATCTTTCAACTGTATACGTTTCACAATGCTGTGATATAGAAAATTTCCCTGATTATCGAGAATCCATTTTGTTTTATTCAGTACTACTATGTACATATCTGCTTGTGGGAATGCTTTTAATATAAATCTTAAATGATATATATCTTTGCAGCTTAGATTAGATTAGATTAGATACTAGCCGTACCATGCCACCCTTTGTAACCTGGTGACTCGACTGGTCACTGTAAGAGTATTTTTCTTGAAATTTGAATTTGGAATATAAACCCGAAAAACCTGGCAAATAAAAAATGTAAATTTGATTATCAAATTGAACAAGAAAACTTCCGTAAGGTAAAAAAAGTATATTTTTGCTCCCACTTCTTCTACTGCTTCAGTTTTTTTTATACAGAAGACTAAGTTGGCATGTAAACCAATATCTACTCATGTAAGTTTTATCGCAATAGGTGCAGTGGTTTAGGAGTCCATGTAGGAAAAACAAACAAATATTCATCCTAAAAACCAACGTCAAAATATACATCCTAAAAACAACCTTACAATATACATTCTAAAAACCAACCAGACCACGGCTACACAGCCTGAAAAAGCTATTATTATGTCTACTACCGGCCGTGAAAGCTTCAATGTTCAATTAAATAAAAAACCCTTTGGTTTTATTATAATAGAAGAAGAAGATGGGTCACATAGCTGAAGGATTTTTTTTTGGCTCGAAAGTAATACAAAATCAAAGTTTATTCTTTACTTCTAGGATGGAGAAATAAAGTAAAGCAAGGCCTCGGGAAGGCAACTCATTAAAGGCAGTATTTAGGAAAACGTATGGGCTTTCCTGTAGCAGAAATAAACTCCGTAGAGGCAAACTTCCCAGCATAAGTTTGCCTCTGTAACATCTGCAAAGAGATTTTAATTTAGAAATGCGAAAAATACGTCTTTTTTTTGCACATACATATACAGTTAAGGTTTTTTTTAAAGATTAAATCACCATCGTCTTCTAAAGGCAGTGCCTTGTTGTACCAGAAACCTAATAAATTAAAATCAATCTTATTATTTATTCATTTAGGCACAATTGTATTCGCCACACCATCAGAGAATAATTTAAGTTTTTCCACAACAGTAGGAAATGAAATGGTAAAACAAAAAAATACACACCGTTCTGTTTCATAACCTATTACACAACGAGGGGGTCCTAACCATTTGAATAGACGATCCCACAAATAACTGAATATTATTGGCCATCTCTGTTGGTTGCCATCCTCTTGAGTTGCGAATAGAAGAAGACATCGATAAGCCGCTTCGAATGCTTGAAGTATGAAGTTCTTAGGCGACCTCCTGTTCGTTAGTAAGTTAGAAGTATCAACAAAACCAGCCTTATGATTTTTTTTTAAGAAATCCTGTGCGGGGGACTCCCTAGATTCTAGAGACTCTAAGGGTCTATGACACTTGTTGTAGTGCCGCAGAGGTGTACGAGCTTGGTCGTCGCTACAAAGCGCCAATACTCAAGCAAGACCCAGTTGCTGTAAGGCTGGATGGACCTTTGGTGACCGGTCATTGGTAAAGGTTTATGAATTTTTCAACCCAGCGAAGAGCAAATTTGAAAATATAAATGGTTAACTTTTAGTGCTCCACCGGGATTTGAACCCACAACCTTCCCATTCAGAGTCCGCAGTGTTACCACTGAGCTACGGACCGGTCAAATATGATATGCTCAAACACTCTTCGTACCCGTATGTTTCAGAAGTAGCCACAGCACATGGACGCTCATACAAAGCTATATTTCCCGTAAAACCATAGCACGACAAAATAATAACTTCTAGGTCAGAGGCGTGCACAAGAATCTAAAAGGAAGTGGTTGACCGGTCCGTAGTCTAGTGGTTGACACTTCTGACTCGTAAATGGAAAGTTGTGGGTTCGAATCCCGGCGAAGCACAAAAAAAAATACCATTAATATTTTCAAAATACGCTCTTAGCTGGGTGAAAAACTCATATTCCTTTACGAAAGACCGGTCACTAAAGGTCCATCGAGACTTATAGCAACTGGGTCTTGCTTGGGAATTCGCGCTTTCTATAGAGACGACCAAACTTGCAGAAGGCTCTTGAGGTGTGATTCACACAAAAACAGCGCTCAACAAATACATCATCCTAGTATTATTATTATTCGACGTAACTGAAACTTAAGACATGCGAAAGATAGATATTGGATTTAAGGGTAGGTACAGGGTGAGACATTAACTAAAGGAGCTGTATTAATCAAGATACAGGGTGGCGCGGATTGATCGCAGACGGGTGTCCATTTGTCTTAACACGGGAGGCCAACTCCCACCCTGTACTAGACTGAAAGCAAGCAAGGGATTCCCAAATACTTATACTGTATCCAGTCACGATTCTGCTTGGAGTAGCCAATACCTCCGAAGATGACACCTAACTTTGTTCCATCCTAGCACATTTTGTCATCTCAATGACATCCATCACTCTCTTCTATGGCACTTTTTTTTTTAAGGAAATCGTGTGCGGGAGATTCCCTAGATTTCAGAGACTCTTGGGGTCTATGACACTTGTTGTAGTGACGCAGAGGTGTTTACGAGCTTGGTCGTCACTGCAAAGCGCCAATACTCAAGCAAGACTCAGTTTTTGTAAGGCTGGATGGACCTTTAGTGACCGGTCTTTGGTGATGGTTTTATGAATTTTTCAACCCAGCAAAGAGCATATTTGAAAATGTAAATGGTAGGTATATTTTTGTGCTCCGCCGGGATTCGAACCCACAACCTTCCATTGACGAGTCCGAAGTGTCCGAAGTGCTGGACTACGGACCGGTCGCAGATATAGGTAATTTATAATCACGTTTACTTGATTTCTACAAACAACATTCCATCGTCGGGTTTACTCTTCTTGTCACTATCAAGTATCGTATGTCATAATTTCTGAGATAAAGCTGTCTGTGGACCTGTATATATTGCATGTGACCGAAATGCCGTGGACTGAAAACTCTAGTGGATAAACTGTCGTGTGACCGATTTGTCTGAGGACGAGTTGTCTGTAGCCGATTTGTCGTAGAACCAGGTTGCACACATTGGGAATGAGTGGGGTGGAGCGGAACGTCGAGTTTTTAATTCCCCATTTTAATTGAATTTTCACACGGTATAAGTCCAACTGAGAGCAACGTCTACAAAGGACAATCTCACAGATTACTTTTCAATTAAAGTATCAAATATCGATAATAGTAGATGTATCGACGGGAAGTGAAATATAGGAACGAAAGTTTTGAAGAAAAATAAATAACATTCACATGTCTCTTTATCAACTTTATTTTATTTCAATCTAACCAAAAAAGCTCCGGACGATAGCTCTGTTGGTAGAATGCTTGCATTTCATGCCGAGAGCTCAGGTTCGATTACCAACGAAGGTGTAAGAGATGATTTCCCATTGCGGTGTTTATTTCAAACCCAAAATAAAATACCTTCACAATAAATAAATACCTGTCCCCTTTGGCAGCTGGGAAACCCCTAATTCAACTAAAATAGTTGCGTAAAGCCAGCCCCCCTACCCGTAAAAATAACAATATAAGGTTTCATTTGTAACACTGCAAGAAGAAAACAAAAAAGGTAGTGTATGAAATAAGTGATGGATATGAATGAATCTATAGAAATATGCAAGGATGTGAAGAAATAGAAATACTGTCCACCCCTAGCGAAATGGCAGACATACTAACTGTAACAGCTGAAATCATAAAACATCTGACTACAAGATTCACTATGAACTTTCCCAGCCTCCACGGTGAACAGAAAGCTCTCATATTAGTGAATTTGAAATTCACTTTAAAGTCTTCCCACAACTTTTGCTTCTCACAAGTGGATGTGGTACATGGAACCAGACCCACAATCTGCTGCAAGGAACTTGGATACAGATGACAAATTGAATTAATCCAAAGTTTCGTGAACTTTTTAGCCGCTACTGTCGTATTCTGCCTTTTATTTTCCAACGTCAAAGTCAATCAAGAATCTTTAGATGGTTACTTATCAGAGGCGAGCACCTCATACGTGGGCTGGAAGTCTCATCACCACGGTAATTCTTACCTACCGAGTATCGGTTACATTTGTATGAAGACTGTTAATCAGCTATTAACTTGCGGTCATCTTGGATTGCCGTTAGACGACGACGGGTCAAAGAAGTACACCAGAACAAAAAATGACAGTTGATCTGCAATGTTGTTTTATGTTGAACTATACCTTACCTGCGTTTTGATGTATCAAACTATATTTTTGTACACCTGTTGAGATCTTGACGAAGAAAACATACCTGAAACAATGAGAAGTATTTCAATTAGTTTTTTAATGTGACTTCAATTTTGTAGGTCATACAAAAACGTACACTCATGCCGAATTATATTTGTCATTTTTTTGTTGATATTTTAATTTTAATTTTCTATCCCGCACAATTAGCTATTAACTATTTTCGTTTCCGGTCGATAGCTCAGTTGGTAGAGTGCTTGCATTCTATGCCGAGAGCTCGGGTTCGAATCCCGCCGTGGGTGTCAGAAATGAATCCCCGTTTCGGTGTTTCTTTCAAACTTTAAATAATTAAAAACCGGCAAGATTTACTCAGCCTTCACAAGAAATGAGTACCAGCCCCCTCGGGAGCTGGGAAACTCTTCACTTCACTGAAGTGGTTGGCGTAAGGCCGGTCCCCTTACCTGCAAAAACAAATAGGTTCACTTGCCATATGGGACCCCTTCGGGGATAACGTGGCAAGAAGTTACACTATATGTGTGGCTTAGTTGCGTTTACAATTAGCTATTAACTATTTTCGTTTCCGGTCGATAACTCAGTTTGTAGAGTGCTTGCATTCTATGCCGAGAGCTCGGGTTCGAATCCCGCCAAGGGTGCCAGAAATGATTTCCCGTTTCGGTGATTCTTTCAAACCTTAAATAAAAAAAAGCCGGCAAGGTTTACTCAGCCTTCAAAAGAAATGAGTACGAGCCCCCTCGGGAGCTGGTGAGACTCCCCACTTCACTGAAGTGGTTGGCGTAAGGCCGGCTCCCTTACCTGTAAAAACAAATAGGTTCACTTGCCATATGGGACCCCTTCGGGGATAACGTGGCAAGAATTTACACTATATGTGTAGCTTAGTCGCGTTTTTGTTGTTGTTTTTTTTTGCGTGTAGATCTTTTTATTATTAATTAAGATATCCGGCCTTACGCCAACAACTTCACAGAGATTCTAGGGGTTTTCCTGTTCATAAAAGATTGAATAAACTTTAAAGGTAATGAGAATTAAATAAGGAGAAAACATCTGGATAACACTTTAGATCAGTGGTTCCCAAACTTTTAATTTCGCGTACCACTAATGAAATTAAAAATCAGTGGCGTACCAACGAAAAACATTATGCTTATTTATTTATTACAGAAAAAAAATACAATACTCTTAGTGCAGGGGTGTCCAACATTAGTATTTTTGTAATCGTGGCGGGACAGGCCTGTCTTAGTCTGAAAAATGGTGCTGCATGTTCGAAACAAAAGAGGAAATATTTGGCTCAGTTGTACTTAACTTTAAGCGCGAAATTGAAAAACGTTTTATCTTATTATTTACTATGTATTTCCTATGGCCATGGCTGCTTGCGTACCACCTTAAGAAGCGTCGCGTACCACTGGTGGTACGCGTACCATAGTTTGGGAACCACTGCTTTAGATGGGAGAGCTTCAGATTTGAGCCCAGACGTTCCGTTCATAGAGCGGAGGCTCTACCATGTGAGCTACCGACCGGATGATAAATAAAAGTCCAAGTTAATAAATTTATAAGAAACAATAAACGTTTCCGCGCATAAATCTCTTTAGATTTATTGAAATTTATTAAACACAAGTACTCCGAGTACACAAAGCCCTCTCGATCGCGTAAATCTAAAAAATGTATGTAAACTAAAACACTCACTAGGAGTGCTTTTGTACCTTTCAAACATTATATATTTATACGAGTTTTACGTAAATGCTTTATACTAAGGTACGGTGAATGTCCTTGACTGTCCTCCTCTCCAATAAACATGTCGGACAATAGCGATGTTTCGTAGCGCAGTTGTCTTTCTCGTGTCCGATGCAGACGATGATTCATGCTTGACATTTTTGCATGTAGCGTGTAACCATGCAGGCAACAGCATGGCACTGAAATCGTGTTCAAATAAAATATCATTTCAGAAGTCTGGTCGATAGCTCAGTTGGTAGAATGCTTGCTTTCCATGCACTTGCCTAGGGTTCGAGTACCAACAGGCTGTCAAAAATGATTTCCCTTTCCCTCTTACATTTCACAACTTAGTTCCTTTGTCAATAGTTCATCATCCATTCTTTCCTAATGCCCAAACCATCTCATTATATGAATTATTTGTTCCTAGATCATAATTTCTTCATCTAGCTTCCATTCTTTTTTTAACCACTCTTTCCGTTATAATTATATCTTTCAAAGTTTTCCATGTTATTCTTCTCAAGTTTTTGAATCTCCACTGAGCAAACTTCATTCATAACAGTATCATTTACCCACTTCCACACATAAGTGCCGGTATCAATATAAAATTCTATGAAACGCTATAATCATAATAATACTAGGATAATTTCTTTGGTGAGCGCTGTTCTTGTGTGAATTACACCTCAAGGGCCCTCTGCGAACTTGGTCGTCTCCATAGAAAGCGCCAATTCTCAAGCAAGACCCAGTTGTTGTAAAGCTACATGGAACTTTGGTGACCGGTCTTTAGTAAATATAGTATATGATTTTTTCAACCCAGCAAAGAGCATATTTCAAAATATAAATGGTATATCTTTTGTGCTCTGCCGGGATTCGAACCCATAACCTTCCATCCGGGAATCGCTCTCGGGTCGTTTGGTTTACGAGTCTGATGCGTTACAGCTAGACTACAGACCGGCTATAGTTGAGATGAAACAGAGATGAGGTACAGAGAGGATATTCTCAACTGTTAATGGTGACCATGTTTCAAGTTTACCCCTATCGTTTAATCACACAAACAAGACACAAAGACTTAAGACTAAAGGCATGTTCTGCCTTTTCCCATCTTGTCTATAACCTTTTAATAGGATACAAAAGTAGTGACAAAACGTTTCTTATTTTACAAATAAATTCATGCAACGTTTCAGCGGAAACTTTGTAGAACTCCATTTTTTGTGAAGAATCAAAGTGTTTATTTTCATTTTTGAAAATATTAAATTACATTTGTGAAGAGAAAGGCAGTAATGAATTTATCCATCTGTAATCTAAGTTGCAAAAAAAAATTGAGGCTCTTATTTAGTGCATTCTCATAAGCAGACACTTGTATGTATGCGCATATACCTACATGCAGCATGTGCACTTACAAAAAATAAACCGCACGTGAACATTAACATTGTTACTCCTGTCGCCTTTTCCTGAAACCGGGGTGGCATTGGCCAAAGTGAACCGATCAATAAAAAAATCCTTTTCATTGAAAACCCCAAAATAAAATACCGGCAAGGTTTACTCAGCCTTTAAAAGAAATGAGTCCGGTCGATAGCTCAGGTGGTAGAGTGCTTGCATTCCATGCCGAAAGCTCGGGTTCGAATCCCACCGAGGGTGTCAGAAATGATTTCCCGTTTCGGTGTTTATTTCAAACCCCAAAATAAAATACCGGCAAGGTTTACTCAGCCTTCACAAGAAATGAGTACCAGCACTCTCGGGAGCTGGGAAACCTCCACTTCAACTAAAGTGGTTGGCGTAAGGCCGGCCCCCTTACCTGTAAAAATAAATAGGTTCAACTCGCCACATGCGACCCCTTCGGGGATAACGCGGCAAGAAGTTACACTATATGTGTAGCTTAGTTGCGTTTTTTTGCGAGTACCAGCCCTCTTGGGAGCTTGGAAACCCCCACTTCAACTGAAATACAAAAAAAAATAGCATTTGATTTTCAAAATTTGCTCTTTGCCGGTTTAAAAATTCATGTACCTTTACAAAGAACGGTCACCAAAGCCTTACAGCAACTGAGTCTAGCTTGAGAATTGGCGCATTCCATAGTGACGGCTAAGCTTGCAGAGGGCTCTTGAGGAGTGATTTACACAAAAACAGCACTCATCAAATAAAGTATCCTGATATTATTATTGTTATTACATGTGCCTGTATGGGATGCTCGCCCCTGTCAGGTATATATCAATTTTCATTTTATACAAGTGTATCCCTTGATATTCAAATACGGGAAATGTAAATCGGAAGAGAAGAAAAGAGAAAAATTCATATTTTCCTCTTTACGTATGAAAAATATTCCGTTGAAATTCAAAATAAGACGATACTGCAAAGGACGAGATGCTGAATTCATTTCAATGTAAAAAAAAAAGGTTCCAGAACTTAAAAAATCAATACGAAACAATAATAAGAACGAAATCTGAAAGGGAAGACCGAGATAAGTAAAGCATGATCAGATAGATTCAACTGTAAAATAAAGGTATAAGAAATACAAGTTGAAAGAGGATGTGAAAGTAAATGAACAAAGTAATGTGATGAGATGGTTGGGACACGTAGAAAGAATGGAAAGTGAAATGGGAAAACTAAGATCAGTTAAATTGATTAGAATATGTGAAATAGTGAAATAATGGAATGTACAAAGTGAATGCAAAAGAAGGAAATTTATGAATAAGGTGATGAATATAGGGGAGGTATACAAGGATAAGAAAGAGTGGAGGAAACTCAGCAGAGGCTCTGGCAACCCCTAATGGAATGGTGACTGTGTTATCGTAGAAAACTTTTTTTAATCCAGTGAAGATCATTTTGGATGTTGTTTTTTGTGTTGGTAAAAAAATCCAATACACAGTCCGAAGCAATAACCACTAGACTCAGGCAGGTGACGATAAGAACAATAAAGAAATGATATAAACTAGAGAATTATTATTTGTACTCTTCAATTCCTTGACTTATAGGTTGGTATGAGGCTGACCACCCATACTGTAAAAAATGCTTCACTTTGACAATGTCACCACTGTTTCAGAGAAGTTCGGCAAAAGTTTTAGTTTTTATGTTATTTGAGATTTGGTTTTAGTTTGTGGGTACACATTCAGCATTTGCACGAACTTACACGTGTCTGTTTGTGGGCATGCATTTGATACGAGTTTTGAATGTTAATATATCTTTGCCGCTTAGATTATAGATTAAGTTTATAGGGAATCGAAGCCATACGTGATTGTGAGTTGGCAGAGTTAACCACCTAATTGTGACCGGTCTGCAAGCGACTGCTGAAAGGCGGCAACTGCAGGTATTTGGAGCAGAGTGAAGACGCTAAACTTTCGGCGGCAGAGCGGACCCTTGGTGTGGTGAGCACAAAAAAACCGCTTCGTTGCGGTCCAGCGTGTTCTGACATAATGGCAGAGGCGTGCGCGAATGCCAACATTGTTAAAGAACGGAGACTATCAAATGAGACAACGCAAAACACCAGGAGTGGATTGAAATGTTTGATCTAACTTGCACACATTTCTATGAACATTTCTTACTGTAGTAAAGAAGGTTATGACTCTGGAGGAAATGAAAGAAGTGTGTAAGGATAGAAAGAAATGGCGGTTGATCTGTGATGTTGGCGGCTAGGGTTTTTTAAATAAGAATTTGTTTTCTGTTAGTTTTTGATGTCCATACATATTATAATTTGTTGATTATAAAAATGTAATTTTTAGTGCATGTTCCTTGACTTAAAAGTTGGTATGCGGCTGACCATCCATGCTGTAGAAAATGGTTCACTTTGCCAATGTCACCCCTGTTTTCAGGGAAGGTCGGCAAGAGTTGCAGGGTGTATCTCCATGTGAGATTCGGGTTTTTATATTGTAAAGCACCAATTCTCAAGCAAGACCCAGTTGTTGAAAGGGTGGATGGACCTTTGGTAACCGGTCTTTGGTAAACGATTATAAATTCATCAACCGAGCGAAGAGCATATTTGAAAATATAAATGGTATATTTTTTATGCTCCGCCGGGATTCGACGGACAATCTCCCATTTACGAGTCAGAAGTGTTTCCACTGGACTACGGACCGGTCAAGCAATGTTAAAACATAATCTTGAGTGGTTATTGATATCAAAGCTCGTCCGGGCCTGCGGAGAAAGAGTTCGCGGTGGATGTCCGCAGGTAGAGATGGGCGGAGGAAGCGCTGCAGCGGATCCCGCAGATCTGAGATAAAAACCCACACAGCACAACAATGCATGGCAGAGTATGAGGCCCGGCACCAGGAGGGAGCAGGGCTCGTCATAATTGTATGATTAAAAATGCACTCAGGTGATTACAATCAATTAATGAGAAAACATATTTCATGGACATATCCTGTGCGAATTTATAATACTATTGTTTCGAATCCTTTAATTACAATGGATTTTCCTGAACTTGACTTATAGGTAGGTATGAGACTGACCGCCCATGCTGTACAGAATGGTTCACTTTGCCAATGTCGCCCCTGTTTCAGGGAAGGTCAGCAAAAGTTTCAGGGTATATGTTCATTTGAGGTTTGGTTTTGATTTGTATGTACACATACAGCATTTGTAAGCGCGAACTTACACGTGTCTGACACGTTTCATATGCCTGATTTCTACACCCGAGGGCGAGAGCATGATTTATTTAATGTACCGAAAAGCCGTACTGATGTCGTGGCGCAACACCCTGTGACTCGGAGAATAAAGCTCTCAAATAAGTCTAATGTAGACATTTTTGAGTGCAATTTATTAAAATTTAAGAATCTAGCAACAGAGTTCCTCCCAGCATGTTGATGGCTGTGAGGGTGCACTGTAATTAGGGTAACCTGTTGTGCACAAGGAAAATACCCTGTTTCTGAAAATAGGGATGTTGAAGAAGAAGAAGGTATTGACACGCATCAACATGCTGAAAGCTAACGAAATAAAAATCTTCGCCGGTAAGAATCTAACAAAAAAATATGATGAAATTATTTTGTTTTCATAACAAGAATGGAGGTAACTGTGTTAGGCGCATTACCTTAGTTTGTTATTTCAGGTAATGAGATTACGGCGGACCGCTCCGGGGGAAGTTTCCGCCCTACACGCGAATAGACGGCGCTTGTTTTTGTTCAAGCAAAGATTATGGACGTGACGAAGTGAACTATTGAATTTTCTTGATGGAGATTTTCCCTCGGATGGAAAAGTATAATATGAGACGTGTAGAAGCAAAGACGGGATCTGGGATATTTTCGAAACTAAGAAAATGTGAGACTCTGTGTTTCCATGATGTTTTCTTACTTACTTAATCCGGCCAACAAGGCTCAGGGCCTCTCGCAACACAATCCTACAGGGATCTGTCTTGTGTTGCTTCCCTCCATGGTCCCCTCACTCCCAGAACTTCCACGTCTGCCTCGACATTGTCTGCCCACCGTATCCTGGGCCTTGACGAATGGTCTGACACCGAAAGGTACATCATCCAAGATATTAATAATAATAGTAATAATTTGACAATATTTCTAGTGCCGTTTTGTGCACTTTATGGCACTGCAGAGCCATAGCCCCTCTTTAATTGACATGTCTTCAATCCTGATTTAAAAGCATTAGCACTCTCCCACATACATAGCTCTTAGACATACTGTGGCGCAATGTTCTGCGAGGACTAAAATTCAGCTAAGCAGACTTTGTACTCCACCCTCTCCTTTATTTTCAGCCAATGAAGTAGATCCCAGAGTGAGGGTGTGATGTGCTCAGTGTTTTTAAATTGCAGACCAATCGTGCCGCAGCATTAAGCACGTATTCCTGATCATCTTAGAGCTCTCTGTGCGTGCTACATACCCGGCCCTCTTAAATCCTCTTGATTTTAATACTAACACGATAATTGACCATTCAAACATGGACATCAGCTCCACGTTGGTACAGATACGCCATCTATCACCCTCAGATACAGGTCAAAGAATGCGGAGAGATTTCTCATTTTTCTGAGTCAGACTCCAGGCTTCAACTTCGTACACACAAGTGGCCAAACACTGGAAGTGTTTCAATATCTTGATGAGCAATAGATGATGCAACCTGTTTCTGGCTGGGCGAAAAAATGTTAGTAAATAGTTATACTCTTCACGTATTTATCTAAAACAACAAAAAGCTATACGTGTAGCACTCAAATCAGTGAATCAGAAGTTATTCAGTTTTACTTTGAACTGTAACTGTAACTCTGTCGCCATTCCGCTAGGGGTGGCCAGAGCCTCTGCAGAGCTGCCTCCATTTTTTCCTATCCTTACATACCTCTTTCAATTCATTCATATCCATCACCTTTTTAATGCATTTTCTTCTTTTACGCTCACTTTGTATATCCCAATCTCCTCAATCTGATCATTCCATACTTGTCTCGGTCGTCCCTTCCCTCTTTTTCCTTTCACACTTATAAATACTACTTTTATTATATTTAAGTTATACGTATTTATCATAAGTGTTTTGTGAAAAAAATGGTAGAAATACAAAATATAAATCGTCCCGCCTTTTACGCCAATTCCCCAAAGGTCTCCTAACACTTGACAAATACGAAAATCTCTTGAATTATTGATTTGTCACTTTAAAGGATTTCGCTCCTGTCAAACTACGCCCTCCGTCACCCTGCTCTACGCCCCAAGTTTACAAGTTACGTTTAAACTTCATCATAGCTCAATCTACCAAAAATATATACAGCGCCTCTGGTGAGTGTTTGAGAGAAAAGGAAGAAGAAGCTAGTGTCTAAATTACCATAAAAAAACGCAACTAAGTTACACACATAGTGTAACTTCTTGTCTGCGTTATCCCCGAAGGAGTCGCATGTGGCGATTCGGGACCTATTTATTTTTACAGGTAAGGGGGCCGGCCTCACACCAACCACTTTCAGTTGAAGCGGGGGTTTCCCCAGCTCCCGGAGGGGGTGGTTCTCATTTCTTGTAAAGGCTGAGTAAATCTTGAGATCGAACCCTTGCTCTTGGCATGAAATGCAAGCATTCTACCAATTGAGCTATCGACCTTTTTACGAGCTTGGTCGTCGTCACTACAAAGCGCCAATTCTCAAGCAAGACCCAGTTTCTGTAAGGCTGGATGGACCTTTGGTGACCGGTCATTGGTAAATGTTTATGAATTTTTCAACCCAGCGACTAGCAACTTTGAAAATATTAACGGTATATTTTTTGTGCTCCGCCGGGATTCGAACCCACAACCTTCCATTCAGAGTCCGAAGTGTTACCACTGAACTACGGACCGGTCCAAATTATCATACTTTTTTTTTAAGAAATCCAGTGCGGGAGACTCCCTAGATTCCAGAGACTCTAGGGGTCTATGACACTTGTTGTAGTTTCGCAGAGGTGTCTACGAGCTTGGTTGTCGCTACAAACCGCCAATACTAAAACAAGACCCAGTTACTGTAAGGCTGGATGGACCCTTAGTGACTGGTCTATGGTAAAGGAATATGAATTTTCACCCAGCGTAGAGCTCCGCCGGGATTCGAGCCCACAACCTTCCATGAACGAGTCAGAAGTGTTAACCACTAGACTACGGATCGGAGATTATACGCTATGGTTGAGTCTGACCGCTATGTTCTATACTTGGGGTACGCGTAAAAGGTCGCAGGGTAGCTGAACCGGTGTGGGCCGTTCTAAACAATATATCTTACTTAACCAAGTTAAATAAAGGGTGGCCAGAGCCAGCGATACTATATTTGCACAGAGTTAGGCAAGTAAATGAACTTTGTAGAAGTTTAGTTTGGAAAATACGATTGAGTTTTATTCAAGATTGTTTAGGGTTAAACAATACAGGATGAAGTTTCAATAATGGATGGATTCACTAGATTGATCATGATTTTTCAAGTTGCAAAGATATGTATCATTTGAGGTTCATATTAAATGCATTCCCACAAGCAGACACGCATAATTTCGCGTTCACACATGCCGCATGTGTGAACGCGACCTACAATATGAAAACCCAATCTCAAATGAACGTAAGCCCTGCAACTCTTACCGACCTTCCCTGAAACAGAGGTGACATTGGGAAAGTGAACCATTTTTTTACAGTATGGGTGGTCAGCCTCATACCAACCTATAAGTCAAGGAATGATGTGATTAGTCTAAAATTAATTTAATTCGTTTTTATAATAGTTTAAAATCATATGGGTTCACATACAATTGCTGGGAGCTGAAGATTAGGTAGGTATACCTAAATCCTTGAATAGGGTTGAGAGTGTCATTGATGAGTGGAGGGTAACAACCATGCTTTTGGGTTGCCAGAAAGCACAGAAACGAAAATTCATGTCTTACACCTTTAGTGGGAATCGAATACTAGGCCTCTGGTTTTGAACGCAAGGATTCTACCATCTGAGCTATCGACCAGAAGATCATCATATGCGCCTTTCTTATTTCCTGATGCTCCTTTGGAATAAAATGGATCGTGTGATTTACATTTTCGAGACTAGTTAGGTTAAGATTGGAGTTACGGTCGTTTGACGTTTTTACAATAATAATAACTACACAGTTTTTATTTTTTACTCAGATATTAGACGAATCGTTTTAAGAGAACTTTCATTATTCTCGACGTTTCGTTAGCGACGTAGCTTCAGGAGACTCTCTGCACGACGAAGTTCATCTCCAGTCGTCGTGCAGAGACGTTGTCTCCTGAAGACGTTAGCTACGTCGCTAACGAAACGTAGGGAATGATGTAAGTTCTCTTATAACGGTTCGTCTTATATAGAGATAGGAGGTACTGCTTCTCCCGGAACTGGTTGTGTAAAAAATAAATTCAAAAAGAGAACCATAACAAAATTGAATTTTATTTACATTTCTAAAAATGAACCTTCACAAAGTTACTGCCGAAAATCTAGATAATACAGGATCTTTACCTTCAAGCAGGAGCCTGTCGTCCCTTCAGTCTTTCCTGTAAGATGAGCTTCAAAAGCCAAAGTTTTCATTTAAAATTTTTCTTCGTTATCTTGATTCAGATTTCAGAGCTTTCGATCTGTGATTCACAAAACAAATATATTTTCGGCTCATAGATCCTGAGATGAAGATGTTCAGCTATCTTTCCACCTTTAGGAGGTCTTCCAGCTGGGTGTTGGTCTATTAGCAACTAATCAGCTACGATGTGTGCGAGTCTTTCATGATTCTCTGTCACCTCTCCAAAATTGCCTCCTAGATCGGCTCCATCTCACTGCTTCCTGTATTTCACAGGCTTTTCGTATGTGGTCATTGAAGATGCAATTTCGCAATGTTCTGCCTGATTATTCTGAGAACTTTAATTTCGGGTGTTCTGTGAGCTATTTGGCGTTTTTTTTATCTGCTTTAGCTTCTACACCGTAGTTTTTCGTAGGTCTTACACGTGTTTTTTATATACAGATCTTACTTTTGAATTTGAAATGGCGATGTCGATGGACATATCAAATAATGTGCTCGAAACTAACCAGGTATTAATCTTAAATTAAAATTAAAATTAAAATAAATTAGGCTGATTTATTTGGTGAGCGCTGTTTTTGTGTGTATCACACCTCAAGAGCCCTCTGCGAGCTTGGTCGTCGCTGTAGAAAGCGCCAATTCTCAAGCAAGACCCAGTTGTTGTAAGGCTGGATGGACCTTTTGATGACCGGTCTTTGGTAAAGGTTTATGAATTTTTCAACCCAGCGAAGAGCAAATTTGAAAATATAAATGGTATATTTTTTGTGCTCCGCTGGGATTCGAACCCACGACCTTCCAGTTACGAGTCCGAAGTGCTACCACCTGGACTACGGACCGGTCATTATCATAATCATCATCATCATGATAAAAACCCGGCATACATAATATGTATTTGCTACTTGAATCAAATCTCACATACCTTGTCCAATTACACATATCTGGTTTTGACCTTTTGATCAGCTGTCATTGAGTCATGGCTTATTATATAACTTCTAATTTCAGAAGCGAACATAAATGTAAATAAAATGTATATGTTTATATGAGGACAATGAACTAGCGTATGTGGAAAATCAGAAATAAGGAACTGTTTTTTATTCGACTGGCACCCAACTGCACACGAAGCATTCCTAGAATATTTTACATGTTTCCTGCAAATTTGATTAGAATCGGTTGAGCGGTTTAGGAGTCCATAGAGAACAAACACACACACACATACATACATCCTATTTCATAACATTAGCTTCCATAATTGTACGCTTTATTCTGCAGCAAACAGGCATTTCCGTTCAAAATGTGTGACCATGGATATCTGTGATAAGATTTTAAAATGTGATATGGTACTTTGGAAAGAATGGACGATGGAAAACTCACAGATTAATTCAATGAAGTAATGTGACTTAGCCTTTGATGGAAGTGTGAATCTAGTGCCTTATTTAAACCAACCATCCATCTATTGACCGGGGCCTACATTAAGCCAATCCTCTAATCAAATATTGGATGTGGAAATAGCTTTCCTAACCATAAAGTACAAACAGTGTTATCTCAGTAGTTAATATGCAAAGCCCGTGCTAGGACGGGTCACGATATTTGTTCAGGGTTCGATTCCCAGTCAACCTTATCCTGGTCTACTCCCTCCTTTTCCAAGGTCCTCCCCCTGCTCCATATCGTCAAGTATAACACTTTATGTGTCATTTCAACCGAAGACTATCAAAAAATTGTTGGACATTAAAACGCTCACTAGCGGCGTTGTTTTAACTTCTATATATTTTTTGGTAAACGCTCTGGTTGAATTTAACTGAATTTACTGAAATCAATCGCCAAATATTCGCAACTTTAATGTGATGAATAAAATAATGATACCCGAAATGTAGAACTTCAACTTTCGAATGTCTTGGTTTACGAGTGATTTTACATTTTTTACCTCACGAGAACAGAACATGCAGAGTCCACAAAGGAAGGTAATATTTAGATTTTTAAAAAACTTCAAAAACGTATCGACTTTATCTTCGATTTTTTTTATGTGTAGACAGAGTTATTTTCTTTAATTATTACGTTATGGTGTGTGGTATATATTTATTTCTACATGTAAGAAAGCCGGTATTTCGCCAATCAATTCTGTTGGAATGGGGTGTACGAGCTACGGAGGTGGCTGGTTCACTTGAGTTGAATAAACCATGCTGGTATTTTATTTTTGGTTTGAAATAAAAAACGAAAGGGGAAATTATTTCTCACACCCTTACTGAGGATCGAACTTTAACCCTCGGCATGAAATACAAGCATTTTACCAACTTAGCCAATCGACGGACAGGACTAGTCCTACTTCAACTAATCTAATCGAATCTAAGTTGCAAAGATAGGTAACATTGGGGATTCACATTATATGCATTTTCACAAGCAAACACGTACAAGTTCGCGCTTGTTCATGCCGCATGTGAATTGTGAACCTACAACATAAAAACCTAAATCTCAAATGAACACACACCCTGCAACTCTTGCCGACCTTCCCTGAAACAGGGGTAACTGTAACTGTAACTCTGTCGCCATTCTGATAGGGGTGGCCAGAGCCTCTGCAGAGCTGCCTCCATTTTTTCCTATCCTTGTGGTGACATTGACAAAGTGAACCATTTTCCACAGCATGGGTGGTCAGCCGCATACCAAAACCTATAAGTTAAACCCTGCTTTTAATAGATGTAAATGCCCTACTTTTCATGTTTCGGTTCCCGATAATTCGCAGTGCGAATCCTCACAGACATTGAGGTTTTGCGTATAATTTATAATTTTCATCTGTTGAACTAATCCGCCAGAATGTTGTCTGCTCGCCCGTACAGCATTAATCTCATTCTAAATGAACAAATACATGTGGAATATTGTTTCCACTCGTTATTATATATACTCAGCTGATGGATGACAACCATTTGTGACTTATCTCCTTCGCAACGAATAATTGAGTGTTTTGTCGCGTTTCATGCGATAACCTGAAGTGCAAAATGATGAACAATGAAATTCAAATTCAAATAATAATAATAATTGGACAATATTTTAGTGCCGTTTTGTGAGTTCACCGCAAGGGCACTGCAGAGCCATAGCCCCTCCTGAACAGACATGTCTTCAATCCCGATCTAAAAGCACTTGCATTCTCCACAGCTCTCAGCTCGTGTGGTAAGGCATTCCGCAGCAGAAGGCCAGCAATGCAAAAGGCACGATCTAAATAATTGGCCATGTTGCTTCTGCAGGGAACCCTGAGTCTATTCACAGCAGTACTGCATGCAGATCTCAAAGTCCCCCGCCTACTCTCTACTGTGTCCTCCACACATAGCTCTGAGACATACAGTGGCGCAATGTTCTGCGAGGACTTAAATACAGTTAAGCAGACCTTGTACTCCACCCTCGTCTTTATTTTTAGCCAATGAAACTGATCCCTGAGTGAGGGTGTGATGTGCTCAGTAATTTTTAAATTGCAAACCAATCGTGCCGCAGCATTAAGCACAGATTAGGTATTACTTCTTAGGTACAGACCGGTCCGTAGTCCAGTGGTAACACTTCGGACTCGTGAATGGAAGGTTGTCGGTTCGAATCCCGGCGGAGTACAAAAAATCTGCATTTATATTTTCAAATTTGCTCTTCGCTGGGTTGAAAAATTCATAAACCTTTACCAAAGACCGGTCATCAAAAGGTCCATACAGCCTTACAGCAACTGGATCTTGCTTGAGAATTGGCGCTTTGTAGCGACGACCAAGCTCGTAAGAGTCCGGCCGATAGCTCAGTTGGTAGAGTGCTTGCATTTCATGCCGAGAGCAAGGGTCCGATCCCAAGGTGTAATCAGCCTTCAGAAGAAATGAGAACTAGCCCTCCCGGGAGCTGGGACACCCCAACTTCAACTGAAAGTGGTTGGTGTGAGGCCGGCCCCCTTACCTAGAAATGCTAACGATGGCTCCAATTAAACTTAAATTTTGGATTTTAAATCTCAATATCAAGCTTAAATGCGTTTTCACCATATATTGCCTGTCTTTTAGGCGCATGTGTCTGTATGGGATGCACGCTCCTGACTTTAAGCATGAATAAAAATATTCAAACGTAATTGCCAAAAAGGTTAATAAGGCGAAACAAAATATTTTATCCGAAATCCGCTAAACATTGGCGTTTATTGGTATTCGTTCATTTTCTCGCTGATTCGCGATTGCTAATTTGTGAATTTCAATTGCCTTCCCCCAATTTTTTTTCAGAATAAAGTTCACACAAATTCGTAATTAATTCTTTTGGCAATCAACGTTTACCGGGCTTTGTGTTAATAAATAAATAATTCGATGCCGCAATTACGCGGACCAGTGGCCAGCTTTGAGCTAATACGCAAAAAGGTAAGCCAAGCATTCGCGAAATATTTCTGATTAAATTGCAATAAAAAAACAAAGTTATTTTTTCATACTATATTTTTTGCTCATGAAAAATATGTCTTCGATAAATATTCGGATGATTTATTTCGTGCTAGATTGTTTTGTTATAGGCATTTGAATTTTTAAGCCCTGCAAAGAGCATGCGTCTAAGTTTAAAGGGCATATTGACTTTCAAGGCTTATATTTAAATTTTAATGCACGCCCACAGGCAGACACGTGTAAGTTTGCACTTACAATTGCTGCCTGTATAATAACAAAAAAAAATACAATTGAACATAAACCTTGCAACTTTTGTCCCCTTTCCCTAAAACTGAGGTGGCATTGGCAAAAGTGAACCAACTTTCTACAGCATGGGGGTCAGCCTCAAAATCAGTCTTCCTTGACTTATAGGTTGGTAAAAGGCTAACCAGTGACCACCCATGCTGTAAATAAATGTTTCACTTTACCAACGTCACCCTGTTTCAGGAAAGGTCGGCGAAACTTGCAGAGTATATCTTCATTTGAGGTTTGGTTTTACTTTGCAAGTACACATTCAACATTAGTAAGCGCGACTTTACACGTGTCTGTTTGTGGGAATCCATTTAATATAAATCTTAAATGTAAGGTATCTTTGTAACTTAGATTATAGATAGTCTTCTAATTTTTTAAACATTGGTTAACCCTAAGAGGTAACGTGATGATATATATTTTCAGCTCAACAGGGGAATCGAACCATGCATGTCCTGATCTTAGTCGGGTTTATGAAAACGTCACACACGACTGTCAATCACCTCCGCACACAATGTTGGGCGAGACACTCCCTCGCCACTATTCTCCCTGTAACTTGATGAGTAAATTCTTTGCGCGCTTGTACATAAGCCGGGGATACACACGCCTGTAAATCGGCACAGTGGCTGGCATGAAAGTTAGTGGCATGCTCGAGTAACTGTCGCACTGCCGAAACCGTGCCAGTATTACCATCGAGTATACACAGGACAGTTACTGCCCTGCTAATTGTAAACGCAGTACTTGCAAAATGACAGTTTGTAGATAAACTAATGCTGCAGATCCTGTGTGTTAGTACCTACTGCGTTTTTTCTCAAATAAAACACATAGTTCTAATAAAAACAAACATGGAAATTATTTTTTTGGAGTACTTAGTAGTTGTCTGCTAAAAGAAATGCGTCAAGAAGATACATGCCTGTAGCTGCCGCGTCTGTTCACACGTGCCAGTTTGGCAACAACCCGCGACCCCTCTCTCAACGGGCATACAAGTAAATCAAATGTTGTGCTAGCTACTTGTATGCCGTTGTCTGCTAGTTGCAGGCATGCCAGTTAGAGTATACACATGACAGTAGCTGGCACGTGCAAGGAGCTGGTATGCTAGTGTGTGGGCTTGTATACCCCCAGCTTTAGGGGAGCCGGCTTCCATGGATGACACGCAAATATCGGCGCGTTATGATGATTGATGAGGCCGATACTTCCACCTCGAGTACGAAATTATCGCGTCAACTCACCTCGCGCGCGTAAACAGGAAAAATGGGTTCCACGAAAAATCGGTCACAGACAATCGCAGTGGCGAAGGGTGCCATACAAGCCGATTCCCATCGGTTTCCCGTTTAAAATGAGGCAAAAATGATAATAAAGTAGACTGCATGGTTTCGCATACAAACCTATAATTCAGATAATTCCTTGACTTATAGGTTGGTATAAGGCTGACCACCCATACTGTAAAAATGGGTTCACTTTGCCAATGTCACCCCTGTTTCAGGGAAGGTCGGTAAAAGTTGCAGGGCTTATGTTCATTTGAGATTGGGTTTTTATAGCTTTTCAAATTGTTTGGGTTTTTATATTGTAGGTTCACATGCGGCATGTGTTAGCGCGAAATTATACATGTCTGCTTGTGGGAATGCGTTTAATATGAATCTTAAATGATATATATCTTTGCAGCTTAGCTTATATTTAGAATTCCAGTCTTCTGGGATGGAGCTGTCTTTGGACCAATATTGGATGTGACCTAAATGTTGTTGATCGAAAAGTTGAGTGGAAGAACTGCCGTGTAACCAAATTTTCCGTGGCCGAATTGTCTATGACCGAAATGTCGTTGACCGAAAAGTTGTGTGACCGGTTTTTCAATGGACGAGCTATCTGTGGACAATTATCTTTGACCAATTTGCCGTGACAAGAAAAAATGTATAAAAACGAAATCACTCACATGGAATGCTGTTGTACATTCCATACATTTTTGTATTTACGCGATAGACAGGTGTTAACACAATCTTTTATACTCGGGGTGTTGGTAACACGATGTAAATACAAAATAATACATGACGAAAAAATCCCCGATTTTGTAAAAATAATCGTCTGAACAAATTTAGAATGCGGGGGAAAAATGTGATGTCTAGAGTAACTGTAACTGAAAATGTAACTCTGTCGCCATTCCGCTAGGGGTGGTCAGAGCCTCTGCAGAGCTGCCTCCGTTATTTTCTATACTTACGAGATACAGGATTTCCTAGTTCAGTCACATATATTCTTTTCTTATTAAGTTAAATTCCTTATGTGTACAAATGTAATGATAAGAGGTGTTTTTGTATAAATAAATAAATAATTATTATTATTATATATCTCTTTCAATTCATTCATTTCCATCACCTTTTTCATGCATTTTCTTCTTTTACGATCACTTTGTATATCTTATTATTTCACAATCTCCTCGATGATGAGATGATGATTATTTCTAAGATGGTGACTTCTCTCACAGCAATTTTGCAGACACCGGCAAGGTTATCTCATGGAATGAGAACCAGCCCCTTCAAGGGGTTGGCTGGTTGGCGTAAGGACACCCTCCTTACCTGTGAAAATAAATATATTCCACACGCAACATGCGACATCTTCAAAGACAACTAACTAGGTAAGATGTTGAACAATGTGTGCAGCTTAGGTGCGTTTCGAAACTAATGTTATGAAATATAAGGAAGCGCAAAGAGGGCGAAACTCATCTGCAACTTAGATTACAGATAATTCTATTAAAATTGCTCGTTAATCCGTTTAGTGCTAACTTCTAAGACTTGTATGTGTGCTCTACTTGGAGATTTGTCTTTGATTGCTTGCAGAACTAAGTCCGGTGACTGACAAGGACGTGCGCAGCATTTCAGCCGTGGATAGGCAATAATATGGAATTTTTATGAACCACAATTTTTTTCGTCGTACAAAACTGTGATAAGCGCTAGACTGGACCGGGATGAAAGATGTAGAGGAGTTGTTCCGGTAAGCGCAGAACGACGAATCCTTCCATATTTCTCGACGTTTCTCTATCAGTTCATTCTTAGTCGTCGTGCAGGAGTCACCCTAGAGAGGATGCCTCATGAAGACGTTGGCTACGTCAAAAATAAAACGTCGAGAACTATATCAGTTCTCGCATAATTTGTAAATGTGAATGTTAAAGATGAAAATGTGTTCAAAGAGTGATGGATATGAATGAATTATGTAAAATATGTATGTAAGGATAAGTAGAGATGGATTTTAGCTTTTAGATGGAAATTAGCGAAATGGCGTCAGAGTTACAGTTACAGTTAAAGACCACGATGGAGTGGAGGGACGTGACTGTCATTCTGTGTGCAACTTCGGGAAGCTTCGTTAGACTGAAATTAAATTACTGATAGCGTGCATTTCCACTTGGTTTATAATGCCTTATTGCTCTCTACTTTAATGGAAGGGGTTTTGACTCTATCCCCAAGTGAAACGTGTCAAAGCGGCGTAAGGATTAACAGGAAATACTGAGCGATTAAAGTGTCGGTAAAGGTGATGTCGGACGGTAAACTTTTGGTTTGTTTTTAACGGATTTTAGCGACTGAACCATTAGTGAGCTTTTGCCTTTTTTATTTATTTTCTTACACAGGTTTATACGAAGATTTTGACATTGAGGGAAATTGTCATTTAGGTGCCTTAATCCAGAAAATGATTCTCTTGAAAAAAAGCGTAGACCAATGATTCAAAATTAAAATTCAAAATTTTCACACCAAATCAATACTTTCGTTTTAGCCTTCGCCTAGAAAGAAAGTAAAAAAAATGTAATTTGTTGTTAAAAACTGTGCAAGCATTGAGGTAACTGTAACTATAACTCTGTCGCCGTTCCGCTAGGGTTGGCCAGAGCCTCTGCAGAGCTGCCTCCATTCTTTTCTTCCTGACATACCTCTTTCAATTCATATGGGTCGGTGCTATAGCCGCGGGGATCAAGACAGGTTATTTGGAACCGGATAACGCTGGTTTTAATCCCGCGACGATAACTTCGACCCTGGTTCAACAGATGCCGTTGCATGCACACAAGCTTCTGCTTTCGCATGAAGACAACTGGCCAGGTAAAATAGGTTGGTGGATTGCATTCCTTTCCACAAATCTATTTAAAAAAAATAAAAAAAATCCATCGCTTTTTTGATGCATTTTCTTCTTTTACGCTCACTTTGTATACATCCCATTCTTTCACAATCTCCTCAATCTGATCACTCCATATTTTTCTCAGTCTGGGGGTAATAATGCCTTATATGTGAATGGCAAAATGATTGATCGACATGAATTAAAATTAATGATCTACCATGCGTTTTAAGGACATCTGAACTAGATATTTTAAATAGAATTAAAAAAAAAAAACAGATTTTACGAATGAAGATACACATTTGAACTGTACGCTCTTTACCAAGACCTTGCTGTTTGTCCGGTCGATAGCTCAGGTGGTAGAGTGCTTGCATTCCATGCCGAAAGCTCGGGTTCGAATCCCACCGAGGGTGTCAGAAATGAATTTTTCGTTTCGGTGTTTATTTCAAACCCCAAAATAAAATACCGGCAAGGTCTACTCAGCCTTCACAAGAAATGAGTACCAGCACTTTCGGGAGCTGGGAAACCTCCACTTCAACTGAAGTAGTTGGCGTAAGGCCGGCCCCCTTACCTGTAAAAATAAATAGGTTCAACTCGCCACATGCGACTCCTTCGGGGATAACGCGGCAAGAAGTTGCACTATATGTGTAGCTTAGTTGCGATGCGTTTGCTGTGATATGGTCAACAATAGTCAACTGACTGTATTGGTCTGAAGAATTGAAATGAGCTTGGAAGAACTAGACGACTGCTCCGAACATTCGTGATAAGTTTTTTTAGAATGATCACTGGCAGAAAATAATCAATGATGACATACGAAAAGGCTGTGAAATAAAGGATATAGTGAGATGAGGCAGATCCAGGAGGCGATTTTGGAAAGATGAGGGAAAATCACGTAAGACTCGCGCACATCGTAGCTAATGAGATGCCAATAGGTCAACGCCCAGATGGAAGACCTCCTGAAGGAGGAAAGATAGCTGGACGTCCTCATTTTAGGGTTCATGAGCCGATATGTAAATCACAGATCTAATCTAATCTAATCTAAGTTGCAAAGATATGTTACATTGGAGATTCACATTATATGCATTCTCACAACCAGACACGTACAAGTTCGCGCTTGCACATGCCTCATGTGAGCATACAACATAAAAACCAAATCTCAAATGGACATGCACCCTGCAACTCTTGCCGTCCTTCCCTGTAACAGGGGTGACATTGGCAAAGTGAACCATTTTCACAGCATGGGTGGTCAGCCGCATACCAACCTACAAGTCAAGGAACTATCAAAAACAGATCTAAATTATAAATGTAAAAAAATAAAAATAAGTTGGTGGACGATGACGACTTAATTTATGTGGTTATTTTTTATAAAATCATCACATCTGTTTATTCAGTTGATTGCGCGTGTTTTTGGTATGGTGCCTTGATGATGATGGTGATGATGGAGATGTGGGTGATTGAATATTTACGTTCCTACATTGTTGAAGTGTGTGCACTCGACTTTATGAGCACATTCAGACATGAAGTACCTAGAGCGACGACCTTTGGTCAACATCAACATATTTTATTTCGATTATCAGGGACGTGCACGGCATTTCAGACGTGGGTAGGCAATTACAGTATGAGATTTTTCCAATAATCGCAAGAGAAAAAAACTATGGTATTACATACATATTGTTATGAAATAGGCAATGTAAATATTGAAATAGGTATGGGTATTAGTTATAGAAATGCTTTGCGACAAAAGTGAAATGAAAGTAATGCGTTTGATAATTACCTGCACAGGTAAAGTGGTGTTTTGTAAGAGCTTTTATAAAAAACATAAACGCTCGTGTAATTAAATAAGCGCTTACATAAATAATTTAGCGCGGTTTAAGCGCTCGCCCATTATTCAGAGTCCACGGCCAAGCCAGTGCTTACCTACTTTTACACAAACTAACAATTGTGACCTCAATTATCGTGAGACTTGGTTTGCGTACACTTTGGTTTACGTTTATTCGAGATTGTGTACGGAGTGCGTTCAAAATTAGATTTGTTCTCGCTGGGCAAACGTCACAAGTCTATTTGGCAAGGGCCTTTAGCAACCACAACCAATGAAAAGATATAAGTTGGTGTTTACTCTTGCAATGCGGCCGAATGACGTCGCGATGATTTTAAACGATTTAAAATGTGCGAATCTCTTTGTGATTGCTAAATTATGGAGTATACAGAGAGAGAACTTAAAATATTTGAAAAGAATGTCAGGACATTTATGTGATCTGTAATTTAAGTTGTAAATCTTGAACATGCCGCATGTGAACCTACAATTTAAAACCAAATCTCAAATAAACATAAGCCCTGCAACTCCTGCATTGGTAAAGTGAACCATTTTTTTACAGTATGGGCTGTCAGCCTCGTACCAATCTATAAGTCAAAGAATATAATAATAAGATGATAAAAAATTCAATGAAAAAAGCTTTAAGACTGGAAAGGCTGGACTGGAAGGTCAAAAACTCAAATGGGTAAGTACAAGTTTACTTTTAATTTATTTCTTTCACATTGGTGAAGCAATTGGACCAATGTGTCTAATGATAACTGGAAATTGATTTAAAAATATATAAAAAACAACTCTCACACTATCGTGTTTTAAGTTTTTTTCTTAGCTCAGATTGTGTAGAATGTGATTCTTAAGACAATGCCATTGAAAGGTCATCTTTGAATCAAATGGAAGACAAGCCAAACGCGCACTGAAGGGACGTGGTATCTGCTTCGTGTTACGAACGGACGATTAATGAGGTTTATACTATTTTATGTATAAGGTCGGCGCTCTCACGGACAACAATGGCGAAACACAGAACTTACACATATACAATATGAATCCCACAGCGGGCTTGTTTGTTTCTTTTAATTCTACAAGGACGCGAGCATCATATAATAATGAAAATCGACAAGAAAAAAATATTTACTTAAAGAGAATTTTAACTGGGAGAAACTTAGAAGGCATAGAGGCCAAAAATGCAAATAAAAAATATAAATCATAGCTGCACATTTAGAGCAACATCTCAATGCGTTGTCGCTGATGTAGTTGTGTGTGTCGTGTGGAACTGATTGCTTTTACAGGTAAGGAGGCCAGCTTTAAGCTAACCACTTCAGTTGGAGAGTGAGTTTCACAGATCCTGAGGAGGCTGGTACTCATTTCTTGAGGAGGCTGGTACTCATTTTTTGAGGAGGTTGGTAGTCATTTCTTGAGGAGGCTGGTACTCATTTTTTTGTGGAGGTTGGTAGGTACTCATTTCTTGAGGACACTGGTACTCATTTCTTGCGTAGGCTGATTAAACCTTGCCGGTAGGGGAAATCATTTCTGACACACCCTATGCACTCTCAGCATGGGATGCAAGCATACTACAAAATATGGAATAGACTATCGTTAGCCGTGCGTGGTATTTCGCAACACTTTGAAATTTTCAAAATCCAATTCGTTTTAATTAAACTGGTTTTAACAAATTAAAAAATATTTTAAGGTTTTAATAGATCCTAATTTTTTTTTGTTGCAATGACATTTAGAACCAAGAAAGCCACTTTTTTCAATTAACCATTCATTAACAGAACACAGCGCATAAGCTTTGTAGTGCATTTTGAAGGAGCAGCTGCACTAAACTTTCTCGCAACATAAATGGGATAGTTGCCGACGTCGCAACTTTCGGGACAGAGTTCGGGACAAATTAAAACGTCGCTAGGTTTCATTAAGCGAGTCTACGCGGATAGGAGGTCCCATATGGGACTGGCGACTTCAATAGCAGGCGATGACAGCCCTGAATGCTAATGGCTTGATCAGACTAGTGAAATTGCGGAGGAATGTAAAGTAAGACGCTTTATAATGAAATAAGCATTCAAGGAACGGTCAAAAGCTCAGTTGTTAGAGTGCTTGCATTTCATGCCGAGAGCTCGGGTTTGAATCCTAGAGAGGGTGTCAGAAATTATTTAATTTCGAACAAAAAATGAAAAAAACTCAGTTTTCACAAGAAAAGAGTAACAGATCCCTCGGAAGCAGAGAAACTCCCATTGCAACTGAAGTGGTTGGCGTAAGGCCGGCCCCCTTACGTGTAAAAAATAGGTTCTACTCGCCACATGCGATCGGCCCCTTCGGGGGATATGTAGCAAAAGTTACACTCTAGGTGTAGCTTAGTTACGTTAAGTTACGGACCGACTGAAAAATGGCGGTTGATCTGCAACGTTGGCGGCAGCGTAGCCTTTGTAATTTAATGCACAACATTATTTTTGTTCCCTATTTATAAGTTGGTATGACTGTGACCTCTCATACTGTAGAAATTGGTAATTTTTTACAAAGTGTAAAACAAGAATAATTGTATGTTTTATATTGGGAAGTTGGTATGAGGCTGACACCCCGTACTGTACAAATTGGTTCATATTTACCAATGCCACCCCGGTTCCAGAGAAAGGCGGCAGGAGTTGCAGGGTTTATGCTCATGTGAGGTTTTTATTTTATTTGTATGCACACATTCAGAATGTGTAGGCCCGAACCTTCACGTGCCTGTGTGTCAGCATGCATTAAGTATGCAACTTAAGTGATAACATATCCTTGCAGCTTAGATTATAGATATAAATTATGTTCATTTAAACAATGGGGTTTATTTTGTATGCACACACACATGCTACATGTGTAATGACGTACTTACACGCCTTTGCTTCTGTAAGTACTTTTAATATGAATCTTAAAAATTGATGTATAATTGCAAATATATAGAATACTTTTTAAAAATGAGATAAATATTTATGTTCGTGGAAAAACCTAGAATAGGTATTCTCTATGTTTTATGGATTTATTTATCTCACTGTTGACAACTAGGTACACTAGATTGCCTCTTTCGGTTCTACAGGACTCATTAATCTTGTCACAAGATGATATCTACTAACTAATGTTTGCATATCGCAAAATAAATCTCTATCCATACACCCCCCGATTGCGTTTCACCAAAAATGTATGGAAACTTAAACACTCACTGGGAGCGCTGTTTTAATTTCCATACCGTTTTTAGAGAATCTCTATGGTTCAGATTTAACGTAAAGCTTTATACTTGGGGTTCTGGGTAATGACAGAGATTTAAACATCCGGGCCGGATGCGGCGTCCGAATAATTCATGCACAAATAAATAGATCCGTAAATAAGGTTTACACAGTCATCATAAAACTGGATAAGAGCCAATGCTCCGTGTAAAATAAATCAGCAATAAGAAATGCAATTAAAACGGAAAAAATATCATGACAAATGGTAACTCTATTTTTTTTAAGGTAGACTCCTTGACAGAAGAAGTCTATAATCTATCATCTAAGTTGCTAAGATATATAAACAAATTCAAAACTCATATCAAATGCTTGCTCACAAACAGAAACGTGTAAGTTCGCGTTTACAAATTCTGAATGTGTACTTACAAATCAACACCAAACCTTAAATGAACATAAACGCTGCAACTTTTGCCGACCTTCCATGAAACAGACGTGACTTTGTCAAAGTGAACTATATTTTTACAGCATGAGTGGTCAGTCTCATACCAACCTATGAGCCAAAGAATAAACGGAGTAAAAGGAGAAAGCGTAAAGTAGAAGTTTACATATATTTGTTAGATTTTCGAAGAAAAAAACTCAGCTTAAAAAGTGTTGCTTATTCCTGCTCAATTTCCAAAACCATTCAAGCGCTTCATTTTATATGTAACTCACTAGTCTAGAGATTTCAATTCTAGTAGGATATCGCGTGCAATGTGGAAATTTCACAGTATCTGTAATCTATCGTCGGCATCACAACATATTTTACTAGATACTTGTATCAGATACACGCTCAATACTTGATCACATCCACCTACTGTGAAAAATCTCAATTTTATTTAACCGACAGACTTTCTTAAGTCGCTATCAATATGATAGCGACGTAATAAAAAGCTGCAAGAAAATGGTCCAGAGAAAAACCCATTCATTAACAATGTTACGCTATTCTTAAACATGAAAAAATAATTTTCCTTTTTTATACAAGATAACCTTTCCTAGGTTACAAACATCATTTAAAGATGAAAAACATTTAAAACGCTGTAATCGTTCTCGAGTGATGCGGTTACCAAAGAACGCCATTTATTTTTTATTATATAGTCTTACCTTCTTGACGTGTGCGTAGTCTAGTGGCAACACTTCACTTAAATGGAAGGTTGTGGTTTCGAATCTCGGCGGAGCACAAAAAAGTATATACCATTTATGTTTTCAAACACGCTCTTCGCTGGGTGAAAAATTCATATTCCTTTACCAAAGACCGGTCACTAAAGGTCCATCCAGACTTACAGCAACTGGGTCTTGCTTGAGTATTGACGCTTTGTAGCGACGACCAAGCTCGTAAACAACACCTCTGTGGCACTACAACAAGTGTCATAGACCCCTAGAGTCTCTAGGGAGTCTTCCCGCACAGGATTTCTTACAAAAAAAAAACTTCTAAAAGAAATGCTTAAACCCTTCGCATATAATTCTGTGTGTATGTGTCAGAAGGACTCCCAGCTCATAGACGCTAATAAAAATCTGTTTATTTTCTCTTTAAGTGGAGGAAGACCTTCCCGTGAAAATAAAAAGCCAACAGCACGACAAAACCAGAAACTATAGGTCAGAGGCGTGCCTGTAAACCTGTAACTATGTCGCCATTCCGCTGAAGTGGCCAGAGCCTCTGCAGAGCTGCCTCCATTTTTCCTTTCCTAACAAACCTCTTTCAATTAATTCATATCCATAAACTTTTTCATGCATTTTCTTATTTTACGCTCACTTTGTATATCCCATTCTTTCACAATCTCCTCATCACTTTAAAAGTAAGTGGTTCGATGTTACTGAACCTAAAAACTGAACTGCCGTTATTTCAAAACAATCCACATTGAGTTGTCTGGCCATAGTATTCTAACCGCGATATATTTTCGGTAGTTTTGGTCACTTGGGCAATTACAAGATACTGGTTTTATGTTTTTTTCCACATGAGAGGATACCCTCCCCCCCTCCTTTCGGCCCACCACATGTCGTCTACCCTCCCCGAGGTGTTTGTCCTCTGGAGTGTTTTGTCTGCTCCCCTATTTCCAAGGGTGGATGAGACGAAAGTGGTGGAAAATCCTCACACAGATAGACAATTATTTTAAATGGAAAATTTTGTGGAGTTTTTTTGTAACTCATATCGTACCTACTTGATACACTTTGGTGCTTAAAGTGTTGATTAAAAAATGGCGCTAAGTACCTTAGTATCTATAATCTAAGTCGCAAAGACATATTAACAAGTAAAGTTCATATCAAATGCATGCCCGTAAACAAACACGTGTAGTTCGCACGTACAAATGCTGAATGTATACTTACAAATAACATCCAAAACTTAAATTAACATACAACCTGCAACTTTTGCTGACCTTTCCTTACTCGGGGGTGATATTGTCAAAGTGACACATTTTTTACAGTATTGGTTGTCAGCTTCATACCAACCTATAAGTCATACTGAGAAAAACGTATTTGGGAAAGTTAGAAATACTTATCAAATTCTTGGACAAATAATTAATAGAGTAACTTTTTATGCAGGTCATACGACGTTCTTATCTCCTCTTTACTTTTTTATACTTACCGCCGTATACTGAGCGAGGTATTTAGTGCATTTCCTAAATTTACAAAATCCAACTCTTATTCTTATTTCAGTTCCGTGTTAGGTGCCCCCGACGTCTATCATCACTTTCGATAACTAATAATAACGTGAATATATTAACAGTCTTAAAGTCAATACTTATGATGATGATGATGAGTTGATGATTTCTTTATAGCGCCGTTTCGTGATGTAGTCACTCCAAGGGCGCTGGTGCAAACGATGCCAGAAATTTGCTTGTCTTCAGTGCATTCCGGAACTTTCCATGGTCCTCTAGCTCTCTCACATGATGTGGCAGGTGGTTCCAGGCCAGAGGGCCAGCAACTGCAAATGCACGCTCTCCAAATATTGTGTTAACTCTTCTTATAGGTTCTTCAATCCTTGATTTGGCTCCAGTCTCAGCCGAGCGCAGTGTAAGGCTTTTTTTGCTGAGGGTGACTGGTTTGATTAAATCAGCGAGATATTTGGGTGTTTTTCCAAATAAAGCTTTGTGTTATATTTATTATCCTCGTATATTTCATGATAATAGAAATAATAGAAGACGAAAGAACGTTACATAGCATGCCTCGAGACGCACTTCTCTTATTTTTTTTGCCATCTATTAAGTACAAGAGGCGACACGGGAACAGTTATAGACTTTTACACTGGGGGTTTGCTGTATTGGGGGTAGGAAAATTTTACCAACCATTAAGTACAAGTGAAGAGGCGACACGGGTACAGTTATAGACTTTTACACTAGGGGTGTGATGTATTGGGGGTAGGAACATCACCGCAATCCTGGGCGCGGAGGGGACCCGGATGGGGGATCTCCTCCCCTTACAGGTAAAAAGCAAACAAGGCGGGCCCGCAGATTGTTTATGTGCAGAAATTTCAGATTAAAGTGCACAGATAGCGGCGGTGCAATTGCCCGGCTGCAGCTCAACACGCAACATTCAACAGTTCTGCGTGACGCGATCGTGCTATCTATAATCTAAGCTGCAAAGATATGTTAACAATTAAGGCGCATATTAAATGCATGCCCATAGACAGGCACACGTAGGTTCGCGCTTACACATTCTGCATTTATGCATACAAATAAAAAAGCCTCACATCCAAATAAGGCTTGCAACTCCTGCCAACTTTCTCGAAAACTGGGGTGGCAAAAGTGAACCAATTTTAACAGCACGGAGGGTCAGCCTCTACCAACCTATCAGTCAAGGAGCAAGTGTAGATGTAAGCGAGATGCAGCAGTTGTAAGCGAGAACTTACATACCTATGTCTGTTTGTGGGCATGCATTTAATATAAACTTAAAATGTTAATATGTCCTTGTAACATAGATTAGATGCTAAATTCAACGTTAAAGCAACACATACGTGTGTATGTATACATAATGTATTTGCCAAAAGGACCCATATCACGAGGATGTCAATCAGTACGAGTATATTTTTTATACTATCTAGATTTTCGGCAACATTCTTGTGAAAGTTGATTTTTATGAAATTAAATTACAAATCAACATTGTAGTAAATTGACATCTAGTTTAACTTAAATGTTGTAGTTAGATATACTGTTCGCGCAATAATGCCAAGCAAAAGCGATGATCTGTAGAGGACATAAAGTATAGAGGAAAATCCAGCTTAGTATATAACAAACGGGATTAGTTTTTCACTTGAAACTTATTTCATTAAACTATAGTGTTTTATAAGCAGAAGAAAAAATAGGTGTTTCGTTTATCTGCCTATTATCTAAAGTGGTTCGCGGTCAGGACAGAAAAAAAGGAGAAGGACGGTCTCCCCACGAAGGACCGATCAAGTGAAGACAGCAGCAGACCCTCAAATGTTGGAATCAAGAACAACTACCTAAATAAACTGCACATAAAGAGCAAATTCTTAACGCATTAAGGGGTACCATGTGGCGTAATGAATCTATCTATTTTAGCAGTTTAAACAAAACCCTTAATTTGAAATGAAGATTTCCCAGCTCTAGAGGGGTCTGATTCTCATTTATTGTGAAGGCTGTGTAAACCTTGCCAGCAGCACTAGGATTTGGGTCATAAGGAAACAACGAGCTACACATGTAGCGTAACTTCTTGCCGCGTTCTCTGCGAAGGGGTTTCCAATCACTTCAGTCGAAGCGGGGGTTTTCCAGCACCCGAGGGGGTTGGTACTCATTTCATGTGAAGACTGAGTGAACCTTGCCGGTTTTTATTTTGAGTTCGAAATAAACCCCGAAACAGGAAATCAACCTTCAAATGAAAGCATTGTTGTAAGCCCCTTACCTGCGAAAATAAATAGGTGATTCAATTTATTTGCTGTTAGTTTCTACAATACTCTAGGGGCGTCCGACACGGTCTATAGCGTCGATAGACTGTCTATCTCTACGGACTCCCCCGTGCTATGTTGTACAGGCAATTACACAGCGACGCCGAAACGACCGGATGCGTCGATCGCGGCCGATAACGGTCGATAGATAACGACCGAATCACATACTATACGACTGAAACTCGGTTGATGTGCGTTCACATGAAATTCAATGTACAATCATAAACACAATGAACTGATTATGTTGTACAAAATTTTAACTATACATTTTTTAATGGTTTATTTCAATAAGGCAATGCTTCGACTTTTAGGTTGGTATGATGCTGCTTGCTCTACTGTAAAAAATGGTTTGCTTTGCCAATGCATCCCTGTTTCAGGGAAGGTCGGCAAAAGTTGCAGGTTCGTTTGGAATTAAATTTAACATATTATAAAGGACCTTTGTTTTGAATTTAAAATATAAATGGAAGAACCGCACTCGATGTTTCCTCTGCCTGACTTTGCCGCTCAACAGTTTTAGACCAAATTTTCAAAAAAATATTAACATAGATATAGATAGGGTTTGTCAACGACGTTACCATGTTGAAAGCACCAGTTCTCATCAGATCACCGAAGTTAAGCAACATTGGGCGCGGATGCTACCTGGATGGGTGACTGCTCAGGTACACCGCGTGTTGTTGGCATCTTTTGGACCGGTCCGTAGCCCAGTGGCAACACTTCGGACTCTTAAATGGAATGTTGTGGATTCGAATCCCGGCGGAGCACAAAAATATACAATTTATATTTCCAAATGTGCTCTTCGCTGGGTTGAAAAATTCATAAGCCTTTACCAAAGACCGGTCACTGCAAAAGCTCCATCTACCCTTACAAAAACTGGGTCTTGCTTGAGAATTGGCGCTTTCTACAGCGACGACCAAGCTCGCAGAGGGCTCTTGAGGTGTGATACACACAAAAACAGACCAAATAAATCAGCCTAATATTAATTTATTATAGGGTGAAGTTTAATTCTACTTGAATTGAATGTATTTATTGGCCCTGCTGCTTATTTTATGAATGGAAATTATTGATTGAATATACTGAAATGGCGTAGTGAAACACGCCGGATACAGCTGGTATATATATATATAAAACTGAAAATGGTAAAATGCTGTTTCTAGGATTGACGCAAATATGAGGAGTATCACTTTTCTTGTTTTCGTAAAGGAGAAGATGTCTTCTCTGTAATGGCGTAGCAAGATGGTGTCGTCTTCCCTCTATTATGATTAACTGGCTCGTGGATTATATATTATATACAAGGCAAGCAAGAACATGTAACTCTATACCGCAGACAGACTTAGCTAAACAAAATAAATAGGTTGCGTAACTCAGCCCAGGGTAGGTAAGCGAGAAAAAATCTTTAAATTCTTTATATGCTTCTCGCGGATCTGAAATGTCAACATTATTTATAATCTTAGTTGCAAATATATATTCATATTTAAGGTTCATATTTAATGCATGCCCACCAACAGACATGCTCAAACTCTCCTCACACCCGTCCTGTGTATGTTTGCAGCAGAAGGAACAATACAAAATGGACGCTCATACAAAGCTGTACATTTTCTCAAGTGAACACTCAAGTAACACTTCGGACTCGTAAATGGAAGGTTGCAGATTCGAATCCCGGTGGAGCACAAAAATATACCATTTATATTTTCAAATTTGCTCTTCGCTGGGTTGAAAAATTCATAAACCTTTATCAATGACCGGTCACCAAAGGTCCATCCAGTTTTACAGCAACTGGTGAGAAACGAATGGGTTCTAAATGATGCGGAGTAAAAGAAAGCGTGAAAGTGAAAGTTCAAGAAGTGTGATGCGATGGTTTGGACATATTGAAAGGATGAATGAAGACCGACTGACAAAAAGAGTGTATAAAGGGAATGTAACAGGTAAGCGTGGAAGGGGAAGACCTAGGAAACAATGGATTGATCAGATAAATGAGATTGCGAATGAATGGAATTTACAGAGTGGAAACAAGAGAAGAGCATGCATGAAAAGAGTGATGAAATTAGATGAGTCAAGTGGAGGCACTTGTGTGGAGGTACTGACCACCCCTAGAGGAAAGGCGGCAGGATACAAGACAAAAAGGGTCTTGCTTGAGAATTGGCGCTTTGTAGTGACGACGACCAAGCTCGTAAAAAGGTCGATAGCTCAATTGGTAGAATGCTTGCATTTCATGCCGAGAGCAAGGGTTCGATCTCAAGGTTTACAAGAAAAGAGAACCAGCCCCCCCCGGGAGCTGGGAAACCCCCACTTCAACTGAAAGAGGTTGATGTGAGGTCGGTCCCCTTATCCGTAAAAATAAAAAGGTCACGCATCGCCACATGCGACCCGTTCGGGGATAACGCAGGCAAGAAGAGACACTAGATGTGTAGCTTAGTTGCGTTGCGTTTACCTTCTTCTTTTACCTCTTCCATTTCCTCTGTAGATACTCTTTGTCATGCGCTCATCATCCATTCTTTCCACATACCTAAATCATCTCTCTCGTTATATCATCTTGTACCTTATCCGCACATTCTCTGATAGTTAACATTATTTTTAACCCGTTCATTCTGTGTGACATATTCTTGCAACTTAGATTATAGATGTAAGCATTGTCGCGGCTGTGTTTTGGTTGGCTCAGAGCCAAACTTGGACGGCATGGGAGCTCCAACCTGTACTTTAATTCCATCAGCAGGCAGTTACTGAAGGCGCCTCATAATATTTACTCTCAAGGATTTCAGCCTGCTTGAAAATGTGATATTTTTGAGGCAGTTAGGAGATAAGAGTGTAGAATGGACTTGGTACAAATTCTATACACAAGAAAGTGACTTTATACAGCCGGGTTGCTGTGGAAAAGATAAAACAATATTTCATTATTGTCTCTGATCGATAGCTTAGTCGGAAGAATGCTTGTATTGCATGCCAGAGGGCTAAGATTCCATACCAACCAAGAGCGTCAGAAATGATTGCACGTTTCGCGTTTAAAAGTTGCACAATGTCTGCAGTTTAGTTGTCTTTACCCTGCGCACGCATTAGATGTATTCAGTATTTATTTAGAAATTTGGGTGCAATCATGGTTCAGGTTTACAATCTATTCTAAGCAGATTTATTTGCAGCTTTGATAGTAAAGGAGTAGGGGGAAAACTATAGAGGGAAAATATAAAAAAAATATGCAGTATATTTACCCGCGAAAATGTTGACATCATACAGCGTGAGAAACATTGTTTGACTTACCTGAAACAAAAATTAATTAATATGATTAGCAAAAAATACTAAAAAAAAAAAAAAGGACAGCATCTCATTTTTTTCCAAAAAGGTACACATGTACTTTCTTGGAATGAATTAACAATTAATTGTTTGATCTGTCTTGTAGAGAAGAATGGGTTTCTCAACTTTTTATCTAAATCTTAACCAATGTACCAAATAAAGGCACATACTCATTTTTCAACCCAGCAAAGAGCATATTAGAAGAATTAATACTATTTCATGCTCTGCCGGGATTAGAACCTACTAGCTTCCAATCACGAGTCCGAAGTGTTAACCACTAGACTACGGACCGGTCAAAATGGCGAGGATCACTTGAAGAAATAGTCGTTAATTGTTGCATTCACACAAACACAAGACAAAATATGACTCCTTAAAGTAATCTAATCTAATCTAATCTAAGTTGTAAAGATATGTAACATTGGGGATTCACATTAAATGCATTCTCACAAGCAGACACGAATAAGTTTGTGCTTGCACATGCCACATGTGAACCTACAACATTAAAACCCAAATCTCAAATAAACATACACCCTGCAACTCCTGCCGACCTTACCTGAAACAGGGGTGACATTGGCAAAGTGAACCATTTTCTACAGCATGGGTGGTCAGCCACACACCAACCTCTATACGTCAAGAAACATACATAAAGAATTACATTTTTTAAGTAACTAAACAAGTAACCAAGTTACAAATGAAAAATAGCTGGAAGCACTGTAAACTGAAAATAAATATACTGAAACAAATACAATATGCAAGACTTCCTTATTTACCTCAAGAACCTTACTACCCTCCAGTATATTTTTAGTTTGTGAAAAAGGGATTCAGTTTATCTTTTTTTTTTCAACAAGGAGTAAGGAGGAAAGATGAAGTTTTCAAGTCTTGCAAAATTTTGCTACTTTCGAATAATGTGCAAAGTTTATTTCGAGCTCATTTCCATAACCGACCGCTTCTGCAAAAGAGTTATTAAGGATTTTATGACGTTGTAAGCAAATTGATATTAATGCCCACCCGCAGGAGATCACGGGCCGCCTCGTTACCTGACACTGTTGGAAATTACAATACATGTTTGACAAAAAAATAGTGAAAAAAAATAACAAGTCTGTTAACAAGGAGACTGTTCTAAAACGTAGTTTTATTTTCACAATAATATTTTCTACCTCAAGTACTTTCGACCTTCAATACTCAGGTCATTATCAAGAGTGAAGACAATATCAATAAGGATACTGTTGATTTGGATAGTTGTTAAGTGTGTGCGGTCAGTGGGTTAGTAAAGTTATGAAAGACAAGTTAACAATGTGTTTATTGAGAAAAAATAATGTATGCGTGTCGTCGCACGAGCTCAAACAATAAGACATCATAGATTCTTTAATTAAATGTGAGGTTTTTCCATTTACTTCAGACAAAAGTGTCGTGACAAAATGGGTGATGTTTTTTTAATGTATACAAAATTGAATGTTGTTTTTGTATACTATTTAAAAATAAAATGATTTTGAGAAAAACATTTAAAAACTTACATCAAATTCAACACACAGACGGGTTTTCTATTAATATTCGTTTTATTTTTATAAAAGTTGCAAACAAAATATGCAGTTTAATTGAGAACATCACTCTCCACACACAAGAGCTTTGCCTTTTTTTTGGTGAGGCTTAGTGTATAGAACTATTAACTTATTATGTAATAGAAATAAGTTTTAAAAAAATGTACTTAAAATGTGTTACATTAATAAAAAAATAAAAATATAAAATCACACGGAAAATGGCATTCTTTGTATTTACATATTCTATTTATCTCATTTTCGTACGACTCATTTTTTTAAGCAAAGTGATCTGAAATGAAGGATTCATATCAATAATGATTACTAAATCACTTTCCTAAGTAGCTAAAGTTCTTGCACAGTTTAAACACGACATCATCTTCGGTATATCGTTGTTCAGAGGTTTTTAATGGTCTCTTTACATGCAAATTGCCTTTTAGTAGCTTAGTTACTTCCGTAATACAAAATGTGCATTTTTCTCCTAGAAAATCTCAAACTCAGTAAGTTGATATCGTTCTAGAGACGCCTTATTTATGATCTAAAAAAATGTACATTAAATTACAAAAGCGACGTAACAGCTTCTTACATATAGTATGAAGATATTAACAACTAGTATGGTTCAAATGCACTGGATTTGAATTTAAACGGAAGTTGTTAACATTCACAAATTAGTATTAAAATTAAAATAAATTTCCGAATTCGATTACTGATGAACTTTAATGTTAACGATTCGTTAGTGTCATTACCAATGCCTTTAGGAGACACCCATGTTTGCGTTAATCAAGGATGAACATGACCAACCAGAGAGTGCCTGCTGAATACGTTGATACTAGAAAATATATTGATGGATCTATAATCTAAGTTGCAAGGATATATTACATTTAAGATTCATATTATTACATGCATTCCCATAAGCAGACACGCATAAGTAAGCGCTTAAACATGCCGCATGTGGACCTACAATATAAAAACCCTAATCTCAAATGAACATAAGCACTGAAACTTTTGTCGACCTTCCCTGAAACAGGGGTGATATTGGCAAAGTGAACCAGTATGGGTGGTCAGCCTAATACTATAAATCCATGAATCTAGAAATCTAGAAAACCTTGAAATGATGTCATACAAATAATGTTGAACTTTGCAGGTATTATACTTTCACGATTCCTTTAAAAACTAATAACCGTAACCGAAAGTATCCTAAACCAACGGATATCCGAAATAATTACATATATGTATTCGTATCCGAAATAACATTCTACCTATATCCGTAACTATATCCGAAATGTCATATCCCTTACATCTCTAATTTGGATGCAATTTGAACGCTTTGCTGGCTACTCTTGCCGCTGCGGAGTGCTCGCCTCTCGCATTTCATCGGGACTGGCAACTTTGGTGAAAAGCGAAATAAAGAAAGGTTAAGATCAGTAAATTGGCCGTCTTCGGGCTCAATTCCGAGCGAACGTCTTAGAAAGATAGATGGAAGGATCTAGTTCGCTTAGGCGAGCTGTTCCCAACCTGAGGACACGCGATACATGCCTTAGGTTTTCAGGTTAATAAACTTAAGGAAAAATATCACGCTTCTTTGATGTATAATCTGAGCTGCCAAGAATGTCAAAGGAATGTACACGAGGCAGACCAGGGAAAGTGTGGATTGTTCAAATATACTTACGAGATTGCAAGTGACTGCAATCTGCAGAGAAGGCATGAAAGGAGTGATGAATGCCGAGGAGATGAAAGAAGAGTGCAGGGATAGAACAAAGTTAAGACATAGCAGTTATCGAGTTCAATCGCTTCTATAATCTATAATCTATAATCTAAGTTGCAAGGATATATTCATTTAAAGCTCTCAGATGTATGCCCACAAACCAACAAGTGTAGTTCGCGCTTACAAATGCTGAAAGTGTACTTACAAATAAAATCCAAAACCTCAAATGAACATAAGCCCCACAACTTTTGCCGACCTTCCCTGAAACAGGGGTGACATTGGCAAAGTGAACCATTTTTTACAGTATGGGTGGTCAGCCTCATACCAACCTATAAGTCAAGGAATATGAATAATAAATTACATTTAAATATAAAAAAGAACAAAACCTTACAATAAAATCTATACAAAAAAAGTCGAAAATTTCCTATGTAAAAAATGTAGCAAATGAATACACCAACATTAGAAATCAACATTGCAGATTAGCCGCCACTTCTTCCTGTCCTTGCATACTTCTTTCATTTCATCCAGAGTCATAACCTTTTTCATACAAGTCCTCCTTTTATTATGACTCTGGATATCCCATTTGTGGGGGTTTTTGATGTCTTCCTTTTTTAATTCTTCTTCGATATTGTTCGTGGACTGTATAGTTAGGGTTGGCGAGTTAAGATTTTTAATAAAAATTGCACTTTAAATTTTATCTTCGTAACTTTTTATTGCACAGAATTTAAATACATGTTGTTCAGTTGAAATCAAAATTGGAATAGAATTAATCAAAGGTAAAGATAAATTAGATCATGTCAAATAGTGAATGGGTGACATCTGTTAATTTTTAATGAATTTAAATGTAATCATTTATTGGCAATATTTGAAACTATGAATAATATTAAATGTAGGTACCAATAGATGTCAGTGCTTCTCAAAAGACTTAACAGTGGGCCCGGCGGAAAGTGCGAGGTATCTCGGCTATTTTTTACAATTTTGCATTTAAGAATATGACTTGCGAATCATGTATAATGTTCATGTAAAAAATATGTACTGAATAAATTTATATGCATAACTTGGTAGTTTCATTTAACATGATAACATTGTATATTTGAATGTGTTGAGAAAATTTGTATCGATATGCTGTAAATGCTCACTAAATAATGCAAGAAGGATTTGAAATAACTCAAATGAGATGGAAGTATGTAACTCTCGCATGTTTGATTGAACTTAAGTATAAGGCAAGCAAACATGGACCTTTGATTTTTCTTAAATGTTAGTAAATCTTAAGTATTTGAAATAACTTAAATATAATGTAAGTATTTGAAATCACTTAAATATAATGTAAGTTTATCTTAAGTATTTGAAATCACTTAAATATGATGTAAGTATATCTTAATTATTTGACATGACTTAAATATAATGTAACCATTTATTTAATCAAGATATCTTTTGGCAAGTATAACAGGAAAACTTAAAACTAATACAATTTCATTTTTCGGTTTTCCACGTCGTAAGACAAATCTTTTGAAACAATTTATGAATGATGAACTGGTTAAATCAGATGCAAGCTCAATGTGCACTGATTTTGTGGAGAAGCACACAAGTAGAGCGATATAAGTTTTGTATCTTGATTTGCTTCTAGGGTTCCTATCTTTAATTATGAGAGGACCAGCGAAGTCAACGCCAGTGGTTTGAAAGACTCGCGACGGAGTAATACGTGCCTTGGGAAGGTGCCCCATTATTTGTTCTATTGGTTTGGGTTTGAATTTGAAACATACAATGCATTCACGAATAATTCTTTTTGCTAGAGACTTACCAGATATTGGCCAATAATACATGCGAATTTGAGCAAGTAACGCTTGTGGTCCAGCATGCAATGTTTGATAATGAAAATCTTTCACAATCAAATTAGTTAGTAGATGTTTGTTGTCCAAAATGATAGGATGTTGTTGGTTAGTGGAAATATCTGCATGATTAAGTCTTCCTGATAATTTTAATAATCCATCAGTGTCCAGGAACGCATTTAGGATATGAAGTTTACTGTTTTTTGGTAATGGTTTCCCTTGTGTTATTATTTTTATTTCATTAGCAAAGGATTGACGTTGAGCGAGTTTTAACAGTGCGTTCATAGCAATATTTAGCTCCTCAGGAGTCAAATTGCCTTTAAATTTGGTTTTAAATCTGAGCAGGTAAGCTGTTATTCTTTTGAGTTTGTGTAAAGTTGACCACTTACTAAAAAGGTCGTTATCCTCTATGTGTGTAGTTATGTGAGAAAAAGTGATTTTTCGTGCATCGGGAATTTCCTTTAAAATTCCGATCTTTGATTTTGGCCATTGATTTGGTTTTAAAGTTAACCATCGAGGTCCGCTCCACCACAGTGGTGAAGCTTGTAATGTTTTGAGGTCACTTCCTCGTGATATTAGATCAGCTGGATTGTCGCTTGAAGAGACATGTTGCCAAGCCGTTCCTTTGGTTATGGATTGAATTTGAGATACTCGGTTAGCAACGAATGTTTGCCATTTGTAAGGTTGTTCGTTCAGCCATGCAATCGTTATGCTTGAATCAGACCAAAAAAAAGTTGTGGTTATTTCATTGTTAATCAAATGCTTGATTTTTTCATACAACTTTGCTAATAGCAGTGCTGCACATAGTTCTAGACGTGGCAGTGATATCTGATTCAATGGAGCTACTTTAGATTTAGCGCATAATAATTGAGATTTGCTATTTACATCATTCCGAGCTACTAGATATATGACAGCGCCATAGGCCTTTGTTGATGCGTCAGCAAAGCCATGTAGTTCAATTGCATTTCTATCATGCAGCTGAAGAACATGCCTATCAATATCTATAGTTTGACTTGAAATAAATTGAGATGAATAAAGTTGCCACTGAGAGGCGAGTGATCCTGAAATGGGCTGGTCCCAGTCAAGTTTTTCTGTCCATAAGTTTTGCATAATTAGTTTTGCTTTGACAGTGAGTGGAGCTAATAAACCCATGGGGTCAAAAGTTTGAGAAATGATGGACAAGATTTTCCGTTTTGTGATTATACTGCTAGACTGTTCGATATTTAACTTAAATGTGAATTTGTCTGACTTTGGATTCCAAATTAACCCTAATGTTTTCATTTCATTGTTTTCAGTGAATGTTAGATGATTGACTTGGTTAGTGGAATGAGAAGGATGATTTGATGTCCACTTTCTTAGAGACATGTGTACACTATTGAATATTGAATTTATTTGAGATGTAAGAGTGGACAGTTTTTGATAATCATCATGACCGGTTAAAAGGTCATCGACATACATGTCCCTGTCAATAATTTTGCTAGCTTCTGGATGTGAGAGACTGTGATTTATTGCTAGTTGTTTAATGCAACGTGTGGCTAAAAAAGGAGCCGAGGCTGTCCCGTAAGTGACTGTATTCAGTTGATATTCCTGAATAGGGTCGCTGGGATTGAATCTCCATACAATGTTTTGACAATGTTTGTCTTCATCCTTTATTACTATTTGTCTGTACATCTTCTCGATGTCTGCTGTTATAACCCATCGGTGGGTTCTGAATCTGATTAAAATACTGAACAAGTCGTCTTGAACAGTGGGACCTACCATTAATATGTCGTTTAATGATAGTCCAGAAGTCGTTTTCGAACTGCCGTTGAAAACAACTCTGAGTTTGGTTGTGGTGGAATGTTCTCTAATGACAGAGTGATGTGGAAAGAAATATGAATTTACTTGTTGATTTGGTTTTATTAATTGCATATGACCCAGATTGATATATTCCTTCATAAAGTTAATATATTGAATTTTCAAATTAGGACTTTTTTCTAATCTTTTTTCTAAACTCAATAAGCATTTAACAGCTCGATTCTTTGAGTCTCCCAATGTGTCAGTATTTGACTTTAAACCTAGTTTTACTTGAAATCTCCCTGTTTTGTCTTGACTGGTTGTTGTGGTAAATAAATCTTCAAAAGCTTGTTCTTCAAAGGATAAGTATTTAGCATGTGGGATTTCTTCAATTTCCCAGAATTTGTTTAGGGATTGGTTTAAGGATTTGTCACCTTTCCTGTGGTTCGACGTAACCTGTTGTTCACTGACAGCTGCAAGTAGACCAGTAGCAAGAGTTGATTGAAAATTTGGATTTCCAACTGCTGCCCAACCGAGTTTTGTAGAGAAGTAACTGATTGCGGTTGTTGAAACCGGTCGTTGCTCTGCCATCAGCAATCCCCAGAACACGTCAGACCCAAGGAGGATGTCAATTTGTCCAGGTTGGTTGAATTTGGGGTCTGCTAACAGATGGCTTTTGACTGGCAGCTTACCCAACCTGAAAGCAGTTGCGGGTTGAGTGGATGTAATGTTATCAATGATAAGAAAGGATATTTTTCTTTGATAGGGTTGTACTCTTGAATGAATATTAGTGAATATTCTTTGTTTAATGTTAATAACATTTCCTTGTAATCCTCCTACTGGAAGGTGGATATTTTCGGTTTGTAAGTTTAATTTCCTGGCCAACTGTGTAGTCATGAAATTTGATTGAGATCCATTATCAAGTAAGGCTCTCACTTGTAATTGTTGGCCGTCACTCCCATCTACATTTATGATGGCAGTAGCTAAAAGTGTGGTGTTGAGTACACTCTTTGAGTTAGACGTCATAGTGACAGTTGGTTTGTTGAAATGTAATAATGTGTTGTGTTTTTCGTTACAAATTTTGCAACGATTGGCTGATCTGCAATCTTGAACTGAATGATTTGATTGCAAGCAATTTAAGCATAAATTCTTCTTTTTACAAGAATCTATTTTCTTTTGATGTGGCATGGATTTGAAAGAATTACAAAAATATGCCAAATGATGTTTTGGACAAAATTTGCATTGTGGCGGTACCTTTATGTCCGAATTTATATGTAGGCACGTATTTCGTGTCTTAAATGGTTTGTTGATTGGAAAATTGTTAGGTTTTTCCGAACCATGTTGATGCTGTAATTCTAATCTGTTTGCATGATTGTTTAAAAATGATATAAATTCATGAATGTCAGGAATTTCTGACTTGAACTTTTCCCATTCGTAAAAAGAATTTTTGTCTAAGATTTTTATTAGACAATGTAAAATAAGTACGTCCCAATTGTCAGTTTGGAGACCTAGAGATTTGATTGATTTTAAATTGGCATTTGTGTTGTCTGCTAATTGTCGAAAATCTTGATAATGTTTCAAGGTTATTTTTGGGTTTAGTAAATTTTCAATATGATTTTTTACTAAAATTGGTTTATTTTCATACCTCTTTGTAAGTAGTTGGAATGCAATTTCATAATTATCACCACTAAGTGACAATTGTTCCAATACATTTGCTGCATTATCGACCAATGCTTCTTTTAAATGAATGAATTTTTCTATGTTAGTAAGCGTTTGATTTGTGTGAATTAGTGCTATGAATGTGTCTTTGAAAGTAACCCATGTTTTGTAATCACCATTGAATTTAGGAATGGTAATTTTTTGAATGTTAGAAATGGATGATTGTTTGTTTTTTGAAATTGATTCAGATTCTAGCTTTTCGCGTGCTAAAGTCATGGCTTCAAAGAATCTGGTTTCATATTCCAGTCTTTTTATTTGGCTTTCGTCACATGTGTCATCATTTTCTAACATGGTGCATACTTCATTAAATTCTGAAAAACACAATTCTATTTTTTCTAATCTTAGCTTTATTTCTATACTACTTAGTTTGTTTGAGTTGACTAAATCTACAAAATTTTGTATCCTGGCTGGAATAGTTCGCAACCATTTGCTTTTTTCTTTTAATTTGAGACTCATTATTATTTTGAAATTTCACTTAAGTTTTAAACAAGCAAATTGTAAATAAAAACTAAGTTGTAATATAAACAGATTTAGTTATGATGGTATGTGAAAGTAGGTACCTACTTGTTATTATGAATTGATAAAGAACAGCAGTTGTATTTTGGTTGTGTGTTTTACAAACAACATTTGATAATAATAGTATAATATGATTTTTTAGGTACATACCTAGCTATTTGATTTTTATTTTGACAATATGTATTTTGTTTTAAATTAATGTTTATTTGTTGGGTGCTAATGACCTTGAAATATGTAGGTAATAATTTTATTTAACAAAATTATTTTTAAAGAGGTTAGATGCAAAAGTGTTGAATTGTTTTTGTTAGTTGAATGAAATGTTTTTATATGATGGAACTTATCTGTTATTTGATTCCTTCTGCTGAAGATGTTATGCGCTGTGACTGTGGCAATCACACGTTGTGGCTGGTGCTGATGATGTATGCTTCTGGATGAAGATGTGCGCTTCTGGATGAAGTCTGCTTGATTGTACCTCTGGATTAAGGCTGCTGAATGGATGAATGTTGATTGTGCCCCTGTGGCTGGTGTCTAATGACGTGTGCTTCTGGACGAAGACTGCTGGATGGATGAATGTTGATTGTGCCCCTGTGGCTGGTGTCTAATGACGTGTGCTTCTGGATGAAGACTGCTGGATGGATGAATGTTGATTGTGCCCCTGTGGCTGGTGTCTAATGACGTGTGCTTCTGGATGAAGGCTGCTTGATTGTGCTTCTGGATGAAGGCTGCTTGATTGTGCTTCTGGATGAAGGCTGCTTGATTGTGCTTCTGGATGAAGGCTGCTTGATTGTACTTCTGGATGAAGGCTGTTTGATTATTTTACGCACCTGGTTGCACGCGCTTTGTGCAAGCATGCGCGGCCATTTCAATTTTGATTTTGGAATTTAAATACCTGGATGGTGTGGCTTTGGTCTATTTTGTTCCTGATTTTTTGTGCTGTGCATGATATTATTTTTGTTGAGATCTTGGATGGATGAAGATTCAACTTCTGATGGCCATGTGCAATATTTATTTTTCAACTCCATTCGGTCGTGGGACCATGTGGGGGTTTTTGATGTCTTCCTTTTTTAATTCTTCTTCGATATTGTTCGTGGACTGTATAGTTAGGGTTGGCGAGTTAAGATTTTTAATAAAAATTGCACTTTAAATTTTATCTTCGTAACTTTTTATTGCACAGAATTTAAATACATGTTGTTCAGTTGAAATCAAAATTGGAATAGAATTAATCAAAGGTAAAGATAAATTAGATCATGTCAAATAGTGAATGGGTGACATCTGTTAATTTTTAATGAATTTAAATGTAATCATTTATTGGCAATATTTGAAACTATGAATAATATTAAATGTAGGTACCAATAGATGTCAGTGCTTCTCAAAAGACTTAACACCATTCATTCGCTATTTCAGAGATTTGAAGAGCACAATTTTTTTTTTCCAAAATTCACTTTTAACTACGGTGATTTTTTTCCACTTTTATCAAAGACCAGTCACAACGGTTCATTCAGCCTTACAGAAACTGGATAAATTGTCCAAGTACGTGAATCACAAAACACTTCGTTCGCCAATTTTTGCTGTTGTTCTTGAATCCAGCCATCATTTTTACAGGAGTGGCCAGTAACTACATAAATGCGTTTAATCTTCCTTAAAAAAAATACATTTCCTAAACCTGATAAGAAAAGATTGTGGATCACTGCTCGATACGGACCACTGAGTGGAAGAGTGCAATGGCACACTGAATCACCCACTCTCCCAGCTGAAGTTCACGTGCGGTTTGCTCTGCAGCAAATCGGCGGCATTTTGCGGTGTGCTGCTCCCCGCCTCTCCGTATCGCACAGCCATTACCTGCAGGCATTGATTCAAAGACTCGCTAAGCAATCTGGATGTGAGATTGTTAAAGTGAATGTGCCAGGTGAGGTATGGACTGTGTAAGAAATTTTACAGTGACATACACTAGTCTAATCTTTTTTGAGGAATCCTGTGCGAGATACTATCCAGATTTTACAGAAATTAAAGGTCCTTGACACTTGTTGAAGTGCCGCAGAGGTGTGGGCGTTGGAGAGCTGACGGTTCATGTCATGATCCTTTACAGGAGGGGTGTCAGCTGTGTAGTGTTGTGTTGTGTGTTGCACTGCCTTTGTTTTGAGACACTGAAATTAAGTGGCGATTGATATTTGTTTCGAGTAGAATAAGGATAAATTGGGGTCGAAACACATATCGCACGTTTAATAATAAAGAGCAATAACTCAAAAAACATGAATGTTGGGAAATCACGTTTGAAATTCAGACAGCCAGTACAACTTGTATGGGATGAAAAAGGCGGCCGATGCTTTATCTCGGTCATCTTCGTCCAAATTGAACGGCTGTCGCATTCTACCTATTCTTCTCGCATTGTTCTTGCGTTTTATTACAAAATCTCGATTTTCCCAATTTTCGAGTTATTTCTCTTTATTATTAAACGTGCGATATGCCAGTATCTCATTCCATTAACGGGCGGTTTGGCAAAGGAATGAGTCCTGAAAACACCAAATGTGATTTATTCTCATACAGCAAATCCATGGTTCATCTGCCGCTTACAGTGAATTTCCAATACAATACAACGATAACCATCGATCAGCTAAGGATCAAATGGTCAGCTATGATCAGCTAAGGATCAAATGGATCAGCTAAGGATCAAAAATTTTGAATTACATTGCAAGTTTTCATAATTTTTATGTCGACTGCAAATTAAGAAAAAAATCACATGGGATCAAAGCCGGTAGATTTTTTTCTGATGGGAAAACTGATGGAAAAATGATTTGCATTGAAAATGACCCTGCAACTCCTGCCGCCTTTTATCTATTTATTTTTACAGGCCCAAAGGGCCGGCCTTACTCCAACCACTTCCGTTGAAGTGGTGGTTTCCCAGCTCTTGTATTATGCTGAGTAAATTTTGCAGTTATTTTATTTCTAATCTAATCTAATCTAAGCTGCAAAGATATATATCATTTAAGATTTATATTAAATGCATTCCCACAAGCAGACATGTATAATTTCGCGCTAACACATACCGCATGTGGACCTACAATATAAAAACCCAATCTCAAATGAACATAAGCCCTGCAACTCTTGCCGTCCTTCCCTGAAACAGGGATGACATTGGCAAAGTGAACCATTTTTTACAGTATGGGTGGTCAGCTGCATACCAACCTATAAGTCAAGGAACTTTGAGTTTGAAAAAAATTGAGTTTGATATAAACACCGAAACGGAAAGCCATTTCTGATGCATTCGAAAAATCTCTTACTAAGAGTAGATATACAATATGGATTAAGTTTTGAAATTGCTTACAAAATCTAAATCAGAGAGATATTTGATGAGAAGTTCGCGGGATCACCTATCAGGGGAGCAGAGAGTTGATGGAGATAGTGTGGTAGATGTATGGAGAGGATACGGGGCATCAATCATTGCGGTCACTGCTAATGTGTATGCACGCCATCTTCTGATAATGTATATGCTCCTGATTTCCCAAAACAAAAACCAGAAAAAAATCGTCCTTTTTTTTTAAAATCCTGTGCGGGTGACGCCCTAGATCTTAGAGACTCACCCCCGTATTCACGATCAAAACTGATTTAAGTGCCTTACTCAAGCGCTACACTTACTCAAGGGTCGACATTCTGGAGCGTTTTGTTTCACAAAGAACACTCAAGCAGTAATCAGCGTAGTGCCCAACCCCCAGGATACGTACGGGTTTGTCATTGGCTCTCGAAAAAACCCAGCTCTGTAATTGGTCAGTACCTTCCGACCGATATTCGGCGTACTTCACTCTTATCATTGCCGCCTCTTTCAAATTTCAATGTCATATCAACTTTGCATAAAACTTGACAACAAATAAGTACGTATAACGCAATTACTACTTTAAGTAAACCGTAAGTACGAATTTGTTTGTTTACAATTTTTATTAGTTTTTAAAAATACATTTATGTAATATCCAATGTAAAGTGTTTTGATCGATTTCAGCGCCAAAAAGATGTTGTTTTCTCCAGCGGAAAAGGAGCTGCTGGTGGCTCTGATTAAAGAAAAACCTGTAATAGAAGATAAAATAACAGATCGAAGAAATCGTTGGCTTTGCAACCCTCAATGAGCAACGGCAAAACTGTATACAGAACGACGCATTTTTTCAATCAAAAACGTCTTCTAAATTCTTCCTCTTCGTAATACGTAAATGGGTCTTTACAGTCTCTGATATATTTTCTTGGGACACTATTTTTGAACAAAACAATGTTATTATTCTCGTTGAAGTCAACTGTATCGAAAGAATTCATTATTTTATGTAAATAATTCACAACCAAACAAAAAATGTGCTGATGAAATGCGGCGGAATATTTTGACAGTTCATCTGTCATTGCAGTATGGTCCTAGACCATACCGGAGAACAAACCCAATTCTGATGGTCAAGCAATGTAAATGAACTCGTCAAAACAATGTTAATACACTTGTAAAAATCATGTTTATAGTAAGAATTCATTTTTTCATGTAAATTCACAATCAAACAAAAAATGTGATAACAATGAAATATGACGGAATATTTTGACAGCGCTTAAGCGTTGGTTAATATACGTGTCGACCTTACTTACCTGAGTGCTAGTTTTTGGAGCGCTTAAGCGCTAATTTTACCTTAAGTATTGTTCTTGAAATGAATTTCAACAATCTAAGCGCTGGTTTGCCCTTAAGGAAGTGCCAGTTTTGATCGTGAATACGGGGGTCTACCTATGACACTTGTTGTAGTGCCGTAGAGGTGTTGTTTACGAGCTTGGTCGTCACTACAAAGCGCCAATACTCAAGCAAGACCCAGTTGCTGTAAGGCTGGATGGACCTTTAGTGACCCGTCTTTGGTAAAAGTTGTATGAATTTTTCAACCCAGCGAAGAACATATTTGAAAATATTAATGGTATTTTTTTGCGCTCCGCTGGGATTTTAATCCACAATCTTCTATTTACGAGTCAGATGTGTTAACCAGTAGACTACGGGCCGGTCATGTATTAGAAGAGCAGAGAGTTGATGGAGATAGTGTGGCAGAGGGATGGAGAGGATCAGGATATGGGGGCATCAATCATTGCAGTCACAGGGAACGTTTGTACACGCTATCTCCTGATAATGTATGTGCTCCTGATATCCCAATACAAATAGGAAACAATATACAACGTTGTTTGATTAATCTAAGTCGCAAATATATATTCAAAAGTTGCTTGTTTTGACGTTGGGAGATATAAGAAATAAGCCATGGCTTTCATAAAGGCTGTTTAATTTTTATTTTCGTATGAACCATATAGAACCATACTAGTGCATAGGTCAGGGGCGAGCATCCCATACAGGCACATGCGCCTAATACATAGGCAATATATGGTAAAAAACGCACTTAAGCTTGATATTAAGATTTCAAATTCAAAATTTTAGTTCTATCGGAGCCATCGTTGGCACTTCAGTCAATTTCAAATGAGTTATTTTATGGAATAGGAGAAAATATTTATTCTGAAATGTATTTGCCTATACCCTATGCACGCGCCTGGTATAGGTATACTAGTATTTTTTTTATAACAGAACCAGCGCTATATTTTCTGTTCCTGCATCCTTCATTATATTTCATCCAGATGCATAACCTTTCTTATACGAGCTACCCTTGGACTCTTAATTTACCAGTTATTCGATATTTCAGGAATCCGGCCTGTCTTTCTATTTTCTTACATATGGAAATAAAGACTAGAGATTTTCAACATAGCCCAGAACGTGTACAAGCTAGCAGGCATTACTCACAATATGAACACGTCTTTGTGCTGGTAACAGGATTCCAGGTTGAGGTCTTAGGTCTAGAGTCCATGGTCGATAGAATACAAGGAACTCTATTCAGCTTCACTGGCTGTATCAATATATAACATTGCGGAGTACTGAACTATTGCACTTGATGGTCCATAGAACTCTGTTTCTATTATGTATGTTGAGAGCCACCTAGGCACTTTACGAAATGCCTAGCTCAAACGAGGCATTTCATCAAATGAACTTTGAACTACTAAGCCAAATCGAGATACATAATATGAATAGTGATTAATAGATATGAATAAAAACAGAGATGAATGAAAGAAAATTAGAAAGAAAAATAATGGATTAAAACATAAAACAAGCTAGAGGAGCATGTGAAGACAAAGGTACAAAATAATATAATGAATTAGTTTAGGCATTTGGAAAGATTGGATGATGCACGTTTGAGAATATCTACAGAAAAATGAGAGGCAAGAGGGGAAGGGAAATCCGAGAGAAGAACGGCTTAATCAGATTTGTGAGATTGTGAAGGTTTAGCATGTACAGAGTGACTGGAAAAGAAGGTAATGTATATTAAAATAGAGATGGATAAAATAGTTCATGTGGACGTGAGCCTAGGCACGTTGATTGGTATGTGATGTATATGGTATAGTGTAGAATCTACAAGGAAGTATCTCCCATCTTCTAGAACATTAAAAAATCGTCTCTTTCGTACCTATAAATACGAGAAAATATTCTGTGGGACATACAAAGTCGCTTAGATCATTGTAACACGAAGACTGTAAGCAGAGAGTGAAGAGTGAACGGTACATTGTAACCTATATGGTGAAAAATAAATCTTGAAAAACAAATTTATATCGCACTTTAATTACAAGAACCCAAGTCTAATCATAACAATATGAATGAACTGAGAGAAGAATGCAAGGATAGGAATAAGTGGAGGAGACACTGAAGAGGTTCTGGCCTGTTTATGAGACGTGTGTTCGATCAGCTAAGACATATTTTACTTGGTGTATAACAGGACAAGGCGCACGTACACATTATGGTTCAGATTATGGAATTCTACTTCGTGGAGACAACTAAGCAGGACATTGATGGAGTGGAAGTGTCTCTGAAAGGAATTGTACCCCAAGTATCAACTTCACGATCAACTCAACCGCAGCGTTCAACCAAACGTTTAAAGAAACTAAAAGGATCAATAGAAACGCTGTTACAGTTTTCATACATTTTAAAGTTTTACGCTTGCTTGGATTCTCTATAATATGTGAGCAAATTCAAGGCAGATATAACTAATATTGAAGGCTCATGTTACTGGGCAAACAAACACAAATATGATTATCGCTTGGTCGATGGCTCAGTTGATAGTAACTCCATCGCCATTCCGCTAGGGTCGTCAGAGCCTCTGAAAAGCTGCCTCCATTTCTTCCTATCCTCTTTTAATTCATTCATATCCATCACCTTTTTCATGCATTTTCTTCTTTTACGCTCGCTTTGTAAATCCATTTTCTTTCACAATCTCCTCAATTGAATGCTTGCATTCTATTCCGAGAGTTAAGATTCGATCCCCACCAAATGTATCAGAAATGATAACACCTTTCGGTGTCTATTTCAAACCCACAAGAAAATACTGGCAAAGTTTTCTCAGCCTTCACACGAAATCTGAATGAAATTCTTGGGAGCTGGGAAACTTTCAAGTTAAATGGTAGGCGCAAAGCAGGCCCCCTTAACTGGGCGGCCCATGCGACCCCTTCTGGAACAACACTGTAAACTGTAACTGTAACTCTGTCGCCATTCCGCTAGGGGTGGCCAGAGCCTCTGCAGAGTTGTCTCCATTTTTTCCTATCCTTACATACCTTTTTCAATTCATTCATATCCATCACCTTTTTCATGCATTTTCTTCTTTTACGCTCACTTTGTATATCCCATTCTTTCACAATCTCCTCAATCTGATCACTCCATACTTTTCTCGGTCGTCCCTTCCCTCTTTTTCCTTTCACACTTTCTTTGAATACATACTTTGTCAGTCTATCATCATTCATTCTTTCCACATGCCCAAACCATCTCATCACATTCTTTTGTACCTTAACTTTCACATCCTCTTTCAAATTACATTCTTTTTTTACCCATTCATTCCTAACTCTATCCCTCAGAGTTTTTCCTGTCATACTTCTCAAATGCTTCATTTCCACCGTACATACTTTACTCATTTCGCTATCGTTCACTGTCCATGCTTCACTTCCATACATCAAAGTCGGTAACAATATGTCATTGTGTACCGCCATTCTCAGTATAACACAGTAAAAAATTAAACTAAACGTGCAGTTTAGTTGCATTGCGCTGCGTAAGCTGCAAATGTATTTATGTATTGTTGCAAAATCAAAAATAAAAATGTCAATGCCATCTCATTTACAAAAGTACAGTAAAGTATATAAGGGCTGGAAGTCTCATCACCAAGGTAATTCTTACCAACCGAATATCGGTAATATTTGTATGAAGACCTGCCAATCCAAGATGGCCGCAAGTGAACAGCTGATTAGTCTTCATACAAATATTACCGATACTAGGTAGGTAAGAATTACCGTGGTGATGAGACTTCCAGCCCAGTACACTTTTGTTTTCAGAGAAACTTGAAGTCTACTTCCCTGTTATACTCTTCAGGTTTTGGCAAAAATGCTAGTTGATTAGTATGTACGGGGCGATCAGCTAATTATTTACCTTGTTTGTATTCCAGCAGGCGCTTACGTTGGCGCTATAAAGTTGAGTGGGAGTTTATAAGACCCCGAGTACATCAGAATCTACGTCTGAACTCAACCGTCGCGTTTAACCATAAAATGTATGACAACTAGAAGAGCGTATATAGATGTCGTTTTCATACATATTATGGTTACGATCACAACAGGTCTATCCGGCCTTACAGCGATTGGGTCTTGCTTGAGAATTGGCGCTTTGTAGCGAAGAACAAGCTCGTAAAAACTCCGGTCGATAGCTCAGTTGGTAGAATGCTTGCATTCCATGCCGAGAACATGGGTTAGATCCCCATCTAGAGTGTCAGAAATGATTTCCCGTTTCGCTGTTTATTTCAAAACCAAAAGAAATACCGGCAAGGTGTACTGAGCCTTCACAAGAAATGATAACTAGCCCTCTCAGGATCTGGGAAACCACCACTTTAAATGACGTGGTTGGCGTGAGGCCGGCCCCCTTACCCGTAAAAATAAAAACATGTGACCCCTTGGGGGATAACGCAGTCAAGAATATACATTATACTTGAGACGACTCTTTAAGTGACTGCTGTCGGCAATCTCTCGAATCACAGGTGGCAGTGGTTTCTATGCCCTTGGGTCCATCACTGCAAAGGCACGCTCACCAAACACTGATGCAAGACTTGACCACAGTTCTGGCTCCACCTTCCATCGCAAATACAATTGCCTGTTATTCATATCATCTAACCTTGTTCTAATGAGCTCCATTCATTAATCCCTCACCTCGCATTTCAGAAAGGGAAACTCGTAGTGCGACTCTCATTCATCCCTTAGTCGATCTCTAAACTATGAGAACTTGACGTTTTCATGACTCAGTCCTTTGCCAAACTGCCCGTGTATAAAATGATCTACCAGTATATGTGTTCCCTTCCCAATTTAATTCGGTTTTATTCAAAACCAACATCAACGCCACTTCCTTGCAGCGCCTCACGACAGAACCAAGAACTCAAGCAACACCTCTGCGGCACCCTTCCAGGGTGACATAGCCCCCCAAGGCTGTCAAGAAAATCAGCTGGCTTAGTGATTTTCGGGAGATACAGTGGTGCCCTCTCATAGAGTATGTTTTTGCGTTCACATGCTGTGTGTACTTATATGAATTAATCATCAACATACATACCATATATTATATTTAGTGTACGCCTGCAATTTCAATTAATAATATTTGATTAAAGTTCATTCTGCCATATTGATATTCAGATTAATTACTAATCCCACTAACATGAATCGTTTGCGGTCTACTGGTTTACACTTTAGCATCTAAAGCTGAAGGTAAAACGGATTTATTTGGGATTAGATTATAGTAAAGGCGTGCATCCCATACAGGCAAAACCACCAATAAGTTAGGAAAAACTTACTTCTAATGTGTTATTTTAAATGCAGATATTCATTCTGAAATTAAAATGTATTTACAATAATAATAACTAAACAGGTAAAATTTATTAATCGGATACAAGACGAACCGTTATAAGATAACTTATTTATTGTATATATTCTCGACGTTTCGTTAGCAACTTATTGTAAACATGGCAAAAGACTGTAATTCCAACCTAAACCAGTTTTAACCTCTACCCACTATTTACGTTTTATACATAGCTTTCCAGATTCATAATATTTCCCGGATATTAGAGACGAACTGTTATGGAAGAACTTATATTATTCTCGATGTTGCGCTGGCAACGTAACCAAAGTCTTCAGGAGGCACCCTTACTGCCCTACTATTAAGAATTAACTTTAAGGATGTCAATAAATCTTGAAAGTTAACTTCAATGCGTAAATATGTCGTACGACCTGAACTTCATTATAAATTATAGTATATCTTAGACTAGTTCCCTTTGGGGAGTTCCTTGATTTATAAGTTGATATGCGGCTGACCACCCATGCTGTAAAAAAAAAACACTTTGCCAATGTCACCCCTGCTACAGGGAAGATCGGGAAGAGTTGCAGGGTGTTATTTATTTGAGATTTGGGTTTTTATGCTGTAGGTTCACGTGCGGCATGTGCAAGCGCGAACTCATACGAGTTTGCTTGAGAAAATGAATATAATGTGAATCCTTAATGTTGAATATCTTTGCAACTTAGATTAGATTAGATTAGAGGTAGTCGACCTCACGCCAGAACCTTAAGGAAGCTATTACAACAATTTTCTTTTGAGCAATATTTTCAAAGATAAAAAAAAAAGGCAAGAATATAAGGCAAGAATTTTAATATAATTTGCGAGAAAACAAATCACACAGCGAGACTTCAAGAGGCGTTGTTTTAGAGGACTTCATTTTACTTTGAAAGGTCTTGTAATAATATAATTGACCTTATAATTAACGCTAGACAGCCCTGGGAGAGGAATATTATGCAGATTTAAAGAAAACTTTACCAAGGCAAGATTACCAAAGGCAAAATTACTAAAGCAGAATTGCTAAGGCATCTATTTAAGGCAAAAAAAAAACAAACGCACGTTTCCAAGTTTCGGCATTCTATTACAGACTAAACAGCAGCATGAAGGTTAGGCACTTTACCCACCTCCACCCACCAAGTTCATACAACTTATGCGGAGTCGTTTCACTTGGTGATACTTCACTTGCAATGTTTTTTTGGCGGCGGAAGGCCTTCCCGTTGAAGTTAATCAGCTAAAGTTACTACTCAAGAAAGGAAAAAGAGAATCCTCAAATCAGGGGCTAACGCATGACTCTAAGAAGTCCCACCCTCCCCAGAACGTCGAGGTTACTAAAGCTAATGTGCCTGACGGGAGCCCTTCATTGACGTGTATCGAACGAGTTGCCATCCGCGCTGAGCGCAGTAAGTTAATGGGTGTACACACGTCAATATTTATGGGTGTCGCGAGGACTGACTGAGGGCTAATGGTCACCTCTGCCCAGGCTTGAGCCCGCGGCTGCGAACTCGTGCCAGGACTGGTTAGTGTACACCAGTGGTTCCTTAACCTGGGGCGATTTGGGCCCTTAGGAGGGAGAAAATTGAGTAGGGGGCGATTAGGAGCGATGGAGCGATAGGGAGGCGAATGTTCTCTGAAACCTTTGCCTACCCACCCCCGTGATGATGAGACTTTCAGCCCAGAATCTCTGAGAAGATCGAAGCGCCTGGCTAACCGTTGACGATGCCCATCGAAGCCTATGGGCGAAACTGTTCGAAATAAAACCAACCAGACCACGGCTACACAGTCTGAAAGAAAACAGTTATTATTACGTATGAGATGTCGTAGAACACATTACATTAAACATTACGTAGAGTATGTCAACTACCGGCCATGGAAAGCTTTAATCTGCAATCAATTGTTTTGTTTGTATTTCGTCCGGGGAACTAAACCATCTACTGGTACCATCACAACAAAATGTTTTGGAACATGGTGATTTTAAAAAAAAATCCTTACGTCACTGATATATGTGCACCTACCTGAAATTGTGTAAAACTGCCTGCACCCAAAGTAAGCAAAATATATATATATATTTGGATAATTTGTTTTTTTAAAAAGCGCCGTTTTCGTGTGTAGCACACCTCAAGGGCCCTTTTATTGTTTGGTTTGTCTTTATTCCTCACTCACTCACACAAAACTTTAAGTTCACCCACTCACCCCAGGATGGGGGGGTCATTAAAAGTTGTCCTGCCTGCGTATCCCCCTGTCATGGTACGGAGGTCTGGCCTGGGAACCTCGGACAGACAAGGGCAGAGCTAAAAAATCTCAATTCATGCCGCACTGAAGGGATGGAAGGAAAAATAGCATTGCCAAAAGACTGATTATTTTTAAGGATAAATACTGTTATGTGTTTGGGGTTTAAATAGTCTAAAAATTAAAAAAAAAACTGGTCTTCTTTACAGGATAATTATTTTACACTTAGATTTATTTTTATATTTATTTTTTACACTTTTAAATTTATTTAGCAATTTACATTTATTTCACAGATGGTTTGTGTTCACTTATACTGTATTTCGTGTTTAAAAGTAGAGTGTCGTATGAAGACTGTATGCCTGCAAGCTGTTCGCGCCCTTTTATACCTCAGCAATAGAAATTGCTAGAGGTGGATTTCGCTAGAATCTTCTCGAAGCAGATAATCTAGTGGCTTCTTTCTAAAATTTCTTTACCCTAGGTAATTATAATAATTAATCCTACTTATATACAACTCTCATCAGCTATAAATGATATGCCTACCTACCTAAATATTTATGTGTATTTGCTATTTACAAAACAATACTCTCGGCATAAAATGACAACTTGTCTTTAAGTATTTGCGATAAGTCCGGTCGATAGTTCAGTTGGTAGAGTGCTTGCATTCTATGCCGAGAGCTCGGGTTCGAATCCCGCCGAGGGTGTCAGAAATGATTCCCCGTTTCAGTGTATATTTCAAGGCATAAATAAATTTAAAAAAAAACGGCAAGGTTTACTAAGCCTTCACAAGAAATGAGTACCAGCCCCCTCGGGAGCTGGGAAACCTCCCCCTTCACTGAAGAGCTTGGCGTAAGGCCGGCCATATGCGATCCTCCTGGGGATAACGCGGCAAGAAGTCACGCTATACGTGTAGCTTAGTTGCGTTTAGTTGCGTTCGATCAAGACCGTGTTCTCTATTCCCAGCTTTGTTATCTGCTTGTTATTTTATGAGCAAAAAGCATTGTCAAGGCTAGTTATCAAAGCGAGGCGGTGGTTTTCGCGGTCGCTTGCTGATGGTTACTAGCTACGGCATGTGGGTATGCATGTCGTGTGAATCATAAATGTTTGCGACTTATATTATAGACACATGAAATAAAAATCTTTTCCGCAAATAATAGACGAATAACAAAATTCAAGAAACTTAAAAATACAACAGGAGTTTTTGTTCAGGCTTTTAATACAGGGAAAATTTTTCGGGACAAGTTGAAACGCCGAATAAGAGAGAAGGATATTTCTATATAAAACCAGCGGATAACGAAGATTGTAAACAAAAATGCATGGAAAATAAATTTCTCAATAGAAGCGCTTTTTTGTATTCCATACATTTTTTTGGTATTCGCTACGGTTGAGCTTACGCGTTAGGGTTTATAATTCGGGTGTTTTGAAGCACCCTGTGCCACGAAAAGGGCGGGAAAATATTTTTAATATACCCTCTCAGTGTACACTTTAATGAAACCTCGTGGGTAACATTTTATTTTGGTTCTACGCCAAAGAGAAAAATAATCATTTTCGTCAACGGAACATGCTTCACATTTCTGAAATGACGTTTTTCAGCTTTTCCATTTTCTTCTAAACTGTAAAATGAAGAGAAAAACAGAAAGTTTGACAATGTCGTTTTCGTTAGTAAAAAATGACACATATTTTCGAATTTTTTGAAAAGTGGCTTTTTTTGTTTGTTATTAGATACACATGCAGCATGTCTAATCGCGAACTTAGACTTGTCTGCTTGTGGGCATACAACAAAATATGAATCCTAAACTTTTATTATCTAATCTAATCTAAGTTGCAAAATATATGCACTTTCACAAACAGACATGCACAAGTTCGCGCTTAAACATGCCGCATGTGGTCCTACAATATAAAAACCCGAATCTCACATGGACATACACCCTGCAACTCTTGCCGACCTTCCCTAACAGGGGTGACATTGGCAAAGTGAACCATTTTCTACAGCATGGGTGGTCAGCCGCATACCAACCTACAAGTCAAGGAATTAGGTCTAAGCAACTTAGATTATACAGTTAAGGTTTATGTTGGAATTACGGTCGTTTGATATATTTACAATAATAATGACACAGTTAAAAAAAATATTCTGATATAAGACGAACCGTTATGAGAGAACTTACAGTTCATCCTCAGTCGTCGTGCAAAGAGGATGTCTCCTGAAGACATTAGCTACGTCGGTAAAGAAACGTCGAGAATAATGTAAGTTCTCTTATAACGGTTCGTCTAATATCTGAATTCTTTTTTTAACTGTGTAATAGTTATTATTATTGTGAATTAGATTATATACCCAAGATTTTTGTTGACCATTTCATCGTGGGCATTTTTATTTTATGTGCTGTACATATATTGGCGTAGGTTCTTCTGCCATAAAATAACAATAGAATAATGAAAAAATCATTAGCCTGGGGAGCTTCTTTTTATTGCTTTTTACTCTTGCAATATTTAGTTGTTATTATGACATCATGGCAAACAATGAATGAGAGATTTTGAAACATGAATTTGTCCGGACATCGATCTATTGTTTAGATTTTTGAATACGTATTCTAATGTTTCAATTTTATTATTATTATATTTTTAATACCAAATTTGCTCAGTCTATAATCTATATTCTAAGTTGACATAGGCAGCGTGAACATTATTTTACATTATGAGAGGTCAGCCTCATACCAAGCTGTAAGCCAAAAAATTTAACAAATTACAAAATACATTAGTAACTAATAACAAAAAAATAATAACAATTAATCTTTTAGTTAAAATCTCATACCAAGCTGTAAGCCAAAAAATTTAACAAATTACAAAATACATTAGTAACTACTAACAAATAAATAATAACAATTAATCTTTTAGTTAAAATCTCATACCAAGCTGTAAGCCAAAAAATTTAACAAATTACAAAATACATTAGTAACTAATAACAAATAAATAATAACAATTAATCTTTTAGTTAAAATCTCGCCCAGTAATCACATCCAATTTAATCTTTTCTTAAAAACTTTATAGAATAAAGTAGTTTTTTATGGGAAACACTGTTTTTTGAGTGACATAAAAAACAGTGTTTCCTATGAAATACTACTTTATTCTTTAAAGTTTAAAAAAAAAAGATTAACAACGAATTTTCACTGTGGTTCATACACACACCATAAACAATATACATACAATTTATGTTGAATTTTCAATTATGCAAAGAGGAAGGGTTACAAAGTAAAAACCTGATCAATTAATGATACTCACTCCCGTACTAAACCCCAATTTCCCAACTTTTGACAACGTCCCCTTACCCAACCAAAACCACTTAGATCTTCTCGGTGTTTCTCTTTCATCAGAGCTGAAATATCAAGACGCCATCTCATCTCGAACCACTTCGGCCTTCCGGCGACTAGGCGTACTATATAGAGCTCGTAGATTTTTTACTTCAGCTCAACTGCTGACTCTATATAAATCCCAATTCCGTCCAATTATAGAGTATAACAGCCACCTCTGGTCCGGTATACCAAAGAGGCTGTGTGACCAACTTGACTCTGTGCAAAGAAGAGCGGTGAAGCTGATTGATGATCCCATTCTCACAGTCAACCTACATTCTCTTGAGCACAGAAGGAAAGTTGGAATAATCAGTCTCTTCTATAGCTACTATAACGGCGTCTGCTCTGATGAAATATCCTCACTTATACCCCCTCCTCTCGTCACAACAAGGGCAACTCGTAGAACGGCTCACATCCAACAATTTGCAGTCGATATCAAAACTATGAGAACTTGGTGTTTTCACAACTCATTCCTCTGCCAAACTGCCCGCTTAAGGAATGAGTTACCGGTATCTGTGTTTCCATCCCAATTTAACCTTGCCCTTTTCAAATCCAATATCAATCGCCATTTCCTCTCAGTGTCTCAAAACAAAGCAACGCCACACACACCACAGCCCTGCGCAGCTAACGGCCCTGCAACCGGACATGGACAACTGCCACATCACCAACACCTCTGCGGCACTATAACAAGTGTCATAGACCCTTAGAGTCTCTCGAATCTAGGGAGTCTCCCGCATAGGCTTTCTTAAAAAAAAAAAAAAATAATAATTATGCGTAAAAAGTAATTTTACCAATAGAAGTAGGTCAGAGTTTGGTGTTCAAGGATCAAGACGTTCTATACTCGTAGCTTACCTGTAACAAAAAGAAAGATAAAACATTAGAACAAAAATTAAAAAAAAATGGGAGTAATTTAACTAGCGTGTGTTTAACAATTAACAAGTAAAGTCAATTAAATTAATAAATTATTAATAAATAAAATTATAACTTCTAAATTTAAAACTAGAGTTACGATATTTTCACATATCTACAAATTAAAATAAATTACACAATTTAGATCCTCGACTAATCGTTTTGGTTGATTGGAATCTGTTTGGTTGGAATCGTTTAATACCTGCGTTTGGCGAGGGTAAAATAAATGTTGAATTGCATTCCCCTTCACGTTTTAACATAATGATGATAAAAAATAATGAACACTGTACAAAAATACATAAAAAATAGCATTATTTAGGTCATATATTCAACAAAGAATGACAAAAATTTAACCCGTTATAATTTTACAGTACTTCAATTTTACGTTTTAACTCAAAAAAAGCGTTTTAACAAAAAATATATGGCAGCTAATACTCTTATTCAAAGCGCTGTATTATTTTCCGTTCATTTTTTGGTTCAGTTAAAACTTAAAACTTCATACTTGGTATACAAAGAGGCACAAAACAAAGAGAGGCTGAGATTGTGTGTAAATAACCACAATAAGACTACCCCAAGTATAAAACAGAACAAATGTAAGAAATCTTAATAACTCACTAGGGGTGCTGCTTAATCTTGCATACGTTTTTTTTTATTTACGCGATCGCAGGGAGTCTACGCGGTATTTTATACTCGGTGGTAGCGGAAGCTCTTATAGAATGCGCCCTGGCACATATCTCACAGCCCGGATGGAAGAAAGAGCTGGAGGAGGAAGACCGGGAAAGAGAGACTTGAGGAAAACGGTGGGTTTTGGGCCCGAGGCTGAAATGGGGTACGCAGCTTCCGAGAAGGTATATGGGGTTGGCGCTTAACACAAAAACCCTGCACAGTTAAAATTCTTGTGTGAGATTTTTAAAGTAGAAGACATGGAGTAGAATAACATGGGGTTTTACTTATTTACATAAAAAATATATATGATTATTTCTTTGACTTATAGGTTGGTGTAACCCTGATCCCCTTCATGCTACAAATTGGTTCACGTTGCCTATGTCTATAATCTATAATTTAAGTTGAAAAGATATATTAACATTCAAAACGCATGCCCACTATGCATGCATGCCCACAAAGAGACACGTGTAAGTTGGCGCTTACAAATGCTGAATGTGAACTTACAAATTAAAATCCAAACCGCAAATGAACATAAACCCGGCAACGTTTGCCGACCTTCCGTGAAACAGGGGTGACATTGGCATAGTGAACCATTTTTTACAGTATGGGTGGTCAGCCTCATACCAACCTAAAAGTCAAGGAATTCACGCTATAAATTGGTTCACTTTGCCGATGTCACCCCTGTTTCAGGGAAAATTGTCAAGTGTTGTGGGGTGTCTGGTCACTTGAGATTTTGGTAATTAAAACATCATTTTACGAGTTCAAAACTTTTTGCGAGAAGGACTTTGGAAATTGAAAATAGGAACTCAATACCACGCTCGGTAAACGTCAGTTTTATTAAAATGTATGACAAAGATTAAGTTTAGATACAACTGCATAAAAAAGTTATTCTCTTGATTTTTGTGCAAAAACTTGATACACATTTATACTCCTCTCATGCAAGTTTTACTATTTTTCTCAGTTTGACCACTATGGTACTTAGAGCCTTTATTTAACGAAATGTTCATTTCATGGCAGAAAAGCGCTGTACAGTATTTTATACGTCCACAATTTAAAGCCTTTTACTCGCATAAAAAGTGTTTTTTTTTTTGTTATTTTCGCCGTAAAAAAACGCACGCGTTCCTACGAACAATGATACACTTTACATACACATACACTCGTTATACAACCTTTCGTTTATTTAGCTCTCCTCGACTTACGACCCCCTTTTGTTTAACGACGTTTAGTCATACCTCAACCTTAATTAGGTCGTAATTCAAATACAAGATTTTCTGTATGAAAATATGAAAACCACAACGTAATGCAGAGCTTTTTTATAGCCTAGGAAAATAAAGAATTTCCCTCTGTCGGAAAACTGAAATACAGACATGAAGCTATTTTTCTCGGCATGTTATAAAATAAAATATTTTTTATTAAGATTTTTTAAATAAAAATAAAATTAAGTACCTTTATAGAAAAATAAATTGAACTAAAAAATAACATACATAAAATTAAAATAATTATATTTGGATGATTAATTTGGTGAGCGCTATTTTTGTGTGATTCACACCTCAAGAGCCCTCTATTTCAGTTTAATCGTCGCTATAGAAAGCGCCAATTACTCAAGCAAGGCATTACGCAAAGCTGGATTGACATTTGGTAAACGGTCTTTGGAAAATGCAAATTATTTTTTCACTCCAGGTAAGACCATATTTATAAGACTGAGAAATGAGGACATATTAGAGTCAGGACAAAGGTTTCCGATGTCATCATGATGGCCGCAACCCTCAGTGGCGATGGGCGGGATATGTCGCTCGCGATCCAGATGAAAAGTGGACAAAGCGACTGCTATGCTGGTGCCCAAGGACGGCAAACCGTGGAGTTGGGCGCCCACAGTTGCGTTGGCGCGACGATGTTCAGAGAAGTGCGGGACTTACCTGGATGCGGATCGCTCAGGATAGAAATGAATGGAAAATGCGAGAGGAGGCCTACGTCCAGGAGTGGACGATCAATACAGGCTGAAGAAGAAGACCATATTTTAGATATTAAATGATAAATATTTTTTTGTGCTCCGATGGGAATGGAACTAATGACCTTCCGATTCCGCAGCTTGACTTCTAGACTACGGACCGATCATCCAGATTGTTAGGGAAAAGGCGAAATACTTTGTGACTGGTTGTCAATAATTACTATAGACTCGTAACGTTTTCCGGCTGAAAGAAAAAAAGTATTTTCAAATTTTAGTCCATTCATTAGGACGATTTTAATTTTAAATTATCATTAAAAACTATTTGTTAATTGCATTGAATCCCTACTGCAGTCATTCACAGTAGTTCACACTTGACGGTAGTGCCGCGGCTGAGTGCCCACCCGGGCTGCGCACGGTCGAGTGTTTCTAGCCAGAATGTCGGCGCGGCTGCGGAAGAAGCGATGCGACTGTAACAGTCGCGCTGATGGTTTAATTGCACTTGGGGTGGAGATTGCCTGCGTTAGCGACAAGCACGGACGGGAATGAACGGCCTTTTGGCACTGGGCCAAGAGTTTAAACAATAATTCACACTCACTTCCTAAATCCCAATGGTTTCAACAGCAGTTAATTGATTTCTAACTGAATTGTTTTTTTAATGGTTTTTCTATTCATTTTTTTTTAAAGAAATCCTGTGCGGGAGACTTCCTAGATTCTAGAGACTCTAGGGGTCTATGACACTTGTTGTAGTGCCGCAGAGGTGTACGAGCTCGGTCGTCGCTACAAAGCGCCAATACTGAAGCAAGACCCAGTTGCTGTGAGGCTGGATGGACCTTTGGTGACCGGTCATTGGTAAAGGTTTATGAATTTTTCAACCCAGCGAAGAGCAAATTTGAAAATGTAAATGGTATATTTTTTGTGCTCCGCCGGGATTCGAACCCACAACCTTCCCATTCAGAGTCCGCAGTGTTACCACTGAGCTACCTCAGAGCTACCTACTGAGTTTTCCTCATACACATCTATAAATCAGGGATCAATTAATGAAGGATACATTTATGGAACTGTATAAAAACAGACAATGTATGAAAAACTATAAAATGAAATAAGCGTAACAATGTAAAGTGAATATTTAAAATTCAAAAGCTTTGGGCCGACAACATTGAAGATCAACCGCCATTTTTATCGGTCCTTGCATACTTCTTTTATTATATCTAGAATCGTAATCTGTTCATGCAAGTTCTCCTTATATTATGACACTGTAGTCTATATATCCCATTCATCCGATAATTCAAGAATAAGTTCCTCCATACGTTTCTCGGTCTTCCTCTACAACAACATCTATCTATTCTTCCAACCTATACTTTTGTCGTCATTTTTTCATAACCCATTCTTCAAGTCCAAACCCTCTTAATAAACTCTTTTTATTTTTACTATTTTCACTTTCACTTGCACCACAATTCATCTTACAAAAACAAAATTTTAAATAATTAACGCTAGGTAAGTATGATGACATTACAGTTAAATTTACTTGTATGCGAATGAATTACAAAAGTAAAACTACAAAAAAAACTTTGCATTTTACTGAAAAGCTTTCATTCGATAGAACCGCGTAAGTAATTAGTGAACACAAGCTGATACAAAATCACATGTCTGCAACAAAAAACGACAAAATTGACACATTCTGTCGGGTTCTGTTAGCACAGTGCTTCAGCCGCGTCATCGAAAATATACTCGGGTTCATTATTCACATGTGAAAATATATTTGAGAATCGACAGGCAATATCACTTTTTTTATGTATACTACGAGTAGCTGTACCCTGTCAAACGTTGCTGTGGCTCAGTCTGGTTCAATGGAAAATAATGGACGTTTTTTCGTCATTTTATCATTATGAAAAAAAACATCTCGAAGGTTTCAATTTGATGATATTGATGGATTGAACGGCCGTAGTCTATTGGTAAAGAATTGTAATCGACCCCCCCCCCCCTTACAATCATCCTATAGCCATTATCTAATGACCCCCCCCCCCCCCCCTCTTTCTGTAATAATGGATGAGCTTGATAATTAATAATTTTATATTACTTACATAATATTTTGTATATTTTGTAGAAATTGGTATTTACAAGAACGACGTCACTTTTTGTACTCGTACATCATTTGCCATCATCCGCAGATCAGACTCCCCCCCCTCCCCTTAATGCGAATGACGTAATATATGCACAGCCCCTTATATGCCAAAGACCGGCCACAAAAGGTCCATTTAGCCTATGCAGGGCCACGTTTGAGTATTTGTCGCTTTCTATAGTGACGATCAAGCTTGTAGAAGGCTCTTCAGCTGTGATTCACATAAAAACCGCGAAATTGATGAATTTATTGACAGTTCCAGACATCCACACATTGATACATTTTTAGAGCGCCGTTTCGTGATGTAGTCACTCCACGAGCGCTTGTGCACATGATGCCGGTAATTTGCTTTTCTCCTCTATCTTTTTCACATGATGAGACAGGTGGTTCCAGGCCAGAGGACCAGCAACTGCAAATGCACGCTTTCCGAACGCAGTGTTAACTCTTTTTTAAGTTTCTTTAATCCGTGTTTGGCTCCAGTTTCTGCTGAGCGTAGTATTTTTTTGCCGAATAACATGCAAGACAACCCATGTGACAGACCTCCTCCCGGAAGAGCACACGGATGACATAACATATTTGAGAGCCAACATCACAGGAGAGAAGCATCTCGAATAAGCACATCAGGTCTAAAAGAAGTGAAAGAAGTGGTGTATTTATATGATTCTCTACGCTTGGATTGAGCATCGCGGATGAGCCGTGGATGGGCGCACGACTAACCTCCGTTTATGGCTCACGCTTTCAATTCGCTAGAGATCCATTCTGCACAACTGGTGGGAATTAAAGCAGAGTTTAATGTTCCCGCGTAAAAGTACTGATTGGATGATTCTGGAAGATATCGAAGAAAGGTAACACGTTCATCAATTTGTTATGCAAGTATCGTAGAAATAAAGACTACATGAGAGAAGAGTTTGTGATTAAATCATGTAACATAATGATCATGCGAGCCTAAATACTTAAAATAAATAGTACAAAGCTAAAAATGATTAAAAATTGCAGCGTGATGTTCCAAATTGTTTTGCGTTTCCTTGACAAAAAGTTGGTATGAGACTGAATACCTATACCGTAAAAACTGGTTCACTTTTGACAATGAGTCATATTTATTAGGAAAGGTCAGCAGCAGTTGCAGCAAGTAAAAACGCGATCTAACACGTGTCTGCTTGTGGGCATGCATTACAAATGAATCTAAAATATGTTAACATATAATTACAACTAAGAGTAAAGATTCTAGATTGGCAATGTGCAAGTTTTCCGTTTCTTTTCACATAATATTGAAAATGGATTACATATTATTACTTTTGTTGTTTTCTACATAATCATTAAGGTAATCAGGTAAATCCATTAAGAATAAAAGAAAAACAATTTTGTTTTCAATTACTTGAGTATAATGTATATTTTATACCACAACCGGTTTCGCAAACATCCGTTTGCATCGTCAGGTGAGTATTAATTTAACCACCTGACGATGCAAGCGGATGTTTGCGAAACCGGTTGCGGTATAAAATATATATACTCAAGTAATAGAAAACAAAATTGTTTTTCTTTTATCCTTAATGATGAACGATTACAAAGTTAATGCCTCTACGCAACTCGCAACGCAACTAAGCTACACATATAGTGTAACTTCTTGCCGCGTTATCCCCGAAGGGGTCGCATGTGGCGATTACTCTACCACCTGAGCTATCGACCGGACCTCTACAATCAATAAAAAAGGTAAATCCATGTTCATACATGAATATTACAAGCAAGAAAGTTATTTCATTCATAAATGGGTTATACACTGTAGAACAGGACTTTCACAGCTGCAGTATCGTGTTGATTCTAGCGCCGCCTGTGTACGAGAGCGTTTACAATCACTCCCATTGTAGTGCGCGTGGTAACACGTCATAAAATCCAAATCAAATTCACTTCGTGATACTAAATAAGAGCCTCGTGAGAATAAGCTAAACGATGTCGAAACTAATCTAAGTCGTACATTTACTTCCGGCATTGTTAACATTTATAAAGCGTGCTGTTCCGTACACTTTGTTGACATATTTAAAAATCGGTTCATTCTTGCTCAACGCAAAATAATGACTCTTCCTGAGGAATATGGTGACGATACCAACGAAACGTAGAGAGTTAAGTCATTTATCCGGTTACTTCTCCAGATCGGTTGATAGGTCATTTGGTACAATGCTTGAATTCTGTCCTGAGAGAAGGGTTCCATCCCAACCAAGGGTATCAGAAATCTTCCATTCCTTAACTTTCTTCGGCTCATAAGCCTTGAAGGCTCAGGGGCCTCCCGCATCACAATCCTCCAGGACTCTCTGTATTGTGCCGCTTCCCTTCATGGTCCCCTCATTGCAAGAACTTCAGCGTCAGCTTCAACGTTGTCTGCCCACCACATCCTGAGATTTCCGAGTGGTCTTACACCTGAGGGGGCACCATCCAAGACAGTTCTGATGATCCTGGAGTCCTCTGCACGTGCTACATGTCCGGCTAACTGGAGTATTCTTCCATTACGATGTTTATTTACATTACAAGAATGAGAAGCAGGCCCTCAAGGAGCTGGGAAACTCCCTTTCAAATCAAGTGATCGACTTAAGGCCGTCACCTGTGAAAAAAAAAAGTTACACACGCCACATGCGATCCTACCGGGGACAATTCGATAACAAATTGCACCATTTGTGCAGAATAATTACGTTTTTTTTTAAAGATTTCTACTGTCTTTTTAAGGAAGGACCAAACATTAATTCTGAAATGTACTCGTTGTGTATGCTCCTTGACTTATAGGTTAGTTTGCTGCTGACCACCCATGCTATAGAAAATGGTTCACTTTGCCAATGTCACCCCTGTTTCAGGAAAGGACGGCAAGAGTTGCAGGGTATATGTCCATTTGAGATTTGGGTTTTTACATTGTAGGTTCACATGCGGCATGTGCAAGCGCGAACTTGTACGTGTCTGCTTGTGAGAATGCATATAATGTGAATCCCCAATGTTACATATCTCCGCAACTTAGATTAGATTCGCCTCTAATCTATGCACGCGTCTGATAGATAGTCTATCTTCGATATAAGTTTTACTAACAGATGAAGGAAAAACAATTTGCATACAGATTGGGAGCCTAACAAATGGCTATCGGTTGTAATTGTTCCCGACAACACTTGACCCTGTTCCCTAAAGGTCAGGTTCCTAGAGAGAACACGCCAGCAACCTTTCCACCGCAATTTTAACGCAATGTTTGATGAGGGTCGTCGAAGGACGAAGACAATAGAAAGGGATGCACAAATGTATTGAAATTAAGGTTGGATAATAGCCGAAAGGGTTCAATCTATATTCCGTAATCTATAATCTAAGTTGCAAAGATATGTAAGCATTTAAACATTAAACTTAAATGCATGTACAAAGGAAAATCCGGGAAAGTTTGCATGTGCACTAACAAAATACGACGCAAACCCCAAATGAGCATAAACCTTGCAATTCTTGCCCACTGAAACAGGGCTGACACACGGAAAAGTGCAAAATTTTTTTGCATCATGGGAAGTCAGTCTCATCCCACAACAGGGAAGAGCATGTTTTGAAAGTAAAATGATATATATAAATAGATATGTCGGTGTTATAGCCGCGGGGATCAAGACAGGTTATTTGGAACCGGATAACGCTGGTTCGAATCCCGCGACGATAACTTCGACCCTGGTTCAACAGATGTCGTTGCATGCACACAAGCTTCTGCTTTCGCATGAAGACAACTGGCCAGGTAAAATAGGTTGGTGGATTGCATTCCTTTCCACAAATCTTTTTTTTGTTTTTTAAAATAAAAATAAAAAATAAAAAATATTTTGGGACACTGCCGGGAATCGAACCCACAACCTTTCGATTACGAGTTCGTTGCGTTAACCTCTAGATCGAAGACCGTTTAATACGTAGGAAAATACAAAATATACAACCGTGATGAAACATTTTAAAACACACAGTATTATCGAGAAATATTTTAAACCATAGGTGATCCGTAGCTCAATTGTTTTTTCATACATAATTCACTTTGGTTTTTCCCTAAAGTTAATGCCTCAACAATTGAAAAATCAATGAAAAAAACAAGAGAGTTTAGGAAAAAACACAAGGAGCGTTTTAGTCCAATTTTTTTTAACAAATGGCTGCTTTTCGCGCGATTATCGACAATTTACAAAATTACAATCTAGTACAGCTCCAAGTTTCATAGCGCTTACCAAAAACTGTATCAAAACTAAAACGCTCACTAGATGCGTTGTCTTAGTTTCCGTACATTATTAGGTAAACGCTATGGCAGAGTTTGAATGTAACGTTTTACATGTAGGTACTAGAGGCACAGGCCTCGTGCTGGGCAGCTTTTGCCTCCGGGCCGTGATAATGAGTGACGGCAAAAGTTCCGCTTTGGATTTATTATTTGGGAAATGTGCGGTTTTGTGGTAAATTAAACCAAGGAAATGATTTATTTACAACTACAGCACACAGTTCAAAATTAAAAAGTTACAACTTAACCGTAGAATTAACCAAAAATGTACGAACTCAAAATAGCATCTCTAGTGAGAGTTTCAGTTGCTATACATTTTTTGGAACCTAAACGCTACGGTCGAGTAGAATCAGGAAAATCGGAAATGGTATCTAATGGTTTTTTATTCGATTGGCACTAAACTTCACAAGAAGGATTCCGAGAATATTTTACAAGTTACCTGAAAAAAATATAAAAATAGGTTGAGTAGTTGAGGAGTCCAAAGGTAAAACATACATATACCTACATACCAGTGGCGAAGGGTGCCCTACAAGCCGATTCCCATCGGTTTCCCGTTTAAAATGAGGCGAAAAGAAAGTAGACTGCATGGTTTCAATGGGGGAAAAATACGTATTGTTTCTTTCGTTTTAAATGTATTATTTACTTTGTGCCTATATTTTTTAACTACTTTTTTACATCATTTAAAAAAAGAAGCCGATGGGAACCGGCTTGTATGGCACCCTTCGCCACTGCTACATACACATACGTAACTATGTTTCATTTTATATATTCTTGAATACAGTTTGAAGTGAAACTCATTGTTAGAGTTAAAACGCAAAGATTTATACTTAAGGTTTATAGAAGTGGACGCTAATTCTAGTAAATAGAGAAGAATGGTCCAAGAAGCTGGTCACGATCAAATGTAGGTACAGCATACCGTCCCCCCAGTGCTTGTTTGGCATATCTACCATTTGATTAAATAATGACCTTTCAAGGAAACTGTCATAAGAATCACATTCTACACAATCGCAGCTAAGAAAAAAACGTAAAAAACGATTTTTTTTAAATATATTTTAAAAATAAATTTCCAGTATTCATAAATAATAATAATTATTGACCAATTTCTAAATAGCGCCGTTTAGTGGCACTAGCCACTCCAAGGGCGCTTTTATGTGGTGAAGCTTCTGTTAAACAAAAGTGTATTAAGCAACTTCCTGAAACTGCCGACACTAGTCTCTGTTCTCAACTCCAGAGGTAGACTGTTCCAGCAGGATGGACCAGCCGAACTAAAAGCCCTGTCTCCAAAACCGGTTCTGTTCCATCGAAGTGGCAGGGGAAGCCTATTTACGGCGTCACTCTGTGCAGAACGAAGAGTGCGTCATTTTCCAGCTATCTGGTCGACTCTGCACAATTCACACAAGTACGATGGAGCAACTCCTCATAAGCCGCATTGCTCCAGTAGGTACACATACAAACATTGATCATGACGTGTAGTTACCTCTGATGTACTTAAGACAAACAAGCACTAAGGGGATGATACTATACAAGAGGAGAAAAAAGAAGACAAAGGACGGTAGCAATCTAGTGGTTGCTACCTCTATCTACTCAGTACTCATCATCATCATTATCAATGCCTCAATAGCCTGGGGGGGCCATGGCCTCCTCGATTAACCGAAGCCACCGCTGCCTGTTCAATCCAATCCTCCTCCAGTCTTATACTTAGACTGCGGCTGGCTTGTTGCTAATCTTTTCACTTGAATTAGGAGTTTCTCAGATCCCGAGTGGACTGGTTCTCATTTCTTGAGAGAACTTCCCGGTTTTGATTTTCGTTTGAAATGAACACTGAAACGTGATATCATTTCTGACAACCTTTGGTGGGGATCGAACCTTAGCCCTGTGGCATTCTATGTATCTATCCTTAATCTTGGTGTTGCAAGGATACGAGTATATTAACATTCAAAGCTCATATCAAATGCATGTTCACAAACAAACACGTGTATGTTCGCGCTTACAAATGCTGAATGTGAACTCACAAATTAAAATTCAAACCTCAAATGAACATAAGCCCTGCAACTTTTGCCGACCTTCCCTGGAGCAGGGAGAACATTGACACTGTGAAACGTTTTTTACAGAATGGGTGGTCAGCCTCATACCAACCTATAAGTTAAGGACTTATTCAATTATTAAAATATTCAATTAAAGTATTCTGAAAACTGAGCTATCGAATTAAGCACAAAATATTTATTTATTTATTTATTTATTTACGGCATAAGCCTTTTACAAAAAAGTACATGTTAAGTGAGTTTATACAAAACTGCGAAAAAATAAAATAAAACAATAAAATACAAGAAAAAAAAAAATTAAAAACAATAAAAAACAATAAAATACAAAAAAATATATATATATGAAACATTGCAGTAAAAAACAAAAAAAATAACCAAGAAAAGAAAAGAAAAAATAAACCTGTATGTATATAAACAGAAGGTTAGAAACAAAGCAAAAACATTTTAAAATTAAAACTGCAAAAACCATCAAATATCATTAATAAAATATTTAATAAAATATTTAGTAAGTGCCAACTTGTACATATTAATATTATTGCAATGTTGACCGACACTAGTTACCGACATTAGTTAATATTTTTGCTAGCAACCCGGCTGTGTGACATCATAATTGGATGGAATTTGTGCCGAGTTTATTTTAAGAAAAACAAGGAAAAGGATTTTCTGAAATCTCGGATGCCATCCGTGTCAACTGGTTTATCTCTCTCAAGATGGTGGAATTTTGCACCACACAATGGAATTTTCCAGCAGAAACGCTTCGCTAGCATTCCAGCGTGGTGTTTGACCGCGTCACGACTCAAGGGTCACCACAGGCTCAAGTACAAAAGTCAACGCTAAACCAAAGCTTTCACCAGAAAATGTATGTTAACCCTTTCAGAAACTAAATAGATTTTAACGCAAATAAATGCTATTCCCGTTTAAACCAACCTTTACAAAATTGGTCAAGATAACAAAAACGCTTCCAGTGTGACTTCATTCTTAACAGAGAAGTGTGAGAGAAGCTAGAATTTTTATCGGCAAGGTTGGTATTAATAAACGTCATCTCTGCAGGGTAATTGAGCAAAAGCGTTGTTTTTTTTTTGTTTAGTAAATTTCTCAGTATATTTTCTTTAGTACATTTATATTATTTTTAAAGAAAAACGACATTATTATAAAACATCATGGTATATATAATTATTGGGTGTCGGAAGTCCAAACACAAGATGAGCATAGCAAGAAAACACGAACATCAAATGATTATTTGCTATATATATACTTTATGGTATAATGTTGAGTTTGACAGGTCTGGCTGACAGTTGTGTGTAATACTATGCTTCAATATCGAAAATTTAATGTACAAAAAAACTCACGACTTAGAGGGTTAACTAAAACAGCACCACTAGCGAGCGTTTGAGTTTTTTGGTTAACGCTAGGTAATGTTTTATACACGGTAAACAGAATAAGCAATGGAATCAAGTGCATTCATGGTGGATACAATAAAGCCTTTATTGCAACAATCAATAAGGGCCACATTCCTATTTCGTGAGAATCACATGGTTCCGTTACGATAAATTTGAATTCCTTCTTCTCAGGTTGTTTGTCTTATCTTATTCGAGATCGTGACCCTTCAGATGATCCTCTTCCTTCACATCTAGTCGCTTATAAGCTTCTGTATTGAATCAAATAATGAATCCACATATTCGCTCTATTTGGTATGTAGGGATGGACGCTCACACAGGCACTGGAGAGACGAATTGAAGCTTTCGAGATGTGTCTCTACCGAAAAATGCTTCGGATCTCTTGGCGTGATCGAGTCACCAATGAAGAAGTCCTCCTACGAATGCGCACTACAAAGGAGCATCTGCCAACCATTAAGCAGAGAAAAATGATGTACTTCGGTCACATTTTGAGAAATGAGAAATACCGTCTCCTTAATCAAATCATACAGGATAAGGTTAAGGGAAGAAGATCTCAGAGACGCCGAAGGATATCGTGGCTGAAAAATCTGCTGAGAACCTCCCACCTGGACAGGATCTTGAGTGGCCTGTATGGAGGGCACTCAACAGGATGAGAACGGCTGTTGGCAGAGCTCACATGAGGGCCTGGGGAATCTTACATCAAGATGACACCACGCTTTGCGAATGCGGAGCCCAACAGTCCATGGACCATCTTCGGATCCGTCCGGCCTGCCCAACAAGCTGCTCACTGGCCGACCTAATGGAGGGTAATAATGGAGCGGTGGAGGTTGCCTAATACTGGGCAAAAATAGTGTAGCGTCTGACTCGAAGAAAAAGTAGAAGAAGCTTCTGTAACGAAGGCGTCTATCTGCACTAAGTACCATATTGGTCAAACTGAGAAAGGAGGAAAGTCTGTGTGAGGAGGTTAGAAATAATTGTAAGTCTATTTTATAAACATCTATTGAATCAGGTTCTTTATGCAGATCACACGACGCCCGCACCTCCGCTGATAATTTAGGTAGAATCTGTCATTTACTGTGCGTGGTATTTAGTTCCTTTTTTAATTCCTAAAAATCTATCTCGCTGCCTTTATTAGATTTCCATCTCGCGGTGTTATTTACACGTTATAGATATTTCAGGGACTTAGGGCCGTATTTCAGTTATTTGCCTTGGCATATTTATTGACTTATAGGATGGTATGAGTCTGAGTGGTATATGTCACCCCTGTTACAGGAAAGGTCGGCGAGATTTGCAGGGCTTATGTTCATTTGAGATTGGGTTTTATATTGTAGATTCACATGCGGCATGTTTACATGAGAATGCATATAATATCAATCTTAAATGTAATATATCTTTGCAACTTAGATTATAGATATTGAACCAAACTGTATGATATGTTTCATTTCCGCCGCGCAAACCTTAATCGAAGATTTTCGATAGAAGTGAGACTGCAAGAAGAAGACGAAGGGAAGGTCAACCTGAGGGCCGCGTGCCGAAGCGATGCCAGATAATGCAGAACAGCTTACGGCCGCGTGTGAACAGATCAGGAGATAGGGAGACTCTGGCAAGTGCAGTACGCTTCGTGACTTATTAGCAAATGCCGAATGACAAACAATTGAAGCAGACGATGAACGAGTGAGGAAGTCTTCCGATGCTCAAACCCTTCTCATACCCGCCCTGTATGTATGTGTCAGAAGGATCCACAGCACATGGACGCTCATGCAAAGCTTCTCTTTGTGGTTGGTTCGGGCACCTAGAAAGAATGAACGACGAAGGACTGACAATGAAAGTGAGACGATGGTTATTCATTGCTGCCATATTTCTTCTTTAATTAAGTAGTTTTTTTAAGTTAAGATTCTTTTTGAATGATGTCATCGATGAATGAGGATTTTGTATAAGACTGAATGATAGGGCCCAACAGGACTGGGTCATAAGCATATCATCTATTATTTAAGCTTCAAAGATATGTTAGCATTTAAGATGCAAATGAAATACCTACCAACAAGCAAACACGTGTCAGTTCGCACTTATGCATTCTGCTTGTGCATCAACAAAATAGGAGCCGATCCTAAAGTGAGCATAAAGAATGACTGGACACGCTGGACCGTGTCGGGTCTGAGCTGAGCTTCGGCCGCAGCACGGTATTATTGGCCGAGCATTGTCCGTTGCTCGGCCGTCACTCAGTATAGCGAGAGTGTGTCTATACAAAATACATGTATGACCAAAACCTTTGTCGTACCCGTCCTGTACGTATGTGTCTGAACGACCCACACCAAATGGACACTCATTCAAAGCTATATATTTTCTCAAGTGGCGAAAGGCTTTCCTGTGAAGTAAAAGCAAGAACCTTTAGGTCAGAGGCGTGCCCATGACTCTAAAAGTAAATGGTTCGATGTTACTGAAGCTAATAGCATCCCTCGGGTGGCACTCCTTGTGGAATTGCTGAATATTAATTGACCATGCTACGGCCGAAGCTCGGCTCGGACCCGACACGGTTTAGCGTGAGCCATCCTTAAACCTTGCAACTCTCGCTGACTTTCTCTGAAAAAGCGGTGACATTGACAAAATTGAAAAAATATTTCAGTATGAGCTGTCAGCCTAATAATGACCAATAGACAATAAGTATTCATCATCTTGTTAGTACTTTAAGTTGTTCAAAAACACGTTTAACGCCCATTCCCAGCTATTGCGTACGGCCTAGATCTTCTGTACATTTCTTTTGATCTCCCAGTTAAATCTTATAAATAGACGGTATAGCGGGGAGCCATATGGTGCAGAAACCGTAAAATGAATGCAAAGCTCACAAAAGTAGGGCACGCCTCGTGCATGGAGCGTGATGGATGTACAGAAGTTATCTGGAGGAGTCCAACATTTGTCAGAATTTATTACAACAGGCTTTAAAGTAGGTATATCTTACAGAAGGAAGATGGAACTTTTTCAAAGTGTATTCAAACTGAAATGCAATTTGCAGTATTTGCTGTACTTCGGTTTTTGTAAATTTATCAATAACTATTCCTTGACTTATCGGTTAGCATGCGGCTGACCACCCATGCTGTAGAAAATGGCTCAATTTGCAAATGCCCCCCCTGTTTCAGGGAAGGTCGGCAAGAGTTGCAGGGCTTATGTTCATTTCAGATTGGGTTTTTATATTGTAGGTCCACATGCGGAATGTGTTAGCGCGAAATTATGCGTGTCTGCTTGTGGAAATGCATTTAATATGAATCTCAAATGAGACATATCTTTGTAACTTAGACTTAGATAAGATTTTAGTTATATTATTAAGCCAGCCAGAAACGATGGTGTAAGGCCTATATTTTTTTAAACTACAGCTCAAGCATAAAGCAAAAGTTAAGGATTCACAATTTAATTCTATTCAACTAGTTACACACCATTCTTAAAAAAAAATCTAGTTCGTGCGTTTAGAAATTGGACCCATTTAGGCGGCCAACAAAAAATATCATTTTTTTACCGAATATTCCTCGTGATAAATAACAACGTCAGAATGGGATGGACCGGGCAAAGTTAACAAGTGACAAATGGCGGAGTTACAGAATTCAAAACGACAAAAAATTAGTCTGCTTTCATCTCGGGCACGATTTTGGGGATACGACACTTTGTGAAGAAGTGGAAAGAAGCGTGACATGATATACATATGAACAATAATAGAAAAAATGTATACAAATAAATTATGACGAAAGGTGTTTTTCATCAGTTTTCAAAAGGAATTTAGACTTAAATGATTTGTATGAACAATCTTCACCAGCTAGTAGTGAAGTGGTTAATGGTTCAGACTGGTACTCTAAAGGTTGTGGGTTTGATTCTCGTAACAGTACAAAAAATATCTTTTCCGATTTAAAAAAAAAAAACATCTGCCTGATCGGCCACAAAATGGTTACAGTAACAGTCTTGCTTGTGTAACTGGCACTTTCTGTAGCGACGACCTAACTCTGAGAGGGCTCTTGAGGTGCGATTCCCACAAATACAACTCTAACCAAATAAATTATAATAATTTTTATTTGTGTATATTAAGATAACCTTTATTTTTCGTTGACAGCCCTCACTTACGGTTATCTGGAAGTCTCATCACCACGGTATTTCTTACCTACCGAGTATCGGTAATATTTAGATAAAGACTAATCAGCTGTTAACTTGCGGCCATCTTGGATGGAAGGGTCTTCATGCAAATATTACCGAATTTTGGTAGGTAAGAATTACCGTGGTGATGAGACTTCCAGCCCTGGAAGCTGATTATAACAAGATATTTCTGACGCTCTAAAGCATGGGTCGGCAACCTGCGGCCCGCGGGCCGCATGCGGCCCTTGAGGCGTCTTGGTGCGGCCCGCAAGATATTCGCTGCAACACACGTGTCTAACTACAAATCAATTTTCAGTAAATGACAAAATAAAAACATTTATCAAGATATTTCAAATGATTAAAAGGAGCATCTCGAATGAGAACCTGGCATCTCATCCTGATTTGGTAAATTTTGTAACTGAAAATTAACTTACAGTGTGTGAAAATGTCATCAATAACATAAAAAAACACATTCCAATGATCGTAAAACATTTGAAGAATATTTTTAAAAATATGTTCAATAGGATAAGGAACCCATTCGTTTCGGATCTGGATAATGCACGTGAAAATTTAAGTGTAAGTGAAAAGGAATCTCTGATAGTACTATCTTCCGATGGAGGTTTACAAGCGGAATTCAACAAACTGGATTTGTGTGAATTTTGGCTAAAAGTTAAAAATGAATATCCATCGCTGTCAAGAAAAGCATTACAGTTTCTGGGGGGGGGGGGGTCAGCATTTGCTGAAATGCTGCCCGTTAGATCCGCCACTGCCCAAGTGCGGCCCGCACTAGATCCCACGTAAAATATTTAGCCCTTTTACAACAAACGGTTGCCGACCCCTGCTCTAAAGCATCAGCAATTTGGCACGCCAGAGGGCTCTGATGCTCCAGTTATTTATTTACATTGATTGACGCATCAAAGTAGTAAACAAACAAGTAAAATGAATTATTGCTGACGGTTGCAAGTTGTATTCCAGAAGACGTCAAAAATAAACAGATTTTCTGGAAATGGAGTTTCATGATGACGCTTGCAGCACACATATGTCGGTACAAAATGAAGTCTAACACATTTAAATGTGGTCCGTGCATTTGACGACACAAACAAGGTAGTGACGTCACACTGTCGGATTGCCAGGGCGAAAACTAGCTAATATTTTTTAGTGGTTACTACTTGTCCGGTCCGTAGTTCAGTGGTAACACTTCGGACTCTGAATGGGAAAAATCCCGGCGGAGCACAAAAAATATACCATTTATATTTTCAAAATTTATCTTCGCTGGGTTCAAAAATACATAAACCTTTACCAATGACCGTTCACCAAAGGCCCATCCAGCTTTACAGCAACTGGGTCGTGCTTGAGAATTGGCGCTCAGTAGCGACTACGAACAAGCTCGTAAAAAGGTCGATAGCTCATTTGGTAGAATGCTTGCATTCCATGCCGAGAGCAAGGGTTCGATCTCAAGGTTTACTCAGCCTTTACAAGAAATGAGAACCAGCCCCCCCGGGAGCTGGGAAACCCCCACTTCAACTGAAAGTGGTTGGTGTGAGGCCGGCCCCCTTAGCTATAAAAATAAATAGGTCCCGAATCGCCAAATGCGACCCCTTCGGAGATAACGCAGGCAAGAAGTTTAACTATATGTGTAGCTAAGTTGCATTTGCATTATTACTACTCTCCAGCGTTTGCTCGTCGAAAAAAAAATGAATTTGGAACATCTGTGAAGAGGTATATTTGGTTTGTTTCCATTTAAGATGTTGCTTCCTCAGCCTTTCTCTGTCCACTCCTGAACGTCGGCCTCCTTTAATCTTCTTAATGCCTTTCAATCAGCTGTTGTGTTCAGTTTATTATTTCAATTTGACATTTCGATGTTTAGTTGGATGGAGTTGGCTATAAGGCAACACATTTGCCAGATGGGTTGGTGAAAACCTGTTTGACCAAGGAGACAACTTCATTTCCTCTGCTGTTTAGAAAATTCAATATTTTGTTTTTAAATCTAAATAAATCTAAATCTAAATCTAAGCTGCAAAGATATTTATCATTTAAGATTAATTATAAACGCATTTCCACAAGCAGACATGTATAAGTTAAGTAACACATGCCGCATGTGGACCTACAATATAAAAACCCAATCTCAAATGAACATAAGCCCTGCAACTCTTGCCGACCTTCCCTGAAACAGGGGTGACATTGGCAAAGTGAACCATTTTTTACAGTATGAGTGGTCAGCCTCATACCAACCTGTAAGTCAAGGAATGTTGCTGAAATGCATGCTGCTGATTTTTACACATACATCCGAAATCTCCAGCTCCAATAGACTACATTTACTGATCCCAAAAAGCAACTCTCCGGTGTAAATTTCAAATTGTTTATTGCCTGTCTTTGCCTCTATCGAGAACACGTCCCTGCAGTCTCGCTATGCATCAGTCTGCCTTGAGAATGCATGTGCAATGTCAATACTAAATTGTCATATTCCCGTGCACATCCTTGTGATATATTTTGCATAGACTGGGAACTTCATTTCAGAGTTATAAATTGAAAAATACTCGAGCTGCGCTGAAGCAAACGATAAATAAGATGTCTTACATGAAATATGGACTAAATATCTTTTCATGTATCGAGGGAGGTATTCATTTAAATACTGCTGCCGCCCTTCCGTGAAACCGGGGTACCATTGGCAAAAGTTAATCAAGTTTTTACAGCATGGGGGTCAACATTTTGAACTTGTAGAAGAAAAAGGTGATGGATATGAATGAATTGAAAGAGGTATGTAACTATATGAAGAAATGGAGGCAACTCTGCAGAGGCTCTGCTCCCCCCCCCCCCCGAGCGGAATGGCGACGGAGTTACAGTTACAGTTACTTCATTGATCCCTTAGCGCTGGATATCAAGACAATGAGAGCTTGCTGTTATCACGACTCATTGCTTTTGCCAAACTGATCATCTATGGAACAAGGTGTCAATGTTTCCACCACGATTTCATCCTGTCCTATTCAAAACCAACATCAATCGCCACTTCCTTTCAGTCACTTACAACAATAGAAAAACAACAGTAGGTACGCAGCTAACAGCCCTGCTACAAATGAACAGGACATTAACAAGTGTCATAGACCTCCAGAGTTCCTGAAATCTAGGAGTCTCCCGCACGTGATTCTTTAAAAAACTTGTATCCAGCCGCCGTTCTGCTAGGGGTGGCCACGTCCCTCTTTTTTTCAATTCGTATACTCCAATCCATTCCATTCTTTCCTCGGTGTTCCCCTTCCACTCTTTTGTTCTCATTTGTTCTGCATATTGTCTCCCGCATGATGTGACCACCCCGAAGTGTCCATTGTGACATGATTTATCGGTATTCCAATAAAAATGCCGGCAATTAGCAACCAGCTCCATTGTGTTTTGTTTCTGAATCCGCATTTGACATTCCAACAAATTAACCATTCCTCTCGCTTTATTTGCAAGATCTACATCAGTAATGGCCAACATTTTTAAAATGCGCATTTCCAAAAGTGTCTTCTACCATAACGCAAATGCAACTGAGCTACACATACAGCTCTCCCTGAGGGGTCGCATGTGGCGGGTGGAAACTTTTTATTTTTAAAAGTAAGGGATGTGGTATAACGCCAACCACGCCATCAGTTGAAATGAGTACCAGCTCATTTCTTGTAAAGGCTGAGTAAATCTTGCCGGTATTTTTCCATTAGGTTTGAAATAAACACCGAAACGGGAACTCATTTCTGAAACCCTCGCCTCGGTGGGATTCGATCCTGAGCTCTCAGTATGAAATGCAAACACTCTACTAACCGGGCTATCGACATCGATTTGTTATAACAAATTTAACAAACACATGATTTTGAAAAACGAACTTGTAAATTAAGAAATCACATTTTTTTTTATCAACTACTACCATTTTTTCATGATTTACTTGTTGAACGTTGTTCTCGTGTGCAATCACACCTAAAGAGCCCTTTGGAGTTTATCATCGTCGCTACAAAGCGCTAAATTGGTCCCAATTGTTGTATGGCTGGATGAACCTTTTGAAACTGTAAGGCAGATATCTTTTCAACCCAAGGAAGAGCATACATATTTTTTTGTGCTCTGTCGAATATTGAACCCACTGCCTTTCGACTGCGTTAACCACTAGTTTACAGATTGATTTAATTTAGTTAGAGTAGATAACAAACATCTTTGACCAATGAACTCGGCACAATTTAAAAAATTTAGACGTCACACGGCTGGGCTATAATAAAATAATTTTATTATTTGGTGAGTGCTGTTTTTGTGTGAACCTCAATATCCGCATCTCAAGAAATCACCATTGATGATTTTTGACATAAGTGGCTGAAGAAGGAATTACACCAATGACAAAACCATTGTTCACATCCAAGATTCCTCTTTCAATAAATCAAAAAGTGATTACTTTTGGACCAGTTTTCACCATCCCCAAATGGTTCGCGTCCCACTGGTTATGATCCAATGGTCTAGATACAAAGTGACCATTACAAAATGTCAATAACCTGGCCATTTTTTTGTCCATTCAGTTGTAATAAATTAAAAACAAAAAACAAAGACTAGAATAGACGCCCAGAACTCTCGGCGACCGGTTTTTTAAATCACATCATTCTATAAGTGTTCAGTGCAACGATTGTATAATGTGAAATCAATCTGTTACATTATAAAACAAAAATGCAACTGATTCTGTAACGATATCTGTCAACTTTATTTCACGGAAAGTCGGCAAGAGTTGCAGGGTGTATGTTCGTTTGAGATTTGGGTTTTTAAAGTGTAAGTCCACATGCGGCATGTTTAAGCGCGAACTTATGCGAGTCTGCTTGTGAAAATGTACAAAATGTGTATCCTTAATGTTACATATCTTTGTAACTTACATTAGATTAGATGTCTGTATCTAGTCGCCATTTGTGCCAAGTGTGGACAGTACCTACACAGATGCGTTTCCACTTCGTTGTCTCTGCACTGTAACGCTAACGAAATGATTTCCCGTTTCGGTGCTCATTTTAAAATGAAAATAAAAATACCAGCAAGGTTTCCTCAGCCTTCAAAATAAATTATTATCAGCCCCCTTGGATGCTGGGAAACCACCACTTTTAAGAAGTTGAAAGGCCGGCCCCCTTACCTATAAAAAAAGGTCCCAATCACCACATGCGATCCCTTTGTGGATAACGCGACAAGAAGTTACACTATATGTGTAGCATAGTTACGTTTGCGCTTCACTCAAATTCCTTACAATAGCTAAAGCATACAATTCACGACGTTCAAGATTGAAGTTTATTGATCAAATTGCCTTCATTTTAAATCAATCTCATCAAAGAACGCCGCTTCAGATCTCAAAGTAACGACCTGACCTTCGACACGAACATTTGACCTTTCCTTACTCCATCATCAGACCTCTTCTTACTCAATATTTCGACCTCTTTTCCTCCATCTTCTCAAGATTCTATCGCCTGGTTTATTCTATCATTTTCCTTATTTCCAAAAACCCCTTTTATAATAATTTTACTAATTATTCGGTGAGTGTTGTTTGTGCGTTAATCACACTTTAAGAGCCCTCTAGGAGATTGGTCGTCACCAATTCCCAAGTAAGACCCAATTGCTGTGAAGCTGTATGGACCGTTGCTGACTGATCTTTGATAAAAAAAAAAAAATTCTACCCAGTAAAGATCATCTTACAAATTGAACGGTTTTGTTTTTTAAACAAAGTGTAAGCCAATTGTATGTTTTACGAATGAACAATTAATAATAAATTATAGTTTTAATTCGCTTAGTCGACTAGGTTTCTATTTTTTTATGCTTCACCGGAGGACGAGCCCACGATCTTCAGATTACGAAATCTGTAGCGTTAACTTCTAGACTACAACGGTTTATAAAGACAGATAACATCTGGCTTCCACGGAAATCATATCCAGGAGTTAAGTAGATTTCATTTCTCCCTAATTTTTTGGTTGACTATTTTAATGCAAATAGATCTAAATTGCACATACAGCGGAACTTCTCACCGCGTCATCCACGAGGAGGTCGCACGTGGAGAATGAAATCGATATTTTGTACAGGCAAGGAGGCAGACCAAATACATATTTTTTTACAATCCATTCAAATTAAATGATTACTACTATCGGATCGTGCATAAATCTGCTACCACGCAGATCCCTCTTGCAGATGTGCCGCCTTTCCTTTTAAATGGACGACAATATCATATTATTTATACAGCCCGCGTGCAAAAAGGAGGGAGTTGCGAATTCGGGACCCGCCCCTGGATTCGAATCACTGCACCAAGTATAAAACTCACGTTTCAACTCGGCCATCAAAATCGCCTGTCTATAAAACCACCGTGTCTGTAAAATCGCCTATCTATAAAATCGCCTGTCCATAAAATCGCCTTTCTACAAAATTGCCTGTCTATACAATCGCCTGTCTACAGTATCACCGTGTCTATAAAATCGCTGAATATAAAATCGCTTATGTATAAAATCGCCTGTCTATTAAATCACCTGTCTATAAAATCACCGTGTCTGTAAAATCAAATCGCTGTTTATATAATCGCCTATTAATAAAATCGCCTGTCTATAAAACCACCGTGTCTGTAAAATCACCTGTCTATAAAACCACCGTGTCTGTAAAATCGCCTGTCTATAAAATCACCTGTCTATAAAATCGCCGTGTCTTAAAACTCGCCTCTTGAATCTGCTCCATCTCACTTTGTCTTCTATTTCACAGGCTTTGTCTGTGGTCATTGCAGATGCGTTCCCGCAATGTTCTGCCTGTGATCATTCCAAGAATTCTAGAACTTTAATTTCGCATGTTCTGAGAAGTCCTTTGGTTCTCCTCGTGTCTACTCTAGCTTCTACAACGTAGGATAAAAGTGAGACGCCTTATCTTTCCAAGTGTATGATGGCATAGAAGGGTGGACACAAACACATTGCCCCAAAAATAGAATCACTGCCTTTGAAATGTGAGTGTATCGTCGTATGTAAAATATCTCCTGGATGGATCGAGTCACAAATGAGGAGGTTCTTTTCCGTTTGAATACCAGAGAATCCGACAGAAGACAAAAACTGCCAAAACATCTTATAATTATTTGACATATAAGATGCTCACCAGAAGTGCTGTTACACTTTAGATATATATTTTGCTTAACGCTTTGGATGAGTTGAAACGTACAGTTGTATAAATGGGATACATTCAATGCACCCCGAACGTTTAAACCCGTTTTTACTTTATTTACTCGGCGAGCATTTATGCGGTGGGCTTAGTTTTGGGCGAATTGGTTTTCAGTTTTTTTTAAAATACAGTCCACACAAGCTTAGTTGTTACTAAATTATTAATCTTGCGGTGAGTATAATATTAGAAATATCTCTGCAATTCATTTTGAAAGGATATAGTAACAATTCAGATTCATATGCAATGCATTCCCACAAGCAGACACGTATAAGTTCGCGGATAAGCGTTCCGCATGTGTAGGTGTGCTTACAAAATAAAAACCTAAATATGAAATGAGCAATAAGCCCTGCAATTTTTTCTGACTTTCTTTGACTCATAGGTTGGTATCAAGCTGACCACCCATACCGTAAAAATTGGTTTTAATTTCCAATGGCTTAGTGTTTCGGCGTAGAGCGGGAAGAATCGCAGGGTTTATGTTCATTTGAGATTTGAGGGTTTCTTTGTAATTATACATGCGGCATGTGTAAACGCGAACTTACACTGTCTGTCTGCTTATGAGCATGCTTTAAGTGTGGATCTCAAATGTTAATATAATTTGAAATACAGGGAGTACAATTTTAGTATGGTAAATAAGACAGCTGAACGAAATCATGATCAACGTATTGCTGATTATAATCTATGTTATAAAAACCGCATTGACGTCAATCTTTACGATCACACATAACTTTATTACCAGTCGCTGACAAGCAAGGTTTTTTGTGTCATTTTCTTTCCACAACTGGACGTAGACCTCTTTTTTATCTTGAGAAACAGTAAATATTTTGTGTATAATGTGAATCCATCTTTTTGTGGTCTCACAAAGCATCTTGTGTTCTTCAATGGTATCTATCTCTTCTTAATCTTGTTCCTCATTGCTGAGGGTTGTGGCCCATGTGGAAGCAACCACTCTTCTCCAATTTTCTCTTGACTGCGCTGCCCGCAGCGCTCCAACCACCGCGGTACCTGCTGCTGTCTTCGCTTGAGCGGTCCATCGTGTGGAAGATCTTACTCTTCCTCTCTTCCCCTCCAAGCCACTGATCACAGCAGTCATTCCAGACTATCCTCATTGCTACGGACGGATCTATCATAGATCTTTCAGGCTTATCTATCACAGATACGTTAATAAACTGCTAATACAGCGCTAGAGTCTGCAGTATTTCGGTTAAACTTCGAATCCGCAAACCAACACAAAGAAAACAATCGGTCTATTTGCCCACGAACTGCAAAAGCTCTTAACTTAATATTATCCCAGGCAGTTTGATGATTAGGACATGAAGAAAGAATAGATGACTCATAAAAAGCGTATCCTGAAAGAAACCGAAAGAAAAAGAGGAGATGTTGTGAAAGAATGGGGTATAATGGTATAAAGAGTGTACATAAACGTTAGATACATATGCCAGCCCTGCTACCAAGGATCAGGGCATAAACTGCCACATCACCAACACCTCTGACACTACAAGAAGTGTCATAGACCCCTAGAGTCTCTTAAATCTAGGGAGTCTTCCACACAGGATTCCTTTAAAAAATACGCTGGATCTGAATGAATTTAAATAGCGGAAAGATTGGAAAATTTGGAGGCAACACCGTGGAGGCTTTAGCGACGCTTAGCAAAACGGTGGCAAAATTGACAGTAAGAGTAATAGAAGGTGCACTGGGTTTACAGATGGCAAGATGAACGGTCCGTAGTCTAGTGGTTAACACTTCTGACTTGTAAATGGAAGGTTGTGGGTTCGAATCCCGGCGGAGCACAAAAAATATAATTTATATTTTCAAATATTTTTTCGCTGGGTGAAAAATTCATTTACCTTTACCATCAAATACCATTTAAATATTTTATTTATATCGATGACCTTTACCGAAGACCGGTCACTAAAGGTCCATCCAGCCTTACAGCAACTCGGTCTTGCTTGAGAATTGGCGCTTTCTACAGTGACCACCTAACTCGCAGAAGATTTTTAAGGTGTAATACACACAAAAACAGCGCTCACCAAATAAATTATCCCAATATTATTATAATTATGACGTACGCTATTAACCCAAGATAAAATGTCCATATCACTAGATATGATAACGGAGATGTCCGAAGAAATTCATCCAGTGGCTTCCCAAGATGTCCAAGAGGGGATTGAGGAGACCACAGTTGAGATCGCTGGATGATATTAACGGGACTGCAAAGAGGAAGTGGCTGAACAAGTTATCCAAAAGGGAAGTTAAGCAATGTGAAGAGAGGTTAACACACAGGAGTGAACAAAGATAGACTTAACTACTAAACTCGATTATTAGTGCAACTAAGCTTGTGTGATCCAGACACGAGAAAGGTGCATAATTCATGCAGTTGACAAGTAAAGCACCGAGTCCTGTCATCTGTTCTCGAGGGGACAGGGGCATTCCAAAAAATAATCCTCTGGCACAATGAATGTCATCTTTTTGCAGCCAAGCACAGCTCGCTAATAGAATACAAATCGAAAATCTTTTATTCAATTTCCTTTTCAGTGACATCTCAAATAATTGAGTAATTTATTTGAGATTCAGTCGATTTTTCAACTATCGGATAATAATAATAACAATATTATACACGTCTCCTGATGACGAAATGTTAATAAACCCGTTCTTCTCTTTCACTATAATCTATAATCTAAGTTGCAAAGTTGTATTAACATTCCAAACTCATATCAAATGCATGCCCACAAACAGACACGTGTAAGTTCGCGCTTACAAATGCTGAATGCGTACCCACAAATCAAAACTAAACATCAAATGAACATAAACCGTACAACTTTTGCCGACATTCCCTCAAACAGAGTGACATTTGCAAAGTGAACCATTTTTTTACAGTACGGGTGGTCAGCTTCATACCAACCTAACACTGTCTATTAAATCGATTTATAATCACTGCCTTTAACGACACAATTTTTTTGGTAAAAATATTTTCTTTTACGTAAAAATCACCTTTAAAACCGATACAATACCACTGAAAGGTTACAAAAAAAACACTGTAAAGGTTGAAGCCCACCATATCGCTTTCATGTAAGTACATGCGTTAATGTAATTTCTTCAGGGCCCGCTGGGAATCGAACCCGCGGCTTCCCATCGTAACGCCTCCTGCCCATCCATTATCTGCCCTTCTGAAACGCCTCTTCGAATTGCCTCCCTTCGAACTATCCGCTTGATTATAGATGACTTTGTCAAAACCAAAATACGATGTTCTTTATAATTAGAGTTTCCATAAAGTTTGTACACTTCTTCGCAACAAAAATTGACCAGTCCGTAGTCTAGCGGTTAACATTTCTGACTCGTAAATGGAAGGTTGAGGGTTCGAATCTCGGCGAAGCACAAAAAAAGATACCATTTATATTTTCAAAAATGCTCTTCGCTGGGTGAAATATTCATACATGTACATATCTTTACCAAAGACCGGCCACTAAAGGACCATCCAGCCTGAGAATTGGCGCTTTTAACAGCAACGACCAAGCTCGCAGAGGGCTCTTGAGATGTGATTCACACAAAAACAGCGCTCACCCAATTAATCATCCTACTATTATTATTAAATAGTACCATTTTTTTTTGAGAAAATTCATTGCAAGGGTACTCCAGAGCCAAGGTATCTTTTGAATTCAATTGTTTTGAAACTTGGATGAGAAATGGTTCTACTCTCCATTACTTCCAGTTACTGTGATGAAGTATTCCATATCTAATTAATTGCCAGCAATGCAAAAGGTTTGATCCATTCACGGGTTTTTTTTCATTGTCAATCGCAGACTTCCATTTCCTTCGTTAATATAATATGATACATCTATAGTTATCGATAAAGCTATCGAATCTTCATAGCAAGTCAAATTCCAAAATTCAAGTACCCCTAGTACCCCAAGTACCTCTTAAGTACCCCAAGCCACCCCTAGTGGAATGGCGACAGAGTTACAGTTACAAGTTTCTTATTTACTTTTTATTGCGTACCTATTGAAAAAAACCATTTATTCCCCGACGCCAATATTTTTATTTCAAAGTTCTTTTGAATTTTAACAACTTAAAAAAAAATCAGGGTGTATACAGGGTACGGTGAAAAACTTACACATTAGGGTTTTCCCACTTTTAACAGAACATATGCTCATCCTATAAGTAACGACCTTTTCGGGCAAGCTCGAAGTAGGCCCTGAAATTAATCTCAGCGCGCGATGTTGCCCCAACTTTTTTCATTTTTTGCCTGTTGGGAACTCTTCAGGATATTGGTTTTTAAAATGTTGCTTTTTGTAAAAGACTTGATGTGAAAAATAATGACTAGCTTTCTGTCTAAGTATGCGTTGTATCATCAGGGTTTTTTTCTGAAATCTCATTTTGTATGTTCTGCTGATGTGGTATATCTTTAAGCAATCTTCAAATTATAATTAAAGTTGCAAAAATATAATATGGACAATAAACATGCTGTATGTGTACTTACAAAAATATGTAAGTCTATAATAATCTATAATCTATAATCTAAGTTGCAAGGATATATTCATTCAAAGCTCTCAGATGTATGCCCACAAACAAACACGTGTAGTTCGCGCTTACAAATGCTGATTGTGTACTTAATAAAATCCAAACCTCAACATAAGCCCTGCAACTCTTGCCGACATTCCCTGAAACAGGGGTGACATTGGCAAAGTGAACCATTTTTTACAGTATGGGTGGTCAGCCTCATACCAACCTATAAGTCAAGGAATACGAGTAATAAATAACATTTAAGTATAAGAAAACAACAAAACCTTAAAAATAAATCTATACAAAAAAAGTAAAAAATGTCTTATGCAAAAAATGTAGCAAGCCAATAAACCAACATTAAAAATCAGCATTGCAGATTAGCCGCCACTTCTTCCTATCCTTGCATACTTCTTTCATTTCATCCAGAGTCATAACTTTTTTCATACAAGCTCTCCTTTTATTATGACTCTGGATATCCCATTCACTCGCTATTTCGAAAATTTGGTCCATCCATACCTTTCTCGGTCTTCCTCTTCCACGACATCCATCCAATAAGTCCCTGATCCATAATCATTCAAGTCACTCATTCAATCCAATGCTGAAAAAAAATATTCACTTTGCCGACGTCATCCCTGTTTCAGAGAAGGTCGGAAAGAGTTGCAGGGCTTGTATTTTAATATAATCTAATGTAAGTTGCAAAGATATGTTACATTGGAGATTCACATTACATGCATTCTCACATCCAGACATGTACAAGTTCGCGCTTGCACATGCCGCACGTGAACCTACAACATAAAAACCAAATCTCAAATGGACATACACCCTGCAACTCTTGCCGTCCTTCCCTGAAACCGGGGTGACATTGGCAAAAGTGAATATTTTTTTCAGCATGGGATTGAATGAGTGACTTGAATGATTATGGATCAGGGATTTACATATTTTTGTAAGTACACATGCAGCACTCATCCTTGACATTGAAAGGTACTCTTGAAGGATAAAATAAAATATCACCGGTTAGTTAGGATAGTTGTTAACGCTACGGATTCGTCATCAGAAAGAAGTGGGTTATATTCCCGGTGAAGCACTTACAAAAATGCACTTCGCCGGGGCACCAAAGATCCATATTAACTCCAACTGAGCGCTTTCTTTAGCGACGACCAAACTTGCTGAGTCTCTTGAGTTGTGATTTAGACAGGATCTATAATCTAAGTTGCAAAGATAAAGTGACCTTTAAGGTTTATATTAAATCCATGACCAAAGAACAAAGACGTGTAAGTAAGCGATTATATCTGTACTTACAGACAAAAAACAAACCTCATATGAACCCATACTCCTGCAGCATTTCTCTGAAACGGAGTGACACTGGCAAAAGTAATGCTTAATAAAAATACAGGAATATTGTTAAAATATTGTACGGTGATCAATTGAAATGGAATTTGTAAAATTAGTTATTTGTGGCATAATATACAATATTATGTTATTGACTGGTATTTGCACTCAATGTACTCGTCATGAATCAAGCGCGCTTATATTATTATGATGATTAATTATGGTTTCATATATTATATAAAATGTAGACAGTAGAAACTTTACAACAACTATGTGACAGACACCGTCACTGGAGCATTGATGTCTAGTATGTAAGTTATTATGTTTAATTTGTGAAATAATTGTCAATGTTCTGTTGTTGTTTTTACAAATAAATAAAATAAAAACACGACATTTTACGTTTTACGCCAAATAATTCACTTTCGGTCGTTGATATAATTAATTAATTGGAAGTCTTGGCCATGAGGAATCATATCAGCAATCGTATTTTCTTGTCTCTAACACGCTGAATCCATCGTTGTTTGTTCCTGCGCAGATATCCAGGCGTCTTCCCTGACAAGTAACCACCACTTTTTACTCCCTTCCGGGCACGCAGTCTCCACGCATGCCGTAAATATTAACAAACGTTAACGTCGCCAATTTCTAGCGATGTATGAACAATTCTTCGTGAACTACGCTTTGATAACTGAACTGGCCGGTCCGTAGTGTAGTGGTCAACGCTATGTAATCGAAAGGTCACGGGATCAATTATTTCAAGCGGAGCAGAAAAAAAATCGGTGATTTTCAAATAAGCTTTTTGTTGGGCTGCAAAAATTATATCGACGGTTAAAAGGTAATAGATGCCCTATTACCTTTTAACCGTAACCCATAAAATAAGCGACACAAACTAAATTGTTCAGGAGAGCAGTTTAAAGTTTCAGATTGCAGAAAAATGGACATAACTTTTTTATTTTAACAGCTCGAAAATAAAAAGAAGGGATTTATTGGCATTTCTATTGATTTGGTTTTACGTTGTTTTACGACAAAAAAGGCCAGAATCTTGTTGGTTACACCAAAACCATACTTTGAAAACGCAGTTTTATGCATGGGCATTAAAAACAAACGAGTTATCGTAGAGCTATGGGAGTGAGCGCATTAGAAAGAGCGGAAAATTATAAGTATGTAGGATAGCATTCATAACTCATTTTTATAAAAACGACGCTTATGCCCTATTTCCTTTTAATCGTTGGCATCTTGGACCGGTCCGTAGTCTGTAGTGGCAACACTTCGGACTCGTAAATGGAAGGTTGTGGATTCGGATCCCGGCGGAGCACAAAAATATACCATTTATATTTCGAATGTGCTCTTCGCTGGGTTGAAAAATTCATAAACCTTTACCAATGACCGGTCACCAAAGGTCCATCCAGCCTTACAGCAACTGGGTCTTGCTTGAGTATTGGCGCTTTGTAGCGACGACCAAGCTCGTACACCTCTGCGGCACTACAACAAGTGTCATAGACCCCTAGAGTCTTTAGAATCTAGGGAGTCTCCCGCACAGGATTTCTTAAAAAAAAAAAAAATCGTCGATATGCCTTTACCAAAGGTTCATCCAGGCTTACAGTAAGTAGGTTATGCTTGAGTATTGGCGAAAACCATGTTCGCAGAGGACGCTTGGTGTTATTGTAACAAAAATTATATTTAAATACTGTATAAGTAAAACATAGACGTTATGTCAGAAATGAATATTCAAAATAATCTTGAAGAAACTGACTAAGACCATAGAACATGTCTAAAAACTCATGTTTTGAGATTCGCGGTTAATTATAATGAATAATAAAAAATATCCTTCGTACTTTGAAAATAAAAATATCAAGCGTATTATTATATTATACTATAATAGAACATTCTGTAAAAAAAGCTTTACCGTTGCATTGCTAAGACTTACTAATCAACCGAAATCGGTCGCTAAACGATCGCTATCGTTGTCAAAACTGCGGATCCTGGTCTCGTTTCAAGGCGGGCCCTTCCATCAGCAAGTCTGGACACTTGGCACACGACCGCCTTCATCTCTCTGGTCCATTGTTTATGTACCAAATGACTGGACGTTATTGTGGACCGGTTGTTTGGTGTTTTTTTCCCCCGTGGACCAGATTCCCGGCGTGGCTAACATGAAAGCTCGGGTACGATTTCTCGGACCAAATTCTCAGACCTCTTTGTACCACTATATCAGAATAATATGGTGACTGTATATCACATATTTGCGATGACAGTGTCATAACACAAATATAAAACATATGCCAAATGCTACACTAAGCTTTTTTGGCTTTAAGATGAAAAAATCTAGAAAAACAATTCTAATGATTTTTAAGCTTTTTCAGTTTGAGGCCTTGATGTGGAAAGAGCTTTTAGGGCCTGTTGCACCAACCTCCAATCAATATTTGTTTGACAAATCAAATTCGATTGCTTAGTTCTGGTAAGGACCTCGGTTAAATATTTCTCGAAAGTGGGTAATAATATGATGGAATTTGGACAGGAAAGATGATATTCATCAGATGGTTTTCGTATAGGTATACAACAAAATTTTTGATTTGATGGGAGAAATCACACTTCATTTTGATTTTTGTCCGATTGGAGTTTGGTGCAACAGGCCTTTAGAATAATAATAACTTAGCTATATATGCTCTATTAAGTGCCAATTCTATCAAAAATATAATTAATTTAATATAAGGATTGTTTATTTGGTGATTGTTTTTTTTTGTGCGAGTCAGAACCCTCTGCGAGCTTTATCATCGATATATAGAGCACTAATTCTCAAGCAAGCCCCAGTTGCTTTAAGGCTGGGTGGACCTTTAGTGACCGGTCTTTAAAGAAGGCAGATGATATTTTCAACACAGCGAAGAGCATAATTTGAAAAATAAAATGATATTTTAGACGAAACGGTCATGTCGCAAAAGTTCTATATTTTGTTGTTGTGGCATATTCGTTGCCGATATGCGAAATATTGTTGACTTGCCTCGGGAATCAAGTTTCGCCATATAAACACATGAAGCATAACATTATGTCCCGTCTATTGTTTGTTTAAATATCATAACAACTATAATCTTAGTTGCAAGAGTATATTCACATTTAAGCTCATATTTAATGCATGTCCACAAGGAAACAAGTGTAAAGAAAATATATATATATTATTTTTTTTCTAAAACGTAGTTTTATTTTTACAATAATATTTTATACCTCGAGCACTCTTGATAATGACCTGAGTAATGAAGGTTGAAAGTGCTCGAGGTATACAATATTATTAAGAAAATAAAACTACGTTTTAGAAACAAAGAATTTTATTTTAAATAAAATGAATTTTCACTGTGTGAATACACAAACCCTACAAAATCTAAAGAAAATTAAACCTTACGTCAAATTAATACAAACTTTGCAACTCTAACACAGCATGTGTAGGTACGTTTAAACATTTTGATTGTCGGTATGTATTTAATATGAATGTGAAAATAAGATTTAAGCTTTCACGGTCAGCGATTGGCAGCGCAATGTTAATGAAAGTTAAAGAAGTCCCTGAAGAAGCATATAGCAGGTATTAGCGAAATGTCTGAAACTTCGATAGACCACAGCAACAGATCCCGGAAAGCAACTCTCCAGTGAATCTTAAATATTTATATTTCTTTGCAACTTTTGCTTACATAAAAACAACAAAAACAAGTCTCCATGCCAGGCATGTTATGGATATGAAATTTCGGGTCTGGATAATAAACCTAAGGAATAATATTATATCGGTTTTAAATACCTACGGTTACGTATATGAAATTATTTCAGAGTATACGCTAGTTTCAGTTACGTGCCTACGAATATATAGGATTTTTAAGGAATTGTAGCCCCCATTTTAACTGAAGTGTTGGTGTAAGGCCGGCCTGTAAAAATAAATAAGTTCCACTCGCCACATGCGAAACCCTTCAGGGATAGTGCGGCAACAAGTTGAACTACATGTGTAGCTTAGTTGAGTTGCGTAAATGCACACGAACAAATAACCACAACAAATTATATGACTTTAGTTCTAAATTATTCTCATTAGGTTTTACAGTCATTTAAGGAAATTATTAAAGCTTCTGTACTATCTTACAAAAACCTGACAAAACATTTTTATACTCATTTAGACTCCATCTCTATCCAAAATTATTCTTTTACATCGAAATCGGTTACTGCCATATATCGTTAGCTTTTTTATTATTTCGGATTAACGACAGATTCGGTTCCAGGTACGAAACTCCGAAAAATCCCTGATCCATACTTACCTCAATCATCTACCATCATTAAACGAAGAAACAAAAAAATATTGTTTCTGATTATCACATACCAACTATGCTCCTAATTTTATTTGTTCCCTTCATCATTATAGATTCATCTTCTTCATTTATAGATTTCTTTGTAAGGTTTTGTTCTTTTATATATTTAAATGTAATTTTTTATTCATATTCCTTGACTTATAGGTTGGTATGAGGCTGACCACCCATACTGTAAAAAATGGTTCACTTTGCCAATGTTACCCCTGTTTCAGGGAAGGTCGGCAAAAGTTGTGGGGCTTATGTTCATTTGAGGTTTGGATTTTATTTGTAAGTACACATTCAGCATTTGTAAGCGCGAACTACACTTGTTGGTTTGTGGGTTTACATCTGAGAGCTTTAAATGAATATATCCTTGCAACTTAGATTATAGATTATTATAGATCAAACCAGTCAGACTAATAACGCAATTATTCCAATGTTTTTTCCACCAAAGCTTTACTCAGCTATAACGTTACACCGAAAATGTATGGGAACTTAAACGCTCACTTGAGGACCTGTTTAAGTTTACATACATAAATTTTACTACTTGGGGATTGAGTTTAACCCGAGAACGTTCCGAAGGCCCAAAAATATTTCTTCGAATAACTCGTAAACGTGTAAGAGAGGTATGGGAAAATTATTTGTTCAATTACTGTTTTATTTCAGCACTTATTCGCGAACTTCTGCTGTAAGCTGTAACTGTATCCATCCGCCATTCCGCTAGATGTGGCTAGTGACTGTAGATGTGTCTACAATATGTTGAAAATCAAACATGAATGTAATTTATATAAATGATAAAGACGAGGGGACCCAGGATAGACCCTTGTGGTACTCCTGAAGAAACAGAGAACTGATTGGATCTGGATCCTGTTATCACTATTGCTTGGAATTTGTTTTAATGTACATTGATAAATATATATAAATGTTCATTACGGCGATTTCAAAATGTGGAATTAATCTGCTTATAACTATTATGATCAAAGGCGGCAATCTAGGAGTGTATGAGATACATACATAAATATGGTGGCAAGGTAAAATAACCTTCTGTGATTTCCAAAATTTACATGTTTAACGAAACAATCCTAGACTGCCACCTTTGGTTCTAAAGGACTCATGTATTTTTATTGTTTTCGCTATTTGTTTAAAATAAATTAAATGTCTTACTTATGTTTTTGTTCTCCTTCAAATGTTGAAAATCAATTGAAGCCAAATACCTGAAACAAAAAAAAACATTATTAATTAAAAAGTCTTGAAAATGTTCAATTTCCAAATTAATTATTATACAATAATCACAACCAGAATAATTAATTGGTCGCAGCATATCCAATTAAACGTACATACATATATGACTTTGAGTCCTTTAGTCACATACCAAACGAGCATCCAATAGAGACACATGTTCGTTTAAGGTGGCTATTAATCATTTAACCTTGAAATTGATGCATGCTTTTTTTAGTAAAAAGCAAAGGAAAACTATTTATTCTGAGACGCATTTGCCACATACATTTAATTTGATAAAGTACTACGACAACTTTAATATAATACATTTAAAATAAAGGGTAAGCGCCCTTGGAGTGACTACATCACGATACGGCGTCTCTAAAGAAATCATCAAGTCAGCATCATCACTTATTGGCGTTAATGTACTGATAAATATTTTACGTAAAAAAGAACTGAATCGACCAAAAGATAAAACGTTGATTTCAAGCAATTATGGTATGCAAGAAACAATTAATTTTTGCATAAGACTGTGGGAAAATATAATCAATTGTTCAAGAAATAAAGACATTATTTTGACAGGCAAGACTGTTAAAAATTATTGTTTAATGAAAGAACAGAAAGTGTGTCATTTTCACAATTCTATCTAGGTACTCTCGTCGGTGTTATGGCCGAGGAAGCCAAGCGGGCTGATCTTTCTAGCGTATTTAGAATAGAATAACGTTGGTTCGATCTCCGCCTGGGTCATTTGACCATAACTTTGACCCTGGTTCAACAGATATTATTGGGTAATTATCAATTAATACATGTTTCTGGCCAGGCAGAATAGGTTGGTGAATTGCATTTCTCTTCACAAATCTATTTTTTTTTTTAAATATATATAAATAATTAAAATAACTCAATAGCAATGCAACTGAGCAGCAAATATAGTGCAACTTTCTAACGTGTTGCGTTGGGGTCGCATGTGGCGAGTGGAACCTACATATGTATTTGTATTACACAGGTCAGGGGGCCGGCCTTAGGCTAACAACTTCACTTCACGATTGTTTCGATATTCCCCAAGGGTATCAGAAATGATTTCCGTTTCGTTGTTAAACTCAAATCGAATTACCAGCAAGGTTTGTTTAGCCATAAAAAAAAATGCGAACCAGATTCGTCGGTAGCTGGGAAACCCCCACTTCATCTGAACTGGTAGGCGTTAGGCCCCTTAAGTGTGAAAATAAAGAGAATATACACGATACAAAGAAAGAAAAAAAACTCCATAAGGCAACAAAAATGTTTACGCAGAAAGATCCCTTCAGATCTCCTTAAATAAATACCACATTCGCTTCAATGCAAGAAGAAAAAAATAAACAAGATAACAAGTCTCGTAATATTTGTTTAAATAAAGTATCATCTTACCTTTAAGTGTGCAAAAAAAATCACAAAAATTGCAAGCATTTGTTGAAATTTACAATTATTGCCTTTTCGGGTGCATTATAAATATGCAGCTTAGTGCCACACACCGCAGCTTAGTCAAATTATCATAAAATCTACTTTATTTATTACTCGCCCACTAAATCACTTGCACAGTGTGAACTGTGGCAGCGCAACTGAAATTAATTTTAAAACAATTTATGGGCTGCAGCTTTTTAATGGGCATGATTCAATTTTGGACGCACCTTCGTTGTAAATCTAAAATAATCTCAGTACAAAAAAGTGTAAATGACATGATTATTCTTTCAGTTATTGCTGCTCGTGATCGGAGATTGTAGGTACTTGGTGACCTTATTATTATTCATCAATTCCGATCCCGCTGATAGCTCAATTGAGAAAATGTTCGCATTCCATGCCGATGGCTAGGGTTTGATTCCCACTAAGGGTGTCAGACATGATTTCCCGTTTCAGTGTTTACTTCAATCCCAAAATAAAATACTCATCCTTCACAAGAAATGAGAATCAGCCTGGAAAACCCTCAATTCAACGGAAGTGGTTGGCGTAAGGCCGACCCGCTTACCTGTAAAATAAAAAGGTTCAAAACACCACGACATATGGGACCGATTCGAAGACAACGAGATAAGAAGTTGTTGCGTATATGCAGCTTAGTTAACTAATTCTTCCGATTCTATTTTTTGAGTGCTTTTTACTGTCTTCACTTGATCGGTCCCTCGTTTGCAGATCTTTCTCTTCCTCTATTTCTCTCAAAACGACCGATCAGTTTAGATGATGCACTACATATGCAGCTAAGTTAATTCATTCTTCCCGATTCTAACTTTTGAGTGCTTGCTGCTGTTTTTACCTGGTCGGTCCCTCGTTTGCATATCTTCCTCTTCCTCTTCTCCTCTCTAAACCACTGATCACTTAAGATGATGCACCATATATGTAGCTTAGTTAATTAACTGTTTCCTTCTGTCTTCACCTGGTCGGTCCTTCGTTTGCAGATCTTCCTCTTCCTCTTTTTCTCTCCAAACAAAATGCACTATGTGTGCAGCTTAGTTGCGTTGCGTCCTCGAGTCCCGCCCGCCTGCCCGACAATAGCAAATAAATCTCTGGTCGCCGCCAATAAGAGTAAGCAAGCATCAGTGTTTGCCGATAGCATACCAACAAAATGGCGGGTTTAATCGTCTCCCGGGCCCCGCGGTGTGTTTATTTTATCACTGGCGGGGCCCCATGCGGGGTGGGTCCCAAAATGCACTCAGACAGTGATCGGTAAGCTGGTGTTCGCGAGAAAGTTGTGGCTTTTGATCCAACCGAGTACGGCTCGTAATCAAATACCGGTCATCAAAGTTCCATCCAGCCTAACAGAAACTGAGTCTTGCTGGTGTGATAGGCTCTTTCTATGGTAACAATTAACAACAATAATAACAAAAATAAATAATAATTCTTACAGCAATAATAAATTAAGTTGGCAGATATCTCTTGAGGTGTAATTCACACAGAAACAGCGCTCACCAAAGAAATCATCCTTAATTTTTATATGTGTGATTAAGCCAGAACAACTGAAGTCAGCACTAAAATAATTGACATACAAAATGTTGTGATGTCACGCAGCTGGGTTGCTAGGGAGAAACCTAATTAATATTTTGTTATTGCTTACTAAAGATTTTAATCTATTAAAAATTGAAAAAAATGGAGTATTAAAAAACAACTGTCAAAATATGCGTTGATTTTTTTCTCGCGAATCTGCATTATTTTGGCCATCACTGCCTCGCATGGGCCCGCGCAATTACGTCGGTCCTGCTAATCCCGGGGAGACGCTTTACGATAAGTGCCGACGCGGGGGCCCCTTGATCTGCGCCTATGGGGCCCAGCAACGGAGCCCCGAACCCGGCTTTACTTCACCTGCAAAGGTCCAGCATGTCTATAGCAAAGATCCTTTAAAAAAAATCTACGTGAATTTTTTTTACATGTTATCATTTGAAGGTCAGAATGTAAATACAAGCCTCTGCTTTGGCATGAAAACAACTGGCAAGGCAAAATAGATTGGTGAATTGAATTCCTCTTCAAATGAAAACAAGTAAAAAACTCCTGGGTAAAAATGTTGTAATTCCAATCCCAATGGTAACCTACACTCGCGATTAGGTACACGATAAAAGTTAAACATTGTAATGTATGGAAATTAGCCCATCCGTAATGTTCCTATTAAATGGGTGCCTCCTTGCCTACGACGCAAACGTATCGTCGAGAATAAAGTAAGTTCTCCAAGCCGTCAACTATCCGAAAAGTGCAATTACTTTTATTTTATAAATAGATCTTTCATATTTTCTTTCAAATGTGTGCGCTGGAAATGAAGCATTTGTGAAACATGACAGGCAATACTCTGAAAGAATGAATCTGTTAAGAATGAATGAGAGGATGTGAAAAAGTTGAAAGAGGATGTGAAAGTTAAGGAACAAAGAATGTGACGAGATGGTTTGGGCATGTGGAAAAAATGAATGAGGATAGACTAAGTATGTATACAGAGGAAGTGTGAAAGGAAAAAGAGGTAAAGGACGAGAGTTACAAGTACAGTTAAAGTTACAGATTAGATTAAGGAGATTGTGAAAGAATGGGATATACAAAGTGAATGTAAAAGATGAAAATGTGATGTAGGTATATGAATGAATTGAAAGAGGTATGTGAGGATAGCAAGAAATAAAGGCAGCTCTACAGAGGCACTGGCCACCCCTAGCGGAATGGCGACAGAGTTACAGTTACAGTTTCTTGAGCGTCCTTGATGTATATTTAGTGATTGGCCGACCTGACGCACCGGCCACCTGAAGCCTGGGTTAAATATTTAATCTAAATGCAATAAAGTAAATATAAACAATACTGGCCGATCATCTGCGGCCGGGTCTGCATTACCTATTCAGCAGTACCATCTGTAGACCTGGGGCTCTCTAGACCGCCTACATATTGTATGAGGAGGCCTTGGTCCACATGTGAACCATACAACACGCATACTAGTACGGCTAGTAACAGTCTATCTCACAGTAATGTGCCAACATTCAAGATGAGTGATAGGACTCATAATATGCAAACTAAGGCCCGGTGTTTTCAAGTTTAGTACCTAAAGTTAAATAAAATACATATTCAGAAAGTATAAAAAAATTAAAAACAAACTGAGATATTCTTAGATATTTTAGTCGTCAGTTGAGCCCACGCTTTGACGAACTAATGATGCCTGGGCTGAAAGTCTCATCACCACGGTCATTCTTAACTACCGAATTTTGTTAATATTTGTATGAAGACTAATCAGCTGTTCACTTGCGGCCATCTTGGATTGACAGGTCTTCATATAAATGCATCCTTAGTTTGTCAAAGCGTGGGCTCAACGGACGACTAACATATCTAAGAATAGCAGCGACAGAGTTTTATTTCACCTCAAGTACATTAAACTTGCTTACGTCATTTCAAGACAGGTTAGGAATAAAACTCTGTAAATTTAAAAAATGGCCAAAATAATCCCAACTAATCCAATCTAATCTAAGTTGCAAAGATATGTAAACATTAGGGATTCACATTATATGCATTTTCACAAGCAAACACGTATAAGTTTTCGCTTGTACATGCCGCATGTGAACCTACAACATAAAAACCCAAATCACAAATGTACATACATACACCCTGCAACTCTTGCCAACCTTCCCTGAAACAGGGGTGGCATTGGCAAAGTGAACCATTTTCAACAGCATGGGTGGTCACTGGTCAACCACATACCAACCGTAGCGTTATTAAATCAATTATTCAAGAAAATCTAGTAAAAGCTTTCACTGTTTAATTACACAAGTTTTGATTAGGTACTTAGTATTTTTGTGGTACTAATTTTGAAGTAAAACGCTCACGAGAAGCGCTATTCCAACATGCAATCATTTTTTGGTTGATTTTACAGTAATTTTATGTACTTGGGGTGCTGGTTGATGGATCGCAAACCGAATTGTTGCAATATTGGTGTGATTTGATTAACACTTCTTCCTCCTGGATTATCACTATATGAGTCCCTACATCTCCCCGCACCATCTTCTACTAAACGTGATCGGAGTGCCAGATTTATAGACTGAATACCCTCTAATGTAACCTCTTCCACAGACATACAATCGACATTCAACATGCTTGCAAATTGTTAACTTTACCATTCATCACCATTGGTAAACAGAGCCTTGGCTAAGTTGTCTCCATTTCTTCCTACTTCTGCAAACAGCTTTCGATTCATTCATATCCATCACCGTTTTCATACATTTCCTTATTTTACATTCAATGTGTAAAAACCATTATTTCACAATTGCACATCGAGTCATGCTCTTCTCGATCTTCCTTTTCCCCTCTCACATTCCTCTGTATCGCATAAAATAATTTGTACCTTTACTTTCACATACTCTTACAACTTGCATTTCCCTTTTACACATGTATTCTTAACTATATCTCTAAAAGTCTTCCTGTTATACTCCTCAAGTGTTTCATCTCCAACGTACATAACTACATACCATAGTTTTTTCGCTTCATTCGTAGACCATACTTCACTTGCATGCATAAATGTTAATAGAAATATGCCATTGAAATATTCAGACACTCTCAAATCCATCGTCAGCCATTTGTTTCTTGCCAATCTTCCTATTGCACCTAGTCCGGTCGACATCTCAGTTGGTAGAATGCTCGCATCCCATACCGGGAGCTCGAGTTCAATTTCCACCGTGGTTGTCATACATTATTTCCCATTTCGGTGTTAACAGCACCTAGGTTTATTCAGGTTTTACATGGAATAAGTACCAGCCCCATCGGAAGCTAGGTAGCCCCCACTTGGTTGGCCCCCTTAACTGTAAATAAAATAGGTTCCACTCGCCGCATACGACCGACCCTTTCGGGCACGCAAAACGCAACTAAGCTACACATATAGTGTAATTTCTTGCCGCGTTATCCCCGAAGGGATCGCATGTTTTATTTTTTTATTATTTTTTTATTTTTATTCTTGAAATAGTACATACATACATTTTAACAAATATATATGTTCTAATCATGTGACGAGTTGAACCTATTTATTTTTACAGGTAAGGGGGCGCTCCCGAGGGGGCTGGTACTCATTTCTTGTGAAGGCTGAGTAAACCTTGCCGGTATTTTATTTTGGAGTTTGAAATAAACACCGAAACGGGAAATCAGGGGTTCGAACTTGAGCTCACGGCATAGAATGCAAGCACTCTACCAACTGAGCTATCGACCGGACGGGGACAAAGCGACAATATGTGTGGTTTGGTTTCGTTGCACCTACCGATTGCACCTTTCGATTGTTTCCAAATGGTATAATTACAAATTTTAAGCGTTAGTTAATGAATTGAGGCTCAATTTACTTGAAGATGACATGACAAAATGCCACACAAAATTGTGGAATGTTTAGAAATCGTCTGCAGAGCTTCCAGGGTCCAATATGTAATGATGTCCATTCACAGGCCGGTGAGTTGGAGGGCAATAAAGGCGTAGAGGTCCTTCCTCTCACAATGCGGCACGGACCTCATAAACTATTGACGGAGAGTCAATAAGTGCGGACACGGTGGATGTATAAATGCCATCTGCGAATTGCCTACTCAGATCACTCCGCGTTATTGAAAAAAGAGACGAAAGAAAGTGAAAAGTGTTTGTTGGTTATTTTTGTAAATGTAAAAAAGGATTTTGTGTAGGAAGGATGAAGGTGGTATACATACTACAAGCAATGGGTTTATTAGGAATTCTAAAATGAGAAGCAATTGAAATGTATAGAATCCAAAGCGAAAAAGTAGGATGTTTTTTCAAAAGGACTTAAAAAATTCATGACAAAAAAATTCAGGAAGAAAATAATTATCTTGTATTTCCGTATATTTACGATTGAATGAGGTCAGCACCTTTTTAAATGTTAAAATTTGTGACGTTACATGGCCGGGGGGTAAAGGCATACTATCAATTTGTAATTGGCTACTAAGGACCCTTGTTTGCCCGCCGAGAACAATTAATATTTTGAAAATTCGTGAAAAAAAATGGTAAGAAATTATGTGCATATCTCAAGACCCATCCACTTATTATAGTTTTTCCAGCCTTACTAAGAAAAAAACTAAGTCTACGTCGATATCTTCAAGGTAAAACTGAGTAAGTGACATGAAGCTAACATGGGTTTCTCAGATAAGTCAAGGAAACTTTTGCGATTGTAAAGATATTATTTTAATGCTAAATCGCTTAAAATGATCACAAAATAACAGTAATTTTGTCTTCCTTTTATGCGTGTGAAATATCAGACGATATATGTATGTAGTAAGCTCCACGTTTCATATTCCGTTTTTTTTTTCGGTGAAATGTGAATCACCCAATGTTCACGGGTGGCTGGTCCAAATGATATGGCCTGCACTCTGAGTATAAAACATAACGTAATTCTCACCTCGATTGCGTAAATATAAAAATGCATGGAATTAAGGACGGCACTCCTTGAGAGTGATTTAGTTTTCATGCATTTTTCCGATTCACACGCAATCGAGGTGAGTTTACGCAATGCTTTATACTAGGGGCACAGGACTGCAAGGTATGGTGATTAGACTAAATGTGTACTCATTGTCTCGCGCGCATCCTGTCTGCGCATAAAATGGCGAAAAAAATACAACAGAAAAAAACACGTATGGGTAACATAAAAATAATGCATGTAGTATAGCGTCACCTGCTGTCAATTCAGGCTTAAAAAGAAATATGTCTGGCGTCACAGCAAGTAGGCGAGTCGTCTATTTGAATGTTCAAGTACTTGCGAAAGTCCTGTAGGTAGAGTGCTTGCATTCCATGCCGAGAGCTCGGGGGTCGAATTCCACGCGATTCCCTTTTTTGGCGTTTATTCAACCCCAAAATAAAATACCGGCAAAGCTAACTCAGTTTCACAAGGCATGAGTACCAGCCCCTCGGACGAAACCTCAACTTTAACTAAAGTGATTGGCGAAAGGCTGGGTCTCTTACCAGTATAAATAAATAGGTTCCACTCACCACATGCAACCCCTTCGGGAGGAACGCATCAAAGAGTAAAACATTATGTGTAGCTTAGTTGCGTTTTTTTTGCTTGAAATGAATAAATTATGTACAAGGAGAATAATAAGTTGGTAGAAGGCTGACCACCCATACTGTAAAAAAATATTCACTTTGACACAGTCATTCCTGTTTCAGAGAACGTCAGCAAGATTTTCAAATATTGTGCTAATTTAAGATATGGACTTGTGAACATGCAGCATTTGAAAGAGCGAATTTATATGCGCCTGCTTGTGGGCAAACATTTTATATAAATCTTAATGTTTACTTATATTTGCAACTTAGATTATAGATAGATTCATGAAACGGGATATGCAAAGCAAATATAAAAGAAGAAAATGTATAAACAAGGCGGTGGATATGAATTAATTTAAAAATCTATGTAAGGATAGGAATAAATGAAGGCAGATCTACAGAAGCTTTGGCCACCCCTAGCGGAATGGCAACAGAGTTGCAGTTACAGTTATTCACTATACGAATGCATATAAGTTATTTGACAGCCTCGGTGCACTGGGGATTCAGTTGCTTTTATAAAACTAAGCCACGAATAGTTTGTTTTCAAGTAGGTACAAAGTACGGTCCTGAAGGAATACAGGTCTTTTGTTTTGGTGGAGTCTAGTTGAAATAAATGTGGTTGGGTAAAAGTTCTGACCTCCCACCTGTAGTTTGAAGAAACTGAAAGATATTTAGAATATTCCAGTACATGCTTCAGTACTCCAGTTGCAAAACTAACGTCAGCTTTTGAATAACTGATCCAAAAATATATCATAGTGGTCTAACTGAGAAAAATAGGAAAATGTTATAAATATTCCCCTCACCACATGCAAGAGCTTAGTCTCTTTTTGGTGAAGTACCTACAGGATAACAACAATTTAATCAACAATGAAATAAATTTAAGGGTAAAAAACGTATTTAAGATTTTTTTTTTTTTTTCAACAAAGAACAATAAACTTGTCGGGAGTATGTCTCGCTTTGTTTTATGTCTCCCTCACACTTAACTTTCAATGCATCCGTCCTGTTTCCTCGCGATATTGAAATAGTAACCGGGCTATATATGTCCGGTCGATAGTTCAGTTGGTAGAGTGCTTGCATTCTACCCCGTGAGCTCGGGTTCGAATCCCACCGAGGAGGGTGTCAGAAATGATTTCCTATTTCGGTGTTTATTTCAAACCCCATAATAAAATAGCGGCAAGGTTTACTCAGCCTTCACAAGAAATGAGTACCAGCCCCCTCGGGAACTGGGAAACACCCACTTCAACTGAAGTGGTTGGCGTAAGGCCGGCAACCTTACCTGAACAAATAAATAGATTCAATTCGCCACATGCGATCCCTTCGGGGATAGCACGGCAAGAAGTTACACTATATGTGTAGTTTAGTTGCGTTACGTTTGCGTTGCGTTGCTATGAAAATTATGAATACTTCAAAGAGTCGATAAGTGGTCTTTCATTGATAGATGGTTTTGCCAATTTAACTAAGTACTTGAAATGTTTTGACTAATTCATCACAGCGGAGAAATTAGGATATTTTGACCTCTGTGAAAATCATCAATATCTACTGTCAACATATAGGCCTTATTGCACCAGCATGTGAGAAGGTAACACGGGTAGGCGAGTTCAAAATCATTACTTTCAAGCAAAATGTTTGAAACATGGATCATTTGGTTGTTTTTCTGATTTTTTAATGGGAGGACTTTGCTCGCATCCAATATGTGGCAAGAACGAATTATAATGACTTTATGGTTTCTAACACAGATTGTTGTAACAACCAAGGTTTATAAAACCTTTAGACTAAGTTGCAAAGGACTATAATTGATGTCCGTTTTTTATCCACAATTCTTGCATTATGTCCTCTTTTTTTATATTTTGTAGGGTGGATTTATTAACATCCTTTCCTCTTTTATTGTTTATATTAGTTACACAGAAAAAGTAAAATATTAACTGACATCCTTTAACGGAGATAGAAGATGGTACCCTAGCTTAAAACGCAAGCGTTCTAACTGTTGACTAACAAATATATATAAAAACAATGTGTTTTTTTTAAATATGACGCAATCTTCACTATATTTTTAGTTGCTCCAAGTATAAAGCATTGTAAAAATTCCCATCGATCGCACGTGCAGAAAAAAAATGTACTTCCGATTCAAAAGCACTCCTAGTGAGTGATTTAGTTTTATTTTTTTAATCACACGAGCGTAATGTTGAATACTGCACATACTGAATTCTAGAGGCGAATCATTATGTTTTTAACTTTTTCTTGCCTACCTTCATTCGCCTTACTTACTGGAAATATTAAGACAAGGACTGTTAACATGATAGTTGGTGTTGCTAGACCCATGGTAACTTTGACCCTCTGTCCGCGTTCTTTCGTGAATTCCTGGGAAGTTTCGGGTCAGCGGTTGCTTTCCATATTTATACCCGCAACGCAAACATACCAGCAGAGCCTGACGCTGTCAAGACCTGGTGGGTCCAAGAATCTGCGAGCTTCTCTGAAGGAAGGGTATTGTTAGCAGAATGCTGTAATAGAGCTACATACATACTTTACATGGGGCTATGTACATTTATAATAATAATAATATTAGGATGATTTATTTGATGAGCGCTGTTTTTGTGTGTATCACACCTCAAGAGCCCTCTGCGAACTTGGTCGTCGCTGTAGAAAGCGCTAATTCTCAAGCAACACTCAGTTGCTGTAAGGCTGGATGGACCTTAAAGTGAACGGTCGGATTATGCTGCTAAGCTATCTTTAATTTAAGTTGCAGGAATTTATTGACTTTTCAATTTCGTATCCCTGATGACGGTATGAGGAACGAATGTCATCTTAATTGTGGAAATAAACGGTGTTGGAAAAAATAAAAAATATTTTTATTCAAGTTATTTGTAAATATTCAATTTGCTAGTAGGTACAAACTCACAAGTCGACACGTTTAATTTTTTGCTTACATATGCTGCACGTTTACTTGTATTTGTACTCTAGCCGCCCTTCCTATAAGGGTGGCCTGTATCTCGACATATTCACTTTGTTATGTTCTTGCAAACTTCTTTCAGCTCCCGGGTATTCATAAAACTCTTTCCATGCCTGCTCTTCTCTTTCCTCATTCCGCATGTTTCAGTAATTTGCAATCTCGCTTATTTTATCAATCCAAATTTTCCTCGGTCTTCTCCTTCCAGGATTACCTTTGAAATTGACATCAACACAAACCATCTCATACTGCTTTAAGAACACATCAATCTTCAAGCAATTATACTTAGAAAATTAATAAATATTATCACGTACGTTAAGAGTGTATTTAATAAACAATAATATAGAAAAGAACTGATCCATGAGGGAGGGGAATACTGAAATACTCCTATTCACAGACCATTCTTTGTATTATATTATTCTTTTCTGGAGAAAAACTTCCCTCATTGCTATTCAGAGAGCGTGCTAAGGAAAATGAGTAACGCTTACTAATGCTTACGATATAGCATATACATACTTAATCTTGATTCCAGGAGGTGCTAAGGGTGTGCCATAATTGTGCAAAGATAGTGATAGGAATGGTAAGAAGGGAGCTAAGTATGTGTCAAAAAAGTGGAGTAAAATTTGACAAGAAGTGTACCGGAGGTGTAACTAAATTGTGCAAATTTTGTGTTAAAATCGAATCAGGTGCGTAGGAAGAATGTGCCAGAGTTGTGACAAGAAAGTCGTAAGAAAGGAGATAAGCAAACGCCAAAAGCGTGTCACAAACTGCGAAAAATTTCACAAAAAGTGTACCGGGAGTGTGAAAAAAGTGTGCCAAAATTGTGTCGAAAATTAAAAATAAGAGTGAGAGAAAATTGTGCCTAGAGAATGTAAGATGCGTGTGCAGTGTTTTAAAAAGATATATGAAAAAAAGGTGTTAAATAAGTGTCAAGATGTCGCCAAAAGAGTAAAAAAAGAGTGCAAAACTTGTGCTAGAAGTGTGCCACGATTGTGCAAGAAAAAATGCCGAGTGGGAGATATAACTCATAACACAATATAACAAGATTTGTTATTATAAGGGATGCCGCCAAGGGCACACACATCAAGATATAATCTCAAGGGACGTTAATTGAAAAGGGTTAAATAAATATGGCTGATATTAAAACATAAAAATAACCCTCACAGAAAGATTTCTCTTCGTATTTGAGAATAAAAGGAAAGTGCAGGAACACTCGGCCTCTTCTATCGGTATCATCTCGGAGCTTGGTCTGATGAAATATCCTCACTTATTCCTCCTCCCATCGTCACAACAAGGGCAACTCGAAGACGACTCTAAATCACCTCTTTGCAGTCGATGTCAAAACAATGAGGTGTTTTCATATGGCTCATTTGTTCCTTTGTCAATAGTGTCCGACCGAAAGTGTACTTTCACTTTCGGCCGAAAGCCGTAGCCGAATTTCGGCAAAATTCTACTTTCGGCAGAAAGCCGAAAGCCGAAGCCGAAAGCCGAAACTGAAAGCCGTAGCCGAAAGTATGTATATTATTTAAGTGCCTAGTTAGTTATGCATTATTTAGTTAGAAGGATATGCAAGTAACAATAAAAGGTGTTTTTCTACTCCCATTTGGTAATTTACTAATTACAAAACGGCTAACGCAATCACAATGCCATACATTTCTACACCCGTTGCATAATGTTACATTATGCAACCGGTAACCGTGTTAAAATGAACATGTGCGCATGCGCATTGTCAGAATTGGAACCATTTTTTAATTTAAAATGTCAACCTTGTATGGGGGTATGAAGACCTGTCAATCCAAGATGGCCGCAAGCGATCAGCTGATTAGGCTTCATACAATATTAGTGATATTCGGTAGGTAGGAATTACCGTGGTGATGAGACTTTCAGCCCTGTTCAGATGAAAATAAATAAGTATATTTTATGTGTAGAGTCAAATAAAAATTGTTAATAGTGCTAAAATTTATCGAATTTATTTATCGGATTGCTCCAAATAAAGCTTTCCTTTTTTCAATGGAAAATAAAAGGCTTGAAAGGAAAACAATACAAAAAATTTCACCGCAAAAAATAAACAAACTCAAAAAGTTACTTGGTTAATAGGTGAGTATGAGGTTGATCACCTATGCTGTACAAATTTGGTTCACCTGCCAATACAACTGCAGGGCATATGTTTATTTGAGTTTTGGGTTTGAATGTTTAAGCTTATATGCAGGATGTAAAAGCGCGACCTTATACATATGTGTCGGCTTGTGGGCATGAATTCAATATGAAACCTAAATATAATTTATTTTTACAACTTAGGTTAGATTAGATAATCGAAGGGAATGATAAATCACACGATTTGACTAAGGTAAGGTTTTAATTACTTCAAATGGACGAGTACATTATAATGACTATTATTCACTATTTTGTTAATTCTCTCATGGTCGTAGAAAAAGTATTGTATGCCACTGCACGTAATTAGTCTTTGTAACACTCGTGCTTTCTATTGTGCCATTCAGCTGCTCCTCATGGCACAAACTAGCACTCGTGTTAAAAAGACTGTCATTACTTGGCAGTGGCATAAATAACTATTACAATTCTGGGAACTTTTTTATTTAATGCAAAACTATATGCATTTTTTTTTTAAATTACTAATAGGTACAATTATTAATAATTAAAAATCAAACAAATTAAAAAACTTAAAAAACTTTTCATGTTTCTTTCATCGCCTAATTAAGTTAAACAAATGCAACAAAAATACTTTATATAAGAAATTAAATGAAATGAAAATAAAACAATTATAAAAAACGGTAATAAAAAAACTTTTCATGTTTAAGTCAACGCCCAATTAGTTATACAGGGCGTAAACGACCGTCAAGTCAGTCAATCTTCTTATTTTAAACTACATATGTTCTCCATATGTTGTGTATGTGTAGTACACGAATATGAAAGAATTTTTCAATTTATTTAAGATTTTTAAACTTTTATTCGTCTAAAGGCCGCCAATCGCGTCGCGGCGTTCGCGTCGCGTTGCGTGCGCGCGGGTGGTCGGTTTGTCTGCCTAACTTTCGGTTGGGCCGAAAGTGACCACTACTTTCGGCCGAAACCGTAAGTTTGCCGAATGTGGCAAATATTGGCCGAAAGGCCGAAAGCCGAAAGCCGAAACCGAATATTCGGTCGGACACTATTTGTCAAACTGCCCGTTTATGGAATGATTTATTAGCATCTGTGTTCAAATTGTATAAAAATTGTAACATCTGACGGCGACATCACCTGTTCACGCGCGGCAATTTTTTATCGCTCTATCTATAATCTAACTTACATAGACATATTGACATTTAAGTCTCATATTTAATGCATACCCACAAGCAGACACATCTAAGTTCGCGTTTACACATCCTGAATGGAAACATACAAAAAAAACGAACCTTAAATTAATATAAAATTTGCAAATCCTGTCTCCTTGAAACAGGGGTGGCATTGACAAAAGTGAACCAACTTTTTTTCTATTATAAAGTTGACTGTTTTTAGGCTTTCACGGCCAAAAAAAAAAAAAAAAAAAGGAACCAGAAAATCAAGCATAAAGTTGACTTCTCATAAAGGTCTAAACAAAAGAAAAATGATAAGAAACAATTTCAAAAATTAACTTAGACCGGTCCGTAGTCCAGTGGCAACACTTCGAACTCGTAAATGGAAGGTTGTGGGCTCGAATCCCAGCGGAGCACAAAAAATATACCATTTATATTTTCAATTATGCTCTTGGCTGTGTTGAAAAAATAATATTTCTTTATTATAGACCTAAAGGTCCATCCAGTCTTACAGCAACTGGGTCTTGCTTGAGTATTGGCACATTGTAGCGACGACCAAGCTCGTAAACAACACATCTGCGGCACTACAACAAATGTCATAGACCCCTAGAGTTTCTGAAATCTAGGGAATCTCTCGCACAGCATTTCTTAAAAAAAAAAACTATAAAAGCCCATGCGCATGTATCTATGTAGTATGTGTTTCAAGCGCTCGTCGCCCTCTGGGGGATTCCCCGAAATCGAATGATGTAGAAAGTGTCAGAGGGATCGCCCTGGAGAAAGATTGAGTCTTCCTGAGCGACGCCCGCCTTTTCAGGCGCCCCTCGCGACAGGTGAAGACGCGGGGCCTACATGTCAAAAGAAAAGGGGGTTCTACATACACGCAGAAGGGATATGCGGAAGGTTAGGGCACAACGACGAACTGACGATTTCTAATCAAATCTAATCTGAGATATAAAGATAGGGTTTTTAAAATTAGAATTATGTCTCATGTTTTAGTTTTGATGTCCATACCTATTATTATTTGTTGATTTAAACAATGTAATTTGTTGTGTATGTTCCTTGACTTTTAGGTTGGTATGCGGCAGACAACCCATGCTGTAGAAAATTGATTACTTTACCAATGTCAGCCATGGGAAGGTCGGCAAGAGTTGCAGGGTGTATGTTCATTTGATAGTTGTTTTTTATATTGTAAGTCCACGTGCGGCATGTTTAAGCGCGAACTTATACGTGTTTGCTTGTGAAAATAAATATAATGTGAATCCCCAATGTTACATATATTTGCAACTTAGATTAAATTAGTTAGACATACAGAAAAGATTAACTGTTCTAGCGATTAATTATTGCATGACTTAAATAAAAGTAGAAACAGTTAAAACTCATACTGTATCTCTATATTGTGCCTTGTAAAATTTTATTGAAAGAGCGGTTTTTTATCGTATATACCTTCCTTAAGATGTACACTTCCATTGTTCGGCCAGTTGTGTTGTACGGATGCGAAGCATGGAGACTGACTCAGAAACAAGAGAAATCTCTTCAGGTCTATGAGAACAAAATGCTTCGTCGCATTCTTGGACCTGTATTTGAAGATGACAGGTGGCGTATCCGGACCAACGCGGAGCTGATGTCCGCGTTTCAAGACCCAAACATAGTGTCGGTAAGTAAATCAAGAAGACTCCAGTGGGCCGGGCATGTAGCACGTGCAGAGGACTCCAGGATCAATAGAACTGTCTTGGATGGTGCCCCCTCAGGTGTTAGCCCACTCGTACGTCCCAGGATGCGGTGGGCAGACAAAGTTGAAGTTTTGGGAGTGAGGGGACCATGGAGGGAAGCAGCACAAGACAGAGAGTCCTGGAGGATTGTGGTGCGGGAGGCCCTGAGCCTTCAAGGCTTATGATTCGAAGAAAGTAAAAAGTAAAGTAAGTATACCTACCTTACTTTGTGGATGCCCCTCGTGTAAGGGTATTAAATGGTGACGGCAGACGCGTAAGGCTTCCCTTCCATATGTGGTGTAGAAATGAGCACTTTAAAAGTGCTTACTCGTAAAGCGCTGGATATATAAACTGTGGCGCTCTGTTAAGTCTTGCTTTTATAATAGAAGAAGACTTAAGTGAGGGAATGGTGAAGATGAAAGTGGAACGTAAATGCTACAAAATAATCAGCATCGATGGAACGAAAAAATGAGGGTCGGTTTTGACCTCCTTGATCAACTGCAGCCATCGCTGCTTGTCTCAAGCCTTTCTCGTACAGTTCTATATTTCTACCGCGAGACAGTCTGCCACCTTAATCTGAGTCCTGCGTCGATAGCTCAGTTGGTAGACTGCTTGCATTCCATGCCGTGAGCTCGCATTCGAATCCCACCGAGGGTGCCAGAAATGATTTCCCGTTTCGGTGTTTATTTCAAACCCCAAAATAAAATGAGGACATAAATAAAATCACAGGAAATGAGTACCAGCCCTCTCGGGAGCTCGGAAACCTTCAAAAACCTTCAAAAAACTTCAACTGAAGTGGTTGGCGTAAGGCCGGCCCCCTTACCTGTAAAAATCAATAGGTTCAACTCGACACATGCGACCCCTTCGGGGATAACGCGGCAAGGATTAACGCTATATGTGTAGCTTAGTTGCGTCTGCGTTTTTTTTTTTGCGTAAGTTTAAGTGATTAAATTGTTCTTTCTTGTGGACCTAAAATAAGCTAAAATATTTTGCGTTTTTTTAAATCTTTTCGTTGAAAAAATTGAGATAGTGTACCTACACGGTGTTTTTTGTCAATTAAAAAAAAAATATTTCCTATTTCTTTATAGAAAATATTTTTGCGCGTAATATTGCAGAAGATTATATTATTTTTGTTGGTTTTTTCGTTTCCGAGAAGATCACAATTATTTTTTCCTTCTTTCATATGGCAACCCATAGACGAAAGCAAGAGTGTTGCCTTATCTAATTTTATAAGCAACAATTTAAGCAACGACCATACTGTAAATTTAAAGAAAATCGATAGCGACGTTCTTGAGAAAAGTGAATATGAATCTAAAATGTACTACATCTTTGCAACTGATATTATAATATTTTATCTATAGAATTAGAGTGTCCCTTATTTTTCAACTTGATTATTTTTTAACGCATAGGGGCTATTTTTTTGCGTATTGCTATAAAACACTTCCTCAGAAAATTTCAGATCATTTGGAGCACAGTAACCCGTGCCGACTTGTATCGGAACATGTTCATACAATTTATGCTACAGTACAAGCGCGCGGGTGGCACGTTCTCACTTTGTTTTTAGTCAAATGCAATAAATCGTGTTATCAACATGGTTTATTTAATTTGAATCATATTTCAGCTTAATAACGAAGTGCTAAAAAAATAATATTCTAAGTTAAAGAGGCACAACACCAAATAACAGGTGACAAATTACCATCAAATCGTCAAACGAAGGAAGAAAGGTCACGGCAACGCGAAATTGAGGGAAATAAAAGAAAACTTACTGCATGTACTTCACTATATGTTTTCTTACAGAGGATAGAAGCCAGCTGAACATTAAAGACCATCAGGCATCCGTTAAAGTGCTAGGTCTCAGCAAAGACAAATATACAATTAATAAATCTTTCATTCAAATGGTTCTATCTGAAATGTGGATGGAATGGCAGAAGCAGCTGCCTGGACATCCCTGCAAGAAAGCATGGATGTCCAGGCATTGCTTTTTGGAGACTGGGTATTCAAGGCGGTCACTTCAATCATTTGGAATGCTATTCCCGCCTTACGTCTCAAAAGTCACCTCCTCGTCCTATCATATGGACAAGCGCCTTTGCAATGACGCACTGTCATAAAAGGTGCTGTGTAAATTTTGTACTTCAAGCTATAAAAACGGATTTGTAAAATCATGGTCCTGATATAGTAATTGTTAATTGGGATGGGACAGTGTTCCGTGAATTATAGACTGCAGGAGTTCTTAGGAAGAGCGATTACCGGTCGTTGATTTTTTTCGATGCTAAAGAAAAACTTCTTGTTGTTCCAAAACTAGATAGTTCTTCTGGTAAACATCAGGCCATGGCTTTTTAAGCTCGTTTTATGATAGGGACCTTAGTGACTAGATGCGAATAATGTGCTGTGACACTTCAGCTTCTAGTGTTGGACTAATGTTGGAATTTTGGACAAAAGTTGGAATGAGAGGTATTATTGTTTGCTTGTCGCCAACATGTTTATAAACTCGTCTTAACAAATGTGTTTGAAGCAAAAATACCTCAAATTACTATAAATACTGATATTTCACTGTTTTATAAATTAAAAGATAATTGGAATAATATTGATTCTACTGACATCCAAACTTGCCCAAATTTGTGAAACAATATATCAGTGATTGAGAAATTGATCAATTAGTAGTGTTTTATAAGCATGAACTATAAAAGTTTATTGTACGAGATAAGTACCGTGAACTGATAGAACTACACATCATGTTTTTGGGTGGTCATGAGAATAAAACTGAAAATAAAGCCTCCTGATGCTTTGCATTAAGCGCGGAGGATGGCAAGAGGTATTTACTCTTTGGAGATATGTGGCAGTCTTTATTCAAAATGAGCACAAAGAAAATACAAGTCCTTAGAGATATTTGCTCATATATTACCACTGTTTATGTGAAACTCTGGGTTCAGTGTAGTTTGGCAGTTAAAGGACCTCATCAAGATTTGTGATTTTTTAAAGTTTTGAAGGGTTATGAGAAAATTGGAACAGTTATTTCTCAAGTAGCCTTGAAGAAGTTTTGTCAGCTCTTATGGTATGTGTCAGATGAAATAGCAGTATCATCAATCTTTGATGATTTGGTGGAAGATGAAAAAAAGAAAACTAAAAAGCAAACTTTTGCTAATTTAGAGAGGAAAAGTTCTTGCTCATTACACAAGAGGTTTAGTCCATCTTAAGAAAAAATATCTGGGGAGGCAAGTTGTAAGTTTTGCCCCTCAGGGGGTATGTATATAAAATACAAAAAGCAAAGTGGAGAAACTGTAACGTATTCTCCAAATGAGGGATATGAAAATTCTAGAACTACTGCCTAGATATTTTCTCCCTCGAACAAACCGACCTTCAGTAGGTGGATTTCAATTTTGGACGACTTCCCGTACCAAAGAAGCGAAAATCAAAAGGGCCACACTCACCTCAAATTGTGCTCTGGTCCAAGATGATGCTCGTTTCTCAGGATCCTATGGAGATGAGCCTTGTTCACGAACTGCCACACTTGCAAGTTATAGGTAAAACAAACACACTCACTCACAGAATTTTTAACGGTAAATTTCAAATCGCTCGCGAGACATATAAAAACGTGTCTACTTGTGAAGACGACAGAAGCGGAAGTCATCAAATCTTGAGATTTCACGTTGGATGTCAAAAAAGTTCATACCGACATCTTGCGATTTTTATCCGCACTTTTTTCAGATTGTGAAAGTCCAACATGAAATTCGCTTCTTAGACTATTAATTAAAATTAAAAATAGATGACGCTATTCATGCGTCACCATACACCCCCCTTTGCAAAGACTTAAAGTTAAAAGCTTTGCAACACAAACCAGATATTCAAAGAAACCATGTCGATTTTTACAAACAATATTCGAGAAATGATACATAGGTATAATTACAATCAATGTTTGAAAATCTTAAACTAGAGAAACTTAATATAATTAATATAATAAGTATGCCTACAAGTAAGCAGGTTAGACACAAAAATACTTAAGCCAATATAATAAGCTAGATTTAACATGTTCTAACAGATAAGCTTAGTAGTAAAGCATAAGATTAATTCTAAACATGGTAAATATGTACTGTTTGGGCGCGAACGGTGCTCCGCGAAAGAGGCATCCATTGGAGATAAGGTGAGTCCAGACCATTTGATTCCGTGATTCCTTCCCCCTTGCTCCATTGGTTGGCTGCCTAGACAGATTTGTTGGGCAGTTCGTCCGATCGCGATAATCGAGAACCAGTTTGCGATCTCAAATCCTCCCCCACGCACCCCCTTATGATAACGTCAAACTTGGCGTTGTCATAATTTTGGTCCTAACAGAACCGGATCGTAAATTAAAAATTAGATTCACGTAATATTAATTCAGATTCTTATAGTTTGAAATCGGATTCAAAAAAAAATATTCGCCATTTTTATTGCTACAATTCGTGACGCGTTCATACATTATTATCATAAATATCGCTTTGGAATCGAAGTGCGGGTTAATTATTTAATTGCCTTGTAGGTATACCTATCTCTTGCATTTTAGGTACATTCGAATTAAGCCCGCGGTATAAGTAACTACCTAGGTACTAGCATTGTTTACTTTCTTTGTTTACATTATTTGTTTACATTTTGATAAAATTATTATAACCTTCTTCTTTCTTTGCTACTTCAATTTATAAGGACTTGTACGTACGGGATTAGTAAAAATTATTATTAATTTTATCAAATTTAATTTATTAAAGCCAAATTTAAAACATGACGTCAGAACGCGAGAAACGGGCATTTCAACGACGTAAGGAGCGCCTCCAGAATGAGATAGAGACGTACTTGGAACGGGCACAATGCATTTTCGATACCATTAATTCAATTCATTTGGGAGAAATTTATTTGCGTAAATTTAAAGTGCACGCGGCAGGCATTGACAACTGGCGTAAAGAATTTTTATTACTGGTAAAAGAAAAAAATGATTTAATTGCAGAAAGTGAGGAAGATGAAGCAACAGATAATAATATTATTCTGTCATTTGAAGACTTATACGCTGAAATTAAATATACTTACGAGAATTTAAAAGACACAACAAAATCCTCAAGTGCAAATGATATTCCTTTAAAAAGGAGCATCCAACTACCACGATTAGAGCTGTGTGCCTTCAACGGAGATGTAAACAATTGGCCGGTGTTTTATGAAAATTTTAAATCTATGGTCCATGAGAATGACAGTCTAACGGAAGGTGAAAAGATTCAATATTTAGTTGGAAAACTGGTAGGAAAAGCTCAAAGCATTTGCCAAGGTTTATTGCCAACTGCTCAAAATTATACAATTTTATGGAATTCGTTGGTCAAGAAATACAACGATAAGCGCGTTCTGGCAACAACTTATCTAGAGAAATTGTTAAATATTCCTGCAGTAAAGGAACCATCTGCCTCAAACTTGGAGGACTTTATTGATCTATTTTCAGGTTTAACTGCTGCAATCAAACAGTTGAACATGGAGAATCTAGAAGACTTTATATTCATACACATTGCGTGTAAGAAACTTGACATGGATACGATTAAGGCTTTTGAAGTTTCTATACAAGATTCTTCAGACTCAGTAGATTCAATAAAATTTGTGGAATTCATTAGAAATTACTCGCGAATACTACAGCGCGCAAACGGAAGTAGAAGCAGTAAAATTAACAATCAAATTAACGCGATGCCGCGCAAGCCCTCAGCTTCCCAGAAAAACGTTAGGGCATTTGTGACAGTTAATACTGACAAATGTTTGTTGTGCGGAGATAACAACCACTCAAAGTTGTACCAGTGTCCGAAATACACTATCCTGGACGCTCGGGAAAGGTACAATTTTATAAAATCAAAGAAATTATGTGTCAATTGTCTAAGTACGATGCATAATCTCAAGAATTGTAAATCAAAGGGAAGATGCAGCGTTTGTAATCGATCCCACCATACTAGCCTGCATTTCAACTTGAATTTGCAAGCCGCGGCCGAAGAAAAGGCGGAGCCCTTAGCGCTTTGTGCTATGGGCCCTAATTCTAGTGAGGTAGAATCTACAGTTTTAATAGGAACTGTTTGTTGTGTAATCTTAGACAAGCGGGGTCAAAGACACACTATTCGCGCTTTATTAGACAGTGCTTCACAGAGAGACATAATAACGGCCTCCTGTTGTCGAGAACTTCATCTTGATGTAAAGACGACGCGAGACAAAGTTGTTTCAGGAATAGGGGATATTGTCAACCCTATCAAGGGAGTGACAACAATTACCCTTCTTTCGAGAGTTGAGAAATCGGTCAATTTTAAACTATCGCCTTTGGTGGTTAATCAAATAACTGATAAAATACCCGTCGCCAACATTAATATTGAAAATTTAGAATATTTAAAATCATTACGTTTGGCTGATGAAAAATATTTTATTCCCGGAAAAATTGACATGATTCTGGGTGCAGATGTATTCTCCCGTGTGATAAAACACAACACTATCTCACGAAATTTAGGCGAGCCAGTTGCACTGGATACCCTATTTGGGTATGTGGTACTAGGGGAAGTTCCAGTGCTACCGTTAATCAAAACAGATTATAGTTTCTTTTCAGCAATTGAAATTGAAATGAAAAAATTCTTGGAGTTGGAAGACGTACCGGACGTCTCCACTCCGCAAATCGAGGAGCTGGTATGTGAAGAGAAATATACCAACACCACCACGAGAGACAAGACTGGTAGATTTTCCGTAATGCTGCCTTTCAAGACCGATCCGGGGCAGCTTGGTGATTCTCAGAGAGCGGCAGAGCGGAGATTTTACGCGTTGGAAAGGAAACTGCTTTCAAACTCTTCTGTAAAATTGGAATACGACCTTATTTTCAAAAATTATATCCAAGAAGGGTATTTAAATCCTGTAAATATAAATTCGGATCAATGCTTGAGCTTGCAATACATAGCCCCGCATCATGCAGTGATACGTGAAAATAAATCCACAACTAAGGTTCGCGCAGTAATAGATGCTAGTATGAAAACTACATCAGGATTATCGCTGAATGATGTTCTACATACGGGTAGAAATCTTCAAAATGATCTATTTAAAATAATATTACACTTTCGCTTGTTTCCAGTTGCTCTAAGCGCTGACATACGTAAAATGTATATGCAAATTCTGGTAAATAAAGAGCATAGATGCTATCAGAGAGTTTTATATCGGTTTGATAAAAATGATCCACTTCAGCTTTTTGAATTTACACGCGTACCATTTGGCTTAAAGTGCAGCCCATACCTTGCAATGCGTACCGTTCGTCGTTTAATTGATGATGAGCGAACACGTTTTCCATTAGCGGCACTTGTAGCAGAGAGAGATATTTACATGGATGATTTGGTTTCTAGCTGTTTAAATGATGAAGAGGCTATCGCACTTTCAAACCAATTGATTGAATTATTTCTTGCGGGCGGTTTTGAATTGGTGAAGTTCTCGAGTAATTCACCATCAGTCATGGGAGGCATTCCCTCAGCTTGTCGCATTTCTGAAGCTGTGGAGTTCAGTTCAGAAGATCAATGTACCATCCTTGGTTTGCATTGGTTGCCTGGAAAGGATGTTTTTACCTTTAGTGTCACTAACAAATTTCGTAAATGTACAAAACGAAATATTCTGTCGACAATTGCGCGCTTCTGGGATTTGATGGGGTTTGTCGCACCCGTGATTGTGACAGCTAAATTAATGATTAAATTTCTCTGGGAACATAAAATCGATTGGGACGATTGTCCTCCTCAGAGTATAATTTCAACTTGGGAAAATTATGAATCGGAACTCCCACTCCTTCAAAGTATTCAGCTGCCACGGCATACAGGTGTAACGCAGGAGTCGATTATATCCCTATTGGGATTCGCGGACGCAAGTGAGAGAGCATATGGAGCGGTGATATATATTCATGTATATAATCCTCCAAGTAAACGCGGAGAAATAAGTTTAGCTTGTGCAAAGTCGCGAGTAGCTCCAAGTCGTACAATATCTTTAGCAAGACTTGAATTATCGGGAATATTGATATTGTCAAAATTAATGCGTGTAGTCATTGATACATATTCAACTCGCTGCCAAATTAATAATGTATACGCCTTTTCTGATAGTACAGTGGCACTCGCTTGGGTTCATTCACACCCATCCCGCTGGCAGACTTTTATCGCGAATAGAGTAACTATAATTCAGGATAATATACCTCCAAGTCAGTTTTATCATATTGCCGGGAAAGACAATCCCGCGGATTGTCTCTCACGCGGTCTGACTCCCGCACAATTAATTGACCACCCGCTCTGGTTTAAAGGCCCTGCCTTCGCGCGCTCACCGATTGAAGAATGGAATTTTTGTAAATTTGATCCAAATACTATTGAAAACCCGCCGGAACAAAAAATAAAAGTTATGACTGTAATGGATAACTTACCCAAGCAACCAACTTTATTAGGTTCACTCGCTGAACGAATCTCTTCCTGGAGTAAATTGTTAAGAGTTGTTATTTACATACTTCGTTTTATAAAAAGATTGTCATCAAAATTTGAAGTCTCTCACCTACGGTTTGCAGAAATCGTAGTTATAAAAGACTTACAAAATCATCATTTTTCGAACGAAATTAAAAACGCGAAAGCCGGTAAAGTCTTATCTCCTGCATTTCGTAAGCTTAATGCCTTTATCGACGCCGATGGGTTGTTACGAGTAGGAGGGAGACTTGTAAACGCTGACTTAGCTTATGACAGTAAACATCCAATACTTTTACCAGGTCGCGGTCATATTTTGAATTTAATCATTGATTACTATCATAGAAAATTCTTGCATTCCGGACCTCAGTTACTGATGTCCCTTTTGCGACAAAATTTCTGGATTTTGTCGGCTAGAAATATTGTGCGTAAACGCGTCCAATTATGTAATACTTGTTATAAGGTTAATCCAAAATCACGCTTCCCCCTCATGGGGGATTTACCTGCCTGTCGGGTAAATGAAGGTAAGGCATTTTTCCACTGTGGCATAGACTACGCGGGCCCCTTAAGTGTGATTCCTTATAGAAAAAGAGGTGTGCACAAAATTAAAGCATACATTTGTGTGTTTGTGTGCTTAATCACGAAAGCGGTTCATATCGAACTCGCATCAGATCTAAGCACGGAAACATTTATTAACGCTCTTAAGCGATTTTTGTCTCGACGCGGGCCGGTAAAAATAATGTACTCAGACTGTGGGACAAACTTCATTGGTGCAAAATCTCACCTCGATGCTCTCTATGGTCTCCTGGAGTCTGAAGCTTTTCAAAATAAGTTCGACAGGGAACTAAGAGACCATCGGATAGATTGGAAGTTCAATCCCCCATCCGCCCCGCATTTCGGTGGAATTTGGGAGAGTAACGTGCGGAGTATCAAACTCCATCTGAATCGAGTAATTGGTAAACAATTATTGACATTCGAGGAAATGTCTACAGTACTTGCGCAAATTGAAGCAATTTTAAACTCCAGACCGCTTTCATGTTTGAGTGCCGATCCATCCGAACCTATTGCTCTAACCCCCGCACATTTTCTCACATTGACTCCTCTAAAGTCACTTCCGGCGACAGATACCTCCTCTAGAGACATTAGTTTACTGTCTCGTAAACAGTATGTGGACCATTTAGTTCAGTCTTTCTGGAAACGGTGGAAGGTGGAGTACCTTCACACTCTCCAAACGCGTCAGAAATGGAACACGGAAACAGAGCCAATCAAGATTGGATCTGTTGTCTTGTTAAAAACTGAAGGTAGTGCACCTCTTAATTGGCCACTAGGAGTTATTGAGGATGTCTTTCCGGGAGCGGACGGTATAGCTAGAGTAGTTAATGTCCGGACGAAAACTGGAACTTATAGGCGTCCAGTTGTCAAGGTTTGTCCGTTGCCAAATCAATAACATTACAAAATAATATACAGTCCACTCGCTAAATAAAGTAGATTTAAGTTATAATAATAAACAAATAAATAAATAAATCATTGTTTTGAAAGGACTACGTCCTCTCAAGCTGGGGGGCATGTTTGGGCGAACTGTTAGGTAGGTTTGTTATGGGTAGCTGGCCATAAAATCCTTGTCCTTGTGCCTATAATCTGACCTATCCGATTTGCCCAATCACCTGTCTCCAGCCAGTACTTCTTCATACGCGGCCTTGGATAGACGTGTCCATCGCAGTGTACACCGCGCGCGAACGAAGGAGAAACCACACACAAAAACGCGACCAGTGCTCCGCGAAAGAGGCATCCATTGGAGATAAGGTGAGTCCAGACCATTTGATTCCGTGATTCCTTCCCCCTTGCTCCATTGGTTGGCTGCCTAGACAGATTTGTTGGGCAGTTCGTCCGATCGCGATAATCGAGAACCAGTTTGCGATCTCAAATCCTCCCCCACGCACCCCCTTATGATAACGTCAAACTTGGCGTTGTCATGTACAATGGTAGAGATCTACTAACTCAGTAGACGAAATTAAATAGTAATCTATTGTGTCGGCAATGGGTAGAGTTTGACGACCGGACGTTTGTAAAAACCTTGCTCAGTCTTTACTGTGGCTACTCGAATCACGCCATCATCCCCAGGGAAAACTTTGGTGATGATTCCCAGAGGCCAGGACAAAGGAGGAGCGTCCTCTTGCCCAATCAGTACAACAGTCCCTACCTGAATTGCATTAACATCGGTTTGCCATTTTTGTCTGACCTGCAAAGTGTGCAGGTATTCTACCTTCCATCGCTTCCAGTAAGATGACACGATTTGATCCAGGAGATTTTTACGCTGAGTAAGATTAACTGGGGTGTCAGGTAGCTCAGAAGCAGGCAGATGTTTTAAGGGAGTGGACATCAAGAAATGCGCAGGAGTTATAACGTCAGGGTGAGGATCAGAACTGATGACACTTAGTGGTCTAGAATTCATGATACTCTCGATTTGAGTCAACACCGTTTGCATCTCCTCATATGTGAGCAACTGATTCCCTATCACTCGATACAGATGAGTTTTCAAACTCTTAATATTTGATTCCCATAAAGCTCCGAAGTGAGGAGCTCGAGGGGGAATCATTTTCCACTCTATTTTATACGCCTCAAGTTCTCGCTTCATTCTGACATTATGCTGTGAATTTTGTAAAAGATTATATATCTCATCTAATTGGGCACGAGCCCCAACAAAATTTGTGCCGTTGTCCGAATACATAAAGGAAACTGGCCCACGACGAGAGATAAAACGCTTAAATGCAGCTATAAAACAGGCACTCGACAGATCAGTTGCGAGCTCAATATGCACCGCCTTGGTCACTAGACAAACAAACAGGCAGATATATGCCTTTTGAGCATGTTGTCCACGTCGTCGCGTAAGAAGTATTTTTAAAGGCCCAGCATAATCTACCCCCGTATGCACAAATGCTTTAGCTTCTGTTATGCGACAGGCAGGCAAGTCCGCCATCTTTGGCGTAGGGTGCGACGGGTTCACTCGGAAGCAAATATTGCATTTACGAGTTTGTGCTCGTATAACGGTTCTGGCATCCAATATCCAAAACCTTTGTCGTATGATAGACATCAAAAGTCCTGGACCGGTATGACAGTTGGATTCGTGAAAATGTTTAATTATTAAGTTCACCACTGAGTCATGTTTCGGAAGTAAAGCTGGGTGTCTAGCTTCAAAGGGTAAATCAGACCGTGAAAGCCGACCTCCAACTCGTAACGTACCTTCCTGATCCAGAAAAACCGATAAATTACGCAGTTTTTTCGATGGTAACTTGTTATCTTTTATCAACTTAATATCGTCCGAGAAATGAACAGTTTGTATTGTTTGTATTAACTTAACTTCAGCATAAGACATGCATTCAATAAAATGCAACAGTGATTTAAATTTATTTATAAAGCGAAGGATGTAAACTGTAATTCGAATTAATTTATTCCACGAAGAAGTTCGTTGTGCTAAGTCATATAAAATCATAGAGTCGGCATGTACTACAATGGCTGTCAGTACAGTTGCCTGTTCAGGAATTTCTAACGCATCGGACGAGGAGAATCTTTGAATCGGCCATTCATCCGAAGGGCGTTGAAGCCACAGTGGACCATTCCACCATAAACTATGAGAAATTAATTGAGATGGTAACATACCACGTGAAACACAGTCACTTGGGTTCTCGTCCCCTGAGATGTGATAAAAGTTCTGAGGGGGTAAATTCTCCTGACACTGAGCGACTCTATTTCCTACAAAAATTGACCAACGATGTGGAGAAGAGCAAATCCAAGCCAGCGCAATCGTTGAATCAGAAAAAGCATATACATCAGTTATATGAATCCGATCACGATACATCTCGATCACAAGTTTTAACATCTTTGACAATAAAACAGCAGCGCACAACTCTAAACGTGCTAATGTCGTAATCTTGGTGGGAGATACCTTAGATTTTGAGCACAACAACCTGACAGAAATATTTCCATCCATGTCAGTTGTATGTACATATATAACACAACCGTAACCATTCAGACTAGCATCACAAAAACCTACTAATAATACTTTGGTTGAGCTAGTCACACCGATGTGCCTAGGAATTTTTAAAGTAGCGAGCAACGGAAGTTCTTGTGTTATACTCGAAAAACGTCGAATTATAGCATCAGGCGGAGAGTCATCCCAACCGATGTTGGCACGCCATAGCTCTTTGATGAGAAGCTTTGCAGCCAGTATAACTGGTGCGACTAAGCCCAAAACATCAAACAAACGAGCTACAACTGACAAAATAGATCGCTTCGTGCATTTTTGCTGAGAGTCATTCGAAGTAAAGAAGAAATTATCCTTAACTGGATCCCAAGACAACCCTAATACTTTTAGAGTTACGCCTTTATCATCATCAAATTTTATGGAACCTCTATGTGAGTTAGGAAGACTATCTAATAGATAAGATGAATTGCTTGACCATTTTACCAGATCCATGCCACCATACTTGAACAAAGCTACGAGATCTTTTGCCAGAGAAACAGCCGAAGCCTCATCTGCCACAGACTGAACCAGGTCATCCATATAAAACCTAGCTCCAGCTACTTTGGCGGCTTCCGGAAAATGTTCAGCCATGTCCGATGCCAACTGACGCACAGATCGCATGGCCAAGAAAGGACTACACTTTAATCCAAATGGAACCCTATTAAATTGAAAGGTTCGAACTTTCTCCTTTTCAGAAAAACGAAATAATATTCTCAAATATCTGCGGTGGTCAACAAATACACCAACCTGCAAATACATCTGCTGTACATCTGCTGTCATCGCGACAGGAAACAGCCTAAAATCTAATAAAAGGAGAAACAAATCAGCCTGTAAATTTGGCCCAGAATGTAGTACATCATTGAGTGACAACCCAGTATGCGTTTTCGCACTAGCATCTAAAACAATGCGAGGCATAGGTTTGTCTTGACGCACTACAGCGTGGTGAGGAATATAATATCCATGTTCACCAATATCTGACTCTGCCACTTCAGAGAGATATCCCTTTTGAATATAGTCATTTATTACCGAATTATAATTCTCCTGCAGACTCGGTAACTGCTTAAACTTTCTTTCTAATAACAAGAAACGCCGAAATGCAGTATTTCGTGAGTTGCCCAAATTTCCAGGATCAGCACAAAAGGGTAGAGCAACAGAGTAACGACCTGCCTCGTCTTTAGTCACAGAAGATACAAAGGAGTTTTCGCACGCTGTCTCATCTGGACTTAAGAACTTTTTCACTGGGATTTCTTCCAACTCCCAGAACTTGTGTAATAATAAATCCGCATCTTTTACAGCCAATGCAGAAAAAGATTCGTGACAACTGTCTGCAGCTGAAACACTCTTTGGACAATCTCCCATCAATACATAGCCAAAGGACGTCAATAATGCAGATGGCGCTTTCGACTTTGACTCTATCATTTTTCCCAAATAAATAAAAGGGAATAATTGTGCACCCAACACAATGTCCACAACTCCAGGGACATTCCAGGATAAATCAGCCATTGAAATGTCCTTTAAATAAGTCATATCACTGTTATCAATGTACCTAGAAGGTAACTGATCCGTGATCTGATCCACCACTAACGCGTTAATCTTGTAAGTATTTTGAGGATTGTACCTCGATTGTATTTCAAAATTGACACATCCATGTATCGGTCGTGCAGAAAGACCGATTCCTCTAATTACTGAATTATTTAAAGGAACAATATGTAAATTCATATTTCTACAACATTCTAATGTTATCAAATGGTTTTGAGAACCATTATCAACAAGACATCTAACTATCATCTTATTTTTCTTGTAATTTGACCAGGCAAAAACCTGTGCCGTAGCCAACAGCACCGTGCTCGCATTCACCCGAGCATTTGCACTTAAAGAAACCGAGGGTACACCCGACCCTTGCATATCATCACCTGAATGCGACAGCTGATGTCCCTGCTCAGCATTCTTGACTACTCGTCTGGCCTTATTCTCATTGTCGTCAAAATGCAGAAGGGTGTGATGTCCCTTATTACAAATTTGACAAGTTCCTGTCTCAGTACAATGAGACCAGTGGGTAACACTCAAACAACGAACGCAACCCCGTTTTGATTTAATAAATTCATACCTTTCCTTAGGAGAATAGCTCTTAAATTTCACACATTTATGTAATTTATTATGGTCGTTTCGTTTACACAAAACGCAAAAGAGAGTGTCCCCAGTAGACACTCTACCACTTGCGAGGAACGCACGACCACTCACAGATTTTGTCATATTATTCCTCACGCGTGTATTCGAATGGCAAGCTTCGGAAACCGACTTCGATTCATTTACGTGCGATCTTTCCAAAATTTTGACCTGTTGTTGAACAAAACTGATAAGATTCTGACAAGAAGGTATTTCGATGTCTTTCAGCGAAAGCTCGAAGGCCATAACTGTAGACGAATTCAATTTGCGCAAAGCGCAATTAAGGTGTATTTGAGACCCAAAACAACTTTGGCTGTTCAAAAAAAAAATATATGGTCGTCTTTCTGTATATTTAAACGAAATGAAAATATATTTTTTTTTTTTTTTTTGCCTTCTAATCAGCTGGAAATATGCAAAAAACTATTTTAAAAAGGCTCATTTTCCAACCCGACTCACGTTTCCTTCATTAATATTTGAAGATCTAAAGCCTAATTTAATCATAGAGTATTTATTCAGCTAAATTACAACGAGTTTTGAAAATTCATTTTTTACTTATTTACTGAGTTATTAATTTATTTGAATATGTCTTTACGTAATATTTTTGTGAACGCGTTTTCAGTACCTCTTTGTAATTTTTTCGCAAAAATCTCTTCGTCATTAAATGTTTTTAATTTTTATCGTCAATTTTTCATTTGTGTTTCTTAAACAGCTCATTTTTAAAGACTTATTGAAATTTTTATTTTGGTAATGTTTTATTTTTTACACAGATGGTGCTTTTGTACTAAATTTGAGAAGATAAAACCACGGGCCACTGAAATGTATCCATAGATACAGTAGATCCATATGTCAATGAGTAGATCATACACACATATACATATACGTATAATTTACATATTCCGAGCATGCCATTGAATAAAAATAACACTAGTGCCATAATATTGAGTAAAATTATGCTTGTTTTGTTTTCTGGCTGGTTTTCATTTTCAGGGTTGAACAAACATACTTTTATTCATAAATCAAAATTTAGGATAAATATTGATAAGTTTTGTATTTTTCGTGATTGCAAAACAATAAATAAACATTATGTCTCAAACTATTTATTTAACTTTTAAGCATGTTTTGAGTACTTTCCTGTACTGTATCCTGCCACCGTTCCACTAGGGGTGGCCGGTACCTCCGCAGATGCGCCTCCACTTTTTTCCACAAACCACTTTCATTTCCTCAATATTCATCACCTTTTTCATACATACTCTTCTCTTATTCTCTCTCTGCTGTAACGAGATGTAAACCCTCACACTGCAGATTCCATTCTTTCACAATCTCACCTATTTGGTCTAACCATTCTTTCCTCGGCCTTCCCCTTCCGCGCTTTCCTCTGACATTTCCTTTGTACACTTTCTTCGTTAGTCCTTCATCATCCATTCTTTCGAGATGCCCGAACCATCTCATCGTACTTTTTTGTACTTTCATTCTCATATTCTCTTTGATACCCCAATCGTTCATCACCCAATCATTACGTACTCTATCATTCAGTGTCTTTCCAGCCATTGCTCTCAGGTAAGCCATTTCAACCGTACATACTTTACTCAGCTCACATTCATTAAGTGTCCACGCCTCACTTTCATACATCAATGTCTGAACCAATATGCCATTGTGGACCGCCAATCTCATATTCTTTGGCTTTTGGCAGCCATAATTTGCCAGTAGATGCACACAGGATTATGTCTACGAGTAGGTATATATATGTGGTGGGAAGTTTCATCTCTCAATTATATTATTATTTAGCATACATATTGTTGTGTACTAGTCAAATTCTCAGAATGAATATAAAAATTGCATTCAGGCTTCCGCCGGAAGAAATAAATGATAATGTGATACCATATTGAATTTTGTGTACAGACGATTTTGCGAAATTCCCTATCATCTGACATCCACAAAAAGAATAAGGCGTAATAATAACAATATATTCTGCACTCATATGCCCGCTTGCCCTACCTCAATGGTGTCGCTCCAAAGTCCAGATTACATAGGTACAATACAACAGCAAATTTCATACTCACTCTAGCAGCTAGCTAGTCAATGCTCTAGCTCCAAAACAGAACAAATCAAAGATTTTACAATAATATTTACAGTTAGTTTTGAGATACATTTTTTTTTATTTCAAAATTTAAACCAGTGTTTTTTTATAGCAATCAAAGCTTTAAATAAGTAGTAATGTATTTCATTACATATATTTGCTGGTTTTTTAATCACTTCAATTATGCTTTTTGTACCAAGATGTATCATGTTAAAACTGTTTGTTTGCTATTTAAATAAATAAATAAAATAATATAACATCTAAGATGAAGTGGAATCTAAGTACTCATTCGATAGTGTAGGGTTAGTATTGGTATAATTGTAACCTACTTATTTGTACAAGTAATATGCCAAGACTTGCAATACCTATTTTATTGTAATGAAATGTTCTTCCTTGATTTATAGGTTGGTATGAGGCTGACAGCCCATACTGTAAAATAATGGTTCACTTTGCCAATGTCACCCCTGTGTCAGGAAAGGTCGGCAAAAGTTGTGGGGCTTATGTTCATTTGAGGTTTGGATTTTATTTGTAAGTACACATTCAGCATTTGTAAGCGCGAACTACACGTGTTGGTTTGTGGGCATACATCTGAGAGCTTTAAATGAATATATCCTTGCAACTTAGATTATAGATTATTATTATAGAAATGTAATGGTTGTTCTGCTCACACATTTTGGAAAGTATTTTTCCCTTGAAATATATATTATGTTCACTGGAACACTGTCTGAAATATCATTTTGAAGTTATAATGATAAAAACATGTTTCTTGCGTGCGTTCTATAAGAATCTAATTTTCTAGTTGATGAAGAAAAAATATCCCTTTAAAATATATGACGTTGATTAAGAACTTTCTACTTTTAGCACTATGCCAACGGACGAGATATATACTCAATGGATATAATATATGTATTGTTAGGTCGTTCGTCATAGTGTGGAAAAATCTAAAATATATATGTAGACAAAAAATATTATTTTAGTGTGTACATCTGCCGGAGCACAGTCAAAGTTAAACATTATAAAAATGTACTAATCTTATTTAGTTACGACATTTATCAACAGATTACGAATTTTACGTTTTGTTACGAATTCCGTGTATCTATAACTTGCCGTTAAATAAAAGAAAATCTCCCACATCTGCAATACCTAATTGTTTTAATGCTGCAATGGAAGCGGCGTACTTCTCAATAAAGCCATCAAGACTGGCAGCCGTGTGATCGGCCTTCTTTAAATCAAGGATATTATTTATGTAATATGTTCCTAGCGCACGTTTATCCTGATATTTTTTAACAAGACTGTCCCAGACCACGTTATAGGTTTCCGCTGACGGTACAATTCCCGAAAATATGCTCGCTGCCTTTCCCGTCAAGTTGCCTGTTAAATATTGCACTCTTTGGGCGTCTGACAACCCTGTATTTAGATGGACGTTTGCCTTAAAGGATTCAAAAAATCGTGACCAATTCTTTGGATTCCCATCAAACAAAGGAATTTGTATGGGCGGTAATTTTACCTCATATCTAGGCCCACTTTGAGTCGATACATGTGGTGTTTCGGTTTTTAAAATTCTTTCCCTAACATCCATTATTTTACTATAAAGTTCTTCAAAGGCCATAAGTGATTGATAATTTACCTTTGCCTCTGGGTCTATCTCTAAAGAAAGTGCATTTATTTGATCTATCAAATCTTCGTACTTTTTAACCCAGCTTCCTGCTTCCTTGGAAGCCGATAAAAAATTACTATTCTCTCTGGATGCAAAATTAGAAACATTTTTTCCTAGTTTATATAAATTATTTATTCTTTCAAAATAAACCTTTTGTTTCTCTTTCAATATAACCAAAGTTCTTGTTAAAGCATCCGCCATGTTTACTATTTAAAATAAACAATAAAAAATGAAGAAACGGTAACAAAATCGAAAAAACCTACTTTCAGTTCTGAAAGAAGAAATCGATTTGCCTCAAAGTTGAATTTATTTTATGTCAGTATGTATCATAATATTTACTTTCTCCAGATAGTTTATTTACTAATGAAAAAAAAACAATAACAAACTTGTAATGACATTTATATAAAAATATAAACAAAGGTAGGTAGGCACCTGTAGACAACGCTCAGCTGTATGAATACCTAATCGCTAATGGATAGGTATCATCAGTGTTTTAATTCCGCAACTAACAAATATATGTACCTACTGTGTATTCAACACTTATTAAAAAAATAACTACCTACATACAAAAATATATGACACTCGTTAATTTTTGTACAGAATATAAATCATGCTAGAATATAGATTCTAATACAAAGGCATATAATATTATGTTCTTAACAATTAACTATCGACACAGTATCCTTGAATATCCGTTTCATGTCAACCATTCTGGTTTCGATAAGGTTACGAAGGACCAATGGGGAGGCAAGTTGTAAGTTTTGCCCCTCAGGGGGTATGTATATAAAATACAAAAAGCAAAGTGGAGAAACTGTAACGTATTCTCCAAATGAGGGATATGAAAATTCTAGAACTACTGCCTAGATATTTTCTCCCTCGAACAAACCGACCTTCAGTAGGTGGATTTCAATTTTGGACGACTTCCCGTACCAAAGAAGCGAAAATCAAAAGGGCCACACTCACCTCAAATTGTGCTCTGGTCCAAGATGATGCTCGTTTCTCAGGATCCTATGGAGATGAGCCTTGTTCACGAACTGCCACACTTGCAAGTTATAGGTAAAACAAACACACTCACTCACAGAATTTTTAACGGTAAATTTCAAATCGCTCGCGAGACATATAAAAACGTGTCTACTTGTGAAGACGACAGAAGCGGAAGTCATCAAATCTTGAGATTTCACGTTGGATGTCAAAAAAGTTCATACCGACATCTTGCGATTTTTATCCGCACTTTTTTCAGATTGTGAAAGTCCAACATGAAATTCGCTTCTTAGACTATTAATTAAAATTAAAAATAGATGACGCTATTCATGCGTCACCAATATCAATATCTTTATACGGTACATATAAAATCATCAGTTCTTTTAGTACATTTTTCTAATTATGTATTGATTGTAATGGTATTTTATTATTTGTAATGTTTCACATAAAACTTTGGATCAGTTTATGTCTTCCTCAAGCAAAAAACTATATTTTCAAGATTGTAAATTGAAAGGACTTTCCTTCAAGATAGCGTCTCGTCGTGGAATTAAAATGTTATTTTAAAGGAAAGAAAATTTACCTTTGTTAAAGCAATCAACGATACTGCAGAAAATTTGTGAAAAGAATGAAGATTTTTTTGGCGAAATAACGACCAAGGAAGAACAGAAGCAGTGCCATTTACGCTGCGTTCAGTATACAAAAAACTGTATTTTTACTGCAAAAAGAAGACGCTGAAGAGAAAATATCTTAATCAAAAGGATCTGTTTTTTTTGCTTTTAATATATTTCCCCATCATTCACAGATATTTTGGCTTATTTTGACACTTAAGAATCATTGTAAAAATTTGAATACCATCATATCTAGAAGAATGAAATTTCTCTTATTTTGAAAAACTTTGAGGCCTCGTCGGCACGGGTTAGAATCATCGTACAAATATGAAATTTTGTATCTGAATAGTTTATAGTAATTGTAAAAAAGTTAGAGGGTATGCGTTTTCAAAATCAAAAAAAATTTTTTTTTGGCGATATAAGGGACACTCTAATAGATATACATTAAAGATTGTGTTTTTTATGATATTTTATGATAAATAACGTATTATTAGTGCCTTTTTTGACCCGCCGAGTGGCTGTCAAATGCTGTAAGCTAGCTAAAAATTCACTGTTTATCGGGAATTCAGTATGGCTGACGTCACATAGCCGAGGAATATTTTGAATGTTCAGATATTGTACCTAGAGATTGGTATGCGGCTGACCACCCATGCTGTAGAAAATGGTTCACTTTGCCAATATCACCCCTGTTAAAGGAAGGACGGTAAGACTTGCGGGGTGTATATCCATTTCAGATTTGGATTTTTATATTGTTGGTTCACATGCGGCATGTGCAAGCGCGATCTTGTACGTGTTTGCTTGTGAGAATGCATTAAGTGTGAATCTCCAATGTTACATATCTTTGCAACTTAGATTAGATTAGATTCAGACATAATTTGAGGTTATTCAGCGAAGAATCCGTAGAAGTATTTAGCGTGTTCCCAATTCCTGCTCACCCTTGGATTACTTGCTGACTTCCTAAGGCTTCATGTCCCACTGACACGGCGACGGTCAAGAACCATCATATGTGACTTGTACGACCAAAGGCGGCCTTCTGGAATGTTTTCCTAATCTAATCTAAGTTGCAAAGATACGTAAACTTGGGTATTCCCAAGCAGACACGTATTAGTTCGCGCTTAAACATGCCGCATGTGGACCTACAATATAAAAACCCAAATCTCAAATAGACAAACAACCTGCAACTCTTGCCGTCCTTCCCTGGAACAGGGGTGACATTGTCAAAGTGAACCATTTTCTACAGCATGGGTGGTCAGCCGGATACCAACCTATAAGTTAAGGAAATAAGTAGGTACATACGAGGATATATCGATATCTTAAAGGTTAAGCTGAATACGTGAAATATTAAGCTAAAGTGGGTTTGTCAGATAAATGCACGTTTTTTCGTATTTTCAACAAAAGAAAACACTATAAAAATGCGAAAATCCTGTAGTTTACAAGTTTTTCATGAGCAAAAACACTATAATTAGTGCACTTACTATAAGAAGTTACTCACAATAAAATGATTAATCCACGATTTCTCAAATCAGTGAATCAGCACTTATTCAGTTTTACCTTTAAGGTAACGATATAAATGTAATTGTGGGTTTTAAGTACCAGTTAAGTTAAAGTTTAAGTACTCTTTCGTAAACTCACCACGATTGCGTAAATAATAAAAAACATGAAAACTAAATCACTCTCTGGGAGTGCTGCCGTGTATTTAATACATTTTCTATTTATGCAATCGAGGTGATATTCACACAACGCTGTATACTTGGGGTAGAGAAATCCTCTTGGTAAAAGAAGGACTAGATCGATGGGAATTAATGCGTGTGCATATTGAATGAGGGGAAAGTGGTAATGGAGAGTGTATATCAGTCTTCCTTAACTGAATAAATAATGTGAACTTGTTCTCCATTTTCTGCCACACAAAATACGCTACATCAATACATAGTGTTAGTAATGAAATCTACACTATGTGAGTGTGGAGCTCAGCAAACTATGGAGCACATGCGGTGTTGCCCCTCCTGTCCGACAAGCTGCTCCATGGATGATCTCTTTGCGGGAAACCAAAGAGTTGTAGACATTGCTCGATACTGGGCCAATACGGTGTGAAGCTGACACGAAGAAGAAGAAGAAGAAGAAGTAATGAAATCAAGAAGACTTTAGCGAAGGACTTAAAATTAAAACCTTTTTTATGACTGAGCAATGATGCAGAAGTGACGCTGATTTGAGGTAAGGGTTAACTTATGTAAATAAGTACACATGCGTCATTGTTAGCGCGTGTTTGTTTGCATAATTAAAAGCTCAGATCAACATGAATCCTGCTTCACTTGACGACCTACCCTGAAACAGAGATAACGTTGGCAAAAATGACCAAGTTTTTGCAATATTTTTTGTAGTAAGTCAGTAATAAAACACATGCGTCATGTGTAAGCGCAAACGTACACGTGCTTTAGAATGCATGAAGCATGAAGCTTAAATGTAAATATGTGCTGAATCTCATTTTAATTTTCATGGAAATCTTTGCCAAATATTATCGAAAATTCTGGAGTACGATTTGTATTTTTTTTTTTGGCTCGAATTGAATTTCTGTCGGGTCCCATTTCGGCAGAAAATGGCATAAGTAAACACACTAAACATTCAAAAGCGTTTAGGTACACGATTTCCTGAAATTGTGAAAAGTGTTTGCAGTAAAAAATGAAGAAAAAACTCAATTTCAAAATGATATCTTAAATAAACATCGATGTGAAATCAACATGACAGACACGACGACCCGGGATGGATCTTGGCCTCTCTGATCAACCGCTGCCAGCGCTGGGTTACTATTTAGACATTGCGAGGAACAAGAACAAATACACATAACACCTTGACAAAGTAAACCATTTTTTACAGTATTTTGTATTTGGTTGGTCAACTTCATGCCAACCTATAAGTCAAGTAACGTATCACTTACAACATCTCAACTCTTTGACATTTTACAACTCATATTTTCCAATATAAAAGGCTACGAGTAGTAATTTATACGGATAAAAATAATCTAAAATAGACAAGGTTTTCTTTAAGATTATTCTGAGGATATTTCAAGGTCTTCCTAATGACCCTTGAGGTACTCTATAGACCCATCCAGCTGGGTCAGGCCCCAACGGACCTATTGCATTCAATTCCGCCTCCGCCGACAGATGAAAAGACCTCCCTTTCGATTAAATACTGAACGAAAAAATCTTTCACAAATTCTGCTTTTACTATGTATTTTCAATACAGAAAATATTTTTTTTAGTTTTAAAGAATTTTCTTTTAAAGAATATTGATTATTTTGTGGTACAGGGGTACATACACTTTTTCTGAACAGTCTGAGTTGCAAAGATGTAGTTATGATCATTTGGTGTTCATTCTTTTTACACAGATGCAAGCTTCTTCTTCTTTTTCAACTGGATCAACGATTCACAAAAAAAATCGTAACAGATGAGGACGTCTAGCTGAATTTCCACCTCTTAGAATGTCTTCCAGCTGGGCCGTTTACCAATTGGCATCTCAGTGGCTGCGATATGTGCGAGTCTTTCATGCCTCATTGTGGAGACTTGATATCTAAACAATCGCCTTCTGGATCTATCCCATCTCACTATGACATCCATTTCGAAAGTTATTGTATATAAACTGCTTTCCTTGTAAAAATAAAAATCAAACATTATTTCTGCTATACTGTTGTGATAAGATTCAAGCGACACTTGATAAGGTTCAAGACCATGTTGAAAATGATGAATTTTTAACCTGCATAATTCTGCCTTCTTCTTTAAATGATGATGGGTACCTAAATGATTTCTTTAGAACGCCTTTTTGTGATGTAGTCACTCCAAGGACGCTTGTACGAATGATGCCAGATTTTTTCTTGTCTTCAGTGCATTTCACCGGTCAACAAAGGTCCATCAAGCCTTGTAGCAACTGGGCCTTGCTTGAGTATTGGCGCTTTGTAGCGACGACCAAGCTCGTACACCTTTGCGGCACTACAACAAGTGTCATAGACCCCTAGAGTCTCTAGAATCTAGGGAGTCTCCCGCACAGGATTTCTTAAAAAAAAAAAAACGGAACTCCCCATGGTCCTATATCTATCGCAAATGATGAGTTAGGTGAATCCCAAATGCCAGGCTGGAAGACTCATCACCACGATAATTCTTAACAACCGAATATCGGTAATATTTGTATGAAAACTAATCAGCTGTTCACTTGCGGTCATCTTGGATTGACAGGTCTTCATACAAATATTACCGATATTCGGTAGGTAAGAATTACCGTGGTGATGAGACTTCCAGCCAAAAAGTGAATTTCAAACGTTAACATGTCTCTACAACTAAAATTGAGGATAATCGTAGATTGATATTGCAATTTAAAAAGAAAATAGAGAATCTCGACAGTCGACATGCACGCTTACATGAACACATCGTGATGTCAATTGCTTCGTGACTCAATACCAGATCCTCGCCTTCTCAACGACAAAACAATACGTCAAGAGAACAGCAATTCCAAATTGTCGATTAAATACGTGAATAACAAACAATTTAAAAACTTACCAAAATAAATTGCATCTTATAATTTTAACATACGAGTAGGTGTGTATAAATATTAGAACTTCGTACCGGTCTGTGATTTAGTGGTTAACGATACGGACTCATAATTCGAAAACCGTGTGCTCAAATTCATATAATTTGGAAGTCTACTACACTTGTTGAAGTTCCGAAGAGATTTTGGTGTTGGTGAGATGGCAGTTTTTATCCTTTGTAGCAGAGATTTAGCCGGAATTTGTTGTGTTGACTTTGTTTTGAGACACTTATATATACGATTGAAGTTGGTTTTAAATAAACCAGTATTAAATTGAAATGAGAACGCAGATACTGGTTAATCATTCCATAAACGGGAAGTTTGGGGAAGAAATGAGTCATGAAACCGTCACTTTCTCAAAGTTTTGACATCGACTGCAAAGGGGTGAATGAGAGCCATTCTACGAGTTGCCCTTGTTGTAGCGAGAGGAGGAGGAACAAGTAGGAACAAGAAAACTCGCCTTGATAAAACTGATGACATATCCCATATAACATACAGGTACCTACCAGTAGCGGAGGGTCCTAATAACACGATTCCCATCGGCTTCCCTTTTGAAATTACGCAAAAAATGATGAATAGAACTTATATATTTACTTATTAAAAAATAAACTAACAACCTACTTTTTTGAAAACCGCGCGAACTTCCTTTGATCTAAATCTAATCTAAATCTAAGCTGCAAAAATATGTATCATTTTAGATTCATTAAATGCATTCCCACAAGCAGACATGCATAATTTCGCGCTTACACATGCCGCATGTGGACCAACAATATAAAAAACCCAATCTCAAATGAACATAAGCCCTGCAACTCTTGCCGACCTTCCCTGAAGCAGGGGTGACATTGGCAAAGTGAACCATTTTTTACAGTATGGGTGGTCAGCCGCATACCAACCTATCAGTCAAGGAATCGTGATCGTGTAAAATAAAGCTCTAGACGCGGAGAGGAGTCAGTTTGCAGCGATGAGTCGCGCAGAAATCATCATTGTAAGCCGGTCCAACACCGGATTGCTCTTTTAGTACAGAGGCTGTGAGTAAGGAATCTTTCAAATGTTTGCATTGTAAATGCTTAATTTCTGTCAATGAAATATGTTTTTATTGTACATTAATTTCAGAAACTTATATCCGATTTTCGTAATTACGGTCTTTTTTCCTCTCTCTTGATGATGATTTCCCGTATTTCTAAGGATTTCACGTCATGTTTGAAAATTAAAATTTACGTTCTTTAAAACCACTTATAGCAAAAGAGGAGCTATTTTTTTTTAACTATAACATTCAATTTTCCCCTTGGAATTTTAATGCTTGATGGATTTATTTTTCTCAATCGGGTTACCTTCTGAAACAAATCACCCTTCCCCATTGGTGTAAACCATATTCTGGGAAACATATCCACCCAGGACAATTGCATTGTAAATACATATCATGGCACTGTATGCATGCTGACTTGCGATAGACGCATTGCCAACGTGTGGTCGAATCCACAATTGATTTTATTGGTTGGACAATTTGCATTGCGGTTGTTAGATAACTACAAATTTGCTAGGCCATGTTGATAAGTATTGTTATGTAAATATAAATATTGAAATAAGTATGGGTAGTTATAGTTATAAGAATCCTCAAAAGTATTGGTAGGTAAGATCGATAATTATGTATAAGTGTAGAATTCTCTAGGCTAAGTAGGTATTTGTTATAATTATAGGAATACTGTGTTACATTTGTAGGTAGGATTTTGGTTGTATCTCTAGGTAGTACGTGAAGCGTCGAGAAGTAATAATTACTCTGGAACCGTCTAGCAACTTTGGTTCTAGATCATACTGCTCTACAGAGTATAAAGGTGCGAATGGCCTGCAGAGCGGGCCAGTATCATAGCGACGAACAAACACATCGAAGCCATCTGATCAGTGAACCCTAATTTCGTAACAATTGGCGTCAGGTGCGGAATTGTCAAGAAAAATTAAGATCTTCTGTCTAAAAATAAATAAAATAAATTAAATAGTGTTAAAATGAACTTTATTCAAATTGAACTTTGTGTGAACTGACTTTTGTGAAAACAAGTGTTTAAATAAATTTTTGTTAAAAGAAAAGACGCAAAAGCAAGTTGCTTATAAATTCTGGACATAACATAATGACTATTTTACCGCATTGAGAAAGTCATCAAATTGGACCATAGTTTTTTTATTATTGTGTGTGATTAAAAAAAAAAAAAAAAAAAAAAAATCTTGAAAAATATTACAAAAGAACGTTCCAGATTCATCGAGAAAAAGTTTTTGAATAACTATCCTTTGTTTACAAGTGTGTGAATGTACATTAAGTACCTACCTGTGTGTTTGAAAGACTTGAGACGAAATAAATAATTATGTACTATCAGACATTATTATGTTAAAAATATTGGTGAATTAAAAATAAATATTAAAAGACAGTACCTACCAATCAGTGTAATCAGATAAATTATTATTTTGCTAAAGTACGTATTCAAAACAGCTATATATATAAAACTCAAAACTTGTATTAAATAAATTTAAAAATATTTTTGTTTTGAAGTAAATTTAAAAAAAAATGGCAACCAAAGTGAACATCAAGGACCTCAAAGTCACTGAGCTTAAAAATGAGCTTCTGGAGAGGGACCTGGAGACCTCAGGAGGGAAGGCGGCCTTACAGGCACGCCTCATGGAGGCCTTGGAACAGTCAGGCGAAGACCCGGCATACTTTGTCATGGCATCTGGGGGAGACCGCGCCTTGGACGAGCTTAATATCAGCATCACAAAGTCTATGAAGGAGGAGCTGGCTGACAATTCCAAGACCCTGAGGGAAGACCTGAAGGCGGAGATGGCTGACAACGCCAAGACCGTGAAGGAGGACCTGACCGGGCTGGAGGAGAAGATGACCACCAACCTGAAGGAAGTGGTGACCGACCTGAAGGTGGAAATGGCTGACAACGCCAGGAATCTGGAGGAAAAGGTGTCCCGAAATCTCACAACCCTGAAAGGAGAAATGGAAGAGAAGATGACAGCCCTGAAGGGGGAAATGGAGACTCGTATATCAAGCCTGGAGGACCGTCTGCGTGCCGAGCTGGCTGACAAGTGCCAGATGGAGTCCACCAGAATATCCCCCAAAGACGGCCTTCACGACGAGACCGACCAGGGATGCTCAACTCCAACCAGGGTCACTAGAGGGGATGACGACCCTTCGCTATCGAAGCACAACCTTCCGACCTTCGACGGGAAGACGTCGTGGGAGGAGTATTTGACCCTCTTTGAGACGGCTGCCATGATGGGAGCCTGGAGCCAGCAGAAGAAGGCTTCGGTTCTCAGCCTGTCGCTCCGAGGAGACGCTCTCAGGGTTCTGCAGGCCATACCCCTGGACAACCGTGGTGACTTTGGGCAGCTGAAGCAGCGCTTGGACATGCGCTATGGCCACAAGTGCCTGGAGCAGCTGTACAAGTCGCAGCTGAACACAAGAGTGCAGAAGCCCAACGAGAGCCTCCAGGAGTTTGAAATGGACATCGCCCGCCTGGTACGAGACGCTTACCCGACAGCCTCCGACGACATCTGTGAGAGCTTGGCAGTGGACAAGTTCCTAAATGGATTGCGGGAATGGGAGACGCAACAAGCCGTAAAACTGGCCCATCCCAAGGCTTTGAACGAGGCGCTCAGCCAAGCTCTCGAGTTTGAGGCTGTCAAACAGTCCATCAGGGGCCACGCCAGGGTTCGTGCAGTCGAGGCAGAGGAGGTCAAGCTACCTACAACCGAGGAGCTAATTGAAAAAGTGCTGGAACGTCTGAGACCTCGAAGACGAGACCCACGCTGCTGGAACTGCGGACAGCTGGGCCACCTTAGCACCAAGTGTCCCAAGCCTCAGAAACCCAGAAAACAGGCTGCGGAAAACTAGAAAGGGTTAATGGGAAGGGGCAACCGTTGACCCACGCTGGAGAGGCCCTGAAATCTGCTGCTACTGTCGCAACCGTGAGAGGAAAAGCCAGCAGCATTTTTATCAATGGCATAATAGATGGAGTAACTCGTGAACTACTGGTGGACACGGGAGCAACCAGGACAATTCTGAGACGCGACATAGTGGCACGAGGTAAGCAGATTGCACCAACAAAGTGGTCTCTGCACACCGCCACGGGAGAGTCAGCACAGGTGTATGGGGAGACGATTGCCACCTTCCAAATTGGCAGCACCACTTTTGATCATCGGACGTTGGTGGCCAACATTGAAGAAGACGTTATATTGGGAATGGACATACTGGACAGATTTGGGTGCAGCTTAAATTTAAAAAAAGGTGCCATTAAAATTGAAAATGAAGAAGTCATCCTGCAAAGACGAAAAGAACTGGCTGCACGTGTGATCCTAGCCAAGAATACCGAAGTGAAGGGGCGATCCGAGATGATAGTGAGTGCCCGCCTGGATTCCAGTAGTACAAATGACCAAATCTGTATGATAGAACCGGAGAACATGGACAATGTTAACAAAGGAGTCATGGTGGCAAGAACAGTGATTCGCGCGCAGGAGACCATTCCTGTCAAGATCATGAATGTGAACAGCTACCCAGTTAAAATGAATGAAGGTTTTGTTTTGGGCAGATGTGAGAGGATAACTTCCATTGTGCAACAGATGACAAACATGACATGCGAGGGAAGAAAATTATCGACACAATTGGAAACCCTGGTCCACGACGCTTCCCAAGGTCTAACCGAGGAAAACAGACTTAGAGTGAGGAGTTTGATCTGCCGCTACCAGAACATTTTCGAGGACTCTAATGGCCGTCTGGGAAGAACCAAGGTAGTGCGACATAGCATAGACACCGGAGAAGCAAGACCAATCAAACAGGCTCCAAGAAGACTACCCTTTGCAAAGCGGGAAGAAGCTGACAAGATCATCAAAGACATGAGCAAGGATGGCATCATAGAACCATCAAGTAGCCCTTGGACATCCCCGGTGGTACTGGTGAAAAAGAAGGATGGTACCACGAGATTTTGTGTGGACTACAGACTGCTCAACGATGTTACGAAAAAGGATAGTTACCCTCTGCCAAGGATTGACGACACCTTGGACACATTGGCAGGATGCACCATTTTTTCCACATTGGACCTGAAAAGTGGCTACTGGCAAGTTGAATTGGATGCCAAAGATAAGGAGAAAACTGCATTCTCGACTGGATCTGGACTTTGGCAGTTCACCGTGATGCCATTTGGCTTATGCAATGCCCCCGCCACGTTTGAAAGGCTGATGGAGAATGTACTGCGAGGACTATCATGGGAAACCTGCCTGGTATACTTGGATGACATAATCATCCTGGGAAAGGACTTCAACCATCAGTTGAGAAATCTGGAGCAAGTTTTCGGGCGACTACAAGACGCTGGACTGAAGCTCAACCCGAAAAAGTGTAACCTGTTCAAGAAACAAGTAAATTACCTGGGACACATAGTTTCTCAACGTGGAGTTGAAGTTGACCCTGCCAAAATCAAGGCAGTAAGAGACTGGCCCGTGCTGAAGGACAAACATGAAACTAGGAGTTTCCTGGGGCTGTGCACTTATTACAGGAGGTTTGTGCCAAGATTTGCGGACATTGCAAAACCGCTCACCAAGCTTACGGAAGAAAACACTCGCTTCCATTGGAGTGATTCCTGCGCACAAGCATTTGAAGAGCTTAAGGGAAGATTAACAAGTGCCCCCATCTTGAGCTACCCACGAAAAGATGGAAAGTTCATCCTGGATACCGACGCTAGTAATGTGGGGATAGGAGGCGTCCTTTCCCAAATACAGGATGGGCATGAGACTGTTCTGGGTTACTTCAGTAAAGTGCTTTCCAAGCCAGAACGAAATTATTGCGTGACCAGACGAGAGCTTCTTGCCGTGATAAAATCAGTGAAACACTTCCGCAAATACTTGTACGGGAGAAAATTCACACTACGGACTGATCATGCTGCACTGGTTTGGCTTCTGAAATTCAAAAACCCAGAAGGGCAAGTGGCTAGATGGATTGAAAGGCTCCAGGAGTATGATTATGACTCCGAACATAGACCTGGCACGCTTCATCGAAATGCGGATGCATTATCCAGACGACCATGCGCCAGTGACTGCAAACATTGCAGCAAGATGGAGGACAAGGTAGCAATTGTCCAAAGGACGACCACCGAAGATGAGGACTGGCAAGATGAAAAATTGGCGCAAGACCAACTGAATGATCCGGACTTGAAGTATGTGATGGAATGGGCGCGAGAAGGAGAAAGGCCAACCTGGGAAAAACTCGCCCCCTTATCACCAACTGTCAAGGCTTATTGGGCTCAATGGGGATCCATAGTGATAGAAGGAGGGTTTCTGAAACGAAAGATCGAGAAGGAAGACGGCACACTTAGAAGAAAGCAAACCCTCGTTCCGAGGAGCCGAGTACCGGAAATCCTTGGACTGCTGCATGGAGGAACTTCTGGAGGACATCTAGGCGTTAAGAAGACGCTGGAGAAAGTGAAAGAGCGATTTTACTGGATCAACTGCAGCGAAGACGTCAAAGATTGGTGTCGAAAATGTGTAACCTGTGCAACGGCCAATGGACCGCAAAGGAAAAGGCGAGCACCAATGCGTCAGTACAATGTTGGCAGCCCCTTTGAAAGAATTGCCATCGACATAGCTGGCCCATTTCCTACAACTGAGAAGGGTAACAAGTACATCATGGTGGTGATGGATTACTTCAGCAAGTGGGTGGAAGCTTACTCAATCCCTAACCAAGAGGCCGTAACCGTGACTGAAGTTCTAGTTACCGAATTTATCAGCAGGTTTGGCGTACCCCTGGAATTACATTCTGATCAGGGAAGGAACTTTGAAGCTGCTATCTTCCAGCAAATGTGTGAGCGGCTAGGGATCTACAAGACCAGGACCACTGCGCTACATCCACAGTCTGATGGAATGGTGGAAAGGATGAACCGTACCGTGGGGAGGTACTTAGCCAAAGTAGTGTCCAGCCATCAGCGGGACTGGGACCGACATCTGCCTTTGTTCTTATTGGCTTACCGGTCGGCTGTTCAGGAAACGACGAAGAAGACTCCCAGCAGCATACTGTTTGGGCGAGAAATGCGACTTCCTTGTGATCTCAAATTTGGCTGCAAACCAGGTGAAGACCTAGCCGGAGAAGACTATGTGACAGACCTTCGCAGGAGGCTGGATGACATCCATGATCAGGTCCGCATGAACATCGGGGAGGCCAGCGATCAAATGAAGGAGCGCTATGACACCAGAGCTGACAGCATGGGGTACAAAGCTGGTGACTGGGTGTGGCTTTTTGACCCCAAGAGGCGCCAAGGATACTGTCCGAAACTTCAGCGTTCCTGGGACGGGCCGTACGAGATCTTGGAGCGCATCAACGATGTGGTCTACCGCATAAAAAAGAGACCAAACGGAAAACCAAGGGTCGTGCACTACAATCGCCTCTCACCATACCTAGGCGATAATGATGACCAACCAGCCCAAAAAGTACGACAGTGCGTCGCATCCGAAAGATCACCAGCCTTTGAGACGTTTTGGGAGAACGCGAAGGCAGGGCAGAAGTTTCGCCATGGAGTGACCACAGAAGTCCACAAGGACTTATTTGAGGTCACTAGGGACCACACGCTGGCATGCAGTGTACCGGAAGATCTAGATATGTCTAGAGGGATTGCACGGGTCTTCCGATACAAATTCGGAGAACCGCAACCCTCGAGCAGCCCGCAAGGAAGAGCTCTGAGACTACCGAAGGGGCGTCAACAAGCATACTGCCTGGTTGTCCCGGATTCCAGCAACCTGGAAGAGGACTACAAGGCATTGTGGGACGGCCTTGTTGAGCTGCGTGACTACATGTTGGAGGATCAGCAGGCGCGTCTGGCAATACCGAAGATGGGTGGCGGCCGCGCTAATCGAGACTGGCGGATAATCCGGAGTATGATTGAAGCAGTGTTCTCGGGAGTCGGCATCAGCGTCATGGTGTGCTGCGAGCAAGCGCAGCCGAGAGCCAGTGGGGAGAAATCCGTGGACTGCCACTTCTTCCTGACCACAGGGTGTCGACGTGGATCAGCATGCCCCTACCTACACAGAGTCAAGACTGTTCCGGGACGAAACAGTCTAGGTGGGGGGTAGTGTTATGTAAATATAAATATTGAAATAAGTATGGGTAGTTATAGTTATAAGAATCCTCAAAAGTATTGGTAGGTAAGATCGATAATTATGTATAAGTGTAGAATTCTCTAGGCTAAGTAGGTATTTGTTATAATTATAGGAATACTGTGTTACATTTGTAGGTAGGATTTTGGTTGTATCTCTAGGTAGTACGTGAAGCGTCGAGAAGTAATAATTACTCTGGAACCGTCTAGCAACTTTGGTTCTAGATCATACTGCTCTACAGAGTATAAAGGTGCGAATGGCCTGCAGAGCGGGCCAGTATCATAGCGACGAACAAACACATCGAAGCCATCTGATCAGTGAACCCTAATTTCGTAACAGTATTAACTGCTTTGCATACCCGTTAAATTTATCAACGGATGGTTTTGAATGGAATACTCATTTTTATGAGGTTCAAAATACCTACATTTTATTTAGTTTAAAATCCAAAAAAAGAATTAAGAAAAATGGACTGGACACAATAAAAAAAATGTATTTTTCCTCAACTTATAGGTTGGTATGAAGCTGATCACCCATATTGTAATAATTGGTTTACTTTCCCTATGTCACCCCTGTTTTACAGAAGGTCGGTGAAAGTTGCAGGATGTTTACATTAGAGATTTGTGTTTTTTTCGTAAGTGGGTACACATGCGGCAAGAGTTAACGCGAGCTTACACGTATTTGCATGATGGCATGCAGTTAATATGAATCCTAATTAATGTAAATACATCTTTGCAACTTAGATTAAAAATAGATGTGATGTTACCAATATAAATAAAGAACTGGATTCTCAATAATCAAGATGTTTTTCTATTCAACAGCATTGTGAAACGTATGCAGTTGAAAGTTATGGCACTTTAGCGTTTTTTTCAAACTACCTACATTTACAAACTCTCTCCGTAAGGGTGACTCTGGTATACCCTCTAATGTCTACATGGATCACAATACTGCTGACAATGCTCAGGGCATAGCTGATCTATTTGCTACATTCTTTAAAAGTGTCTTTACGGATGATTCCACTAACAATTTGTGCAACTTCTCTTCCAACATTGATCTCCATGTATCCAATTTATCGTTTGAAACTTCTGATGTAACTGTTCACATTCAACTCATGAAAGGCACAACAAATCCTGGCCCTGATAATATCCCCTCTATATTACTCAAACACTGTGTTAATACTCTATCAGAACCACTTTGTAGTCTATTTAACTTATCCCTCTCTTCTGGTATCTTCCCTGACTTATGGAAAGCAAGCTATCTAACTCCTGTTTTCAAGAAAGGTGACAAACATAATGTTTTAAACTATAGACCAATAAGCATCATATCTGCGATACCAAAACTTTTTGAAAAACTCATCCTTAGTAAATTATCTTTTATTATAACCAAATCCGTCTCCCCCTTCCAACATGGGTTCCTACCAAATAGGTCCACTCTATCTAATCTGTTGGTCTACGTAAATTATATATCTGATGCCATATCTAGGCGCAAACAAGTTGACGTCATCTATACAGATTTCAGTAAAGCATTTGACTCTGTCTCTCACAAATTACTCCTCTTTAAACTTGAGAAAATGGGAATTGGTGGCCACTTTCTCTCCTGGTTGACGTGCTATCTTTCTAATAGACAATTATCGGTAAAGATTAATAACTGCAAATCCTTTACATTCTGCCAAAAGAGTGGTGTTCCGCAAGGCTCCCATTTGGGTCCCTATTTGTTTCTCTTATTTTTAGACGATATTGCTAATATTTTCCTCGACTGTCATGTTCTTCTTTTTGCGGATGATGTCAAATTTTTTAGAGTGATAGAATCAAATGATGATAGTCTTAAACTTCAATCATCATTAGATAAACTAGTCGACTGGTGTCACTTCAATAACCTAAACCTTAACATTTCTAAATGCCAAATAATGAGATTTTATAAAATTAAAAATCCCTGTTTGCATGATTATTTCATAGGTCAACAAAAGTTAAATAGTGTTTTGGTTATTTCTGACTTAGGTGTTTTATTTGATCACAAATTATCGTTTATAAATCATATAAACTATGTTGCGGGTAAGGGAATGAAAATGTTAGGTTTTGTAGCAAGAACAACCAAGGACTTCAATAATATTCTTAGTATTAAAACGCTTTACATGTCACTAGTTAGAAGCTCCATGGAATATTGTTCCCCCGTATGGTCACCCTATTATGCCTGTCATATAAAAGCCATTGAGCGCATTCAACTTAAATTTGTAAAAATTATTAATTTCAAATTAAGAATTCCCGTCTCTGAATTTAATGCACAATATTTACTTAGTATTTTGAATCTTAATAGTCTCACTGATAGGCGTTTAATCAATGACCTCATTGTGCTTTTTAAAATTAAACACTCCTTAATTGATTCACCAATCCTACTTTCCGAACTTAATTTCTCCATCCCTTCATTTATTACCCGCAACTTAGTTCCTTATCGCACTGTATCCACACATACATCTACACACTTCTACAGCCCACTAATACGTATTCAACGTTTGGGTAATATATACAATGAAATAGATTCTGACACTCATACAAATCCTAAAACATACAAATATAATTTAATTAAGTACTTCAACTCCCATGGTACATAATAAGTACATAATAATTATTGTAGAGTTGCATCTCTTATAATATTGTACTGTACTATTGTTTACTCTAGTTTTATCAAATTTCTAGTTTATTTTTGTTACTTTAATATAAGACCTTGCTTTTTGTTTTTTGTTTTTTTTTTGTTTTATCTTTGTTTTTATTTTTTATTTTCTACTTATTTTGTTAACTTTTTTGCAATGTATTTCAATTTTTGTTTACCCTCATCTGTGCGTTCTTTTATTTTACCTAAGTTTTAATATTATTACTTGATCATGCTCTTATTGCTCTATATGCTATATGCTCATTGCTCTTATGTTTTTCTTCTTTCTCTTCTCTCTTATGTTTTTCTCTTCATCTTCTTACTTTTTGCATAAATATCTTCTACTTTTATTCTGTAGTAATCTTATTGTAAGCTTTATTTTGTAGGAATCTGTTTTATTTTGATACTGTTATGTCTGTAATGTATTTTTATTTCTATTTTTGTATACATGTAAAAGGCACAATGTGCCGTTAAAGAATGAATAAATAAATAGCTTTGCATTGAAATTATGACTCCCTGCCCTGCCTCTAGTCGTGCCAAATGACGTCACATTTTTCCCCAACATTTTCAACGCACCGAGTTAATTGTTTGTTCATATCTTAATAGATATAAGATTGTTTTTTTTTATGAATTACAAAATACAAAAAAAAATGAAAAAATAAGAACAATTATAAATTTAATTATTTTCGTAATTAATTTGTCTGCGGCAAAAAAGAGTAAAACGGAAGAAGAAAGGCTTGCGGAGTCCTTTGAAGATGCAATTATGAAGAAAACAAAAACGAAGCGGAAAAATAAGATTCATTACAAAAGAAGAAAAGTATATCTTTTTACGACATTTTAATTGTCTGTGAGTATAATACGTCCTTTGTCTTTTTTAAATCTTTTTCTTCTGTCTTTTATGCCTCATCTATAATCTAAGTTGCAAAAATATATATCATATAAGAATAATATTACATGGAATTCTCACAAGCAGACACTTATAAGTTCGCGCGTACACATACCACATGTAGATTACAATAAATATTGAGTTGAAAATCTAACCTTTGCTTTCCGACATTCTATAGTGACATGGGAAATGTTAAACAATTCTTAGTCAACAACCTCCTACCAACCAATAAGTCAAGTAACTTTCAATTCAGTAATAATATATCTAAATATATTCCAGTTGGTAGAGTGCTTGCATTCCATGCCGTGAGCTCGGGTTTGAATCCTACCGAGTGTGTCAGAAACGTTTTTCCGTTTCGGTGTTTTTTTTAAATCCCAAAATAAAATACCGGCAAGGTTTACTCAGCCTCCTCAAGAAATGAGTACCAGCTCTCTCGGGAGCTGGGAATCACCCACTTCAACTGAAGTGGTTGGCGTAAGGCCGGCCCCCTTACCTGTAAAAATAAACAGGTTCCACTCGCCACATGCGGAACCCTTCGGGGATAACGCGGCAAAAAGTTTGTCTTGTCATTATATGAAACGGATGAATTATTCATTGATAACGTCATACCGATTACCGGTCCTAAAAAAATCCATAATCTAAGCTGCAAAGATATTATGATAACATTAAAAGGCGCATATTAAATGCATGCCCAGAGAAAGGCACATGTAAGTTCGCGCCTACACATTATGCATGTGTGCATGCAAATAATAAGAAAAAACCTCACATGGACATAAACCTTGCAACTTCTGCCACCTTTCCCTGAAACCGGAGTGGCATCAGCAAAAGTGAACCTAATTTTTACAGCACGGAGGTCAGCTTCTGGTCAGATATAAATAGGTAAGCGAACTGCATTCCCCTTTGCAAATTTATTTTAAAAAAACTCGTTTACTTGTCCAAGGGGTGAAGATTGTAGTCAACAGAAATGTGTAAGGAAAAAATATCATTACAGGAAAATAGATTTCCTCTCTGGGCAGTGTCGCGAGTATACAACTATGTGTTAAGACTCAAGCATCGCGTAAAAAAAATGTATGAAACTAAGAGCAGCATCTGCAGCGAGTGCCTTAGTTTTCATAACAAAAAATATGTTTACGCCATGGTAAGAGTATTTGAGTAACGTTTTATACTCGCGGTAGAGATTTCTTAAATAACAAACCACGGACTCGCCCGTTCCATATGCCGTTACTTTATAGAAATCTGAGAAAAGGGAAAAGGTGGAGAATAAAAGGGATGGGGTGAGAAACAGGGGATGGAGTTGGAAATGGGGGGATGGTGTGTGAAAGTGTGCAGTGTAAGAAAATATGGATGACTTGGTCGAGGAACAGGAACGTGACGGCATGGTGGTGAAAGAAAATATGGAAGTAAGAAATATAATTGAAAGAAAAATTAAACACTTTAAACATAGCAGTTTTAACTACAAGTTAGCGTATGCTGCTTCAACGTAAGTTAAAGTAGTATGTGATTAAAACTGAAATCAAAATATAAGTGTTATTTAATAGTACTAGGAGCGTTGCCCCTGGCTGCTACGCAGCCCAACCCCTTAACATTTGGTGAATGTGTGTATTGCGCATAGTTTCCTCGCGTTAAAATTCGGAAAACATGTAAAATAAAAACATGCAGCCTTTGTAAAAGAAAATCGACCACCCATAGTTTAAAAAATGGTTCACTTTGCAGATTTCAGCTGTGTTTCAGGGAAGATTGGCAAGAGTTGCAGGGCATATATTAATTTGAGATTGGGTTTTTATGTTGTAAGTCAACATGCATTATGTGTAAGCGCGAACTTATAAATGTCTGCTTGTGGGAATGCATTTAATATGAATCTCGATTGGTATGTATCTTTGCAACTTAGATTATAGAACTTAACAAAATAATTTCCTTGACTTATAGGTTAGTATGTGGCTGACCACCCATACTGTAAGAATGGTTTACCATGAAAATTTTATCTCTGTTTGAGGAAAAGTCGGCAAGAAATGCAGGGCTTATGTTCATTTGAGATTAGTTTTTTATTTTGTAAGTCCACATGGGGCATTTGTAAGCGCGAACTTATACCTGTCTGCTTGTGGGAATGCATTTAATATGAATCTCAAATGGTATGTATCTTTGCAACTTAGATTATAGAACTTAACAAAATAATTTCCTTGACTTATAGGTTAGTATGTGGCTAACCACCCATACTGTAAGAATGGTTTACCATGAAAATTTTATCTCGGTTTGAGGAAAAGTCGGTAAGAGTTGCAGGGCTTATGTTCATTTGAGATTAGTTTTTTATTTTGTAAATCCACATGGGGCATTTGTAAGCGCGAACTTATACCTGTCTGCTTGTGGGAATGCATTTAATATGAATCTCAAATGGTATGTATCTTTGCAATTTAGATTATAGAACTAAACAAAATAATTTCCTTGACTAAAAGGTTAGTATGTGGCTGACCACCCATACTGTAAGCAATGGTTCACAATGCAAATTTTATCTCTGTTTGAGGAAAAGTCGGCAAGAGTTGCAGGGCTTATGTTCATTTGAGATTAGTTTTTTTATTTTGCAAGTCCACATTGGGCATTTGTAAGCGTGAACTTGTACCTGTCTGCGTGTGGGAATGCATTTAATATGAATCTTAAATGGTATGTATCTTTGCAACTTAGATTATGTAAAGAAATACACAAAATAATTTTCTTGACTTATAGGTTGGTATGAGGCTGACCACCCATACTTTAAAAAATGTCTTACTTTGCAAATTCACCTTTGTTTCAGGGAAGGTTGGCAAGAGTTGCAGGGCTTATGTTCATTTGGAATGGGCTGTTATGTTGTAAGTACACATGCAGCATATGTAAGCGGGAACTTATACATATCTGCTTGTGGGAATGCATTTAATATAAATCTTAAATGATATATATCTTTGCAGCTTAGATTAGATTAGATTAGATTAGAACTTATACATGTCTGCTTGTAAGAATGCATGTAATATGAATCTCAAATGTTATATATCTTTGCAACTTAGATTACAGATTTAAATCCATTTTTATTTTGTTTTTTTTTTTTTTTTATTTGCATGAAATAAAAGAAAATATAAAAAAAAACTTTCACGTTTTGCCGCTAGATGTCAATATAGTTCCATACATTTTCAAACCATACATGTTCCATACATGAACAAACAGATTTTTTGAAAGAAGTTTTCATACATTTTTAAACACAAACGCGAAAGCTCGCAGCATTGCAGCATATATACAAAAATTAATTTGCCATAGATCATGAATGTGTTTCATCTGCTGTGATGGCATTGATTTTGAAAATCGAAACTCGACGACGAAAGACGACGACGAAGGACAATATAATAAAGGATTAGTATGATTTATTTAGTGGGCGCTGTTTTTGTGTGCATCACACCTCAAGAGTTTCTTGCGAGCTTTGTCGTCGCTATAGAAAGCGCCAATTCTCAAGCAATACACAGTTGCTGAAAAGCTGGATGAACATTGGGTGACCGGTCTTTCGTAAAGTCGTACGACTTTTTCAACCCGGAGAAGAAATATTTCATATTTGAAAATATAAAGTATTTGTTTTTTGTGCTCCGCCGGGAATCGAACTCACGGCCTTCTGAAGCGCTTACCAAAAGACAAAGGACCAGTCGTTTATTTGTGGATTTATTAGCTGAATTTAAAGTAAGTGTATTAAAAATGAAGTAAGCCTGTTTTGGTTTCAAAAGGCTATTGTTCATTAAGTTGTGATGTATGGGTGTGAAGCCTGGAGTCTGACTTAGAAACAAGGGGCATCTCTCCAAGTCTTTATGAACCATATGCTTCACGTATTCTTAAGTAATTAAGTAAGTATAGATTATTAAGTATCAATAATTTCAACCACCATAGTCATTTTTATAACAGCATAAGTACATATTTTTTACCTGCCGTTTAACGTTCTCCCCGTGCTTATTTGGCTTATCTACCATTTGATACAAAGATGACCTTTTAATGAAATTGTTTTAAGAATCACATTTTACCCAATCTGAACTAAGAAAAAAAACGTAAAACACGATAATATGAGAGTTGTTTTATCAAAAAAATATATATTATCACATACGCTCTTCGCTGGGTGAAAAATTCATATTCCTGTACTAAAGACCTAAAGGTCCATCCAGCCTTACAGCAACTGGGTCTTGCTCAAGTGTTGGCGCTTTGTGGCGACGACCAAGCTCGTAAACAACACCTCTGCGGCACTACAACAAGTGTCATAGACCCCTAGAGTCTCTGAAATCTAGGGAGTCTCCCGCACAGGATTTCTTAATTTTTATTTTTTTATCAATTTCCAGTTTTTATAAGACACTGGTCTTGTACACATACAAACATAGCTCATGTGGAATTACTTCTGATGGACATAATACTAATAAGCACTTAAGAGGACGGTTAGCTGCGGCTTCAATGACTTTTTATGGCGGGCAACTGCTCTTTGTATTACATTAGTATTCCACACTGAACTCATACACGAGTATTACTAACCACTTTCTATTTCGACTAGCTTGTACGTGCATCGCAAAAAATATCCAGTAACGCATTCCTAATCCAAATTCCTCTACTGCTTTTTCTTCTTTGTCGGACTCTTTCAATACCGAGTTGAGATATGCCCGCGCATTCTCTTACAATCCAGGGGCGGGCACAGTTTTTGCCAATCCGTTGATCACAATCATTATCAACAATGGTTGGTTTTGACCTACTTGATTAACAACAGCCACCGCTGCCTGTCACCCTTGTTTCAGCGAAAGGCAGCAGGGGTTTATAATTTTTTTATTTGGATGATTTATTTGGTGAGCGCTGTTTTTGTGTGAATAACACTTAAAAAGCCCTAGCTGTGAGCTTGGTCGTCGCTATAGAAAGCGCTAATTCTCCTGCAAGACCCGGTTGCTGTAAGTTTGGATGGACCTTGTGTGATGGTATATAAAGCCAACAATGGCTTGGCTCCACCTTATTTGACTGACATGATGTTGCCTGTTGAGATGGGTGTAAGGAGGCAGACACTCAGATCCGCGGGCGATGGAGCAGTCAATTTGATTCAGCCACGCCGTAAGATTCGTACAAATTTCGGAGACCGCGCTTTCCGTGTTGCGGGCCCGGTGGAGTGGAACAGACTGCCACCCGGAGTGAAGAACTCCAAGTCTGTGGATGTATTTCGTGGAGCACTTAAGACACACCTTTTTAGAAAGTCTTATCCATGATCGGAGAGGGCCCTTGAGGTGTGACACACACAAAAGCGGCGCTCTCTTATCATTTGTAATTTAAAATAAATTAGCCTGATATTATTATTATTATTATTCGATCAGCGGTCTTTGGTAAAGGTTATGATTTTTTCAACCCAGCGAAGAGCATATTTCAAAATATAAATGATACATTTTTGTGATCCACCGTGATTCTAGCCCACGACTTTCAACTAACGAGTCCGAAGCGTTACCACTGGACTAAGCACCGGTCGTTGTTGTTGAGTTGCAGAGTTCTTTTTTGGTTTCCGTTTTATTTTGTAAATACACATGCAGCATGTGTAAGGGCAAAGTACACGGGTTTGCTTGCGGTTGTTTTGAAAACTAAATCACTCACTAGGGGTGCTCCTATACAATTTTCAAGTCACGCTATCGAGAGGAATTCACGCAAAGTTTTACACTTAGCGCACCGACTTCGTATATATTTTTTTCTAGCAATCAATCTGTATATTTTTAACGACATTTTAATTATTTTTACATGTATTTTATTTTATTACTCACGTGTTAACCAATAAATTTTATCAATTCTCTCTCAGATACTGTTTCTGTGTTTTTGTGTTAGCGTGGACCATTTTACTGCGTTGCCGTGCGACGTAAAAATGTTCATATTTGAATGCCGATATTTTTTATGGATCGTATTTTTTTACACAACGATAAGACGCCATTTTTTTTTTCAAAATCGAAACCCCCCGACGTCTCAATCAAAAAACCTTGTTTGTTGATTTTTTATATTCGAGTTTTATGACGCTATCTGAATACGAGGTGTGTTCACAAGGTTTCAAGACCAAACCGCTATTTTGTTTGCCGCAGTATTTTCTTAGGCATCTATCTCCTTTCATAGGGAAAATCGCTAAGTGAAAACTAAACTGCCTATGGCGCTATGAAATGCCACTACTGGCTTTAAAATTTAAGTGAGTGAGAATAGATTTTTTACAAATGTATACGCATTTTACGACTCGTTCTGACGAGAGTCTGTGTCGCTCCATTGTTCTTCCTTTCTATTAACTGTATACCTACGTGCGCAAACAATATATATATATATATATATATATATATTATGAATGCTCCTCGCAAGGATCTGTCTCCTTCGTACTTTCATAAATTCAAATCATCCATCCTTGTTGCTTTCTTGCTGGCCGCAGTCTAAAAAATAACGTGTTTTTCTTAGTCAAATGGAAATAGATAAATCATAACTCTGACTACTTACAAAAATGTTGTTTATAACGTAATAGGATAGTTAACACATATAAATTATTGTTGTAAAAAAATGATTACGTGTCAGAAATTACCTACTTCCCCTTTTATTTCCAATCCAAAATTAAAATACCGGCAAGGCAATGCAGTCTTCGGGAGCTTATCTAATCTAATCTAAGTTGCAAAGATATGTTACAATGAAGATTCACATTACATGCATTCTCACAACCAGAAACGTACAAGTTCGCGCTTGCACATGCCTCATGTGAACCTACAACATAAAACCCAAATCTCAAATGGACAAACACCCTGCAACTCTTGCCGTCCTTCCCTGAAACAGGAGAGACATTGGCAAAGTGAACTATTTTTACAGCATGGGTGGTCAGCCGCATACCAACCTATAAGTCAAGGAACCCCTATTTCAAGTGAAGTGGTTGACGAAAGGCCAGCCGCCTGACCAACAAAATAATTAGATTCCACACGCCACGTGATAACTTCTTAGGGCGAAATAGGTGAGAAGTTGTGTTATACGTGCAGTTTAGTCTCGTTTTTGCGTCTCGTCTTGATGCTATGTGAGCACACCATGTAAACTTCATCATAAGAAAAGATTGGCACCTCTACACTCGCTATTACCTTTAGAGAGTAAAGGACTCGCAGGCACCCCGTCAACTTTTGAGTGCCAAAGTAAAGAATAACGTTCATATTTTGTCATGTAAAAATATCAATGGCGAATGCAAAAAAAAATTACATTCTTTCAATTTTTCAATATTTTTTGCTTCAGTATACTATATATATACTAAAGAAATCTCATGTGCTAATAAACTTATAATTTATTTTGTTAATAAAATGTTACCTTACCTTACAAATGCAAATATCAAAAACAGTTCATTTCTCCCCGATATTTTCAAGTTTAGTTATATTTTAGTAAACAATTATTTTGCCGTGACGCACTAGGCTGCGGCAGCCAATGCCACACATGATTTCTTTAATATTAGTTAACTAAAAACAAAAAAGTTTTGAAGTGACAAGCCCCGCCCCAAAAAAAAAAAACGCAACTAAGCTACACATATAGTGTAACTTCTTGTCGCGTTATCTATCGCGAAACGGGAAATCATTTCTGACACCCTCGGTGGGATTCGAACGCGAGCTTTCGGCATGGAATGCAAGCACTCTACCACCTGAGCTATCGACCGGACTTAAAAATCTTAGAAATTATTACAATGCCATTAAAGGACTTCAAACAAACAAATGATTAAAAAAATAAAATGTCTAACCTTCATGAAGATCGAAACGACACAAAAAATGTTCCGTTTGCGGAAATTTTGATGTATTTTTACATTAAAAACAGCTGTCTACCGGCAATGACGAAGCCATAAACTAAATATTTACTGGCAAAATTCGGTGAGTAAAATATTAACTTAAACTGCATTCTAAACTTGAAGAAGTCTTACAAAACGCATCGTTGTTCTATAATCTATAATCTAAGTTGCAAGGATATATTCATTTGAAGCTTTCAAATGTATGCCCAAAAAGAAACACGGATAGTTCGCGCTTACAAATGCTGAATGTGTACTAACAAATAAAATCCAAATCTCCAAATCTACAACTTTTGCCGACCTTCCCTGACACAGGGGTGACACTGGCAAAGTGAACTATTTTTTACAGTATGGGTGGTCAGCCTCATATCAACCTATACGTCACTATTATTCCTGAAATTCAGCAGTAGCACTCTTTTATTGTAAGGTATTTTTATACCCAATTACACAACCTAACTTTCCAAGTTATAAAATCATTCAAAATTCAGGTCACATCCTTTTTTTTTGCAAAAATTATGACAATGTTTGGATAAATTTTTATTTAGAGTGTATAACTAAAGGATTGTCTTGGCCACCTCCAGAAAATTAAATTTTAATGAGTGAATTTAGACATCTATTTTTGAAATTTATACAAAGCTTAAATGGGTAAATAAAAATTACAAGATGTCTCAGAAATTTAATTTTAAGATATAATAAGTAAAGAAAATTATAGTGTGTAGTCTATAATAATCTATAATCTAAGTTGCAAGGATATATTCATTTAGAGCTCTCAAATGCATGCCCACAAACAAACACGTGTAGTTCGCGCTTACAAATGCTGAATGTGTACTTACAAATAAAATCCAAACTTCAAATGAACTTATGCTCATTTGAGGTTGTTAATGTAAGGTCGGCAAAAGGGACTAAGGTAGGGCATAAGCCCTACAACTTTTGCCGACCTTCCCTGACACAGGGGTGACATTGGCAAAGTAAACAATTTTTACAGTATGGGTGGTCAGCATCATACCAACCTATAAGTCAAGGAATAATAGTGTATAAAAAAATGTAATTTCTTTACTTTGTAAAAATAATATTTATAAGTGTGGTATACAAAAGTGGTACACACGAATAGATTCCCCCCCATTAGGGTTACTAATGGGGGGAAAAAAAATCAAACTCCCTAACCCTAACTCGACGGATTTTTATAAGTAGTTCTTTGATTTTTGATTCCAAGTATATTCCAGTTTGCGATCATTTCAAACGCCTCTATACTTTTTTATACATCCTGGCAACTTAGATTATCTAGATGTATTGATGTGTATGTTCCTTGACTTATGGGTTGGTTTGCGGCTGACCACCCATGCTGTAGAAAATGGTTCACTTTGCCAATGTCACCCCTGTTTCATAGAAGTTCGGCAAGAGTTGCAGAGTGTATGTTCATTTGAGATTTGGGTTTCTGCATGTTTAAGCGCGAACTGATACGTGTCTGCTTGCGAAAATGCATATAATGTGAATCCTCAATGTAACATATCTTTGCAACTTAGATTATCTAGACATGTAATGTTTTTGTCGGCGATAGCATTCACGTCTTCTAACTTACATCTTCTTGGCATCTAAGCTAATGCTGGGACGATCCTCAGCAGTCATTAAATTTCCATTCTCTTCCTTGCGTGCCAGTCTAACGAATGCGGGTTTTTTTGCGACAGTTACTTCTACGATATGTAACTAAAACATTGGCGAATGTTTGATGGTGAATTTTTTTTGAACTGCAAGCAGAGGATGACTGAACACAACAGCGAATAGACAGAAATGGAGAGGATTGGAAGAGGCCTTCATCCAGGAGTGGACTGAGAAAGGCTGAGGAAGAAGAAGAAGATACAAGAAAAACACAAAAATTGCACAATGTCCGATCGATAGCTCAGTTGGTAGAGTGCTTGCATTCCATGCCGTGAGCTCGGGTTCGAATCCCGCCGAGGGTGTCAGAAATGTTTTCCCGTTTCGGTGTTTATTTCAAATCCCAAAATTAAATACCGGCAAGGTTTACTTAGCCTTCACAAGAAATAAGTACCAGCCCCCTCGGGAGCTGGGAAACCCCCACTTCAACTGAAGTGGATGGCGTAAGGCCGGCCACCTTATCTGTAAAAATAAATAGGTTCTACTCGCCACATGCGACCCCTTCGGGGATAACGCGGCAAAAAGTTACACTACATTTGTAGCTTAGTTGCTTTTTTTTTGCACACCATCACCTTGGCCTTAAAACCCAACATTGCAGATCAACTGCCATTTTTGCTGTCATTTTCTTTTTCTTTCATCCAGTGTTTTATTTGAAAAAAATAATGCAAAAATAAAAACAAAGATTTACTTCACGAGTTGGTTTATTACCTCTAGCGCTTTCAGAGTGCTATCACCCCATTTTAAAGAGAACAACTGACAATTCTAAAAATTACAATAGTGAATTCAGGTGAAAGATTTAGGGGACGGGTCTATGACGTCCACATCTTTTCTTATGATTCCGAATATCCCACTTATTAGTTTTTTTTTAAATATCAAATAAACGGAAAATGCAAAAGAAATCTTAAAACTTGACATCCTTATCGCAAAGCTTGGTTTTAGACCCCACTCTAAGATCATAAAAATGTTAAATTGAAGAACGGGGTGGCAGGTGGCAATAGTGAGTTGTCAGATTTAGGGGTTAGTGACGTGAGTGCAAACGACCCCGCGACACGGAGGAACGTTTGTCACCCCCGGTCTGAGAGTGGCGTCAAGAGTCACAAAAAAGATGGAGCAAGAATGGCATAAGATGTGAGAAGATAAAGACATCTATTCTATAACATCAAATGCGGCAATCTAGAATTGTTATTATGACTGAGATAAATACGTGGAAATACAGAGAATCATTCTCTCATCATTTCCATATATTTATCACGATTTCGATTTCGAAAAAAATCTTTGATTGTCTTTTTGGTTCTGTACGAATCATTAAATCTAAGTGCTCAACGATATCATTATGTAATCTAGGGATTATATGGATATGGAATTTCGGATATGGATACGGATATGGGAATAATCTTATTTCGGTTTCCGTTACAAATATTAGATTTTTCAGGAATTGTGAAATAACTCAGACGTTGCGCTCGGCAAGAGGGGCTCCAAAACGTTGTTAAACGAGCCAACCAGGAAATTAACCACAGTGTTTGGCAATTGTGCGTTTGCTGTTGCGGGTCCCTCTTCGTGGAACCAGCTGCCAACGGAAGTTCGAGCATCAAAATCCAGGGAAAACCTTAAAAAAAACCCTCAAGACACACTACTTCGCCGCGATAACACAGAAAGCGCCCTTGGAGTGACAATCTTCACGAAACGGCGCTATACCAAGTTATCATCATCATCATCATCAACAAATACATTTAAATAAGAACATCAATTTTACTAATTTGTTTCTAGGTTATCCCGTGGTGTTAATCAGTCATATGACTGTTATTATAGCTAGTCACTTAAAAATGCGAACAATATTCATTAATCAATATTCGTTATTTCTATTATTTTAAAAATTATTTAAAAAAAATGTCGGAAACTTTTATATCGGTTTCGGATTCGGATATTTAATTATTTCGGATATCCGATAGTTTCGGTTATGGATACGGATATTCATAACACCCCTGTTGTAATCTAAGCTGTAGAAAAATATGTTCTGTTTTTTGAAACATTGAAGAACCCGAAAACTTAAAAGATATTTTTTTCAGTTTTGTAAAAAAAAAAAAAAAAACTTTGTACCTACACAGCCTTCGGGAGAAGCGGTACCTCCCATTTTAAATTTATAAATCGTGAAACGCAAAAATAGGCGAACGTTGAACCGAAAATGGATGACTAAGCTAAAAATATTCTGCAATTTTAGTTTAAAAATATCTCTCAATTTTCTCGGAATAGCTCATCAAGTGCATGGAGAAAAATTGCCGACAGTTCACAGGTCAAAACAAGAGAGAATGCGGTATTTGGGAAAAACTTGGGTTGAACAAAGAAGTGCTTTTTTCACTTCTCAGAGCAGATTACAATTTGAAGTGTTCTGCGTCTTGTAGGATTCCAATTATTCACTCCTGTCTCAGAGAACGGCGGCAAGAATTGCAAAGCTTCTATTCAGATTTTCGTAACTATACACTCACACATGAAACTATGTATGTTTCAGCGAAAGGCAGGAAGAGTTGCAGGGCTGTCGTTCATTTGAGGATAAGATTATTTTCTTCACACACATGCAGCATGCGTAGGTTTGAGCTTACACGTGCCAACTACACATGCATACATGTATTGTATTTGCAACATAGATTAAGGATTTTACTTACATCAATGAAGTCATAATGTGAAGAATGGAAAACATACCTGAAAAAAATAAAAATAAAAATTAATATTTTTGAAAATGACAAGAACTGGAAAGCAATAAGCTGCACGTATAGTGCAAATTCTTACCGCGTTATCCAACAACAACTTATTTATTTTCACAGCTAAGGGGGATGGTCTTTCGCTGACCACTTCTCTTGATGTTGGGTTTTCCAGCTCCCGAGGGTCTGGTTCTCATTTCTTGTGAAGATTGAGTCAAATTTGCTGGTAATTTCATTTTGGTTTGAAACGAACAACGAAACGGGAAATAATTTCTGACACCCTCACGGGGATCGAATCCTGAAAATCTGGTTTTGAACGACAGCGCTCTACCAAATGAGCTATCGACCGGATGAACTGATGCAACCTGTATAAATGATTATTTATTCCTTGATTATTATCTGTTTGCAAATCCTTGTGAGGTTTGTATGCATGGCGCCTCCACACTCGTTATACTCTATAGCATTTCACGAAAAATGTATGAAAGCTTACACGCTCAATAGAGGTGCTGTTTCAGTTTCGATGCATTACCTTACGATTAAACATAGGTACAGTTTTGTACTCGGGGTAGTGGACCGGATACAGGCGGAAACTCAAACATCGTTATACGTGAGCAGGGAGAGCAGGTGCGACACAAACATCAATAATTATTACAGGTTTACAGGGCATGTGTACCTACATTTCGGTTCCAAGACGGAACATCACAAAGACAATACATCCCATGAAAAAACATTGCATGACAAGTCTTTTCAGTCTTTTCTAGAGGCACTATAAAGGCGTCTGCTCTGATGAAATATCCTCACTTATACCCCCTCCTCTCGTCACAACAAGGGCAACTCGTAGAACGGCTCACATCCAACCATTTGCAGTCGATATCAAAACTATGAGAACTTGGTGTTTTCACGACTCATTCCTTTGCCAAACTGCCCGCTTACGGAATGAGTTACCGGTATCTGTGTTTCCATCCCAATTTAACCTTACCCTTTTCAAATCCAACATCAATCGCCATTTCCTCGCAGTGTCTCAAAACACAACGCAACCCAACACACACGACAGCACTGCGCAGCTAACGGCCCTGCAACCGGACAAGGACAACTGCCACATCAACAACACCTCTGCGGCACTATAACTAGTGTCATAGACCCTAGAGTCTCTTGAATCTAGGGAGTCTCCCGCACAGGCTTTCTTAAAAAAAAAACATCACATGAAAACATATCTCAATGGCATCCATCACTATAATCTATAATCTAAGCAGCAAAGATACGTCAACGATAAAGGCTCATATTAAATGCATGCCCACAGACATGCACATGAAGGTTCGCGCCTAGGCTTACACATTCTGCATGTGTGCATACAAATAAACAAAACCTCACATGAATAAAAACCCTTGCAACTCCTGCCGCCTTTGCCTGAAACCGGGGTGGCATTGGCAAAAGTGAACCAATTTTTACAGCACAGTTGGTCAGCCTCATACCAACCTATCAGTCAAGGAGTACAACAAAACGTATCAAGATAAAACATCACGATGGCAAAACATAACAAAACATCAAATATAACATGCCAAAAACGACACATGAAAAAGAAAGACTTGACCAAAACATAGTACCTTAATTTTGTGTAGTGTGAGTCCTTGACTTAAAGATTGGCGTGGAGCTAGCTACCTGTAATGTCCTCTACTTTGGTGTAGGTATGTATTTTGTCCTGTGATGTTTTTACATGTGAGGTTTTGTCATGTGATGTTTTACACGTGATGTTTTTTCATGAGAGGTTTTCTCGTGTGACGTTTTATCCTGTGATGTTTTTTCATGTGATATTTTCTCATTCGATGTTTTGTCTTGTGATGTTTTTTCATGTGATGTTTTGTCATTGTGATGTTTGTGCTTTTACCTAACATAATCAACGAATACCTACTCGCTGACGTTTATCAATCTATTTTAACATGCAACCCCTTTTAAAGTTGAAATATTATTCAAACCCAATTCAAAGTACCGAAAAGGTTTACTCGGCGCTCAAAATAAATGAGTACCTACTTCATTCAGGTTAGTAAAATTCAAATAAAAAATGGTTTGCAAAGTTTAATGCTGCACACACACATTCGACAAACATTCGTGCGAATACGCGCACGAAGATCGTAATGTCGGCCACGCGGCGTGAAGGTCACTCTAGAACCAGTTGCCTGGCTGGGACTCGACTAACCTCGTCTGGACCAACTTCTCTCATGCACATTCATGCGACGCAAGTGGACAAGAAAGTAGTTAAGTGAAAGTGGGTCCCAGAGTATTAGTAAACGCTGTCACCGACCATCGAACCTGACGAAAGCTCTCTCAACATCTCCAACTATCCGCAGTATTTACAAACCAATACAACGGCGGCGGGAATAAATGGCGAAGAAGATGCAACTCTGAACAATACAAATATCAAGACGGTTACCTGGTCCGGTTAATGGAAGTCTGAAAACTGCATTGGCTGCGTCACATCCAGCGAATGGATCTTCTGCTTCTTTTATTGCCACTTCAAACGAGATCGGCGATCTTAATTTTAGATGTCACCCCTGTATCAGGGAAGGTCGGCAAAAGTTGCAGGGTTTATATTAATTTGAGGTTTGATTTTGATTTGTAAGTATACATTCAGCATTTATAAGCGCGAACTTACACGCGTCTGTTTGTGGGCATGCATTTGATATGAGTTTTAAATTTTAATGCATCTTTGCAAGTTAGATTATAGATGCTCTTCGATGGGTTGAACAATTCGTTTATCTTAAAAAAACAGACCGCTCACCAAAAGATCGAGCCTTGCAGCAAATGGGCCTTCCTTGACCAATGGCGCTTTCTAGCGACGACTAAGCTTTCACAAGGCTCTTGAGCTGTGATTCACACGAAAACAGCGCTCACCAAATTAATCTTCTATACATGTGTGCATTGTGTGTTTAGACAACTAACTAAAACCACTTGCTACAGTCCTAAACAAGTAACACCAAATAAATCATCCGTAGTATGTGTGTTCGTATGTTTAAACAACTAACTAAAATCACTTGCTACTGTCCTAAACAACTTTCATACTATCTCTTCGTCAACTTGCAATCAGTTTGATATCTGCAGACTTATTAGCGTATTGGTAATGAAGCAGTTCCTGCATAAATCATCAGGCGCCTCCACCTTACAAAAAGACTCAACCACGGCGTTTAATCAACAATATAATTAAACTCAAACGCTCACTGGAGGCGCTGTCTCAGTTTCCATGGTTAATTTTCATACTCGGGGCACAGAAATTAACATAAATTTACGCTCCGTGTGTTCGACTTTTTTATTCACAATATAAATATTTACACGTTACGACTGATGTACAACATAAATCTGTTTTTAATTTTCTTCTTATCCATCCATGTTATTATTTTTCCTCTCTCACTAAGCTGAAAGAAGATGTGATGGGTAAAAAAAAACCGCAACTAAGCTACACATATAGTGTAACCTCTTGCCTGGTTACACTATATGTGTAGGCGCTTCGGGAGCTATTTATTTTTACGAGTAAGGGGGCCGGCCTCACACCACTTTCAGTTGAAGTGAGGGTTTCCCATCTCGGGGGCTGGTTCAAATTTATTTTTAAGGCTGAGTAAACCTTTGAGATCGAACCCTTGCTCTCGGCATGGAATGCAAGCATTCTACCAATTGAGCTATCGACCTTTTTACGAGCTTGATTATCGTAGCTACAAAGCGCCAATTCTCAAGCAAGACCCAGTTGTTTTAAAGCTGGATGGACCTTTGGTCTATAGGTGAGATACAAAATAATGTAATGAGATGGTTTGGGCATGTGGAAAGAATGAATGATGATAGACTGACAAAGTATGTATACAGAGGAAGTGTGAAAGGAAAAAGAGGTAAGGGACGACCGAGAAAAGTATGGAGAGATCAGATTGAGGAGATTGTTAAGGAATGGGATATACAAAGCGAGCGGAAAAGAAGAAAATGCATGAAAAAGGTGATGGTAAACGAATGAATTGAAAGAGGTATGTAAGGATAGGAAGAAATCGAGGCAGCTCAGCCGAGGCTCTGGCCGCCCCTAGCGGAATGGCGACAGAGTTACAGTTACAAGTCCGGTCGAAGGCTCAGCTGGTAGAATTCTTGCGTTCCATGCTAAGAGATGTGGTTCGATGCCCACCAAAAGTGCCAGACATTTTAGTTTCATCAAGATCATCTTCATCACTTAAATTTTACGTTGAATAAGTCCATCGTAGACATAGGCGAAACGTCCGGAATCTCCAGCTTCTTCAATCAACGGCAACAGATCTCGGAAAGCAACTCTCCAGTGTCGTTTATTTCTGGCCCAAAGTAAAATACCGGAAAGGTTTACACTGCGTTTCCAGAAAATGAGAATAATCCTCTTTAGGAGCTGGGAAATTCCTAACAAAATTAAGATACCATAAAGGTTTATTCAGCATTCCCAAGAAATTAAAATCATCTCCCTCGGGAGTTGGGAATCTTCAAATTCCGGCCTCCTTACCTGTGAAAAAAAAGTAGGTTACAGACGTCAAATGCGATTCCATGGGGAACAGCACGATAAGCGGTTGAACTATATGTGCAGCTTCTTTGCGCGTGAAGAAAAACTTTGCATGAGTTGTAGAGCTTACTTGAGGTTTTTTTGAGAGTCTGTATACACTATACATTATACGAGTATATAATAATAATAATAATAATTGGACAATTTGTATACAGCGCCGTTTAGTGGCACTAGCCACCCCAAGGGCGCTAAATGTACCTATACTCGTACATGCAGCATGTATCAGCGCAAAGTTACACGTATTTCGCACATTAAATATGAAGCATTTAAATCTTTGCAACTTAGATTAAAGGTAAATATGAACGATTTATTTGTTTACTGAATAATTTGGAAAAATTACACATTTAAGGAGTTTTACTTTTATGGATAAGCATGATGATGATGATGATGATTGCGTGGGTGTTAAATTGCTTTGTTATAAGGTCGCAATAAACAATAACGATCTTTTTTAAACGAGAATAATTATGTTTATAATAATGTTTTATCGTTTCAAAGATGTTTTAACATTAAACATTTGTTCATATTTAATGCACGCCCACAAGAGGACACGTGTCACCAAAGATCACTTTATGTACCTACAATCCTCGTTCACGAGCAACAATAATTATTTCTGACTTTAGTTCGTGATACTACATGAAACAATAAGAGACACGTTTCCTGATTACTCCTACTCCTACGAAACATTGAGAAACCCGTTCTCCTCTGCAACACGCAAAGCAACGCAACTAAAATAAGGCAAGAAGTTACACATATAGTGTAACTTCTTGCCGCGTTATCCCCAAAGGGGTCGCATGTGGCGAGTTGAACCTATTAATGTTTACAGGTGCCGTACTTTCGCGGTTTCCCAGCTCGCGAGAGGGCTGGTACTCATTTTTTGTGAAGGCTGAGTAAACCTTGCCGGTATTTTATTTTGGGGTTTCAAATAAATACCGAAACGGGAAATCATTTCTGATACCGTCGGTGACATTCGAACCCGAGTTCACGGCATGGAATGCAAGCACTCTACCAACTGAGCTATCAAACGGTTCGTAAAATCCATTTTCAATTCCACACAAAATATAGATGTGTAATCTTTGAAGAGGAATTTTGGGAAGTGAGTGAGAGTTTGGTAATCTGAACCACCTGAAGACTTGGATCATCTCAGTCGCAGTTACAGACTAGGTGACAGCTCGATGGAAGAAACTGTGCATGGCATGATTGCCCCTGGTTGTATAACAATCAAGCAGAGACGGACACTAGCTAAATACACCATCGCCAAATACTCTGCTCACAGCGAATTCTTAACCCAATCACTGCCAGATACGAGACGAGAAAATACAACAGACATGCAAGTGGAGCAAAAACGAATTGTTTCTTTAAAGCGCAGCATGGATCAGTTCCACAGTAATTAACCGATGCTATGTTATAAGGTATTTTAATAAGTTACTTGCAAAATTCATAATGTGAGTCAAAAGGCAGGAATTGTTTTTTTTTTTCAGCTACATGAGAAATGAAAGATATCTACATCTACTCGTACATCATATATTCTGCACATCTACATCCTGTATCTCATCATACAGAGAAGAATTGAGAGTCGACGGGCTCCATGTCGAAGGATAATATCTCGGTTGATGAACCTAAAACTGTGGTTTAAGAGAAGCTCAAGATCCCTCTTTCTTACAGCAGTTTCAAAGGTGCAAATTTGCTATTGCTAAATGATAATCTCTAGTATTCACTGAAAAGGCGCAAGAAGGAAAAAAAGAAAATGAAAAAGTCTTAAGGAAATGGATATTAATGAAGAACAAAAGGTGAATCCAAATTGGGTATTCCTTTAGAGAAAATTCATGAATTCTGCAACAAAATACAGATTTTTTAATTTCGAAAAGAATACACGATTTTTTATGCAGCTCTTTGATAAGATTATTTAGATTATATATTTTAGATATTTATATATTATAAGATTATTCATTTACAGTCCAATTCAGAAAAAAATAATTACAAAAATACATACATATATTGGATTGAGTATCGGCAAAGAAAAGGTTAATACAAAATCCCATAAATCATGTTGGCCGTCGTATTTGGTCCGATGCTGAGATCCGTACTCGATAATAGCAGCTAACAATACAAAAAGTAAATAATAGACTTATATTTTGTCTACACGGATAATCTATGTTCCCGTTTTGTTAGTTTAGACCAGGGGCTTGCTAACTAGGGCCTGAGGACCACATCCGGTCAACCAGTGTCATCAATCTGGCCCTCGACAGCTAACGGCTTACTGTCATGAGTTTGCGTAGAATTTTTTCTTCTTCCGAAACCGAATGTTCAGAGACCAAACAAATGCCCATCAAGAAAGGAGTTAGACAAGGATGCTATCACATACGATTTTCAACCTTTATACTGAAAGGATCATGGCGCAAGCTCTTTATGAGGCAAGGGTCAGCTGATAAACAACCTGCGGTGTGCCAATGACACAGTCCTACTCGCTGACACTCAGGTGGATCTGCAACCATTGTTGACCCGAAAAAATGTCGTTAAGAAAGTTAAGAAAAAGAAGCTGTTATTAAGATTAAAATCAAGAAAACCATGCCCATGATCATAAGCAGAAACCGAAACACCTCCGTACATATAGAGCTCGATGGCGAAAGCATTGAAAGATGTACTAGCTACAGGTAACTGGGATGTGTGATCATCGAAAAGTGGGACATGTGTCAAGAAGTCAATAGCAGATTAGAGCAAGCCCGAAAAGTCTTACAGTAAACAGACATAGAATAGAATTTCACTTGAGTGAGAAAAATAAGTGTGCCTGAACTAGGAACACACAATTGCCGCTCTTCGTTAGAAGCGGCACTCATAGAAAAAGAAGAAGAAATAGAAGCATTAAAAAAGAAGACGAAGATTGGACTCGGAGTCGGTGGATCAAATTCTGCCGGAACTGGTATACATAGTTTCAATTGGCACATTGGGAACGCCGAACCGTTCATTCGCGACCAGCGATGAGTACAATCTGTCACATTTAAACTGTGCTAAATGATACCCTGCATTCATCGCCATCATCGCCGCTATCATCATCATCATCATTATCGTCGCTATGGATCAGCAAATGCAAAACTAGTGCGACGAACTCTGCCGTGACCGGTGAGATACAGTTGAGATGGAACACGCGTTGGATGCTAAAACGCTAACGCAACTAAGTTGCAAATATAGAGCACTTTTATAACGTGCTGCCTCCGAAGACTAATAAGGCTATAATCTTTCAGTGATTTCTGAGCCTCCTTTGCTTTGTGTAAGCACTTAGGGAAGTGTAGCTTCACGGGATGGCCTTCTGCCACTCGCATCTCACATAACTTTTGCATGCGAGTCCTGTGACACATCCTCGGATGGTATGGATATACAGGGCGTGGGTCAGTGGAGGGGAGACTGACCCTGAGAGAAGGTGTTACTGTCTCCGAAGGGGTCACATCTGGCGTATGGAATCTGTTTATTTTAACAGGTAAGGAGCCTTTCCTAGCACTTGCAGGGGGTGGTTCTTATTTCTTATGGAAGCTGAGTAAACCAGCCGGCATTTTATTTTGGGCTTGAAATAAACATCGAAACGCAATCACCCTTGGTGGGAATCGAACCCTAGCTCTCGAATGGAATGCAAGCATTCTACTAACTGGGCGATCACCGGATTTTTGTCGTTTGTTTAACCTTGTATAAACTTTTAAATTGCAATTGGCTTTCGAGCTGTGGTCTCACAGATGACTTCTTTGAATTTTCTGGAAGAATCTCATAACACATGATTAGGTTCTCCAAAGAATCAGAAAAAGAGGAACCTGGTTAAAGCCCTGTCCTCAAGGTGGGAAAGATGGAAAACACCAAAATGGTCTCTAGCATACAACAATTGAAGGATGATCGCGAAGACAAACGCCCGAATACAACCACCATGAGAGTTCCTTCAAGGTGCTTTATTTGACGAATAGGTACCTACTGTTTTTGAGTGAATAACACCTCAAGATCCCTGTTTAGAAAACGCAAATTACTCAAGCAAGACCTAACTGCAGTAAGGCTAGCTGGATATTTAGTAGCCGGTCTATGGAAACGGTAAATGAATTTTTTCAACCCAGCAAAAATGTTTTTTTTTGTGCTTCGCCAGACACGACCTTTAGATTACAAGCCCGTAGCGTTAACCACTAGACTACAGACCGATCTAAGTTTGTCTAATCAAATCCTTCACGTTTGCTAAACGACAGCTTGTTATTTCAATATCGTCTGCCGTGACTGATTCCCATTATAGTGCTCTGCTGACAAAGCGATTATTGTATTTAATCGTAACGGAATGTCTGGTTTTTATTGCAAGTCATGCTCCAGTTATGTACAGAGCATCATTTGCATCTGTTTACTTAATGAATCTGCAGTTGTTGATGCAATGAGATTCTTGGAAGAAGATTCCAGATTTGTTGCCATTTAACACCGAGAGAAATGATTGGGACAAATAATATTTTTCATTGAATGGAGGCCAAGTCTCACATTCATTGCCCTACCAGCCATCTACTCCTACAAAGTATGCGATACCATGAGTACATTTTGTACTAAATGGAGCCTCTGCGATATCTGCTGATGAATCACCAAAGGTCACCTCATGTATCTACAATCTTCGATCACGAGCAACAACAATTAGTAATGACATTATGGTGTTTATTCTCAAACAGCAAAGCCATGGCTCATGGTGAATTTTCCAAACAAAAATCAATGATCCGTATACCAGCTCTAGACCGATTTTTTTACTAGAAGTATTTAATTCAGAAGCAAAAGCAAATACAATGGACAGCCCAGAGTAGAGGAGAATCCAGGGCTTTCGAGCTGATAATGAGAATGATGAAAAATTCCTGGAGAGACCACGCCACAAATGAGGAGGTTCTCCAGAGAATCGAAGGAGGAAGGCATCTGCTCAGGACCTTGTCCGAAACGCGTGCAAGATGGATCGGCCTTGTAATGCGACAAGAAGGTCTCTTGCATGCCATAATGAAGGGGATGACCGAGGGGACCAACTCTAGGGGACGCCCACGCCAAGAGTACCTGGAGGACCTGCTGGTGGACGTGCGCTGCTCAACATATGCATACCTCAAAAGAGCCGCACAAGACAGGGAGGAATGGAGAACAAGAATAAAAGATATTGCTGCAAACCAATCCTAGGATTGAAACAGAAGAAGAAGAAGAATGATAATGATGATTGAATTCGTGTTGCTTCATCGTAAAAGCGACACATCACCTGATAACGTCGGAAACGACATCGACAAAACGTTGAGAAACCAGATATCCTCTACAACACGATTCGTAAAATCCGTTTTTAATTCAATACAAAATGCACATTACGTTTTCTGATAAACTCAAAAACCCAAAAGCGCAACGACAAAAAAAACTTAAAGACAAGCAGTGTTATTCACAAAGCATTTAATCCACCGCTGATCCATGGATAATAGTTTTTTTTGTAATGTATCACTTTAGGTTGCAGTTGAGCCATGGATTTTCTGTGCGTGAATAACACGGAACGTATTTAACGACAACAAAGCTTTACACGAATCATTGTGAGAAAGCGCTGTGAAATATTTTGGCATTAGAACACAAAAGACGAGCCATGATGTTGGGCTGGTCGTGACCGGTAAGATATCTTAATTGTATAACCTCTCAGGAGTTCCGTTACAGATGACCGAGAGCAACTGGTGCGGGATGCAAGCAGCCACTAAAGAGTGCCATTTCTGCATACCGTCTTCTGCTGGTGTCACATGATTGGTGTATTTTTGCTCAAATGTAGGTGTAAGAGAATGGTTGATTATAAAACATCACTACTTGGCGGTCAAACTAAGGAAAGGTTAGAAAGATTTATCAGATTGTGGTAAAAAAACAGAGGAACTTATTTATAAATTAAGGTACAAAATGTCAATAAGGTTATAATCTATAATTTAAGTTGCAAAGATATACAACATTTAAGATTTATATTAAAAATGTATTCCCACAAGCAGACACGTATAATTTCGCGCTTAAACATGCTGCCTGTGCACCTACAATATAAAACCGAATCTCAAATGAACATAAGCCCTGCAACTCTTGCCGAACTTTCCTGAAACAGTGGTGATAATGGAATAGTGAACCATTTTTTACAGTATGGGTGGTCAGCCTCATACCATTCTATAAGTCAAGGAAGGAACATTTTTGAATTTGGAATTTTTTTCTCGGCGAGCAAATTTCACTCTTGTATGAGACTGCCGTCCCTAGCAAACAATAATTAACTATTTGTACGTCGATCCCCGGGTGACGACACAATATTGTCTATGCCGATTCCCGTGCGGATCGTGCGGTTCCTTGACTTACAGGTTGGTATGTGGTTGGTATTTGGACCACCCATGCGTTAGAAAATGATTCACTTAGCCAATGTCACCCCTGTTCCAGGGAAGGTCGGCAAGAGTTTATCGGCAGGGTGTATGCTCATTTAATATTTGGGGTTTATATTATAAGTCCACATGCGGCATATTTAAGCGCTAACTTATCCGTGTCTGCTTGTGAAAATGCATACAATGTGAATCCCCAATGTTAAATATCTTTGCAGCTTAGATTAGATAACATTAGATCTTATTAACACCGTGGTGTGTTTGTTTACTGTTGTGGCTTTTTTTAAATTGCCAAATCTAACTGCTAAATTGTGAATGTCAAATAAGGACAAGGATGAAACAATGATGCATTTGCATGAACTGAGAGAAGTGTGTCGGTATAAGAATACCATGTAAATAAAATATTAGGATGATTTACTTAGTGAACGCTTTTTTGTGTAAATCACGCTTTAAGAGCTTTCTGCGAGGATTTTTGAAGCTACCGAAAGCTCCGATTCTCAAGCAAACACAATTGCTGTAAACTAAAAGATTCTTTGAATTTTTCGACCCAGCGAAGAGCAGATTTTACAAAAATAATACATATTTTTATACAAACTTTCACATTACGAGTTCGTAGTTTTACCCACTAGGCTAAATACCGTAGTTGCATCTAAAAAACCTCTTTATTTGGTTTAACATGCCAGAGTGTCATGCAAGAGTGCCGGTTTGAATAGAGGACGGAACGGCGAAGAGGAGAACACACACGCTCGGGGCGACGCGTTTCTTTCTTACGGACACGAAATTGAATTAAAATTTATTTGAATAGCAGAATAAAATATGGCAGAGTAAAAATACAAATCTTAAATATTCCTTAATAAATCAGAGAATATTTTTCAACAATGGTTTCTTCAACATAAAAGTTATTCAATTTCAAACAATGTGTCTATGTCCGGTCGATAGCTCAGTTGGTAGAATGCTTGCGTTCAACGCCAGGTGGCTACGGTTCGATACCCACCAATCTAAGTCACAATGATATATTACATTTAAGATTCATATTAAATGCAATCCCACAAGCATACACGTATAAGTTCGCGCTTATACATGCTGCATGTGCACCTACAACATAAAAACCAAATCTCAAATGAACATACGCCCTCAAACTCTTGCAATCTTTCGCTGAAAAAGAGAGGTGAATCACCAAAGTGAACCATTTTTACAGTATGGGTGGTCAGCCTTATACCAACCTATAAGTCAAGGAACGAAGGGTGTCAGAAATGATTTTCCGATCGTTTTTTATTAAAATCAAAAATTCAAATATCTGAAAGGTTTACTCAGCCTTTACAATAAATAAAAACCTCGGGAGATGAGAGAAACCCCCCCTTCAGGTAAAGTGCTTGGCGTAATGCCGGACTACGGACTACGGACCGGTCCGTAGTCCGTTGTGGCAACACTTCGGACTCGTAAATGGAAGGTTGTGGATTCGGATCCCGGCGGAGCACACAAAAATACCATTAATATTTCGAATGTGCTCTTCGCTGGGTTGAAGAATTCATAAGCCTTTACCAATGACCGGTCACCAAGGGTCCATCCAGCCTTACAGCAACTGGGTCTTGCTTGAGTATTGGCGCTTTGTAGCGACGACCAAGCTCGTACACCTCTGCGGCACTACAACAAGTGTCATAGACCCCTAGAGTCTTCAGAATCTAGGGAGTCTCCCGCACAGGATTTTCTTAAAAAAAAAAAAAAAAAAAAATGCCGATTGCCGACCCCCTTATCTGTTAAATTAAATAAGCTTCACAAACCTTCAGCGACAACGCGGTAAGATATTGCACTCTATGTACAGCTTCCTTTCTTTATTTACAGATATTATTATCAATTAATTAATGTTTGCTTACTTGTGGACATCTTTACATATGACACATAAATGTTAACGTACTTTTCATAAATAAACATATCATAAATGTTAACTTAGATTATAGATGCACGAATAAAGAAAAACTTGTTTAGGTATACGTCAGTAAATCAATGCGTTTTTGTTTCAACATTTTTCAAATAAAATGATTTTATTGAATGTCTGACATCTCATAAAAGAACATATTTATTGAAACGACATCGATAAACTTTGCTATTATATTTTTAGCAATTTTATATATATCTATAAACATACCGGTCACAAAGGTTCAACCATCCTTACAGAAACTGGACCTTGGTTGCATTGGCGAAGTTTTGTAATATATGAATGCTAGAAAACCAAAATGGAAACTACAAAGGGATTCATGAAAGCTTTTGTTTGGAGAATTTTGTTGTATGGCTGCGAACCTGGAGTATCCAGACAGACGAAAGGAACTGCCTAGAGGCATTTGAGATGCGGATTTGGAGGAATATGACCAAGAAGACTTTATTGTATTTTCATGTTTTTTAAATAGATTTGTGAAGAGGAATGCAATTCACCAACCTATTCTGTCTGGCCAGAAACAGGTATTTAATATCATCAACTTATAATTCATTATTGTATATTTGAATGAATAATATATTAATATAACCCAACGGTCAAATAACCCAAGCAGAGATCGAACTAGCGTTATTCTATTCCAACTACGCTAGAAAGTCCAGCAAAAAGATGTTGCAGGAAGTACAGAGCAATATATTTTGAAGAGAAATGCCGTACCAACACGACACTCGATTAGATTAAGCATCTTTCTAAGCAAAATCTTGGGAAGACGAACAAGAGGTCGCCAATGAGCTTATACTTCCAGGATTTGCAGCGACTTCCCGATGCCTCCTCGTATTCGCAGTTCAAGAGGATGGTTACCAACAGAGACAGGTGATTGGCACAAAAAAGCACTGCCTTTAAAAGATTACGATAATTCGGAACCGAACTGTAAAAAATGGTTCACTTTGCCAATGTCACCCCTGTTTCAGGGAAGGTCGGCAATGTTGCAGGGCTTATGTTCATTTGAGATTGGGTTTTTATATTGTAGGTCCACATGCGGCATGTATTAGCGCGAAATTATACATACGTCTGCTTGTGGGAATGCGTTTAATATGAATCTTAGATTTAGATTTGGATGATGATGGAACCGATGCCGGCAATTGATTAATTGATCTTACTTTAGCAGAATAAACCTCTATTTTGGAGTAGAAATCAGTGCAACACCCACCTGAAACAACAAGAAAAAGTTATGATTAGTAAATTGAATTAAAAGTACCTACAAGAATGTGCTAGAATATACAGAAGGGGTTTGACCGGTCCGTAGCTCAGTGGTAACACTGCGGACTCTGAATGGGAAGGTTGTGGGATCGAATCCCGGCGGAGCACAAGAAATATACCATTTATATTTTCAAATTTGCTCTTCGCTGGGTTGAAAAATTCATAAACCTTTACCAATGACCGGTCACCAAAGGTCCATCCAGCCTAACAGCAACTGGGTCTTGCTTGAGTATTGGCGCTTTGTAGCGACGACCAAGCTACTACACCTCTGCGGCACTACAACAAGTGTCATAGACCCCTAGAGTCTATAGAATCTAGGGAGTCTCCCGCACAGGATTTCTTAAAAAAAAAAAGAAGGGGTAGGTGTGGGTGCGTGGAAGATACTAGCTTGTAAAAGCGAGTGTGGTGTTTTAGTGGAAACCAAAGTGACTTCTGGAAATATCTTGGTTACAGGCAGTTTAAGGCGAAAGTAACTTGAAGTAATCGCAGCGAACTGACGCAGACAAAGAAAGCAGAAAAATAATTTGAGAAAGGTGATGCTAGTTCCTTGACTTAATGGTTGGTATGCGGCTGACCACCCATGCTGTAAAAAATGGTTCTATTTGCCAATGACACGGGCTGTTTCAGGGAAGGACGGCAAGAGGGTGTATGTTCATTTGAGATTTGGGTTTTTATATTATGTTTAAGCGCGAGCTCATACGTGTCTGCTTGTGAAAATGCATATAATGTGAATCCTTAATGTTACATATCTTTACAACTTTAGATTAGATGAATGGCGGCTAGGGCATTAATTCTAAGTGTAATAATAAGTTTAATTTTAAATTTTACTTTATTTTAATTTTAATTTGTAATGTGTCTCATAATGAATTTCTGTAAATCATTTATATTTTTTAGTGCTCCTTGACTGATAGGTTCGTACGAGGCTGACCACCCGTGCTGTAAAAATCGGTTCACTTTTGCCAATGCCACCCCGGTTCAGGGAACGGCGGCTGGAGTTGCAAGGTTTATGTCCATGTGAGGTTTTCTTTATTTGTATGCACACATGCAGAATGTGTACGCGCGAACCTACATGTGCCTGTCTGTAGGCATGCATTTCATATGAGCCTTAAAGGTTAACATATCCTTGCAGCTTAGATTATAGATGTATGTGAATGAAATGAAAGCGGTATTCAAGGATAGGAAGAAGAGGAGGCGACTTTGCAGAGGCTCTGGCGACCCCTAGCAGGATGACGACAGAGATGTAGTTACATTTAGTAAGTTTACAATATTACAAGTAGGGTTTTTTAAGACTGTATTTTTTTAATCATACGGATTCCCATCCTAAGGACGGATAAGCGCATAAAGAAGAGCGCTGTCTATGGTTGCGAATTGCAAACTGGTGGGTCCACCTGTGGGACCCACATAAAGTACGCCCGGCTGCAGAGAGCGAGAGCTCGATAAACATGCCCGCTCTTTGTTGCTTAAATACACAAGTATTTGCATGTCCAATTTATTAGTTTGTCTAAACGTTCCATAAGGGCAAGGACGAGAAGAAAACTCTCTGAACCTTGAGAAATAAAAAAATAAAAATAAAATTGAGATGCTTTATCTTTTATAATAAGAATTCAATTACACCGGTATGCAGTTTAGTGGGTAATTAAATGTTACGAGTAAAATAAAAGGTACGAGTTCGATCCCAGGGGAGCACCAAAAAATCTTATTTAATATTTCAAATATGCTCTTCTCTGCGCTGAAAAATTATCTGTATTTAGCAAAAGACAGATCACAAAGGCTCATCAAGTCTTAGAGCAAATGGGTCTTGCTTGAGTAATTGCCGCGTTCTTAAATGACGGACAAGCTCGCAAGGGGCTCTTGAGTGGTGATTGACACAATAATAGATCTACACAAATAAACCATTCTGTACACTTGATGTGGGGGTTTCCGTGCTTCCGAATGCGTAAGAACTTATTTCTTGTGAAGGCTGGGTTTACCTTGATAGAACTATTATTTGATTAAGACGGAAACACTGAAATCTTATAATCTGATAATCTTGATGAATCGAACTCAGTACCCTTAGTACGAGTTGCAAAACTTGAGTAAAGTAAAGTTTACGAAAAGTATTAAAGAGTGATTTTCCCCCAAAATCGGCCGTTTTTGTTTCTTACACTTTATGATCTTAGCAAAAGAGTTACAGTCATGAAGAAAATCAAGTTCAAACAGACAAAAACGGCAGATTTTGGGGAGAACCACTATGTAATACTTTCCGTAAACTTTACTTTACTCAAGTTTTGCAACTCGTACTTAGGATACAGAACACATTGGTCACATACATTGGTATGGGTTTAACATCCAGACATTTAAAAAAGTCACTGGTTGTTTGCCCGTGAGATATTGCCTCTACTAAATCCTTTAATGTTGTTTACATATGAAATATTCCTCATTCGACTTTGCGAGTTATCGACGGCGTGCTATATGCAATATTTTAAACGTTTAAAAATATTATAATGAAATGCAAATACAGTTTTATATCCATACACATGGTAAGTCTGAAAGCGCAAGGTGGTTTATGAGGCAAATTATAAATTGGTTGGATTTATAGCAATGCGAAGCAAATCGTAAAGAATAATTTGAAAAAGCTTTATTGTGTATCTTCATTGAATGAAAGTCTGTGAAATAGAGGATATAGTGAGATGAATCAGATCCAGAAGGGGCTTTAGGAGAGATCATTGTCTCCAGAATGCCATGGAAGTAAGACGCCCAGCTGGAATACCTTCTAATAGGTGGAAAGATAGCTGGACGTCCTCTTCTCAGGATCCTTGAGCCGGTATGAAGTTGATTTTTAAATCACAAATTGTAAGACCTTCATCAAGAACAGTAATGGCATCATAATACGCAATGGTTTTAGCGCTTTTTTGTGCGAATCACACACCAAGACCCCTCTGCAAACTTGGTCGTTGCTATAGAAAGCGGAATTTCTCAAGTATGATACAATTGTTGCAAGGCTGGGTGGACCTTCGGTGATTTTGGGTATTTCGTACAGACATCAATTTTCCATCAAAGCATATCTGAAAATTATGATTACGGATATGTAATATATTATACTTTATTGAAGACTTATACTTCATGCACGTTCACAGATACATAAGTACCTACTTACATGCAATTATACTCTTTCTATGCATGCAACTTACAGTAAAGTTAACAGATTTATTAATTAAGAAAAGGATCAACAATCTGTAATAAAAGTTGCTTGTTACGATCTAATAACATTTAAGATTCATAATAAATTCATGCCTCACAAGCAGACACTTACACAGTCATGCTGCATGTGCACTTACAAACTATAGACCCCAACCTAAAATAAACATAGCTCCTGCAGCTTTTGCCAACCTTTCCTGAAACAGGGATGATGATACTGGCAAAGTGATCCATTTTTTAATGATTTAAAATCGCTATGGGTGGTCAGCCTCATAACAACGCATAAGTCGAGGAGTATAAGGATCATTGATCCATATATTTTATAGGCCGGCAATTTTAATTCAAAGCTGCCGTTGAAGATGTTTTCTCATTGCTTCGTCATAATATTTTAACGGCTGGGTAAACCATAAAACTGAATTGCGATCCAAAACACTTTCACACCACGAAGAGATTTGAACTTAATTTGATTTGCAATTTTGGCGAGACTTTGATTGTCAATAACATGATGTAAGTCTAAATGCGGCATGTGTAAGCGTGAACTTATACACGTGTGTGCTTGTGGGAATGCATGTAATATGAATCTTAAATTTGATATATCTCTGCAACTTAGATTATAGATTAGATGTCACCCTGCTAGACTTTCACTGAATAATTTATTTCACATTTGTATTTTTTAGAGTATAGGTGGTCAGTCTCAAATATTAGTTAATAAATAGATTAAGAAACTATATTGCAATTACAAAACTATATATATGAATTACTCGCATTTAATGTACACCCAAAACTCACAAGCAGAAACGTATAAGTCCGCGTTTTAAGCCATGCTGCAGTAATTACAAAATAAAAAGCATAACTCCTGAAACAAGAAAAAAGGGAAACATTGGGAAAGTAAACCATTTCTTACAGTAGGAACAGGTTTTCCACCTCATACCAACCTATAAGTTAAGAAACACAAAGAAGAATAATATTATTAGGATGATTTATTTGGTGAGTGCTGTTTTTGTGTGAATCGCACCTCAAGCGCTTTCTGCGAGCTTGGTCGTCGATATAGTAAGCGCCTATTATTATCAAGCAAGAGCCATTTGCTGTAAGGCTGGATGGACCTTTCGTGAGCGGTCCGTGTTTTTTAAAGGCAAATGATTTTTCAAGACCATATTTGAACATATAAATATTTATTGATTGTTACTATATTTTATAGAACTAAAACAATTCTATAAAAACACTGTTTTTTAGAATTGTTTTACTTCTATAAAATGTAGCAAAGATCAATTAACACAAACCATACAAAATATATAAAGATTTTTTGTACTCCGCCGGAAATCGAATTCACGCCCTGCGGCTTACGAGTCCGTATCGTTAACCACTAAACTTCAGACCAGTTCCAAAGATAATACTTTTAACTATATAAAATAAGCCATGAATAAAAAAATATCTCATCGATACCTACAATCTAACAATTAAAAAAAACATATGAAATTCGTAACTATAAGTTGCAAAGATACATAAAGATACGTGGTCAGCCTCATACCAACCTATAAGACAAGGAATTTTTCAAGGAACCCTTGTTTCATAATATCCAGGGTCATAATCGTTTATATACCATTGTAAAAGTTAAGCACTGCCTGCCACTTAAGTCCTGACTTATGCATTTAAGGAAGGATGGAAAAAATGCAATAAATTAATTAGCAAGTGATAAAATGTATGGAAGCGCACATGCATCATTCCTATCTTGTGTATTTTTGTTTGAGCGCGTTCTGTGCCCACCATACATTAAATTTAAGTCGTATACAACCAAAGTCGGAAATCTAGGATCTTTTAGAAAATGAGATAAATACATGGATATACAGGAAATTGTTTTCTCATCACTTCTACATATAAATATATCTCATTTTTTAAACAATCCCAGATTGCTGTCTTTGATTCTATACGTTTTATTTTTCACTTCAGCATGTCGCTAATCTTTCTGCTTTGCTACACAGAGAGACATTTTTATGTTGTTTAACCCTTGCTCTGCCGCAAATCACCAAAAAGTGATCTATTTCGTGCTGGCTTTTATATAAAAAAAAAATGTAACAGTATCACCATTACAGTATATTTTTTTCGGATATTTCACAAACCGTTGTAGGAGAACTTACATTATACTCGATGTTGCATCGGCGTCGTTGCCAACATCTTCGGAGACACCCATGTTATTTGAAGATCAAGGATGAACAAATGTTCGTTTTAGAAACAAAGATACAAAAAGCTCAATGTGTTTGTCAAGTTAGGATTTCTTTGGCATACATTCCCACAGGCAGACACGTATAAATTCGTGCTTTTACGTGCCGCATGTAAGCTTACAACATATAAACCAATCTCAAATGAACATAAGCCCTGCAACTCTTACCGACCTTCCATTAAAAAGGGCCTGGTGATATTGATAAATTGAAGCATTTTTTTTTACAGAATCGGTGGTCAGCCTCATACCAATCTATAAGCCAGCAATTAGTGTCATCTGCTGAGATCGACTCAGAAAATAATAATAGTCCGGTCAAAAAAGTCAGCAGACTGCATTGGATGAGACGCATCTAGCAAATGGATCGTCAGAGCCTGGAAAATAGGTTGTGATGACGGACCCAAAGGGGCGCAGGACAGTCGGATGACCCAGCTTAAAGTGGCAGGATGAAGTGGTGGCAGAGTGATACAGAAGCGTTGGAACAGGCAGTGGTGGCTGCGGTTGATCAAGAAGTCTGCCCACCCCAGATTGTCGTGCCATTGATGATGATATTTGACGTCTTATCTATTTATGGCGCCCTTGAGATGGTCCTGGACCATTAAATGGCGCCACAGGAAAGAAATCATCCATCATCATCATCGGTATCATACCAGGCACAAATTTTGCCACATCACTCCACACCTTCGAGCTCTCCATTGGCTGAAAACCCCTGAGAGGATCACCTTCAAAGTAGGCTTGCTCACCTTTAAAGCACTGCGTGGGAGTGCACCGGGGTACCTGATGGAACTGGTGTCTCCAGCAACTACAACCTCGCGCGGACACACAATGAGGTCAGCTGCATCAAGAAGCAGCTACCAGGACATCCCTACAAGAAAGCCCCGCACTGTTTTTGGAGACAGGGCATTCAAGGCATCCGCTCCAATGACTTGAAATGCTATTCCACGCCTAACTGAAAGAACTGGATTTGGAGAGACTCTTTAAAATACGTCTCAAGACTCACCACTTCGTCCAATTATTTGAACAAGCGCCTTTGCAATGACACACTGTCATAAAAGGCGCTACATAAATTTTGTACTTCATCATCATCATCAAATGTACGACAAAAGATCTCGTCCCCGGCATTTGTGGGTTAGTATGAAATATGATTTGGCATGTATTTCCTGCCGTGGCTTCCTTCCCCTCCACACACTCGTATATAACAACTAATGGCGCGAGGGACAAAAAATAACACCACACGGGGATTTCAACCCTTATTTTGCATTCGCTTTAAAATCCAGGACATTCTGGATGAAACAGTTATCTTGTTCATGCTATTGTAAATTTTCAACTGCCTAGATCTATTTTCTTTTACTCTTACCCTTTCTGGTCGTATGCCTCTTTAATCCTCTCTGATGCCTTGTTTAACCACCTACTCCCTGCAAATTAACGCAACTAAGCTGCACATACAGCGCGACTACTTCAAATAAAATTGAAGAAAAAAACTTATTTTTCGCAGTTAAGTTATCTTCAAATTTATTTTAAAATTCAAATAGATGTTTTAGCATGGAAAATATGTATTTTTTATTTACAATGGCGCCAAATTTATACAATTCTTAACGGTTTTATTCAAGCCCCAAAATTCACGTTAAAATTACTAATTTTAAATATGAAAAGATCCGCTTAAAACCGGATCAAAAATAAAAACCTTTTTTTATGAATACGGGGATATTAATATTAAGCTCTAAACCTGTATTGTCCTGTACGCCAAGTGTATGGAAACTAAAATACTCATTAGAGGTGCTGTTTTAGTCCACATATTATTTTGTGTAAACGCAATGGTTGAGTATAGACATAATGTTTTATACATGGGGCATTTCCTCTTATGTTTACTTGGATTCGTTTGAAATGCTTTTTAGTAATAAAAGATTGGTTGACACCTTTATTGCACCTTGTAAATCAAGATTTTATACCATGCGCCTTTCTCAGCTCATGCCAACACGTTTGCCGATTCACCAAATACTAGACGGATTATTGTTGAAAGCAATAAAAAGTAAACATAAATTAAAATACATTTATTTTCTTCTTTTACCTCCTCTCACGTTAGATACATTGATCTGTTATCTCTGACTCTGTCATAATAATAAATATATTAGTATGCTTGATTTTGTCTTTCCGGGCTTTGACCGTGGTCCATAGTTTTGTTCTTCTTCTTAAATAAATAGATTTATTAAGAGGAATGCAATTTACCAACCTATTCTGCCTGGCCAGAAACAGGTATTAATATCATCAATTAAGAATTAATTATTGTTTATTTGAATGAATTATTAAATTATAATTACCGAATTACATCTGTTGAACCAGGGTCAAAGTTATGGTATATATTAGGATGTTTGATTTTGCCTTTGCGGGCTTTGAACGTAGTCCATAATAATAATAATATTAGGATGCTTAATTAAGTAAGCGCTGATTTTGTGTGTACCACACCTCAAGTGCCCTCTGCGAGCTTGGTCGTCGCTGTAGAAAGCACCAATTCTCAAGCAAGACCCAGTTGTTGTAAGGTTGGATGGACCTTTCAGTGACCGGTCTTTGGTGAAGGTTTATGAATTTTTCAACCCAGCGTAGAGCACAATATAAATGGTATTTTTTTGTGCTGTGCCGGGAATCGAACCCACAATCTTCCATTTACGAGTCCGAAGTGTTAGCACTGGACTACGGACCGGTCGATACTCCATACTTTTGTTCTTCTTTTTTCTTCTTCTTGAGACTTCTTGAAGACTTCAGCCTACATTCTGCTCACTTCTGTAGAAGGCTTTTCAGTCAACAATATGTATAAATAGATAAAAAGAGTTTTGAGGTACTTCGTTTCTGGATTTGGGGGCATATTTTAGTTTTTTTCTCTTTGGTTAGTAGAACCAGCCTTCATAATTGTGTATAAGTAATTGTATAGTAATTAATAATTTAATAATTAATTCGCAACTGAGCTATTTTTACAGGTGAGGGGGCCGGCCTTACGTGCTTATTTTAATCAACTATACATAAATCCGATACAAAAATAATATTGATTTTTGCGGCGGAAACATAAAAAAGAGCCCCACGGTGTGGGTATGGGATGGAACTTGTTTATTTGGTTGTGTGAGGAGACCCTTGAGGTTAATCCGCCACTTAGGCTTGTGCGGTCGCCCTGCGGTAGTAGGGATGGATGGAAGTTGCATCAAAGGTTTCGGTTTGGAATGCCGCAAGATAATGAACTGGATTTTAACACTGTAGAAAACCGAAACCTACAGTAAACTACCCTTTGAAAGGATTTTTTTTTCTTTTGATATTAGACGAACCTCATAGGAAGAATAACTGCATTCTTGACGTATCGTTGGTAAAATAACCAAATTCTTCAAGTGACACACTTGTTCGGTGAGCAAGAATGAAGTAAAACGTTGAGGATAAAATAAGGTCTTTACCATTGGCATTCCTTTTGTACACACTTTTTGTTAATCGTTCATTCTTTCTAGATGTCGCTAGTATTCTTGTGCACACCCATTCACTCTGTACCCAGTCATCATGAACCTTTTCATTCAGATTTTCACCAGTAAAAAATCCGAATTCCTAAAAGTAACAATTAAACACACATATTTTAAAGCCCGGTATTTTCAACATAAGTATATGTGACTTTTAACTGATGAAAAAGCTACTTACACGATTGATATAAATGTGTCATTTTCATTCAGTATAAAGTCGCTATGTTAACGTTGAAAACACCGGGCCTTAATACATGCTAAGCGACTGTAATTCCTGTTTCAATTATGACAATATTCATACACATTGCCAATTTCGACACATAACCAATTGATGCTTCTTAAGCATGGGTTTCACATTTCGGTTTTGACCAAGGTTGGACTCTATTCACGACTACCCGCGCAGGCAAGTCGCACGGAAGAGCAACGACCCGGTAGAATGCGTCAGGCATATTGTGAATCAACCGCGGAACAACTGCAGCTCATACCAAACAATAATCACAAACTGCAGCTCATACCAAACAATAATCACCAACTGCAGCTTATACCAAACAATAATCACAAACTGCAGCTTATACCAAACAATAATCACAAACTGCAGCTTATACCAAACAATAATCACCAACTGCAGCTTATACCAAACAATAATCACAAACTGCAGCTTATACCAAACAATAATCACAAACTGCAGCTTATACCAAACAATCATCACCAACTGCAGCTTATACCAAACAATAATCACCAACTGCAATAACCATAAACTGCAGCTTACACCAAACAATAATCACAAAAGTGCAGCTTACACCAAGCAACAATCACAAATTGCAGCTTATCCCAAAAAAATAATCACAAACTGCAATAACCATAAACTGCAGCTTACACCAAACAATAATCACAAAAGTGCAGCTTACACCAAGCAACAATCACAAATTGCAGCTTATCCCAAAAAAATAATCACAAACTGCAATAACCATAAACTGCAGCTTACACCAAACAATAATCACAAAAGTGCAGCTTACACCAAGCAACAATCACAAATTGCAGCTTATACCAAACAATAATCACAAACTGCAGGTTATGTCAAACAATAATCACAAACTGCAGCTTACACCAAACATGAATCACAAACTGCAGCTTATACCAATCAATAATCACATACTGCAACTTATACCAAACAATAATCACAAACTGCAGCGAGGCTGACCCTCCATGCTGTTACGACTTGGTTCACTTTTGCTAATGCCACCCCGTTCCAGGGAAAGGCGGTAGGATTCGGAAAGTTTATGTTCGTGTGAGGCTTGGTTTATTTTGTGTGTACACGTGCAGCATGTGCCTGCTTGTGGGCATGCATGAAATATGAGCCTTAAATGCTAACATATTTTTGCAACTTAGATTATAGATTACAAACAAAGATGGGCGCGGATAGTACTTGGATAGGTGACCGCTTGGGAACACCACATGTCGTTGGCATTTCTTGGGCCGGTCCGTAGTCCAGTGGCAACATTTCAGACTCGTAAATGGAAGGTTGTGGATTCAGATCCCAGCGGAGCACAAAAAATATACCATTTATATTTCCAAATATGCTCTTCACTGGGTTGAAAGATTCATAAAACCTTTACTAACGACCGGTCACTAAAAAGGTCCATCCAGCCTTACAGCAACTGGGACTTGCTTGAGTATCGGCGCTTTGTAGCGACGATTAAGCTCGTAAAACAACACCCCTGCGGCACTAAAACAAGTGTCTTAAGCCCCTACGGGGCTATTCTTAGACATTTTAGTCGCCCGTTGAGCACACGCTTTGACAAACTAATGATGCCTCGCCTGGAAGTTTCATGACCACGGTCATTCTTACCTACCGAATTTTGGTAGTTTTTGTAGGAAGACTATAATCAGCTGTTCACTTGCGGCCATCTTGGATTGACAGGTCTTCATACAAATGAATCATTAGTTTGTCAAAGCGTGGGCTCAACGGGCGACTAAAATGTCTAAGAATAGCCCCGTTAGAGTCTCTCAAATCTAAGGAAACTCCCGCACAGGATTCCTTAAAAAACAAAGAATAAAGAATGAAATAAATAAACGTTGGTAGAATGGTCATCCATTTTATCAACTCAATTTGCCAGATAATATCTAATCTGTATTCCGAGTGGTGTCCAGTTTGGCAAGTCGGATTGATTTACAATTAAGGTATATCAGTTAATCAACTGATTTATACATCAATTAATCAACTGATTTGTTGATAGACTCGTGTCCGCCCATCAACTGAAAAAAACAAACAGGTCATGGCGCGACAATCTGTCCACAGAAATTTATGTTCTTCCCGTATAAGTTGAAACATGGATTATTTAATAGTGTTTAATTTTTTTTTTATTCAAGAGATTTTTTATTCTGAGAATATAAACAATGTACTTACCTATAAAACCATCTAAAAAAAAAGATTTCGTTAAGTTTGGCGGCAAAAGTAAAACATAATATTATATTTAGTTCTTAAATTTAAGTTGCAGATATATACATTTAAGATTCATGTAACATGAAAAAATTTCGTTGAAAATGTAAGATAAAAGTTTCAGTAAAAATAGGAATAAGATAAAAAGTAGGTACATAAGTTGAAGGTTTAAAAAAAAATTACGCCGATTTATTTGGTGAGCACTGTTTTTGTGTGTATCACACCTCAAGATCCCTCTGCGAGCTTGGTCGTCGCTGTAGAAAGCGCCAATTCTCAAGCAAGACCCAGTTGTTGTAAGGCTGGATGGACCTTTTGATGACCGGTCTTTGGTAAAGGTTTATGAATTTTTCAACCCAGCGAAGAGCAAATTTGAAAATATAAATGGTATTTTTTTGTGCCCCGCCGGGATTCGAGCCCACAACCTTCCAGTTACGAGTCCGATGTGTTACCACTTGGACTACGGGCCGGTTCCATTGGATTTAGGTTCCATTGGAAATAAAAGGAAAAACATTCCCTAGAAAATCTAAGAAAAAAAAAGTATAGTACAAAAGTTCCCGTGAAGGTATAAGATAAAGGTACCATTCAAAATCGAAGATAAAAGTTCCAATAATTCACTACCAATAATAAAAACATGACGCCAAAATCATTCAGAAACACGTCCGATCGATAGCTCAGTTGATATAGTGCTTGCATTCCATGCCGAGAGCTCGGGTTCGAATACAATCGAGGGTGTCGGAATCTACTAAATATTTCTTTAATTTGTATTTGTAATATATTTCTAATAACTTAGTTGCATTAATTTCGCTTATTTCATATTTCGTTTTTTTTTCTGTTGTCTCATTTGTACTTAAGATATAATATTATAAGTTATAACTGTATTTATTAAAACTGTTTTGAAAAAATAAATAATAATAATAATACGGCTTAGCAGCGTTTGACACCGTGAACACACTTATAAAATTACAAAAAAAGCGTGGAATACAAAGGTTTATAATTAAAGCAGAGAACAGTAAGTTTGTGTGAATAGGAGGGGCAACGCACAGGAGAGATAGCCATCAGATAATGGCGTAGTTCAGGGGTAATGACATTCACAGCTACAAATGGCAGTGGGAAGTGTGACATTCATGCATGGAGGTAGTAATTCGAAGCAGTGGGTATGAATGTCATTTAGTTTCAGTCGACGTGATGCACCGTCTTTGACACCATACATTGTTGACAGTGCTGTCTCGCTCACGACATATGAAATGTTTTCGTCATTGTATATGTAAGCAACGTGTCTCTACTCCGTCTTCACCATGTAAAGCCATGAAATCACCATGGCAACGGTATTTGTTACTAGTGTTGTTGAAAGTATGAAAATACCAGATAAATTCCGAATTCAAAAATGTTCCGACCTCATTGTGTACGGGATGATTTTCACAAGTACCTATTACCGCGAGCATAGAAGTTACATACTTGAACATCACTAGTTCTAGAAATGGCTACCACTTTCGCGAGCAAAATATTTCGACAAATGAAAAATAAATTTTATTAACGTAATCATGTAAAATAGTTTTTTAAGTGAAATATTTTTCCCCATTTTATAAAACATTTATTTTCTTTTGTTGGCACGTTTAGAAAATATCCAGTTTGGCATTTATATGGATTTTTTCCAATTAGTTAACAGTTGGATGGTTGCCGATAGACTGAATTTGAATTTTTGTATGATGAGTGGGTTAGCGCATTCCTAAATCTCAAAGGATTGCTTTCTTAGCCCACCTAGTTCTTATATATCGATGCATTTATGCATGCATAAGGGAGGGAATGCCAAGCTCATATGATATTGCGCGTCGTATGATGTATATAAAGAACGGAATGAATGGGTTAACAAATTATGTAATCTGGAAGAAGATGTGTGGACTATCTATAATCTATAATCTAAGTTGCAAGGATATATTCATTTAAAGCTCTCAGATGTAAGCCCACAAACCAACAAGTGTAGTTCGCGCTTACAAATGCTGAATGTGTACTTACAAATAAAATCCAAACCTCAAATGAACATAAGCCCCACAACTTTTGCCGACCTTCCCTGAAACAGGGGTAACATTGGCAAAGTGAACCATTTTTTACAGTATGGGTGGTCAGCCTCATACCAACCTATAAGTCAAAGGACAAAGGTACAAAATAATGTAATGAGATGATTTGGGAATATCCAAAAGGAGAGTTTGTGTGAAGAAGGTTATGAGTGTTATGACTCTGGATGAAATGAAAAAAATATGTAAGGACAGAAAGAAATAGCGGTTGATCTGTAATGTTGTCGGCTAGGGCTAGGGTTTCTCAATTTTTTTTTTTTTCAATATAATTTTCAAATTAGTGTGTTGAATGAGGATGAAATTAAAAATATTTTTTCTTCAAACAATTAAAATACGAACATGACCAAAAATAAATAAAACAATGGTAATTGTTTCCATAATAGTGTAAGAGCAAATAAAACCCAAGCGCAGAGGCGTTGAGAACTAGTGGGGGCTGACTGCTTCACCTGTTCTCTCCGTAAACAGGGTAAACCCCATAAATTGCCTCTAATCGAAAGGCACGCGTCCACCTTTGGCCTAACCTTAACAGTACTCCGAGTATAAGAAATTGCGTGAATACTAAACCATTGAGTAAACACAAAAAAAAACGATAAAAACTTAACATTCAATAGAGGCGTTGTTGTGGGTGACGTACATTTTTTTCTGTTTAAGACGGCTACATACCAATTTTTTTTTAACCCAATCTAATCTAATCTAAGTTGCAAAGATATGTAACATTGGGGATTCATATTATATGCATTTCCACAAGCAGACACGTATAGGTGCGCGCTTGTACATGCCGCATGTGAGCCTATAATATAAAGACCCAATCTCTAAAGAACATACCTGCAACTCTTGTCGACCTTCCCTGAAATAGAGGTGACATTGGCAAAGTGAGCCATTTTCACAAGCATGGTTGGTCAGCCCCATACCAACCTATAAGTCAAGGAATATACACAACAAATAACATTTTTAACATCTACAAATTATATTGGATGGACATCCTTGACTTATAGGTTAGTATGCGGCTGACCCCCCATGCTGTAAAAATGGTTCACTTTGCCAATATCATCCCTGTTTCAGGGAAGGACGGCAAGAGTTGCAGGGTGTATGCCCATTTGAAATTTGGTTTTTATGTTGTAGGTTCATATGAGGCATGTGCAAGCGCGAACTTGTACGTGTCTGGTTGTGGGAATGCATGTAATGTGAATCTCCAATGTCGGTGTTATAGCCGCGGGGATCAAGTTATTTGGAACCGGATAACGCTGGTTCGAATCCCGCGACGATAACTTCGACCCTGGTTCAACAGATGCCGTTGCATGCACACAAGCTTCTGCTTTCGCATGAAGACTACTGGCCAGGTAAAATAGGTTGGTGGATTGCATTCCTTTTCACAAATCTATTTTTTTTTAAACTTAAAAAAAAAAAAAAAAATCTTTGCAACTTAGATAAGATTAGATCAAAACTAAAACGTAAAAAAAAAATATAATTTAAATAACCCTAGTCCTCCAAAGCCGCCAAAGTTACAGATCAACCGCCATTTCTTTCTGTCATTTTACCAGAGTCATAATCTTCTTCACACAAGCAATAATTTGGATAACTAATCAATACACTTCCCTGATTTTTCTTTCACTAATGTCACTTTTATATTAAGACAATACACTGTAAGATATATTTTTTTTAAATGACAATTCTTGGGTGTGCAGCCGTCTTAAAGCGTTTACGCGATAGTGAAGTATTTACGCAATGCTTTATACTCGGTGTATTTTACGTTACAGTGCGGATAAGAACCATTGTTTACAAGGCAGCCCAAAAAACAATGGACTTTGTATGAAAATCTAAAAATGGGAACAATGTAAAGTAAACAAACATGAAGGTACAATAATGTTGAATGTGCGTTAAAAAACATTCTTCTTCTTGTTTTTATTTAGTTATTTTTTAATCTGTGATTCACACAAAACTTCATGGATCCTGAGATGAGGACGTCCAGCTATCTTTCCACCTTTGAGGAGGTCTTACAGCAACTGGGCGTTGACCCATTGGCATCTTATTAGCTACGATGTGTGCTAGTCTTTCATGACTCATTCCGGAGACATGATCTTTCCAAAATTGCCTCCTAGATCTCTCGTGTCCTCTATTCCACATGCTTTTCATACGTGGTTAAAGCAATTGCGATCTTTTAGGCCCGGTATTGTCAACGTTAGCATAGCTCCTGAAGATGCCTTATAAGGCGAAAACGTACTAAACGTACGTACGAATTACAACTATGTTTTTCCAATTGAATTATAAAAAAAATACAATGGACTTTCACTGTGTGAATAGAGATACACTTAAAAATATATTAGCATATCAACTTTATACTGAATGAAAAGGATTCACTTATGTCAATCATGTGACTAGTTTTTTATCAGCTTAAAGTCACATAAGCTAACGTTGAAAATACGAGGCCATAATATTCCGATTGCGATTATTCTGAGAAATTTAATTTCCGATGTTTTTTGGTTCTTTCTTATAAAAAAAAACTATAAAAAACAAAACAAAAACATTACCCGACATCATGAAGGCACTTGGAAATATTTTCAAACTAGCCCAAAATAAAAGCAATGTTGGGAAATCAGTACAACCATCAATATGCAAATTCAGTGTTGGCAGTTCAGGTTTTTTTGCAAATATGGCTGGCGAAAATAACTTACAGATTTTCCTGAGCACAAAAGCACAAAAGAGAAAACAACAACGTCAGACTGATGTTACAAAACGTGAAAAAAAAAATTTTTTTTTGAGAGAGGGTTTTAATATATTTTTTAGATCTGAACGTATTCTAGTGGTTAACGCTACGGACTCGTAATCGGAATGTAGTGGGTTGAATAGCATTTAACGAAGATAAAATTGTGTCGTCACGTGGCCGAGTTGAGTGTGGCCATTCCGCTAGGGGTGTCCAGATCCTCTGCAGAATAGACACCATTTCTTCCTTTCCTTGCATCCCTCTTTACAATTCATTAATATCATACATTGACTCCGTATCCTTAATCATTCATTCACAATTTCACCAATCCAATCTAGCCATACTTTTCTCGGTCTTGCTCTTACCCTTTTTCCTCTCACACTTTCTCTGAAAAACTCAAATGTTTTTTTGTTACAAGGACCGTAGTCCAATGCAAGTGTGACGTTTTCCTGCCGATCAAAAAGTAACGAAAGGTCTTGGGGCATGGTTGTGTGTAAAATCCGAATCTTAGCAGATAATCGCGTACCTGTCCCGAAACGGCGCATTGCAGACATGCATAGCTATACACATGGGGCTCCCCCAAGGCCGGGTTGCTAAGGGCAAAAATTCTGCTCGCAAAATGAGCAGGGCTGACGAAACAGTAACCGACAAAGACAGTGAGAGAAAGAAGAGAGCATGCATGAAGAGAATGATGAAAAGTCGAGGAGATGAAAGAGGTGTGCAAGGATAGAACAAATAGGAGACACATCTTTGGAGGTATTATCCACCTCTAACTGAATGGCGGCATGTCGCTTTAGATTATCTGTAATATTGGCTCTTCACAGCTTAGATAAACTGATCAGATTGTCACTTATAGGTTAGTATGTGGCTGACCAGTGACCCATGCTGTAAAAATGCATGTATAAAAACTCAAAATAACATACACCCTGCAACTCTTGCCAACCTCCCCTGAAACAGGGGTGACATTGGCAAAGTGAACCATTTTCACAAGCATGGTTGGTCAGCCCCATACCAACCTATAAGTCAAGGAATATACACAACAAATAACATTTTTTAAATCAACAAATTATATTATGTATGGACATCCTTGACTTATAGGTTGGTATGCGGCTGACCACCCATGCTGTAGAAAATGGTTCAGTTTGCTAATGTCACCCCTGTTTCAGGGAAGGTCGGCAAGAGTTTCAGGGTGTATGTTCATTTGAGATTTGGGTTTTTATGTTGTAGGTTCATATGTGGCATGTACAAGCTCGAACTTACACGTGAATGCTTGTGAAAATGCATAAAATGTGACGCCCCAATATAACATATCTTTGCAACTTAGATTATGTAGATTAGATATTTTGGTTCGTAGAATGCTTACGTTTTATGCCAAAGAGCTAGGGTTTGATTCACACTATAAAGGAGTCAAAAAATAAAACTAGTTTCGGTGTTTATTAAAAAAAAAACCTATATGTTTAATAAAAAGTCTTTGTCCTAACTCATCCTTCTCATTTTTCTCTGGTTTTTGTCTTATCAGTTTTGTAACAGTGTCCTCTTGAAAATGACGTAAGCAAGTCGAAAGTACTCGAGGTGAAATAAATGCTCAACTTGTGAAAATAAAACTCTTTGTGTTTTTTTAAACATTTTTATACTTAAAATATTTGTAACAATTATGCTCCTGAAGATACCTTATTAGGCGAAAACGTTTGAGCAAAATAATAAATAAAAGTAAATGAAAACCTTAAATTTCCCATTAACTTTTTTATTAAAAAAAAAAACAATGGACTTTTACTGTGTTAACAGATATTATACCCTTAAAATATTTTTATACTTAATAAAAAGAGTCACTAACATCGAAATGAGATAAGGCCCTGTTGGCTATGGAATTCCGGGCCGCCGTCATTACCTCCCCGATCTCAGAAAGGAGGGAAGAGTTGCAACAATTGTCACACACGCCGGCGGTATGGAGCAGTGGGTGCGTTAGCGAACCCAAAATAACTGGTTTGCATCCCAGCGAGGAAGGCAGGACCGGCAAGGTGCGCGCATTTAAAGACTACAATCTAATGTGCACTCATATACACCATTCATACGTTTGTAAGCGATCGCAACCACAAAAGAAATATTGTTGAACATTAACAGTTTTTTGTCGTCACCGCAAATCCAATTCCATTCTCTCAGTAAGCTGCTTCTTCCTTTGTTTGATTTTGTGAATGAAATCAAGTGAAATTTCAATTTATATTGCGGTGCACTTTGCCAATGCCACCACAGTTTCAGAGAAGGTCGGCAAAAAATGCAAGGTTTATGTTAATTTTACATTTGGGTCTTCGTTTTGCACAGAGCACATACAGCATGTGTAAGCAGCATTTGCAACTTAGATTATAGTTACAATGAGTCTTCAATGTGCTCTTCTCACAAAACGAGCGATAATTAACGCGCCAGTGATCTACGATTCATATTTCATGCAAGCTCACAAGCAGCCACGAAGCTCAATCCCTCCTCGCACACACTCTGTATGTGTGTGTCAGAGGGACACATAGCTCATAGACGCTCATACAAAACTAAATATTTTTACAAGTGATGGAAGGCCTTCCCGTATAAGATTGTGCTTACAAATGCTGCATGTGCACTTATAAAAACACCAAACATCATATGAACATAAAACCTGCAACTTTTGACGTCATTTCTCATAACGCCATTATGAGATTTTGTATACCTTGTGTCCCGAACAAAATTTTTTTTTTTTAAATGAATCTGCTTTGAAGAATTTGATCCAAAAAATATCTTCTTTAAAAACCTCAGAGAATCATTATCGATTCCTTGATCCGCCTCTGATCCATCGATCACCTGTTCATCCCATACGGCCTCGTGTAAGCGGCCTAGGGCGCCAAATAAACTACCAAAGCACCGACCGGCATGTACAACCCAGCCGTCGCGAATATTCGACAGCAACTAATACATTAATTGCAAAGATGCACCGAAATTCTGACGTACGATGTGACGTGCAGTACCTCGCCATGCTATGAGACACAACGCAGATCCACATTTTTATTTATTATATTATTATTTTTATATTATTTATTCCTTGATAGGTTGGTATGAGGTTGACCACCCATACTGTAAAAAATGGTTCACTTTGCCAATGTCACCCCTGTTTCAGGGAGGGTCGGCAAGAATTGCAGGGCTTATGTTCATTTGAGATTGGGTTTTTTATATTGTAGGTTCACATGCGGCATGTGAGCGCGAAATTATGCGTGTCTGCTTGTGGGAATGCATTTAATATGAATCTCAAATGATACATATCTTTGCAGCTTAGATTTAGATGCTGGAGTGATGTTTTCCGGGAGCTGTTGCCGTGGTCTGTGGGAGCTGGAGCTTCTGGACGTTTCGCCTATTTCTACGATGGGCTTCTTTAGCGTGAAGTATGATGATGATGATGATCTTGATGATCGTAGAAATAGGCGAAACGTCCGGAAGCTCCAGCTCCCACAGACCACGGCAACAGATCCCGGAAAACACCACTCCAGCATCATCAGCAGGCCGTGTAAGCCTTAAACTATTATTATTTATATTAGCTTTACCCTGCCACCCCTAGTGGTGACTCGTCTGGTTACTGTTATTATGTCGTTATTCTGTTACGGGTGACCAGTATCTCCGCACATGTGTTTCTGCTGTGTTGTGTCCTGGTTCTCTTCTTTTAGCCTAAAAATTCCCCTGTCATGAGGTGAATACAGCTTTAGCATATTTCTGCTCTCATTTCCTTTATTGCTCCAGTTATTTTTATGCAGAAGATTAAGTTGGCAAATAAAGAATTATTCATGTAAGTTTCATCGAAATCTGTTCTGTAGTTTAGAAGTCCATACAGGACAAACATACATACATACATCCGTTTGATTTTATGTATTAGATCAGTCGTAGGCTAAACAATTACACACATGAGCGATTCAGGACACAATTTTAATGCAGTTATAATAAAAAATATATTTCTGAAGATTTTCTTACGTTTAACAGCCTTTTCACACTAGCAACATTTTGTCCGGATTGTCTATGGATTACCAAGTCTAAAGTCTAGTAGCGTATGGGTATGTATGAAAGCTTTCACACAGTCTGTCCGGTAATCCATAGACAAACCATGGACCGGGCAGAATGATTCTAGTGTGAAAAGGCTGGAACAGTGTATCTATGTATGTTTTATTTCACGTATTATTACAAAATATTAAATGTAATTATATCCTAGCAACTTAGAATATAGATTATAAGATGTTTTAAAATCCTAATAGTCCGGTCGATAGCTCAGTTTGTAGAATGCTTGCATTCCTTGCCAGAGGGCTTGGGTTCGAGAAATGAGAAGTATTCACTCCTGCATCTCATCGTAAGGGGAAGAATTGAGGGAAGACGACGAGCTCCAGGTCGAAGTAGAACATCTTGGTTAACGAACCTGAGATAGTGGTTTGACAAAAACACAATATCCCTCTTTCGTACCGCAGTACCTAATCTAATCTAACCTTAGTTGCAAAGATATATATGAGCATTTCAAATTAATATTCAATGCACACTCACAAACAGGCACGTATAATAAATTAGCGCTTACAAATACTGCATCTGTACGTATACAAAATAAACAAATCTCAAATGTACATAAGCCCTGCATCTTTTGCCGACTTTCCCTGAAATAGGCGTGACATTGGCAAAGTGAAACATTTTTTACAGCATGGGTTGTCAGCCTCATACTAACCTATGAGGTAAGGGAAGGGCAGTATCGAAGGTTCAATTCCCTGTGATGATCGCTAATCCAGAAAGAAGAAGAAAAATGAGTTGCTCACCCGGTCGTCCGGTCGATAGTTCAGTTGGTAGAGTGCTTGCATTCTATGCCGTGAGCTCGGGTTCGAATCCCACCTAGTGTCAGAAATGGTTTCCCGTTTTGGTGTTTATTCCAAACCCTAAATAACAAAACCGGCAGGGTTTACTTAACCTTCACAAGAAATGTGTACCAGCCCCCTCGGATGCTGGGAAACCCCCACTTCATCTTAAGTGGTTGGCGTAAGGCCGGCCCCCTTACCTGTAAAAATAAACAGGTTCCACTCGCCACACGCGGAACCCTTTGGGGATAACGCGGCAAGAAGTTACACTACTATATGTGTAGCTTAGATGCGTTGCCCTTGGTCCAATAGTATGGCGAGGGACTGCAGATGGTCCAAAGGCATGAAAAATATGCACTTCAATCTCTGGGGGTAATTCTGCACACAGGGACGATAAGATACGGCCAAGTGCAAAGGCGGACCACTTATAAGTATAGAGTGCGGGTTCGATATTCGGGTAAAATATGGGATAAACGGCCGGACTCAAATTTTCGGCCATAATACACTTTCCGTAATAATATTATTTATCAAGATTTCGCCGGGATCTAGATGGGCATGTGCCTGTGTTCAAGTTTTTGAGGCCCGTGTCCAGAAGGAGACAAGCGGGGGGCGAGATCATGATGATGATGATAAACATTACATAATTTTTAGTTGCACTTGAATTGACAAAAAAAAAACCCGCCAAGACAATACTTACTTTTTGTCCCTCTCGTATACCTTAATACATTATACCTATTGTTCTTTGATTTGTAAGTTGGTATGAAACTAACCACCCATATTGTAAAAAATGCTTCACTTTACCAATGTATCCCTTTTCCTGTTTCGGGGAAAAGCGCAAGAGTTGCAGGGTGTATGTGCATTTGAGGTTTGCTTTTTTATTTATTTTGTACCTACACATGCAGCATATGTAAGCGCAAACTGACACGAGTCTGCTTACGGGCAAGCACTTGATACGAATCTTGAATGTTAATATATCTTTGCAACTTAGGGTATAAATAGTATAGAAAATATTTTTTTGTGCTCCGTCGGGTATCAAAACCACGGCTTTTCAATTACGAGTCCGTAGCGTTAATCACTAGGCTCCAGACTAGCAAATAGATAGATAGTAAATGTATGTTGATATATCTTTAAAAGTAAATAAAAATAAATAAAATCTTATTAATTTAAAATCATATAAATTACCTTGAGTTCATTGAACACGAGATTTGGAAATAATCAGTCCGAATTATAATTTTACCATGGTAAGTTTTTTTTATTTCGAATAGTAGGACCTCGATTGACGGAGCTGACAACCCGTTGCGTGCAACTGGGTGTTTGGCCCGAAGATGAACTGAAAGTTTCGATAAAAATAAGCACCATTCTAGTCAATCTGAAAAAAGGAGGTAAACTACACGAGATTAGAAAATAAATCAGATTTATGCATAAAATCAGTGGACTAATTTTTTTATACATCTCACACGGCGCTCTCGTTTCCATATTACTGTTAAGAATATTCAAGATGTTAGTAGTTGGGTTTGGTTTGTCTGTGTTAAGTCAATTCTCTAGAAAGTGGTAGGTACTTAATAATAATTTGTATTGTCGAATCAAATATTCTTGTGAAATCTAGCAAGGTGGTATGTAACGATTTTCCATGTTTCGAGAATGATCTTAATAATCTGTATAAATTAGGACCAAGATCCCTTGAAAGGGAATATATCAATCATCCGTGGTACTGTAGGTACACGTGTAAAACTAAATTATGTAAAACAAAACAATACATTTCGGTACAAACTGTTGTAAACCGTGCGTGGTCCAGATATTTTTCCCCCTTTTAGAAAATCTTCCAGCTGGGCGTTGGCCTATTGGCATCTCATTAGCTACGATGTGTACGAGTCTTTCATGACTCATTCTGCAGATATGATGCCTCCAATATCGCTTCCTGAATCTGCTCCATCACACTATGTCCTCTATTTCACAGGCTTTTCTTATGTGGTCTTGCGGATACAATCTCGCAACGTTCTATCTGTGACCAAACTAAGAACTTTTTAATTCCGGTTGCTCTGAGTAGTCCTTCTGTTCTTCTTGTCACCGCACTAGATTCTGCAGCGTAGATATCTTATATGTTCTGAATTTCACAGGTTTTTCATAAGACGCAATCACATAAAAATGTGATTTCATTTTAATCCGAGGAAGGGTTCGTCCACGATAGCTCGGATAATCGAGGTTCTAATGTAATACTATAGATCTTTTTCATAATATTTAGACTACTCGTAGGATAAAGTAAGGAGTAGAGATAAAATAAATTAAAGTAATCCATTACGCTGATAAGACGAAACCAATTTAATTGGATTTTTTTTGTTTGCACAAAAAAAGCTTTAAATTCGTTATGGTAAATTACTCGCACATACCTAAAACAAACATACATAACAGTGGGGAGTACTTATTTGGGTGTCGTTTTAGTATGAGTCACACTTCTTACGGGCCCTTTACTTTGCTTGATTCTTGCCACTTCAACATTGTTAAGGAAAGCACGAGTACTCTGATATATTTTTAAAATTACACAAGATAAGAGACCGTTTTTTCTGTGTGTGTCACACCTCAAGAGCCCTTTCCGATCAGGGATAAGACTTTTTTAAATGGTGACTAGGGTTTTTTAAATTAGAATTGTGTATTCTGTTTAGTTTTGATGTCCATAAATATTATTATTTATTGATTTAAAAAAAAAATGTTGTGTATGTTCCTTGACTTATAGATTGGTTTGCGGCTGACCACCCATGCTGTAGAAAATGGTTCACTTTGCCAACGCCACCTCTGTTTCAGGAAAGGTCGGCAAGAGTTGCAAGGTGTATGTTCATTTGATATTTGGTTTTATATATTGTAAGTCCACATGCGGCATGTTTACAACTTGGATTAGATTAGATCAGTGTCTTGAGTGCTCCACAAAACACAGCCACAGATTTGGAGTATTTCACTTTGTGAGGCAGTCTGTTTCACTGCCACTACATGTGCAGCTTCGTTGTGCTGCGTTTTTTTTAACCATATATTTGATTCTTTTGTTGTTCGCGGGTTTTCTAGAAGCTTCCTTCGGCCCTTGTCTACTCGTGTATGCGGTTCAACGAACGCCACAATATAATTCACTTTTTTAAGCACGGGATCTCCATTCCCATATCATTATGCGGAGTAAAGCAAATTCAAAGGAACTGGGTGACAGGGTATCGTCGTGCACCGCATAGCGACCAAGTATAAAAACCCTACGTTCAAACTCAACCAAAGCATTCACCAAAATATACATGTAAACTGAAATAGCTGTTGCAGTGAGAGTTTTAGTTTACGTGAATTTTTGATACAAACGCTATGGTTGAGTGTATACGTAAGGATTTATATATGGGGTATGCAAAACCGAAAAAACCGGGACTCCCCCCGCCTGCCTCATGCCTCAGCCGGCCCGGACTACAATCGAGGTCGTATACACCTTGTACTCTTGAGTATCCTGGCTTATTCAAAGAAATAGAAGATACTCAAATATTATATCCCGTTTATGGATGGACAAAATTACTGAAATGGCGAATGAATGGGATATCCAGAGTCATAATAAAAGGAGAGCTTGTATGAAGAAGTTTATGACTCTGTATGAAATGAAAAAAGTACATATGTAAGGGCAGAAAGAAATAGCGGTTGATCTGTAATGTCAGCGGCTAGGGCTAGGATTTTGATGTTTATAAATTTTATTATTTGTCGATTATTAAAAATGTAATTTGTTGTGTGTGTTCCTTGACTTATAGGTTGGTATGCGGCTGACCACCCATGCTGTAGAATATGTTTCAATTTGCCAATGTCACCCCTGTTTCAGGGAAGGTCGGCAAGAGTTGCAGGGTGTATGTTCATTTGACATTTGGGTTTTTATATTGTAAGTCCACATGCGGCATGTTTAAGCGCGAACTCACACGTCTGCTTGTGAAAATGCATATAATGTGAATCCCCAATATTACATATCTTTGCAACTTAGATTAGATTAGATTACATTCGGCTCTATTTGGGCTGAAAGTGAGCAGGGCTGTGAGCAAGGCAGAATGTAAACACGCACCTCTCACTGCTCCTGCTCATGCTACACGCGCTGCTCAATGATACGAGTTTTGCCGGATTTTGATGACTTCGAAGGACTGGTGCAAGAGCGATTGTTCTTTGCCGCATATGTGGCTCGGAACATACTGCCCGCAATGACAGGAGCAGGGGCAGGCAGTGCCTGAATGATTTACTGTAACTGTAACGCTATCACCATTCCACTAGGTGTGACCAGAATCTTTGCAGAGTCTTCTACACTTATTCCCATCCTGATATACTTCTCCTAATTCATTTGTAGCCATCACTTTTTTCACACATTTCCTTTTTTTACATTCACTCTAAATTATATCCCATACCTTCACAATTCCACTTATTTGATCAAGACATTCCTTTCTCGGTCTTTCCCTTCCCCGGAAAAACTTTTTTTCTCCGTTTCACCACTACGATACTAAGTGCCCTTTTTGAATCATGCATTCAATTGGTAAATACTTAAGGATTACTCAAGTAGAACTAAGGATTTCAGTATGCACAGGCATTGTCAGTGATGTACAGCGATGGAGAACAATTTACACAGAGCGGTAAAGTAAAGAGAGACAACTCCAAGAATAAAATATTATGATTCAACTCAACCATAACAATGTATGGAAACTAAAAGAGCGCATCTATTGAACGTTTTACTTTCCATACATTTTAATAGAGAAACGCTTTAGTTGAATTTAGTGAGTCATACAGAATCAAAAGCGGTAATGTAGGTTTTTTTTTTTAGCTGAAACAAATACACATAAACATAGAGAATCGTTTTCGCAGCATTCCCATATATTTTATTCATTGTTTAAAGAAGTCCCAGATTGCCGACTTTGGTTCTATATTATTCAAGAGTTATACTTGGGATTCAGTACACCGAGTATAAAACATTACATTTATTAAACTTTTCTCGATTGCGTAAATCGAGAATTGTACGAAAACTAAATCACTCACTAAGAGTGCTGTCGTATATTTTATACATTTTTCGATTTACGTGATCGGGGGGAGTTTTGAAATTTTTGTAAAATACTCAGGGCAACAGGACTCGATAAAGACGAGGCCATATATCTTCGCAAAGACAAAACGTCCATTTATTATCGAGATAAATCGGCCAAAGTGGACTGACGGACCGCGCGGAGCCGAACTGCCTCCTCGGAGTTTGTCGATACCAAAAAAACAAACAAACAGATTAAAAAAGGTTGGTACTAAATGCCGGCTAAAAGTCAGGGACGAGGCAAAGGTGGGTACCTTAACATTCTGAGGTCAGCGGTTTTGCAATTTGCCTGGCGTTTGTTTAAAATAAAACACCGCCGTTGTTATGTTATTTTAAAATAACATAGAAAGAACAATCTCGAAGTGTATAGTGTGTTTTGTGGGCCGAACGGAGCCGAACGGTCACGGAAGCGGCGGAACTGCGCCGTGTGAACTAATCGGGCCGTCGCTCATCAGTTCCCGGCAAGATGTAAGCCGACTCAGACGTCGGCGACCAAGCACCAAGCGGTGCAAGAGGGGACATTACCACGGAGCTCCCTCCTCCCCATCTACTTGGATTTCCTGCCAGCAAGGCACCCGCCTTGTGGACCAGGGGCATAGGAGACATAGTGCATAGGAGCGCCTACCTAGGGGCTCCAACGTGTGGAGGCGTACGCCTCGTGAGCCGCCGCTAGCCTGGGGCGCTGCCCCAGGCCTTCAGTTCGGAACTCCAGTCAACAGAGTAGGGAGTGTTTTAGTGACGAGGTACAGGTCTGGCCATTCCCTTATTTCCCCTTTTTCCCCCATATTACTTAAGTAAATAAACCCTTATTTGTTCATGTTAAACTTATCTTTTAATATACAACCTTCCCAAAATACAAGTAAGCAACCCAAGGAAAGAACCCCACGCCCTGAGAGTGATGCTGATGAGAGCTAGCCGGATGTAAGTATCCTGGAGATACCTTCCATTTTAAACCTAACACCGTTTCGAATGTTAGGCTGTCTTTACGATAGTTTTGATCACTCATCACCACGGTAACTCTTAGTAAGACAAATATTACCGATATTCGGTCTAGGTAAGAATTTCGTACCTACTGAATATTGGTAATATTTGTATGAAGACCTGTCAATACATGATGGCCGCAAGAGAACAGCTGATTAGACTTCATACAAATATTACCGATATTCGGTACGTAAGAATTACCGTGGTGATGAGACTTCCAACCCAGCTCACGGATGTCATACTTAAAGTAAAATAAAAATTTAACTAATGTTACATTTGGCATAGTTACATATTATAGTTATAACTAAAAATAATTAATTTCTCTTTTGAGATATTTGTCGAACCGTCACAGGAAAATTTATATTAGACTCGACGCGACGGTTCGCTGCTTTCGTAGCCAACGTCTTCAGGAGGCACGCTATCTGCGCAACGAACTTCAATTCATCATCAATCGTCGTGCAGAAAAGGTATCTCTTCAAGACGTTGGCTACGACGTTTCTGGTATTAGTCGAACCGTTATAATAAAATTTACATTAGTATCGACGGTTCTCTGGCGTCGTAGCTAACGTCTTCAGGAGGCACGCTTTCTGCGCAATGAACTTCAATTCATCCTCAATCGTCGTGCAGAAAAGATAACTCTTGAAGACGTTGGCTACAACGTTTCTAGCTCACTAAGTTATCTACCTGACCTGTCACGCAAAACGTTCTTTATATAGGTGCTATGATCTGCCAGAAAGATCGATTTTACGTGTTCTAGTTCTCTCTAGCTATCTAACGTACCTTCCACAACAATCCACACCCATTCTAGTAATTTCGGTACCCACATCTAATTATTATTTACCTAAGTTTGTAATATTAGTTCTTATCTAACTACTCTTACACGAATAATCTTAACATTTTGATTCTTTCATGAACTTTTAAACTAAAAAAAATCAAGTAGGTACCACTTAAAACAGTGAAGGTCGTTTAGGTTCTAAACTTTAGAATACATCCTCATCATCATTGAGTTCATCCTAAGTCGTCGTGCAGAGAGGGTGACTCCTGAAGACGTTAGCTACGTCGCTAACGAAACGTCGAGTAAGTTATCTTATAACAGTTCGTGTAATATCCTTTAAAAAAAAAAAAAAAAAAACTGTGTAGTTATAATTATTGTAAATACGTCTAGAATAAATCTAAATCTGTGAATATTCACTGGGACCCCATCCTTTTAAGTGATTGGTCCCTAAATCGATCCCTGTTTTAATGTCAGACCTATATTACTCTAAAGCAAAAGCGAGTGAACTTATGTATATAAAAGGAAAGTGCTGGAAGCGTTTTCTGTGGACCACTTAGTCCCAACAACTCTATCCAGAAGATTGCCTTGATAATCTTCCCAAGTTTACCAAAAGCAATTCCAGATCTAGCCAATCAGATATAAAGGAAAATTGGGAAATTTAGTTTAAGCCAAAGTATGTAATCGAGAGTTCTTTACATTTATACTGTTGTCTTTTTACTGGATTCTCTTTTAATTGAACTGCAATTATTTATTTTAACAGAATTTATTTTACACAATTTGGTTCACAAATTACACCTATAATGTCTAGCTCTGGCTTTTGAACTTCACGGCTCAATATTTTATCGACACCTAGCCTGCACATGATTTTGGCTTACATTTATACTTATTCATACGGACGGTTCTCGACTGTTCTCGAACATAGTGGATGATTCCAACACTAGAGCGTTCCACCAGCGTGATAAGGATCATGTTTGCACGAACACTATTGTCATCATACTAGTGCCAGACTGCTCTATGTATGCATTTTCAGTTGTACGTAGGTACTCCAAGTTCGTAGCAATACTCGATCTAAATTTAATGAAAATTTCGAATAGGTACCTGATGATGGTCTGAGGACCGAAAATGTTTGTACTTTTACAAAAAATAGTGAAAATATACGGAATTTTGTAACAGTGTCCTCTTGAAAATAACGTAAACAAGTCGAAAGTACCTACTTGAAGTGAAATAAATGCTCAATTTGTGAAAATAAAACTCAATGATTTAAAAAAATATAATATTTTATATTTTGTATTGTTTGTGTATTAACACTGTGAAAATTCATACTGTTATAGTTTAAAATTTTTTGAGGAATTCAAAAACACTGTTTATTTTCACATGAATATATTTAAAAAGATTACAATCTTTAGAGTAAGTTACTAACGTTTTCGACCTAGAAGGTCATCATCAGGTTTTTTAATATATTCATGTGAAAATAAACAGTGTTTTTGAATTCCTCAAAAAATTTTAAACTATATAATATTTTATTTATTTAATTTGATTTGAATCTTTCAATTAAATAAATAAAATATTATTGAATATGAATTTTCACAGTGTTAATACACAAACAATTCAAAATATAAAAAAATATATATGGTTTCTCATGAAAATAAAGAGTGTTAAAAATAAAGTAAAATCGTTTTTTTTTTATAGTCTTGGGAAATTAATAATTCATTTTCACAGTTTTAATACACAAACCATTACATATACAACTTTTAAAAAATATATTTTCATTACTTCATTTGTAACATGACGTATTAATTTGTTAATCTTCTTGATGAAATTTGATACACTTAATTTAATTCCTGGTTGTTTGCTATAATACGAAATCATTTTTCTATTTGATAAAATAAATAAAACAACTAAACGCATTTACAAAGTTATACACGTAGAAATATATGATCTATCATTGGCCTCATCCTACTTTGTTCGTGGTTTAGTTTTGTCTAATAAATCTATCTCATTTATAAGTACAGTTTACCTAGTAGATGAGTGCAAAAAATAGATGAATTATTCATTAGATATAATTATGAATAGAGCTTTTAGTTCGCATCCCAAAACAATTAATTACGTAGATAATTGAAGATAATAAAGCACGGAATGGCATATAAAAATATTGTGTATTATATACTTGCCCACGATCTACCATTAATCAGGGGACAATTAATTTCGCTAGTAAACAAACATAGGTTCCGAACTGAGAGCGCTGCGGTCGGCGCAAGATAAAATAACCTTTTATATCCACACAGCCTAGAGCTAATATCAGACGTGACGCTTTACGTTCGAGTCTAAATTCGAGAGAGGAATTCTCGTACACTGAGATTGTGGGTAAAATAATTATTTTCCATTTAAATTGACTAGAAATTTTGAGAAAAGTGTCAGAGAAAGAATGTAATCGGAGCAACAGAAAGGATTGCAAGAAATGAACGATATGTGATTGTGTTGAGATGGAAGAGAGTTTGTGTATTATGTCACATTTTGAAGTAATCTAGGAACTAATTGGACGCTCGATTAGACATAGACGAACAACAAGTCGCTCAATAACTTCGTACATCCAAGAATTCAAGCGGCTCATGGATGTCTCCAACTATTCGCAGCTCAAGAGGATGGCAACCAATAGAGACAAATGGCTGACACAACAAGGCACTGCCTTTAGAAGATTACGATGGAGTTTACAATGGTTGCATTTCATTTAGCTTGCAGTATATAATGCAGTTTCAAGCATATAATTTTTTAGAGGTTAACCTAATTAAATTATTTGCCTGGGCATTTAAAAACAAACTGGATATTTCGTTTAAATTTATTATTTTGGTATTCAACTACCTTTTTTGATTCCACGATTTATGAATTATAGAACGACCTGCACTGGGTTGGAAGTCTTATCATCACGGTAATTCTTACCTACCGAATATCAGTTTTGTTTATTTGTATGAAAACTTATCAGCTGTTCATTTGCGGCCATCTTGGATTGACGAGTCTTCATACAAATATTACCGATATTCGGTAGGTAAGAATTACCGTGGGGAGGAGACTTCCAGCCCAGTGATTTCCCCGTTGAGTGTTGAAAGAAACAACCCTCTGGTTCATCCTAGCGCCTTGTCCGGTATCGCCTTTAAGAAGTGGTAAATTTTTCATAGTCGTTTGGCGCTGCTTAATTGAAGATATTGCCCAGAGCGCTGGGCCTGGGTTTACGACCCGGGGAAAGCTATAAAATAAAAGTCCGCACACTTCTCAATAGACGCCTCGAGGTTGCAGCTAGTTGGTGTACGCGCGAACAAGCACAATAACAATCTGCAATACTACGCGGACTCTGAAGAACTATTTTTTTTTTGGTATTCCTTCCGAAAGTTCATACGATTATATGATGATGATGATGAGTTGATGATTCCTTTATAGCGCCGTTTCGTGATGCAGTCACTCCAAGGACGCTTGTGCAAGTGATGCCAGAAATTTGCTTGTCTTGCATTTCGGAGCTTTCCATGGTCCTCTATAGCTCTCTCACATGATGTGGCAGGTGGTTCTAGGCCAGAGGACCAGAAACTTCAAATGCACGCCCTTCTCCAAACATTGTGTTAACTATGTATAAGCAGTTGTGTCTGCAAAAATCAACGCAACTAAGCCACGCATATAGTGCAACATTTTACCGCGTCCCCTCAAAGAGCTCGCATGTGACGTTACCCAGATATGTGGCGTTTTACTGCCGAGGAAAGTCAAATCTAGAAAATGGGTTCCGAGTACATTGTGCATTTACGAGTATATGATTCATATTATTTTTTTAAACAAAAAACACAATTTTTTACATTATGCGCCGAATTCAAAATTTTACATTATTCTTCTTTTTCTTGATTAAAATCTTTCGATCTGTGATTCACAAAAATCTTTAATATCGAATCGTGGATCCTGAGATGAGGACGTCCAGCTATCTTTCCACAGTTCAGGAGGTCTTCCAGCTGGGCGTTGACCTATAAGCATCTCATTAGCTACGATGTGTGCGAGTCTTTCATGACTCATTCCGGCCTAGAGCAGTAATTGTATCTTGACGACTTAGATTAAAGTTTTGAAAACGTTTTATTTTATATGTCTCAACACCTGGAAATAAAAATTTACCATAATAAATGTGCATAGGGAGTGAACTTCAAATGTAGTTATACCTCTGTAACTAAGATTATTATAGAAATACGGAACAATATCCGCTATTGCGAATCTGCTACAGAGTCTACAGAAATCTTTTACGGGCAATTTTTGTGCAAAATGAAGAATCCATTCTTCGTCTACCACAAGTACCACGAGTATAAAACATTGCGTAAACTCCCCTCGATTGCGTAACTAGGAAAATGTATGGAAGATACAATTGCACCCCTAGTGAGTGATTTAGTTTTTATATATTTATTATTTTTATTGGATCGAGGGAGTTTACGTAATGTTGGTGTACTGACGGCTCCTCCGCTGGCACAAAAGAAAAACTAATTAATTTGTTTTCAGCAAGATTAAAAGAAAGAAATAAAAAATAAATTCAATACAATCAAAGACGATCCCTGAAAACACAACAGCTAGAAAAAAACATTAAAGTGCTCAAGGGAAGAGCAGCTACAAAAGAAACAACAAAAGTTAAAATTCTTAAGTGAATGAGTCCTTACAGAGTACCTAATTGAATTGCCATTTTGCGAAAAAAAAATACAAAAATATACGTGTTGATGGAAGTGGACTTATTTAGCAAAAAAAAAAAAACTTATATTATCTAGGTTTTTGGCAGTTACTTCGTGAAAGTTCATTTTAATAGATTAAAATAAAAAACTTATTTGTTACAATTCACATGAGCTTTTATTATTTTTAAACACTACCGGTTTCGGGAGAAGCAATACCTCCCATCTTCAGGTGTAAATATAAATAGAAACCGGTAGTGTTTAAAAATAATAAAAGCTCATGTGAATTGTAAAAAAAAACTTACTCGTAAAACTCGCACTACGAGTACAAAAATATTCATAAATGACCATTGACCTTTCATGGTGGAAGCAAGAATGAGTACAGTTCAATATTTGAAAGCCTTTTATACGTTTAATCATACGCTGGCTTTGCATAATTTATCCCTAAGTCCATGCTCTGCACACACACATGCAAAGTCCACAAATTCATTAGGCGTTTATTAATATTTTCATGCACGTTATCACTTTGTGTGCGGCGCTCGTCCCTGCACGCGGCACACATTTGCATTTTTAAGATCACTCCAGAATTAATCGAAATGCAAATGACATGGTAAGTGGAAAACTGTCCCGCTCTCCTTGTTATACTGATGAAAACCAGACTTTATCCTTACATATACGTTCATAGGTAAAGCTTCCATCATCGTGTGCCTCAGTTTTCGTATGTTTTCGTCAAAATTTTGTCTGTCAAGAATCTGTCTCGTGTGTATGTGGAAAATAAAGGACAGTTCTAGACTTCCAGGCATTGCCATTCAGGTTAAAAAAAATCTAACAAACGTCCTCCTGAATGACCGCACAAAAGATGGAAAGGCAACTGGGAGTCAACATCACAGGAGCTGCAACTTGGAACAAACAAACCAGGAGGTGTAAATGAAGAAGACTATATCTAAAACTCTTCGCCGATCGTTCGTTTTATTAATGAGGATTGTGGGTTCTTCTTACGGACGATTTTCCAATGATCTTCCTCTGCCTGGTTGGTCCATGGAATCAACTTTTAAATCTTCCAGGCTTCCCGCTATCAAATCCTTATCATACAGGTAAAAACTGTTGACGCCAAATTTAAAGCAAGAAATTTCTGATATCAATAAACAAAAACACGCTCGTCTGTAGAGATTTTAGATTTTATGTATATGGTTATTCGGTTCTTAATTGGACTAATTTTGAGGTAGCACTGTAAGTTTGATGTGTGTGTGCTTGTATTGACTACGGAATAATAGATTACGACCCCACCTGAGATTTTCCCTCATTATTTGCATGTTTAATGAGATCGGATTTGCCGAACTAAAAGGTAAACTGGTCCACATGATAACGATTTTACAAAGAAGTTTTAAGTTAAACCACCCGCCAGTTCGCTGCCTTAGTGCTTGTTTACTGTAAACGCCATTGAGCTAATTTTACAGGAGCAATGTTTTTGTGTTTTGTTATTGTAATTGACAAAATCGTAATTCAATTGCCTATTTTACCGAAAGTACTGCAGGTCTGGCACTATAATAATCGGTAAAAATCATAATAATGTTACGTTTAATACTAAAAAAAGGCGTTTTAAAATGGATATACGTCAAAGATGCGCAACGGAAATTTCGTAAAGTGGATATACAGTAAAACGATCTTGAGATTGACCGGACGCTCGCAACAATCTTTTAGTGCTTGTTTACTCTATGCGCCAAATCACATATAAAGGGTGTTCCAGTCACTTCTTCACCGCACATTATATTTGTTGTACTTATTTAATTCATATTACACAGTAGGCTATTGAACTTTCATTTGACTTTTATTTAGTTCTTTACTTCCTTCCTTTCCTATTAATACTCTAGTGTTACCAAAGAGATGGAAGAGAGAAGTTTATTATCAAAATATTTTTTTATTTTCTTTAAGGTTTTTTTTTGTTTTTTACTTTCTTGCTCTAGCTGAAGACTAAAAATTTCATTTTTTTCACGAAATGGTGCTATAAAGAAATCATCAACTCATCATCATCATAAAGAAAGTATTGATTTGGTGTGAAATTTTTTTTTCGAGGTTTTCACGGAAATGAGTTGTCCTGGTGCAGGACATGCCAAAAAACACTATCTTTCAAAAACGTCCGTCTGTATGTGTGTGTGTGTGTGTGCGTGTGTATGTGTGTCACTTTCCAAAGTATTAGACTTAGAGATACCAAATTTTGGCTACATCAACTCTTTTGAACATGTTTTAAATATGAATTACACGGCATTACACCAACTTGAAAATTCAAGATGGCTGCCATACAAAAAAAAACATGAAATTTCAGATGGCAACCCATAGACCCAGGTTTGCAAGAGTGTTGCCATACCTAATTTTTTTAGTAAAAATTTGAGCAACGACCACACTGCAAAAAAATAATCTTGGAGCCGTTTTTGAGAAAAGTGCAATTTTATGTTTTTTTTTGTATGGCAGCCATCTTGAATTTTCAGGGTGATCCCATGCCGGTCGGCTCATCAAAATTTGTGGTTGTCAATTCTCTAAATCTAAAAATTGGTGTCTCTGTGATTAGTAGTATCGGCTGGGACATACACACATACGGACGGACAGGTTCGACAAATTAGGTTTTTTTGCACGTCCTGGCGCAAGACAACTCATTTCCGTTGAAACCTCAATTTTTTTTTCGGACGAATACAATACTTTATAGCTCCTTCTGACTGCTATAAAGTAAAAATATATTGAAAAGTTCTCAGCAGTTAGAGTGTTAATAAAAAAATACTTTTTAGAAAATTTAAGACAATAATGATAACTTATATGATGTCATTATTATATTTTCCAAAAAGTGAATCACATACAAAGTGAGAAATTTCCAGACAAAATGTTTGGTAATAATCAGAGGGTTAAAATTAGATAAAAGGCTGCGATTCTTAAAACTTTCTAAATAGCAATAATAATCAGTCGTTACTTTTTCAAAACATGACAAAAAAGTTTACCCACCATACAAAGTCCAAGTTTGCATACAAAAGCGTTCAATGACCATCTATGTACATATGTATAATAATCGAGAATCGTAGTTGCAACGAAATATTAACATTCAAAACTCAGATCAATTGCATGCCCACAAACAGAAACTTGTAAGTTCGCGCTTGCAAATGCTGAGTGTGTACTTACAAATTGAAACCAAATCTCAAATGAACATTAAGCCTGCAACTCTGACATTGACAAAGTGAATTATTTTTTACACTATGGGTGGTCAGCTTTATATCAATCTATAAATCAAGGTTCTTTCTTGTGTAATTGGCGTTTTTTTCAGAGACGACCAACCTCGCAGAGGGCTCTTGAGGTGTGATTCACACAAAACGGCGCTCACCAAATAATCTTTTTTTTCTTCTTGAAACAGCATAAACTGGCAAATGATTCTAGCTTTAAATTCGTCATACAGTGAGTTAATTTATGCAAGAAAGTCGAGTGCAGATTCTGTGCATTTTTTTTTATTATTTTGAAGAAAACATCAATTATATATCAGAAAATATGTTTTTTTAGGACAAAAGTTGTAGCTTTCTATCTCTTGTGTAAAATGTTTACGAAAGTAAGTCTGTTTTTATTTTGAATTTCCAAATAGTGCGTGAACTACGTTATTGAAAGATTTTTTTTTTTTTTTTTTTAAGGAATCCTGTGCGGGAGGCTCCCCAATTCTTGTGAGTCTTGGGGGTCTATGTCACCCTGGAAGGGTGCCGCAGAGGTGTTGCTTGAGTTGTTGGTTCTGTCGTGAGGCGCTGCAAGGAAGTGGTGATTGATGTTGGTTTTGAATAAAACCGGATTAAATTGGGAAGGGAACACAGATACTGGTAGACCATTCCATAAACGGGCAGTTTGGCAAAGGAATGAGTCATGAAAACGCCAAGTTCTCATAGTTTTGAGATCGACTGCAAAGGGATGAATGAGAGTCGTACTACGAGTTTCCCTTTCTGAAATGCGAGGGGGAGGGATTAATGAATGGAGCTCATTAGAACAAGCTCCGTGGTAATATCGATAAAAAAGACTGAGCATTCCAACTTTTCTTCTGTGCTGGAGCGGCTGCAGATCGGATGTCAGAGAAGAATCATTGATCAACCTCACTGCCCTCCTTTGCACAGAATCAAGTTGGTCACTCAACTTCTTGGACATACCACACCAGAGATGGCTGCCATACTCGATAATGGGGCGGATTTGGGATTTATACAGAGTCAATAACTGGGCTGAAGTAAAAAACCTACGGGCTCTGTATAATATGCCGAGTCGCCGGAAAGCGGAAGTTGTGCGAGACTCAATAGCATCATGGTATTTTAACTCTGATGACAGAGAAACACCAAGAAGATTTAAGTGTTCATGGTTAGAGAGGGAGACATTGTCGAAAGTTGGGAGATAGTTGTTTGGAATCCTCTTTAAGGATATCAGACATGCTTGAGTCTTTTTGACGTTGAACTCTACAAGGTTGTCAGTGCCCCAACGGCTGACAGCCCTGAGATCTGTATTGATCTTTGAAGCTAATGATTCACGAGCAATAGATATCGCTGAACTATTTGGGGGCTTTGTAAAAGAGAAACCGTCATGTATTGTACTGTCATCGGCATAGCAGTGGATAGGAGCACAGGAGCATGGAACATTTTTATACGTTTCAATGTTTTGATGTTTGCTAATGATGCTCCTTGCCTGATAGGTTGGTATGAGGCTGACCCCCCATGCTAAAAAAAAAGGTTCGCTTTTGCTTACGCCACCCTGATTTTACGGATATGTGACAGGAGTTGCAAGGTTTATGTTCATGTGAGATTTTGTTGATTTTAATTTTAAATTTAACGTCAATTTCAATTTTCAGTAAGGATAGGCAGAATAAGAAGAAATGGAGGCAGCTCTGCAGAGGCTCTGGCCACCCCTAGCGGAATGGCGACAGAATTACAGTTACAGTTACATATATACATAAATACTTGTTCAGATTATATTAAATTTTTATGAAAATAGAATATGATCTGTAATTTCGGCTGGTACATGCATACATACATATACGGACGGACGGGACATTATGTCTTGGGACATTTATCGGTGGGCATTTTGTCGTGGTACCAAAAATATACTGTAAGTTATCCACGTACGTGTCTAATTAAGCATTTTGTAATCTCGTATGGCAATTATTGTCTATTAATAATTACCTACTGTTTCACGAACTAAAAATGTAGCAACCTGTATGTTAAAATGCCATTACGTTCATTTCAACATATAATCGACTAATCGTTCACATTGAACAATGCAATGGCAGAAATTGTTTTTGCAGATGGTCGGGAGATGTTTTTCTTCCTATGAACTATAATTTTTAAAGGATTTATCTCAGGAATCCCTTGAAAACTTAAATATTCATCTCAAAATTCCGAGCGGGCTACGGTTAAAAAACGATGTTTAGGTGTGACGTCACACCCACGCGCGTCTGTGATTGGCAGATACGGCAGCCACTCGTCAGCCACGCATGCGCATCAGCGTTTGTGGCGTATCCAGTAAACAAGCACTGAGTTGAAATTTCGAACACAGAATATCGTCTGTGAAAATGTTGAATAACTCGCACATTTGAAGACAAATACGTATTTTTTTTAGCTCAGATTGTGTAGAATTTTATTCTTAAGACAACTGCATCAAAAAGTCATATTTGACAAGATTGGCGTATACAGTAAACAAGAACTGGGGGAGCGAGTTGACGTCTTAATACAACTTCGAACCTAAATTTCAGTTAGAAATCTACATTTCAACTGAACTTTATGTAACATTTAAGTCACTTTTAGAAAACTTACTCTATCCGGCGCACAAGCCTTGAAGGCTCAGGCCATCCTGCACCATAATCCTCCAGGACTCTGTCTTGTACCGCTTCGCTTTATGTATGGTCCTATTACTCCCAGGACTTCTCCGTCGGCCATACATTTGTCATTTAAGGCTCTTTTATACCCTAAATCTGCCGTTTTTGTTTCTTACACTTTATGGTCTTAGCAAAAGAGTGAAAGTAATGAAACAAAGAAAGTATGTTAACTAATTTGTTATCTTAATTATAAAGTTTGAACAAAATATATAACTTAAGAATTGCCACCACAAAAAAATCTTAAAAAAAACACGTTTTTTTTTTCACATTTTTAGCTACTTTTGCGTGTTTAGGTACTATATTTTGGATTTTTTTTTCTTATTAATTACAAAACAATACATTGTTTAGTGAAATATCGGAACATTTTTTTATAATGTCAACAGTTTTTGAGTAAATATGGAAAACACTGAAACTACTTAATGAATTAAATTTTAATTAAATCAAAGAACACAGTTTTTCCATAATTACTCAAAAACTATTGACATTATAAAAAAAAATTCCGATACTCCACTAAACAATGTAAGTAGGTATAGTTCTGTAATTAAAAAGAAAAAACATATTTCCAAAATATAGCACACACGAAAAAGTAGCTAAAAATGTGAAACAAATGGTGTTTTTTTAAATATTTTTTTGTTGTGGCAATTCTTAAGTTATATATTTTGTTCACACTTTATAAGTAAGATAAAAAAATAGTTAACATACTTGATTTTTTTCATTACTGTCACTCTTTTGCTAAGACCATAAAGTGTAAGAAACAAAAACGGCAGATTTAGGGTATAAAAGAGCCTTAAAGAAAGAAAGACCAAATCTAAAGTGTATTTGCTTCTGCCCTATGCACAATCCTGATACTAGATAGATCTACACAACAATGACAAAGCAGATTTATACTGCAAAAAAACTTTTAAACGCTTGAACACAGCAAGCAGAATGTCATGTGTTAAATTCCCACAACTTCCGTTTCTTTAATTGTATAAAGTAGTACGCGTGTAAATGGACCTACACTTCAATTGTAGCTAATACAGTTCGCCATATATAAAACTTAACATCAATTACGGTGTTAAATATGTATGCCAACTAAAACGCACACTAGAAGTGCTGTGTCAGTTTCCGTGGGTGTTTTGGTACACGCTATAGGTGAGTTTAAACATGAGTCGTATACTATAGTTAACGGATAATTCGTTAATGAAGACGCCGACGTCTTGGTGTGAATGATAAACGGAAAACGTTGGCGAACAAACGCTCCGACACGTTGGACGCCCACGTTATGTAGACTAAGTATAGAACAGTAGGTTTGAACTTCGTTTACAAAAAAATATACGCAAACTGACACAGCGCTTTAGGTGAACGTTTTAGACTTGATACATTTTCCGACAATTTTATTCGGCAATACATAAAATTAATAAATAAGAACTTTTCAAAAGGCAAAGTTCATCAATGTTCCTCTGAGTAGTGGCATGAATAGGCATGTGTACATACTTACAAAATAAAATCGCAAATTTCAAATGAGCATAAGTCATAAGGAGTTACATTGGAAAAATGAAGCATTTTTACAGTATGGTAGGTCGACCAATCTAATCTAATCTAAGTAGCAAAGATATGTAACATTGGGGATTCACATTACATGCATTATCACAAACAGTCACGTACAAGTTCGCGCTTGCGTATGCCGCATGTGAACCTACAATATTATAAACAAATCTCAAATGGACATACACCCTGCAACTCTTGCCGACCTTCCCTGAAACAGGGGTGACATTGGCAAAGTGAACCATTTTCTACAGCATCTACCAACCTATAAGTCAAGGAATATTTACAACAAATAACATTTTAGACACAAACAAATGGATAAACATTAAAATCCTGTTAGTAAAAGAAGAAAATGGAAATTTCCAGCACCCATATACAAACAGGCAATAAATACTTGAAAGGAATAAATGAATAATTTAAAAATGAATGGCATGAGAATAGAATGATTCACACATTGAGTGGAATCTAATGATTGGATAAAATTGAAAATTAAAACGATGATTGCATCTGCTCCACTTCACTAACAACTTAGATTAAGATCGCCAATCAGCGGCCATGCAGGAAGTCGAGAGGCTGCGACACGTTGCATGCGGGCACATACGAGTCATCGCTCATCGGCAACACCATTAATTAAATCTGCAGCAACCTTCACGGATCGTCGCGCGGCTGTAATTAGAAAAGTTTGACCTTAATTTGTCGCCATTTTATACACGCGTTCTATGATGCATTATCTAAGTTGCAAAGATGAATCAACAATTTATATGGTCGGTGTTATGGCCGCGGGGTCAAGACAGGTTTTTTGGAACCGGATAACGCTGGTTCGAATCCCGCGACGATAACTTCGACCCTGGTTCAACAGATGCCGTTGCATGCACACAAGCTTCTGCTTTCGCATGAAGACAACTGGCCAGGCAAAATAGGTTGGTGGATTGCATTCCTTTCCACAAATCTATTTTTTTTTTTAAATAAAAAAAAATTAAAAAAAATTACACAAGCAGGCACGTGCAAAGAACGCGTTTGCACGTGCCATAAGAATCTGTAATCTAAGTTGCAAGGATGTATACTTTGTATCTCATTTACTTCATCTCGAGTACTTTCGACTTAAGTATGTACTTACGTCATTTTCAAGATGACACTAATGATTTTGTAAGAGAAGAATGTGGTGTAAGGGAAAGTGTGAAAGTGAAGATTAAAAGAAGTATGTTAAGATGGTTCGGGCATATGGAGAGAATGAGTGATGAAAGATTGACGAAGAAAGTATATGTTGCTAAAATAGATGGATGTCGTGGTAGAGGAAGACCGAGAAAAGTATGGATGGATCAAATTTCTGAAATAGCGAATGAATGGGATATCCAGAGTCATAATAAAAGGAGGACTTGCATGAAAAAGGTTATGACTCTGGATGAAATGAAAGAAGTGTGCAAGGACAGGAAGAAGTGGCGGCTAATCTGCAATGGTGATTTCTAATGTTGGTGTATTAATTTGCTACATTTTTTGCATAGGAAATTTCTGACTTTTTTGTATAGATTTCTTTGTAAGGTTTTGTTCTTTTATATATTTAAATGTAATTTTTTATTCATATTCCTTGACTTATAGGTTGGTATGAGGCTGACCACCCATACTGTAAAAAATGGTTCACTTTGCCAATGTTACCCCTGTTTCAGGGAAGGTCGGCAAAAGTTGTGGGGCTTATGTTCATTTGAGGTTTGGATTTTATTTGTAAGTACACATTCAGCATTTGTAAGCGCGAACTACACTTGTTGGTTTGTGGGCTTACATCTGAGAGCTTTAAATGAATATATCCTTGCAACTTAGATTATATTATGATTATATTTTTATATATACACTGTTACAAAATTGACAAGACAAAAACCATAGAGAAATGAGAAGGATGAATTACACATGTGCATTCCATGCTCGAGTTCGAATCCAGTCGTAATTTTAGTCGGTAGAGTTCTTGCATTCCATGCTGAGAGCTCGGGTTCGAATCCCACCGAAGCGAGGGTGTCAGAGATGATTTCCCGTTTCGGTGTTGATTTCAAACCCAAAATAAAATACCCGCAAGGTTTACTCAGCCTTAACAAGAAATGAGTACCAGCCTCCTCGGGAGCTGGGAGACCCCCCCCCCTTCAACTGAACTGGGAGGCCGCTTCTCTTACCTGTAAAAATAAAAAGGTTCCCCTAGCCACATGCGAAACCTTCGGAGTAAACGCGCAAGAAGTTATACTATATTTATAGCTTAGAAGCGTAGCTGTTTTCGGCTGAAACACACCTCAACAGCCCTCTGCACGCTTGGTCGTCGCTATAGAAAGCGCCAATTCTCAAGCAAGGTGACCGGTCTTTGTGAAAGCGCATGAGTTTTTCACCCAGAACATATTTTAAAAAATAAATGATATTTTTTCTGTGCTCCACCGGGAATCGAACTCGGGTCCTTTGGTTACGAGTCCGAAGCTTAAACCACTAGACTAAAGACCGGTCAATAGTGCTTTTAAAACAGGAGCAATCTACAAGGCGTGATAATATGAGGGTTTCATTAACTCCAGCTCAGATTAATCGAGGTCATCCATTTTATCTATTAATCAATTCGCACTGCGTTAATCGTGCCTCGGCACGTTAACTGGTTAACTGATTAACCATCGTGTCTTTATTAACGGAGTAGATAAACTTGCCAATAAGAAACTTATACTTTTTTGCGTTAAATAAAGAAAACTACTGTAAACGATCCAAAGAAAAAAAGTAATATACTGTGACTTGGGCCCCTACTTTAACCGAAGTGGTTGGCGTAAGGCTGCCCCCCTTACCTGCAAAAATAAATAGGTTCCACTCGCGGCAAGAAGTTGCACTATATGCGTAGCTTCGTTGCGTTTTTTATTGCGTTTGAGGGGGGAAAGACTAACACTGAAAATACCGAACCAAAGGACCAGTTTTTTCAACGTTAGCATATGTGACTTAAAAAAACTGATACAAGAAAAACTACCCACGTCAACTACAACTAAGTTACACATATAGTGTAACGTCTTGCTACGTTCTCTCCGAAGGGGCGCATGTGGCTAAATGAACCTATTTATTTTTACAGGTAAGGGGGCAGGCCTTATACCATCACTTCAGTTGAAGTGGAGGGTTTCGCAGCTCTCAAAGAGGCTGGTACTCACTTCTTGTGAATGCTGAGTAAGCCTTGCCCGTATTTTATTTTGGGTTCGAAAAATGTAAACGCCGAAACGGGAAATCATTTCTGACAGTCTCTACCAACTGAGCTATCACTTGGACTTACTATACTGAATCAAAAGGGAAACATAACTGTGCTGGTATATTTTTTATTTTCATGTCATTTTTAGGTACGGAATCTTAAGTTGAAAATAACAATCTTGGATAGAAGTGACGCAAGAAGTAGAACAACTTTTGAAACCTGGAAACGGCACGGCATTTTAATTAAGTTCATTGATTTTTCGCGCGAATTTGACCGAATTACAGATTCACACCTAACGGTATATTATTCGCCGGTCGCGTGAACTGTCAAATTTGACAAGTTACCTCCCGGGTGGACGACGCGACGGTGGTGATAGCAGACACGCAATCAGAACCAACACCGAGGAGCAGGCTTCATGGGAAGGATGTGGTGATCGGGAGATACAAGGAGACTGAGAAATAATGGCTTAATCGCCACAGACGAGTTAATTTTAATGGGAAGACCTGGGTGATTGAAGAAATGAGTTTAAAATATTAACACCAAGAAGTTAGGTGATTGGGTGATAGACAAATGGAATAAGACGGTGAGAATCACCACATAATTGATCAATGGAAATGATGAAATTAAATATTCAATTGAAAAAAAATGTCATAATCGCGTCAGAATTACTTCTACCAAAGACTTACATTTAATGGGAGTAAGTGAGTGGTCGAAGAGATGAAATTATAGAATCCACACTCCCAAGTCTGTTCGATAGCTCAGTTGGTAGAATGCCATGCCAGAGGGCCACGATTCTATCCCCATATAGGATGTTAAACAAATATTTTTTCAGAATTTAAAACCGGCAAGATCAAGTTCAAGACTCAGAAATGAGGACATAAGAGTCAGGACAAAGGTTTCCGAAGTCATCAAGATGGCTGCAACCCTCAAGTGGCGATGGGCGGGACATGTCGCTCGCGATCCAGATGAAAAGTGGACAAAGCGACTGCTGTGCTGGTGCCCAAGGACGGCAAAGCGTGGAGTTGGGCGCCCACAGTTGCGTTGGCGTGACGATCTTCAGAGAAGTGCAGGACTTGCCTGGATGCGGATCGCTCAGGATAGAAACGAATGGAAAATGCGAGAGGAGGCCTACGTCCAGGAGTGGACGATCAATACAGGCTGAAGAAGATCAAGTTTCTCTCAACTCAAGTTTCACAAGAAGTGAGAACCAGCCCCACGGAAGGTGGGAAACTCCTACTTGAAATGAAGAGGTTGACGTAAGGCCGACCCCATCACCTGTGAAGGTTCCACACGCTTGCATTGAATGTGCAGCTTATTTACGTTTTTTATGAGTCAAGACATGTGAGGATTTATCTTTTACGGGGCTATTCTTAGACATTTTGTCGTCGGTTGAGCCTACGCTTTGACAAACTACTGATGCGTATTTTGTATGAAGACCTGTCAATCCAAGATGGCCGCAAGTGAACAGCTGATTTGTCTTCATACAAATATTACCAAATTTGGTAGGTAAGAATGACCGTGGTGATGAGACTTTCAGCCCAGGGAGCGTTGGTTTGTCAAAGCGTGGGCTCAACGGACGGCTAAAATGTCTAAGAATAGCACTGTTAGTATTCGGTCATCTGAATTCTTAACCTCTGTTTAAATTAATTTCCCTAAATCTTTTTGACTACACGTGGTCTATTGTATACTGAAATTTACGTACGTGCAAAGTTCATCTCGTGTGACATCAACATGTAGTGCCCTGAACACATGTAATGATCCGCATAGAATGCCGTGATGTTGTACATTCCATGTCTTATCTAACGGAACCATTGTGATCAGACCACAAGTTGATACTCTAGCATAGCATTTACTAAAATATCTATGAAAGCAACAACGCTCAAAGGAGGCACTGCTTTATTTCATATGCATTTTTGGTAAATTGCTTTGGCTGAGTCTAAACGTAATATTTTATACATGCTGTAAGTGGTGATTATTGTAGGTACAAGGTTTTGAACTCTTAAACTAGGGTCATCTTTAACGTCGTACGTTCATTCATACGTCGTTTATTGAATGGATAGTTTTACCGGTCGTAGCACAGTGATTAAAGATACGGATTTGTAATTTAAGGTCGTGGCCCGTGGGTTCTATTCCCCGATGGAAACCAAGAAAATTAACATTTATTCTTCTAATATGTTCTTCGTTGGTTGATATATTCATGTGCCTTTACAAAAGATTGGTCACCGAAGGTCCATCCAGCCTTACAGCAACTAATCATCATCATCTTAAGCTCGACAGGGAGCTGGAAGTCTCATCACCACTGTAATTCTTACCTACCGAATATCGGTAATGTTTGTATGAAGACTAATCAGCTATTCACTTGCGACCATCTTGGATTGACAGTCTTCATACAAATATTACCAATATTCGGTAGGTTAGAATTACCGTGGTGATGAAGGAAGTCTCATCACCTATCGAATATCGTTCAAATTAGTATGACCTGTCAATGTCCAATCAGCTGTTCACTTGCGGCCATCTTGTCTTCATACTAATCTGAACGATATTCCGTAGGTAGGATCTACCGTGGTGATGAGACTTCCAGCCCTGGGTGGGCCTTGGCTGAATCCAGGATTCTCCTGCACTCCCGCCTGTCCATCGCCTTTGCTCTCCAGCTCCTTGGTTTCCTTCGGCCTTGTGGTGTTGAGAGTAAAAGGCGCTAAATGGGGTTTGCGGCGTTCATTCTAATTCAGTGACCACGCCACTGCAGACGCCTTGCTTTCATGGCACTGGTCAGAGCTCTTTGTTGCATAACTGGGTCTTGCTTGGGTATTTGACAACGCCCCACCAAATATATCATATGTGTATTTTACAGTGGTCAACGCCTCAGCCTAGATATCTGCAGGTAATGGTTCGACATCTGCAAGTATGTAATCTATTCATAAAAAAAACACATAATATTATACAAAAGTCATCCTCGTTGCTATGCATGACATGGCAGAATTTCGTGATCAGCGAGTCTAAGTATTCAGAACCTTAGGTATGCTCTGCGAATAGACATGCTGTTCTATATTCCCATCAATGGGTCAGCGGCAAACGCGTCCGGTCTTCGCAATACTTTCACCGACTCACAGAATTCTACACAACCAAAGACGTCAATCTGGGATGATTTTTATCAATTAAAATAATAACATGGAAATGATGAGAAAAGGATATCCAGTGTTTTCATGTATTCATTTAAGATTGAGATAATTCCTAGATTGCAGCCTTTGGTTCTTTTTTTTTAAAAAACGCTGCAATGACCAAACGAAACCGGATCGCTTTAAATAACTTTTGCCATTATAATATAAGTATTTTCATTGTTTTGTGAAGTATTTTTAGACCTGCATTAATGTGGAAAAGAGCGTGTATTAAACTATGTATCTACTCGTATAATATAATATGCAAAGATAAATTAATATTTAAGATTCTTAATGCATGCCCACGTGTACGTACGCGCTTACACGTGTCTGCTTTAGTACAAACAAATCTCAAATGAAAATCAACCATACAACTATTGCCGAGCTTCCCAGACAAAGGGGTGACATCGGCAAAGTACCTGTATATTTTTTTTCAAGGGTGAGGTGAAAAGCCTCATACCAATTACATATCGATGATATGGGATAGGTCGCTGGGATGGGGTCAAGGGTGTATAAGGCGCTGGCGCTCGAATTAGCGTTTTTGATGATGATGATGATGATGATGATGGATGATTTATTTCCGGTGGCGCCGTTTAATGATCACAGACCATCTCAAGGGCGCCGTGGTGGGCTGGTCAGAGCGAAGGTCGACAGGCAGCTTATTCCAGGCAACTGGCCCGGCTACCCCAAAGCTCCTGTCCGCAAAGTTGGATGTGTTTGCTATTATTGGTTCTTTGATCCTGTTGACAGCAGTAGAGGCAGAGCGCAGTGGTCGCCTTATAGTTTTTGGTAGGTACTAAAGCTGCTTCGAACCCCGCCTGCGACATGTCCTATCGACAATAACTTTGACCCTGGTTCAACACATGTCGTTCGGTGGTTTTAATTAATAATTCATTAAAAATATTAAATACGGTATTAGGTACGTTGAGAGAACCTGTTACTGGCCAGTCAAAATAGATCGATAACTTGCATTCCTCTTCACAAATCTATTTTTATTTTTATTTTACCAAAAATGGTTGGAAACTATGTAAATCGCTCACCAGAAGTGTTGTTTTATTTATTTATTTGTAGACGTAATGGTTAAGTTTTAAGGAATGGTTTATACATGAAGCAATGTGAGACATATACTCGTATATAAACACTTGGACTGATGCTTGAAAACAATAGACAGATGAAAGAGTATTCGATGCGTGAGTGAGAGTACAGATTGTTATTACAAGTAGGTAAATGTAAGAGGAAGTTTGTGAAAAAAACGTGTGGAGAAAGTAAATAGAAGCCAACCTGGCATCACAAGAGTACACAGAGCAATGCTCGCTGCGAGTGACATTTTTGCATGTGTCTATACACTATCATATTACTTACATTTAATAGCAATAATCTAAGCTGCAAATTTAGTGCAACTTCTTAAGTAAAATAAATTTGCTGCTTTAAATAAATGGGTTACACACGCTTCATACATAAAATCATACAGCCTTATATATTACATTGGTGGAAACTAAAACCAGAGTTAAGCCTTCTTTTTAGTTTGTGAAAATAGACTTTATTTTAGTTTTAAAATCAAATCATTTTCTTGCATAATAGTGATAATGTTTATCATTTCAAAGACGAAATATAATAAACTTATATTTTTTATGGTTTATCTATTAATACTGTAAAAATTCATTGTTAATTAATTCTTAATAATACTTTAAAAAGTAATACTTGATTTTATTACGTTTTTTTCTAAATAAAAAAAAATAAACGAGTAAAAAAACAGTGTTTTAAATGAATAAAAGTATAACTTTTTTAGTGTATTATTAAGAAGGAGTTATAATCAAATTAATTGATGTTTTTGGTGTTTTTAGGTTATCTAATAATTGCGTGTCCTAAGATAAAATAAAAAGTCTTTTATCTTTTTAAATTATAATTTGGAGCTATAAATAAAATTTAATTCGTAAACATTGTGAAGATAAATAAGTAAAGTTCTGTACACATTTCGGAAGAGGTTGTTTGTAGACGTTTAGTATAAACGGAGAACAAAAAACTGCATAGGTATGTACCTAGCTCGGTAAAAGTTGAATACTTTGGTACATAACGCAAATAAAATCGCAACTAAGCTACGCATATACTGTAACAACGACGTCGTCAAAACGTAGTCAACGAAGATACCGTGTTGAAAGCACCGGTTCTCATCAGATCACCGAAGTTAAGCAACATTGGGCGCGGATGCTACTTGGATGGGTGACCGCTCAGGTACACCGCGTGTCGTAGGCATTTCTTGGACCGGTCCGTAGTCCAGTGGCAACACTTTGGACTCGTAAATGGAAGGTTGTGGATTCGGGTCCCAGCGGAGCACAAAAAAAATGTACAATTTATATATCCAAATATGCTCTTTGCTGGGTTGAAAAATTCATAAAACCTTTACCAAAAGACCGGTCACTGAAAGGTTCATCCAGCCTTACAACACCCGGGTCTTGCTTGAGTATTGGCGCTTTATAGCGATGACCAAGCTCGTACACCTCTGTGGCACTACAACAAGTGTCATAGACCCCTAGAGTCTCTACAATCTAGGGAGTCTCGCACACAGGATTTCTTAAAAAACACAACAAAACCTATTGCTGTCGTCACATGTGGCGATTCGGGAACTATCTGAGTATTTTATTGAAATCAACCATTCTCATAGTAACTGGCAAATGTATAAAATAGATTTGTGCTTGTCTTGGACCGTGAGTTGACTCGGAAACTGTGCAAGACAAATAGAGGAAACCCCTCCGCCAGCAAGGGATGGGCGGTCTCACCGAAGATCAGGTTAAGACAGCGTTATACTCTATATTACAGGCTATAATATTATATTGTACGTACTTACATAGTTTTATACTTTAAACTAGTGATGCAACGAATAGTGTATTCGATCATCTGCCGAATACCGAATATTCGGCATGAAGCCCGACCGATTATTCGGCGGCTGTCCACCGCCTTCCGAGTCTTCCCTATTGGTTGCCCAGCTCACCCCATAAAATCCCGCGCGTCATGGCGAGAGGCTACAGGGAGGAAGCTGGAAACGTTTATGAAGAAGAGCGTAATCTCCTGCATCCAGATAACGCCGACAAGACAGCATTTCTTTATCACAACCTGCCTCTTTTAGATTCTAAATATTCGTAGAGGCAAGAAATGAAACAGTAACTTTTTAAAATTAATTTAGTATATAAACGGTTTTTGTGAATTACATTAATAATAATAAAAAGTAACACTTGTATAGCGCCTTTTCGTGACTAAGTCACTGCAAAGGCGCTTTGAAAAAATAAGTTTTTAGCCCTTTTCTAAAAGCTGCCTCAGTCTTCAGCTCCCTGAGGGTCGCAGGGAGAGAATTCCAAGCCGTCGGAGCAGCAACGATAAAGGCTCGGTCACCAAACACCGTCCTTGTGGTTCTGCGCGGCAGCTGGAGCAGACTTTTCTTCGAGTCCCTGGACCTGAGTGTCTGTCCGCGGGTAGAAACATCCATTTTGGTGACCAGTTCAGACAGGTAGTGAGGTGCTGCTCCATACATTGAAAGTTGAAACTATGAAATACGTAAATACTGTAACTGTAACTCGTCGCCATTCCGCTAGGGGTGTCCAGAGCCTCTGCAGAGCTGCCTCCATTTACAAAAAAATCACGAAATATACAACTCCATGAGGACAGGTGGCATGGTTCCCAAAAAACCGAGGCGTTACTTGTTCTTGCAGCCTACAAACTCAAGATTTACTCACGAAATTCTGTTTTCAAATATTCAACTAAAATTGCACCACACAATGGTAATGAAGAGAACATCGGAATTCTTATTCTTTTTTTTTTTTAATTGGTATTCGGCACGCCGAATACTCGGCCAAAATGTTACTATTCGGTATTCGGCCGAATGGTGAAAAAGTAGCCGAAAACCGAATAGTTACCGAATATTCGTTGCAAGACTACTTTTTAAACGTATACTTCAATATTGCTCTACAGGACGTTCAAGCCGTATTCTATGAGTTTTTCTGAATCACGTTCACGGTATGAACTGTTTACTTATTTCCTGAATTATTTTGCTTATCAACTACTCATGTTATAAACTATTTAAGTAAAAAACTGTTCATTCTGTAAATCATTTAGTGAATGCATCATAATGTTCTGAAGCATTAGTCTATGAACTGACAACCATCCAGGTTATGAAGTATCTAGCTTATGAACTGTCTATTATGCTAATTATTTAGCTTACCAAATACTCAGGCTGTGAACTATTCACGTAAAAAACTGATCATTTTATAAAACATTTAGCTTATGGACTATTCATGTTCTGAAACATTTAGTTTATGAACTGTTTTTTGAATTATTTTGCTTATCAATTACTCATGCTGTGAACTATTTCAGTAAAAAAACTGAATACTATGTTAACTATTTGTATTATGAACTACTAGTGTTATACAATATGTCATATAGTAGTTCTTGTAATAAAAATAAAAATAAAACAACAAAGTCGGATATCCGATGACCCGTTTAAGAGAAATGACTTTATTCAAGTTTTGTTGGCGTCGTAGTCAACGTCCTCAGGAAACAACCTTGCTGTGTGATGATTAAGGATGAATCGACACCAACGTAACGTCGAGAATAAATTAAGTTCTTTAATAACGGATCATCTAACACCTGAACATGTCAAACGAATGCAATTTCAGTATTAATCAGTATACTTCCTAGACTTCTAGGTTGGTACGCGGCTGACCCATGCTGTAGAAAATGGTTGACTTTGCCAATGTCACCCCTGTTTCAGGGAAGGGCAGCAAGAGTTCTAGGGTAAATGTCAATTTGAGATTTGGGTTTTTATATTGTCGGTTCACATGCGGCATGTGCAAGCGCGAACTTGTACGTGTCTGCTTGTGAGAATGCATATAATGTGAATCCCCAACGTTGCATAGGTATCTTGGCAACTTAGATTAGATTAAATTTTACATTGTATCAATTGATCATTTTTTTCTACTTGTAACGAAGACATTACGAAGTAAGTAGATAAGTATACAAGTTGATTCTCGGTGCGCAGAATTGATTTTTATTCTTACTGTTTTACAAAGACCTTCACTCCTACATTCCACAATTCTTGTTTTCACAAAGGAGGATCAAGTAGGTAGGTAGACGGCACACACAGCACACAACAATACGTACAAAGCATCTCTTCACTGCAATAATTACTAGAGATGCCACGAATAGTGACTGTAACTGTAACTGTAACTGTAACTCTGTCGCCATTCCGCTAGGGGTGGCCAGAGCCTCTGCAGAGTTGCCTCCATTTTTTCCTATCCTTACATACCTCTTTCAATTCATTCATATCCATCACCTTTTTCATGCATTTTCTTCTTTTACGCTCACTTTGTATATCCCATTCTTTCACAATCTCCTCAATCTGATCACTCCATACTTTTCTCGGTCGTCCCTTCCCTCTTTTTCCTTTCACACTTTCTTTGTATACATACTTTGTCAGTCTATCATCGTTCATTCTTTCCACATGCCCAAACCATCTCATCACATTCTTTTGTACCTTTACTTTCACATCCTCTTTCAAATTACATTCTTTTTTTACCCATTCATTCCTAACTCTATCCCTCAGAGTTTTTCCTGTCATGCTTCTCAAATGCTTCATTTCCACCGTACATACTTTACTCATTTCGCTATCATTCACTGTCCATGCTTCACTTCCATACATCAAAGTCGGTAACAATATGCCATTGTGTACCGCCATTCTCAGATCCATCGTCAATCGCTTGTTCTTTGCTATTCTTCCTATTGCACCGACCACTTGCTTGCCCTTACACATCCTATTCTCAAGTTCTCTTGTCATCTTTCCATTCTTCTCAAACATACTTCCCAAGTATCTAAATTCATCCACAATTTCAACTATCGTACCATTCAACATGAGCGTGCATTCTTCATTTTCATCCATTCTGTCAAAAATCAGTACTTTCGTCTTACTTGCATTAATTTTCAACTTGTTCACACACAGAGCATGGTTCAGACTAGAGAGCATTGCCTGAAGTTCCGCTGCTGAATCAGCAATTAATACTGCGTCATCAGCATAAAGCAGAACTCCGACTTTTCTCTCTCCAATCTGTATGCCATGCCCTTCCAGATTCGCTTGTTTAACACAATGATCCATGATTATATTGAATAACCATGGGCTCATTATGCAACCCTGTCTCACACCCTTGTACACATTAAAATACTCGCTGTATTCTCCATCCACCCTGACACACGCCCTGCTATTAAGATAGATGGCGCGTATCGCGTTCAGAAGTGCTTTGTTCACACCATACCTCTCAAGCACACACCACATCATACTTCTATCCACCGAGTCGAAGGCTTTCTCAAGATCTACGAAAGCCGCGTAGACCTTTTTATTTACGGCTAGCTGTTTTTCGACTATCTGTCGAAGCGCGAATATCTGGTCTACGCAACCTCTTTCCGGCATAAAGCCAGATTGTATATCTGAGACATTCTCCTGGGTGGATAATCTTACCCTATGGATAAGAATCTTGCATAGCACTTTACCTGGCACACTAAGAAGGCTAATCGGTCTGAAGTTACGGCAGTCTTTTTTGTCACCTTTACCTTTGTAAATTGGCACATAGTGAATTGGCCGAATACCGAATACCGAATATTCGGCAACGCTGTCGGCCGAAGCGCCGAATATTCGGCCGCCGAATATTCGGCGCTTCGGAGAAGAATGCTGTGGCAAACGAGTTGGATTTTTTTTTTGAAAACAGTTCGCCCAGATCGGAAGGCCGATCCTTACAAGTGGTGGTCAGCAAACGAAAAACAATACCCGAACCTTTCGAAATTTGCAAAAGTTTATCTTTCTTCGCCTGGAAGTAGCGTTTATAGTGAGAGGTTATTTTCTGAGGCTGGTAACGTTTACGATGAAAAGCGCAATCGTTTGCTACCAGAAAATGCTGAAAAGCTCGTTTTTATCCATCACAAATTACCACTGATTAATTTTAAGTACTATAATGTTGTAATTTGGAAATAAATACATAATTTTTGAGTAAAATAACGTGTCTTTTTTTACATGATTTGCTATTCGGTATTCGGCCGAATAGTACGCACTATTCGGCCGAATACCGAATAGCAAAAAAGTGGCCGAATGGGCCGAATACCGAATAGTTGCCGAATATTCGTGGCATCATTAATAATTACCTGCAGTACTTGCAGTACTTGCATCGACCCAAGCTGGGTTTTTACACAGATTATATAAAGTCCACGTCGATTGATTAGGTTAGCAGAGTGTTGAGCAGCAGGTAAAATTGAACTGTGAATGGCAATTTGTATTTGCAAGGTTCATCTCCACTCTTAGGAGCTATTGGCGCTATTGGTTATTCTGGTCTTAAAAAAACTTTGTTCCAGTTTATATTAATGTTCCTTTACTTTTATTTTTGTAGATATTTATAAGTGTAAAAAGCTTTTCAGCCGCTAGAGTATATATATAATCTGTTATAGATATATAATCTATAATAAAACAACTTAGAAGTTGCAAGGATACATTCATTTAAAGCTCTCAGATGTATGCCCACAAACCAACAAGCGTGTAGTTCGCGCTAACAAATGCTGAATGTGTACTTACAAATAAAATCCAAACCTCAAATGAACATAAGCCCCACAACTTTTGAAGACCTTCCCTGAAACAGGGGTGACATTGGCAAAGTGAACCATTTTTTTACAGTATGGGTGGTCAGCCTCATACCAACCTATAAGTCAAGGAATAAATAAATAAATAGCCTTTTAATAAGTACTTACTTACTTTATATCTGGAGATATCGATCTTAATAAAATATTTTATTTATATTTTGTATTGTTTGTGTATTAACACTGTGAAAATTCATATTGTTTAATTTTATAATTTTTTTGAATGAATTCAAACAAAACACTGTTTATTTTCACTATAAAAATTCTTTATAATTTACTTACTTAGATCGATCGTTCCCCCAGTTCTTGTTTATCGTGTACGCCAATTTTGTCCAATATGACTTTTTCATGCAGTTGTCTTATGAATCAAATTCTACACAATCTGAGCTAAGAAAAACCGTAAAACTCGATAATGTGAGAGTTCTTTTAAATATTTTTTAAATAAATTTCTTGTTTTCATAAGACACATTGGTCCAGTACACATGCAAACATTGCTCATGTAAATTTTTCTCAATGGCGTATACGATAAACAAGAACTAAGGCAGCGCGATAAAAGGTTATGCAGACCTAAAAGGTGAAATGAATAAGTGTTGATTCAGTGATTTGAGAAATCGTGGATACAATATTTTATTGGGTGTAAATTCACATAGTAAGTGGACTAATTATAAGGAAATGTTCATGAAAAACATCTAAACTACAGGATATTCACACTTTTTTATTGTTTTCTTTCGTAGAAAATAGGCAAAAAGTGTAAATATCCGAGAGACCCATGTTAGGTTTAATGTCACTAATTCATTTTATCTTTAGACTTTAATGTATCTTGTCTTGTCTTGTCTTGTATCCTGCCGCCATTCCTCTAGGGGTGGCCAGTACCTCCACATAAGTGCCTCCACTTGACTCTGTCCCTGCATACTTCTTTCATCTCATCTAATTTCATCACTCTTTTCATGCATGCTCTTCTCTTGTTTCCACTCTGTAAATTCCATTCATTCGCAATCTCACTTATCTGATCAATCCATTCTTTTCTAGGTCTTCCCCTTCCACGCTTACCTATTACATTCCCTTTATACACTCTTTTTGTCAGTCGGTCTTCATTCATCCTTTCAATATGTCCAAACCATCGCATCACACTTCTTTGAACTTTCACTTTCACGCTTTCTTTTACTCCGCATTCATTCAGAACCCATTCGTTTCTCACTCTATCTTTCAGTGTTTTTCCTGTCATACTTCTTAAATGAGCCATTTCTACGGTGCATACCTTATTTACTTCTCTTTCATTCACCGTCCATGACTCGCTTCCATACATCAGGGTCGGCAACAATATACAATTGTGTACCGCCATTTTCATTTTCTTTGGTATCCTTTTATTCTTCGCTATTCTACCAAACGCTCCTATCACGCATCTTCCTTTGCTGGCACGCTTCTCTAATTCCTTCGTCATCTTACCATTCGCCTCAAACTTGCTTCCTAAATAGTCAAACTCATTCACTACTTCAACTTTTTTTCCATTCAAATTAACTGTAAGTTCCTCACATACTTCATTCCTGTCAAAAACTAATACTTTTGTCTTATTCGCATTCACTTTCAAGCTATTTTTACAAAATGCATCATACAGTTATCGATATGCATATAAATAAATTAACAACAGAATGTATTCGGACTGATCGAATTTTAAGCTGGCATTACTGTCGTTTCACATGTCGCTAAACTTTATACTTCCAGGATTTGAAGCGGCTCATGGATGTCTCGTATCACAGCTCAAGAGGATGGTGACCAGCAGACAAAAGGCTAGCAAAGGCAGAGCCTGTAGAGAAATCTGATGATGACATGTTTAGACGGAGTGAACCACCTAATCGAAATATAAGCATTTTAATGTCAAAGGTAACAATAATATCCTTAGAAAAGTTTATCTTGGTAAATGAGGAGATTTCTTGTTAGGAATGAGGTGGGATGAAGTCAGGAAGGATTCTGTAACAAAATAGAAAGTAGTATTAAGGCAAGCGATGGAAAGGAAGGATGTCACATAAATAAGAAATGACTCACCTCTTTCACTTTCAGTCGGCGCTCCCTGGCCTCTGGATCCTTATCTTCCCCGCGGTTGGTATCAGGATAGTGCGCACTGGGGGCAGGAGGTACTGTCACTATGGGAAACTGCTCCATCAAGTCATCGTCTATCTGTTCATTCGCCAAGTTATCCAGAACAGGCACTTCGAGTAAACCGTTCCCTTCCTTCAAGGAATCGACAGAAGGAGACGCCACAGAAGGCGGAGCATCTATGTCAGGACGCTCCAGAACCTTCAGTGCCTGGTCCTCTTCAATCTTAGCTTGCAAGCGATCCCTGTCATCTAAAAAATGCGGATCCATCCCCTTGTGGTCATTGTGCCTCACCAGATTGGGAACGTCTCCCAAATCGTTCTGGTGAGGAGGAGCGGGGATCAAGAGCTCGGGTCCCGCTTTCTGCATGTGCTGGTACACTTTGTAAACACTATTATTAACAGTACTGCTCGAGTTGCGGAACTCGGGCAAAAAGAAAAACGCTCCGAAACACACAACACCAAATGTCAAAAACACTAAGAGGATCAAATATTTTTCTCGCGGTCTGAAGGAGCGCCTGGAGAAGGACGGGACCGGGACGCCGTTGACGAACCTTTGATAGGTCGGGATTATTCCCGTGGACGTCATATTACCACACGAATTAAGGACAATGTTGACGTCAACCCGATCAAACCACCACTGACAGTCGCCATTAAAAAACCAACTGAAGTTGGCTGCGAGTGTGAGCCGCTCACTGCGCAAGACTGCGGCGCTGTGAAGTTGCCTTGATACATCTGAGAAGCTACAGCAGAACTGCGGAAATTTCCCAACGTCAACAAAAAGATTCCAAGAAACGAATAACGTTATTTTTTGTAACTGTAACTACCTTTAAAAATACATTTTATATAGCAACCAGGCTATTTGAGGTCACAATTATGTCTATGTCAAATCATTTGTTGACTCAATCATTAAAAAAGTAGTGCAAAAAGTAGGGGAGTGACAGTGACGCGTACAGCATTGACAGAACTGTGAGGCCATATTCACGGTGAAATTTTCACCTGTCAAAAGAATGACATGAATAATCGATTAATTTCAAAGTGTGTTCTATTTTATTTCGTCAATATTTGCTAAGGAGATCATTCAAGGTATTTGTATAAATCTCTTTGAATAAATTATAAAGGAGGCTATTTATTTAAAATAGCAGCTTAATTAAAAAAATGTTAAAACACTACCATCTGTGTATAATTTTTTGCAGCTTTATACAATTTATAAAAGATGCGCGCGAGTTTTCATTATTTAAAACACAGATGGCCATGAAAAAAAAACTATTTTTTTTCGCCTGTCGCCCTCTTAGTCAAATAAAACGTAAAAAATGCATAGCAGAATTTACGATTCATCTTTTATGCATGCTTCTAAATCTAAATCTAAATCTAAGTTGCAAAGATATGTATCATTTGAGATTCATATTGAATTTGAAAATTCATTCCTTGATGCATTCTCACAAGCAGACATGCATAATTTCGCGCTCACATGCCGCATGTGGACCTACAATATAAAAAAACCCAATCTCAAATGAACATAAGCCCTGCAACTCTTGCCGACCTGCCCTGAAACAGGGGTGATCATTTTTTACAGTATGGGTGGTCAACCTCATACCAAAGTTTACTAGCAAAAAACGTGTAAGTGTACATTTACATAATGCTGCTTGTATAGGTACTTTCGAAATAAAAATTCAAACCCAATGAACATGAGCCTATTAACTTTTCTATGCATTTTCCTAAAACAGAAGTGATATAAATGATTAAAAAAAAATTTAATCCAGCGAAAACTCTATCGCAGCAACCGAGGCCTGAAAATATGGGAGTTGGGCATAATTATGGCGTCATTGGGCAAGGAACATTGCCATGAAAAACACTTTACCTAGCTTTTTCTGCCCTGTGTAATATGTTCTTGCTATTCCTATGTACAATGTACATGTATTCTCTTTCCTTTCTATTCTATCTCTTTAATTATATATTTTGTTTTTTTTTCATATATTATTCTGCTTTTGTGTATTTCTGGATTTTTGTATTTTCTGCAATTTTTAATTTTTCTTCCATGTACTTTTCTATTGCTATATTTTTTTTATGGCTGGTCATGTTTTGCACCCTTCACATGACTAAACTGGAACAAACATTTTATTATTATTATATACTGTCAATTTTGAAATTTTTTGCAGTTCGGGTGGTCAGCCTCATGGCAAACTATGATTCAAGAAACAATCGGGATGGAAAAAATATGACTAATTTAAACCATGCTTATAAAAAAAAACAGTATGTGAATGAGATAAATCTTTATATTCGATGGGCAATATTAGATATTCGATTTTTTCTCCGCAGACAAACATTACTATTTTTTATGGTTTGTGTACAAACACTGAAAAATCCTGTTTATTGGTTTGTTTTTAAAAAAACTTTTCATTTATTCAAACACTGTTTTTTAATTCACACATAATATATTTAAAATTAAAAAAAAACTTTTTTTTTAAACTTTTTTGAAAAACAAAACCAGTTACTTTATAATTAGATATTAGTTTGCATTTTGCCGACCAACCCAGCCATTTATTCGTTGAATTTTCTGTATTTATTAAATTTCAAATTTGGTCAGAAATTACAAAATGATTCTTTTCAAATCCCGCGCCTTCTTCGTGTTGCGTAGATCCGCCACTGTGCCACCAGATGGCGCTGCTGTCATCCCTCATTTCTCATTTGATTTCTGTTTTGAAAGCCAAGCCGTCAAGTAGTTGTGGCGTGCGTAGGAGAATCGTGCGTGAGTCGCGTGTTGTTAATTTCATTTCTGCTACAATAATAACATCACAAAATGGAGAAGAGGATAGCTCTCGAGCTGAGAGGAAGGAAACCAGCACAGGTGAGCCCACAAACACACCACTTTCCCAAATGCCTTGTACAATGTTTTGTCAATAGATGCATTCGAACGAGATATCCAATGGTGGTTGATGCATACGGTTACCTAATGAGGTTTTATGTTATTCTATTCTAATTACTTTTCTCCTTATAGATGTATTATTTATCCAGTTACTGGTTATTCATGGTTTCGTTTTAAACACCGCGTGTGAATGTTGTCTGAGCCGTCAGTTAAAATCTGGTGCGCTAGATTTCTCCGCGTTGTCAACTGTTCTCAAATTTAAAAGATTTTACAATATTTAACCGAATTTCCTCAATATTCTACCATTTCTGAGACCAATACACGATTAATGGTTCAATTCATGAAATGATTTTAGAAAAGTTTGTGTCATAATTTTGAACTGTAATTATCTACGCATAGGGTTATCGAAATTTTCAACTATGTTTTCTATGAGGGAAACTATTTTCAAATTTTATTTACTTTGCATACTCACCCTCCTACGATTATTGAATATATAAAGACTTTCCGAAAAATAAAAGAAGCATCTGGTATAAAGATGGTTTATTTTGTTGGACGTGGCATCTTCGTTGTGTTATTTTTTTGGAAATAATGCATATTATTACGAATAAACTTATGATATCGGCGTAGGTACATGTGAAAAAACGTTTTGGCGCCTTCGAACCTTCAAACATTGAATATCGATTGACCAATTAAACCCAACATAATTATTTCATTCTTCTCATGCATCTATTGGAAAATGAATGAAAGATATTTTTCTTCGTGATTTCAGTAGTAATTAAGGTGTATAAGACGCACTTCGTTTGAACTATTTTTTTTATTCGTCGGCAGTCGGCCATTTTTTTTACCGATGCAAGTGTACTTAGGACGTAGTGCGGCAGTGCGTCGCCATTGTAAATAGATCACGTTTGAGACATTTATAAGCCATTTTAAAACATTTAATGGTTCCTGCCGGGTTGCTAGATATTAAAGTCGCTCACTTTAACTGAAGTTGCTGCGTGGCTTTGCTTTGACATGCTGAATTATTAATTGTGCAAATGCGGGGCGGGTTTCGGCGTGTTGTCATTTGTCATTTTAAAAGCTACCGCCGACAGCGCTAGTGTTCCACACAATCTAGAGACAGGGCGGATCGTTTTAAACATTCATGTACCTACCTACTCCGTATATTTTTGAATTTGTTTTTTTTTCTCGGCGAGCAAACGTCAGTCTTGTATGAGACTGCCGTACTTAGCAGCCAGTAACAAAATAGTTGTTGGCCTTTTCCCTAGCAACCCGGCCGGGTGACGACACGATTTTGTCGATGTCAATTCATGTGACGACTTCATAAAGTCAAATTTGTTATATTTTTATTCTTATAAAATCACTGCTGAAGAAACATTTTTGATTTCAATAAATATCAAAAATATTTAAATAAAGAAATATTTTTGAACTTAAGTGTGATCTAAAATTGTATAAGGGTTTTTGATAGATGGTGAATACGACAGTAATCTGTTATTATCCGTTGTAACTTGAATAATAGGTTGCTTTGAAGCTGGTTAACTGGTTAACTTTGTCTATGTCGCCCTTGTATCATAGAAGAGGGGGAGGTCTGCATTCATTTGAGATTTGAATTTTATTTTGTTTGTACACATGCAGCACGTGTAAGCCAGACTTTAATGTGCACTTGTGTGCATGCATCAATGATCGATATATTATGTTCAGAGATCTTTAGAAAATGGATAAGGTATAGAGAAACTACAGGTTCAACAATATATATCAGTGTTTTAATATGATAAATATTTTTAACATCTAGTCTCAAGTTTGTCATCTTCAACTACATAAAAAAATCTATATTATGTGGCTACATGACCTCCCGTGGATCACTTGTTAGACTAAAACCATCTGGAGAAAGGTATGTAAGGATAGGAAGAAATGGAGGCAGCTCTGCAGAGGCTCTGGCCACCCCTAGCGGAATGGCGAAAGAGTTACAGTTAAATAAAGACTGAAAAAAATAAAAATGAAGATCAGTAATATTTGACTCTGTTCTATTCTTTTCCTCAGACTTATGCTAGCATTGCTATCAATGGAGATCATAATTTTATTGATGGCTGTTTGCTTGTAGGTGAAGGAGCTGAACCTAGATAACTGCCGCACCACCAGCATCATGGGCCTGACGGACGAGTACACCAGACTGGAGATCCTGAGTCTGATCAACGTGGGGCTCACCTCCCTCAAGAGCTTCCCCAAGCTGCCTAACCTCAAGAGGCTGGAGCTCTCCGACAACAGGTGACAGACAACCCTAGTCTAGTTAACACACAAGCCTGGAGGACAGGAGTCTTATCAACGTGGGGCTCACCTCCCTCAAGAGCTTCCCCAAGCTGCCTAACCTCAAGAGGCTGGAGCCCTCCGACAACAGGTGACAGACAACCCTAGTCTAGTTAACACACAAGCTCGAGGACAGGAGCCTCATCTACGGAACCATTTAATTTAAGAGTCATGGGCACGGCTCTGACCTAGAGGTTCTTGTTTTGTTGTATCTCGCTTTTAATTCACAGGAAGGCCTTCCGCCACTTATTTTGTCACCCCGGTTACATTACACGGTGGCGCGATTGGATGACGCGCTGATCTCTTCATCTTTACAAGGTCCCGGGTTCGATACCATGTCCTGTGATCACACCACAATAAAGCGATTTAAGAAATCATCAACCACCTTGCGTCACATCTGGATAGCCACAAGATGATTTTAGCTGTTATGTATGCACTTTACGATACTATTGTATTTTAACCTTGATACCTGACTTATTCCTCGACTTAGAGGTTGGTATGAGGCTGACCATCCATACTGTAAAAAATCATTCACTTGGCAAATATCACGTCTGTTCCAGGGAAGGTCAGCAAAAGTTGCAAGGTTTATGTTCTCTTGAGGTTTGGATTTTAATTTATAAGTAGGTACATATTCAGCATTTGTAAGCGCAAACTTACACGTGTCTGTCTGTGGGCATGCATTTCAACTCAGATCATAGATTATAGATAGTTTGAAGCAAATGTAGCATCCATTTTCGTTGAAGTAGTTCCATGTCCAATGCTTGCACCTCTCTACCCTAGTATGTATTGACATAATCACTTTTTTCGGGCTATGTAGCCGTGGTCTGGTTGATTCTTTCCAGACAGTTTCGCCCATTGCTCGCATTGAGAGGATCACCTTTAAAAGTTGGTTTGCTCACATTTAAAGCACTGCGTGGGATTGCTCCAGGGTACCTGATGGAGCTGGTGTCTCCAGCAACTACAACCTCGCGCGGACAAACACTGAGGTCAGCTGCATCAAGAAACAGCTGCCTGTACAGAAGGCCCCGCACTGTGTTTGGAGATAGGGCATTCAAGGCAGCCACTCCAATGACTTGAAATGCTATTCCCGCCTCACTGAGGGAACTGGATTTGGAGAGACTATTTAAAAGAAGTGTCAATACTCACCTCTTCGTCCAATCATATGGACAAGCGCCTTTGTAGTGACACACTGTCATAAAAGGTGCTATACAAATTTGGTAATTATTATTATTATTGTTCCAGGATCAGCAGCGGCCTGAACCTGCTGAGTGGGAGTCCCAAGCTCACGCACCTGAACCTGTCTGGCAACAAGATCACCAGCATAGAGAGCCTGGAGCCGCTGCGGGACTTCAGCCGCCTCAAGAACCTGGACCTCTTCAACAACGAGGTCACCGCCGTGGACGAGTACAGAGGGAAGGTGTTCAGCCTGCTGCCCACACTCAAGTACCTGGACGGGTGAGCGGCGCTACGCCATTTTACGCGTCTTCTTCTTCTATATCTTCATTATCAAGTTCATCATCTTTCTGGCACCTTTTCATGACTCTTTTAACTGCCCTACTTTGGATTATTATTCAAAAAGTATGTAAAAAAATATTGGGTTTTTTTTCAATAGATTTTGCGGAATCCTGGATTCGCGGCATGAAATGAAAATTCCCAAAAAGGTTTGTAAGTTTCGACTGACCTTGAAACACTAAACGCGATAACGCAGGAAGAAACTTGATTAACGGGGGCGTGTGCGTTTCGGAGAAAACGGCACATGTTTGGGATGTATTTTAGCATACAAACGATGGAATAGAAAAAAAATAAAAAATCAGATTATTTAGAAAAAGTCTTCATTTACTTTTGTTGAATGCTAAAACTGTAAAAATAAATACTTCACAATACAAAAAAAGAATCCCAAGATTATCATTTCCTCAAAATTGCTTGAAAAAGGGTGTTATTGTGGACGTTTTTTTTGGTATCCACGCTAAACAAAATAAATTTTAAAAAATCTGACCTGTAGTTTAACTTGTTATCTCAATTTAAGGAGTCTTAAATTTTGTTACTTTTAGCCGGAAGAATGTAAAAAATATATATTTCAAATTTAAATACTTTTTCCCATACAAATTGAAGCTAATCCCGCCGCTAGGGGATTTATCTGTCAGTCGTGAGCTGTTATCCGAGCGGAACGCACGTCAAATTTGCGGACACTATAGAATACGTCAAAAAAGTGGAAAATTTTGAGTTTTCTGATACAAAAATATAAAAGGTGCTAATATCTTTGAAATAAATCGTGAGTAAAACCTTTATTCTTCATTTTTACTTTTATTTTAGATAGTTTTTTGATTTTAAAAGAATTTTGTAGTGCTGCCAGGTCTGCATGAAATGTTAGTAAAATATTCGTACATAAGACGTATTTGTAAACAAATAAAAAAACTTTAATACCAATACGGTTTTGTTGACTTGCTTCAATTGACATTATGTTGCAGATGGGACACAAAAAAAAACCGACATGCAGTAGCTCCAAGCAAAAAAAGTTTTAAAAGCTGCCAGGGAAAAATTACGATTTATGCGATCTGAGAGTCAAACCACTGCTGTCGATGAAAATATTGTAAGAGAAAGGTGCAAAGGCATGTGTATATATTTTCTTACATTTACACAAAGTTTTTTTAAAGTTACTTTTTTCAAGTATAAACTAAATAAGTATGTAAACCTTAAGATTAATAAAAATGTTTTCATCAAAAAAGTATCTTATTTGATAAAAGTATTTAGAAGATACGTATCTTGTATCTTGTATTTAAATACTTTTTTCAAAAGTATCTTGTATCTCAAATACTTTTTTTAAAGTATCTTGTATTTCAGATACTTTTTATGAGGTATCTTGTACATCTCTGATATTATATAAACAAAAGGAAGGTACCAACACCTCTGCGGCACTATAACAAGTGTCATAGACCCTTAGAGTCTCTTGAATCTAGGGAGTCTCCCGCACAGGCTTTCTTAAAAAAAAAGCACCAAGCACAGTTTACAAATAGCAAACAATTATGGTATCACTAATACATAACATATAAACAAAAGGAAGGTATCCAATTTAAAATAGAAGAAGAGAAACAACTTTCAGTTCTAAGAAGAAAAAAATTACAATTTCTTTGTTATACATCTACATATGCATTTATTCTGAAATCCATAAACATAATTATACAAACGCAACGTAAAGCAAGTTCTTGAAAGATACATATGAAATATTCAAAAGAAAAAATATACTAAATCCTTTTTTCAGTTTCAACCTCGATTATTTTTGATAAAAATGCCCATGTGGCAACACACATTAGCATGATTCGAATGAACACGGCAGCGCTGCGCCTGAGCAGTCTGGCTTACGTACCTACCTGGCTAAATACCTACTCAGCGATACTCGCGGACGCGTGGGCGGCCCTTAACGTATAGAATCCATTGGGTTTTCGGGTGTGGTCATTTTTTTGTATGAACGTACGTGACACGGCTTGTTGCGTTCGGGTGACAATATAGCAAACGCATCTTGACTTATAGGCTTGACTTATATCCTTCATCCACCCTTCTGGCATGTTTAAGCGCGAACTTGTATGTGCCTGCTTGTGAAAATGCATATAATGTGAATCCTCAATGTTACGCCTAGCGTGTTTATACATTTCTCTTGGTGCCAGTATACAGTATACACACCAGTCGCGTTTCGCTTTAAGGACACTTGTGCACGTTTAATAATAAAGAGCAATAACTCCAAAAACAAGAATGTTGGGAAATCACGTTTGAAGTTCAGACAACCAGTACAACTTGTATGGGATGAAAAGGGCGGCCGATGTTTTATCTCGGTCATATTCGTCCAAATCGAACGGCTGTCGCATTCTACCTATTCTTCTCGCATTGTTCTTGCGTTTTATTACAAAATCTTGATTTTCCCAATTTTCGAGTTATTGCTCTTTATTATTAAGCGCGCAGTCCGGTCGATAGCTCAGTTGGTAGAGTGCTTGCATTCCATGCCGTGAGCTCGGGTTCGAATCCTACCGAGCGCGAGGGTGTCAGAAATGATTTCCCGTTTCGGTGTTTATTTCAAACCCCAAAATAAAAATACCGGCAAGGTTTACTCAGCCTTCACAAAAAGTGAGTACCAGCTCTCTCGGGAGCTGGGTAACTCCCACTTTAACTGAAGTGGTTGGCGTAAGGCCGGCCCCCTTACCTGTAAAAATAAATAGGTTCAACTCGCCACATGCGACCCCTTCGGGGATAACGCGGCAAGAAGTTACACTATATGTGTAGCTTAGTTGCGTTTTCTTTTTGCGTGCGATATATGTTCAAATGTCAATTTTTATGTTAGTTTTGCAATGTTTAAAATTTTTGAAGCAAAATAAAGCAACATTTTGACTAATAATAGCACCGTTTACATTCCTGATTCAACAAGTATTTTGTGTCATTTGTATGGTTTATGAGCCTGCAAGTGCCTGTGTATTGAAGGTCGATGACTCTTCTGTCATTTCTAAATACGCCTGTTGAAATATTTTATAGTTGTAATGGATTTATGGTTTTAATACCGTTTGTAATATTTAATGCGCAGTGAATGTGTTAATTACGATGTGTTTCTTTTGCAGTTTTGATCAGGATGAAAAAGAAGGCGACGACTCTGGCGATGAGGAAGAGGATCAGAATGGAAACGAGGAGAGCAGTGAGGAAGATGTGGATGGGGAAGGTGACGGAGGTATGTCAACAATAATAATATTAGGATGATTTATTTGGTGAGCACTGTTTTTGTGTGAATCACACCTCAGACCCTCTGCAAGCTTGGTCGTCGCTGTAGAAAGCGCCAATTCTCAAACAAGACCCAGTTGCTGTAAGGCTGGATTGATCTTTAGTGACCGGTCTTTGGTGAAGGTTTATGAATTTTGCACCCAGGGAAGAGTGTATTTAATAATAAAGGTCTGAATTGTTTTATCAATATGTACATAATAATATTACAATAAAAAAAATCTAATTACAATAAATACTCCCCAAAGTAAGCATAGCTTGTGTTTCGGGAGGATTTGAAAATATAATGGTTTTTTTTTGCTCCGCCGGGATTCAAACCCACAACCTTCCATTTATGAGTCAGAAGTGTTAACCACTAGACTACAGACCGGTCAATAACAATACATCAATTTATCATTTTCTGAGCAGAAATCATGTAATAGCTATAACCAAGTTTGATAATGATAATCACAAATTTGTATTATGGAAATTTTCTAAGGTTTGTGCATTAACGGAGTGAAAATTCATTTTCAACTTTAATTTAACGGATTTTTGTTTTATACGACACAGTTTTGAGTTAAATTGCCTAAGTTGAGAGTAAGCTCTTAAAGATGGACGGTTAAAGTCCGATAGCACTTTGGCAATTTCACTCAAAAATTGAAAATAAAACGGCTTTGTATGAAAAAAAGTTATTTTAAATTAAAATTAAAAATGGATTTTAGATTGCTATAAAAATAACATTAATAATAAACATACTCAATTATTTATAAACATGTTTTTTCAATAATAATTGTGAATAGCAGCTCTGTTGGTAATTTTGAGATTCCCAGGCTGTGGAGAGAGAGAGCAGGCTAAGTTAAGTTAGGAGTTATGGTGTCGAGGATTGGCCTCATTATTTATTATTGTATTATAACCGGCTTATTACTTTAAATTACAAATGATAAGAGAGCGCCGTTTTTGTGTGTGTCACACCTCAAGGGCCCTCTCCGATCATGGATGAGACTTTCTAAAAATGTGTGTCTTGAGTGCTCCGCGAAATACACCCGATGTAAGTGACCTTGGGGGGTGTTCCAGGGTTGGATGTAGACCTGGCCTGCTTGAGGCTAGAGGAGCAGCCCCCAGAGGAACCCCGTCAGACACCTCTGCCCTTGCTCCTCTATACAATATACGGATATCTCTTCCATATGGGAACCTTGCTCGGGTGTAAGCAACTTTTATACACTCATTCATACAGTCTCTCCCTCATGCAAACCTACTCATCACCATCTATAATCTAAGTTGCGCTACACAATGGCATACTGTTACCGACGTTGATGTATGGAAGTGAAGCATGGACAGTAAATGATTTATTTATTTATTTATTTAACAAGTACATTATGTAGATTTTCAGCAGTAACTTTGTGAAAGTCCATTTCAACAGATTTAAAAAGTAAAACTTCCTTTTTTTTTATTTAAAAAAATGAAAATAACCTTTGTTTTATTCTAATATTATTTTTATTTAAATTTGTTACAAAAACAAACAAAATAAACAAGTTGACCGGTTTCCGCCTCTAGGCCATCTTCTGTTACTCTGCGCCATCGCCAGTTACTCTGAAGATGGCCTAGAGGCCGAAACCGGTCAACTTGTTTATTTTGTTTGTTTTTGTAACAAATTTAAATAAAAATAATACTAGAATAATACAAAGGTTATTTTCATTTTTTAAATTAAATGGAGTTCTACAAAGTTTCCGCTGAAACATTTAAAAAATTGTAAAAATTCCTTGTTACAGTTCATGCTGAGTTTTATTTTATTTATTACATGACCGGTTTTGGGATTGCAGACCATCTGTTATATTTTGCTCCTGAAGATGGAATGTTCTGCAATCCCGAAACCGGTCGTGTAATAAATAAAATAAAACTCACTGAACTGTAACAAATAAATTTTTACTTTTTAAATCTGTTAAAGTATGTACAGGACTGACAGTGAGACCCCAAAACCTCACAATATTTATAACATTGTAAACATAAGAGAACAATGCACAGATACATTATTCTACGCATCCATACGTCGTTCTAATATACAAACAGACTCCGATAGTAAGCGATCCACACCAGTTGTAAATATATCCAGGTGTGGGGCTGAGGAGGCCAGAGTATTGAGCAGCGACAGCGCACGCACTACCCAAGACTGACGGAGAGCATGATAGCGAAAGAGTAAAGTATGTACGGTGGAAATGAAACATTTGGGAAGCATGACAGGAAAATCTCTGAAGGATAGAGTTACGAATGAATGAGTAAAGAAAGAATGTAATTTGAAAGAGGATGTGAAAGTTGAGGTACAAAAGAATGTGATGAGATGGTTTGGGCATGTGGAACGAATGAATGATGATAGACTGACAAAGTATGTAAAGAGAGGAAGTGTGAAAGGAAAAAGAGGTAAGGGACGAGCAAGAAAATTATGAAGTGGAGAGATTGGGAAAGAATGGGATATACAAAGCGAGCGTAAAAGAAGAAAATGCATGAAAAAAGTGATGGATATGAATGAATTTAAAGAGGTATGTAAGGATAGGAAGAAATGGAGGCAGCTCAGCAGAGACTCTGGCCAAACCTAGCAGAATGGCGATAGAGTTATAATACATATATTACTATTAATAAGCTTTGTATCTCATGGAAATTGTGTGATTGTTTTCAGTTGGAGAGTCTGGTGGGGAGTTTGATGAAGAAGAGGAAGACGAAGAGCTGTCCCTCAGTGCCGTCTACAATGATCAGCTAGGTGAGGAAGCCACACTATTATTACACTAGAGGTTTCCTTTCTGGGAACACATCGACACGTTGCGGAGAACATTGAGTAATTACATAGAGGAGCAGAAAGTTTAGGGTATTTCAAATCCTTAGTTGGTAACGATTTGCGCCACTGTATATATAACATTGCGCTACTGTATGTCTCAGAGCTATTTGTGGGGGACACAGTAGAGGGTAGGCGGGGAACTTTGAGATCTGCATGCAGCACTGCAGTCAATAGACTCAGGGTTCCCTGCAGAAGCAACATGGCCAATTATTTAGATCGTGCCTTTTGCATTGCCGGCCCTCTGCCGTGGAATGCCTTACCACATGAGCTGAGAGCTGTGGCGAGTGAAAATACTTTTTAAGTCAGGATTGAAGACATGTCTGTTCAGGAGGGGCTATGGCTCTGCAGTGCCCTTGCGGTGAACTCACAAAACAGCACTAATAATATTGTCAAATTATTATTATTACTATTAATATGTTTCAGCGAGTCATTGATGTATTACATGTGTTCTGTTGTAACTAGATGAAGAGAGCTCATCTGATGAATTTGAAGCAAGCATCGGGGAGGAGGTGGAAGATGAAGAAGACGGCCTTGATGATGCTGACGATGGAGAGGAGGAGGACAACCACCAACCCACCGACCCCGGTAACATAAACCATCATTCTGCTATCTATCCGACTAAATATTAACCGCGCTATGCATGTGAACGTGCGCGATAACGTAAACTTTGAGTGTAACATTCTGCTACATCCCGTATCGCGTACGCATGTAGTGTAACTTTTCGCCTGCGTTATCCCCGAAGAGGTCGCATGTTGCGATTCGGGACCTATTTTTATTTACGGGTAAGGGGGCCGTCCTCACACCAACCACTTTCAGTTGAAGTGGAGGTTTCCCAGCTCCCGGGGGGCTGGTTCTCATTTCTTGTGAAGACTGAGTAAACCTTGAGATCGAACCCCTGCTCTCGGCATGGAATGCAAGCATTCTACCAATTGAGCTATCAACCTTTTTACGAGCTTGGTTGTCATCGCTACGAAGCGCCAATTCTCAAGCAACCTCCGCAGATGCGTCTCCATTTTTTCTGTCCTTGCATACCTCTTTCATCTCTTCAACATTCATCACTTTCTTCATACATACTCTTCTCTTAGGCCCGGTAGTTTCACATTTTTAGCTAAAGTAGTTTATATAGCATATTTTACGCTCGAGATATGCTATAGTAACACCAAAACAGTATTTTCATTCGCATTTTGCCTATAGTCTATAGCAGAGGTGCCCTAACGGTCGATCGCAGGAGGGTTTATGGTCGATCGCCGAGGAAAGCTAAAATCTGGCCACCCCTAGCGGAATGGCGACAGAGTTACAGTTACAGTTACAGACCTTAAAACTGTAGTTTTTTTGCAAAAGAAAAAAGCGACATACAGAAATATGAAGATCGTACTATCTGCTGGTTGTCAGCTCTGCGCAGTGTGCAACCGCGAGGTACCTAACCTACCTAATAATAATAATAATAAGTAACACTTGTATAGCGCCTTTTCGTGACTAAGTCACTGCAAAGGCGCTTTGTAATAGTCTTTAAAAAAATAAGGTTTTAGCCCTTTTCTAAAAGCTGCCTCAGTCTTCAGCTCCCTGAGGGTCGCAGGGAGAGAATTCCAAGCCGTCGGAGCAGCAACGATAAAGGCTCGGTCACCAAACACCGTCCTTGTGGTTCTGCGCGGCAGCTGGAGCAGACTTTTCTTCGAGTCCCTGGACCTGAGTGTCTGTCCGCGGGTAGAAACATCCATTTTGGTGACCAGTTCAGACAGGTAGTGAGGTGCTGATCCATTTAGTACTCTGAACGTGAGTACACACAGCTTGTACTGTATCCTCTGGAAAATCGGAAGCCAGTGAAGTTCGAATAGAAGGGGCGTTATGTGGCAAAATTTGGACTGACCAAATATAAGCCTCGCTGCTGCATTCTGAACCGACTGCAGTCTCTTCAGTTGCTTCTTTGGCTGGGAAGCGAAAATTGAGTTACAGTAATCAAGTTTACTGATAACAAAAGAGTTCACCATGGACTTGATGGCATCTGTGGGGAGACATCTACCTACCCCTACCCACCCAAAGCTAGAGCTGGCGACAATAATCCTTCCTAGTTCATCTATACCCGAAATCAAATATCCGTTAATAAAGCAAATAGCATTGCAAATAACTGTTTTTTTGCATCGACATATCTCAAAATCAAAATATTGTTTCACAAATGACCTGACAGCCTGCTTGTCTAGCTTTAACTATCGACTATGACAGTGTTCGGAAGTCTACCCCCCTCCGTTGACAGTGTTTTTTGCGGACGAATTTTAACACCAACAACTGATTTGTTTTGTTGCCCATTTCATTTGACCACACAAAAATTGTACTTTTGGAAATTGCGGGCATTTTGGAAATTAAGGACACATTCGGTGTTATTCTTAGACATTTTCGTCGCCCTTTGAACCCACGTTTTGCTTAATTTTGATTCTTGAACATTTCTGAAGTAGTTAGGCTTGCGTCTCGAGTTCAACGCCCGCCTAAATCTAGCCTCCAAATGTATGCGAAGTTAGACCAAGACAAAACCGCCTCGGAGAGGGTTTTGTGGTACAATCGATTTTGACAACTGCCGTATTTAATATTAAATCGTAAATATTTGCTTTATTACTGTTTTGTTTTGCGATTTGTTTTTGTCATTTTGGTCACATTGACAGAATTCAGCATCTTTTTGCTAATCAATCGCTTTTTGAGGCACAAAACACAAAAAAATAAGAAAGAAAATAAATCATTTGAAAGATTGAATCACGGCTCGCGGCAAAATTCTTCATATGACACATTTTACAAAACTGAACTTAACTAGATAGTTTAAAATGAGTGAAGAAGATATTCAACACTCCACGAACACATATGAGACACTTTTTCCACCTGAAATAAAATATTTAGATGCATTTCGGTCGACATCTGTTTGTTTACAAACAAAACAACAAGCCGTCCGCCATTGTGACGTCTGCCCCGCGCGTCTCCGCCTGCCCACCGCGGCCATATCTGTGTGGTCATCCCAAACGCATATTCCCTACATTTGTTTTATTTTTCCCGATCCACAAAAAATATACGGATTTATTTGGCTAATCAATTGTTTTCAAAGTTTTTTTAATTATAAATTGCACAACAAATTTAAAAACTGATTATTTGCTTTTATTTTTCATATTTTTTTTGCGTTATTGTCAATGGTTATTGTTTTAATAATTATTTAAAAACGACTGAAAATTCCCTATTCTTTAAATAATATTTATAAAGTGACATCTCTAGAACAGATTTTATTTTGAAATACGACATTGAACGGACGTAATTTCAGCCGTCCAAATTTGGTCGCAGGCTCAACTGTTCCTACGTTACACTATGAACGAGAATCAATATTTCAAATTTGGTCTAGTCCGGCGTTGTACCCAGACTAAGTAGTCGCCAGTTAGGCCGATGGCGAAATATGACAAGTAAGAATAACACCGTATGTGTCCTTATTTATCGAACAAAATAAAGAGGTATCGATAAAGGATTTCTTAGAAAAAGGGTTCAGTAAAGTCAAGCGGTGCGGTAGCAGGTAAACTCGTATTTTTTTTTGTCCGGCGGTGTATCTGAGGAACCCATGTAAGCTTAATGATATTTAATCTGTTAGCTATGTAGCAAAAATATATAGTTTCTATAGCACTCCCCGTTATCACCACCTACAAGAAACCACTGATTAGATGCTTGATCTGGTATTAAAAAATGAGGTATGAAAAATGTTATATAATGCATATATACCTGGACTTAAAATGGGCACATGAGTGCAATCAATGGCTCCAATGATGTTGGGAAATCGTGCAACTTTGTGGAAAGCCTCCACGTTTTGCCTGACTTCCTCAGCATTCTGTGGCATCTTGATAAGTGTCTTCCTCAGAGCACAATTAATAGCCTTGGAGACTCTGAAGACTATTTTTGAGACTGTGGTTTTGTGCAACCCATTCAAATCCCCTGTGCACTGCTGGATTGCACCAGTGGCATAAAAGCGTAACGCCAACAAAACCTGTTGGAGAGGTGATACTGCCTGATTCCCGTTGTAAAATAGAACGTGCTTAGGCATGACAAACCAATGTGACAAACACAATCTCACTTTAATATCAAGTGTTTGTTTGCAATTAAAAATGATCATTTCAAGTCAGAATTACTGATATGTAATCGTCAAATTAATTAAATCTATTAAGTTGAGTTAATTATCACAATTACCTGTTTGTTTTCATTTTGATGTCGGGCTCTATCAGCCCTACAAGCCACAGAACGGTGTCTTTTGACATGCGGAATCGCGCCCGAAATTCTTCCGCGTCCCAACGCTCCATATCGAGAGCACGAGGACGAAAAGTTTTTGATTTGCGCATGCACACACACTCCATAATTTGTTCGTCATCTGAACTTTTGCTTTCCATTGCAATATTCATTTTACTGACAAAAACTTCACTCAAGCGAACACACGACGTAATACTTAAAGACGCCATATTGGAATTTCGTCAATTTTGCTATAGCATAAAACGTATGCCCCGCAAAATTGGCTGGCAAAAATATAGTTGCTATTAGACTATTTTCTTGCTATAACATATTTCAAAATACCGTTTTTAAGATTTTAAGCTATAGTAAGTAATTTTTAAGCTATTAGGCGCGTATGCTAATGATGAAACTACCGGGCCTTATTCTCAGTTGTAAATATCGCACATTTAATAATAAAGAGCAACAACTCAAAAAACATGAATGTTGGGAAATCACGTTTGAAGTTCAGACAGCCAGTAAAACTTGTATGGGATGAAAAAGGCGGCCGATGCTTTATCTCGGTCATCTTCGTCCAAATTGAACAGCTGTCGCATTCTACCTATTCTTCTCGCATTGTTCTTGCGTTTTATTACAAAATCTCGATTTTCTTAATTTTCGAGTTATTTCTCTTTATTATTAAACGTGCGATATCTTGTCTTGTGCACTTGTATTGCTGTAAATACGTGTTGATTGATGTTTGGTCATTTTTCAGAGGAGAGCACTCGAGGCAAGAAACGGAAGCACGACGAGGAGAGCGAACCCAACAACTGAAGCCCACGCACACACTCAACCAGGAGCCGTGACCTAGTGTGCGCTTGTGTGTGTGTGGCTGTATATATACAAGGACACCATGTGACACTTGTGAAACACAATGACCAAACAGATACACCTAACGAGGACGACCTTATATTACTATTTTTTTACCGTGTGACTACCCGTGTGCTGTTCTGCTTATCTCTGGGCCAAACCACAGTGCCAGCCTTTTTTTGAAGTATCTGATTTAATTACGCCCATTATTTCTTGCGCCTCGAGTATGAAATTTACAATTCCGTATTCACCAACCTTCTTAGCACTCGCCTTACGCCACACATGGTTTTTATTTATGTACAATGATTATTCGAAAAACCAATTAAAGCTCTAGTGAGGCCTGAAGGGTGTGTTAGTAGAATAAGTGAATACTTCTAAACGGTTTTACCAAAAACGTATGGAAACTGAAACTGCCACCATTGATGTGCATGGATTGTAACAAACGTTTTGGAAATAAGAACTGCTGGCGCCATCTTTTATAACACTACTGACAGTTCATGCTCATTCTTGTGTTTCTAATTTCATATTTTGATAAAAGAAAACCTGATTGACTTTCTTCAAACTGTATAAAGTGTTCGTCAGGGAGGCTGGGTTAAAGATTTAACGGGTATTTATTGTTGTTCATTAATTTTATCAGTTTATAGCAGTGCTCTCTCAACTGTGCCTATATTCATTACAATCTGTGTACGTTGTTTTTGTTTCATACATTTTGTGGTCAACACGACGGTTGAATTGAAATGTACAGTTTCATACTTGTGGTACTGAGCTGTCACTTGTATCTACTATGTTTAGATGTTCCAAATTTTTTTATTTGTCGGTTAAGCTAACCCAATTCTTACCTCTCTCATTAACTTTAATATTTATGTATAATATAGCAGTTCCTGTTCACTAATATTTTTTTATTCCTTTGACTTACGGTATCGTGTATAAACAATAGTTTTGTTTACACCCCTAGCATGTAAAGTATCAAGGGTGTAGTTTCAACAATAGTTAACCTACTTTACTCTGAATGAAGAGGACAAACTTATGAGATTTTCATCAGATTAAAGTCACACAAGTTACACACCTTGTGTTTTTTCAACAATAGCTTAGCGACTTTAAAGTGAATTAAAAAGACAAACTTTTGAGCATCTTGTGTAGTTAGTTTTTTTTTTGTTTGCGTAAAACCACCTCAACTATTGTAGAAATATCACACCCTAAGGCTCGGTATTTTCAACGATAGCTTATGTGACTTTGAACTGATAAAAAAAAACTACCCGCACGATTGACATAAGTGCGTCCTTTTCATTCACTTTTAAGTTGCTATGATAACATTGATAAAGCGCAACCTTAGATTGTGTTGTTTTCTCAGTGGTCAGCTTCTAGCATTGTATTATTTAGTTTTGTAATTATAATAATGTTCATTACTGACGGCTGAGTTTACGCACGTTTACAGTTTTATTTTCTTCCGTTGATATCTATTGCACGCACAAATTTGAATCATACAACACTCACACCTTCCATACAAATCAATAATAACAATTCGTCAATGTACAATTTGATTTTGTCCTAGCTTTGACGGTGCATATACCCATCCATAATGTAAGTTGCAAAGATATATTAACATTTGAGATCTGTATTTGATGCATGCCCACACGCTGCATGTGTACTTACAAAATAAATCTCAAACGAGAGTATACCCTGCATCTCTTGCCGCGTTTCCCTGGAACAGGGGTGACGTTGGCAGAAGTGAACAAATTTTAATTTTGTAAAAAAAACAATGCATTCCACTGGGCTCATCCTAATCTTTTTTAAATAAACATTTTGTTAATTATTGTCTATGTATAATAGAAATCAGCCAGAATATTATAATGTAAGACGAGATACCTGAAGTTATCTTATTTTAACATATTGTTGATTTTTTATCAGAATATAGATTATTATGAGTATTTAGTTTTTTTTTGTCGTAATTAGGAGATGAATATTATAATAAGCCGTAATCGTTAATTGTAGATGTAATGTTTAAGTGATAAGTGAGATGCTCTTTATGCTGCAAGGAGTTCAAGTTTTGCTCTTTGAGTTGTGAGGAGTATTAAAGTTTTGCTCTTTAAGCTGCAAGGAGTATAAGCTTAAAGGAGTGTTGGAAGTTTTGCTCTTTATGCTATGAAAAGTACAACAGTTGCTCCTTACCGTTTAAGGAATATTTAAGTTCCACTCTTTTTATATATTTAAGAAGTATGAAATTTTTGCCCCGACGCTGCAAGGAGTGTTAAAGTTCTACTCTTTATGCTATGAAAAGTACAACAATTTGCTCCTTATAGTGTAAGGAGCATCAAAGTGTCTCTCATTAAGCTGCGAGGAGCGTTAAAGTTTTGCTCTTTAAGCTGTAAAGAGTTTGACAAGTCATTGTGGGAAGACTTCGGATTAGTGTAATACAATATTCACTTTGTGCGTGCCTTGGATACATGTAAACCATCTCAATATCCTGTCTAAACAGTTAACAAACTCATTATCAATTATATTAAACAAAGTATATGCGAATGCAATGATATTTTCTTATATTTCCATGGTGAATTGTGTGTGTTGGTGAGGAGCGAGCTGGTGATGATGTAGTTTGGTATCTGCGCCCACATTTCCTTCCGTTGTTCTTCCTGATGGACTCGTACAACCACCTAGCCATATGCAAGTCCTGTAGCCCCTGTAGGTTCAAGCTGCAAGTGAAACTCGGAGGAGCGTTATGCCGAAGAAGTGACAACCGAGCAACGTAAACGGAAGGGTGTACCATTTCATGATTTTAAAGTATAATTACGCTCTTAGAAATTTTAATTGAAAATTACTTTTTTTTATGTAACACAGTTTTGTTTTCACATTTTGAGTTAAATTGCCCAAGCGCTATCGGACTTTAACCGTCCATCTTCAGAGGCTCTATTAAAACAGATTATACAAACTGTGCAATGGAAAAGGCCAAATTTCTCAACATTTTGTTGGAGTTATATCTGACATCGTAGACGATACACCCTTTTTACGCCAACGGACTCAGCACAAATTTGAATTTGTAACTTTTTTCTCGGAGGGCAAACTTACACTTGTATGGAACCACAGTCCATAGCAACCAATGATAAAATATTTGTTTGACTTTTTTGAGCACTTTGTCATTGCCATAAAAATAAAAATAATATTAGGATGATTTATTTGATGAGTGCTGTTTTTGTGTGTATCACACCTCAAGAGCCACATTTTTCATATATCACATTTTTTTTCAATATTAATTCATGTGCTGGGTCCTTTTTAGTCTATACCTTATTGACAGAAAAGAGACTCATTTTGGATACAACTCCAACAAAACAGTAAAAAATTTGACCTTCTCCGCCTCCATGGTTTGGATGTTTCAAATTCGACCTTTTCTCAGCAAGCAAACGCCACAGGTCTATTGTGTCACAGATCACCATTGGACTAATATTTTTAGTCCTATCTTGCAACATGACTTGCCCAGTGTCGTATCAGGCTGATTCCCAGCATCCTTTCGATTAAGCTTTGGTACATCCTCAATTTGCTTGCGCTATACTGAATGAGCCATTTTGTATCTAGGCCATTGGTGGATACAATAAGCCAGCTTTCAAATGTCGAGTCCACCGTCACTTCTTTTGTGTCACGCTTCTCCCGCATCACTGCAATCTCTTTGATTGTTTATCAGAAATGTTAAATTTGTAATTAAACTTAAACCTGTGTGCTATATTACAGTTTGTTTATTAAATTATTATAATATTATATTTTACAGTCATCCATGTGTCTTGGTTACACCAAAAAGATGAGCCGTAAAGCTTCTGTCTGCGATAAGTTCACTCAGATATTTTATCAGCAAAATTATGTCACGGACAGACTTGCACTCAGTTGGGTTAGCATCTATGAATGCCATCAAAGTGTCAAGGTACCTCTAATATCTGCCATCATAAAAATACAGTGTTTATCGGTTAATCAAGGTAGGAAATCAATAACTGTATAAAAAATAAATTTGTAGGATATTCTGTAGTATTATTCAGGATAACGGAAATGAAAGTTCTTCAAATGGTCTCAGGCAGAAAGGACATTGCGATATCACATTCACTATCACCATGAACGAAAAGCCTGTGAAATAGAGGACATAGGGAGATGGAGCAGATCCTGGAGGCGATTCTGATTAAGAGTTAGTGTCTCCAGAATGGGTCATTAAAGATTTGCACACATAGAAATTAATGAGATGCTGACAGTTCAAAGCCTAGCTAGAAGGCCTCGTAAATGGTGAAAAGATAGCTAGACACCATCATCTCAGGATCCATGAGCCGCGGTGAAGTTTTTTTAGTGAAAACAAATTGAAAAATCTCAGCAAGAAAAATAAATTGTTTAGGAAATGAGAATTCACAAAAAAAGGTTGCTCCTAATGACAGATAATGATTATGCTATCATATTTTTTAAGTGGACTTATCGCACAGGGAAAATATACGTCTCTAATACAGAAAATGAGAATCTGAAGTCCTCACTGTATAATAATGTTGAAATTATAATGATATTGGGAGATAGTGCGGCGAGTTGGTAATGATTTTGGTGTAGCCAAGGATAAAGAGAGGTTATCAAACTGAGATAGCAAAATTACTTAATGAAATAATGAGTAGGTAGGAATGAAATAAAAACACATATTAAATGAGGTCCGTGCATGAATTGACATCAACAAAATTGTGGGTCACTAGGGAAAAAGGCAAACAAATATTTTGTTATATTTTATATGGTTTGTGTATTAACACTGAAAATTAATATTAATGGATTTGTAATACTTCTTAACAATCAAATTCCAATGAAACATTATATTTTCATCAAATATTTTGTTATTTGTTACTGAGGACCACACTCTCATACAAGACTGTAGTTTTTGGCAACCAATAACAAAATATTAATTTGCCGTTTCCCTAGCAACAAGGCCGTGTGAGATCTCATTTTTTTTATCCATGAAATAGTATTGAGTTTATTGTCAGAAATAAATTAAATTAAAATGATAACTGCAGTTAATACAAATTGCCTTTCTAATTAACTGGAGCTAACATGGAAGGACAGAAAATGTCATTCTCTTTGTTTCCATAAATCTAAATAATTTAAAAAAAACCCTAGATTGCCGCCTTTGATTCAATTCAACTCATTTAGGGCAATGTAGAAAACTTTAAAAAATTAACAGGGTTTTTTATTTGACATGCCCCGAAATAAAATTTTATTAATGTATTTTTCTGTATTCACATTTCAACAATGGCTTGTCATTTTTTTTATAGATGTTTTGAACTCTTATTTTTTACAAAAATATGTGGATATATTTCACTTTTCTTATCTACTTTCAATTAAATGAATAGTTTAGTAAATCTAGGTTTTTTTTTTTGGAAATGAGGTAAGTGTATTGAAACTGAATTTCATTTTCTGTTTCTAAATTTATCTCATTAAAACAATCCTCCACTCCATTTTTGGTTCAATATGAATTAAATAGTGTTTTTAAATGGGTTCATTTCTTGACTGATTTTTTTCTCACGCAGACCATCCGATATTACACCCCCGGACAAAAAAAATTACGAGTCCAAAAAAAAAACTAAAATTGACATATAATGAATTATTCTTGATATTTAATTAGTTTTTTTGTATTGTTTGACATATGTGATGACTACTCCTGACTTTAAGGTTAAAATAAAAATTCTTACTCATGAATTGTAGTTAGAAATTGGCATTATATATAAGGTATCAGATTACCCGAAAATTAGAAATCCATAACGGTTCATTTAAGGTCCAGTGTTTGTGATGGAATAATAAAAGACATGTTTTTTTTAAATTAATATTTAAGAAGTAGGTTCGTATCGCTTTATTTTAAATTATTTAAAATTTAAAGTATGTAAAGTATTTAAAATTTAAAAATATTTAATACTTGGTGAATTCACCTTTATTTTTTATAACAAAATTAAGGACACTATGTGTCCTTGATTTATCAAACAAAAGAAAGAGGTATCGATAAAGGATTTCTTAGAAAACGGGTTCAGTAAAGTCAAGCGGTGCGGTAGCAGGTAAACTCGTAATTTTTTTTGTCCGGCGGTGTATATCCTGAACAATATTGAGCATTTACGTTAAACTCCACCAGTGTTTTACTTAAAAATCTATGGAAACTGAAATACTCACTGCTAGCGCTGCTTTATCTTCCATACATTTTATGGTAAACGCCATGGTTGAGTTTAAACGCAAAGAGAAGTAACCGGTGTTAGCGTTACAGGGAACAGTGAAAGTGGAAAAATGTATATGGAATAAGAAAGATTTTTTTTTAATTCAGAAGAAGTTTGATAACCTCGCGGACTGAACATAGGAAATAATTTACTTTTTGATGTTTAAGGTTTTAACTGTTTTTATTGTGTACACTGTACATCACTAGATTATGTTAATTATCATTAATTATAATAGTTAACGGACGGACCATTTGTCGCGTCTGCTAAGTGCACAATAATGGAAATAAATAAGAAAATAATTATTTAACGAGTCTTTATTTTCATTCATTTATCCTTTACAGAAAATCACACAAAAAGATCATCATCATTGAACGACAACCCGGGATGGGTCTCATCCTTCTTGATCAACCGCTGCCAGCGCTGTCCATCACACACCTTTTCTTCCAGTCACAAAAATAAATAGTTTAGACTTTGACTCATATTTCTTCATTTGAGTTAAACTCTAGATTTTATTGGGAAATATGAAAATGTATGATATGTGGCTAGCATCAATTTTTAACCACCCTATGCGAATGAACGTACGGGATATGCAAACTTTGAGTGAACCATTCTGCTACATCCCATATCACGTACGCGCTTGATAAAAAAGAATATAATAAAACACATTCATACCCACTCCATAGAATTATTAGTTCCATGACTTACATTATTGGTGTGCACGAAAATGATAATATGGAACCTCTCAATACTATTTATATCTATAATCTAAGCTGCAAGGATATGTAAGCATTTAAGGCTCATATGAAATGCATGCCCACAGACAGGCACATGTAGGTTCGCGCCTACACATTCTGCATGTGTGCATACAAATAAAGAAAACCTCACATGGACATAAACCTTGCAACTCCTGCCGCCGTTCCCTGAACGGGGTGGCATTGGCAAAAGTGAACCGATTTTTACAGCACGGGTGGTCAGCCTCGTACCAACCTATCAGTCAAGGAGTCAAGGATATTATTTGGATTATTTATTTGGTGAGTGCTGTGTGAATCACACCTCAATATTAGTATTTGTCAAGCAAGACCCAGTTGCTGTAAGGCCAGATGAACCTTTGGGATTCGTCTTCGAAAAAGGTAGATAATTTTCTGAACTAACGGATTTGATTTTGCTGGAGTGATGTTTTCCGGGATCTGTTGCCGTGGTCTGTGGGAGCTGGAGCTTCCGGACGTTACGCCCATTTCTACGATGGGCTTCTTCAGCGTGAAGTATGATGATGAAGATCTTGATGAGAACTGTGAGAATCAAGATCTTCATCATCATCATACATCATTTTATTATTTTTGAAAAATACGTGTCCGCGTCTTAGTTTGTTGCCTAAATGGAGATTTACTTTTTCTTGGAGGTCGTTCAGGTTTTTCAAAGATGAGCATTCTATTTTTTTATTTTGATCATCAAGTAACACGCCATATGCTTCAAATGCATTCCGTGTTAATTTTAACATGTGACATGGATCAGGAAAAACATATATCCGCCGATTCGTCACAGGGTGAAGAAAATGTGTTTTAGGATTATCTCCTGTGAACGTACAGCCAAGTGCCTTCATGATCGTTATATTGCTAGGACAGCCGTCAAAAGTGATTGAAATTATTTCAATGCCAGTATTGTGCAGAAGCTCCAAGCAATGTTTGACAAGACTTGTTCGCCTGATACTCCATCGACCATTCGACCTGATACTCCATCGACCAAGAAATAACCAACTGGAAGCTTCCATATTGCATTAACTGCGGTCACCAAAAATACAAGAGCCTGCTTTGCTTCTTCCAAGCAATCTCCTTCCTTTGTAGACCCAGATATATCGACATAACCGTGCATTTGCTTTCCGTCCCATTCTACCTGCTGTCTGATTTTCATTTTCATTGCCATTTCGTCCAGAGCCAAACTGCATACGATTTTATAATTAGTATTTTTTACTTTATGCGTTAGTGCGATCAGAGATTCTTTAGTAAAACCTGGATGAGCATCTACCGACTCATACCATTTTTCAATTGTACGTACGTGAGGTAAACAAGTACTAAATTTCTGTGGTACATATTGATAACCTTTTGGGGAATAAAAATGCAAAGTAAATGGAAAAGTTCTCAACGCAGGAGAATATTTTGTTTTTGTTGGTTGACCAGATGTGATGTTTTTATTGAGTCTTTTAATTAGGTTGTTGACTCCTAAATTTTCTAAGAGAGTAACTTGGTCAGAATTCACAAAATTGTTTTTGTTTAGTTCTGTCAAAATGTCTTCTAATTTTGCAATTTTCCGAATGTGTCCCTTGTCTCTTCTTTTGAGTTGTTTGATGTGACATTTGTGTTGTGTTATGGTGGATTTTAATTTATTTATTGTCATAGCCATTTTTCTTTTTTTGGGGACTCAGGGTCTCAGGGATTTCAACTGGTACATCACATGAACTGCTGGATGGCTTTGGAGAGTTGGGTCTCTGAAATGTAGTAATTATTGTAAATCTATACTCAAATAATTATCTTCTTAATTGTAATAATCAGATTTTTTTTTATATTTCTCGCTTTGACAAAAGGACTACATGGATACATACACATACTATTGTTTCAGATGATTCAGTATTCACGTGTATACTCGTAGTTTGGCATACTTGAGGGCTTGCTACATCCTTTAACAATCAATGTATAATTCTTAAGTTTTGAACTACTTTTTTCCAATACATAATAAATATTTAAATAATTGTTATTCCTTGACTTAAAGGTTGGTATGAGGCTGACCACCCATACTGTAAAAAATGGTTCACTTTGCCAATGTCACCACTGTTTCAGGGAATGTTGACAAGAGTTGCAGGGCTTATGTTCATTTGAGGTTTGGATTTTATTTGTAAGTACACAATCAGCATTTGTAAGCGCGAACTACACGTGTTTGTTTGTGGGCATACATCTGAGAGCTTTGAATGAATATATCCTTGCAACTTAGATTATAGATTATAGATATATAGATTTACTTCTGCATATATTTGAAGCAAACATAGTTTTTTTGTAGGTATAGCCCATTGAAAAAGCCTACGTTGCTTTTTCGTTAATCGGAAACAACTTTCTTCAAAATGTGATGAGCAAATCATGCTTGTCTTTAAAGGAAACCAGGAGGATGGTTTCCCGGTCGCATCAATCCATTGCTCCTTTATTTTTGGATTTTGTGGAAATCTAAAAAAAAAACAATGTTTTTTTTTCACACAAGTGATAGTAAAAGTTTGTGTAAATCACACCTGGATGGTGAACTTGTGTAAATCACACCTGGATGGTGGACTTTGGTGGACGATCTTTGGTAAAGGAAAATGAATTTGTTTTCATCCCAACAAAGGGCATTTTTTTTGTGCTCCGCCAGGAATTGAACTCATAAATTTCCCATGAATGAATTGAAAGAGGTATGTAAGGATAGGAAATAATGGAGGCAGCTGTGCAGAGGCTCTGGCCACCCCTAGCGGAATGGCGACAGAGTTACAGTTACAGTCCGTATAGTTAATCACTAGACTACGGCTTGATATTTTATTTATTTATGAAAAATAAATAAATGTAAAAGGTATCAATGTTTGGCATACACAAACGCGTATTGCACAACACTAGTGACGCTATGTAGAAATGTCAAAAATTCAAGACACCTAAAAGATTTAAAACGTTTAATATGTGTGAAATTAATTACTCACCGATGAAAAGTGATACCGTGATCCTTAAAATTTTTATATCGACTTACATTTTTACACTTGACCACACAGCAACACGGCATTTTGATAAAAACCAAGAGCAGTTGCTAGTACAGCAGTATAAACGTGACTGATTTGCGCAATAATACGGATTTTCAACCATGATTTTTTTACGCATATCGGAATTACCTAGGGAACGCCCTCATACCATATCTCCTTCTTTTCTTGATCTGTGGGTTATACTCAGAACAAAATGTGAATTTAGTTTAAGATTGGCTTTTTATAACAATGTTAGTCCTCGTTTTCATTCTGATCCATGAACTCCTGCAGCAGCTTACTGTCCAGTGGTATGAGGAGGTGCTCGTTCCCATCGGCTGATCGCTTGGCCTTGACGAGCTTGTGGTCCAGGAATTCAGTCAGCTGAGCACGCAGGGCGAGGTCGGAGCTCACCAGGAAACTCTCACGGGCGCTCCAGTACAGGTCCTTGAATGTAATGCCTGGAAGAATCAATATAATTCACTTTATTTAACATGCCGCATGTGAACCTACAATATAAAACCCAATCTCAAATGAACATACACCCTGCAACTCTTGTCGACCTTCCCTGAAACAGGGGTGACATTGGCAAAGTGAACCATTTTCTACAGCACGGGTGGTCGGCCTCATACTAACCTATAAGCCAAGGAAGCCTTTCAACTGTAAAAATAAATAGGTACCACTGGCTACATGCGACCCCTTCATGAAACAAACGACAAGAAGTTGCAAAATATGTGTAGCTTTACTAAGCTATGGTAGGAAAACATTGTTTTTGATGAGGTGATTTGTTTACCCTGGAAGTGTGGTGTCTTCCTGTTCTTGAGCTGGTTATTGGCCAGGATGTGGAAGATGCCGCGGGCGTTGCTGGTGAGGGACTGGAAGACACTCCTCAGGGAGGCCATGGCTAGGGCCCCGCCCCTGCGCACCAGCAGGGTGCCGTCATAACACGTCTCCCTGCTGTAGGGCAGGAAGGTGCTCACGTCCCACCAAGAGAAGTTGAAGTTGCTCAGCTTTGTGGGGTCCCAGACTGTAATCAACAAAATAAGTTAATTATGGCAGTTAATCATGGAAGGAACCAAGAGTATGGTGGTTGGATACTGGCTAAAAATTGCTGGCAGCTAGAGGTTAAAGAAACGTAAAAGTAAAATCTGGATTCTGACTCAGAAACAAGAGAAATCTCTCCAGGTCTTTGAGAACAAAATGCTTCGTCGCATTCTCGGACCTGTATTTGAAGATGTCAGGTGGCGTATCCGGACCAACGCGGAGCTGATGTCCGTGTTTCAAGACCCAAACATAGTGTCAGTAATGAAATCAAGAAGACTCCAGTGGGCCGGACATGTAGCACGTGCAGAGGACTCCAGGATCATCAGAACTGTCTTGGATGGTGCCCTTTCCGGTGTTCGACTACTTGGACGTAACAGGATGCAGTGGACAGACAACGTCGAAGCCGACGCTGAAGTTCTGGGAGTAAGGGGACCATGGAGGGAAGCAGCACAAGACAGAGAGTCTTGGAGGATTGTGGTGCGGGAGGCCCTGAGCCTTCAAGGCTTATGAGTCGAAGAAAGTAAAGTAAAGTATTAGTGAAATCATGTGACAGAGGATCAATAACAACTTACTCATGGGTGCATTAATATGATCCAGCGACGCTACAAGGTGTATATTATTAATTTTAGCCAACTTGGACAGTACATCTTGCGCTTTATCACTTCTCAGCATTTCACCATCTATATTGTGTATCAGAAGAAACAGCTTCTCATCCGGCATTGACTCCATCTCTCTCTCAATCAGTTCTACAGCATCATATACATTGGCAGGAGTCGACGTATACTTGAAAAGATCAGAAACAATAGATTCCAAGATATCTTTAATGGTCAAACTCGGAAAGAAACCATTCACTACGATGCACGGATGTTTAGATAGCTTCTGTTTTTGAAAATCCTGGATTATTTTGAGTTTGCTGCCCAGTCCGTGAAGTATGATACTGAATCCTTGATCAAGTATAAACAACCATTTGTCATAGCCTTGCTGATTATCTTCTACCAATTCTTGGATGGCGATTTGATGCTCTTTTGATAGCTTTTGGTTCTTTAAGATGGCTTCCAGCTTTTCTTCTGTCAGTCTGGGAGTTTTTAAGCGTTCCAATGTATGATTTGATGTTGTGATCTAAAAAGTAAAAGTAATTGTTTAAACTCAGGTATAAGACAGTTTAAGTCACAACTACTGTCACGGAGTTGTACAACTACCCCCTTCAAAACCCTAACTAAGCCTGTCCTCACATATACCTCCTAAACCTGGACAATGACTAAACATGATCAAAGTTCTCTCAACATATTTGAAAAGAAAATTCTCTGCCGTATTTGCCCAATAAAGGGCAAGGGCAAGGACAACTCTTAAGTATAGGACCTATACTGAGACTTTAAATGTGGTCCGGTCAATAAAAGTCAGAAGTCCCATTTTGTGAATGGACCATTGGAGCCTGGAAAATATGGTTATGATGACGGACCCAAACAGGAGCAGAACAGTGAGAAGGTCCTGATTAAGGTTGTGATTTCAAGTAAAAAACATTATGATCATTGGTCCTCCATATAAGTGGACTTGCAAAAATTTAATTAAAATCTTTTTTTCAGCAGGCAAATATCACAGGTCTATGTGACTTAGCAACCAGTAACAAAACATTAGTTTGCCTTTTCCTTCGCTACCTGGTGATGTAACATCACAATTTTCAAAGAGTCCTTTGAGCGCAAAGTGGCAATAACATAACAAGACTATGTTATTTTTTTTTTTTTTTAAGAAATCCTGTGCGGGAGACTCCCTAGATTCTAAAGACTCTAGGGGTCTATGACACTTGTTGTAGTGCCGCAGAGGTGTACGAGCTTGGTCGTCGCTACAAAGCGCCAATACTCAAGCAAGACCCAGTTGCTGTAAGGCTGGATGGACCTTTGGTGACCGGTCATTGGTAAAGGTTTATGAATTTTTCAACCCAGCGAAGAGCACATTCGAAATATAAATGGTATATTTTTGTGCTCCGCCGGGATCCGAATCCACAACCTTCCATTTACGAGTCCGAAGTTTTGCCACTACGGACCGGTCCAATGTAGGTGTTTTTACCTTTTTGTTTCCATACATGGAGAAGTAGTTGTCTGGTTTCAGAGTGTAGGGGTCGTCTGCAACATTCCTCTTCTGCCTGAGTGAGTATGGTTTAGCCGGAGCCTTCTCCGGCTGTTTGGTCTTCTTCACAGGTTTCTTCTTGCTAGAAGCCTCGGAATCTGAGGAGTTGTTTTCTTTCTAAAAAATAATATAATCAAATGGTTAATTAATATGGGGCACTTAGAACTAAATCTTCAATTTTAAGGTAATGCATGTCAGCCATAGAGTTATAAAAGTATAGAGATGAAGTCCAGGCCAAAATAATGTCCCCTTTTTTTTGGACTGAAGCGCTGAACCTCGATCCGCGTGCAATTTGTAATGCTCGGTTTTGGTCTCATTATTTCTCCAGCGCTCGGATCGTGAACATCTCGTTAAAAGTGGTTTTCTGTGTGAAAGGGCGCAAAAATAGGTCCGAAAAAGTAAAATAAATGGATGAAATCACATTTCACATGTAAATTTATGTTTTTAATACGCTAATTAACGTTTTATTTATATTTTGTACGAATTATTGACAGGCGCGTGCTAGAAGAGTGCGTCTACTTTAAAGATAGTGTTCTACCGTGTGAAAGAAAGGGACAACAGCGCCCAGGGCTGTACTCGAAATAATCGAGCCTCTTGAAAAATATTTTCCACTGACTACTAAAAAACAAAGTGGCACAAAAATGATAATTTTAGGAATTCTTCGACTAATAAATGGAATATATGTACAAAAAAAATGAGGCTTAATACGGTATACTCTTGTAAAAGTTGCTATGATATTTGACAGTTCAAATTATAACAACTCAAATTATACGAAACTTAGCGAGTTTTGAAATAGTACAATAAAATACAGAATAATTTTTTTTTAAATCCAATGCAACGACAGCCATTGCAAAAAAAACTTTTTTTTAAACTAAGAGTTGTTTGCAAGTGGATTCCTCGATTATTTCATCTAAATTAATGTGGTTACAATTTTAAACGAGTCGTATTATTTTTATAATTAAAATAATAAAATCTTTAATTGATGAGGCATTCACTTTGTAACCTTTCTATATTCTACAATCTAAGTTGCAAATATATATTTACATTAAAAACTCATATCAAATGCATACCCACAAACCAAAAAGTGCAGTTCACGCTAGGGCATGGATACTGGTATACTGAAATACCGGTATACCGACTGTTATTTTCGGTATTTTGAAACCGGTATTTGAGGATAAAATACCGGTATTTCGGTTTTTCGTAAAAAAATATCAATTATTATTGCAAAGGTGTTTAAAAACTATGCAGAACGCTCGATTTATATGGTTCACAGTGTTGTTCATACTTCAGATGAGTTTTCATATGAGACGAATCACGATTATTAGAAAAAATCATCACAATATCAACTACGCAAAATTCTGCATGCTTAATAGTATCTAGTTGGTATTTTATGATATCGCTTTCAGTTGTTCGTCTAATGTTTTACTTCTACAATTAACTGCTACCGGCACGCGCGCACGCTCGAACACAACACAAGACGATACGTAAGTACATAAGCGCTATATCATACATCTTTCTCTCTCTCTCATACATTGGATTAGTATTAAACCTCTCGCACGGTTCTTTTTGGGCATCCGGGCACTATGGTCTACGCTCCACCCCTCCCTCAATCTATGACCACAAATCAAAACAGATCCCAGGTTGGCCAGATCGGAGAGGAAGAAGAAGATAATATTCAAACATTGATTCGTATTGAAATGACATTGTATGAAAATGGAGGTAGTACTAGAGGCAGATTTTTGGACGTAGCTTACAAGTACCTCTTAAGCATTCCACCGACGAGCGTTGAGTCAGAAAAGGGCATTTTCAGCTGTAAGTTACATTATGTAACAAAATAAAATCATCTCTCAACGACGCAAGTTTGGACGCGTTATGTTTTCTTCGCACGATTTTCCAACAAACGCGATCTGACTGAAAAATAAACTTAAGTTAATTGCGCCTGCGCCCATATTTTGGTTTATTTAAGAAAATAAAACAATTTGATTTTGTTTTAACTTATGTACGCTATATAAGAAATTCTCGTTGCACGATTTCATATAATTAGAGAGTAAGACTGATTTTAATACCAATGTGATTGTGATGTTTGTGCCTTTAAAACAACTGAAATAATTCTTGGATCCAATAACGTATTTTATTTAATATTACCTTAACTGTGTTTTGTGTTTGTGTTTTTGACAAATAGCTTAGAAAACTGCTTTAATGACTTACTTATCGTTTTTGGCATCATTTAACCAGTAATTAGCAGTATTTAATAAAATACCGAAAAAATACCGAAATTTCGGTATACCGGTATTGGAAATTTCAATATCGGTATCAATACCGGTATGAAAATTATTCCGGTATTCCATGCCCTAGTTCGCGCTTACAAATGCTGAATGCTTATAAATAAAATCCTAGCCTTAAATGAAACAGGGGTGACATTGGCAAAGTGAACCATTTTTTACAGTATGGGTGGTCAGCCTCATACCCTATAAGTTACGGAAATTTGTTTTTTTAGTATTAAAATTAAATCATATTTTCGAAATTGATTGTACATTAATAAATTTGACTCGTCCTGTAACCATATACAACTTATATTTTGATTTTTCATAATTAAATATTAAAATCTTTTTTGTTTTATTATGTATTCTTACCCTGAATCGGCTCTGGTAACCATTTTTTGCAAGAGCTATGTTTTACCGTTATTCTCGTAAAAGGTCTGTACATACATGTATGGTTTTTAAGTGATTTAATATTATTGTTCACACCCATAACAAGAAAAAATCATGTTATGTATGGTGCTTTACATTATCACAAAAATAATATTTCGTAGCATCCATTGGTTTCATCCTGTGGGCAGAGCGAGACAAAAGTATATTTACCTCGCTCGTAATGTTTAAACGAGCTATTAGATGAACAATAAAGCTTTAAACACAAGAGTGCACGGCTGAAGATGCAAAAAAAAAAAATTTTGTGCACTACAAGTTTATACCTATTTGTGATAAATCTTGTACTTTCGTTATTTTACTCTCGTTGAGTTGGGTCCATATTTGTATGTTCCTTTTGTAGGAGACACGCGGTCTATTTATTAGTAAGTCAATGATGTCAGCTAATGGAATGCACGATTGAGCATTTTTCAATCAAGTTCCGACTGACAATCTAACTAATGTAAGTGCTAAAAACCAAAATGCAATATATGTGCACAAACTTAGACGCAGGACAATACTATATTAACTTCTGAACCAATTTTATATACATGACCACTTTGAATATAATTACTTTCTTTTGAGACACCATTTATCAAATAGGTACTTCAACACTGAAAACTTTTACGTTATGTTGTGAAATTTGTGATTGTTTTCAGCCTATTTACTTCATTAAAATAAAGAAATCAGGAGCCATCAATATTTTAAACTATTTTTTTAAGCTTTAAAATTTCAACACATTAGCTTCGAAAAAATTTAAGCCATCAAATAAAGAGTTGTAGTCTTGATCCAGCCTTACAAGTGGGTCATATCCTGCACTTTGTAGCGATTACCAAAAATTTCATCTTATGAGTGATGGCAGTTGGACTTACGGATTCACTGTCTTCATCATCACTTGAGGAGCTGGCATCATCGTCATCATCAGAGGGCTGGAAGTCACTCTCACTGTTGGAGAAGTCTGAGCCATCACTCTCTGCCATGGCCTGTAGCCCTGGAAAATAATAAAACATTATACTAAACTTGAAGATTTTTATTTTAATAAATTTCTTTATTTTATAGGCAAAATGTACAGGACTGACATTAGAGCTACAAAAAAAAAATAGTGATGTTCTTTAAATGGACCGGTCTGTAGTCCTGTGGCTACATTTCGGACTCGTAAATGGAAGGTTGTGGATTCGGATCCCGGCGGAGCACAAAAATATACCATTTATATTTCCAAATAATTATGCTCTTCGCTGGGTTGAAAATATTCATACACCTTTACCAAAGACCGGTCACTAAAGGTCCATCCAGCCTTACAGCAACTGGGTCTTGCTTGAGTATTGGTGCTTTGTAGCGACGACCAAGCTTGTACACCTCTGCGGCACTACAACAAGTGTCATAGACCCCTAGTCTCTAACATGGCCGTCAGAAGGGGGGGGGGCCGTTGCCCCCCCATGGAAATTTCGAAGGGCAGGAAAGGTGATAGAACCAGTAAAGCAGTACTTTTCGACGTAGATCAGGTAAGTTAGATTTTTGATAAGAAGGTACGTGTACGTGGGCAGTCACATCTAGGCGTGATCACCTATTAGTGAACGGAGTACCACTCTCCATAGGAGGTAAGCTAATCCAGCCTTCTGATTCAGTGAGACTTCTAGGAGTCTTACTGGATCGGAATCTGACACTGGAAAGGCAAATAGATGCCACAATAGCTTCTTCTTTTTTTTCACTACGCCAAATTAAGGCTATTAGAAAGTGTTTACCGTCAGATGCAGTCAAGACCCTAGTAGGCGCGTTTGTGGTGTCTCGAATTGACTATTGTTCGACGCTTTATAGTGGTCAGCCAAAGAAGCAGTTCAATCGCTTTCAATCTGTGTTGAATTCGGCAGCAAGACTCATATTCGGGATACCCAAATTCGCTCACATCACTCCGCTGTTAAAAATACTACATTGGCTTCGTTTCCCGGAGAGGGTGGTCTACCGTGTTTGTGTGATGGTATATAAAGCCATCAATGGCTTGGCTCCACCTTATTTGACTGACATGATGTTGCCTGTTGAGATGGGTGTAAGGAGGCAGACACTCAGATCCGCGGGCGATGAAGTAGTCAATTTGGTTCAGCCACGCCGTCAGATTCGTACAAATTTCGGAGACCGCGCTTTCCGTGTTGCGGATCCGGTGGAGTGGAACAGACTGCCACCCGGAGTGAAGAACTCCAAATCTATGGATGTATTTCGCGGAGCACTCAAGACACACCTATTTAGAAAGTCTTATCCATGATCGGAGAGGGCCCTTGAGGTGTGACACACACAAAAACGGCGCTCTCTTATCATTTGTAATTTAAAATAAATTAGCCTGATATTATTATTATTACAAAAATTGTGAGTGTTTTGCCCCCCCCCCCCCTAGATTGTGTTCTTCCGACGGCCATGGTCTCTAGAATCTAGGGAGTCTCCCGCACATGATTTCTTAAAAAAATATATATATTTATCTTTTTTTTTATTGGCATTTTGTGAATTCACTGCAAGAGCACTGCAGAACCATGACATCTTCTGAACAGACACTTCTCAATTTGACTGACAAACATTAAAGAAAGGCAACAACTTCCACCTACTTTTTTTCATCTTATTCCTCACATGATGCGGAGTCTTATCGGCCAGTGTGCCTGCTCTGGCGCTCCTAGGAGTCGTGTTGGGATTGAGAGACAGTCTTCCCTTGCTGGGAGTGCCCAGGGGTCTTCCCTTCTTCACAGAAAGCGGAGTCCTCGGAGTTCTGCTGATCCCTGAGTCGCTGTGCCGGATGCTGGGACTCTCTGCCGCAGCCGCCATAGCTTTCCGCGCCATGTCCTGCTTGCGGTGAACAGTCTTGAAACGAAACATCTTTTTGCCCTCGACATCGCCTTCCAGAACTGAAAAATATCATTTATAACTTTTCATATAATAGAATACAAATTTAAAAATTATCTAATTTGGAGGAAACTCTGGAGGAAATGAAAGAAGTGTGTAAGGATAGAAAGAAATGGCGGTTGATCTGTGATGTTGGCGGCTAGGGTTTTTTAAATTTGAATTTGTTTTCTGTTATAATTTGTTGATATTAAAAATGTAATTTGTTGTGTATGTCCCTTGACTTATAGGTTGGTATGTGGCTGACCACCCATGCTGTAGAACATGGTTCACTTTGCCAATGTCACCTTCTTCAGTTCTTTGGACACGTCCATGGCAATGACAGCCTGGAACGAATGGTTACCATCAGAAGCTTGGAGGGAAAGAGAAGAAGAGGAAGATCCCCCACACTATAGACCAATCAAGTGAAGACAGCAGCAGGCACCTCAGTGGTTGGAGCGCTGCGGGCAGCCCAGTCAAGGGAGAACTGGAGAAGACTGATTACTTCCACAAGGGTCACAACCATTGACTTATAATATCTGTGAACTAGAAATTATTTTTACGAAAATAGACATTATATCTGTTTCAACCTACTTACGAAAATGGTCATTAGTAAGAAAGAGAAGAAAGAACTTCACAGTTGCGTTTCCATGAGTACAAAAACTCGGGCGAATGTAAAAATGTGTCTAGAAGAGTGGCAGCATTGCCACATGTGGCAGTATTGCCGGAGCAGTCCGAACATACTTAGACGCATGTGGTATAAATCTTGTGATGGATAAAATTGACGAATTTAAAGGAAAAAGGCATTGTTTTAAGGCATTATGGCATGTGTTGTAATTGGGTGTCAAAACACAAAATAGAGAAAGCAAGAAAACATAAAAGTCGACACGTAAAAACATGTTTGGTATGACTACACAACTGCAACGTTTGACAGGACTGAGGCGAAAGTGGTAGACAGTATGTATCAATGCAGTAAGTTAGTTTTTCCGCTCCTCTATGTTTTTACTCAATGGACACAACTCTTAATAATGAAGATGAGCGAAATCTTCAGAGTAAGTTTACAAACTAATTACAGTCTAAATTTACATACAACAAATAACAATATTAATCAAATGAACGTCTTTCTCTAAAACAGGGGTGGTATTAGCAGAAATGAACAAACAACAATTCAATTAAACTTACATGTCGGAGTATCAAAATGTGTAGAATGCTCATCCTCCGATTGTGAAGATGTTCCAGATTCATTTAATGACAGTTTGTCGAGCCTTTTGATGGATTTTTCTGCTTCCACAGCTAAGGCAGTTTTATGCCGAATTCTGGTTCCTCTCCTAGGTTCTGTAACCTCACCGGAAACCACATTTTTTTCTGCATTTTCGCATGCAGAATCATCCGAACCACTGATCTTTAAGGGATCATTAACTTCATTATTAGATTCATCACTTTCCTGTGAGGGTATATTGTCAACATTTAATTCCGAGACACGATATTTGATGACATATTTCTTCACACTGTGATTTGATTTCTTCTTTGGAGACGGCGAGTCTTCTTCTTTATAACATATTTTGGATTTTCTCCTATTTGATCTCGGAGTGTACATTTTAAATTGTAAATAAAATGTTTGTTTTGAAGCAAATGAGTGACGGATGTTTTTTTTGAAGTGGCGGGAAACAAATGTCAAACTTGTCGATGATACCAACACTAAAAAAATATTCCTTGGTACATAGTACCTACCAGTTTTAAAAATTACATAAATAATTAATCTAACGATCAGCATTGATTAATGATTCTTTCAGGTATTAAATTTATACCATTTTCATAAGAAATTGTTACATTTTTCGTAGATTTATTTTTAAATCTACGTTTTACCAATAATATTATGTAGGTAGCTATTGATTTTTTTTAAAGACGGTAAGATTTTCCCGAAATATTATGTACTTACCTACCTACTGTACTTTTATCAAAGACCAGCCTTATAGCAAATGGGTCTTGATTAAAAAATATGCCCAACTAGTGACGATCAAGCATGTAAATTGTAGAGGGCTCTTGATTTTATTAATTTATATTCGTATCGATTGTCCGTCCGATTATCGAGAGTGCTTGCATTCCATGCATAAGAGCTCGGGGTTTGAATCCCGCCGAGCGTGTCAGAAAGAATTTCCCGTTTCGGTGTTTATTTCATACCTATATATATATATTTGGATGACTTATTCTTCTTTTGGGCGCCGTTTAGTGGCTCCAGCCACCCCAAGGGCGCCCACCGCTCACTCTCTTCTTGTGAAGATGGTGGTCTTCAGCTCCTTCCTGAAGCGCTCCTCGCTGGTTTCCGTCCTCAGCTTCAAAGGCAGCCGGTTCCAGCACAAAGGTCCCGCCGAACTGAACGCCCTATCCCCAAAGCCCGTTCTGCTCCGTCGAGATGGCATTTTCAGCTTGTTGATAGCATCACTCTGCGCCGAGCGAAGAGTGCACCGCTTATCAAAAATCTCGTCAAGCTTACCTAAAATAAAATACCTGCAATGTTTACTTAGCCTTCACAAGAAATAAGTGCCAGCCCCCCCGGGAGCTGAGAAACACCCACTTCAACTGAAGTGGTTGGCGTAAGCCCCGGCCCCCTTACCTGTAAAAATAAATAGGTTAGACTCGCTACATGTGACCTCTTCGGGGAGAACGTGGCAAGAAGTTACACAATATATGTAGCTTAAAAAAGGTTTGTATCACCGTGATGATCTGTATTTGGAGCTCTGTCATGTAAGAATGACAAATTACAACTCTCCCACCATGTGGGATATCAACCTCGCACTCGCTAAGCCACGCCCCCAACCAATTACAGTGAGAGAAAGTCGCTGACCAAAGACATTACTTAAATAGAATCTCGATCGTGCTATAAGCAGTCTGTGACAATATTGTCAAGCAAGTGCACGTCGTCCTCGCGCTCGATTTCGTTAATTTAAAGTTCGCGGGTAAATGTAATTTTTCTTCAACACGTTTTTTGAATTGTTGAAAAGTAATATAAAATGAAAAAGTGTTAACAATGAATCAAATTAAATAAAAAAATATATAAAATTAACTTATTATAACTCGTTTTCTTATTTAATAAAAATTACTGAACGTAATCGGAACAGAATTTGAATGAGTCGTATGTTAATAAAGGCGGCAATCTAGGTTTTTTTTTAAATCAGATAAAATGTACAGAAATAAACGAAATAATGTTCTCATTATTCCTTAATAAAACAACTAAGCTACACATTAAGTGGAACTTCTTGTTGCGAGTGAATATATTTATTTTTACAACTGAAGTGGTTGGCGTAAGGCAACCTCCATTATATAACTATAACATTGTTTAACTATTCAAATATAAGACGTTTGTGTTTTTAAAATAAATGTTACATTAAAAAAAGAACAGCAGTGCGCAGTGAGCAGTGCACCTTTTTCTTCTTCATTTAAATGAGCACCATCATCAGAAAGCCTGCAAAAAAAGCTATATTAATATTTCTTCTATTAAAATAACACGTAGGTCTATAAAATATTTTATATCTTAAATCAAAGTGATGGGAATTAAGTGTGTTTAAAAATATTTTCAATGGATTACCTAAAATAAAATAAAGTGTCATGTGAAAGCCAAGATAAGAGCAGCAGCCGAGAGCTTGCGCTAACGCATGTAAATCACTATTTATTTATACTCGCGTAAAGTATATAGTGTGTTCTAGAAGCGGTTGCCGAATAATGTAAGTCATTTTGAATTTATAAAATGTTTTTATGGCATTAAATTTATTTTATTTCATTATGTGTTGACATTTTTGTTTTTGTTTTTTTTTTTGTTATGAAGATTTTTTAAGGAATCCTGTGCGGGAGGCTCTCCACTTATAGAAAGGCTTGGGGGTCTATGTCACCCTGGAAGGGTACCGCAAAGGTGTTGCTTGAATTGTTTCTTCTGTCGTGGGGCGCTGCAAGGAAGTGTCGATTGATGTTAGTTTTGAATAAAACCGGATTAAATTGAGAAGGAAACACTGACACTGGTAGATTATCCCATCAACGGGCAGTTTGGCAACGGAATGAGTTATAAAAAGCCAAGTTCTCATAGTTTTGAGGTGTGTCTGTGTTTTATGAAAAATTGTAAAGAAGGCTTTACATAGCCTAGACGTGGTAGCTTATGAGCGTGCATTCAATCCGATACATCTTTGTTAATAAATCTCTGTATACTCTTTTTCAATTAAAACATTGCGTGTTATTTTTTAACTACACGTATCATGTTTTTCATTACAACATGATTTTGTCCTTTTAAAAAATGACAACCCAAGGTTACGGAACCATTTGAAATACAATAAACGAAAGTCGTGTTTAACTGTTACAAATATTGAGGTGACTACACTGGAGTGGTTTTATAGATATAGCCGCCATAACGAGTCAGTAAGTGTGGCTTAGTATCGCTTTGTGCGCAGCGACACACGCCGTGAAAACTTTCTACCTACATGGGGAAAATGCTAACAACTATACTATCTGGCAAAAGTAAAAATAAAATAAAAAAGCAAAAGAACGACTCTTTTTGGATTATTTCTGATGTAAGTATGTTTTATTCGCAACTACATATTTTATTTCCGACGTTTCGTTTCCACGAGCGGCAAGCATTTTCAAATCTGGTTTATAAAGCGATGCGGTGACTTTCGTGTCTTTCTGTTGTTAACTGGCTGGGTGTGAGCGAGTGCTTGACCCATCAGAGCAGGTAGTTTTGAAGTTTTTGTATATGTCGTCGATTGGCCTCTTCGGAGAATTTTGAATATTTTTTTACACAATCAAGTCCGTACATTTATCATAAAGGGAAAAAATCTGACGTCACACAACGGGTTTTAAGACAGTCTAACGCAGTAGAGGGTAAACTTTCTTAATCCGGCCGGAAAGCTTAAGAAATTTCAGGTGAGGGCCAGAATTATGGGATTTTTTTTTTTTTGTTAAAACTTTTCATCATATAAAACATTATACCATTACACACCTGCACAAATGTTAAAAATTACAATTTAACTTTAATTCGAAGGCCCTGCCATGGTAGGCGTGTGAGACATATGAAATTGCTTTTGATTTGCCATAATATTCTCGAATGCAGGTTCGAGCTGTGACGAAGTAACTTTCAGCAGCGCGAAAAGGTGTTCATGGGAAAGTCGGTTTCTGATAGAGTTTTCGTGCAATTTAATGGTTATATCATGAACTACGCAGCTAGTCTAGCTGGCTTCTTTACCTATGCGTCTATTATTCTACTAAGTAGAATCTACTTTATACTTCAGGACGGTCAAAATTTAATTATCGAGCACAATGAACAATATAATCTATAATCTAAGTTGCAAGGATATATTCATTCACAGCTCTCAGATGTATGCCCACAAACAAACACGTGTAGTTCGCGCTTACAAATGCTGATTGTGTACTTACAAATAAAATTCAAACCTCAAATGAACATAAGCCCCACAACTTTTGCCGACCTTCCCTGAAACAGGGGTGACACTGGCAAAGTGGCAAAGTGAATATAGACAATATATAAAAAGACAATAAACTATTCATGTCGAAGGACCGTCCTAGGGCCAGATTAAGTGTTTTCGCGGGCCGGAGATGGCCCGCGGGCCGTACTTTGCCCATCACTGGTCTAAGTTAGACCAGTGTTCACTGCTAACGCATATTTTGTTATTGGTTGGAGTTTGGACATATAACTGCCAAAAACAGAGTGAAAAAAAGAGAAGAGCATGCATGAAGAGAGTGATGAATAGTCGGTGTTATGGCCGCGGGGATCAAGTCGGGTTATTTGGAACCGGATAACGTTGGTTCGAGTCTTGCGACGATAACTTCGACCCTGGTTCAACAGATGCCGTTGCATGCACGCAAGCTTCTGCTTTCGCATGAAGACAACTGGCCAGGCAAAATAGGTTGGTGGATTGCATTCCTTTCCACAAATCTTATTTAAAAAAAAAAAGTCGAGGAGAGGAAAGAAGTGCGCAAAGATAGAACATAGTAGAGACTCATTTGCGAAGGTACTGGCTACCTCTAGCGGAATGACGCGACGGCTGGATAAAAGGTTGATAGACGTATAATATTTGCGTGCCGAGAAAAAAAATGGAAAATTCATTCAAAAAACTTTTCAGAAACTGAAAAATGAATATTGCGAGGTAGGCAACAGTCCACAGCGGTTGTAGACAAAGAGTCTGTGAGGCTGGTGTGGAAGGGTTGGAGGGGGAAGACCTGGATAGGTGTGGGTGGGGGGGAGAAGTGAAGTGGGGTACGCGCATGCGCCCAATAAGAGGCCCCAGACCTGTAGACGTAAACCACATTTGGGTTTCAGCCCTCAGATGATTTCAGCACTCTCACCTTGGTAGGGCAACGAGCGCAAAATAAAACGCAACTAAGATACACATATAGTGTATCTTCTTGCCTGCGTTTTCCCCGAAGGGATCGCATGTGGCGATTCAGGACCTATTTTATTTTTACGGGTAATGGAGCCGGCCTCACACCAATCACTTTCAGTTGAAGTGGGGGTTTCCCAGCTCCCGGGGGGGGGGGGGGGGGCTGGTTATCATTTCTTGTGAAGGCTGAGTACATCTTGCCGGTATTTATTTTGGGTTTGAAATAAGCACCGAAATGGGAAATCATTTCTGACACCCTTAGTGGGATTCAAACCCGAGCTCACGACATTGAATACAAGCACTCTACCAACTGAGCTAATAATCGGACTTTTTATGAAGAAAGAAGTATGTAAGGACAGAAAGAAATGGCGGATGATCTGTAATGTTGGCGAATAGGGTTTATTAAATTGGAATTTGTTTTTGTTTGTAAATGGATATTTTGTTTTTGGATATTATTATTTAATGATGTATAAAATGTAATTTGTCGTGTGTGTGTGTTCCTTGACTTATAGGTTGGTATGCGGCTGACCACCCATGCTGTAAAAATGGTTCACTTTGCCAATGTCACCCCTGTCTCAGGGAAGGACGGCAAGAGTTGCAGGGTGTATGTCCATTTGAGATTTGATTTTTATGTTGTAGGTTCACATGAGGCATGTGCAAGCGCGAACTTGTACGTGTCTGGTTGTGAGAATGCATGTAATGTGAATCTTCAATGTAACATATCCTTGCAACTTAGATTAGATTAGATTAGATTGATCGTCGCTACAAAGCGCTAATTCTCAATCAAGATCCAGTTGCTGCAAGGCTGGATGTACCTATAGTGACTTGGCTTTTGCAAAGGTACATATATGAATTTTCCCCCAGCAAAGAGCATATTTGAAAATATAAATCATTTATTTTTTGTTCTCCGCCGGGATTCAACCTCTTATTCGCGAGTTAGTGTTAACCATTAGACTACGGACCGGTCAAAAAAAAACAACCGGTCACTGAATTTAAATACAGCCTCAATCTGCTCCGCCGGGAACAGAAATACCCTCACATCAATTAAAGGGGTTGGCGTAAGGCTGCCCTCTTACCTGTGAAAATACATAGGTTCCGATCGCCATATGCAACTGGTTTGAAGATAACGTGAGAAGGAATTTGCGTGTTGCCTACTTTATAGGTGCATTTGTCTGTTTGGTATGCTCGCTCCTGAAATTATTATATTGTCATGAAAGGTGGCTTGATCCACATTTTATTATTGAAAGAGTTATTTAGAATATCAAGAAAAAAAAATGCGCTAGGTGAGGGATGTTCATTTGAGATTTGGGTTTTTATGTTGTAGGTTCACATGCGACATGTGAAAGCGCGAACTTATACGTGCCTGCTTATGGGAATGCATGTCATGTGAATCCCCAATGTTACATATTTTTGCAACTTAAATTACATTATATTAAATGTTATTAAAGTTTGAAGCTGTTGTCATCATTGTATCTATAACCTTATTTGTAAAGATATGCTCACATTTAAGATTCATATTACATGCAGGCACACAAGAAGACGGCCGTAAGATCGCACCTACGCATGTGGCACGTGTACTTACAAAATAAAATAAATAAGATCTGAAATGAACAAACACCCTACAACTCTTGCCGCCCTACCCTGAAACAGGGATGATATCAAAATGTGAACCAATTATGTAATATAGTATGGGTGGTAAGTCTCATACCAACCTTAAAGTCGTTGTAAATGTTTTTTTTAATCGCTTAATGCGAAATCGATAGTGTTAAATATGATTGTATTAAGTACATCGTACGTAAAGTACCTACATCTGTTAATAAGAAAGTAACCAAATGACATGCCGCGTATATACTTTAGTCCGATTGACCCTTGTCCGGTCAATTACTCGTGTTAACTATTGAATGTTTTTTCTTAAATTGTAAATGTAGTTACTTGACTTATACGTTGGAATGAGGCTGACCCCCCGTGCTGTAAAACAAATATTTTGTTATTGGTTGCTAAGGACGTCATTCCCATACAAGACTGACGTTTGCTCGCCAAAAACAAAGTTGCAAATTCAAAATTGTGCCGACCTAATGGTGTGGCAGAAATTTAATTAATTAATTATGATTTTTTTATTTTCATGAACTCAAAAATATCAGTTTTTTTTCTTTTTAGTTTTTAAAACAAACGTCAAATTTTACATGCCAGTTTGACAGTTGACGTTTGACGTGTCGACAAACTGTCTCTATTGACCGCCCATCACCGCGCGATGTAGGTTGAGGACGTTTCGGAAATCGCGCAAAAATTTGCGGAGTTTTTCTTGCGTAGTAAGGGGGGAGGGGGGGGGGACCGCTTATGCCACCTGTTCACGTCACAAGGGGTGGCTAGAGGGGGTTAAAGGGAGGAAAAAAAGAAGGCTTAAAGAAAGAAGGGAGATAGTCCTTGGAGAGTTACAGAATCAAAACCTTATTATTTCGTAGACCCACAAGCTTCTGAAATCTAAGATTCATATTTAATGCATTGCAGACATATGGCTCCCCCAGTTCTTGTTTACCGTATACGCCAATCTTGTCAAATATGACTTTTTCATGCAATTGTCTTATGAATCAAATTCTACACAATCTGAGCTAAGAAAAACCGTAAAACTCGATAATGTGAGAGTTCTTTTAAATATTTTTTAAATAAATTTCTTGTTTTTATAAGACACATTGGTCCAGTACACATGCAAACATTGCTCATGTAAAATTTCCTCACTGGCGTATACGGTAAACAAGAACTAAGGCAGCGATATGCTGGATATGTGTTTGTGAAATAAAAACCCAAATCTCAAATGAACAAGCCTTTAAATTTTACAGCCTCCTCCTGAAACAGGGGTGGCATGGGTAAAGTGAACCATGTTCATACACCATGGGAGGGTTATACACATATTTTAAAATTTTCTAAATTTTGTGCATTTACGGAGTGAAAATTCATTTTAAACAATAAAATAGTAAAGATACTTGTAAAAATAAAATTTATGAGTACAAAATATATATAAAAATATATTATATACAAAATATATTATAAGTACAAAATGCATCAGACCATGACATCTCTACTTTTTGATCGATTGAAAAATAGTCAAAGCGAATTTATTGAAACTTCAAAGCTTCATAAACAAATGCAGTAAAAAAATAATGAAGAAATTTGATTAATTCATTTCATTTTGGTGAAGAAAATAAAAATATTTTCAAGAATGAAAATAATCATGAATTTCAGAGCACAACGTAAAGTTTTCAGCGCTGAAGTACCAACCTATTTGATAAATGGTATCTCAATTTTTTTTTCATACATTTTTTATGAAGCTTCAAAGTTTCTCAAAAAATTGTCTGACGTTTTTCAATTTATCAAAGAAATATAGATTTTGTACTTTTACAAAAATGAAGCAGATTGATTATAACAAATAGGTTGGTATGAGGCTGACAGTATGCACTAGAAAATTATTTAACCATATTCAGCAAGAGTTTTATAACATTGTTTGATTTATGATTCAGATTTTCTTTGTATGAAATTTTTGGTAGCGCTGTGACAAAGCAGGTTGACACTGTGATACTGTTTATATCTTCTTCAATGTTCACATCTCAAATAAGTCTGTCGGAAGTCCTTGGATCTGGGCCATCCAAAAATAGACCACCTAGAGATAGAGATAGAGAATAGGTTCAACTCGCCACATGCGACCCCTTCGGGGATAACGCGGCAAGAAGTTACACTATATGTGTAGCTTAGTTGCGTTTTTTTTTTTTTTTTTTTTTTTTTTGCGTAGAGACATTAATTTGGAAGAAGACGACCAATATATCACGAGTCAAAAGGAAGGAATACCAAGGGAAAGGTGTTGTGAGAAGAAAAAGAAACAAAGGAGCTTATAAGTCACATTGTGAAGAGGAAAACCAAACTACTAAGTAGGACTTTCAACTAGACATTTTTTTTTTTTTTAAAGAAATCCTGTGCGGGAGACTCCCTAGATTCTAAAGACTCTAGGGGTCTATGACACTTGTTGTAGTGCCGCAGAGGTGTACGAGCTTGGTCGTCGCTACAAAGCGCCAATACTCAAGCAAGACCCAGTTGCTGTAAGGCTGGATGGACCTTTGGTGACCGGTCATTGGTAAAGGTTTATGAATTTTTCAACCCAGCGAAGAGCACATTCGAAATATAAATGGTATATTGTTGTGCTCCGCCGGGATCCGAATCCACAACCTTCCATTTACGAGTCCGAAATGTTGCCACTCCGGACTACGGACCGGTCCAAGATGCCAACGACACGCGGTGCACCTGAGCGGTTACCCATCCAAGCACTGACCACGCCCAATGTTGCTTAACTTCGGTGATCTATGGGAACCGGTGCTTTCAACATGGCTAACGTCGTTGACATTGTACCTTATAATCAACATCCTTCAAGAACAAATCTTGGGAGAACGAACAAGAGGTCGCCCAAGAACTTCAAACTTCGAGGATTTGAAGCGGTTTGTCAGCTATAAGGAGAGACCAGAAAAAAAAGAAGCCTGGTTTAGGATTGTTTTGAAGTATTACAAGGTTGCTCACTGACGAAAAGCAACGCTTCTCTAGCTTGCTACGCGTCAGAAGAGAGTGTAGGCAGCTGTAAGCAGTGCCCACAAGACCTTCTTGTTGTGGAGTATCACAAGGTCACTCACTGACGAAGGGCAACGCTTCTCTAGCTTGCTACGCGTCAGAAGAGAGTGTAGGCAGCTGTAAGCAGTGCCCACAAGACCTTCTTGTTGTGGAGTATCACAAGGTCACTCACTGACGAAGGGCAACGCTTCTCTAGCTTGCTACGCGTCAGAAGAGAGTGTAGGCAGCTGTAAGCAGTGCCCACAAGACCTCCATGTTGTGGAGTATCACAAGGTCACTCACTGACGAAAAGCAACGCTTCTCTAGCTTGCTACGCGTCAGAGGAGAGTGTAGGCAGCTGTAAGCAGTGCCCACAAGACCTCCATGTTGTGGAGTATCACAAGGTCACTCACTGACGAAGGGCAACGCTTCTCTAGCTTGCTACGCGTCAGAAGAGAGTGTAGGCAGCTGTAAGCAGTGCCCACAAGACCTTCTTGTTGTGGAGTATCACAAGGTCACTCACTGACGAAGGGCAACGCTTCTCTAGTTTGCTACGCGTCAGAAGAGAGTGTAGGCAGCTGTAAGCAGTGCCCACAAGACCTCCATGTTGTGGAGTATCACAAGGTCACTCACTGACGAAGGGCAACGCTTCTCTTGCTTGCTACGCGTCAGAAGAGAGTGTAGGCAGCTGTAAGCAGTGCCCACAAGACCTTCTTGTTGTGGAGTATCACAAGGTCACTCACTGACGAAGGGCAACGCTTCTCTAGCTTGCTACGCGTCAGAAGAGAGTGTAGGCAGCTGTAAGCAGTGCCCACAAGACCTTCTTGTTGTGGAGTATCACAAGGTCACTCACTGACGAAGGGCAACGCTTCTCTAGCTTGATACGCGTCAGAGGAGAGTGTAGGCAGCTGTAAGCAGTGCCCACAAGACCTTCTTGTTGTGGAGTATCACAAGGTCACTCACTGACGAAGGGCAACGCTTCTCTAGCTTGCTACGCGTCAGAAGAGAGTGTAGGCAGCTGTAAGCAGTGCCCACAAGACCTTCTTGTTGTGGAGTATCACAAGGTCACTCACTGACGAAGGGCAACGCTTCTCTAGCTTGCTACGCGTCAGAAGAGAGTGTAGGCAGCTGTAAGCAGTGCCCACAAGACCTTCTTGTTGTGGAGTATCACAAGGTCACTCACTGACGAAGGGCAACGCTTCTCTAGCTTGCTACGCGTCAGAGAGGAGTGTAGGTAGCTGTAAGCAGTCCCTACAAGACTTCCTTGTTGAGGAGTATCACAAGGTCACTCACTGACGAAGGGCAACGCTTCTCTAGCTTGCTACGCGTCAGAGAGGAGTGTAGGCAGCTGTAAGGAGTCCTGACAAGACCTCCGTGCTGTGGAGTATCACAAGGTCACTCACTGACGAAGGGCAACGCTTCTCTAACTTGCTACGCGTCAGAGAGAAGTGTAGAGTGCGAGGGCGGACCTCGAAACCTGAGCGTGAATGTACCGGCTAACCGGGTCGCACATATACAGCGCTGTCCTGACAGGGAATCTGTAAACTTTTCTAAGCGTTAAGATGTTTTTTTGGACAGTGACTAGGCTAGAAGTCTCATCCACGGTAATTCTTACTTACCAAATATCGATAATATTAAAAAAAAACGACTTATCAGTTGTTCACTTGCAGTCATCTGGAATTGACAGTCCTTCATATAAATATTACCGATAATCGGTAGGTAGGATCTAGGAAAATATATCAGGGAGACTGGTTGGACATCCACAGGGCGACTTCGAAGGTATCCGACTGAGCGGGAGTCAACGGTATAAAACTTCCACTGAGTAACGCAGTCAATGAATGGTGCAGTGATATAAAGCTGCCTATTGCCATGTAGGCAGAAAAAAGTCGTATGTGGTCACTCACGCAAAGCTTTTAAATATTTTTTTCAACTGGCAAACGGCCTTCGTGAAGTCACAACCAATGGCATGATAAAACAATAAACCATTTGGAACTGTTGAATGAAAAATTAGGTTCTTCTGAAACAGGACAACTTTCACTTCAATTGATGAAGCTGGTGCAAGGTCCACTAACTTAGATACGATAACAAGTAGTGTATGTTTTGTAAGTTTTGATTACATTCGGTCTAAATTAGAGTACGCTGTTGACTAATACACTCTTTACAAGCGAAAGTATAAAGATATGTTGGATTTTTTTTCTCTCAAAGTGACTCCTCATGAGGCTTTGCGGAAATTCTCTACAAATTCTTCCATCGGAAGGATCTAATTCAGCAGACTGGCTTCAAAAGCCTGGAAACCAGGCGTAACGGATCCCAAATGGTCTATAATATATAATCTCTGATCTAAGTTGCAAAGATATATTAAAATCAAAAGCTCATATCAAATGCATGCCAACAAACAAACACGTGTAGCTTGCGCTTACAAATGCTGAATGTGTACTTACAAATAAAATTCAAACCTCATATGAACATAAAGCCCGCAACTTTGCCAACCTTCCCTGACACCGGGATGACATTTTCAAAGTGAACCATTTTACAGTATGGGTGGTCAGCCTCATACCAACCTATAAGTCAAGGAATAGATGGTGCTCTCTCATTAAGTCATCGACCGCTTAATAGACGACAGTCCCATCCTGTTGAAGAGCTACAGATTGTATGTGCCTGATGACTACAGCCGTAAACGAGGAGAGACTTTTTTCATTTCGGGAAAAAAGTTCTGATGTTAACAATTGGGTCCCTCCTAGCGTATTGATGGTGTGTTCATTCCTCAACGTAAGTAACGTGTCCAAAAGTCACAGCCTTGTTTCTCTGATGATTTACTCGTGTACGGATTTTCATAACTAAGTATCGCGTAAATTTTCAGGGATGATTTTGTTCTGGGGTAAGGCAGGGGTTGAAGATAGTCGGCCGGGTCAGGCGTGGTAGTCCCGGGCGCGGGAAGAAGGGTGGGGGTGCTAGACTCCCAATACCCCATGTATAAAACTCAAACTTCTAGCCTAAACTGTCTAACAATGTATATAAACTAAAACAGCGCAACAAGTGAGCGTTTTAATTTCGATATACTTTTAGCAAAACGCATTGGTTTAGTTAAAACGTAATATTTGGGGTACTGTCTTGATAACGTACAAAGAGGGAGCGATCCAACAGTCGGTCTGCGAACGCCGGACGGAGAGGTTGATTAAGCCTGCGCTCGTATAAACCATACAAAACAGTGTCGACTTAATACCACTCCTGGAGCATGCTACCCTGATACTTCTCAAGACTTCATACAGAAAGAGTGTAATAAATATTGCGTATTTCAGTGGAGTGAAAAAATGTGGAGTGGATTTTAAGTGCTGGGGCTCCATACAGGGAAACGGCAACAGGTACGGATTCTGTGATTCAGTATTTTTACTCAGTTTTTTGTTTGTTGTGCTACAATAAAATTACTCTCAGCTAAACCAGAGTGTCTGTTAGTTTATTCATCTGAACATTTATTCTAAATTATCATAACAAGGTGTGTGTAAACGTTAAGATAAAATACAACAGTATATTTTGCGAGATTCAGGTATTTCAGGTACGAACACGTTTTTACAGGCGAGAAACGAAATAATGATTCTTCAGATGTTGATAGATTTGGCAGTTATTTTGTGCGTCTTTACTCATTGTTTATAATTGCATAATTATTTAATTCTTAATTATCGCAAGATGTTTGATTTTGATAATCATGAACCATTCAGATATTTCAGGTTTGAACATTTTTTTTTTCAGGTGTGAGACGAAATATTCTTTATCGTCAATGATTTTTAGAATACAATCACATATTTTTTTCTCAGTTTTTTTTGGTTATAGATTATAGATTTTTGATAAATAATTTATTAGTTTTATAATTTATAGTTGATATTGCTTAATAATTTAATAGTTAATAAATAATTGAATACTTTATTGATTTATTAAACTAAACACCTTTTTCAATACACTTTCATTGTGTGAAAATGTATGTTAAAAAAAGACTAAAAATGAAGTGAATATTAAATAAAATAAAAACACGTTTGTTTTAAAGATTTTAATCTTTTAAATAAAGTCTATAGTGAAAATAAACAGTGTTTTGCTTGAAAAATTTCATCCAAAAATTATAAATTGAAACAAAATGAATTTTCACAGTGTTAATACACAAACACTACAAAATATAAAATAAAAACAATTTATGGTGTAAAATAAATGTAGAATTTCCTTTTCAAGTTTTAATTATAATATCGTAAGGAAATACAAATTTTGTTTATTTCACTTGTATTGCCCTTCTCATTACGAATGAGACATTTTATAAATGTGCGTATGTAAGCATAAACGTGTAATATGAATCTTAAATGTTATTATATCTTTGTTATTTTGATTGCATTATAGATTATAGAAAATAATAAACCGTAAGCTCTGAATATTCCTGAAAAAAATAATCCATCGATCCAAAGAATATTGAATCATTCAAAAACAATACAACCAATATAGAAGAGTATGCATTTATTCAGAATTTTCATTTCTTACTTACATAAAAGGATTTTTTAACAAAATATTGAAAATCTGAATAAATATGATGCAAGGCTTGTATGTATTATCTATTTACATATTATGTACATGACAAAATCAATTTTCTATATTTTCTTATTTCCATAAATATTAAACGAACGGGCGCACGTTGTTCTCTACCTATATATGAGTGTCTATTATGTATGGGCCTAAGTTATTCCCGAAGACGCGTTGTGTTTCCAGCAAATTAAAATATATTATTACGAACGTATGATTTCGTGGTGCTTGCTTGTGTGTGTGTGTCCACCTCTAGCATAGTCTACTGTGAGTTTGTGCATGTGCCTTGGCACGTAGTTTGTTGGTATGCGTAACTGGAATAATATCGAACAGTATATAAGTGTCTGGTACAATCCACTAAAGAATAATCTAGAACAAGCAAGAATCGCCCCTTTCATACCCATATAAACGAGCCGCAATGGTACAGAGGGCAGGTTAATTGAAACATTGAGCCGTGCCATTAAACGTAAGCCGTTACATTCGTCATCATCATCAACGCGCGGTTAGAATGGATCTTACCCTAGATCAGAGCTTTCATCAACCGCAGGCACCGCTGCCTGTCCTACGGCTTCCTCCTCCAGTCCCATGCTGACACTGACCACGTACAACTCTCTCAACAATTTAAATGAAAATTTTTCAAGGACATAAACGTATTGTTACGAATTTGGAGTACCTACGCGCACCTGTACAGGTACAAAAGTGTTTGTAGAACAGTCCAATATGATCCATGATGGTAGTAGTAAGGTACATGAAAGGCGGTCTGGTATGAGTGAAAGATCGAATGATCTAGAATATGCAAGAAAGATCTCTTTTGTACCTATATCAAGGGACTGCAATAGGGCATCGGGGATTGTCGATTAAAACATTGAGCCGGAAAAGAAAATACAACTCTGAAGTATACGGACCTGTAGCAAAACGTTTATGTGGTCCAATCAATAAAGACCAGCAACCTGCATTGGCTGGGCACATCCAGCGAATGGACCATCGGAGCCTGGTAAATGTGATTATGATGACGCATCCAAAGAGGGGCAGGACAGTGGGAAGACCCAGATTAAGGTGGCTGGATGGAGTGGTGGCAGACTGCCGTGCGTTAGACGCACAGGGTTAGAGGAGGAATGCGTTAGACAAGCAGCGGTGGCTGCGGTTGATCAAGGAGACCAAGAGCCACCCCGGGCTGCCGTGCAATTGATGATGATTATAATGAGTAGCATTTCACTGATGCTCCTGTTATATCTATGCTCCATGCCCAGGGTCAACTCACGAATATGTATTTTTACCACTCATTATATTAAGCACTGGATTCATGGAATAATAACTGACGTTAATATTTAATCAGCTTATAATTAACGTCTGTTTACCCAGCTTGTCTATTTGCGTCTATTGTCTGTGAGATGACTAATCTACCCTGTCTACTAAATTATGTCTAACATAAACACAATGGTGTACTATTGCACAAATTCTATTAACTTACCGCCATTGTTTACATTCATTTTGGATAAGTCTATTAGTGGACCTACCTGTAAAGTATAATAGGTTTCAGGGCAAGAATAGATTAGTATTTAAGATAAGCAGTGCATTTTAGTATGAAAAAATTGATGAATGGTTATAGGCTGATAAAATGTGTGCGCAAACACCTTCGATGGAGATCGACTCCTAACTCTCTGACATTGAACGCAAGCGGTCTATCAACTGAGCTATTGACCTATTTATACAGGGAAAATGTGCAAAGAAAAACAGGAATGGAAAGATCGAAAAAAGTATACCTTGATCAGATTGATGAAATTGTAAAAATAAACTTAATTTGAAATCGGAGAAGTATACTCGGCCTTCACAAGAAATGAGAACCAGTCCCCTCGGAAACTGAGAAACCCCCACTTAAAGGAAAATGCTTGGCGTAAGACCCTGCGAAGAAGAAGTTGCACTCTATATGCAGAATGAGATATAGAGAGTGAATGTAAGCCCAGGAAATGTATGAAAATATGTCATGGACATGAATTAATTAAAAGAGGTATCTAAAGCGAAGTGGTTGGCGCAAACCCGCACCCTTTAACTTATAAAAAAAATATAGGTTTTACTCCACACATCCTGCGGAGACAACGCGGCAAGAAGGTGACACTGTATGTGCAGCTTAGCTGCGAACCTATAATTGAAGTTAGAATACGTAGACCGCTGTTATTGATTTAATTACGTCCTCCGAATGACAGCTGACTGATGGCTTGGCGGGAAGTTTCAGTTAGTCATAATGGCGAGACACATTTTAACCTAAAAAATCTGACAGGTACTAAGAAAACAAACAATGGAAACCACAAGGCTTTTCAAAGACGTATACACATATACATAAGCATTTATAAAGTACAAAATTGACTGAAAATAATCGATATTTGAAGTACAAAGCAGAGATGTTGTCGATATGGAATTTTGGATATGGATAATATAATAATAATATAAGATAATAAGATAATATAAGATAATATAATGTTTTTGTGTACATCACACCTCAAGAGCCCTCTGCGAGCTTGGTCGTCGCTGTAAAAAGCGTCAATTCTCACGCAAGACCCAGTTGCTGTAAAGCTGTATGGACCTTTAGTGACCGGTCTTTGGGAAAGTTATATGATTTTTTTACGCAGCGAAGAGCATATTTGAAAATATAAATGGTATATTTTTTGTGCTCCGCCGGGATTCGAACACACAACGTTCCATTCACGAGTCAGAAGTGTTAACCACTAGACCGCGGACTGGTCATACGATACGGATATAGGAATAATATTATTCTGGTGTCGGATACGGATATGAATATGGGATTATTTCGGATATTTGCTTGTTTGGACCCTTGGATATTGATTTTTTAAGAATTGTGTATGTAAAATGTATACAAATACGAACTTTTCGCACGCTTAATAATAAAGAGAAATAACTAAAAAAATAAGAATGTTGGGAAATCACGTTTGAAGTTACAACCAGTACAACTTGTATGGGATGAAAAAGGCGTCCGATGTTTTATCTCGGTTGTATTCAACCAAATTGAACGGCTATCGCATTCTACCTATTCTTCTCGCATTGTTCTTGCGTTTTATTACAAAATCTCGATTTTCCCAATTTTTAGAGTTATTGCTCTTTATTATTAAACGTGCGATTTAGTGGATGACATTATTTCTAGGTTATCATTTGGTTCTACTAGCAGTCATATGAATGATTAATTTTACATTTATTCTCTAAAAATGCAAAAAAAAAATCATAATAAAATGTAAAGTTTGTAATTTCTAAAATATTCAATAATGTCCGAAACTTTAATCGGTTACGCATATGGATATTTTTTATTTCGGATATGCGATAGTTTCGGTTAGGGATACGGATATTATTCGATCAAAGATAAGTATTCGATAGAAAATAAAAATAAACATTAACTAAATTTTAAATCGGAGAAGTATACAAGGTCTTTACAAGAAATGAGAACCAGTCCCCTCGGAAACTGTGAGACCCCCACTCTAAGGGAAACGTTTGGCGTAATACCCAACGAAGAAGAAGTTGCTCTATATATGCAGCTTTGTTCTTTTGCGTTTTCTTGCGTAGCATATCTCCATTCGTAGATATTATGCAAATTTTAGGCATTTATTTGTCAACATTTTCAACATAGGGGCTCTACGCAGAGGTCTAAAGGACTCTTGGGTGTGATTCACACAAAAACAGTGATCATCAAATAAATCACTCTCAGAAAAGTGGAAAATATGACCTTGCAATATTTTTTACTGTTTCTTACAAATTTTTATTTTTTCGGATACCCATATGTATTTTTTTTCGGTACTTCATTTCTATTAGTAAATTACATCTTGTTATCCTTTATTTCATTTTTTAATATAACCCGTAAATTTTCTATGGATGATCACGTATTGCACACTCCGCGTCCGTAGCTCAGTGTAACACTGCGGACTATGAATGGGAAGGTTGTGCGTTCGATTCCCGGCGGAGTACAAAAAATATACCATTTATATTTTCAAATTTGCTCTTCGCTGGGTTGAAAAATTCATAAAACCTTTACTTATGACCGGTCACCAAAGGTCCATCCAGCCTTAGAGCAACTGGGTCTTGCTTGAGAATTGGCGATTTGTAGCGACGACGATCAAGCTCGTAAAAAAGGTCGATAGCTCAATTGGTAGAATGCTTGCATTCCATGCCGAGAGCAAGGGTTCGATCTCAAAGGTTTACTCAGCCTTCACAAGAAATGAGAACCAGCCCCCCCGGGAGCTGGGAAACCCCAACTTCAACTGAAAGGGGTTGGTGTAAGGCCGGCCCTCTTACCTGTAAAAATAAATTGGTCCCGGAGCGCCACATGCGAACCCTTCGGGGAAACGCAGGCAAGAAGTTACACTATATGTGTAGCTTAGTTGCGTTTTTTTTTGCGTGACTAGGTTGGAATAAAGAGTTCTATTATTATTATTATTAAAACGGCCAGAAATTTATGCATGACATGCAAGAATGTTGAATGCTTATGTATCGTCTCTGGATGCGTAAATTTTAAAAGTGCTATTCATATAACATTTGATCCACAGATGATGTATGGACCATCGTTTTTTTGGAAAATTCACGTTAGGTGGCGGTTGAGCCATGGATTTGCCTTGTATAAATAACAAAGTAAGTTATTAATGATGATGAAAACAAAAACATGTTTTTCTCAAAAAACAAACCATTTTTATTTATGTATATATTATTCTCTTGATGATGATGTGTTTTTCTTGCCCGTTAAATGGTACTTTTATTACAAAACTCATTTTTCAACTGAAGAGATTTCTGTTAGTTGCCGAACGACTAATCTTATAGGTGGCAATGAAATCAAAATGGCCGCCATAAATTTCTTTCTTTCGCGCCATTTCAACTTTTTTTATTTGTTTGTCACCTCAAAGCTTCGCGGGATCTTTCTTTCTCTTTTATTTTATTCTGAAAAGAGCTTTCTTTTTTTCAACAAAAAGACGGAAATTAATTGAAAGACTTTCTAGGTAGTGATATTTTCGACTGCTTGATTTAATAATTGATTTAAGTCTTTTTTTTGTTCTTTTCGAAATAAAAGTTCATTTTTTTTTATAAAGAAAAAATGGAGCTGTGAGAATGATTGGACGTATAATATCAAATTTATCAATGAATTCGGAACATTTTTGAATTTGGAGCTTTTTTCTCGGCGAGCGAACGTCAACTTTGTATGGCACTGCCGTCCGTAGTAACCAATAACAAAACATTTGTTTGCATTATACCTATCAACACGGCTGGGTAACGTCTATATTAATTTACCTGCTCAACGCATTGAAAGTTTTTGAGAAAATATGAAAAAACTGAAAGCTGAATTTTCTGGAAGACAGTTTTTCCATATTTTCTCAAAAACTATTGACATTATCAAAAATCGACCTCTTGTTAGACTAAATAATGTATAATTAAGATAAATTATCTGTACCTAAGCTCGCATGATTTTTTTCATTACTGTAATTTTTTTACTAAAGCCAGTTTAAGAAAAGAAAACGACAGATTTAGGGTATAAAGCGCTCGTAAGTAAATTAGTTCTGCATCTTGGGAGTAACAATAGTAAATATGTTACTTTGCAACTTAGATTATAGATAGATCGATAGGAGTGGAGATAGAGAAGAAGAAAGAATTTATGTTATTCTCCATAGAACAATATAATGTTAAATGCTGGGTTCCATTTAACAAAGGCGAAAGTGTCACAATTCAAGTTCTGATTGTTTCTGAAATGAAAGAAATATTGCGGAAATTTCAAAATTTTGTACTTTTTTTTCTGAGAAAGTTATTGTGAAAGTAACTCAATATCTTTCAAATATTCATGAAAGTGTTTGCTATTGGAAAAATAATAAAATATATTGCTTTTCTTGGAAAACGTATAACTTATTCATATTTAATCAAGGCACTAAGGTTTTATTGTATTTCTTATAGAATTCAATACTTCAAGAAGAATGTTAAGTGAAAGTATTATTATTATTACTACCCCGAGTATATAACACCACGTGAACTCCCTACAATCACGTAAATAGAAAAATGTATGGATTACAACAGCACCCCTAGTTAGTGATTTAGTTTTCATACACTTTTTATATGCGATGTTTTATCAATACTCCATAATCTAAGTTGCAAAGATATATTGACATTTAAGGTTCATATTTAATGCATGCCCACCAGCAGGCACATGTGAGTTCGCGCTTACACAACGCTGCATGTGTAGATACAAAATAAACCAAAGTCACATGAACATATTATCTAACCAATGATGATATAGATATTTTTGGTATGTCCATCGGAATTTATAGAAATTCATTAAAGTCTGTTTTATCATGTAATTCTTCTTGATTTATGTTTAATTTCTCTTTTCTTACTGATCATTTATATTTTTTATACATTTATTTTTAATCTTTTTATATTCATAATATGTATCTTGTAATAATCATAATATTTATACAATTTGTAAGCAACAAACTTCTGTACTACCTCTGTTAATCTAAAAATGTAAAAGGCTTCAGCCGTTTATTATAAATAAATAAAAAAAAAAAAAAAAAAAAAAAAAAAAACTTTGTATCTCCTGTAGAGATGGAAAAAACGGCTTAGTAAAAAAAACGAAAAAACGCTTACGCTTTTTAAAAAAAGCAGCTTAAAAAGCGTTTTTTCGTTTTTTGGGTTTATTGTAAATATAAAATTTAATTCATTTAGTAGTTTCAGTTTTTCCTTATTTACTCAAAAACTATTGACATTATTGAAAAAAAATTGGGTATTAAACCTAAACAATGTATAGTTCTGTAAGTTAAAAGCAAAAAAAAAATCCAAAATACAGCACACACGAAAAAAAAGCTAAAAATGTAAAAAAAACGCGTTTTTTGAAATATTTTTTTGTGGTGACAATTCTTAAGTTATATATTTTGTTTAAGCTTTGTAATTAAGATAAAAAATTAATAAACATGCTTGATTTTTTTCATTACTGTAACTATTTTGCTAAGACCATAAAGTGTAAGAACGACTTTTCGTTTAAATTGTAAGCGCGCTTAGTTGCTTAAAATAAAAAGCAGCTATTTTAAACTGCTTTTCGTTTAAACGGCCACCTCTAATCTCCTGTCGTCTTTTCCTGAAAACGGGTGGTATTGTCGAAAGTGAACCATGTTTTTACAGCAACTTCTTCGAATAAAAAATACATCCATTTTGTTTAACATATAATCCATTTTTGATTGCAAAGATATAATAATAATGTAGCGTTGAAACGGGAAATGATTTCCCACATGACACCCTTGGTGGGGATCGAACCGCTGCCATCTGGCATGGAACGCAATCATTCCACTAGCTAAGCTATAGATCGGGCCATGGATAGGGAGAATTATCGAAAAAAAATTGATAAGCTTTCATGCTTATCGTAGGATTAGAATGTAACTAATCCTCGGATTAAAAATATATAATTGAATTTAACAAATAGTTTTTGTGGTTTTTCGAGTAAGACCATGGTTCATTTTTGCAGCTTTTGAAAACATTTTTTTAACATTTTTTCCGGTCGATAGCTCAGTTGGTAAAGTGCTTGCATTCCATGCCATGAGCTCGGGTTCGAATCCCACCGAGGGTGTCAGAAATGATTTACCGTTTCGGTGTTTATTTCAAACCCCAAAATAAAAAATACCGGCAAGATTTACTCAGCCTTCACAAGAAATGAGTACCAGCCTTCTCGGGAGCTAGGAAACCCCCACTTCTACTGAAGAAGTTGGCGTAAGGATCACTCCCTTACCTGTAAAAATAAATTGGTTCAACTCTCTACATGCGACCCCTTCGGGGATAACGCGGCATGAAGTTACGTTATATGTGTAGCTTAGTTGCGTTTAGTCGCGTTGTTAAATATAACCAACCATGAAAGTGAGTGTGAAAGTTTCAAACATTATCTAAAGGAATTGAATGTTTTACCAAAAACATGTAGAGAGTTTCGCTGTTATATATTTGGGATATTCTGTGTAAAGTGCCATACGAGCCTGATTAGGTGGCTGTAAAGTTTGGTGTTTGAGTTTTCATCTCCTAGATTTTGCGGTCGGGACTATTCTATCACAAGCTCTACATACATGCGTACACGTATGAGAACAGTACGGTATTTTAGATGTAGGTACCTATGGATAAATGGGGTACGCCTTTGAAACTTGGCCAATTTCTGAAAGAGAAAGAAGGAAACTGATGGCTTTCAAGATGTGGTCCAACAGATGATATCATGGATTGTTCCTGGGCTGGAAGTCTTATCCCCACGGTAATTCTTACCTACCGGATATCGGTAATATTTGTATGAAGACATATCAATCCAAGATGGCCGCAAGTGAACTGCTGATAGTCTTTAACACAAATATTACCGATACTCAGTAGGTAAGAATAACTATGGTGATGAGACTTACATCCCTGGATGGACAATACCTATAACGAATTGGTGAGGTTTTGCAAAGGATTGATGAGGAAGGCACCTGCACAAAACCTTGTCTCAAAGGCGTGCAAGATGAAATAGTCACGCAATTTGCCAGGGTGTTTTTTTTTCTTACAACAATGGAAGGGATGATAGAGAGGACAAACTTAGAATGATGAAGACGCCGAGGGTTCCTGCAGGATGTATAGGCAGAAAAATGCTGTCTGTCCTACGAGGAGCTCAAAAGAACTGCTGGAGATAGGGAAGAATTGCATAAGAAAAGCATTTCTGCAAGTCAATCATAGTATTGAGACAAAAGAAGAAGTATGTATTACATACGACCGATTTCTCAACTATATACCATGGAAGCTTTTAAGAACTTTCTCCAAACATCCGCCAGTATTCTTAATTTTATTTAAATTAAACAAATACATTCATGGGATTCAAAGCCTTGAAGGCTCAGGACCTCCCGCTCCTCAATCCTCCAGGATTCTCCGTCTTGTGCCGCTTTCTTACATGTTCTCCCACAGGACTTCAGCGTGAGCTTCGATATTGCCTGCTCATCGCATTCTGGGACGTCCGAATGGTCTGATCAATGCGGAAACTAACTTACTGCATTGATACAATATACTATCTACAACTTTGGCCTCTGCCCTGTCAAAAGTTGCAATTGTGTAGTTATACAAAACATGTTTTTACGTGTCAACTTTTATGTTTTCTTGTTTTCTCTATTTTGTGTTTTGACACCCAATTACAACACATTCCATAATGTCTTAAAAAATGCCTTTTTCCTTTACAATTCGTCAATTTTATTCATCACAAGATTTATACCGCATGCGTCTATGTTCGGACTGCTCGGGCAATACTGCCACACGCGGCAATGTTGCCATCTTTATTAGAAACATTTTTTCATTCGCCCGAGTTTTTTGTACACATGAAAACGCAACTGTGAAGTTCTTTCTTCTCTTTCTTACGAATGACCATTTTTGTAAGTAGGTATTTTCGTTAAAATAATTTAGTCCACAGATATTATAAGTCAATGGGTCTGATACCAGAGGGGGTACCATCGAAAACATTTCTGATTATATTAATATTTCTGATGATTTCTGATTATCCTTGAGTACCTACTCTGTATGTGCCATCTTCCCACGCTTGATTTTGCTCTTCCGGGTCTTGACCGCGTTCCATTGCTTTTTATTCTTGCTCACGCCCCCGGAAAGCAACTCTCCAGCATCAGCAATTTCTTACAGCGCATTGAAACACCCAAATTAGTGGGAAATGGAGTTTCCAATATCCTTGTAACTTAAATATAAATATTATAGATATTAAATCTATCTATCCTGGTTAAATTAAATTAAAATTGGAATTTGGATAGCACCTTTTCATGATAAAGGTCATCCAAAGGGCGCTTGTTTATACGAACGTGTGAAGAGGTGAGTTTTAAGTGCTTTCCTAAACATATTTTCCAAATCCATCTCGTGCAGGTCATCTAGAATGCCGTTACATGCAGTTAGAGCAGCCACCTTGAAGGCTTGTTTCTTGACTTATGAGGTTGGGATGAGACTGACCACCCATAGAGTCAAAAATGGTTCACTTTGCCAATGCCACCCCTGTTTCAAGGATGGTCGACAAGAGCCGCAGGGATTATATCCATTTGAGAATTGGATCTATAATCTATAATCTATAATCTAAGTTGCAAGGATATATTCATTTAAAGCTCTCAGATGTATGCCCACAAACCAACAAGTGTAGTTCGCGCTTACAAATGCTGAATGTGTACTTACAAATAAAATCCAAACCTCAAATGAACATAAGCCCCACAACTTTTGCCGACCTTCCCTGAAACAGGGGTGACATTGGCAAAGTGAACCATTTTTTACAGTATGGGTGGTCAGCCTCATACCAACCTATAAGTCAAGGAATATGAATAATAAATTACATTTAAATATAAAAAAGAACAAAACCTTACAAAGAAATCTATACAAAAAAAGTCAAAAATTTCCTATGCAAAAAATGTAGCAAATGAATACACCAACATTAGAAATCAACATTGCAGATTAGCCGCCACTTCTTCCTGTCCTTGCACACTTCTTTCATTTCATCCAGAGTCATAACCTTTTTCATACAAGTCCTCCTTTTATTATGACTCTGGATATCCCATTCATTCGCTATTTCAGAGATTTGATCCTTCCATACTTTTCTCGGTCTTCCTCTACCACGACATCCATCTATTCTAGCAACATATACTTTCTTCGTCAATCTTTCATCACTCATTCTCTCCAAGTGCCCGAACCATCTTAACATACTTCTTTTAATCTTCACTTTCACACTTTCCCTTACACCACATTCTTCTCTTACAAAATCATTCCTCACCCTGTCACTTCGTTTTTTCCCAATCATACTTCTTAGATAGTCCATTTCTACTGTATGGACTTTACTAATTTCCCTTTCACTCACCGTCCAGGCTTCACTTCCATACATCAAGGTTGGCACTAGTATACCACCGTGCACCGCCAATCTAACATTTTTTGAGAGATTTTGGTTCCTGGCGATGCAAGCGGTCGCACCCAGTACACACCTGCCTTTCATTATTCTTCTTTCAAATTCACCGGCCATTCTTCCATCTTTTTCAAACTTACTTCCCAAATATACAAACTCATTTACAACATCAACATTCATTCCATTAATTTTAAATTCATAATTCATATTTTCATCATCTCTTTCAAAAATCAAAACTTTCGTCTTTCTAGCATTCAACTTCAAATTATTACCTTTCAAAGCTTCGTTCAATCTAGAGAGCATCATTTGCAATTCCACTGCTGAATCAGATACAAGGACTGCATCATCCGCATACAGTAGAACGCTTACTTTGCTCTCTCCTATCATTAATCCACAATCATCAAGTCTAGCATCTCGAACACACTTGTCCATGACTATGTTAAATAGCCATGGGCTCATCACACATCCTTGCCTTACACCCTTAAAAACTTCAAACCATTCACTATACTCACCATCAATACGAATGCAGGCCATACTATTCTCATAGTTCGCATGCACCGCATTGAGTAGAGCTCCATTCACTCCGTATGCTTTCAAAACATCCCACAACATACCTCTGTCCACTGAGTCAAAAGCCTTTTCCAGATCCACAAAGGCCGTGAACAGTTTCCCCCTCACCGACAATTGTTTTTCAACAAGTTGTCGTAGAGTGAAAATCTGATCAACACAGCCTCTACCGGCCATAAAGCCGGACTGTATATCGGAAACCCTTTTGCTAGTAGTCAGAATCACATTTTTTATAATCACCTTACAGAAGACTTTTCCTGGTATACTGAGTAGACTGATTGGTCTGAAGTTCTGACAGTCTTTTTTGTCCCCTTTACCTTTGTAAATGGGAACAATGACTGCCTTCCTCCAATCCATCGGTACTACTCCTGCATTCACACAAAGCTTACATAATTCGTGCATCCAATCTATCACACATTCACCTCCTGCTTTCAACATTTCACCATTTATACCATCAAACCCAGCAGACTTCCCATTCTTCAGACGTGAAATAGACACTTTCATTTCTTCTTTCAAAATCTTCAATTCATTCTCTTCATCTGTCTGTTCATAAATTCTGGATCATTAATAATATTAGGATGATTTATTTGGTGAGCGTTGTTTTTGTGTGTCTCACACCTCAAGAGCTCTCTGCGAGTTTGGTCGTAGCTGTAGAAAGCGCCAATTGTCAAGACCCAGTTGCTGTAAGGCTGGATGGGCCTTTAGTGACCTGTCTTAGGGAAAGGTATATGAATTTTTCACCCAGCGAAAAGCATATTTTGAAAATGTAAATGGTATATTTTGTGTGCTCCGCCGGGATTCGAACCCACAATCTTCCATTCAGAGTCCGAAGTATTACCACTTGACTATGGAAAATATGCTAATGTGCGGCACGTGTAAGCGAACTTATACGTCTCTGCTTGTCGGCATGCATTTTATATGAATCTTAAATGAAATAGTCTGCCTTACTACTACTTGTTAGCTCGCATAGAAGTAGCGGTCCACACAATTAGTCCTATGTGTATGTTAGTACGACAATTCCCAAAGTTAGTCCGAGTCTACTTAAAACTTACCCCGGTTCCTGTTTTACTAGGGGAAATTAGTAACTTTTCTATTACCAATAATTAACATAGAAATAAGACTTGTCTCCTAGATACACAATCTATATATGATCCACAATCTAAGTAGCAAACACATATTGACATTTAATACATGCCCACAAGCAGGCACATGCAAGATCTCGCTTACACATGCCGCATGTGTACGTACAAAGTAAGACAAACTTCCGCTCCTCCCTGAAACCAGGGTGGCATAGGCAGAAGTGAACCAAGTTCTTACAGCATGGGGTCAGCCTCACACCAACCTATTAGTCAAGGAACAATAATCCATAATTTAAGCTGCGAAGATAAAATATTAACCTTTAAATGAAATATTTAATAAGTGGAATATTAACTTTATATGTATTCCTGAATACCTTGATTCCTTAAGTTATAGGTTGGTATGAGGGTGACCACCTATACTGTGAGAAATGGTTAACCTTGCCAATGACACCCCTGTTTCAGGAAGGTCAGCAAAACTTGCAGGGTTTGTGTTAATTTGAGATTTTGGTCTTTATTTTGCAAGTGTACATGCAGCATTTCTATGCGCTATGTTCCATGTGCCTGCTTGAAGGCATGCATTTATTATGAATCTTAAATGTTAATATATCTTTGCAACATGTCGCTTGGTTGGTCGATCGGATAAGACGTTGGCACTCGAATTTGCATTATTGAAACAAGCGCAAGCTCGAGCCTCGTCTTATCCTCAACGGTAACTTTGACCGTGGTTCTACGTAAGACACTGGCCAATGACTAATTAATAATTCATTCAAAATATAAAGAAATTTATTATTAATTGATAATTTTCATACCTTTTTTCTGGCCAGGCAAAAAAGGTTGGTGAATTGCATTCCTCTTTATAAATCTATTAAAAAACTTGGATTATAGATTATGCGTCTAGATGTAACTTAAGGATTATCTTTTAAATATTGAATCAGTGTATTTGCGAATATCTCTGGATTGTGTAGTGGTTTCAGTTGATAGGAGAGATTACGTGCGAGACCAAAGGAAAACCCTCTACAAAGAAAAGTACCAAGACAAGAGGCACATGTGAAAAGTTAGGTCTTGTCTTGTCTTGTATCCTGCCGCCATTCCTCTAGGGGTGGCCAGTACCTCCACATAAGTGCCTCCACTTGACTCTGTCCCTGCATACTTCTTTCATCTCATCTAATTTCATCACTCTTTTCATGCATGCTCTTCTCTTGTTTCCACTCTGTAAATTCCATTCATTCGCAATCTCACTTATCTGATCAATCCATTCTTTTCTAGGTCTTCCCCTTCCACGCTTACCTATTACATTCCCTTTATACACTCTTTTTGTCAGTCGGTCTTCATTCATCCTTTCAATATGTCCAAACCATCGCATCACACTTCTTTGAACTTTCACTTTCACGCTTTCTTTTACTCCGCATTCATTCAGAACCCATTCGTTTCTCACTCTATCTTTCAGTGTTTTTCCTGTCATACTTCTTAAATGAGCCATTTCTACGGTGCATACCTTATTTACTTCTCTTTCATTCACCGTCCATGACTCGCTTCCATACATCAGGGTCGGCAACAATATACAATTGTGTACCGCCATTTTCATTTTCTTTGGTATCCTTTTATTCTTCGCTATTCTACCAAACGCTCCTATCACGCATCTTCCTTTGCTGGCACGCTTCTCTAATTCCTTCGTACGCAACGCAACGCAAAAAACGCAACTAAGCTACACATATAGTGTAACTTCTTGCCGCGTTATCCCCGAAGGGGTCGCATGTGGCGAGTTGAACCTATTTATTTTTACAGGTAAGGGGGCCGGCCTTACGCCAACCACTTCAGTTGAAGTGGGAATTTCCCAGCTCCCGAGGGGGCTGGTACTCATTTCTTGTAAAGGCTGAGTAAACCTCGCCGGTATTTATATAATGGGGTTTGAAATACACACCGAAATTGGAAATCATTTCTGAGACCCTCCTCGGTGGGATTCGAACCCGAGCTCACGGGGTAGAATGCAAGCACTCTACCAACTGAGCTATCGACCGGACTCGTCATCTTACCATTCGCCTCAAACTTGCTTCCTAAATAGTCAAACTCATTCACTACTTCAACTTTTTTTCCATTCAAATTAACTGTAAGTTCCTCACATACTTCATTCCTGTCAAAAACTAATATTTTTGTCTTATTCGCATTCACTTTCAAGCTATTTTTACAAAATGCATCATTCAGTTTGGTTAACATCGCTTGGAGTTCCTCCGCCGAGTCAGCTAAAACTATAGCATCATCAGCATAAAGAAGTACTCCAACTCTTGTTTCACCCACTTTCACTCCGCTCTCTGATATTCCAGGTGATATTGTGTAAAGATTTCTAATACTAGTGAAATCGATTATTATCAGGGATGGGCCGAATGCGGTTTGAACCGAAAACGAACATTCGGTTAAAATAAAAAGAAAACTTCTGTTCGGTAAAAAAAAGTTACGCATTATAGTTTCTAGTGACTGTTATTTTTTAGAAAAATACTAATTTTTTTCACTTTTGTTTCCATTTGATATCTATGTAACGGAGTAGAAGAAGATGTAATTTTTATTAAATTGAATGGTAATGTTTACTTGTTCCTACTAAAATCAATGACCATGAGTGAGTATAGAAAGGCCATTTTTATTTATTTTACGGTTATAAAAAATACTATGACATCCATTTATAACAGTCACAATGGTGCGAGTAGATATTTTGTTTTACTTTTTCGTACACCTAATATTTGGCATTTGAACCGAATTTCGGCCGAATCCCGTTTTTCTGTTCAAGCTGGCGAAATTCGGCTGAACCGAATGTAACAAGAATTTCGGCTCATTCCTAATTATTATCTTTTACACTGTGAAATCTCCAAGCTTTCATCCGAGCCGAGAATAATTTAAAAAAGTTGTAATGGTAATGTTTTCAGTCCGGTCGATAGCTCAGTTGATAGAGTGCTCGCATCCCATGCATCTGTTAAAGTTAAAGCTTATAATTTAAGCTTGATCTTTAACAGATGGAGATTGATATTTTAAATATGAATTAAATATTTTAGTAAAAATGTAAGAGTAGTTTATCGGGAAGCATGTTTTGTTTTTGGTACGTTACGCTCGTATTTACTGTATATACTAGCATATTAGCTCGTACGAGGATGTGCCAGAAGATTCCAGAAACGCATCACTCACAGCCTTACTTTAATAGTGATTATATTAAACTGTTTAAAAAAAAAAATGTTATATTCAAACGTTCTCTGACTAAAAAATTGGTATGAAGCTGACCCATACTGTAAAAAATTATTCACTTTGCCAATGTCGTGGGTGTTTTAGAGAAGGTCGGCAAGAGTTGCAGGGCTTGTGTTCATTTAAAATTTAGTTTTTATGTTGTAAATCCACATGCTACATATGTAAGCGCGAACTTATACGCGTCTGTAAGTGTAAATGTATGCAATATGAATCTTAAATGTAATATATCCGTGTGGAAATCTATGAACAGATTGAGGACCAATGTTGGAAGAGCCCGGGCCAACATGTTGACCTGGGGATTTCTGGGACGGGAGGACTCTACACTATGTGAGTGTGGAGCTCAGCAAACTATGGAGCACCTGCGGTGTTGTCTCTCCTGTCCGACAAGCTGCTCCATGGATGATCTCTTTGCGGGAAACCAAAGAGTTACTGGGCCAATACGGTGTGAAGCTGACACGAAGGAGAAGAATGTAATATACATATTATCTTTGCAACTTAGATTATGGTTTATATTTATGGATCTTCACTTATCAATACAGCTGTCACAGCTGCTCAAATAACAATATATTATGTTTTTTATCTACAAAAATACGAATAATAAAAGGAAAAATATTTTCAGATATGAGAAATAAAAATGTGTTACCTACTTTCTGGTTATCCCTCTCACATAATGGCGGCCGCAACATTGGGCTTAGGTTATATATTTTTTCTGTGTATTTTTTACGCCAGCGGTTCTCAAAACTTCCAAATCTGCTCTCCCCTTAGACTGAAAAATTCACCCTCGTGAAAAATTTACCATTTTAAAAGCAATTACCACTTAAAACCAATGTACTGTTACTGTTATTGTATCGGGTGGCCGGTGCCTCCGCAGATGCGTCTCCACTTTTTCTGTCCTTGCATACCTCTTTCATCTCTTCAACATTCTTACTCTTCTCTTATTCTCACTCTGCATGTTCCATTCTTTCGCAATCTCACCTATTTGGTCTATCCATTCCTTCCTCGGTCTTCCCCTAGCACGCTTTCCTCTGACATTTTAAGGTTTCAAATTCTGTTTTGATCACTGCATACTTTTCTCGGTCGTCCCTTTCCTCTTTTTCCTTTCACATTTTCTCTGTATATATACATAGGTTGTCAGTATATCATCATTCATTCTTTCCACATGCCTAAACCATCTCATCACATTCTTTTGTACCTTAACTTCCACATCCTCTTTCACATGACATTCTTTCTTTACCCATTCATTCCTAACTCTATCCTTCAGGGTTTTTCTTGTAATGCTTCTCAAATGTTCATTATGTCTTTGAATCATCCCAAGATTATTATTATTACTGTAAATTCACAATTGTCTACTTTGAGAACCTTAGGCGTGCGTTCTCCCAAAGCCTACCCATGTTTAGTCTAATGCATTTCCAATATTTATTTCCCAAACTTTCTCACAATCCCATCGGAAAAAATATTTTCCCAATACTTGCGTCATGTACCTAACAGGGTAATCATTTCTGCTGTTGTTGATAAAATTACCCAGATTTCGAGGTATTGGATTTCTCAAAGAAAAAACAAGGGTCGATGCGGAAGAATCATCTTACTAATAAAATTTGATTGAATTTAGAAGTGTTTCAAGTACTTCTTTGTATTCTATAAATATATCCTAAAAGGAACAACAAACATTTATCGTTCTTTTAATAGATAAACTAAGTTGCAAAGGTATATTGACATTTCAAATTCATATAAAATATATGTCCACAAAAAGACACGTGTAATTTCTTGCCTACAAATGCCGCATGTGTACTTATAAATGAAAATCCAAACCTCAAATGAACATAAACCCTGCAATTTTAGATTAGAAGCGTAGCGCAGTGGTTGCTACGGACGGCAATCCCATACAATCATGAATTTGGTTTAGAATCATGGTTTGCTCGCCGGGGAAATAAAACAAATTTAAAAAAAAAGTTACGAATGCGTAATTTACACGTACGGTGTAAATTGATATTAGAATGTACATCTATGCTACGAGTATATACGGTGGTTAATCAGAGCTTATTTCAGGCACCGAAGCGATCGATCTATGTTACAAAAATAATGGATGCAAGATTCAAGTATCTTTTAATGCTAGATTATTTTTCCCTTAATTAACACAAAAAGGGTGAAAACTGACCTTTGTAAATTTTGATATTCAATCTTCTTCTACTTCCGCCTGCAGTGGGGATTGGCTACGACTACCGCTGGGTCAACCTTTTCGACCCCTCGTAAAACATTTGAAGGTTTTATGGGGGTATCGATTTACGGCGCTCAGACGGACGCTTAGGAAGAGCCGTATTTGAAAATTAGCGGCTGAATTATTTATGGGGCACCCTTGATGTGCGGACTTCTACAAATATAGACAGGTTTTTTTGTTCAAGACTTTTTGTTTTGCAACTAAGCTACACATATTGTGCTACTTCTTGCCTGCGTTATCCCCAAAGCGGTCGCATGTCACAGGATAAGGAGACCGTTCTCACGCCGTGGAGGCTGGTTCTAATTTTTTGGGAAGGTTGAATATAAATCTTTCCGGTATTTATTTTGGTTTTGAAATAAACACCGATACGGGATTTCATTTCTGGCACGCTCGGTGGGGATTGAACCCTTGCTCTCTTGGCTTGGAATGCAAGCATTCTGGACTTTTAACGAGCTTGGTCGTCGCTGCAGAGCGCCAATTCTCCATCAAAAATCAGTTGCTGTAAGGCTGAATGGACTTTTGGTGACCGATCTTTGGTAAACGTATATGAATTTTTCAACCCAGCGAAGAGCAGATTTTGAAAATATAAATGGTAGATTTTTTATAAACTTTCCAAAAGCTCAAACTCATACAGTTTTCCAATTTTATAATAAGTTGTGTCATTTTTTTTCAATTTTAACTAAGCTGCACATAGAGTAAATTTTTACCGCGTTATCCCTGAAAGGGTCGAATATGGCTTTTGGAACCTAAACATAAAATTTTGCACGCAAGGGGGCTGTTCTTACGCCAACTGCTGCAGTTGATGTGGGCGTTTACTAGCTTCCGAGAGGCTGGTTCTTAGTTGATTGTGTAAACCTATGTATATTGGGTCTGAATCTGCATTAAAAACCGAAATGTAATAATCATTTCGGACACCCTTGGTGTGGATCAAACCCTAGCTTCAGCTTTAAACATTTTACCTACAACTTTCCAAAAACAATTACTTATTCTTTGATTATAAAGGCATTTACTTTGTAATCTTTCATCTAAGAAGATAAAGATAACAACCAAGTCAGCATGCACAATTATTGGTGCAAAAATTCATGAATAGGAACACAAATACAAAGAAATTGCCGATTTTTTAAAATTAATATATTGCGGTTCCCTTAATATGACGGCACCTCGGCACACCAAGGAGCCGCGGCGCACAGTTTGGGAATCCCTGGAAGGGTGGTTAACGGTAGAGGCTCGTAATCGAAAGGTCGTGGGTGTGATTTCGAGCGGAGCTTAATTTTTAAAATATGCTCTTCGCCGGGTGTAACAATTTATCTGATTTTACCAAAGAGCGTTCACCAAAGTACCTAAAATATTTTTTGACTGTTACTTTTTTTAAAGCTAAGAAACTGAATAAAGTAATCAAAGGTATACAAACGTTTTATTAAGTTATGACTTTAGCATTTTAAGTTTGACTCTTTGTTGTTAAATTAATCAACTTTCCTGTCGTGTTACTCAGCGCAATACCCCAAGTATAAAGTATTTAAAAAAAACTCCCCTCAATCGCGTAAGTACAAAAATGTATAGAACAAAATCACTCGCTAGAGGTGCTTTTGTATCTTCCATACATTTTTCTATTAACGTGATAGAGAAGAACTTATCATGTTGTATACTCAGTTTCATGAAGACCTTGGTAGACATAAGCTTCCCTCTCTACTCCAAAAAAGTTTTACTTTCACTGGCTAGTAACAGTTTGGGAAGATGTGCTTTAAATATTAACAAGGGATATTATGATGATTCTGAAGATTTCAAATATCAACTATAACTTCTAAAAATAATAAAATAATATGAGGGTTATTTATTTGGTGAGCTCTGTTTTTGTGTAAATCACACCTCAAGAGCCCTATGCAAGCTTGGTCGTCACCATAGAAAGCGCCAATTCTCAAGTAAGACATAGTTGCTGTGAGACTTGTCTAAGAGCTTGTCGGTGTTATTGCCGAGGGGGCCAAGTGGGTTGACCTTTCTAGCGTGTTTGGAATGGAATAACGTTGGTTCGATCCCCGCCTGGGTCATTTGACTATAACTTTAACCCTGGTTCAACAGGTGTACCTAATTGGGTGATTATTAATTAGTGATTCATTGAAATAAAAAATTATGAATTATTAATTGATGATATTAATACCTGTTTCTGGCCAGGCAGAATAGGTTGGTGAATTGCATTACTCTTCACAAATCTATTTAAAAAAAAAGACCTTTGGGGAGCGGTTTTTGGTAAACGTATATAAATTTTTCAACCCAGCGAAGAGCATATTTGAATCTATAAATTGTATATTTTTTGTGCTCTGCCGGGATTCGTAACCACGACCTTCCATTTAGCAGCCCGAAGCTTAACCATTACACTACGGACGTTAGCACTAGACTCGGGGTGGCCATTGTCTCCACGGAATGAGGTGTCTCCACTTCATTTTAATAGGATTTCACGGCCAGTTTCACGGATCTGATTTCGATATTTCGATATCGCGAGGAGAAGGAACGGATGTATTGAAAATTGGCAAGTGCAAGGGAAATAGATGATAAAATGAGAGACGCCCTATAAAAGTTTATTGCTTGCGTGCGTACATACTTTTAAGAAAATAAAAACAATGTGGTGACACAAACTCTCGACAGAATGGGTCACAAAATGCTTATGTACTTGGAAAAATGATATCCTTGCTTGCTTTAAAATCTCTATTCCAGATGCCTTTTCCAAATCCTTTGTCCCTAGTTTGTTTCTTCCACATACTACTGTAACTTCTTCGTAATGCTTTTGATCAATGACCTTTTTGATAATTAAGAAGCTCCGAAAAAGTTGCTAACAGTAGCTCCTTCGACCCTGTTTATTTTCACAGATAAGGGACCGACCTTACTCCAACCTCTTCAACTGAAGTGGGGGTTTCCCTTCATCCGCGCTGGTAGGTTTTTATTTATTGGGAAGGCTGAATAAACCTTGCCCGCTCTATGATTTTTTCTTTTGAAATAAACAACGAAATACAAGAAGAAATCTTTTCTGTCCCCCTTGGTGAGAATCCAACACTAGTCCTCTGTTTATGAACAATATGCTCAAACCCGCCTCGTAACCGTCCTATGTATGTGTCAGAAGGACCCACAGCACATGGAAGCTCATACAAAGCTATATAATTTTTTCTCAAGGGGCGGAAGGCCTTCCTATGAAGAAAAAGCGCCTGTAGGTCAGAGGCATGCCAATGACTCTAAAAGTAAATGGTTCGATGTTACTGAAGCTAATAGCATACCTCGGGTGGCACTCTTTGTGGGTTTGTTGCTTGATCACGAGTAGCGTGAAAAATGATATACTTACATAATACAAAAACGCAAGATTTTAACCAATTGAGTTTGTTTCTTTTTATCTACAATTTTGAGCGTTTTTTATTGCGTATTTCACGAAATAAATAATCACCTTTTTCGATGAATGATAAGAAATCTATTATGAACCTTTTTTTCCGAAAAAATAAAAATTTGCGACGGCAGGACCGGAAAGCAATGAAACGAGGGTGAGGAGTGTCTAACGCGCACTTCAGATCCACCCCCGTCACAAATAGGGTAAGGGAAGAGAGGATAAAGATAGGGAAGAAAGGATAAAGATAGGGAAAGAAAGGGAAAGAAATGAGAAGTACAGATGGGTGGCCAAGGGTGAATTTATACCTGTCTGTCAAGTATTGTTGAGATAAAAATTGATAACGCGAAATAAAATTGAAAGCGAAAAAAAGAATGCTGATGTTGAATGGTTGATTATAAAACACAGCCTTCACAAACAATGGGCACCAGCCCCCTCGGGAGCTGAGAAACCCCCACTTCGTGAAGTGAAGTAAGGCCCTTAAAAAAGGCTCGTATGAAGCTGACACCTATGCTGTAGAATTTCGTTAATTTTGTGAAACTACTGTTTCAGAGAAGAGCGGCAACAGTTGCAGGGTTCAAGTTCATTGAGGATTTGTGTTTAATAATAATAATAATTTGATGTTTTATTTGGTGAGCGTTGTTTTTGTGTGTATTACACCTCAAGAGCCCTCTGCAAGCCTGGTCGTAGCTGTAAAAAGCGCCAATTCAAGCAAGACCCAGTTGCTGTAACGAACTGGCTGGACGAACCTTTAGTTACCGGTCTTTGGTAAAGGTATATGATTTTTTCACTCAGCGAAGAGCATATTTGAATTTATAAGTTTTTTTTGTACTCTGCCGGGATTCGAACCCACAACCTTCCATTTACGAGTCAGAAGTGTTAACCACTAGACTACGGACTGGTTATTGTGAATTAATATGCGACCACTTGTAAACGTTTATTAAAGATGAATATCAAATGCTTTGTGTGAATATTAAATGTTAATATGTCTTTGCCACTTAGATTATGGATTCAAGATAGATCAAGGCTTATTGATTGTAAAGGTTATCTACCACTCCACTTAGTCGCTTCTTATAGAAAACGAGACAAAGGATCTTCAGGGTATAATTTCCACTCAGCTTACTGGCTCAGGCCGGGTACAGTGTTGCTCCGACGCGCTTGTACTTTTTGTATAGTCGTATAACGACCGGTCTGTATTCTAGGGGTAAAGGCTGCGGACTCTTTTTTTTATAATAGATTCGTGAAGAGGAATTCAATTCACCAATTTATTCCGCCTGGCCAGAAACAGCTTTTAATATCATAAATTAACAATTCAGTATTGTATGTATATTTTTAATAGATTATAAATTAATAACTACCCAATCCAATGACATCTGTTAAGCCGTGATCAAAGTTTAGGTCAAATGACCAAACCGGGCCTAAACCAACGTTTTTCTATTCGAAATTCGCTAGAAAGTTTAGCCACTTGACTCCCTTGGCCATAACACTGATATTCAGAAGGTTGTGAGTTCGATTCCCGCCGGAGCACACAAAAATATTTTTATTTTCAGATATGCTCTTTGTAGGGTTGAAAAATCCATTTACCTTACAAAAAGACCAGTCACCCAGGGTTCATCAAGCTTTTCAGAAAATGGGTCTTGCTTGTAGTGACAACCAAGCTCGATGAGGGCTCTTGAAGTGTGATTCACATGGAAACAGAGCGCACCAAATAAATCACCATGTACGAGTATTTATTGATTTAAAAGTGTCTTTAGCCCGGTCAATAGCTCAGTTGGTAGAGACTAGAGTGCATGCATTCTATGCCGAGAGGTGTCCGAAATGATTTCTGTTTCGGTGTTAAAAACGCCAAAATAAAATACCGGCAAGGCTTACTCAGCCTCCACAGGAAATGAGAACCAGCCCTCTGGTGAGCTGGGAAACCCCTACATCAACTGAAGTGTTTGGCGTAAGACCGCCCTCCTTTCTGTAAAAATAAATAGGCTCCACTCGCCACAAGCGAAACCTCTACGGGGATAACGCGGCAAGAAGTTACACTGTATGTGGAGCTTAGTTGCGCAGTCGCGTTTACTCACCCTAACACCCCATTTTTTCCCAATCATACTTCTTGGAAAGTCCATTTCAACAGTATGGACTATACTAATTTCACTTTCATTTACCGCCCAGGCTTCACTTCCAAACATCAAGGTGGGTACAAATACAAGCATGCCGGGTACAAACACATGTTGGACGTAGCCAAATGTAGACTGTCGGTCGGCGGAGCACTCTACCCGGCCTAGTATTAAGGAGAGCATAAGAATGTTGGGGCGTGATGTATCGCATTTAGGGCTTTCTCACAACTTTCCCGATCAGGCATTTATCAATCAACTTCTGCGCAAGGAAAGAGCTACGCTAGAAGCGGGAAGAGAAATGTATCGTTAATATCCGTTTCAATGAAAGAAACAAAGACAATAGGGTTGTATCTATATTGGAAACAAAACAATGAATTCAAAACAAGTATTACAGGTCGATTAAACTGTTTCTTTTATATTTTGTGAATGCAAAATGATTAATTACTTTTTCTTAAAAATGACGAATTAATAGCGTCGAGAGCGCTCGAGAAATTCAAACTCAATTGTAATGATAAAACTACGTATTTAATTTAAAATTCTAAAATATTTAATCTAAGTTGCAAAGATATATTAACATTCAAAACTCATATCAAATGTATGTCGACAAAGAGAGAAGTGTAAGTTCGCGCTTACAGCAGCTGAATGTGTAATTACAAATTATAATCCAAACCTCAAATGAACGTAAACCCTGCATCTTTTGTCGACTTTCCCTGAAACAGGAGTGGCATTGTCAAAGTGAAGCATTTTTACCGTATGAGTGGTCAGCCTTATACTAACCTATAAGTCAAGGAATACCCTTAATTAAATTAAAAATGAATCTTCACAATATCATTGTACAAACCATAAAATAAAAAAAATAAAAAAAATCTTCTAATGTTATGTGAAATCAAATAAAAAAAAAATCAATTTTGTTTTTGATTACGGCGAGTATATTAAAATTTCTCGACCGGTTTCATAAAACAATTCGTTTACATCTTCAGGTGGCTAAATAAATACTGAATGGTTCAGATACAGAGTAAATCTTTGAGAGTGTCGTCTGAAGATATAAGGGAAGAAGGGGATTCAGGACGGCCATGTGTGGAGTTTGTGTCATCAGGGTCATTTCTTAGGAATCGCTTCCTCGGGAATATGGTCAACAGAGAGGATTAATTGGGTACCAGGATGTTATTGATAAGGGGGATTACAAAGTGAATGCCTCAATACTGTTACGAACTTGGAGTACCTACGTGCGCCTGTACATGCATTCAGAGTGTGTAGAACAATCTGGCTCTAGTCCATGATGGTGGTAATGCATAAAGCGGCGTTCTAGTGTGAGCGAGAAATCGAAGAATGATCTAGTGTGAGCGAGAAATCGAAGAATGATCTGGAATAAGCGAGAAATATCTCCTTTGTACCTATATTTAGGGACTGCAATGGTGCGGAGAGCAATTAGTCGCTCCAAGCATTTTGCCGTGAAGTCCAATATACGCAGAGATTATTAATTATTGTAAATTGTAAACCAAACCGTGTAAAATAAATTCTGTTACAATAAATAATTGCAGTTTAATTAAAAGAGAACCCCAACTAAAGTCGTAACAATACAATAAAAAAATTAACTTCGGTTTACAAATAAATGCATCAAATGCAAAGCTAAAATTGCAGCAGGATAAACATGATTCGGATTGTAACACAACTGCATGTTTAGGAAATGATTTGGTGAATTTTTAATGTCCACATTAAACGGCAGCTGGTGCATTTAGGATTCCCTGGAATAGCTGCAGCTTCCACATGCCGCCATCTAGGTAGTAATTCAATGGAGTGGCTATGAATGTGATATATTTCCAATCGACATGATGCACAATCTTTGACACTTTACATTGTTTATAAGTGATGTCTCGCTCACGTCATTTTCTATGTAAGCAACGTGTCTCTACTCCGTCTTCAATCTATGTACATATCACCATAGAAACCCATGAAATCACCATGTTTGTATTTGTTACTAGTGTTGTTGAAAATATGAAAATATCTGATAAATCCCGAATTCAAATATGTTCCGACCTCATTGTGTACGGGATGATTTTCACAAGACGTGTCTATTACTGCGAGCATAGAAGTAACATACTTGAATAAACAAGTACCTATATATGTACTTAAACATCACTAGTTCTAGAAAAACCTGTCACTTTCGCGAGCAAAATATTTCGACAAATGAAAAATCACAAAATATTGTTAAATATTTATTTTCTTTTGTTGGCACGTTTAGAAAATATTCAGTTTGGCATTTATATGTTTTTTTTTCCAATTAGGTAACACACCTGTTGACAGTTGGAAGGTCACAGATAGACTGAATTAGGATTTTTGTATGATGAGTGGGTGAGCGCATTCTTAATTCTCAAAGGGTTGCTTTCTTAGGCCATCTGGTCTTTATATACCGATGCAGCTTGCACATGCAGCTTGCACATGCAATTTTACGAGGCTCAGCACGTGAGCACCAGCGCAGCCGGATCCGCAAACATTCGCGAGGCAATTCGCTAGAAAGCCATCAAGTAGGCGTGGTAATACTTATACTCGTACCTGGGGCAAATACCACGGGATGAATCTTGCAGGTGGAAGCTGTACGTCTCAGGATGCTTAAAGAACATTGAATGTGTACATAAATTATGAAAATTGACAGTATTGTTATGTAAATATAAATATTGAAATAAGTATGGGTAGTTATAGTTATAAGAGTCCTCATAGGTATAGGTAGGTAGGATCGATAATTGTGTATAAGTGTAGAATTCTCTAGGCTAAGTAGGTACTTGTTATAATTATAGGAATTCTGTATTACATTGGTAGGTAGGATTTTGGTTGTGTCTAGGTAGTACGTGAAACATCGAGAAGTAATAATTACTCTGGAACCGTCTGGCGACTTTAGTTCTGGATCATACTGCTCTGAAGAGTATAAAGGTGCGAATGGCCTGCAGAGCGGGCCAGTATCATAGCGACTAACAAACACATCGAAGCCATCTGATCAGTGAACCGAAACCAATGGAATAATAGAGAAAGTAGTGTGAAAATAAATTTTGTAACTGTGTAAAATAAATAACTATTGAAGAAGACCTGTGTATTTTTAATTTGAAGACAATTGAACCCTAATTTCGTAACAATTGGCGTCAGGTGCGGAATTGTCAAGAAAAATTAAGATCTTCTGTCTAAAAATAAATAAAATAAATTAAATAAGTGTTAAAATGAACTTTATTCAAATTGAACTTTGTGTGAACTGACTTTTGTGAAAACAAGTGTTTAAATAAATTTTTGTTAAAAGAAAAGACGCAAAAGCAAGTTGCTTATAAATTCTGGAACATCATATGGAACATAATTCTGGACATAATTCTGGACATAACATAATGACTATTTTACCGCATTGAGAAAGTCATCAAATTGGACCATAGTTTTTTATTATTGTGTGTGATTAAAAAAAATAAATAAAATAAATAAATAAAAATCTTGAAAAATATTACAAAAGAACGTTCCAGATTCATCGAGAAAAAGTTTTTGAATAACTATCCTTTGTTTACAAGTATGTGAATGTACATTAAGTACCTACCTGTGTGTTTGAAAGACTTGAGACGAAATAAATAATTATGTACTATCAGACATTATTATGTTAAAAATATTGGTGAATTAAAAATAAATATTAAAAGACAGTACCTACCTACCAATCAGTGTAATCAGACAAATTATTATTTTTGCTAAAGTACGTATTCAAAACAGCTATATATATAAAACTCAAAACTTGTATTAAATAAATTTAAAAATATTTTCGTTTTGAAGTAAATTTAAAAAAAAAATGGCAACCAAAGTGAACGTCAAGGACCTCAAAGTCACAGAGCTTAAAAATGAGCTTCTGGAGAGGGACCTGGAGACCTCAGGAGGGAAGGCGGCCTTACAGGCACGCCTCATAGAGGCCTTGGAACAGACAGGCGAAGACCCGGCATATTTTGTCATGGCGTCTGGGGGGGACCGCGCCTTGGACGAGCTAAATATCAGCATCAACAGTAACCTGACAGGACTGAAGACTGAGATGGCTGACAATTCCAAGACCCTGAGGGAAGACCTGAAGGCGGAGATGGCTGACAATTCCAAGACCCTGAGGGAAGACCTGAAGGCGGAGATGGCTGACAACGCCAGGACCCTGAAGGCGGAGATAGCGGATAGCCTCACAACCCTGAAAGGAGAAATAGAGGAGAAGATGACAACCAACCTCTCGGCCCTGAAGGGGGAAATGGAGACTCGGATGTCAAACCTGGAAGACCGTCTGCGTGCCGAGCTGGCTGACAAGTGCCAGATGGAGTCCACCAGAATCTCCCCCAAAGGCGGCCTTCACGACGAGACCGACCAGGGATGCTCAACTCCAACCAGGATCACAAGAGGGGATGATGACCCTTCCCTAGCCAAGCACAACCTCCCAACCTTCGACGGGAAGACGTCGTGGGAGGAATACTTGACCCTCTTTGAGACGGCTGCCATGATGGGAGCCTGGAGCCAGCAGAAGAAGGCTTCGGTTCTCAGCCTGTCGCTTCGAGGAGACGCTCTCAGGGTTCTGCAGGCCATACCCCTGGACAACCGTGGTGACTTTGGGCAGCTGAAGCAGCGCTTGGATATGCGCTATGGCCACAAGTGCCTGGAGCAGCTGTACAAGTCGCAGCTGAACACAAGGGTGCAGAAGCCCAACGAGAGCCTCCAGGAGTTTGAGATGGACATCGTCCACCTAGTACGAGACGCTTACCCGACATTCCCTGATGACATCTGCGAGAGCTTGGCAGTGGACAAGTTCCTGAACGGATTGAGAGAATGGGAGACGCAGCAAGCAGTGAAGCTGGCTCTTCCGAAGACGTTGAACGAGGCGCTAAGCCGAGCTCTCGAATTTGAGGCTGTCAAACAGTCCATCAGGGGCCACGCCAGGGTTTGTGCAATCAAGGCAGAGGAGGTCAAACTACCTACAACCGAGGAAATAATAGAAAAAGTGCTGCAGCAACTTGAGCCAACGAGACAGAAGGCGCACTGCTGGACGTGTGGCCAGCAAGGACACCTGAGCGCGAGGTGCCCAAAGTCTCAAGGACCGGAGAAATTGGAAGACGACCGCAAGGATGTAGAGACCACCATGGAGATGAACAAACGGCTGAGGAAACAGCTCCAGGATGCCGAGAGAAAGGTCAAAGTCATGGAGACGGAGAACAGGCAGCTGACGAAGAACTTGGCCAGCAGTGAAAGGGTCCGGCGAACAGCGGAGGCCGAGAGGGACGAGTTGCACGAGACTGTGCTGAGCCTGGAGAGACAGAACAAGGGGCTTAAGACTAAGCTCCAGCAGCTGGAAGCTGGGCAGGGGCCCAGGACGAAGGACACCATCGCCAACCTGGAGTCCAAGATCAGCAACACCAAGGAGGCGGGAGCTCGAATGAAGGATAACCACCGGCCAACTCAAAGAGCAAAGTGGTCAAACAATGACCAGCCCGCCCAGAGAGTACAAAAATGCGTCGCATCCAAAGAAGCGCCCCTGTTTGAGACGTTTTGGGAGAACGCGAAGGCAGGGCAGAAGTTTCGCCATGGAGTGACCACAGAAGTCCACAAGGACTTATTTGAGGTCACTAGGGACCACACACTGGCATGCAGTGTACCGGAAGATCTAGATATGTCTAGAGGAATTGCACGGGTCTTCCGATACAAATTCGGAGAACCGCAACCCTCGAGCAGCCCGCAAGGAAGAGCTCTGAGACTACCGAAGGGGCGTCAACAAGCATACTGCCTGGTTGTCCCGGATTCCAGCAACCTGGAAGAGGACTACAAGGCATTGTGGGACGGCCTTGTTGAGCTGCGTGACTACATGTTGGAGGATCAGCAGGCGCGTCTGGCAATACCGAAGATGGGTGGCGGCCGCGCTAATCGAGACTGGCGGATAATCCGGAGTATGATTGAAGCAGTGTTCTCGGGAGTCGGCATCAGCGTCATGGTGTGCTGCGAGCAAGCGCAGCCGAGAGCCAGTGGGGAGAAATCCGTGGACTGCCACTTCTTCCTGACCACAGGGTGTCGACGTGGATCAGCATGCCCCTACCTACACAGAGTCAAGACTGTTCCGGGACGAAACAGTCTAGGTGGGGGGTAGTGTTATGTAAATATAAATATTGAAATAAGTATGGGTAGTTATAGTTATAAGAGTCCTCATAGGTATAGGTAGGTAGGATCGATAATTGTGTATAAGTGTAGAATTCTCTAGGCTAAGTAGGTACTTGTTATAATTATAGGAATTCTGTATTACATTGGTAGGTAGGATTTTGGTTGTGTCTAGGTAGTACGTGAAACATCGAGAAGTAATAATTACTCTGGAACCGTCTGGCGACTTTAGTTCTGGATCATACTGCTCTGAAGAGTATAAAGGTGCGAATGGCCTGCAGAGCGGGCCAGTATCATAGCGACTAACAAACACATCGAAGCCATCTGATCAGTGAACCGAAACCAATGGAATAATCGAGAAAGTAGTGTGAAAATAAATTTTGTAACTGTGTAAAATAAATAACTATTGAAGAAGACCTGTGTATTTTTAATTTGAAGACAATTGAACCCTAATTTCGTAACAGTATGTTTATCATTGGCTTCTTAGAGTAGTCTTTCACTTGTCCACAACTGACTTTAGGCTTTACTACGCTTTTGCGCCACTTTTAATGTTAAATGTCATCATCATCTACTTGACTGATAAGTTGATATGAGGCTGATCCCCCATGCTGTAAAAATTGGTTCACTTTGCCAATGTCAAGCAAAGGTTCAGGAAAGGTCGGCAAAAGTTGTAGGGATTATGTTCATTTGAGGTTTGGTTTTTGAATTGTGAGTACACATGCAGAATTTGTACGCGCAATGTCTATTTGTGGGCATGCATTTGATATGTATTTTAAATGTTAATCTATCTTTCCATCTTAGATCATAATAATAATAATTGGCCAATTTTTATATGGCGCCGTTTAGTGGCACTAGCCACCCCAAGAGCGCTTTTATGTGTTGAATCTAATCTAATCTAATCTAAGTTGCAAAGCTATGTTACATTAGAGATTCACATTACATGCATTCTCACAACCAGACACGTACAAGTTCGCGCTTGCACATGCCTCATGTGAACCTACAACATAAAAACCAAATCTCAAATGGACATACACCCTGCAACTCTTGCCGTCCTTCCCTGAGACAGGGGTGACATTGGCAAAGTGAACCATTTTTACAGCATGGGTGGTCAGCCGCATACCAACCTATAAGTCAAGGAACACACACACACGACAAATTACATTTTATACATCACTAAATAATAATATCCAAATACAAAATATCCATTTACAAATAAAAACAAATTCCAATTTAATAAACCCTAGCCGCCAACATTACAGATCAACCGCCATTTCTTTCTGTCCTTACATACTTCTTTCATTTCCTCCAGAGTCTTCTGTTAAACAAAGCAACCTCCTGAAACTGCCAACACTGGTCTCTGTGCTCAGCTCCAGAGGTAGACTGTTCCAGCGGGATGGACCAGCCGAACTAAAATCCCTGTCTCCGAAACAGGTTCTGTTCCGTCGAAGTGGCAGTTGAAGCCTGTTTACGGCGTCACTCTGTGCAGATCGAAGAGCGCGTCGTTTTCCACCTATCTGGTCATAGATGAAAGATCAAAAGCAGAAACAGGCAAAGCTGCGGAACTGAAAGAATAATAGTCATGATGATCATTGCTTTCATATAATTCACACAAAATTACAAGATTATATTCAGAACACAAAATTATTCTTTCTGTTTGTTATTGAACATGATGGTTCTGTGTCTCCCTACTTTCTTTCACCTGGATGAGTTTTTTACGTAAAAACTTATCTCGCGTAAAAACTTCCTACCTGTGTACCTATACATACATACATAGCTCTATACCTACTCTCCTTGAGGGTAACGACACATGTGGGAGGGATGATGGAGGGGAGAGAGGAGGAGGGCAGGGGGAGACTCACGATCATACAAGGACACTGAGTTCTAATACAATAATATTTACGAAGAATAAATGTATATTTGGCTTATTTATTATCACGAAACAATCTCTGAACAGTGTTTTTTTTAAATAGATTTTTGAAGAGGAATGCAATTCACCAATCTATTGTGCCTGGCCAGGAACAGGTATTAATATCATCAATTAATAATTTATTATTGTTTGTTCCAATGAATTATTAATTAATAATTACCCAATGACATTTAATTGAACCAGGATCAAAGATATGGTCAAATTACCCAAGCGGGGATCGAACCGACGTTATTCTGTTCCAAATACGCTAGAAAGATCAGCCACTTGACTCCCTCGGCCATAGCACCGATGTGTTCACAGCGAATAAAAAATTTAAATTATGTTAGAGCAGTCGACACTGACCGCACCGAGAGAACCAGATCCCTCAGGAACTGAGAAACCCCAGCTCTACATACAACCCCTTCGGAGACAAAACGGCAAGAAGCTGCCCTGTATTTGCAGCTTAGTAGGTCGTTGGTGACGTCACGGCTCTACGCGATTAGGGTCCTTAGTAACCAAAAGAGTATTTGTTTTTGCCACATGTTTGCTTCACAACATACAATTGCTTACCCATGCTTGAAATTCTGTGCACGCCCCTGGTAATGAGATATACATGAGATCACAAATGTTTGGTCTTTGAAAGACTTGAAGCATTTTCAGAATCAACTGTTGCATATGAGAATAATTCAACTTGACCCAGTATTTTTATCTTAAATGTAAATAAATAAATAAATGAAGGGTCCAGCATAAAAAAAAAATAACTGCCACTTTGTTTTTTCTTAAAGAGGTGATTTTCCATTTTATGATTCTATTTAATCACCACCGTATTTCCGGTCCAATAAAGGACGGGAGCATATTACCGTCAGATGCAGTCAAGACCCTAGTGGGCGCGTTTGTGATGTCTCGGATTGACTATTGTTCAACGCTTTATAGTGGTCAGCCAAAGAAGCAGTTCAATCGCTTTCAATCTGTGTTGAATTCGGCAGCAAGACTCATACTCGGGATACCCAAATTCGCTCACATCACTCCGCTGTTAAAAACACTACATTGGCTTCGTTTCCCGGAGAGGGTGGTCTACCGTGTTTGTGTGATGGTATATAAAGCCATCAATGGCTTGGCTCCACCTTATCTGACTGACATGTTGTTGCCTGTTGAGATGGGTGTGAGGAGGCAGACACTCAGATCCGCGGGCGATGGAGCAGTCAATTTGGTTCAGCCACGCCGTCAGATTCGTACAAATTTCAAAGACCACGCTTTCCGTGTTGAGGGTCCGGTGGAGTGGAACTGACTGCCACCCGGAGTGAAGAACTCCAAATCTGTAGGTGTATTTCGCGGAGCACTCAAGACTCACCTTTTCAAAAAGTCTTATCCATGATCGGAGAGGGCCCTTGAGGTGTGACACACACAAAAACGGCGCTCTCTTATCATTTGTAATTTGAAATGAATTAGCCTGATATTATTATTATTTATATGATATATACGATACAACTATGAACTATACGTTCTGTATCAAGACGTTGATACGACAAGGTTAACACAAGTCAGCAAATTGCATTGGCTGGATGAAAACATTATTTTCAAGTCTTAAATTTGTCCGTTGTAGTAGCTATAATTCTTCTAAGGGAAGAATGGATTTATTTCAACGTTATCTTATTCGACTATAGAATGGTCTACGCCAACCATACTCAACCTGCGGCCCGACAAGCGTTTTTGTGCGGCCATAAACACATTTACGAGTAGCATATCTTTGTGAGTCATCATATTTCAAAATGAAACATGCAAAAAACGTATACAGGGATTGACTTCCTGATTCTCACCTTGATGACGTATTGAGGATAGCAAGCAGCAATTATAAACCCAATCTGTCTGAAATTGTTGAAAATTTATCTCAAAAATCACACTTATTGTTAAATAAACGCTTGGATACATGTTACTTTTGAGTTTTACATTTTTCCCTACTGTAATTTTTAAGGAACCGTATGCTGATGATGTATATATACTATTATTATTCTGTTTTTTTTATATATTTTTTTAAGAAATCCTGTGCGGGAGACTCCCTAGATTCTAGAGACTCTAGTTGACATTTGTTGTAGTGCCGCAGAGGTGTACGAGCTTGGTCGTTGCTACAAAGCGCCAATACTCAAGCAAGAACCAGTTGCTGTAAGGCTGGATGGACCTTTGGTGGCCGGTCATTGGTAAAGGTTTATTAATTTTTCAACCCAGCGAAGAGCAAATTTAAAAATATAAATGGTAGATATATTTTTGGTGCTCCGCCGGGATTTGAACCCACAACCTTCCCATTCAGAGTACGCAGTGTTACCACTGAGCTACGGACCGGTTTAGTTTTTAATATTTAAACTCTCAAAATGTTTAAAAAAAAAGGGGGGGGGGGGTTCATGATTTTTTCGTCATACCAGTACGATATAGTGTTGCGGCCCGCGTAGCTATTCGAATATACGTATGTGGCCCGAAAGCAAAAAAGGTTGAGTATCATTGGTCTACGCTGTAGAAGCTTGGACGGACACGAGAACATGCGAAATTGAAGTTCTTGGAATGATTACAGGCAGAACATTGCGGGAACGCATGCGCAATGAGCAAATATGAAAAGCCATCAAAATAAAAGACATGTTGATGACGACGATTCAGAAAACGATTTAAGAGATATCATGGACTTCCTTGACTTAAAGGTTGGTATGCGACTGACCACCCATACTGTAAAAAGATGGTTCACTTTGCCAATGTCACCAAGAGCGTATTTAAAATTATAAATGGTACTTTTTTTTTGTGCTCCGCCGGGATTCAAACCCACAAACTTCCATTTAAGAGTCAGAAGTGTTAACCTCTAGACTACGGACCGGTCGTCTTATTTTACGGTTTTTCTAGTGTATTTAAATAAATCGTCCTATTTGATTTAATCATGAATTTATTTTCTCACATTCCGGCGCCTGTTTGTTGCACCAGCAGGCTTCCCAAATAAACACACGGACAGTAAATGCCGCCATTTTATTCCCGCTGCTTTTATTTCACCTGGCCTGTGATGCAGCGGCCGCCATCTTGAATATTATATGGACTCATTATAGACGGCAGCTTTCCCGTAACGAGAGAGATTATATATAAAGTGTTGTATATAATAAGCATGTGTAGTGTGTAGCATACATGTGGAAGGCATATCATGGCTAAAATGTGAAACAGATTTTGCAGCATGGCGATAAATTTGTTTTTTTTTGGTATTTTCAAAGTAATGTATTCGTGCAGAAAAAATGACGGTATCATCTCCTTTATTAACATTGTTATGATTTTAGTTGGGGCTCTCTTTTAAATAAACTGCAATTTTTTGTTTAAACATAATTTATTTTACACGGGTTGGTTCACAATTTACAATAATTGATAATCTCTGCTTTATTAGTTTTCACGGCAAAATGCTTAGATCGACTAATCGCACTCCGCACCATTGCAGTTCCTATATATAGGTATAAAAGAGATCTTTCTCGCATATTTCAGATCATTTTTCAATTTTTCACTCACACCAGAACGCCGTTCCACATGTGCACTCCCACCATCATGGACTACTCCTAGATTGTTCTACCCACACTATCGTACATGTGTAGGTGCGCGAAGGTACTTTGATTTCATAGTTCGTAACAATTTGTTCCCGTTTTCTTCTTCTTTATCCTAATCATCTTTCCCATCCTTTTTTCTCTTGTTTCTGTTTTAATTTTGTTTATAATTTGTTTTTCGATTGTAGCTTTTAACTGGTTTTGATTTTGTTAAATTATTTTGTTGATTTTTTTATTTTTGTTTACTATCTTTTTACACCTTGTTGCTGTTTTTGCGTATTTTGTATAGGCATTAATTATTTTTAAAATTGAAAAACTATAAGTGGCCTTAAATTTTGTAAGCTTATAGCCTTTCTATGTGATTATGTATGCTGTTGTTTTTCGTATAGTAAAAGAAAAACCTCGACTTGCGCTTCTTCATAGTTGGACGTGTCAATTTTAACATTGAATATCTACGAGTATATAATCTAATTTGCAAAGATCGTTCAGCATTTGTAAGCGCAAACTTACACGTGTTTGTTTGTAGGCATACATCTGATATCAGCTTTAAATATTAATATATCCTTGCAACTTAGATTAAAGATTATAGATAACATAATGCTACATACCAATGCTACATAAATTCCTTTCTCCTTTCCATTTTTAATTGTGTTTTAGTTAGCTTCTTTCTTACATTTATAATCCCATTTTTTCTAGATGTTTTATTTTCTATTATTAGATCTAGACTTCCCGACCGTTATAGGAAGTCATGATGCCTTTTTTTCAATACAAGTCCATCCATGTGGAAGGGACGCTCTCAGCCTCTTTCTGAACAGGCAACCATTTCCCTCTCCACTACTTTCTACTACCTCAAGCATAATCTAATCTAATCAAAGTTGCAAAGATTTGAAACATTGGGGATTCACATTATATGCATTTTCACAAGCAGACAAGTATAAGTTCACGCTTAAACAAGCCGCATGTGGACTTAAAATACAAAAACCCAAATCTCAAATGAACACCCTGCAACTCTTGGCGTCCTTCCCTAAAACAGCGGTGACATTTGTAAAGTGAAGCATTTTCTACAGCATGGGTGATCAGCCGCATACCAACCTATAAGTCAAGGAACATATACAACAAATTACATTTAGAAATAATAAAACAACTGTTAAAAATTACGTTTTAACACAACCATGGCGTTCTTAAAAAAAAAAAGAAACTAAAACAGCGGATCCGCAGAAAAAGGCAACTTAGCTGCACATATAATTACCTCAGTTAAACGGAAGGGTTTTCAGCTCTCGAAGTGGCTGGTTTTCATTTCTTGTGAGCCTTGACGGTATTTTGATTTTGGGTTTCAAAGCAAATGCGAAACGGGAAATCATTTCTGACACTCTCGGTTGGGATCGAGCCGTAGCTCTCGGCATGGAATGCAAGCACTCTACCACTGTGCTCTAGGAACAAAATCATCCTAATAAAAGAAATGCATTTTAAATATACAAACAAAGTTGTGACGTCACACGGTCGAACTGATACCTGGTAAATAAATATTAATTGCAAAGGATCCTAGTAACGTTTGTTCATTTTTATACATTTAACGATACGCCGCTGAGTAGTGCTACATCCGTTTCAGTGATGTTCCGAACCCATTGTTAAACAATGTATTATATTATTAACATTTTCCGATCGCGTGATATTTTGTTGTAAAAAATTTTCAACCTTGTTTATTTTTGTTGCAGGTGCGGGTGTGGCGTGCTCTCGGCGATTATCGCGACAAATGAAAGCGCCAACCTAAGCAAGACTGCCTGATAAGCAACGACAATGAACAACAGATGGAACAGTCGATAAATGATACGGAACTCAGTGTACTAGTTGTGCAACAGTTTGTTTATAAATAGGATGTCAGACGCGCTTCGGATGTTTCGTTTTGTTTCGTGAATGTTGCGAGCTATTTTTGCGACTGAGAAGAGGGCAGTTCGCAAAGATGACAAGATGGCGAGATGCAATTGAGGATGTAGACTGCGAAATCTTGTAGTTTAATATTAACCATGCGCTTTAGCTTCAGGACGTTTGTGTTGTGAAGTGTTGTTGGAAAATTGTTGTGGGATATTGAAGATACATTGTTCTGTAATGATGGACACTTTGTCGTGAAGTGTTAAGAAAGAAATGTTATCAGATGTCGCTGATCGTCAAAATAATGTGTTAAAATGTTGTAGATTCATTGTTATAATATATTGAAGACAAATTTAGTAAAAAACAATTAAATTTCTGATAAGCTGTGAGTCATAGTCCAGAAATGTCGCTAATTGTTGAAATTTAATCCATTAAAGTTTCAAACAAAGTGTCGTTAAATGTTGCAAATAAATTGTTGTAGGATGCTGATAATATCTGATATAGTTTTGTGGATTTTTTCACACACATTGTCATAATATGTTGCAGATTTTTTACTCTTTTTCTTATACAAAAACTATGCCTATTGCTGTCATATTGTCATAAAATGTCACAGATACTGCTATAAATGCTGCCGATTGTAATGACATGTTTTTGACACCTTGCCGACACAGTGTCGTGAAAATAAAGCCTATTACTGTCATTTTTCCATGACATGTTGCAGAGGAATTAACAACAGCTGACAGTTTGTCATGTGAAGTTCCAGACACCGCTGTGAAACATCAAAAGACACACTGTCGTGTAACAAAGTCAATTGCTGACGCTTTGTTATGAGATGTAGCAGGCACATTGTCGCAAAACATTGACAATAGCTGACACACCAGCGAAACCAGTGAAACATCAGCATTAAAATTTGTCATGAGATGTTGCAGACAAATTGTCGTGAAGCGTTTCAGACACATTGTTGCGTAGATGTCGCCAGAGTCCACCCATGCCGAGGGGCCGAGCATGCCACGCTCCGGCCGCATGTATGATGCGCCAAATAGTCGAGGTGGCTGACAAGTCCGTGTCCACAGACGACCTGGTGCCTCAAGATGGAGACGAAGAGGCTCTGCAGAAGAGCATCCTGGACGTCGCGAGGTTGGAGACGGTCCTGGCAGCGCTGGTCGAGAGCAAGGTGGTTGCAATCCGGCACGAAAACGAGAAGACCAGCTCCAACCATTCCAGTCCCATCGCGCTGCTCGCAAGCAGGATCCACAGGACCTTCCACAGCAATTCCACAGTGTCTTCTGGACGATTGGGGAAGCATAAACTTAGCGTAGAAAATGTGGAAGGTCTGACAAGAACGGGAGAAAATGATGCTCAAGGTGAGTCACATTGTTGTGAATTTTAGATCCATGAGAGTTTTTTTTATATCTATAATCTAAGCTGCAAGGATATGTTAACATTTAAGGTGCATACTAAATGCATGCCCACAGACAGGCGCATGTAGGTTCGCGCCTTCGCATTCTGCATGCGTGCATACGAATACAAAACCTCACATGAACAAACCTTGCAACTCCTGCCGCCTTTACCTGAAACCGGGGTGGCATCGGCAAAAGTGAACCAATTTTTACAGCACGGGGGATCAGCCTCATATCAACCTATTAGTCAAAGTTTGTGAAAAAAAACAGGACAAATCATTTTGTAGATTTTTTGTTGTTATTTCGGTATTGGAGACGGCACGTTGTTTACTCTCTCTTACATATCGCACGTTTAATAATAAAGAGCAATAACTCAAAAAACATGAATGTTGGGAAAACGCGTTTGAAGTTCAGACACCCAGTACAACTTGTATGGGATGAAAAAGGCGGCCGATGTTTTATCTCGGTCATATTCGTCTAAATTGAACGGCTGTCGCATTCTACGCATTCTTCTCGCATTGTTCTTGCGTTTTATTACAAAATCTCGATTTTCCCAAATTTCGAGTTATTTCTCTTTATTATTAAACGTGCGATATTTTGATTATTTGATGGGCGTCGCCTTTTTTAAATCGGTCACATGAATATCAAACTATTTCATCAACATCATGAGCTTAACAGCCCTGGGTGGGCCTTGGCTGAATCCAAGATTCTTGAATGTTGCAATCGAAATCTAGTTATTTTGTCGTTATCCAGATTTCGGAGGTGCAAGTAAAGATTGGCTTAGTTAGTGCCCTGTTCAAAAACGTTTTTGTGTTTCACCGCTTTGATCTCAAGTGCGTTTGAAGGCAATAGAAAATTCGGCTAGCAACATTATTATTTTCTGAATTTATTTTTGAACGCGATTATGGCTGGTCACCGTAGGACCCAACCCATTTTCGAAGCGTACCTAATCTTTTGATGATAGGTACTTTATGATATCAGTGTTAGCCTTTAGACTCCTGTCTAAAATTTTCATTTCTGTTGTCATCGTCTACCTTTTCTTTCGCTTCTACATATCTACAAAATTCTTGAAGTTTTAGCTACCCAAATATATCTTTTGTTTTTGTCACAGTGTTTAATGAGCCTCTCGTGAAGGTTGACAAATGGTCAAAATTCATCACCAGTGTCGCCTTCAATTAAATTGTTTTTGCAACTATTTACACATATTTTCTGCTGAAAAGTTACAATATTTTGTATCACAAACACGTTTCATTTTAATGATTCTTTTGATCGGGCTGTGCGGTGATTTTGTCCTCTGTGTTTTAATTAGAACTAACGCAGCTGAGAGTCACATTGCGATGTGCATGAGGGAATAGAATCTCAGATTAACGACTGCAATAATATTAACGACGATATTGCAATTTAACGAGTACGATAAACTGAGGATCGTAAAGATCGACTAATAAAGAGCAAGCTAGTATTTAAAAGTGACATTCGAAGTCTCTTGTAGATTGAAATTTTCAGTCTACAAGTGAATTCAATTTCAATTAAAATTCTTTAGGTATATATAATCTAAGTTGCTAAGATACAACATTGGACGCCTACAAAATTCTTTAATTTTGCAAAGACATAGTTGTTTTTATTTTTCATCTTTACAATGTGGATATCTCTACAATGAATAAAATTGAAATGATCTGTTTTATTTATTGAAAAAAGGTTAATTTTCTTCCTTTGTGTAACTTCTATCGAACATTAGATATCATGCTGCGATATTTATTTTAAATGCTGCAATTCTAAACAGGGTTAGGGCATTTGCTAAATCATTGACTTATGTGCTTAACTACAATATGCATCAATGAGTCCTTTTCATGTCAACCTTAACTTAGAAAATAGTACAAAGTAACGTTAATAAAATCCAAAAAAAGATGGACGAATCCATTTTACTTTTCAGTTTGAATGTTTGTCGGTGTTTATTAAATTGTAAAAAGGTTCGTCAGCTTTGTTGGACGAGTCGCCTATAGGGAATGTAAAAAATTGGAAAACCAAATCCTCGAGCATGGATTTAGGTCAAACAAATTTGTTTTTTTGAGCAAACTCGAGCAAAGTTGTTTGACGTTTCCTTGGAAAGTGTAAAAATGCATGCCAGGACGGGAAATGGGTTGAAAACATTTTTTTTTATTCTGCAACAAAATTTGTTGATACAAGTGCATTATTCAACTTCTGAGGTGTGCTCTCCTAAATTTTTTTGTATAAAAGTAGACGAATCAATGAACATAAGATTCGTATGGAAACACATGTACTTAATGTTTAATCTATGTTGCAAAGATATATTAACATTTGAAATGCATGCTGACAAGCAGACGCGTTAAAGTTCACGCTCCCCTGAGATAGGATAACATTGCCAAAGTGAACCATTTTTTATAGTATGGGTGGTCAGCCTCATGCCAAGGTGGCAATCAAAAATTCCAAAAACGAGATGAATATATGGAATCACAGGAAAACATTTCCTCATAATTTCCGTGTATTTATCTTGTATTCAAAAACATCCTAGATTTCCGTTTTTGATAATTTATTGTATAATATGTATCACTATATACTCATAAGCTCTTGTAGCTTATTGTTCCCAGTAGTAACATGACATTTATACATTATAGTTTGTCAGTCTCATAGCAACTTTGATTAACCTGTGAGGGTTTTTCCTCTGACAGATGATCGACACAATTAATAATAAAACAAACACTTTAAATGTTTACTTTTACCTATTCGTTTCACAATTATTTACAACCACAACACAATAATATTTGTTATTCTAATTTACACCAGCTTGTGGCTCTCCCGCCAGGGAAGCTTCTTCTCCCTTTCTGCATTCTTTTGTTTTTCTTTTTTTATTCAAATTCAAATCTAATGTTCCATTCCACCAAACAAACAAATTCATCTCGTTACAAACCCAAAAAAAAACTATTTAGATTAATACCTAATATTTTGATATTTTTAAGGGTTTGGTGGTTTACACAGTGAAAGTCCATTGCATATTAATTAAATAAAACACTGTTTCAATTCACTTTTATATTCTTTTAATTTTGTCTAACATTTTCGCCTAACAAGGCATCATCAGGACAATGACAAATCAAATTAACAATTCAACTTAACAATTCCAATTAACAATAAATTGTTAATTTGATTTGTCATTGTCCTGATGATGCATTGTTAGGCGAAAACGTTAGACAAAATTAAAAGAATATAAAAGTGAATTGAAACAATGTTTTATTAAATTAATACCTAATATTTTGATTTAAATTGAAATTAAAATGAATTTTATAGTCACAGCGTATTGTAAAGATACTCTGCATAGTTTATATTTATAAATATTCAATATGGCTTCCGACTGCTCCATCCGCAGTTACACTTACAAAAGCAGTAGGGCAAGTATAAAGCTTAACTTTAAAATTCAGCTATTGTGTTTTAGCAGAAAATGTAGGGAAACTAAAACATCGCCTCATTTAAGCGTTTTAATTTCTATACTTTTTTGGTGAAATACTATGGTTGGCTTTAATCGTAAAGTTTTATACTTGGCGTAGAAGCCTCGAGGGAGACAAGCGCCATTGCAGGGAACGTATTGTTACAAAAACGTAAACTATTGACTGTAATATTACATGAGGGGATGCAAGGACGGAAAATCTGCATTTCAATTTACATTATTTTGACTGCAACTACATTTTCAAAGAGACAAAAAGTTTAACTTGCGTACTAGACTAATCGAATATTTTTTCTGTTTTAAAATAAAGTTCATAAGTGCAACAAGCTCAATGAAACTACTCGTACAAATTCCAACCAGCACAAAAGGGGCAGGACCACTCGCACCAAAATCCTTCAGGGCGCTGTTACCCTCCATGGTCCCCTTACTCTCAGAACTTTGGCGTTGGTCTCGACATATCTGTCCACCTCATGCTGGACGTCCGATTGGTCTGGCACATGAGGAGCCATCATCCAAGATAGATTTGATTATTCGGGAGTCCGCTTTTCATACCGGCTTGGCCCATTCAAGTATTTTTTATTTAATTACTGACACGATGTTTGAATCTTGAAATATGGACCTTAGCTGCGCGTTGGTACAGATGCGTTATATCACCCTCAGTTACAGATCCAAGAATGCGACGAAGCATTTTGTTTTCAAATACCTGGAGACATTATTCTCGTTTCTGAGTCAAGATCCAGGCTTCACATTCGTGCAGCACAACTGGATGTATAGCAGAACATTGGAGCGTTTTGAATGTACAAATTACATTGACACCTTAATAATACTCAAAGCAATCCATTGCCAAATTTTCATCGCCATATTTGCATTATAATGGCGGAACACAAACACGATGCGTTGCGGCAACAATCATTTTCCTGATACGTTGTAACAAAGGAGGTTTATTTATTTATACAGGCACTCCGAGTTTCATACTCAACGTTTGTAATCAACCATCGCGTGTAACATCGTCCCTGGTGATATTCTTAGTTTCCATACATTTTTTGGGAAACGGTGTGGTTGAGGTTAAGTCTAACATTATACTTGGGGTATTTTGTGTCCACCCCGACTAACGGGCATTGTTGAAAAAACTCAAGTTGCCTGTTTGTTTGATATTCACATGCGCCATTTTAACTGGTTTACTGTTGAAAACGAGACATAATCTATAATCTATCTATAATCTAAGTTGCAAGGATATATTCATTCAAAGCTCTCAGATGTATGCCCACAAACAAACACGTGTAGTTCGCGCTTACAAATGCTGATTGTGTACTTACAAATAAAATCCAAACCTCAAATGAACATAAGCCCTGCAACTCTTGCCGACATTCCCTGAAACAGGGGTGACATTGGCAAAGTGAACCATTTTTTACAGTATGGGTGGTCAGCCTCATACCAACCTATAAGTCAAGGAATTCATCATCTTGTTGAAAAAAGTCGCTTTGCCAGATATTGTATTCAAGACGAAAAAATTCGTCTTTAGGGTCATTTTCAAGATGATGAGGATAAGGTAAATCTCGTCTGTAATAATATTTCCATAGATTCTTAATGCTTCAAATATGTAAACGGTGGCTTAATAATAAAAATAAAACATGACATTTAAAAAAAAAAGGTAAACGCCTGTATCCTTTTGTAAAATTTCATTAATTTTGTTGAAAGTCTACTGTTGATTTCCGGAAAAAATAGAAACCCGTGATTTGCTACAATTATGATTATCTATTTTTTGGCGTTGAATTCATCTTTTCCAAAAATTTCACTCACAAAGTCTACATCTATCGTTTAAAAACTATTCCTTAAATTATTAAAAGAAAGATTCGGCTAATAACGTTCTTATTTCTAATCTGGTATAATACAGAATGTGGAGTACTCTAACTTGTTTACATAATGGCGTGGCAGTAGAGCATACTCGCGACATAGTAACGGTTAAAAATCCAAGTTGCTTTTCTGTATTCTATTGTAACAATTATATAAAAGAAGGACACGCCTGAGCACAAGGCCAGGCTGGAGGGGGTAACGATAGGCTGGCGCGAGCAGTCTTGCAAAGCACGCACACAGAGCAAGATCTAGTTACTAGGGCGACCAATATGGTTTAAAATAACTGTAATCTGTACGAAATAAATAAGTGTGTTAAAATAAATCTATTGTAAGAAAGTCTGTGTAAATAAACTGTATGGCTAACTTGTGTTTTAATTAAGGACCCTCGGAAGAAACGTAACAAATGGTGTCGGTGTGAAGTTTAAAACCAAGTACTTAACCAAGTACCAAGTAAAAACAGTGCTTGAGACTATTAAAAAAAAATCTGCATTGACAATGTTTTAAATATTAAAATATTTCGGGGACATTATAAAACTTGTAATTATTGTGCGTAACTAACTACCTAGGTACCTACAACATTCGCGAATTCAAAATTATTATTGACTATTATTATGTACCTACGCTGTTGTTACTGACAGCCGAAGTGATATTGTGTTTGAAGCAGGTAGGTACCTACTTGTGCAAAACACTTTTGAAATAAAAATAAATTATTATTGTAAACAGTGAAAGAATTACAAAAACCCATATAGTTCGGCATTCCATTTAAATTTTGTTGTTTTCGTAAATAAATAAAAAAAAAAAATACAAATAAATTGAAGTGAAACATGGCCCAGTATATTGCCGTGTTGGACTTAAAAGTTTGTGAGCTAAAGGATGAGCTCATTGAACGCGACCTTGAAAGCACTGGCAACAAAAATGCCTTGCAGGCGAGGCTTATGGAAGCCCTGGAGAAAAATGGAGAAGACCCGAACGCCTTTGTTTTATTATCGGGATAGAATCGGGGCTTTGACGAGCTTAATCTCAGCATCATCGAGAGCTCCAAAAGTTTGAAGGAAGAGATGGCCGAGAGCTCCAAAAGTTTGAAGGAAGAGATGGCCGAGAGCTCCAAAAGTTTAAAGGAAGAGATGGCCGACAATTCCAGAACCCTGGAAGAGAAGCTGGGGACCCTTAAAAATGAGATGGCTGACAACTCTAAAGCCCTTGAGGCTCTGGCAGAGAATATGGCGGAGAGCAACAAAAATCTCAAGGAGGAACTGAGTGGTTTGATGGCGCAGAACTTGACCAGTCTCGAAGAAAAGCTCGATGAGAAGATTTCTGAAGGTTCCCGAGCGGTGATGGAAATTGAGGCACGTGTTGCAAGCCTTGAAAACCGTCTTCGTGCCGCCGTGAGTAGTGAAAAGCCTTTGCCGGATGATAAAACACGTCACTTAGAGGAGATGCTCTGCGTGTGCTGCAGTCCATTCCTTTGGAAAACCGAGGGAATTATTTGGAGCTGAAGCAGCGCCTAGACATGCGCTTTGGGCACAAGTACCTGGAACAACTTTACAAATCCCAGCTAAATACCAGAGTACAGACAGCAAAGGAAAGTCTTCAAGAATTCGAGATGGACATTGCCCGACTAGTGAGAGATGCATACCCCTCAGCCCCTGACGACATTTATGAGAGTCTGGCCCTGGACAAATTCCTCAATGGACTGCATGAATGGGAGACACAACAAGCGGTGAAACTGGCCCACCCAAAGACACTTAATGAGGCTTTAACCCAAGCATTGGAGTTTGAGGCCATCAAACAATCGATCAGAGGACATGTCAAAGTACGCGGTGTTGATGCAGAAGAAGCCAAGCCACCTTCGATTGAAGAACTAATCGAAAAGGTGTTGGAACGGCTAAGGCCCAGGAGGCGAGGAGTACGCTGCTGGAACTGCGGCCAACTGGGTCATCTGAGCATCAAATGTCCAAAACCCCAGAAACCCAAACCACAAGTCTCGGAAAACTAGAAAGGGTTGATGGGAAGGGGCAACTGTTGACCCGCGTTGGAGAGGCCCGGAAATCTGCTGCTATTGTCGCAACCTTGAAAGGTCGAGCTAGCAGCATCTTCATTAATGGCATGATAGATGGAAGGAATTGTGAACTACTGGTGGACACAGGAGCAACCAGGACGATTGTATGACCAGACATAGCGACAAAGCAGAAGCAAATTTTACCAACAAGATGGTCTTTGCGTACAGCAACGGGAGAGTCAGCTCGATTACACGGGGAGACGCTGGCAACCTTCCAGATTGGCAGCATGACTATCGAACATCGAACCTTGGTGGCCAATATTGAAGAAGAAGTTATTATTGGGATGGATATGCTCACTAGACTTGGATGTAATCTGGACCTGAAGAAAGGGACCATAATTATTGGGAACGAAGAGATCATTATCCAAAAACGCAATGACATGGCCACTCGAGTAGTCGTAGCAGAGACTACAGAATTGAAAAAAAACTCCGAGATGATAGTACCAGCACGTTTTGACTCCAAGTGTGCAGAAGGACAGATTATTATGATGGAACCCGAGAAGATTGGCAAGATTGCAAAAGGAGTTTTAGTTGCCAGCGCAGTAATCCGCACACAAAAGATAGTCCCAATACGGGTGATGAACATAAATGATTATCCTATTACAATACACGAAGGCAGCACCCTGGGTAATTGCGTGATAATGATGTCCATTGTACGGAACGTGAAGAGTTCGAGCTACCAGGAAGGAAAGTTGCCTGGCCGATTACATGAACTCACTCAGAGAGCTTGCCGAGAGCTTCCCGAAGAGGATGAATGGAAAGTAAAAAATCTTCTTTGCCGATATCAAGACATCTTTGAGGATTCCAACGGACCGTTGGGAAGAACCAAAATTGTACGACACTGCATTGACACTGGAGACTCAAGGCCAATTCGACAGGCACCGCGAAGGCTACCCTTTGCCAAGCGCGAGGAAGCAGACACAATTATCCAAGACATGCAACGGGACGGCATCATCGAACCATCAAACAGCCCGTGGACATCACCAGTTGTGTTAGTCAAAAAAAAAGATGGAACGACAAGGTTTTGCGTTGACTATCGTCAGCTCAATGATGTCACAAAGAAAGACAGCTACCCTTTGCCCAGAATAGACGACACTTTGGACACTTTGACAGGATGTGAGATCTTCTCAACTCTCGATTTGAAGAGTGGATATTGGCAGGTGGAATTGAATCCAAAGGATAAAGAGAAAACTGCCTTTTCGACAGGTTCTGGACTCTGGCAATTTACCGTTATGCCATTTGGGCTGTGCAATGCACCTGCTACGTTTGAACGCCTGATGGAAAGCGTGCTACGTGGATTATCCTGGGAAAAATGTCTAGTATATTTGGATGACATCATTATTCTTGGAAAAACTTTTGATGACCAGCTGAAGAATCTGGAACAGGTATTTCTAAAATTGCAAGAAGCCGGGCTAAAGCTCAATCCAAAGAAATGTAACCTTTTTCAAAAACAAGTGAGCTATCTGGGGCACATAGTATCCGGAAAAGGGGTAGCAGTTGACCCAGAAAAGACTAGAGCTGTCAAAGACTGGCCGGTCCCGAGGGACAAGCATGAGGTCAGAAGCTTCCTGGGATTGTGTACCTACTACCGTCGATTTGTGCCAAGGTTTGCAGACATTTCTAAGCCATTGACTCGTCTCACCGAGGAGAAAAACAGCTTTGTATGGACAAATGACTGCCAACAGGCATTTGAAGAACTAAAAAAACGTCTTACTAGTGCGCCAATCTTGAGTTACCCCAGATATGAAGGGCAATTCATCCTAGACACAGATGCCAGTAATGTCGGTATTGGGGGAGTTCTTTCCCAAATTCAGGATGGCCAAGAGACAGTGCTTGGATACTTCAGCAAAGTACTATCAAAACCAGAGCGGAACTATTGCGTCACTAGAAGAGAACTCCTGGCTGTGGTTAAATCAGTGGAACATTTCCGGAAGTACCTTTATGGAAGGAAATTCTTGTTGCGGACAGACCATGCCGCTCTGATGTGGTTGTTGAAATTCAAAAACCCTGAGGGTCAAGTAGCCAGGTGGATGGAGAGACTCCAAGAATATGATTTTGATGCTGTACATCGAGCAGGAATTATCCATCGTAATGCCGACGCTTTGTCAAGAAGGCCTTGTCACGAAGACTGCAGACATTGCAGCAGAGTGGACACAAAGGCTGCTATAGTAAGCCGGACGACAGTCACGAGCGAGGATTGGAGAGAAGAAGAAATGAGGCAGGACCAAGAGAACGACCCAGAGCTGAAGTATCTAATACAATGGGTGCGAGAAAAACAAAGGCCAACCTGGGAACAAGTCGCCCCGTTATCACCAACCGTCAAATCGTATTGGGCTCAGTGGAACTCCATACAACTGGAAAATGGGATACTTAAACGAGCAATTGAAAACGAAGACGGTACAGTGAAGAAACTTCAGTTACTGGTACCAAAAGAGCGAGTCGCTGAAATCTTGAAGCTACTGCATGATGGGACGTCCGGTGGACACTTAGGAGTGAAAAAGACTCTGGAGAAACTGAGGGATCGGTTCTACTGGGTGAACTGCAAGGAAAATGTAAAAGATTGGTGCCGGAAATGCGTGACATGTGCCACAGCTAATGGACCCTTAAGAAAGAAGAGAGCCCCCATGCGCCAGTACAATGTTGGGAGCCCATTTGAAAGGATCGCTATTGACATCGCTGGTCCATACCCGACTACCGAAGATGGCAACAAGTACATTCTGGTGGCCATGGACTATTTCAGTAAATGGGTAGAAGCATACGCTTTACCCAACCAAGAATCAGTTACGGTAGCAGAAGCGCTGGTGACCCAACTGATAAGCCGATTTGGAGTACCACTGGAACTGCACTCTGATCAAGGGCGGAACTTTGAGGCCACAGTATTCCAGCAAATGTGCGACTTGCTGGGGATCAAGAAGACGAGAACCACAGCCCTGCATCCACAGTCTGATGGGATGGTAGAAAGGATGAACCGGACGGTTGGGAGATATTTGGCAAAGCATGTGTCAAGTCATCAGAGGGACTGGGACCGACATCTTCCCCTATTTCTTTTGGCTTATAGGTCTGCAGTTCACGAAACTACTGGCCAAACACCTGGGAGCATTCTTTTTGGGCGAGAACTGCGACTGCCATGTGACCTGAAGTTTGGGTGCCGACCGACTGAGGATCTTGCAGGAGAGGATTACGTCTCGGATCTCCGCAGGCGACTAGATGGTGCCCACGAGCAAGTGCGAGCAAACATCCGTGAGGCAAGTGGTCGGATGAAAGAGCGATACGACATCCGGGCTGAGGACGGTGGATACCAAGCTGGGGATTTAGTATGGCTGTTTGACCCAAAAAGGCGCCGAGGATACTCTCCAAAACTACAACGCTCATGGGATGGGCCGTATGAGGTCGTAAAACGCATCAATGACATCATCTACAAGATAAGGAAAGAGCTAAGCGGAAAACCACGGATTGTCCATTTTAACCGCCTCACACCATATCTGGAAAACAACCACGATGACAGCCCGGAGCAAAGAGCACGAAGGTGTGCCGGATTTAAGGGAGCAGCCACTTTTGATGATTTTTGGGTTGAAGCACAAGATGGGCGAAAAATTCGGCATGACATTACCAAAGAAGTCCAACATGATCTCTTTGCTGTACCATCTAACTACGCCATGGCTTGTTGCACGGCTGAAGACCTGGACATGTCTCGCGGGGTTGCTGGAGCATTCCGTAATAAGTTCGGCAAGGTAACAACACCGGTGGAGTCGGGGCCTATTGCAGGGAGAGCATTACGACTACCTGGTGAAGAGCGTCACGCATACTGCCTGGTGACAAGGATGACAGTTTCGGAGAAGACTGGTTATCAAGACCTGTGGGACAGCCTCGTGCATCTACGGGACCAACTGATGCAAGCCGGCATTTCCAAGCTAGCCGTACCAAAGATGGGTGGTGGACCAGCAGGACGAGACTGGAGGATCATCAGGAACATAATGGAAACAGTCTTCGAAAATACTGGCATCGAAATCCTGGTGTGCTGCGAGCAGCTGCAGAGAAGACACCCAGACGACCGGACGGTGGATTGTTACTTCTTCTCTAGAGCCGGATGCAGTCGAGGGACATCTTGCAGATACCGGCATGCTCCAGGTTCAAGACTGTTCCGGGACGGAACAGCCTAAGGAGGGGGCAATGTAACAATTATATAAAAGAAGGACACGCCTGAGCACAAGGCCAGGCTGGAGGGGGTAACGATAGGCTGGCGCGAGCAGTCTTGCAAAGCACGCACACAGAGCAAGATCTAGTTACTAGGGCGACCAATATGGTTTAAAATAACTGTAATCTGTACGAAATAAATAAGTGTGTTAAAATAAATCTATTGTAAGAAAGTCTGTGTAAATAAACTGTATGGCTAACTTGTGTTGAACTTGTGTTTTAATTAAGGACCCTCGGAAGAAACGTAACACTATATTCAAACGCGTCATTTATTAAAAAAAACATGGTTGCCTTCAGTCTTGCCCTTTTTAAAAATAAAAAAATAATCCCTACAATCGGGGAAAATGTTTTGTCACACCCAAAGAGGCAAATGAGTTTTTTTAATGCGCTTGTCTTTGGCGGGTAATTCCTCAAATAAGCTGAAAAATTTCCCGCGGTCGGAAAAGTATTTTGTCGCAAAAAATGAAAAATCACGCCCAAGCATTGTTAGGAGAAAGGCTCGTTTGTATTCGTTAACGAGGGATAGCTGAAAAGTTATAATTTGTTTTGTATGAAAAATGAGCAAAGATTTTTGTTTATTATGGATAGTAAACTTTTTTTTTTTTGTCTAAAAAAATAGATTTGTGAAAAAGGAATGCAATCCACCAACCTATTTTACCTGGCCAGTTGTCTTCATGCGAAAGCAGAAGCTTGTGTGCATGCAACAGCATCTGTTGAACCAGGGTCGAAGTTATCGTCGCGGGATTCCAACCAGCGTTATCCGGTTCCAAATAACCTGTCTTGATCCCCGCGGCTATAACACCGACTGCGACTGCCGACTGCACCAAATGCTTCTATTGTATTGAAATGTAAAATAGTTCTCATGAATATTTTACATTTTTTTACGTCGTATTAACCAAACTAAATTTATTTCCACAAATTTATTTTCAATCTAATCTAATCTAAGTTGCAAAGATATGTAACACTGGGGATTCACATTATATGCATTTTCACAAGCAGACACGTATAAGTTCGCGCTTAAACATGGACCTACAATATAAAAACCCAAATCTCAAATGAACATACACCCTGTAACTCTTGCCGGCCTTCCCTGGAACAGGGGCGACATTGGCAAAGTGAACCATTTTCTACAGCATAGGTGGTCAGCCACATACCAACCTATGAGTCAAGGAACTAGCCATGTTGAAAGCACCGGTTCCCATAGATCACCGAAGTTAAGCAACATTGGGCGCGGACAGTACTCGACGTTAGCCATGTTGAAAGCACCGGTTCCCATAGATCACCGAAGTTAAGCAACATTGGGCGCGGACAGTACTTGGATGGGTGACCGCTCAGGTACAACGCGTGTCGTTGGCATCTTGGAATCTTGGACCGGTCCGTAGTCCGTAGTGGCAACACTTCGGACTCGTAAATGGAAGGTTGTGGATTCGGATCCCGGCGGAGCACACAAAAATATACCATTTATATTTCGAATGTGCTCTTCGTTGAGTTGAAAAATTCATAAACCTTGACCAAAGACCGGTCACTGAAAGGTCCATCCAACCTTACAACAACTGGGTCTTGCTTGAGAATTGGCGCTTTCTACAGCGACGACCAAGCTCGCAGAGGGCTCTTGAGGTGTGATACACACAAAAACAGCGCTCACCAAATAAATCATCCAAAAAAAAAAAAAAAAAAATACACAACAAATTACATTTTAAAAATAGACAAATAATAATATGTATAAACATGAAAACAAATACAAAATTCTAAGTAAAAAAAACCCTAGCCCTAGCCGCCGACATTCCAGATGTACTGCCATTTCCTTCTGTTCTTACATATTTCTTTCATTTCATCGAGAGTTATAAATGTTAAAAAATCCTAACTATGTGAATGCGCCTCATCTTTTATTATAATATTCATACAAAGCCCCTGCGCCATATTGCGGACGTATGACCAAAATACAAGGATTTTAAAATTACACTCATACTTAGATACACCAGTGACAATCTAAATTAAGGTTTTCATGAAAGTGTCATTTTGAATTCTGTGTTGTTATTCATGTGTTTTTATTTTAATTACAAGTAAAATAAGCTACCTTGACTTATTGGTTGGTATGAAGCTGACCACCCATATTTTAAAAAATTGTTCACTTTGCCAATGTCACCCCTGTTTCAGGGAAGGTCGGCAAAAGTCGCAGGATGTATGTTCATTCGAGATTGGGTTTATATATTATAAGTACACATATGTTTCGGTGCGAAATTTTACGTGTCTGTTTGTGGGAATGCATTTAGTATGAATCTTACATGTTATATATCTTTGCAATTGAGATTAGATTAGTAGCTTGTTATTTACAGATTATTTTTTACACAAATTCGTGTATTATTAAGCACAATGTATACTTCTCCATGCCAAGAGCAAGGGTTCGACCCCCACCAAGGGTGTGAGAAATGATTTCCCGTTTCGGTCCCTATCTCAAACCCAAAATAAATACCGGCAAGGTGTACTCAGGCTTCACAAGATATGAAAAACAGAGAACTACCCGGCAGCTGGGAAGCTCTCACTTCTACTGAAAGTGGCCTTCCCCCTTACATGTAAAAATAAATACATCCCGAATCGCCACAGCCCACATGCGACCCCTTCGGGTATAACGCAGGCAAGAAGTTACACTGCATAATATGTAGCTTAGTTGTGTTGCGTTTATACAGAGCTTTCTTTGTTACATACAAAGCGCTGGTGAATTTTCTAGAGATCACTATAATCTCTGAATTCTTCTACGCACACCTGTGCCTACTGTTACGCCCCAGTATAAGCTAACTCTCGCTCGAAGATTCCAGACACGAATACACTCAATTGATATCATTATTATTATAGAAAAATACAACTACCATAGCATTGCGCAAAATAATATTGACAAATACGCATACCGTATTCATATTTTGAAAAAATATATTTTCAAAGAGGAATATCCGGTGGATAGCTCAGTTGGTAGAGTGCTTGCATTCCATGCCGTGACCCGTGAGCTCGGGTTCGAAATGATTTCCCGTTTCAGTGCTTATTTCAAAACCCAAAGTAAAATCCCGGCAAGGCTTACTCAGCATTCACAAGAAATGAGTACCAGCCCCCTGGGGAGCTGAAAAACTCCCACTTTAACTGAAGTGGTTGGCGTAAGGCTGGTCCCCTTACCTGTAAAAATAAAAAGGTTCCACTCGCCACATGCGAAACCCTTCGAGGATAACACGGCAAGAAGTTACGCTATATGTGTGACTTAGTTGTGCTTAATGCAATTCGAAATTTTAATTGCTTGTTTCAGGAATATGAACATATTAACGATTAATGAATTGAATTTATAAATCACTTATAAACGATCACATATTTAATTCTTTTTGGTCCAGGGCTGGAAGTCTCATCGGTAATATTTGTATGAAGACTTATCAGCTGTTCACTTGCGGCCATCTTGGATTGACAGGTCTTCATACAAATATAACTGATATTCGGTAGGTAAGAATTACCGTGGTGATGAGACTTCCAGCCCAGGTCGCATGACCTGCTTAGTAATATTTTGTATTTTACACATTTTTGTCACGAAAAGGCATTTTAAGTTGTTTTTGACAAATTGTTGTCCATTAGTCTAGCACTGATTCTTCAAAACATTGTGGAATTTAAAATACAAAGCCTGAGAGGCGGTATTAATCACGCCGAGGACAACCCTGGCGGCAAAAGTTGTCTCGTGATTTGTTAGCTGGTAAATAACTTAGGCGAAGCGAACCCCTGCCGGTCTGACGCCCTCTCAATGTTTGTATTTGTGAAATGTTGCGAGTCATCGAGGTGGAAGGGAATAAAGAGGTATACACAAACATGTTTAATGTGCTTACATTCAAGATGATAATTTTACGAATTGTTTAATTGAAGAAGGCAATAAGTACAGTTCAATTGTAAGCTTTTAAATATAACGTTTGCACCTTAATCGATATTTTATAGATTTTTCCATTCTTGTTTGTATACTTAGTAAAATGTAAATTATTGATTGTGTTCATGTGGTGGAGTCGAAAATATTTTGACAAGTAGACACTATATCCGTTTCAATCTACCTCAACACAAATCTTCGTAAGTTAGAAAGATAAAAATTATACCCCAAGATTCACCACACCAGTAACAGGCAAAAGTACAGTTGTTATTTTTTTTCTGAATTGTTGGCATTCCTTAAATGTCTTTACTGCGTGGAACATGTGCGAACATATTACTACTGTCGGTGAACTTGATAATTTTGAAAAATGGATTTTACATGATTATTAAGTATTTAGTTTGACTGGTCCGGTTGACAAGTGAGCCTCATAGTATGTGTCAATGCCGTAAGTTAGTTACGTCTCTACTACTTACTATTACAACTCAATGAGTGACATCATTGACATATTATATCTGTTTCAACCTACTTGCGAAAATGTCCTTAGTAAGAAAGAGAACAAAGAACTTCACAGTTGCATTTCCATGTATTAAAAAAAATCGGGCGTATGTAAAATTATTTCTAGAAAGTTGGCAGAATTGCCGCGTGCGTACTATGCCCAGACAAGTCCGAACATAGGCGCATGCGGTATAAATGTTGTGATCCATAAAACTGACGAATTTAAAGACAAAATGCATTATTTTATATTTTACATCAGTGTTGTTAATGGGTGCATTTCCATGTGTACAAAAAAACTCGGCCAAATGTAAAATTGATTATAGAAAGGTGGCAGCATTGCCGCGTGCGCATTATGTCCGGACCAGTCCGAACATAGACGCATGTGGTATAAATTTTGTGATGGATAAAATTGACGAATTTAAAGGAAAAAGGCATTATTTGAAAACATTATGCCATATGTTATAATTGGGTGTCAAAACACAAAATGGAGAAAGCAAGAAAACATAAAATTTGACACGTAAAAACATGTTTTGTATGACTACACAACTGCAACGTTTGACAGGACTGAGACAAATGTGGGCTACAGTATGTATGAATGCAGTACGTTAGTTTCTGCTCCTCTTTGTTATTACTCAATGGGGGAGATGGATTAGCAGACGTCACTCGAGTAACTCCTAATAAATCAGCTGACTTTGACAGTTCAGAGACATTTCGTGTGCCTGACGTTTCACATTTGAGGTAATTAAGTGCCCCTTTGTGTCCCATCTAGAACTGATTCTATATTCAATGGACTAATAAATAAATTTCCAAGAGATTTCAAGTAATAACAAATTATTATTATTTACACGTAATACTATTAATTTTACTTTTTCTTTAAAAAAATAAAAAAGAAGAAGCATTACTCTTTTTTCTTCATTTCTCTTTGAAATAAAAAAATAATTTGCGCAGTGTTAAAACAAAAATCAATGAAATAAAAAATAAATAAAAAAATCAAATAATGACGTCTGAGACCTGGACACTGACTCAGTATAACCAAAGCAACATCTCAACAGAAAGGAAAACTATCTCCTGTATTATTATCCCAATAAAGGGCATGAACCTATTGCGAAAAAAATACAATTCTGAACTATAAATAGGGACCACGTATACCAAGACGTTGATGTGGTTCGGTACAGTAAAAATATGATAAAATCCAGTAGACTGCATTGGTTGGGTCACATCGTAGACTAGAAAAGATGGTTGTGATGGATCTGAGAATGGCGGTACACAATGGTCAATGGCATATTGTTACCGACTTTGATGTATGGAAGTGAAGAATGAACAAAGAATTATAGCTGTACTGTATCCTGCCACCGTTCCACTTGGGGTGGCCGGTACCTCCGCAGATGCGCCTCCACTTTTTTCTGTCCTTAGCGAATAGCGAAATGCGTAAAGTACGTACGGTTGAAATGAAGCATTTGAGAGGCTTGACAAGAGAACCCTGAAAGATAGAGTTAGGAATGAATGGGTAAAGAAAGAATGTAAGTTGAAAGAGGATGTGAATGCTTAGGTATGTACAAAATAATGTGATGAGATGGTTTGGGCATGTGGAAAGAATGAATGATGCTAGACTGACAAAGTATGTTTACAGAGGAAGTGTGAAAGGAAAAAGAGGAAAGGGACGATCAAATTGAGGAGATTGTGAAAGAATGGGGTATAAAAAGTGAGCGTAAATGAAGAAAATGCATGAAGAAAGGGATGGATATGAATGAATTGAAAGAGGTTTGTAAGGATTGGAAGAAATGGAGGCAGCTCAGCAGAGACTCTGGCCACCCCAAAGAGAATGGTGACAGAGTAACAGCTACAATTACAGTGGTGACGGACCCAAAGGAGCGCAAGACAGCGTTAAGACCCAGATTAAGGAGGTTAGAGGTATAGTGTGGGACTGGAGTAGGAAGGCAGTAATCAAGGAGGCCAAGACCCACCCGGGTTGTTGTGCCATTGATGATGATAGCGATGAAAAAACGTAACACAACTAGGCTACACATATAGTGTAACTTCTTGCCTACGTTATCCCCGAAAGGGTCGCATGTGGCGATTCGGGACCTATATATATTTACGGGTAAAGGGGCCGGCCTCACACCAACCACTTTAGTTGAAGTGGGGGTTTCCCAGCTCCCGAGGGGGCTGGTTCTCATTTCTTGTAAAGGCTGAGTTAACTTTGCCGGTATTTGTGTTTGAAATAGATATCGAAACGGGAAATCATATCTGACACCCTCGGAGGGGATCGAACCCCTCCTCTCATTATATAATGCAAGCATTCTACCAACTGAGCTATTTGCCGGACTTTTTACGGGCTTGGTCATCGCTACAAAGCGCCAATTCTCAAGCAAGACCCAGTTGCTGTAAGGCTGGATGGACCTTTGGTGACCGGTCATTGGTAAAGGTTTAATAATTTTTTAACCCAGCGAAGAGCATATTTGAAAATATAAATGGTATATTTTTTGTGCTCCGCCGGGATTCGGACCCGCAACCTTCCATTTACGAGTCCAAAGTGTTACCACTGGACTACGGACCGGTCGGTGAACAACTGAATACTATGGAAAAATGCAACATCAATAAGCAATATCTTTAGATATAAATTAAAAAGTTATATTTGTAGACGATAAGTGGATTGAGCTTGTATCGATAAAGTCAGGTATTTATTGGCCAGTAAAAGTTTTAAGCATTGTTGGGACCGTGTTGAAACTCTGAGCAATTCACCTTAAGGTAATCGGGTCTGTACTACCCTGCACTGACGGGGACAGTGATAATTGTGCGGCCAAATCTGAAAATAACAATTATTTAAAATCTCATTTATTTGATCAATTTCTTCTGTCCTCTGTCTTCACCTTCCAAACTTACCTTTGAAGTTTCCTTTGTACACTTTGTCATCGACTGTTCTTTCTAGTTGCACGAACAATCTCTTTTTTTTAACTCTTTTGTACATTCACTCTCTTATTCTCGTTTACATCGCACTCATTCGACATTTCCTCACCACACCCAAGAGTTTAGTCTGTTTTTGGTGAGGTATTGCGTAAAAACCCATGAATTTACCATGTCTTTGAATTAAGAAATGAAATGTATCAAAGATTATACACAAATAAATAAATAAAAATACAGCCCATTCATTACAGAACCTGTCATTTAGAGTCTTGCCGGTCATTCCACACACTTTACTTTTATTTACCGTCTACTTCTCACTTCCACACATCAGAGTAGGTAACAATATTCCATGGTGTACCGGCAGTCACATATATACATTAGAGTGTCCCTTATTTTTCAACTTGATAATTTTTTAACGCATAGGGGCTATTTTTTTGCGTATTGCTATAAAACACTTGCTCAGAAAATTTCAGATCATTTGGAGCACAGTAACCCGTGCCGACTTGTATCGGAACATTTTCATACAATTTACGCTACAGTACAAGCGCGCGGGTGGCACATTCTCACTTTGTCTTCAGTCAAATGCAATAAGTCGCTTTATCAACATGGTTGATTTAATTTGAATAATATTTCCGCTAAATTGCGAAGCGCTCAATTTTTTTTTATTCTTAGTTGGGGAGGCATAACACCAAATAGCAGGTGACAAATTACCATCAAATCGTCAAGAGAAAGACGAAAAGTCACGGTTACTCGAAATTGAGGAAGAAAAAAGAAAAATAACTGCAGGTACTTCACCATATGTTTTTCTACAAAAGAAAGACAAACCCCAGTAGATCATTAGAGAACCTATCTACGACTACATTCTCAAGGCCACCAAAAAAGCGCTAGGTCTGAGCAAAGACGAATATCCAATTAATAAATTGTTCATTCAATTGGTTCAATCTCAAATGAGGAAGGAAAGGGTAGAAGCTATAAAAACGTATTTTCAAAGACATTTCAAAGACGAAATAACTGTTCATTGGGATGGGACAGTGTTACCTTAATAAGACTTCAAGAGTTCGAAGGAAGAGCGGTTACCGGTTGTTGATTTCTGTCGATTATAAAGAAAAACTTCTTGCTGTTCAAAAACTGGAAAGTTCTTCTGGTAGAGATCAAACCATGGCTGTTTTAAGCTCGCTTCATTATTGGAACCTTAGTGACCAGGTGCAAATAATGTTTTTTGACACTTCAGTTTTTAATGTTGGCTGTTTTAGTGCAGCATATGATCTCTAAGGATAAAAGTTGGAAATAGAGGTATTATTGTTTGCTTGTCGCGAACATGTTTATGAACTTGTCTTAAAAAATGTTTCTGAAGGAAAAATACCTCAGTTACTAAAAGTTCGGATATACCGCTGTTTTAAAAATTAAAAGATAATTTTAATAATATTGATTCTACATTTCTACCAACATCCAAACTTAGCCAAATTTATGAAACAAAATATCAGTGATTGAGAAATCGATCAATTGGTAGTGTTTTATAAGCATGGACTACGAGGTGAAGTACTGTGAGCTGATAGAGCTACCCATCATGTTTTTGGGTGGTGATGAGGATAAACCCCTGAAAATAAAGCCTTTTAATGCTTAAAACATCAAGCGCGGTGGATGGCAAAAGCTATTTATTCTTTGAAAATATATTGCAATTAAAAAACGATCACAATGGAAAAACAACCCCTGAGAGATATTTGCTTGTTTCTTCCCACTGTTTATGTGAAACCCTGGTTTCAGTGCAGTTTGGCAATTAAAACACCTCATCAAGATTGGCGCTTTTTGAAAATTTTGAAGGATTACGAGAAACTTGGAACAGTTATTTCTCAAGTAGCTTTGAAGAAATTTTGTCAAAACTTATGGTGAAATATCAATATCATATATCTTTAATGATTTGATGGAAGATGAACAATGAATGAATGAATGAACGAAAAAAAGAAAACTAAGAAGCAGGTTGTGGCTAATTTAGAGAGGGAAAGTTCTTGCCCATTACAAAAGAGATATAGTCCATATAAAGAAAAAATATCGAGATATTTATACGGTAGGTACATATAAAATCATCGGTTCTTTTCATATTTTTTTCTATTTATGTATTGATTGTAATAGTATTTTATTGTTTCAAATGTTTCACACAAAATTTAAGATCAGTTTGTGTCTACTTCAACCAAAAAAATATTAATAAGATTAATGGTTGAAAGCACTTTCCTTCAAGATAGCGTCTCGTCATGGATATAAAATGTTATTTGAAAGAAAAGAAAATTTACCTTTCTTAAAGCAGTCAAGGATACTGCAGAAAGAGTTGTGAAAAAAATGAAGATTTTCATGGCAAAATAACGACTAAAGAGAACAGAAGCAGTACCATTTACGCTGCGTTCAGTACACAAAAAACTGTATATTTACTGCAAAAAGGGAGACGCTAAAGAAAATATAGGAAAATAAATGTACCTATTTTTTTGCTTTTAATGTTTTTCTCCATTATTCCCAGATGTTTTTGTTTATTTTGGCACTTAAGCATAATAATAATATTTGAACTACCATTATATTACATGGCAGAAGACGTGAAATGGACAATTTACACTTTTATATGGACAATATTTTTTCTGTTTTAATTTTTATGTTTTATAGCTGTATTTTTTATTTGTATTTTTAAACTCACTTTAGTTCTTAACATTTTGTTTTGTAGCAATGGCCACCAACAATAATTTTAAATCTGTACATTGTGGAAATGCCACCACTAATTTTTATAGAAAGAATCAATGGGTTTTTGGGACATGGAATGTAAGGAAGATGAATGATTGCAAGGAGAAAGAAATTATGAATGTAATGAAAGAGAAACGAATAAAAGTAATGGGTGTGACAGAAACAAAAATGAAAGGGAATGGTGAGAAAGTATTAGCGAATGGTGAATTGTATATTTGGTTAGGTGTGGAAGATGGGAATGAAAGGCAGGGTGTAGGTGTGATTGTGAGTGAGTGTGTGAAGGGATGCATAGCGGGTTACCGAAGAATTTCTCCCAGGATTTTGGTTGTTAAATTAAAAATTAACAGTTTGAAACTTTTCTTGGTGACCTGTTATGCTCCTGTTGATTCAGAGTGTATGGAGGTGAGAATGAGTTTTTGGAATGAGCTGAATGCGGTTGTGCATGAAAGGAAGAAGAATGAAAACATTGTAATTTTAGGTGATATGAATGGATGGATAGGTGCGCAGAGGGATGAATGTTTGAAAATTATTGGTCCTGGTGGGAGAGGTGTAGTCAATGATAATGGGCGACATCTGATTGCTTTGTGTGCGGAGCACAGTCTTTTTGCATCGAATACTTGGTTTCGGCATAAGGATGTGCATCTGTACACGAGGCAGATTGTGGGAAGTCGCACAATCATTGACTACATCTGTGTGGATGAAAGACTGAGAGGAGCCGTAAGAGATAGCCGTGTCTACCGCGGGCCTGAAATAGGCAGTGATCACTATCTCTTATGTGCTAAAATAATGCTTGGTGAAGTAAGAAAGAAGAAACGCAAGAAGCAAGTAAGAATGACTAGAATAAAAGTAGAAAGGCTGAATGAAGAAAATGTGAAAGAGAAGTATGTATCAGAGCTCCACAAAATTTTAAGTGTAAATGAACTTGAGAAGAATGTGTGTGGAAAAGATATTGAAAGCATGTGGAAAGATCTGAAGGAAGGAATGATTGAATGTGCTAAAAAAGTATGTGGGGTAACGAAAGGTGGAAAATTGAAAGGAGATGCCTGGTGGAATGATAGAGTGAAAGAAGCTGTGAAAGTTAAGAAAAAGTGTTATGAAAATTGGCTGAATGATAGAAATGATAGAAAGCTAGAAGACGAATATAAGATAGCTAAGAAAATGGCAAAGACTTTAATTTATGAAAGCAAGATGAATGAACAAAGAAAGATTGATGAAAGGATTAACAAAAGTTTCACCGACAGTAAGAAGGAATTTTGGAGGTGGATCAATGCGGATAGAAATAAATCTTCTGCATTGACCACTCCGGGAGTCAAAAGTGCTGCCGGTGAGATGGTATGGGAGAATGAAGAAGTATGCAAGAGATGGAAGAACTATTTTCAAGAAATTTTTGGCCAGGGTGAAAGAAGAATTTATGAACAGACAGATGAAGAGAATGAATTGAAAATTTTGAAAGAAGAAATGAAAGTGTCTATTTCACGTCTGAAGAATGGTAAGTCTGCTGGGTTTGATGGTATAAATGGTGAAATGTTGAAAGCAGGAGGTGAATGTGTGATAGATTGGATGTTTGAATTATGTAAGCTTTGTGTGAATGCAGGAGTAGTACCGATGGATTGGAGGAAGGCAGTCATTGTTCCCATTTACAAAGGTAAAGGGGACAAAAAAGACTGTCAGAACTTCAGACCAATCAGTCTACTCAGTATACCAGGAAAAGTCTTCTGTAAGGTGATTATAAAAAATGTGATTCTGACTACTAGCAAAAGGGTTTCCGATATACAGTCCGGCTTTATGGCCGGTAGAGGCTGTGTTGATCAGATTTTCACTCTACGACAACTTGTTGAAAAACAATTGTCGGTGAGGGGGAAACTATTCACGGCCTTTGTGGATCTGGAAAAGGCTTTTGACTCAGTGGACAGAGGTACGTTGTGGGATGTTTTGAAAGCATACGGAGTGAATGGAGCTCTACTCAATGCGGTGCATGCGAACTATGAGAATAGTATGGCTTGCATTCGTATTGATGGTGAGTATAGTGAATGGTTTGAAGTTTTTAAGGGTGTAAGGCAAGGATGTGTGATGAGCCCATGGCTATTTAACATAGTCATGGACAAGTGTGTTCGAGATGCTAGATTTGATGATTGTGGATTAATGATAGGAGAGAGCAAAGTAAGCGTTCTACTGTATGCGGATGATGCAGTCCTTGTATCTGATTCAGCAGTGGAATTGCAAATGATGCTCTCTAGATTGAACGAAGCTTTGAAAGGTAATAATTTGAAGTTGAATGCAAGAAAGACGAAAGTTTTGATTTTTGAAAGAGATGATGAAAATATGAATTATGAATTTAAAATTAATGGAATGAATGTTGATGTTGTAAATGAGTTTGTATATTTGGGAAGTAAGTTTGAAAAAGATGGAAGAATGGCCGGTGAATTTGAAAGAAGAATAATGAAAGGCATGTGTGTACTGGGTGCGACCGCTTGCATCGCCAGGAACCAAAATCTCTCAAAAAATGTTAGATTGGCGGTGCACGGTGGTATACTAGTGCCAACCTTGATGTATGGAAGTGAAGCCTGGACGGTGAGTGAAAGGGAAATTAGTAAAGTCCATACAGTAGAAATGGACTATCTAAGAAGTATGATTGGGAAAAAACGAAGTGACAGGGTGAGGAATGATTTTGTAAGAGAAGAATGTGGTGTAAGGGAAAGTGTGAAAGTGAAGATTAAAAGAAGTATGTTAAGATGGTTCGGGCATTTGGAGAGAATGAGTGATGAAAGATTGACGAAGAAAGTATATGTTGCTAGAATAGATGGATGTCGTGGTAGAGGAAGACCGAGAAAAGTATGGAAGGATCAAATCTCTGAAATAGCGAATGACTGGGATATCCAGAGTCATAATAAAAGGAGGACTTGTATGAAAAAGGTTATGACTCTGGAGGAAATGAAAGAAGTATGCAAGGACAGGAAGAAGTGGCGGCTAATCTGCAATGTTGATTTCTAATGTTGGTGTATTCATTTGCTACATTTTTTGCATAGGAAATTTTTGACTTTTTTTGTATAGATTTCTTTGTAAGGTTTTGTTCTTTTTTATATTTAAATGTAATTTATTATTCATTCATATTCCTTGACTTATAGGTTGGTATGAGGCTGACCACCCATACTGTAAAAAATGGTTCACTTTGCCAATGTCACCCCTGTTTCAGGGAAGGTCGGCAAAAGTTGTGGGGCTTATGTTCATTTGAGGTTTGGATTTTATTTGTAAGTACACATTCAGCATTTGTAAGCGCGAACTACACTTGTTGGTTTGTGGGCATACATCTGAGAGCTTTAAATGAATATATCCTTGCAACTTAGATTATAGATTATAGATTATATCTAGAAGAAGTGAATTTCTCTCATTTTGAAAAACTTTGCGGCCTCGTCGGCACGGGTTAGAATCATCGTATAAATATGAAATTTCGTATCTGAATAGGTTAGGGTAATTGTAAAAAAGTTAGGGGGTATGCGTTTTCAAAATCGAAAAAAAAAATTTTTTGGCCATATAAGGGACACTCTAATATACATATACGCGAGTATGGAGATATGTATATTAAATCGCCACTTATAAGGTAAAACTGAATCACTGATTTGGAAAATCGTGGATAAATCATTTTATTGGGTGTAACTTCTCATAGGAAATGCTCATGAAAAACTTCTAAACCACAGGATTTTTACACTTTAGTAGTGTTAATTCTCGTAGTAAATAGGAAAAAAGGTGTATTTATATGAGAAATTCATGTTAGCAAAATATACCACTTATTAAGTTTTACCTTTTAGGTATCGAAATATAAATATTTAAAATATCTTCGAAATCTTTTCCAACAAGATGTTAATTTGCTTGAACAGCTATTGTATATTCAAATGTAAAGAGTGAACAAATTTTTAACTTAAACAAAAATAAATCAGGTAGGAGTAATCCAGTATTTTCATCACCGCAATTAGAATTTAACTACTATCCTGATCTGAACAGCCTCTACAGTTAAGCAGTGTGTTGTTGTTTAAGCCAATAAAGTTATTTATATGCAACTGTTTTTGCCAAATATACCGTGTTCAGACGATGAAAGTCCCAATTACTTATAAAGTTCAGTTTAATCCACAAGCCTGTACTGTGTTTCGCTTCGAGGAAAAACTTTTAAAAGTTTTCTCTTAAAATGACACGAAATACTTGAGATTTCCACGAAATGTAAATCAGCAAGAAGCTTTTGTTTTCTGAAATTAATTTAACATTTTACTTATTCATGAGGAGTACTCGTACATGTTGCAAAAAGAGATGGTTGTCATGGCAGAGAAAGATTGAGAAAGGTGTGGATGAACCAAAGTCCTGAAATAGCGAATGAATGGAATATCCAGAGTCATAATGAAAGGAGAGCTTACATGATAAAAAAAATGACTTGAAGATGAAATGAAAGAAGTATGAAATTTTGACGGCTCACAAATCCTTAGTTTATTTAAGTTGTATTTCATAGATTTATTTCATTAATTTGCTTGTTTAACATAGTTTAAGTAAATTATTATTTTTATATCTTGGACTTAGGGAGTTGGTTTGAGGCTGACTGCTCATGTTGTAAAAAATATTTTGCTTTAGCACTCGTAACTCCTGTTTCAAGGAAAGTTGCCGATTTTCAGGGCTCGTGCTCATTTAAGGTTCTGTAATCGCGAACTTACACGTGTGTATTTGTGAACATTCATTCAACTCAAATGTTAAGTAATTATTTGTCATTGCTTAGATTACTGTTTGAAAATACTGTCTTTTTTATTTCGACTTGTAGACGCAACTATAATCTATAATCTAAGTAACCAATATATTATGTTAACACTTAAGATTCATGTTAAGTGCATGACAACAAACAGACATGATCAAGTTCGCGCTTACAAATGCTGCATGTGTACTTACAAATCAAAATCCAAACCTTAAATTAACATGATTAATTAACTTTGCCAACCTTCCCTGAAACAGTGGTAACATTGGCAAAGTGAACCATATTTTACAGTATGGGTGATAAGCCTCATACCAACCTATAAATCTAGGAATGCCAACCAAATATATTCAAATGTTTTCGACAAATTCAAGTTTAATTGCAAATTTCACCATCAAATTCAGGTCAAATATCAGAAATTCAAAATTATATGAACGCAATCCTGAAAGCGACCTCAAATTATTTCATACTGATACTATGTATGTGGTATGCTATATGACGTCATAAGCTACATATGTTCATAGCCTCCAGCCGATCAGTACCTAATGTACAAGAATTAACGTGCAAACTCAGTCACAGAGTTTTCCAAAATTGGATGAAAAATTAAACGTCCACTAGAGCTGATGAATGCAGAATAACGCAAAAAAAAAAAAAAACGCAACTAAGCTACACATATAGTGTAACTTCTTGCCGCGTTATCCCCGAAGGGGTCGCATGTGGCGAGTTGAACCTATTTATTTTTACAGGTAAGGGGGCCGGCCTTACGCCAACCACTTCAATTGAAGTGGTGTTTTCCCAGCTCCCGAGAGAGCTGGTACTCATTTCTTGTGAAGGCTGAGTAAACCTTGCCGGCATTATTATTTTGGGGTTTGAAATAAACACGGAAACGGGAAATCATTTCTGACACCCTCGCGATCGGTGGGATTCGAACCCGAGCTCACGGCATGACCCGAGCTCTACCAACTGAGCTATCGACCGGCAGAATGATGCCGAAAATACAAAATACCTATGCAACGTCACTCATAGCTTTTTCCCGATAATCATTCCTTGACTTATAAGTTGGTATGAGGCTGACCACCCATACTGTAAAATATGGTTCACTTTGCCAATGTCATGTTGTTATAAGTTAATGAGTGTTGTTATGCTCATTTGAGATTTGGGTTGTTATGTTTTAAGCCCACATATGTAAACACATTATGTAAACGCGAACTTATACGTGTCTGCTTTTGAGAATACATGTAATATGAATCTTTAATGTCATAAATCTTTGAACTTAGATTATAGATTCAAGAGTTGTTTTTATATAGTGTGTTTTCTTGAATTGAAATATTTAATAACGGCTGTTTTCGCCCGAACCAAAACGAAGAGACATTTAATATACCTATTGGTGAACGAAATGACTGAGTTTGAAAAATAGGTTTTATACTTGGGCTTCACCTCGTCCCTCCAGTGCTTGTTTGGCTTATCTAATATTTGATTCAAATACGACATTTAATGTAATTGTTTTAAGAATCACATTCTAGCCAATCTCAGCTTGGAGAAAAACGTAAAACACGATAATGTGGGAGTGGTTTTAAATATTTTAGAAATCAATTTCCAGTTTTGATAAGACACATTGGTCGAGTACGCATACAGACATTGCTCATGTGAAATTATCTCTGATGGACGTAAGACAAACAAGCACTTAGGGGGCGACCTCTCCCCCCTTGGTGTGGTTAGAGCGTTTTGCCTATATAGGCTAATGGTCCCTTGTGTGCACCAAACACGACCTCTCCTAATAACGGGGAATCATCTGCATACTGCTCCATAGTCTGGGTATACAGTTTAATATGGAACTAATCTGTAACATTGGAGTCTGGAGATTCACCTGGGGCTAAATACGCTCGATAATTAATTGCAAACTTAGTTTATCTTATATATCCGATTAAAATAAATAAATTAGGCTGATTTATTTGGTGAGCGCTGTTTTTGTGTGTATCCACCTCAAGAGCCCTCTGCGAGCTTGGTCGTCGCTGAAGAAACTGAATCTGCTTGAGAATTGGCGCTTTCTACAGCGACGACCAAGATCGCAGAGGGCTCTTGAGGTGTGATACACACAAAAACAGCGCTCTACATATATATCATTCAAATATTTAAAAACGCCACTAGTTTTTTGTTGTTGTCTGACTGGTATCTGATACTTTCCAGGTAGACCGGTCCGTGGTCTAGTGGTTAACACTTCTGACCCGTAAATGGAAGGTTGTGGGTTCGAATTACGGCGGAGCACAAAAAATATACCATTTATATTTTCAAATACGCTCCTCGCTGGGTGAAAAAGTCATATACCTTTACCAAAAACCGGTCACTAAAGGTCCTTCCAGCCTTACAGCAACTGGGTCTGCTTGAAAATCGGCGCTTTCTACGGCGACGACCAAACTCGCAGAGGGCTCTTGAGGTGTGATACACAGAAAGACAGCGCTCACCAAATAAATCATCCAAATATTAATGTAAAGAATTAACGTTACTTTATCATGTGCCCGTGATCAATCACCGTTACTCTATGCTTGCAGACGTCCAGCGGCCCAAGCGGAGGGGCCGTCCCCACCACCCCCACCACCATCATCATCATCACGAAGAGATAGAGGAGAGCGGGGAGCGGAGCAGACAGTCGCCTGCACGATGCTGGCACGAGACAGAGTCCAGGCTCATCTCGCCTCCCGGGGACATGTGCGGGTAAATAAAACAACTCTCATCTCACCTGCAATCAGGGACGTGCATAGCATTCCCGCAATGGGTAGGCAACAATATGAGATTTTTACAATTTTCAGAAAGAACATATCGCCATCTTAAAGTTCAATGATTTGAGAAATCGTGGATTAAACTTTTTATTGGGTGTAACTTTTCATAGTAAGTGAACTAAATATCAGGCAGTAAAAACGCAACTAAGACACATAAACGGTGTAACTTTTTGCCACGTTATCCCCTAAAGCTTTCGCATGTGGCGAGTGGAACCTATTTAAAAAAAAAATAGATTTGTGAAGAGGAATGCAGTTCACCAACCTGTTATGCCTGGCCAGAAACAGGTATTAATATCATCAAATAATAATTAATTATTGTTTATTTTAATTAATTATTAATTAATAATTACCCAAAAACATATGTTGAACAAGGGTCAAAGTTATGGTCAAATGACCCAAGCGGGGAACACGCTAAAAAGATCATCCCACTTGGCCACAATTTTTTTTATAGATAAAGGTGCCGGCCTTACGCCAACCACTTTGGTAGAGTGCTTGCATTCCATGTCGAGAACTCGGGTTTGAATCCTATCTAGAGTGTCAGAAATAATTTCTCATTTCGGTGCTTATTTCAAAACCAAAAGTGAAATCCCGGCAAGGCTTACTCAGCCTTCCCAAAAATGAGTACCAGCCCCCTCGCGAGCTAGGAAACCCCCATTACAACTGAAGTGGTCGGTGTCAGACCGGCCCCTTTAACGCACAAATAAATATGTCTCAAATCGCCACATGCGAGTCCTTTGGGGATAATGCAGGCAAGAAGTTACACTATATGTGCAGCTTACTTGTTTTTTTTTGTTGCGTCATCATCTCAACCCTCCCTTGTCCACTACTCCCCTTCCCCTCCACAATTTACGTCATAATGTAATATTTGATGATAATATCCCAACATTCTGATACGGGCTCACTTTTTTGGTGGTCTGACGCAACATGGCGTGTCTGCCCTTTAAAGTAATAACTTAGCCCCAAATTTCCAATTATCTGTCGACGTTTTCACTGACAAATGACCAAAAAATATATCGATTATACTCAGAAATAGATTCTTGACCACGAGTGTAAAACATTGAGTATATATGAGTTTATATGTATATTGAGCTAGGTACACCGCGCGTTGTTGGCATTTCTTGGACCGGTCCATAGTCCAGTGACAACACTTCGGACTCGTAAATGGAAGGTTGTGGATTCGAATCCCGGCGGAGCACAAAATGTACCATTTATATTTCCAAATGTGCTCTTCGCTGGGTTGAAAAATTTATAAACCTTTAACAAAGACCGGTCATCAAAAGGTCGATCCAGCCTTACAACAACTGGGTCTTGCTTGAGAATTGGCGCTTTGTAGCGACGACGACTTGGACTCTCGGCATGGAATGCTTGCATTCCATGCCGAGAGCAAGGGTTCGATCCCAAGGTTTACTCAGCCTTCACAAGAAATGAGAACCAGCCCCCCCCGGGAGCTGGGAAACCTCCATTTCAACTGAAAGTGGTTAGTGTGAGGCTGGCTCCCTTACCCGTAAAAATAAATGGGTCCCGAATCGCCCCATGCGACCTCTTCGGGGATAACGTAGACAAGAAGTTACACTACATGTGTAGCTTAGTTGCGTCACTGGGGTGATCAAGGGGATAAGGCGTTGGCGCTCGAAATTTACGTTATTGACACTAACGCCCGTTTGAACCTCGCCTGTGTCATGCCCTATCAACAATACACTACAAGACTTGATATCCGGCACCATAGAATAAACCCTAAACAAACGTGAAAGAATTCGTTCTGTGTGAAATGGCACTGACAAATACAAGCGATATTTTATTATTTGAAACAAAACTATGCTCCTTGACTTATAGGTTGGTATGCGGCTGACCACCCATGCTGTAAAAATCGTTCACTTTGCCAATGTCACCCCTGTTTCAGGGAAGGACGGCAAGAGTTGCAGGGTGTATGTATGCCCATTTGAGACAAGCGCGAATGTGTACGTGTCTACTTGTGAGAATGCATATAATGTGAATCCCCAATGTAACATATATTTGCAACTTAGATTAGATTAGATTAGATGCCGAGTAATAATGCAGAGTTATTCGGTACTCGCCATAGGGAATGACGATTACTCGGTATCCGTATACTCGCTAAAACCACTACTCGTGGCAACTCTAGAAAAAAGCGATGTAACATGCGTTTGCAACTTAGATTATGGGCGCAACTTTTTTTATTGCCTCATACATAAAATTCAGAACACATACTGTCATTTATTACCTGTAATGATATATTATTAGGAAAACGGTACGCTAAGTATAAAACGCTACGATTCGTCCAAAAATATATTGAAGCTGAAACACACGCAAGAGACGCTGCTTTAGATCCCATATTTGTGTTAAAACGCTATGGTAAACTTTACGCATACAGTTTTATACATACTGTAGAACTGAAGGCAATGAAAAATAGAACCAATAAAAGTTTTTTTCGAGAGCCTGCTTCCCTATAAATCAAGTCCCTGTACGAGTATAAAGACCGATATCATATTTTAACATCGGTATTTTAAGTATGATTATATTAGTATGTCGATTTTTCTTTTGATAGAGCGTATACTGTAAACCCATACTGTAAAAAATGGTTCACTTTGCCAATGTCACCCCTGTTTCAGGGAATGTCGGCAAGAGTTGTAGGGCTGATGTTTATTTGAGGTTTGGATTTTATTTGTAAGTACACAATCAGCATTTGTAAGCGCGAACTACACGTGTTTGTTTGTGGGCATACATCTGAGAGCTTTGAATGAATATATCATTGCAACTTAGATTATAGATTATAGATAGAGCGAATGAAAATATGAATTACCCTTTTAAATTGATGAAAAAAAGTTCCTTCAAACCAGTAAAACAAAAAACTACTTTATTGTGTTTCCATTACGCTCCTTGACTGATAGCTTGGTATGAGGCTGACCCCCCGCGCTGTAAAAATTGGTTCACTTTTGCCAATGCCACGCCGGTTTCAGGGAAACCCGGCAGGAGTTGTGAGGTTTATGTTCATGTGGGGTTTTGTTTATTTGTATGCACACATGCAGAATGTGTAGGCGCGAACCTACATGTGCCTGTCTGTGGGCATATTGTATTAAATATGCCTTAAATGTTAATACCTACATATATCTTTGCAGCTTAGATTATAGATTATAGATATATCATCACCATCTTCTAAAGGCAGTGCCTTGTTTGTCTAACTGTCTGTCTCTGTTGATTGCCATCCTCTTGAGCTGCGAATGAAACATTTACGAGACGCTTCCAATCCTGGAAGTATGAAGTTCTTGGGCGACATCTTTTTTGACTTCCCAAGATTTCTTCAAAAAATACAGCTAAGAAACGTGCTATGTCTAATCGAGTGTCAGATGAGTTGGTTGTCGTCTTCAAAATAAAACAAATATGGTATTTTTTGTAAATCTTCTCTTTATAAAATATATCTTTTTAAATATTTTTTTAAGATAAGAAGAAGACCTTTATTACATACATATACTATATTTAATAAAGAGCAATAAAATATAGTATATTTAATAAAGAGTACCGCATCCTTGCTTAAAGAGGCAGCATTAAAAGTTAAAAAAAAAACATCAAAGATCAAATATAAGATTTAACAAAATGTATACATAATTTGTTTTTTAGTCGTATTAAAAATGTAAAAAGTTAACGTACAAAAATGAAACTTTTTCTGTAAGATTGTGACTGTTTAATGTGAGGGAGGTTCTGTTTTTGACAGGCGGACTTTCTGAGATTTTTAATAGCTACGCAGTAGTAGAGAATGTCTTGTGTATTAAAATCCTTGCGGTGCTATTCTCACACAGCAAATCCATGGCTCAACCTGCACCAAACGAAAAATTTCATATAAAAAAACGATAATCTGTGGATCAGCTTTGTATCAAGTGTGTTGTGAATAACCCTGTTAAAGGTTAGGGGGTGGAAAATGAAATGTGTATCCACGTTGTTCTGTCCTTGTACACTTCTTTCATCTCCTCGACATTCATCACTTTCTTCATGCTCGCTATCCTATTCTCTCACTCTACAGGTTACAGCCATTTGCAATCATGTGATCAATCCATCCTTTCCTCGGTTGGAAATATAGAGACCGATACGGGAAATCATTTCTGACACACTTGGTTGGGATCCAACCCTTGCTCTCGGCATGGAATGCAAGCATTCTACCAGCTGAGCTGTCGACCGGACTGTTTACGAGCTTGGTCATCGCTACGAAGCGTCCATCAATTCTCAAGCAACGCTCAGTTGCTGTAAGGCTAGATGGACCTGTGATGACCGGTCTTTGGTAAAGGTTTATGAATTTTTCAACCCAGCGAAGAGCGAATTTGAAAATATAAAAGATGGTACCTACCATCATGACTTTTATTTAATTTTTTTTTATACTTGACGATTATTAAAGATTGAAAACGTTTGTAAAATAAAAATAAATAATTGTATACGTGAAAATATAAAACAGTGTTTTAATTGAAATCCAAAAAAATAAATAGAAATATTGAATATGAATTTTCACAGTGTACAATACACAAACAATACAAAATATATAAAAGATGTATATTTTGTGCTCCGCCGGGATTCGAACCCACAACCTTCCATTTACGAGTTAGAAGTGTTAATTATTAGACTAAGGACCGGTCAAAGATGTTGGTCTAAGATAAAATGTGTTTCTCCTGCATGTCTTTGTACGTCTCCTGATGGTCTGTCTTTGGTTCTTCCAGGATAGTCCCCCTGGACGGATCCCTGGGCGAGGAGTGCGTGGTGGTGCTGGAGAGGGAGCGGCCGAGGACCAGGACGCGTAGAAAGCGGAGAAGGAGACGGCACAAACATGACGTCATAGAGAGCCTGGATGAGAGGGTCAAGGTAATAGATAAACGGGAATGTGGTGATCAAGGTGTGAACAACATTTGTCCAAGGTCACTCTCTTCTTCTTCTTTTTCTGTCTCAACCTTTCTCAGTCTGGCCCTGGACGTAGGCCTCCTCCAATCCTCTCCATTCCTGTCTATCTATGTTTAACAATCTTCTGCCTGCAGTTCTCTTGATGTCGTGCAGCCACCTCAGTTGGGTTCTCTCCGCTCCCAAATGGACATCCTCGGTCACCATTGCACGATCCATTTCGGCCACCTGTCATGGTCTTGCCTTGTGACGTGACCAGCCAAGTGCCACTTTGAGCAGGCCACTCGCTGTATGATATCAGTGACACCAGTGCGTCTACGGATCTCCTGGTTTGGAAATCTGTCTCTGAGGCTGATTCCCAGTATCCTACTTTCAATGGCTCTTTGCCACGTCCTCAGTCTATAGGACACTCTCATGAAAGGTAATTATTATGGTATTTCCATGACTTATGTCATGAATATTATGATGTAAAGTGGATCTTCCACGATGTTGATTGATTCACTTTTGCCGTAACACACCTCTTTCGGGTAAAGGCGGCAAGAGTTTTAGGGCTTATATTTGTAATTAACTTCATTCAACTTATTAAAAATCCAAAATTATAGTATTTCAGATCAAGATGCTAAAAACCATGACTATTTATAATCTTATCTATACTCCAAGTTGCAGACATACATTTATGAACATTTAAAATTAATATTAAAAGCATGCCCACAAAACACACATGTAACTTACAAATGCTGCATGTGTGCCTACTCTCAAATTAAAATCAAGACCTCAAATGAATATAAACTCTTCAACTTTTACAGACCTTTCCTGAACAGTATATAACCTTTTACAGTATGGGTGGTCAGCCTCATGCCAACATATAAGACAGGGAATACATTGAAAATAATGCGATCTTTGCGTATTTTCCTTTGTTCGGAATCCAAGAATTAGTACCAAAAAACACAAAGGCAGCAACAAGTTTCTTGAGACTGAACAATATTACGAAGGTAATTGTATTTACGATTCTTACGCAGCGTTATAACGCAGATTCATGTATGTGGAATAGGTGTAAGGAATATTTTCCGTTGAAAAATGCTGATGGCGCCTCTCAAGAGAAAGCTCCACTTAAATTAAGCGCGGCTTTCTGAAAATATGGATATGAGACCACATTCTGTTTCAAGGTGTATATTGTATGTGAGATCTATATCACCTGGAGGTGTGTATACTGTATACAGATGAGGGTAAGCTCAAAAGTAGGCCTTTCTTTTTGAAAAATGTTTTTTTTAGTTTGTGGAAATATTTTGGTTTCTTTTGATAGAAGACAATCAACCAAAACTTTATGAAGCATTTTTATTTTATTCACCATCAGAATGTATACAGAACAAACCAATATTTATAATCATAATTTACACCAGCCTGTTGCTCTGAAGCTGGGCAAGCGATCTATTGATTTTGTCAATCATCTTTTGTTTTTTCTATTCCATATTCAAAATATCCTTATGTTCTTTATTTTCCCTACATACCTATTAAATCCTTTCGTTATAAAGCACTGTCTGATAGTCGACGCCTTGTCTTGTCTTCTTACCTATTTTTAAAGAACCTGTGCTCCTTTTTCCCTCTCTGTACGATGATCGACGATGAACTCGCAACTAAGCTAAGCTACACTTCTTGTCTGCGTTATCCCCGAAGGAGTTGCATGTGGCAATTCGGGACCTATTTATTTTTACAAGTAAGGGGCCCGGCCTCACACCAACCACTTCAAGTTGAAGTGGGGGTTTCTCAGCTCTCGACGAGACTGGTTCTCATTTCTTGTGAAGGCTGAGTACACCTCGCCGGTATTAGGGTTTAAAATAAACATCGAAACGGGAAATCATTTTTCTCGTTGGGATTCAAACCCGATCTTTAGGCATGAAATGCAAGCACTCTACCACCTGTGTTTATCGACTGGACTCAAAAATCGTTTTTGATCTATTTATTTTTTGCGTCGCCCCTCATCCTCCAGCCTGTGCAAGACAAGTGATATATGGTAGAGTATTACTTGTACGGGCGTTCGAGGGTGAACATTTTCATATATTTTTATTGCTTCATCTGACGTGGAGTAATTTTTCAGCAATTTTCACAAAACTCTTTCATGTTTCCATATAACGCCAGCCAAATGAAATTCCTCACACACTTTACATGGGTATTACAACCATTATGGTATCTATTATGTTATGAACGCACGAATATTTTACTTTTCATTAAAAAATTTGCTCTTTTTTTTAAATAGATTTATGAAGAGGGTCGCAATTCACCAACCTATTTTGCCTGGCCCGAAACAGGTATTACCATTATTGATTAATAAATAATTCGTTATTTTAATACTATAATGAATTTTGTTTTTACAATTACCCAATGCCATCTGTTTGGTTCGGCAGAAGCACCAAGTAACTGTTTCGAGCCGCAGCATCTTAGGTCAAAATAGCCATGATGATCGCCGATCTTCGATAGAAGTGGCACGGCAAGAATAAGAAGACTGCCATCTGTTGAACTAGGGTCAAAGTTGCGTCTTCGGGATGATCTAGTATCATGAAAAGACGCTATACCAATTCTGAATCCCCCTATAATATAAAATTCAACGGCCTCCCCATACAAAATAATTGTGCGTTAATGGATGACAAACTGAAGAACTCCTGAACAGATGCACGTCATATTCACAACAAATATTGTTCAGGACTTGAGATGTGCTTCCTCATCATTAATAGATTTTTAATTGTTGTTTTTTAAATAAATAAACATGATCAATCACAACACCTTTTTATGTAAAACCTATGCGAGAAACAAAACTCATTTTGACATTCGAATTTCAAATAAATTGCCAACACTTCAACATACGCTTCAAAGTTGCCATACAAGTCGATTCTTTTTCGGTTGAATTCCGTTGAGTACCTACCTATATTCTTTATTTATTTCAAAATTATACTTCAACCAGTTATAACATGTATTTTTTAGAAATAATGACGATCGATTATATCGATCTGTTTCAGGGAAGGACGGCAAGAGTTGCAAGGCTTATGTTCATTTGAGATTGGGTTTTTATATTGTAGGTCCACATGCGGCATGTGTTAGCGCGAAATTATACATATCTGCTTGTGGGAATGCATTTAGTATAAATCTTAAATGATATATATCTTTGCAGCTTAGATTAGATTAGATTAGATTAGATTAGATTAGGTCAACTTTTTATATGAAACCATACTTATTGCGGCATTTAATTTTTTTAAGTATTTTTATAATATACAATCTAAGTTTCATAGACGCATTAACATTTATAATTCATATTCAATGCACTACTCCACGGAGACACGAGTGAGTTTGCGCTTACAAATGCTGAATGTGTATTTACAAATAAAAATTTCAGCCTCTCATGACCATAAGCCCTGCAACTTTTGCTGACCTTTTCAGAAACAGGGGACACATTTGTTAAGTGAACCCATTTATGCGATATGGGTGGTAAGCCTCATACTAACCCTTAAGTCAAGGAATTTGATTCAACAACGTTAAATTTAATTTATAATCTAAAGTTGCAAAAAAAGTTATTTGATGATTCAAATTGAATGCACGCCCACAAACTGGCAAATGTCATTTCACGTTAACATATAGTTGTGGCGCTTGATTTTTTATAAATATTAGAATATATAATCTAAGTTGCACAGATACAATAACTTTTATAATTCATATTCAATGCATGCCCCCCTGGAGACACGAGTGGGTTCGCACTTATAAATGCTGCATGTGAACTTACAAATTAAAATTAAGGCCTCTAATGAACATAAGCCCTGCAACTTTTGCCAACCTTTTCAAAAACAGGGGAAACATTTGTCAAGTGAACCATTTTTTTGCGATCTGGGTATTCAAGCTCATACTTCCCTATCCGTCAAGGATTTGAGTTTAAAAAATCCTTCAACAACGTTAAATTTAATTTATAATCTAAAGTTGCAAAAAAAGTTATTTGATGATTCAAATTGAATGCACGCCCACAAACTGGCAAATGTCATTTCACGCTAACCTATAGTTGTGGCGCTTGATTTTTTTTAAATATTAGAATATATAATCTAAGTTGCACTGATACAATAACTTTTATGATTCATATTCAATGCATGTCCCCCTGGAGACACGAGTGGGTTCGCACTTATAAATGCTGTATGTGAACTTACAAATTCAAATTAAGGCCTGTAATGAACATGAGCCCTGCAACTTTTGCCACCCTTTTCAAAAACAGGGGAAACATTTTTCAAAGGAACCATTTTTTGCAATATGGGTATTCAGGCTCATACTAACCTATAAGTCAAGGAATTTCTAATCTAATCTAAGCTGCAAGGATATATATCATTTAAGATTTATATTCAATGCATTCCCACAAGCAGACATGTGGACCTACATTATAAAAACCCAATCTCAAATGAACATAAGCCCTGCAACTCTTGCCATCCTTCCCTGAAACAGGGGTGAAATTGGCAAAGTGAACCATTTTTCACAGTATGGGTGGTCAGCCGCATACCAACCTATAAGTCAAGGATTTGAGTTTGAAAAATCCTGAAACAACGTTAATCTTAATTTATAATCTAAAGTTGCAAAAAAACTTACTTGATGATTCAAATTAAATGCACATCCATAAGCTGGCAAATGTCATTTCACGTTAACATATAATTGTGGCACTTGATGTTTTTAATTTTAGAATATAAATCTAAGTTGCATACATACATTTTATAATTCATATTGAATGGATGCCCCCAAGCAGACATGAGTGAGTTTGCGCTTACAAACGCTGCATGTGTAATTATTACAAATAAAAATTTCAGCCTCTCTTGACCATAAGCCTTGCAATTTTGCCGAACTTTTCAGGAACAGAGAAACATTCGTTCAGTGAACATTTTTTTAGGTATGGGAGGTCAGCCTCATACCTCATGCTTCATACAAGAATCTCAGAACATGAAAGAACTAAATAACCCTTGTACCGCAATTTTTTTTCAAATTACTTCTTAAAGCATTTAATTACTATGAAGGAGGTGTGAGGAAAAATTATTGCGAAGCCAGACTCACTCTGCCTGAAGGGCCTAATATAATTATAAGTTATTGTCGATAGGACACGACGCAGGCGGGGTTCGAATTTGCAATTGTCTCAGTAACGAAAATTCAAATACTGACGCCTTACCCCTGGACCATATCAGCGACAAAAAAATGTTAATTTAAATCAAATCGTTTGGATGACTTGACTCTGACTATTAAATGTACACGCCGTATTCTTCAGTTCTTCGGACACGTTGTCCGTGGCAATGCGGATAGCCTGGAACGACTGGTTGTAATCGGTGGCTTGGAGGCGAAACGAGGAAAAGGAAGATCCCCCACACGATGGACCGATCAAGTGAAGACAACAGCAGGCACCTCGGTGGTTGGAGCGCTGCGGGCAGCGCAGTCAAGAGAGACCGGGAGAAGAGTGGTTGCTTCCACAAAGGTCACAAGCCTCAGAAATGAGGAACAATATTAAAAAGAGATGGAATCGAATGAGATATCCAGTATTTTAATAGAAGAGGGCTTGTATTAAGATGGTATTACTTTGCAGTTAAGATGGCGGTTGATCTGCACTGTTGACGCCTAAGATTTACATGTTTTAAATGCTCATTTTTAACGTTATTTGTAATGGTAATGGTCTTGGACCGGTCCCTAGTCCTGTGGCAACACTTCTGACTCGTAAATGGAAGGTTGTGGATTCGGATCCCGGCGGAGCACAAAAATATACCATTTATATTTCAAAATATGCTCTTCGGTTGAAAAAAATCATTCAAGCCTTTACCATAGACCGGTTACTAAAGGTCCATCCAGCCTTACAACAACTGGGTCTTGCTTAAATATTAGCGCTTTGTAGCGACGACCAAGCTCGTACACCTCTGCGGCACTACAACAAGTGTCATAGTCTCTAGAATCTAGGGAGTCTCCCGCACAGGATTTCTTAAAAAAAAAAATGGGTAGCATTGGCAAAAATTAACCAAGTTTGTACAGTATGGGCGTCAGCCTCATACCAATCTATTAGTCAAGTAAACAAATATCTCAATAAAATAATTTCACACTGCAAAACTGAGATCGAAACATATATGAATTCGGACCTTTTTTCTCGGCGAGCAAACGCCAGTCTTGTATGGGACTGCCGTTCTTAGCAACCAATAACAAAATATTTGTATGCGTTTTTCCCTAGCAACCCGGCCGGATGATGACATAATATTATCTATACAAATTCACGTGCGGACCTCGTTGTACAAATAACGATATAAATGAAAAGCTTTAAATCCGATGTGTTGAATGCAATTTGCAATATTTTTGCAATGCTCACTTTTTCACGAAATCCCTGCTAACTCAGCTTGCATTCTATCACAAACAAAAAATACACTGAAAATTTCAAACTACATTGAAAGTTGGTTTTCAATAGACGTATCTATGTACTAGCCCACATGTCTCCCCATGCATACTAGTGTGTATATGGGGAATTCCATGTAGTAATTTGTGAACAGTTATTTATTTGTTTTATTTTATTTATATTTTTATTTTTAATTTGTGTTGCACTACTGCAGCAATATTACTCTTTCTCTTTTTTTTTTATTAAATGCCTGGAATATAATTTCTAATCGAAGTTGCAAGGATATATAATATTTTAATTTCATATTTCATGCCATCTTATAAGCAAACATGTATCAGTTCGCGCTTACGCATGCCTCGTGAGGACTAACAACATAAAACCTTAATCTAAGATAAACACGAGCCCTTCAACTCTCTCCGAGCTTTCCTGAAACAAGGATGACATTAGCAAAGTTAATATTTTTTTATAGTCTGGGGGGCCAGCCTCATACCAACCTATAAGTCAAGGAATACAAATAATAAAAGTCTTTTACATAATTCGTATAGAATCAAAAATGAGAAAAACATATTGAAATAATATTAAGGGTATTATTTTCTGTGTTTCCATGTATATTTAAAAATTTGGAAAAACCAAACGTTGACTTTCGCCTTTGGTTCCATACGAGTCATATATTCGTTCATGATTTATTGTCTTCCCACATTTCTGACTGCTGACCTCAGCTCCATCTGTCTTTCCATCTTTATCTTCTTGCCCTGTGGGTTATTTCACAAATAAAAGGAATACAGCAAGTACAAAACTTTTCGTAAGTACTCAACTATCGAGTAAACAGAAAAACGTGTGTCTTTATCATATTTTTAAGGTAGCACCTGATTGTACTAGCCAGTTACATCGGCTGGTTGTCATTTTCTAGTGAAGGCAGTGTCTTATTATGCTAGCCATTTGTCTGTGTTGGTTGTCATCCTTTTGGAAAAGCAGTGTCTTGCTGTGCTAGCCATTTGTCTCTGTTGGTTGTCATCCTCTTGGAAAGGCACTGCCTTTTTGTGTTGGCCATTTGTCTCTGCTAAAGCGCTATTCTGCTAAATTCCTTACATTTGGATATCAATCCAAGTTGGAGCTGACTAGCGCTTGCGAAATAGCTCCATAGATAAAAAAATTACAGTACACCTTATATTTGGACACGATTCGCCAACTCGTCTTAATCACCTCAAGGCTAAGTTCGTAAGAAATTTAACAGAATATCACTAATTCTGGTCTCCACTCTCTTGTAAAGGCAGTGTCTTGGTTTGCTAGCTGTTTGTGTGTAAAAAAAAAAAAAAAACAACTCATTATTATTGTTGCAAACTGAGTGCCAGTGTCAAATTTGTAACTTTCTTCTTCTTCTTGTGATGATTCCTGCTGAATAATAAGAGCGCCAGTTTTCAAACGCCAGTGTAACTTCTTCTTCTTCTTGTGATGATTCCTGCTGAATAATAAGAGCGCCAGTTTTCAAATGCCAGTGTAACTTCTTCTTCTTCTTGTGATGATTCCTGCTGAATAATAAGAGCGCCAGTTTCAAACGCCAGTGTACCTTCTTCTTCTTCTTGTGATGTCCTGCCGAATAATAAGAGCGCCAGTTTCAAACGGCCAGTGTCAAAATGTTGTCTTTAACTAGCTTGCCGCTATTGTGACAGCCTACAACAGGCGAAGAATGACAGTTTTTGAACCCACACTATGCGCTCCCGACATCTTGTGCTATACTAGGGATGAACTTCTAATGCACAATGTTTCCGCCAACTCTCCATATGCCAAGCATCTGACACTGCCTGTCTACCTTCTGAGATCTCATAGACCTTCAACTTTTGTAAAGCGCCATCGCGGCTGCAGGGCCGGCACTCAAGTGAGGCAAAAACTAACAGCCGGCAGACATCTGGCCTCATCAACAAGCTTTCGACTCGGCCACTGGAATGCTAGGTCCATCACGAGAAAGGTTGAGAGCATACATGATTTGTTTGTCGAACATGATCTGCACTTTCTGACACTTAATGAAACATGGCATGACAGTTCGGAGTCGATTGCAGTGAATGCTCTTCGCAATTATGGATATACAGTTTTTGACAAGGCCAGACCTCGCAGCCCACACGCTGAAGGCCTACTGACAACTAATCATGGCGGTGTTGCCATAGTCTGTAAACCAGAATTGCGCATATCCAACATCGCCCCCCTTGGATCATATACAACCTTCGAGTACGCGGGATGTAGACTTACCCTTCAGGGCTCATCATTCGTAGTCCTGACCGTTTACAGGCCTGGCTCGAATCCAGTCACTGCTGATTTCTTTAATGAGTTAACCACCATGTTGAGTCTTACATCTCACCTAAAGATACCTATTATACTGACTGGTGATTTCAATATTCATATAGAAAGGCAAGCTGATCCGCATGCAAAGAAGCTTAACAGACTGCTGGTTGACCACAGCCTCTCGCAGTGGGTCGTATCTCCCACTCACGATGCCGGAGGAACCCTTGACTTGCTCATCACACGCAGCGACTGCACCCCATCATCTACAGCTGTTATCGATGTGGGACTTTCTGACCATCGGCTGATCGTTGCTAGGTCTTGTCTCTCAATTCCATCGCCTCTCTACACTACTATTATTACTAGAAATTGGAAGGATTTCTGCCCCAAAAAATTTCGGTTTCGTCTTGAGAACTCTGTCTTGTGCTCTGACGCCATCTATACTGACCAAAACATAGACCATCTTGTAGGACAGTACAATTCTACACTCAACGACATCCTAGATGAGCTTGCTCCATTCACTTCGAAAACATTGCGAGTGCGTGGCTCTCGACATCTGTGGTTTGACTCCAACTGCAGAGCTGAAAAAGCCAAGGTCCGCAAACTCGAAAGGGTTTACAGGCGACTGAAGACCTCTGTTTCTAAGAATGCTTGGATTTCTGCCCAGAAGTTGTATGTACAACTCATTGAAAAAGTTAAATCTGCTTACTGGAGAGAACAAATTCACACTCACAAAGATAATCCAAGGAGATTATGGCAAGATTTACGGAATGTCATGGAGACACCTAATGCGTCGATGCCCACTAGCCTGAATGCTGAACAATTCAAGACTGCATTCAAGACGAAACTTGATGGAATATCTGCATCCCTTCCATATAGCACTGCGGCCATAGTTGCAACACCATGCTCGATCAAATTTAACACCTTTGCTCCTGTGACTGAGATTGAGCTTAAGAAGACCATCAGCAATTCTCCCACCAAGCATTGTCAGCTGGATCCCATACCCACACGACTGCTCAAAGAGAACCTTGATCTCCTTTTACCCCTGACTGTTAAAATTATGAATATATCTCTGATGCATGGAGTCGTACCGGCATCCTGGAAGATTTCGCATGTCACTCCTCTAATTAAGAAAAATACACTCGACGCTGACGACCCAACAAACTATAGGCCAATTTCAGGCCTCCCCTTTTTATCTAAAGTGCTTGAGCGTACCATTGCAACTTATTGCAGAAATATCAGTTCGCTTATAGGAAGCATCATTCAACTGAGTCCGCCCTCACAAGGCTGACATCTGACTTAATTGTGGGAGTGGCATCAGGTGACATTGGTTTAGTAACGGTTCTCGACATGAGTGCCGCCTTTGACACTGTCGATCATGAAATGCTTCTTCATTGTCTGGAGTCTGAGTATGGCATCTGTGGTATTGTCATCGAATGGCTGCGCTCGTACCTGTATAATAGAAGGTGGTCCATTAGGCTTAAGTCTGACTCAACCAAAGAAGATCTTGTTTCTCAAGGAGTACCCCAAGGATCAGTCCTTGGTCCAATCCTCTTTATCTTGTACATTGGCTGTATTGATAATATTTTGGAGGAGTGTGGCATGCGAAGCTATGCATATGCTGATGATCGTGTCCTCGTTGGTTTTTGCAGTCCCGACAAAAAAGACGATCTTTTGGCCAGGACCACACATTGCTTGGAAAGACTCACAAACGTTATGGCCTATAGACGTCTCAAACTGAATCCAACCAAGACTGAGTTCATGTGGGTCGCCTCTCCGGGTCGGCAGCACCTCTTGGGTACTCAGCCAATCTTTTTCTCTGGTGCAAGCATAATACCATCCTCCACCATATCCGTCCTTGGTGTCTTACTAGACGGAGCACTATCGATGGAGGCACAAGTGTCCAGGACAGTGAGCACAGCTTTCTTCTATATCCGCCAATTGAGCCTCATCTCAAGATGTTTGCCTGTGGATGCTGTCAAAAGCCTCGTAGCTGCTTTCGTCGTCTCCCGATTAGACTACTGCAATATCATATATGCTGGACTACCGCAGAAGTTGTTTGATCGGCTGCAAATGGCTTTCAATGCTGCTGCCAGGGCAATTTTTCGACAGGGAAAGAGCTGTCATATTTCGCCACTGCTGAGAGAACTGCACTGGCTGAGGGTCCGAGAGAGGGTGGAATTTAAGTTGTGTCTCACTGTACATAGGGCCCTGAACGGCACTGCACCCCCATGTCTCGCTGAGCTATGCTCTGTCGATGGGACTTCAAAAAGACCACTACGCTCTGCCCTTACTGCTGTCAACAAGGTTATAGTGCCCAATAGAGCAAACACATCAAACTTTGCAGACAGAAGCTTTGCGGTGGCCGGGCCGGTGGCCTGAAACAATTTACCCATCGGTGTTCGCGCGAACCAGCCTACCACCACCTTCAGAAAGGAACTGAAGACACAACTTTTCTCGAGAAGCCATGGCGCCCTTGAGATGGTCCTGGACCATTAAATGGCGCCACAGGAAAGAAATCATCCATCATCATCATTGGTTGTCATCGTCTCGTAAAGGCAGTACTTTGTTATGTAGTAATTTTTCTTTGCTGGTCGCCATGCTCTTGCAAAGGAGTGCCTTGTTGTGCCAGCCATTCGTCTTTGCTTGTTTGTAAAAGTAGTGCAATTCATCTCTGTTGGTTGCTTAATCTTAAAAATCACTAGACGTGCTGTTGCGTTTTCCATACGTTCGTTTTTAACGCGATGATTTAGTATTCATGCAATGTATATATTTTATACTTGATATTAAGGTACGCAAAACGCAACGCAACTAAGCTACACATATAGTGTTACTTCTTGCCGCGTTATCCCCGAAGGGGTCGCATGTCGCGAGTTGAACCTATTTATTTTTACAGGTAAAGGGGCCGGCCTTACGCCAACCACTTCAGTTGAAGTGGAGGTTTCCCAGCTCCCGAGAGTGCTGTTACTCATTTCTTGTGAAGGCTGAGTAAACCTTTCCGGTATTTTATTTTTGGGTTTGAAATAAACACCGAAACGGGAAATCATTTCTGACACCCTCGGTGGGGTTCGAGCCCGAGCGGGCATGGAATGCAAGCACTCTACCACCTGAGCTATCGACCGGACTAAGGTAGACTCAAAAAAGTGAGTGAAAGCTTAGTGAACAAACAATTCTGAATAACATACGTTGTATACAACTAAGATTAGCTTATGTATGATATCTTTTCAGTCTGAAGAAAGCCCTTCCATTACTCTAGTGTCCAGTATCCCTAAGTATAAATTTTTCATTTAACTCAATATCGTTAAGAGAAAAATGAACGAAAACCAAAACATAGCCTCTAATGATGGTTTTAACTTTGAAATATTTTGGTTAAACGCTATGGTTCAGTTTAAACGTAAGGTTTAATACTAGACGTATGGTATACCACTTTTTCTTTTCTAAAACTTTTGTCAGGAGTTCTTGAAGAACGTAGAACAAAAATGCATAACATCTCACTCAGGCGTATCTATGCATCTCTACCTCTTCTCTATATAAGACGTACGACACTTTCTTCAAGGACTTTTAAGGAAAGTACACATCTACGTTTTATGGTCTTTTTCTTCTAGGTAGTGTTGATTATAATCAACATCATCGGCACGACTACTCGGGGTGGTTTTTGGTGTGCTTGATCAACCGCAGCCACCGCTGCTTGTCCATTACCTTTCTCCTCCAGTCCTATACTCCTACTGCACGGCAGTCTGCCACCACTGCATCCAGCCCCCTTAGTCTGGGTTTTCCCACTGTCTTCCACCAATTCGAGTCTATGATACTTGTTGTAGTGCCGCAGAGGTGTTGGCGATGTGGCGGTGATGTACTGATCCTTTATAGCAAGGCTGTTAGCTGCGTAGTGTGGTGTTGTGTGTTGTGTTGCCTTTGTTTTGAGGAACTGAAAGGAAGTGGGGATTAATATTGGTTTTGAATAATACTAGGTTAAATTAGGGTGGGAACACTGATTAAGGTTTTGAACCCATGTAGTTATTTTAACAAGTAAGAGGTCTTACGCCAACCGTTGCACTTCAAGTGATGTATTTCCAAGCTTACAGGTTTGCTGGTTCTCATTTCTTGTGAAAGCTGAGTAAAATTTGCCGGTATTTTAATTTTGAATTTGAAATAAACACAGAAACGGAAATTAATTTCTTACAACCTTGTTCATTATTTGAAATGCAAATTTTAATATTTTGTAAACTAGAAAAATGTGAAGTCAGAAATGAAAAATAAGGGGATAATACTCGTATATTGTGAAGTCCGTTTTACCCTAAGGGCATTTTAAAGGAGATATATACGTAGGAGGATGCGGGTGCAGTGCAGTACAAACACTCCTTTATACGGGACAACAGTTTTATTTATTTTATTTTCTAGCAGTTTGCAGTGGCGTAACTGAGATTAACGAGGAAACTTACAAAGCGTATGCTGACCCTTTGTCTGCCGCAGTATGCAGAATCTGTCAAATGTTAGCTAGAGCATTTGATAAAATAAAATACATTTATGAAAGTTTTTTGTGAAACGCTGTGGAAAGCCATTATTACAGAGTTCATTATTTTTTACATGAAAAAACGTTGTTTCATCTTTGTAGTAATAATTTGTTACCCGATGAAGGAGATTCTCCGAAAACGTTTTTTATATACGTAACTACTCAAAAGTAATAAAAAGGGGAAGAAAAAAAGTTACAACTTCGTTATTTTTTCTTCAAGAAATAATAAACCCTTTAAAGTAAAATGATTTTATTCATTACATCTAAATAACACTTCCTTTATGTAAAGGGTCCACATTGTTAATTTACCCTCTGTTTCATGAAAGGTTGGCAAAATGTGCTGGGTTTACGTTCATTTGAGTTCTGAGTTTTCATTTTGTGTCTATAAATGGAGCATGTACACGCGCGAGCTTACACGATATTCTTGTGGGTATGCATTCAATAGGAATTTTAAATATTAGTATTTCTTCTCAACTGTAATGATAGATTACATAACTTTGTTGGTCTGCAAAACAGTTAGCATTTGATTTTGCCTATCTTTGCAAATTAGATTACAGATTACACATCACACATATAGTGCACCTAGATATCTCGTTTTTTGGCGTAGCGAACCAAAAAATCTCTACAAAATTTCTTGTCTCTGATAGTGAACAGGTTAAAAGAAACAAAGCTATATACCTACGTCTTTGAGCACAAAAGTCTACGAAAATATATAAAAGTCTACGATGCTAGTGTCGTAGCATTATATGTATGTGGCATTCCATTTTTATTTTATTTTTAAAGTACAACCAAAGGTAGATACTATTCACACAATGCAATGTGTTTGTTGAACATGTAATAAAATACTGCTTTAATTGTTCTTGTTTTAGTTAAAATTAAATGTATTGAGATGATCACAGGGCGAACTTTGCGAGATGGCAATGTACAAGTCATTGAATAAATTAAATTAATTTTAATGCGTACCAATTTTCCAATCTAATCTGTTTGTCAAAAGCTGTAAGCTGGCAAAAATCCCTGATTATCGGGAACTATGATGGGTGACGTCACATAGCCGAGGGATATTTTGAATGTTCGAACATCATTGCAAATAAATTGTGAATGGGTTTTTTTAAAATGGAAGACATAACAAGTAGGTAGATAAGTCTTTGTCCTTTGATATCTTCAGAGATTCAGCTATCTCCCTCATTTTCACTTTACGGTCATTCAAAATTATTATTTTGTGGATTTTTTTAAATGTTTTCTTTCGTAACCACCTGTTTTGGGCGTCCACTGCGTTGTGCATCGTCTGTGTCTGTACGACCATGTTTAAATTCACAAAACCAATATTTTATATTTGATTGTGCTGGTGCAGAGTCCAGGTAACATTTATCAAGGCATTGTTTGGTTTTCACAGTATTTTTTCCCATCAAAAAGCAGTGATGAATTAACACAAGAAATCCGTTTTTATCCATTTTTTTCACTTTAACAAAAGTCGCTTCAATCAAAACACTATATCTCACAAACTAATGTTCCGAAAACTGTCAAAATTAAACGCGTATCTTTTGAAGGTTAGGTTTAAATAAAAATCATATGAATTTAATATTAGTGGCACCATCTATGTGTCAGGACAAAGATTTATCTACCCACCCAATAGTGAGACTTAGAAGGTGATTTTGAATAAACTCTGAGGATGGTGATTTCCTTGTTATTAATGAGCTTGTTCTCCTCTTCCTCCAGGTCCTGGATCCTGACGAGCTTCCTCAGCGCGCCAGGTGGACCATCATGGTGACGGCCTGCCTGTTACTGTTCCTGTGCCTGCTGCTAGTGGGGGTGACGCTGAGGATGGCGCCGCTCATAGACGATATGGGTGAGAGGATAATCCCAACAATGTTTCATTCAATAATCATTTTAACTGATTGGTCTATGGCTTAGTTGTGTTTGTTTGCATTTCAGGCCGATAGCTTGGGTTCGATTCCCATCGAGAGTGTTTTTTGATGATTTTTAAAACCTAAAAGAAAAAACTGGCATTCATCCTTTACTTATAGATTGGTATGAGGCTGACCACCTATTAAAAAAAGTTCACTTTGCCAATGTCACCCCTATTTCAGTAAAGGTTATCAAAAGTCGGCTACAGCATTGCATAAAATAAAATTAATGTATTCATTAGGTACATCTAAACAATAGTTCATTGACACATAGGGTTAACTTTGTCTATTTCACCCCTGTATCAAGAAAGGTCGGAAAAAGTTGCAGTGTTTATGTTTTTTTGAGATCTGGGTCTTTATTTTGTTAGTGCAGATGCAGCATTTGGAATCGCGAACTTACACCTGCCATGATATGTGATACCTGTCATTAATATGAATCTTAAATGTTAGTATGTTAGTATATCTTTAGAACTTAATAAAGGTTGTACATTGAAGCTTTTACGACCGGTTTTTAATAAAGGTTTACTTAGCCTTTACAAAAAATGAGGACCAGCTCCTTCGGGAGCTGGGAGTCCCCTTTTAACTGAAGTGGGTTGAAGAGGGCCGGCCTCCATACCTGAAAAAATAAATAAAACTTATAAATAAATAGTAAGTCTTTAACTTAGATTACAGATGATTTGTACTGAATTGTCTTATTTAGAATGCTAACGCTCTACCTGATGAATGATATTTTGATTTTATTAATGAAAAATATAGTACATTAGCTAATTTCATTCCATTTTGTGATTTAGCGTCTTCAGCTCGACGTTTAATCACTAAGTAAATCCTTTGACTGAGCAAACAGAATTTCCGTTTACGCTGATCACCATCCTCATCCCGTCCTGATTATCCATGCGCGGCTATGCACAGGCACGCGCCTGACATTACACCCCTTCAGCTGACGCGGCTTTACTGAATTCTGTACCCCTTGCGTGAAACATGGCGTACCTAAATTCCTGTAAATTCGTAAAAAAAGTATTATAACTGAATTAAGCACTAGAAGTGCTGTCTTATTTTTAATACGTTTTTTTTAATTTACGCGATCGAATTTAGAGTTTACTACTTTTTTTATATTCGTGGTAGGTACTAAAAATTGAAGTCTCTAATTAACAATAAACTAAACATGAGCATGTTTCCAAATTTTTTTTTCGTTTAATACATACGATATATATTTTTGATGTGCAGATTTGTCACAATAGGAGGGATCATTGATGAATGTTTCACCCCAAGTATAGAACGTTTTAGTAAGTTCCCTTGTTCGCGTAAATGATTATATTTTATGACATTTAAACTGAAACAAAATAAGTCACTAAGGGTGCTGGTATATCTTTCGTATATTTTTTTTTAACGCAATCGAGGATAACTAACAAGATGTGTTATAAACGCAAACGAAACTAATCTACACACATAGTGTAACTTCTTGCCTGCGTTATCCCCGAAAGAGTCGCATGTGGCGATTCCGAACCTATTTATTTTTACGAGTAAGGGGACCGGCCTCACACCAACCACTTTCAATTGAAGTGGGGGCTACCCAGCTCCCAGGAGGGCTAGTTCTTATTTATTGTGAAGGCTGAGTACACCTTGGGATCGAACCCTTGCTCTCGGCATGGAATGCAAGCATTCTATCAATTGAGCTATCGACCTTTTTTACGAGTTTGGTCGTCGTCGCTACAAAGCGCCAATTCTCAAGCAAGACCCAGTTGCTGTAAGGCTGGATCGACTTTTGATGACCGTGTTATGCTAAAAGATAAGCAACCAATAAGCATTGCAATTGATTAAAAGGACACTAAGTACCATAGTGGTAAAACTAAGAAAATTTAAATAGATATGAGAGGGTTGGAAATACTTATCAGCGTGTTATGCAAAAATCGGATTTAATGCCTTTTTTAATTTCCAAAAACTCTAAATCTCTCGACCGTTTTTAACACTTGAAAAGTTAACAGCAGGAAAGATGACTCTTAAATATGCAAAAAGTGTAAGTAAATTATTTAAAAGTAAATTTCTATTTATTGATATGTCAAACAACTGTAACTCCAGATAAAAGTTTGCCTAGTTTTCAATATTTCTCGTACATTTACAAAAACATGAAAAATATCGGATTTTTTTTTTTATCGAGTACGAAAATTTTCATCGTTTTTCTCGGGATTATCTTTGAACAAACAAACCAATATATTCGCTGAAAACTTTAAAAAGGAAGATACTCCACGCTAAAGTTGCAGGAAAATATTTTCACGTTAAGTTTCAGTCGTAAAATAAAAGCTATGAAGTTCGGTTTTCTTCGCACTTGCACTTTACTTGAATTAGGTTTACTTTTTCGAAATAATGTTTTGTTTTGGGTCTCGTGCTTAAACACTACACCGAAATATAATTTCTTATCTTTTATGATTAAGAAAAAATAGTACCCTGAATCACGATACCCATTTTTATCAAATTTTAAGAAAACAAGTAAAATATACTCGGAATGGTTCCTGAGAAAATTGATCAGATAACAAAAAATGCGCACGGAAAAATGCTCCATTTGCTTTGCTAAATTACTTACAATATTCAGATCGGATCATTAGAAAACGTGTAGCATACCCTCGAAAAAGATCGTGTTAATTTTGATGCTGATCGGACAAAATATTTTTTTCGGTCCTGTGTTGCGAAGTGAGTAGACGCGTGTTAAGTCCTGCTTGTACATGCTGCATGCCAATAATCTAAGTTGAAAATGTATATTATCATGGCTTGTAATCGATGCACGCTCAAGGCAGGGGCGTGCATCCCATACAGGCACATGCGCCTAATATCTAATCTAATCTAATCTAAGTTGCAAGGATATGTTACATTGGAGATTCACATTACATGCATTCTCACAACCAGACACGTACAAGTTCGCGCTTGCACATGCCTCATGTGAACCTACAACATAAAAACCAAATCTCAAATGGACATACACCCTGCAACTCTTGCCGTCCTTCCCTGAGACAGGGGTGACATTGGCAAAGTGAACCATTTTTACAGCATGGGTGGTCAGCCGCATACCAACCTATAAGTCAAGGAACTAATCCTAATAGGTAGGCAATATACGGTAAAAACTCATTTAAGCTTGAAATTGAGATTTAAAATTCAAAATTTAATTTTGATTGGAGCCATCATTAGCACTTCAATAAATTTCAAATGAGTTATTTTAAAGGAATGTGAGAAAATATTTATTCTGAAATGTATTTGCCTATACCCTATGCACGCGCCTGGCTCAAGGGCAGACACGTGTAAGTTCGCGCTTAAAAAAACTAATCTCACATGAACTTTGAAATTCCGAGACCTAGGACGAGATGGCATTGGCAAAAGTGAACCAATGTTTTACAGCATGGGGCTCAGCCTCATACCAACCTTTTAGTCAGGCAACTTATTGGAAGAAAAATGTACTTGTTGCATATCGATGGCTAAATCTGCAAAGTAGACAACTCCGTTTTGAATAATTTTACAAGAGAGCAAATAAAGCTTGTATAATTGTTAACAAATATATAAATTTCTTAATAATATATTTGGAAATATTTCATTGAAAAACTTTCAATAAATAATAAATTTTAAGAATTACGTAATGTTTTTTGGCTCTACCACAAAACTATCCCAAGTTGGCTGGTTTGTAAGTCAAGCCATCGGTATGTTTTGGTAAATCTTTTTTTTAGTTTATAATTGGTCTATAAACGTATTTTTATTTATTTTCCGGCCGTTTAATGATTAATCAGTGGTTTGCTGTGTTATTTGTTTACGCCATATCTTAACCTTCTATCAGAAGCGCTTTAAAGTAAACTACAAACACTGACTGGAACACTGAGCAGCCATCAAGTGTTGATTCTGAATTATGTAAACAATCTGAGAATTTGTGAAGTATTGGAGTAGACGCCTAAATACTCGTACATGAATATGATTCTGGAAATACATCATAACAAAGAAGATCTACAAGTACTTGAGTAGGGTCTTAATAAAAAATGATTGATCAATTTTACACAGCCCCGTTTATCAGGCGCGTGCATAGGTGCAAATACATTTCAGAATAAATATTTTATCCCATTCATTTAAAACAAACTCATTTGAAAATAACTGAAATGTTAACAATGGCTCCAATCGAAGCACAATTTTGAACTTTAAATCTGAATATCAAGGTTAAATGGTTTTTTACCATTTATTGCCTACCTATTCCTTGACTTATAGGTTGGTATGAGGCTGACCACCCATACTTACTTACTTACTTTGTGGTTCACTTTGCCAATGTCACCCCTGTTTCAGGGAAGGTCTGCAAGAGTTGCAGGGCTTATGTTCATTTGAGATTGGGTTTTTTATACTGTAGGCTCACATGCGGCATGTGTGAGCGCGTAATTATGCGTGTCTGCTTGTGGGAATGCATTTTATATGAATCTCAAATGATACATATCTTTGCAGCTTAGATTTAGATTTAGATATTAGGCGCATGTGCCTGTATGGGATGCACGGCACTGCCGTTTAGTGGCAAGAAGCGGCAGTTTAAGCCTATTTACGGCGTCACCCTGTGCAGAACGAAGAGTGCGTCGTCTGCCATCTATTTGGTCTTGCTTGAGTTAGCTCTTTGTAACTTCTCCCACTTCCTCCGACTTTCTCAGTCCACTCCTGGACGTAGGCCTCTTCGAATCATCTCCATGTCTTTAAATCGGGTACTGTGAACAGCTTATTTTTGAATTGGAAGATTTTTGGTTGCATTCAGCCCATACAAACCTATTCCCAACAAACGCAACTAAGCTGCATAAATGTGTAATGCAACACCTTACAGCGTTAATGTTTGGCGTGTGGAACATTATTTATTTTACAGGTAACGGAACGGCCAACTATTTCCGTTTGAGTGGGGGTTTCCCAGCTCGTGAGGTAGCTAATTCTTATTTCTTGTGACACATGAGTAAACCTTACCAGTATTTAATTTTTGAGTTTGAAATATCCACGGAAACGGGAAATCATTTCTGACACCCTTGGTGGGTATCGAACCCTAGTCCTTGTCAAGGAACTCGAGGAAAATTATACATCTCCAATCAGGCGCGTGCATAGGGTATAGGCAAATACATTTCAGAATAAATATTTTCTCCCATTCCTTTAAAATAACTCATTGAAGTCCTAACGACGGCTCCAATCGAACCTAAATATAGAATTTTAAATCTCATTTTTTTACACATATATTACCTGCCTATTAGGCCTGCATGCGATGCACGCCCCTGTCTGCAATAAGTTTAAGTAAATATTGGATTAGATCAGTGGGTATGTATTTCAGATGTTTCCGAATCGACATTTCACTTATCTGGATCAAACTATGATTTTCTCTGTCTTCCCCTTCCAGCGTTTCCCCGAGATTTGCTTTCGTGATTGGCGTTGTGTGTAAGTTTAATAGCCTCGCATCTATTCAGCGCGGGTTTGCATGCAGCTGCGGGGCTTTTGTTCCCCCCGGTACGATTTCTAAGCTCGGAAACGGATGCTCTACCCCTCTCCAGTCCCCTCCATTCCCCCCCCCCTCAACTCTTCATCCCATTCCGTTCTCACCGCACACCCGTTCACACGGATCGAGCGCGACCGCATAAGTAGGTGGGTGTGTGCGTGTGCCGTCTAAATCTAAATCTATGTTGCAAAGATATACAGCATTTGAGATTAATATTAAATGCATTCTCACAAGCAGATGTGTATAAGTTCACGCTAACACATGTCGCATGTAGACCTACAATATAAAAACCCAATCTCAAATGGGCATAAGCCCTGCAACTCTGCCGACCTGTTTTGTTTTCTTATGTAAATATACATCCGCCTAAGCATACCAGCACGAATAGGTTTCATTTTATTTTTGGGCCAGTGTACAAAAACTGCAAGCGTGGTCAAAACTCAGTTTGTGGAATGCTTGCATTCCATACCGAGAGCTGGAGTAGGCTCCCCACAAAGGATTGCAGAAACGGTTTTTTCCGTTTCAGTGGTTATTTCAGAACCAAATTATCGTTTCTTACTAGCCGTCATCTTTCTTTTACTTTAGTGCCAATTCTATCAAGCTACGGCGAGTGTCGTAGATATTTTTAAATATTCTTATTTAGCTTTTTTCTCGGGATGATTTTACAATACTTTTTATCACGTGGTTTCCCATGCCCTGTCTGATCCTACGCCGTTGGATTAGTTCATATTTATATAATTAGGAACGATTTCTCGTCTTCAGGACATGAGGGCGCTCTAGCCAGTTTTAACCAGGTAGTTTCTTGTAACAACAGCTGTTTGGTTTTGAGAAGATTCGGAGGAAATGAACAATCTGTTGTTATGATAGGATAAAGAAGAGGATATATAAACGCCGCGCCGGTAAGGAAATGGGAGGTACACAATAGCTTGTGGAAGTGAGATCGCTTTTCTTCATCAGATATTTGTAACTACTACTGGGATCGTAGACGCATACTTGCAGCGATCAGGTTTTTTCTTTATTAGTACTGCTGATATTTTTCATGAAATACAAGTTAATAGCTATGAGATAAGTGCCGTTTTTCGAACTCACTGCAAAGGAACTACTGAGCTATTGCATTTTCTGAATAGAGGTGTTTTGAAAATTGCCCATAATACAAATTATTCAACGGTTTTTAGTACTTTTGGTGTATTTTGTCAAGACTGAAAAATACTTCTTACAAGCTTATGGTCCCACACGATAAGGCATTTATGCCTTTGTTTTATTATGACTTTAGTGCCTACAAACTGATCGAGCACCATTGGGCATTATTTGGTTTTTCTTCAACAAAATACATCTTAAGCTTTGAAAACTCACGTTGAAACATCAAAAATGTTTTTTTACAAGATTGCGTTTGCAGTTCCGAATTAACACACGTTTAGATTAAGACGTGTGGTCCATATAATATAAGCTACTTGCCTTTAGTCTATGCCTGGATACTTTAGGGACACTCAACATTCGCTACACTGTACTCGCTACTCGCAACTGTTACTTGCTATTTGCTACTGTAGAGATCGACTCGTCTGAACCAGGCAGACGTATGCACGCCTGGCCCCTGAAAGGCGGCAACATTCTCCAAAAAATATAGAACACGGCGTGACGCGCGCGCGGGAGGTACAAGGAGAGATGCTGTGGGAAACGTAGGGAAATATAGTGGAGAAAACATAGGGAAACAGAGTGGATAAATGATACATGTGGCGGAGAATAGTGAGATATGATTTAACTGAAAATAGTGGTGTTATGTGTAGTGAATAATAGTGGATTTGGATTTGAAATAGTAAATTTAAGGATAAAACGCAACTATGTTTTAAAAAATAGTGAATTGTAGCGTACTATCAATTAGGATACCGCGAATATAGTGAAACTAACAAAATGAGCAAAAAATGATTTTTTCAATAGAATATCGTTTATTAACATTTATTTGGGTTGAAGAGATGACAGATATTTTTTTGTTGTTTGGAAAAATGTAGAGGAACATGTATATGATTTAAAAAATATATTAGATGGATATATTGCATAAAAAGCATAGGTACGATTTAAAATAAAATGGACTTAAATTTAGATTGTTGTGGCACTTTTTCATTTTTCCAAATTAATTTATTCTTCGGATAACCTCCCACTTTTATGGCACTACCTTAGTAACCAATAACATTTTTTTTCCTTTTACTCTTGCAACACGGATGTGAGACGTCACCATTTCTTTGTGGTATTTGTTCCAAGTACTTTTATATTTTGTACTAAGTCTCGTCTGAACTGAAATAACATTCTCCTAAGAAAAATAAATTCAATTAGTATATTTTTCTAGAAAATAGTAACATTAAAAAAAGGATATCTAGTTAAAGAAGTGCTTTTTATTTTAATTATGTATCAAAACAATTAAATTGTTTAATTTTATAATTTTTGGATGAATTCAAACAAAACACTGTTTATTTTCACTATAAAATTTATTTAGAAAGTTTTAAATCTTTTAACAAATTACACTAAAGTTTTTAACCTAATAGGTCATCATCAGGTATCAATGAAATTGTTTCATACTAAGACTTCAACAAGTGCGCCTACTTGTTGATATGTGAAAAATAAATGTTCAGTTGATAATTTTGCAAAGTTGTGTTTAAAAACAAAACAGTGCCAAGATGTCTTTCGAAAGACCCGACCTGGCTGAGAGCTTCCCCCAAGAATACACATCTTACCTATCCATCGATACTCCATACTTGGACGAAGGTTCCAGCGAGTCTTCTCAGAGAGGAGAACATGTGTTCTGTCCAGCTTTATCCACAGAGAACCTGACTCCAAGGCAGTGCGCAGCTTTGAGAGTGTCAAGACAGATCTCTAGAAGCAGATCCATGGACAGATACAGAAGCGAAAGGAGATCTAGAAGGAGCTCTTTGACTGGAAGTGGAAAGAGGACTCGCAGAGCTTCAGGAGGATCTAATCTGCCGCAGAGATGCGCTTCTCTGAGACCGTTGGATCTGTATTTGGAGTTTCCTGGTAGTTCTAGTCCTAGAAGAGGATCGCCTCGTCTTCCGTCGTCTAGGAGGAATAGCGTGAGCCCCCGGCGTCCCCCCGTGGTGACCTTGAGGAGTGCTAAGGAGAGGAGGAGGCGCAGGAACGTGGTGATCATCTGCAGCTCCTTCCTGGCCCTGCTGCTGGCCAGTGTTCTGGTCGTGGTGGTCACCCTCACGCACAGTTCCGTCATCAGCGTGCACAACGTTACGTCGAAGTACTACACGTTCTCTGTGCCGCCCCATCATCCCCTCAGTCAGTTTGTTTCTGAAGCTTTTATCTGCATATAAAAATCTAATCTATGTTTGCAATAATATATATTCAAATTATCTATCATATCAAACGCATGTCCACAAGCAAAAACTTGTAAGTTCGAGCTTGAACGTACTGCATGTTATCACCATAATGAATCCTAGCACCGGTCATCAAAAGGTCCATCCAGCCTTACAGCAACTGGGTCTTGCTTGAAAATTGGCGTTTTGTAGCGACGACCAAGCTCGTAAAAAGTACGGTCGATAGCTCAGTTGGTAGAATGCTCGCATTCCATGCCGAGAGCAAGGGTTCGATCCCAAGATGTACTCAGCCTTCACAATAAATGGGAACCAGCCCTCCTGGAAGCTGGGTTGCCCCCACTTCAACTGAAAGTGGTTGGTGTGAGGCTGGCCCCCTTACCCGTAAAAATGAATAGGTCACGAATCGCCACATGCGACCCCTTTTTATCAACTTTATACTGAATGAAATCGACGAATTTATGAAAATCCTGCAGGATTTTTTTAAGTTAAGAGTTGTATTAGTTAAGTTTTTAACGCCCAGTCTTTCGAATCATTCGCTAAAACAATACTTATTTCAACTATCAAAATTTGTTCACAACCAAATATTCTTCTTCTTCTTCCTCAGACTTTCTCAGTCCACTCCTGGACGTAGGCTTCCTCCAATATTCTCCATGTCTTTCAATCGTCTGCTCTGCTTTTTCTTTTATTTGAATTCGACATTTCGATGTTTAAGTAGGTAGTTGGAGCGAGTTGGCAATAAGTCACCACGTTTACCAGACGGGTTAGTGACTATTTTATTTCATCCTTACGTTCCAGATAAGTTTGGCGCGCATTTCCCTATCCGCCACCTTGGGAAACCGCTGACTAGGGGTTGCATTTTCCTCTAAGAGTAAAAAAAAAAATCTAAATAAACTAATATTTTGAATGCATTTTTGTTTAGCTGGAACTCCTATTATAATATGCTTCGATAGCACAGTTGATAGCGTACTTGCATCTCATGCCGAGAGCTTGGTTTCGAATCCCCCCGAGGGTGTCAGAAATGATTTCCCGTTTCGGTTTTTATTTCAAACCTAAAATAAAATACCGGCAAGGCTTACACAGCCTTCACAAGAAACGACTACCAACCCCTTCGGGAGCTGGTAAACCCTCACTTCAACTGAAGTCTTAAGCGTGAGATCTACCTGCAAAAATAAAAAGGTTCCACTCGCCATACTCGCTACACCTTCGGGGAGAACGCGGCAAGAAGTTACACTGTATGTGTAGCCTAGTAGCGTAGCGTTACACCTCAAGAGTCATTTTTAGGTCTGATTTCGTCGTTACACAGACACAGCTAAAATAAAACGCAATCCCTGTAAATAACAATTGGGATGATTTATTTGGTGAGCGCTGTTTTGGTGTGAATCACACCTCGATATCCCCCTGCACGCTTGTTCGTCGCTATCGAGCTTAGCACTGTTAGCAGTATTATTATTATCATTGCTATGTTAAATGAATGTGTAGGTACATATTGTTTTAAATTGAAAAAGTTGTTTTCGAGCAACGTTTTGAACAAAGGAAAATGCCTTTTATTCGCCGACAAAACAGCATTGTTCTATTTACATAAAGCGGCCGTACGATAAACGTTCCCGAGCGCAAAACTAAAACAGAAAAAAGTAATTCGGATTGTTATTTGTAACGTTAGAGTGGGGTGCTTTCATAACCACATATGCATGGTCATTTTTTTTCATCTTTAATCTAAGTTACAAAGAAACATAAGCATAATTTGTTAAATATTGTTATGTTAATAGTACTTAGGCTTATAACAAAATAAATAGGGTAGGTGTATATAGACTCTAGCTGTAGGATGAATTATTATTAAGTACCTAGAGTAAGGAAATATTATATAAGTAGTATAAGTATTGGAAGCTTGTGGAATATGATAGACGTTTCCAGACGAATCTAAGCCTAGAATGTTTTGATTATAATAGCCATAAAAGGCGTGAGTCGTCTGCAAGGAGTCAGTCTCAGAGATACTTTTAGCCGTTACAGGCCAAGTCAGTGAAAGTCAACCATACAAGTGAACCAGTGTGAAATAAATTGTGAACTAAAATAAACTAATTTAAAATAAATCTCTGGCCGTTTTAATTAAGAAGACCATAATTTTAAATTTTAAAACATAAGAACCCTAAAACACTACAATATGCTAACAAGCAGTTACGTGTAAGTTTACGTTTGGTTGTTTTTTTTTTAAAAGCGCCGTTTTCACTAGAATTTAGTCTCAAGGGCCCTTTATTCCCGGTATGACCATCTTTAGTAGGTGTGTCTTTAGCTTCCTCCTGAAGTTTGCCCTGTCCTGTTTGTGCTTAAAAATGCTGCATGTGTAACTACTTACAAAATAAAACCCACATCTCAAATGAACATGAACCATGTGACTCTTGGCGAGTTTCCCTGATACAGAAGCGGTAACATTGGCAAATTGAATCAATTTTCACAGTATTGGTAGGTAGCCTCATTCACTTTGGATCTAAAGTTTTGTACGACGAAAGTCATTCATACTTTTTTGGGACGATTTTTAAAATCGTTCGTTTACTTGCAGGTTGGTGTGAGGTTGACCATAAATACTGTAAAAATAGTTCACTTTGCCATTGTCATCCCTGAAAGCAGGGCATATATTCATTTGAAATTTGTTTTTATGCTTGATTTTTTGATTCCGGGTTTTGACCGTGGCCCATCTTTTTGCTTCTTTTTATTTTCTTCTTTCTTACTAGTTCTTCAGCTGACGTTTCGTCTCCTCTGTGGGTGACTTCTTCGGAGCTCTGCTCACTTCTGAGGTCTGAACAAAAGGCGGCGTGCTTTTACTTGCTAATTCTAAAGGGGACGTGGCTTAGTTTTTAGGTATTAAACTACCCTCTGTCACAGCTTCAATTGTACTCAACCAGGTTTTGTTAATTTTAAGCATTCTTCCTTTCTGTTAAATTTTTTATTTTTATAAATTTCAATGGCTTCTCCATAAAGCCGTGCATAATATCCATGAGCCTTTGCAATAATTTGAGTGTCATTGAAATTTATATTGTGGTTATCTAACAGGGCATGTTCTGCTACTGCAGATTTTTCTGTTTGTCCTAGTCTGCAGTTTTTTTATGTTGTAAGTCCATATGCGAATGTGTAAGCGTGAATTTATATGTGCCTGCTTGTGAGAATGCATGTAATATGAATCTTAAATTTAGAATATTTTGGAGGTTGAGTGTGTGGTGTGAATTGAAAGCCCGTTTTTGAAAGTGTATATTTTTAATGCAGTCAGTACTGTTCAATCAAAGGTAATTCAAAATGTTGTATTGGTTGCAATCTTCCGGTCTTCAAGCTGCGTCCAGGCGGAAGTCCTCCTTAATCCGCCTTGCTTGTGAGGCGAGCAGGATGCTTGATGCTTGAAGTGGGGGAAGGAAAGGAAATATGGAAGTTGGCAAATAGGAAGTAACTTGAAACTTTTGAGGAAGTTCAGATTGGCCCTAACAAGGACCTTTTGTTGTGAGCAGGAGAAAAAACTGTAAACTTTTGAGGAAAATTAAAAGTGGCCCTAAGAAGGACCTTTTGTGCTGTGATGTGAGCAGTGTGCTGTAGGAGACGGTTGCCTCAAGTCTGTTCCTGGCGAGGTCTTGAGAATCTTCTAGGTAAAGATGTGGCGAAGCTGGAGATGTCCAGGTGAAGGTATGATGAAGCTGGAGATGTCCAGGCGAAGGCGCGAGGTAAGATGTCGTCTCTGCTTGGAAATTGGCGGGAACGCGAGAGATGTCTTGAGATTTTGGCGGGAGATGTAGATGTCCGCTCGGTGGTCTCGAAGTTTCTCTGGTGATGATGTAGTGAACTGCGGAGACATCCAGGCGACGGTGCAAAGTAGTTTTGCGTCTCTGCTTGGAAATCGGCGGGAACGCGAGACGGCTTGCAATTTTGGCGGGAGCGCGGTAAGATGTTGCTCGTTCCGTGGTCTCAGTGTGTCTGTCTGTTTGGAGCGCGGCGTACGCGTTTTATACTCCAGCTCGTTCTCGCGGGCCCACTACTAGGGGTGGGCACGCACAATTTTCGGATTATCTTATTTTTATCTGATTTCAGATATCTGGTTTTCTTTCATCTTCTGTACTGATGCACCACAGAGGCCCCCTCCAGTGTCAATGACGTCTTGAAGTGAGCGTTATTGATGCGATGTTTTTGTGCAGAAGATGAAGGTACTACTCGTCGTAGCAGGATAAGAGATTCTACGTTGTATCTGGTGTGTGTGCTGACAGATGTGTGAGCTTACGATCCTCCTAGGCGGATGCGGAGGCAGGATTGTGAAGTCATCTGCAGCGGTTCTGAGGTCCCTTGAGGCGTCGTCAGGTTGTCTCCAGATTTATAGAGTTCCTCTGGTTTTTCCAGGCTGTTGTCCTGTGGTGAGGAATTGTACTACTTGTTGTAGCGGGGTTGGTTGTTTGTTGCTCAGCGGTTGCTGTTTGTAGCAAGGATTGCTGTGCCGTAGTTCGGCGTTTGCTGCTTGTTGCAGGAAGGATGTTGGTGTGCCGTTGTTCGGCAGTTGCTGCTGGTTGCAGCAGTGTTTGCTTGAGCCGTAGTTCGGCGGTTGCTGTGCCGTTGTCCGGCAGTGCAGCAGGGGTTGCTGTGCCGTTGTTCGGCAGTGCAGCATGGTGGTTGCTGTGCCGTTGTTCGGCAGTGCAGCAAGGTGGTTGCTGTGCCGTTGTTCGGCAGTGCAGCAAGGTGCGGTTGCTGTGCCGTTGCTCGGCAGTGCAGCATGGTGGTTGCTGTGTCGTTGTTCGGCAGTGCAGCAAGGTGGTTGCTGTGCCGTTGTTCGGCAGTGCAGCATGGTGGTTCGCTGGGCAGCTATGGTGAGCGACGTCCAATCCTCCAGTGCCTTGTTGCGCTGGGTGGAATTGGGGAGTCGGCTGCAGCGGGGTTGGTGAGAAACTTGTTGAGATGTAGAAGATTGCGCCATATCGAAGTTTGAAGGTCTCTGGAAAACTTCGATATTGCGGTCAACTATTGCGGCTACCGTGCTCCAGCGTGTGCGATCCACAGACCGACGTTGTGATGAAGGAATGGCGGCATCTTGATGCGTACTTTGGCGGCTTCCATTGTTCTTGCACTTTGATTGATTAAATGTTTAAAAATGTTACTGCACTTTGATTATTACGGGTCACCAAATTTTTTGTTTTAAATCACGTCGGGCGTCACCACTTTGGAGGTTGTGAGTGTGTGTGGTGTGCCGACGTGCTTGATAGGCGCGCAGGATGCTTGATGCTTGAAGTGGGGGAAGGAAAGGAAATATGGAAGTTGGCAAATAGGAAGTAACTTGAAACTTTTGAGGAAGTTCAGATTGGCCCTAACAAGGACCTTTTGTTGTGAGCAGGAGAAAAAACTGTAAACTTTTGAGGAAAATTAAAAGTGGCCCTAAGAAGGACCTTTTGTGCTGTGATGTGAGCAGTGTGCTGTAGGAGACGGTTGCCTCAAGTCTGTTCCTGGCGAGGTCTTGAGAATCTTCTAGGTAAAGATGTGGCGAAGCTGGAGATGTCCAGGTGAAGGTATGATGAAGCTGGAGATGTCCAGGCGAAGGCGCGAGGTAAGATGTCGTCTCTGCTTGGAAATTGGCGGGAACGCGAGAGATGTCTTGAGATTTTGGCGGGAGATGTAGATGTCCGCTCGGTGGTCTCGAAGTTTCTCTGGTGATGATGTAGTGAACTGCGGAGACATCCAGGCGACGGTGCAAAGTAGTTTTGCGTCTCTGCTTGGAAATCGGCGGGAACGCGAGACGGCTTGCAATTTTGGCGGGAGCGCGGTAAGATGTTGCTCGTTCCGTGGTCTCAGTGTGTCTGTCTGTTTGGAGCGCGGCGTACGCGTTTTATACTCCCGCTCGTTCTCGCGGGCCCACTACTAGGGGTGGGCACGCACAATTTTCGGATTATCTTATTTTTATCTGATTTCAGATATCTGGTTTTCTTTCATCTTCTGTACTGATGCACCACAATATCTTTACAACTAAGATTATAAATTCATCCCATTTAAAATCATATCAAATGGATTCCGGTGGACTTCCTGATACTAAACCGCTGACCATCCTATGGATTGGTTCATCTACATTCGAAGATACAGATGGTGCAAGTGCGCTTACAAAATAAGCACCCAAATTCTCAAATGAACCTACATAAACTAACAAATTGTGCCACCCTTCCATGAGACAGGGGAAACCGACAACTATTCAGTTGTGAGGAGATTAGGAGGAAAATTAGGAATATGTGAATGCGAGCATGATAAGAGAGTTTTTTTTTTTTTTTTTTCTTACATCGATCTACATAAAAAATGAGCATCTGACTCGATTTGGGCAAAAGAAAAGAGTGCGCCCTAGTGCGACATCTTCACACAAACAAGGTCTTGTTATAATCAGTTTCCAGGCAACCGTCATGTTTTATAACTCTTTTTAACGTATATGGAATATCTCATTGTTTCGTTCTTTATATTGTCATCAACGTATGAGCTAGTGGGGCTTGCTTGTGTGTCAGTGTCCGCCTCTACCATAATCTACTGTGAGTTTATGCGTGTGCATGCGAATTGGCGCGTAGTTTGTTGGTATGCGTAACTGGAATAATATCGAACAGTAAGGAAGTGTCTGGTACAATCCACTATAGAATAATCTAGAACAAGCAAGAATCGTCCCTTTCGTACCTATATAAACGAGCCGCAATGGTACAGAGGGGAGGTCGATTGAAACATTGAGTCGTGAAGTCGATAAGCCAAGAGCTACAAAAGTGATCAGTACATTGTAAACCGATATTGTATAAATTAAATTGCAGTTTGATTAAAAGAACCAACAAAAAATCACAACATTGTAATCAGTTTCCAGGCAACCATTATGTGTATGACTCTTTTTAAAGTATATTGTACATCTCATTATTTCGCTTTTTACATATTATTCTGTTTTATCGTACGTTTGCTACCATGGGCAAAATCAGACGTACGCCATCGATGTCTTTCATATGGATCGACGGGGCTGGAAGTCTCATCACCACGGTAATTCTTACCTACCGAATATCGATAATATTTGTATGAAGACCTGTCAATCCAAGATGGCCGCCAGTGAACAGCTGATATTACCGATATTCGGTAGGTAAGAATTACAGTGTTGATGAGACTGCCAGCCAAATAAGAATACCTTGTGGAGGCTGTCCATGGAACTATTTATTATTTGAATATATTTTCTTTTGTATTTTCAACACCGAGCCCGAAGTTTTTGACTCATTATTCCAGAGCTTTTGTATATTTTCCCCGAGTTGTCGGGCATTGTGGGCGTGTGTATAGTGTATACATACATAAATATATATTTTAGACGTCGCCGCTAAATTTAAACATTTTGCCGATACGCTCGGCGTGTCGATACAAAATAGAATTCAGCGAGAATGATCGCATTGCTGGAACTAATGGAATAAGAACTCGGATAGCGGAGGACAGGGCGAGCAGTCTCGACTTATGGCGGTATTCACCATTGCCATGTGAATGCTTAAGTTTTGCCAAGGAAAAATTTCTAGTAAGTATCTAAATAGTAGGCACTTTACCCACCTCCACCCACCAAGTTCATACAACTCATGCGGAGTCGCTTCACTTGGTGATACTTTAGGATCGAAATAGTAGTAATCTATTTCGATACTTACTAGGAATTTTCCCTTAGCAAAACTTAAGCGTTCAGATGGCAATGGTGAATACCGCCATTAGCCATGGACGTCTTAGCTACCGATTGCATCAGTCGATAAAACATGGTTTGCTGCGCTCGAACAGATGATCAATTGATGTATTGTTACAATTTACTTGGGTTCAATTTAATTAAACATCAATTAAATTTATTGTACACAATTTACTCTAGGATTCACTCACATTTGGTTCACAGTTAACTTTTGTACTATCTGACTCAACGGCTAGTCTGCCTTCAAATCATCCCCATCTCTATTTATAGGTGTATAAGAGCCACTCTGGCATACGCCAGATCATACTAAAAAAAGAATAATAATAATCTAGAACAAGCAAGAATCGTGCATTTCGTACCTATATAAACGAGCCGCAATGGTACAGAGGGGAGAGTCGATTGAAACATTGAGTGAGCCTAGACATTGAGCCAAGAGCTAGAAAAACTAGTATCTTCTTAATAAGAAGTTTCGAACGAACACAAGTACAACCATCCAAATATATAGGTACGTCTAGAGACACACTCACACAATCAATTAAGAAAAATATGCACACCAAGTTTCCTCTTTAATGTAGTATTTACCTACGTTAATCGACATGGTTGTGATATTTCTCTCCTGACATAAGTTTTATAGCTAGACACTTTAAATAAGTCTTCGATGTTTATTATAGTACCTACAGAAAACCATCAATATTTCGAGTATAGACTTCTAAGAACATTCACTACGTAACGCAGTCGTCGAGTATTTCAATTTTTGTACGAAAAGCTGTAGAGGCTCTTTCCCATGTATATTCATACAAAATTTGGGATACTCGATGACTGTATTAGGTCGTTAAATATTATATTCGCGCAACAGTTGCCAACTGGTTGATACATATAATTGATTAAGAATAAAACCATTCAATACTTAAATAAACCCACAAGAGAATCAACATTTTTAAAAGCTTCCTTTGTAGGCAACTATATACTGTAGTGTTTTTGGGTTCGGATAGACTTTAAACAAAAAAAACTGGTCTTCTTTTTGGATATTTATTTACACTTAATTTATTTGAAATTTTTATATATTTTTTTAACACTTTTAGCAACTTAAATTTATTTCGCAGTTCAGCACCTCACACTTGTTCTTCGATCAAAGGCGAATATCTATCTCCCCTCCTGCACCCAATTTTGCTCCTTATATACCCCAGAGACAGAAGTCTCCAATTTGCCAGCACACTCTCGAACGCTCTACCAGCTTCGAGAGTAAAAAATCTAAATCTAAATCTAAGCTGCAAAGATATGTATCATTTGAGATTCATATTAAATGCATTCCCATAAGCAGACATGCACAATTTCGCGCTTACACATGCCGCATGTGGACCTACAATATAAAAAACCCAATCTCAAATGAACATAAGCCCTGAAACTCTTGCCGACATTTCCTGAAACAGGGGTGACATTGGCAAAGTGAACCATTTTTTACAGTATGGGTGGTCAGCCTCATACCAACCTATAAGTCAAGGAATACGAGTAATAAATAACATTTAAGTATAAAAAAAAAACAACAAAACCTTAAAAAGAAATCTATACAAAAAAAGTCAAAAATTTATTATGCAAAAAATGTCGCAAACTAATAAACCAACATTACAAATCAGCATTGCAGATTAGCCGCTACTTCTTCCTGTCCTTGCATACTTCTTTCATTTCAACGCTTCGATCGCAAATATTAGAATTCTAATTTTTATATTAGATTCTGCAACTCCAAATTGGGATCTGATGCTTTGTTAGACCACACCAAAGTAGCATGTTTTTCAGCCACGATGTCTTAGATTCATTTTTCGTTGTATGATAATATCTAGAAGATGGTATTTCTTATATTCCTCATGACATTCCCAATAGTTTTCCCAATAGGCAGACATAAATTTGTGAATTTTGGTACTATAATTTCAATTTATCACAGTGCTGTTTTTTCTTATGTTTTATTTTGTGTTTTTTTTTTGCAGTGAGACAAGAGAACGAGCGAATGATGCACGAGTCCTTCAACATTGGCTTACCCAACAGTTCCCAATCCACGATGGCGGAGCACAAGAGTGTGCCAGAACATCCGCGCGCACAATAGCGGCACACCCTGGTGAAATAAAAAAAAAACAGTTTGTGAAAAAAAAACACTTTAATTTATTACAATGACTAAATAGAGCAGTCTAGATGAATTATTATTAAAATAAAATGAGTGTTTTATACAAGAGAAAAAAAAAACAGTGATGTGCTGAAAAAAAAAAACAAATTTTAGCGGGTTAAACGTTTTTACTGGTAAAATAAATTTATGTGAGTACTGATTTTTTTTCATTCCGAAAATTTGGAAAATACTTGAAAATAAATGAAATTTTAAATAATTTGATAAAATGCACAAAAACGATAAAATATCAATTATGAAAAATATAATATCGTATAATTATAACACGTTATTATGTAAAAAAAATAGGTTAAATTGTTGTTCCCGGTTATTGATTTTAAGCTAATGATTTTTTTAAGAACTTACTGAACATGCTAGATGAAAAACCTTTTGCTCTAATTAAAAATAAGTGTCTGGAAAATATTATGCCATTATTTTTTTTTTTGCAATTAGGTATGTATTTGAGTTCTTCGTTATTTTATAATTTCAAAGGGCTTTTTTTAAAACAAATTAGATTTAGTTGATATTCACCTTTTTTTAAATAGTTACATACGAAAAACCTGCGAAATAGAAGACATAGGGTGATGGAGCAGATCATGGAGGCGATTTTGAAGAGACCATGTCTCCAGAATGAGCCATGAAAGACTCGCACTCATCGTAGCTAATGAGATGCCAATAGGGCAACGCCCAGCTGGAAGACCTGCTGATAGGTGGAGAGATAGCTGGACGTCCTCATCCCAGAATCCATGAGCTGATATGAAGTTTTTTTGCAAAACAAAGAAAGAAAGATGTAAATCAAGAAAAAAGGTTAATAAATGCACAATTTTAGGTGTCGAAATTTTCTGTATTTAAAAATGAAATCTGCATAAGAATCGATGACTTTTATTTATTTTAAGGGCATTTGTTTCGATCTCAGCTTAGCGATTTATCCTGAATAAAAATGACAAACTTATAATAATCCTTGAAATAGACTTTCCTTCAGATTAAATTTTAAAACCAATGTTTCAACATTTTCACAACACACCCTTAATTTTACAAAAAATGTGTATTTCAAAGATATGTATCGAATTTATTGAAATCCTTTCAATTTTTTCTCTAGGGCAGTGGTTCCCAAACTTTTAATTTCACGTACCACTCAAAAAATTATGAATCGGTAGCGTACCACTGAAGTGTAAGAGTTCGAAATGTTAAATGTTAAAAAATCGTTCAAAATGGTTAAGTAATAAAACTGCAACAACTGTTTACAAATATTAATTATAAAAAAAAAACAATACGCTTAGTGCGAAAAATGTTGCTGCATGTTCGAGAAAAGAGAGGAAATATACAGCCATGGTCATAGAAAGTCCTATGGCCATGGCTGCTTACGTACCACCTTAAGAAGAGTCGCGTACCACTGGTGGTACGCGTACCATAGTTTGGGAATCACTGCTCTAGGGTATTACAAAATGAAATTAAGCGGGTACCCAAACCATTTTGAATTTTTGTAAAATTTTATGTATAAATTATTAATTGTAAATAATATCCCCAGTGAGATTAGATGTAATCGGCTAGATTTGTCGTAACAAAAGATGAAATTAAATCCTAAAATTAAAACCTCCAATTTATTGAATTAATGTTTAATATGATACTTAGAAAGTAAGTTATAAATTATGCATAATAATAAACCGGTAAGAAAATATTATGTACCCACCAAAATGAGAAATCATTTCTAACACGGTAATAATTTAAAATTGTTTTCTTAAAATTTCAATCTACATTCTATGTTGCACTTCATATTTTTATATACAGGCAAGCATGTGATAAGTTCACGCTTGCAAATGCAGCATGTTTAGGTAGTGCACTTACAAAAGAAAACTCAAACCAGAAAATGTAAACACACTTTGAAACAACTCTTGCCATCTTTTCCTGAAACAGAAGTGACATTGGCCAAGGTGAAACAATTTTTAAGATATGGCGGTTCCGCATCACACCAACCTATTATTCAATAAACAAAAATAATAAAATACGTATTTAATATTTGATTTATCAATATTTAAAAAAATAAAATCCGAAGGCTTATTCTTAAAATAATTTTTCATCCTTAGAAAAAATAATTCTAAAGATACAAGTAAGTATCTGGATCTGTATTTTTTTTTCATTGAAGTATTTTTTAAATTTCTTTTCTAACTATTCAATGTTCATACACACCATTATTATTAAATACTAACTGTCCCGGCAGACTTTGTCCTGCCTCTTTTTATATAAATTAGATACATTCGTTTTGAGAATTTGTAAATTTAGGAACGGCTGTTCAAAAAATGGAAACGATCAGAAGAAAACTTATTTCGAAGTCATCTAATCTAAGTTGCAAATATATGCTACATTGGAGATTCACATTACATGCATTCTCACAACCAGACACGTACAAGTTCGCGCTTGCACATGCCTCATGTGAATCTACAACATAAAAACCAAATCTCAAATGGACATACACCCTGCAACTCCTGCCGTCCTTCCCTGTAACAGAGGTGACATTGGCAAAGTGAACCATTTTTACAGCATGGATGGTCAGCCGCATACCAACCTATAAGTCAAGGAACATACACGACAAAATACATTTTTAAAAACAGTAGATAAATAATAATATCATCAAAACTAAACAGAAAAGGGGCTGTCCATATATTACGTCATTCGCATTAAGGAGGGGGGAGTCTGGTCTGTGGATGATGGCAAATAATGTGCGAGTACCAAAAGTGACGTCGCTCTTGTAAATACCAATTTCTACAAAATATACAAAATATTATGTAAGTAATTTAACATTATTAATTATTAAGCTCATCCATTATTACAGCAAGAGGGGGGGGGGGGTCATAAGATAATGACTATAGGATGATTGTAAGGGGGGGAGGGGTGTCGAAAATCGGCCAAAATCGATGACGTAATTTGTGGACGGCGCCTAACAAATTCCTGTCATAACAAAAAGTCATCATTGTAACTATTTTCGTGAGACAGCATAGCTCAATAACTTCAAACAATTTAGCGTGCATATGTTCATGGACATTATATCAAATAAAATTGGGCTCATTAGATTAAGTTGGGGTATTCTTAAAATCCACAATAACATTTTGTTCAATTCTTACACCTTACACACCATTATTCTCTGTCGACACTCCTTCATAACATATTTTTTTAATTTCTTTATTGATTTTTTTTGGATAACTGTTGTTGGTTTTACTTGATGTTTAATTTCACTGTGTAGAATTCTTCTTTGTATTGCTGTTGATATTTCAAATAAAGGAAAAAATTAAAATGAATGTCTAAGAAATAATGAATGTGTTTAAACTATAGAATGTTGTTATCGATGGAGAGTTTAATAGTTTTAAACTATTTGGTAGGCTAACTCATAGAAGAAGAAGAATTTGTCTTAGAAATGTCAATGTTGTTATGGTATGAGATATTATGGCGAGGTGTATTATTAAAAAGTTAATGAATGTATTGTATGTTGTTAATAAATGGCTGTGTAAAAGTTATTTTAAACCTTCTTTGAAATAAAACAAAAAAATATTTTATGTTGGTACCTTCATAGATTAAAAAAAAAAACTTTTGTTTAACTGTCATATTTTTATTGAAAATGCTGTAAGTATTTCTACAAAATCCCCATGTATTTTAACTAGATTATATCCTATACGCCGCCAAAAATGAAAAGGAGTCCTTTCTAAAAAACAACTTTTCTGCATAATGCACTCAAAACTTTTTTTTGGCAGGTAAACGTCATACTACTTAGGAAAAACTTTGTATTTTTCAAGTTGTGCTACCTGATGATGGTTTGAGGATCGAAAAAGTTTGTATGTTTTTATCTATCATCTAAGTTGCAAAGATATATATTGACACTTAAGGCTTCTATCAAATGCACGCCCACATGTAGACACGTGTGAGTTCGCGCTTACACATGTTGAATGTGTGCCTACATACAAAATACTTTAATAACAACTCCTGCCGCCTTTCCCTGAAACAGGTGTAGCAAGTTTTTAAAGCATGCGGGTCAGCGTCATACCAACCTATCAATACAGGAACAAAAGTGGAAATAATACAGTTTTTCAAAAATAGAAAAATGTTTTCCGTAGTCATTTCTCAAATTAAAGGATGATTTTTTAGTGTTACAAACAAACCATTAAAAAGATAAAACAAAATATTTGTTCGCCTTTTCCCTAGCAAACCGACCTTGTGACGTCACAATTTTGTAAATGTCAATTCATGTGTGCTGACCTCACTAGCATTATTTAAATAACTTCTTAAGGGTTTGATGGATGTTACAGGGTTGATTATTACAAAATGACCTTTAATTATTTTTCTTTTGGATGGCTTTCATGGAAAATTCAGAAAAAATAAAGTTTTTGAGTAATTTAGCTTTTACCATATCTTCATTTACTAGAAAGTTTTGGATTGAAAATTACTTCTTTTAGGTGCTAAAATAAATATGTATTGAAATGAAGTAAAAATATCAACTGAAGTTGAAGAATATTTTCTGTGCCTCCTGTGAAAAGTGATACAACTCAAAAATCATCATTTTACAGGAGAGCAAAAACAAGATTTAAAAAATTCTAATTCATGAACTAAGTGGGCTAGGTTACACATAAGTACCTTATTTTGTAGATAAAAACATTCACTTTCACTGTGCATTCTAATTTTTATGGTTACTATTATAGTTTACAAATAATTGATTAAACTCTGTCAGTTGTACCTTTTTTTTGCCTGTACTTGTATCATTTATTACGTGATAAATGATACAAGTCGAGTTATATTATATTGCACCTATAAGTTGTCTTTGAGTAAAGTGATACACAAAAAGCTTAATATTTTTTAAATTTAATAACTCATAAGATAATGGTCCAGGCAGAATGTTGCTCAAACTAATTATAAAAATACTACCCCAAAGATACAATTGTTGTACTTAAAATAGTAGTATTTTCATAATTTACCTGAATCGTATAACTTGGCTAAAATTCCAGTCAAAAATTGGTGTAAAGTGATATAAGTCGAGATGTATCAATATTCACGATAGATTTGTAAAAAACAATGTGTGGATCAATTACTAAAAGGGATACAACTTGACTTATATCACTTTTCACGTTTTTTTGCCTAAATCCTGCCAGTTATATTTCCTAAACTATAGCAGATAGAAGAATGTGAGTAAGACCAAAAAATCGCTAATTTTTTTCTGATTATTTCTATGTAAAAATCTCAAAAAGGGTATAACTCGAGTTGTATCACTTTTCACAGGAGGCACAGTTTTACATCCTACTATTTTTTCCTTTGAATTTCCTGACAAAAATAGAAATACACTTCACTGTAGGTTTTATCAGTATTATTAATGTTTTCTATTCTAGGTAATAATATCAAAAACTTGTGCAGGTGTAATAAAAAAAAATGAGAATCATGAATTTATTTGATTTAGGAGTGGTAAGTGTTATATTATAATAAAATTTATCATAAAAGAAAACAATAAAATAATTATTTATGCATGGTTATTATTTTAAAAGAGTAAATTAAAAAATTAAAAAAATAGATTTAATTCCAGGTTATTACTTATAAAGATGATATTTGTCTATTGATAACATAATAATTATTATCATTGTTATTGTTGTTAGTTAATTTTAAAAATAAATTTTGTTAGCGTAATATTGAAAATATTGTGTTAAAAATATAATGCTATGATTTATATTCTTGTTACGAATATGAATACTTTATTGTCTAATTCAATGTAAATAAATAAATGTATTGCATCAAATGTGTTTTATTTGTGTTAAGTAATACATGTGAGAAAGATAAAAGAAACTGTAATAACTAATACATCAAGATGTGGAGAAAATAGGCTTGTCCAACATACGGCCCGCGGGCCACAATGTGGCCCGCGTAAGCCTGTCATTCAGCCGCGACGACATTTAGTTATTGCGCAATATGTTTTTCATCTGAAGATTGAAATTGCGTGCCTACCCCCTCCCCTCCCCCCCGTCAACAAAATTTTCATGGACAAAAGTACAACAACAAAAATGCTAGCCCGCCACGATTACAAAAGTACTAAATCCGGCCCGAGTTGGACACCTCTGCTCTAGCCATTGGTGGGTATAACAAAGAAAAAAAAAAGTATTTTTAAGCGCTTACCCTTTTTTTTATTTAAAATTATTTATCCAAATCGAGAGCTTTGAAAGAAAACAATATATTAAATTATAAATTAATCATGCAAACAAAAAAATAATCACCATCTCTGAGAAGAAAATTAGAAAATCTAATAAAAGTATCTATGGTAGGTATTTAAATTTGTAGGGAATACTTTTTTGTTAACAGCACTAAAATTAGTCATCGGCTTTCTCAAGTTGGTGCGCCTGTCATGTGTCAGACGTCACTGTCAAATAAAACACAGACGGAGTAAAAAACAACAAATTTTGTTTAAAAATTTCTAGTGAATAACATCAACTAAACGACAAAATGAACAGACTATTTGGTAAAGCAAAGCCCAAAGAACCGTTGCCCAGCATAAACGACTGCATATCTGGAGTAAGCGATGAAGATTTTGCGATTTCAGTTTGTACCTACTTTTGCTTTGCTAAATTGATTGCTCAATGTTTTAGGTGGACAGCAGAGCGGACAATATAGATGGCAAGATTCAGCGCCTGGACGCAGAGCTCAAGAAGTATAAAGATCAGATGGCCAAGATGAGAGAAGGGCCCTCCAAGAACGCCGTCAAGCAAAAGGCACTGCGGGTTCTCAAACAAAGAAAAATGTCAGAATACAACCTTATTCTATTAACATAACCTTGTCATTCAACGAAAATCCGTTTTTTTTGGGCATCACTATAAGCAGGGACGTTCACAGCATTTTAAGCATGGTTAGGCAACTTTACGGTGTATGGATACAGTGTAATTTTAATTTGATTTTGATGTATTTGAAATATTATTGTGTTAGCTAAGGTAACTTTCCGAATTATTGGACCGGTCAGTAGTCCAGTGGCAACACTTCGGACTCGTAAATGGAAGGTTGTGGATTCGGATCCCGGCGGAGCACAAAAATATACCATTTATATTTCGAATGTGCTCTTCGCTGAGTTGAAAAATTCATAAACCTTTACCAAAGACCGGTCACTGAAAGGTCCATCAAACCTTACAACAACTGGGTCTTTCTTGAGAATTGGCGCTTTCTACAGCGACGACCAAGCTCGCAGAGGGCTCTTGAGGTGTGATACACACAAAAAACAGCGCTCACCAGATAAATCATCCTAATATATTTTTATTTTTTATTATTTGTTCCTTGACTAATAGGGTACTAGGCTGACCCCCATGTTGTAAAACCTTGGATCACGTTTGTCAATGCCACCCTGGTTTCAGGGAAAGGCGGCAGAATTGCAAGGTTTACTTATATGAGGTTTGGTTTATTTTGCATGTACACATTTAGTATGTGTAAACATGGACTTATATTAAATATGAGTCTTAACCGTCAATATATCTTTGCAACTTAGATTATGCGGTTTAGATGGAAGATTATACAGTACAGATATTGATTCATTTTATAAATCCCGTGCTAGTACATAATTGTGTATGCCTTGCGTTTTAAGGTCTTCTAAAGCGTAAAATCATTTCACATCGACAGAAAACGATTTCAGTTAAAATACATTGCAAAATCTTATTTCTTGTAATTGCTGACTACTTTGACCGGTCAGTAGTCCAGTGGCAACACTTTCGGACTCGTAAATGGAGGGTTGTGGATTTGGATCCTGGCAAAGCACAACAAATATACCATTTATATTTATAAATATGCTCTTCGCTGGGTTGAAAAATTCATACAACCTTTACCAAAGACCGGTCACTAAAGAGATCCATCCAGCCTCACATCAGCTGGGTCTTGCTTGAGTATTAGCGCTTTGTAGCAACAACCAAGCTCGTAAACAATACCTATGCGGCACTCAACAAGTGTCATAGACTCCTAGAGTCTCTGAAATCTAGGGAGTCTCCTGCACAAGATTTCTTCAAAAAAATGTATAATATATGTATCCACGTAAGTAGGAAATAATAATTAATCATAACAGTATGTTGTTATGTTAGGTACGAGCAGCAGTCGGAGAACCTGCGCGCTCAGTCCTTCAACATGGAGCAGGCCAACTACGCCACGCAGACTCTCAAGGACACGCACGCCACGGTGGCCGCCATGAAGGACGGCGTGTCGCAGATGAAGAAGGAGTTCAAGAAGATCAACATTGACAATATTGAGGTTACTCATTGTTGCAGTGCAACAGGAATTTCCAAAATACGACATCTATGTCAATGAAGTTAATTAGATTTAAACTCAAAGTTAAGGCATGTTGTCCCATGACATTGGTACGTATAAAGGTAAAATCGTGTATATCGGTAAAAAGACCATACAGTCTTCCGCAGGTTTTATTTGTCCGGAACGTAAAGCAAACAAGTATCTCACAGTCTGTCCTAAAAGACTGTCCGCTATGTTTTGATTAAAAACAACAAGTTTGTCTATGGTTTGTTCCCAACTCCTTCATCGCTGGCATTCATAATGTTGATTTGTGTGTCGAGATATCCGACTCATACGTGTAATATTGAATTGTATGCAAAGGACAAGTGGATGAAATAAAAAAAAAAGATATATCACAAGATTGTATGCAGTAGAGGTGGGAGCGAAAGGACTGTCAGACAAATCGGTATATACTTTTCTTAAGGATCTGGGACTCAATAGATCCCAAATAAATGGCTTTCTGGGAAGATTGACAAGGGCGGCTATTTCAGGATCATACCACATTTGGTTTCGAAGATCCGAGAGCCAGGACACCTCTAGGCATGCAATGCAATGAGTCGGACTTTACATATTGGGAGGAATTGGGAACATTGTCATGTCGAAAGGATCCTTAACCAGCCAAAGGCAGGTTGTAAGTCATGTGACTCCCATCTCATCCTGACTCTGTGCGGCGGACCTGAGTTTGGGTCTTGAATTTTCTAAAAAGTAAAAACTTGACTTAGTGAGACCGTGGATTGCTTAGTTATTTCACGAGTTGTTATGTTTTCCAGGACGTGAATGATGAGATGGCTGACATGCTGGAGCAGGCAGACGAGGTGCAGGAGGCGCTGGGCAGGCAGTACGGGATGCCGGAGATAGATGATGATGAGCTGGCTGCTGAGCTGGATGCTCTCGGTATGACATCACTGACAATAACTAGACTTGTTAGGTTTAGGTTGGAATTACGGTTGTTTGATATATTTACAATAATAATAATTACACAAGTAAAATTTATTTATCGGATGTTAGACGAACCGTTATAAGAGAACTTACATTATTCTCGACGTTTATTCAGTGACGTAGGTAACGACTTCACGAGACACCCTCTCTGCACGACGACTGAGGATGAACTGTTTTTTTTTGTAAAAATTGTCGCAAATCATGGCATGCCTTCGAATGAAGGTAGTAATGTATTAACCCTGAATAGCACCTACATACATATTTGATTGAAGAACTTGATAATCTGTTGTGCTTTGTGTGATTGTATGTGCATCTATGTATTCCAGGTGACGAGATCGCCCTGGATGATGACACCAGCTACCTGGATGACGTGGTGAAGGCCCCCGCGGCTCCAGACAAGGAACCCGGGGCGGACTCCATCAAGAACAAGGACGGGGTGCTGGTAGATGAGTTTGGATTACCACAACTGCCCAGTGCCTCCCAGACACACTAACACACACAACACCAGCTCTACCATTACTTTGTATCAATTCAAAAGCTTAATATCTTGTTATTATTTGTAAAAACCATTGATGTATCATATAGGCCGTGTTCAGGGAGCTCGATTGAGCACTGTGAGAGCTTTCAGTAAAAAATATGGTGGGGGTAGCTCGATCGCTAAACTCCACGAACAATCATATGCGAATTTCATATGTCAACCAGACAGCAGCTGTCAAAGCTTTGCAGAATGGATGTAGATTTATCTCAAAATGCATTATTGAGCCATGATTCTGATATTTGCAGCAGATCTTTCAATTATAGAAGTGCTTTTGATAGCTCCAATCCATTATTTAACATTAATAATTGTGGCTAATATTTGTGTTGTTGAGGTTAGCTGTCAACTGTTAGTGGAACAGTATAAACCATTGGTGTGAAGTTAGGAACGCTTACCCACCTTACGCTTACCCACTTCCAAGTTAGGAACGACCCACCTTCTTCGCAAATAAGTGAATTATCTAATGGCCGAGCTGTCGTGCGTGACGTCATAGCTCATAAAATTTGCTTACGATGAGCTCCTTGCTTGAAGCGGGCTCCCCGAACACTGCCATAGTGAACACAAATGCAAATAGACAGCTGTATTCAACTTATGTGAATGCAAATCGTCTTTAGTTAGAAAGAGACCAAAAATACTCTGAGTGTATCTTTATTTTGAACAGAGACACTTGAAAGAAGTTATATATAATTTCTGAAAATATTGTATTTTTAAATGTCATCTCTGCGCAGAGGTTGTAGACATGCATTTTAACCTTTTCGCTTCTGAATATTCTGGCTATATGAATACCCCCAGTGCGGAATACTTTTTCAAGCACATTTTAAAAAAAAAATTGATTTCCTACTTTAATTAAGTGACGACACTTCAAACTATTTGAACATTCACATGTATTAGTTGTTCAAAAACAAAAGTCACAAAGGTTTTGCACAGATTTCCACTTGCAGACTTTTGAATTTTTGAACACAGATGTCAGGGATAAGTTCAATGTTCTATGACATCCATGATTGACAGCCGCACTGTTTGCAAGTTTACACTTGACGCCTATACGTGTCACCCGCAGTTAAAAAAATAAAGGGTTTGGTCGTCAGATTTGCCAATTTGGAAAGAAAAAAGGCCTTACAAATACAAGATGGAGAAAGCAAGAAAACATACGATACTTGGCTTGACAAAATTGTGTCTCATATGATGCTTCATTGCTGTAATTCAGTTTCTGGTTCACTATATTATATGTCAATGGTTGTTGCATTATCTCACATAATTTGATAATGTTAATATTTTGTTATTTGTGCAAACGCTGGATATCAAATGCTTTTGTTATTATTTGTACAAACGCTTGATAACAAATGCTTTTGTTATTATTTGTACGAATGCTTGAGAACCAGCTGTATGAAGATCTGCTTGATGCAAGATTTGCTATTTGATTTGTAAAGAACGGAAGGTGGCTATCTAAGATTTTTTTGAAATGAGATACAAATATGGAAACACAGAGAATGATGTATTCTTGCCTCATTTTCAAAATATGAATGTATTTTTTTTGTTTTACAATATATTTAAATTATCTTTATTGAAAAAATTGCAAATGGTTGCCTTCGGTTCTATATGACTCAATTTTTCTTCAATATAATATGGCAATGGTTTCAAAATTAAATTAGGTTCTCAAAATTCATAAACTAAGCACTTTATTGCCTTAAATGTAATAATATGAAAAACTTAGTACATTAAAATGAACAATTTAGTTTCATATATTAGCACCTATCTATAATTATTTTTCACTTATTACTATTTTTTCATCGATAGTTTTTTTATTCAATTAAATACAAGATTTTTTCAGTTTGATTGGAAATGGAAATGGATGGAAATGGCTGAAGGGAAAAAGGACATGGCACAAAGCTACAAATTAGATTTTTTTCTCATCGGACATATTATGTCATGGGTCTTTTTGCAGTAGGATCCTTGTAACAACCGATAAAAATATACTAGTTAGCTTTTTCCCTAGCGATTTGTGATTTTTGTTTATCCATGAGATTTTTTCTGAATTCAATATCATGTTTCTTATTTTTTACAATAAAATGCACATAAGTTTCAAACTCTTGTAAAAATTGAATGCTTTTTTTTATTTTTAAATTATTTTGTAAAAAAAATTGTTTTATGTAGCATAAAATTTACAATAAAATGTATGCAAAACCAAGGGTGAGTTTTATTTTTATTCAAACTGTAATTTTTTTTCTACGTACCTGTGTAATTTCTAAAAATTAAATAAGCGATAATACATGATTTACTTGATAAAACAGGACAAGATGAATTTACTTTCAGAAAAAGAATCCAAGCTCATATGTAATTAATCTATAAATAAATACCTTTTATTTAGCCATCTATGTTAAATTTACAGATTTAATGCAGTGGAAAACATTCCTAACAGAGAGAAAAGTCTGGAAAATCGGGAACCTACTTCAGGTTATATTCCATAGATGGCAGTTGAGAACGAAAATTATTAGTTTGACAGGAAAAATTGCGGAAATTTTATGTAGTGAAACTATGGAGTTCTATTAAATGGAAGGGCTATTTATTTGATTTAGTTCTAAACACTGTGATCCATACAGTCACTGAAATCTAATTTCGCCAGACATTGTACCTTGTTTTGTCTCGCTCGCACAACATACGTTTTGTTGTTGTTGTCCTTTTCTATCACGTTATGTGTCTCTACTCCGTCGTTAATTTATGTAAGCAGGTAATGTTGCTTAGCAACGAATTGTTGATGTTATTTTCCTTGACAACATAATTTAGTGTTGTCAAAGGTTTTAAAAATATCTGATACTTTTTAATGCTTCTGTTACATAAACGTAAATATTTTACTTAATGTGACATAATTACTTGTGTTAATTATTTCAATTACATTTTTTTAATTTTAAGTTTTTTCAATGATGTTAGGAGTAATATCTATAGAAGACAAAGTAAAAAAATATTCTTTCAAATCCAATTTTCTTGAAATATAAAAGAATAAATGAAACAAAAAGTGTAGGGTAGAAATTAAAATTCAAATACATACATTTCACAAAAAAAAAATTGTTCTCACGTGACGGTATCAGATACTCTATTTTATCATCATCACATCTCTATCACTAAAAATGGCCGACGGTTTGACAGCGGGACCATAGATAAGTATACTATAATACTACGTATTATAGATGTGCCACTGAACCCTGTTTCAGTGCATTATGTAGGAAAAACAAGGTATATGGAAATAGTAAAAAGAGTCATCTATACTTCGGGGCGTAAGGTTTTTGTACAACCCCCCCCCTGGGGACTTCTTCTTCTTATAAAAAATATATTTTTTGTTTCTGCCATACTTATTTCACAAGAAAAACAACGTTTTATTACATAGATATATTTTTTATTAACATTTTAAGGAGTGAATTATAATACAAATTTACAATGAAATAAAGCTTGTACATTCTAAAATCTAAATCTAAGCTGCAAAGATATGTACCATTTAAGATTCATATTAAACGAATTCCCACAAGCAGACATGTACCATTTCGCGCTAACACATGCCGCATGTGGACCTACAATCTAAAAACCCAATCTCAAGTGAACATAAGCCCTGCAACTCTTGCCGACCTTCCCTGAAACAGAGGTGACATTGGCAAAGTGAACCATTTTTTACACTATGGGTGATACATTATTGTTATTGATACGTGATTACATTAATACATAATATTTTAGATGGCTCAGTTGGTAGAGTACTTGCATTCCATGCCGTGAGCTGGGGTTCGAATCCCACCGAGGCAGGGTGTCAGAAATGATTATCCGTTTCGGTGTTTATTTCAAACCTCAAATCAAAATACCGGCAAGGTTTACTCAGCCTTAACCAGAAATGAGAACCAGCCTCTCGGGAGCTGGAAAACCCCCACTTCAACTGAAGAGGTTGGGGGCCTTACCTGTAAAAATAAATAGGTTCCACTCGCCACATGCGACCCCTTCGGGGATAACGCGGCAAGATGTTACACTATATGTGTAGCTTAGTTGCGTTTCTTTTTATGCCTAAAAACTCGTCGTAAAACCAAACAGTTTTTAAATAAAATTTTACACTTTCACATTCACTTTCATGATCTGTTTTATCTGATGTATTCCTTTTGTGTTATTGCAGGTCAGACCATGGTCTATTTGCAACTTTTTTATCTGCCGACGTTTCGCTTTCACGGCGTGGTGGTATTTTTATGGGGTTGGTCGCTTTCAGTGACTGACTGGTAGTATGATGAAAATTGTGGGAATCGATTTCTGAAACATAAATAAAAAAAAGAAGAATTAGTTTATGGGTTCAAAATTTGCAAGAAAGAAGGAAGAACTATGATAATATTGTTTTTGCTAATCTCATCGATGTGAAATTCAGTGGAAGTTTCCTTGCTCCCATAAAAACGTTTCACATTTCTTATGAAGGCTAATAAACTTGCTGGTACTAAGATTTAAATAAGACAAAAATACCAAAACGGAAAATACTATATGACACCGTCCATGACAATTGAATCCAAGCAATGGTGTTAAATACAAGCGTTTTTCAAAATTAAGTGTCGACCAAACGTTATTTCTTAAACATTTTACAAAATCGATGACAGATTACATGCACATTAAAAAATATAAAATAAACTGCAACTTACTTGGATTTCCAATACCGCTTACGGTAGACTCAGTTCTTGTAAAAATGAAACACTTCATAAAAATGTCCAATCGCTGAATGGAAAAGCGCATTTTTTCCGTAATTGTTTGAAGAACAAAAGGTTACTTTTGTCATTTTTTTCAGCAGACGCCATTAAACACAGACAACAAATTTCTACTGTCACATGTTTTGATTGGAACAAAATTTGAATTAAAAAAAAACAACCTACCCTCACTTTAATGATTACTTGCCATCTAGCGTATTTTTTTGAAAGTTTGCATGTAAAAGAAGCTTACAAAATATATCTTTCTCATTTGGGATCAGGGCGTGAATTTGAAGCATATGTGTCAGACAGAGACAACTGTCAAGGCAATATCTCTATGAGTTTCTGCTTGAAATCATATTTCATTTTAGAATGCTGGTTCATTTGTTCCCAGTGACAGGAGCCTGAGCGGGACTATTGTTTTGTGGCTAAAGGTATCGGCAGATAAAATATCAATTGAATTTACTTAAATATTTTTATTCACTGGTAATTACGAGTGAAAAGTTACTCCAGATTTTGTATTACAATTTCTTGTATTGTTTGTGCATTTGGAAAATGTGTGGCTTGGCATTTTTACGATTTTTCTTTCCAGTTAGGAAACACACCTGTTAATAGTTGGGTGGTTACCTATAATCTATAATCTAAGTTGCAAGGATATATTCATTTAAAGCTCTCAGATGTATGCCCACAAACCAACAAGTGTAGTTCGCGCTTACAAATGCTGAATGTGTACTTACAAATAAAATCCAAACCTCAAATGAACATAAGCCCCACAACTTTTGCCGACCTTCCCTGAAACAGGGGTGACATTGGCAAAGTGAACCATTTTTTACAGTATGGGTGGTCAGCCTCATACCAACCTATAAGTCAAGGAATATGAATAATAAATTACATTTAAATATAAAAAAGAACAAAACCTTACAAAGAAATCTATACAAAAAAAAGCGATAGACTGAATTCGGATTTTTGTATGATGAGTGGGGTGGCGCATTTCTAATTCACAAAGGATTGCTTTCTCAGCCTATCCAGTACTATACCAATGGAAGCAAGGAAAGCTTTAGTAAATGCATTTGTGGTATCAAAAATAGACTACTGCAATAGCTTATATGCAGGCCAACCAAAATGTCCATTGAATAGGCTACAATTGGTTGTAAATGCGTGCGCTCGCATGATTTCTGGTCAGTCGAAATTTACACACATTACTCCGCTTCTCCAGAAGCTTCACTGGCTCCGTATACCGGAGTGCATCGAGTTCAAAGTGTGCACGATGGTCCACAAAGCTTTATTTGGAAAAACACCCAAATATCTCGCTGATTTAATCAAACCAGTCACCCTCGGCAAAAAAAGCCTTACACTGCGCTCGGCTGAGACTGGAGCCAAATCAAGAATTGAAGAACCTATAAGAAGAGTAAACACATTATTTGGAGAGCGTGCATTTGCAGTTGCTGGCCCTCTGGCCTGGAACCACCTGCCACATCATGTGAGAGAGCTAGAGGACCATGGAAAGTTCCGGAATGCACTGAAGACAAGCAAATTTCTGGCATCGTTTGCACCAGCGCCCTTGGAGTGACTACATCACGAAACGGCGCTATAAAGAAATCATCAACTCATCATCATCATCATCCAGTCCTTATAAATCCATGAGTGAAACACCATATTCATCTATGTTCTAAATTCAAATCTTTTGTTTGCAAGTTGAACAACATAACAATTCAATATTTTTTACGATACATTCAGTAATTTTATGGTAGGTTAGTATGTCTAGGTATCAAAATAGAGTGAATATAATATTATTTCACACTATGCAATACTAATAATAATTTTAAACATCCCCGTTTAGTGGTACTAGCCACCCCAAGGGCGCTTGGTTATCTGCTTGTATAATATCGATACATACGATGATAAATACATACATACCTTTTATTATAAATGTGAGATTCGTTGAATGCATTTGGCACAAACTCCAGAGGGAAAAATTGCGACGTCGCACGGCGGCGTTGCAAGGGGAAAAAGACTAATATTTAATTATAGGTTGCTAGGGGTCCTAGTCACATAGATCACTGACATTTTTCGAGAGAATTTTATAATTTAAAATTTTGTGCCGAGTATTCTGATACCTGAAGCGATATTCTGCTAAATTCCTTACTAGCGACTCGTAAGCGACTGTACTGTGATTTTTTTTATCTATGGATTTCATTCGCAAGCGCTAGCAAGCTCCGACTTGATTGATATCCAAAGTGTAAGGAATTTAGCAGAATAGCGCTTCTGGTACGTAATAGGTATCTATCTACACCAAAATATCTATAATCTTAGTAACAAATTTATTTAAAATTGTATGTTAAATAAGGTTTATTGGATTATTTAAATTTAAAATTATTACTAAATTTGTAATAAGGTCGCCTTTTTATAAACAGGGATTTCTTGATAGTGAAATTTCATTCTGAAAATCTCAAACAGTCGTAGGTACATACGGCTATTTCCAAGAAAAATTTCAACATTACATTTGATGGCAATTCGTCACAGAAACATGAAATATTTATTTAAGAGAATAAAAAATGTCGTATACTTTTTCACGAGCATTGTATAACCGAAAAGAAAGACTTTTTTCTTTAGTTATCTGTGTACGTCCGCGTAGGTGTCGGTAAGTTAGGGTTTCGCTGGAATGCGCTCGAGATTTTCTTTTGTCCTGTCCGTGCCTCACTTCCCTACACAACAATGGCCTCCTAACCATAAACAAGATGTACTTTATCATATGCGGCGTTCTAACTGGGACAGTAGGGAGTGTAGGTACGTGTTTCAGACGTGTGTATAAACGCTCAGACTCCACTGTCCTATTCACACCAGGACAGTAAACTATAAGCAATGGTTAGTCGACTGTAACGATCTTACCTGCGGAAACTACTGTATTTTTAAGGTTACATTTAAACTGGCATTACGGTCGTTTGACAGATTACGTATTATAATTAACTCTAAAAAAGTTACACTTTTCGGATAGTATCTACTTACACGAACACTTGTTTTTTTCAAACTTAAATATACTCGACGTTTCGCTGGCGTCGCAGCCAACGTCTTCGTGAGACATGCTTTCTGCATGAAGATTCACACTAAATCTTTGCGTTTATCTATTATTAAAAAAAATATATATTGTGTTGTAATACGAAATCGACAATCTTAACTACTATTGAATGAAAAACATACCATTTTATAAATAAATAAACATTATATAGTACCTAATCAAGTATAAATGAATTGAATAAGAGTTTTAGGCTTACACGGCCGGCTGATGATGCTGGAGTGATGTTTTCCGGGATCTGTTGCCGTGGTCTGTGGGAGCTGGAGCTTCCGAAAGTATGTAAATGATTTTTTTTTTCAGAATTACACGACCATTTATTATGTAATCTAATTTCATATTTAATACATTACTTTATTGTATTTTTTCATCGGAATATTGGTACATCATTCAACTTGCCTCCAATCTAGACTTTCACTAATGCACAACTTATCAACTGCCCTAAATAACTTGCACACTGTCTTAGTCTGTAGCAAGCATCCTAATATCTTATCTTGTTTCAGAGTTAAACGTCCTTAGATTCAGCAAACAATGGTGGGCTTTGCTATGCATGGCTGAAACCTCAAAACGTACTCAACCACAGAGTTTTACTAAAAATGCATGTAAACTGAAACGCCCACCAGACGTGATGTTTTAGTTTCCATGAATTTTTTGGTAAACGCTGTGGTGAAGTGTTGACTAATAGTTTTATACATGGGGGGATTTTCGTCATATTAATTAAATTATAGATTTATAGTTGTTTAAAGTTGGCTGCATCTAGAGTAGATGGCGGTTGGTTTTGGGCTATAATTAAACTTACTATTAATTAATGTCTTGTGATAAGTCAAATATTAAGAAATTAATATTCAAATAGATCCGAAATATTGTCGTCGCTGCATTGAAAAAAAACAACTTTTGTGACCAACAAACACAAAATCAAGTATAAGTTTTGAATCTAAACCTCAAGTTAAAAACGAAAATAATAAAACGCAACCAAGCTACACATATAGTGTAACTTTTTGCCAGCGTTATCCCCAAAAGGGGTCACATGTGGCGATTCGGGATATTCTGGACGAGGTTCCAGTGGAAAAATAACTAGGTCCTCGACTACAAAATTACATACATATTCATATACTCTGATTATATTTTTACATTAAAAAATGTGAAAATAAGAATTATACAGTTTTACCAGTAAGGAAAAACTTGTTTATCCCTTGAAACACTAATGAATTTTCAAAATTAACACACAAGCTATTAAAAGTAAATTTTAATTGAAAGTTAAAAATATCTTCACTCGAAGTCAGAATAATTTCTGTAGGAAATAATTCAACGTTTCCCGTGACGGTTTGTAATTTTATAACAATTTGAAGCAATGAATACAAAGTGAGATTAATGGAGGCTGTAGGAGTTGATGGATTCAATTATTAATCCAATGGTAGGTTATGGTAGATTCAACCATTTCTTACAGTATGGGTGGTCAGCCTTATACTAACTTATAATTCAAGATAGAAAATGAGACCTAAATATAATGAAAATATTTTTTATGGCCAAATTTGTTTTAATACACTGGTTCTCTACCACTGAGACCTACACTTCAATAATTTATAAAAAATGGTGAGGAACAGCGGAACGCACTGGTAAATTAAAATATTATGTGCTCTGCACACAAATCCGTGTTTGTATTCAAGATGCAATAAATTGTTATAGTTTGTTTACAACACTATAATTATGTGTGCTGAATCTTTTATCTGAATATACAGTAAACACAACCATGGCGTTGTACAATAATTATATAAAAAGTAAAACGCTCTCAAGGAGCGTTGTGTTACTTTCTATACATTTTTGTGAAAAATGAAATGTGTAACAAATAATAAATTAATTTATTTCGAAATAAAGTAAATACTTTTATTTAAAAAATGTACAACTTATTGCTTTTAATGAAAGTCAGGATTTTTTTGATATATTATAAAAAAGAAACACAAAATGGCTAAGAAAAGTTTCTAAGCCCTACCGGTGAATTCTAAAAGCGTTTACCTAACCATAGCGTTTATCCAAAAGTTTATAAAAACTAAATCGCTGGGGAGTAACGCCATCTACTCATGATGAGTCAAAGTTATTTGACATAAAATTACGATTTTAGTTTCATAAAACAATTAAAGAGGTTCTTTAGTCCCGATATTAATAATCTTCTTAAGCTCTCGTATAACCTTAATACAAACAATAAGAAAGTAGCGCGCCATCTTGCCGCGAATGTCGGGGACGGCTCACAAATATCGGCGGAGCAAGAAAAATAAAAAAGTACAAAAAGCTTTGATGATGATGATGATGAGTTGATGATTTCTTTATAGCGCCGTTTCGTGATGTAGTCACTCCAAGGGCGCTGGTGCAAACGATGCCAGAAATTTGCTTGTCTTCAGTGCGTTCCAGAGCTTTCCATGGTCCTCTAGCTCTCTCACATGATGTGGCAGGTGGTTCCAAGCCAGAGGGCCAGCAACTGCAAATGCACGCTCTCCAAACATTGTGTTAACTCTTCTTATAGGTTCTTCAATCCTTGATTTGGCTCCAGTCTCAGCCGAGCGCAGTGTTAGGCTTTTTTTGCCGAGGGTGACTGGTTTGATTAAATCAGCGAGATATTTGATTAACGCATTCAGATACTTAGGTGGAATAGGTAAGATAAGGTGGTGTCAAAGAAGTTATTCTTTTAGCTTATTTGTTAATCGCTCTGTAGTGCATTTGTTTTTTTGTATTCTTTACTTATAGGTTGGTATGCGGCTGACCACCCATACTGTAAAAAATGGTTTACTTTGCCAATGTCACCCCTGTTTCAGGGAAGGACGGCAAGAGTTGCAGGGCTTATATTCATTTGACATTGGGTTTTTATATTGTAGGTCCACATGCGGCATGTGTTAGCGCGAAATTATACATGTCTGCTTGTGGGAATGCATTTAATATAAATCTTAAATGATATATATCTTTGCAGCTTAGATTAGATCAGATTAGATTTAAAAACTGTTACAACTGCTAAAAAATTCAAAATACAAATAATTAAACTATATATTTTTTTTTAGCATTACCTCATCATAAAGAGACTATGCCCGGTATTTACAACGTTAGCATATTATGTGACTTTAAACTGTTAAAAAAAATCTTCCCACACGACGGACATTAGTGCGTTCGTTTAATTCAGGATAAAGTCGCTATGCTAACGTTGAAAATACCTTAGCCTTAGCTCTTGTAATACAAATAAATAAAGGAAAATTAATGGCGTAAATGTAAATATATATGGAAAATATAACTAGTGAGTGACAGGTGTGTAGGTGAAACAAAACGATACAAGCGGTTATTAACCGAAACAAATCGATTAAAGTGTTTCACAAAAAAAATAATGTGGCCAATGGTAGAAATAAAGTTATTAATGTGGCCCCTGGTAGAAACAAAGCGATCAATGTGTCCCCTGGTAGAAACAAAGCGATCAATGTGTCCCCTGGTAGAAACAAAGCAATCACTGCTGCCTCTGGTAGAAACATAACGATCAATGTGGCCCCTGGTAGAAACAAAGCAATAAATGTGTCTCTTGTAGAAACAAAGCAATCACTACTGCCTTTGGTAGAAACATAACGATCAATGTGGAAACTGATAGAAATTAAGCGACCTAAGTTGTTGTGTTGTTGAAGCAAAACGATTCAAATGGTTCTTGGTCGAACAAAACCATATGAGTGGTTTTTGGTAGAAACAAATCAACGAAATTGGTTTTTCATCGAAACAAGGCGGTTGAAGTGGTTTTTGGTCGAAATAAAACTATCAAAGAGGGCGCTGGTCGAAAAAATATTCAAATATGCCTTCTGCTTTGTAGCGAGCCAATGTAGTCCATTAGACTTCGTAACATAGAGGTTTGTTTTTTTGTTTTTTGTACATTTCGGTTATTGAAACCAGACCATTCGCGAGTTCATAAAATTTAACGTTGAACAGAAAAAAGGGAAGATAAGCAAATTACGCGGGAAAAATGTTTCCCGCCGTTTTAATGATTTGTTCGCTCGTAATCGCGCCTAACGGTTTCCATTAGGTACAAACAAATGTTTGACTTCATCTCATTACCGCTATTCTGCTTGTTTTAAAAAGTTATATTTGAAAAAATGACTCATTTCAAGGGCTTTAGTAGACCAAATATAAAAATAAAAACCCTCCGATCGCGATCCTGTAAGAGATAATGTATGGAAATTTAATCACTCACTAGGGGTGTTATTGTATCTAATCTGATCTAATCTAAGAAGTTGCAAAGATATGTTACACAAGCAAACACGTATAAGTTTGCGCTTGTACGTAGGTACATGCCGCATGTGAACCTACAACATAAAAATACCCAAATCTCAAATGAACATACACCCTACAACTCTTGCCGACTTTCCCTGAAACAGGGGTGACATTGGTAAAGTGAACCATTTTCTACCACATGGGTGGTCACTGGTTAGCCACATACCAACTTATAAGTTAAGGAACATACACAACAAATTACATTTTTTGTTTACATGTTTACATTGTCATATAGAAGTGTTAATTTTGTACCACCGACAAAAAAAACTTAATTGTTTTTAAATTTGTGCTCAAATTAGTCCATTCAAATGTTAAAATGAGACTGTCTGCCTCGGAGCTAATTCCATTAATAGTGTGAGTAATTAAAATAAATTAATTCCATAAATATGGATTGAATTCCATAGATGTGTAAAATTTTGATAAAGGGAATTTTAAACCGGTTAGATGACAATCTTAAGCATTTCACATAGGTTGGTATGAGCCTGAATATTTACACTGTAAAAACTGTTATACGTTAATGGTCAACGCCACCCATGCGTGATGAAAAACGTTGGAAAAATGGTTGATAAAAATAATCTCATAAGTCTCACAAAAATATTTTTAATATGTAAGGGAAAATTTACACGTGCTTTCTTATGTACACATGCACGGAATGTGAACCTCAAATTAGACATTTTAGTCGTCAGTTGAGCCCACGCTTTGACAAACTAATGATGCCTGTGCTGTATGTTTCATCACGACAGTCATTCTTACCTACCGAATTTTGGTAATATTTAGATGAAGTCTAATCAGCTGTTCACTTACGGCCATCTTGGATTGACAGGTTTTCATACAGATGCATCATTAGTTTGTCAAAGCGTGGGCTCAACGGACGACTAAAATGTCTAAGAATAGCACCGATAGAATTAAAAACGGTAGAAGATTTCTTAATTGTTTCTGATTATAAAGTAATGGACTGTATGTATTTCTGGCTGTTATTCAGAGACAGAGATCCGTGGTGCATTCGCCGATCAACTTGAATTCTCAGTGGAAAGGATGCTAATCCGTGGATTTGCAATTTGTGAATAGGTAGTAATGCTTGAAATAAAGCGCGCGTACCTGACGCAATTACTAGAGGCAGCTAATCAAGGAGACTCCTTTCCTCCCTTTGGGGAAAATTTGACGGAATTAAAGGAGTTTGCCAACAAAATGACGATACGAAAGGGTACATGGTTCAGCCCTAATACCAGGGGCGTGCATCCCATACAGGCACGTGCGCTTATATGTAGGCAATTTATGGTAAAAAACGCTTTTAAGCTTGATATTGAGATGTAAAATTCTTGTAGAGATGTAAAAACTTTAGTCATTTTTAAAGGAATGGGAGAAAATATTTATTCTGAAATGTGCCTATACCCTATGCACGCACCTGCTTAACATAGTAAATAATGAAAAAAATAGCTCCAGTAAACCAAGGATAAACATTATGAAAGCTACCGTTGATAGTGTAAATCGACGGTTAAAAGGAAGTAGGGCATAAACGACAAAAACAAAATTGTTCAGGAGAGCAGTTTAAAGTTTGATATTGAAGAATAATGGACATAACTTTATTTTTATTTTTTTATAAAATCAAACAGCTTTACAATTAAAAAGTTAAGGAACTTATTACCATTTACATTAATGTGATTTAACGCTGTTTTACGAGGTTTTATGTCACGACCGCCTTCAGGACAAAAAAGGCCACAAATTTTGACGGTTACACCAAAACCAAACTTCGAAAACGCAGTTTTTTGCTTGGGCATAAACGACGAAAAAAGTCATCGTAGAACCATGCGAGTAAATAGAAAGAGCGGAAAATTTTAAGGAAGAAAGCATGCATGACTCACTTTCGACGTAAATGTCGCTTACGCCCTATTTCCTTTTAACCGTCGAAATAGAAAAACTGTATAAAATATACAATAGTACATTGGTAAAGTGAATCAATTAAGGCAGGTGTGGGTGGTCAGCTTCATACCAACATATAAGTCAATTAACAAGGAACAAGGAGCATACCTTTCTAATCCTTGACTAAGAGGCTGACCCCTCATGCTTTAAAAACTTGGTTCACTTTTGCCAATGCCACCCCGGTTTCAGGGAAAGGCGGCAGGTGTTGCAAAGTTTATGTTCATGTTAGGTTTGGTTTAATTTGCATGCCCACAAGCAGACACATGCGACATGTGTCTGCTTGTGGGCATATATATATATATATATATATATAAGGATAATTTATTTTAATGTACACATAATTAAAGAGCGCCGTTTTTGTGTGTGTCACACCTCAAGGGCCCTCTCAAATCACGGATAAGATTTCTTGTAAAGATGTGTCTTTAGTGCTCCTTTAAAGACACCAACAGTCTTTGCCTTCCTCACATTAGGTGGCAGTCTGTTCCACTCCATTGGTCCCGCAAACCGGAAAGCACGGTCCCCAAAATTAGTGCGTGTCTGACGGTGTGGCTGAACCAAGTCCACCACGCCATCCCCTGCAGATCTGAGCGTTTGGCGCCTCAAATCCCTCTCAACGGGTGTAAACATGTCAGCCAAATATGAAGGAGCTGTACCATTTACAGCCTTATACACCATCAGACAAACACGGTAGACCACCCTCTCCGGAAAACGAAGCCAATGCAGTTTCCCTAACAATGGAGTAATGCGAGTAAATTTAGACATCCCGAATATGAGTCTTGCCGCTGAATTCAGCACAGACTGAAGACGGTTGAACTGCTTTTTCGGCTGACCTATGTACAGCGTTGAGCAATAGTCAACTCGTGACATCACAAAGGCATTCACCAGGGTCTTGACTGCTCCCGACGGTAAACATCTCCTGATCGCCTTTATCTGGCGAAGTCCAAAAAATGAGGAAGATACAGTCGAGTTCAATTGTTCTCCCATTGTGAGGTTCCGATCCAGTGTGACTCCTAGAAGTCTGACTGAGTCGGAGGGCTGAATCAGCTCTCCCCCAATGGAGAGTGGTACTCGAGTTGTCAAAAGATGATCACGCCTGGTTGTAGCCGCCCACATCACTTCTGTCTTACCCATGTTAAGGATTAGGCCATTGCTTGTCATCCATTCACCAATCTCCGCAATGCAAGCTGCCACCCTGTTACTGAGAGTTTGTGCCATATGTGGCTGACACTGAGAGTAAATTTGCCAGTCATCTGCATATGCATGTGTAATGAGGCCCCATTTCTCAACTATACTCTCAATGTCAGCAGTGTATAAAATAAACAGGATCGGTCCCAGTACAGACCCCTGCGGCACCCCGGAGATCAGCGAATAGGAAGGTGAGACACAGTCACAAGTACGCACTACCTGCTTGCGATCCGCCAAGTAGGAGGAGAACCACGCCAGCGCCTTATCCCTCAAGCCGTACGAACCCTCCAACCTCCTTATCAGAATATCATGACATACGGTGTCAAACGCCGCACTCATGTCCAGAAGCGCTAAGAGAGCAAGATCTCCGCAATCCACTGCCGATATCAGATCTGAGACCACCGTCAGTAAGCCAGTTTCAGTCGAATGATATTTTCGATAGGCTGATTGCCTCTTAGGCATCAGATCGTTAGCACTCAGATAAGATACCAGCCGATCAGAGACAATGCGCTCCAGTACCTTAGACAGAAACGGTAAGTTTGACACCGGCCTGAAATTGGAGAGATCGTTAGGATCGAGATTTGGCTTTTTTAATATTGGCGTTATTTGCGCTTCCTTTAAAAAGGAGGGGATAGTGGCATCCATTAGGCATCCATTGATAAACCTAACAATAAATGGAGCCACTAGAAGAATGCACTCTTTTAGTACCCACGTCGGCACAGGATCCAGATCACACTGCTTATTTGGCGATCCCGCTACAACTCGCGTCACCTCTTCAATAGAGGTCAGCCCAAGCACTTCAAGCTGTGAATTACACAAAAGTCCCAGAGAACCAGGACTAACCCCTAGGGGAGAATATCTGGTCGGTATTTTACTTTGAAAGTAAGCAGCACCGGCCCGGGCATTACCAGACACGTTCTCCAGAAGTCTCCATAAACGCTGTGGACATTTTTCACTAGCAATAATGGTACAATAATGCTGGGACTTTTTCTGGAGGATAGCTGACCTGTACAGACCCTGTGCAATTATCCACATTTCTCTAGTGCTACCTGGCTTGCCACTCCTGTGGCATGCATGTAATATGAGGTTTAAATGCCAATATTTCTTTGCAACTTAGATTATAGATGGATAGATAGATAATAATACCTACTTACTACTTATATGTTTTTACCAACATATAATAAACCGTATAAAAAACAAGAAATGAGATGTATATCTGAAAATATTATATTCTATCGCTTATAAAGCCAAGGATCTTTTCTTTTTACTGAAAATGACATTTGTCCTTATTAGGGTAGTCGATTCTGATATTTTTTTGCAAGCAATAAAATAAATAAACAAGTCTATATTATTTGTGCAGACTTACTGAATCTGATTTATTCTCATCCACGCAGAATGTATGAAGAGCAATAAACATTTGGCATACAAACGCTTTCACTTGTTCTTTACAAATAGCGCCAATAAAATAAAATAAAGCATAAAAAAGAAAGTGAAGGCTTGCGGTGAAATATGGAGGATAATAAGAAAACGCCAGAAATTGTTGGCGCTTTCTTTTCTCATATCCACTTGTACTGTACAGGGTGGGGCAGGAGTAATGCAGCTGTTTGGGAAATTTATTATTTTTGAGCAATTTTTGAGAAGAGTCACGTTGTGGCTGTGCGTAAGAGAGTAGTTATTCATTTTTTGTTTTTTTCTCTAAAACATAGTTTTATTTTCACAATAATATTTTCTACCTCAAGTACTTTCGACCTTCAATATTCAGGTCATTATCAAGATTGATGTATGTCAAAAAGATGTAGTTATTCATAGATACTGTTATGTTGTTACGCTTATTTTACACATTTGATTTCAAATTCGGTTCGGACACTGAGTCACTTTACATTTGCACAATACTACGGTTGATTGATTTCTGAAGCTACAGAGAGCTTTAGTACTTATTTATGGTAAGAATAAAGATCATGCTCGAAACGTGGAGAATTGCTACTTGCTTGATTTTGCCTGAACATTATACCTAACACTCAAGTAATCTCAAACAAATTATTTCTAACACCTATTTATTTCTAGAGAGACTTCGCAGACTTAATTATTAACTCACACTGACAAAAACAACACACAACTACATATTCGCAATGATACCTTTTTGCTCATTGTGACTGTTTGAACCAAATGATCGAACCAATCATTTGAACCAATGTCGTCAATCTGTTTTTTTTTCGGAAATTAGATAAATACGTGGAAATAATGAGGATTTTTTTTTGCTGTGTATTCAATTTATCAAAAATTTCAAAAAATAAATCGTCACCTTTCGTTTTATACGAATAAAAAACGTTATATCGTACTGTTTTCTTTTTTCAACTATAAACGCCCTCTATGTTGTTAGACCACTTGGACGTCCTACGGTGGGCAGACAACGTCGAAGCCGACGTCGAAGTTCTGGGAGTGAGGGGACCATGGAGGGAAGCGGCACTAGACAGAGAGTCCTGCAGGATTAGGGAGAGGGAGACCCTGAGCGGGCTTTTGAGCCGAAGAAAATAAAAGTATCTGTAAACGCAACTAAGTTGCGACCCGAAGTGGTCGACTATTTAATTTTAAAGTTGAGGTGGTTGACCTTCACTTAAGTTTTAAATTGAGGACTTCCCTGCTTTCCTTGCAGGTTCTCATTTATTAGTTCCTGTAGTTTGAGGACATCTCGTCGGCACTTAGATTTTGGGTTTGAAAGAAACACCGAAATGGGATCGAATCTTTGCCCTCTGGCTTTAAACGCAAGCATTCTACCAACTGAACTATAGGCTCTAGACGTTACAGATCATAAAAAAAAAAACTATTGTTTAAGTTCATTAGTTTATGTTTTATTTTTCCTGAAAAAAGGATCATCACTTATAGTTCACCTTGTATTAGCTAGTTTTTCTTTTTTCCAAGGCAATCCTTTCAAACAGAATAGTTGCCATATAGCGTATCTGTTCTATTATTATAATTAATTCCCATAAAAGATTCTATCGCAGAGATTGTATCTTTGTATTCGTATTTTGTATCTTGCAAGAATTTACATGCGTAATAAAAAATGGACTGTATTTTTATAAATGCAGAAAAAGCATTATATTTTATTTTTATTTAACCAATAAACTAATAACTTAAATATTTGATCGTAATATTACGTAGTGATTTTGTTTTGAAATATTCTTTACCATATATATATTTTTTTTGTATTTTTGGTATGCATCATACACATTTGCATCGATCAATATTAAATACATAGATGGAGCATCTAAGCCGTTTTGTGTGACAAAAAATAGTGCACCCTAGGGCGTCATCTTCATACAATCGAGGTCTTGTTGTAATCAGTTTCCAGGCAACCGTCATGCTTTGTCTCTTTTTGACGTATGACGTTAATATATTTTGTCTTATTTTGTTGTTGTTTACACAGACCATAGAATGTTGTTTACGTATTATTGTGTGTTCATGGAACGTTTGTTACTATGGGAAGAAACAGATGTACGCCATCTGTCTTTTATATTGATCGATGTACGTTTGATAAAACAAAATATGATGAAAGATTTAGATGATTGTGAAGAAGGAATGTTTTTTTTGTACAATGGATTCGGCACATCTAAAATGTGCGGAAAATACCTATGTAATATTGTTAGGACGGCCACAAAAAATACAAATCTCAAATGAACATAAACCGTGATACTCAAGCCGCCCTTTCTCTGAAACAGGAGTTGCAAAATGTGCGATTTTCTCAAGAGTTGCGGGGCTTGAGTTAATTTGAGATTCGTTTGTTTTTGTTTGTACATATGCAGACACTTGTAATCGCAAACATACACGTGAACTCGTTAGCATGCATTTAGTATGAATCATATATGTAAAAGTGTATTTGCGACTTAGATAATAGATCGATATCGAAGATCCGGAAGTAGTCGTTAATTGGAGACGATTGAAGGGCTGTAAAGTTGGTACTCGAAGTATTAACATTTGCATTCAAACTGACCATAGTGTCTCACCAAAAATGTTAGAAAACTTAAACGCTCACCTCCATGGGCGTTGTTTAGGTCTGTTGCACCAAACTCCAATCAGACAAAATTCAAAATTAAGTGTGATTTCTCCCATCAAATAAAAAAAATGGTTGCATATGCGTAAGTCAGCTGATGTTCATCATATTTCCTTTTCAAATTCCATCATATTATTACCCCATTCCGAGAAAGATTTAACCGAGGTCCTTACCAAAACTAAGCAATCAAATTTCTTGTGTCAATCAAATATTGATTAGAGGTTAGTGCACCAGGCCCTAAGTTAACATACATTCTTGGTGAAACGCTATGACTGAGCATAAATGTGGTAGGTATTTTATACTCGCGGTGCAGTATAAGAAAGCTCTGATAGCGCTATTTGTGATTAAAACACGGTCTTGAGAAGGAACTACATATGTATGTAGGTACTTAAAGCGTACTCGAGATTAGGGATGTTATGGATATTAATTAAGACACCTTCAAAAGTATGGTGAAAGAGTTCCTCCCAACTTGTTGATGGCTGTGAGGGTGCACTGTAATTGGGGCAACTTGTTGTAGACATAAAAAAAAAAAAAACAAAAAAATGTTACTTCGGATATGTATTCAAATACGGATATGGGAATAATGTCAATTCGTTTTTGCATACGTAATTATTTCGGATATCCGCTAGTTTCGGATGTTCCTTGACTTATAGGTTGGTATGCGGCTGACCACCCATGCTGTAAAAATGGTTCACTTTGCCAATGTCACCCCTGTCTCAGGGAAGGACGGCAAGAGTTGCAGGGTGTATGCCCATTTGAGATTTGGTTTTTATGTTGTAGGTTCACATGAGGCATGTGCAAGCGCGAACTTGTATGTGTCTGGTTGTGAGAATGCATGTAATGTGAATCTTCAATGTAACATATCTTTGCAACTTAGATTAGATTAGATTCGGATAGTAGATTTTTTAGGAATTAAGAAACTATAATACACACAAATACACAGTAAGACCTTATTTATAAGTTGTCATTTGGTTTTATAGCCATTAAAATGGGTGATTATTGAGGCTATTCACGTAAATATGTATTCTAAAACAATATAACAGGCATAATTTCTCTAACATTGTTCAATATTAATCTAAACTTTTATATCGGTTTCAGTTAAGCATAAGGATATCTATAGCATCCCTGCTCGAGATCAGAGGAGATTGTGTATTTAGGTAATATTGACTTCCCCATCTTAACGAGCTGATGGAAAACGTTATGTTTTGCTTGGTAACTGAAATCCTATCGCTATTCCTCTAGGGGTGGGTAGATCCTTCGCATACTTGCCTCATTTCTTCCTATGTCCATGCATATATTTTTAAATTTATTCATGTCCATCACAGTTCCATATTTTTTTTACTTTTACATTCATTTTGTGCATCCCATCTAAAACCTTAGTTGCAAAGATATATTTACATTAAAAAATCATATTAATTGCAGGTCAAAAATCACATACCTGCGTGTAAGTTATTGTAAACGTATAAGTACTGTATGTATGTAAACAAAATAAAAATCAAAATAAAAAATGAACATAATGAAATGAACGTAAGGAAACAAATCAGTCACAGACAACTCGTCCATGTACAAATCAGTCGTCACACAATAGTTTGTCTATACGACTTTTCGGTTAACGACATTTTGGTCACATACATTATAGGTCCACAGACAGACCATCACAGAAATCAATAATTATTTACAACTGCAGTAATTGCAAAGGTTTTTGCAGAACAAGTTTTCTGTGATGGAGCTTTCTGTCGACCTAAAAGTAATAAAAGGGGTTTTCAGATAAATGCACCTTTTTCCCTATTTTCTACGAAAGGAGATACTAAAACAGTATGAAAATCTTGTAGGTAGTTTAGAAGTTATTTATGAGCTAAATCTAAATCTAAATCTAAGCTGCAAAGATATGTATCATTTGAGATTCATATTAAATGCATTCCCACTACCAGACATGCATAATTTCGCGCTTACACATGCCGCATGTGGACCTACAATATAAAAAACCCAATCTCAAATGAACATAAGCCCTGCAACTCTTGCCGACCTTCCCTGAGCACTTCCTTATAATTCGTTCACTTACTATGAGAAGTTACACGCAATAAAAAGATTTCTCAAATCAGTAAATATTAAAAAAATATATAGATTTGTGAAGAGGAATGCAATTCACCAACCTATTCTGCCTGGCCAGAAACCGGTATTAATATCATCAATTAATATAATTCATTCTTGTTCATTTTAATGAATTATTAATTACCTAATGACATCTGTTGAACCAGGGACAAAATTGTGGTCAAATGACTCCAGGCGGGGATCGAACCAACGTTATTCTATTCCAAATACGCTAGAACGATCAGCCCGCTTGGCCTCCTCGGCCATAACACCGACTAATCAGCCCTTTTTTAGTCTTGAACGAAAATTCTTGTGGACGAACTGTTTGTGGATCTTTTATCATGTTTGACTTTAGTTATTTTGACCGATTTGTCTTGACGTGACCACATATATGTGTGTGTGGTTTCGCTGCGTTCTCAGATGTCTGACAACTCCTAGAGAGACCGCAAGAACTTGAGAACCCATCATGTATTCCTCGTGTCAACATTTATATTGGAAAGTGGGAAGTTGAGTAATGACCATAGGGAGTAACAAGTCTCCTTAAATAGTAACTACTTTATTATCTGATGTTTTCCAACAAATATAGTCTATGTAAATTGTAACTACTTTATTATCTGATGTTTTCCCACAAATATAGTCTATGTAAATTGTAACTACTTTATTATCTGATGTTTTCCCACAAAGATAGTCTCTGTAAATCTTAATTACATACTTTAAATTACACTCATTATATACGCAAGAACTTGAGAAACCCATCAAGTATTCCTCGTGTCAACATTTATATTGGAGAGTGGGAAGTTGAGTAATGACCATAGGGAGTAACAAGCCTCCTTAAAAAGTAACTACTTTATTATCTGATGCAACTCGATTACCGGTCGATAGCTCAGGTGGTAGAGTGCTTGCATTCCATGCCGAAAGCTCGGGTTCGAATCCCACCGAGGGTGTCGTGATTTCCCGTTTCGGTGTTTATTTCAAACCCCAAAATAAAATACCGGCAAGGTTTACTCAGCCTTCACAAGAAATGAGTACCAGCACTCTCGGGAGGAGCTGGGAAACCTCCACTTCAACTGAAGTGGTTGGCGTAAGGCCGGCCCCCTTACCTGTAAAAATAAATAGGTTCAATTCGCCACATGCGACCCCTTCGGGGATAACGCGGCAAGAAGTTACACTATATGTGTAGCTTAGTTGCGTTTTTTTTTTTTTAACTCTCTCTCTTGCCGACATTCCCTGAAACAGGGGTGACATTGGCAAAGCGAACCATTTTTTACAGTATGGGTGGTCAGCCTCATACCAACCTATAAGTCAAGGAATACGAGTAATAAATAACATTTAAGTGTAAAAAAAAAAAACAACAACAACAACAAAACCTTAAAAATAAATCTATACAAAAAAAAGAAAAAGAAAAAAAAAAAGATGTTTTGATGCTATGATGGTTTCCCATAAATATACATAGTATCTGTAAATCGTAACTACTTTAATATATTCTGATGGTTTCCCACAAAAATAGTCTCTATAAATCGTAACTAATTTATTATCTGATGGTTTCCCACAAAGATGCGATTGACAGCTCAATAGCGAAAATAAAATTTAGTTGTTTCGGAATTTTACCGGTGTTACAAACAAAGAATCCATGACTCAACCGCCACTTAACGTACGATGATTTATGGATCAGCTATGAATTTAATGGGTTGGAAATAACCCTGTTGCTCTTTAAACAACACATAGTTTTTGTAAAAACCAATAACGCTATAGTATCATTTATGGACTACACTTGTTGGTTTGTGGGCATACATCTGAGAGCTTTAAATGAATATATCCTTGCAACTTAGATTATAGATTATTATAGATGGACAGTTCTCGGTTAGAACCAAAAAAAAGTAAGAGCATTTGAATTTTGTTTTTGTATGAAAGGAAAATCAAGTTGTACCTATTAATGCAATAATTTCATAAAGTAAAATAATAAAATATTTTAGGACAATGCTTTTTAATTCCTCAAGATACAACACTATGTTTTTGGAATTTTTTTTATTTAGAAATCGTAGTTCATAAAAACTAAATTCTTTGTTTTTTCATATTTTCATAGTGAGAATGAGGTCTGCACGCAAAATGGCATAAAAAATATTGTGTCTTCCCTCGGCCTGGTTGCTAAGGAAAAGGCATACAAATACTTTGTCATTGGTTGCTAAGGACGGTTTTCCCATATAAGACTGAAGTTTGCTCGCCAAATAAAAAGTTTCAAATTCAAAAATGTTACGACCTCATTGTAAATAAATTGATTTTGAGAAAAGTAAGTTTTGGTTTGACAACAGCCTTCGGCCCAATAAGTAATAATATAGAGGAGCAGAAACTAACTTACTGCATTGATACATACATACTATAGACCAGATTTGTCTCAGTCTTGTCAAATGTTGCAGTTGTTTAGTCATACAAAACATGTTTTTACGTGTCAAATTTTATATTTCTTTCCTTCTCCATTTTGTGTTTTGACACCCAATTAAACACATGCCATAATATCTTAAAATAATGTCTGTTTCCTTAAAAACTCGTCAATTTTATCGATCACAAGATTTGTACCGCATGCGTCTATGTTCGGACTGGTCCGGAAATAATACGCACGCGGCAATAGTACCACCTTTTTAGAAACATTTTAACGTTCTCCCGAGTTTTTCTGTACACATGGAAAAGCAGCCGTGAATTCATTGTTCTCTTTCTTACTAAGGACACTTTCTTAAGTAGGTTATATATAATGTCTATTTTCGTTAAAATAATTTCTAGTCCACAGATATCACATGTCAATGCTTCGGCCTGTCGCTGGTCATTGACCCCTGCAAACGAGTGCTGAAAGGATCCATTAAAACATTTAACAAAACTAAGTTGCGCACAGATGAAAGGGGATTTCCATAATTTACTTAACAGTATTGAGCGGGGCGCTGTTTGTTTACTCCTGAAGCCATGGGCAGTTCGTCAGTGGAGACTATTTCAGTGGAGACTATTTCAGTGGGGAATATTTCAGTGGTGACTATTTCAGTGGAGACTATTTCAGTGGTGACTATTTCAGTGGTGACTATTTCAGTGGAGACTATTTCAGTGGGGAATATTTCAGTGGTGACTATTTCAGTGGAGACTATTTCAGTGGGGAATATTTCAGTGGTGACTATTTCAGTGGAGACTATTTCAGTGGTGACTATTTCAGTGATGACTATTTCAGTGGAGACTATTTCAGTCGTGACTATTTCAGTGGTGACTATTTCAGTGGTGACTTTTTCAGTGGAGACTATTTCAGTTGCGACTATTTTAGTAGTGACTATTTCAGTGGTGACTATTTCAGTTGTGACTATTTCAATGGTGACTATTTTAGTGCTGACTATTTTAGTGGCGACTATTTCCCTCCGGGAACTAAATCCTAGTACTTAAATAAACTCGTATTCAGAATCATTTGTTGGTAAAACATAAGTTTCACTTGATACTTCATCGAGAATAACGTAACGTAACTAAGCTACACATGTAGTGTACCATTTTGCCGAGTTTCCCTTATTTTTACAGGTAAGCCTTACGCTAACCGCTTAAGTTGAAGTGGAACTGTTCCCAGATCCCGAGGGGCTCGTACTTTTTTTTGCGAAGGCTGTGTAAGCCTTGCCGGTATTTTTTTTGGGTTTTGAAATAAACACCGAAATGGCATCATTTCTGACACCCTCAGTGGGATTCGAACCTGAACTATCGGGCATGGAATGCAAGCACTCTTGAGTAATATTAATATTCGGATGACCTCAAGAGCCCTCTGCAAGCTTGGTCGTCGCTAAAGAAAGCATTACTTCTCAAGCAAGACTCAGTTGCTGTAAGGCTAGATGGACCTTTGGTGACAAGTCTTTGGTAAAGGTATATGAATTTTTTAACCCAGCGAAAAGCATATTATTTGAAAACTAGCTTTTACCGGCGTGTTTCACTACGACATTTGGGAATATGGAATCAATTATTTGAAACAGCCTTTTCACCACAACGGGACCTATAAAAAAATGAAATCCAATTGGAACCAAACATCAAAGTATTCATCTTTAGGTTAATCTTCATGTTTTCTGAAAATACAGTTGAAAACTGTTAAGCAGGATAGCCAGGCATAGGAAACATCGAGTGCGGTGCTGTATTTTATATTTTATATTCAAAACTATGGTCGTTTCTAACATGTTAAATTCCATTCCAAATCGGTCAAGCCATTTTGGACCTATCAAATACAAATACAAAATTTTATACAAATCCGTCAAGCCTTTTCGGAGGAGTGTGACCACAAACACTGTGACACGAGAATTACAAAAAAGTATAGTTTTTGTGCTCCGCTAAGCTGACGACCTTCCAGTTACAAATCCGAAGCGCTAACCACTAGACTACAACCCGGTCGGACACTGGGTGAAGAGTGTAATGTGTGTATGTCGAACACTAGTTGGGTGATTGCCACTGATTGTAAATGGAGCTGCAAATCAAGTTAGAAGCATTGTGATCAATCACGAGTCACTGGAAAAACGTGATTTGTGATTAAAAAACAAACGCTTTCAATAACACGTACCAAAAGCATAAAACTTATAATAATAAGCTTAAATAGCTTTACCAAAATTACACAGAAACTAAAACACTCAGAAGAAGCGCTATTTTTTTTTTGCTTATCTACCATTTGATTCAATGGTGAGCTTTCAATGAAATTGTCTTAAGAATCATATTCTACACAATTTGAGCTAAGAAAAAAAAAAAACGATAGTGTGAGAGTGGTTTAATTTTTTAAAAATCAATTTCTGGTTTAAATAAGACACATTGGTCTAGTACACATACTAACATTGCTCATGTGAAATTACCTCTGATGGACATAGGACAAATAAGCATTAAGGGGACGAACCGTTTTACCAAACGTAAATCTACAAATGACGGTATCTTTTAATTCCCTGATTTATGGCGCCATTTTTTATTACTAGTGTTGGAGATTGCTACAAGTTATAGGAGACCTACATATTTCAGAATGTATTTCATCATAAATTTATGTCATCGTGATAAACTTTTAGATCAATGGATAGCATAAATATCCTGGATTAGTAAATGTGAGAGCGATTTTATTTTTGTTACACTTTTTTATTATAGTCTTATGGATTTATGGAGTTAGTACATGGTCGACTGCCTCTCTATAATCCATAATCTATTCTCTAACTTGCAAAGATAAATTTATATTAAAGGCTCATATTTAAAGCATGCTTACAAGAGGCATATGTAAGTTCACGCTTACACATGCTGCATGTGTACATACAAAATCAACCAACCTCACATGAAAATAAACTTTGTAACTCCTGCCGCCTCTCCCTGAAACCGGGGTGGCGTTGGCAAAAGTGAACCAAGTTTGTACAGCATGGGGGGTCAGCCTTACACCGATATATCAGTCATGAATTAGAAAGGTATGCTTCTTGTTGATAAACTTAAACGTTGGTATGAGGCTGACCACCCATACTTACTACTGTAAAATTAGTTCACTTTTCCAATGTGATACGCATCTTTCATAAAGTATTTTTTTATTTACACGATCATGGGGAGTTTTCGCAATGCTCTCCTCTCCTCGCTTCTCTCCTGCCGCCTTACCCAGAAACGGGGTGACATTGGCAAAAGTGAACCAAGTATTCACAGCATGGGGGGTCAGCCACGTACCAACCTATTAGTCAAGGAATAAAAAAATGCTGTAAGAAATCTAGAACATCTAATCAGGGCCTCCTAGTCCACATGCTTTACAAAAATATCAATTGAAATTGTAAATCATTATTCCTCCATTCCATTGCCCCCCATGAACAAATCCTTGCCTGGCTGTTTTCACGTGCACCTTAAGAGCCCACTGAAAAGTTGTTTTTTAAGAGGAAAAATATCGAATACTTGTACCATATATTATTTAAATTTCATGTAACTTCTCTTACCGGGGTTTTTTCCTTTCAACTGCAATGTATTGAAAAAACAAGTCAACATGCAGATATTTTTAAAAAACACAGGGTTACATTTATCGCATTTTAATGTATCTATTTTAATTAAATCTAGATGTTAGTGTATCTATGCATCTAAGGCCCGGTATTTTTAACGTTAGCATAGCGATTTTATACTGAATGAAAAAGACACACTTATGTCAATTGTGTGGGTAGTTTTTTTTATCACTTTAAAGTCACATATGCTAACGTTCAAAATAACGGGCCTTAGAGTAAATTACGTAAGCTATCAAATATTCAACGTCCACTTTATCGGTCGGGAAAATAAAATCTATCCCACTCGATGCCATCAATAAAGTAAAAGGCTGCGGAAAAGATTACATCCGTGTGTATCCCGAAATAGAAAACTTAGCGTCAAGACTCAACCATGGCGTTATAAAAAATGTATGGACGCTTAAGCAGCGCCTCTCTTTGGTGTAAATGTTTGCGTATACTGTTAGTTTTGTTGTGTTTTTAAAGACGGCTATATTTCATAAAAACTAGGGTTTAACTATTTTCCACACAGTTTATTTATTCACTTTCGGTTCCGACAGAGCTTTCACTTGTTAATAGTACTACGGCTGATTGATATCTGACTCTCAAGGCGATTCTGGCCCTAATTTATACAGACTCTCGAAACATGGAGAATCGTTAAGTACCACCTTGCTAGATTTTACTAGAATATTCGATTCAACACTTAATTAATCTCGCCCAAATACAAATTATTAGTAGGTACCTATCCAATCCTTCTATTTTTTTTTTAAATGAATAGACTTAGAACTAACTTCTCACCCGTTACAGTAGATATGTTGTATGTTAGTATTCGTTATTTTTCTCTTTGATCTTCAGACCCATCTTCTTTACCATTCTCTTCATTAGTGAGAAGAGCGTCCGGATCTGTGCAGCGTGCTTTTCCAGAAGCACCACATTTTCCACATATCCCAGCAGCCTAATGGTAATTCTTATGGTGATTCCACCATACACAGATACAGTTTCTCTCACCACTTTTCTAAGGCCAGGTAAATGAGCAATGGAAAAAAGCGTTACCCTGCCCAAGGCCTTATTCTTATTCGATCTCAAATGGGTCCATGACCTGTCCCTGCAGTATTATTTCAGCTCTCAAGCCTTAATTTTTTTAAAGGAATCCTGTGCGAGAGGTTCCCCAATTCTTAAAAGACTTGGGGGTTTATGTCACTCTGGAAGGATGCCGCAGAGGTGTTGATTGGATTGTTGCTTCTATCGTGAGGCGAGTTTAAATAGTCCTTTCTTTTCTGCTGGTCTTGAGTGGTGGGAACTGTATGTGTTGGCAGTAGTGGATGATTCGGTAGACGTGGCACAGGTGAGCAGATACTCGGATGCTGCTTTCGCTGCAGACATAGATGACTTTTTCGACCAGCACGTTTCCTTAGATATTGTTTTTTGTTATTCATTAATGATGTCTGGAGGGGGATGACATCAATCGATACCTATACTAGCTTCGATAAAACATCACAATTCACATTCTTAAAATAGCCATTTCTACCGTACGCAATTTGCTGAGTTCTCACGTCCATACTAGCGTAAGTTTTTAGACTCGGGGTGTGGGTGGTTATTTATCACATATCGTGAGCTGATTGGAGATGGGAGATCCCGTGTGAGAGGCGGGGATTAGGGGAGCTTGTTTTCCTTATTGAATAATTTAGAATTCATTTAGTTCCTTGACTTATAGGTTGTTATGCGGCTGACCACCCATAATATAAAAATTGGTTCACTTTGCCAATGTCACCCCTGTTTCAGGGAAGGACGGCAAGAGTTGCAAGGCTTATGTTCATTTGAGATTGGGTTTTTATATTGTAGGTCCACATGCGGCATGTGTTAGCGCGAAATTATACATATCTGCTTGTGGGAATGCATTTAGTATAAATCTTAAATGATATATATCTTTGCAGCTTAGATTAGATTAGATTAGATTAGATTAGATTAGAACGAGATAAATCTTCCCGCCCATACTTGTGGCCGCTACGTTACCGGCCAACTAAACGTCAATTATTACTGACACATGGGTGGTATGCGTGTGAGAATATCTACACTCAACGTTTGCTTCAAGATAAAACAACGAATTTTCCGGTTAATAATCACTTTGTTGTTGAAAGATCTATATAAGCTTCGTTTTCGTGATAGTTTACCGTGTGTGTTTGATGGTATTCAAAGCCCTAAATGGTATGGTTCTATCATTTATCGCAGAAATGTTTTCCTCCGTTTGAGGTTGGTATGAGGCTGAACACCCATACCGTAAAAGATGGTTCACTTTGCCAATGTCACCCTTGTTTCAGGCAAGGTCAGCAAGAGTTGCAGGGCTTATTTTCATTTAAGATTGGGTTTTTATATTGAAGGTCCACATGCGGCATGTGTTAGCGCGAACTTATACGTGTCTGCCTGTGGGAATGCATTTAATAACAATATGAAGGAGTGGTGCTATCAGGATGATGCAGCCTTACCGTCAAATATGCACTTATTTTAGCGACCGTGGTTTCCGGATTACGTAACCGATGTGATGGAATGAAACAGACTTCCGCCCGGAATGAGGTTTATGGAATCTGTTGTCATTTTTAAAGAAGCACTAAAGGCGCACCATTATAAAATATTTCGTTTGTGATGGAAAGGGCCCATTGAAATGTGATACACACAGTCTGTCATGTAAAATATAAAAAAACATTATTCTCCATAGGTTTGTTAGTAACCAGAAGGCTAAGGTTTGATCGCATGGATGGAATAGGTCTGATGGACACAATGGTATATTGTTATTTGGAAGTGAATCATGGACTAATAGTGATAGCGGAATGAATAAGGTACCTATATACGGTGGAATTGCAACATTGTTTACCGGTATTCTCAAATCTATCGTCAGCCGCTTGTTTCTTGCAATTCTGCTCATTCCTGATATACTCGTATGCAACTATGGATGACAATTTTTTTTAAATCACCGACGCAATGATTGCTACAGATGTGTGCAAGAGACATATCTCGCGGTTGGGCGAATAGGGATGGGGAGACGATGTAAGAGTCAAATAATGAGAACTATTAGACGCGGTCAGTGACGGACCAACCATAGGCTTGTAGAGCGTAATGTGACGGCCATCTTGGGAGCCATCTTCAAAGCGTAATCTGTGAAAAGGATCGGCAAGTTTTGGCGGTTAAAAGACGAAATGCGATGGCGGAAACTTCAATGAGAAAATTGGTACTTTAAAGTAATTCTCATTAGAGATGGTTATTGAGTGGGAGTTTATGGCTAACACGGCCGGCTGATGATGCTGGAGAGTTGCTTTTCGAGATCTGTTGCCTTAGTCTGTGGGAGCTGGAGCTTCCGGACGTTTCCCCTATGTCTACGGAGGGCTTTTTCAGCGTGAAAGTGAAATGATGAAAAGAAGGTTATTGACTGATTTAATAAATGTGTATGTAAGTTTTGTTTTCAAAACCATACAAAAATACATGCATGGAATTATAATATGAATAGTTAATTTACTCTCAAAAAAGCTAGATTGTATTGAAACCTACTGAATGAGACAAAGAGAAGAGTATCGTTCGTTCGATAGCTTAGTTGATAGAGTGCTTGCATTACATGCCGAGAATTAAGGTTTGCATCCCATCGACGGTATCAGAAATGATTTCGGGTGGAAATTTTGTCGCGTGGATATTTCGTATGGTGGGTATTTTATCGATTGACTTTTTGTCGATGGATATTTTGTCGGTGGACATATGTCTAGACATTCTGTCTATGGACATGTTGTCGTGGAACCCAGTAGAAGTGGTCAGCCTCATACCATCCTACAAGTCAAAGAACCAAACTTGATAAAAATTAAAACTAAAAATACACGTTTACTTTATTGTATTTTAATATTCATTTTGGTTTTGCTTAACGTTTTAACAACAGGAATTGTCAATTTTTATCTTGCACCGTTTAATGGCACTAGCTACGTCAAGGGCGCTTTAGGCATCTTTGTACTTGGGTTACTGTCTTTGGTTTGATTGTGATCTTCCGGAAACTTTACAAGAAGGGCAGCGAAGTGTAAGTGGCGTCACAGGTACTGGAACTTCAAAGGTTCAGCTCGCAACTTCGGGAACCATACAGAACCCTCGCGTGTGAAGGAGCGAGGGACGGGTGTTACACGGTACCTTAAGCGTAAAACTTTAAAGCGTTTACCGAAATGTGTATGGAATCTAAAACAGCGCTTCAAGTGAGCGTTTCGTTTTACATTCATCTTTTTGTAAACGTTATGGAAGTGTTTAAGCGTTAAGTTTTGTACTTTGGGAAAGAGAACCAGAATACAAGTGGCTGAGTTGGTAAATAGATGGTAGGTAGACGTACAAACTGGAATGCCATAATTACATGTGAGTAAATTGTTTGAAGAGGTGCTGGCAGAACTAAGCTGTACATACAGTGAAACTTTTTACCGCACTGAAGGGATCGTATGTTGCGTGTGGAACCTTTTTGTGCTGGCCTTACACCAACTATATTTTCATTCGAAGTAAATGTTTTCCTAGGATTTTTTTTGGGGAGCACAGAAATACTGGAGTTTTTCCTTAGTTGTTTTCGATGTCATTAATTATACTAAAATTATATATGATATACTAAAATTTAATATTCATATGCAATGCATGCCCGTAAGCAGGCATGTGTAAATTCACGCTTAGGTACACAGGCTGCACGAGTACTTGAAAAATAAAAACCCAACCTTCAAATAAACATAATAAACCTGGATAATCTTCACCGAAATTGATAGAAATGACATTGGAAAGTGAACCATTTTTACAGTATGGGTGGACAGTCTCATACTAACGGAAAACATTCAACGTAAAAATTTCTTCACTGGAGACTGGGAGGACTACTAACAAAAAAAAAAAATTAAAATCCATCCAAAATCCAAAAAGATATTTTTTTAAAAGCAAAGGTCATCGAAATAGGATTTTTCTTGCCTCTTCATTGTGCACGCGCCTTACCCAAGTTATTATTACATTTTCTCATATCCGGTATCAAAATTTCTCTCCTTACATCCGTGCCTAATTTCATCAAATCCATACCCCAAGTATAAACTTCATTAAAAGCGTTTTACAAAAAAATGGATGGAAAGTAAAACTCTCACTAGAGGCTCTATTTGAGTTTTGATATTTTTTTTGCTGAACGCTATGGTTGAGTTAAAGCGTTAAGTAAAAACTTGGAGTTCATCTAGGCATCCGGTTCCGGTACCTTCTATCATCCTATTCCTCCACCTTCTATGATGCGGCCCGTCAGCCTGACGTCATCTGCCTGTCATCTATTCACGAGCAGGCAGATTTCATCCATCCAGATCTGCCTTTACATTTTAAAGATGTACAATCGGTCGGCATGCTATTAGATGCAGTATTGTTATTGACTGACCCGTAGTTAATGGTAACGCATCGAACCCGTAAATGAAAGGTTGTGGGTACGAATCTCGGCAGAGCACAAACAAATAACATTTATATTTTCAAATATGCTCTTTGCTGGGTTGAACAATTCATAAAAGACCGGTCATTAAAGGTCCATCCAGCCTTGAGAATTGACGCTTGTAGCGACGACCAAGCTCGTAAAAAGTCCGGTCGATGGCTCAGCTGATAGATTGCTTGCATTCCATGCCGAGAGCAAGGGTTCGATACTTACCGATTGTGTCAGAAATGATTTCCCGTTTCGGTGTTTATTTCAAAGCCAAAATAAATACCAACAAGGCTTACTCGGCCTTCACAAGAAATAAGAACCAGCTCCCTCGGAAGCTGGGAAACTCCCTCTTAGAACGTAGTTGGCGTGAGGCAGGCCCCCTTACCAGTAAAATTATAAGTCCCGAATTGTCACATGCGACCCCTTTGGGGATAACGCAGGCAAGAAGTTAGATGGATTCTACGACCGCACAACACAACCGGACGTAGGTGGACTTTACGCTTCACGATTGTACAACTCAACCGGCCGTAGTTGCACTCTACACTTCACGACCGAACAACACAACTGGCCGTAGGTGGACTTTACGACCGTTTAACACAACTGGCTGTAGGTGGGCTCTAGCTTCACGACCTCACAACACAAACGGCCGTAGGTGGACTCTACGCCTTATGACTACACAACACAAACGGACGTAGTTGGACTCTACGCTTCACGACCGCACAACACAACCGGCTGTAGGTTGACTCTACGACCGTTCAACACAACTGGCTGTAGGTGGGCTCTAGCTTCACGACCTCACAACACAAACGGCCGTAGGTGGACTCTACGCCTTATGACTACACAACACAAACGGACGTAGGTGGACTCTACGCCTTATGACTACACAACACAAACGGACGTAGGTGGACTCTACGCCTTATGACTACACAACACAAACGGACGTAGGTGGACTCTACGCCTTATGACTACACAACACAAACGGACGTAGGTGGACTCTACGCCTTATGACTACACAACACAAACGGACGTAGGTGGACTCTACGCCTTATGACTACACAACACAAACGGACGTAGGTGGACTCTACGCCTTATGACTACACAACACAAACGGACGTAGGTGGACTCTACGCCTTATGACTACACAACACAAACGGACGTAGGTGGACTCTACGCCTTATGACCACACAACACAAACGGACGTAGGTGGACTCTACGCCTTATGACTACACAACACAAACGGACGTAGGTGGACTCTACGCCTTATGACTACACAACACAAACGGACGTAGGTGGACTCTACGCCTTATGACTACACAACACAAACGGACGTAGGTGGACTCTACGCCTTATGACTACACAACACAAACGGACGTAGGTGGACTCTACGCCTTATGACCACACAACACAACCAGCCGTAGTTGGACTCTACGCTTCACGACCGCACAACACAACCGGCTGTAGGTTGACTCTACGACCGTTCAACACAACTGGCTGTAGGTGGACTCTACGCTTCACAATTAAATGCATTCCCACAAGCAGATATGTATAATTTCGCGCTAACACATGCCGCATGTGGACCTACAATATAAAAACCCAATCTCAAATGAACATAAGCCTTGCAACTCTTGCCGTCCTTCCCTGAAACAGAGGTGACATTGGCAAAGTGAACCAATTTTTACATTATGGGTGGTCAGCCGCATAACAACCTATAAGTCAAGGAACATACATGACAAATTACATTTTTTAAAAACAATAAATCACAATATATACATGGACATAAAAACTAAATCATAAAACCAATTTTACTTTAACAAACCTCAGCCGCCAACATCACAGATCAACCGCCATTTCTTTCTATCCTTACATACTTCTTTCATTTCCTCCAGAGTCATAACCTTCTTCATACAAGCTCTTCTTTTATTATGACTCTGGATATTCCATTCATTCGCAATTTCGGATATTTGGTCCATCCATACCTTTCTCGGTCTTCCTCTACCACGACATCCATCTATTCTACCAACATATACTTTCTTCGTCAGTCTTTCCTCATTCATTCTCTCCATATGCCCAAACCATCTTAACAAACTTCTTTTAATCTTCACTTTCACACTTTCCCTTACACCACATTCTTCTCTTACAAAATCATTCCTCACCCTGTCACTCCGTTTTTTACCAATCATACTTCTTAGAAAGTCCATTTCAACAGTATGGACTTTACTAATTTCACTTTCATTCACCGTCCAGGCCTCGCTTCCATACATCAAGGTGGGTAAAAGTATGCCACTGCGTACCGCCAATCGAGCATTTTTTGATATGTTTTGATTTTTGGCGATACAAGTTGTGGCACCCAGTACACACCTGCCCTTCATTACTCTTCTTTCAAATTCACCGGTCATTCTTCCATCTTTTTCAAACTTACTTCCCAGGTATACAAACTCATTTACGACATCAACATTCATTCCATTAATTTTAAATTCATAATTCATACTTTCATCATCTCTTTCAAAACTTATTCAGTTTTACATTTTCTTGACTTATAGGTTGGTATGAGGCTGACCACCAATACAGTAAAAACTGGTTTACTTTGACAATGTCACCCCTGTTTCAGGGAAGATCGGCAAAATTTTCAAGGTGTATGTTCATTTGAGGTTTGGTTTTAATTTTTAAGTACACATTCAGCATTTGTAGGTGCGAACTTACACGTGTCTGTTTGTGGGCATGCATTTATTTTTATTACTATTATTTTTAAATAGATTTGTGGAAATTAATGCAATCCACCAACCTATTTTGCCTGGCCAGTTGTCTTTGTGCGAAAGCAGAAGCTAGTGTGCATGCAATGGCATCTGTTGTACCAGGGTCGAAGTTGTGGTCAAGTGGGCAAGACGCAAGATTTGAACCAACGATATCCGGTTCCAAATACGCTAGTCGAACATGCGCCTCTACCCTCGGCCATAACACTGACTTGTTTTATTTGATATGAGTTTTGAATGTGTATATTCTTTGAATGTTTATTATCTTTGCAACTTAGATTAAAGATTATAGATTATATAGACCTTTAAGGTGGCGATATCTCCTTCTGATATTTGAAATATTCAAAGTGGTTGTAAGGTGTGAGAGAAAGTTTGTGTATGTAAGCAGGGATGTAATTTTTCATCCCATTCGGTCAGACGTGAAATGTGAGTAGAGCAGGAACTAGGGTGTGTGTATAGTCAGATGTGCGTGCATGGAAGGGAACCTTCAGGAAGGACCTTTAATAATATAAAATATCAGCGGTGGGTCGTATGAAGGTAAGTTAACATAAGGCACGCAAAGAGATACATCCATTGGAGACCCAAAGAGATACATCCATTGGAGACCCAAAGAGATACATCCATTGGAGACCTAAAGAGATACATCCATTGGAGACCCAGGATGTGCTAGTGTGTAAGATGTGCAAGCATGCGCTAAAAAAATATTTGGAGACAGTTGCGCAAACCCATCCTCATACCCGTTCCGTTTGTACACTTCCATCCGGCGAAGCGTATCACAGAATGAGCTTGCAATGCTATATTTTTTCGGTTTTCCAGATGGTCCTGACCGGATCCAGCAGTGATTCTAGACCTACCTGTTTGTGCACTAGAGAAAACAAGGCAAAACTCCAACTTACTGACTCGAGCGCAAAAAACAAACCGCTCATATTTGCAAATATGCTTTTTGCTAGGTTGATTCATATTAAATTCATATACCCACCTGTGCCAAAGACCGGCCACCAAAAGTTCATCCAGTGTTACAGCAACTGGATCTTGCTTGAGTAAGTAAAGAAGAGTTAAAGGTTTACATAGGTAAACAAGCCTTTGAGCAGGTTTACAACAGTGTTTGGTGAGCGTGCTTTTGCAGTGGCGGCTCCAAAGGTATGAAACCAATTACCACCTGTGGTTACAAAGATTACTGACAACAATCCCTTTCGAGATGTCTGAAGAGCAATCTGCTATCTGAATAATTTGAGGCTCTCTTGGAGTAATATTTCGACAAAACGGCCCCAGTAATATCGTAATTTATCATCATTGACCGGTTCGTAGTCTATTGGTTACCACTTTTGACTCGTGAATGGAAGGTTGTGGGTTCGAATCCCAGCGGAGCTTATCTAATCCAATCTAATCTAAATTGCAAAGATATGTTTCATTGGAGATTCACATTACATGCATTCTCACAACCAGACATGTACAAGTTTGCGCTTGCACATGCCTCATGTGAGCCTACAACATAAAAACCCGAATCTCAAATGAACATACACCCTGCAACTCCTGCTGACCTTCCCTGTCAAACAGGGGGGACATTGGCCAAGTGAACCATTTTCTACAGCATGGGTGGTCAGCCGAATACCAACCTAGAAGTCAATAACATATCGCTCCCCCAGTTCTTGTTTATCGTATACGCCAATCTTGTCAAATATGACTTTTTCATGCAGTTATCTTAAGAATCAAATTCTACACAATCTGAGCTAAGAAAAATCGTAAAACTGGATAATTTGAGAGTTTTTTTAAATATTTTTAAAATAAATTTCTTGTTTTCATAAGACACATTGGTCCAGTACACATGCGAACATTGTTCATGTAAAATTTTCTCAATGGCGTATACGGTAAACAAGAACTAAGGCAGCGACATATTGACATCAAAAACTAACAGAGCACAAAAAAGTAACATTTATTTTTTCAAATATGCTCTTCGCTGGGTGAAAATTTCATACAACCATTACCAAAGACCGGTCACTAAAAAGTCAATCCAGCCTTACAGCACCTGGGTCTTGCTTGAGTATTGGCGCTTTGTAGCGACGACCAAACTAGTAAAAACTACTACAAAAAGTGTCATAGACCTCTAGAGTCTTTGAAATCTAGGAATTCTCTAGAAAAGGATTTCTTGAAAAAAAAAATCATCAAGAGACCTTCATGCAAAGGACATAATATCTGAAACGTTCAATTTAGGGTTAAAGCGAGAACTCTGTGTTACTCTATGGCCAAATATTTTGGGTTAAATAAAGTATGGGCATAGATTATGTAGAGCCTGGGGCATTTTTCAGCGTGCTTTATGAAGTTTCTGACCGTACGCGTGAACGGCTGACCTGCGACCAACCCTTTACATATACGTGAGACTGCTGTTTCAGCTGTGGAACTCGCTGACAATGTTTATCTTTACACTTGAGGAGAAATCGTAATTCATAATTTAAAACACAGTTTGGTCTATTTGATGAGTGCTGTTTTCGTCGAAATAACATCTTGACTTATAGGTTGGTACGAGGTTGACCACCCATACTGTAAAAATGGTTCACTTTGCCAATGTGACCCCTGTTTCAGGAAAGGCATATATTACCTACTTACATAGTAACAAAATTAAAACCTATCTTTGCTAAGTCCACATGTACCTACATTCATGGATGTCTTTACACAAATCCCCAAGTTATGAAAGATTTCCCGCCATTTCTCGGTTTCTGAGGTAAGCCCTCCCACAAAAACATATTTGCTTCTCAAAGTATAAAATCTTCCTCAACATTTTACCAAAAACTGTATGGAATCTCAAACGCTCACTAGAGGCGCTGTTTCAGTTTTCATATATTTTGATACACCGAGACGGTTCCCACACAAAGCTTCTACTCTCACCTCACCGGTATAGGTAGATAGGTTCAATAGCCGAGGCATTGATACTCGCAGCTCTCTCCTTTATTAAAGTATCCCCAACCACTCTGACAACAAGAGATGGTACCTTTACAATCTAGGGGCAAATAAAAGTTTATCTAAGAATATTTTCAACACTTTCATTTCTGATATTTACTTTGCTTCTTTAGAAAAATATACTCGTACATATTTGTTCGATTCAAATTCAAGCATTTTTTTTATTTCGAAATGTTATGATTTTTTCTTTTGGCAATATCACTTGTGTTTCTGGCATGGTGGCATGAGTTGGAGGTTCATTTGAGATTTGATTTTTTATTTATTTTTGTAAGTACACATGCAGTATTTGTAATCGAGAACTTACTTGTGTGTGGTAATGAACATGCATTTAGAATGCATGTTAAATTTTAATATACTTTTACACAAGCTTGCTAAAGCTGGTATGGTCGAGCGAATAAGGCGTCAGTGTGCGTTATTGAAACAAGCGCAAGTTCGAACCACGCCTGCACCGTGTCCTATCGACAGTAACTTTGTCCCTGGTTCAACAATTATCTAATCTAATCTAATGTAATCTAAGCTGCAAAGACATATTAACATTTAAAGTTCATTGATTTTTATATTTTAGAAACGAAATTCTAATGAAACACTGTTTGTTTTCACAAATACCTTGTCTTGTCTTGTCTTGTATCCTGCCGCCTTTCCTCTAGGGGTGGCCAGTACCTCCACACAAGTGCCTCCACTTGACTCTGTCCTTGCATACTTCTTTCATCTCATCTAATTTCATCACTCTTTTCATGCATGCTCTTCTCTTGTTTCCACTCTGTAGATTCCATTCATTCGCAATCTCATTTATCTGATCAATCCATTGTTTCCTAGGTCTTCCCCTTCCACGCTTACCTGTTACATTCCCTTTATACACTCTTTTTGTCAGTCGGTCTTCATTCATCCTTTCAATATGTCCAAACCATCGCATCACACTTTTTTGAACTTTCACTTTCACGCTTTCTTTTACTCCGCATTCATTTAGAACCCATTCGTTTCTCACTCTATCTTTCAGTGTTTTTCCTGTCATACTTCATTAATTAATAAATAGCGTTTGTGACCTTGTTGGTCATCATCAAGTAAGATTACATTGTATTTTTATAGGCAAGGGATCTTAAATGAGAATATATATTTGCAACTTAGACTAATGTTTTAAGATGTAAACTTAAGCCTCACTTTATTCAAACTTCTCTTATTTATTTTCATCCCTCAGTAATACCAGAGTAGTACCAATGTCTTATTATAAAACTTTTCTTCCAGCAAAAAACAACGTGATACTACGTCTATATGTATCTACAGGCATCTAAAATTCACCTGAAAACACACGCAATGGAAAGAAGTTCTTATAAGTCACGTCTTTAACTATTGTTGTATCTATACGGGTGGCCAACAACTACCCAGATATATAGATCTCCGACTTCTTCTTTCCAAGGGTGATTTTTTCTTTACGCTACTCTCAATTCTCAAATAGACGGTCATTTTTGAGATTAAGTGCGTTTATACTCCCCCCTCCATTTTAAGGAAATGTGTGAGATGGTGTCCCTGACCAACAGAAAACTACAGAAGTGGTGCAACAAAAGCGCTTACTGTTGGTAACTGGCTGGGTAACCAACAGTAAGCAGACGCAAAGGCACCCTCGTCGCTTTCTTGAAAAACAGCCTTGAAAATCGTTCCTGCTCGTGAAAACGAATTATCGACAAATAGAGAAACAAAATTAGTTAATGGTTTAATATGAAAGTGTTTAAAGATTTTAAGTTATGATTACGGTCGTTAGACATTTTAAATAATGAAAAAAGCGGATTTTACTGACCGTGCAAAAGAGAAGAACGATTTTCTCTACGTTTCGTTGGAGTCATATCCGACGTCCTCAGGAGAATCGTGTCCTCTACAAAGAGGAACCCCGAACTGTTGAGTTATTGTTGTTTGATCGATGCCGAAGGTTGTAGGTACTTTTATAAACCTTCGGTGATACATCCATAGATGTCGCAATAGCCCCAGTTGTACAGAAGGACGATATTATGTCTTCTTGTGAAATCGTTCGATTAATGAAAGGGTGGATCATAAAAGTAAGTACTGGCCTCCATATACTGGAAAGTTTGTAGCTGTCATCTCTGTTGAAGGTGGGGTGCCTGTGTATTTCGATTGCTTCTTTCACAAGTCGGGGGATGAGAAATCTTTCTTTAGATAGAATCTTTGTTTTATCAAATCTGATAAGATGATTCACCCCTTTCTGTGAATGTTCAAACAACAATAATTCAACAGTTCGTGGTTCCTCTTTGTAGAGGACACGATATGACTCCGACAAAACGTAGAGAAAATCGTTCTTCTCTTTTGCACGGTCAGTAAAATCCGTTTTTTTTTATTCTTTAAAATGAAAGAGTTTGTCATCTAACGTTAACCATGACCCCAAAATTGAAATGATATAGTTTTTTCGAGTAAGACCATGTTCTACTTGCAGTTATTTTGTCTGCCGACGTTTAATTCTCTCGAGCGGGAAACATTTTCAAGGTTTGAAGCGACGAGGCACCTTTATCCTCCGTTTGCTTTTGGCAACTAACGTCGTTAGACAAAATAGCTGCTAGTAGAACATGGTCTAACCTGAGAAAAACTATATTATTAAACACCGACCATGAAAGTGAAAGTTTAAAACTTTTTCTAAAATTGAAAGTTTACAACTGTATTTCAAATGTTGTTTAAACTTCATCGGATCGCAATCAGCTCTTTAAGTGAGAAAACCCTTTTCTCTTCGCATCTAATATAATCGTCCCTCTTTGGGAGTTAAGACCCGCTGAAGGGAACCTTGAGGAGGGACCTGAAGAAGGGATTTTAACAAGGATGACGCACCAAGGTCCCGTGTTAATATATTAATTCGATTCCTCCCCTAATGGCATCTTTAGCCGTGGTAGATTAGATTGTCCTCCACGAAGTGAGGCATGAAAGTGGAAGTCGTGGGACTCCAACCTACACCCTGACGGATTACATGTTATACAGTGTTGATGTAGTGAAGTAAGAATACATAATGTAACAGACTTACAACTCGTGTGTTGCTTCTTTATTCGACTATTTATATGTCGTTTCTATATAAACTATGATATAAGTTCCAAATGTATATATTAATGTATATATGTCGGTGAGGTCAAGTCGCTTGTTAGACTAGCGTATTCGGAACAGAACTTCAACCCTGGTTCAACAGATGCCATTACATGCACACAAGCTTCTGCTTTAGCACGACGACAACTGGCCAAGCAAAATAGGTTGGTGAATTGTATTTCTCTTCAAAAACCTATTTAATATATTTGATTCATATCAAATGTGTTCTGACAAGCAAATATGTGTTAGTTTGCGCTTACAAATGAGGGACAGGAAAAATACTTTCCCCTTTTAAGAGTTGTACACACTTACAAATCAAAACCCAATCCTCAAACGAACATAAATTCTACATTTCTTGCCGACTTTCCCTGAAACATAGGTGATATTGACAACAGTGAACCATTTTTTTCATAATGGGCTGTCATCTTCATACCAAATAAGTCACAGATCCCTAAATATCCTTGAATTCTTAGCTTTTCTAAAAAAATCTGATAAATAAATAAGAAATAAACAAATTACGCTGATTTATTTGGTGAGCGCTGTTTTAGTGTGTATTACACCTCAAGAGCCCTCTGCAAGCTTGGTCGTCGTTGTAGAAAGCGACAATTCTCAAGCAAGAACCAGTTGCTGTAAGGCTGGATGGACCTTTTGATGACCGGTGTTTGGTAAAGGTATATGATTTTTTCATCCAGCAATGAGCATATTTGAAAATGTAAATGGTATTTGGGATTTGAACCCACAAACTTCCATTTACGAGTCAGAAGTGTTAACCGCCAGACTACGGACCGATGAAAACGTCTCCCTCTATTTCTCAGTTGTACCACCATGTTATTTATTGCGTTTTTTTGTATCAAACATCCACAAGTATTTGATTCCTTTTCGAAAACAAATTTCAATATCCCCAAAAAAAAATACCTTTCAAAATTACACGATGTCAATATTGACTATTGATGTATGCTTTTGGTACCTTCATTTTCATACAGAAAAAAGGGTCAGAATCCCGAGTGTAAACTTGAAAGTATAATATGTACGACAAAGTAAAGTCATGTGGATTAAAAAAAATGTATGCAAAGTTATAGAGACGCTATCCCACTTTCATATAATATTTTTAATACGTATTCACTTCACTTTTTGGTGGAATTTTATACTTGTTCGCTGTTCACCTCTGCGAATTTTCCCTTCAAATATTGATAGAGCTGCCAATATTAAAAATGGCGTGTCCTAAGCTTCAAAGTAAGTCTTTTTTTGTGAAAAGCCGAAAGCTGCGTGACGATCTACCTTTCGAGGATAAAGATGTCTTACTTTGAAACCCGGCGGGCTTATTTTCAATATTCGCTCTTACCCAGCTATCAAATGCAGTCGCTTTCAGTATACCGAGTATACAAAATTCCGTGAATCCCCCTCGATCGTGTAAAAACGATCGTGCACACAGCTGTCGGTTTTTTTACTTTGTACATTGGAGATTCACATTACATGCATTTTCACAAGCAGACACGTACAAGTTGGCGCTTGCACATGCCGCATGTGAAACTACAACATAAAAACCAAATCTCAAATGGACATACAACCTGCAACTCTTGCCGTCCTTCCCTGAAACAGGGGTGATATTGGCAAAGTGAACCATTTTTACAGCATGGGGTGGTCAGCCGCATACCAACCTATGAGTCAAGGAACTCCATAGATATTAATCTCATTTTAGAAAGAAAATTCTAGATTGCCATATATGGGTCTACATATACGACTCATATTATATTACCCACCCATTATTGTTTTTTCTCCCTCTCCAGGATTCCGAGCATAAAAAAATTACGTTAGCTCCCCTCGATTGCGTCAATCGTAAATGTGTGGAACATACGACGGCACTCCTAGTGAGTGATTTAGTTTTCATACATTTCTTCGATTTACGTGATCGAGGGGAGCGTTCGCTTTGCTTTATACTCGGGGTAATGGTGGAGAAATGGATGAGGAACCCCCCGGGATTTACAGATTTCTCTTGTAATTTTTCAGTTAGCCTTTACAGAGAGACAGTCCAGGTAAGGGAAACAAATTCGCCCCATTTCTCACCTGACACTTTTACCTGTACCTCTTGACTTATAATATCTGTGGACTAGAAACTATTTCAATGAAAATAGAGGCTACAGTTTCAGCTTACTTAATCTCAAATCGTCCTATGTTAGAAAGCGACAAAGATCGTCACAGTATCTTTTCGTTGTGAACAAAAACAAAGATACTTAGGTGAAACTACGAAATCTTTCCAGAAAGTTGGCAGCTTTGAAATTCATGTCTGCGCGAATACTATACGCATTTTTTGATGTGTTTTACTTGAAAAATTGTCAATTTTTAAAACAAAAATGTAATATTTGAAAACATTTTGGTGTGTATAATTATTGAGGGTCGAAACACAAAATGGTGAAAGCAAGAAAACGTAGGATTTCACGTGAGATTTAAACGAAAATATATATTACATGCATTTCAGCTTACTCAACCGCAAATCTTTAGAAAGAGAAGATCTTCCCGGTGTTATTTTGTTGTTAACAAAAAAAACTTTGGTGAAACCATGAAATCTTTCCAGAAAGTTGTCAACGTTGAAATTCATGCCTGCACAAACGCTGTAGATACGTTTTGATGTGTTTTGATCGGAAAAATAGTAAATTTTTAAAGAAAAACCTGATTACTGCTGTAATAATTGGGCGTCGAAACACAAAATGGAGAAATCAAGAAAACATAGGATTTCACATGATAATTCAGTATTCCGTGGTCTTTGACAGCTCTGTGTCTGACAGGTGAGGCATATAGTATGCAACAATGCCACAAACTAGTTTCTTCTCCATCAATATTTAACTAAATGCGTGTACACCAAGTATACAACATCACGTTTAAACTCAATAATAGCGTTTAAAAAAATATATACAAAACTAAAAGAGCGAATCTAATGAGCGTTTTAGTTTCACATATTACTTTTTTTTACATTAAATGTTGTATGGTTAAGTTAAATGTATTTTTTTATACTTGAATATTGCAGGTGAGGCTTAGATTATATATGGGAATCTGCTAAAGCAAGGAAAAAAAAAAATTAAAGCTTTTCTTTCTTAATTAAGCGCTGTATTAGAGATAAATGAAAAGATGAACAAGAAAACGTAATTTTAAAACCTAATTGAGTGAGTTTTTTATGTAGTACCTACCAACTGGCAAAGGGTGCCATAGAAGCCAGTTCCCATCGGCTTCCCTTTTAAAATGATGTAACAAAGTGGTTAAAAAATATAGGCACAAAGTAAAAAAATAAATTTAAAACCAAAGAAACAACATGTATTTTTTCCCCATTTTAACCATGCAGTCTACTATATTATCATTTTTGCCTCATTTTAAACGGGAAACCGATGGGAATCGGCTTGTATGGCACCCTTCGCCACTGAGTCTCACTCACTACCTAGATATTTTTGTTGTAAAAACATTGAAAACAGCAATTTTAACTAGCGCTGCTTAGTGGTAGAAAGCTTGCATTACTAACCAGATGGCTATGGTTTGTTCTCCGCCAAGGGTGTCAGAAATGATATCATGTTTCGGATTTTTTTTTAAAACCAAAAAATACAAGCGAGAATTACTCAGCCCTCACAAGTTATTAGAATCTGCACTCTCGGGAGCTGGGAAAACCACACTTCAACGTAAATTTTAGGCATTAAGAAGTTGCACTATATGTGCAGCTTAGATATTTTTATAGTCAATCCTACCCGCGTAGAGATACAGCGATTATAAGGTACCATTCGTTACTGGGTTGGTTGAGGGGTAAGGCGTTGATACTTGAATTTGGCAAACGCCGGTTCGAGCCCAGCCTTGTCCTATCGACAATAACTTCGACCTTTATCCAACAGATGCCATTGCATACACACAAGCTTCTGCTTTCGCATGAAGACAGCTGTCCAGGCAAAATACGTTGGTGAATTGCATTTCTCTTCACTTATTTAATATAATCTAATCTAAGTTGCAAATAAATGTAACATTAAAGATTCACATTATATGCCTTTTCACAAGCAGACACGCATAAGTTCACGCTTAAACATGCCGCATGTGGACCTACAATATAAAAACCCGAATCTCAAATGAACATACACCCTGCAACTCTTGCCAAACTTGCCAGACATTGTCAAAGTGAACCATTTTCTACAGCATGGGTGGTCAGCCGCATACCAGCCTATAAGTCAAGGAAGTATCACAAATCTAAAAAAAAGTGTAACTTAGATTAGATAACAGAAAATTTAATAAAATAATACTACGTCGTTTCATTACAAGAGATATTTTAAGGTATTTTTACACAATTCATTTAGCTGACAATGATTTCTCTCAGCTCGGAGTGTGGATGCGTTTAACGAACTTAAAATCCAATTCCAGCTTGTTAGGGACTCGCATGGCGGGAGGAACAGTACTATGTATGTAGAAGAGACGAGGGGTAACAATGTACACAACATACACAATATAACAATTACACGAGGTATCTAAAATATTCCATAATCTAAGTTGCAAGCATACTCACTGCAGGTAGACACGTGTAAGTTTCCATGTACACACTCTGCATGTGTACTCAAAAAACCCTCAAAAGAGCAACGTTGCCAAATCTATCTAACCACCTAATAATAACCATAATACATTACAGTCAGTGTTATGTCCGCGGGGATCAAGACAGGTTATTTGGAACCGGATAACGCTGGTTCGAATACCGCGACGATAATTTCGACCCTGGTTCAACAGATGCCGTTGCATGCACACAAGCTTCTGCTTTCGCATGAAGACAACTGGCCAGGCAAAATAGATTGGTGGATTGCATTCCTTTCCACAAATCTATTTAAAAAAAAAAAAACACTTTTTTTTACTTCCGTGGAAGTCGACGACATTTTAAAATATCTAAGTCCATCAACTAAATTATAATCTGATTGAAAATGAACTACAACACAATACTAGTTCATATTTTTAAATGACCGAATTTTGCCAGTTAATATTTAGTTCGTTAACTAACAATTAACAACAAGACCTCGTTTTTACTGAGAGCAACTGTTTTTTTAATGCAACAGTACATCAAAATTACCGCCAACGGAACATTTTTTGTGTCATTTTCCAGCTAAATGAAGGTAAGACAATATGCTTTTATAAGCGTGTTGTTTGTTTTCAAGCTTTTTAATGGCGTTATAATCAATTCTAAGATTTTGGGGCGGGCCTTGTCACTTCGGGACTTTCAGTTGTTAGTCAACTAGAACTGAAGTACTTCGAGTAATAGTTAAAGTATAATTAAACTTTTAAAAACTAGAAGTTAGACGATTAAGGAGACATTATGAAGCCGGGAATGCAGGAAGTCCCAGTCGGCAGAAGAGTGCAATTTTACTGAGGAAGTTGCACGAGCTTATTCTCAGAGCATGCATGGAGAGGCGGCACACTTGTGCGGTGCGCCAATGGAAGGATTGACAAACTAGGGGGCGTAAACTGGAAACTGGGGTCTGTCTTCTTCTTCTTAGACAGCCATCTCCATCCACTGCTGGACATAGGCCTCCCCCATATCTCTATCCATCTCTGTCTTGCGCTTTCTGAATCCAGTCTCCAGCAAGCCTTCTTATATCATCAGACCATCTCGTGGGAGGTCTCTCTCTGTTTCTATTATCTTCACGAGGTCTCCACTCTACCAGCCATCTCCATCCTCTGCTGGACATAGGCCTTCCCATATCTCTATCCATCTCTGTCTTGCGCTTTCTGAATCCAGTCTCCAGCAAGCCTTCTTATATCATCAGACCATCTCGTAGGAGGTCTCCCTCTGCTTCTCTTATCTTCACGAGGTCTCCACTCTACCAATCTCTTCGTCCATATCTGGTCGGTGGTTCTAGCAACAGAACTTTTTGAGATTGCCATATGCTGCCCATCCAATACCTTATTTTTTTCTGAAGCTCAACTGTCTTCTCTACCACTCTACCAACTGAGCTATCGACATTATTGTGCTCTTACAAACTAATCACTTTGTTCTAAATCTTAAATTATGTGCTTAATAATTATAGAAATATATTTGAAAATCAGTTTACAGAAGGGATCACGCTTTTGAATAGATGGAGCAGCGCTGCAATGGAGGATGCCTCGCTACATTAGGCCGAGTAGCAGCTCCTATTGGGAGTTGTCTGATTGGCCGCGGGGAGAAGCCGTAACCGGCACACCGAAGGAGATCACCGCTCCGTTAATCGCGCGCGGCCGCAGCAACTTGTGCCTAGCCACCCCCGACAGTCAAACAGGCTACGACTCTCATAGAGAAGGCGGAGCAAACAAACCGTTATAAGAAACTTACAGTATCCTCGACGTAGCTAACGTCTTCAGGAGATACCCTCTCTGCACGACGACTGAGGTTGAACTCAATATAGATCGTGTAGAGAGGGTGTCTCCTGAAGTCGTTAGCTACGTCGCTAACAAAATATCAAGAATAATGTTCTCATAAGTTCTTTGATAAGGTTCTTATAGGTTGGTATGCGGCTGACCACCCATGCTGTAAAAATGGTTCACATTTTCAATGTCCCCCCTGTTTTAGGGAAGGTCGGCTAGAGTTGCAGGGTGTATGTTCATTTGAGATTCGGGTTTTTACATTGTGAGTCCATATGCGGCATGTTTAAGCGCATGTTCATACGTGTCTGCTTGTAAAAATACAGATAATGTGAATCCCCAATGTTACATATCTTTGCAACTTAGATTAGATATTATAACTCGTAAGAACCAGCGAATCAAATACCTCAAATTCTATTTTTTATGGTTTGTGTATTAACACTATGAAAATTCATGTTGATTGATTAATGTTGTTAAAAAAAAACTAATTTTTTATTTAAACATTGTTTTATTTTCACACGCAATATTGATTTATTTGAATTAATATTTACAAACGTTTTCGACGTATCTGGTCATTTTCAAGTAGGATTACAATAAAAAAGTTCCTTTTATTGTAGTCCTACCTGAACTTTTATTGTAATTTTACCTGAAGATGACCATATAGGTCGAAAACGTTTGTAAATTATAATTCAATCAATCAATATCGTGTGTGAAAATAAAAAAATGTTTTAATAAATTTTTTATTTTTAAAAACATAAATCAACCTCATGTGTTCTTATTGCCATTCTATCCCCCGATATCCATACTACCATTGTATCCTACAATACAGCATTGGCTAGATTTGAATTAAATGTAGATGATCCAGAATTCTTGTAGCGCATAAATTAGATCCTCTTGACAGGGGCTTCCCGCGCAAATGTACATTGTATTATAACAAAATTCACTACTCTGCTCAACCCACTCCTGCCCCGGCCTTTTAATTAAGCTGAGTACGCTGCGGCTGAAGAAACGCTCTCAGGCAAGCATCGCCCCCGCACAATTGGCGGGAAGGAGCTTCATATTCTTGCTAATGTACGCGACGAGTACTTCACCTTCTTAGAAAATCAGTTCCGTAGTTTAATTACTTACAGGTCTGTGATGTAGACGTTACAAAACTTTTGGTTTTGCTGAGGTAGAAATAATAATGATAATGTGAATAATTCCTTGACTTATATATATATTCATATGAGGCTGACTATCCATACTGTAAAAAATGGTTCACTTTGCTAATGTAACCCCTGCTTCAGGGAAGGACGGCAAAAGCTGAAGAGTGTATGCCCATTTGAGATTTGGGTTTTTATGTTGTATTTTCACATGTGGCATGTGCATTGTGCAAACGCGAAATTGTACGTGTCTGTTTGTAAGAATGCATAACATGTGAATCCGAAATGTTACATATCTTTGCAACTTAGTTTAGATAACATAAGATTAAACGTCACCTTACAAATGACTCGCAACCCGCAACTCGCAACTAAGCTAGTTCAACCTCTTACTGCATTATCTCCGAAGGGTTTCGCATGTAGCGAGTGGAACCTATTTATTTTTACTGGTAAGAGGACCTGCCTTACGCGAGGTCCATGCATCTTATACAGGCGCAAGCGCCTAATAGGCAGGCAATACATGGTTAAAAACTAATAAAGCTGAAAGAAAGAAAACTAAAAACCTACAACAATGGTTGGGCAAAAATACCAAGTCCCTATTTCGAGCCGCAATATCCAAAGTGAAATTAACCATGATCATCACTGAGTTTCGATGGAATTGACGACACCAAAAGAAGAACTCCACACCTCTCATCCCGGTCCAGTCTGTTACATTGCGCAGCCACGAGGTCTGCCTTCTGCCAGCTCCCCGGCGGCGTCCCTCTATTTTGCCTAACAGTGTTAGTTGCAGAAGGTAGTACTTCGTCCTGCCCAATATATTTATGTAACTGGAGCTCTCTATCCGTTCCTGCTCTACATTTGTGACCCAGTCAGTCATCAATCGTACAGGATTCCGGGGATCAGGTCACAATAACGATTCATCCGTCTTGGTGTTTTTCAAATGCTGGAGATTCAGTTTCAATGCTTCCAAGAGTTCTAAAATCTTTGTTGGAAGTTTAAGGCTAGAGCAATTGCAGACAAAGACAGTTCCTGATGATGCAGCACTTTTATTTCAATAAGGCTCAGATCTGCAGGGGATGGCGTGGTGGACTTGGTCCAGCCACACCGTCAGACATGCACTAATTTTGGGGACCGTGCTTTCCGGTTTGCGGGACCAATGGAGTGGAACAGACTGCCACCTAATGTGAGGAAGGCAAAGACTGTTGGTGTCTTTAAAGGAGCACTAAAGACACATCTTTACAACAAATCTTATCCGTGATTTGAGAGGGCCTATGAGGTGTGACACACACAAAAACGGCGCTCTTCAATTATGTTTACATTAAAATAAATTATCCTTATAAGTATATAATTATATATATAAGGTACAAGTTTACAACGATAGTCTTGGTTTCATTTTCGTAAAAAAAAGAACCGTATTGATTTCGACACGAAAATAACAAAATTACAACTAGAATTTAGCTTCAATACTATCCAAAAATCAACCGACATTAAAAATGTAACAATACAATATCAATGCTGTTGTTGAAAAATTCAAATTCTGTAACTAAATAATTCTTCTACCTACCATATTTAAATATTTGATCCAAAATTATTTTTACTATTCTAAAATCCCAAACATCAATATCGCAAGAAGAATAAAGTAATTTTGGTGGGTTTTTAAGAGGGCTCTTGAGGTGTGATACACACAAAAATAGCGCTCAACAAAATAAATCATCCTTATGTTATTATTATTATTAAACGCAGCTTTCAATAGTTTATTTGAATAAAAATAAATAGGTCTTTTATAGATAAAAGCATGAAGGGGGATGAAAAAATATTTGGGTCAAAAAGTAAAAAATAGCGGAGATGCTAGCCTTACATTATTGCTGCCATGAAGCGGTCTGGGTCCTTATACATCTCAGTTACCGCAAGTATCAACCATTACGTTTCAACTCAACCATAGCAGCCACCAAAATATGTGAGGAAACTAAAATAACGCCTCCGCTGAGTGTTTCAGTTTCTATGTAAAACTCTGCGGTTGAGCTTAAACGTTAACTTGCGGTAGAGCTTTTTTATGTAGGTAGTCGAACCGTCTCATGAAAAACAGCCGTGGAAAAAAATAATTCAGAAAACAAGAAAAACAAAAAAAACGAACTGGCCCTTTGGAAATGAAATTCGTTTCTATCGTCCCTCTAGTTAAGGTGAAACACACTTTGAGCGAAAGACAGGAACACGAAGGGAAAGAATGGAAGCCAGTTGAGAGGAGAATGGAAGTGGTCGACTGTTTTTTACGTTATTTCTTCAGTAAAATTTACTGGAAAATATTTATACACTGACATTTTTTTTTAAATTATGAAAAATTAAAATTAAGGTAATTTTTTTAGTGTTAATCTATTTACACAGTGAAAGCCCATTTTTTTGAGGTAACCATTCTGCTCCTGAAGATGCCTCATTAGGCGAAAATGTTCGAGCACAAAAAAATAAATAAATAAGTGAATTACAAGTATGTTTTATCCATTTGAATTTTTAAATACTGAAAATTAAGGTTTTTGTTTCGCTGTGTAAAATTTTAAATTGCATTTAGACCATTCTTCAAAGAACCCCGCACTTCAACTGAGTGGTTGGTGTGATGCCGGCCCCCTTACCTGTAAAAATAAATAGGTACCGAAGCGCCACATGCGACCCCTTCGGGGCAACGCAGGCAAGAAGTTACACTATATGTGTAGCTTAGTTGCGTTTTTGCGTTGTTCGGTAGCTATAAAATAAAGGTAACTGGTAAGTCTGCGTAGTTGGCTTGGAAAAATGGTTTCCCATAAATCAATCCCAAAAAGATGACAAACTATGCATTAATTACTGTTACCATAAGTTGCAACTTCCTGCCACAAGTCGCGACAATTTGCCACTTGTTTTTGCTATCGTAGCTTCAACAAATTTGAGTGGACCCTTTGAAGGAAGCCTAACCAACATGCTGGCGAAGGATGAGAAATATTATAGTTCTACTGTGACTATTCTATCAGTAGTCTAGTTTGCAAAGCTACTAATTCTTTATCGGAAAGTCGAGAATTCGTTTCAGGGCAGAGAAAAATAAATAATTTTTTAAAATATGTTTTGCGGTGGGTTGAAAAATTTCTATGCCTTTACCAAATACCGGCCATCAAAGATTTATCCAGTTTTACAGAAACTGGGGGTATTGCTTGTCAAATTCTAAATTAAAAAATAAGCTCACAGAAGACTCTTGAGGTGGGATTCACACAAAAACAGCGCTCACCAAATAATTAATTTTAATATTTATTTGTTTATTCCAAAGGGTCCAAACGTATTGTTTTTTTTTCTTATGAAACATTATGCATTACACAAATGAAAAATTATGCAAAATGCTTGAAGCAGATCAATATTGGAATTGGGTGAGTCCTTTGTAATAAACTCTGGCAGATTTGCCCTGGGCCGCTCGCTCTCCTGATTGGGAGATTTTGGAAAATGTGGAATCAGCATCCCGTTTAGGTACTTTTTATATATAAAAGGAATAACTAAAGGGTTGTTATTAGGCTGACCCCCCATGCTGTACAAACTTGGTTCACTTTTGCCGATGCCACCCCGGTTTCAAAGAAAGGCGGCGGGAGTTGAAAGGTTTATCTTCATGATAAGTTTCTTTTATTTCGTATGTACACATGCAGCATGTGTATTGTGTAAGTGAAAATTTACACGTACCTGCTTATGGGCATGCATCAAATATGAGCCTTAAATGACAATTTATCTTTGTATCTTAGATTCATAATTTCATAATTCATAAGGTCTTTATTGTTTTTATCAATATGTACAAAGTATTACAATAAAAATAAATTTTAAAAATCTAATTACAATAAATACTCCCCAAAGTAAGCATAGCTTGTGTTTTGGGGAGGATTCCAACTTATCTTAACTTAAAATTAATCACTTAATAGATAAAAATCATAAAAAAAACAATATATACACCATTTAGTCATTTACTTAGCAAAAACAGGAAGACAAAAAAATAAAATAAAATAACATAAAGAGGTAACATGTTTAAATAGAAAATACAGAAATAGGAATTATACATATATACACATATGTAGATATATGAAAAAAATAACAAAAATAATAATGATAAGAATAATATCCGAAAAACCAAATAAATATAAACACTCAACTATTTACACCTCTTTCAAATATTTGCTGATCATGTACTTAATGGCCTTAGGATCTGCGTGCTTATCATGCTTATACCTGGAAAAAAGTGCATTGTACCACCTTACACCCAAATAATCGTAGTGATGTTGGCCGGTTGCTGTATTCTTTCTAGGAACTTTGATTACAAGCGACTCTCTACGCGATCTACCACTCGGGATTACAATATCCCCCGGATTATATCCGTGGATAAAGTAATCCTTATGAACTTGGTAGAGAGCCGCTCTCTTATACAATTGGTCAATTGTTAGCACCGGAAAGTCATGATATAATTGCAATGTGGAATAGTCGAAAGGCTTCTTTAACATTATTTTGATAACCATTCTCTGCACCACCCTAAGAGGCTCGAGTGTTGTTTTAAATGTGCCGCCCCATCCGACCATTCCATACTGCATCAATGACTGTCCAAGCGCAAAATAGGTAGATTTCAAAGTTTTTACCTCTAGATATGCTGATAAATTAGAAAATACTTGCCAATTTGTTTTGCTTTTATTCATTAATCATTTATTTCAGAAAAGGTCGTGTTGTTATTCAAAATATTTCCGATAGCAAAAACAACGGTCTATGTAGATAAAGCAACCTTACAGTGGCGTCATTCCGGTCGTACATTAACGTTGTTTTCCCTACTGAGGATGAATTTCAGATAAATCATACGCAAAAAATCACGCCGGTACAAGAGCGCTTGTTCTTATGACACTTCTGTACCCTCGTCTGCTTTCCCGCCATTTCCACCACAGTATAAAGGTTTCATCAAAGTGGGAGCGTTTTTAACGCGCGTCAAAGCGTTAAAGCGTCCCGGTTTATAGCGTTGCGTAGTACTACTGAACACCTGTCAAACAGAGAAAACGCGCTACCAGTAGACGACGCTCAGGCGCTGCGTTCAAACGTCGCGTTGTATTTTGTCATAGAGTTTTCTTTTCGATAAGCGTTATTTCATGTCAAAAGCATCGTTACATAATTATGAACTGAATTATATTGAATTCGGAGTTTATCAGATATTTTCATACTTTCGACAACACAAGCGTGGTTTTCAAAACAAATACCGTTGCTATGGTGATTTCATAGGTTTCTATGATGATATATACATAAATTGATTTTAAAAAATGTAATTTGTCATGTATGTTCCTTGACTTATAGGTTGTTATGCGGCTGACCACCCATAATATAAAAATTGGTTCACTTTGCCAATGTCACCCCTGCTTCAGGGAAGGACGGCAAGAGTTGCAAGGCTTATGTTCATTTGAGATTGGGTTTTTATATTGTAGGTCCACATGCGGCATGTGTTAGCGCGAAATTATACATATCTGCTTGTGGGAATGCATTTAGTATGAATCTTAAATGATATATATCTTTGCAGCTTAGATTAGATTAGATTAGATTAGAAGACGGAGTAGAGACACGTTGCTTCATAGAAAATGACAAAAACATTTCATATGTCGTGAGCAAGGCAGCACAATCAATAATGGATGGTGTCAAAGACGGTGCATCATGTCGTTTGGAACTAAATCCCATTCATAGCCACCCAATTGAATCCATGGTCAAAAGTACAATGTTGACAATAAAATTAATCAATCTGTTCAAAAAACACCGGTGCTTGTATACAAGAAACAGTGCATTTAAAAATGTTTCCACGAAGGTAAGATTTTTCTAGATAATGCGTAAACCAGCAACAAATCATCTTTGTCTAAGAAACTGGACATCGTGACTAGTGACAGCGACTGAAAAGCGTCGAAGTTATTCAAATACAAAGTACGCGACGTTACTGTGTTTTAGCGCTGACGTCTAGTTTCTTCCTGTTTGACGAAGTCTGAAAACTCTACATTTAAATCGTTTTACTCAAAATGTTAAAATTCCAGAGCGCTCACTAGAGGCGATATTAAAGTGACTGTACATTTTCGGTGAAACGCAGCGGTTGAGTTTTAGCGTGAAATATTAAACTAGGGGTACTGACCCATGTCAAAACGTTAAGTATGTTAAAGTAAACTAAATAATTGTTTCATTTCGGTTTTCTGAGCTATCTTCCGACAAAGTGTGTCTTTATTTTACGTATGAGAATATTCGTGGAATAGTTATTTATGCCACTGCCTAGTAATGATAGTCTTTGTAACACGAGTGCTAGTTTGTGCCATGAGGCGCAGCCGAATGGCACAATAGACAGCAAGGACTAATTACGTGCAGTGGCATACAATACTTTTTCTACGACCATGAAATAAATAACAAAATAGTAAACAATAGTCAGTATAATGTAACTGGAGCTCTCTATCCGTTCCTGCTCTACATTTGTGACCCAGTCAGTCATCAATCGTACAGGATTCCGGGGATGAGGTCACAATATCGATGCATCCGACTTGGTGTTTTTCAAATGCTGGAGATTCAGTTTCAATGCTTCCAAGAGTTCTAGAATCTTTGTTGGAAGTTTAAGGCTAGAGCAATTGCAGACAAATACAGTTCCTAATGATGCAGCACTTTTATTTCAATAAGGCTCAGATCTGCAGGGGATAACGTGGTAAACTTGGTCCAGCCACATCGTCAGACACGCACTTATTTTGGGGACCGTGCTTTCCGGTTTGCGGGACCAATGGAGTGGAACAAACTGCCATCTAATGTGAGAAAGGCAAAGACTGTTGGTGTCTTTAAAGGAGCACTAAAGACACATCTTTACAAGAAATCTTATCCGTGATTTGAGAGGGCCCTTGAGGAGTGACACACACAAAAAACGGCGCTCTTCAATTATGTGTACATTAAAATAAATTATCCTTATAAGTATATATATATATATAAGGTACAAGTTTACAACGATAGTCTTGTTTTCATTTTCGTAAAAAAAAGAACCGTATTATGACACGAAAATAACAAAATTACGACTAGAATTTAGCTTCAATACTATCCAAAAGTCAACCGACATTAAAAATGTAACAATACAATTTCAATGTTGTTGTTGAAAAATTCAAATTCTGTAACTAAATAATTCTTCTACCTACCATATTTAAAAATTTGATCCAACATTATTTTTACTATTCTAAAATCCCAAACATCAATATCGCAAGGAGAATAAAGTAATTTTGGTGGGTTTTTAAGAGGACTCTTGAGGTGTGATACACACAAAAATAGCGCTCAACAAAATAAATCATCCTTTTATTATTATTATTATTAAACGCAGCTTTCAATAGTTTATTTGAATAAAAATAAATAGGTCTTTTATAGATAAAAGCATGAAGGGGGATGAAAAAATATTTGGGTCAAAAAGTAAAAAATAGCGGAGATGCTAGCCTTACATTACTGCTGCCATGAAGCAGTCTGGGTCCTTATACATCTCAGTTACCGCAAGTATCAACCATTACGTATCAACTCAACCATAGTGTCCACCAAAATATGTGTGGAAACTAAAATAACGCCTCCGCTGAGTGTTTCAGTTTCTATGTAAAACTCTGCGGTTGAGTTTAAACGTTAACTTGCGGTAGAGCTTTTTTATGTAGGTAGTCGAACCGTCTCATGAAAAACAGCCGTGGAAAAAAATAATTCAGAAAACAAGAAAAACAAAAAAAACGTACTGGCCCTTTGGAAACGAAATTCGTTTCTATCGTCCCTCTAGTTAAGGTGAAACACACTTTGAGCGAAAGACAGGAACACGAAGGGAAAGAATGGAAGCCAGTTGAGAGGAGAATGGAAGTGGTCGACTGTTTTTTACGTTATTTCTTCAGTAAAATTTACTGGAAAATATTTATACACTGACATTTTTTTTTTAATTATGAAAAATTAAAATTAAGGTAATTTTTTTGTGTTAATCTATTTACACAGTGAAAGCCCATTTTTTTGAGTTAACCATTCTGCTCCTGAAGATGCCTCATTAGGCGAAAATGTTCGAGCACAAAAAAATAAATAAATAAGTGAATTACAAGTATGTTTTATCCATTTGAATTTTTAAATTATTAAAATAAAGGTTTTTGTTTCGCTGTATAAAATTTTAAATTGCATTTAGACCATTCTTCAAAGAACCCCGCACTTCAACTGAGTGGTTGGTGTGATGCCGGCCCCCTTACCTGTAAAAATAAATAGGTACCGAAGCGCCACATGCGACCCCTTCGGGGAAACGCAGGCAAGAAGTTACACTATATGTGTAGCTTAGTTGCGTTTTTGCGTTGTTCGGTAGCTATAAAATAAAGGTAACTGGTAAGTCTGCGTAGTTGGCTTGGAAAAAAATGGTTTCCCATAAATCAATCCCAAAAAGTTGACAAACTATGCTTAAATTACTGTTACCATAAGTTGCAACTTCCTACCACAAGTCGCGACAATTTGCCACTTGTTTTTGCTATCGTAGCTTCAACAAATGTGAGTGGACCCTTTGAAGGAAGCCTAACCAACATGCTGGCGAAGGATGAAAAATATTATAGGTCTACTTCGGCTATTCTATCCGTAGTCTAGTTTGCAAAGCTACGAATTCTTTATCGGAAAGTCGAGAATTCATTTCAAGGCATAGCAACATAAATAATATTTAAAATATGCTTTGTGGTGGGTTGAAAAATTTGTATGCCTTTACCAAATACCGACAATCAAAGATTTATCCAGTTTTACAGAAACTGGGGGTATTGCTTGTCAAATTCTAAAATAAAAAATAAGCTCACAGAAGACTCTTGAGGTGGGATTCACACAAAAACAGCGCTCACCAAATAATTAATTTTAATATTTATTTGTTTATTCCAAAGGGTCCAAACGTATTGTTTTTTTTTTCTTATGAAACATTATGCATTACACAAATGAAAAATTATGCAAAATGCTTGAAGCAGATCAATATTGGAATTGGGTGAGTCCTTTGTAATAAACTCTGGCAGATTTTCCCTGGGCCGCTCGCTCTCCTGATTGGGAGATTTTGGAAAATATGGAATCAGCATCCCGTTTAGGTACTTTTTATATATAAAAGGAATAACTAAAGGGTTGTTATTAGGCTGACCCCCCATGCTGTACAAACTTGGTTCACTTTTGCCGATGCCACCCCGGTTTCAAAGAAAGGCGGCGGGAGTTGAAAGGTTTATCTTCATGATAAGTTTCTTTTATTTCGTATGTACACATGCAGCATGTGTATTGTGTAAGTGCAAATTTACACGTACCTGCTTATGGGCATGCATCAAATATGAGCCTTAAATGACAATTTATCTTTGTATCTTAGATATGCTGATAAATTAGAAAATACTTGCCAATTTGTTTTGCTTTTATTCATTAATCATTTATTTCAGAAAAGGTCGTGTTGTTATTCAAAATATTTCCGATAGCAAAAACAACGGTCTATGTAGATAAAGCAACCTTACAGTGGCGTCATTCCGGTCGTACATTAACGTTGTTTTCCCTACTGAGGATGAATTTCAGATAAATCATACGCAAAAAATCACGCCGGTACAAGAGCGCTTGTTCTTATGACACTTCTGTACCCTCGTCTGCTTTCCCGCCATTTCCACCACAGTATAAAGGTTTCGTCAAACTGGGAGCGTTTTTAACGCGCGTCAAGGCGTTAAAGCGTCCCGGTTTATACCGTAGCGTAGTAGGTACTTATGAACACCTGTCAAACAGAGAAAACGCGCTACCAGATTGGCGACGCTCAGGCGCTGCGTTCAAACGTCGCGTTGTATTTTGTCATAGAGTTTTCTTCTTCGATAAGCGTTATTTCATGTCAAAAGCATCGTTACATAATTATGAACTGAATTATATTGAATTCGGAGTTTATCAGATATTTTCATACTTTCGACAACACTAGCGCGGTTTTCAAAACAAATGCCGTTGTTGCTATGGTGATTTCATAGGTTTCTATGGTGATATGTACATATATTGAAGATGGAGTAGAGACACGTTGCTTACATAGAAAATGGCAAAAACATTCATATGTCGTGAGCGAGACAGCCTTATCAACAATGTATGGTCTCAAAGTGAATCATGTCGATTGGAACTAAATCACATTCATAGCTACCCAATTGAATCCAAGACAAAAGTACACATGTTGTCAATGAAATTTATTGAATGTGTTCAAAAACATCGGTGCTTGTATACAAGAAACAGTAAGTTTAAAAATGTTTCCACAAAGACAAGATTTTTCTAGATAATGCCTAAACCAGCAACAAATCATCTTTGTCTAAGAAGCTGGACATCGTGACTAGTGACGGCGACTGAAAAGCGTCGAAGTTGTTCAAACACAAAGTACGCGACGTTAAGGCGTTTTAGCGCTGACGTCTAGTTTCTTCCTGTTTGACGAAGTCTGAAAACTCTACATTTAAATCGTTTTACTCAAAATGTTAAAATTCCAGAGCGCTCACTAGAGGCGATATTAAAGTGACTGTACATTTTTGGTGAAACGCAGCGGTTGAGTTTTAGCGTGAAATATTAAACTAGGGGCACTGACCCATGTCAAAACGTTAAGTATGTTAAAGTATACTAAATAATTGTTTACATTTCGGTTTTCTGAGCTATTTTCCGACAAAGTGTGTCTTTATTTTACGTATGAGAATATTAGTGGAAACAAAAATATGAAACAAGGTATAAAAAGACAAAAACGATGGAAATATATGAATATTGTGATTGATATAATGTTAGTATAGTGGTTAATACTTCTAACTCGTAAATGGAAGGTTGTAAGTTCGAGTCCCGGCGGAGCACAAAAAAAAATACTATTTATATTTTCAAATATGCTCTTCGCTGGGTGAAAAATTCATATAACTTTACCAAAGACCGGTCACCAAAGGTCCATCCAGCCTTACAGCAACCGAGTCTTGCTTGAGAATCGGCGCTTTCTACATCGAACGTAAAGCTTGCAGAGGGCTCTTGAGGTGTGATTCACACAAAATCAGCGCTCACCAAATAAATCATCCTTATCTTTACTTATCAAATACTCGTACGTTTACAACTTGGATAAGATTAAATGTAATGAGTTTAATTGAACAGGTAGGCTTTAAATACATGTAACGAACAGTCGTCAGCTTTCTGAATGGCCGCCTAAGATCGTTACCTGAACAAATGGAGCCTGCTCGCTCTCTGGGGGGTGGGGGTTTTCCTGCTCCGTGAGGAAGTGGAATTAATTGCGGTCACCGGGGATGCGGGAGGCGTTTACAATCAGAACGCGCTCTGCTACGATCCCCGAGAGAACAGCTTCTCTCACTCATCTTACGTCAGTGAATGGGCACGGATTAAGCCCACCAGGGGCCCTGCAGGGCTAGAAGTCTCATCACCACGGTAATTCTGACCTACCGAATATCGATAATATTTGTATGAAGACTAATCAGCTGTTCACTTGCGGCCATCTTGCATTGACAGGTCTTCATACAAATATCACCGATATTCGGTAGGTTAGAATTACCGTGTGACTTCCAGCCCAGGTGTAATAAGAGACAAGGGGTACCTTCCCCATTTTAATCTATTTCACTCATGGTGAACTAAAACTTCTTTTTTTGATCTGTGACTAAAACAAATCAGAGTACCTACCTACAGTTTCACGACATCCATGTCTACTTTGGATCGACAAGATTTATTTTTATTTTTATGTGGTCTATAATCTATTATCTGCATTGCAGAGATATATTAACAATTAAAATTCATATTAAATGCATGCCCACAAACAGACACGTCTAAGTTCGCGCTTAAAAATACTGCATGTGGACCTTCAGCATAAAAATCCAATCTCAAATGAACATAATACCTGCAACTTTTGTGTTTGCAGTACTGAACCCGGCCAAGCGACATACCATTTTCCCCCTACATTAACAATTCGCTGAGTGTGTTTAATTTTAATTTATTTTTGAAAATACCTTAAAATATTGTTTTGCTTTGTCAGATTCGATTAAAAAAATAATTTCTTTAATTAGAAGATTTTCCATATGATTTTTTTAATCTTTGAGGGGCCCTGATGTGATCACATCTCTCGAACCTTCCTTAATCCCGACCTGTCTGTACTCCAAGTAGGTATAAAGCGCTACTTTCAATCAATAGTTCATGAAAACTTTCACGCTCATTAGAGGCGCTGTCTTGGTATCCATGTATTTTTTGATTGAGAGTAAATATAATGTTTTATACTTGAAGTTCAGATAGATTAATGCATTATGAGTCGGAAAACGTGCCTAGTTAACTGAACAACTAATCGTTACAGACAGTGTATACATATTAATTACAAAAGCAATCTTTATCGTTGCTATTTTTCTGTTGTTTCAAATCCCTTGCGATCGAGAATTTGAGTGATTTGTATGTTTTTTTGTAACTTTTATATTCAACTCACTCGACGCCTTTGTACTAAAAAACTTTGTACTTTGTACTAAAATGTATGGCGGAAATGATTCCGCCATACATTTTAGTACAAACTATCGTTTACCATCCGTGGTACCTATTCTATGTCTTTTTTAATCTAACTTAAATTAAAATGATATGTTAAATTGGGGATGTAGGTACATTATATGCATTTTCAATTGATCACAAATTCACGCTTGCACATGCCGCATGTGAACCTACAACATCTAAAATCTAAATCTAAATCTAAGCTGCAAAGATATGTATCATTTGAGATTCATATTAAATGCATTCCCACAAGCAGACACGCATAATTTCGCGCTTACACATGCCGCATGTGGACCTACAACATAAAAACCCAAATCTCAAATGGACATATACCCTGCAACTCTTGCCGTCCCTCCCTGAAACAAGGGTGATATTGGCATAGTGAACCATTTTTTACGATATGGGTGTTCAGCCGCATACCAACCTATAAGTCAAGGTTGGTTTTTCTAAAAATCAAATCGTATTGATCAAACCAGTTTTTGGCACATGAAAAAATTTTTTAGGGACTTATTTAGGACAGTATTCATTTGACTTGGTTAACATAACAGAGCATCGTACTACGTTTAAAATTTAATATTTGGTATAAGTGCTGCAATTAAAACATGTCACGACCCACCATTCAAATATAACTTCTCCACACAGACAGCTCATCCATGGACAAATCAGGCACACGACAGTTCATCCACACGACTTTTCCGTCAACGACATTGCGGTCACATGCAATATAGGACCACAGACGGCTCCATCACAGAAAACTTGCTCTCCAAAAATTGTAACTACTGTAACTTTCTGTGATCATTTATTGCATGTGACCGACAAGTAGTATAAACGAACTGTCGTGCGACCGATTCATCCATCGCTGAACTATCTGAGGACAGGTTGTCTGTGACCATTTATTTCAAGAATTTGATAAAAAAAGATCGATTGATAAAATCCTGAAAAAAAACATCAAAAAATTTTTGAACGAAATAAGCGCCATTTTCATCAATAATATTTCTTAAAAAATATTACCCAGCATTTATAACGACTCAATTTTCATGTAACGTCAAGTTAGATTTATGGAAATGAATATTCATACTTCATGTTTTCTTGTTTCTCCCAAAGTTAAACGGGAAGTTTAGGAAAAACATAAATATGAAGTCACGCCATGACTCAAAATGTTACGTTTACACTCAAAAGTAGCGTTTAATCAATAATGCACGAAGACAAAATCGCTCTGTAGATGGTGTATTTTACATTTCATAGATTTTTTTAAAGACTTTTGGTTGAATTTACACGTAAACTATTACACTTGAGATGAACTGGCACGCACACAGATTTCTATCAATTAAGCACACCGTGTAGCGTTCTGTAGTCCGAGTATAAAACAATGTACAAACCTCCCCTCGATTCCGTAAATCGAAAATGTATGTAATATACGATGGCACTCCTAGAGAGTGATTTAGTTTTCAAACATTTTTTCGATTTACGCAAACGAGGTGAGTTTAATAATGTTTTATACTAGAGGCCCTGCTAATGACATTATTTTTCCCAAATCTAGATAACTTACTCTCCCCGTCATTTCTACAATAATCTAGAACTCTAAGTATTTAGACTAATCCGTTAAGTTTAGCAAAAAATTATGAAAAATAAATGAAAGCCTCAAGTGAACGTTTTAGTATCCATATTTTTTTGCTAAACGCAGTGAAAAGTTTCATTCTAGGTGGTAGTTTTGCGCGTTGCGCTCATTAACTTGAGTTCTTTCCTTCTGCTAATAAGTCAGGCTGTTAATGACTACTAAATTTTTTTTTTTTTTTTTTAAGAAATCCTGTGCGGGAGACTCCCTAGATTCTAAAGACCCTAGGGGTCTATGACACTTGTTGTAGTGCCGCAGAGGTGTACGAGCTTGGTCGTCGCTACAAAGCGCCAATACTCAAGCAAGACCCAGTTGCTGTAAGGCTGGGTGGACCTTTGGTGACCTGTCATTGGTAAAGGTTTATGAATTTTTCAACCCAGCGAAGAGCACATTCGAAATATATATGGTATATTTTTGTGCTCCGCCGGGATCCGAATCCACAACCTTCCATTTACGAGTCCGAAGTGTTGCCACTACGGACTACGGACCGGTCCAAGATGCCAACGACACGCGGTGTACCTGAGCGGTTACCCATCCAAGCACTGACCGCGCCCAATGTTGCTTAACTTCGGTGATCTATGGGAACCGGTGCTTTCAACATGGCTAACGTCGTTGACGAAAATGATCATCTATAATCTATGTTGCAGAGATATATTAACGTTCAAAACTCATATCAAATGCATGACCACAAACAGACACGTGTAAGTTCGCACTTACAAATTCTGAATGTGTACTTACAAACTAAAACCTAACCTGAAAGCAACATAAACACAGAGAGTCAATGCCACCCCTGTTTCAGTCCCTGACATTGGCAAAGTAAACCAATTTTTTTTCAGTATGGGTGATTCCTATCTTCCCAAACCTTGTATTTTATTCATCGCTCCACTTGATATCTAAGAAAAGCAGTCTAAAGAAGAGCAGTCTAGCTCATTGATGACCCTACTCTCACAACAAACCTACATTTCCTCGAGCACAGAATGAAGGAATGCTCAGTTTCTTCTATTGGCATTATAACGGTGTCTATTTTGATGAAATATCCTTACTTATACCTCCTCCTCTCATCACAAGGGAAATTCTTAGAACGGTTCACATTCATCCCTTTGCAGTCAACATAAAAACTATGAGAAGTCGGTGTTTTCACGACTCATTCCTTTGCCAAACTCTCCTGTATGTTTATTTGACGAGTTTCCGGTATCTGTGTTCCCAAACAACTTTAATCCTGGCCTATTTAAAACCAATGGTTCCATGACAGAACAGCACAATGACAAAACATCACCAGACAAAACATCACATGACAGTACATCCCATTAAATTACATCCCAATGACAATACATCACACGACAAAACATCATAATAATAAAAACCACAGGAAAATACATCACAATAAATACCGGTTACTGTTACTATTGTTATGAAGATATTTTAAGGAATAATATTTCTACCACACAACGTTTTTACTTTTTACCATAATGATATTTGCAGTCGTCAATCATACACGGTCCACCATCACAAACGAACATTTCTATGCATTGTTACTAGGAATGTTATGGATAGGCGATTTCGGATATGGATACGGATATGGAAGTAATATTATTTTGGATATGGGTTATGAATACGGAATGATTTGCGATGTCCGCTATTTTCGGATATTACGTTCTCAAGAAATTGTGAATGTATATAATCTATAATCTAAGTTGCAAATATAGATAAACATTTAAAATTCAAATTTTAAAACTTTACCATTTATACTTTTAAATTTTTATTTAAAATTCATCTTCAATGCATGCTCACAAACATATACGTGTAAGTTCGCGCTTACAAATGCTTCATGTGTACTTAATCTTTTTAATCCAAACCTCAAATGAACATAAACCTGACAATTTGTGACAACATTCCCTGAAACAGGGGTGACATTTGTACAGTGAAACATTTTTTACAGTATAGGTAGTCAGCATCATACCAACCTATAAGTTAAGGTATAAACTTATAGCACCTATAAATAATAACATAAATTGTTTACCAAATTTTATAGGTTTTCATTTGGTTTCAGCTCAGTCTATGAGTTTAGTTCATTATAGCTATTCACTTAAAAATGCAAAAAACAAAAAGTCGAATAACCATCCAAAATTATCCGATACTTAAATATCGGGTTCGGTTACGGATATTTTATTTATTTCAGATATCTAGTAGTTGTGGATATGGATACGGATACGGATATCCATAACATCCCTGATTGTTACAAAACGTAAAAAAGCATTTCCCTAAAAACGAGATGTCTAAATGATAGATTACAGATGCAAGAGACAAATGATCACAACCCTTAATATATTAAGCTCAACCGTAACGCATACCAAACACGTATGAAAATTAAAACGCTCTGCAGAGACGCTGTTTTATAACCTTTACATTTCTTCGTAAACTCTCAGGTTAAGTTAACACGTAGAGTTTTATACTTTGGGTGCTTTAAGCGGGATAGAATTAATAGCGCTTTAAAACGCTCGATAGAGGAATGAGCGAAACGTCACTAAGATTGTGACAAATGGATAAAACACAAAAAAGGTGAAATACCTCAGCGTGTTGGTAGCAACATTTCCCCTCCTTTTTATTTGCAATATCCTGAAAAAACTTATGTTTATAAAGGTTGAATCAAATGATACCTGAATAAGCCAAACTAGCACTGCGTGGACGATCAGTCCAAACAATCGTAATAAATTACTTTTTAAGTTTTGAAAAGATTTTTGTGAAACACTGTGGAAATTCATTTTAAAAAATTGATTATTTTTCAATAAAAAATAAAAAAATAAAAGAAAAAAACTTTGTTTTATTCCACTTTTATTGTTTTTGAGTATGTTACAAATATTTTCGGGATTACTTCCATCTTCGGGTAACTTTTTAAGTGCACTTTCACTCCTTATTTTACATTACTTCTAAATCTTCTAAGGTTTGTGCATTAACGGAGTGAAAATTAATTGTTAATTTGTAAGAAAAAGTTATTTTTAATTAAAATTACTAATTCTTCTCTTGCAAAATCGCTACTGTTATATGGATAGTGTGGTAGTATTTTGTTACATTAATAATTATGTGAAAATAATTTGCAGATGAGAGAACAGTAGACGGTCTTCGTACCTGAAATTTGCAGGATATAATATGGAATTTGTAACGCAGAGAGCTAGTTTGTCGGATTCTAGGAAAACCTAACAAGGCAATGTTAAGGCAGAATAAAGGTTTCACCAACCCAAGTATACAACTTCAAGTGTAAACTAAGACCTCACGATTGACTGAAAAGTAAAGAGCGCCTCCAGGAAGCGTTTTATGTTGGATACATTTTTGGTAAAACGCTATGGTTGACTTTTAACGAATAATTTTATTACTTGGGGTAGAGGTGTAAATGAAACTAAGGCATTGTAGTGTGTTAGCTGCTTGAGACACGCTTTAAAATGCTCTGAAGGAAATCTGTAAGCTCTTGGTGCTATTCACGCAAAGAAAATCCATGGCTCATCCACTGCTTTAAGTGAATTCTCTCTACAGAAAAATATTTTAACATACAGGAGACTCAAAGAGATGGAGAAGGGTTGGAAAGAGAGAAGAGTTACTTGATTTATAGGTTGGTATGTGGCTGACCACCCATGCAGTAGAAAATGGTTCACTGTGTCAATATCACCTTTGTTTCAGGGAAGGACGGCAAGAGTTGCAGGTGTATGTTCATTTGAGATTTGTGTTTTTATGTTGAAGGTTCACATGCGGCATGTACAAGTGCAAATTTATGCGTGTTTGCTTTTGAAAATGCATATAATGTTAATCTTCAATGTTACATATCTTTACAACTTAGATTAGATGAAGGAATAAAAGGATAAAAAACAAGAAAGAGGACGTGAAAGTAAAGGTACAAAATAATGTGATGAGATGGTTTGGATGGGTAGAAAGACTTACAATGTGTATGTGAACAGGAAATATGAAAACGAAAAGAGGAAAAGTATTGCTAGATTTGATTAATGAAATGGTGAAAGGATGGGATGTACAAAGCGAATGAAAAACGTTATGCATATGAATGTCTTGAAAGGTGTTTGCATGGATAGGTATATATATTATATATATGAGGATGATTTATTTATTTTATTTTGTACATGACAAAAGAGCGCCGTTTTTGTGTGTGCCACACCTCAAGAGCCCTTCCAATCATGAATAAGATATTTTATAAAGGTGTCGTTTTAGTGCTCCCTTAAAATGCCAACAGATTCCGAAACCCTCACTCCGGGTGGCAGTCTGTTCCATTCCATCGGTCCCGCAAACCGGAAAGCGCGATCCCCAAAATTAGTGCATATTTAATTTGAAAGTTGAATTTGGAAATATTGGAAGCAACTCTGCAGAGGGTCTGGCCGCGAATAGAGTTAAAGTGACAGTTCGTGGATTATAGAACTATAAATTGAAGGTTTTGTTTTGATATTTTGCGTAATTTAATTGTAGACGTATGAATAATAAATGTTAAAATATTTTTCCAACTTCAATTATAAATATACATTTGTCTACACACACACACACACACATTGTTTTAAGAAGTACAAGTAGATACCTTTAGTAAATAAAAGTTAAAGATTTTGTAGGGTTTGTGTATTCACACAGTGAAAATTCATTTTTTTTAAATAAAGCTATTTTTTGTTTAACGTAGTTTATTTTCACAATAATATTTAATATCTCGAGTACTTTCGACCTTCAATATTCAGGCCATTATCAAGAGTGATGTATAAAAAATTAAAATTATTAAGAACAAACCATAGATCAAAATTATATAAATTCAAATAAATAGAATATTGAAGGTCGAAAGTACTCGAGATATTAAATATTATTGTGAAAATAAACTACGTTAAACAAAAAATAGCTTTATTTGTAAAAAGTTAAAGAGTTTTTTACATAATTTTTCAGGTTTTAATTTTGTTATTTTCCTGCAGATCTCATCAAATCCCCAAAAAATGTAGACCGTTCCAACCGTTACATCTGCCTGATAAAACAAATAAGGGTGGAAGCGCCAGATCAAACAGGAAAGTTTCATTTTGATAACTGAACACGTGTTCTATGCAGACCCTCACTGCCATACAAATATTAATGAGTGTTTATTCTCGTGGGAGCTTTCAAAGTTACATGAAATAACGGTTTGTAATTACTGATCACTCTTCATACGAGTGGAGTCATTAAAACTCGATTATTATACCGTCATTATAAAATCACGTTGTATATAAATTAAAATCAGTTGGTATGACTTTTTTTGTATAGATTTCTTTTTAAGGTTTTGTTATTTTTTATATTTAAATGTAATTTATTATTCATATTCCTTGACTTATAGGTTGGTATGAGGCTGACCACCCATACTGTAAAAAACGGTTCACTTTGCCAGTGTCACCCTTGTTTCAGGGAAGGTCGGCAAAAGTTGTGGGGCTTATGTTCATTTGAGGCTTGAATTTTATTTGTAAGTTCACAATCAGCATTTGTAAGCGCGAACTACACGTGTTTGTTTGTGGGCATACATCTGACAGCTTTGAATGAATATATCCTTGCAACTTAGATTATAGATTATTATAGATGAAGCTGACCACCTGGGTTGTTATGTTGTAAGTTCACACACGTGTAAGAGCGGACTTCCCGCCTACACATGCCACATGTGGATCTGCAATATAAAAACCCAAATCTCAAATGAACATAAGCACTGCAACTCTTGTCGATCTTCCCTGAAACAGGGGAAACAGGGGTGACATTGGCAAAGTGAACCATTTTTTTTCAAATATGGTCGGTCAGCCTCATACCAACCTGTAAGTTAAGGAATCTGGTATGAATAATCATTTATCTTTGCAATATGATCGTCGAATTAAAGTAAATGACATTGAAAAGACAAAGATTCAAATTTTTCAAAGATTTTCGCATAAAACAAAAGCCAAAAGACCAACTTTTTATTAATTGAATTAAAATTTGTAAGAACTAATAATCTTCAATGGAAATCACTAATTAGTCCTCGGTTGGTTTAGAATAATTAAGATGTTTCACTGGCTTTTAATGAAAGGCGGCATTTATTGATCGCCTTTTCGCTTTTCTACCAGGCATGTTAAACGGACGGCCCACCAAGACATTGTTTGCGGCCCGCAGAGACGAAATAATTGTAACAAATAGTATAACAAATAATTACAATTGGCAATGTTTTTTAAAAGGCATAAATTTTTGCAGACAATTTGAGAAGTGCAAGGGCAATATTAGCCTTCAAATGATCTGGCGTGGGTTGATTAATTATTGGATCGGTCCGTAGTCCAGTGGTTAACACTTTGGTTGTGGGTTCGATTCCCGGCAGAGCACAAAGTTCAGTGTTTTTGGATGTGTGACCGCTCAGGTACACCGCGTAGTTCAGTGGCATCTTGGACCGGTCCGTAGTCTGTGGCAACACTTTGGACTCGTAAATGGATGGTTGTGGAACCGGATCCCGGCGGAACACAAAAATATATACCATTTATTTTTTTCAAATATGCTCTTCGCTTGGTGAAAAGATCATACACCTTTACCAAAGACCGGTTACTAAAGGTCTAGCCAGCCTTAATGCAACTGGGTCGTGCTTGAGAATTGGCGCTTTATATAGTGATGATCAAGCTCGCAGAGGGCTCTTAAGGTGTGATTCACACTAAAACAGCGCTCACCAAATAAGTCATCCTAATATTATTATTATTGGCTTGCAATTTTTGCTGGTCAGAAACCAGATCGTGTTAAAAGGGGCTAAATTCTGTATGTCATTTTTGAGATTGAGCGTGTTTTTATATCCCCCACATGATTATAATTTATCGATCATTTATTAAAAAGAGTACGTGTCTAACACCTCCGTTCCATTCCCACCGACAATTTGGTTACCTACAAAAAAAAAACTTCACGATGACAAAATATTGCAATGACAAAAAATCACAAAAATTACAATTAAAACGAATCACAATAAAAAGAATCACACTGCACAATAATAAAACATCACAACAACAAACATCCAATGAAAATAACATCACAATGATTAAACAATGAAAGGACAGATCAAACAAACACGAAACATAACAATGGGCATGTGGAAAGAATGATTGATGATAGACTGACAAAGTTTGTATATATACAGAGGAAGTGTGAAAGGAAAAAGAAGTAAGGGACGACCGAAAAACGGATGGAGTGAAAATTGAAAAAAGATTGTAAAAGAATGGGATGTACAAAGTGAGCGTAAAAGAAGAAAATGCGTGAAAAAAGTGATGGATATGATTGAATTGAAAGAGGTATGTCAGGATAGGAAGAAATGTAGGAAGCTGTTGTAACGAGATGGATTTGTTTGTTAGGTAAAATGGAACATGAGATTTGAATTTGAATGAAAAGGAAAACAAAAGAAGATAAGAAAGGGAGGAGAAGCTTGCCTGGCGGGATAGCCACAAGCCTGTGTAATTAAGAATAAAGAATATTATTGTGCTGTGGTTAATTGTGTATACATTGTGAAAGAAATAAAAGTAAACATATTAAAGTGTGTATGTTATATTATTAATTGTGTCAATCAGCAGGACAGAAGAAAAACCCTCACATTTTGGCGCCCAACGTAAAAGAAAAAATCTGTAAATGAAATTCCTATGAAGAAAATTTTTCACAAACAAAAACAAATGACAGTCGATTTCAACAAATGACATTGAAAACAATACAATATATGAAATAATTCAAATTGGACAGATTTATGGTTGTGAAAGCATCAACACGTTTAAAAGCTAGTGAAGACATCGACTTATACAATTAACAACAAGAAATTACAAGATTTGAAACGCTGTTTGAAAATATTGAAGGTGAGAGAATTCAAACTACCTACATTACGTTCAGAAGAATGGAAATTCAAAAATCGAACGTCGCGGGAGAATGAAGAATGGATATGAACCAGTTTGTTTCAAATCAGTTTAGATAAATATATATAGATGGTGTTATATTTCATTTGTATGAAAAAATTTTTTTCAATGAAATGATTTTTAATTGCATTATAATTTGCATCATAATTGATTTTTTTTAATTGCATAAATTGAAAATATACAGCAAATGACGAAATCTAAAAAAATAAATAATAAAAAGGATTTAGAAAGTAACACAATGGAGTCCATAAATTTTGATCCTCTCAAATTAAAAATATCTTTTAATGGTGAAAGTGAACCAAATGAATTTATAATAAGATTAGAAGAATTAGCCAAAGTCTACAAATTAAAATTAGATTATTTGGTAGAGTGTATGCCTATATTTTTAACAGATTTTCCGTTAACTTGGTACAGAGCAATTAACTGTGAATTTGATTGGAAAATTTTTAAAACCAAATTCTTACAACAATTTGAAAAATATGACTTTCAAAGGAATCTTAAGTTAGAAATTTTAAATATGGTACAAGGTCATGATAATGCATCTGTTTATATTTTAAAGGTAAAATCAAAAAATAATTTATTAAATAAAAGAATGCATGATAAAGAACTTATGGACATAATAATTCATGGATTGTCAGAAAAATATGCAATTTTACTGACAACATCTGAAATTAAAAATACAGAGGAATTATCTACAATATGTAGCAAGTTTGAATCATTTATAAAATTTAATGAATGTAAAAATTTAAATGTAATGAATGACACAGAAGAGAAAAATGTAATGCAAAAATGCAATTTTTGTAATAAATTAGGACATGATGAAATACATTGTTGGACTAAAAATAGAAAATTAGATTACATACAGAATAAATGTAGAAGTTTCACAAATAATATAGTATGCTACTTTTGTAATAAAAGAGGACATGTGGAAAGAAATTGTTTTATAAAAAATGGAAATTTTAAAAAACACACAGTAATCTGTTACTCATGTAAGCGTACAGGACATGTACAAAAAGATTGTTTTGTTAAAAATAAAAAAAGTGATTATACAGACAAAACAAAAATGAACAGAAATATAAATATACAAAACAGAACAAATACGACATACAATAGTAATTCAAAAAAACTTGTAGATAGTCGGCCTTCAGTACAAACACAAAAATCAGAAATGAAGAGCTGGCTTAATTTCATTCAAATTTTTAATAAAAATTATCAAATTGCACCACTCATTTTTGCTAAACAATTTGATAAAAGACCATTTTTAACAGTAAATATTGAGAACAAAAATTTTACAGGTTTACTAGATTCAGGTGCATCTATTTCTGCAATCAATGAAAAAACATTTGATTATTTTTTACAAAGAAATTACAAAATTATAAAAACCCATGATAATATCTCGTTGGCAAATGGTAAAAATATAAAAATACTTGGTAAAATAAATTTAGAGGTAAAATGTGACAATCAAATAAAACATGTAGATTTTTATGTTTTACAAGGTTTACAACAAGACTTAATTTTTGGAATAGATTTTTGGATAAAATTTGAATTAGAACCGAGTTTAATAAGTAAAATTACATATTCAAATAGCAAAAATATTAGTGAATTAGGTAAAATTACAAATAGAACTAAATTAACAGATAACCAATTACAGCAATTAAAAACAATAGAAAATGATTTCAAGGACATCTCTTATGAAAAAATAGGCTTAGGATGCACAAACCTCATTGAACACAGAATTCAGACAGAAGGTCCTCCAATAAAACAAAAGTATTATCCACTCAGTCCAGCAAGACAGAGACAGGTTAACATAGAGTTAGATAAAATGTTAAAAGAAGGTATAGTTGAACAATCCAAATCTTCGTGGTCCAGTCCTGTTGTGATTGTAATTAAAAAGGATGGAACGCCTAGATTTTGTTTGGACTCTAGAAGACTCAATGAAGTAACAAAACGAGATAACTATCCCATTCCAAATTTAAATCAAGTTTTAGCAAATTTACGAAATGCCAAATATATCTCTTCAATAGATTTAAGCAAGGCGTTTTGGCAAATTCCACTAGAAGAATCGTCCAAAGAAAAAACTGCCTTCGTCGTACCAAATAGAGGGTTGTTTCAATTCACAAAAATGCCGTTCGGTTTAAAAAATTCAAGTTCTGAAACACAGCGTTTATTAGACAAATTATTTGGACCTAAATTTGATACTAACATATTTTGTTATATCGATGACTTAATTATTATTAACGAAGATTTCAATTCACATTTAAATTTATTAAAACAAGTTAAAAATATATTACAAGAAGCAGGGTTAACGGTAAAATTTTAAAAATGTGAATTTTGCAAAGATAGTTTAAAATATTTGGGATACATTATTGATGAAAATGGATTAAGGCCAGATTCAAATAAAGTCAAGATTATAGAGGAATATCCTTCACCGAAAAATGTAAAACAACTACGAATGTTTTTAGGTTTGGTAGGATTTTATAGAAAAGTTATACGAAACTGCAGTGAGATATCATATCCACTAAATAAATTATTGAGAGGTAAAAAAGGTCAGAACAATTTTAATTGGTCAAAAGAATCTGAGGATGCATTTAATAATTTAAAATTAGCCTTAAGCACAGCCCCTGTATTAATATGTCCGGATTTCACAAAAGATTTTTTTTTACACACTGATGCCAGTAAAAATCAAGTAGCTTCAGTATTAAACCAAAATATCAATGGGTCCGAAAAGCCAATAGCATATTTTTCAAGAAGTTTGACAGTTAGAGAACAAAACTATTCGACATCAGAACGTGAGCTTCTTGCCATTGTAGAGTCAATTGAACATTTTCGATCTTATCTAGATGGGATGAAATTCAAGGTAATAACTGATCATATGGCATTAAAATTCTTGAATAAAATATCAAATCCAACAGGTAGATTAGCAAGATGGGCCATGAGACTTTCACAGTATGAATTTGAGATTGAGCATAGAAAAGGGAAAGAACATACAGTGCCAGATGTATTATCTAGGATTCCTGGTACTAAAGAAATGGAAGTAATAAATTCAAATATTGCAGATCCTTGGTATAATAATATCACAGAAGAATGTACAAAAACACCACACAAATACAAAAAATTCAAAATGGTAGATAATAAATTATTTAAACTAATAAATGATGATAATCCTTTCACAGAGGAATATAATTGGAAAGAGATACCTATTATAGACAATAGATTAACTATAATAAAGAATCATCATGATAATGGACATGCAGGTATTTTTAAAACTTATAAATACATATCAAGATGTTACTATTGGAAAAATATGTATGCAGATATAAAAAGTTTTATAAATAAATGTCAAAAATGTAAAATGTATAAGCCGAATAATTTACCTCCAGCAGGAAAAATGGAAAATAGAAAAAGAGTGGATAGACCGTTAAAAATGCTGAGTATTGATTTGATAGGACCATTACCAAAATCAAGTACGGGCTATATACATATATTATCAATAATAGATGTTTTTACCAAATATTGTTGGTTATTTCCTTTAAGAAGAGCTACTACAGAAGAAATAGTAAAATTAATAGAAAATAAAATATTTTTAACAGAAGGAGTACCGCAAACGATAATAACAGATAATGGAAAGAATTTAAAGTCAAATGCATTTAAAGATTTTATGTACTCATATGGAGTACAGAAAATATTTTATACAACTTTATATACTCCCATGTGCAATAATGTAGAGACATATAATAGAACAATAGGATACACATTAGCTATTTTTGTTGAAAATGAACAAAGAAAATGGGATACTTTTTTAGATTCAGTACAAAGCATAATAAATAATACAGTCAATTTAGCAACAGGATACACACCTAATGTATTAGCAAGAGGTAGGGAGATTGTACTAAATGGTGAAATTCATGGTGAAATAGTAAATGATGAAATAGAATCAAAGGAAGACTTAGATAAATATAGAGATATGCATAAAGATAAAATGAAGGAATTAAACACATTATACAAAATTGTAACAGAAAATTTATGGGATGCATATAATAAAAATGCAAATTATTATAATAAAGGTAGATCAAATCGTGTCTATGATCAAGGGGATATTGTATGGCGTAAAAATTTCATACAATCAAATGCAGGGAAATACTTCTGTACAAAGTTGGCTCCAAAATTTGTCAAAGCCAGAATAGAAAAGAAAGTTAGCAAGATAGTCTATGTATTAAAAGATATAGACACAAATGTTATAAATAAATATCACATCAAGGACATAATCAAATTAGATTAAAAAAAAAAAAAAAAAAAAACATATTTTCATGTGTATGAAAAATTTGAGGTGATGCATGATACGGTGAAAGTTGATATAAAAGTGATCAGTGAAAGAATGAATTATGAAACATTGCATGAATGAAGGTATGAAACATAAATTAAACAAAGTATTACATATGAAGGTAAAGTTTTTTAAAAAAAAATTGATGGACTGATAAATTTATTAATGAAAAATAAATTTGAAATAAATTTAAATATTGGGAAAGATGTGATACATGTTTAAAAAAAAAAGTTATTTTAATGAATTGATTAATTAACTGGTGAATGTTATGTATTGTTATTTGATTATTTTGAATTGTTGAATTAAGTATTTAAAAAAAAAAAAAGTTATTTTAATGAATTGATTAATTAACTGGTGAATGTTTATTATGTATTGTTATTTGATTATTTTGAATTGTTGAATTAAGTATTTAAAAAAAAAAAGTTATTTTAATGAATTGATTAATTAACTGGTGAATGTTTATTATGTATTGTTATTTGATTATTTTGAATTGTTGAATTAAGTATTTAAAAAAAAAAAAAACAAATATTTGTTTATAATATTGAATATGAAATTTGTGTTAAAAAAAATATATATTAATTTTAGTATGAAAATAATTGGTATTGTTAAAAAAAGGTATTAATGACTGAATAATGTATCAGAAACAGGTTTTTTTTTTATTTTCATATTTTTGAAATTTATCCTTAAAATAAAACAAAATATGTGGCGCCGGCTGAGCATTATGATACATTATTTACTCATTGTAAAAGAAAAAAAAAAAAAATTGGGAATGTTTTTTTTTTTATGAGAGGAAGGAGGTGTATTGTAACGAGATGGATTTGTTTGTTAGGTAAAATGGAACATGAGATTTGAATTTGAATGAAAAGGAAAACAAAAGAAGATAAGAAAGGGAGGAGAAGCTTGCCTGGCGGGATAGCCACAAGCCTGTGTAATTAAGAATAAAGAATATTATTGTGCTGTGGTTAATTGTGTATACATTGTGAAAGAAATAAAAGTAAACATATTAAAGTGTGTATGTTATATTATTAATTGTGTCAATCAGCAGGACAGAAGAAAAACCCTCACACTGTGTAGAGGCTCTGGCCACCCATAGCGGAATGACGAACCTACATTCTTTCTTTACCCATATTCCTTGACTGATAGGTTGGTATGCGGCTGACCACCCATACTGCAAAAAATGGTTCACTTTGCCAATGTCACCCCTGCTTTAGGGAAGGTCGGCAAGAGTTGCAGGGCTTATGTTCATTTGAGATTGGGTTTTTTATATTGTAGGTCCACATGCGGCATGTGTAAGCGCAAAATTATGCATGTCTGCTTGTGGGAATGCATTTAATATGAATCTCAAATGATACATATCTTTGCAGCTTAGATTTAGATTTAGATTTAGACCCATTCATTCCTAACTCTATCCTTCAGAGTTTTTCCTGTCATGCTTCTCAAATGCTTCATTTCCACCGTGCACACTTTACTCATTTCGCTAACATTCACTGCCCATGCTTCACTTCCATACATCAAAGTCGGTAACAATGTGCCATTGTGTACCACCATTCTCAATAACAAACTATAACAAAACGTCGCACGTATTTGGCATGCCTGGTTTACAACCTTCAGCACAAAGCCTCGTTGCTCCGGAGTTGGGTAATCCGTTTAAATGGCCGTTAAGTGTTGTCTGAAATGAGAGATCACGGAGTTTACTTTCCATCTTGTGTCGCGGCCCAAGAGCCCACCAACTCTCCATTTGCAATTCAGGAATTAAGTTATTCCGACATGACGCGAACCAACACCAGGAGGTCAACAAGTCGGCGGCCTAGGAGCAAAAACAGACAACAACAGAAGGGATATATGCAACGAAAAATGAAAACGTAGCTGCACGTATAGTGCAAAGTAAGTTACCAAGTTGTCCAGGAAAGGGTCGAATCGTGCGTGTGGGATCTATTTATTTTCACAGGTAGCCAGCCTCACGACGCCCACTTCACTTGTGGGTTTTCATAGCTTCCAATTCGGCTGTTTTTTTTTTTGTGAGACTGAGTTCGCCATGCTGGTTTTTTAATCGCGACAAAACTTTACACTTTCGAGGTTCAAATCACTTTTTCTTCCAGATTTGTAATTCATCAAAATAATATTAAGATAACCCTTAGGGCCTGTTGCACCAAACTCCAATCAGACGAAAATCAAAATTTAGTGTGATTCTCCCTTTCAAATCAAACAATTAATTGCATATACGTAAGTCAGCTGATGTGAATCATATTTCCTGTTCCGAGGTCCCAACCGAGGTCCTTACCAGAACTAAGCAATCAAATTTGATGTTTCAATCAAATATTGATTGGAGGTTGGTGCAACAGACCCTTAATATTCTTGCAGCCACTAGGTTTTTTTTCATAAAAAAGCATCATTTCCGTATTTAAAAAAATAATTGTTTGTACAATTTCAATCAAAATACTCATATGATTCTTTTTTGTATTGGCAATTGTCTTCTTTTGATTCTACGCGGCTCTGTTCTCAAGTATTCCTTCCTCCAAAAGATGAAATTCCCGTATTAATTGAAGCCCCTGCTGAGCCCCCTCCCTCTTTGATTACAATAAAGCAAAAGCCTAAATATTCACCAGCATATTATATTTAATACACTTTTCGGGTTAAAAAGGGAATCTTACATCTCCCCTACTTCAATTTTCTGCCAGAAAACCTACCCCACCCCATCTGGGGTACGATTTTTTTTATATTTTTGGTTGCGCTCCGAAAATGTTAAACCTGTATAATGTCGGGCTAGATATACTTATACGTATTTGCATCTCGGCTTTGTAAATGTGATGAATGATGTCTACAACAGAGAAAATCTTCGCAAACCACAAAAACATTAAACTTTGAGCGAAAAAAAACATAAAAAACCAGACTAAAAATACTTTGAGGAAGGCTTGAGTTCTCTCAAGTATTTTCTACTTAATATAATAATTAAGAGTTTCAATATTTATGTAAGTTTTTTTGATGTTGTGAAAAACTCTTCTTATTTTAAGTCAATGAGGTAATCATTGACTTATAGGTTGGTATGCGGCTGCCCACCCATGCTGTAGAAAAAGGTTCACTTTGCCAATGTCACCCCTGTTTCAGGGAACGACGGTAAGAGTTGCAAGGTGTATGTCCATTCGAGATTTGGGTTTTATGTTGCAATCACGAAATTGTATGTGTCTTCTTGTGAGAATGCATATAATGTTCAGGAAAGAGCGGCAAGAGTTGCAGGGCTAGTGTTCATTTGTTTATTTACACGTATGAGGTGAGGCGGAAGGGGAAGTGGGCAGACAGACTTGCCAATGGCGCTCTTGAACTCGCATGGTGCCTTGACTTCACCAAAAATACCGACAACACATGAAAGTTCACTCGCGATAGCACGAGGCTGTAGTATGCGCGTTCACACACATGCATTTCTCACTTCCCTGCTTCCTCATTTTGCGCTACAAGCTGAATATAAACTAACGGAGTATTGCTTCTAGCCCGTCCAGTTGACACATTATTTTTTCCCTCATTATAAATTTGTCAAGTTAGTTTTTTTTAATGAAGGTTTTAAGTAACATGAATATGTAACTAAGGGGTTGTTATCAAAAGATAGCCACCCTTTGAAACAATATGATAAAACATTATTTTACAAATTATGACATAAAAGCTACTGCTAACTTTAACGCTACAATTTCACGATCTGAAGCTTTCCCGCTTCCCTGACTGGGAACTACAATTTCGATACAAACTTTGCGGTGCTCCATAGTTGAGTAATTCATAAATTCAATTTTTAGTGTTGGTTCTCTGTACGGCAAGTGTAAAGTTTTACATTCAAACTTAACCACAGCGTTCAACAAAAATGTATGTTAACTAAAAGAGAGACGCTAGTTGGCGTTTAAGTTTCTGTATTTTTTTTGTGAGTGTAACCGTTTAAGAGTATCTACTGGGGGTTAGTATTCAATACACGATCTCAGCTCGAAACTAGCGTCTGCTTGAAATATTTTAGTACCTATTGGTAGGCGAATGGGAAATTTGTTAAATTTTAGAATAGTGTTATTCAGTAGGTAACATGGTTTAGAATTGTGATGTTGAAAACAATGTGGCTGGAACATTGAAAACGGCCCAAAAATAAACCTCATCATTCGGGCGGATTGCTTCTAAATCTGATCGCCAAAAGGGCTAGTCTATCACTTATACAAACCTTTTTTTCAGACAAAACGAGGTTATATTTTAAACACACTTAACCCCGGTGATTGCAGCGTTGGCATAGCAACTTTATACTGAATAATATTGCACAAAGCATTTTTGGTTTTATATGATGCTAACGACCAATTTTGAAAAAAAAATGCTACAAACTTGCCAACTAAAATATTGTTTCAGGGGCATATTGCCAGATTAACTGTTACTGTAACTCTGTCGCTAATCCACTACGGGTGGCAGTTCAACCACTTAATTTAAAGTGGGGGTTTTTCAGCGCCAGAGGGAGCTGGTACACATTTCTTGCGAAGGCTGAGTAAAGACTGCCGTTATTTTATTTTGTGTTGGAAATAACACCGAAACGGGAAATCAGTTTTTACATCCTCGGTGGGATTTGAACCTAAGCTCTCAGCATCGAATGCAAGTATTCTACAAGCTGAACTATCGACCGGACTATCTAATAAAATCTAATTTATTTTTCAAAGATATGTAGCATTGGGGATTCACATTATATGCATTCTCACAAGCAGACACGTATAAGTTTGCATGTGAACCTACAATTTAAAAACCAAATCTCTACTAAAGCCCCACAACTTTTGCCGACCTTTCCTGAAACAGGGGTGACATTGGCAAAGTGAACAATTTTCTACATCATGGGTGGTCAGCCGGATACCAACCTATAAGTCAAGGAATGTATACAACAAAGCCTGCCGTTATTTTATTTTGGAGTTTGAAATAAACATCGAAATGGGAAATCAAATCACCCTCGGTGGGATTTGAACCCAAGCTCTCGGCATGGAATGCAAGCATTCTGCCAGCTGAGCTATTGACCGGACTAATTAATAAAAATGCCTCTCTGTCCACAAGGAGAGCTGTAAGCATTGTATTGTATGGTGGATAACACACCTTCTGTTTATTTTCTCCGCACAACTTCCAGTTGACTCCTGCGGAATTCTCTATAACTAGGGACTGGAAAATTTCGCGATCGCGATAAAACGAATTTATTCGCGAATTTTGAGGGTTTTACGCAAATAACGCGAAATTTGAGATTTATCGCAAATATCGCGATTTTTCGTACTTTTGGTAGAAATTGTGCGAAAAAGTTGTGATGTGTCGCTTTTGCAATGTAAAGATTTCGCGGGAGAGAAAAGATTCCTGCGAAAACCCTTTGCAAGGTGCAAAGCGCAGGAAAATCGGTCAGTGTTATGGCCGAATGGGCCAAGTGGGCTGATCTTTGTAGCGTGCTTGGAATTGAACAACGGGGTCATTTGACCATAAATTTGAACCTGGTTCAACAGATGTTATTCGGTAATTACATACAAATTAATAGTTACAGATAGATATTGCAGGGTATCTCGTGTGTCAGTTTGTAAGTTTGCACTCGTATTGTTTCACATTTTGTTTATTCATTGTTTTTGTAAGTACATATTGTTTTTTATATAATAAACCGTAAATATTAGTAATATTTATTGTTTTGCAATTATATCTACCTTAATTTTGACCAAATCAACCCTAAAAAATTACACCAAATCTCCCTGTTTTTGATAAAAAATAATAACGCGAATTTCCCTGTTTTCAGGGAAAAAACACAAAAATTCACAAAAAATAACACCACTATTTTCCAGTCCCTATCTATAACTTGCGGTGTCTCCAACAAGGAAATATTGTTCCTATACTCTTTCCACCTTACATGTGAGCCACACAGAATCAAAGACAGCAATCTAGAATTTATTCAGAAATTTAAAAAATATATGCATGCACAGAAAATGAAATTATCTGCGTTTGTATATATTTTTTTTAATTTTGGAGAAAATCCTTGATTGCCGCGTTTGGTTCTATACGGTTGATATTATGAACCGCCGATAGAAAATAAATTGCTCACCAGAGAACTTGTGTATTGAAAAGTATGAAACTACTAACAAATAAATATCTACGAGACTTGGGTAACAGCTTTTATTTATTTTTTTCTGAAATAAGCGTTGAAAAGGCTTCCTTACAATTTCACTTTCTGAATACTCTATGCGGTGTACTTTAAATATTAAAATACTCATGATGAATGCTCAGTTGATATCTCAGTTGGTAGAGTACTTGCATTCCATGCCGAAAGGATTCCCATTTCGGTGTTACTTCAAACTCGAAGTAAAGAAAAGCAAATTTTATTGAGCCTTTACAAGAAATGAGTACCAGCCCCCTCAAGAGCTGGGAAACCCCCACTTTAAATGAAGTGGTTAGCGTCATGCCGGTACCCTTACCTGAAACAATAAATAGGCTCCACTCGCCACATGCGAACCCTTCGGGGAAAATGTGGCAAGAAGTTACCCTAAATGTGTGATTTAGTGGCGTTTTATGCAACAAATAAGTAAGCTAGAAATGAACAAGTCGTGGCGTAAGAACGACCTGCCCAGTCCTAAAGAGTCAGCCGACCATTTTTGAGCTAAAAGTCAAATCGTTAAGGATACCTAACGAGAATTAAACCGGCTATGTTTTATTTTAAACATCCGCTAGTCAAATAACCATCGCCTTTTTGATCCAAGAAACCGAAAGAACTACAAACAAATGAAAGACTCTCTTAAGTGTTATAAGTGCATAGTTTCTCCATTTATAAATACAATAAAACATATTTTGTAAATATAGCAGTACACCACCGAGCCCTTGAGGTGTGATGCACACAAAAACGGCGCTCTTTTGTCATGTAAAAATATATATATACCACCATTAACAGTTGTGTATTGACAATTTTACCAAAACCTCGATCGATGTTAAATTACTATCCCGGATTATTATTTGAGCTTTTCGTGGCGCTGATATCATTGTGAAATTTAATGCTTTAATTATTGTGCTTGTAGCTGTAAATGAATATATAATATTATATAATATTTTGTATGGACAGTATGCGCATAGCTTTTCACTCCCTGAAAATACCGAACATATTTACAGCGAAACCTTTTGTAACGAGATTTACGTTTCAGAATTTGGTTTGTTATGTTAAACATTCATTAAGTGAAGCAATGCGTTCCATAAAAAAAAATTAGAGCATTTTTTTCAACCGTACAAAACGGTCTTACAAATGGATTTGAAGACCCACCTGTTTGCGCCTTGCATGAGCAAGAAGAGAAGTGAAGCTCATTGATGACCCTACTCTCACAGCCAACCTGCATTCTCTGGAGCATAGAGGGAAAGTTGGCATGCTTCTTCTCTTCTTTTTGAACCACTTCTAGCGAAGATTGGCGATCATCATGGCCATGTGGACTTTAGATGCTGCGGCTCGAAACGGGGATTTGGTGCTTCTGCCGATCCACTGTTGCAGATTTTTCAACCACAATGTCCTTCGGCGTTCCTGAGATCTTCTCCCCTCAATCTTACCCTGTATGATAAGATGAAGGAGACGGTACTTCTCATTGAGATGCTTAGCATCTTCTAATTGTTCTATAACAGCGTGTGTTCAGATGAAATATCCTCACTTATACCTCCTCCTCTCATCTTAACAATGGCAACTTGAAGAACGACTCAAATTCATCCCTTTGAAGTTGTCATCAAAACTATGACAACTTAGTGTTTTCCCGTCTCCTTCCTTTGCTAAACTGTACGTTTATCGAACGAATTACAGGTATCTGTGTTTCCTGCCCAATTCAATAATGGTTTATTTACATACAATATCAATCACACTTCTTTTCAGTGGTTCAAAACAAGGGCCCCACAGCACTATGTGGCTGAAATTCTGCTGCAAAGGACCAGGATATCAACCGCCACTTCACCAAACCACACCTCTACGCCACTTTGACAAGTGCCATAAATCACCTGATTACTTACATGGGAACTGGAGAGCCTCCCGCACAGGATATATAAAATTAACTGTATTTGTAATGCAACTCATCACCGCGTTGTTTTTGAAAGTGTCGCATTTGGCGATTGGAACCTATTTATTTTCATAAGTAAAGTGTTGCTTCGAAATTGCTGTAATATATATGAAAAAAGTGATGGATATGAATCTGTAATCTAAGCTGCAAAGATATTTTAACATTTAAAATTAAATGTATACGAACAAACAGACGCGTGTAAGTTCACGCTTACAAATTCTGCATGATTACTTACAAATCAAAATCCAAACCACCTGCAACTTTGACCAACCTTCCTTGAAACAGGCGTGGCATTGGCAAAGAGAACCATTTTATACAGTATGGTGATATAAGTCAAAGAATGAACTGAGAAAAATATGAATTTGAAAAAAGGAGGAGGTTTCGGCCACCCCTAGTGAAACGGCGACAGCGATACAGTTTCAGTAATTTGCCTCTACCTAATGCAATCACCTGCGTTATGTTATTCGTTTTGTTCACTAATTTTTTTGTTCGTTGTGGGTTTTGTTCGTTGTGCGAGGTTTCCCTATACCCAGTATAATCACCGAGCTCATTGGCGTCCCCCTTAATTGCTTTTCGCGCGTTTTTGAATGCCCCCAGTGGCGTAACCGATTTCCAATCACAGTCTTTGTTGGCGACCACGCCGATACACACAAACGTATAGAAAAGCTTATTGTGTGAAAAAAATCACTTTTCATGTTCGATTCATACAGTTTCACGTTCTGGATAAGCTTTAAAAGGTTTATTCAATAGTAAAATAATCTACATGTATACCTATAAATATTGCAAAACTTTTATAATTTGACTTATGTAAATTCTAGGTCATTAATCAATTCATTCATATCCATCGCGTTTTAAATTAATTTCCTTCTTGTAGATTCACATGGTAATCGAATTGAAATAGTGAATCACATTGATTCACTATTTCAACAATCTGTCGTTCTATTCTCAGTCTTCCCATTCCTTAATTTATGTTTCGCAGATTATCAAAAACACCAAACCCGTTGTATAAAATAAAGAGTTAAAAATAATAAAAATGAAATGACCTTCGTTGGTAACCGCGTCACTCAAGAACGGCTGAATCGTTCTGCCTAATTTCCATCTTAAATGATGCTACAATGAAAAAAAAAGTATCATTAAAGATTCGCATATAGTGGAAAAGCTTAACACATTTTATAATGGGGTTTCCTCGTTTAAAACATTTTCTTACAATTATTTAAAAATTAGTCACTATCGTGTCTAGTGGATAGTTCAGTGAGTAGAATGCTTGCATTCTATATCGAGAGCACGAGTTCAAAATACACTATAGTGAATTCAGCTAGTCTACAACAAAAAAAAACATGAATACCGAGTAAAACGCAACTAAGTTAACTTCTTGCCTGCGTTATCCTTGAAGGGGTCACATGTGAAAAATCGGGACGTATTTATTTTTACAGGTAAGGGGGCTGGCCTCACACTAACCACTTTCAGTTGGAGTGGGGGTTTCCCAGCTCCCGGGAGGCCTGGTTCTCATTTCTTGTAAAGGCTGAGTACACCTTACACTGAAACGAGAAATCCTTTCTGATACTCTCAGTGGGATTCGAACCCGGGCTATCTCCCGGGAAAGTTGTAGGGTGTATGTTCATTTGAGATTTGTGTTTTTGTGTTGTAGGTTCACATGCGACATGAGCAAGCGCGAACTTGTACGTGTCTGCTTGTGATGCATATAATGTGAATCCCCAATGTAACATATCTTTGCAACTTAGATTAGATTAGATTAGACGCCCTCTGCGAGCTTGGTCGTCGCTACAAAGTGCCAATAGTCAAGCAAGACCCAGTTGCTGTAAGGCTGGATGGACCTTTTGATGAGCGGTCTTGGGTAATGATTTATGAATTTTTCGACCCTGCAAAGAGCAAATTTGAAAATATAAATGGTACATTTTTTTGTGCTCCGCCGGAATTCTAAACCACAACTTTCCATTTACGAGTACCTACGCAGTGTTAACCACTAGACTACAGACCAGTCAGTTCACCCATCAGCTAGTCTACAAAAAAAAAACATGAAGACCGAGTACATTAGACAGGACAAGTAGCACTGAAAGAAATAGACAAGAACTAGTTATAAATAATAATTATATTATCTAGGTTTTTGGCAGTTACTTCGTGAAAGTTCATTTTAATAGATTAAAATAAAAAACTTATTTGTTACAATTCTGTGAATTGTAACAAATAAGTTTTTTATTTTAATCTAATAAATAATAATTACTTTGTTTTTCTGGTTTTAATTTATGTGATGCTGACCTGATATAGTCCTGAGCTACAGACCCATCATAGGCTGTTATCTGCGCTGCTTAGTGGCGCTGTTTGGCTTCGGCAGTGATTTTCAGGAGATGGATGGCCTCATGGATGAGCCGACTTTATCTCGGTAACATTATGTTCTTGAGCGGCGAGATCACAGATAGCGGAGCCACAGGAGTTGCCCCATAAATCCTCTCTGAACCAAACATGCCGCTCACTCATACTCACTAACACAAACTCATACTGACTCACAATCACTTCGAAAGATGAAAAAAGAGCTTATAAAACAAATAAGAAAAAGTGATAATTATTTGTTGAAATAAATGAAAGCAGCATATCTACTTGATATGCATCTTCTTGAGTTTTCTTTGGCAAAAAACTCATTTTAAAAATGTATAAATTAAGGACAATTTCCTATATGTATAATATGTTCCTTGTCTGATAGGTTCGTATGAGGTTGACCACCCATACTGTAAAAAATGGTTCACTTTGCCAATGTCACCCCTGTTTCAGGGAAGGTCGGCAAGAGTTGCAGGGCTTATGTTCATTTGAGATTGGGTTTTTTATATTGTAGGTCCACATGCGGCATGTGTGAGCGCGAAATTATGCGTGTCTGCTTGTGGGAATGCATTTAATATGAATCTCAAATGACACATATCTGTGCAGCTTAGATTTAGATTAAGATACCTTTTGCACCACCTTAAAGAAAAAACTGCATTAGTGCTATTCGGTGGTTTGAGAAACTTAAATAAAACAATTTTCGGGTAGTAACTTCTCAGAGTAAATGAACTAATGATAAGTAAGTGCTAAACCAGGATTTTCATACTTTTTAGTGTTTTTTCTGGTAGAAAATAGTCGAAAATATGGAAAATTTGCATTTATCTGAGAAACCCATGTTGCTTTAATATGTCACTTTTACAGTTTATCTTTAAGGTTTTGATGGATACAAAGGCATCATTACTTAAAGTACTTATGATTTGCTAGTCTCATACAAAATTGTAAGTAAAATGGCGTATTTACTTGGTCAAGTGGGTCAGACGTGATTCGAACCAACGTTATTCTGTTCCAAATACGTTAGCCGAACATGCATGCAAGTATGCCAGGACAGAGTCAAGTGGAGGGACTTGTGTGGAGGTACCGGCCAACTGTAGAGGAATGGCGGCAGGATACAAGACAAGACAAGAACATGCGCTTTTACCCCTCGGTCATAACACCGACTACTAACAGATGGTTTGTCCTAAAAAAATCTTAAACACGATTCCAGTATTTTTCAATTTGCATCCAAAATTGAATAAAATTATATCTTAATTAATTAAAATACTTTTTTAACTTTGTTACAATTCACTTGAGTTTTATTTTTTAAAAAACACAACCAGTTTCGGGAGAAGCAGTACCTCCCATCTTCAGGTGTAAATATAAATATATATATAATAGATATTTACACCTGAAGATGGGAGGTACTGCTTCTCCCGAAACTGGTTGTGTTTTTTAAAAAATAAAACTCAAGTGAATTGTAACAAAGTTAAAAAAGTATTTTAATTAATTAAAATGTGCTTTCACAAAGTTACTGCCCAAAATCTAAATAATATAAAATTATATCTATTCTAGATTAAACTCTGTACATACGTACTATGTAGAAACGAGGGAACAATATCGGAAATACATTATTTTTTCCAGTTAATTTTACAAGTTTGCAAAGTTTTCAGGTTTTCTCCCCCAAGAAATGGCGGGAGATCACGCTCCAAAGACTTCAACTACCACAAGTATGAAAATTTACGTTTCAACTAAAAAAAAAAATATGTGCAAGGAACAACTGCACCTAACGTGAACGTTTAAGTGTTCAGGTATTTTTTTTAAACGATATGATTGAGTTTTTTACTTGTAGTAGAGTTCTCATAGTCAGCACGACAAGCACAAAAAAACATTAATTAATATTATAAAAGTTCACAAAGATGGCGGTGTTTGTTTTCCTTCTTTTCTTGTCCACTTTTATAATCGTAAAATTGTTTTACATCTTTGTTTTTCGTCTAAAAATACATCCTGAAAAGAAGTCGGTATAAATTTACATTGCAAAAAAAACTTTCTTGTTAAATGAGTTAACTCTAGATTATTGTGTTGTTCTCCAGATTTATTCTCGACGCTTTGTTAGTTTCATAGCCAACTTCTTCAGGAGGCACCCTTGTTGCAAGGTGCTCAAGGATAAACTGGAACACATCATCGAATATATTTTTTACAATAATGACGTATATTGCAAACTTCATTTTTAGCAAAAACAATGTAATGAAAAAATATTCGTCAATATACAGGTGATTACAAAAATTGTTGTTAAATAAATCCATTTTTTCTTTCAAATTACATATGTTTTTGGTAATATTAAAAGGTTTTCACTCAAATTACATTAAAAAGACATGAAACTGAATCATCCCTCACTAATTGTTCAAAATAATAACGGTTATAAAAACTAATTACCATTATTAGAAACATACATTAAAAAAATGATTTTAAGGGCGTGTTTTTTCAAAATGCTTTAACTAATATTAAAATACCTTATTTAAAGTCGTTAAGCGAACCTTTAGAAAATACGTAACCTTCATTATTTTTTCAATTGAATGGCCTCTTGAAACATTTTTTTTATTTGGATTTTTTCTCGGCGAACAAACGTCAGTCTTATATGGATTGCTGTCGCCTGTCCTTAGCAACAAAAAAGAAATTGATTGTTTGTTTTTTCCTGTTAGCAACCCGGCCGAGCGACGTCAAAATATTTCAAATCATGTACTGTGTCCATTCAAAATGAATTTGACAAACTACAAAAAAGAATATTTGAGTAAATATTATTAAGAACTTACATTATTCTCGACGTTTCGTTGCTATTGTATTCAACATCTGATGAATTGGTTCATTCATCCAACATTTCAGATTTGTATAAATATTTTCTGAAGAGCAGACATGCATAAGTTTGCACTTACACATGCCGCAGGTGAACTTACAAACTATAAACACAAATTGGAAATGAACACAGGAGTCGTTTAAATGCAAACGCCGTCAACTCCTTACGCGATGATTTTTAGAAAAATAAACTTGTAAACTTCTAAAACGACAACACCAGTTGGAGATGACGGCGTTTGCACAAAATCATACTTTTTCAAATCAAATTACGAAGGATTAAGTGAGGTTTACATTATATCGCACACAACAAATGATTTGTAACACTGCGCAGAATCAAATTCAATCATTATCTCAAAAATCATAAATTTTGGAGATGACGGCGTTTGCAGTTATACGACTCACAGGGTCTGCAACTTTCACTGACTTTCTCTGAAACAAGGGTGACAGTAATACAATGAACGTTTTTTTAAACATGGCTGGTCAGCCTCATATCTACCTATGAGTTATAAGATCTTATAGTAGGTAAAAAATCAAAAACAGCAATATCACGACAATAAAAAATATACATACCTATGAATAAGTATCTTTTTGGGATGAGACTTTGTCTGGGCATCCAATATAAGCGAGAATCACCTTACGAAATTCTCTTCCAAGCTTTGATCCTACAATAACTCTGAGAGATGAAAAGAACACAATTTTTGTCTTCTTTTGACCCCCAGGCTCCTCAATATTTGTCTCACGTTTTGGCTTTGACCCCGCGACCTCTCGGGGGTTTTCACACCCCGACCCCTCGCGCAAACACCTGCAAAAGACCCCCGATAAATTTGTGAGGGTTTTGTGATGAAATATTTTAATGTATCAAGGGGTTTTCCAGTTTTCATACAAGCGATGTATTTGCTTGAATCTGCAAATAAAGCTGCCAGTTTGTAGGAGTTTGTAAAGCTTGCTACATAATGTTTTGTTTTATTTAAGATATTATAACCTACGCAACGCAAAAAAACGCAACTAAGCTACACATATAGTGTACCTTCTTGCCGCGTTATCCCCGAAAAAATCGCATGTGGCGAGTTGAACCTATTTATTTTTACAGATAAGGGGGCCGGTCTTACGCCAACCACTTCAGTTGAAGCTAACTTCTTGAATATTGTTATATTTTCCCCACTTTTATATCATAAAATCAAAAAATTACCAAGGAATAAAAAATAGGTTTTCTCGTACAAGCATATTCGACCGGATAATGGTTGAATGCCCGGAATCTTTTATTCCATTAGATACATGAAAGAAATGTAAATATAATATTGATAACCGTGCTATTTTTTGTTTTTTTTTTAAAGAGAACTTTATACCCTAAACCTTTCGTTTTTATTTCTTAAGTATTAAATACTATAGCTCCTACGAATTTTTTTTTTGAAAAAAACTTTTTTTTTTGTATTTTTTTTGTGGTGTCAATTTTTAAGTTATACTCGTACATACATTTTTTAACCTTTATAATTTAGATAAAAAAATAATAAATACGCCTAATTTTTTTCATCACTCGTTTACTAAGACTATACACTAAACAATGCTAACTCGTAACTAAAACTGACTTTTTACAGAGCAAAAACCAAACGTAAATCAAAAATCGCTTTGCTTTTGTAATTTTCAGAACTCGTTTTAATGAATTAAATAAATCTTGTTTTCTTATTTTATAAGTTTTGTTCTTTGTTAGTTCTAAAGTCGTAAAGTCAAACGTCTGGATTGCTCCGATCCATCAATTGCTAATTGCCATTGCCTCATTACCTCCCTGATATGATTCGATGAAAATATTTCACGGATAAAAAATATTCTCTCACTTTTCTTGTAATCTGGATGTAGAGATTAATTTGTTTGTAACTAAATAAAAATAAATAAAGTAGAACTAAACAAAGTTTGTATCATTTTTTAATAATCAAAGTTATTAACAAAAGCGAAACAAATAAAACATGATTTAGTGTTGTTACAAATGTGAAGTTTGTTTTGTTTGAAATTCAATTACACGATTCTTTCATTTATTTGTACTTCAGAGCTTTGTAAAACTTACCAATGTCACTGCATAGCGGCAAGAGTTGCAAAGTTAATATGTGATTTGGGTTTTGATTGTGTGTTGAGTGATTATCTATTTAAACAACTAACACTTGTTCTTGTCACTTATTAACACGTGTCACTTATTCTTAGACATTTTAGTCGTCGGTAAGCACACGCTTTGACAAAATAATGGTGCCTGGGCTGGAAGTTTCATCAGCACGGTCATTCTTACCTACCGAATTTTGTAATATTTAAACGAAGACTTAAGTTTAAGAATTTAAGTTTGAATATTTAAAAAAAATCTCCTTTAGTTTGTGATGCCTCGGAGTAAATATAGATCAAAGTCAAAAATACAGAATCCTATCATATAGAGATGATAATCCTGTGCAAACAAACCATTTTCCTCTGAAAATTAAATATGTATGAAATGTTGTTTACATGTCGACTTCTCAAAATATGTTTTCTTAATATATTTGTTAGAATTTCAAGATAAATTTAATGTTTCATCTCCAGCACAAATTTAATAACATTTATAGTGGACGTTTATACAAAAGCCATAATATAAATATTGACGTAGTCCCAACCTTAAGAGCCTTTTCACATACAACGCATTTTGATTGATTTGTTTATGGTTTTTTCTATCCAGATCAAAAGTCTAGTGATGATGAGGATTGTGTGAAAGGTTTCACACGGTCTGTCCGGTGATCCATAACAAACCGGACAGAATTGGTGTAGAGTGAAAAAGGCGCAAGGATCTGTTTCACGGAGCCTAGGTTACAAAACATTCAGTATCAATTATTTATTCCTTGACTGGAAAGGTCGGCAAGAGTTGCAGGACTTATGTTCATTTGAGATTGGATTTTAATTTTGCTAGTACACATGCAACATGTGAAAGCTCGTATTTACACGTGACTACTTGTGGACTTACATTTTATTTGAATTTTAAATGTAAATATAACTGTACAACTTTGATTATAGAAAGATTATCTGTCAGTTTTATTCTGTTCAAAATTTGCTTTCAAAGTTCTCTCACGATGGAATTTTTATCATCAAGTACACAGAGAAAGGAAATCATTCTTAGTTGGTTAAATTTAAAAACTGGAATCGTTACTGTAACTCTGTTGCCATTTTGCTAGAGGTGGTCAGAGTCTCTTCAGAATTCCCTTCGTCCGTATAGTCCAAAATGCCCCGTCTTAAATATGAAATATTATTCATTTCAAATATTATATACTACCATGTAATTTTTCCTTTTTCTTTCTATGTAAACAGCCTATTCCGCGCAAACATCTCGTATGATAGAGAGTCCATTATGTGGAGTCCTTATTTACCCAAATAAATTACATTTTTGTTTTTGGGCCACGTCTTACGAGGCCAATATACTCTCTGTGTAAATAAAGACGCAAAAATATGGAGTCTTGCGTACACGGAGGGGATTTTGTACGATGATGTACTTCTTGGCCTACAAAAAACTTGTTAATAAAACACTCAAATTATATTTAACAAAATGAATCGTTCATTAAAAAAACACACTTATTACCGCCGTGGTTTAACTGAGAAAAAGAGGAAAACGTTTGGAGAAGGTTTGAAATACTTATCAAGATTTTGTACACAAATCAACAAAGTAACTTGTTGTGTAGTTAATACGACATGTTGATCTCCGCCATACTTTTTGGTACAGAATGTTGTTTACTGTGCGTGGTATTTAGTGCCTTTTTTACATTTTACAATAACACCTTGCAGCGTAATAATAAGATTTTAACACGTAGGTAGTTAAGCAACTACTTGTTGGTATTTTGGTGTAGCGGGAAATCATTTCGGTGTTATAGCCGCGGGGATCAAGTCGGGTTATTTGGAACCGGATAACATTGGTTCGAATCTCGCTACGATAACTACGACCCTGGTTCAACAGAACATGCCGTTGCATGCACACAAGCTTCTGCTTTCACATGAAGACAACTGGTCAGGCAGTAGAATGGTGGATTGCATTCCTTTCCACAAATTTCTTTAAAAAAATATAAAACATCTTACGCCTTGTGGGGATCGAACCCTAGCTCTCTAGCATGCTACGCAAGCATTTTATTGACCGGAGTGACCCTATCGTCTTCCGAAATTGGACGTTCGCTCTGTAAAACGCTACACGTCACAAGAAAAATAAGTGGTTTTTAAAAATATGAAGAACAAGTTTTATAACGAAATAAGAAAAGTAACTTGTATTCAAAATAAACATAAATCATGAAAACCTAGATATTACAGACAACGTGAAAAAAAGAGCCTAGAGAAAGAGTTTTCCTAAAAAAAATACGACATTTTTAACATACACATGTATTTCAATTAGAGTAGAAATTTCCCTTCTATTTGTGAGCTATTTTCATATAAAATTATTTAATTTGAAAGTAAGTATGTGAATTCATTTCCATGAAAATAATTTGAAAATAAACAGGAGGATGTGAACAGAAGTTCAAGTTGTAAAATTGCTTTTTATGAAATTTTATCACATTTATTTACGTACAAGGATTATTTCGAAAAAATATCTACACAAATGTCGAAATTACAATGTAATTTGATCTTATAAAGTAAGACATGTGGAACGCTATATTTTTGGTGAGCGATATTTTTGTGTGAATTTGTTAAGAGCTCTCTGTAAGCTTGGTCGTTGTAAAGCGTCGTTGATTTTCATAGCAACGACCAGTTTCTGTAAGATCCGATGATGAGTCTATAATATAATCTATAATCTAAGTTGCAAAGATATATTAACATTCAAAACTGCTTAAAAATGCTGAATGTGTACTTACAAATTAAAACCAAACCTCAAATGAACATACACCATGCAACTTTTGCCGATTTTCTCTGAAACAGCAGTGACATTGGCAAAGCGAACCATTTTCTACAGCATGAGTGGTCAGCCGCATACAATCTATAAGTCAAGGAAGGATAATCATAATCATTATTTTTTGCTTTTGAAATTAAACCCACCTTTCTATTTTGAATCTCTTTTGAAGAGTTAAACAATAGACTACGCAAGTTATCTACATTTTTAAGACTTAAAAAAAAAAGTTAGTGTCATTAAAACTTGTTAACAATAATCTTTTTCTTCCTTGCTCAGCCTTTCTCAGACGACTCTCTGACGTACGTCTCTTTCAATCTTCTCTTAACCGGCCGTGAAAGTTTCAATGCAAAATTAATCTTCTCTCAGTTTATCTATCGGCTGCTGTGTTCAGCCATCCTCTGCTTGCAGTTCCCTTGATGACGTCCAGCCACCTCAGTTGGGGTGTCCCTAGTCCCTACTATCCACTTGGACATCCTGGGCCGCCACTAGACGATCCTTTTCGGCTACCTGTTATGGTCCTGCTTTGCCACGTGACCAGCCCAGAAAATAAAATTGTATAAATTGAAAATAGAGCAATCAATCAAGGTGGGACATATTTTTTCACGTCGTTTTGAATCCATTGTACACGCTGTAACTGATTGTAAGGATTCTTTCAATAAGAGTGTAAAGGAATGAAAGCAATTTCCAATACCTGTAAGTAAAGGACTTAACTACTTACTAACCCGTAGCCTTTATAATAAAATGTATGTCAACTAAGTCAGCGCCACTGGTCAGAGTTTTTGTTTCTATAATATATTTTTTCGTTAACGTTATGGTCAAGTTATGACGTATTTTTTTATACTTGGGAAACGATTCCCGCCGTGTCATCAATAACCTTTTGGAGAGAGGATTTTAATGTCTCCGTTAGAGATTCATTCCCCACTTGTATTCTTTCATCAATTGTTCACGAGTTTTTCATTCTCTGGAAATCTGTCTTTGAATTTTTCAGCGCGTCACCTCTGATACTCGTAGTATTGAAATTGACACGTTATAGGAATATTGGATTTTATTCTAATGAAGATGGAGATTATGGGTTTGCACTTTTATTTTGAAAAAAATTAAGCATGAAAATAGCACTGAAAAATCAGCTGAAAAAAAAATACGACTGTAAGGGGGGTTCATAATCCTGTTATGATTTTACTGGGTTCTCTTTTAATTAAACTGCAATTATTTATTTTAACAGAATTTATTTTACACGGGTTGGTTCCCAATTTATTTACAACAATTAATAATCTCTGCTTATTGGGTCTTCACGGCAAAATGCTTGGAGCGACTAATCAACTGATCCCCTCCGCACCACTGCAGCCTGTATATATAGGTACAAAAGATACCATTCTTGCATGTTCTAGATTATACTAGACAGCTGTTTCACTACCATGATGGATCATAGTAGACTGTTCTACACACACTATTGTACAGGCACACGTAGGTACTTTGATTTCATAGTTCGTAACAATACTATAGCTGTGTTTTCCAACCTGGGAGCAGTTTTGGTGCTTAAGGGGGCGATTATTACGTAGCGGCGATGGAAAGCGATCAAAGGGGGAAAATAAACAATAATACTCGTAGTAATTACAAAAAAGTAGCAAAAGTCCAACTGAGAACGGTCCCCCGCCCCCTTTAGGGCGAAAAAGGCCAAAAATATCGTCGTTTATGTACACCAAAACCATACTCCGAAAACGCAGTTTTTTGTTTGGGCATAAACGAAAAAAAAGTCATCGTAGAGCCATGGGAGTGAGCGCATTAGAAAGAGCGGACATTTTTAAGTAGGATAGCATTCATAACTCATTTTCGACAAAACGTCGCTTATATTATGCCCTTCCTTTTAACCGTCGATATACAATTTTAATGTGCAGGCCAAAATAAAAAAAATTACAAAGAAAAATAAATCGTAATAAATAAATAAAAGCAATAAAATAACTGATAATGATACAGCGAAGTATATTTTAATGTTTTTGTGGGTCTTTACAGACCAACTAAAACCAACTAAAAAACTAACGTGCCAACTCAGACATTACGTTTCCCAAAAAAATGTACAATGATCAAAATTAGGTATTTTTTAGGGTTTGGTGGTTTACAGAGTGAAAGTCCATTGTATATTAATTAAAAAACACACTGTTTCAATTCACTTATTATTTATTTTAAATATGCCAAACGTTTTCGCGTAAAAAGGCATAATTAAGCCAGCCAACAAAAAGCCATAAAGGCATTAAAATAACTAATAAGTGAATTGAAACAGTGTGTTTTTTTTTTTTTTTTTTTTTTTTTTTTTTTTTTTTTTTTTTTTTTTTTTTTTTTTTTTTTTTTTTTTTTATAAGCTACACATATATGTAACTTCTTGCCGCGTTATCCCCGAAGGGGTCGCATGTGGCGAGTTGAACCTTTTTATTTTTACAGGTAAGGGAGTCGGCCTTACGCCAACCACTTCAGTTGAAGTGGAGGTTTCCCAGCTCCCGAAAGTGCTGGTACTCATTTCTTGTGAAGGCTGAGTAAACCTTGCCGGTATGTTATTTTGGGGTTTTGAAATAAACACCGAAACGGGAAATCATTTCTGACACCCTCGTCTCGGTGGGATTCGAACCCGAGCTTTCGGCATGGAATGCAAGCACTCTACCTCCTGAGCTATCGACCGGACGAATTAATATCAAAATTAGGTGTTACATAAAGTGTAACTTCTTGCTGCGTTCTCCCACGGGGGTCACAATATGTGGCAAGTGAACCCATTTATTTTTACAGGTAAGGGGGCCGTCTTTACGTTAACCGCTTCAGTTGAAGTGAGGGTTTCCCAGCTCCCGAGGGGACTGATACTCATTTTTTGTAAAGGCTCAGTAAGCATTGCCGGTGTTTTATTTTTAGGTTGAAAATAGACACTGAAACGGAGAATCATTTCTGACACCTATGACATGAGACTAATTGCTTCAAAGCACCGCAGTCCGTATTTTTAGAATGAAGTTAAAATTTAGAATGAAGCTAAAAGTTAATCATTTTTTACAGTACTAATACTAATAACTGGAGGAGACTAAGCAGCTAATGCCCCACCCCTAGTGGAACGGTAACAGCGTTACAGTGACAGATCATAACACTCACTAGAAGCTTTTGATTTGTAATTTTTTTTTTATTAAACGTTTGTGGGTGAGTAGAGTTGTACACTGAGGGTGCAGAAAAATGTTTTGGCGAATGTTCCCGCAATTGATATGAATATTAAATAACGCTGAGCCTGAAGGAAAATGCTGCGTCATTACAAGCCGAGTCATGAGATACTTACAGGAGTCCTGGGAAATATTGGAAAATGATTTTTCCAATATTGAATTACATCAATTTGATGGAATGTTCTGGGAAATATTTATTTCAAATCCATTATTTGTAAAAGAACCATACGAGTATATCGGACTTATAAAAGATTCGAGGCAATCGTTTTTTTTTTTTTTTAATAAATACTGTGCGGGAGACTCCCTAGATTCTAGAGACTCTAGGGGTCTATGACACTTGTTGTTGAGCTTGGTCGTCACTACAAAGCGCCAATACTCAAGCAAGACCCAGTTGCTGTAAGGCTGGATGGACCTTTGGTGACCGGTCATTGGTAAAGGTGTATGAATTTTTCAACCCATCGAAACGCAAATTTTTCAATTAAGTTTAATAAAAGAACAAGTCATTTTTGGCAACGCAAACTGACTAAGCTGCTTATATAGTGCAACTCCTTACCGCGTTGTGTCCGAGCAGGTCGCATTGGGCGTGTGGAACTTATAGTTGCGAATGTGTAATTGTGTGTCTGTGTGAGTTGGTGTAAATTGTGCCTATGTGAGTCTGTGAAGTCAATAAATTGTGCCTATGTGAGTCTGTGAAGTCAATGTAGGTACTCAAATACTTGTTTACTTGTGTGAGTGTTTACACGAATAGCCTAAGTAGAATGTTATTACATAATCTCGCATGTGCCAGTTCTCAATGATTTGAGAGATTCTCACCCATGAGACCGAGATGCTCTGTAGCCGGACTAGTATCTAAACTAACGAGCTATACAGTTCAAAAGAAACTCTGTGTATGAACCGAATGTGACTCGTATCTGACATAAATTGGGCAAAATAAATAAACGCAATTCTTATTGAATTGAACCCGCAAATCATAACAATATCTATTACCACATGTTAGAGGGCCAGCTGATTCACTTGAAGTGGGGATTTTCCAGGTCTCGATGAGGTTGGTTCTCGTTTCTTGTGATAGCTGAGTAAATTTGAGTTTGAAATAAACCCAGGAACGGAAATCGATGCCCCCTGAAGGACGGCGGGTATTCAGGTCAAAGGAGAACATCTAGGTTGAAGGACCTGAGACGATGCTTTGACAGAAATACAATACACAGCAGTGTCAAAGGTGCAAATTGCTTTGTTGATTGCACAAAAGAGGAAGAAGAGGATTGTGGCGGAAAAAAATATTGTTATAATTTTATTGGGGTACTCTTTTAATTAAACTGCAATTATTTAATTTAGCAGAATTTATTTTACACGGAATTTCTGCATATATGGTATTCACGTCCAAATGTTGGATGCAACTAATCCACTGATGCCCTTTGCAGTCCGTATATATAGGTACAAAAGGGATCATTCTTGCATATTCCAGACCATTTGATCTTTCGCTCATACCAGACCACCGTTCCATGCACTTTACTACTGCCATCATACAGAGACAGATTGTTCTACACAATAGCGCACATGTTCAGGCGCGCGTGAGTACTTCAAATCCTTAGTTCGTAACAATATGTTAATATTGAGAAAAATTAAAGAAAATAATAATGGAAGATATTGTTGCCACAGATGTTTGACAAGTATATCTCACTAAAACGCTCCCTAGCTAGCACTTTTTGACTCGACGGGTAAGCCGTGTTGGTATACCTGATTTTCAAATTTAATAGTTTTCAATTAAAAGTATAAGATTTTGTAGGGTTTGTGTATAAGTTTAGTGCATTGACATTGTGACGACTGATTTGATATTAATATTGCAAAGATAAAAAAGTTTTCCTTCACCAGTCGGTTGAGCGCTTTCGGAGTGTTATCACACCATTATCAAAAGAAACAGAAGAAAGTTCCTTGACTTATAGGTTGGTATGCGGCTGATTACCCATACTGTGAAAAATGGTTCACTTTGCCAATGTCACCCCTGTTTCAGGGAAGGACGGCAAGAGTTGCAGGGCATGTTCATTTGACATTGGGTTTTTATAATGTAGGTCTACATGCGGTATGTGTTAGCGCGAAATTATACATGTCTGCTTGTGGGAATGCATTTTATATAAATCTTAAATGATATATATATCTTTGCAGCTTAAATTATATTAGATTATAACAATGAAAAATCTAAAAACTACAATAGTGCGTTCAGAAAAAAGCTTAAGGGGCGGGGCTATGACGAGGTGACGAAGGGGTAATGAATAGGGACGAGTTTTTAATTATTTTAGCACGTAAATCTTTTCTGCCATAAAATAAAATGACGTCACAGAGTGTGCCGTTATTGAGCACTGGATTTTCTCATTTCCGTTCCCAGTGAGACCTCAAGTACCCACTCGTGTCAACCCAGGGACCTCCATAAATTGCAAACGAAACTTATGGTCGCCATTTTAAAATAACTAAGTATTTCATCGCACCGCAACAATGGATACTTATGCAAATCAAATGTAGACTTATCGAAAAATAAAAACCGTATGGAATAATGATAATAATTTCTTCTTCTTCTTCTTCTTTAGCCCATTTCCGTCCACTCCTGGACGAAAGCCTCCTCCATCTGTTTCCATATCGACCTGTCTTGTGCAATCTGCGTCCAGGTCGCGCCAGCATGCCGGTTCAGGTCATCCTTCCATCTCAACTGTGGTCGCCCTACACTTCTCTTCGTCGTTCGAGGTCTCCAAGTCAGCATTCTTTTTGTCCATTTGTCATCCGAACTTCTGGCTACATGTCCCGCCCACTGCCATTTCTGAGTCATTACACGGTGGATTATGTCAGTGACCTTTGTATTTTCTCTCACCGTTTCATTTCTGACTCTATCTCTAAGGGAGAGTCCTAACATGGCTCTTTCCATGGCTCTTTGGGTCGTTCTTAACTTCTCGGCACTTTGTTTTGTGAGAGTTACTGTTTCTAGGCCATATGTAGCTACTGGCAACACACATAGTTCATACACCTTCTTTTTCAGGTTTATGGGTATTTTCCGGTTTTTTAAAATATATCCCATTTTTCCGAATGCAGCCCAGCTTAATCCAACCCTTCTTCTAAGCTCAGCAGTCTGGTTTTTCTTATCTATTCGGATACTGTGACCTAGGTATATGTATTCTTGGACATCCTCGATATTGCTGCCCTCAATCCTAATTTGAAAGTTTTGTGTGCCCATTACTTTGGTTTTTGCCAGGTTCATACTCAGTCCTACATCTTTAGAGGCCTCGTTCAGTTCCTGTAGCATTTCGGCTAACTCTTCTTGATTTTTACTCATAACAATGATATCGTCAGCAAATCGTAAATGGCTTAGGTATTTTCCATCTATGAGTACTCCTTTGTTTTCCCAACTAAGCTTTTTGAAAATGTATTCCAATGCCAGTGTAAACAGTTTCGGGGATATTGTGTCACCTTGTCGGATTCCTCTTTTAACTTGTATTTTATCCGTCGACCAGTCCTCATTGAATTTTACCTGTAAGGTTGCATTTTGGTATAGGTTTTTTATTAGAGCTGTATACCTCGAGTCAATGCGTGCTTGATCCATTGCTGCCAGTATGGCCCATGTTTCGATGGAATCAAAAGCTTTTTGGTAGTCGACATAACCTAAGCATAGTGGTACATTATATTCTGTACACTTCTCTATTAATGATCGAACAGTATGTATATGGTCGGTGGTACTGTATCCTTTTCGGAATCCTGCCTGTTCCACTGGTTGGTAAAAGTCAAATTTGTTTGTCAAACGTTTTGTGATAATTTTTGTTAGTAACTTGTACAAAACACTGAGTAGACTTATTGGTCTATAATTTTCAACGCTCTTAGGGTCTCCTTTCTTGAAGAGTATTTTAACCTCCGCATTTCGCCATGTCTCCGGTATCTTCTCTTCGTCTAGGCATTTGTTCAACAGAACACACAAGGCGTCTTCCAGATAATTTCCGCCATATTTTAACATTTCTGCAGTGATTCTGTCCTCACCTGGGCTTTTCCGGTTTTTGAGCTCCTTCAGTGCGGCTCTGACTTCAGATCTGTTTATTTCTGGGATTTCTTCTGACCCCACATTCAATACTGTGCGATTACTTTGTGTTCTCAGCTGCCAAGGTGTTGGAATGTGTTGGTCATACAGATTTTCATAGAATTTTTGTATGATGTTTACAATGCCTTCTTTCTCGTACATTAATATTCCTTGGTCATTTCTCATGCAAGTAATTCTTTCTGTGCCTTTACTGAGCTTTGAGCGTAAAACTTTCATATTCATGTTGTCTTCTATGGCTTGTTTTATCTGTTGGGAATTGAATGCTCTGGTATCTTTTCTAATTGCCTTTTTGACAAGCTTATTGATTTCCTTATATTGTGGAGAACATCTGCTAGTATTCCTTCTAAGTTCTATTAGTGCCATCGTTCCGGGTGTTATCTTGGAGGTTTTCTTTTTTTTGAGAGTACATACGCTCTTTACTGCTCCATGTATATCACCAACAATCTTCGCACTCAAATCGTCGGAACTTAGATGTATTAAATCTTCTCTTGGTCCAATTTTCTTTCTTATTTGTACCTGGTATTCCTTCTCTCTCTCTCTTAAATCAGTAGTGTCATGTTTTTTGGTATTTGTCACCATCTTTTTCCTTTCTTTTCGGAGGTTCACAGATATTTTGGCTCTTACTAGTCTGTGATCACTACCTGTGTCAAATCTATTTAGGACTGATACGTCTGAACAAACTTTTTTATTAGATATAAGAAGGTAGTCAATTTCATTTTGCGTAGCCCCACCTGGACTTCTCCACGTCCATTTCCTCTGTACTGGTTTTTGGAAGAAAGTTGACATACAATACAGGTTTTCTCTACTCAGAAAGTCGACCAGCATTTGTCCTCTGTTATTTCTATCTCCCAAACCGAATTATCCGAATTTTCCGATATTTTTGATAATAATTTAAGGATGGTTTATTTGGTGAGCGCTGTTTTTGCGTGAATCACGCCCTCTGCGAGCTTGATAGTCGCTATAGAAAGCGACAATTCTCAAGCAAGAGCGAGTTGCTGTAAAACTGGATGGACCTTTGATGACCGGTCTTTAGTAAAGGTATATGAAGTTTTCTACCCAGCAAAGAGCATATTTAACAATATAAATGGTATTTTTTCGTGCTCCGCCTGGATTTGAACCCGCAACCTTCGATTACCAAGTCCGAAGAGTTACCACTGCACAACGAACCGGCCGGAATATTGTATAATATGAAGATTTAAGCAGTTGTATACGTAAATACGACGGGCACATAAAAAAATGCAACTTATACTATTAGGATGATTTATTTGGTAAGCACTGTTTTTGTGTGAATCACACCTCAAATACATCAATGAATTTATTCTCAGGTGACTTTGTTTACAGGTAACTTTCCTGCCAGGTGATGTTACTTTATTCTCAGGTAACTTAACGAGCAGGAAACGTTACTTTTAGGTTTATTAGTTAACTAAGAGGTGACTTTAGTTTCATGTAACTTTATTTTCAGATTATTTAAGTAGCAGGTTACTTAACTTTCAAATAACTTCACTCCCAAGTGTCATAACTTTTCCATTCCTGATTTTTTAGATTCTTTACTAGAAGGCGTCACATTACTCATTAGTTATAAGTAAATTTGCTTACAGCTACTTTTACTCTCAGGTTACATTATTTTGAAGTGTCTCAACTCTACGCTGAATTTACTGACAGGTAACTTTATTTTCAGATGTTTTTACTAACGAGTAACTTTACCTATAAATAACTTTATTCTCATATAACTTTATTCTCATATTACTTTATTTCAGGTGTCTTTACTTATGAGTAACTTAACTTGCAGGTAACTTTATTCTCGTCGGCTTATTTTATTCTCGGGTGACTTTACTCTTAGCTGACTTTACTTTTGAGTTGCTTTACTTACAGGTAGCTTTATTCTAAGATAACATTATTCTCAGGTAACTTTACTTTCAGCCGACTATACCTTCAGGTGGTTTTATGACATGCCCGCCATAAAACATGTTTTACGTTCCCACCTGACACAAAACAGACAAGAGGAGAGTAAAGGAACCAGTACTTCAAGTATAAAACATAACAAGCGCTTAGCAAAAAATGTACTCAAACTAAAACATCGCCTCTAGCTATAGTTTCAGTTTACATTCATCTTTGGATAAACGCTATGTTTCAGCTGAAACTTAAAGTTTTCTACTTGGCAAACAGTACGTCTAGTATAAAACATTGGGTAAGCTCCCGTCAATCGGGTGAATAGAAAATTGTAAAGAAGATAAAACAGAACCCTATAAAATGATTAAGTTTTCATATATTTTTTTCCGGTTACTCGAACGAGGGGAGTGGTTCCATGATAGAACGACCCAGTGACACAACGACACATGACAGGACAACTAATGATAGAACGTCACAATGACAGTACATTACATGACAAAACATCACCATGACAAAACATCACAGGAAAGTACGTTACAACGACAAAAATCACCAGACAAATCATCAATTGAAAAACAGCAGATACCTAAAACAGTACATACCGTAAACGGCACATGAAAAAACATTGTCATTGTGATGTACTTTCCTGTGATTTTATGTCATGTAATGTACTGTCATTGTGATTTTTGTCATGTGCTGTTCTGTCATGTGTCATCCTGTCTGAAGTGTCGTTTTGTCATGTGTTGTTCTGTCGGTTGTCGTCCTGTCATGTGTCGTTTTGTGACGTGTCGTCCTGTCACGTGTCGTTCTGTCATAAGTCGTTATGTCATGTGTCATTTTGCCATATGTTGTTCTTTCATTGTAATGTCCTGTCATGTGTCGTTTTGTTACGTGTTGTTCTGGCGTGTGTCGTCCTGTCATGTGTCGTCATGCCATGTGTCGTTTTGTCATGTATTGTTCTGTCATGTGTCTTTATGTAATGTGTCGTTTTGTCATGTGTCGTTTTGTCACTGTGCCTTTCTAACCTGTAACCGAGGGGAGTACACGCAATGCTGGGGGCAGTGGAGAGACTCTTGCCTGTCTAATCAAGTTGGTGGCGCGGTGGGAGGCGGCCGATCGGAGGCAAATCAATTTTCCTCTCGAGGGACCAGGACTTCATACAAGGAACAAAATGCAATAAAGCAGGACGATGACGTCACAGCACAAAACACAATCTAGTCACATTTTAAATTCTCATTTCATCCCGTCGACCTGAAGTACATAAAAAAAAATCGCTCTTGATTTTTCTTCTCAAACAAACACGTGTAGTTCGCGCTTACAAATGCTGATTGTGTACTTACAAATAAAATCCAAACCTCAAATGAACATAAGCCCTGCAACTCTTGCCGACATTCCCTGAAACACATCGTAGATGCTAATAGGTCAACGCCCAGCTGGAAAACCTCCTGAAAGGTAGAAAGATAGCTGGATGTCCTCATCTCAGGATCCATTAGGCGATATATAAAGCATTTTCTGTTCATCAAATTCTGTGAATTTTATATTGTAAGAAATCAATCACGAGAATGGAAAATAAATTATTTTCACAACATACATTAAACTCACATGCTTACCTATTTCGTTTACAGATTCTCCTAAAAAAGTTAATCATATCAATTTGGAGTTTTCCCATCTTGTCTCACAATATTTAGTCTCCTCATGTCGTCCCTCTAATGCTTGTTTGGCTTATCTACCATTTGATTCAGAGATGGCCGATTTGACCGGTTTGACCGGTCCGTAGTCTAGTGGTAACGCTTCAGACTCGAAATGGAAGGTTGTGGGTCCGAGTCCCGGCCCAGCACAAAAAATATCCTATTTAGATTTTCAAATATCCTAGAAGAAATGGACTATCTAAGAAGTATGATTGGGAAAAAACGAAGTGACAGAGTGAGGAATGATTTTGTAAGAGAAGAATGTGGTGTAAGGGAAAGTGTGAAAGTGAAGATTAAAAGAAGTATGTTAAGATGGTTCGGGCATATGGAGAGAATGAGTGATGAAAGATTGACGAAGAAAGTATATGTTGCTAAAATAGATGGATGTCGTGGTAGAGGAAGACCGAGAAAAGTATGGATGGATCAAATTTCTGAAATAGCGAATGAATGGGATATCCAGAGTCATAATAAAAGGAGGACTTGCATGAAAAAGGTTATGACTCTGGATGAAATGAAAGAAGTGTGCAAGGACAGGAAGAAGTGGCGGCTAATCTGCAATGGTGATTTTTAATGTTGGTGTATTCATTTGCTACATTTTTTGCATAGGAAATTTCTGACTTTTTTTGTATAGATTTCTTTGTAAGGTTTTGTTCTTTTATATATTTGAATGTAATTTTTTATTCATATTCCTTGACTTATAGGTTGGTATGAGGCTGACCACCCATACTGTAAAAAATGGTTCACTTTGCCAGTGTCACCCCTGTTTCAGGGAAGGTCGGCAAAAGTTGTGGGGCTTATGTTCATTTGAGGTTTGAATTTTATTTGTAAGTACACAATCAGCATTTGTAAATATGCTCTTCGCTGGGTTGAAAAATTTATAAACTTTTTACTAAGTCCGGTCACCAAAGGTCCAACCAGCCTTAGAGCAACTGGGTCTAACTTGAGAATTGGCGCTTTCTATAACGACGACCAAGCTGGCAGAGGGCTCTTGAGGTGTGATACACACAAAAATAGCATTCACCAAATAAATCATCCTAATATTATTTATTTGATGACCTTTTAATGAAATTGTCTTTAGAATCACATTCTACACAATCTGAGCTAAGAAAATAAACGATAATTGAGAGTTTTTTCAGACACTTTAAAAAAACAATTTCCAGTTTTTACATATCACATTGGTGCAGTACATCCACGGTCCAGGGCTCTTGATGGGTAATTCACACAAAATAGCGCTCACCAAATAAATGATCCTAACATTATTTATTTTATGGCTGTTCAATGAAATTGTCGTAAGAATCACATTTTACACAATCAGAGCTAAGAACGAAAATTTAATGTGAGAGTTTTTTTACATAATTGTAAAATCAATTTACAGTTTTCATTTGACACACTGGTCTAGTTAACATACAAACGTTGTTGATGTGAAATTGGCTCTGTTGGAGATTAGACAAACAAGCACAAAGGGGACGATATGAATCTCACATCAACTCTCAGAGCCTGCGGACGCTTTTTGATTAAAAAACATTTAGATGGCAGACCAATTTGTTGTCGAGAGAGATTGCCGGGAGTTTAGTTTTCTTGTCTCCAGACGAAAACGCGTGCCAAGCAAGCCGTAATTATAGTTCATTGTTTCGTTTAGACGCTGCTGCCAAGTATGGGATGATAAAAATGGAAATTACCTAAAAAGGAGACTCAGTGCGGGCGTGCCAAAAAGTTAAAAGCCCGCCGAGGATATCACAACAAAATATTAAACGTTGCGCTGAAATTGTAACATAGCGTTTAACAAAATGCAGGGAAATTAAAACGCTGTGTAGAGACGCTGTCTTAGTTTTTGTTATATATATTTTTTAAACGCTGTATTTGAGTTTAAGCGTAATGTTTTACATTTGGGTACGGGATGGGATGTGCTTAAATTCAACCATAGCGTTTAACAAAAATGCAGGGAAATTAAAACGCTGTGTAGAGACGCTGTCTTAGTTTTTGTATATATTTTTTTAAACGCATTATTTGAGTTTAAGCGTGATGTTTTACATTTGGATACGGGATGGGATCTGCTTATTATAAAGATACAGATCTAACAGTTTCATATATATGAGAGAACGACAAATAACAAGAGATACCATCAGATTATAACTGTAACTGTATCCTGAAGCGATTGCGCTAGCGGTGACCTGTACCCCCGTGAATTACTTGAAATATATATTGTTGTGTTTTTAGGGTTCAAAAAGTCTTTAAATTAAAAAAAAACTGGTCTTCTTTCATGGACATTTATTTTAAACTTAGATGTATTTAAAAATTTATATTTATTTTTAACAATTCACATTTATGGTTTAGCAATTTACGTTTATTTAACCGTTGGTTCACTTTCACTGATACCTACTGTCTTTCTTGTTCAAAAGCAGAGCGTCGTATCAAGACTGACTCTTGCGGGTCGCTTGCAGCCCTTTATACTCCCAAAGACAGTAGTTACTAGAAGCCAATTTTGCTGGATCCTTCCAGAACATAAAGCTTCCAGTAGGTACATAATTGAATGTCTCTTTCCTAGGTATGTACCTATAATAATTACTCCACCTCTCATCAGCTATAACTAATATTCCTACCTACCTAACATTTATATATTTTTGTTATTTACATAACAATATGCTAAAAAGCTGTACATATAAAGCAACTTTCAACTGCGTTCTTGCAAAGGGAGTCATATATTGTGGTCATTCGAGTATTTTTTGAAGACAACGCGGAAAAAGATTGTACTATATGTACAGCTTAATTTACGTTACAAGTTAAATTTTTTTAAAGTTAAAAAAGTCTAACAAAATAATAAGAGCACTTTCTTTATTTAATTTTTGTTGAAATTGAAAAAAAATGTATAAATATCTTCTATTCTTAAAAACATAAATATTTCAATATCAGATAATTCATCACATAAATTTAAGAGGCCATTCAGAAAACACTAAAATATGAATCCATTTCTCAAATGTTTATGTGACACCTTCCATACCTGTTACCAATGCCCCAAGTATAAAGTTTTCCGTTTAAGCTTACCTCAGCAAAACCTTAACAAGGCATGGAAACTAAAGCAGTGCCTCTACAGATGATTATGGGTTTGTTACGTTTTTGATTAAACGCTTTCACTGAGTTCAAACGTTAAGCACAGCAGAGATTTCTAGAGTTTAAAGTACCGACAGAGGTGCTATAAAATTTATTGGAAGCTTTAGATAGCACAAATGAAATAGGTGCCATACAGTACTTCAATGTAGAGCTATAATTTGTGTTTTTTAAAGGCATATATTCTCATTGTTTGTGAATTAGCTTGAAGCGTATATTTTCATTATTCTACAGATTTCCCGGGTTGTTCTGTCAATTCTGTCAGGATTTTTTTTGTGATTTTGATAATTTGCCTCAATATACAACGTACGTATTAATTATCTTATTTCCAAACAAAAAAAGATTTACGCCTTTGGTTTCAATGATTGCTTCAAACCTTTGGTTTAAACAGTCACTAAATCTAATCTAAGCCTAAGCTGCAAAGATGTATATCATTTAAAATTCATATTAAACGCATTCCCATAAGTAGACATGTATAAGTTCGCGCTATTACATACCGCATGTGGACCTTCAACATAAAAATCCAATCTCAAATGAACATAAGCCCTGCAACTCTTGCCGGCCTTCCCTGAAACAGAGGTGACATTGGCAAAAAAAAAAACACAACTAAGCTACACATATAGCTTAACTTCTTGCCGCGTTATCCCCGAAGGGGTCGCATGTGGCGAGTTGAACCTATTTATTTTTACAGGTAAGGGGGCCGGCCTTACGCCAACCACTTCAGTTGAAGTGGGGGTTTCCCAGCTCCCGAGGGGGCTGGTACTCATTTCTTGTGAAGGCTGAGTAAGCCTTGCCGGTATTTTTATTATGGGGTTTGAAATAAACACCGAAAAGGAAATCATGTCTGACACCCTCCTCGGTGGGTTTCGAACCCGAGCTCACGGGGTAGATTGCAAGCACTCTACCAACTGAGCTATCGACCGGACGTAAAGTGAACCATTTTTATAGTATGGGTGGTCAGCCTTATACCAACCTATAAGTCAAGGAATACAAACAATCAATTACAGTTAATTTCTCAACCTGAATGTTCCTGAATTTTTAAAAGCTTTTATGAACCTCTTTTTTCGTTTATACGCTGTAAACTGTAAAGGAACCAATCACCATGTTTTTACATTACGTTGCTAACGTTCTGTGAACATTCATACGAGGTGAGCGCACAAAGGAGACATGGGACGTATGTTCTGCTGACGTCACTTTCCCTAATTGGAGATACCAAAGGCGACGACTGTAGCCCGAGTACATATCGACGGTTAAAAGGCAGTAGGGCATAAGCGACATTTTGGTCTAAAATGAGTTATGAATGCTATCCTACTTGAAATGTTCCGCTCTTTCTAATGCGCTAACTCCCATAGCTCTTCGATGATTTTTGTTTTGTTTATGCCCAAGCAAACAACTACGTTTTCAAAGTATAGTTTTGGTGTAACCGATCATGATTTGGCGTTTCTTGTCCTAAAGGCGCTTGTGACATAAAATATCGTACAACACCGTAAAAACCACATTAATTAGGAATGCGAATAAATGTCTTTTTTTTTTTTAATTTTATAGCGGTTTTGATTTTAAACGATATGATAAAAAATACAAAAGTGATGCCATTTTCTGCAAGCTCAAACTTTAAACTGCTCTCCTGAACAATTAGTTTATATTGCTTATGCCTATGCTCTTTTAACCGTCAATATACTGTTCGTTTAAACTAAACCGTAGCGTTTTACCAGAAAATGCAAGGAAACTGAAACACACTCTGTTGTGGGAAATGTAGTTTTCATATATTTTAGGTAAAACGCAGTGAGTGCGTTTGAATGCTACGTTTTATACTTGGGGTATTGATAGCGGATAGTTTATAGTATATCAGGAGTTCTGAATCTTCTTCATAAGGAATTGAATGGGTGATAAAAAAAGGCACTAAGTACCATGTTAGTGGTTAAGCTGAGAAAAAGAGGACAAAGTTGGTAAAAAGTATGTTGGAATTTGACGGTATTTATTATTGTTTTGCTCTCCTCTCTCTCTCTCCTCTCTCCTCTCTCCTCTCTCTCTCTTCCTCTCTCCTCTCTCCTCTCTCCTCTCTCCCTCTCTCCTCCTCTCCTCTCTCCGTCTCCTCTCTCCTCTCTCCTCCTCTCCTCTCCTCTCTCTCCTCTTCCTCTCTCCTCCTCTCCCTCTCTCCTCTCTCCTCTCTCCTCTCTCCTCTCTCCTCTCTCCTCTCTCCTCACTCCTCTCTCCTCTCTCTCTCTCCTCTCTCCTCTCTCCTCTCTCCTCTCTCCTCTCTCCTCTCTCCATCTCATCTCTCCTCCTCTCTCCTCTCTCCTCTCTCCTCTCTCCTCTCTCTCTCTCTCTTCCTCTCCTCCTCTCTTCCTCTCTCCTCTCTCCTCTCTCCTCTCTCCTCTCTCCTCTCTCCTCTCTCCTTTCTCCTCTCGTTTTTTAGTCCAAAGTTTTTTAGAGCATTGGAACGGTACTGAGGTTATATTTTTCCTTGGCATTTAAAATCGTACTTTATACTTTGCTTAAAATTGATTCTTTTTGTACTTAGTGCCTCATTTGAATCGGCCATTCAATTATCCAACACATTGCGGGAATCTGTTCACTAAGTCGTTAAGAGCCCATCTGTCATTTCTTCAAGTACGAATTTACATATTATGCATGGTGGAAAAGACGCATACAAAACAAGTTCAGTATTATAAAAACAAACTAAAAATCACAAAAATATTGTTGTTATTATTGTTGAGTTCTTTAAATCAAACTGTAGTTTATTTATTTTTCAAGATTTATTTCACACAATATCGGTTTACAATGTACAATTCACTTTTCTTGCTCTTAGCTTATCGACTCCACGGTTCAATGTTTCAATCAACTCTGGCCTGCACACAATTGCGTCTCACATATATATATACGTTAATACGGACGTTTCTTGAATGTTCTCGATTTTTTCGAACATAGTGAATGATTCCATACCGGAGCGTTGTTGCATCAGCGTGATTAGAATCAGGTATGCACTAATACTACCATACGCTTGTAACAATATATTATGAGCTTTCACAAACGGCAACAGTTAACACTTTTCTATTCAATATCGTTTAAAAAAACGACTTTTATTACCTGCAGGTAGTTTTTAGGAATATGTTTCCGTAGCTTTCAAACGTTTCACCCATGTATATAATGAGCTGCTTCAGCGTGATGTTGTCAGAACTGCTATGTTACAATAATGGAACCAACTCTGAGTGACCACGGCAACGATCCTGAAAACAGGCTTCAAGTGCTGAAAATAACAGGCGCAATAAATTAAATGCTTAGGGCAGGTTGTGAATTTCGTTGCACCAGTTTAAATGGTGACTAGAGCATCCAACATACATATTTGTGCAACTTAGATTTTAAATGATATCCCAGTATGCAGCTAGCAGTGGACTTGTATATGAGGGGCGCGGAGGACTCGGCCGAATGTTGGAAATATTCCAAATGCAGAAGTCTTTGTTGTGGGTCGATGCTCTCTCTAATATATGCACACACTCCGAACAAAACATATCATTTATTATATGGAAGTGTTTAACATACATTGACGACAATGGTGTTAATATAAAAAAACAGATAATGTTTCAGATTTAAATTTATCTTTATGTTTGATCAATGCGTAGTGCCAATATTGGCTTATGGAGTGGAAAAACTAACTCTTACAAAAGCTCTAAAAACTCCGTGAAGTACAAATTAATATGAAAGAGCTATGCTACACGTAAGACTCTCCGACGGAATAAGGAACACAGAGCTACGGTCGGGAGTAACCGATGTCGTAGAGAGAGTGGCGAAGCTAAAATGGTCCTTTGCGGGACATGTTGCTAGAATAATAAAATAGTTAATAGTTCTACACTTTTTTATAGTGCCATTTCGTAACTGATGTCACTTCAAAGGCGCTTCGTAGGAGTGTCCAAACAGAAATGTTTTTAATTGCTTTCTAAACCGCTCCTCAACGTGTTGTTCTCTGAGGGTCACTGGGAGGGCATTCCAAGCCATCGGAGCTGCGACACAAAAAGCTCCGTCACCGAACAACGTCCTTGTGGATCTGCCTGGGACCTGGAGCAGACTCGCATTAGCGTCTCGGGACCTAAGTGTGCGTCCGCGAGTTGAAATCTCCTTCCTTCTAATCATGTCCACAAGGTAAAGCGGCGCCATTCCATGTAAATTGCTAGAACCACCGACCAGAGATGGACGAAGAGATTGGTAGAGTGTAGACCTCGTGAAGATAAAAGAAGCAGAGGGAGACCTCCCACGAGATGGTCTGATGATAGAAGAAGGCTTGCTGGAGACTGGATTCAGAAAACGCAAGACAGAGATGGATGGAGAGATATGGGGGAGGCCTATGTCCAGCAGGCGATGGAGAGATATGAAGAAGGCCTATGTCCAGCAGTGGATGGAGATGGCTGTGTAAGAAGAAGAAGATATTTTTAATACTATTTTATGAATGAAACCACAAAAAACGATTGTTTGATAAGGAACCAAGTAATGTAAATAGGTATGTAAAAGCACGAAATATTTCAATAACAAGTTTCTTGCAAATGCGCCCACACCTGTTGCTTTACGAAGAAAGCCGATGATGCACGACTGACTTCGGCTCGTCGCGTGCATGCGAGAGCTCGAGAAGCAGTCTACCGCAGGTCATCGTTTAGGGTGGACGTGAATTGTTACCAAGGTACCTGGCGTTGGAAACCGGGAGGAATAAATGTCGTTATAAGTCATTGTTAACACAAGCGAGACATCCTATGTTATCAGGCAGTGTACTAGAAATAAAAATAAATAAAAACCATCTTGTGTGTGCGTGTGTATGATCTGTGTAGGTGCACGTAAACTACGCATTCCTGCCATCCAGGCAGACTCTTCCCTCGAAAACACGAGCAATCTATCGTCACAAGGTCAGGACCTCTCTTACGTCCATCGTTTATTCCTTTTCTCAATTGATTACATAAACCTTTTATAGATAACCGTGTTTTATTAATTCTCAAAAAAAAGTACTGTGCGTAATGTGCAAATTATTTCAGAAAAGTATCTTGTTTAATAAAGATTGAATACATTTTACTATTTGTGTTGAAAGTTTAAACCAATTAAAGCCCATTAAAAAGATACACACAAAAATCTATATTTATATCACAACGGTTTTTCTAGAAATCACGCCAAGAAACGTAAATAGCTCGTATGGAAGCATAAGATATGAAGTTCCTTTGAAATGAATCTGTAAAATGTAACATTGTATTTTTTCCTCATTGTTTGGGCTTCCAAATTAAATTAAATTTAATCATTTTGCTCCAGCAGAGTCGACATACATACGATCCTTGCCTAAAGCATTGTTAACACGAGTTCTCGGAAAAACGTCAAATCCAATTCCATACAGAATTTATTTCACATTTCGACGGACTTTTATGTAAACAGATGTCATGAACCTATCGAATTATGCTACTCAAATGAAATTGAATTTGAAAAATTAATCCAATGAAATATTGCACAATGAATAAAAATTCAGCAGAATTATTTTCAAGGTATTATTTTCAATCATCTGTAGCCTAGTGGTTCTAATAGGAAGGCCGTGGGTTCGATTCTTAGCGGAGCACAAAAAAATGACATTAAATTTTCCAACTATGTTCTTCATTGATTTGAAAAATTCTTATTCCTTTGCTAAAAGTATGTCACCAAATATCAACCCAGCCTTACAATAGCTGAGTCTGGTTTATGTAATTGATGCTTTTGGTGCGAAAACTAAGTTTGCAGAGGGCTCTTCAGGTGCCTGAAGTTCGTGCTTACAAATGCTAAAAGTGAACTTACAAAAAAATCCAAATTTCAAATGAACATACACCCAGAAACTCTTGCCGACCGTCCTTAAAAGAGGGGTGATATTGGTGAGAAAATCAATTTGTTATATATGGGAATCTAGCCTCTTATCAACCTATAAGTTAAGGAAACAAACAAAATATCCGAAAATTAAGGAATTCGATTTGAAGCTTCCCGCTAAAAATTCAAATAAAATCATATGAAATATCGTAAGACTAATCAAAATCAGGCAAAATTGTTTTCAAGGTTAATGTATAAACGAAAAACTAATAAGCAAACTTAAGTCAGAAGAGCCTGTTCTAATGTTATCCTAGTTGCTGATTAATAAAGCTCAATTATAAAGTTTAAATAATCGATAATGAAGTTGGGAGCTTTCGGTATCGGAAAGCTATAACAATGGCGGGCTGCGGGTGTACTGGAGTTATTCCTAAGACGTTATACTACTACCTACTCCCTGCAATACTGTAACAGTGTACACTTCACTTTACAATACTCCACAGACGCGCTAACTTTATTCTCATACGACACAGATTCACAAAGTATTTACATCTTAATCTAAATCTAAGTTGCAAAGATATTTATCATGTGAGATTCAAATTAAATGCATTCCCATAAGCAGACACGTATAAGATCGCGGTAACACATGCCGCATGTGGACCTACAATATAAAAACCCAATCTCAAATGAACATAAGCCCTGCAACTCTTGCCGACCTTCCCTGAAACAGGGGTGACATTGGCAAATTGGGACATGTTTTTACTGTATCTATGAGTGGGCAGCCTCATACCAACCTATAAGTCAAGGAATAATTAATATAATAAAGTAATTTTATAAATTTGTATTCTAGACGTTCGGTCGGTATCTCTTTTGGTAGAATGCTTTCTTTCCATGCTAGAGGGTTCGATCCCTATCAAGGGTATCAGAAATAGTTTCTCGTTTTGGTGATTATTTTAAAACTCAAAATCAAAATACCGGGAAACTTTATGAGTAAGTAGAAGTGGTGGACGTTACGTTGGCCTTCTTATCTGTGAAAATAAAATAGTTTCACTTGCCATATGATACACCTTCAAAGACAACGCGGCTAGAAGCGATACTAAATATGTTGCTTAGTTGCGTGTTCGATGCTTAACGTTTCTTCGTTGTCACAACCAATGTCCTAAGGGCACTCTATAGTCGGATAATAATAAAGTCAGATTTCCAACAACGGTTCGTTTAATATTTTAGTCTTTTTATAAGTGTAATTTGTACACATAAAAAATGACTGTAATTTAAACTAAATACTATTTTGTTATCAATGTAGTTTCATTCATCTTAATAGATTGAAAACATAAAAATTACCTCTTCTAATACTATAAAAATGGGTTTCAATTTGTTAATGCCACCCTGTTTCACGAAAATGTGGGGGGGGGGATGTCATTTAAGATTCGGATTTATTTTATAAGTACACATGCAGCATGTGCAAGCGCGAACTGTTACGTGCTTTCTCTTTGTTTTCACATATTGTAATTATATGACAGGAATATTTTTTTGAGAGTCTATGGAAATCACAGCTATAATCGGCGGAAGACTTTGGGAAGTCTTGCTCTACAGAATATAAATCTAAATATGAACAATGTTGGCTGCTCCTTGTTTCAAGTTTTGCCATATACAGTAGGAACACAGTCCGCGACTGTGGGGAGATCCTGTCTGCGCGTGCGCTGTGTAGCGTGCATACTTATATTTTGTCTCAATAATGATCTATTATTGCCGCAATGCTATTAATATGTAGTCTGATTTATTCACACTGAACCAGTAGTTAGTTAGTTATTCATGACAGCTTATTCAACAGCCCTGCCTTCTCTTTGTTCTTTCTTTGCACACTTTATTCATCTCCTCGATATTCATTACTTTCTTCATGAACGCTATTTCTTCTACTCATTTCCTCGGTCTTCCCCTTCAACGTTTTTCTTTCATAATAGAACACTTTTTTTTCAGTCGTTCATCATAAAATCTTTCTAGATTCCTAAACCATTTCACTGTACTGCTCTCTATTTATACTATCGCATTCTCGTTAATATTCATCTCGCACTCATTCATAGTTCAATTATTTCATACCCTATCATGGAGAGTCTTACCAGTAATTTATTACGCCATTTATACTGTTATTATTTGTACATATACTTAACTTTACTTTAATTTTTTTTTTGTACTTTACTTTACTTTCTTGGGCTCATAAGCCGTGAAGGCTCATGGTCTCCCGCACCACAATCCTCCAGGACTCTCTGTCTAGTGCTGCTTCTCTCCATGGTCCCCTTACTCCCAGAACTTCGGCGTCGGCTTCAACGTTGTCTGCCCACCGCATCCTGGGACGTCCGAGTGGTCTAACACCTAAGGGGGCACCATCCAAGACAGCTCTGATGATCCTGGAGTCCTCTACACGTGCTACATGCTCGATCTCACTAGAATCTTCTTGATTTGTGTGTATAAATAATTTCAAAATTAAAAATTAAAATTATAAACTGCAATTTATTACATTTTATTTTTGCATGTTGTTTTTCCGCTATTGATCACTCCTTATATATTTTTTCAAATGGCAACACCTTGTTCGCCCCAAAAAAAACGATCCTCCGTTAAAATGTTCCACTAGCTTATGTAAATGTATATGGAGTACACATTAATTTAACTACTGTCCCAACCACTTGTGACCAACTGTGGGGATTCCACTTAGGTTTGTAAGTAGAACTTCCATTAAAGCTCGAGTACTGAGCATAATGGGGGAGAGTGAACTAATACTGCCCACTTGAGCCGTCAGAACGCGCTTAAAAACTTAATAAAACAAAGTTGCCAAGTAGGTTTGTAAACAAAATTAGAATGTGAAATTTGCAATGCGCGGCGCTGCATCCAAATGCATGCAATTACAAGTTTTGCTACTTGTGAATAACTTTGCAAATAAAGGACACCTTAACGGTGGTGAAGTGCAAATGAGCTCCGCACATTCAAAATATCCTTCGTGTACTTAACGTCATCCATAGTGAATTCCCGATAATTAGAGTTTTTTGGTAGTTTACAGCATTTAGTCGATACTTGAGGGTCAAAGATGGCACTAACAATTTATTATTTTTCCAAAAATATCACTTAAAAATACACATAATTTTTTAAATTTTATTTTATTTTATTGAGGAGAAAAAACAGATACAGACACAATTACAAAAACAAGAGAAATGGATACATATACTGTAAAGTGCCTTAATTCTAAAAAAAAATCCCACAGATATGTTAAAAATTTAAAGAAATTGACAATAAAGAAAAAAAAATTGATTAATTCAAAAATAAATTAAATTAATAACAGAAACAAAAATAAGAGACTAAAAACAAAAAATAATGAATAAAAGTTAAAAAAGAGAAATAAAGAAGGGAAAAAGACAGAAAAAAAAATACAGATGTTAATTATTCTAAATAATGTTTATTGTTGGGAAAAACATGTTATTTTACGCTTTCAGCTGAATTTCTTGTATAATAAAATGTAATCGGATAAACAGCAAATGGAAATCGGTGATTTGGATAATTTCATTGTGTGAACCACCAAACCCTGACAAATATAATTAAATTTGCATTTATTGAATTCAACCAAAATTATGAAAGCTTAACGGCTTACCACAATTTCAACTAGCAGATGAGTGCGACGTATAACTACGAGTATAAACTACACAAACAAGTTACAAGTTACACCCATCTTACACACATCGTATTCTGCGCGGTTAGTCTACAGATTACCAGACACACCGTGTGTAAGTTTTCAAACATCCCCATACTCTACTAGATTTTCCGACCCGGCACCGGAATGAAAAAAAACATGGACAAACCGGACATAATCTTGGACCGGTCCGTAGTCCAATGGCAACACTTCGGACTCGTAAATGGAAGGTTGCGGATTCGGATCGCGGCGGAGCACAAAAATATACCATTCATATTTCGAATGTGCTCTTCGCCGAGTTGAAAAATTCATAAACCTTTACCAAAGACCGGTCACTGAAAGGTCCATCCAACCTTACAACAACTGGGTCTTGCTTGAGAATTGGCGCTTTCTACAGCGACGACCAAGCTCGCAGAGGGCTCTTGAGGTGTGATACACACAAAAACAGCGCTCACCAAATAAATCATCCTTATATTATTATTATTATTATAATGCGTTATGTCTAAAATGGGCAACACTCTGTTGATTTTTGTTAAACAAAATCTGATATCCGCTATGGTACTTCCTGCAGTTTTTCAATGAACTATTCATAATATTATAATCTACCTAGAGCTTAAAAGCAGTACCGAATCGAATATTCACCATTGCAATTTATTTCATGTAAACGTGTCAGTACCTACCTGTAGTACGAGTTTTTTCACAATAATCGAAGTACTGAGTATTCGACAACAAGTACAAGTTTCGAAAGTTTTTTTCCAGGGGTGCTTTTCAAGTTCACGTACATTTTTCTCGATACTCAATACTTCGAGTATTGTGAAAAAACTCGTACTTCGGATACTGATGATTGAAATCCATGGAAGCGACTACAGTATAAAACGTTTCGTCATGACTCAATCATAGCGTTAACCAAAATATGCTTGCAAAGTAAAACAGCATTTCCAGTGAATGTTTCAGTTACATATTTTTTTTGGAAAGCGCTATTGTTAAGTTTAGACGCATAGTTTATACTTGGATGATTATAATTTGTATTTGTCATTTATTCGCATGTTTAATTGTTTGCAGGGAATAGAGTTTGCAATTTTTATGCAAATAGAGAAATCCGCTTAAACAAACAATCAATCATTGTTTCCGGGAGTAAACAAATTATAACTGTCTGCGAATTAATTGCAATTTCACAAAATGCGCGGCATTGTGTTGGGTTTTGTCAAATTTTAATACAAAATGGATAATCATAGATGTGTTTGTAGGTTTGTGGATTTGTTAAATTAATATCAAATATCTATGTTTTTATTTATGAACTAGCTGTACCCTGCCCCCCCTTGTGGTGGATCGTTTTGTTACTGTTACTGTATCATGCTGCCATTCTGCTTAGAGTGGTCTGTATTTCCGCAGATAATTATATCTGTAATAAAAATACTAATAGGATGATTTATTTGGTGAGCGCTGTTTTGTGAATGTTTGTGAATCACACCTCAAGAGCCCTTTACGAGCTTGGTCGTCGCTGTAAACAGCGTCAATTCTCAAGTAAGACCCAGTTGCTGTAAGGCTGGATGAACCTTTAGTGACCGGTCTTTGGTAAAGGAATATGAATTTTGGGATGGTATATTTTTTAGGATGGGATTCGAACCCACAATCTTCCATTAATGAGTCAGAAGTGTTAACTACTAGACTACGGACCGGTCATGTATCCATTGTTTTGTGTTCTTTTAGTTACTTCTTCGAATTGTTGACGTCTATTTATTGTTCCTCTGAGGAAGGTGTTACTTCAAGAGTGATTGGTGAAAAAACACTTCGCATCATACCAAATGGATGATTCAATTTCAATCAGAAGGTAACAGACCTCTAAAGATGCTACGCACAGAAGTAACGAAACGTAAGCAAAAGAAAAAAAAAACTATGAAACACGCTCAAAACCTGAAAGAAAAATATCAAGAATTTTAATTCGGCCATGAATTTCTTTAAATTTGATTCTTTTGTGAGTCCTTGTCTGTACAACTTTAAACATCTCATAGTGCTGCATTGTAGGTAAATAAAACGGCGAAGGTTGCCATACAAGCCGGTTCCCATCGGCTTCCATTTTAAAATAATGTAACAAAGGGGCCGTCCATAAATTCATCGTCATCAATTTTTGTCGATTTTTGAACCCCCCCCCCCCCCCTTACAATCATCCTATAGTCATTATCTAATGACCCCTCCCCCCTCTTGCTGTAATATTGGATGAGCTTAATAATTAATAATGTTATATATCTTACATAATATTATGTATATTTTGTAGAAATTGGTATTTACAAGAACGACGTCACTTTTGGTACTCGTACGTCATTTGCCGTCATCCGCAGATCAGACTCCCCCCCCCCCCCCCCTTAATTCGAATGCCGTAATATATGGACGGCCCCAAAGTAGTTAAAAAATATAGGCACAAAGTAAAAGAATGCATTTAAAACCAAATAAACAATACGTATTTTTTCCCCATTGAAACCATGCAGTCTACTTTATTATCATTTTCGCCTCATTTTAAACGGGAAACCGATGGGAATCGGCTTGTATGGCACCCTTCGCCACTCTGACTCTAAGGCCCAGTAATTTTAACGTTAGCTTATCTAATCTAATCTAAGCTGCAAAGATATATATCATTTAAGATTTATATTAAATGCATTCCCACAAGCAGATATGTATAATTTCGCGCATATGTATAATGATATGTATAATGAACATAAGCCTTGCAACTCTTGCCGTCCTTCCCTGAAACAGGGGTGACATTGGCAAAGTGAACCGGTGATGTCGTGTGACTTTAAGCTGATAATAAAAAACTTGATGTCGGTTGATGTCATGTGACTTTAAACTGATAAAAAAAAACTACCTGCACGATTGATAAATGTGCGTACTCTTCATTCAGTATAAAGTCGCTATGCTAAGGTTGAAAATACTGGGTATAAGAATACTTCATAAATCTATTTTTTTTTTTTTTTTACTAAGCTACACATATATAACAGTTCTACACTTTTTTATAGCGCCATTTCGTAACTGATGTCACTTCAAAGGCGCAGAAATGTTTTTAATTGCTTTCTAAACCGCTCCTCAACGTGTTGTTCTCTGAGGGTCACTGGGAGTATTTGTAACTTCTTGCCGCATTATCCCCGAAGGAGCCGCATGTGGCGAGTTGAACCTATTTATTTTTACAGGTAAGGGGGTCGGCTTTACGCCAACCACTTCAGTTGAAATGGAGGTTTCCCAGCTCCCGAGAGAGTGCTGGTACTCATTTCTTTTGAAGGCTGAGTAAACCTTGCCGGTATTTTATTTTGGGGTTTGAAATAAACACCGAAACGGGAAATCATTTCTGACACCCTCGCCTCGGTGGGATTCGAACCCGAGCTTTCGGCATGGAATGCAAGCACTCTACCACCTGAGCTATCGACCGGAAATTATTTATCAAATCAAATTATTTATAATCAATAAATAATTTGATGCATAATGCATAAAGCGGCAACAACTCATCTTTGTCTGAGTCGCTGAAAATCTTGACCAGTGACAGCGACTAAATAGCATAGAAATCGTTCAAATACAAAGTACGCGACGTTACGGCGTTTTAGCGCAGACGCGCGCTAAGGACGCTCCCTGTTTGGGATATCCCTCCCTTTATACTTGTGATATCAAAAGGTTTTCAGCCGCATAGTGCGCGTTAATGTGAACTAAATTTTAGAACTAGCCATCTGTCCCGGCGGCGTTACACGCGAAGAGGCATGCAGAGGGAGCGGAACAAGAGAGGACTCACGTGGTGGGACACATTATGTAGGGTAATTGGGACATGAGAGCTTCCCTCCTTCACCACAGCTCGTGCTATTCATATTTTATACGAGTCTTATATTACCAAAGGCGGCAGTATAGAACTTGTTTTCGATAAGGAGAAAAATATACATGGAAAAACAGGAACTGATTTGCTTATTATTCTCATATTTTTATTTCGTTTTCTAAAAAAATCCTAGTTTGTCGTATTAGGTTCTATAAAATTCATATCGACGGTTAAAAGGTAGTAGGACATTTGAGGCTCATTAAAAACATCCTTACAAACAGGCACATGTAGGTTCGCGCCTACACATTCTGCATGTGTCTATAATCTATAATCTAATGTGTGCATACGAATAAAAAATAAAAAACCTCACATGAACATAAACTTTCCTACTCCTGCCGCCTTTCCCCGAAACCGGGGTGGCACAGGCAAAAGTGAACCAATTTTTACAACACGGGGGGTCAGCCTCATACCAACCTATCAGTAAAGGAGATCATATTTTGTATTTGATATTTGTATTTTTCGAGATTGCTCGAGTGTTTGATGTTGTAGTACAGTCTCATATGTTCCAATTCTCAATGATTCGATTATTATGACAGTCTAACTATAAATAAGGACCAAAGCTCTCTTTGGCTAAGAAAAGCCAATCGACAGTACAATTGTGAAGGTGTAATGTGACTCTGTATGTGAGCCGTATCTGAAATAAATTGTGTAAAAATAAATCATAGCAATTTTAATTGAATTGAACCCGCGAAAATCATAACAAAATATATTATGAGAACCGAGTGCCATCCGTTGCTGTACTTTCCTTGTCAGAATGGCTTCGAATGCTAATTAAATAACAAAACATAATTGCGCGGGAAACTCGCCTGTATTTCACGTCTCCATAAAGCTCAATTTCCCGTGCGTCGTTTTGGACTGGAAAATCAGAACGTGTAAATCAACCTTACAAAGCTTTTAACCACAAAATGTATGGAAAATAAAACAGCGCCTCTAGTGGGCGTTCTAGTTTTGATACATTTTTGAAAATATACGGTTGATGTCATGTTTAATTTTGGATACAGTACACCGAGTATACAAAATTTACATAAATTGTGTGAATAGAAAAGTGTATGAAATATATAACAGCGCCTCTAGTGAGTGAAAAAGTTTCCATACATTTTTTCTATACATAGCGGTATTTACGCAATTTTTTATGCTCGGGATACAGGTGAACTTTCATTACAGGATTCCTGTCAGTTGATCAAAGACCGGCATTCACGTCCCCATGGTTTGCCCATACATCAATATCAAAAGAGCGCGCGGCCGAAGTTTGTTTTTTATGCTTTTGGGACATTGAATATCGCTACATTTCCATAGACAAGTATAAAGGGTGTACGCCCATACATCCGTCAAGCTTCAGGGGTAATGGATTCCTTTATTTACGCGATATTTTAACAAATTACAAATTGGAAATACGGACGGGTTTTAAATTGATTTTTAAGGTTGGCAAGTCCAGTAGAACATCGATTATCCAATCTCGATTGGGGATCGAGTTTACCTTGGATGATTAAAAGCTTTGATGGTAAATAATTATTTACACGTATCAAATCCATATATAATCGGTACGTAGTCTAGTGGTTAGCGATTCGGAGTCGTAAATGGAAGGTCGTGGGTTCAATTCCTGGCGGAGCGCAAAAAATATATAATTTATGTTTTTTTTAATATATCCTTCACTGTGTTGCAAAATTCCTAAATGGTCATTGCTAAAAAGCGCCAGTTCTCAAACAAGACCCAATTGCTGTAAGGCTGGGTGTACCTTTTGATGACCGGTCTTAGGTAAAGGTATATGAATTTTTCACCCAAAATATAAATGGACTACATTTTTTTGTGCTCCGCCATGAATCGAACCCATAACTTTCCATTTACGAGTCAGAAGTGCTAACCACTAGACTGCGGACCGGTCTTCCTCTTACCGGTTGTCCTTTTATGTGGACTCTGGATATTCCATTCATCCGCTATTTGAAGAATTTCGAGACTTATTTTTTTTATTAAAAGAGAAAAGAGTAAAAAATGAGCTTAAATATCTCTTTATTATCCAGACGAAAAAGATCTGCGAGCAATAGTTACGTTTTCCAAAAAATGCGACGAAATCCCCCTAATCCTAAAGAAAGTTCTTTGAAAAATTAAGTTCCATTGATTTACAACATTCTCGCGTCGCTTTTTTCCTCACTCGAAAAGAAATCCCTTTCATTTCTCGCCTCTGGTTCTTGTCTCACTTTTTGTCTTCACGTTCAAATGTGGAAAAAGCCTCAGCGAGCACATTCCCACTCGTGGCATGTCCGTTCTACATGTGCGATGCACGGTCGTGATAGGGCAATTCCAAACCAGTTAATATTAAATTACAAAAAAGAAAGAAATAAGTGAATTAAAACTATGTTTTACCCATTTGAATTTTTAAATAATTCTACACCAGTTAATTTAAATTTTTGGTAATTTCTATAGTGCCGTCATTTGACACTTCAGCTCGGGGGCGCTTTACAAATATTAATTATCAAAATATAATACAATACAATAAAATATATATGTAACAAAATATATAAAAAAACAGTACAAAACAGTTTACAATTTAAAAGTTAAAATTCAATGTAAGAGTTAAAATTAATTAAAATTCAATCTAAAATTTAGAATTAAGTATTAATTAATTTTTATTTAGTTTATTAATTAACTAATTAATTAAGTAAAGTTATACTTCAAGAATACAACACGTTTAACCCTTTCCAACTTACTGTATGTTTTAATATTGCTACGAATGTGTGTCTGTGTGTTTTTACTTGCGTGAGTGTGTGTGTGTTTTTTATAAGAAATCCTGTGCGGGAGACTCCATAGATTCTAGAGACTCTAGGGGTCTATGACACTTGTTGTAGTGCCGCAGAGGTGTACGAGCTTGGTCGTTGCTACAAAGCGCTAATACTCAAGCAAGACCCACTTGTTGTAAGGCTGGATGGATTTTTAGTGACCGGTCTTTGGTAAAGGTGTTATGATTTTGTTAAACCCAGCAAAGAGCATATTTGGAAATATAAATGGTATGTTTTTTGTGCTCCGCCGGGATCCGAATACACAACCTCCCATTTACGAGTCCGAAGTGTTGCCACTGGACTACGGACCGGTCCTCCTCTTACCGGTTCTCCTTTATTGCGACTCTGGATATTACGGTGTTTGTGAAATTGAACCCGTAAAACTTAACAATATACATAGATTAAAAAAAATAACAGTATCCTCTTGATAATGACGTAAATAAGTCGAAAGTACTTGAGGTGGAAATAAATACTCAATTTGTGAAAATAAAACTCTGTGTTTTTTATAATTTTTTATAATTATTTAAAAAAATAACAGTAGGTACGTAACATTTACCTATCAAACATTCATATTTTCACTTGCTAAAGACCGGCCAGCGGAGATCCATACAACCTTACAGCGATTGCTTCTCGATTAAAATATATTGGCGCATCCTATAGCGACAACCAAGATTTCAGAGGGCTCTTGAGGCGTGGTTCACACATAATCAGTGATCAGGAAATTAAAAATCATATATTTATTTTAGATTAAACTTAGACAAGTCGTTTTTTCCTTATTTGCTAGCTGATACTGTCATTATATTTTTGCTTTATGCTACTAGCCTTTTTCTCGCTGGTCGAAATGTCTGTCAAATGTCAAATCAGCTTATGTAGCATTCTTGACAATTCCGTCAATTCTCCTTTCCTAAATTTTTAATTTAGAATATAATTACGCAATAAGTTAGTATTTATTATTATTTTTTCTGAGTTCAGAAGCTACACAAAAAAAACGAAAATATATCTTTATATACCACATATGTAATATGTATATTATGTTCATATTATACAAAGAGAATTTGCTTAAAAATATTTTTTTAAGCTTCTATCACTTAGCATGAAATAAAAAAAGTTAATTGATTGTAGAGGCATTATCTTTGTAATCGTTCATATTAAAAGATAAAAAGTAAAAACAACTTTGTATGACACCCTCTAAGATTGATTCCGTTTCTAAACCATCTAGTCTAGTATTATAAATGTTTTTAGGCTTTCACGGCCGGATCTAGATGCTTGATTTTCTGGTTCCGGGTTTTGACCGTGGTCCATGTTTTTGCTTGTCTTCTTCTGACGAAACTTAAGCTGAAAGTCTTCAAGAAAGTATAAAAAGAAAAAGAAGAAGACAAGCAAAAACATGGACCACGGTCAAAACCCGGAACCTGAAAATCAAGTATCTAGTATTAATTTAACCACCTGATGATGCGAACGGATGTTTGCGAAACCGGTTGTGGAGTTAAAGATACTCAAAGTAATCGTAAACAAAGTTGTTTTTACTTCTTATCTTTTAAAAAAAGTTTAATTCTTAGGGAAAATTTTACTTACTTGCACTATTTTAAATAGTAAAATCAATGAAAGGTAAGCGTCCCAAGTATAAAAATGTATGTAAGCTTAACCGCTGGATAGAAGTGCCGTCGTATATTCCATACATTTCCAATTAATGCAGTCGAGGTGAGAGGGTTAAACTTAACAATAGATTTTATACACGGATAACGTAAAATTTCATACCAGCGTAAATAGAAAAATGTATGGAAAGTACAAAAGCAACCCAGCGAGCGACTTAGTTTGAATACATTTTTCTATTTACGCGATAGAGGGGAAGTTTATACTTGGAGTACTACTGTACTCAGACAGTGGTTACTGGTAAGGGCTTCCCACTTACAACCCTTTTTGATTAACCCTCATCAGTTCGCCACAAAAACCACATTTTTTCAATTAATTAAAGGGCGCTCTGGTTTTTTTTTTTGTGAGTCCTCCCTTAAATAACGAAGAAAATGAAGTAGCAGAGCATTTTTCACGACCCTTTTTTTTAAAACTTGAGAATGGGTATTTTTTTAGCGAATTAGCAACTAGGGTGAAATTAGTTTTTTTAGCACATTGTTAAAATGCTATTAAATTTTCTCAAGAAATCTTTTAATTCAATTCAATCTCATTGCTTGCAGTCTTTAATGATCTTTTCTTGTATTAGTTTTTATTGATTTCATTAAAAAATATAAGAAAATGTTAAAGAATCCCTCAAAGTCCGTTCGATTACACAATCTATTGTAGGATTCACTCACATTTAAACGCAACTAAACGCAACTAAGCTACACATATAGTGTAACTTCTTGCCGCGTTATCCCCGAAGGTGTCGCATGTGGCGAGTTGAACCTATTTATTTTTACAGGTAAGGGGGCCGGCCTTACGCCAACCACTTCAGTTGAAGTGGGGGTTTCCCAGATCCCGAGGGGGCTGGTACTCATTTCTTGTGAAGGCTGAGTAAACCTTGCCGGTATTTTTATTCTCACTCACATTTGATTCACAGTTAACTTTTTGTACTACGAGTATTTCGCTCAACGGCTTTGGTATTAATTCCGCCTTCAAAGTATCGCCATCTCTATTTATAGGTGAATAAGGGCTAGTCTGGCATACACCAGACTATACGAAAATCATCCTGATTAGATAGAAGCTTCGAGCAAATACTAGTACAACCATCCAAATACCTACGTCTACAGACACATTCACACTAGTAAGTAAACACACACAGGCATACAATCGTACATTCGTAACAATACATATACCTACGCTTTGAAAAAAAGTATTGTTTTAAAAATTATTGTATAACAATATATTATGTTAGAATTATGCTCATGAAGATGCCTTATTAGGTGAAAACGTTTGACCAAAAAAAATGCGAATTTTAGTTTTTCTTATTAAATTTATAAAAAAATACATATTAATATTGTTTTTAAAGATTAAAATGCTAGCGTGAAAAAGTCGTATGAAATTCCCTCCACAGTGCAGAGTTGTATTGTTCGCAATCCTGGAAATGAATCCTTTATTTTCCCCGTCATTAACCATTCCCTGCGCGACGAACGGAAGCCGAAGCAGAAGGGAATAGTGGCTAAAGCGATGCACTACCTACAAAAGTAGCGGGTTCTATATACAACATCCCTAGTATACAACATTACGTTCTAGCTCAACACACTCTGGATGAAATGGTTTCGCGATGAATCTGTCACAGACAACTCGACAACAGACACATCGTCACAGACAACTCGACACCAGACACATCGTCACGGACAACTCGACAACAGACACATCGTCACAGACAACTCGACAACAGACACATCGTCACGGACAACTCGACAACAGACACATCGTCACAGACAACTCGACACCAGACACATCGTCACGGACAACTCGACAACAGACACATCGTCACAGACAACTTGACACCAGACACATCGTCACGGACAACTCGACAACAGACACATCGGCACAGACAACTCGACAACAGACACATCGTCACGGACAATTCGGTCGTATAAAAGTTTGTCAACACGATTTTTCGGTCAAAATTTTAGTTACATAAAAAATATGGTCCACCGACAGCTCAATCACATTAATTTAAAGCATATTCCTTGACTAATAGGTTGGTATGAGGCTGACCACCCATACTGTAAAAAATTGTGCACTTTGCCAATGTCACCCCTGTGTCAGGAAAGGTCGGCAAAAGTTGTAGGGCTTATGTTCATTCGAGGTTTGGATTTTATTTGTACACATTCAGCATTTGTAAGCGCGAACTGCACGTGTTTGTTTGTGGGCATGCATTTGATATGAGCTTTAAATGGTTGATCTGTGATGTTGGTGGCCAGGACTAGGATTTTTCAAATTTAAAATTCAAAATCACAATTTTGTATTTGTTTGTAATGTATACCTAAACATATTTTTATTTTTAAAATGTAATTTGTTGTTTACTTATATGTTCCTTGACTTATGGGTTGGTATGCGGCTTACCAGCCATGCTGTAGAAAATAGTTCTCTTTGCCAATGTCATCCCTGTTACAGAGAAGGACGGCAAGAGTTGCAGGGTGTATGCCCATTTGAGATTTGGGTTTTTATGTTGTAGGTTTACATGCGGCATGTGCAAGCGTGAACTTGCACGTGTCTGCTTGTGAAAATGCATATAATATAAATCCCCAATGTTACATATCTTTGCAACTCAGATTAAATTAGGTTAGATAGTGATTTCAAAGGTTCTTTTGGAAAGCAAATTTTCTGTGATGGAACTGTCTGTGGACCATATTGTATGGAACCGAAATGTAGTTGACCAAACAGTTATGTAGACGAACTGTCGTGTACCCCATTAGTCCATGTCAGAGCTATATGTGGACGAGTTATCTTTGAACAATTTGTCTTGACACAGGATGAAATGATAAAAGTATAAAAGGGTGTAAGAAATGATGAATAACCATTTATCTATTTTTTTATTTTTAGCTCGATATCACAGCTTTATTTAATTGAATATGGATTTTTGTGCATTTCCTTAACTTTTAGTTCGGAAATTGATTCCATGTCATCCCTGTTTCAAAAATATTTGGCTAAAGATGCAGGATTTATGTCAATTTGAGGTTTGAGTTTAATTTTGGAAATACACATGAAGCATGTGCAAGCTTTTACTTACGCGTTCTGCTTGTAGACAAGCATAAATACGTATCAGAAATGTTTAAGTATGGTTGCAATTTTGCATTATGTATTATTGTAGATCTTGTTTCACTGAAATTATAATGTAAAAGTGTACGTTTAGTTAAGGATTTTTTTTTCTGTATTTTTTTCTGACAAAACACTCAGCTTGAGCGCCTACAAATCACAGTTATACTCTCAGCAAGGTGTTTTCCTTTATTTTTACTTTACTTTTATTTCATCCGATTTGTACTCTACTTTTAATTTCTCCATGGGAGCAGTCGGAAGAAGAGAAAGTGGCTTAATTAAGAGCGACTTGATGAGACAATTGGGATTCTGATTTCATCATGAATCAACAGGAAACTTCGCTTAAAATGTAAAACGGAAAATATATCAAGGGAAAGCATTCACTTTATCCTTTTCAGCCTATGTAAGTATGAGCTTTAAATATCTTTTTTTTTTTTTAATTGTGCACAACAGGTTACCCTAATTTTATTACAGTGCCTCCTCACAGCTATCACCACGCTGGGAGGAACTCCATTTCTAGATTTTTAAATCTTAATAAATTTCACTAAAAAATGTCTAGAGCTTTATACTCCGAGTCACAGGGTGTTGCGCCACGACATCGGTACGGCTTTTCGGTACCTACATGAAATAAATCATTCCCTTGGGTGTAGTCGTCAGGCACATACAACCTGTAGCCCTCCAACAGGGTGGGACTGTCAATTAAGTCGTTGATGACCTTATGCGAGAGCACTATAGGGGACCTGTTGCGCCTCGTTTCCAGGCTTCTGAATCCAGTCTGCCCAAATAGTTCCTCATGATGCATGAATTATGGATGATTTCTACGCAGCCTCATGAGAATATAACTGAGAAGCTTATTTTTTTTCTTCTTCAGTCGTTTTAGTCCATCCATTCTCAGGCTCTATCCAATCTTCTTCTATGACATTCACAAAGTGAATAATTTTGTACAATATGGATTGTCAGCCTCATATAAGCGTTACGAACATATGATTTCGTGGGGTTTGCTTGTGCGTGTGTGTCCACCTCTAGTTGTGAGTTTGTGTGTGTGCATGTAACTTGGCACGTAGTTTGTTAGTGTGTTACTAGTATAGTGCCAAACGCTGTGGATGTGTGTGAAGCGGTTCACTATGAAAAAGTCTGGACTGCGCGAGAGGCGTCCATATGGATGGTATATATTTGAACCGCTATTGTGTGGGAGGCAGAGTCGATTAAAACATTGAGCCGTGAAGTCGATAAGCCAAGAGCTAGAAAATATAATAAGTACCTACTGTGTAACCAACATTGTGTAAAATAAATAAATTTCAGTTTGAATAAAAGAACCCAACAAAAATCATAACACTTGTATAAGAATATCAGTAATCGAGTAAGGCAAGCGCCTTTGAACTTTCCTTTTACTTATTTGAAATCCAGTATAACTTCAGGCTTGGTTGATCTTTGTGTTTTTCTGTAAATCCTTCAATTTGTTCCTGTTCGGGAGCGCGCACATTTCAGCAATCGCAAATTCTCGCGACGGAAATAGTTTAAATTTCTCACAACGAAATATTTCCCCCGGGCTTCTCTTACTTTGTTATTCTCAAACAGCAAAACCATGGCTCATCCGCAGCCTTAACTGAATTTAACATACAAAACATCGATGATCTGTAGATCAACTGTGGATAAAATGTTTTGTGAATAGCACTGTTAGTATATGTACAAGGTACGTCCTCGTAGCTTCATTGCCAATTTATGAAAGTAGGTATGACACGAAGCCTTCTTATTAAAGATTTAGTTCTGTTTATACGTAAATATTTCCTTCAAATTTGTAGATTTTGCAGCACTTGGACAATGATCCAGCACGATAAAAGCTCTCTCAACACCTTTGAAAGGAAAATTCTTCTTTGTATTAATGCCCCAAGAATGAACTGAAAATATGGCAACAAAGATACTAAACTATGCGAACCAATACTGTAAAAATATGGTTAATTTTGCCAATGTCGTATCTGTTTCAGAGAAGGCCGGCAAGAGTTACAGGGCTTATATTCATTTCAGATTGGGGTTTAATTTTGTAAAACTACATGCGGCATGTGCAATCGTGAATTTATACATGTCTTCTTTTGGGAACGCATGTAATATGAATGTTTAATGAAATATATATTTGAAATTCAGACTATAGAGGTGAGGTTACCAGAATACTTTATATTATTATTATTGCGCCTTTTCATGACCGTTGGTCATCCAAAAGGCGCTGCAGATTGTGAAAACAAATGTGTTTTCAGGGCTTTTCTGAAAACTGCCTCCTTCAGAGAGTTCCAGGCCATGGGCGCAGCAACACGGAAAGCCCGATCGCCAAACACGGTAGTCGAGCTTCTCCTCGGAAGCTCCAGGGTGCTGCCGATGGTTTGCGCTGACCTCAGTGTCCACCCTCTCTCGTCAACACATACGAGGGCTGTATGATAGTACCCGTGTTAGGCAATAAAGTGCATTATTTTATTATTGTGTATTTATTTCTTATTTAGATAGCTGTATAACTTATACTAAAGGCACAACCAGCCGCGAAAAGAGCGTTACTCATACGACTTGTTTCTCTTGTTAGGGTTAATTATGTAGCTCTTACCCTACTTGTATGGAGACATTTCATACCAAGGTTTATTCCTTTGCTTCAGAGTAAGTAGAGTATCAAGAGCAAGGTGTAGTCTATGCTTTAGCATAAGTTATACAGCTCTTTCTCTACGTGCATTTCTTTGTGTTGTCAACTTGAGAATACACGTAATTATGGCAGTCACAAAAGAGCTACTGGAACCTGCATTCACATGACTACAAAAAAAAAAACGCACGCAACGCAACTAAGCTACACATATAGTGTAACTTCTTGCCGCGTTATCCCCGAAGGGGTCGCATGTGGCGAGTTGAACCTATTTATTTTTACAGGTAAGGGGGCCGGCCTTACGCCAACCACTTCAGTTGAAGTGGAGGTTTCCCAGCTCCCGAGAGTGCTGGTACTCATTTCTTGTGAAGGCTGAGTAAATCTTGCCGGTATTTTATTTTGGGTTTTGAAATAAACACCGAAACGGGAAATCATTTCTGACACCGTCGCGTCGGTGGGATTCGAACCCGAGCTTTCGGCATGGAATGTAAGCACTCTACCACCTGAGCTATCGACCGGACTACAAAAAGATAACGAATTATCAGGAATATAAAATTTTTAGACACGTTTATGAGTCTTTCCTTTTAATATTATTACGAATTATGAGTTTGTGTGTACGCACGTCGTTTACTGAATGTGTGTGTTTAACTCTAGAATAATCTAGCATAGAATCGTGAGGTCGATAACCTAGAGCTAGAAAGGTAATCAGTAACCAACCAACATTGTGTAAAATCAATCAATAGCAAAAAAACCCAAGTAAAATCATATGGATTAAATGCATTGAGAATATGAAACCACACAGTGAGAAAAAACTTGGGTAGTTGTGGAAATTTACCCCTATTTTATACATTAATTTCTTATGACTCTCATGTAATTTTTAAGAGATTAATGTTGTTGTCAAATAAAGTAAAATTAATAAGTTAATACCAAAACGCATTTTTATTGGAAACTAGGTCTACCCGGCCAGGCGTTGCTGTGGCTCTAATAGAACCTAATTGCAAAAATAAATTGGCACCGATTACTTGTAATGTTTTGATTAGATTAAGAATATTTTTCCTGTCATTTCCTTTATTGCTCCAGTTTTTTTTATACATAAGAATAAGTTGTCATGTAGTGAATTACCTATATACATTTCACCGCAATCTGATCAGTAGTTTAGGATTCCATACAGGACAAACATACATACATACATCCGTTTGATATTATATATTTGTATAAATTATATACTAATAATTATTTTTATGTTACATTTCTTACAGTTTTGGCATCTAGGGTTTATTGCTACTGCTTTGTGTCATCCAAGTTGGCACAATACAGTAAAAAGTCAAAAAGTTGCTCAACGATGTAAAAGTTTGCAATGTCCACGTTACTTTTAAAACAGCATTTCATTTTAAAGGCACATTTAGATGCAAATTTAAGCGCACTTGTCGACGACATTTCTTATTCCGTTTCCTTCCTACATAATTATAATGTGATATCTTGAGACAGCGCTGAAACCAAAGTACAAAACTGTACGGCAACGTTTACCGAAATTGTATGAAAAGTAAAACCATTCTAGAGGGGTAGTTTGCAAAACGTAACTAAGCTAAACATATGGTGAATCTTCTTGTCTGCGTTATCCCAGGAGTCGCATGTGGCGATTCCTGACCTATTTATTGATAGGTAAGAGGTGAGTAAGGGAGAGTGCAAATGCTTTTAAATCAGGATTGAATTCGTGTTTGTTCAGGAGAGGCTATGGCTCTGCAGTACCCTTGCGGTGAACTCACAAAGCAGCACTAAAAATATTGTCAAATTATAAAATTATTAAGGAGGACGGCTTCACAATAACCATGTTCAGTGAGAGTAATAACCGTTACAGTTGAAGTGAAGGTTTCCCACCTTCCGAGAGAGCTGGTTCTCATTTCATGCGAAGGTTGAGTAAGCCTTACCGCTATTTGTTGTGGGTTTGACATAAACATCGATACAGGAAATCATTCCTGACACCCTCGGTGAGGATCGAACGCTTCCTCTCGGCATGGAATGCAAGCATTCTACCAACTGAGCTATCGACTAGACTTTTTACGAACTTGGTCGTCGCTACAAAACGCCAATTCTCAAGCATGTTGCCGTAAGGCTGGATGGACCTTGGGTGGACCTATCTTTGGTAAAAGTAAACAATTTTTTCAACCCAGAGAAGAGCATATTTGAAACTGTAAATGGTATATTTTTCGTGCTTCGCCGGGATTCGAACCCACAATCTTCAATTTACGAGTCTGAAGTGTTACCATTGGACTACGGACCGGTCCGAGTCTCGAATTTCCATACATTTTTCGCTCGTAAATACTATGGTTGAGTGTAAGCGTGAAGTTTTATATATACTTGGGGAAGTATTTCCCGCCCTTGTTCTGCTTTTCTCGGCCTTAATGGGACGTTCGCACTTTGTCATTGGACGAAAAATCCATATATTATTCATTCTGCTCCTAAGGGGTGGCCATAAACTCTCCCTGAAGATGTTGCCGGGGTCTCTCTAAGCTGCCCTGTTTTGCCCTGCCCTATTGAAGCCTTGGGTGCCATGGTAAAACAACACAGTGACAAAACGACTCAAAGCAGAACGACACATGGCAGAGCGATTCATGACAGAACGACACATAACGGAACGACACATCACAGAACGAAACATGACAGGACGACACATGACAGAACGAAACATGACCTAATGACACATGAAAGAACGACACGTAACAGAACAACACATAATAGAACATCACATACCTAAAACAGAATATACCATAAACGGTACATGAAAATACATCGCAAAACAGAAATCATCGTGAACGACATGACAAAAAAGAAACACGAAAAAATGGAACTCATGCATATATTAAAGATTTTAAATTATGATTACGGACGTTAAACATTTTATAGAATGAAAAAAACGGATTTTACTGACCGTGCAAAAGAGAAGACGATTTTTTCTACGTTTCGTCGGAGTCATATCCGACGTCCTCAGGAGACGTGTGTCTTCTTGCATATATTATTTGGTAAAGCTTTTAAAAAAAAATTAACGCCCCCGATTATCATTATTTGATCAAAAAAGACCTAACTAAGCTGCACACGGATATAAACTTTTTACCGCGTTATCCCCGATAGAGTGACATATGGCGTGTGGAACCAAAATAAATGTTTGAGTTGTTTTGTCATGTGAAGTTTTTTCATGTGATGTGTTGTTCTTGTGTGTAGTTTTGTCATAGACATGTATTTTCAATGTTGTTCTGTCATGTGTTGTTTTGTAATGTCTACTGTACTGTATCCTGCCGCCGTTCCACTAGGGGTGGCCGGTACCTCCGCAGATGCGCCTCCACTTTTTTCTGTCCTTACAAACCACTTTCATTTCCTCAATTTTCATCACCTTTTTCATACATACTCTTCTCTTATTCTCACTCTGCAGGTTCCATTCTTTCGCAATCTCGTTTCGTTCTGTAATGTGTCGTTCTATCATGTGTCGTTATGTCATGTGTCGTTCTAACTTGTCACCGAAACCTTGAGGGGGGCAGGAAGGAACCTAACCTTATACCGAGGGGCAGGTTGCCAGCAAAGAATAAATTAAACATGTAGGGCTTGTTTGGGTGTTGCGGTCAATTAGAGATTGGCTGATAAACCCACTTACTTAGTCATGGTTAATGCATGTGAATTTAGTAGACAAAAGTCTATAAATTGTGTATACAACTAAGGAGAAGATATTTCTTTGCCCTATTTATTTAAGCGTTTGTATTAAAAAAAATGTTTAAAGACACAGTGTGAAAAACAAAATCAAAATATTTTGTATTTAGTTCTGTAAGATTCTAGTACGTGCCTACATTTAATATGCAAGAAATTCATCTTTAAAAGAAAATTCGAAATCAATATTTTCTACTAGTAATATTTGTAGTACAACGCCTTATCCGCTCGACCATACCAGCGATATTCATTTCATTTAACTTTCCTGAAAAAAAAAAGAAAAAGTGTATCAAAATAGAAATATGAATTTTAAACTTATTTGGAAATTTTTTTTTTCCCCGGCGTTTGCTTAAAAAATACCAAAGATTTTTATGTTTGATAATATGGGAAGCCTTTTCCTCCACAAGCTCTTGTATCTCTTGACTTTCTCGCATGTTTTTTCCATTAGTGTGTCACGACCTCCTCATTACCAGAGCTGGATCATGGCTAAACACCACTCTCATGAAGGTCACCATCTGCGCCCCAGCACTCTGCTGAATACTGCTAACTTGGGGAAATAATTCATTTAGGGAGTTCGTCAACTCCTCGAGACGCGAAGACTGAGAGAAGCCAATTTTCATGTTGAAGGTTTTTAAAGTTTTCACTGAATTTTAAATTTTCTATGGTTTAACTTTGTATCATACAACTACTGTGTGTTTGTAGGTTTACTTTGTGGCCTATATTATGGCAATGGTATTTTAATAGTATCTAATGGCTTTTTTATATTTAAATGTAATTTATTATTCATATTCCTTGACTTATAGGTTGGTATGAGGCTGACCACCCATACTGTAAAAAATGGTTCACTTTGCCAATGTCACCCCTGTTTCAGGGGAGGTCGGCAAAAGTTGTGGGGCTTATGTTCATTTGAGGTTTGGATTTTATTTGTAAGTACACATTCAGCATTTGTAAGCGCGAACTACACTTGTTGGTTTGTGGACATACATCTGAGAGCTTTAAATGAATATATCCTTGCAACTTAGATTATAGATTATAGATTATAGTACATCTATTCATAAATAAAGTACCGTTGCCGGTCCGTAGTCTAGTGGCAACACTTCAGACTCGTAAATGGAAGATTGTGGGTTCGAATCCCGGCAGAGCACAAAAATATGCACAAATAAAAAAAATAAAAAAAATGTTGCTAAGCTGTACACAAGCAACTTCTTACCACAACGCCCCCGAAGGAATCGCATCTGGTGGGTATATGGATATTTATTTAATTTCTCAGAAAAAGCGGCCAACCATTTCAGTGTTGAAGTGGTTTTCCAGCTACGAAGAGGGCTGGTTCTGATTTCTTGGTAACTTGCTCGTATTATGGTTTGCGTTTTGAAATAAACACCGAAACGAGAAGTAATTTCTGACACCCCTGATGGGGACCGAACCCTAGCTTTCTTGCTTTTAACGCAATCTTTCTACCAATTAAGCTAAAGGTTGGATAATATTTTTTACATTTTTTCAAAATCGGAAAAAAAACGTAAAACGTAAGTAATTATAATTAAAATACCTTAGAAATACAAACTCTGTGAAAATAATAAACAAGGAAGCAGTGAGACGCCTCGCGGCGTGTTTAACATTTAATTGAAGGAATAACATAAGTGTAGGAAAAGTTGCAAATCCAGTAAGAGTCTGCTCAACATCTTTGTTAGATATGAGCGTTTTGGCTTCCACTCATGCCTAACGTGACCATACACCCCGATTTGGGCGAGACAGTCTAGATTTTAGATTGTCTGTCCTGCTGTCCTTACCGTATTTTGGACCAATTTTAGCCATGACATCTGATTACTACCAACTTCTGGTCCATCCTCAGTTTTGCTGTTTATGATGATTATGAATTGTTAAGTTTAAGTTGGAATTACGGTCGTTTGACTTATTTACAATTTTATTTGGATATTAGACGAACGTTATAAGAAAACTTATATTATTCTCGACGTTTAGTTAGCGACGTCGCCAACGTCTTCAGGAAACACCCTCTCTACACGACAACTATTAAATGGTAAAATTGATACTACACAACTTTCAGATTTTCTTACTCAATCCTGTAGCAGCCGTCCCGCTTTTAGGATAAAATAAATGGTGACGCTATTTATAAGGGGACAAGTCTACCGTTACTAACGTAAGATCATGCCTCAAGTATAAAATATTACCATGGCGTTATGCCGAAAATATATATGTAAACAAATACGCTCACGTGAGATGCTGCTTTAGTTCTCATACATTGATTGGTAAAAGCTTCGTCTTATAAAATTAACGGTAGATGCTTTGTTCTTGAGGTGCTATAACCCGAGTATAAAACATTGGGAAAATTGCCCTCGATTGCGTAAACCGAGAGAGACAATGCATGAAAACTAAATCAGTCACCAGGAGTGCCACCGTATATTCCATACATTTTCGATTTACGCGATCTATGGAAGTTAATGTTAATTGGGGAACAGATCTTTACGCCCACGTCAGTGTTTGCGTATTTACTCGTACTATTAGTTTCGCTTGGATAATCCTCCGTCTTAATTAATGGAAGAATTTAACACGCCATCAGAATATGTCACATTTAAATAAGGCACTAATAATAATAATCGGCTGATTTAATTGGTGAGAGCTGTGTTTGTGTGAATCACATTTCAAGAGCCATATTTTTTTGCTTTTTAATTACAGAACTATACATTGTTTAGCTTCCGTACTTAATTTTTTTTATCATGCCTTTATCACTCCTTGACTGATAGGTTGGTATGCGGCTGACCACCCATACTGTACAAAATGGTTCACTTTGCCAATGTCACCCCTGCTTCAGGGAAGGTCGGCAAGAGTTGCAGGGCTTATGTTCATTTGAGATTGGGGTTTTTATATTGTAGGTCCACATGCAGCATGTGTAAGCGTGAAATTATGCATGTCTGCTTGTGGGAATGCATTTAATATGAATCTCAAATGATACATATCTTTGCAGCTTAGATTTAGATTTAGATTTAGATGTCAATAGTTTTTGAGTAAATATGGAAAAGCTGTGTTCTTTGATTTAAATAAAATTTAATTCATTAAGTAGTTTCAGTTTTTCAATATTTACTCAAAAACTATTCACATGATAAACAAAATTTAAGTACGGAAGCTAAACTATGTATAGTTCTGTAATTAAAAAGCAAAAAAAAATCCGAAATACAGCACACACGAGAAAAAAGCAAAAAATGTACAAAACACGCGTTTTTTTTTAAATATTTTTTTGTGTTGGCAATTCTTAAGTTATATTTTTTGTTCAAGCTATATGATTAAGATAAAAAATAAATAAACATGCTTGATTTTTTTCATTACTGTAACTATTTTGCTAAGTCCATAAAGTGTAAGAAATAATAACGGCAGATTTAGCTTTACAACGCGCCTTAATACTTATTGTAAAGTGTAGACCACAACCGATTAAAGATTTCTTCTTGTAGTTTAAATAATGTGTACGAAAACAAGTTTCAAACTGAATTTTTAAAACTCTCTTTAATGTTTTTTTTCGGGGAATATATTTATAAAAATATAAATATGAAGCAGGACAGTGGGACTATCGAGTAAATAACGTGAAATTTATGTTCATACGGTGAAAAAAAATAATTAAAAAAATACTTGCGGGAACAAAGCTGTAGGTACTTTGCTATATTAAAAACACTTCACAAAATCCCAGCATTGTTTTAGGGGTGGGGAATATATCTGACTTAATCCGAGCCTGAGTGACTGCGGTTTAAAACCAGCTGGATAATATTATGTGAGTTGATTTAAATAAGGCACAGAGTATCAAAATGTTCGATTTTAAACGAAGCGTAGAGTTCGGTTCCTATATAAATGCCGAGGCTTATAATTATAACAACTAACGGTGCTATTCTCAAACATTTTAGACGTCCGTTGAGCCCACGCTTTGACAAACTAATGATTCCTAATATTTGTACATCGGTAATATTTGTATGAAGACCTGTGAATCCAAAATGGCCGCTAGTGAACAGCCGATATTGGATAGGTAAGAATAACCGAGGTGATGGATCATTAGTTTGTCAAAACGTGGGCTCAATGGACGACTAAAATGTCTAAGAATAGCACCGTTGCGTTAGTCCCTAAAACATATTTTTACGTGTTTGACACTGGATAGAAAAAATACCCGGATGACAACCATTCAAGTATTAATTAGACTTCATCGTTGTATGTGCTTACCATTTACGAGGCAAGAACCTCAGTCTGGTCCGTAGTATAGTGGTAACGCTTCCGACTCGTGAATGGAAGGTGTGGGTTTGAATCCCGGCGGACAACAACAAAAATATTATTTATATTTTCTAATATGCTCTTTGATGGATTGAAATTACAAAAAATCATATACCTTTACCAAAAACTGGTCACCAAAGATCCATCCAGCCTTATTGCACTTAGGTCATGCTTGAGAATTGGCGTTTTCTATAGCGACGATCAATCTCGCAGAGGGTTTTTGAAGTGTGATTAAAAAAACAGCGCTCACCAAATAAATCAGCCTATTATTATTATTATTAGTGCCTCATTTAAATGTGACATATCGTGACGGTCACGTCATAAGGCTGTCACTGTGGCGGTCCAGGATGTCCAAGCGAAGAGTGGGGAGACATCAACTGAGGTGGCAGTATGACATTAAGGAAACTGCAGGCAGAGGATGGCTGAACACAGAAGCTGGTATAAAAACATACAGATGATTGGATGAAACCTATGTACATTCAGGAGTGGACTGAGAAAGGTTGAGGAAGAAGAAGGAAGAGATCCATGGATCATCCAAGGCTTACTTGTTTCTGAATTATGTTGGAATAGTCCATGCACATAATTTATAATCTAAGTTCCAAGGATATATTAACATTCTAAGCTCATATAAAATGCATGCCCACAAACAAACAAGTGTAAGTTCGCGTTTACAAATGCTGAATGTGTACTTACAAATTAAAATCCAAATCTCAAATGCACATGAACCCTGCAACTTTTGCCGACCTTCTATGAAAAAGGAGTGGCATTGGCAAAGTGAACAATTTTTTACAGTACGGGTGGTCAGCCTCATACCAATCTATAAGTCAAGGCACACACAAGCCGATATAAAAAATTACAGATGATTGGATGAAACCTACGTTCACGAGTGGACTGAGAAAGGTTGAGGAAGAAGAAGGAAGACATCCATGGATCATCTAAGGCTTACTTGTTTCTGAATAATGCTGCAACAGTCCATGCACATACCTGTTAATTTGGCATGAGCTGATGTAGGATCGCTACGTGAATGCCGTGACGCACAGCAGTTACAGATTATCGTATCATGGCGGAGTATCCAAAACACATTCATTCCTGTCCACCCCAGCTGTAATGTCTAATCCATTACCTAATGAGCTCCCTCCTGCGTATAAATCTCTACTCTCAAAATCAACAAAATCGTTAACCAGAAATGTCCGACTTTTAAATAGTGCCTGTCGCGAGCGTTTAAGATTTCATATATTTTTTGCAAGCGCTTTAGTAAAGTTTAACTCTTGGAGTAGATTATACCAAATATTAATTTAAATAATAATTACAGATTACAGTAGGAATCATGATTAGAAACAAACATGATATTGTTACTTTTTCCTAATGGTTATAATGATGGGGGATTTTACATTTAAGTGAAAACCATGAAAATGTTGTTTCTTATTGTTTAAAGTAATTTAAATCCATATTGTGTTTTATCCTATCGAATATTACATTTCTTCATCGTCTTTCTTAATTTTCTCAATCCACTCCTGCACGCAGACCTCCTCCAGTCTTTTACATGCATTTCAATCGACTGCGGTATTCAGCTTTTTTAATAAAAAAATATATTTAAATGTTTGGTTGAAGGAGGTTGACAAAAAAAGTCACTACGTTTACCAGACGAGCTGGTGGTTATCTGTTGGCCACCGGAGACTATTTTATTTCATTCCTACCCTTCAGGTAAGTTCCCCAATCTGGCATCTTATGTACCCGCTGTTTGGGGACTACGGAGGGATTATTTATATACTCACGTAAATATTTGAAAGTAAGAATACTTTGAATGAAGGCTTTGAAAACGCGTGAGAACGATGTTACCTTACTACGTCACTTATTCAGTTTTACCGGTAAGGTATCGATAATAATAATAATAATAATATGAGGATGATTTATTTGGGGAGCGCTGTTTTTGTATATATCACACCTTAAGAGCCCTCTGCGAGCTTGTTCGTTGCTGTAGAAAGCGACAATTCTCAATCAAGACCCAGTTGCTGTAAGGCTGCATGGACCCTTCTTTGGTAAAGGCATATGAATTTTTCATCCAGTAAAGTGCATATTTGATAATATAAATGGTATATTGTTTATGCTCCGCTGGGATTCAAACCCTCAACCTTCCAATTACGAGTCAGAAGTGTTAACCACTGCGGACTACTGACAGGTCGACTATAAGACTACCACTACATATTGTATGTCACCGAAATATGACTGACCGAACGTCGCGTGGACGAACTGTCGTATGACCGATTTGTCCATGGATGAGTTGTCTGTGGACGAGCTATTTTTTAACTATTTGTCGTGACACGAGCTGAAATACCGCAAAATATTATTCTTTTAAATCACTTTCAGGAGACTCTCCGTGTAATTACAAGTTAGAAAGAAAAAGAGTCACCCTGGAGTCAGTGGTGCCTGAAGAAGAGAGAAAAGCACCTGGAGAGACATTCCTCTTGTGCTAATTACAAATGAAAAAGTTCCCGCCATTGCCTTATGATATCTGTGGACGAGAAATTATTTTAATGATAATATACATTGTACATATATCTGTTTCAACTTACTTACGAAAATGGTCATTAGTAATAAAGAGAACAAAGATCTTCACAAATGCATTTCAATGTGTACAAAAAAAAGTCCGGTGAATGTAAAAATGTTTCTAGAAAGGTAGCAGCATTTCCACGTACCTACGTACTATGCCCGGAGCAGTCCGAACATAAACGCATGCGGTATAAATCTTGTGATCGATACAATAAATTAATTTGAAAGGATTAAGGAATGCCTTTAAACAAAATAATGATTTTTAGACGTTATGGAATGTGCTGTAATTAGGTGTCAAAACACAAAATGGAGGAAGCAAGAAAACATGTTTTGTTTAACTACATACATAACTGCAACGTTTGAAAGGACTGAGACACAAGTGGAAGATGGTATGTTTCTAATCTAATCTAAGTTGCAAAGATATGTTACATTGAGGATTCACATTACATGCACTTATTTTATTTCATCCAGAGTCATAACCTTCTTCATACAAGCTCACCTATTTTATGACTCTGGATATTCCATTCATTAGCAAATTGTTTTTATCAATGCAGGAAGTTAGTTTCTGCTCCTCTATGATATTACTCAATGGTTCCCACAATCTGAACTCTTATTGTGTCGCGTTACCTTCTCCTTGTGGGACGGAGAAAAGAGAAATGTAGCGTAGAGCCTCCGGAAAACACAAGGACGATGTTTTATAACCATAATACTTCAAGTTTACACTTAATTATAGCGTTTTACATAAAATATGTGCAAACCAAGACGCTCACTAGAGGTGTTGTTGAAGTTTTCATATATTTTTTGGTAAATGCTGTACACAGATCGGCTTAAACGTAAGGATTTAAACTTGGTCAGTGTCAAAAACTTTACACAGGCAAATAGTTACCGCCATCTATCTTTAGTCTATAAATAAAAATATGAAGAGCACGCATTCAATTTAAGTTTATTGTTATAAGTTTGCCCACAAGACCACATGTTTAAAAATATAAAACATAAATAAACATAAGCCCTGCAATTTTGCCATCCTTCCCTGAAACAGCGGTGATATTGGCAAAGTGAATAAATTATTACAGCATGGTTAGTCAACTTCGTGTCAACCTATTGGTAAAGCGATGTATTTCATTAATAAAAAAAACAACCCAAAAAATTTAAATTCAAAATGATTTTGACCTTGTAATTGCAAGGCTAAATTTAAATCTAAATCTAAGCTGCAAAGATATGTATCATTTTAGATTCATATTAAATGCATTCCCACAAGCAGACATGCATAATTTCGCGCATAAACATGCCGCATGTGGACCTACAATATCAAAAAAACCCAATCTCAAATGAACATAAGCCCTGCAACTCTTGCCGACCTTCCCTGAAACAGGGGTGACATTGGCAAAGTGAACCATTTTTTAGTGACTTGCGAATTTAAAAAACTGCAAATACTATTCTTCTTTTAAAGCCATGTTAACCTGAAACGCAGGGTCTGTGAGTAATGCGAATTTCCAAGATCCACCTAGGGCTTGGAAACAAAAGGGCTCACTCAGTATAGCGCCAACAGACTAAGGACGTGCAAAAGAGTGATTGAAAGGAAGATGCTGGGAATCAACCTCAGAGACAGGGTTCCAAACCAGGAATTTCGTAGACGCACTGGTGTCACTGATGTCATACAGCGAGTGGCAAAGTGAACCATTTTTTACAGTATGGGTGGTCAGCCGCATACCAACCTATCAGTCAAAGAAAGCTTAATCATAATAAATTACAAGCAGAAAAAATAGCTAATTTTTTCCGTTCTAGAAATATTCCATACCGTTGCCTACCCGCATTTGAAATGCTGAGAACGTCCCTGCTTGAGGTGCTGAATATAACTCTGTTATGAGGGCGAGTTATGACGTCACAAATTATCTACTAAACAAAACAAACGTCCAACTGTTGTTCAGAGATTCGGAATCTTTGTAAGTTACTTTACTGTACTTCGTTGAAGTCAATTTTTGATATAAAACATAAACTTTCATAGCCTGAAACTTGCACATTTACAGTGCTATTCACAAATCATTTGATCCATGGCTGATCTGCAGATCATCGATTTTTTGTATGGTAAATTCACTGTAGGCTGCGGATGAGCCATGGCTTTTCTGATTGAGAATTACATCGTTAGAGTTTAAAGCATTGTAATAGTAAAAATATTACTTTCTTTACGTTTTGCTCATGTGTAAAACGTGCATCATTAGCGATGGCTATATTTGCTTGATAATGAAAGATTTCGTGCCATACTGGAGGATCAGCGTTATAAACAAACACTGGATGGTTAACTCATTCTTCACAAAAAACCAGAACCAGCCCCTTTTAGAGCTGGGAAACCCCCTCTTTAAGTGATGTGGTTGGCGTAGGCCGACCTCCCTACTTTTTTCCTTACACGATATGTGACTCCTTGGGGGACAACGCGGTAAGAAGTTGCACTCAATGAACAGCTTAGTGACGTTTTAATATTTATTGCCATAACCATCAATAGATTCGTTAACTTAAGTTAATGACCACCCACACTGTAAAAAATGGTTCACTTTGCCAATGTCACCCCTGTGTCAGGGAAGGTCGGCAAAAGTTGTAGGGCTTATGTTCATTTGAGGTTTGGATTTTATTTGTAAGTACACATTCAGCATTTGTAAGCGCGAACTACACGTGTTTGTTTGTGTGTATACATCTGAGAGCTGTAAATGAATATATCCTTTCAACTTAGATTATAGATTATAGAAGTCAAGTAATTTATAGAAGTTAATAAATCAATTAATGTTAAACCCTGATAGAAATTTCCGATCACGAATTAATTGGCCGAAATTTAATTTAAATTCAATCATAAATTGTGAAATTTCTTATTAGTTTCAAAAAAGATCAAGAGCTTGCTTAATTCTACGCTGAAAACTTTTAATAGGAATATATAATATTTTCACTAATCTTTATTCTCAAACAAATCCCTTATTTAAAAAGAATAAACCTGGAAAATCAAAATTCGTAGAATTTTTTCTTGACTTTGGCATAACAACTTTTGTAACTTTGATTTATGTGCGTTACTCATACTTATCCTTGTTTATTTTCTTTGTTTTTGACATAAACAATGTAGTCGCGTGTTTGGCGTTCGTTTGAGTCTGTAACTTGGGGAAACTTTGGTTTATATACGTGTATAATATATTATTTTGTTGTATTTTAAATGAACTACTTAAGCCCGGTTGATGGCTCAGTTGGTCGAGTGCTTGCATTCTATGCCATGAGCCCGGGTTCAAATCCCACCGAGGGTGTCAGAAATGATTTCTCGTTTCGGTGTCTATTTCAAACCCCAAAATAAAATACCGGCAAGGTTTGCTCAGCCTTCACAATAAATGAGTACCAGCCCTCTCGGAAGCTGGAAAACCCCCACTTCAACTGAAGGGGTTAGCGTAAGGCCGCCCCCCTTACCTGTAAAAATAAATAGGTTCAACTTACCACATGATGATGATGAGTTGATGATTTCTTTATAGCGCCGTTTTGTGATGTAGTCACTCCAAGGGCGCTTGTGCAAATGATGCCAGAAATTTGCTTGTTTTCAGTGCATTCCGGAACTTTCCATGGTCCTCTAGCTCTCTCACATGCGACTGCTTCCGGGATAATCGGCAAGAAGTTATACTAGTTATACTGTGTAGCTTATTTAGCGTTAGTTGCGTTCTTTGAGGGCTCTTGATATGAAATCGATACAAAAATGGTTGTCATCAAATAAATTAACCTTTTATTATTTTTTTTCTCGTGATATTACTTCCATCCCCTTTAACCAAAGGTGGCTGAAAGCTCAACAAAGCATCAGGTATTATCATAGACTCTATTATATTACGTTTTATTAAAAATTTCCTTTTATAACCACCTTCAATAAACCTTGCCAGTGTTTTAAGAACACTTTTTTTTCATTTTACAAATCTCATTGTTTCAGTATGTTTTGTACAACGTTTTATTAAGCAAAGCTGAAAAGAATGAAGTCCAATGTCCGTAACGCTGAGATTCCCTTCCCCAGGCAGCAGTTCTAAGCGGGAACTTGTGTGTGGATCCCAGCGGTATGATTATGTTAATGTGAAACCTTTTTTCTCGGCCCCGAAACTTCACTCACTGCTCCCAACTCTGGCAATGATAAAAGTAAATAATTCCTATTCTCGAAGTTACACAATGTCTTACAAGTTACAGGAAATATAAAAAGATAATGTTTATTATTCATTGTTACATTGTATCTTCAATGAGTTATTGTTTCAATTATCATTTATAAGTCACCTATGTTTTAAAAGTTGAAGGGTTTGTGTATTGGCATTGTGACGATTCATTTTAAATTAATAATGAAAAAATTAAACACAAAGATTTTCTTCGCGCGATGAATAAATTCCTCAAGGGCTTTCGATGTTATCACAAAATATTTAAGAGACAATTTGATAGTACATTTCGACAGGCATTTCAATGTTATCACATAAGTAGGGACTGGAAAATTTCGCGATCGCGATAAAACGAATTTATTCGCGAATTTTGGGATTTTTACGAAAATAACGCGAAATTTGAGGTTTTACGCAAATAACGCGAAATTTTAGGTTTTACGCAAATATCGCGAATTTTTGTATTTTTTGAAGGAATTGTGCGAAGTTTTACAACATATTTGAACAATCGTACCTAATCTTTGGAATTTTCTTCTTCATTATGCACATTTCTATTGTGATAGAATGACATTTAGGTACAACATTTAGGTGCATTGACATTTAGGTACCTACTTAAAATAAAAAAGTCTATGGTTGTTTGGTGTAAGCGTTGCCAACTTCATACCAATCAAACCCGTTGGCCACCTTGACTGCGCAGTTGACAGCTAACATACTCTGTGTTGCTAAACACGTGCTAACCTTAACAACGAATTCGCGAATTACTGAATTTGAGTTACAGTGAGCATTTCATCGATGGAGTTTGTTTGAGTGCCTATTTCAATAATATAGTTTATTGTATTTTTGCTGTGACACGGACCGTAATGCGTTTTTTTCACAATATCGTGACAGGAAACTTTTGGAGTGAATTTTGTTGTGTGGCTGGACATTTAATACGTTTTTTTTTCAATATTGTGACAGGACACTATCTTTGAGTGAATTTTATTGTGTGACAGGACACTTAATACGTTTTTTTTTCAATAGTGTGACAGGACACTATCTTTGAGTGAATTTTATTGTATGACAGGACACTTAATACGTTTTTTTTTCTTCAAATTGTGACAGGACACTATCTTTGAGTGAATTTAATTGTGTGACAGGACACTTAATACGTTTTTATTTAATATTGCGACAGGACACGATCTTTGAGTGAATTTGGTTTTGTGACAGGACACCCAGTTGTATTATTTTGTATTGTGAGAAGACACTTTTTTTTGTGAAAGTATTGTAGTATTTTCAAGATGCCTAAAGTAGAAATATCAGCATACGTTCGGGCTTCACAGTTTACTGTGCATGGTTTTTATGCAGTGGATGACAAAGTTGTCATGTGTCGCTTATGCAACGCAACAGTTTCGTGGGAGAGAAAGGATTCCTGCGAAAAACATGTGCAAGGTGCAAAGCACAGGAAAATGAAAGACAAGCTGAACTGTCCTGGATCATCCAAGCAGACTTCAATCCTGACATCGATGAAGGAAAATACTTCAAGGAGTGAAGCTGTTGCTGGATTGGCCAAGAGCACAGTTGAGGCTTTCATAAAAGCCAACATCCCTTTGGAGAAATTGGATAACCCTCATTTCAGAGACTGGATGCACCAAAATATGCAAGGTATGTACCTACATATATTTTAGCTGGGTTTAAAATACTAGTATTTTCCTCTTCAGTGAATGTATCAAGTTAAAAAATATTTTAAGTATTATATTCAGATGATTCATTTGGTGAGCGCTGTTTATGTGTGTGTCACACCGAAAGAGCCCTCTGCAGGCTAGGTCACCATTATAGAAAGCGCCAATATTCAAGCAAGGACCAGTTGCTGTAAGTCAGGATGGACTTTAAATGACTGGTTTTAGGTAAAGGCAGATGCATTTTTTCAACCCAGCTAATAAAAGCATATTTAAATATAAATGATAAATATTCTGTGCTCCGCTGGGAATGGAACCCATGACCTTGCAATTTCTTTAAACTTGCTATAGTCTGCAGTGTTAACCACTTAACTATGACCTATCTTACTGGTGAGTTATACCCCGGAACTACTATCTCATCGATTAATGTAATTAATACTATGGTGTTGTATGTTTTCCAGGTGCTGGTGACTTGCCGTGCACTAAAACGTTGCGGGAGAAATATGTTGGAGCAGTAGCCGCAGACAGGATCATCCAAGTGAAAAACAAGCTCCTCAACAAGAAGATTGATGTTTACTGTGACGAAACGACGGATGCTGTTGGGCGTTGTGTTTTCGTTATTTTATTTAGATGCATGAATGCAATAAATACATGCACGGAAATCCATGTTGCGGGTGTGCAATTTTTAGAGGCAGCCAATGCCACTAATTGTGTGAGGGCAATTATCGATGCCCTCAAACTATATAATATTGAATACAATAATGTTAGAAGCATTGTTACAGATTCGGCGAGGTATATGACCAAATGTGTTGACACACTAAAAATTGTTGTTGGGGAGCATTTGTCCCATGTACAGTGCTGGGCACATAAGTTAAATTTAGTGGGAAATATATTCATGAAAGAGCTTGCAGAACTCAATAATGCAGTCTGCAAAACAAAATCACTTTTTTTGAATACAAGGAAGAGGAAGCATTTATTCTCTTCCTTTTTAAAACAAAGACGGGGAGTGGACTGCCCCATTTTTCCAGTCCCCGTAATAACCAGGTGGAACTCATGGTTTAAGAGTGCGTTCTACCTGGCAGAATATTTTAGGGACATTATTGAGTTCTGCAAGACTGATGAACTCACAGGAATACATAATTGTGGACTAGAATTTTTTACCGGCCTGACATCGGAAGAAATTCTGATAACAGAATGTCAGGCTACTTTTGTGCTCGAGCACTGTACAAAAATTGTAGAAACAATAAAATATTTGGAAGGGTCCTCATATCCAACCTCGCTCCAGTTGGTTGGCGTACTTGAGGAAATCAAAGGCGGTTTGAGTCACGTCGTAAATGGTGTATTTTACGACAAAACTCAAACCGCCATTAAGAGAGTTAATGATGACTCCCAAGTACGCCTTAAGCAAACTGGGGAGAAGGCCCTTCAAAAAATTAGGGATCTAATCCAAAATGATCCCAATAAAAAAAGTTATGAGGACCTGACAGTTTTGTGTCCACAAGTGGTCATATCCTCAGAAATAACCCCTGCGTTAGTGTCTCAACTAAAATTTATTTTCAACGAATTAAGTGTTGAGACGCTAACAACGGGGTATCATAATTATAAGAAATTAATTGAGAGACAGATTGCTTCGGGAGTCAAAATTGATGTCATCAAGGTGTTTGAATCGCTCAAGGTAACGAACAATGATTTTGCAAATCATTGTTTGGAAGCGATTTGGATGCCTTGCTCTAGTGTAGACTCCGAGAGGTTCCTCTCTTCGTACAATACTGTGTTAACAGATCCAAGAAGGAACCTCAACGAAGACAATCTGTCAACAATGGCAATTTTTAATTTTGAAAATTAATTTATTTAAGTATGTTGCAGGGTATTTGGTGTAATATTGAAGTATTAAAACTTTTTTAAATCAATGTACTCCTTTTGATTCAGATGTTTTTAATTCTTTGTTTTTGTATGTAAATTTCATTGTTTTTATAATAAATTGTAAATATTAGTAATATCCATTGTTTTACAATTATATCAACCCTCATTTTGATCAAATCAACGCCAAAAAATAACACCGAACTTCCCTGTTTTTGATCAAAAATAACACCGAATTTCCCTGTTTTTGATAAAAAATAACACCGCATTTCTCAAAAAATAACACCGAAATCAGCAAAAAATAACACCGCTATTTTCCAGTCCCTACACATAAGTAAATATCTTCTTTCTCTATTCTTTTTCTGAAATAGCATGAATAAAACCATGTTTTTTATAACTTCAATTCTTTTAAAGTTAGTCAATCATTCTCAAAATAAAATGAGTAATATCGAAGTTGAAATTAGTCAATCCTTTACCAATGACCGATCACCAAAGGTCCATCCAGCCTTACAGAAACTGGATCTTGCTTGAGAAATGGCGCTTTGTAGCGACGACAACCAAGCTCGTAAAAAGGTCGATAGCTCAATTGGTAGAATGCTTGCATTCCATGTCGAGAGCATGGGTTCGATCTCAAGGTTTACTTAGCCTTCACAAGAAATGAGAACCAGCCCCTCCGGGAGCTGGGAAATCCCCACTTTAATTAAAAGTGGTTGATGTGAGTTCGGCCCCCTTACCCGTAAAAGTAAATATGTAGGTATCTTCCCTTCGGGGATAACGCAGGCAAGAAGTTACACTATATGTCTAGCTTAGTTGCGAAGCCCACGACCCATAAAGAGATGCAAAACTGAAGATATCGAACGGAATCAGGTAAGAACATAAAAAAAGTAGTTCCTTAACAATAAATGACATGTTCTCTCGGAAGCTGGGAAACCCTCACTTCAAGTGAAGTGCTTGGTCTTATGCCGGCACCCTAATAAATAAGTATTATTATGATTTAAGTTGGGGTTCTTATTTCATTAAACTGCAATTTACACGGTATAGTTCACAATTTACAATTTACTGACTTAATGCTCTTGCTTTCGACTTCACGGCCCAATATTTTAATCCACACTCTGCCCTGCACACAATTGGCTTACATTTTTATACGTTCATACGGACGTTTCTCGACTGTTCTTGATTTCTCGAACATAGTGGATGATTCCAGTACCACAGCGTTCCACCAGCGTGATAATGATCCCGTATGCACTAATACAACCATACGCTTGTAACAGAATCATACGCCATATATGCGACACTTTCGGGGATAATGCAGTAAGAAGTTGTACTCTATCAGTGCTATTCTTAGACATTTTAGTCGTCCGTTGAGCCCACGCTTTGACAAACTAATGATGCACCTGTATGAAGACCTATCAATCCAAGATGACCGCAAGTAAACAGCTGATTTGTCTTCATACAATTATTACCAAAATTCGGTTGGAAAGAATGACCGTGGTGATGAGACTTTCAGCCCAAGCATCATTTGTTTGTCAAAGCGGGGGCTCAACGGACGACTTAAATGTCTAAGAATAGCCCCGTATGCATGGAGGAAGTATTAAATGGAGGGGTCGTACATGTGATCTAGTACCAAAGAACATGATTCACCGTCTTTGACACCATACACTGTTTATAATGCTGTCTCGCTCACGACATATGAAATGCTTTTCTCATTTTCTATGTAAGCAACGTGTCTCTACTCCGTCTTCAATCTATTAAAATATCACCAAGGAAACACATTTAATCACTATGGTAACGGATTTGTTAGTAGTGTTGTTGTAAGTATGAAGATATCTGATAAATTCTGAATTCAAAAATGTTCCCACCTCATTGTGTACGGGATGATTTCCACAAGTATCTATTATCGCGAGCATAGAAGTAACATACTTAAAGAAGCAAGTACCTATATATTTGAACATCACTAGTTCTAGAAATGGCTGTCACTTTCGCGAACGAAATATTTCGACAAACGAAAAATAAATTTTATAAACGTAATCATATAGAATAGTGATTAAAGTGAAATATTATTTCATGTTCTATAACACATTTACTCTCATTTGTTGGCACGTTTAGAAAATATCCAGTTTGGCATTTATATGCATTTTTTTCCAATTAGGTAACACACCTATTACAGTTGGAAGGTTACCAATAGATTGTATTTGGATTTTTGTGTGATAAGTGGAGTAGCGTATTTCTAATTCTCAAAGGATTGATTTCTTAGCCCATCCAGTTCTATATATCCATGCCCGTATGTAGTTTAATATTTGCGTACAATAAAGAGCTATATTTTATTGCAAAACCTCAGTGAGCGTTTATTATGCAGTAACTTGGTGTAGTGGTCACACAATGGGGAAAGTATTTGAGCTCTTACTGTGTGTTCACGGCCTTTGTTTGTTTTAAAATGAAAAAAAACAGCTATAATGCTATTTTAGTTTCCATAACGCATTCAAGCTGTTTTTGCGGGCCCCGTCCCACTCAGCTGTGAATTTCAGCAAAATAAAAAGCGAGCATTTATTTTTAATCCGCGAATACTTTGCAGTATTTTCGCAAAAGCAGCTGGGAACTAAATCTCATAAATATTACTGCAGCGGACTTAACTATTTACCATCTAAGTTGCAAATATTTTTTTTTATTTATTCAAAATGAATATTAATACACAAGACATAAAATTGACAGGTCCGTAGTTCAGTGGTAACACTTCGAACTCCGATTGGAAGGTTGTGGGTTCAAATCCCGGCGGAGCACAAAAAATATACCATTTATATTTTCAAATTTGCTTTTCGTTGGGTTGAAAAAATTCATAAACCTATAGGTACCAATGACCGATCTCCAAAGGTTCATCCAGCCTTACAGCAACTGGGTCTTGCTTGAGAATTGGCGCTTTGTAGCGACGACGACCAAGCTCGTGAAAAGATCGATTAGCCAATTGGTAGAATGCTTGCATTCCATGCCGAGAGCAAGGGTTTGATCTCAAGGTTTACTCAGCCTTCACAAGAAATGAGAACTAGCCCCCTTCCCCCTCGGGAGCTGGGAAACCCCCACTTCAACTGAAAGTGGTTAGCGTGAGGCCAGCCCCCTGACCCGTAAAAATAAATAGGTCCCGAATCGTCACATGCAACTCCTTCGAGGATAACGCAGGCAAGAAGATACATAATATGTGTAGCTTAGTTGCGTTTTAGAAATCTCCCAAGCTTTAACATGCCAAAAATTCCGATATAATCCATTCCATCTATAATTGTCGATAATCGATAATTCATTCGATATTGTTGTCGATAATTGAAGTCTTAGAAAAAAAAGTTTCGAAAAAATTTCTGCTTCAAAAAGCAGTCACGTATTATTGTCACAGAGCAGCGTAGAGATAAAAACTAGCACCTCCCAGCCATATAAAGTATCCACGTATGGCAAACTCCTCTGTAGCATTTCATCCTCTCAGTGCTTGTTTGGCTTATCGACTATTTAATTCAATTCAATGATGACCAAATCTATGAAAAAAACGTACAACACGATAATGAAAGAGTTTTTTTCAATATTTAAAAAATAAAATTCCAGTGTTCATAAGACACATTGGTCCAGTACACATACAAATATTGCTCATGGACATAATAGAAACAAGCACTAAGGGGACGATTTGTTTGTCCCGGAATTGAAACCGTGTCACCACCTCGTGTGTATTTTTCCCTCTCTCCCTCAAGTACAAAATTTTACAACTTTCACGCACGCAGAAAGTTAACGAAAAAGTAGCAGCGCCTCTGGTGTGCGTTTTACATTCTTTTATAATTATTTTTAAACGCTATGGTTGAGTTTAATCGTAAAGCGCTGGGCTCTACCGCCGGTATTGTTGAGTGGATTGGAAGGTGCGCTGGTTATTGACACAGATTATAATCGATGTTTGTGATGATGATGATGTTGATGTAGCCTCTCCCCCCATGGTTGTGTGTGTGTGTGTGTGTGCGTGTGTGTGTGTGCGTGTGTGTGTGCGTGATCGGCAAACATTCTGCCCAACACGGGGCACGGTACTTCAATGTGAACTGAAAAAAAATCACTCAAGTCATATTGAGTGATGAATAAAGGACCGATGGTGACGGTTGCCAGTGTTAAACTTGCTTTAGGGATGGTGGATAGATTAACGGTTTTAATTAAAAAAAGAACTGATCAAAATCTCTGTTTGTTTGTTTGTTGCCTTCAGAGCGGCCTAATCTAATCTAATCTAATCTAAGTTGCAAGGATATGTTACATTGGAGATTCACATTACATGCATTCTCACAACCAGACACGTACAAGTTCGCGCTTGCACATGCCTCATGTGAACCTACAACATAAAAACCAAATCTCAAATGGACATACACCCTGCAACTCTTGCCGTCCTTCCCTGAGACAGGGGTGACATTGGCAAAGTGAACCATTTTTACAGCATGGGTGGTCAGCCGCATACCAACCTATAAGTCAAGGAACACACACACACGACAAATTACATTTTATACATCATTAAATAATAATATCCAAATACAAAATATCCATTTACAAACAAAAACAAATTCCAATTTAATAAACCCTAGCCGCCAACATTACAGATCAACCGCCATTTCTTTCTGTCCTTACATACTTCTTTCATTTCCTCCAGAGCCATAACCTTCTTCATACAAGCTCTTCTTTTATTATGACTCTGGATATTCCATTCATTCGCAATTTTGGATATTTGGTCCTATGGCCTATGACAGCATTAATAGAAAAGAACTGCAGAAAACACTATCAGAATTGAAGGTACCAGATAAGCTCATAGGACTTGTAAGAGCAACAATGAGCCCAACCATAACCAAAGTGAGAGCCGACAAAGATATCTTAAAACCATTCCAGACATATAATAGCCTACGACAGGAAGATGCTTGGGCATGTCTCTTGTTTAACGTGGCTCTTGAAAAAGTGATAAGGAACTCAAAAATAGATACCAAAAATACTATGTTCAAGTCAGTTTGGCTACTCGCCTATGTGGATGACATTGGTGGTCACATCATGGGTGGCCAGCCGCATACCAACTAATAAGTCAGAGAATATACAAAACAAATTACATAAAAAAAACAATATAAGTAACAGGTATAAACAAAGACCAAATAATTATTTTAAAAATCCTAGTCCTAGCCGCCAACATTACAGATCAACCGCCATTTCTTTCTATGCTTACAAAATCCTTTCATTTTATCCTAAGTCATAACCTTCTTCATACAAGCTCTCCTTTAATAATGGCTCTGGATATTCCAATCATTTGCTATTTCAGCAATTTTGAATTGTGACCGTCCTTTCTAGGTCTTCCTCTACCACCTTCAAGGTTTCTATTTGGTTTGCCCTACTGGGGTGTATTGTGCGCACTTCCCAAAAAACTGTTTTATCTATTTCCTCACTTATATAATAGCCATCACTGTTCTCTGTTGGCAACCGCATGTTCGATATTTATGCCACAGCAGTACACACTACACAGCGCGTCGCACTGACACACTCTGGGCTATTTTTGAGCCTTGTTTACCACAAAGTAATTTCACAATGCCATTTCATTCACGAATCACATTTTCGTGCTTATTTTTAGATGCTCATGATTCCGTGCGCATGTTTTTCCACATGTATTCTTAATCTTCAGTCAATGCCGCAAATGCTTCACGAAAAACTGTTTGGCGAAAGTTAAAAGTTGAAATCTCATGTCTCATCGCTTTGATTTAGGGTTGTTCAATTGATGTGAACACACCGGTTGGAAGTCTTATCACCACGGTAATCCTTACCTACCGAATATCGGTAATATTTGTGTGAAGACTAATCAGCTGAATCTTGAATTAAAAGGTCTTCATACAAATATTACCGATATTTGGTAGGTAAGAATAATTATCATGCATTACAAAGAATTGTTTTTTGATGGTCCAAGTCTTTGGGTGAAAATTTGCAGCTTAAAGAGCCCTAAAAGCATTTTTAGAAACTATTTTAGAGTTATACCTAAAGTTCATTGGCTAATAGGTTGTAAGAGGTTGACTAAAAAGTTGGTTCATTTTTACCAATGCCACCCGGTTTCAGGAAAAGGCGGTAGGAAGATGCAAGGTTTATGATCATTTGTGGTTTGAATTTTAAATTGTATGTACATATGTAGCATGTGTAATCGCGAACTCACACGTGTCTGTTTGTGGGAATGCATTTAATATGAATTCAAAATGTTAATATACATTTGCAACTTAGATTTTAGATTGGAAAAAGAACTATTAAGAGGCCTGCATGAACAACGGAGGTACAGAATTGTGAATTATGGATTGAGCGGCTCCCCCTATCATTCTTCACACCACGGCTCCCGGTAGGCTTAAAAATATAAAAATTATACATATGGCAGTCGTGCTCCAAAAAAGAAATACTTGTTTGCCTAAACCCAAAAAATGTAGTTCTTCTCTTCTCCAACTACAAGTGTGCCTTTTTTTGTTCACACGTAATCAGCCTATATCGTTGGAGATCCTTTCATTGCCTCTGATATTTTGCCTACATTGAATCAGTTAAAGTTATCTTTATTGCCACATTTCCTCCTACGAATCAAACACGCTTAACAAAACGTCCTCTTAGTGCTTGTTTGTCTTATTTACAACAGATGTAATTTAAACTGAGCAATGTTTGTATGTGTACCGGACCAATGTGTCTTATCTGTTACTGTCACTGTATCCTGTCGCAGTTCCACTAGGGGTGGCCGGTACCTCCGCAGATGCGTTTATTTTTTTCTATTCTTTATACATACTCTTCCCTTATTCTCACTCTGCAGGCTAAATTTTTTTGCAATATCACCTATTTGGTCTATCCATTCCTTCCTCGGTCTTCACCTTCCACGCTTTCCTCTGACGTTTCCTCTGTATACTTTCTTCGTTAGTCGCTCATGATCCATTCTTTCAAAATGTCCACACCATTACATTGCGCTTTTTTGTACTTTCATTCTTAAATTCTCTTTTATACTACACTCGTTCATCACCCAATCATTGCAGACTCTATAATTCAGTGTCTCTCCAATCATTGCTCTCAGGTAAGCCATTTCAACCGTACATACTTTACTCAACTTACATTCATTGACTGTCCATGCCTCACTTCCATACATCAATGTTTGTACTCATATGCCATTGTGTACCGCCAATCTCATATTCTTTGTGAGTTTATTATTTGTTGCAATCCTTCCAATCAATCCCATTACACTTGCTAGAAATTGATTTTGGATACATTAAAAACAACTTTCACATTATCGTGTTTAAGGTTTTATTCTTAGCTTAGATTGTGTAGAATGTGATTCCTAAGACATTCCGAATCAAGGTCATCTTTAGATCATATGGTAGATAAACCAAACAAGCAATGAGGGGACGAAAATACGAAGCATATTATCAATACATCAAATCTACATGTGAATACAGTTATTACTCTCTGATTATCATAGTATTTAGTGACACTGTAATACTTCCTTCATGTAAAATGGTTTGTGCGAAATTCTGCCTTGTTCATTAACCCTCACAGGAGTTTGCTTTCACTTGTTGGCGGGTCAACCCTCTTATCAGGGCCCAAGTATAAACGATAAACGCCTGAACTCAAACATGATGTTATTCAAAATGTATACAAACTAAAACGTTCTCTCAAAGCGCTGTGAATTTTCTAAATACATGCAAAAATGAAGCATTTGAGAAGCATGAGAGAAAAAACTCTGAAGGATAGAGTTAAGAAGACATGGGTAAAGAAAAAAATGTGAGTTGAAGGAGGATGTAAAAAATAAGGTACAAAATAATGTGATGAGATGGTTTGGGCATGTGAAAGAGGGAATGATGATAGACTTACAAAGTATACGAGTACATACGGAGGAAGTGTGAAAGGAATTAGAGGTAAGGGACGACCTAGAAAAGTATGGAGTGATCAGATTGGGAAAGAATGGGATACAAAGTCAGTGTCTGGAGGAAATGAAAGAAGTATGTAAGGACAGAAAGAAATGGCGTTTGATCTGTAATGCTGGCGGCTAGGGTTTATTACAGTGAAAGTTGTGTTATGTTTTAGTTTTTGATGTCCATATGTATTATTATTTATTGATTTAAAAAAAATGTAATTTGTCGTGTATGTTCCTTGACTTATAGGTTGGTATGCGGCTGACCACCCATTCTATACAAATGGTTCACTTTGCCAATGTCACCCCTGTTTCAGGGAAGGACGGCAAGAGTTGCAGGGTGTATGTCCATTTGCGGTTTGGTTTTTATGTTGTAGGTTTACATGAGGCATGTGCAAGCGCGAACTTGTACGTGTCTGGTTGTGAGAATGCATGTAATGTGAATCTCCAATGTAACATATCTTTACAACTTAGATTAGATTAGATTAGATTAGTGTAAAAGGAGAAACTGTAACTGTAGCTCTGTCGCTATTCCGCTAGGGGTGGCTAGAGCCTCTGTAGATCTGCCTCCATTTCTTCTTATCCTTACATACCTCTTTCAAATCATTAATATCCATCATCTTTTTCATACATTTTCTTCTTTTACATTCACTTTGTATATCCCATTCTTTCATAATCTCCTCAATCTGATGAAAAATGTATAAAAAAGGTCACAGATATGAATGCATTGAAAGAGGTATGTAAGGATAGGGAGAAATGAAGGCAGCTCTACAGAGACTATGGCCACTCCTAGCGGAATGGCGAACGAGTTACAGTTACAGCGTTCATTGTTACGTTGTAAACTTGGGTCACAGGTCTTATCACTGGCCTCCTCTCCCCTTGTAGAGTTCACGATGATAACGCGCCCTCAGTTGGACGTTAATTTATTTCCCTCGGAGGACAAAGCCGCCCACTGGAGGCTCGCCTTGTATACCGTTGCTATTAGTATCATCATATCAGATATAACGCGATGGCTTGTGAGGCTTGTACAACATCATTATAGTCATTTGTAATATGCGGGGCGGAGCTAATGGCTTGCTGGAACAATCAGTCAATGGCTGATTTCATAAACATGAGGAGTAAAGAAAATGTACAGAAAACGTGTTTGTTAACCTATAACGAAGGTTTAAATAAGTAGCTCGTGTTGTTAATAGGTAGATTTACTTGTGATTTTTTCGTAATCTATATCGATATCTTGATTTATCGATACCTTGAAGATACAACTGAATAAGTGGCATATTAAGCTAACATGAGTTTCACATATAAATGCGCTTTTTTACTATTTTGTACGAAAGAAAACAATACAAAAGAATAAAAATCCTTCAGTTTAGAACTTTTTAATTAGATTTTTTTTATAATTGGTTCGCTTATTATGAGAAGTAACACGCAATGAAATGATTTATCCACGATTTCTCAAATCAGTGAATCAGCACAGTTCAACCTTTGTGGTGGCGATATTGGCATTAAAGGCTCATATTTAATGCATCTCAACAAGCAGGCACATGCAAGTTCACGCTTACACATTTTGCATGAGTACATAAAAAATAAACCAGTCCTCACATGAACATACACTTTTCATCTCCTATCGCCTTTCCCTGAGATGGTGTGGCTTTGGCAAAAGTGAACCAAGTTTGTACAGCATGAGGGTTCAGCCTCATAACCACCCATTAGTCAAGGAATTATGCAAGGAATGAAATTGAATTACGTAGTTAACTATTATCTAACTTCGTTACCTGGAGGTAGTATATGTTATACAGTTATACATGATATTGACTTCTTGATGTGACTCAGATCCGACATCCACATGAAGCTCCCCATTGTCTTCCAGGCAGTCTCTGTTCCATGATTTCCCGCTGCGCTGATAATCTTCCAGGAAGTGGAAGCCCAGCTCTAAAGTTGTAGACGGAGAGGAAGTCACACAAGTCTGCTCGAGTGAAATCCTGCAAGGCATGCAGGAATTATCAACTTTATTAAGTTACATATATACCCCTTCACATACATTCTGAAGTATTGAACATGTACTCAATTAGATCATTTTAGAGTCCGGACGATAAGCTCAGTTGGTAGAGTGCTTGCATTTCATGCCAGGAGCATGGGGTTCAAATCCCACCGAGGGGGAAATGAAATGATTTCACTTTTCGGTGTTTATTTCCTAACTCAAAATAAAATACTCAATATTACACTTTATGATTAGATGGATAAGGCGATATTTTTAATTTCCTGTAAGGTTATTGAAATAAAAATGTAATCAACTTATATTGAATTGTAAATTGCCGGAATACAAAAGAAGATAAGAATTTGAAAATAAGGTGAAAGGCCAAGTTCTCGTGATTTGGAAACCAATTGTAACAAGAACACCCACATAAATCCTTTGTAGATCGCTTCTTCCTCTCCTCCTTTATCTCCTGACCTGTACTTTACGAGGAAGGTAACTGCGAGAGACCGATGTCCAAGAATCTCCACGGCCCTCGCAGACCACGCCGATGGAATCTTTTGTGATTTCAGACTGCTCTTCTTTGAATTGGATAATGAATTTCCTTCCTTGAATCATTTTTGTAATATGTACACACATTCTGCTTTAACAATTTCCTTTCAGAGACTTATTTTATCATAATACGCGGCACTGGGTGCCTTTTACATATTTATATACATTATTTATAAGTAAAACAAAATTATGCGCTCTCTTTATATATATGTTTACATATATACGGTTAAATACAGTTGTAAGCTTTCACTTGAATGTACTAATAATGCAAAAATTAAAACAAAGTTGTTCTTCACGAGTTGATTTATTTTCTCGAGCATTTTCGATGTATTATCAAGAGAACAACTGTTCTTGATAATGGTGTGATAACACCCCGAAAACGCTCACGAAAATAAATGATATCGTGGAGAAAAACGTTATTTTTATTTTTGCATTATTAATTTAAAATAAACCTTTACAATATCTATACTATAATAATCTTTAATCTAAGTTGCAAGGATATATTCATTTAAAGCTCTCAGATGTATGCCCACAAACCAACACGTGTAGTTCGCGCTTACAAATGCTGAATGCGTACTTACAAGAGATAATGTGGGCAGTCACATCTAGGCGTGATCACCTATTAGTGAACGGAGTACCACTCTCCATAGGAGGTAAGCTAATCCAGCCTTCTGATTCGGTGAGACTTCTAGGAGTCTTACTGGATCGGAATCTGACACTGGAGAGGCAAATAGATGCCACAATAGCTTCTTCTTTTTTTTCACTACGCCAAATTAAGGCTATTAGAAAGTGTTTACCGTCAGATGCAGTCAAGACCCTAGTGGGCGCGTTTGTGGTGTCTCGGATTGACTATTGTTCGACGCTTTATAGTGGTCAGCCGAAGAAGCAGTTCAATCGCTTTCAATCTGTGTTGAATTCGGCAGCAAGACTCATATTCGGGATACCCAAATTCGCTCACATCACTCCGCTGTTAAAAACACTACATTGGCTTCGTTTCCCGGAGAGGGTGGTCTACCGTGTTTGTGTGATGGTATATAAAGCCATCAATGGTTTGGCTCCACCTTATTTGACTGACATGATGTTGCCTGTTGAGATGGGTGTAAGGAGGCAGACACTCAGATCCACGGGCGATGAAGTAGTCAATTTGGTTCAGCCACGCCGTCAGATTTGTACAAATTTCGGAGACCGCGCTTTCCGTGTTGCGGGTCCGGTGGAGTGGAACAGACTGCCACCCGGAGTGAAGAACTCCAAATCTATGGATGTATTTCGTGGAGCACTCAAGACACACTTATTTAGAAAGTCTTATCCATGATCGGAGAGGGCCCTTGAGGTGTGACACACACAAAAATGGCGCTCTCTTATCATTTGTAATTTAAAATAAATTAGCCTGATATTATTATTATTACAAATAAAATCCAAACCTCAAATGAACATAAGCCCCACAACTTTTGCCGACCTTCCCTGAAACAGGGGTGACATTGGCAAAGTGAACCATTTTTTACATTATGGGTGGTCAGCCTCATACCAACCTATAAGTCAAGGAATATACAATAACCCTTAAATTTTTAGTTTCTAATGTATGTATTATATAAAGATGATTTATTTAGTGAGCGCTGGTTTTCAAAGCAAGATTTAGTTTCTGTGAGGCTGGATGGATCTTTGGTGGCCGATAAAGCATAGGATTTTTTTAATCCAGTGAAGAGCATATTTCATTTTTTTTGCTCCTCCTGGTTTAAAAGCCCCACGTTCTTCCGATTTTTAGTCTGTAGCGTTAACCACTAGACTACGGACCGGTCTTTATTTTTTTCCCTTAGTAATTTTTTCGCATGCTCTTGTTGTTTAAAACTTCCACTCGCACGGTTTTAGTATCTAAAAATATACTATAGCACGAGTATTTCACTCTTTATTTTCTCAATATTGCGTGTAATCACTTTCGTAACAACTTGTCCTGCGTTGAAGCGATACTTTACTAACAGAAAGACGATCCTGGGATGAGGTTATGACCACAAAACAATTTTCAGTATTAATATTTCGAACATTATCGTTTTTTTTCTATAGGGATTGATGATATTGGCCCAACAAAGAATGTCTTCCCGAGTAAACAATTTCCTTGGAAGTATTTTTTTTGCGCTGCCATGAAATATCCGCAATAGCAGAGGAATATAGTGAGTGTGTGTTCCTGGCAGGTCGGCGCTTTTATTGCTTTTTTCCGCGCCCAACTCGGAATTAGTTTTATTAGCGGGCCGCACACTCACCTGCTATATTTATGTGCCGCAAAGTGTGTAATAAAATCGGGCGGGGAAATGAATACAAAACGAGGGGATACCACATAACGACAAATACGTATATCTTTCTATCTATTGTTACGAAATTGGAGAACCTACGTGCGATTGTACAATATTTACATGCATACATAGAACACTCTGGCACTAGTATGATGGTGATAGTGTTACGAACTGCGAACTTCGAAGTACCTACATACGTATGTTCAAGTACAATAGTGTGTGTAGAACCATCTGGTATAATCAATATTCTGATTGAATAATAATAGATTGACATAAATAAACATTGAATATAATTATGTTTTAGTTGCTTACGGTGTTATGCTCAAACAGCAAAACCATGGCTTTTCCGCAGCCTACAGTGAATTTTCCATTAAAAAATCGATGATCAGGAGATCAGCCATGGTTTGAATATTTTGTGAATAGCACTGTTAGAGTTTATTTTCGTAGTATGGAAACCCTGTTTTTCATTAAATTTACATAGCAGGGGCGTAAATACACAGCTTTTCATCAGTGGGCAGGAAAAAATAAAGACCTTTTCAGGTTTTAAGTCAAACATTGATTCTTCACAACTTGAACGGTTTCCGTAAATAATTATGTACATTTTATCTTCATCAGGCGTTAAAAGCTTAGTTATACTACCTACAGTTATTTATAATTTAACTGGATCGAAAATGCCATTTATATGGTAAAATTTTGAAATCAATATTATTTATCAATGTTCCTTGACTAAGAGGTTGATAAGTTTTTCAGGTCAGTCAGGGATCAAGCTAAACTAGGTTCACTTTTGACAATGCCAATCCCGTTTCAGGGAAAACCAGCAGAAACAAAAGGTATATGTTCATCTGGGGCTTGGTTATTTTTTTATGAACACATCCAAACCATAATATTATTGTGGCCAAATCGCTCGGTGGCCGTGGTGGTCAAGCGAGTATTCCGGTTTGGTTGACAAACGTGAAGGAATCCATGATATTTCGGGCACATCATCTCATGACCTAAATAATTGCATTATCTTTCCCTCAGCGCGCACATCTTCAATGTCTGCAGCATGTGTAAGCGCGAACTAACATGTGCCTGCTTGTGGCTATGTATCAAAATGAGCCTTAAATGTCAATATATATTTGCAACTTAAATTAAAGAGAGTTCAGCAAAAACTATTAGCTTTTATGGTGTGCCCACGTAATTTGGGTATACATTAATTTATGAAATCATTAATATTATCCATAAAGTTTGTACGTAAAAGGAACTGGTAAGAAAATAAGACAATGGAAATATATTTGACTTCACAATTTCTTAATGGTATAATAGTTTCATTATTTTATAGCCAGTTTAACTGAGAATGTATTTCCTAACACTGATTAACCATTTCCCTTAATAAGGGTCCTCTACCATAACCATTACTGTAAGGCGCGTCATAAGCGGTGCTCGGAGTTCTTGATAAATTCAAATAATAGCATGTGCTGAGGGGCGCTCACTGTAAGCTGCTGACATCGTGGAGCAAGATGGCGCAAAACAGGGACATATTTAAGCAGCGTTTCCACTATCACGGTTAAAAAATGTGCTAGTATCATCGTTAAAAAAAACAATTAAAATACGTGGCGCTCTCGTAATTTAATTCTAGCTAGAAATTGTGTTTGGTTTGGGTCAATTTGTTTAAGGTCTACGAATTGTAGTAGCTAATGTAAAGATTAAAAAACGATCCGTACAATATATGTTTTGTACTGCAGAGGAGAAGCTTAAACATGCAAAATAACAATTATAAGAAAATGAAGAAAAGCTACGACACGTTGAGGAGAAGCTATGATACGCAGAGGAGAAGCAACGAAAAGTAAAAGAGATGCTACGACATGAAGAAGAGAAGCTAAGACACGTCAAGGAGATGCTCCAACATGTAGAGGAGAAGCTAGGACGCGCCGAGGAGATGCTACAACACGTCGAGGAGAAGCTATGGTATGTAGAGGAGAAGCAACGACAAGTAAAGGAGATGCTACGACATGAAAAGGAGAAGCTAAGACACGTCAATGAGATGCTACAACATGTAGAGGAGAAACTAGGACACATCTAAGATAGGCTACTACACGTAGAAGAGAAGCTACAACATGTAGAGGAGAAGCTAGGACACATCGAAAAGATGCTACGACACGTTAAGGAGAAGTTACGACATGTAGAGGAGAAGCTAGGACACATCGAAGAGATGCTACAACACGTTGAGGAGAAGCTACGTCATGTAGAAGAGAAGCTAGGACACATCGAAAAGATGCTACGACACGTTAAGGAGAAGTTACGACATGTAGAGGAGAAGCTAGGACACATCGAAGAGATGCTACAACACGTTGAGCAGAAGCTACGACATGTAGAGGAGAAGCTACGACATGTAGAGGAGAAGCTATGACACATCGAATAGATGCTACGACACGTAGAAGAGAAACTACAACACGTATACGATCAGCCATCAGACGGTTTGTAGAAAACAAGCTTAAACACATGGAACGGAAGCAACAGCAAAAAGCTACGTCACGTAGAACATCACGGAGAAGCGACATAACGATCTGGAGCTATGACATATAGAGGGGAAGCTATGACATCTAGAGGAGAAGCTACGACATCTAGAGGAGAAGCTACGGCATGTAAAGGAGATGCTACGTCACGTAGAGGAGAAACTACACCTCGTACTACGACGTATAGGTTCAGCCACTACATGTAAAGGAGAAATAACAGCGCGTAGATTAGAAGCTACGACATGCCCATGACTTACATATCTCTTAGACCTTAATCTACGCTGCGTGCGAGAGAGAGGCTTGTTGACGGATATAACGACTGTGGTTCCAGCAGCTTTCAAGCTAGAGGTGTGCCCGGCGGACATCCGCCACTAACCAGGAGCTCCCGGAACACACAAAGGAACTATATCCGGCTATGGAGATTTCTATTATCAAAGTAGTTCACCAATATTCTGTCCTGACACATACTGAATATTTTCATCCAGGGTTTTTACTTTCTTGATGCGAGTTCAAAATACATTTGAAAAAAATATGATAGTGGTTAAAATTCATCGAAAAAATATTATGTATTCATCTAACCAAAACAGTAACAAATCAGTTTCAGCAACATCGAATCACGTCATTATAAATCTGAAGAAATATATTGCGGACATAAACCAAACGTCTGAAAAACTTCAGAGGTGGAAGTCTCATCACCACGATAATTCTTACCTACCCAATATCAGTAATATTTGTATGAAGACTAATCAGCTGTTCACTTGCGTCCATATTGGTTTGACAGGTCTTCATACAAATATTTTCGATATTTGGTAGGTAAGAATTACCGTGGTGATGAGACTTGCCCAGCAGCTACGATAGACCATGGCATCGAATCAAGGAAGTAACTCTTCAGTATCAACCCCCACCATGCAAGCTTCAAATTCACATTTAATAAAAAAAAATGCACCAAAAAATATTTGAGATTAGGTCCTTTATTTGCAGCTGGTATTCCGAGCGCATAGCGCCTATCTCACCCGGCAGCCCACGCATGTTATATGGGGAAATATTGCACCTAGGCTAACACGCCTGTGTCTGTAGGTACAGCCTGTGTAGGCAATACTTATTCATGATATTGCGGGTTATGCTCACATGGTAATAACCGTATAACATCGTATCATGGGGGTGCGAGCGGAAGTATGGAAGGTGACCATGGGCATGATGATATTAGGGGACTAATACCACTCCGAATTAATATGGAAAAAAGTTTTAAAATATACTTACAGGTCGTAGGTCTAAAACTTGACCGTTGGTAAACCATAACACTTTTTAAAAAAAAAAATCATGTGCTGGAGACTCCCTAGATTTCTGAGACTCTAGGGGTCTATGACACTTTTTGGAGTGCCGCAGAGGGGTTTACGAGCTTGGTCGTCGCTACAATGCGCCAATACTTAAGCAGGACCCAGTTGCTGTAAGGTTGGATGGACATTTAGTGACCGGTCTTTGGTAAAGGTTTTATGAATGTGCAACACAACCTCCCATTAACGGGTCCGGAGTGTTGCCACTGGACTACAGATCTATCGTTTTTACCTCTTTTGGAGGCCTCTTGATCATACATACCTACCCATAAAAATATTGATTTATAATAATAATCTATACTCTAACATGCAAGAATAAATTGACATTCAAAGCTCATATCAAATGCATGCCCACAAACAAACACGTGTAAGTTCGAGCTTACAAATGTTGAATGTGCACTTACAAATTAAAATCCAAACCTCAAATCAACATAAACCGACCTTTCCTGGAACTGGTATGGGGATAGTGAACCATTTTTTACAATCCGCTTATTGCCAACAAATTTTGCGAAAAAATCAATGGACTCTCTTTGTCCCTCCAACTGTTAAAATGTTTATGACATTAAATACAGAATATTTGCGTTGTTCTGAACTGTCTCCTTCTAACCTCGAGACTACATTATACTAGTATTGTGAGAATTTCAGTGTTTCCTCTGATTGTTGCCCTGTCATAATAATAACACTGACGGATAAACAAATAAAGTTCCCGCGCAGTAACGACTGTTAGCTAAGTCTGCTCATAATTAGGACGATCAACATCACATACACACCCACACACCAAATATGAAACGCCAGAAATATGCAGAGATCCCGAAACGCTCACCATGGTCGCTGTTTTAGTTTTGCTACATTTTTTGTGTAAACGCGAGGGTAGAAGTTGTATACTTGACGTAGTTTTGGTTCACACATGACTCACCCGTGGTAAACACTGTGCGGGTGGTGAGGGGAGGAGTTGGCGCCAGTGGGGGGGACGGGGGAGGGGGGGTGACGAGACTCACTAAATCTTCTTGTTCGCAGCGACTAACTGAATTCCAGCTCTATCCAGACTAACACTGAGAGTATTAGCTCTATCTCAAATGTATGTAGGTATATGTACAATACGTAATGGTGAGATACCTTTTCAGCAGACGACTGAAAAGTTTCTGTCCGTCCGCCATTGTTTCTAATCTAAGTTGCAAATATATGTAACATTGAAGATTTGCATTACATGCATTTTCACGTCGCACGTGGACCTACAATATAAAAACCCGAATTCTAAAAAAGGGGCGAAATTAGCACTCACTTTTTTACAGTATGGATGGTTAGCCTCATTCAAGTCTATAAGTCAAGGAAAAATAATAATTATACAAATGATAAATAAGTGAATAATTTGTACTTTGCCAATATTTTCTTTGTTCATTTCCTTGACTGATGTGCATTGAGCCTTACATATTTGCAAACTTAGATTACACATACATTATAGATGAATATGCTTTCTAAAGGAGGAAAAACCGTGGTGCTCTGTAAAAACAACTAAAAGGTGCAAAATGTCATCAGATTCTTTTTTATCTGTTACAAGCTTTAATGGTAAATTTAAATACTAAATAACATTTTTTTTAAAGTAACATCAATTTGTCCGATTAATTATTTGGGAAATAACTGAGTCATCCACAGTCTCACAGAGTCAGTCTTTACGTTTTAAAAATAATCTAAGACCCAAACTGCGGCCCGTGGCACAGCAGCGTCTGGATGAGATGGGAGTCACACGATATGTATAGCTTAGTTACTTAAAATGTTTGATTCTGTAACTGAATTGTCATAAACGACGGGAAAGACATTGACATTATGTTCTTACATGATTTATTTGCTCAGTTGTCGGACAAAGCAAACTTCTAAAATGATAAATTAGAGCAAACAATTTCGTAGTTAGTATAATATTTGTCTCTTGATACCAATAAGCAGTAAATTCATATAATTGTGCAAGTTATGGATTAACTTAAAACATGTAGTTAAAGAGTTTTCAGCTAATTTTGACATATTGACTTCTTCCTATCATTTCCCTGATGACAAAGTGAACTATCTTTAATCTCTATAATCTCTAGCATTTAAAGCTCATATTGGATGCATGCCCACAAGCAGGTACATGCAAGTTTGCGCGTGAACATAAACTTTGCAACTCCTGCCGCGTTTCCCTGAAAACGAGACAACGCAACGCAACTAATCTACACATAAAGTGTAACTTCTTGCCTACGTTATCCCCGACGGGGGTTGCATGTGGCGATTCGGTACCTATTAATTATAACGGGTAAGGGGGCCGGCCTCGCACCAACCACATTCAGTAGAAGTGGGGGTTTCCCAGCTCCCGGGGGGGCTGGTTCTCATTTCTTGTGAAGGCTGAGTAAACCTTAAAATCGAACCCTTGCTCCCGGCATGGAATGCAAGCATTCTACCAATTGAGCTATCGACCATTTTACAAGCTTAGTTGTCGTCGTTACAAAGCGCCAATTCTTAGGCAAGACCCAGTTGCTGTAAGGCTGAATGGACCTTTGGTGACCAGTCATTGGTAAAGGTTTATGAATTTTTCAATCCAGCGAAGAGAAAATATAATGGTTAGTATTTTGTGCTCTGCCGGGATTCGAACCACAACCTTCCATTTAGAGTCCGAAGTGTTACCACTGGACTACGGACCGGCCTACTAAGAATGCTTTTTATTTATGTATCATATTTTATTTATGTCCTGTCGATAACTCATTTGGTAGATTGCATTCATTATATTTCAACAAGGGTAACATTGGCATAATTAAATATTTTTTACAGTATGGGTAGTCAGCCTCATACCAACCTACGTAAGATTGGTGAAAATTGAGGTTTCTCTTCTCTTATATGCTTCCCTCCTTCACTAACCGTTATATAGGGAGGTTTCCTGGCTTAACAACTTTCACACTTGTTTGCTTGATTCTCTCCTGCTTTTGTTCTCCCCAGTCTCTCACAGAGCGATATAAACTTGGTGACTTTCTCTCTTCTCAGCCAGAATATAAGGTGATAAGGTCACCACTGATAACGCGCACACGCACACGCAATGTTGTCTTACTATGATTTACTCTCCAGTAAATATAAAAAATGTGTGAAAACTAAATTGCTCACCAGGAGTGCTGTTGTATAGTTCCATACATTTTTTAGTTTACGGAATCGAGAGGAGTTTTCACAGTGTTTTATACTTGAGATATAGTACTTGTGTTTACTTTTGTGTTACAGAGTGGTAAAGTTTGTTGAAGCGAAAGAAGTAAATTTTTGGGTTGTACCCAAGAGTAATAAATATTACTTACTTTATGCTTTTGTTTGACAAAATCCTAGCTTGATAGTACTTTTATAATGTTTTATTTGTAAAAATAATACTTTTTTTTTTTTTTAATAAAGGGCATACAAATATTTTGTGATTGTTTGTTAAAGACGGCATTTTCATACAATACTGACATTTACTGGCTAAGAAAAAAGTGCCAAACTCAAAAATGTTGTGACCTCATTAAAAATACTTTAATAAAGAGAAGATACACCGATGCAACTTAGCTACACATATAGTGTAACTTCGTGCCGCGTTATCCCCGAAGGGTTCGCATGTGGCGAGTTGAACCTATTTATTTTTACAGGTAAGGGGGGCGGCTTTACCCCAACCACTGTAGTTGAAGTGGTACTATTTTTTTATGAAGGCTGAGTAAATCTTGGCGGTATTTTATTTTGGGGCTTGAAATAAACACCGAAACGGGAAATCATTTCTGACACCCTCGTTGGGATTCGAACCCGAGCTCACGGCATGGGATGCAAGGATTTTGCAAGACCTATCGACCTGACGGAAACGATTAATATCGTTAATTTCATTAAGCTACTTGCAATATTAAACAATTGGTATCAACAAATAAACCTGCATTGCACGAATTCTCTGTGGAGTCAGAATCCAATTTTAAGCTACACACAAATTCAATAAAGGAGCTTGTATTGTTCATCTCCTCCTGGAAGGAATGTACCTGGAGATTGTAACACGATTTGGCAAACAAATATTCTCAGGTCCCTGCTTGCAGTTGTAGCAATACTGTGTTGAGGAATTATCCACCGCATGCCAGGTAGAAGAACGCGTCTTGGAGACGACCCAATAACTAGGATACTGTTACGTTTTTTGTTGGATTCTCTTTTTAATTAAATGCCAGAATTTATTTTTCACAATTAACAATTAATTTCACAACTTGACACTCACTGTTTATAGGTGTTACTTAGCAAATTGCTCTCGTATTACGCTCTGTCTTGATCTCTTTTATAATGAACCAGAGAGGCCTTTCTCGCATTTACTAGATCATTCCCCCATTAGAAGAGTATGTACACACACAATCACTAGAACGTCATTCCAAGGCACGTATACAATCATGAACTACTCCCAGATGGTTCTATATTACGTGCATCGGTGTGCTTAATCACTTTGGTTTCATAGTTTTTTATATGCGTGTATAAGTGCATGTATTTTAAGTTCACAACAATACAAGTGTATATAGCTTATAGCCTTTTTTACACGAAACAATTTAGGTCCGGTTTATCCATGATTCCAGTCGCAAAATGTATGGAATCGCTGGAAAAACCGTGTGAAGCTTCCAAACATCCTCATACTCTACTAGACTTTCGATTCGGTACCGGACTGTGCTGTGTGAAAAGCACGTCAGTGTATTAGTTACATGTATTGTACACTAGCTGGTACAACAAATACTGTCCTGTTTAATTTGCCATCATTTTGATATTGATAGTTTTGTGTACAACTAAAGACCTTCTGCCATCCGTCAAAAAGAGAAAGCTGATGTACTTTGGTCACGCTATGAGGAACGAAAAATACTGCATTCTTCGTCTTATCGTACAAGGAAGGATTGAGAGATGAAGAGTTTAAGGACTCTGAAGGACATCGTGGCTGAAAAACCTGTGACAGTGTTTTGGCAAAATTTCCTATTTTCCGTTCCTATTTCAAGCCGCAATATCCAAATTGAAAAAAATCATGATGATCGCTGATCTAAGTTAGAAATGGTACCGAAAGAATAAGCTTTGTGAAACCGTTGTAAGACAATCGTTGTTTGGGCGAACTGTTAGGTAGGTTTGTTATGGGTAGCTGGCCATAAAATCCTTGTCCTTGTGCCTATAATCTGACCTATCCGATTTGCCCAATCACCTGTCTCCACCCAGTACTTCTTCATACGCGGCCTTGGATAGACGTGTCCATCGCAGTGTACACCGCGCGCGAACGAAGGAGAAACCACACACAAAAACGCGACCAGTGCTCCGCGAAAGAGGCATCCATTGGAGATAAGGTGAGTCCAGACCATTTGATTCCGTGATTCCTTCCCCCTTGCTCCATTGGTTGGCTGCCTAGACAGATTTGTTGGGCAGTTCGTCCAATCGCGATAATCGAGAACCAGTTTGCGATCTCAAATCCTCCCCCTCGCATTACCACATGATAGCGTCAAACTTGGCGTTATCATAATTTTGGTCCTTCGAACCGGATCGTAAATTAAAAATTAGATTCACGTAATATTAATTCAGATTCTTATAGTTTGAAATCGGATTCAAAAAAAAATATTCGCCATTTTTATTGCTACAATTCGTGACGCGTTCATACATTATTATCATAAATATCGCTTTGGAATCGAAGTGCGGGTTAATTATTTAATTGCCTTGTAGGTATACCTATCTCTTGCATTTTAGGTACATTCGAATTAAGCCCGCGGTATAAGTAACTACCTAGGTACTAGCATTGTTTACTTTCTTTGTTTACATTATTTGTTTACATTTTGATAAAATTATTATAACCTTCTTCTTTCTTTGCTACTTCAATTTATAAGGACTTGTACGTACGGGATTAGTAAAAATTATTATTAATTTTATCAAATTTAATTTATTAAAGCCAAATTTAAAACATGACGTCAGAACGCGAGAAACGGGCATTTCAACGACGTAAGGAGCGCCTCCAAAATGAGATAGAGACGTACTTGGAACGGGCACAATGCATTTTCGATACCATTAATTCAATTCATTTGGGAGAAATTTATTTGCGGAAATTTAAAGTGCACGCGGCAGGCATTGACAACTGGCGTAAAGAATTTTTATTACTGGTAAAAGAAAAAAATGATTTAATTGCAGAAAGTGAGGAAGATGAAGCAACAGATAATAATATTATTCTGTCATTTGAAGACTTATACGCTGAAATTAAATATACTTACGAGAATTTAAAAGACACAACAAAATCCTCAAGTGCAAATGATATTCCTTTAAAAAGGAGCATCCAACTACCACGATTAGAGCTGTGTGCCTTCAACGGAGATGTAAACAATTGGCCGGTGTTTTATGAAAATTTTAAATCTATGGTCCATGAGAATGACAGTCTAACGGAAGGTGAAAAGATTCAATATTTAGTTGGAAAACTGGTAGGAAAAGCTCAAAGCATTTGCCAAGGTTTATTGCCAACTGCTCAAAATTATACAATTTTATGGAATTCGTTGGTCAAGAAATACAACGATAAGCGCGTTCTGGCAACAACTTATCTAGAGAAATTGTTAAATATTCCTGCAGTAAAGGAACCATCTGCCTCAAACTTGGAGGACTTTATTGATCTATTTTCAGGTTTAACTGCTGCAATCAAACAGTTGAACATGGAGAATCTAGAAGACTTTATATTCATACACATTGCGTGTAAGAAACTTGACATGGATACGATTAAGGCTTTTGAAGTTTCTATACAAGATTCTTCAGACTCAGTAGATTCAATAAAATTTGTGGAATTCATTAGAAATTACTCGCGAATACTACAGCGCGCAAACGGAAGTAGAAGCAGTAAAATTAACAATCAAATTAACGCGATGCCGCGCAAGCCCTCAGCTTCCCAGAAAAACGTTAGGGCATTTGTGACAGTTAATACTGACAAATGTTTGTTGTGCGGAGATAACAACCACTCAAAGTTGTACCAGTGTCCGAAATACACTATCCTGGACGCTCGGGAAAGGTACAATTTTATAAAATCAAAGAAATTATGTGTCAATTGTCTAAGTACGATGCATAATCTCAAGAATTGTAAATCAAAGGGAAGATGCAGCGTTTGTAATCGATCCCACCATACTAGCCTGCATTTCAACTTGAATTTGCAAGCCGCGGCCGAAGAAAAGGCGGAGCCCTTAGCGCTTTGTGCTATGGGCCCTAATTCTAGTGAGGTAGAATCTACAGTTTTACTAGGAACTGTTTGTTGTGTAATCTTAGACAAGCGGGGTCAAAGACACACTATTCGCGCTTTATTAGACAGTGCTTCACAGAGAGACATAATAACGGCCTCCTGTTGTCGAGAACTTCATCTTGATGTAAAGACGACGCGAGACAAAGTTGTTTCAGGAATAGGGGATATTGTCAACCCTATCAAGGGAGTGACAACAATTACCCTTCTTTCGAGAGTTGAGAAATCGGTCAATTTTAAACTATCGCCTTTGGTGGTTAATCAAATAACTGATAAAATACCCGTCGCCAACATTAATATTGAAAATTTAGAATATTTAAAATCATTACGTTTGGCTGATGAAAAATATTTTATTCCCGGAAAAATTGACATGATTCTGGGTGCAGATGTATTCTCCCGTGTGATAAAACACAACACTATCTCACGAAATTTAGGCGAGCCAGTTGCACTGGATACCCTATTTGGGTATGTGGTACTAGGGGAAGTTCCAGTGCTACCGTTAATCAAAACAGATTATAGTTTCTTTTCAGCAATTGAAATTGAAATGAAAAAATTCTTGGAGTTGGAAGACGTACCGGACGTCTCCACTCCGCAAATCGAGGAGCTGGTATGTGAAGAGAAATATACCAACACCACCACGAGAGACAAGACTGGTAGATTTTCCGTAATGCTGCCTTTCAAGACCGATCCGGGGCAGCTTGGTGATTCTCAGAGAGCGGCAGAGCGGAGATTTTACGCGTTGGAAAGGAAACTGCTTTCAAACTCTTCTGTAAAATTGGAATACGACCTTATTTTCAAAAATTATATACAAGAAGGGTATTTAAATCCTGTAAATATAAATTCGGATCAATGCTTGAGCTTGCAATACATAGCCCCGCATCATGCAGTGATACGTGAAAATAAATCCACAACTAAGGTTCGCGCAGTAATAGATGCTAGTATGAAAACTACATCAGGATTATCGCTGAATGATGTTCTACATACGGGTAGAAATCTTCAAAATGATCTATTTAAAATAATATTACACTTTCGCTTGTTTCCAGTTGCTCTAAGCGCTGACATACGTAAAATGTATATGCAAATTCTGGTAAATAAAGAGCATAGATGCTATCAGAGAGTTTTATATCGGTTTGATAAAAATGATCCACTTCAGCTTTTTGAATTTACACGCGTACCATTTGGCTTAAAGTGCAGCCCATACCTTGCAATGCGTACCGTTCGTCGTTTAATTGATGATGAGCGAACACGTTTTCCATTAGCGGCACTTGTAGCAGAGAGAGATATTTACATGGATGATTTGGTTTCTAGCTGTTTAAATGATGAAGAGGCTATCGCACTTTCAAACCAATTGATTGAATTATTTCTTGCGGGCGGTTTTGAATTGGTGAAGTTCTCGAGTAATTCACCATCAGTCATGGGAGGCATTCCCTCAGCTTGTCGCATTTCTGAAGCTGTGGAGTTCAGTTCAGAAGATCAATGTACCATCCTTGGTTTGCATTGGTTGCCTGGAAAGGATGTTTTTACCTTTAGTGTCACTAACAAATTTCGTAAATGTACAAAACGAAATATTCTGTCGACAATTGCGCGCTTCTGGGATTTGATGGGGTTTGTCGCACCCGTGATTGTGACAGCTAAATTAATGATTAAATTTCTCTGGGAACATAAAATCGATTGGGACGATTGTCCTCCTCAGAGTATAATTTCAACTTGGGAAAATTATGAATCGGAACTCCCACTCCTTCAAAGTATTCAGCTGCCACGGCATACAGGTGTAACGCAGGAGTCGATTATATCCCTATTGGGATTCGCGGACGCAAGTGAGAGAGCATATGGAGCGGTGATATATATTCATGTATATAATCCTCCAAGTAAACGCGGAGAAATAAGTTTAGCTTGTGCAAAGTCGCGAGTAGCTCCAAGTCGTACAATATCTTTAGCAAGACTTGAATTATCGGGAATATTGATATTGTCAAAATTAATGCGTGTAGTCATTGATACATATTCAACTCGCTGCCAAATTAATAATGTATACGCCTTTTCTGATAGTACAGTGGCACTCGCTTGGGTTCATTCACACCCATCCCGCTGGCAGACTTTCATCGCGAATAGAGTAACTATAATTCAGGATAATATACCTCCAAGTCAGTTTTATCATATTGCCGGGAAAGACAATCCCGCGGATTGTCTCTCACGCGGCCTAACTCCCGCACAATTAATTGACCACCCGCTCTGGTTTAAAGGCCCTGCCTTCGCGCGCTCACCGATTGAAGAATGGAATTTTTGTAAATTTGATCCAAATACTATTGAAAACCCGCCGGAACAAAAAATAAAAGTTATGACTGTAATGGATAACTTACCCAAGCAACCAACTTTATTAGGTTCACTCGCTGAACGAATCTCTTCCTGGAGTAAATTGTTAAGAGTTGTTATTTACATACTTCGTTTTATAAAAAGATTGTCATCAAAATTTGAAGTCTCTCACCTACGGTTTGCAGAAATCGTAGTTATAAAAGACTTACAAAATCATCATTTTTCGAACGAAATTAAAAACGCGAAAGCCGGTAAAGTCTTATCTCCTGCATTTCGTAAGCTTAATGCCTTTATCGACGCCGATGGGTTGTTACGAGTAGGAGGGAGACTTGTAAACGCTGACTTAGCTTATGACAGTAAACATCCAATACTTTTACCAGGTCGCGGTCATATTTTGAATTTAATCATTGATTACTATCATAGAAAATTCTTGCATTCCGGACCTCAGTTACTGATGTCCCTTTTGCGACAAAATTTCTGGATTTTGTCGGCTAGAAATATTGTGCGTAAACGCGTCCAATTATGTAATACTTGTTATAAGGTTAATCCAAAATCACGCTTCCCCCTCATGGGGGATTTACCTGCCTGTCGGGTAAATGAAGGTAAGGCATTTTTCCACTGTGGCATAGACTACGCGGGCCCCTTAAGTGTGATTCCTTATAGAAAAAGAGGTGTGCACAAAATTAAAGCATACATTTGTGTGTTTGTGTGCTTAATCACGAAAGCGGTTCATATCGAACTCGCATCAGATCTAAGCACGGAAACATTTATTAACGCTCTTAAGCGATTTTTGTCGCGACGCGGGCCGGTAAAAATAATGTACTCAGACTGTGGGACAAACTTCATTGGTGCAAAATCTCACCTCGATGCTCTCTATGGTCTCCTGGAGTCTGAAGCTTTTCAAAATAAGTTCGACAGGGAACTAAGAGACCATCGGATAGATTGGAAGTTCAATCCCCCATCCGCCCCGCATTTCGGTGGAATTTGGGAGAGTAACGTGCGGAGTATCAAACTCCATCTGAATCGAGTAATTGGTAAACAATTATTGACATTCGAGGAAATGTCTACAGTACTTGCGCAAATTGAAGCAATTTTATACTCCAGACCGCTTTCATGTTTGAGTGCCGATCCATCCGAACCTATTGCTCTAACCCCCGCACATTTTCTCACATTGACTCCTCTAAAGTCACTTCCGGCGACAGATACCTCCTCTAGAGACATTAGTTTACTGTCTCGTAAACAGTATGTGGACCATTTAGTTCAGTCTTTCTGGAAACGGTGGAAGGTGGAGTACCTTCACACTCTCCAAACGCGTCAGAAATGGAACACGGAAACAGAGCCAATCAAGATTGGATCTGTTGTCTTGTTAAAAACTGAAGGTAGTGCACCTCTTAATTGGCCACTAGGAGTTATTGAGGATGTCTTTCCGGGAGCGGACGGTATAGCTAGAGTAGTTAATGTCCGGACGAAAACTGGAACTTATAGGCGTCCAGTTGTCAAGGTTTGTCCGTTGCCAAATCAATAACATTACAAAATAATATACAGTCCACTCGCTAAATTAAGTAGATTTAAGTTATAATAATAAACAAATAAATAAATAAATCATTGTTTTGAAAGGACTACGTCCTCTCAAGCTGGGGGGCATGTTTGGGCGAACTGTTAGGTAGGTTTGTTATGGGTAGCTGGCCATAAAATCCTTGTCCTTGTGCCTATAATCTGACCTATCCGATTTGCCCAATCACCTGTCTCCACCCAGTACTTCTTCATACGCGGCCTTGGATAGACGTGTCCATCGCAGTGTACACCGCGCGCGAACGAAGGAGAAACCACACACAAAAACGCGACCAGTGCTCCGCGAAAGAGGCATCCATTGGAGATAAGGTGAGTCCAGACCATTTGATTCCGTGATTCCTTCCCCCTTGCTCCATTGGTTGGCTGCCTAGACAGATTTGTTGGGCAGTTCGTCCAATCGCGATAATCGAGAACCAGTTTGCGATCTCAAATCCTCCCCCTCGCATTACCACATGATAGCGTCAAACTTGGCGTTATCAATCGTAATAATTAAAATTGAACATAGTAAAAGCATTGTTACGAACTATGAGTTTGTGTGTACATGTACATAAGCACGCTAGTGTGTCGAAAAATCTAGAAGTGTTTCGAAAAATCCATTATAAAAGTACGATGAATAATCTAAAACATGCAAGAATAGTCTCTTTCGTACGTATATAAATGAGCTACAATGGTGCGGAGGGCAAGATGCATGAATAATTGTGACGTGAAGTCGATATAGGCAGAGCCGGAAAAAGTATTCAGTGCTGTGTAAAATTAATCTTGAAAATTAAATAAATCGCAGTTTAATGAAAATAAACCAAATTAAAATCATAACAGTATTTTCACCTTTTCCATTACATGATTTTACGTTTTAACAAATATCTGCTAGTCTGTATACATTCTCAAATTTTAGTTAAATCTAGCCACGCTTTAACTAAAAGTCGATGGACAACTGTATTTTATTTTTGTATTATTTTGGGATCCCAGACCTTGTGCCCCTAGTACCATAGAATAAAGCTCGTGCTGCGATATTATTTATACCTCTGGACCTGAAATAGCAGTTTATCATCCCGCAGGAAGCCGCTCGCGAAGTATGCAAATGAAATTATAATGAATAACCTGGACCTCAAGTATAAAAAACACCATGAATAAACTATACAGTAGGTACCGTTAATCAAAAATATATGAAAAATTGAAATACTGCCGCTGGTGAACGTTTAACTTTGAATATATTTTTGTTAAAACGCTTTAGTTTAATTGAAACCTAAAGTAAGATATTTTAAGTATTAGAATCTGTACAGAAGTCAGAACTGAACCAATAACATGAAAAGTAAGAGTCAGGAATATGAGTAAGAAGGAATAAAATCAACCTATCAACTTTTTACTAAAGAGGGTAAAATAAATTCGAATTACCTATATCTGATATTTTGTTACCTGGCTGCTATGGTCCAGCCAATGTGAAATCTTTAATTGATAATCTTAGTTGCGTAGATATATGAACATTTAAAATTAATATTACATGCATGCCCACAAACAGGCACATTTGAGTTCGCTATGAAAAATCCTGCATGTCTACTTACAAATAACAATACAAAGTTCAAATGAACACCAGCCCTTCAGGTCCTTTCCTGAATAGGGGCAACATTGGTAGAGTGTTTCATTTTTAACAGTATGGATGATCAGCCTAATACCAACTTTTTGGTCCAGGAAATACATTCTTTAAAAGTGGTACGCTAATAAACTGCGTGCTGCAGTTTTTTCAAGGCGAAGTTCAAACGTGTTAGTATGGTGTATTACAAGTAAGACGTCTTCCAAGAAGGTGTTACTCATTACTAACTAGCAAATAAGCTCAGATACCATGTATGTATCAAAAATAATATGTATATAACAAACGCGAGTGTTGTTTTCCAAAAGCACCTCCAACTCTCAATACGTCTTCATTACCGTCACGTCACACTTGGCAAGGGCGAGCACTCTCAACAGGCAAATTGAAAATTATGCTTCACGTTAAGTCCGTCTTCCAGAAATCTTTGATTCTCAACTTGCTTTGACTTGGGTTACAACCAGTGTCGGTCTATGGCTATATGTCTTCCTGAATAATAACAATAACTGTAAAAAAATGGTTCACTTTGCCAATGTCACCCCTGTTTCAGGGAAGGACGGCAAGAGTTGCAGGGCTTATGTTCATTTGAGATTGGGTTTTTATATTGTAGGTCCACATGCGGCATGTGTTAGCGCGAAATTATACATGTCTGTTTGTGGGAATGCATTTAGTATAAATCTTAAATGATATATTAGATTAGATTAGATTAGATACACACACAAATATATAACGGTGTAAAGACATATTGGCTGAAAAACGTTAAGCGAAGGTTTGCCTAAAACACATAGCTATTTAAACCTGGAGAATTGTAGTCTGGGTATTTTCATCGTTAGGATAATATGTGACTTTAAACTGAAAAGAAAACACGTGCGCGTGTTTTTCAATCATGTTAAAGTTGCTATTCTAACGTTAAAAATACTGGGCCTAAGTGAAATAAGTCATGACTATTGCCTATCTTTGATAAAGGAGTCATTTACAGAAGAAAATATGGGTACAGTGAAATACTGAGGGCTGGAGTACATTAATAGAAGTAGTTGCTGTGAGATAATCTGTCTTGTTAGTTTATATACAGAATATTGTTCCATGAATTCATTAATCACTTTCCTTTGAGCATATTTTATGAAAGGGTCCAAAATAGCAAAGTACACAATTATAGTAGCTAACAGTAATAATAATATGCCAGTAGATTAAAATGAGGGCACTCTGGGGCTATAAGTGTGGAGGCAGGACTGTAAATTAGCACATACGATAGAGTTACAGAATAACATACAGGGCACAATAAAGAGCTGGGCTGGAAGTCTCATCACCACGATAATTATTACCTACCAAATATCGGTAATATTTGTATGAAGACCTGTCAATCCAAGATGACCGCAAGTGAGCAGCTGGTTTGTCTTCATACAAATATTACCGATATTTGGTAGGTAAGAATTACCGTGGTGATGAGACTTCCAGCCCTGTATTTCAAAGTGGTTACAGTGCTGGTGGTTAGAAGTATCTGATATGCAAGTAGGTATGGATCTACATATTTGCCATTTTTGACAAAGTACCTTATAGACCAGAGAAAGCCTTTCCAACATACGGCCCGCAACGACATTATAAGTAATTGCGCAATAAGTTTTTATATAAAAAAAAATATCAATCATTAGGTACTCAGTTTAATCATCTATCTAAGGCAGCGGTATTCAAACTGAGGGGGGGGGAGGCGTCGGCTTTGCAACACGGCGAAAATTGTTTTTGGTAATTTTTTAAAGTTGATTGTTGTGGGAAAAAGTTAACCAAGTTTTTAAAGCACCGGGGGATCAGCCTCATAACAACCTATTGTAACGAAATACACTGGTAGATGCTTGTTTTGTGTGTGTGTTTTGAGAGAATGTTCTGGCCCAGACGATTGTAATTGTAAGGTGTGTATGTAGGTAGGAAATGGACTCTTCATGAAATAAATATGTCCAGAATCGTCTATACAACTGTGGTAGTGGAACTTTCTAGGGCAGGCTGGAATGGCCCCTAGGTTCCGCTATAAGAAGGGCGACAATCGGCTGAAGCGAGTTAGTCTTTCGAAGCACTCACACAGAGGAATATCTAGTTACTAGGGCGACCAATATGGTGTAAAATAAATGTAATCTGTACGAAATAAATAAGTGTGTTAAAATAAATCTGTTAAAATAAGTCTGTTAAAAATAAATCTATTGTAAGAAAGTCTGTGTAAATAAACTGTATGGCTAACTTGTGTTGAACTTGTGTTTTAATTAAAAGAACCCAGGAAAAACGTAACACTATTAAAGGAAGACAAAAATTTCGGAAAGTCAAAAACATATTTATAAATCTTAAAACTTAACAGTAGTTAGTGGTTGCTGATTATTCTATGTTATTATTATGTCATTGTCCCGTATCAAATTTTTACCCCACTCGGGTTGACGAAGGATCAAAAGTAATAATCGCCCTAAGCCGTACATGAGGATATCTAGATACCATATGACACATTATTCCTAAACCTTCAGCCTGACAGAGTATGTAGTTGTTTGGAGTTAAGGGCTGTTGTTTCATATTTCATTAAAATTTTAAACGTATAGAATTATTATTATTATCATATTACTTTTATCGTGATGTTGCATGGTAAAAACGTGGTAAAAACTCAAGCTTGAAATGTAAAATAATAATATCTACGATGAATTACTTGGAGAGAGCTGTTTTTGTATGCATCACAACAAGAACCCTATTTCAGATCCTTTTTAAACTTGCATTTCTCTTTTACTCATTCATATCAATTCAAACAGAGTTTTTCCAGTTTTTCATTTCTACCGTATATACCTTACTCATTACGCTGTCACTCGCAGTTCATGCTTCACTTCCATACATAAATGAGGATTTCAGGTTGCTTGTACCCAACTATTACAATTGAGAGCGAGGTCATGATCTATTTCATGTGCCAATGAGCCGCACCGATGCGATGTCTTGGCACAGCATCTTTAACTTAGAGTGTCAAACTCAATAACGAGTCAAAAATTGACATATTTCAATATAATTTAGACACATTTAAATCCATGGTGAATGAGTTCCTCCCTGCTTGTTGATGGCTGTGAGGGTGCACTGTAGTTAGGGTAGCCTGTTGTGTACCAAAAAAACCTTGGTACATAAACTCTATCTCTCTTGTAACATTTGAAAATTACGGGGCAATTGAGTTCATCTCTAATAACAACTGTACATATGTATCTGTAATATAAGCCTGTAAGACTTGTCAGTGCGTGAGACATCATCCATCACCCCTCATCTCCTGGTTTTGAGTCTTTCTTGCAGGGTGTCTCCTGCTGATGTCTGCTGTCCTCCAGGATCTTCCTCATCAGGACAAGTGACGCGGCACTTCCTGGCACCACGGAGGGAGGCGTCACGGGAGATTTATTATTCGGTTTTCTTATTTATCAACACGGCCCACGCGATTGGTAAAATTGAATTGTTGAAATAAATAACGCAATAAGTAGAAAATATTCAATATGAAACTAATGGTGAAGTTAATTCATATTTGCCTTTTTAAGTAACTTTAATACGGCCGTTTATAATTTAAGTTGCAAATAGTAATAGTAATATTTGTCCGATTTTATAGAGCATTGTACAGTGCTACTAGCCTGCTTCAAAAGACGTATTCAAACATAAGATGCATATTATTGAATAAATGAGAATTAGAGGTGGCATTGGCAGAGTGAACCATGTTTTACAGTTTTGGTGGTCCGATAGATAGCTCAGTATAGTAAATGGGGCATACAATTCCTACTAAATGCATGTTTATAATGAAGTGCATGTAAATTCGCGGTTACACATGCTGCATATGTACAAACCAAATCAGCACCCAGTGTTCAAATGTACATAATGTACACTGCAGTTCTTGAGGCACTTCCCTGAAACAGGGGTGACATTGGCAGAGTGAACCAAGTTTGACAGTATGTGTGGTAAGCCTCGTACAAGTTTATAAGTCAACGAACACAAAAAAAAATTAAACCTTGTACAAGAAGCAAAAAAATATTCTGAATTATATTTCAATGAAAAATGAAAAATAGCAATTTATGAAATGTTTCAGCGGAAACTTTGTAGAACTCCATTAAAAAAAAAAGTGTTTTCTTCGAATAAAAAATAAATAACAAAAATATTTTCCATGTTTTATAACGATTTAAATTAAATAACAAAGTTTAGCATATTTTGTAAATGTTGAATAAATTTCTTGCCTAAAATCACAGTTGACTGTGGAAGTTTCCAGCGCATGAGAGTTTCAATATGTTATTTACTAAAGTTGTGCTCGCATGTGAAACATGAAAACTTTGCCGAGGTTTTGCCAATTTTGTATGTACGAATATAAAATGTACTCACTCACCTATGTCATTTTGTCTTCAAGAACATTCAATACTTTCTGATATCGAAACTTGACCTTTTCAATCAAGTCGTTTATTTTGTTGGTCCGATTCTCTACTTCAATATGTTTTCTTACGAAAAGCATTTCTGTACTGTAAACAATCAATAACGAAGTTGCAAAGATACATAACATTTAAGATTCATATAACATGCAGTCCCACAAGCAGACCTACAACATAAACATAAATCCTGAAAACGCTTGCCGATCTTCATTGAAACAGGGATGAAATTGGCTAAGTGATTTTTTTTTACTGTGTGGGCCTCATACAAATCTTTTGGGCAATAAAAATCTTGTTTCATATTAACTTAAAGGTTTTCTGAGTTTATATCAACTTGTTTGGAATTTTCAATGATAGGGGTTTTTTTAAATTAACTATTTTTTTAATAAATTCGTCAATGCAATTCACCAACCAATATTTTCCATGTCATATGCGGGTATTAACAGCCTCAATGAATAATTTCATCATTTATATTTATTTTTATGAATTAATAACTACCCAATGACATCTGTTAACTCAGGGTCAAAACTCTCTTTGAACAGACATGGCGAGTCTTGTTACCACTGCGTTGTCTGCTAAACCCCAGCGTCGACAACTTCATCATATTTCACATCATTTCCACAGACACAGAGATGAAGTTGTGAATATCCAGATCCCTCCTGTCTCCCCTTTGCTTATGTGCGAGGACTAACTTGTTTGATTTATTTTTTTGTATAATATGTTCATTGTATGAGGACACTTTGGTTTAATTATGTTTTTTATTGTCTGTTCCTTTGAGACGACTGGTATAATGGTGTTTTTGTTTTTGTTTTTGTTTTTGGTCTTTTTAGATGTCAACTTTAATTTAATTTTAATTTTATTCTGTCTTTTCGTGTTGTTTACATAATGACTGCCTTAACAAATGACATTTAATTTATTAATTCATTATATTTCATAATTGCTATTTATAGCTATTCGTAATGTTAATAAATTTATTTTACTGTATTGTTTACCTACCCGACTAAGATTTATACCTTTAGACCAAATTTATTATTTTTTAAAAAAGACTTATAATGTATTAATTAGTTTTATTTCCTGATTGCCATATAGAGCTATTTGTTTTTTATTATACTTAATTTTTTCTGCTGAATGTTTTTTACCTACCTGACTAATTTCATACCTATTGACTAAATTTATTAATAAATCTTTTACTATAATTATACCTGAAGATGACCTACTAGGTCGAAAACGTTCGTAATTTGTTTAAAGATTTTAATCTTATTGAATAAATTTATCCGTGAAAATAAACAGTGTTTTTAATTCATCAAAAAATTATAAAATTAAACAATATGAATTTTCACAGTGTTAATACACAAACAATACAAAATATCATCATATTTCTATAGCCCCTTCGGAATCAAACCCCGTACCCTTAGGAAACCAATTCACCATTGTTTGACCTTCTCTCCTCCTCCTTTCTTCTCAAATTTATTATCGGTTTGGAACATTTTTCATTTTATTTTATTTAGCACCTGTACATCTCGTTACATTTAACCATAAAAGTCCGATAGTTTCAAGTTCCATAATTTATTTAATCAACATTTGATTGCATTGAAAATAGCGGTACAAGTATAACTTTACTTGCAAACTCAACCGTTGCGTTTAATAAAAAAACAAGTCAAAACTAAAAAGCTTGCTAGAGGCGCTGCTTTAGTTTCCGATGCATTTTGTAAACGCTATGGTTTAATTTGGACAAAAAACTTAATACTTGGGTGTGAAAGATAATTCCGTATTGACATCACCGCCAGCTGTTCCTGCTTTACGAGAGCTGCTGGCTTTTATATAAAATTTAATATTGAGGATTCTGTACAATATTGAAAAAAGCTTCATCGTTTCAGGATTAATGAACAAATTTATTGTCTCAAAAATTCAACAATCCAACCGTCTTCCGCAACACTAGCTCTGAGATAAGAAGAAGTCCTCCAACGAATGCGCACTACAAAGGAGCTTCTGCCAATCATTAAGCAGAGAAAACTGATGTTCATAATTCGGTCACATTTTAAGAAATAAGTAATACCGTCTCCTTCATCTTATGATGCAGTCAGGGACGTCAAAGGACATCATGGCTGAAAAACCTGCGACAGTGGTTCAGCAGAAGCACCAAGTCCCTGATTTGAGTCACAGCATCCAAAGTCAAAATAGCCATTGTGATCGCCGATCTTTGATAGAAGTGGCACGAAAAGAAGAAGAAGCGCTAAGGTTGTTTTTGTTTATTCAGTATATCGATACCTTAAAGGTGAAATTGAATATGTGACATATTAAGCTAACTAACTAACAAACATTGATTTATGGATGAACGCACCTTTCCCCATATTTTTTTTACGAGAGAAAATACTGCAAAAGTGTGAAAATCCGGAAGTTAAATTTTTTCATGAGTAGGTACTTCCATATAATTGGTTCACTTACTATGATAAGTTACTCCCAATATTGATTTTTGTTTGCAAGAGTCACTGCTCCTGATGATGCCTTTTTTAGGCGAAAATATTGGAGCATAAAATAACAAATAAAACTGTGTTTTTTTCAAAATAAGCCCAATAAAAAGGTTTAACCACGATTTCTAAAATCAGTGAACCAGCACTTATCACATATATGGTCATGTTTGGTCAGTACCCAGGTCTTGGAGGCATTTGTAAGGATAGTTTCAGCTAAATGCATGAAGAATAAGTTGTCTTTCTTACAACTTTCATATTTCCTACTGAAAAACCATGTAGGTTTATTCAACGTAATGTATGAGACCATTACACGGGTCAAATTGGAAATATTACTGCTGTACTTCTAGTTTGGATTTCAATATCGAGAAACGGTTTGCGATTAGATGTTAAGAAACATTATCGCAGATATTTCATGTTTTTCTTCAGAAGACTTAAGTCAAGACACGCTTATGAAAAAGCATAGAAAAACTACGTGAGACAAACCCTTACTTAGCATGAAAAAAATTTCAAAGAAAACGTCTCATTATTACAATTTTTGTGCATGTTTTTTTAAAGACAATTAAGGGCCTGTTGCACCAAACTCCAATCAGACAAAAATCTAAAGTAAGTGTGATTTCTCCAATAAAATTAAAAATTTAGTTGTATGTACGTAAATCAGCTGATGTACATCACCTTTCCTGTTCAAATTCCACCATTTTAATACCCACGTCCAAGTAATATCCGAGGTCCTTACCAAAACTAAGCAATCAAGTTGGATGAATCAATCAAATATTGATTGGATGTTGGTGCTACAGGCACTCATATCAAGTCGGGACATTGAAGAAGGCGTAAAAAGAAACCTCATCATTCAGTCAGATTACTTCCAAATCTGACCGTCACAGGTGCTAGTCATTTATCCATACAAAGCTTTTTTATTGGTCAAATCATTAGGTGGTTTCATTCTTAACATATTGATTGCTTTTGTAAGCACGTCGTTTTTATGTAAAATAAGAATATAATACACTTATTAAATTGGTTCAAACCGCGAAAAATGAAAAAAAATATACAATGTTGCTTAGGTTATATAAAAGCAGAATTCTTATTCAAAATAAATTATTCAAAATATCGATTTCAATTTAACGTACGAGTATATCCGAGTACATTTGAATATATATGAAATTCAGTTTATAATGTTATTTCAGAACAATAAGTATTTTTTACAGTTGAAACGTGTGTATTAATGTGTGTTATTTCTAGTGATTGATATTTTATGTAAAATAATAAATTGTTAGTAACATCTAGGACTCTTTGCAAATTCCTTAATTATCGAGAAATTACTACGGGTAACGCCACATAGCCGACTCATATTTTGAATTCTAGGGCCTCATTATCCAGCTTTTGATTTTGTTCTCTTGCACGTTTATTTTAAGCACTTTTATAAAATAGATTTGCCAGTCGCAACTTAATCGGGAAATGCTCAACACTGAATTCCGTTAAAAGTCAAATTTTTAAAATGGTAGGAAATCCAAATAAAGTAGAATAATTCCAGTTCCCCCAAGAATAAGGCATAGCGTAAAGTCACTCTATAGTGTAAAATAAAATAAAAATAAACGAAAGCTAAATCACTCTCTAGGCGTGCTGTTGTATCTTTGATATTTTTCTATTTACGTTATGTTTTAAACTCGGGATACAGATTTCGAAATTCTGACTCAAAAATACATATAGTAGCTCGGTAAGGCATTAATCAATGTTCTTTTGAGGCAGAACGCTACACCATACATGTGTCTACGCATGCACATACCCGTGTCTCAGCTGCTTGTATGTGTTGTATAAGATGTAGAGCAGGCATGTCAAACACACGGCCCACCGAGGTTTTGAAAAAAATATTTTTTTACGATTTTTCATGTCATCCTCACGCAGGGATACTACTTATCTTTTTTGTATCGTTTGAATTTTGGCATATGCACTGTTTGTGCAAGCACCTTAAAAATATTAACACAACAGACTTTTGAGGCCGGAAAAAGCATTCCTACCGAAATTCAGTCAATATTGCAGTTCCAAAGATAGGTTATTTTTGCCACTTATGAGTAGGTATACCAAATACAAACCATCTAAATAAACTTCTTTTAATTTTAACTTTCTCTTACAAAATCGTTCCTAACCCTATCACTCCGTCTTTTTCCAATCTTATTATATAGTCCACTTCCACTGTATGAATTTTAACTAATTTCACTTTCACTCATCGTCCAGGCTTCACTTCCATACATCAGAGTGGGCACTAGTAGACCACCGGGTACCACCAGTCGAACATTTTTTATTGATTGTAGAGGCATTAACTTTGTAATCGTTCATCATTAAGGATAAAAGAAAAACAGCTTTGTTTTCGATTACGTGAGTATATGTATTTTTATACCACAACCGGTTTCGCAAACATCCGTTTGCATCGTCAGTATTAATTAAACCACCTGACGATGCAAACGGATGTTTGCGAAACCGGTTGTGGTATAAAAATATCTATACTCACGTAATCGAGAACATTTTTTAACTTACTTACTACGTATTTCACACGATATTTTAGCTTTTTTCCAAGGCGCGGCCATTTAAAAAAAGTATATTTCTACCCCTCCCCGTCAGCACATCTTTGTTCGTTTGCAGCCCCCGTCGTAGTAAAAAAACATATCATTTGGTCCGCCATACCACCTGAGTTTGACATGCATGGTGTAGAGCGATGCTTTCAGCTGCCGCCAATCCCACTTTATTTATTTCCCACATAAAGATCGGTTTGAGAAGTGTTCTTGTTTTTAAGGGAAAAGAAAACGTTCCCTCGTGACGTCACTCCCCTTGAGTGACGCTCAGGTGAGAGGAACTCTACACACGCGTTCAATAATAAAATACATATATTCAAGTATACAACACTTCGTGTATACTCAACCAGTGCGTTGTACTAAAAATGTTTGGTCAATAGCTATTTTTTTTTTTTAATATATTTGTGAAAAGGACTGTACTTCTCTAACCTATTTTTCCTGGCCTGAAACAGATGTTAATATCATCAGTTGATAATTCCATATGTTAAATACTAACGATGAGTAATTATTAAATAATTACCCAAAGACACAACCAGCGATTTTTCCAACAACGATGATGATGTAAAAAATGGTTCACTTTGCCAATGACGCTCCTGGTTCAGGGAAGGTCGGCAAGAGTTGCAGGGCTTATGTTTATTTGAGATTGGGTATTTATATTGTAGGTCCACATGCAGCATGTGTTAGCGCGAAATTATGCGTGTCTGCTTGTGGGAATGCGTTTAATTTGAATCTTAAATGATATATATCTTTGCAACTCAGATTAAGATTTAGATGATATGCTTGCGTTCAATGCCAGAGGGCTAGAGTTCGATCCCCAGCACGGGTGTCAGAAGTAATTTCTTGTTTCAGTGAATTTCAGTGAAACACAAAATAAAAAAAATAAAACTGGGAAGGTTTACTCAGCCTCAACAAGAAACGAAAACTTGTCACCTAGGGAGCTGGGAAACTTTCTTGTGAAACTCAAGTGAAGTGTTTGGCGTAATGCCGGTCCCCTTACCTGTGAAAATAAATTTGTTTCATATGCCACATGATATCTCTTCGGTAACAATGTGGTGAGCATTATAGTATGTTTAGCTTTATTGTTGTTATAGAAGATGTTATTTACATATAGTTGGAGTCTTATTTTTCAATACACGTTATGGTTGAGTGAAAACTTAAGGTTGTATACTTGTGGTTATGTACACATACTCCCCTTAGCAAACCTCGGGACAGATTTATTGAATTCCTGCCCTCAATAAGAGCTGCATTGAATTTTGTAAATAGGCCTGCCCGCTATAGAAACTCTCTGTGTAAACAACTAATTTGTTATAGGTAACAAACTTAAAAGGAATAACTCATGTTCTGCGCCAATCGATCGCTGTTTAAGTTAATCTATTTTTTTTTTATAGAATACAAAAAAATGTGCTGGAAAAACTGTGATGAGGAGAAGTATAATTTTTTTAAGTTTCCTCAGAATCGTATTGTTACGAACTAAGGATTTGAAGTAGCCACGCGCGTGAAAATGTACGCTAATGTGTAGAACAGCCTGGTTCTATTATGATGGTCGTGGTAATGTAGAACGGCGGTCTGGTATGAGCGAGAGATTGAATGTTCTGGAGCATGCAAGAATGACCTCTTTTGTACCTATATATACATATAGACCTGTCAATCTAATATGACCGCAAGTGAGCAGCTGATAAGTCTTCAAAAATATTACCGATATTCGGTAGGTAAGAATTACCGTAGTGATGAGACTTTCAGCCCTGAGGTAAGTCTCTGGCGACCGTGATTCCAATTGAAAACATTCTTTCTGTTCAATCGTCTTGCTGTTTTCATCTGTTAAAAGTTAGATTTTTTTTCTGTGATCTTGATTAGATTGCAACTGTTCTCTTCATTTATCTTCCCCTTCCCACTGCCCTGGTTGTCTCTCTTCAGCTCCATATTTTTTCTGCTCAGGATGTCCTCAAGCACTCTTTGAGAGTTAGTTCTTCGTAGCAAAGCATAAAAGAAACCTGCAAATAGCATTATTCTGTAGTCAATATAGTGCATCTTCAGAAATTTCCTCAGCTCATCCCCTGAAAACTTAATGAATGCTTCTTCATGCAGCTCTTGCAAGTCGCTCTTTTTAGTTATAACATTCTAACAACCTAAGGGTCTGTTGCACCAAACTCCAGTCAGACCAAAACCAAAATTATGTGCGATTTCTCCAAACAATAAAAAACATTTTTTAGTGTTGATCTGTTAACACAATGAAAGTCCATTTTTATAAATATTTAAAAATTAAAATGGTAAAAACCTGGTTTTAATTCACTTTATTAAATAAAGTGAATTAAAACCATGTTTTTATCATTTTAATTTTTAAATATTAATAAAAAAAATGGTTGCATATTCCGTGTGTCAGCTGATGAACATCATATTTCCTGTTTAAATTCCATCATATTATAACCCACTTCCGAGAAATATTTAACCGAGGTTCTTACCAGAATTAAGCAATCAAAATTTGATGTGTCAATCAAATATTGATTGGAAATTGGTGCAACAGGCCCTCATTGTTACATATCGTGCAATTCCATGCCTTGAAAAAGATAGATTGACTCCAAAATAATCAGAAATGTCGTAGATGGTGCCTTCTCCGGTGTCTAGACCACTCGGATGTCCCAAAATACGGTGATCAGATAATGTTGAGGCCAACGTGAAAGTAAGACGACCAAGGAATGAAGTGAAACAAAATAGAAAGCCCTGAAGAATTGTGGTGCGGGAGGTCTTGAGCCTTCAAAACTAGATAGCCAGAAGTATGTAACATTTAGCATTTTTCAATAGCTATTAAATTTCCTGCAGTAATTCAAACAATTTAATAAATTTCAGAGAATTGAAACGTAAAAATGTAAGGGTTTTAAATTTTTATCATTCAGTAATTAAATTAATAAGCGTTCTACTGTATGCGGATGATGCAGTCCTTGTATCTGATTCAGCAGTGGAATTGCAAATGATGCTCTCTAGATTGAACGAAGCTTTGAAAGGTAATAATTTGAAGTTGAATGCAAGAAAGACGAAAGTTTTGATTTTTGAAAGAGATGATGAAAATATGAATTATGAATTTAAAATTAATGGAATGAATGTTGATGTTGTAAATGAGTTTGTATATTTGGGATGTAAGTTTGAAAAAGATGGAAGAATGGCCGGTGAATTTGAAAGAAGAATAATGAAAGGCAGGTGTGTACTGGGTGCGACCGCTTGCATCGCCAGGAACCAAAATCTCTCAAAAAATGTTAGATTGGCGGTGCACGGTGGTATACTAGTGCCAACCTTGATGTATGGAAGTGAAGCCTGGACGGTGAGTGAAAGGGAAATTAGTAAAGTCCATACAGTAGAAATGGACTATCTAAGAAGTATGATTGGGAAAAAACGAAGTGACAGGGTGAGGAATGATTTTGTAAGAGAAGAATGTGGTGTAAGGGAAAGTGTGAAAGTGAAGATTAAAAGAAGTATGTTAAGATGGTTCGGGCACTTGGAGAGAATGAGTGATGAAAGATTGACGAAGAAAGTATATGTTGCTAGAATAGATGGATGTCGTGGTAGAGGAAGACCGAGAAAAGTATGGAAGGATCAAATCTCTGAAATAGCGAATGAATGGGATATCTAGAGTCATAATAAAAGGAGGACTTGTATGAAAAAGGTTATGACTCTGGATGAAATGAAAGAAGTATGCAAGGACAGGAAGAAGTGGCGGCTAATCTGCAATGTTGATTTCTAATGTTGGTGTATTCATTTGCTACATTTTTTGCATAGGAAATTTTTGACTTTTTTTGTATAGATTTCTTTGTAAGGTTTTGTTCTTTTTTATATTTAAATGTAATTTATTATTCATATTCCTTGACTTATAGGTTGGTATGAGGCTGACCACCCATACTGTAAAAAATGGTTCACTTTGCCAATGTCACCCCTGTTTCAGGGAAGGTCGGCAAAAGTTGTGGGGCTTATGTTCATTTGAGGTTTGGATTTTATTTGTAAGTACACATTCAGCATTTGTAAGCGCGAACTACACTTGTTGGTTTGTGGGCATACATCTGAGAGCTTTAAATGAATATATCTTTGCAACTTAGATTATAGATTATTATAGTAATAACATTCTGTGCAATTCGTCATTGATTTTTGTAACAATTTTTTCGTTCACTTTATTATGTTCTTACAACGCATTTGTACGGTATTCAAAAACTGTAAAAACAGATTGAGATATATTCACATCAAGGCAGCTTTTTCTGTAAGCGAATTTTCTGTGTATTTTTTGCCGAAAACTTTTTAATATTTATCCGTCACAGAACACATGGCCTGAATATCAATCATAACTGATTTAAATTTTCAAAGAAAATAAATTAAGAAAAGTTTTATGTATAATTAATTTCTTCCTCAGCCTGCGGCTTAGGAATATTAATAATGTTCGGCTTTGCATTACTCCCCTACTCGCATTTTCAAAGTTAATTTGGGAAAACAAGCGAGCGTAAAAGTAAAAGATTGAAACGACATTTTCAACAAAAAAAAACCTGAAAAAATATCGAAGGAAAATCTACCTGAAAAATTATTGAATTGATTTCTTGGAATTTTTTTCTTACCTTTTCAATATTTTTTTCTTTCATATTTTCATCTTTGACTTGTAAATAATTCATACTTGTAATTACTTGAAAATTGATTAATTAATAAACCTGAAAATAATTGTAAATGAATATTTATGATATTGAGAGAAAAGTAACAAAATGAATAAAAATGCTTGTTTTTAAAGTAACTGTTTATTTAACTTTGAATAATAATTTACAAAATTCATTAGATACTTGAACAAATCTAGTTTTAAAATTAAATCAACTTCTTATATTTTTAATTATTTATTCTTAAATGTTCAAATCTACAATTGTACAAAATATCACAATATATAAATGAGTTTATTGTATTCTATTGAAATTACAAATGAGATTATAATTAATTAATTATTCCGTTAGAAGTTTATTCAGTTTAAAATATATTTTAATTTATTTTCATCTTCTAAGGCAGTTTCTCTTCAACAAGACTTAACAAAGATCTACCCTCATGTAGTTATTCAAAGTAATAATAATAATACACATCTATTCCAGGGTGGTCACGCGGGGGGTGCAATGCGTGACCAGCCATATAAAAATATACAGATTACATGGTAGCATAATATCAATATAACACACTTAGATAATTATTTACAAACAACGCTATAATTATCATTTTGTTTTTGTACATTTTTAACTTTTTTATGAATTCAAATCGTATTATGAAATCGTTGTTGTCATTTTTAATCAAATTAATTTAATAATTCAGAAAATCTCAAACAAAAAAATACTTAAGTATGAAGTTGCGTATTTATCACAAAGCTGTTTCTCGTCATTTATCAAATAAAATAAAATGTAAAAAAGCATTTTGAAACTCGATTACAAAACTCATTAAATAAAGCCACAGAATATGTAAATTTGTGTAAAATGAAATAATTAAAAATTCACGAAGAGTGTTTTTGTCATTAAGAAAAATGAAATGCAGTAGCTGCACGGCAGTCGTAGTTTTCATTTTGTTGAAAAAAAAAAAAAAAAAACACATTTAAAATGAAATTAAAAACGCTTATATGTGTTTTTACTCGTATGTTAAATTGCCTGGTCGAATGGTTGGTAGAATGTTTGCGTTCCATGCTAGAGGGCTAAGTTTCGATCCCCACTGAGGATGTCAGAAATAAGCACTATAAAGCTACATATATCGTGTAACTTCTTGCCGCGTTATCCGCGAAGGACATGTGGCAAGTGGAAGCTATTTATTTTTACAAGAAAGGGGTCTGGCCTTACGCCAACCACTTTAGTTGAAGTGGGGGTTTCCTAGCTCTTGCGGGCGTTAGTACTCATTTCTTGTGAAAGCTGAGTAAGCCCTGCCAGTATTTTATTTTTCGTTTTAAAATAAACACCGATACGGGAATCATTTATGACACCCTCGGGGGGGTTCGAACCCTAGCTCTCGTTATGGAATGCAAGTACTCCACCAACTGAGCTGTCGACCGGACCGGAAATGATTTCCCCTTAACGTTGTTTTGAAACCCAAAATGAAGACAAAACAAAAAAAACCTAATCACTTCAGCACTATTTAAAAAAAAAAAAATCGTCAAACTTCAAGTTGTATTCACTAATGGCACAAATTTGAATTTTAAACTGTATGTCACACTTGCTAGGACCACGGTCACTAAATAATTGTTCACCTTTTGCTTAGCCACCCAGCCATGTGACGTCACATTTTTTTTCTATTTCAATCCATATGCGGACCCCATTATTAATTTTAAGTAAACCCAAACTCGTCACTGTCTTCTTCGCTCCAGTGTCCCGAGTCCACAGGTATCTTGACACTTCTACTGGGTTTTTCTTTACACAGAGTCTTGTCTTTGGGTTCACTATGGTCTGAGATTTTCACTATGATCTTGGGCGGATGATGAGCGCCGTTCTCCTTGTGTCATATCTCGAGGATCGTCTCCTGGTCGTTGAGACTGGGCGACCCTGAGGATCCCCCGTTGTTGGGTTTGCTTGCCGAGTTTGGGAAGCTGTCGTCAACGACCTCAGTCAGATCATCAAACCTGGGGACATGATAACAATGATTTATCATTTGACAAAAAATCAAGGACCACGAATACCTAACACAGCGTCAATTCTCAGCTATTGCGTGAAGAGAAAAAATGAAAAATTAAGGAAAACACTCAATAGATGTGCTATTTTATTTTACATACATTTTTTCTGTGTACGGTGTTTACGTAATGTCTTAATGAATAAACATTGGGATGATTTAATTGGTGAACGTTGTCTTAGTGTAAATCTCACCTCATGAGCCATATGCAAGCTAGGTACTTGCTTTAAAAAACACCAATTACACAAGCAAGACACAGGTACTGCAAGGCTAGGTTCACCTTTGGTGATTGAATTTTTAAGCCCAGCCTTTTTGTTTCAAAATACAATGAAACTTGTTTTTCTGCTCGGTCGGGAATCGAACTTACGACCTTTCGAACGAAAGTTCATAAAGTGAAAACGTAACCTGTCTACCCGTACTTTGGCTCAAGGTAGAAAATGTAGCAGTGATCCCACAAATTTATTTTGGTAATAAAAATTTTAGTCCAAAAACCAAGTCGCGATATGCGAGTAGACTGCGCAAGGTTGTTTTGTATAGGTAGTTTAATTAAATATCTTGTTTATAAATTGTTTAATTTTTGCTGCTTACTTTGTTCATTATCGATTTACATAAGTATTGGAAGCTTTAACAGTTATTCATAATTCCATTAAAATTTATGTATGTTCAGCTCCTCAAAGTCTGTTAAAGACAAATAATGTTACGCGAATAATATAAATGATCAGAATGTCAGGATGTGAAGTCTGCGGAAATGATGACGATGATGATAGACCTCTCGGGCTGCTGGTTATCAACCTCATCAATTTTAATTCGGCTGTCGAATTTTCCTGACACATTCCCCATCAAAAGCGTTTCCTTGCGGCTTTTCAATTTATATTGGGGATCGGAAAAATGTTTGGAATATAAAAAAAACACACAAATCCCCTCTGCTTTTGGAAAATCTGGATTAAACATTATTAATGTATTTACTCTTTTGAAGTTTCCCATAATTATTATGTGCTACGGAAATTTAATGGAATTAGACGATAAGCTCAGTTGTTCCTTCCAAAAAATTATTATTTACACAAAAAATAGAATACTTTTTGACAATTATATTAATTTTAAAACTAAACAAATTTCAAAACTTAATTTAACTCGGATATTTCACGAACCGCTTAGAGAGAACTTACATCATTCTCGACGTTTCGTCGGCGACGTAGCCAACGTCTTCAGGAGAACATCCTCTCTGTACGACGACTGAAGATGAACGAGTCGAGACGACTGAGGATGAAGTCGTCGTGCAGAGAGGATGTTCTCCTGAAGACGTTGGCTACGTCGCCGACGAAACGTCTAGAATGATGTAAGTTCTCTCTAAACGGTTCGTGAAATATCCGAGTTAAATAAAGTTTTGAATTTTTTTAGTTTTAAAATTAATATAATTGTCAAAATGTCAAACGACCGTAATTCTAACTTAAACCTAACTAGAATAATTTGTAAATCTAAAGTATACAAAAATTAAGGTTTGAAAACTAGAAAACTAAAATAAAACATGCTCCCAATGATTTAAAAAGATAGCCTCAGATTTCTTGCAATGGACAATGCCAGAAGATGTGAGGTACGTCCTGGGAGCTGGCGCCGTAAAGGCACTCTGCTGATAAGATGGATGGGATACCCAGCTGGTGTAGTTTGGCTTTGTAAGATAAGTGGTCACCTGTCTTGTCCGCAGTCGCTGGCGTTGTCCGCCACCAGGTGGTGGTGCTGGTCGTGCGGCGCGTGCGCGCGGCCCACGTGCAGCAGCGCGTGCAGGGCCGCGAGCACGAGCAGCATGGCGCCCGCCGCGCGCGCCAACCACAACCAGCGCGGCCACAGCAGCAGCACCAGGGAGAGCAGCAGGTACAGCGGGCAGCGGCGCAGCGGCGTGAGGCAGGACACGGAGTCCCAGCAGCGCAGGCAGCGGCCGTACTCCAGGTGGCTGCAGGACACAACAAGGTGAGAGGGGACAAGGCAACACCGTCCATCCATAGGTGTCACGGTTTGAACACCTTGTCACATATGAAATGATATTCACCATCTGCAGAGCCGATAATCGTAAGGGGCCGTCCATAAATTACGTCATCGATTTTTGCCGATTTTTACCCCCCCCCCCCTAACAATCATCCTATAGTCATTATCTAATGACTCCTCCCCCCTCTTGCTGTAATAATGGATGAGCTTAATAATTAATAATGTTATATATCTTACATAATATTTTGTATATTTTGTAGAAATTGATATTTACAAGAACGACGTCACTTTTGGTACTCGTACGTCATTTGCTATCATCCGCAGACCAGACTCCCCCCCCCTTAATTCGAATGACGTAATATATGGACGGCTCCTAAGCTCCTTCTTTATATCTGGCTAGCGAAGCTACCCTCCTGCAGGATGCAACCAATAAGAATGTTCAAACTAATATTGGTGTCACCCATAAGTGGATGAATTTCATCCAATAGTGTTACTCTTATCAACTCCACTTCTATAATCTATAATCTAAGCTGCAAAGATATGTTAACGTTTAAGGCTCATATGAAATGCATGCCTACAAACAGGCACATGTAAGTTCGCGCCTACACATTCTGCATGTGTACATACAAATAAAAATAAATGTAAATGCTATTCAATATTTAGTTCAAGAATGTCTTTCAGCATGTAAATGCCTGTGTGAGGGTGCTGGGTGAGATAACCAGGGCTGAGAGTCTCATCACCACGGTAATTCTTACCTACCGAGTGTCGGTAATATTTGTATGAAGACCTGCTAATCTAAGATGGCCGCAAATGAACAACTGATTAGTCTTTGTACAAATATTATCGATGTTCGGTGGATAAGAATTACCGTGGGGATGAGACTTCCAACCAGAGGTAAAAAATGAGCACGTAGTAATACTGTACATAAGTTTTTATTATTATCCGCTTGTCAGCTTTCCCGCTAGGGTCCACTATGTAGGAGCCGAGCTGTACTTGTAAGGGATAAGCTACACACATGTGTGAGCAGGTTTTGATGAATATTAATGTTTCTAGCACATGTACTAGGCGACCGTGTTGACTGTTGATCTCAGGGAAAGGATAAGGAAACGACAGACCATCCTACCCAAACAGACCTCTGTATCCTGAGTATAAACACTGTGTAAATCTCACCTGGATTGAGTAAATCTAATAGTATGGAATGTACGATGGCACTCCTAAAGAGTGATTTAGTCTTTATACATTTTTCAATTGACGCAATCGAGGGGAGTTAACCCAATGTTTTATGCTGATAGGGTTTAATACTTCTTATTTCTAGGGACTATAAAGTTGCTAAGAACTCGTGAGAGATCGTCTAATGTCAAGTATAAATATTGCACTTTAAAATAGCCTACATATTTAAATAAGTTTTATACTTCAGTAACTACATTCTTAGCTACAGTAACTGCATTTATGTTTACGCCTTCCTTCACCCCCACATAGCTCCGCCACCTAAAACTTTCTCCTGAATCCACACTTGTAATTTTAGATGTGAGCTATCTTCTTATGTCTATCTATAATCTAAGCTGCAAAGATATGTTAACATTTAAGGCTCATATTAAATGCATGCCGCACATGTAGGTTCGCGCCTACACATTATGCATGTGTGCATACAAATAAGCAAAACCTCACATGAACATAACCCTTGCAACTCCTGCCGCCGTTCCCTGAACCGGGGTGATAGCATCAAAAGCGCTCGGGAAATAAACCAACTAGTGAAGAAAATCTTTTGTGTAACTTTTTAAATTATTAATTTTAAATTAATCTTCACAATCTGCACAAAACAGTAAACTGATACATTTTTGGCCTACAATATTCTATGTATTTGTTTTACTTACTTGGTATAGAGTTCTATGAAAAGCGTGATGGCCCACATAATCTCCAGGAAGAAAACCATGATAGACGCAAAGCTGTAACAAACACAAGAAGGCACATGTCATCATCAAATTAGTTCTTAATTTTCTTACATTTACAACAAATAGTCATGATCCAGTTCATGCGAATATAACATTGATACAATTTTACTGGGGTTCCCTTTTAATTAAACTGAAATTACGTATTTAAACATAATTTATTTTACACGGTTTGTTTCACAATTTACAACGTACTGATTTCTAGCTCTTGCTTTCAGCTTCACGGCTCAGTGTGTTAATCAACACTCTGGCCTGCACGCAATTGCGGCTTACATTTTTATACGTTCATACGGACGTTTCTGGGCTGTTCTCGATTTCTCGAGGATAGTAGATGATTCCAGAGTGTTGTTCTACCAGCGTGATTAGAACCACGAATACACTCATACTATTAGACGCTTGTAACAATATGAAGGAATGCTATTCCCGTATTCGACGAAGCCCCCAACAAACTATAACATTGATATAATCTACAATCTAAGTTGCAAAGATATATTAACATTAGACATGCATATTAAATGCATACCCACAAACAGACACCTGTAAATTCGCGCTTACAAAAGCTGCATGTGTACTTACTAATTATAATCCAAACCTGAAATGAACATAAACCCTACAACTTTTGCCGACCTCCCATGAAACATGGGTGGCATTGACAAAGTGAACCATTTTAACAATATAGATGGTCAGCATCATACCAACCTATAAGTCAAAGAATAGAAAAAACGGTAATCTTATAAGAATCAGTTTTTTTTTCAGATTAAAGCAAAGTAGCTTTAGTTGAAACAGCACGCCCTTAATGAAAAGTAAGCTGGACTCACAGGATGTAGATCCCCGCTATGTGGCGGTACACGGCCATCTCCACGCCGACCCCGCACATCACTGGGGACAAGGAAAACAGCGATCATGTAGCAAGACACAAGGCAGGACACAATACAGGGAACATGAAACAGTGTAGGGAATATGCACCAGTGTACGGAACATGAAACACTTTGGAACTTATGGAACATGAAACAGTGTAGGGAACAGAAAACAGTGAAGAAAACACGAAACAGTGTAGGAAACATGAAACAGTGTAGGGAACTTGAAACAGTGTAGGGAACATGAAGCAGTGTAAGAAACACTGTGGAAAACTTGAAACAGTGTAGAGAACATGAATCAGTGTAGGGCACATGTTACTACGTAAGGGAACATGAAACAGTGTAGGAAACATAAAATAGTGTGGGAAACTTGAAACCGTGTAGGGAACATGAAATAGTGTAGGGAAAATTAAACAGTGTAGAGAACATGAAACAATATAAGGGACATGAAACAGTCTAGAGAGCATACAATAATGTAAATGTGGGGAACATGAAACAGTGTAGAAAACATGATATTATAGTGTAGGGAATATGAAACAGAAAATAGTAGGGTACATATAGAATGTAGCTTTCTAACAAGGTGGGACTTAAGCTGCTAATGACTTTATGAAAGAGTACTATCAGGGATTCCAGGCATTTGAAGCCAGTCGCTTGAAACAGCTTCTCATAATGCATGAATTGTGGATAATTGATAATAGCCTGAAACTAACCAGGGAACATGAAACAAAACGCAAGCCTTGGCTTTTGTAATCTATAATGCTCAATATATTCAGAGACATTAATGAGGTAAAGCCTCAATTATCCGTTCATTTTAGTTAAACATGTTAATAATAATAATATTAGGATGATTTTGGTGAGCGCTGTTTTTGTGTGTATCACACCTCAAGAGCCCTCTGCGAGCTTGGTCGTCGCTGTAGAAAGCGCCAATTCTCAAGCAAGACCCAGTTGTTGTAAGGTTGGATGGACCTTTCAGTGACCGGTCTTTGGTAAAGGTTTATGAATTTTTCAACTCAGCGAAGAGCATATTCGAAATATAAATGGTATACTTTTGTGCTCCGCCGGGATCCGAATCCACAACCTTCCATTTACGAGTCCGAAGTGTTGCCACTACGGACTACGGACCGGTCCAAGATGCCAACGACACGCGGTGTACCTGAGCGGTCACCCATCCAAGTACTGTCCACGCCCAATGTTGCTTAACTTCGGTGATCTATGGGAACCGGTGCTTTCAACATGGCTAACGTCGTTGACACGTTGTTATTCACACACAGCAAATACATAGCTCAACCGCGACCTAATTTTAATTGTCAGCTATGGATTAAATGTGTTGTAAATGGCCCTGTATTTGTTTTAAATTAAGAGAGGACAAATGTACAAATGGAGTCATTTTTGCAATTTTAAATCACTGATTAAAATACCTTCCTAACTTAGATCAGTTCTCAATTACTAAGTGTCCCGTTGTCTCTGAATACCACTGTCAGTGTCGGCCATTGTTGTGAGAAATCTTTGCTTGGTGTCAGGTTCACTTTTTATGAAAGGTCTCGATTACAAAGCCCCTCATTATTGTGAATATTTTCAGATATTTTTGCTGAGAGTAAAAGAGAGTAAAGTCTCTGTGAAGTATTTAGCTCTGGTATTAGAGATACCTGTCCTTACATATTCTTATTTATGGATAGAGATGCGGTGGGATTACAAAGAGAGCTCACACTTTAAGCCTAGAATTCAGGATTATTTAAAAAGATTAAAATTTCTGTAAAAATAATAACAAACCACAAGTCATTAGTTTTCCTAAAGAGATAATTATTATCTACTAGTATTATATCTAATCTAAGCTAAGTTGCAAATATATGTAAGTAGTAACATTAAGGATTCACATTATTTGCATTTTCAGAAGCAGATACGTATACGTTCGCGCCTAAACATGCCGCATGTGCACTTACAGTATAAAAATCCTAATCTCAAATGAACATACACCCTGCAACTCAGGGGTGACGTTGGCAAAGTGAACCATTTTCTATAGAGTGGGTGGTTAGCCGCATACCAACCTATAAGTCAAAGAACATAAATAACAATCCGTTACTAATTTAATCCTGATTAACTTATAGATTCGAAACATTTTTTAATTAGTTTTTTTTTCTCAGCGAGTATTGTAAGTTAAGGAACTAAGCCAAGGACAAGTTAAGGATTACAAACGTTTAAGTTAGAGATAAGTTAATAATAAATTTGGAATATTTCTACAATAAAAATCTGCGGTTCAAATATTTCAACTTTTATTTTATCTTACAAGTTTTCTCGATGAACCTTCACATTTGAATTTTCTGGGAGCAAGCTGTGTATTCCCGTATATGAGTACGCTGGTACCTCCAAGATGTACGAGTATTTTGATTTCCGTGTGGACAGCGAAAGCGAGAGACGTCGTGGTTTTTTATTTGCGTAGTTTTTTATTCGCATTTCGCTGCCAAGAGCGTGTTTTGTAAAAAGCGTCAATCATTCCTAGCACGATCAACTTCTGCAATCGCAGGAGGAGGTGGCCAACTCCACTATCCATCTGGTATCTGCCGACTCCATATTCACTTTAATCTATAATCTAAGTTGCAGAGATATATTAACATTTAAGGCTCTCAAATGCATGCCCACAAACACCTCTGCGGCACTATAACAAGTGTCATAGACCCCTAGAGTCTTTAGAATCTAGGGAGTCTCCCGCACAGGATTTCTTAAAAAAAAAAAAAAACACGTGTAGTTTGCGCTTACAAATGCTGAATGTGTACTAACAGATAAAATCCAAACCTCAAATGAACATAAGCCCTACAACTTTTGACGACCTTTTTTCGACACAGGGGTGGCATTGGCAAAGTAAACCATTTTTTACACTAACCTCTAAAAATAAGTTAAACGCGCAGAAAGTGACCTCACATTTTAAGATGAAACTGTATGAGTGCTGGTACACTGAATTGTGGTTTGATATTTATTGTTTTTGTGAATTCTATAATCTATCTATCTATAATCTAAACTGCAAATATATGTTAACATTTAAGCCTCATATTAAATGCATGCCCTCAGACAGGCACATGTAGGTTCGCGCCTACACATTCTGCATGTGTGGATACAAATAAACAAAAAGCCTCACATGAACATAAACCTTGCAACTCCTGCCACCTTTCCCTGAAACCGGGGGGGCATTGACAAAAGTGAACCGATTTTTACAGCACGGGGGGGTCAGCCTCATATCAACCTATCAGTCAAGGAGCACAAAAAATTATAACTGATTTACAAAAAATACTTTAACCCTACACTGCATACTGTTACATATTTGTAACATCTCTTTTAAATCCTCCTATCACTGTGAAATATTTTTTTTTCTCACTTCAGTGCTATTTTTTTTTTAGGTTACATCTCCCTGTCCATTGTGGTAAGGTTCAAACTTGCTCAACATAAACATTCAGTGTGAATATGACTTCTTTATTGTGGCTTGACAAAACTTCTAAAAACGTGCTGCGGACGCTCTTGGTTTTTATTTTTTAAAAGTGGTTAATTCACAGTTAACAGCGATTAAAAGTATTTGTTACGACGAACCAAGATACATCAATGAGTAATCAAATATTTTTATAATGATTACTAAGTATTTTGATGTTTGAAAATGAACCTCTTTTCGGCTGTTACAAATATGTTAACTTGTACACTAACGTGTGATTGCAGAAAAATGATTTCATATACAATAGGCAAAGTAGATTGGATAGATTTTGAATTTATCACTGAAGTAGAACAAAAAAAAACATTGTGGCGGCCTTTCCTGGAAGTGAGGATGATTTTGAAGACTCAGATGATGAATGGTTACCACCCCGTACACCTACATAAGACTTGGATGGAGAATCGATACCGGTTGAAGTAATTAATGATGGCAGGCAATATTATTTCTATGAAATATAAACGCAAGACATAAATTTTTTTTTTTTTTTTTTTTTTTTTTTTTTTTTTTTTTTTTTTTTTTTTTTTTTTTTTTTTTTTGTGTGCACAACAGGTTACCCTAATTACAGTGCACCCTCACAGCTATCAACACGCTGGGAGGAACTCTTTTGCTAAATTTTTAAATCTTAATAAATTACATTCAAAAATGTCTATATTTGACTTATTTAAGAGCTTTATACTCCGAGTCACAGGGTGTTGCGCCACGACATCAGTACGGCTTTTCGGTACATGAAATAGATCATGTCCTCGCCCTCGGGTGTAGTCGTCAGGCACATACAACCTGTAGCCCTCCAACAGGGTGGGACTGTCAATTAAGCCGTTGATGACCTTATGAGTGAGCACCATAAGGGACCTGTTGCGCCTCGTTTCAAGGCTTCTAAATCCAGTCTCCCGAAGTAGCTCCTCATGATGCATGAATTGTGGGTAACTTCCACACCGCCTCATGAGGAGATACCTGAGAAACTTTTTTTGGACTTGTTCTATCATATCTATGTACTTCCGCTGGTAAGGAGTCCAAACCTCGACAGCGTACTCTAATTTGGATCGTATAACGCAGCTAAAGATGTCAACCATCGCTCTGGGGTCAGTGAGTTGTTTGCTCACTCTGATTACTAATCCCAGCAGCTGGTAGCACTTCGTCATCAGCTGCGTTATATGATCGGAGAACTTCAGTCCAGGATCAAACACAACTCCCAGATCCCGCATTGATTTCACACGAGACAGTAATTGCCCACCAATACTGTACTCATGCAAGATGGGTCTGAAAGATTTAGTGAACGACATTGAGACACATTTCTTTGAGTTAAAGAAGAGCTTGTTTTTCTCAGCCCAAGCTGCTAATGCATCTAAATCATGTTGCAGATTTATGCAGTCGTGAATATCTACGACTTTCGTGTAAACCTTCAAATCGTCTGCATAAAGAAGACAAGAGCTGTACTTAATGATATCTACTATATCATTAATGAATATAATAAAGGCCAATGGACCCAGATTTGATCCTTGAGGAACGCCGGAAAATGGCTGAAAGGTATTAGAGGTAAAACCATTTATCTCGACGTACTGTTGCCTGTTCCTCAAATAGGAGGCAAAGAAAAATAAGAGGGATTTAGAAAACCCAAGAACATGCATTTTTTCAAGAAGGATATCATGATCTACCTGATCAAATGCTTTCGAAAAATCCGTATACACTACATCTGTCTGGAGCTGAGAATCCAGATTAGAAGCTACGTCTGCACTAATAATAAGAAGATTAGAGACAGTAGATCTCTTTGGCAAGAAGCCATGTTGATGTATGGTGATACGAGATTTTATATTTTCTAGTAGATTCTTATGAATCAAACTTTCAAATATTTTAGCAAATGTTGATAGTATAGAGATTGGTCTATAGTTATGAACATCTGTTTTAGAATCAGATTTATGTATGGGGATGACTTTGGTGAGTTTCCAAATTTGCGGAAATGTGCATCTTTTCATACATAGATTGAAAATAAATGTCAATGGTTTTGCGATGGATTTTGCAATAGCCAAAATGACTTTTGGTGGAATATTATCTGGACCTGCTGCTTTGTTAGGATTTATGCCAACTAAGCAAGATTGTACCTCATCCAATGTGAACAGGTCAATGCTAATATTATTGGAATTAGATATTGGCAATTTTTTGAGAGTAGATTCCACATCTAATTCAGGGATTCGAGAGCTGTAAACGGATTGAAAATATTCTGAAAACCTTTCACAAACTGATTGAGGATCTGTAGTAATAAGGTCTTCATCCATCAGTGTAGGGATTGAGTTACCATCTTTCCTAAATGATGTAACATATTTCCAAAATTCCCTAGAATCACTTCCAATCCCGGACTGAAAAATGTGTTAGTTGTTAGAATTTACAATGAACCTACCTTTAAGTGTCACGTTTCGAAAGATAAAGAAGAAGAAGGTGCAGTGATGTTACCCGTTGAACCAGAGGAACAGCCAGTACCATTGAATTCAAAAGAAGCGGCCAAGAAACTCAAAGAAAAATATTCCCGACTACTTTGCAAAAGCAAAAACCTTATTCTAAATGAGGAATGTAAGAAATTCAGAGTGATTCTGTGATAACTGATAAGTGATTCTTTGTTTCCACCTTCCATCAGGGAGTTGACGACACTTTTTACATTTTTAAAGTATTTTATCAATGATCATTTGATAGATAGAATAGTGTCAGAATCTAATGTATTTTCAAATCAATTAGATCCAGCAAAGCCTGCAATCTCGTTTTTGTCAACTCCTACTGGCAAAGAGCCTGTAAAGACTGTAAAAAGTTTGATAGAATTTAAAACAAAAAATTAGGCACATATTGAGGCTTCCAAACTTGTAGAGGAATTTAATAAGCATATGAGTGGTGGTAGCCTCACGGATAGTTTGATGGAATGTTATAAGATAAAGATGAGAACAAGAAAATGGTACATGAGAGTGTTTTAACATCTTTTAGTTATGGAAATCATCAACAACTGGCTGTTTTACAAAACAGTTTCAATAAATGAAAAAAAATGCCTTTGGTCGACTTTCGCGCCAAATAAGCCTATAACTTGTGCCATTGTGGTTACACTAAGACTAATAAACGTGGGTGACCCAGTACATCATCAGTTGAGGTAGATATTTTCAATGAAAGACTGAATTCAAGTACTACTGCCTATGTACCCTGAAAGATGTCAGAACGGACAATATTGGGCACTGGGTGGTATTTGATGATATCAGAATGAGATGCAGGTTACCTGGATGTAAGCTTTGCCTTCTATAAATGCGGCATATATCTCTGTGCTGATAAAAAATAATAATTGTTTCATGAAATATCACACTTCATATTTTTTTCATCAAAAACCTAGTGATAATTAGCCTCAGCCATTCTTCAACAAGATTTGCAAGCCTCGAATATATAATCAGTTATAGTTTTTATATTATTTTGTTTTTATTGTATATTTTATTAGTATTCGTAACTTAAACCTTTGCTATTTGAACTGAAAGTATTAATTATTTTATTAATAGTAATTGTTCAGAACATGTTTTATGACGCCCGAAAATGATGCCTTGAAGTACAAGTTAACATATTTGTAACAACTGATTTTTCTACAATAAAGTACACAAAAAGTGTTTTTTGATTTTTTTTACTATTTTTCCCATTACTTATGTGGGATAATACATCCAAATACATTTTTTATTTCCATTTACAGAAAATCGTGCAGTGTAGGGTTAAGAAACACCTTGGAGAACTGCAATTCAAAAAATAAAATTGGACTTAAGATTAAACTTTAAATGAATGCCCTAACCACCATTGTTGCAATCAACCGCCATTTCTTTCGGTCCTTACATACTTCTTTCATTTCATTCAGAGTCATAATCTTTTTCATGCACTCTCTCCTTTTGTTCATTCACAAAATTCAATTAATTCACAAAATTCATTGAATTTATTCACAAAAACAATAAATATCACATACGTCCGTAGAACATTGTCAAAGTCAAACACCACCGAATATTTTCGAGACAGGGAGTATGGCAATAATTTACCACCAGTATCGCTCTCCGGTAAGTATATCTCCAGCATCTGTGTATTATTCGTCAAAAACAAGAAAATACAAATAATAAACTATATTGTGAATACATAAAAAAATTGTGTGACGGAGAATTTCCCTCAGAAAAGAAGGAAAGCGCGCGTTGAAATTCCCGCCCAGCTCTCATACGAGTTAGGAACACAAAGCAGCCACGAAATAATAATATGTACTACAATGCTACGTGCCTGTAAAACAGGGCTGCTTAAACCGTGGTCTGCAGACTACTGGCGGCCCGTGAGGAGCTCATGCAGCATGCAAAAAAAAAAATCTACGGGATAGAAATTAACGCTTTTTTCTCAATTAAATCACGTAGTCCCTGTTCGATATCTAACAAAACCATCACACTGGTTTACGATCAAAACGAAACAATCCAAGTAGTCTCTGATCGGCAGAAAATATGAAAGTGGTCCGTTTTCAAGATAAAATCATTAAAGTGGTATTTGATCGCTAGAAAACCATTTAACGAAGTGGTGCCTTTTTGAGAGAAGCAATCAAAAATATCCCTGGTCGAAGGAATCAAAAGAGTCTCTGATTGAGATAAAATTATAAAAGTTCCCCCTGATTGAGAAAAATAAGCAACGTGGTCCCTATTCGAGATAAAACAATCTAACTAGTCCGTCTTCGAGAAAAACAAAATCAAATCGGTCTTGATGGAGAAAATAATCAATGTGGTCACTTCTCGAGAGAAAATATTCAAAGTGGTTCCGGATTGTGAACAAACAATCAAAGTGGTCTCTGATCGAGAGAAACAATCAAATCGGACCCTAATAGAGAAAACAATCAACGTGGTCCCTGATCGAGAAAGGTTTAAAGCCACTGCTGTAAAGTGAAAAGCAAGCTCTGAAAATATGTGAGAGAGATGGAGCAGCTCGAGGAATGGGAATGGCTTCCCATTATCACAGGAGGAGGTCATATGGAGGAAGATACCCAGGCAAAGCAGCTGGTAGCTAGGCGACTTCTCATTTGAATTGTAACGAAGACTGAATGGTGAAAAAGAACTGCTTGGTGGTGGATAAAACGCTTCTACGACCTGACAACTTATTTCGAAGATAGTTTTATGAATACTACAACCATAAATAATAATCATAATTTGTTTTTTTTATATATAGGATTTAAATGTTTATATTAAAGTATACAAAATACGTGTGCTTGACTAGGAAAGCCTGTGTCTCAGTAATAAAATGCAGTTATTTAATTTGAAATCTATGTTCAAATTGAAATCTGTTGTCCCATCTCATACACGAATTTTTTATCAATTCATCATCAGTATTTTTCTATCTTTTAAAATATACTTTATCTATAATCTATAATTTGCAAAGTTGCAAGGACATATTGCATTTAAGACTTACATTGAATCCACGCCCACAAGCAGACATCTGGTTAGTTCGGGTTTACACATGCTGCATGTGTACTTACAAAATAAATCAATACCTCACGTGAACGTAAGCCTTGTAACTCTTGCACCTGGGCTGCATTGGCAACAGTGAACCAAGTTTTACCAGCATGGAGGTTCAACCTCATACCAACTTATTAGTAAAGAAAATTATTTTTCGTGTTAGCAGTACGCTTGCTCTACAGAATGCTATTATTTTCTTCGTTTACATACAAAAAAATCTCCATTTTTCTGCGAGAATCAGGATTTCCAGTCTCACGCTCCTTGCGCTTGTATTTTAATGATAGAAAAACAAAAGGCCGCTCTCGCTGTTCCTGTGTGTGACGGTCGTTATGTATGCAGCATGTGTAAGCGGCACCTGCAGGTCTGTGGGCTTGCATTAGAATGCGACCAGAGCGCCGAGCAGTTCAAAGAAATTACTCGCGGCTCTCTGTGGCGGAGAATAATGCATCAGGTGCAGTGCAGACTCAGAGGGACTCGGATCAATGTGGACCTGTGAAGACTGTAACTGTTACTCTAACTCTGTCGCCATTCTGCTAGGGGTAACCAGAGCCCCTGCAGAACTGACCTCATTTCTTCCTATCCTTAGATACCTCTTTCCATTCATTCATATCCGTCACCTTTTTCATACATTTTCTTCTTTTATACCCACTTTGTACGAGGTACGAAGATTGAGCTAAAACGTAAGAAGAGCCAAAAGTAGCTTGCGGCATTGAGACACACTATGAGACACAACTGTCAGCCAGACCGGTCAAACACAGGCGTGTCTAGCACCACAGAATAAATTAGTAATGCAAAAATTAGAACGAAGTTGAAAAAGAGTTGTAGGCTTTCACGGCTGTCTGATGTTGCTGGAGAGATGTTTTCCGGGATCTGTTGCTGTAGTCTGTGGAAGCTGCAGTTTCACTCATTTATACAATGGGCTTCGTCAGCGTGAAAGTGCAATGATGAAGATGATCTTGATGAAAACTGTGTGTCGTCCAAGGTCTAGCTCCCCCAGACCTCGACAACATCAGATCCCGGAAATCTTTCTTAAAATTACATAAGCTAATGTTGAAACAACCCACCGTAGACGTGTTAATAAGACACATAGTAGAGGTTGCACAATGGACTCGGAAAAAAATCCATGGACACCAAAACAATAAGCCACGTAGCTGCCATGGATAAGGAAAGCTTATGCTTTGATATTGGTTGCTAAGAAGCCTTCTTTAGACCCATGACATTTACCTGCCGAGAAAGAAATATATTTGTACGTAAATTTAATCGTAGAAGACGCGGCAAAAAACGTTTTATTTGGGTGACAATAGTCGCTGATAGCATTAAGTGCCATTTTGGGGAAAATAACGTCACACGCGTGCTTGCAAATAATTTATATCCACATATAGAGAGGAGGAGCGGCCTCATTGTTATTCAAAGAATCATACTTTACAAAAGTAACGCGAGAAAACAATTTATTCAGCTCGCGGAACCTGAAGATGCGAGAGAGGAGTGTGATGATATGTCGCTTCTCACTTCTGCCATGGAGAGTGAGCGAGAGGGAGGGCGGGATATTGTTTCCTTGGAAACAATGTGAAATATTTTGAGTGATATCTCCTTATAAAGTGACTGGTGGAAGCCGGATGGATATCAACGAGTTTTTACGTGTATATCTTTTGGACTACTGTGTTAGATTTTTCTAAAAAAAAACATAGAAGGACAAGTTATGTAAATTGAAAATGAAACACTTGGGGAAACATGTGGTTTAATCACAGATTCGTAAACGGTTGGATTCCCGACAGATTATTAAAAAAACGGTCAACAGGGGTCCAAGTCTGTAATCTAAGTTGCAAGGATATAGGTATTATAGTAACATTCAAAGCTCATATCAAATGCTTGTCCACAAACAAACACATTTAATTTCGCGCTTACAAAATGCTGAATGTGTACTTACAAATAAAAATCCAAGCCTCATATGAACAAAAAACCCTGCAACTCTTTCTGACTTTCCCTGGAACAGGTATAACATTGGCAAAGTGAACCATTTTTTACAGTATGGGGGGTCAGCCTCATACCAACCCATAAGTCAAAGAATTCAACGTGCAAAAAGTCGACGTGTAATTCTTTCAAAAACAGCGCTCACCAAATAAATCACTCCAACATGATATTTTTGTGATTTATTTTTTAAGTTTATTGAATTATCAGCTCACGTTTCAGTAAATCAAATTTGGGAAATGACTGATGATGATTTCAAGAGTGAAACGCTGTCAGCGCTGTCTCTCTCCATCAGCGTGGAATTCAAATGGAGATCTGCGGGGTTAATATTTAACAATGCTGGTAATGCACAAGTCTTGTTACGCCTCTCTTCCATATTTTAGGCCATCATCTTTATCATCACTGCGTCTGTCAGCCATCCATCTCTGTCATCGAACACAAAGCCTGAAAATCGTGGAGAGTATTTTTTTTTTAAATATTTGTGAAGAGGAATGCAATTCACCAACGTATTCTGCCTGGCCAGAAACAGGTATTAATATCAATAATAAATAATTCATAATTGTTTATTTTAATGAATTATTAATTAATAATTACACAATTACATCTGTTGAACCAGGGTTAAAGTTATGGTCAAATGACCCAGGCGGGGATCGAACCAATGTTATTCTGTTCCAAATACGTTAGAAAAATCAGCCCACTTGGCCTCCTCGGCCATAATACATAACACATAAGAGAATATACCCGCCCTGTATGTATGTGTTAGAAGGACCCACAGCTCATGGACGCTCATGCAAAGCTATATATTTTCTCAAGTAGCGGGAGGCTTTCCCATCAAGTAAATTCAACGGCATTACAAAACAAGAACCTTTAGGTCAGAGTCGTGTTCATGACTCTGAAAGTAAGTGGTTTGATGTAACTTAAGCTAATAGAATACCTCGGGTGGCATTCCTTGTGGGATTGTTGCTAGATAACGGGTAGTTTGGAGAATAAACTAATATTTTTATTTGTTGTTGCATGGGATTGACATCCTTAGCAACCAATAACAAAATATAAGTATGCATTTTCCCCAGCAACGCCGCCGGGGTGACGACACAATATTGTTCAAGCCAATACACGGGCGGACCTCATCCAAAGATCATTCAATAATCCTCTTCTCTATAAAGTTTATTTTAATCTGTCTCTAACTTTCCACTTGACTTCCAATCTGGAGCCGCATAGATTAGACGTCGCCGGAAAGTTAAGCAAAAGCTCTCACCACTCATTCCGTTAATTGGAAAAATCCCAGAAGAGTATTAATGGCGGGGGAGCTGTCAGGGCGGTCCACAACAAATCGGTCACAGACAGCACGGCCATGGGCAAATTGGTCACACGACTGTTAGTCAACACAACAAATCAGTCACAGACAACAACAGACTGCACGGCCATGAGCAAATCGGTCACACGAATGTAAGTCAACAAGACAAATCAGTCACAGACAACAACAGACTGCACGGCCATGAGCAAATCGGTCACACGAATGTTAGTCAACGCAACAAATCGGTCACAAACAGGCCATCCACACGCAGATCGGCCATGGACAAATCGGTCGCACGACAGTTCATCTACGTCATTTCGGTCACATACAATATAGCTCCATAGACGGATGCATTCCAGAAAACCTTCTTTCCAAAAAACCTTTGTAATTACTCTAGTTTCGATAGAGAATTGACGCTTTCTATAGCTAAAACCACGCTTTCAGAGAGCTCTCAAGGTGTGATTCACCCAAAAAAGCAGTCACCAAATAAATCATCCTAATATATATTATTATTATTATTACAGAAAATTTTTAAGGAGTTTTGGAGAGAAAGTTGTCTGTAATAGTATATGATTGAAATGTCGTTGACCGAAAAGTCGTGTAGACGAACTGTCGTGTGACCGATTTGTCTATGGACAAGCTCTCTGTGGATGAGTTATCTTCGTGATACGGTCAGGGCGACCCTTTCCCGCCCAAACCAGCGATATGCTAATCAGTAATGCGAGTACAACTTTTCTCTCTAAGGTTTCCACTCAGGACCTCAAGTATAAAACCATGTCAGCGCAATGCCTAGGCGGTTGAGACGGTAATTTCGAGTTGAGCGTTTGAAATAAAAACAACGCTGGTTCGATTAAAAAATATTTAATTTTTTATTTAATTTCTTTATTTAATAATATTAAATAAAGATAAAAAATAATTTATAATCTTCCTCATCAATAAATTGATAAATATAAGAATAATCATACTACATCTACAAAATGTCAATATCAAATAGCTGCTTCATTCAGTCAGTAGACTATAGAATGAATAAAACAAGCGCAAGTTTGAATCCCTTTGTGTCCTATCGACGATAACTTTGATCCTGGTTCAACAAATGCCGTTGGGTCTGTACTGTACTGAATCCTGTCGCCGTTCTACAAGGGGTGGCCGGTACCTCCGCAGATGCGTCTCCCCTTTTTTCTGTTCTTGCATACCCCTTTCATCACTTTCTTCATACAAACTCTTCATACATGAATTAATAAATTCATTAAATTACAAAATCACACTCAGATTTTTTATTGATAATATTAAAACCTGTTTCTGACCAACACAAAAGAGGCTTGTGCATTGCATTCTCCTTCACAAATCTTTTTAAAAAAAGAACGTAGACGAGTGGAATGGGGGTAAGGGGAGGGGGGGCTATAAATGCTCTCAAATTAAAAAATGACAGTAAAATTGAAAAGACCAGTGATGTTATATATCAATGTATAAATTTAAAAAAAGGAGGCTGTGTGCTGGCTGTGCCTGGTCTGTTCACTAAATAATTGGGAGCCGAGAGTATTGTATAGGTCTCCTGAGAGCTGCACACGATCAAACATTCAACAACAAACTGCTTTCCCGCGCAAATGAAACGGGAACGGCAAAGATTCAAAGGAATCGCATTCAGGTAATATTGTTTAGGGCCTGTTTAGGCACCAAACTCCAATCAGACAAAAATAAAATTGAAGTGTGATTCTAATCTTATCTAATCTAATCTTATCTCAGTTGCAAAGATATGTAACATTGGAGATTGACATTATATACATTCTCACAAGAAAACACGTTCACTAATCAACAATAATTCAACAGTTAGTGTTTCTTCCTTGTAGAAGACGTCGGATATGACTCCGATGAAGCGTAGAGAAAATTGTTCTTCTCTTTACACACGGTCAGTAACATCCGATTTTCTTTCATTCAAACTAATAACAAGACTTGCAATTAAGATGGGAGAGGGGGCGGGGCTAAAATTGAAAGGAGGGGGGAAGATATGGGCGGGATCTGGATGTTAATTAGGCTATTTTTATTAATTGTACAACATGAATTTATTCATAGTATTTCTAGGCTGTCCATTTTTTTTCCTTTTTCGCAATTTGAAATGAGATTTAGGTTATTGTCATCAAAACAGTGTCCTTCATTTCTGGCATGGTCTGCCATCTCAGAATTAATGCGAATGTTCTTGACACCACTTTTGTGTTCCTTGTACCTCTCCTTCAGGCTTCTTCCAGTCTGCCCTATATACACCGAGTCACAGTTTTTACAGTCTATTTAATAAATACCACTCTTTACCTATTTTGGGAGCACTAAGCCGTACGCTATCGACAGGAATTTACTCGGGCTACATACAGGTATAATAATATAATAACGTTTCAGGATTTCATATTGTGTACATTAATATCAGATCTCGGTACTTGGGTCTGTGGATAATACGCGCTGTTTGGAAAAGCAACTATTGCTTAATTAAACACAATTCCTCAAGGGGCGCCTCAGGCTGATTATTCAAATCTCGCAAATAACACCAGCAAACAAATCTCAGCACATGAAAGCTAAAAGCTTAAGCAAGGAGGAGGTAACTAGTTATTGGCGTACAACGTAGATACCTTTACCCAAAGTATACGACTTTATACAAACGCCGCAGAAATATAAACTAATAAATGATAACTGAAAAACTCACTAGGAGTGCTCTTGTGTATTCCATATGTATTTCTTTTTACGGATTGAGACGTGGACAGTAAATAAATGAGAGTTGCGTTAAGCATGAACGGTTGAAATGGCTTACATGGCAGCAATTACTAGAAAGACGCTGAATGATAGAGTTCGCAATGATTGGGTGATGAACAAGTGTGGTTTAAAAGAGAATATTAGAATTTAGCACAAAAAAGTATGATGAGATGGTTCGGGTATCTTACAGAAAATGATGACGAATGACCAACGAAGAAAGTGTTTTGAGGAAGTGTCAGAGAAAAGCGTAGAAAGAAAAGGCCAAGCAAGGATTGGATAGACCAAATAATTGAGATTACGAAAGAATGCAGCCTGTAGAGTGAGAGTAAGAGAAGAGTGTGTGTGAATAAAGTGATGAATGGTGAAAAAATTAAAGAGATATGCAAGGACAGAAAAAAGTGGATATGCTGAGGTATCTGCCACCCCTAGTTGAACGACGCGCGGCGGCCGCATACAGTCACAACAAAAGCCAACATTACAGATCGACTGCCATTTCTTCCTGTCATTACATACTTCTCTCATTTCATCTAGAGTCATAACCTTTTTTATACAAGCTCTACTTTATTATGACTCTGGATATTTCATTCATTCGCTGTTTAAGAAGTTTGGTCCATCCATAGGTCTTCCTCTACCACGACATCCATAAGCCATGTAAACAATCATGATAAACAACCATTAAACTTATTGAAACCAACATGCGGACTACGAGTGTCATAATAAACGACAGTCAAAATAAAGTAAACAGACGATTTTCTACGAATTCGATTGTCTTAGATCGATATTACAGATGGAATATCAGAACAAATTTGAAACTAATTCATCAAACAGGCTTCTTAGAGAAAACAAAGAAAAAATGAACGAACAGTCATACATAAAAAAATCCTGAATATTCAAAGAACCTGATTAAAACACAAAATTTTCAGACCAACGTCGAATATTAAAAAAAACACACACACACATACATACAAGGACAAAACATTTTTTTATTAGACCTTGATGAGAAAGCTCGTCTTTATTTTTCAAAGAGCTAAGAGGTATTCTCATCTTCTAAGAGGTATTCTCCTGGTATAAAATGGGGATTTCCCAGCAATGTCACTTTAATCAGAGTTGCACAGGTATTTCTTCATCTTTCCTTCCCCCTCTCTCTCCTCTCTTTCTTCCAGCTCACCACTAAGGGAAGATCTGAACCCCAAGTATAAAATTTTTCGTACACTCTCTTCGATTACGTAAATAGGAAAATGTATGGAAGATACAACACCCCCCTCTAGTGAGTGATTAGAGTTTTATATATTTTTCTTTTTACCCAATCGAGGAGAGTTGACACTTTGTTTCATATTTGGTGTATTGTAATAAAAGTAAATATATTGTTATGATTTTTCTGGGTTCTCTTTAAGTCGGGGTTATGGCCGCGGGGGCCAAGAGGGCTAATCTTTCTAGCGTGTTTCGAATGGAATAAAGTTGGTTCGATCCCCGCTTGGGTCACTTGACTTTAACTTTGACCCTGGTTCAACAGATGTTATTGGGTAATTATTATTTAATAATTCATTAATAATAAACAATAATGAATTATTAAATGATGATATTAATACCTGTTTCTGGCCAGGCAGAATAGGTTGGTGAATTGCATTCCTCTTCACAAATCTTTTTTTAAAAAAAAAAAAAAAAGTAAACTGCAATTATTCATTTTAACAGAATTTATTTAACACGGGTTGGTTCACAATTTACAACAATAATTGACAATCACTGCTTATTGGTCTTTCACGGCAAAATGCTTGAAGTGACTAATCTGCTGATGACCCATTGCAGTCCCTTTATAAAGGTACAAAAGAGATATTTCACACACTATTGTACCTGTACAGGCGCACGTAGGTACTTCGTACTTCGTACCTAGTACTTCGAAGTTCGTAGTTTGTAACACTACCACCATCATACTAGTGCCAGATTGTTCTATGTTTGCATGCATGTAGGTACTCCAAGTTCGCAATAATATGGAAGATAAAATAGCGCCTGTAGTAAGCGTTTCAGTTTACATACAGTATTTGTACAACGCCATGATTTTATACTGAAGGTAGCGTCTACTTTGGGAAGCTTCTCATTTCTTAGGAACAAAGCGCACAGTGGCGTAGCTCCCCCCTCCCCTTATTTTGCAGTATTGTTTTGGCTGCGCCACTGCGTCCTGCTGAAGATTTACGACTCTCCTTGCATCTCTGTGTGAACTCACCATCAGTTTCCTCTAGACCGGGATTATTTCATAAATTTAAGCTCAAGTCACTTAACTATGGAAAGTTCGTTATTACAACAGTGATGATCGATATACTAAGAGTATTTACGTAAAAATGTAGTGTAATATAGCAAGCTATATAATAAAGAGCAATAACTCAAAAATTGGGAAAATCGAGATTTTGTAATAAAACGCATGAACAATGCGAGAAGAATAGTTAGAATGCGACAGCCGTTCAATTTGAACGAATATGACCGAGATTAAACATCGGTCGCCTTTTTCATCCCATACAAGTTGTACTGGTTGTCTGAACTTCAAACGTGATTTCCCAACATTCTTCTTTTTTGAGTTATTTCTCTTTATGATTAAGCGTGCGATATATAGGGTAACTTATTGCCGAGTTGTCCCCGAAGGATTCGCATATGGCGCGTAGAAGCTATTTATACAAATCTGACAATTAATGAAAACAAATATAAATATATATATTTTGTATGGTATATGTATTTTGATTGAATTTATATTGATTGAATTATATTTTTTAGAACTTTGAAAATTCTAACAACACACTGATTTATTTTCATAATTATATGAATTTTATTTAACTTAATTGTAATTACTTGTTATCGATCATCTTCAGGTAAGCTTCAGAAAACCTTAGTAATTATTAATTAAAATCAAATTAATATAATTGTGAAAATAAAACAGTGTTTCATTAAAATTTCATTAAAAGTTCTATAAAATTTCATAGAATTCAATTAAAAGTTTCCATAAACAGATAAAGCGTCCTTGATAAAAAAAAACTTTGGCGATCTAATTTTATTTACGCCAGCATTATACTTACTGAGACTGGTAAGTGTTTCATCGATAAATGATTCATTTTTTTTTTTTTCATATCTCAAAGCGCTTTTAGAGCCCACGTCAATTTTAATGTCCCATCCCTCTCATGTTCCTGATGGTCACCCTACTGGCGCTGGTATCCACGTCCGCTGATTGGATGAAAGTCACATTATGAATGTTTTCTGTACCGACTCTCCTTACCTCAAGTATAAAACTTAACATTAAAACTCAATCATAGCGTTTCACCAAAAACATATGAAAAGTAAAGTAGCACCATTTGTAGGGACTGGAAAAAAGTGGTGTTATTTTTTGCGAAATTCGCGTTATTTTTTTGGGAAATTCGCGTTATTTTTGATCAAAAACAGGGAAATTCGCGTTATTTTTTATGATAAACGGGGAGATTCAGTGTAATTTTTAGGGTTGATTTGATCGAAATAAAGGTTTATGTAATTGCAAAACTATAGATTATACTAATATTTACAATTTATTATATAAACATCAATATTTACCTTCAAAAACAATGAATAAACAATATCTGAATCAATACGAGTTACAACTTACAAAAAACCATTGATTTAAAAAAGTATTAATATTTGAATGACACTTCGAGTACCCTGCAATATCCTTTTAAAATATTAAATTTTGGTCTCTCTAGATGAGGGTTATCTAATTTTTTCGAGGGATGTTGGCTTTTATGAAAGCCTCAAGTTGTGCTCTTGGCTAATCCAGCAGCAGCTTCACTCCTTGATGTATTTCCTAATTCATTGATGTCACGATTCAAGTCTGTTTGGATGTCCAGGATAGTTCTGCTTATCATTTATTTTTTTAATAAAATAGATTTGTGAATAGGTATGCAATTCACCAACCTACTCTGCCTGGTCAGAAACAGGTATTAATATCATTAATGAAAAATTCATTACGAGTATTGTTCATTTTAATTAATTATTAATTTATAATTACCCAATTACATTTGTTGAACTAGGGTCAAATTTATGGTCAAATGACCAAGGCGGGGATCGAACCCCGCGTCTAGCGTTCTAGCGTGTTTCAACGTTGAAACATCAGCCCACTTGGCCCCCTCGGCTATAACACCGACTATTTTTTCTGTGCTTTGCACCTTGCAAAGGGTTTTCACAGGAATCTTTTCTTTCCCACAAAATAGTTGCGTTGCAGAAGTGACACATAGCAACTTTTTCGCACAATTTCTACCAAAAGTACGAAAATTCGCGATATTTGCGTAAAACCTCAAATTTCGCGTTATTCGCGTAAAAACATCAAAATTCGCGAATAAATTCGTTTTATCGCGATCGCGAAATTTTCCAGTCCCTAACCATTTGTGATTGTTACAGTTTTCCTGTAACTTTGATTAAACACCATGTTTGAGTTTGAACGTGAAGTTTCCTCTTGTTACCAGTTTCTACTGTTACAGTTGCTAGAGTTCGCACAGCGAATAATAAATTTTAAAATTACATTGCTGCAACTCGCTTTTCTCAGCTCATCTCACGATTACTAATTTAAAACCAATTTTGCTTTGAAACACGTAAACAAATTTGTTAAAAGATCTTTCCACTACAATGAATTTATCATTTCGGTGTGAATTCTGAAAACTGCCAGTCATGAAAGATTTTTAACTTTAAATGCAGCTGTGCACATGATGATTTTGTTATTGTCCGGTCGATGGCTCAGTTAGTAAGAAGGCTAGAGTTCGATCTCGACCAACTGTCATTACTGTAACTGTAACTCAGTCACCATTCCGCAGGGGGTTGCCAGAGCCTCTGTTTTCTTTCCTAGATACCTCATACTACAGTAATTTTGAGTTAAAGTTAAAGTAATTGTTAAGGATAAACATTAAATTAAATGTTAATATACCTACCAAGAATTATGTGCATTTTGTCTATGGTAGTTTTTGCTGTTAAGTTTATGTCAGTGCTTTTTGACAGCTGCTTTACTGTTTCCTGCTGCTTAACTTCCTCCCACTTTCCTTTCAAACCTTGTGCAGGCAACATGTCACCTTAATTTCTTCCGACTTAACTTACGCAATCTTTTGTTAAATTGTAACTAATATCTAAAATAAATAGTTTGAACTATTGATTAAAAGTGTTACAGTCATTATTTGGAAGATCTTTCATAAACCCAGTGGCATAAAACAAGAAGGACAAGTTTGGCACATCCACGCCGGATGATCGACCATTTGGATCACTCGCCACAAAATAAAGTGAACATTTGGTCATTCGACCGGATCGAATCCACCATTTGGACCTCCTCGCCAAATCTACCAAACATTTGGTCTTCGCACCGAATAAAGTGCGACCAGCACCCTTAGTACGACTTGCAAAACTTGAGTAATGTAAAGTTACGGCAATTATAAATTTCCCCCAAAATCTGCCGTTTTTGTTTGTTTGAACTTGATTTTCTTCATCACTGTAACTCTTTTGCTAAGACCATAAAGTGTAAGAAACAAAAACGGCAGATTTTGGGAAAAATCACTCTTTAATATTTTCCGTAAACTTTACTTTTCTCAAGTTTTGCAACTCGTACTAAGGTTACAGTAATAGATAACTAAAATATGAATGAACTTGATGGGGCGTCCACACGCTTGCCAACCATTCACAAGTCAAGCGCACAGTTTGTCGTCTAGAACATGCTAGCTGGACAAAAATTTGTCTAATGGACTAATTTTGTCCAGCTAGCATGTTCTAGACGACACACTGTGCGCTTGACTTGTGAATGGTTGGCAAGCGTGTGGACGCCCCATGAAAATACTGGGCCTAATCGATGCAGCCAGTGGCGTAGAGAAATTAAATTAATTGAAGCGATCGCTGTACGAAAAGTTAGTTAGGATAATGAATGGCCATGACAAGACATCGTCATATATCCAGAAGGAAGGCGGGCCCGCCCTAACAGTGTAATGCCTGGGCGGGGATTCCCTTCTCATTTACATAAATTCCGCCCAAACATACAAGAGAGCAGGGACTTATAAACCATGGTGCGCTACTGGGTACATGCATGGAGTATAGTAACCCAGATATTGGGCAAGTTTTTAAGGACAGCTGGGAAGGTGAGGAGTAAGTGAACACAAGTGTGAGGGCGTAGATTGAAGGTAAGTGAGAAGAATGGAAGACAGGAAGGTACTTATGTATGTATATATGTGGGCGATGAGTAAAAAAATCGAGTTTTGAGTTAAGTATGCAGAGTGGAAAAGTGACATAAAATGGGGATATACTTTGAAAAAATTACAAAAATTACATTAATAATAATCTCAAATATTTGGAAATTCTTCAATTTTATTTTGGCTCTCCTCACTTGCATTTTTTGACTCATCCCGTTGTAATATTCACTTGAACAAACTGCAAGAAAACTAATGAATCAACGTTTCATAATCTATATTACCTAAAAACATATGTGACATACTTGTGAACTCTAGGGTGAAATTCATTTTAATTAAATAAAAAAGCTGTAAAAATAATACATGTGGAATTATAAAAATACGTCTTTGCAATTTGACATCATTTGTAATGGACTGGGTAAAATTTTTGAAATAAAAAAATGCTTCGTAACAAGGCCGGATTGGTAGGGAAAAGGCAAATAAATGTTTTGTTTAATTAATCGCTACGAGCCCTAGTTACACATTTAGGGTTGCCCATTCCCCGATTACAAAAATAAATTTCAATGAATGTCTTTTCCCCACACGCTACTAATGTGAATAATTGAAATATTTTATATTAACGCCAACACATTACATGCTAGAAACATAGAATATATATCATTCGGTTCCTCATTCTTCTTTGACTTATAAATTGGCATGTGGTAGACCACCCATCCTGTAAAAAATGGTAACTTTGCCAATGTCACATCTGCTTCAGGGAAGCTCGGCAAGAGTTGTAGGGCTTGTGTTCGTTTGAGATTTGGGTTTTTATATTGCAAGTTCACATACGTGTGTAAGCGCGAACTAATACGTGTCTGCTTATAGGCATGCATTTAAAATTTATCTACAATATAATATATCTTTGCAACTTAGATTATATATTATAGGTATTCATTCTTAAATGCGTAAGCTGTACTCGAGTAGGTTTATGTATTACACATTCAACTGTTGTTCTTTGATCACTGCCTCGTGTGAACAGCCCGGATGGATATAAGCTATTGGGATGAAGAACCAGCCCACTAACCCACTAACCATATAAATATGCTTTACTTGCCCGGTGTGTTCCTGTAGGGATGTGAGATTATATATAAAGTAATATCTTCATAACAGATGCGTGAGTGTGTACGTGTGCTACGCACGGTTATTTCGCAACACTTGCGATTTATTTGACATTGTTTAAAGTGGCAATAACAAAAAAAATATTTACTATAAAAAAAACAACTTCAAATAACGTTATCTTAAATAAGTTTTATGAAAATAAGCATTTTTTTCAGCGCTGTTTAGTGGCACTAGCTCAAGGGAACTTTTTTTTAACATTTCCTCAATAAAACATAAAACTAAAAAGAACATGAGTTTGTAAAACATTTCATGAATTTCCAGTTCGATAGAAAAATTGTAAAATGTTTAGTTTCTTCGTTATTTCTTTTTTTACATATATTTACAGTTATTTGACAAAAGTCTTATAGGTTGGTATAACGCTGAACCATGCTGTAAAAACTAGGTTTACTGTTGCCAATGCCACCCCAATTTTAGGGAAGTAAAGCAGAAGTTGCAACGTTTATGTTCATGTGTTCAATTTCAATGCATTATTGCAACTTAGTTTGTAAATTGTAGATAGATTATTAGGGGTATATTTTAAAGTGCATTAATAAAAATGTCACCTTCTTAAAATTATATTTATGGGAAAAATTGAGGAACACCGAGGGCCCAATAAAGACGGATACCATTATTCAAAATTCAAGGGAGTGGACTGGCAAACAAAGTGTAGAGGAGCTGTTCCGAACGCCGCAGGTCATGGATATTGCTACGATTGTATAGGTTCCTGCTTGCGTGTTTTTGTGATTGTGTGCCTAACGTGTTTTTTACTGTGTGTGTGTTGACACTTTGACCTGTTGGTACTTCTGGTACTCTCTGGAAGCATCCATTCGAGAGGCGTCTCGTATGGTCTAGAACACGCAAGATTAAGCCATTGGTCGTATGTAAAACGGGCGGCAATTCTGTGAATAATCAATAACATTTTGATTACCGAGCCGCGAAGCCACCAAAGCAGAAGTTACACAGTGAACCATATGCAATCGACTTGTTAAAAATAAAAATTGTAAAATAAATTCACTGCAATTTTTAATAAAAAGTGTAACACAAAAACATAATATGTTTGACGAAGTTATGTTGGTGGTCCCGACAGGGCACATGAAGAAGAAGAAGAGAAATCAGCTTGCTTCCACATCATGGTTCACGCACAGTTTCCACTCACGATGCCAGACATGAACAGCCAACCTTTCCCTTTGTCTCCTTAAAGATCAGCAATGTGTCAGGAATATAAATTAAGGGAAGAATAAAGAGTAGCGCCCTTTATACACTTCTCAGCTGACAGTGCTGCCTTCATATTTTACACGTCGCAAAACCTTGCACAGTTACATCCTTGTCACATAGTCAGCATTTCCTCTTACCAACACAGGCACAAATATTAACAGGGAAACTGGGAATGAGAAGGGAAAAGTACGACTGAAAAAAGTATAGCTTGATCACTTATTTTTAAGGGGTTTCTGTTGATGTGACATTGACAAAGTAAACCATTTTCTACAGCATAGGTCCGTAGTTCAGTGGTAACACTTCGGATTTTGAATGGAAGGTTGTGAGTTCGAATCCCGGCAGAGCACAAAATACATACCATTTATTTTTTCAAATTTGCTCTTCGCCGGGTTGAAAAATTCATAAACCTTTACCAATGACCGGTCACCAAAGGTCCGTCCAGCCTTACAGCAACTGGGGCTTGCTTGAGAATTGGCGCTTTGTAAAAGGTCGATAGCTCAATTGGTAGAATGCTTGCATTCCATACCGAGGCAAGGGTTCGATCTCAAGGTTTACTCAGCCTTCACAAAAAATGAGAACCAGCCCCCCCGGGAGCTAGGAAATCTCCATTTTAACTGTAAGTGGTTTGTGTGAGGCCGGCCCCCTTACCCGTAAAAATAAATAGGTCCCGAATCGTCACATGCGACCCCTTCGGGGATAACGCAGGCAAGAAGTTACACTAGATGTGTTGCTTAGTTGCGTTTTATTGATGGCCAACCGCATACCAACCTATGGGTTGAGGAACGGTGTACATTTGTATCTTTATTTTTTTAATCAATAATGGGAAATTTACTAGCCTTTTAAACTGTCAATCTACTACTGTATATATTTCCCCGTAACTGCAAAAAAAATATATTCTCCTCTAAGTTCACAGCCTGAAAGCAGAGCCATTTTTACGAGTAACAAAACAATATGTAGAACCATACTTCACCAAGCTATGTAAGTCAAGTATATTAAAAAATGTTTATGGTACAGTTGCGGACGAGCTGTTCAATTTTCATAAAAAAAATACGACCCTGCCAGTGACCTGCCCTGCCTACCCCTGCGTATAATTACTCTTTTCAACTCTTTTGACCATTTTCTCGTGAAATGACGTGTTACTCTCGCCATTGTTTCTGCTGCTTGTTAACGGCGCAACAATGGCGAGGAACGGGCCGACTTTTTTTTTCCAAAAAAATATAAATTTCCTCCTTGTTCACGAAATATTATTTTCCTTTGATTGCGATACTTTACCGGAAAATGTTTGGCTTTCATGTTTTTTTTCTCTTAAGCAAGGCTTGTTTTAATAAATATTTGCCCAAGTTGGCTCATTATTAACAGCATTATTATCTCTTTGAGCCCGAAGGAAAAACACAGAACAATAGTTTAGAGGGAGTTCATTATTAGAGAAACTAAATTACAGCTTTAAAAACTAAAAATGAATTAAACATAAAAAAGTGTTTCTCTGAAATGTTTTTATACTTATTTTGAAGCATTATGATTATAATAATATTTTAATGACTTTTGAGGATGAAGTTCAATCGATAGCTCAGCTGATATAATAATAATAATAATATTAGGATGATTTTTTGGTGAGCGCTGTTTTTTGGGTCTATAACACCTTAAGAGCCCTCCGCGAGCTTGGTCGTGGCTGTAGAAAGCGTCAATTCTAAAGCAATACCCAGTTGTTGTAAGGTTGGATGGACCTTTCAGTGGCACTTTACCCACCTCAACCCACCAAGTTCATACAACTCATGCGGAGTCGCTTCACTTGGTGATACTTCACTTGCAATGTTTTTTTGGCGGCGGAAGGCCTTCCCGTTGAAGTTAATCAGCTAAAGTTACTCTACTCAAGAAAGGAAAAAGAGGATCCTCAAATCAGGGGCTAACGCATGACTCTAAGAAGTCCCACCCTCCCCAGAACGTCGAGGTTACTGAAGCTAATGTGCCTGACGGGAGCCCCTCATTGACGAGTATCGAACCTTTCAGTGACCGGTTTTTGGTAAAGGCTTATGAATTTTTCAACCCAGCGAAGAGCACATTTGAAAATAAAAATTGCTACATTTTTTGTGCTCCGCCGGGATTCGAATCCACAACCTTCCATTTGTCCGAAGTGTTGCCACTGGACTACGGACCGGTCCAAGAAATGCCAACAACACGCGGTGTACCTACCTGAGCGGTCACGCATCCAGGTAGCATCCGCGCCCAATGTTGCTTAACTTCGGTGATCTATGGGAACCGGTGCTTGCAACATGGTATCGTCGTTGATGCGTTCATACCAGAGAGCTAAGATTCGATCCCTTAAGGAAGTCAGCAATAATTTTCTGTTTCGGTATTTATTTCGAATCCAGAATAACAAAACAGACACGGTTTATTAAGTCTTCACAAAATATTAGAACCAGCCTTTGGAGAGCTAAGAAACCCCCATTTAAAGTGAAGTGGTTGACGGGAGGTCGACACCTGTACCTGTGAAAATAAATTTGTCACACGCGACCTGCGTTTTGCATTCTATGTGAAGCTTAGTTGTGCTGCGTTGCTTTGTATCGATGTTTCTCCTCAAATGTACGCTGTTGCAGTTGCACTAAGGGTGGCCAGATCCATTGCAGAGTCTCTTTCTTTTCAGTTTATTACGAAGACAAAAATATTTCTAAGAATATGTAGAATTAAGTTATCTAATCTAAATCTAAGTAGCAAAGATATACATCATTTGAGATGCACATTAAATTCATTTCCACAAGCAGACATGTATAAGTTCGCGTTAACACATGCCGCATGTGGCCCTACAATATAAAAACCCAATCTCAAATGAACATTAGCCCTGCAACTCTAGGCGACCTTTCCTGAAACAGAGGTGACATTGGCAAAGTGAACCATCTTAATAGTAATCATTTCATAAATATGCACAGCATCACAAAGTGTATAAAAAAATGTAATAACCAAGACTTACATCACCAAAATGGCGTCCTTTGTTAAACCTCTTAGGAATTTTTCTCCCCATAATGTGTTTCTTTAATGCATTTGCTTTTTACACATCTGCGTCTTAATCTCCATAGGAATATCAACACAAAGAAGAAAATCTCTCGAGCGCCACTTCAAGCTACAAAATATCTTTCAAGCTTTCTTAATATGCGATTAAAAAGATGGAAGTAATCACACACTTTAAAAATATAAAGCCCTTGTGCTGTATATCTCCACTCGAAAAACGGTTTAAGCGACGCGAGAGATGTAATGCCGGGGAGCAAACGTTAAACACCTCGTTAGCTCGCTGAGCAGCTCCAGACAGATGACACTTTGAAGCGCTATTCTGCTAATTTTTTTACACTTTGGATATCAATCCAAGTAGGAGCTTTGCTTGCAAAAGAACTCTATAGATAAAAAAATCACAGTGCACCTTAATTTCGGACACGAATCGAAATCTCCTCGCCTTAAGGTTGTAAGGAATTTAGCAGAGTAGCGTAACTGGTCAACGACGATGGATACGCAAACGCAAAACGCAACTAAGCTACACATATAGTGTAACTTCTTGCCGCGTTATCCCCGAAGGGGTCGCATGTGGCGAGTTGAACCTATTTATTTTTACAGGTAAGGGGGCCGGCCTTACGCCAACCACTTCAGTTGAAGTGGAGGTTTCCCAGCTCCCGAGAGTGCTGGTACTCATTTCTTGTGAAGGCTGAGTAAACCTTGCCGGTATTTTATTTTGGGGTTTAAAATAAAAACCGAAACGGGAAATCATTTCTGACACCCTCGGTGGGATTCGAACCCGAGCTTTCGGCATGGAATGCAAGCACTCTACCACCTGAGCTATCGACCGGAGTACGTAAGATAAATTTGTCATTTTTTTAAAACTATGTTTCTTAAACGCTATCAGTGCTATTCTTAGACATTTCGGTCGTCCGTTGAGCCCACGCTTTGACAAACTTATGATGCCTGGGCTAGAAGTCTTATCACCACGGTCATTCTTACCTACCGAATTTTAGTAATATTTGTATGAAGACGAATCAGCTGTTCACTTGCGGCCATCTTGGATTGACAGGTCTTCATACAAATGCATCATTAGTTTGTCAAAGCGTGGGCTCAACGGACGACTAAAATGTATAAGCATAGCACCGTATGATCTTAGTAAAACAATGATATCATTGAAAAAATGTTTAATTTTTAAAAGAAATTGTATTGTTTAAAAATATAGCAACAATACGTATAAATATTAAAAGAATCACGTTTTTGTAGATACATTTTTCATCTTTTTAACGTGTTATATATTGGGCATCGATCGAAATAAAAGATATAGATGGAGCATGTGAACCATTTGGTGTGCTTAAAAGAGTGCACCCTAGTGCGTCTTCTTAATGCAAACGAGGTGTTGTTACAAATTGTTTCCTGACCCTTTGTATAAAACACCTAGGAAATCATAGAAGTTTATCACCCGCTGATGTTTTTCTGTTCAAAATCAAGAAATTAAATAGTGGAAAAAAATTCCTTCCCTGTAGGAAGCAAACGTCGTCAATTACTCAGTAGAACAAATATCAATATGGTATGGAGAAATTAAAAGTAAAACCAACGGAGCAGCGTTTTGGGTTTTGAAATAAACGCCGAAGATTCGAACCCGAGCTCTCTGCAGTGTAATACAAGCACTCTAACAACTGAGCTATCGACCGGAACCTTCTTTACTAAGTGTTTGTTTTTCCATTGACTATACATAATATATTTTATCATAGTAGATTGTTATGACCCCACAAAAGTAATGAACATGGCTAGATTTGACCAGTCCATAGTCCAGTGGCAGCCCTTCGGACTCGTAAATTGAAGGTTGTGGTTTCGAATCCCGGCGGAACACAAAAATATACCATTTATATTTTCAAATATGTTTTTTGCAGGTTTGAAAAAATCATATAAACTTTCACCAAAGACCGGTCACTAAGGGTCCATCCAGCCTTACAGCAACTGGGTCTTGCTTGAGTATTGGCGCTTTGTAGCGACGACTAAGCTCGTAAACAGCTCTGCGGCACTACAACAAGTGTCATAGACCCGTAGAGTCTCTAAAATCTAGGAAGTCTCCCGCATAGAATTTCTTAAAAAAAGATTATAAATAGATTCAAGATAAATATAATATCTCTCTAATTTGAACCTATGAGATAGATATCTTCGTCTTACAACTTTCATCTGCGATGTTTAGATATAGAAAGCGCCTTCTGTGTGGGTGTAGTCTCCTTTAATTGTCTTTAAAATTCGTCTCGGGTATTCCATAAAGCATGGCTTCCTTCCTCTCACGATTTTCTCGGCTTTGTTTCCCTTCCGGCGCTGGCGGCTAGTGGTACATGCTAGTCGTATAGGAATCCACCAAACAGTAGCCCGAGTATACAACTTTACGTTCCACCAAAAGTATGTGATAAATAAATACACTCGCTAGAGGTGCGCTATTTAACTTTTATTTTATTTTGCCTTTTACACTCGTCAAATTTGCTCTTCGCTGGGTTGAAAAATTCATAACCCTTTATCAATGACCGGTCACCAAAGGTACATCCAGCCTTACAGCAACTGGGTCTTGCTTGAGAATTGGCGCTTTGCAGCGACGACGATCAAGCTCGTAAAAAGGTCGATAGCTCAATTGGTAAGAATGCTTGCATTCCATGCCGAGAGCAAGGGTTCGATCTCAAAGGTTTACTCAGCCTTCACAAGAAATGAGAACCAGCCCTCCCAGGAGCTGGGAGACCCCCACTTCAACTGAAAGTGGTTGGTGTGAGGCTGGCCGTCTTACCTGTAAAAATAAATATGTCCTGAATCGCCACATACGACCCCTCCGGGGATAACGCAGGCAAGAATTTACACTATATGTGTAGCTTAGTTGCGTTTTTAATTTTAGCGATCACAATATTTATAATTGGCAGCCATTATTATTCGCAATAGTAACAACTTTCTAGGAACATTTTTACATTCAACCGAGTTTTTTTGTACACACGGAAATGCAACTGAGAAGTTCTTTGTTTTCTTTCTTACTAATGACCATTTTCGTAAGAAAGTTGAAACAGATATATCATGTTTATTTTCGTTCAATTCAATTGGTAAAACGCTATGGTTGAGTTTAAACGTAAAGTAGAATACTTGGGCATGGTGTGCATATTTATAGTAGCGGCTTTCACAGAAGCAAGCTGAAGAAAGTATGTAAAATAAATCTGCTCTGCTGTACCCTGAGTACCAGTTTTTTCACTTTACTCGAAGTATTTTGTATTCGAGAAAAACAAGTATGTGAACTTTTAAAGCACCCCTGGCAACAAAAAAATCTAAACTTGTTTTGCCAGGGGTGTTTTACAAGTTCACATACATTTTTCTCGAATACTCAATACTTCGAGTAAAGTGAAAAAACTCGTACTCAGGGTCCTGGTCGCATAGCGGGAAGAAAGCGCTTTCCACTGAGAAGCAAACAACAAGCAAGCTTACACAAGGCCAGCTCTATAAAATATTAGAGGTAACCTCGGGCTTGTAGTATGTACCTACATGCCACAGTCTTCAGTTCGATTATTCATAAGGTTACTATACTTGGCAATAATTCTACTTTAAGGAGCCAGCGACAAATCGTCCCCCCAGTGCAACGCAACGCAACAAAGCTACACATACAGTGCCGAGAGCAAGGGTTCGATCCCCACCGAGGGTGTCAGAAATGATTTCCCGTTTCGGTGTCTATTTCAAACATAAAATAAATACCGACAAGGTGTACTCAGCCTTCACAAGAAATGTGTACCAGCTCCCCCCGGGAGCTGTGATATCCCTACTTTAACTGGAAGTGGTTTGTTAGCCGGCCCCCTTTACCCGTAAAAATAAATAGGTCCCGAATCGCCACATGTGACCCCTTCGGAGATAACGCAGGCAATAAGTTATGCTATGCGTACAGCTTAGCTGCCTTTTTAAAATTGTTTTTGCAACAAAATTCAATGAGAAATTCGTGTTATCATTAAATACTATTCGTGATTGGATGAGATTTTCAACAATCACATTAAAAGTACCTATTGCTCACGATAATTTTAAGTTTTCAGAAGTCTCAACAGATGGTGTGTTTCATGCTTTATAACTTTCTCGAAAGAATTCTTTATAAAGAGAATAAGATTTCATAATCATAAGTCATCATAAGGTCTTTATTGTTTTTTTATCAATATGTACAAAGTATTACAATAAAAATAAATTTTAAAAATCTAATTACAATAAATACTCCCCAAAGTAAGCATAGCTTGTGTTTTGGGGAGGAATTCCAACTTATCTTAACTTAAAATTAATCACTTAATAGATAAAAATCATAAAAAACAAAAATAATATATACACTATTTAGTCATTTACTCAGCAAAAACAGAAAGACAAAAAATAAAGTAAAATAACATAAAGAGGTAACATGTTTAAATAGAAAATACAGAAATAGGAATTATACATATATACACACATGTAGATATATGAAAAAATAACAAAAATAATAATGATAAGAATAATATACAAAAAACCAATCAAATATAAACACTCAACTATTTACACCTCTTTCAAATATTTGCTGATCATGTACTTAATGGCCCTAGGATCTGCGTGCTTATCATGCTTATACCTGGAAAAAAGTGCATTGTACCACCTTACACCCAAATAATCGTAGTGATGTTGGCCGGTTGCTGTATTCTTTTTTTTTTAATTTAATTAATTTAATTTAATTTAATTTAATATATTCTAATATCCACAATAATTAATAAACACATCACACAATCAATAATATTCACAATCATTTCTCTACAAAGCATGTTAAATTCCATTTAAAACCTCTTTCTTATAAATATTGCATTTAACGTTAGCCCGTTGGAGCTCCTGTAGGCTTCTCAATTATTTTTTCATTTCGCCCGGGAGCACTTGCGAGAGTAATTCCCTCTGAGAGCTTTCACTTCCTCACCTACACATTTATTACACTAAACAGAGCTGTATCGCAGCACAGGTGGGCATGCTCAACAACGCGTTATTATTCCGACTCGCAGACCGGTCCGTAGTCCAGTAGTAACGTGGTTGTGGGTTCCAATCCCGGCGGAGCACAAAAAAATACTATTTTTATTTTCAAATTTGCTCTTCGCTGGGTTGAAAAATTCATAAACCTTAACCAAAGACCGGTCATCAAAAGGTCCATCCAGCCTTACAGCAACTGGGTCTTGCTTGAGAATCGGCGTTTTTTTTTTTTTGCGTTTTTGTTCCTTGACTTATAGGTTGGTATGCGGCTGACCACCCATACTGTAAAAAATGGTTCACTTTGTCAATATCACCCCTGTTTCAGGGAAGGACGGCAAGAGTTGCAGGGCTTATGTTCATTTGAGATTGGGTTTTTATATTGTAGGTCCACATGCGGCATGTGTTAGCGCGAAATTATACATGCCTGCTTGTGGGAATGCATTTAATATAAATCTTAAATGATATATATCTTTGCAGCTTAGATTAAATTAGATTAGCGTAGCGACGACGACCAAGCTTGTAAAAAGGTCGATAGCTTCTATAATCTATAATCTAAGCTGCAAAGATATATTAACATTTAAGGCTCATATAAAATGCATGCCTACAGACAGGCACATGTAGGTTCGCGCCTACACATTCTGCATGTGTGCATTCAAATAAAGAAAACCTCACATGGACACAAACCATGCAACTCCTGCCACCATTCCCTGAACCGGGGTGGCATTGGCAAAAGTGAACCGATTTTTACAGCACGGGTGGTCAGCCTCAAACCAACCTATCAGTCAAGGAGCTTAATTGGTAGAATGCTTGCGTTCCATGCCGAGAGCAAGGGTTCGATCCCAAGGTGTACTCAGCCTTCACAAGAAATGAGAATCAGCCCCTCGGGAGCTAGGAAAACCCCACTTCAACTGAAAGTGTTTGGTGTGATACCGGCCCCTTACCCGTAAAAAAAAATAGGTCCCGAATCGCCACATGCGACCCCATGAGGGATAACGCAGGTAAGAAGTTACACTTTGTATGTAGCTTAGTTGCGTTTGCGTTGCGTTGCATACGGGAAGATGACAAGGGAACTTGAGAATAGGGTGTGTGAGGGAAAGCAGGTGGTCGGTGCAATAGGAAGAATATCAAAGAACGAGCGGTTGACCATGAATCTGAGAGTGGCGGTACACAATGGCATATTGCTACCGATCTTGATGTATGGAAATGAAGCATGGACAGTTAATGATAGCAAATTGGGTGAAGTATGTACCTACGGCGGAAATTAAACATTTGAGAAGCACGATAGAGTTAGGAATGAATGGGTAAAGAAATAATGTAAGTTGAAAGAGGATGAGAAAGTTAAGGTACAAAAGAAGAAGAAGAATGAATTATTATAGACTGACAAAGTACATAATATACAGAGGAAGTGTGTAAGGAAAAATAGGTAAGGGAAGACCGAGAAAAAAGTATGGAGTGATCAGATTGAGAAGATTGTGAAAGAATGGGATTTATACAAAGTGAGCGTAAAAGAAGACCATGCATGATAAAGGTGATGGATATGAATGATTGAAAGGGGTAGAAAGAAGTGGAGGCAGCTCTGTAGAGGCACTGGCCACCCCTAGCGGAATGGCGACAGAGCTACAGTTACAGCTACAATAACATACAAAAACAACTTAAGTTCTGCGTTTCTGATGTGAGTAATATGAGCCGGTCTCCAGCGCTAGTGACACGGAATGGAGTCCTCACTTTTTATTCCACTCTCCTCCCACATGATGACCTCACGTAAGCACTTCCCTTTCACTACGGGAACACTCTCTTCCGTGAGGTGTAAACTGTAATGGAATATTGTTTCTTGATAACACGGTACACGTACGGAGCTATGTCCAGCATAATATACGTACAAACAAAGTAGCTGGTTATCTATAATCTAAGTTGCAAGGATATATTAACATTCAATGCTTATATTAAATGCATGCCCACAAACAAACGCGTGTAAGTTCCATGTTGTCTTGGTTATCTTTCTTCAAGAATCCAGGTGATCCTTTTCGTATTTGTAGATAGTCCATGTTTCTCCTAAATGTAACAAAATGCTCCAAACAAAAGCTTTTATCAATCCCTTTTTTGTTTGCATTTTTTAATGTATATTATTTGAATGTTGGCGCTTATATATTATCTATGAGATAATTCTCCAACTTTTTTAGTACTTTGGTCACATTTCATGATGAGTCCTCGATAACCTTTTGAGGCTTAGGATAGTTCAAGGAGTTGTCAAAGTTTCAAGCATCGGCACACATAAATTACTACGATAAAACATTCCCTAGTAACTATAAAGAATCGACGTTGTTTTATGATTTTTTTTATAAACCTACATCTTTTGAGTATTTCTTGACTTTTAGGTTCGAGACCGGTCCTTAGCTCAGAGGTAACACTGCGGACTGTGAATGTTGTGGGTTCGATTCCCGTCGGAGCACAAAAAAATATACCATTTATATTTTCAAATTTGCTCTTCGCCGGGTTGAAAAATTCATAAAACCTTTACCAATGACCGGTCACCACAGGTCCATCCAGCCTTACAGCAACTGGGTCTTGCTTGAGAATTGGCGCTTTGTAGCGACGACGATCAAGCTCGTAAAAAGGTCTATAGCTCAATTGGTACAATGCTTGCATTCCATGCCGAGAGCAAGGGCTCGATCTCAAAGGTTTACTTAGCCTTTACAAGAAATGAGAACCAGCCCCCCCGGGAGCTGGGAAACCCCCATTTCAACTGAAAGTAGTTGGTGTGAGGCCGGCCCCCTTACCTGTAAAATAAATAGGTCCCGAAGCGCCACATGCGACCCCTTCGAGGATAACGCAGGCAAAAAGTTACAGTATATGTGTAGCTGAGTTGCGTTTTTTTTTGCGTAGGTTGGTATGAGGCTAACCAACAGTAGGTACTGTAAAAAAATATTTTCTTTACCTATGTCATCCCTGTTTCAGAGAAGGTCGGCAAGAGGTTCCGGACTTGTGTTCATTTGAGATTAGGTTTATGTTGTACGTCCACATAGGGCATGTGTAAGCGCGAACTTTAACGCGTCTGTTTATGGAAATGCATGAATGTACAACTTTGATTTAGATTTCGATCTAGCATAACTAAATATCCACAATGGGTTTCGCAAACATGCCGTTTGCATCTTCAGGTTGTCTATTTAAAACTAAATGGATAAGATACAGTATTAGTTGTTAACGGTGTCATTGTCGGAGGATTATTTCTGCGCTTGGTTTCACAAAAATATGACGGCCGCATTTAATGATGATAGAAACTGTGAAATTTAATGCGCTACATAAAATGACGTTTTCAATATTCTTAAACGATAAATTTAATGTCATCTTGGATGTAATGTTATGGCGAGTTATAAAATATCAATTTGATTCACGACTTACGAGTATTTATTGCACGCACTTACAGAAAATAACAGTCTCGGTACTTGAGCGCGAGCTGGACATCTTTATGAGCTGCTGGTGTGAGGCGGAGAACCTCCTGGGCTGGAAGTCTCATCATCACGGTAATTCTTACCAACCGAATATCGGTAATATTTGTATGAAGACCTGCCAATCCAAGATGGCCGCAAGTGAACAGCTGATTAGTCTTCATACAAATAATACCAATATTCGATAGGTAAGAATTACCGTGGAGATGAGACTTCCAGCCCATGTGAGAACTTCTCCTTACGTGTTGGCCAGCTCCTTCCTTGCGTACGCACACCGAAGTGCAGCTTGGAAGCAAAATGCAACTAATTAAAATGTATATAATGCAAGTTCATACCGCGGTAATTCTTTCCGGATATTATACATTGTACATGTTAGTAGGTTATCCAGTAATCCGTTGACTATTATTATTTTTGAGCCGACGTTTTGGATCGGTTACACGATACCTCATCAGGGCGGTGCTCCTGTGTGTGACGGCCATATACATATATCGGAGAGAGTTTCATAGTAAACAAATATCAGATCTACTACAAGAAGATAAAGGAATAGAAGGACCAGAAGTTAGTAAGGTAAGAAGGAGTTGTATGTAATGCAGGTCTCACCAACAGCCGTGGCGACTCCCCAGAAGCGGGCCACGGGCACCAGCAGCGAGCAGAAGGCTCCTCTGCCCGCGCAGCCGTAGCGGGCCTTGCTCTCCATCAGCACCATCAGCGCATCACCCAGCCTTACGCCAACTCAACTCATCACTGACCAACTACTGATGTCTCACTGGGATTCACTCACACATCCTCCATGAGAACAAGGACGTAGACAGATCACTGTTATTGCAACACTCTAACTTACAACTTTAATTTAATATTATCTCTAATTTTGCACATGCTTTTGTTATTGTATCCCTAGAGTTCTTGAAAAGAAAAAACCACATACTTATGTAAGCAAAATTTCAATTTAATGTTTTAGTGTGTGTGTATTCACGCTGGGAAGATAAATATTTCATTAAATGGAAACATAATTTTGTCCTCACCCAGTTTTACTATTTAGAGGGCTTTTGGTGATGTTTAATTGCCATTTTCAAGAGAAAAGCTTCAAATTTAAATGTGGTTACATCGTTAAAAGCACTTGAGATAGTTAAAACTTCATTAAAGAAAAAACTTATTTTGTTGAATTAATCTCGAGTATTTGCATACAAGTTAGGGCAGTGAGAATGTGAATTGCCTTTTTACTCAGTGACACAGTAAGTAACTACTCCTAAAAATATACCCAGGATGACCTTGAGATGTTTGTGATTACCGTAAGAATATTAAAGAGCAGATGTAGATCTTTACATCTTAGATCTTAGATCTTTACATGGTACAACACCCTGTCACTCGGAGTATAAAGCTCTTAAGTAAATAAAAATATATAAAAAATAAAGAACTTTCAAAATTCCAGCACTTGGCAATTCAATAAAAATACAACTCAGGTCGTTTGTTTGGTCAAAAAGTTAAATTGGATGAAATTCAATTTACAATTTCCTGAGTCCATAATCTGTTTACTCAAAGAATCGGCATCGTCTCAAAACTTGTATTGTTACCGTCGCCATACACAGGCCTGGATTCGGGATGGTTAAGTACTCCCAAGTCTATGTTGCCTTATTAAAGTAAACAAAAACGATATTAAAACATAGAGCTCTTTCGGGACTTTTTCTAAGTAACGAAAGCTGTTTTTAATTGGCTCTGAAGAATCAGAAACATTATTTAATTTTGACATTATCTTATATATAATTCAACAGGTAAAATAATCTACAATATTGTCGTAGATTACAATATAAGCATTGAAAATTACATACCCCACCCAAGTGCTTGTTTGTTTTATCTACTATTTGATTCAAAAATGATCTTTCAATAAAATTGTCTTAAAAATCACATTCTACACAGAAAACGTAATGTGAAAGTTGTTCTTAATATTTGAAAAATCCATGTCCAGACTTTATAAAACACATGGGTCCAGTACGCATACAAACATTGCTCATGTGAAATTACATAATACAAACAAGCACTTCCTTGACTTATAGGTTGGTATGAGGCTGACCACCCATACTGTAAAAAATGGTTCACTTTGCCAGTGTCACCCCTGTTTCAGGGAAGGTCGGCAAAAGTTGTGGGGCTTATGTTCATTTGAGGTTTGAATTTTATTTGTAAGTACACAATCAGCATTTGTAAGCGCGAACTACACGTGTTTGTTTGTGGGCATACATCTGAGAGCTTTGAATGAATATATCCTTGCAACTTAGATTATAGATTATATAGACTAAGTTTACGATGTGTAAATACAAATTTTGCAAGTGATCTTGAAAACGCTGGTGTTGCACTGTATTTATGTTTGTTTTGGTTGTCAATGTGAACAAAAAAGTAGGGTAGGGGTCTACATGCCTTTTTCGCACCAGGGCCCCCGTTGGGCTTAATCCGGGCCAATAACCGTAGTACGAGTTTTTTCACAATACTCGAAGTGTTGAGTATTCGAGAAAAATATATTTGAACTTGTAAAAGCACCTCTGGCGAAACAAGTTTCGAAACTTTTTTTGCCAGAGGTGCTTTACAAGTTCACATACATTTTTCTCGAATACTCAATACTTCGAATATTGTGAATAAACTCGTACTACGGGTACTGGTCATACAACATAAATTCTTGCTGTGTACAAGTATGCGCGAGTATTGTAAGATGTTTGGCATGAAGTATGTAATGTCAAGATTATAAGTCGGCCGGGCTCGTTGGGTATAAATCACAAGTCAAGGGGAAACATGTAAATGCTGGGTGTGTATGAACAGTCGGAACTCAAAATAACCTGCTCGTTGAACTTCGGTCAGACATCAAATAATACAATATGTCTAGATGATACACACTTACGTCGTACGTGTACAAGACAGACTAAAATATCAAGCAGATAAAACGACGTGTCGTTAATATCTAATCTTATCTTATCTAAGCTGGAAGGATATATATCATTTAAGATTTATATTAAATGCATTCCCACAAGCAGATATGTATAATTTAGCGCTAACCGCATGTGGACCTACATTATAAAACACAATCTCAAATGAACATAAGCCCTGCAACTCTTGCCGTCCTTCCCTGAAACAGGGGTGATATTGGCAAAGTGAATCATTTTTTACAGTATGGGTGGTCAGCCGCATACCAACCCATAAGTCAAAGAACTAATAGACTCGGAATAAATGCTATGTCACCCCAATTTCAGAGGAGGTCGGCAAAAGTTGCAGGGATTATGTTCATTTGAGGTTTGAATTTTAATTTATAATTTAAGTACACATACAGCATTTGTAAGCGTGAAGTAACACGTGTCTGTTTGTGAACATGTATTTTAAATGTTAACATATATCTTTGCAACTTCGATTATGGATTATTATCATAAAGGCCCATAATCGTATACATAGTGTGTTCGAATTTTTGCTGAAACCATTATGTGTAAGAAAATATTTGATCATTTTTTTACATTCACATTCATTATTTTAACCATTAAAGTTTGCTACCTTTTGAAAATAAAACATTGAAACATACTTTTTCACATAGTAAAATATCAATGTTATTATTTATTAAAACATTCTCGTATCTTTAATATGCATACGCATACACCACTCGTGCACTTCAATTACTTTAGCGCGTATTTCGGATAATAAATCTCAAAAATACAGTGTTATTTTTAGTTATTGTTAATTCGCACGAAAATAACACGGCACGCAGCTCGTAACTTGTCTGAAAAGTTTTCCGACCCGCGGCGCGTCCTCGCCCTGTGAGCGTCGCGGCTGTACTGGCGTCGGCCCTCCGCGTGACGGAGCTTTTGGTGAAAGCTCGCGCATGCTTACGCATAACTCTAACAGGGAAAACACTGCGATGAACAAAACCCTCAAGTGTATCAAAACATTAAGGGATTACTGCTGAAAAAATATCCGATTTCCATTAATTGGTGAACAATGAGGTCAACACATCAATTGACATGGACACAATAGAAAACTGACAACACCTTCTCTCAGGGTCAGTCTCCCCTCCACTGATCCACGCCCTGTATATCCATCCCATCCGGGGATGTGTCACAGAGCTCGCATGCAAAAGTTATGTGAGATGCGAGTGGCAGAAGGCCCTCCCATGAAGCTACACTTTCCCAAGTGTTTACACAAAGCAAAGGAGGCTTAAAAATCACTGAAAGATTATAGCCGTGAGGGTTTAGGGCTCGATGATTTTAAATTAAAAACAAAAATGCAAAGTGATTCTGAGCATCTTAACATATGATTTAAGGCCTATAATTTGAGATGCTACTGCTGAGACTGTTCGGGAGGCGCTCTCCTGACTAAGTGGCCAACCACCATAGAGGCGGAAAAGAATAGAGAAAATAGAAAGAACGTCGGTCTAATTAGACCGACGAGCTCTCGCCATAGCTGGCACAAAACTTTGAAAAAGCCACAAAGTTGGATTTGTTAGCCACAAAGTCCACGTATCCGATCGGGCCGATGGCCGGTCTGACAGCGTTGAAGAGCGCCTCAGAAAATTGACAAGTTACTTGGGGAAGGGCTGTTTTGCTGGAATGTTTTCTGGGATCTGTTGCCGTGGTCTATGAGAGCTGGAGCTTTTGGACGTATCGCCCATGTCTGTGATGGGCTTCTGCAGTATGAAGTGTGATGATGTAGATGATCTTGATGAAAACACAGATACCGGTAACTCATTCCATAAACGGGCAGTCTGGCAAAGGAACGAGTCGAGAAAATACCAAGTTCTCATAGTTTTGATATCGACTGTAAATGGATGGATGTGAGCCGTTATACGAATTGCCCTTGTTGTGAAGGGAGGAGGGGGTATAATTGAGGATATTTCATCAGAACAGACGCCATTATAGTACCTCTGGAAATATCTGATCATTCCAACTTTCCTTCTGTGCTCTAGAGAATGTAGGTTGGCTGTGAGAATGACAAAAAACTGGAAAAATGGTTTTATTTAAATGTTCCGTTTCCTCTTATAGTTCCTCAGAGGGCTTTATACATTATACATTCCTTTTACGAAATTCCTGAGCCATCTCATCACATTTTTGTATGTAAACTTTCACTTTCCATAGTTCAACGAGAAGCTCAATTGTTAAGGAAAATTCTACATTAACTTAAACTTGAAGAAAGAAAAGAAGACCCATTGATTTTATTAGTTTATAGGCCATAAAATCAAAACAGCGCCCTCCGTCAACTATGTATCATATAACTATGTCTCAGTATAGTTCCATAGCTGACAAAAAATTCCACGTTTCCCAACCTATAAGTCAGTTTACGACATATTCAAGAAGATCCTTGCCTCATAGGTTGGTATGAGGCTGACCACTTATACTGTAAAAAATGGTTCACTGTGCCAATGTCACCATTGTTCCAGGGAAGGTCGGCAAAAGTTGCAAGTCTCATGTTCATTCGAGGTTTAGATTTTAATTTGTAAGTAGGTACACATTCAGCATTTGTAAGCGTAAACTTACACGTGTTTCTTGATTTTTTAATTCCGGGTTTGTACACGTGTTACACGTGTTTGTTTGTGGGTATGCATTTCATATGAGCTTTGAATGTGAATATATCCTTGCAACTTGGTATATAGATTATTATTATTTTAGATAAGCTGCTTCCCCCTTTGCTCAGGTGCTGCGAGTGGTGTTGGTATAGTGAACTACGATTGTGATCAACTATAACCAAGGCGCTTTATACTAGATTTCTCAGTTTTTTTTAAATAATCCACCTTGTAGCGTGTATTTACTCGCGTTTTCTTGTAGGCGTACCATTTTTTTTTTTTTTTAAGAAATCCTGTGCGGGAGACTCCCTAGATTCTAAAGACTCTAGGGGTCTATGACACTTGTTGTAGTACCGCAGAGGTGTACGAGCTTGGTCGTCGCTACAAAGCGCCAATACTCAAGCAAGACCCAGTTCCTGTAAGGCTGGATGGACCTTTGGTGACCGGTCATTGGTAAAGGTTTATGAATTTTTCAACCCAGCGAAGAGCACATTCGAAATATAAATGGTATATTTTTGTGCTTCGCCGGAATCTGAATCCACAACCTTCCATTTACGAGTCCGAAGTGTTGCCACTACGGACTACGGACCGGTCCAAGATGCCAACGACACGCGGTGTACCTGAGCGGTTACCCATCCAAGCACTGACCACGCCCAATGTTGCTTAACTTCGGTGATCTATGGGAACCGGTGCTTTTAACATGGCTAACGTCGTTGACCATTGATATTTTTCCAACTTAAATTAACATATTACTTAATTTATAACTAAGAAAAAGTAGAAGAAAAACTAAATAAAAATAATATGTAAACTTCTACATCCGCCATCTATTACGTGAGCTCTAACAAAACTACATATTTTACTTTAAGCAATAAACTGAAAGTAGAGCTACGTCTTGCTGAAAAGTGAAATTTGAAAACTTATTGATACAACGTACATAGATATTACCCATGAAGTTTTGAGTGTTATTCATAGATGTCATCTCTTTTACAACTACGTATTTTACGTTGAACAAACCTGAAAGGAGACTTAGTTGCTGAGATGTGAAGCGTTACTGAAAAAGCGTAGACGTAGAACAAAAAGTTTCCGAGTGCGAATCATAGATGTCACCTCATTTTTGTGAGCTTTAAAACAACTACGTATTTTACGTTGAACAAACCTGAAAGGAGAACCAGTTGCTGAGATGTGAAGCGTAGAAAACTGAAGCAGCGTAGACGTAAAACACAAAGTTTCCGAGTGTGATTAATAGATGTCGTTTTATTTTTATAATTAAAAGTTGATGTAGAGAATGACACAAAACACAAGAATCGTTCAATTTGAATATTTCGTTGAAGGTATAGAAACATATTTTGGGTGAAAACATAAAAAAGCTAAAAAGAAATAGGACGACATCTGTGAATCGCACTCGGAAGCTTAATGTTTTGCGTCTACGCTATTTCAGTTTTCTACGCTTCGATTCTCATATTCAACTAGTTCTCCTTTCAGGTTTGTTCTCTTTTCAGTTTATTTTTCAACGTAAAACATAAAATTTCTTTTGAGTTTTCATAATAGATGGCGCAGATTTAGTCTTTCATCTTATTTTTCTCTTTTATTTTCTTAAATACTTTTTCTTTTATATAAATGCTTTTTTTCAGATAAAATGTGGCTGTATCATAAATTACTGAAAAATGCCTGCGTGGAAGTCTCATCACCACGATAATAATTACCTACCGAATATCAATAATATTTCTATGAAGAGCTGTCAATCCAAGATGGCCGCAAGTGAACAGCTGATCAGTCCTCACACTGTTACGTTTTTGCTGGGTTCTCTTTTAAATTAAAATGCAATAATTTATTTTTACAGAATTTTCAATCAAAAAACCACTGTTTATTGGTCTTTCAAAGGTGAATTGCTCAATGCGACTGACTTTCTGTACCATTTCAGTCACTTATATTGGGTACCAGAGGGGCCTTTCTTGTATTATCTAGATTCTAGATCATTCCTTCACCAGAACGTCATGCACTAACACAATCATGGAGTACTTCCAGATGGTTCTACCGTACATGTATAGGTGCGCGTAGGCACTTTGATTATATAGTTCGTCACACTATAAGTATGTATTTTTTTGTACAGGCGCTCGTACGTATTTCAAGTTCTTGACAATACAAATCAGCTGTTCACTTGAGGCCATCTTGGATTGAAAGGTCTTCATACAAATATTACCGATATTCGGTAGGTAAGAATTACAGTGGTGATGAGACTTCCAGCCCTGGACAGACATGGTTACTAATACAAAAGTCCTGAGGCGAGCTAGAGTTGACAAAAAGGGATTGTCGAAATAATGCCAAAGTTAGGTAGATTCCTCATCTGGGGCACCTATTGCGTGAGGAGAAATACCACCTTCTCCATGTTATATTGATGAGGATAGTTGAGGGACGACGAGAGCCTGGTAGGAGACAGATTCTCATTCTCCTAGTGCTGTTTTGGCTTTTCTACCATTTGATTCAAAGTGGACTTTTCAATGAAATCGTCGTAAGAATCACATTCTACACAATCTGAGGTAAGAAAAAAACCTAGAACACGATAGTGTGAGAGTTTTGTGAAATAATTTCAAAATCAATTTCCCATTTTCATTAAACATATTAGTCCAGTACACAAACAAACATTGCTCATGTGAAATTACCTCTGGAGGAGATAAGACAAACAAGCACTTAGGGGCTGTCCATATATTACGTCATTCGCATTAAGGGGGGGGGGGAGTCTGGTCTGCGGATGATGGCAAATGATGCACGAGTACCAAAAGTGACGCCGTTCTTGTAAATACAAATTTCTACAAAATATACTAAATATTATGTAAGTAATATAACATTATTAATTATTAAGCTCATCCATTATTACAGCAAGAGGGGGAGGGGGGATCATTAGATAATGACTATAGGATGATTGTAAGGGTGAGGGGAGTCGAAAATCGGCCAAAATCGATGGCGTAATTTATGGACAGCCCCTAAGGGGACGACTGATGTCCTGGATGTGAAACATGAGGGAGTGACATCTAAAGTGTGAAGGAGCTGGTACAGGGTGGGTATGTGTTTGCCGCACACAATTGATATCTTATTAATGTGTATTTTTTGTAATAATTTTTGCTAACAAATAAGTTGTAAAGAGCTTTCTTTGACCTTGGAGTTGAAATCAAGTTCTGTATACTAAACAAAATCCTGATCTTGGAGAATTTTTCTATTTATTTACTATGGGTGACGTCACATAGCTCAGGAATATTTTGAATGTTTGGAGTCCATTGTAAGCACAATGATTTAAAGATTAAATTTTTTTGTAGAAAATTTCCAAGTTAGCTAACTTGACGATGAAAATTTTTCGAAATCCAGCTTGCTTCGATCTGGATGAAAATCACAAGTAACTAAAATTATAGTTGCTGTTTGACTAATGCTTGCCAACATATGGTTATTTAAAAAAAGTGATCACAGTATTGTATATCCAACTTGCACTGTTCATTAGTATTAGTTTTATGGTCACGCTATGAGAAATAGCGCCTTCTCCATCTTACCACACAGGGGAGAAGAACTCAAGGATGCCGAAGGATATCGTGGCTGAAAAACCTGCGGTAATGGTTCAACAAAAGCACCAAGTCCCTATTTCAGCCACAGCATCCAAAGTGAAAATAGCCATGGTGATTTCTTGACTGATATGTTGGTATGAGGTTGATCACCCATACTGTAAAAAATGGTTCACTTTGCCAATGTCACCCCTGTTTCAGGGAAGGTCGGCAAGATGTTATGTTCATTTGAGATTGGGTTTTTTATATTGTAGGTCCACATACGGTATGTGTGAGCGCGAAATTATGCGTGTCTGCTTGTGGGAATGCATTTAATATGAATCTCAAATGATACATATCTTTGCAGCTTAGATTTAGATTTACATTTAGATCGCCGATCTTCGATAGAAGTGGCATCTATATAATATTTTATCTAAGTTGCAAAGATGTATTGCATTTAAGATTCATATCACATGTATTCCCATAAGAAGACACGTACAAGCTCGCGCTTACACATGCCGCATGTGGATTTACAACAAAAGAAAAGTTTTTTTTTAAAAAACCTAATCTCAGATGGACATAATGACATTGTCTAGGTGAACTATTTTTTACATTATGAGTGGTTAGTCTCATCTTAATTTATTAGTCACGGAATTAATGACTGTATAAACTAAACTAAGAACTAAAGCATAGAGAGAAGAAAAATAAGGTTTGATGATTTTTAACAGACTTGGGATTAAATATCAATTATTTTAACTTATCGAATTCATCAAATTATAGGTTGGTATGAAGCTGACCACCCATACTGTAAAAAAAAGGTTCACTTTGTCAATGTCACCCCTGTTACAGGGAAGGTCGGCAAAAGTTGCAGGGCTTATGTTCATTTGAGGTTTGGATTTTAATTTGTTAGTACACATTCAGCATTTGTAAACGCAAACTACACGTGTTTGTTTGCGGGCATGCATTTGATATGAGCTTTGAATGTTAATGTAGGTATCCTTGTAACTTAGATTGGAAATTATAGATAGATCGAATAATTCGGTGTTTAGTTTCTTACTTCAATAAACCATTCGCATTCTCATCAGTTACAGACTCCAGAGTTTCGCTTCCTTCAGAGTTTGTTCGACAGATACAGAAATGCACAAAGACAACCGAAAGTCGGAAAATTGTGCGGATTAGAGAGCGTGCTTCTGACAGCCGCGCAGAGATGGCAGTAGTAATGGTATTCTAATTCGCCATCTTTATTCTGGCGGCGGGCTCCATCACAGACGAAAGTTAGTTGGCGTTTGCTCTGCACTCTCAGAGTAAAGTTTGCAAGACGCGCCGAGGGGGGCCGAGGGTGTCAGGCATGTATTGAAGAGTGGGCTGCTCTCTTCCACTCGATACTTCACCAATGTGCAAATCAGTACAGACTTTGCTTTCAACTCGTGGGGAGACTGCGGACATGCAGAAGACACCTGTATCAAAATATTCCTCGCATTAATTTCACTTACTAAGACATCGTCACCTAAAAGGTAAAACTGAATAAGTGCTGATTCACCGATTTGAGAAATTATGGATTCAACATTTACTTTCAAAATCGATACTTTCAGTTTGCGCATACACATGACAACTTGAAAACCCATTTTCAAATGAACATCTTGCCGACCTTCCCTGAAACAGGGGGGATGTTGGCAAAGTGAACCATTATTTATAGTATGCTTGGTCAGCCTCATCATCCCCTTAGTGCTTGTTTGCCTTTTATCCATCAGAGGTAATTTCAGATGAGCAACGTTTGTATGTGAAGTGTGTACTGTAACAATGTGTCTTATGAAAACTGGATATTGATTGAAAAAAACTCTAGCGTGTTGACGTTTTTATCTTAGCCTAGATTGTGTAGAATGTGATTCTTCAGACAATTTCATTGAGGATCATCTATAAATCAAATGGCATTTACATAAGCTACCAAGCACTGGGGGGACGCCATACCAACCTATAAGTCAAGGAATGAAAAAAAAAACCTTATAATAATTGCTATTTCCATCGATAATACATTGTAGTGTTTTTAGGGTTCTAATGTTTTAAAAATTTTAAATGATGGTCTTCTTAATTAAAACCGCCGAAGATTTATTTTGGTACACAATTTATTTTACAATGGTTCACTTGTATGGTTGACTTTCGCTAACTTGGCCTGTAACGGCTGAAAGTATTTCTGAGAATGAATCCTTGCAGACGATTCACGCCTTATAGCTATTACAATAAAAACATTCTAGGCTTAGATTCGTCTTGAAACATCATATTCCACAAGCTTCTAATACATATATAATATTTTCCTTACTCTAGGTGCTTAATAATAATTCATCCCACAGCTAGAGTCTATATACACCTACCCTATTTATTTTATTTAAACCTAAGTACTATTCACATAACAATATTCTGGTTAACTTTCCGCAAATGTAACAGGGCATCTTCACATTTTCTTCTGTTTTCTCATCAGCTCAGAGCTGTGTACATTATTCATGAGTCTCCGTCCCGCCAGTTGCGATCATTCCCGAATGTCGGATTTACATTAACTTGTAAATTCCCTGCCGAGGCTTATAATTTATTATTATTATGTGGAGTTGTAAAGAGTTGGCTCCGTTACAGGCAGACGTAGGAACGGATTTAAAACACAAATACAACTCGAGTTCCTCCTCGCTCTGCTCCGAAGTTCCCTACTCCATGTTTAGGATGTCACTCCTCGCTCTTCAGTCTACTCTCTCATGCACTTTCATACTCTGTGTATTTTAAAACTTCTTGCGAGAATAAGACTGTTCCATGTTTTGGCAGGAGTGTAACATTATTTATCTTCACTAATAAGTGGGTTTGTTTTCGCAGACTCAGGATTTCAGAATATTGCACATAGGTACCTACTCACTTATGATGTGTGGAAGTGAGACATGGACGGTAAATGTATGCCAACTAAGTAAAATATGTATGCCAGTGGCGAAGAGTGCCATACAAGCCGATTCCCATTAAAATGAGGCAAAAATGATAAAAAAAAAGTAGACTGCATGGTTTCAATGGGGAAAAAATACGTATTGTTTCTTTAAATTTTTTTTTTCATCTTCAGGAGCAAAAGGTTCCTTTAATAAAACCTTGGTATGAGGTGGATCCCTATGCTGTATAAACTTGATTCACTTTTGCCAATGCCCCCTAGTTTCAGGAAAAAGCGGAAGGAGTTGCAAGTATCTTCATGTGAGGTTTGGTTAATTTTGTAAGTACGCATGCAGCATGTGTAAATGCGAACTTACCCGTGTTTGATTGTAGGCGTGAAATAAATATGTTTAGGCCTTAAATGCAATGTCTTTGTAAAATAGAATACAGATTGCTGGGGAAGACCAGTGACGAGGATGATTAACAATCTTCGGTAAAGGATACAACAAGAGAAGAACGACTTTTCACACGATACTTATTGATTATCGGAGAGGCTATGTGAAAGCATTCATACATCTCCATACGTCGACCCGGTAATCTATAGACAACCGGGCAGAATGTGTCTTGTCTGCAACGGGCCTTAGATGCTTTTACACTAGACGCATTCTGCCCGGATCGTCTATAGTTTGTCCCACATACATCCCACACTCTCCTAGACTTTTGACCCGATAATCCATAGACAACCAGGCAGAATTCAAGTCAAGTCGGTAACGAGCATAATTCTGCATTTTTTTTTAACGCGATTTTACATTTAGGTACTTGTATGGAATTATTCATTAGTACATTTAAACATAAAAGAGTTGGAAATTCAATTTGTCTTTTTACATTTTTGTGAGTTTGACATGAAATGGAATAAAAAATATAAGTCTCGTAGCAAATGAACATGATGTCATTATTGTTTACACAAAGCTCAATAATGCATTTTTAAATAAACACGTACAAAACACAATTACCCACAAAAAAAAGTCAAAAGTCAAAATACTAAAAAAATTATGCAATTTCATTGACAGGGAAAAGAGTATGGACATGACTAAAACTTGCCAGCATACAATTTACTCGTGGGTCAGATTGTTCGCTAATACACAGAATTGCAAACTCACTACAAGCTACACTTATAGTGTTACATCTTAACACATTTTCCCCGACATGTCGTCCCTCTAGCGCTTGTTTGTGTTATGTCCACCAGAGGTAATTTCACATGAGCAATGATTGTATGTGTACTGAAACAATGTGTCTTATGAAAACTGGAAATTTATTTTAAAAGTGTTTAAAACAACTCTCACATAATCATGTTTTATGTTTTATTCTTAACTCAGATTGTGTAGAATGTGATTCTTTAGTCGATTTCCTCGAAAGGTCATTTTTTAATCAAAAAATAAAAAAAACAGTAAGAAGACGATGTGGCGTCTCGCTTTCGCTAAGGGCAGTCGGAACCTCTGAAAAGTTATCTCCATTATTTTTTATCCTTGTATTGCTCGTTCAATTTATTCATATCCATCACCTATTTTATATATTTGCTTCCCTTACGGTTTTTAATCTATAATCTAAGTTGCAAAGACATAATGACAATTGAGACATATTGAAAGAATGGAACGACTCACGAATAAACTGTACAGAGAAAATGTCAGAGGAAAGCGTAGAAGGGAAATATTGAAGAAGGAATAGATAGACCAAATAGCTCAATAGAACCTGCAGAGTGAGAATAAGAGAAGAGTATGTACGAATAAAGTGATGAATGTTGAAGAGATGAAAGAGGTATGCAAGGACAGAAAGAGGTGGAGACGCATTTGCGGAGATACCGGCCACCCCAAGTGGTAACAGTAACAGTTTCATGTCCAGACATGCGCTAGAGATCCTGCATGATTGGATGTTGATGTGATTTCCATAACGAGGTGGAACCAAACAATGCGCGTAACAAGCAGACACACACGTGCAGGTGCGCGCATACAACTGCTGCCTAGCTGCGCTTACATTACAATATATATAATGTGTGCGTACGTGTGTGTGTGTATGTTTGTGTGTGTTTGGTCCAGAGGGATTTCCAGCCCCAGCCATTTTGTAACAAAAAATAAATGTTTCAAGTGACAGAAGGATTTCTTAAAAAAAAAATGTATAAATACCTGCAGCTGCAATATCTCGCATTACCTTCGTATTTGAATCTTAAATGACATAATATAAAGTTCATTCAATGAATTGCATAATTTAGTTAAATACCATTTTAAAAAACGTCTGAAAATACTGCATTTTTTCGTTTTTACGAAAAGGTACACTTTGCCTCAAATTTTTATCTATTTTTTTACTTAAAATGTATCAGTTTTTTTAATATTACATACGATTGTGTAGAAAATGCATTAAGCTTGAATATTAAAAAAAAATATATTCAGGCACTTAAAAGGTCAAATTGTAACTATGTTAATATAAATTATAAAATGCATGAACAAAAATGATATAAATCTGAATATCAGATTAATTATATTGGACTTTTCAGAAGCTGTGGGCTACTCTATTATCCTGAAAATGCTCAAATTTATTTTGATGGAAAAAAAAAATCATTGGTTTTCACAAAGCTTGCATAGTATTTGAAATCTCTCCATGCGAACCAATGATAAAAGTAAAAATTAAAAATATTTGCTTTTCCCATTTAAACATACCGAAACCGAATTTAAAACCATGTACATATTATGTCTGAGTACCTGCGTGCTCCTCTATTTGCTGTGTTGATAAAAAATAGTAAAAATCCTGGGCACGCACTAGAAATGTTATTCATATGAAATTTCGAACAAAATCACCCCTGTCTCAGGGAAGGACGGCAAGAGTTGCAAGGCTTATGTTCTGTAACGAGATGAATTTGTTTGTTTGGTGGAATGGAACATGAGATTTGAATTTGAATGGAAAAAGGAAAACAAAAGAATGCAGAAAGAGAGGAGAAGCTTGCCTGGCGTGAGAGCCACAAGCATGTGAATTTGGTCATAATTAATATTGCTGTGGTTTATTATATATACATTGTGATTGTGGAATAATAAAGTGTGTTTAAATGTTTGATTCCTTGTCTGTTTTATAAGTGATATTATTAAGTGATTTGTAGCAGAGCCACAAATGGTGTGAGAGAGTTCTCCTGAGCACGGCTTGAGTCTTGAAGCGGATTTTGAACGAACGAAAAGTTAGCAGTGAATATCCTCACATATTACAAACATCCTAATTGAATACTATCAAAAGAATAACCCTCACAGTTCATTTGAGATTGGGTTTTTATATTGTAGGTCCACATGCGGCATGTGTTAGCGCGAAATTATACATATCTGCTTGTGGGAATGCATTTAATATTATCCTTAAATGATATATATCTTTGCAGCTTAGATTAGATTAGATTAGATTAGATTAGATCATGAAAAAATATAATAAAAGTCGTAGGTCTTTTTATATTATTGAGTATATTTGTTAGAATTATTGCAACACATAAGTCATCTATCTTTTATTTAAGTTGCAAAGATAATAATATATTACACGCATTCTTACAAGCAGACACGTGTTTGCAAATGCTGCATGTTAACCGTCGCTGGGTGAAACAATCTTATACCTTTACCAAAGATCGGTCACTTACTAAAGGTCCATCCAGCCTTACAGCAACTGTGTATTCCTTGAAAATTTGCGCTTTCTACAGTGACGACGAAGCTCGCAGAGGGCTCTTGAGGTGTGATACACACAAAAACAGGGCTCACCAAATAAATCATCTTAATATTATTATTATTATCAGCCCAGGCACGCACATTAGAGCTGCAGGTATCCACCTTTGCGTCCACACGTGGTCAGCGGTCAGGCCAGCGTTTACTATCGGAGCGGCACTAAAAGCTGCCGCCGCGGGAACTTTCAGATTCATGAGCTTTTATCGTGCTAGTTAGGGAGCCCATTGGGACCAGCGAGGCTGTGGACAAACTCAACTACCTGCACAGGGAAACTAGGAGGTGAGAGGTTTTGTGTTTTAGAAAGGAATGGGATGTATAATATTGTACACACACTCCGTGACTTATAGGTTGGTATGCGGCTGTTAACCCATGCTGTAGAAGATGGTTCACTTTGCGAATGTCACCCTTGTTTCAGGAAAGGTTGGCAAGAGTTGCAGGGTGCATGTTCATTTGAGATTCGGTTTTTTGTAATAAAAGTCCACATGCGGCCATGTCTGCTTGTGAAAATGCATATAATGTGAATCCTTAATGTTACATATATTTGCGAATTCGATTAGATTAGATAAGATTAGATTAGATAGATTAGTGCATTTGCAGTTGTTGGTCATCTGGCCTGGAACCACCTGCCACATCATGTGAGAGAGCTAAAGGAGCATGGAAAGTTCCGGAAAGCACTGAAGACAACCAAATTTCTGGCATCATTTGCACAAGCGCCCTTGGAGTGACTACATCACGAAACGGCGCTATAAAGAAATCATCATCATTTTTATTAGACACATCAAAGTTTCGTGGTTTGTCTGAAAAAGTATATTGCTGTGAAGTAGGTATACGGCTGTAAGCTCGGCATTAATTTGCTTTATGTGAATATTGCATAACTATCTAATTAGTTCTTTATTTTTGTAAAAAATCCGGCTTAGAGTTAAGTTGGTTAATTGTTTGTAATCCATGCTTGAGAACATGAGTCCAATCCCCGTGGAAGGTGACAGAAATGATTTCCTGTTTCAGTGTGTATTTCAAATCTCAAAAATATACTAGCACTGTGCTCTTAGCGTTCACAAGAATGAGAAGCAGCTTCCTCGAAAGCTGGGCAACCTCTTCAATTTAAGTGGTAGGCATAAGGCTGGCTCAATCACCTGTGTAAATAAATAGGTTCAACACGCCACATGCAACTTCTGTAAAGACAACGCAGTAAAAAGTAACACTCATGCGCAGTTTAGTTTTTTTTGTTGTTCAGTCCATATAAACTTTCTCTTCATAAGTGATTGTTGGGCATATATAAACGACTCTTCAACTTTCATAACGGCATATTAAATACTGACGGTATTATAACCTTACAGCTTCCATCTACGCGTCTACGCATCTACGTGGCTACGAATCTATGCGTCTACGCATCTACCCGTATACGTGTTCACGCGTCTACGCATCTACGAGGCTACGAATCTATGCGTCTACGCATCTACCCGTATACATGTTCACGCGTCTACGCATCTATGTGGCTACGAATCTATACATCTATGCATGTACGCATCTACGTTTTTTGGCATCTACGCGTTAAGGTATCAAGGCATCTACGCATCGATGCGTACACGTATCTACACAACCACAAAACTACGAGTTTACGCATCAAAGCGTATACGCATCTTCGCCAGTAAGTGCGCTTCAGTAAATAAATTAATATCACGATCATTCAGTTGGTGAGCGCTATTTTTGTGAGAATCACACCTCAAAAGCAGTCTTCAAGCTTTATTACCGCTATAGAAAAATTCTCAAACAAGACGTAGTTGGTGTTATGTTAGATGGATCTTTGGTTACAGGTCAAATGATTTTTTCAACACAATGAAGAGCATATTCGAAATTTAAATGATAATTTGAAATCAACACAACCTTCCGGTTGCGTGTCTTGAGCGTTAACCGCTGAACCAAAGAAAGGTGACAGCCTATGTTTTTTAAAGGAATCGCTTAATTTGTGTGTCAGGAGCAATTGCAAGGCCCTGTGAGAGCCCATTACGAGTGCTTGTTCAGTACTCATAGCAGTTGTGGTTCGGTAAAGTACCTTCTTCGTCATATACGGGAGAAATGTATGGCCATATGGTCATGCAGTTTCTCTTGCTGTTTTCTACAATCTCTCCCTAGGGAACTAATCTCAAGAATGGATGTTTTGCTTCTTTTCCACAATATCAAATTTAAAACAGATTTTTTTCTCTTTTTTTTATTCTGGGTTAAAAGTCTCGACGACCATCGATAGATCTTACAATATATATTTGAAGATAGGACGGAATAATAAATAACGGCGTATCAACAGCTTATCCATTTCATATGGAACAACGATCAGTTGTTCAGGCACCGACATGTTTTATTCCGTCCTATCTTCAAATAGGTGCTATAAGATCTACCAACGGCCGTCGAGACTTCCATTCCTGTGCAGCAAACACACTAAATTAAAGAAAATCTAGAGGTCTATGACACTTTGGAATGCCACGGAGGTGTTGTTGCTGGTGATGTGGTGGTTGATCCTTTATTGGTCCTGATCCTTTGTAGCAGGGCTGTTAGTTACGAATTGTTATGTCGTGTGTTATGTTGGCTTTGGTTTAAGACACTAAAAGGAAATGGCGATTGATATTGGTTTTAAATAAAACAGGATTGAATTGGGCTGGGAGCACATATGCCGGTAACTTTCAAACAACGGGCTAAGGAATGGATATCGTCTGCAAAGAGATGAATGCGAGCCGTTCTACAAGTTACCCTTGTGTCGAGAGGAGGAGGTATAAGTGAGGATATTTCATCAAAACAGACACCGTTATAGTACCTTTAGAAGGGTTTGAAGATCTCTACATATCTTCTGAGCTCGAGGGAATGTAGGTTGGCTGGGAGAGTAGGGTCATCGATTAGCTTCACTGTTCTTCTTGGAACAAAACACTTTGGAATACCGGACTCCAGATGACATTTGTATTTGATAATAATTGGTCAGATTTGGCATTTATTCAGAGTCAGTAACGACGTATGTATATAAGGTTGCCGGTGATTTTTTCTTAAAAGATTGATATGAAAATCCTTTAGGTAATCGTTTTCTAATGGCCAAGACATTAGATTAAGGACAGTCAATACCATAGTAAGTAGTTGAATCGGTGGCTGAATTTTAAAATTGCTCGAATAATATTCATTTGAATCTATGAATAGGTATCTCAAGATCTCTTAAAAATGATGGAAATCTGTAAAAACCTTTCGTGATATAAAATGGATCTGGCAGTAGAATAGCAAGCGGCCGAAACATGCAGAAAACAAATAAAATTACGGTTTTTATATTTTGTTTCAAAAATTAGTGGGAAAAAGCATTTTTTTTAAATCCACGAAATACAATTAGTTAGGTACCTCACTGAGTTCAAATGGGAAAGTACTCTTCATATCAGTTGAAATTAGATTTGCAATCCTGCAGTTGCCACATTGTTAGTAAAATTGAATAAAAAAAAAAACAAAAATCCAAAAAGTGGTGATTTAATGTTTGTACTGGCGGGGTGTTGCCACCCACACAGGAAATATATTCCGGTGCCTCATCAACGTTTTGCCGCGATTCCGCATTTCAAATCGGAAAATTTCACTCTGCCAACATTGTCAACAGTAAAAAGCAAACATGAATTTCACAGTTACATTTCGCCGACATATTTGTGGTATTTATCCAAATTTCGGCCACACCCGTTTCGACTCAATCCGTTAGTTTGGTTTTCATTTGATAGAGTGAGGTTTCAAATGGAATAATTTCCTGATGAGTTTACTTTACACTTTTTTTTAATGGAACCGGTCGTTAGCTGTTTTGGTTAGATGTTGACTTTACTGAATTAATGGCAGGGTTCGAATCCACAGACCTATTGTAGCTTCGATAGAAAAATATCTCAAAGAAAAGGAACGCCGCTCTTTAGTTCATCATCTCTTTACAAATAGTTCACTTTAAAAATGTCACCCAGGTTTCAGGGAAAGTCGGTAAGAGTTGCAGGGCTTATGTTTATTTAAGATTGGGATTTCTATTGAAGGTTCTCATGTTGCAAATTTAAGTGCAAACTTATACGTGTCTGCTTGTGGGAATATATTGAATATAAATCTGAAATGTAATATATCTTTGCAACTAAGACATAAGATTATAACCGTTCCATTTCTAGCGGTGGAATTTATCATGTTTAGTCCATAAAACATTATATCATTACAAATCAAATGTAAGTTAAGAAAATTGCCATAAGTAAGTTTTTTTACTTTTACTGTAGATTTTTTGTGTGCCATAAATAAATGAAGCGTCTATATATTGCTACGAATAACCAGTCCCAGCATCAGATGCCTCTCTATAAGCAGCAGCAGTTGTGGGCGCGCACCTACACGTGGCGTCTTTAATTTTCCGCGTGGCCGCCTCTCCCTGCAGGCAGCTCAGCTGACACACTAAAGCAGAGCCTGCTCTATAGCTGAGACTGTTCTAGAGCTGAGGATAGCGTGGCGGGAGGGAAAGGGACAAACTCAGCGGAACTAAGCCCCGGAGGTCACAAAGTCACAACTTACAACAATTCATGTCTCTGAGATAACTTTTCTATAATCTGTAGTCTATGTTGAAAATATCTACTCTTTTTAAGGTATTTATTTATTTATTTATTTATTTATTCATTCTTTAACGGCACATTGTGCCTTTTACATGTATACAAAAATATAAATAAAAATACATTACAGACATAACAGTATCAAAATAAAACAGATTCCTACAAAATAAAGCTTACAATAAGATTAGAATAAGATTACAATAAGATTAAGATTATTACATGCATTTTCAAAAAAAGTCTTCCCCTCTCTTTTCACTTTTAGCCCCACCCCTTCCCCCATCTTAATTGTAATGTATTAGTTTTAAGTATATTATCTAATAAACTGAAGATGGAGAGGTATCTCTGAAATTATTTTTTACGTGAATAAATACTCATAAAAATCTGTGGAATAAAACAATGTTTTTTATTAAAGGTTCATATATATTTGTAAATCAAATATTTAAAATGGAATTCAAACAATTTGAAAACTTGTAAGATTGCACCAACCTTTAAGCTTTTGGCATATGTATTGATATTTGTTTTAATTTTAATTAAAAAAAATATTTTGTATACAACGCAGTTTTACTTTCACATTTTTTAGTTAAATTACCTAAGCACTATCGGCCTTCAACCGTCCATTTTCAGAGGCTAATCTAATCTAATCTAATAATCTTAGTTGCAAAGATATGTAACATTGGTGATTCACATTACATGCGTTCTCACAAGCAGACACGTACTAGTTCGCGCTTGCGCATGCCGCATGTGAACCTACAACATAAAAGCCAAATCTCAAATGGACATACACCCTGTAACTCCTGCCGACCTTCTCTGAAACAGGGGTGAGATTGGCAAAGTGAACCATTTTCTACAGCATTGGTGGTCAGCCGCATACCAACCTACATATAAGTCAAGGAACATGCACAAGAAATTACATTTTAGAAATAAATAAATAATAATAGGGATAAACATTAAAATCAAATACAAAATACCAAATTCTAATTTAAAATTTTGAAAAACTTGAGAAACCGTAGCCCTAGCCGCCAGCATTACAGATCAACCGCCATTTCTTTCTGTCTTTACAAACTTCTTTCATTTCATCCAGAGGCTAACTGAGGGAAGAATAAAAGGATCAAAATTCAAGGTAGGAAAGTAAAAGGGGGTGGGGTTTTCGGGTTGTAATTAAAATTAAAAATGAATTTTCACTGCTTTAATGCACAAACCTTAGAAAATTTAGATATTTATTTTGTTCTTTATTGTCCTGAAGACTTGAAAGTAACTGAACTTTGCGTTTCCTCTTTATCTGACAGCGTGTAAGCGGGACAGCCTGCTGTGGGTGGGGTGGGAGTTACACCCCCCTCCTCCTCTACCAGTGAGGTTGGGGGGAGGAGGGGGGGGGGGGGTGGAGGGCATGCACGGGTTACAGGGGGAGGGCGGGGGGAGGGGACAAGGTCAAGGCCAACGCTGCAGTCCAAGGGGAATAATAATACGTGTGCAGGCACAGGGAGGAACTGAGAACGTTGGTGATATAAAATATTAAATTTGAAAATTGCATTTTAGCTTAAAGCAAATAAAAATGACGCTCGTTTTATTTTACAAACAATATTTACAGATACATATATTTAAGACAAAACGATTTTTCAGGATTGATTTTGAAATAATAATGTAATAAAATTATACTGAAATATATTTGTTAGAGTTTGGTGGTAAACACTGTGTAAGTCCATTGTATTAATTTAAAAAAAACACACACACAGTTTTAATTCACAATTTTTTTATTATTTTATTTTATGTTGATGTATTTTCGCCTTAAAAGGCAAGACTGCTCCTGATGATACCTATTAAGGCGAAAATAGGATAAAAAAAAGGGAATTAAAAGTGTGTTTTTTTTATGCTGAAATATCTCTAAAGTTAACGTTTTATTATTATTATACCAGGCTTATTTATTTTAAATTACAAATAATAAGAGAGCGCCGTTTTTGTGTGTGCCACACCTCAAGGGCCCTCTCCGATCATGTATAAGATTTTTTAAAATGGTGTTTCTTGAGTGCTCCGCGAAATACACCCACACTTTTGTTTAGTCCTGAAATTGCAACCTATTGTTTTTAATGTGTTGCTTGACTAGTATGTTAATATGAGGCTGACCCCACATAACGTAACAGCTTGGTTCAATTTTGCTGATGCTATCCTGGTTTTAGGGAAAGGTGGCAGGAGTTGCAAGGTTTACATTCATGTGAGATATATTTGTCAGCATGTATAAGTGCGAACTTACATGTGCCTGAAGGTAGGCATGCATGAAGTATGAGCATTAAATTCCTCGTACCAACGTATTCGTCATTGCTTAGAGAAACAAACAACATTGTCGGAGCAGAATACATTGAGAAGTTATTTCAAATAAAACAAATAAAGCATACTCTAGGAAAATACATTTTCTTCGAGGACAAAATTTCCAACTTTTCAATCTCGACTTTTGTTTCAGTCCAAAAATAATCATGTTTTTTTTTTGTCAAGACAAGCGCTGGATTGGAATAATTTTTGTAAGTTTCCCGAAGCGATCACTTGTTCCGGTTGACTTTGAAAATAGGTTCCCATAAAGCAAACATGCGGAGAGACGCGATTCTCAAAACAAAGCAATAACCGCGCAACGACGCGCCATAAAATCCGGAAAACAAGCCAAACTCTCTCACCTACCCACTGGCAGTTACACGCTCTCGGGCGCTTCGGAGTGTTTACGCGGGAATTGTGCGCGCTGATGGCGTAGCACTGCACAACCACAATAGCAATTGAAGAGACTGCAGTCAGTGTTGAATGCCATAATTGCACGTCTGATTTAAGGACAGAAAAGCTACTGTCATATCCCTCCACTCTTTTAAAGGCTCAATTAGGTGAGAATTCTTCTGTATCTGTAACTCTGTCACCATTCCTTCAGGGGTGGCCAGACCTTTTTCACCCATTTTCTCATTTTTACATTAACTTTGTATATCCCATTCTTTCACAATATCCTCAATCTGATCACTTTGTACTTTTCTCGGTCGTCTTTTAAGATGCCCTTTAGATGATACAATTTAAACTGGTTCTTATGATGTTCACGCTATGCAAGGAAAAGCGTCGGAGTATTTGAAAGAGGTAGTGGAATTAAAGGGTCTACAGGAGAGAGGACTCACGCTGCGTTTGGCATAGAAGAGCTCAAAAACGTTGGTGAGCGAGACAACCAGAAGATTACTTACCTACACTGTTTGGTTATTGTGCGTTTGCTGTAGCGGGTCCATCTTCGTTGCACCAGCTGCCACCGGAAATCCGAGGCTCTAAATCCAAGGAAAACCATAAAAATAATTCAAGACTCACCACTTTACCGCGTTATCATAGTAAACTTCCTTGAAGTGACAATGATCACGAAACGACGCCATATCAAGTCATCATCATTAAGACTGACAGCTCCGCTTTCAAATTAATTCTCAGTAAAAATCAAAATTATAAAAAAAAAGATTTTACCTATTGTAAACATATGTAGTAATGGATCATTCAAAACAAAAACAAAAATGAGAAGAGGAATTCACACAGCTAATCCGTTTTTACATGACCAGAAACATATACACAGATTATTAATTAATAATTCTTCACTTTACATGAATGATTCTTTCATTACCAACTACTTGATGACATTTCGCTGCCTTAGTTCTTGTTTATCGTATCCGCCATTAAGAAAATTTTACATGAGCAATGTTTGCATGTGTACTGGACCAATGTGTCTTATAGAAACAAGAAATTTATTTAAAAAATATTTAAAAGAACTCTCACATTATCGAGTTTTACGGTTTTTATTAGCTCAGATTGTGTAGAATTTGATTCTTAAGACAACTGCATGAAAAATTCATATTTGACAAGATTGGCGTATCCGATAAACAAGAACTGGGGGAGCGATTTGTTCACCGGGGGTCAAAGTTGTATTTAAGGGACCAACGGGACTCGAACCAACGTTGTTTTTATGTTGTTCATTTTAGTCTAAGCGACCGCCTTTTACCGTTGCCAAAGCACCTATATTAACCCTGAAAACAAAAAAAGACAGCCTATAACACAGATACAAGAAAACAATTAAATTGAATAATGGTTTTTTCTTATAAATGTCGATCACTCTCTGCTTTTACTGTAGAGTTATGGTTTGCCTTGTATGACTTTTGTGGTCGTTGTTTGCAGTGGTTTCGTTTTTCTTGCATGCAAGACATCAGTAAGGAGTTCATTAAGAGTACCAGTAGTGCCACAGGGACCGTTCTCGGCCCGCTCTTATTTATATTATATACAAATGAGCTTGAACAATATGTCATCCCAAGAGGTTTGAACTACATTATATTATTCATATGTAGATGATATATTTCTCTTAAAAGTTTGTTTATGTCCTGAGATTGATAATGATTAAACCAGACCGTGTTTTATTTAAAATAAAGCTGCAATGGCGGAATGACAAACATTTAAACTTGACCCCAAAGAGTGATTATATCACTTAAAGTCTTACAGTAGGAAACGTTTATTTTTTTAATCCAAGCAAGTTTTTTTTTTTGCTGTAAATTACTCCTATTTTACACATTCTATCGTATTTACTTGTAAAAGTCAATTGTAATCTTTACAATATATTTGTTTCTAATAATGTTTGTCGTACTTTTTTTTTTGTACATCTACTTACTTTCCATCTGTTCTGAATAGTTTGACAACTGACAACCGTCTAATCTAATCTAATCTAATCTAAGTTGCAAGGATATGTTACATTGGAGATTCACATTACATGCATTCTCACAACCAGACACGTACAAGTTCGCGCTTGCACATGCCTCATGTGAACCTACAACATAAAAACCAAATCTCAAATGGACATACACCCTGCAACTCTTGCCGTCCTTCCCTGAGACAGGGGTGACATTGGCAAAGTGAACCATTTTTACAGCATGGTTGGTCAGCCGCATACCAACCTATAAGTCAAGGAACACACACACACGACAAATTACATTTTATACATCATTAAATAATAATATCCAAATACAAAATATCCATTTACATAAATATAAAATATAAAATAAACATAAAAATTTACATAAAATACCGTCGTGGTAAATTTCTTAAAATAATAGCAGAGACACAACGCCCAATGATTGTAGTGCTCTTTCCGAGAATAGATTCTAGACCAGCAGCCTTGCAAAGAAGAAAAAGATCTTATATATTAAAAGGCATTTGTATTTGTTCTCTCCGTTACCAGTCGTCGTATGGAATAGGTGTTGTACCTGGAAAATGCGCTATATTATCCAAAATATATGTTTTTTTTAACAAAAACATCAGTGGAAACTATATACTCGTATAAACACATTTCACCAAAAAATCACAAACATTTTGACAAATATATTTTATCTTTAAGACTCTTCATCCGTAGATAAATTGTTTCTTTGAATCAAAGCGTAGCCTAACAAGAGTTCCACGGCTGGTTTTGCAAACAAACCGTTTGCATCCTCACTTAGCTAAATAAAGAATTATACCCACCATCATAAAAAACAAAGTTATCTTAGTTATTTTTAATCTTGTAAGATGATATATGTATGTCAAAGTATACGCCTCTACAATCACTGAAATCTTAGGCCTACTGTTTATTTATCCTACTCGCTCTATGAATCTCCTGTTATTATTTGTTTGTTTGTTTGTTTACAGCATGGAAGATGTTGTGGCATGCTGTGGTGGATGCCGGTGAGCTTGGCTATTTACTGGTGATGGTGTGTGGCGTATGCGACGTCAGAGATCACTTCTCTGCGTGTTGACATTGGCTGGGTGAAGGGCGACCCGACGCTCTGGGGGTGGTGGGCGTGGTGGGTGGATGGGAGCCTCACCGACCTCCACTCTCCCTCCCCCCCCCCCCCTCCAGAGGGGCGCTAGTATCGATTGTGAAAATGCACAGCCTGCCCTCAGCCAACCAAGCAATGAGTGCATAGGGCCTACTGAACATTAAACACTTTGACATTTAAGAGTCAAATACTATTTTTTACACTGATTTCTTTAAATTTATTTCAAGTAACTTTAACTCTTTCACAATCATGTAAAAGTTAGCCAAAGCCTCTGCAGAGTCACCTACTTTCTTCTTATGATATCTACTTTTTTTAATTCATTCACATCTATCACATTTTTCTGATAATTTCGTGTTTTGTATTCCCTCTCTAAGTCCCATTATTTCACAATTTGATGATTGTTTATTAAACAAAAAGGGTATTGAATAATGCCCTCTCACTAGTGTAAGGTTATTTTTACATGTGGCTTTTTTTCAGGCTTTTCAGATAGTGATTGTTTTTGATGATCAATATTCAATAACGAATCAAAAAAAATCATCTTCAAAAATCAAAAAAGGTTGGAACTCTGATACATGTTTAGTTTATGAAGAGGACAATCATCCTAATATAAAGTCAGCTGAAAATAAGCTTTTTAACTACTAACTCTACAGTGCAGCCTCATACCTCTTCTACCCTCCCCCTCTTCCCCTTCATGCAAGTCGGCACGTGTAGCGTGGGCCGGACTGGAATAAACATCGCCAGTTAGAGGGAAACTCTATGAGAAAATAAAGCAAATTCTTCAATATTATATCGGGCTATATTTACACCGATCTTGTACGGGAGCTTTTTCATTTATTGATTTTTAATCGGAGCGGAAAGAAGTTCCACCAATTAATAAAAATAATATTCAGAGAAGATTTAAAAGAAAAATTAACCACGTTCATGAAAAATATTAATTGTATTTAATTTGCAGTCATAAATCCGGGAAAATACACAAAAAACGCACCTTACCTGCACATGTGGTGCAACTTCTTGCCGTTAGGCTTAGATTGGAATTTCGGTCGTTTGACATATTTAAAATACCATGTAGTTATTATTATTGTAAAAAAATCTTACCGCTTTGTTGCTGAATTTGTTACATGTAACGTTTCGAACCTATTTATTTTTAATAACAAGGAGTCTGATCATACGCCAACCATTTTGCTTGAAGAAGGGGCGTCGCAGCTCGCAAAGGGGCTGGTTCTTATTAATTGTGAAAATTAAATAAACCTTGTCGGTTTTTTGATTTTGGACTTGAAATAAACAAAAAAACAGGAAATAATTTCTAACTCTCTTATTGAGAATGATGACCAACTGAGCTATGTATCTATCGGACTACCCGGTACCCATAAAAAAAAAATCCCAAAAACTTTTTCTTAAGGTTAGATGAGAGGGCTAGAACTATACAAACATTTTACGGGTAGCGTCCTCCATTATGAAATTACTGCAAAAATCGGTAAAATACGCGTTATTAGTTTAAGAGTTTGCCGACAAGTGGTAGTTATTTATTGCAGGAAAATAATGCTGTTTTTTAATTAAAAAAATAATAATTATATAAGACTGGCGTTTAGTTACCGCGATAAGTTTTCCATTTCATTTAAAAATATGAATGTTTTTTAGAAAAAAGGTATAAAAAAAAGGTAAAAATACTGCTGTGTACATTATGAAAAATCCTAATTACATATCAACTTCATAACTGATTGACATGAAGGTTTTTTAATTTCCGTTATTTAAAAAAAAAAACAGTTTTCTTTGTGTAAGAGTTTAACATTAGGTATCTCTGTGAACATTTTGCTTGGACACTTTGATTGTGGTCATTATTTCGGTCGACATTTCGTTATGTCGGTGGGCATTGTGTCGCGAGGACATTCTGTCGGTGGACATTTTGTCGTTTGGAAATTCTGTTGGTAGAAATTCTATAGCGTTAACATTTTGTAATGGACGTTCTTTCGAGAACATTCTGTCGCGTGGAAATTTTGTCGCGCGGACATGGTATGGGCTGACCACCCATGCTGTAGAAAATGGTTCACTTTGCCAATGACACGCCTGTTTCAGGGAAGGTCAGCAAGAGTTGCCGGGTGTGTGTTCATTTGAGATTCGGGTTTATATATTGTAAGTCCACATGCGGCATGTTTAAGCGCGAACTTATGCGTGTCTGCTTGTGCAAATGCATGTAATGTGAATCTTTAATGCTACATATATCTGCAATTAAGATTAGATTTTATAGTTTGTTATTCAATGAATAACACTTTTAAATTTTAAACACTGTTTTTAATTTCACAAATATAATATATTTACAAAAATATTAAATTTTAAATTATTCTACTGAAATAAAAAACAGTGTTTAAAATTTAAAAGTGTTATTTATTGAATAACAAACTAAAAAACATGAATTTTCACAGTGTTAATACACAAACCATAAAAAATATATAGATTAGATTTGATTACATAAGTGGGCATTGTGCCGGTGGACATTTCGTTGCTGGACATTTTGTCGCTTGGACATTTTGTTGGGTGGAAATTTTGTCGGTGGGCATTCTGTTGGTGGACATCTTTCAGTGAGCATTTTGTCGTGCCACGGCTTGCGTGTGTTCTGCTCATGTGTAATTGAGGCTTCTCAGCTATGTCAGTCAGTCTTGTTTTGACTTAGAGAATACCTGATGCGCCTTGTAACTCACAAACAACACGAGCAATTGATTTTCCCCCCTTTCATTTTGATGGCTTGCCTTATACATAACTATATCTCATCAAATATAGCATGGTAACCTTTGTTACAGATATAGCGTTTTATTTTCAGATTTTACAATGAGTATTTGATTTTCAATAAAATAATATATACGAATCATTGAGGTCCCGAATCGCGTTATGCGACCCCTTTGGTGTTAACGTAGGCAAAAAGTTACATTATATGTGTTGATTAGTTGCGTGTTATTTATTTATAAAAAAGTTAACAATTAAAGTTGGTTGAACGTGATTACAATATAGGCCTACAGACAGCTCTATAATCTAAGTTGCAAAGATATGTAACATTGAGGAATCACATTATATGCATTTTCACAAGCAAACACGTATAAGTTCGCGCTTAAACATGCCGCATGTGAATCTAAGATATAAAACCCAATTTCATATAAACATAAACATAAGCTCTGCAACTCTTGCCGTCCTTCCCTGAAACGGGGGTGACATTGGCGAAGTGAACCTTTTTTTACAGTATGGGTGGTCAGTCTCATACTAACCTATAAGTCAAGGAACATTCATCCCAGAAAACTTGCTCTCAAAAAACCTTAGTAATTAACGTAATTTTCTGTGTTGTGAGTGAGGACCATAAATTGTATGTAACCGTAATGTCGTTGACTGAAAAGTCGTGTGACTGAATTGTTGTGGAACTATTATAGATTATAGATGGTAGCACAGGCAATGTGGCGGGCTCATGTAAGTGGAACTAAACTATTCCGCATCGGCAACTTCAGAAGCCGTAGCGGGAGTGTCGTGAGGCTGAGCATCCGGCACTATATCTCCCCCAGCAGCTGCATGCGCGAACATGATGAAGGGTTGACGATTTCTTTAGAACGCCATGTCGTGATGTAGTCACTCCAAGGGCGCTTGTGCAAATCTAATCTAATCTAATCTAATCTAAGCTGCAAAGATATATATCATTAAGATTTATATTAAATGCATAACCAAAGCAGACATGTATAATTTCGCGCTTTGTAGCTATTGTAGGTTCACATGCCGCATGTGGACCTACAATATAAAAACCCAATTTCAAATGAACATAAGCCCTGCAACTCTTGCCGTCCTTCCCTGAAACAGGGGTGACATTGGCAAAGTGAACCATTTTTTTACAGTATGGGTGGTCAGCCGCATACCAACCTATAAGTCAAGGAACATACAAGACAAATTACATTTTTTTAAATCAATAAATAATAGTATATACATGGACATTAAAAAAAACTAAATCATAAAACCAATTTCACTTACATAGACCCTAGCCGCCAACATTACAGATCGACCGCCATTTCTTTCTATCCTTACATACTTCTTTCATTTCCTCCAGAGTCATAACCTTCTTCATAAAAGCTCTTCTTTTATGTGCAATCTATAATCTTAATCTATAATCTAAGTTGCAAGGATATATTCATTCAAAGCTCTCGATGTATGCCCACAAACAAACACGTGATTGGGTGATATAGGTACAAATGTTTTTGAAATTTTATTGTCTTCAGTGAATTTCTTAAATCCCCGTGGTCCTCTAGGTCATGGACCTCTCATGGTCTCATGGTCCTTTCTCACATGATGAGGCAGGACTCAGGACAGAAGGATTTCAAGCCAGAGGCCCAGCAACAGAAAATTAGGGATATTGTGGATATAAGGTTTCGAATGTTGATTTTAAATATTTAATTTGTTGTGTATGTTCCTTGACTTATAGGATGGTATGAGGCTGACCACCCATACTGTAAAAAATGGTTCACTTTGCAAATGTCACCCCTGTTTCAGGGAAGGTCGTCAAGAGCTGCAGGGCTTATGTTCATTTGAGATTGAGGTCTTATATTGTAGGTCCACATGCGGCATGTGTTAGTGCGAACTTATACATGTCTTCGTATAGGAATGCGTTTAATATGAATCTTAAATGATGTTTATCTTTGCAACTTAGATTTAGATTTTAGATCATCTGAGATTATCCAAAAATTTTACACCATTTTCGATTACAGATGCGAATATTTTAATTTATTTGTGGATACTGCATAGTATCGGTTACAGTTACAGATATCCATAGCATATCATCTATAATCTATCTAAATCAATGTTGCAAGGATATATAATTTTAAAGTTCTTATTGCATGCTCACAAACAAACACTTGTAGTTCGCGCTTACAAATGCTGAATGTGTACCTACTTACAAATAAAATCCAAACCTCAAATTAACAGAAGCCCTACAATTTTTGCCGACCTTCCCTGAGACAGGGGTGACATTGGCAAAGTGAACCATTTTTTACAGTATTGGTGGTCAGCCTCATACCAACCTATAAGTCAAGGAAATAATAAAACAATATTACATTGGTGATTCATCTAAAATTATTCATTTTTATTTGAAATTTTCCGAAAATTTTAAACCGTTTTCGATTACAGATAATGCATGTCTGCTTATGGGAATGCATTAAATATGAATCTCAAATGATACATAGCTTTGCAGCTTAGATTTAGATTTAGATTTAGATGCGGATATTTTTATTTATTGTGTATCGTTATATTGTATAGTATCGGTTACGGTTACAGATATCCATAGCATGTCTACTACAAATGCATGCTCATACATACGTAGCTCACTCATAACTAGAAGGAGCATTTTTCAGATAGCTCACCAACCCTGGGAACATTCAAGAATCTATAATACTACATAATAATCCTGCAGGTCGCAGTATGGAAACTACTCATGTGAAATTAAAAAATGACAAAACTGAAGACAACTTTGTTAATTTAAAAACTACGCAAAACTGACTACCCCGAGTATAAAACATCCATGTAAACTCCTGTCGAGCGCGTAAATAGGAAATTGGATTAAACAGCATAATTAAAATGTCTTTTAAATATTATAATACTACTTAAAATCGACATATAATAGGTATTTTTTAAATATGTACAAAATATTGTTTATTATATTATGTGGTGTACACACATTTACTTATTACGTCGATAGCTCATCTAATCTAATCTAATCTAATCTAAGTTACAAATATATTTGACATTGGAGATTCACATTACATGCATTCCCACAACCATACACGTACAAGTTTGCGCTGGCACAAGCCTCATGTGAACCTACATACAACATAAAACCAAATCTCAAATAGACATACACCCTACAACTCTTGCCGTCCTTCCCTGAAACAGGGGTGACATTGGAAAAGTGAACCATTTTTACAGCATGGGTGGTCAGCCGCATACCAACCTATATGTCAAGGAACATACACGACTAATTTCATTTTATAAAGCTCAGTTGGTAGAATTCTTTGAGTTCTATGCCAAAGGACTAGGGGTTGATATCACCAAGAGAGTCAGAAATGATTTCCCAGAATACTGGCAGGATATTTCAGGAAAATTAAACCTTCTTTAAAAATAAGAACTAACCCCTCGTGAGCTGTGACACTATAGTATTAAGTGAAGTGGTTGGCTTAAAACCGGCTCCTTTATCTGTGAAAATAAATGAGTCCCACACGCCACATTATACCCCTTTGTGGACAACGCATTGTGAAGTGACAATGTAATAAAAATATTTTATGATTTTTAAATTTATTTCCAAAAATTTCCAAAAAAGAAAAAAATTATGTTGTACATGGGATAAAAATTGTCATAACATGCGATGACTGATCTATAATCTAAGTTGCAAAGGTATATTGACATTGAAGAGGTATACTCAATGCACGTCCACAGGAAGACACGTGTAAGTTTGCGCTTGTACAGGCTGCATGTGCACTTACATAAAATAATAAAGCCTCACATAACATAAGCCTTGCAACTCCTACTGCCCTGGTAGCATTGGCAAACGTGAACCAAGTTTTTTACAGTGTGAGGGTCTGATCAGTTATGTATAACCCCTGCGGCGCGTACATCACGTATATTACTCTGCGTGGTATGTCGAGATGGAATATTTGGAGCGCTCTGATACCGGGAAAGTTTTTACACCACCCGGCTGTAAAAATCCCGCCTGCTCTGGGCTCCCGCCCCCAACTATGCAGCAGGTAATGCCTGATGGATACTTCTGGCACATGCTGTAACTAATGGAGCACTTTTAGCTTAATACGATGCATACGCATATTTGTAAGTACATGAATAGCGAATACATTCACTCATAAAGAGAGGTACTCCTACCACTAATCTATGGTGGCATATTTTATGAGAATGTGAACGGTCCGTAGTCTAGTGGTAAGCGCTTTGGACTCGTAAATAAAAGGTTGTGGATTCAATCCCCAGCGGAGCTTAAAAAAATACCATTTATATTTTCAGATAAGGGTTAAAAATATCCCATACTTTTACCAAAGACCGGTCACCAAAAATTCATCCAGCCTTACAGCAACTGGGTTTTGCGTGAGAATTGGAATTTTCTACAGCAATGACCAAGAAAACACAGTTTAATTTAATGATAAAAGAAAAACAGTTTTGTTTTCGATTACGTGAGTATATATATATATATATATATATATATTTTATATACCACAACCGGTTTCGCAAACATCCGTTCGCATCATCAGGTGGATAAATTAATACTAAATGGTGTAGAAACGGAATCAATCTTAGAGGGTGTCATTGTGTGAGGGTATGAGGGAGGGAGGGGGGGGGGGAGTGCAGGATGGCCATGTGGCTTGTGTCATCTGGATCGTTTAGCTTCCTTGGGAATATGGTCAACAGGGGGGATGGATTGGGTACTAACATATTATTTATAAGTGTATTACATTTGTTTCACAGTTTAATTTAATCAAATAAAAAAATGAATATTCACCATGTGAATAAATAATTAATCCTGCAACCTTTTGAAAGCTCTCCAGGGGGCTGGCACTCATTTTTTGTGAAGAATTAGAATGGTGTGTCCGAGTAAAAGGATCGGCCTTTCGCCAATCCCTTCAGTTAGAGGGGGGGGTTTTCTAGCTCCCAAGGAGCTGGTATTAAAAAATACAAAAAACAATAAAGTTTGCCTGGATTTAATTTTGGATTTGAAATACACATCGAAACGGGAAATCATTTCTGACGCCCTCAGTGGGATTCGAGCCCGAGCTCTTGGCATGGAATGCTACCAACTGAGCTATCGACCGGACATCGTAACAATATTGTGTATTCATTGTTATTGAGTGTAGATGTCTCTGGAGTGGATAATCACATCATGGATGTGCATCATGTAAATGCGTGTCCCCACATGCTGTATGCGCTTGGTTAGTGAATAAGAGTCTCATGAATGCGTGATCAGATGTAAATGTGAACTAATGCGTGTGCTGTATACTATGGATGGGTGTGTGTGTGTGTGTGTGATGTGTACGTTACTTGGCGAGGTCCTGATTTGTGGAATAATGTCAGCCCGTGTAATAATGTAGGGAAATTTGATTCCGTGTGCTTTTAGTGGCGTGGTTCTGTATACAGGATTTTTCTTTTGCATAATTAAAATACCAATGGGTAGACAGAAAAATAAGTCCAACAGAATGTCATTTTAAAAAATCTTTTTTTGTATGAATTGGCGAAGTGAATAAATGACAGAGGAAATGGCCGGATTTTTGTAACTAATGCTGATTTTTCAGACAGAGTTTCTGCGATTTTGTAAGCTCAATAAAAGCTCTCAGGTCATTCTCCTTGGCATGGAGTTCTGACCCATGAAGCAGCTGTCCATGCCTAAACCAGTAAATCACCCTGCAGATTTCCATCAGGTTTGTTGAGCCTCACTATTGCAATGTCACCCATCGCAGTGTTTTCATGCGGCACGTGCAACTTTCTTGATATCCAATTGAAGACTGACCCACAGAGTATATAGGTACTTAGAGAAGCCACTCTATGGCTTTGAGGTAGGTACGTACTTCGAAACCCCCTTCTCCGTCTTTCTTGCTTCGCTGCCTCAACAAGTACCTATTCGGACTTTGATCTTGTATGCATGTGTGTATAAACACGCGACAGGCGGGTACACCCACACCACTATATTCATATATTATTATCTGCCCTGATATTATTAATAAATATTATTATTATTGCTAAAGCTGTCAAAATAAAACGATTAGATTTTGCACAATATTTATTTATTCAAAAAATATTAGTCATACAATCACAAAAATATAGGTACACTGTGCAAAGAAAAAAAAAATAAAAAACACAAATGATATGGCAAAAATAAACTAAGTAGGTAGATAAACAATCAAATAGGCACCTGCCAGAGAAGATAATATTGTCAAGGACACTGGCATTCTGTATCTGTATTTCTTGCAAAAGTTTTGGATCCCTGATGATTGTCCTGATGATGGTCTGAGGACTGGAAATGTTTATAATATGAAATCTATACACTTTACTTTCACTTCCTTCGGCTCATCAGCCTTAAAGGATCCAGGGACTCCTGCACCACAATCCTCCAGGACTCTGCCTTGTGCTGCTTCCCTCCATGGTCCCCACAGATGGTCCCCTCACTCCCAAAATTTCGGCGTCAGCTTCGAAGTTCTCTGCCCACCGCCACCTCGTCTACGTGGTTAACACCTGAGGAAGCACCATCCAAGACAGTTCTGATGATCCTGGAGTCTTCTGCACGTGCTTCATTTCCGGCCACTGGAGTCTTCTTGATTTCATTAATCTCTACACTCTCTTCAATTGCAGTGAAAATATAACAGTTAATTTCAAATACGCTTGACGCATTGACGTTCACAGAGTTGACGTGAGTTGACGTTTGAGACGTTCGACGGCGTCTAACAGGCCGGTGCTAAGCACAGTTCAACCATCATTAAATATATATTTATTAATCAGTTTTTTATAAAAAAAAACAGTAATTTAATAAATAATAAACAATACAAAGTTAATTAACATTTAAACTCTTTTTTTAAATGAATAACAGTAGGTAAATATAAATCATTATTTCAATTTTATTTACGCTCATTCTGATTTCAGTTAAAAAAAAACACCTCTTCTCCTTCCTCCTTACTCCTTCCCATTGTGCCCAAGTATGTCCACACCCAAGATGGATTCCAATATGGCTACCGATATTATAAAACAAGGTTACCAGTAGCAAAATACTAGTTAACGGGGTCTGGACTGACCAGAGAACTGCGAAGACAGAAACAACATTCGTTAGAGCCGAACAAGACTCGGCAGTTTTCGGAAATCCTTCTACGCACGCGCTTGCACGGTTAGCTCAGGCTACAAGCGCACGCAACATAGCTGACTTTTTTTAAAACCGTCACTCACTTCACTGCAATGACTTCATGTAAATTTCAAATACATTTTTTATCAATGTTATATTATACAATATCAAAACATTACATACATGAATTCTTGTGTGTGTTTGTGTGCATCTGCTTGTGGTCCTGTTTGGGGTACTATGTAGGTTCCTGTGTGTGTAGCTATGTGTGTTTCTATTTGTGGTCTTGTTTAGGACCCTACATGTGTGCGCAAGGTCCTGCTTGGGACCCTCTGTGTCCCCATTAGGCCCTAGGGTTGCGGAGGAGCAGCGGAGCGGAGCGAAGAGCTACTCTGCATATTCATGTGCCGGACTCACAAACAACACCATCAGCTATAGCACACTCACCCTCTGTGAGGCACAGCAGAGGAAAGTATGGAAAGCTTTAGGGTCGCTGATGGATCTGTAATTTTTAAAGATGGTTCAATGTAATTTTAAGTCTAAAAGCATATTGTTCCCGTATTCTGTAATATCTAGTACAGTGGTTTATGCAAAGGACTTGCGATCAGTCTTAGGTTTGATACTCGGTGGAGCGCTAACAATTTTTATCTTTCTTTCAAAATATGCTTTTCTCTGTATTGACAAAATTAATATGCCCTACCAAAGACCGGTCACCAAAAGCCAGGCGCGTGCATAGCATAGGATATAGGAAAATACATTTCAGAATAAATATACTCCACTTTAACAATCTATAATCTTAGTTGTAAAGATATATTAACATTTAAAGCTTATATCAATTGCATGCCCACAAACAAACACGTGTAGAAAAAAATTCAAACCTCAAATGAGCATACACCCTACAACTCTTGTCGAAACAAGGGTGATATTGGCAAAGTGAACCATTTTATACAGCATGGGTGGCCAGCCACATACCAACCTATAAGTCAAGGAACACAAAACAAAACTAATCACGTTTTTCTCATCTTCATAGCTTGACTGATGAAAAATCCACAAACTCATAAATATTTATGAATGCATCCGTCTTTTACGATCATCCGGGCCATTAGAATGAATTATTTACCATTAAATTACATCCCCGCAATACGTTGATTACGTTTTTGCATAAAACAATATCGTTACACTCCAACCTAAAGTATAACTTTACGTTTTAACATAAACATAGTTTTTTTACAAATGTGTATGGAAATTTAAACGCTCACTTGCGGTGTTATTCAAGTGTCCGTAAATTATTAAGGAAGCACATTAGTAGCTCAGCGCTATGGTCAAAAGGTAGAAAATGCTTATTTTGACAAGCTTTTTTTAATAAATTAGTTTCAGTTTTTTCATATTTTTTCAAGAATTGTTCAAATTACAAAAAGTCAGCTCCACGTGAGACTAAATTATGTACCTATGATTCGATACTTAAAAAGAAAAAAAATTGTGTCCAAAATATAGCACAACAAATGTGAAAACACTTGTTTTTACAAGTATTCTTTCTGGTCATTTTTTTCATACTGTGAAATTTAGAATTTAAATAAATAATCAATAAATATTGATTAAATTTTTTTTACATTAGGCTGATTTATTTGTTGAGCGCTGTTTTTGTGTGTATCACACCTCAAGAGCCCTCTGCGAGTTTGGTCGTCGTTGTAGAAAGCGCCAATTCTCAAGCAAGACCCAGTTGTTGTAAGGCTGGATGGACCTTTTGATGACCGGTCTTTGGTAAAGGTTTATGAATTTTTCAACCCAGCGAAGAGCAAATTTGAAAATATAAATGGTATATTTTTTGTGCTCCGGGATTCGAGCCCACGACCTTCCAGTTACGAGTCCGAAGTGTTACCCCCTGGACTACAGGCCGGTCATGATGTATGGAAGTGAAGCATGGACAGTGAACGATATCGAAATGAGTAAAGTATGTACGGTGGAAATGAAGCATTTAAGAAGCATGACAGGAAAAACTCTGAGGGATAGAGTTAGAAATGAATGGGTTAAAAAAGAATGTAATTTGAAAGAGGATGTGAAAGTGAAAGTACAAAAGAATGTGATGAGATGGTTTGGGCATGTGGAAAGAATGAATGATGATAGACTGACAAAGTATGAATACAAATAAAGTGTGAAAGGAAAAAGAGGGAAGGGACGACCGAGAAAAGTATGGAGTGATCAGATTGAGGAGATTGTGAAAGAATGGGATATACAAAGTGAGCGTAAAAGAAGAAAATGCATGAAAAAGGTGATGGATATGAATGAATTGACAGAGGTATGCAAGGATAGGAAAAAATGGAGGCAGCTCTGCAGAGGCTCTGGCCACCTCTAGCGGAATGGCGACAGAGTTACAGTTACAGTTACAGATCAATAAACACGCTTGATTTTTTTCATTGCTGTCACTCTTTTATTAAAAGCATAATGTTTTAAGAAATAAAAACGTTAATTTTAGGGTATTAGGCGTTCTTAGACGCTGATTTGTTCCCTAGGGGTGTACCTAACTGTTCTGTCAGACAGTGATCTCAGTAGATACACCTCTTCTGTTGTGCTGTGCTCCTGGTAGTGTCTGGTCTGAGCGATGACGTCACTCTCTGTACTGGGAGACCATGTTACTTACACGGCCGCGTACAGAGCCTTGTACTAGCACACTCCACAGTACAGTCCACCCTCTCAGCCGTTATGCTACCCTGATCATTTTGCTGGATGTACCTACCTAAAGCCTTGCAAATTAAATAATAACAATATTAGAAACTTAATAGAATATTGGCGTCATAGATTTATACAAGCTTTTCCCAAAAAAATAGTTTTTTCATATCGCACATCACAGTAAGGAGGCTGTTGTTTATTTTTACAGGCGATATTCTTTGATTTATAGGTTGGTATGAGGCTGACCCCCCATGCTGTTAAAAATGGTTCACTTTGCCAATGTCACCCCTTTTTCAGGGAAGGTCGAGTTGTAGGGTTTATGTTCATTCGAGGTTCGGGTTTTAATTTTTAAGGACATATTCAGCATTTGTAAGCGCGAACTTACCTACACGTGTCTGTTAGTGGGCACGCACGAATATGATTCTTTAATGTTAGCATATCTTGACAACTTCGATTAACTATTATCGATTCCTGTTTATTCATAAAAAAAAAAAAATTTAATCCAATTTAAGTCAGTTTTTTTTACAAAAAAGTCGGTTTATGCTTCATTTTTGGATTGACTAAAGAAATGAATAAGGCAGTTTGTTTTTAGTACACAGTTTGTTGTATATAGAGACCAAAAGATTGGTATGAGCCTGAACACTCATACTGTAAAAATTGGTTCATTTTGCCAATGCCACCCTTTTTTCAGGAAAGGCAGCCACAGTTTCAGGGTATATGTTCATTTGAGACTTGGATTTTTATTGTGTAAGTGCACATGCCACATATTATGTAAGCGTGAACTTTAACGAATGCAGGATTTGAAATGATATTAATAACATTTATGTTAATGTATCTTTATTTATGTTGATTTTATTTATGGATCTTTATTTTATTTCTGTTTATGTGAAAGAAGTATGTAAGGACCGAAAGGAAAGGCGGTTGATTTGCAACAATGGCGGCTAGGGCATTAATTCTAAGTGTAATATTAGGTTGAATTTTAATTTTACTTTATTTTAATTTTAATTTGTAATGTGTCTCATTTTGAATTTCTGTAAATCATTTATATTTTTTTGTGCTCCTTGACTGATAGGTTGGTACGAGGCTGACCACCCGTGCTGTACAAATCGGTTCACTTTTGCCAATGCCACCCCGGTTCAGAGAACGGCGGCAGGAGTTGCAAGGTTTATGTCCATGTGAGGTTTTCTTTATTTGTATGCACACATGTAGAATGTGTAGGCGCGAACCTACATGTGCCTGTCTGTAGGCATGCATCTCATATGAGCCCTAAATGCTTACATATCTTTGCAGCTTAGATTATATAGATAGATTTATGTATAGTTACTATTAATTATGTTAATGTATCCTTCAAACTTTGAATATAGACGTCATGCCATGAAATATAATATGGAAGATTAAAATACATGCTTGTCCACAACGGTTTATGAAAATTCATGAATTTTCTTATGAATTCAAACAAAAAATCATCAGGGTAATTTTGCTCTACTTCAAGATTATTGGAATTCTTCATCATATTTTGCAAATAAAAGAGTTTGCAGTGCCAGAAAGAGAAAACCAATACAAGGCTTAATAACAATATTATTAGGCGTTTTAGTTTCTGGTCGAATAACGCAATTTTCAAAGTAGCAAAGGGAAGTTATTGTTTAGCTGCAAAAACTGGATGGAAAAAATAATACAAAGTGTAATAATAAGGCTTTGACATCCATCCAAGCGTTCAGAGTCTCTTCGATCCGCGGCCGCTTCTCCGCGGTACCTATTGATATCACTACAGGGAGCTGTTCCAGGGCTGGAAGTCTCATCACCACGGTAATTCTTACCTAGCGAATATCGGTAGCATTTGTATGAATACTAATCAGCTGTTCCCTTGCGGCCATCTTGTCTTCATACTAATCCGAACGATATTCGGTAGGTAGGATCTACCGTGGTGATGAGACTTTCACTGGAAAAACTTCAAGGTTTCAGTGCAGTTTTGTCATTGTGATGGTTAGTCATGTGCTGTTATGTCATGTGTTGTTTTGTCACTGCACTGTTCTAGTCTGTCACCAGAACAAACAAAGATTACAACATCAGTAGGTGTTATAGCCGAGGGGGCCAAGTGGGCTGATCTTTCTGGCGTGTTTGGAATAAAACAAAGTTGGTTCGATCCCTGCCTGGGTCATTTGCCCATAACTTTGACCCTGGTTTAACATATGTTATTGGGTGATTATTAATTATTAATTCATTCAAATAAACAATAATTAATTATTAATTGATGATATTACTACCTGTTTCTGGCTAGGCAAAATAGGTTGGTGAATTGCATTCTTTCATTCATTCATTTAAAAAAAAAAAACATTAAAATTATTGAATCTCCTGGTTTCTGTAGAATTGCGTGGTTCCTTGTTGATGGCTAATAAATACAAGATGTAATGGTTAGTCCTTGTTTACAATAGTACAAGACCCGGACAAGAAATATATTCTCTCATCTGTTAATGAATTAAGATTTCGATTAAACGCTGTACAGAATGTAGATTGTTCTGTCTAAAAAACTAGCCTCATCTGTCGTTTATCGAAATTGAACATAAACTAATAGGCTGAGCCCCCAGGAACTTAAAAAACATGCTTGACATCCTAACAATACATCACAACAGTCTAGAATTCTAACATTCAATAGAATTGATAGATAAAAAATATTTTTTTGTACGAAAGATTTGCGCCTCTTGCGGTCAGATTTGGAAGTGATCCGGCCGAATGTGAGATTTATTTTCGCTTTCCTTTCAATGCTCCGACCTCATTCTAACCTCCAAAGGATTTGATAGATATATACCTTCTCTCAGGGTCAGTCTCCTCTCCACTGACCCACGTCCTGTATATCCATCTCATCCGGTGATGTGTCCAAGACTCGCATGCAAAAGTCATGTGAGATGCGAGTGGCAGAAGGCCCTCCCGTGAAGCTACACTTTCCCAAGTGTTTACACAAAGCAAAGGAGAGGACTGACAGACAGAAAAGCTGTGTATGGATGAGAGACTATAGCGCCTCTTACGGTCACGTATGGAACTAATCCATCCCAATGACAAGAATAAATCTCCCACCATTTTCAATATTTCGGTAAAATTGTACTCAAAATGAGGCTGTTTTTATTTCCTAAAGAAAAAAAACAAAATTTAAGAGTCGTTATCCATTCTAAAAACTAATGATATTTTCATGAGAATTGCCGTGTTCGGGAATAAAATTTATGGAGCTGAATTTCGAGAAAATACTTCACATCGCGCTGCCTCTCTCCGCCCCTTCAGATTAATCCCACAGCGCAGCCCTGCGTCCTATAATACGTGATGCATTCGATGTACGTACCGTAGACCCACTCAGTATACGTCCCAGGCTGTAAGCAGCAGGCCTGGTGGTTGGTGTAAGCCTCACATATACGTATATAAGTAGTTGGTACGCTGGAATATCACGGCAAGGGCGGGAGGAGTTTTCTATTTGGGGGATTAGCGCTCGAGGTGTATTTTTAGAGTGAGAGTTTGTATGAGAGAAAAATCAATGGTCTTTACACCAACAACCGCTTTTAATAAGTACAAAAATATATATGGTATTAAAATAAAAAATAAACTTAAAAAAATAGTTTAAAATAAAGCTATTTTTTGTTTAACGTAGTTTATTTAAAAAAAATAGATTTGTGAAGGGGAATGCAATTCACCAACCTATTCTGCCTGGCCAGAAACAGGTATTAATATCATCAATTAATAATTCATTATTGTTTATTTTAATGAATTATTATTAATTAATAATTACCCAATAACATCTGTTGAACCAGGGTCAAAGTTATGGTCAAATGACCCAGGCGGGGATCGAACCAAGGTTGTTCTATTCCAAACACGCTAGAAAGACCAGCCCACTTGGCTCCCTCGGCCATAACACCAACGAATGTGGGTATTAATTCAGAACCTTAAATTATAAACGAATTTGTGTATGTATAAAAGAAAGAAAAAAAAAACACAAACCTGGGGGTCGCATGTGGTGAGCGGAACCTGTTTATTTTTACAGGTAGAAGGCCCGGACTTACGCCAGATACTACTGTTGAAGTGGGGTTTTCCAGTTCACGAGGGGCTGCTTCTCATTTTTTTGTTAAGGCTGAGTACGCGTTGTCGGTATTTTATTTTGGGTTTGAAATAAATCCCGAAACGAGAAATAATTTCGTAAGACAGCATTAACTATAGAAACAATTGAAAATATTTAATCTCAGTTGCAATGATTAATTGACAATTAAGAATTACAATAAATGAATGTCCAAAAATTCAGACATGTAAGTATAATTTCAGTTAAACGAATTATAAAAATCTCAGCAATACACAATAACAATGAATAATACTGTAAATAATGCCGAAAACTTTTCATTCTATTCAAAGGGCGTAGACGACAAATTTCCCAAGCAAACAGCCTCGCCATGACCCACATTTCTCTCAGCTGATATATGAGTATACTATTCCATGTTAAAACAACACTGTAACAAAACGACACGATAAAACAACACATGACAGAACAACACATGACAGAACGGCACATGATAGAACGACACATGACAGAACACCGCAATGAAAGTACATCACAATGACTGTCTGTACATCACATGACAACACATCACAGGAAAGTACATCAGAATATCGCTCCGTAGTCTGTGGTTAACACTTCTAACTCGTAGATGGAAGATTGTGGGTTCGAATTCCGGCGGAGCACAAAAAATATACCATTTATATTTTCAAATATGCATTTCGCTGGATAAAAAAAAATCATATACCTACCTGTACCAATGATCGATCACTAAAGGTCCATCCAGCATTACAGCAACTGGGTCTTGCTTGAGTATTGGCGCTTTCTATAGAGACGCCCAAGCTCGCAGAGGGCTCTTGAGGTGTGATACACACAAAAACAGCGCTCAGCAAATAAATAATCCTAATGTTATTATTTTATTGTACATAAAACAGAACGCATCATAAACTGCACATGAAAAAACATTCTCGGAATGATGTATTTTCTGTGTTATTATGTCATGTGTTGCTCTGTCATGTGTCGTTCTGTCATGTGTAGCTATGTCATGTGTCTTTTAGTCATTATGCCGTTCTAACCTGCCACCATGAGGGTTACATATCGTGCAAGTACTGTACCCCGAGTGTACAGCATCACTATTGCGTTAATGGAAAAATGTATGGAAACTAAATCACTCGCTAAGAGTGCAGTCGTATATTCTATACGTTTTTGATGTATGACATCGAGGTGAGTTTTTGTTACACGCGGGGTACTGGAGCGGTTGCAGGGACTGAGGAAATATCATTTCTCTTCTTTGGCTTCTCTTCCCACCTCTTCTATGTATCCAACTATATATATATATATATCTATGGGTTAACTCAACCATATTGCTGACAACGTTTTTTTTCTTCCTGTGCCTATTCAATGAATATCGGTGATCATCGCCTTTGCAATTTGCACCTTAGAAACTAGGACTGGTCCGTAGTCCAGTGGCAACACTTCGGACTCTTGAATGAAAGGTTGTAGGTTTGTAACCCGGCGTAGCACAAAAAATACCATATATATTTTCTAAAATGCTCTTCGCTGGGTTGAAAAATTCATAATCCTTACCAAAGGTCCATCCAGCCTTACAGCAATTGGGTGTTGTTTGAGCAGTGGCGCTTTGTAGCGACGACCATTCTCGTAAAATGTCCGGTGGATATTTCAGTTAGTAAAATGCTCGCATTTCATGTCGAGAGCAAGGGTTCGATCCACACCGAGGGTGTTAGAAATGATTTTCCGTTTCGGTGTTTATTTCAAACCCAAAATAAATACCGGCAAGGTGTACACAGCCTTCACAAGAAATGAGAACTAGCCCTGTCGGGAGCTGGGAAACCCTCACTTCAATTGAAGTGGTTGGTGTGAGATCGGCTTCCTTAACGTAAAAATAATAGGTCCCGATTCGCCACATGTAACCCCTTCGAGAATTCGTTGGCAAGAAGTTGCACTATACGTGTAACTTAGTTTCGTTGCACAAAAGAAGGATCTTGCGTTTCTGCCAAAACTATGTCTCAGGTTCTTCAAATCTCGATGTTCTTCTTTGACCTAGAGCTCGTCTTTCCTGTATGATTAGATGCATGAGAGAATACTTCTCATTTTTCATTATGTGGCCGAACTAAGCCAATTTGTGGCTATTTATGGACATCAAGTGTTCGGCCTTAGTATTCATACGGTAAAGAACCTCGGCATTTGGGACACGATCTATCCAATAAATTTTGAAGATCCTACGGTAGACCCACATTAATTCAAAGGCAATCAGCAAGACATTGTGTAAATTTCCACCCTTCCATGCCATAGAGTAGAATTGGAAGGATGTAGCATCTCACCATACGCAGACGTAGCTCTAGTTTTCCTTGAGGGAGCGCGTCAATATTTATTTGCAACTTAGATTATAGATTATGTAGACTACTGCAGCTCAATTTTCTTATGAAATATAAATAATATTAGCATAAGGTCATAAATACAAACAACGCTATTTATTCACAACACATTTGATCCATAGCTGGTTCATGGATCATCGATTTTTTATATTGAAAATTCACGTTAGGTGGCGGTTGAGCTTTATATTTGGTGTGTCTGAATAACACCGATTCTTATCTATACTTCGCTCTCTAGCACTCTCGAGCAGTAGAAAAAGGAATAAAAATTAGTTTCCCTTTGGAAATGCTCAAGTGTCCCTTTGACCAGATTTCCAGCAGGTCTCCTTATTAAAAAGAGAAGATTGCTCTGTAGAGTCAGGCAGATATGAACATTTTTCTCTGCGGATAATGCAGCTATAACAATTACCCGTATAATCTGTGTCTGGTAGCTATTAAAGTTGCAGCTTTTGAGTCTCCTGGCTTTACTTTGTTAGCCTGCTAGTTTTCTCTGCCTGTGCCTTCTCCTGTATTTGAATGTTTTGTGATATTTATCTCGCAAGGAAAGGCGGCAGTAATTACACAGTGCACGTTTTACCTCAGTGGCGATACAGAAGCACAAACAGGGAAGCTTTATCGCAGCCTTAGAGGGGATGACAGAGAAAAACACAGTGGATTTCTATGAGGTAAATTTCAAAAATTTACTTTCTGATTTGATGAAATTTTTTATTGAGAGATAATCTACGAGTATTTGCCATTGGTGGAAAAACACTTTGGGCCTGTTGCACAAACCTCCAATAGATATTTGATTGACACATCAATTAATTTGGTTGCTTAATTCTGGTAAGGACCTAAGTTAAATATTTCTCGGAAGTGGGTAATAATATGATTGAATTTGAACAGGAAAGATAATGTATATCAGCTGATTTACGTATATGCAACCATTTTTTTTATTTCATGGGAGAAATCACACTTAATTTGGATTTTTGTATGATTGGAGTTTGTGGCAACAGGCCCTAAGAAATCGATGAAGGAACTCTGAAATCAGAAGTATGTGAGACACTGAAGACATTGTCAGATGGAGTTGGAAGATGAGACGATTCTGCAGGGACTATGTAGAAAACATGAGTCAAAGTAAATAACTGATGCCAGACGGTCAGCGTCTACCAGGTGTCTACCACCCAGAAGATGAAAGTTGGTATTTTGCATCGCAAAAAGGAAGCCCCGAATAAACAAATCTGATAGAAATCAGATATATGATATATGAACTTCTTCTTCTTATGTGAGATAACATAAGAAGAAGAAGTTCATATGCTATTAAAAAAAAGATCATAAATAATGTTCAAATTTTATCATCCACTTACCTACTGAAACAGGAACTTTTGGCTGCAAGGCTGGAGATTGAACTACGTGACACATTTTGATACAGGCACATAATGGTAGTGTTACAATTTATCGCTACTATCCCGCTTAGGCTTCCAAATTGAAGCCATTTTTTTCGATGTAATTTTATTCAATGAAAATATACCTTGTCGAACAATTATTTTTTCCTTACTAGCGATAAAATCGTTTTTCCTTTCGTAAGTTTGATAATCTTTTTAATTTTTTCATGATGCTGAAACCATCTCATCGTGGTTTTTTGTTTATTAACTGTATTGACCTCTTTCATAATAAACTATTCAAATCCCAATTAACACCACGTATAATTCAACCAAGTATTCCTCCACAAAGACTTTCTCAATGATTATCACAAATTGTCACTAAATTATTATCATGCATCAATAGCAATGCATCTGTTTGAGCATTCCTCACTGTGTATTCTTCCTTCTGTATAAATCCTAAGATTGGTTTGTAGCAATGTGTAAGAAAATATTTTAATATTTTTTTGTCATGCCTCCCTATATAAGGCAATATTTTAGAGTTCCTTATATGTAGAAGCAACAACACAAGCAAACTCCAATTTCATCAAAAGCCCTTTACTCGTTCGCTTACTTTTGAAATACTCTTTTTAAATAATGTTTTGTATTAATTAAAGAATATGTGTACATTCGACCGCACAGAGTCTCTCTGTGAGCCAGGCTTTAACATACGTTCTTCCCTCAGGGCGGCGATCTGGTAAACAGCTTTCAGCTTTTTGCTGTAACAAGTTAAGCGGCGGTAAAAATCGAAGCTCTGTGCGGGGCTTAAGCGGCACCTAGAGAAGTGGGGCGGTGGAGGGACAGGAGAACATGGGGGGCAGGAAACCAGAGCAGGGGAAGAGATTGCTAATTGAAGAAGAATTCATCTGCAGGAAACGCAAAGCCGTGTTTCATCTTTGTGTATAAACAAGTAGTTTGTAGCTTTACCTGGATGAAGAATACAAAGAAAAGGCTTAAAAGAAAATGAAATTTTTGAGTTTTAAAGCAAAGTAAAAAAGTGACATTATAACAAAATCTATTTACTACATATTTTGTGCTTTTTTTAGGTAAATAAGAACGTGATATGGTTTACTTAGGAGAAATTATTCCGTTCATCAATATGGAGGCTAATTATGATTCCGTTATTACTGACAGCGGATGGCTAGAATTTGTATTTTTATAGGTTTTGGATAGACTTTGGAATTGAATCTTGGATAAAAACGGGTGAACGTAGGACTCGTATAATCAGAAAACAAAGGTCCATTTGATCAAAAATATTGCGACCTTTGTTTGTTTTTTGATGCATGCCTAAATAATATCACGCGTTTTACAAGTACATACAGAAGTCCTTCTATACGAAGGCTGGTGTCAAAGAAAAAAATACAAATGACATTAAAAAACATGAGCTTGCCTTTCGTTGTACAAATCCATTAATGAAATATATTATAAGAATGATCACCAGAGTCCTACTGGTTAGTGTTTTCGCTAATTCATTACAAGATTACATCCGGGGTCACCAGATGTCAGACTACAGCTTGGACCATTGAAAAACATGTAAATTTTTCTGGTAATTGCCTTTTCTTCTTTTGCATACGATAAAAATTAGTAATGAAAGATTCCTTATGCCATTGTCCCTTACTACCTCCATTATTCTTTTGTTACACGGCATAAGAAAGAATCGTGATACCGTAGTGAGCTTCATGTGTTCCTCCTTAGTGATGCATTTTGTCTGGCAGCCCTCCAAGAGCAGCTGAGGAGTGTGTGACAGGGCTAGTGTTCCCGATATTTGAATTATTAAACCTTACGCTAGTGATGGTTTTACTGGAGAAAAATCTGTGCCAAAGGCAATAGTTTCGTCCCTGTAGATTTGCACGTCAATGCGAAAGTTACATTTTTACAAATAATGTTCTATTTACGAAAAAAAAGAATTAAATATTTTTTGGAAATTATGACAATGCATTACTATTTGTACACAATGTTTTACCTTTAGAAGGTAAATGACTTCAAAGGATATATTACTTGAAATGAAATTTATTTTATGTGCTCTAATGTGCTTAAACCCTCAATTTATTTTAAGTAACTTTTTCGGAGCTCTGCTGCTTTCTGATTGAATTCAAAATTATGACTTAAATTGATTGTTCTAGTTGCAATTTCAAGCCATTTAGCGACGGCAACCACGTTCTCTTCAGTGTAAAACTCTCTTGTTAGCGAAAAGCTAAAGCGAACCATAAAGACACACATTCAAGATCCCTACGGTCATCAGAAACTTTAACATTGAAAATACCAACGCATTCCACAAATTTCCTTGAAAAAATCATTTACAGTTCATGCCACTCGCTTATGGAAGGCCAACCCTACACACAGAAGGACCGCCCTGATGAAGGATCGTGATACCGATCCGAAACGTCGGCTAGAAAATAGCAAATTAACGGATTACCCGAAAACCTATCAACATATATATATATGTATTTATACATTATCTTTTAACCATAATTATTGTAATACCACGGACTACCCATATCATTGTGCTTGCAGATCTTGTCCATCCTAAGGTTGTCTGTAAGATATCGCCATGTGCGATAAGACCGCCCATTGTACATAATGTCTCTTTTTGTTTATAATATTAATGTAATTTATTTGTGGTGTACAATAAAGTTTATTATTATAATTATTATTATTATAAAGACTTTTGTCTAGATTTGAAAAAAGCTTTTTTATATTATTTTTAAATAATGCTTCGCAGTAAAATACATCTGTATTTTGGCTGAGAAATAATCAGGAGTGAATACCAGCTGTCTTCAAATGTTGATTGCTACATTTTAGTTATTAAAACGATATTTGATTAAATGTTGCAGCGCGGATGGGCAAGTTACATTAAACACAAACCTATTACAATACCGTTATCTCCGGACATGTACACTGTTCACTTACAGTCGGCATGGTGATATTGAATATTCTGATAAATGATTCCTCCGCTATGTATCAGAAGGGCTTTGCTGTAGTTGGGCCGGTGATTAGAGCCGCCGACTCGCATCCAGGCTGCGAGGAGAACAACAAACTAAGTCGGGCAGAGGGAGTTTGTGCAATTGCATTTTGGACGCATTCCAGCAGGGGGTGGGGTGATAGGGTGGGGAGGGATACCAAGTGGCCGCGGTGTGAAGTCCTCTACGTGGTACTGACTATCGTGCTCTTTGGTACTGACTGTGTCAACACACAAATTTTCAAATTTCACAAAGATTCGAGGACTACCTACCGCCGCTGATTAGCGGGCGGTAGAAGCTCTGTTTATTTTTTGTAAATTTTTTTCTAATTAAAACTGTGTTCTAGTGATTACAATATTTTAAAAGTTAACCAGCAGTTCAGATGCTTACGCAGTGCAATTAAACACAGTGAATGCGCCTACAAATAAACAATTCAAAATAAAATAAAAAATTCCATAACCTCTAATTTTTGACAAGTGACATCGCGGCAAAGTGCTTGCAGTGGGTAGGTACCTACTTACTCGCCTGCATGACAGAAACAGACGCGCCAGTGCTATGTCCAGTGCAGAGGTACTCCCTGCAAGTACTTAAAGATATAATAACTAACACTGTGCCGCGAGTGCAATGTCGAACAAAAGAGTGGCCAAACATTGTGCTGAGGAGGCGCGTGAGGCGCAGAAAACGAGGAGGGCGACGGCTGAACTACTCAGCCCCGCCAGTGACAACTCCTGCTGTTTGTTCAGTGCATTGTGAGGATCTTGCTTCCACATCCAGATCTTCAGTGGCACCTTCATCGCCGAGCTCCCTGCTGACCAGCGGGAGACATCAGCAAATTCTGGAGAGGAAGATCAATTTTGGATGCTGGAATGCGAGATCTATCGCCAATAAAGTGGATGACATTTGTGAATTATGTAAAAGCCATGACCTTGGCATCCTCGCACTGACAGAGACGTGGCATGAGAGCTACCACTCAAGTGCCATGAAGAGACTGCGTGCACTGGGGTTCGCGACATTTGAGGAAGCACGGGCAAGGCCACGTCATGGAAAAGGGACAGAGAATATTTCCTGGACCAACCATGGCGGAGTTGCGTTGCTAGTGCGTCCAGGATGTCGTGTGGAGAAGATTAACTTTTTTTCTTTCACGACATTTGAGTGCCTTGTATGTCGGGTATCTTCCGGTGCAACGCTCACAATAGCTATTGTATATCGCCCCGGCTCTAAGCCTGTTACGGCGGCGTTTTTTCATGAATTTCGGGAGCTCTTTGAAGTTTTAGTAACTCGTAATGAGATGTTTCTGATAGTGGGGGATGTTAACGTCAGGCTTGAGCGCAGAGATGACACCAATTGTGTTACTCTCACTGCCTTGCTTGCGGACTATGGCTGCAGACAGTGGGTAGATGCTCCCACTCATGACGCGGGTGGCCTACTGGATGTGGTCATCACTAGACAGGAGGATGCTCCTTTGAAAACAGAGGTAAGAGATGTGGGTTTGTCGGACCACAGGTTGGTGGTGGTACGTTTAAATCTAGGACGACCTGTTCCTGTATACAGGAAAATTACCTCCAGGTCCTGGAACAAATTTAAGATCGATTTCTTCAAAATGGATTTATCTCTATCGCCGATCTGTTGTCCGGAAACCTACGTCTCAATGCACCCAGACACATTAGTTGGGCTGTACAATGACACCATGAAAAGTTTAATAAATCTGCATGCTCCCATTTCAATCAAACATGTTAGGGAGCGGAATAGTGCTATCTGGTTTGATAGTGAATGCAGTGCGCTGAAACGCAAAATGCGACAAGCAGAGCGTAATTTCAGGAGCGGCAAGCCAGGTAGCACTAGAGAAATGTGGATAATTGCACAGGGTCTGTACAGGTCAGCTATCCTCCAGAAAAAGTCCCAGCATTATTGTACCATTATTGCTAGTGAAAAATGTCCACAGCGTTTATGGAGACTTCTGGAGAACGTGTCTGGTGGTGCCCGGGCCGGTGCGGGTCCGGTGACGACTGCTGGTGATCTCGCTGCTTACTTTCAAAGTAAAATACCGACCAGATATTCTCCCCTAGGGGTTAGTCCTGGTTCTCTGGGACTTTTGTGTAATTCACAGCTTGAAGTGCTTGGGCTGACCTCTATTGAAGAGGTGACGCGAGTTGTAGCGGGATCGCCAAATAAGCAGTGTGATCTGGATCCTGTGCCGACGTGGGTACTAAAAGAGTGCATTCTTCTAGTGGCTCCATTTATTGTTAGGTTTATCAATGGATGCCTAATGGATGCCACTATCCCCTCCTTTTTAAAGGAAGCGCAAATAACGCCAATATTAAAAAAGCCAAATCTCGATCCTAACGATCTCTCCAATTTCAGGCCGGTGTCAAACTTACCGTTTCTGTCTAAGGTACTGGAGCGCATTGTCTCTGATCGGCTGGTATCTTATCTGAGTGCTAACGATCTGATGCCTAAGAGGCAATCAGCCTATCGAAAATATCATTCGACTGAAACTGGCTTACTGACGGTGGTCTCAGATCTGATATCGGCAGTGGATTGCGGAGATCTTGCTCTCTTAGCGCTTCTGGACATGAGTGCGGCGTTCGACACCGTATGTCATGATATTCTGATAAGGAGGTTGGAGGGTTCGTACGGCTTGAGGGATAAGGCGCTGGCGTGGTTCTCCTCCTACTTGGCGGATCGCAAGCAGGTAGTGCGTACTTGTGACTGTGTCTCACCTTCCTATTCGCTGATCTCCGGGGTGCCGCAGGGGTCTGTACTGGGACCGATCCTGTTTATTTTATACACTGCTGACATTGAGAGTATAGTTGAGAAATGGGGCCTCATTACACATGCATATGCAGATGACTGGCAAATTTACTCTCAGTGTCAGCCACATATGGCACAAACTCTCAGTAACAGGGTGGCAGCTTGCATTGCGGAGATTGGTGAATGGATGACAAGCAATGGCCTAATCCTTAACATGGGTAAGACAGAAGTGATGTGGGCGGCTACAACCAGGCGTGATCATCTTTTGACAACTCGAGTACCACTCTCCATTGGGGGAGAGCTGATTCAGCCCTCCGACTCAGTCAGACTTCTAGGAGTCACACTGGATCGGAACCTCACAATGGGAGAGCAATTGAACTCGACTGTATCTTCCTCATTTTTTGAACTTCGCCAGATAAAGGCGATCAGGAGATGTTTACCGTCGGGAGCAGTCAAGACCCTGGTTAATGCCTTTGTGATGTCACGAGTTGACTATTGCTCAACGCTGTACATAGGTCAGCCGAAAAAGCAGTTCAACCGTCTTCAGTCTGTGCTGAATTCAGCGGCAAGACTCATATTCGGGATGTCTAAATTTACTCGCATTACTCCATTGTTAGGGAAACTGCATTGGCTTCGTTTTCCGGAGAGGGTGGTCTACCGTGTTTGTCTGATGGTGTATAAGGCTGTAAATGGTACAGCTCCTTCATATTTGGCTGACATGTTTACACCCGTTGAGAGGGATTTGAGGCGCCAAACGCTCAGATCTGCAGGGGATGGCGTGGTGGACTTGGTTCAGCCACACCGTCAGACACGCACTAATTTTGGGGACCGTGCTTTCCGGTTTGCGGGACCAATGGAGTGGAACAGACTGCCACCTAATGTGAGGAAGGCAAAGACTGTTGGTGTCTTTAAAGGAGCACTAAAGACACATCTTTACAAGAAATCTTATCCGTGATTTGAGAGGGCCCTTGAGGTGTGACACACACAAAAACGGCGCTCTTTAATTATGTGTACATAAAAATAAATTATCCTTATATATATAGGTTATAGCCGCGGGGTTATAGCCGTCGGGGTTATAGCCGCGGGGGCCAAGAGGGCTGATCTTTCTAGCGTGTTTCGAATGGAACAACGTTGGTTCGATCCCCGCTTGGGTCACTTGACTTTAACTTTGACCCTGGTTCAACAGATGTTATTGGGTAATTATTATTTAATAATTCATTAATAATAAACAATAATGAATTATTGAATGATGATATTAATACCTGTTTCTGGCCAGGCAAAATAGGTTGGTGAATTGCATTCCTCTTCACAAATCTATTTTTTAAAAAAAAAAAAAAAAAAAAAAAAAAAAAAAAAAAAAAAAAAAAAAAAAAAAAAAATATATATATATATATATATAAATGTGAGCGATTCTTGACATCCATTTTACTTATTCGTGAAATCAAAGTGAAATCTAATCTAATCTAAGTTGCAAAATATAAGTAACATTATATAACGAAATAGCGAGTGAATGGGATATCCAGAGTCATAATAAAAGGAGAGCTTGTATGAAAAAAGTTATGACTCTGGATGAAATGAAAGAAGTATGCAAGGACAGAAAGAAGTGGCGGCTAATCTGCAATGCTGATTTGTAATGTTGGTTTATTAGCTTGCTACATTTTTTGCATACGGCATTTTTGACTTTTTTGGTATAGATTTATTTTTAAGGTTTTGTTGTTTTCTTATACTTAAATGTTATGTATCACTCGTATTCCTTGACTTATAGGTTGGTATGAGGTTGACCACCCATACTGTAAAAAATGGTTCACTTTGCCAATGTCACCCCTGTTTCAGGGAATGTCGGCAAGAGTTGCAGGGCTTATGTTCATTTGAGGTTTGGATTTTATTTGTAAGTACACAATCAGCATTTGTAAGCGCGAACTACACGTGTTTGTTTGTGGGCATACATCTGAGAGCTTTGAATGAATATATCCTCGCAACTTAGATTATAGATTATAGATATGCATTTTCACAAAACAGACTTGTTTAAATTCGCGCTTAAACATACCGCATGTAGTCCTCCAATATAAAAACCCGAATCTCAAATGAACATACACCATGCAACTCCTGCCGACCTTTCCTGAAACAGGGGTGACATTGGCAAAGTGAACCATTTTCTATATCATGGGAGGTCTGCTGCATACCAACCTATATAAGTCAAGGAACATACACGACAAATTACATTATTAAAATCAACAAATTATAACATGTATGGACATCAAAAACTAAGAGAAAACAAATTTTAATTTAAAAAACCCTAGCCGCCAACATCACAGATTAACCGCCATTTTTTTCTGTCCTTACACACTTATTTCAATTCTTTCTGAAAGATATGCTAATTAAAAACTGTAGGTATATACACACTTCACACTGAAGAAGCTCATCGTTGACACTGGCGAAACGTCCGGAAGCTCCAGCTCCCATAGACCACGGCAACAAATCCCGGAAAACATCTCTCCAGCAACAACTATTACAGTTCTAAATAAATTACAAAAATGATTTATAACTTTCATGATCGTAGAAATCATTTCATTACTGTATTAAAAGTATAGTATACAACTGTTCGTAATAAGCTATTGTAACACTCGTTCTATCTATGTACTTGGCTTCATTTCATGCTAATCATGTTATAATGGCCAATATAACTGGGCAAATAACTGAATATGTACTTATGAATTTAGTTTTGGTAAAGAGTCAGGACCCAATGGCCCCAGTCTTCCCCCCTTCCCTCGGTAATCCGCTGGGCCGAGCTGACCATGACCGCAGATTTCATTACAGCCAAACTACACCAGACCTCATCCCACAAGGGCAAAAATTGAGAAGCCGATCCGGGACGTGAAACTCGTACCAACATACTCGTAGTTTGGCTCGGCTTTGAATAAGAGCTTTTGTTCCCAACTATTTTGTATTCTTCTTCTTTGCGTGTCTTGTCGGGTGCTGCTGACGCTGACAATCACCTGGTGTATATCTTCTCTATTAATGGAAATCCTTGCATTTTATATTCTACGTAATTTATATTGCTGACGATGATGAATTTTGTCAGACAAGTCAAATTTGCGGCCTGACTCCCTAGATTCTAGTGACTCTAGATGTCTATGACACTTGTTGTAGTGCCGCTGAAGTGTACGAGCTTGATGTTCGCTACAAAGCGCCAATACTCAAGCAAGACCCAGTTGCTGTAAGGCTGGATGGACCTTTGGTGAATACTGGTGTTTATACTGAAACGTAATATTTGTCCGCCCTGTTTAATTTGTTGGTCATTTTTGAAATTGAGAACGTTTCTTCCCCCCCCCCTCCTCCTCTTCCCCCCTTCCCCCCTTCTCCCTCACCCCGTCATAATTTTTTTTTCGGGGAAGCCTCAAACCAACATTTTAGTCAAGGTGCAGAATGCTTCCTAAAAAAATAAATCTGGGACAAGTGAATTAACTGTTAACTGCTGTTTGCAGTGAAGTTGTTTGCGAGTGTTAATTGTGAATAATTAACTACTCGTGTAACTGGTGTTGACTTGCGCACATTTTTCATTTTCTCTGTAAAGATGTTAATTCTTAATACATCTTAAGAGCCCGGACATGTTAATTGAATTGCCATAAGGAGGAGAACTGACGGGAGAGAAAAAGAGAGGAGAGAGGAGAGAGGAGAGAGGAGAGAGGAGAGAGGAGATGTAAGATGTAAATGCGTTTTTTGTCTCCCCGAGTAAATGAAATAAAAATGCAGTTGAGAGCTCGCGCCAGATTTTCTTACAAAAACAAAATAGCTTTGACGTAAATGGACGTTAGCAACTTAAAGTGGATATTTCTGAGATATTACGTCTTCTAAGTGCTTGTTTGTCTTATGTCCAACAGAGGTAATTTCCCATGAGCAAGGTTTGTATGTGTACTGGATCAATGTGCCTTACGAAAACTGGATATTCATTTTAAAAATATTTAAAACAACTATCACATTATCGCGTTTTACGTTTTTTCTTACTTCAGATTGTTTAGAATGTGATTGAAATTGAAAGGTCACCTGTGAATCAAATGTTAGATAAGATAAACAAGCACTGGGGGAACAATTATTTAGGGATCTAAATCTAAATCTAAGCTGCAAAGATATGTATCATTTGAGATTCATATTAAATGCATTCCCACAAGCAGACATGCATAATTTCGCGCTTACACATGCCGCATGTGGACCTACAATATAAAAAAAAAACAATCTCAAATGAACATAATCCCTGCAACTCTTGCCGACCTTCCCTGAAGCAGGGGTGACATTGGCAAAGTGAACCATTTTTTACAGTATGGGTGGTACCAACATACCAACCTATCAGTCAAGGAATAAATAAAATAAAATAATAGGGATTATTTTTATTATATCCTTCACGCTACCTGTGATTTAGCAACAATCTCACAAGGAGTGCCGCACTAGGGATGCTATTAGCTTCAGTAACATCGAACCACTTACTTTTAGATTCATGGGCACGCCTCTGAGCTAGTGAATATTTTTTAATCGTGCCGTTCCTTTTACTCCATGGGATAGCCTTCCGCCACCTGGAAAATTATTCAGCAATGTATGAGCGTCCCTATGCTGTGGGTCCGTCTGACACATACACACACGATTGGTATGAGGAGGATTTGAGTAATATAATCTATATTCTAAGTTACAAATATATACTACATTTAAGATTTATATCAAATGTATTACCGCAAGCAGACACGTATAGGTTCGCGCTTAAACATGCCGCATGTGTACCTATAATATAAAACCCAATCTCAAATAAACATAAGCCCTGCAACACTTGCCGATCTTCCCTGAAACAGGGGTAACATTGGAAAAGTGAACCATTTTTTACAGTATGTGTGGTCAGCCTCATACCAACCTATAAGTCAAGGAATTATTACGTTACTCATTTAATACATACCTATATGAAAGAGGCATGTTAGGATAGAAAGAAATGGAGGCAGCTCTGCAGAGGCTCTAGACACTCCTAGCGGAATGGCGACAGAGTTACAGTTAAAGTTACAGTATGTGTCTTTTAAAAGGAAATAATTAAATTGCTTGAAGGTGTTTCAAGTCTCAATTGAGTACTTTATTTGTATTGTGATGTTTTCATCATAGAGAGAAACTTGTATACAACAGATATGAAGAGATCAAAGCGATGCATGACGACGTTAGTCGCATTCAAAACTTTACACTATCATGCGAGGCGAGCTAGACGTGTGTGTGCACACATTATGTGAAAGAGGATAACAATGTGACGAGTGAGTGGAGCAGGGAAGAGAAAAGTGAAGGAGAGAGTACAGGGTGAGGTGACAAATCAATGAAACGAGAAAAAAAATGTCTGCGTGAATTTTGCATAAATAGCGAAAACATCATTTGTATGTTTAGCAGCAGGATTTATTGTTTTAACACATTTCTTCGTATATTTTCGTTTGTTTTTGGTGTACAAGGATAAATTATTTTTGTGTTAAATTACATATATACGAAGATTTCACATCATCCTGCTAAGGGAAAATTATCACACACATATTATGTAGACTTTCGGCAGTTACTTCGTGAAAGTATATTTTAAATGAAATAAAATGTTTTTGTTTTGTTTAAATTTACATTGAGTTTATTATATTTTATTCACTACATGTTTGAGGACTGCAATATGTCCCATCTTCAGGTGAAAATATAAACAGGTGAATTTAGAGATTATATGAAAAAAAAAATGCAACTTGGCTTCTTATATAATACAGCGTTCTCCCCGAAAGGGAGTGAACCTATTTATTTTTACAGGTTAAGGGGTCGGCCTTACCCCGACCACTTCTGTTGAAGTGAGAGTTTCTTAGCTCCCGAAGGGGCTGGTACTGAAAAATACATAACACAATAAACTTCTCTGGTATTTAATTTTGGGTTTGAAATAAAAGCTGAAATGGGAATAATATCTGAGACTCTCGGTGGGATTAGAACCCGAGCTCTCGTTATGGAATGCAAACTGATCTATCGACTGGAAATTAAACATTATGGGAAAAATTGAGGGACGGCCTGATTTTTTAGGCAAACCTCAAGATTCCTCCACGTTCGGGACTTCGCAACTAAGCTGCACATACAGACGCATTTAGCGCGTGAAAACTATTATTTTCAAAGGTATGGGAGCCTTACGCCACCAATCTTATAGTGGATTTTTCCCTGCTTTTGAAGGGCTGGTTCTCATTAATTGTAAAGACCGAGTAAGCCTTGTGTTTATATTTTTTGAGTTTTTGAGAACCCAAACCCTAGACCTCGGCATGAAAAACAAACAAAAAAATACGAACTGAGCCATCAGCTGGACCTTTTACTTTTTTTTTTAAAAAACGGTCATAACATAAGACTGTTGAATGAATAAAGTATCCAGTAAAGTGCACTTTTTAATAATCTATGGTGTTATGATTTTATTGGGTTCTCTTTAATTAAACTGCAATTATTTATTTTAACATAATTTATTTTTCACGGGTTGGTTCACAATTTACAACAATTGACAATCACTGATTTCTAGCTCTTGCTTTCGACTTGACGGCTCAATGTTTTAATTGACACTCCGGCCTGCACACGATTGCGGCTTACATTTATATACGTTCATACGGACGTTTCTCGACTATTCTTGATTTCTCACAGTGGATGATTCCAGAGCGTTGTTTTACCAGCGCGATTAGAATCACGTATGCACTAATACTACCATACGCTCGCAACAGTATATTTTCCAGATCTTCTATAATTCTAACCAGGTAAGTTTTGCCTAACATGGTAATTACTAGATCTGATTGTTTCCTATGGGTTTCGAAACGATCTTTTCTGCATCATTTATTTTCCCTAACTACATTTGGAGCCAGCCTGTACCGTGTTGGTCTCCTCTGAGCCAAGAGCCTCAGGAGAAGGAGAGTCGTTTATTAGTTTCACATTACAATGGACTCAGCAGAAGCTGATAAAGATACATAATTCTCAATAATAAGTCGAAAAGTTGAGTCCCAAGTTGAGTCCGCTCTCTCAGGCATCACAGAAGACGAACGCAAAGTTTGACTCATGAGAAAGTTCGCGAAATATCAAACTATTCATGAAAATACAGTCCCGAGTTTATACTCACAAAATGAAAATGTTTCAGCTTTTGCCCTTTTCTTTTTTGTTTTGCAGCTAACGTCATAGATTGCCTGTTAACTCTTAAGCCAAAGAAGCCAATTCTCAAGCAAGACCCGATTGCGGTAAAGCTGGATTGACCTTTCGGGACCAGTCTTTGGTAAAAGCAATAAATTTTCCAACTCGGCGACAACACTTTTTGGCAATATTAATTAATGGTATACTTTTTGTGCTCCGCAAGGATTCGAATCCACGACCTTTCATTTACGAATCCGAAGCGTACTTTTTTTTAAGCTTTCGAAAATAAATAAATTTGAAATAAACGCGCACTTTTAAATGCATTTTGAATTTTAAAATAAGCTTCAGAGCATTACAACGTAACAGTACAAATGCACAATCAGCAAAAAGCTCTCCATACCATCCTCCCTTGCTGTGACGTCACGTGACCGCCTAAGTGCAACCCTAAAATAGTGGTGTATTTCCACGAGGCCTTCCTAGGTAATGCAGCCGCAGTCTAGACTACAGAATTGAATATTTCATCGCTCGCTCGGCCAAACTTTCATCGAAAAATCCTCAGCGATACGCCCATCACATATTCCCATTAATTTTAGGCCATCACCACACTTACAGCGCAGCTGAAAATTAGGGAAAACCGTTCACATATGATAAAAGTAGACCTGAAACTATTTTAACGCAAAAATATGGTACTTAGAAGTCGTCGTGGGCAGGGAATGTTGCCAGATTCAATGGCTGAAGATGGACCAAAAGGATAGTAGAGTGGAGACCTCGTAAGTGCAAAATATGTTGTGGATAGCCTTTAACAGAAAAGTCAGATGACAAGGTATCTATGTTCTCACCCCAATTATATCCTTTCCTTTTTCCTATCCTTTTTGGAAGCAATATCAATCGCCACTTCCTTTCAGTGTCTCAAAACAGCCACACAACAAAACTACGCAGCTAACAGCCCTGCAACAAAAGATCAAAATATTAACTGCCACATCATCAACACCTCTGGGGTACTACAACAAGTGTCATTATGTCAAAGACCTATACTTTTCTCCCACATGGGATTCTTAAAATAAATAAATACCGATGACTGGAGAGATCTAAGTTCAGTAGTGGAGGAGTATGCCTGAATAGGTAAGTAAGTAAGAATCTTAATTCGTTGAAACTCAACACAAATCGTCCATAGTTAGAAAGAGAACAAAGATGCTCACAGAGTGTCTTTGATGAGGCGTCAAAAACGCGACAAAGTTTCTTTGCATAGTTGGTATTCCTATTCATCATTTCAGCGCGTACGTTGCGTGAACGCGTTTAAAGCATTTTTATAAGACGTCATGGAATGTGCAATTACTGAGAGTCAAAACAAAAGGTATATAATAATAATAATAATAATAATAATTTATTTATTTATACAAACACCTCTTCACATTACATTTGTACACATAAGAACTTTAACTTAATAAGAAAAATACATGTGCCTGAACTAGGAAATCCTGTATCTCAGGCGTAGAGAGCTTGTACACAATATATACCTAAGTAAATAATAATTATTACATTAATTCATATTTTAATACTACCATCTTAAATCTTGGTTCTAATACTATAAACTTAGTTAACTCAAGATATTAGGATAAACAAATGTAAAATAGAAACATAAATTTACTCAACTACAATTAAGAGCTTCTCTGTATCTTCGTAGGTCATGTCTTGTAGAGTGTCATGGAGAGTCAATTTACAATTTAAGTAATTTAAGGGATATATGTCTATCAGTGCATTTAGCCTATTGTAAAGGAATGGTCCTAAAAATACATAGAATTTTTTTGTAAAAGCATGTCTTATTGCTAGTTTTGGTGGACAGACTAAATCCTTTCGCCTTTTATTTGCTAGCTCAGTGCTGAAGGTAATGGCTGCATGTTGTTTCAGGACAATGCTCATAATGAAAAGCTGTCGCACTGTTAGGACTTTACATGACTTATATAGGATGTTGGTGGGGAAAAAGAAAGGTCGGAAAGTTGACACCTTGAGAATTGCTCTCTGAGCTCTCTCAATGGTTAGTATCAGAGTTTTATTTGCTCCACCCCATGAGGTGATGCAGTAACTTATCAAGGATTGGCATAAAGCAAAGTAAACTCGCCTTATTAACATTATGTCTGCAATATGGCGCAATTTTTTAAAAACAAATATCAACTTACGAATTCTGTTGCATAATACTCCAATATGGTTTTTAAAAGAAAGATTTTCATCTATTATTACACCTAGGTATTTTACTGTACTTGTTATTTTTATAACTGGGCACATACATTGCCCGTTTTTTGGATTTTCACAATAATGAGCTTGTAAAGTTGAATTTGACTGAGGTTTTGTTGATTTACGCATCGAAAATTTGATATAATTTGTTTTTTCTGGGTTAAGTGTCAGTAAGTTATGTTGTAGCCATTTGTTGACAACATTGAATCCACGTTGTGCGTACTCAAATGCTTCTTTTTCTGTGGTGGAGAAAGCAAGAAAACACAGGGTTTTTAGAACACCGTTGTGGCAGATCTGCATTGACAGGTGTGGCTGACAAGTATGTCTCACACTTTGCTTCCATGCCGTAAGCTAGTTTCGGGTCCATTATATGATATGTCAATGTACGGAACTATAAATAACAGGCTGGCGGTGCCCACTCCCCGCACCAGCTTTCAATTTATCATATTACTAAGAGTTTTAAATAAACCGAGAGGAATGGTAATAGTAAATACGATAGGCTTCAATTAAAGGCCAAGATGTCAATTCTAATAAAGGACGTGCTATTTTTAAAAACTGATTTTAGTCGGTTTATTTTTATTATTATCTAAGTCGGTAATATAACAAACTTGACTTTGTGGAAACATTTTTGTAAGTATTGTTCCTTGTTTACAAACATTGGATTTTTCTAACGCATTTGTCAGTATTTTTTTGACATAAAAAAACGCCCGGCGTTGAATTAGTGTTTGTAACAACAACGCGACGTTCAGGGTCAGTGACAAAGCGTCGCGTACTGGTAGCGCGTTTGCTCTGTTTAAAAGGTGTAGGCTTTTTGTAGGCTAGGTTGAAATGGACTTTCTAAGAAGTATGATTGGGAAAAAACGGAGTGACAGGGTGAGGAATGATTTTGTAAGAGAAGAATGTGGTGCAAGAGAAAGTGTGAAAGTGAAGATTAAAAGAAGTTTGTTAAGATGGTTTGGGCATATGGAGAGAATGAATGAGGAAAGACTGACGAAGAAAGTATATGTTGGTAGAATAGATGGATGTCGTGGTAGAGGAAGACCGAGAAAGGTATGGATGGACCAAATATCCGAAATTGCGAATGAATGGAATATCCAGAGTCATAATAAAAGAACAGCTTGTATGAAGAAGGTTATGACTCTGGAGGAAATGAAAGAAGTATGCAAGGATAGAAAGAAATGGCGGTTGATCTGTGATGTTGGCGGCTAGGGTTTGTTAAAGTGAAATTGGTTTTATGATTTAGTTTTTTATGTCCATGTATATATTGTTATTTTTATTCTTTGATTTAAAAAAAATGTAATTTGTCATGTATGTTCCTTGACTTATAGGTTGTTATGCGGCTGACCACCCATAATGTAAAAATTGGTTCACTTTGCCAATGTCACCTCTGTTTCAGGGAAGGACGGCAAGAGTTGCAAGGCTTATGTTCATTTGAGATTGGGTTTTTATATTGTAGGTCCACATGCGGCATGTGTTAGCGCGAAATTATACATATCTGCTTGTGGGAATGCATTTAATATAAAACTTAAATGATATATATCTTTGCAGCTTAGATTAGATTAGATTAGATTAGGCATATTCAGTACAACGCAGCGCTATAACGCGACGCTAGTCTGGGACGCTTTAGCGTATTGTAGCGTACTAAAAACACTTAAAGTAAATACCTTAACAACACTGCTTGACGAAGCCTTAAGTCATAACTAAATTGTTCATTAAGGAGAGAGATCAAATTTAAACGCAAATAAATGCTTTTTTAGATTATCCTGAAATGCACAAATATATTTGTCCGGTCGATAGCTCCGGTGGTAGAGTGCTTGCATTCCATGCCGAAAGCTCAGGTTCGAATCCCACCGAGGGTGTCAGAAATGATTTCCCGTTTCGGTGTTTATTTCAAACCCCAAAATAAAATACCGGCAAGGTTTACTCAGCCTTCACAAGAAATGAGTACCAGCACTCTCGAAAGCTGGGAAAACTCCACTTCAACTGAAGTGTTTGGCGTAAGGCAGGCCCCCTTACCTGTAAAAATAAATAGGTTCAACTCGCCACATGCGACGCGACGCCTTCGGGGATAACGCGGCAAGAAGTTACACTATATGTGTAGCTTAGTTGCGTTTTTTTGCGTTGCGTTTGCACATATTTTTTTCGGAAAATCTAAAAATCAATGAACACAAATTGTCCTCCGGATAGAGCTGAGCTTTTAATTTCGTTATTTAGCTGTTGACGGCGGGTAGCAGAGGGAGGAGGGGGGGAGAAACGACTTCCGGTCAGTTAGTATGAAGACTTTGTCTCCCTCTGGACACCGGAAGTGGAAACTTTCAAACGGCACACAGAGTCAATACAGGGATATAGAGGAACGCATACAAGCACAGAGGAATATAGAGTAACCTGCAATACTTACTAAACAAGTGCGATACTTGAGCTGTCGGAGTGCACTCTCTCAGTAGAGATACGGGGAGGATTTGAATTTCTACCTAATTTGGCTTTTGCAATCTTAAAGTGTTTATTTTTCTTTTTAAAAGGAGAGCCTGTATAAAGAAGGTTATGACTCTAGAGAAAATGAAAGAAGTATGTAAGGACAGAAATAAATGACGGTTGATCTGTGATGTTAGCGGCTAGGGTTTTTTACTTTCTTGCTATAGCCGAAGGCTATAAAGAAAGTTATGATTTGGTGTGAAAAAAAAATTTCGAGGTTTTCACGGAAATGAGTTGTCCTGGTGCAGGACATGCCAAAAAACACTATCTTTTAAAAACGTCCGTCTGTATGTATGTATGTATGTATGTATGTATGTATGTATGTATGTATGTATGTATGTGTGTGTGTCACTTTCCAAAGTATAAGACCTAGAGATACTAAATTTTGGCTACATCAACTTTTTTGGACATGTATTAAGTATGAATAACATGGCATTACACCAACTTGAAAATTCAAGATGGCTGCCATACAAAAAAAACATAAAATTGCACTTTTCTCATAAACGACTCCAAGAATTTTTCTTAAATTTTCAGAGTTGCCACTAATTAATTTTTAACTTATAAATTAGTTATGACAACACTCTTACTAATCTGTGTCTATGGGCTGCCATATGAAAAAAACAAACGATTGTGATTTTCTCGAAAGTTAAGGGGTCAACAAAAATATAATGTTCTACAATATTATGGACAACATAAATTTGCACAAATTTACAAAAAAAAATTTTTGAAAAAATAAATATAAAGCACCGTTTACACGACCTGAAATTTTAAATCGAAAATATTACAAAAACCTATTAAAATGCAAGATATTTAAATTTGTTTTAGATTTGATAGAAAGAACAAGCTTATTAATTTAATTCGTAATCATTTTTTTTTTACTTTTTTGAGAATTCAAGATGGCTTCCGAAGAGCTGAAAATTTAAAATGCGATTTTCTCAAAAACGGCTCCGACGATTTTTCTTAAATTTTTTGTGAATCCATTTTTATAATAGTGCTATCTAAAAATTATAATCATTTCTTCATCATAATCTCGGTTTAGGGAGTTGCCATATAAAAGAAAAAAATAATGGAAAAATTCTCGGCAGTTAGAGGGTTGATAAAAAAATAATGTAGAACAAATGTAAAACAATAATAATAACCTATATATTGCCATCATTATTTTTTCCAAAAAGTGAATCAAAAGTATAGCCGCCATACAAAGTGAAAATTTTCCATACAAAATGTATTAGCAATTTTCTTGGTAGTCAAAGGGTTAAAAATAGATAAAAGGCTGCGATTCTTGAAATTTTATAAATACCAATAATAATCAGTCGTTACTTTTTCAAAATATAACTAAAAAGTGTACCCACCATACAAAGTCCTAGTTTGCATACAGAAGGGTTTAATGACCATCTATAATAATCTAGAATATAAGTTGCAATGAAATATAAACATTCAAAACTAATATGAAATGCATGCCCACAAACAGGTACGTGTAAGTTCGCGCTTACGAATGCTGAATTTGTACTTACAAATTAAAACCAAATCTCAAATGAACATAAAACCTGCAACTCTTGCCGACCTTCCTTGAAACAGGGGTGACATTGACAAAGTGAATTATTTTTTACACTTTGGGAGGACTGAGAAATGCGAGAAAATTGAGATAAGACTGAATGAAAAAAGAGTGGAGGTCGTGAAAGAATTTGATTATCTGGGAAGCAAGTTTGAGTCGAATGCGAAATTGACGAAATAATTGGAAAAGCGCGCTAGTAGAGGAAGAAGTGTGATGGAAACGATTGGAAGAATTGCAAGAAATAGGAAACTTACGAAGAATAAGAGATCGGCGGTCCACAATGGCATATTGGTTGGTGGAAGTGAGGCTTAATGAATGTGAGCTGAGTAAAGTACGGTTGAAATGGCTTACCTGAGAGCAATGGCTGGAAAGACACTGAGTGATAGAGTACGTAATGCTTGAGTGATGAACGAGTGTGGTATAAAAGAGAATATGAGAATGAAAGTACAAAAAAGTACAATGAGATGGTTCAGACATCTTGAAAGAAAGGATGATGAACAACTAACGAAGAAAGTGTACAAAGGAAATGTCAGAGGAAAGCGCGGAAGGGGAAGGCTGAGGAAAGAATGGTTAGACCAAATAGGTGAGATTGCGAAAGAATGGATTCTGCAGAGTGAGAATAAGAGAAGAGTGTGTATGAAAAAGGTGATGAATATTGAGGAAATAAAAGTGGTTTGTTAGGGCAGAAAAAAGTGGAGGCGCATCTGCAGAGGTACCGGTCACCCCTAGTGGAACGGCGGCAGGATACAGTACAGTACAGTACAGAGGTCAGCTTCATACCAACCTATAAGTCAAGGATCTTTCTTGTGTAATTGGCGCTTTTTCCAGAGAAGACCAACCTTGCAGAGGGCTCTTGAGTTGTGATTCACACAAAACGGCGCTCACCAAATAAATCATCCAAATATTTTTTATTCACTTAATAATTTTAATGGCTTTATCCATATTGTACGAGCATGCAGGTACACACCGCGGTGGAATAAAATTGATTTATTATCGATATATTATATTTTCATTGAAACTGCATAAGCTGGTAGATGATTCTAGCTTTACATACGTCATACAGTGGGTTAATTTTTGCAAGAAAGTCGAGTACAGATTCTGTGCAATTTATTAAATTAGAATTTGTTTTCTGTTAGTTTTTGATGTCCATACATGTTATAATTTGTTGATATTAAAAATGTAATTTGTTTGTGTATGTTCCTTGACTTATAGGTTGGTATGCGGCTGACCACTAATGCTGTGGAAAATAGTTCACTTTGCCAATGTCACGAACTTATACGTGGCTACTTCTGGGAGTGCATTTAAAGTTAATCTTAAATTGTTGTTTTTATTTACATTAAAAATATAACAATTAAAAATTAAAACCATCTTAAAGGTTACTGTATTTTTGCAACTTGGATTATTATAGTGCGAACTGAAAACATGGATATTTTTTATTTGATTAATAAAAATAGAGCTCCGAATATTCATGAAAGGATCATAAATTGCGTTTTACACAAATGGCAAGTCGATAATGTTGATATTACGCAAACGGGACAATATGTGAAATTAAATTTGCAGCCATTACCGGCGCAAAATATTGTCCTTTTTCATTTAATGTTGATGCCTGAAAAATAAAACCTGATGTTTATTTTAAAAAAATTGAAAAACGTGTAATGTTCACTATAATTATGTTTTCATGATAACAGGGATCTGATTTTATATGACGCTCAATTTATTTACATTACAATTTTATTTGCGAATTATTCATTAAATGAGTCGGAAAATAATAAAAAGACTGGACCGACCCGTAACCTAGTGGTTAACGCTACGGAATCTAAGCTGCAAGGATATGTATCATTTGAGATTCGTATTAAATGCATTCCCACAAGCAGACACGCATAATTTCGCGCTCACACATGCCGCATGTAAACCTACAATATTAAAAACCCAATTCTGAACTGGACATAAGCCCTGCAACTCTTGCCGACCTTCCCTGAAACAGGGGTGACATTTGCAAAGTGAACCATTTTTAGAGTATGGGTGGACAGCCTCATACCAACCTATAAGTCAAGGAATAAGCTTAAAACTCATATTTTTGTTTAGTTCGCATACATGTTCATTGCTGGGTTGAAAAATTCATTTGCCTTATAAACCCGGTCCCCAAAAGTACTTATATCCAGCCTAACAGTTACTGGTTCTTTCCATACCGATGACCAATTTTCTAGAGGACTATTCTTCTTCTTCGTGTCAGCTTCACACCGTATTGGCCCAGTAACGAGCAATGTCTACAGCTCTTTGGTTTCCCGCAAAGAGATCATCCATGGAGCAGCTTGTCGGACAGGAAGGACAACACCGCAGGTGCTCCATTGTTTGCTGAGCTCCACACTCACATAGTGTAGAGTCCTCCCGTCCCAGAAATCCCCAGGTCAGCATGTTGGCCCGGGCTCTTCCAACATTGGTCCTCAATCTGTTCATGGATTTCCACACGGGCCACTCGAGGTTCTTTCCTGGAGGTAGGCTCACTGCAGGCTGCACAAAGCTTTCCGGGCATTCCTCCTTCCACATTTGCAATCTCTCCGCCACTGGATCCGAAGACTATTGAGGTGTGATAGACACAAAAACATCGCTCATCAAAAAAACCATTGGTTGGAAGACATTTTTTACGCGCTCACAAAATAAATCAGACTAATATTATTGCTGTAACTTACCTTTATTTAATAAATCTATCAAGCACCTTGAATGTTCGCTCCGACGGTGTAAGCGTAAGAGCGAGCGACTAACTGATCGCCAACTTTGCAGGTAAAGTTTGCTGGATTATCTATGTACTTGTATAGTGGCGACTAGCTCGCTTTAGAGTAAAGCGAACACATGAAACAAGGCGCCAATTGAAGCGTTTAAGATAAATTATTAATTAAATAATGACAAACATCCATAAACTAATCTTAAAGTAACAACAGTTAGTTTACGCATTTGATTTTTAGTGCCAAACTGCCTCATATGAGACAATGATTTCCGAAATGACGTCATGGCACACCATGCCTTTTATTTAATAACTCCAAAGACTTCTACGACAGTGCTCCACCCCATTTTTGGATTTAGGTTTACCTATCTGATTCTCAGCGCTCATGCAACACTTAATACATAATAGCAGCTGCATAAAAAAATAGAATAAAACCATTTTTTTTAGATAACTTTGAGTTTATTAAGTTCCATGACTGGTTTCACAAACAAATCATTTTCATCGGTGAACTAGTGAACAAAAATTATTTGTTTGTGAAACCTGTTGTAGAACTTAAAATAAGCCTACTCAAGTTATCTAAAACAAAGTTGATTATGTTTTTATTCTTGCAAGATGAAATATAACAAAGTGAATGCGTCAACAAACAATGAAATCCTTAATAAATCATTTCATTACGTTGCGCAACAAATATCTGATCTTATCTAAATTACTTTTATCTTCGGACAAACATTGAGGTCAGCTGCATCAAGAAGCAGCTGCCTGGACATCTCTGCAAGAAGGCCCCGCACTGTTTTTGGAGACAGAGCATTCAAGGCAGCCGTTCCAACGACTTGGAACGCTATTCCCGCCTCACTGAGGGAACTGGATATGGAGAGACCATTTAAAAGAGGTCTCAAGACTCACCTCTTGTCCAATCATACGGACAAGCGCCTTTGTAGTGACACACTGTCATAAACGGCACCATACAATTTTTGTCTTATCTATCTATCTAAAACACTGTGCTTTTTTCATTCACAAATGCTGCTGAACAGCTGACGATAGTCAAGGAAAACTTCCCTGACACAAGTTGAGTGGGTAGTTATTCTCACGCCATCTTTTATACTCTGCGAGAGACTGTGAATGTGGAAATAAATTTTTAATCTTGGATCAAGTACCGCTTTTTATGATTGTAAGTTGTTCCTTTACGACCTCCTCGTTTCTTATTCAGAGTCAGCTCACAGTATTTGGCTCAGCACTCTATATCGTTCGTATAACTGACAGCCATTTGATTCCCGTTGTTTGAGCGAGTTATCGGGTAGATTTGTATATAGGTCACAGGCTTTAACCCTATCGCCTTTAATAAGCCTTCTATCTACTTTTCACCTACCTTGCATGCAAAAATATGAATTAACTTCAGCTCATCACCGTCAGAGTTCGTTCCTACTTGTCGGGTGTCGGATCGGTATATTAATCGGAGGTTCCAGTGGCAGAACATTTCGGACAAAATCGGGTTCCTATAAGTGTGAATAGCTTCATACATAATTTTAAGCCACTGGAACCTCCGATTAATATACGGATCCGACAACCGACAAGTGAGAACGAGCTCTAAATGAAAACTGATAATTGACCCAAACACAAAATTGGCAAAAGGCCGAAAATCGTAAAATATTGAAGCAGATCACATCAGTGAAATAGGTGAGTCATTTGCACGATATCTTAGAATCAAATCCTTATTTCCTGTGATGGTTGCAGATTTGCTTGGAGAAACTTGCTTATCCAAACGGGGAAAATTTAGAAGTTTTAGAACCAGCACAAAATGGTTCACTTTGCCAATGTCACCCCTGCTTCAGGGAAGGTCGGCAAGAGTTGCAGGGCTTATGTTCGTTTGAGAGTCGGGTTTTTTATATTGTAGGTCCACATGCGGCATGTGTAAGCGCAAAATTATGTATGTCTGCTTGTGGGAATGCATTAAATATGAATCTCAAATGATACATATCTTTGCAGCTTAGATTTAGATTTGTTTTAGACATCTTTATTACTTATTTGATGGAATTAGATTTGGCTCTACCGCCCATATTCACAGTCAGCTCATAGTACTGGGCCCAACGCTCTTTATCGTCCATATCCCTGACAGCCATTTGATTCCCGCCATTCTTTTAAGTCCCGCGTATAAGTTTTAGTGCTTCCTACCTGCTTTCCCGCCCGACCCCTTTTCTCTTTAGGTTGTGGCTGCGCAGAGGCGGCCTTAGGAATATTGTTATGATGTAACTTGGGTTCTTTTAATCAAAATGCAATTTATTTTACACAATGTCGGTTTAAAATGTACTGATTTCTAGCTCTTGCTTATCAACCTCGCGGCTTAATGTTTTAATCGACTCTGGGCTCTCACACAATTACGATCTAAATATATAGCGTCTTATCGGACGCCTCTCGCATATTCCGGACCATTCTATAGGTAACCTCTCCTCATACCTCTGTATTGTTCCATATTATTCTAGTTACGCATACAAACAACTACGTGCCTGGGCACATGCATACATTCAAACTCGCAGTAGACTACACTAGAGGCGGACACACACACACACAAGCAAGCCATGCAATCGGGTCATAAGTTCGTAACAATATATTATATCAATAAGAAATAAAACATGCGGTTTTCTTATCAAATTTAATTTAGGAAATTGTCATGTTTTTTTTGTTTTCTAAACAAGTTTCTTGCAAATATGCTCGCGTCTACTGATAAGTACAAAAGCCGAAGAAACACGACTAACTTCGGATAGTCTCGACAAACCTGCATGAGTGAGGCAGTTTTTGGTAGGACATAGTCTAGAGTTGACGTGCTTTGTTACCAACATACCTGACTGATGGAGGCCGGGCAAAATAAATGCCATCAAGTCAGTCTCAACACAATTTTTGGGGTATATTTTATCTAAAGGAAGAATCATACATATTCTTTAGTTTTAAGTTTCATGTAAGATGCAATAAACGTTCTTTATAATAAACTACTTGCGGACAGTTTGAAATTTTAGAAACTGAAAGCAAAGGGGAGCAACTCAGGGACGAACTGCGGTGAAGATAATTGATAATATTTGGTAAAAGAGGCACTTACAGAAGACGAAATTTTTCTCATACAAAAAAAAATCCAATAAAAGTGATGAAATCCTTAATTCGTCCCTGCTCCCCGTTTCTGTTTCCAATATGGTTTTCATTTGTTCCTCCGCGGTCTTTATAGGGAGCTGCTGGCATATTATATGTAAGCACCAACATACGAGTAGGTACTATACCACCTAGCTATACAAGTATAGCGCTCCCTCATATAATCTCAATACAATATCACTATCAAAGGTGACATAATAAGGCAAAGTCACCATAATTAGTACAGTGGAAAAAAATCGATGAAATATTTTCTATTCTTTTTATGCCCTGTCAGGTCCTCCCGATGTCGGCTATCATGTAAGAGAATGGTTCTCGGTCTTGCACAGTTTTGACCAGCTCTTATATAACAGTCCTCAGCCCTTTCCAGTTCCAGATGATTTTCTCAGCCATTTTCATAGACGTTTTTAATGAGGTTCGAACATTCAAAACATGCCTCGGCCTACCTATAGTTCATTGAAATCAGGTATTTTTTCTCAATAAAAGCATTGAATCGCCAATCCCATGTGTTATAAACAAAATATATAATTATTATTGGTCATGAAATATCATCAATACCTAAATACACATAAACAATATATAAATGAGGTCGGAACATTGAAAAAAGGCGTGGAAATAAAAGGCGGCCCAATTTTTCGGCCGGCTTAAAAGTTACTCTATACGTGTAGCTAGCTTGGTTAGGTTAAATTTGTTCGTGTCCAGTCGATAGCTCAGTTGGTAGAGTGCTTGCATACCATGCCGTGAGTTCGGGCTCGAATGCCACCGAGGGTGTCAGAAAAAAAATACCGTTTCGGCGTTTATTTCAAACCCCAAAATAAAATACCAGCAAGACTTACTCAGCCTTCACAATAAATGAATACCAGCTCCTGCGGGAGCTGGGAAATCCACACTTCAACTAAAGTGGTTGGCGTAAGGCCGGCCCCCTTACCGTAAAAATAAAAGGTTACATTCGCCACATGCGAAACCCTTATGGGATAACGAGGTGAGAGGTTACGCTTTATGTATCGCTTAGTTGCGTCAATATTTACGAAAGGCGCAGTCATTTATTCCCCACATCAAATAGTACAGAAGTATTTTCCTGCAGTTTTCATTTGATTAAAATTCGACGCAGCAAGGACTGCGGAGTAGTTAGCGTCAAATGAAACCAGTACCGGAGGATCGCTGCAAAAATAGCGACGAACACCGAGCACGGCGTGCGGTGTTCGGACATGTCGCTCGCGGGCACTTAATGAAAATATTCCAATTATCCGACACGTCGTGCAAGTGAATTCAATTTGGCGGTGCTAGTGCTCGCTGATCGGACACAATGCTCCTTTTCAGAAATCCTAATAGTACAAAAAACAACACAAACATAAGCGTTTTTAAGATACTCGCTCATAAACAAAGAATTTTATTATGGTTTGGAAGTGAGACATGGACGGTGAATGAAAGAAAAATAAGTAAATAATGTAGGGTGGAAATTTCTTACTTAGACTCGGCATTTTTAAGTTTCCTTGACTTATAGGTTGGTATGCACAATGCGGCTGACCACCCATACTGTTAAAAAAATGGTTCACTTTGCCAATGTCACCCCTGTTTCAGGGAAGGGCGGCAAGAGCTGCAGGGCTTATGTTCATTTGAGATTGGGTTTTTATATTGTAGGTCTACATGCGGCCTGTGTTAGCGCGAAATTATACATGTCTGCTTGTGGGAATGCATTTAATATAAATCTTAAATGATATATATCTTTGCAGCTTAGATTAGATTAGATTAGATTTTAAATAAATAAATTTGAATAGTCATTTAAGTTTTTTTCGTTTGTTACCTTCTATAAGCGTAATGATTCTAATAATCGTTCTGATGCCTTAAATTCGATGTTGAGCTTATTTGCTCCCGTTTTTATTAATTCACGTCCCAGGGGTCCGATAGGTTAAGAGGACTACCCCCCTAGCCCGTTAAGGCAGGAAGTGACGCTCGCTTCATTACCGACTTCCGCCTCCCAAAGCTACCATAGACAATGCGCCCTCAGATTTGTCCCTCTCACAAATAACTGTTACTCTATTATGACGTTTATATCCAGAGGTACCTGAAGATGTTTATACTCGTATTATACGAACATTAAAATTTTCCATCGGCTAGCTTCAGCCTCTCAAGGCGTGGGATTCTTTTCTTATTTATCTTCTTCGAGTCAGACGCTACACTTTTTTTTCCCAGAGTTGGGAAACCTCCACTGCTCCATCATTACCCTCCATGTTCCTTGACTTATAGGTTGGTATGCGGCTGACCACCCATGCTGTAAAAAATGGTTCACTTTGCCAATGTCACCCCTGTTACAGGGAAGGACGGCAAGAGTTGCAGGGTGTATGTCCGTTTGAGATTGGTTTTTATGTTGTAGGCTCACATGAGGCACGTGCAAGCGCGAACTTGTACGTGTCTTGGTTGTGAGAATGCATGTAATGTGAATCTCCAATGTAACATATCTTTGCAACTTAGATTAGATTAGATTAGATTAGGTCGGCCAGTGAGCAGCTTGTTGTGCAGGCCGGACAGATCCGAAGATGATCCATATTATACTGTTGGGCTCCGCATTCGCAGAGCATGGTGTCATCTTGATGTAAGATTCCCCACAAGGCCATACTAGAGATACAGGCCGGGAAGCGTTTGAAATTTTGGATGACACGTCATCATCTTAGTGCGGCGCAACGCCAGCGGCCGACTGCAGTAGTACAATTTAGTCGCCATTTTTGACATTTCGGGAGTGAAGTTGTAATCTTAAAAAATAAGTTTAAAATATAAAAACTATATTATTATCTAAAAACTTTACTGTGTCTGAAAGTTTATCATTTTTTCGAAGTGTTGAGTACAATATTTTGCTAAGAAAGTACTAAATTCACACAATAACTCAATAATTCAAATTACAATCACACGTCTTGTCATATTTTTGTGGTGTTTTTTGTAAAAAGTTGTTTTTTCATGGAATATTACTGTTTTATTATAGTAAACGGGTCACGGAACTTTTGCGTATGGATTTGTGTATAATTAGATGTGTTTTTGTAAGTTTTTTCTTAAAAACTTCTTTCAATTTGTTCATCTATCTATATCTATAAAGAAGGATGTATGTATGTATGTATGTATGTATGTATGTATGTATGTATGTATGTATGTATGTATGTATGTATGTATGTATGTATGTATGTCCCCTATAGACTCATAAACCGCTCATCCGATTTTGACGAAATTTTCAGGAAACATGTAACATATTCTTAGAACGAATCCTGTGAAGTTTGATGGTGATCAAATAAACAGTGGTTCTCAATTCTCGATATTTCAGCAACGAGGTCGGTAAATTTTGAAACCACCCAATAGAAGAAGACCATTATATTCAACTACAATACATAATCTTAGTTGCAAATATACATATACATTAAAGATTCATATAAAATGCATGCTCACAAGTAGACACATGTAAGTTCACGCTTACAAATGCTGCATGTGTACCCACTCATAATTTAAAATCCAAATCTAAAATGAACAACCCAGTAACTTTTACTTTACGCCTAAAAATGGGAAAAAAAAAAAAAAGTTGGGAAATTTCCCCAAAAGTGGGGAATTTTTTTTTTCCCCAAAAGTCGGGAAAAACCTAACCTAACCTAACCTAACCTAAAAATGGGAAAAAAAAAAAAAAAGTTGGGAAATTTCCCCCTGCGCATTGTTCCCACTTATCCCCCTGCGCATGGTTCCCACTTTCAAATCTGGGAAAAAAAAAAAAAGTTGGGAAAATTTTTTTTCCCCAAAAGTCGGGAAAAACCTAACCTAACCTAAAAATGGGGAAAAAAAAAAAAAGTTGGGAAAATTTCCCTAAAAGTGGGGAAAATTTTTTTTCCCCAAAAGTCGGGAAAAACCTAACCTAACCTAAAAATGGGAAAAAAAAAAAAAGTTGGGAAATTTCCCCAAAAGTGGGGAAATTATTTTTTCCCCAAAAGTCGGGAAAAACCTAACCTAACCTAACCTAAAAATGGGAAAAAAAAAAAAAAGTTGGGAAATTTCCCCAAAAGTGGGGAATTTTTTTTTTCCCCAAAAGTCGGGAAAAACCTAACCTAACCTAACCTAACCTAAAAATGGGAAAAAAAAAAAAAAGTTGGGAAATTTCCCCAAAAGTGGGGAAATTATTTTTTCCCCAAAAGTCGGGAAAAACCTAGCCTAACCTAAAAATGGGGAAAAAAAAAAAAGTTGGGAAAATTTCCCCAAAAGTGGGGAAATTTTTTTTTCCCCAAAAGTCGGGAAAAACCTAACCTAACCTAAAAATAAGGAAAAAAAAAAAGTTGGGAAAATTTTACTTAACTTTACCCACTTTACATAACTTGAAATGGAAGTTATTCAGCTCCTGAGTGGCTTGACACTCATTTCTTATGAAGGCTGAGTAAGCCTTGCCGGTATTTTATTTTGGGTTTAAAATAAACACTGAAACGGGAAATAATTTCTGACAACTTCGGTGGGATTCTAACTCGAGATCTCGGCATGGAATGCAATCTATAAAGAAGGATGTGTGTATGTATGTATGTATGTATGTATGTATGTATGTATGTATGTATGTATGTATGTATGTATGTATGTATGTATGTATGTATGTATGTATGTATGTATGTATGTATGTATGTATGTATGTATGTATGTATGTATGTATGTATGTATGTATGTATGTATGTATGTATGTTCCCTATACTCATAAACCGCTCATCCGATTTTGACGAAATTTTCAGGAAACATGTAACATATTTTTAGAATGAATCGTGTGAAGTTTGATGGTGATCAAATAAACAATGGTTCTCAATTCTCAATATTTCAGCAACGAGGTCGGTAAATTTTGAAACCACCCAATAGAAGAAGACCATTATATTCAACTACAATACATAATCTTAGTTGCAAATATACATTTACATTAAAGATTCATATAAAATGCATGCTCACAAGTAGACACATGTAAGTTCACGCTTACAAATGCTGCATGTGTACCTACTCATAATTTAAAATCCAAATCTAAAATGAACAACCCAGTAACTTTTACTTTACGCCAACTTGAAATGGATGTTATTCAGCTCCTGAGTGGCTTGACACTCATTTCTTATGAAGGCTGAGTAAGCCTTGCCGGTATTTTATTTTGGGTTTGAAATAAACACTGAAACGAGAAATAATTTCTGACAACTTCAGTGGGATTCTAACTCGAGATCTCGGCATGGAATGCAGTTACTCTACCAACTAAGCTATAGACCGGACTTTTTACAAATATGGTGGATCGATATCGGTTTGGTTAGGGGTAAGCAACCTGCGGCTCACCAGCCACATGCGGCTCTTTGGGTGTGAAGTTACGGCTCTTTAGCTTCATACGCAAATATAAAAAAAACACAGAATTATACTTCTGATCGAAAAAAACTAAATCGTTCTGAATCGATTAACGATCTCTCCGCTACTTGTACTCGCTTTTCACCCCCCACCCTCCCCCCAACTACAATATAAAAACCCAATCTTCAATGAACATAAGCCCTGCAACTCTTGCCGACCTTCCCTGAAACAGGGGTGACATTGGCAAAGTGAACCATTTTTTACAGTATGGGTGGTCAGCCTCATACCAACCTATAAGTCAAGGAAAAACTTTGAAATTTGTAAAATTTTTGGCTCTTCCGACTCAAAAGGTTGCCGACCCCTGGCCTAGACAAAAGTTCCAAATTAAAAAATGTTATTCAAGTATTCCAAGTTGAATTTTAGAAATGTAAGAAAGCTTTTATATCCCGCACTTATAAAAAATACGATAAACAAAAGTTCGTAGGTCACAACTAGAAGACCATATTGAAATATATTATTATTATGAAAACCTTTTATTGAAACATACTTTTAATTAAAATATACATAATATAGTTGTTTTTTCAAAAAACGCATTTCTGTAAAATTATATACTCACCACAAATTTAAAGATCGTTTTTTTCTCGGCGGTTAAACGTCTTTCTTCTATGTGACAATGGTCCAAAGCAACCAAGATAAACAAAATGTTTGCCTTTTACCTAACCCGGCCGTGCGACTTACAATTTTGTTGTCAATAGAAAATGTTCCGTGTGCACTACCTAAAACTTTCACTTATTGAAATAATGGATAGAGCACATTTTAAATGTGGGGAAAAAATGTGAATTCACTTGGCCGGGATAAAGACAGGACAGGGAGTCAAAAATTCAACATAAATTAAACACTTTCATGGAGATAGTTGAAAAAACACCATATTGTATGAAGCATTTTCCCCAACTGCATACGTTTCACAGTGCGGTTACATTGAAAAATATTCCTGATTGTTTGGAATACATTTATTTCTTCACTTTGCTCAAAGAGTATAGTGAATTTTATAGATTAGTTCTTTAATTGTATGATTATAAAATTTAATGTATTGTTTATATTCTTTTCTTTATATTCTTTTCTCGTTCCTTGACTTATAGGTTGTTATGCGGCTGACCACCCATAATATAAAAATTGGTTCACTTTGCCAATGTCACCCCTGTTTCAGGGAAGGACGGCAAGAGTTGCAAGGCTTATGTTCATTTGAGATTGGGTTTTTATATTGTAGGTCCACATGCGGCATGTGTTAGCGCGAAATTATACATATCTGCTTGTGGGAATGCATTTAGTATAAATCTTAAATGATATATATCTTTGCAGCTTAGATTAGATTAGATTAGATTAGTATAGGTCAATATGCATCTGACCAACTATAAATAGAAAATGGTTCACTCTGCCAATGTCACCCCTGTTTCAGGGAAGGTCAGCAAAGAGTTGCAGGGTGTATGTTCATTTGAGATTTGGGTTTTTATGTTGTAGGTTCACACGCAGAATGTGCAAGTGTGAACTTATACGTGTCTGCTTGTGGGCATGCACTTAATGTGAATTCCAAATGTAACAATTATATCCATGCAACTTAGAATAGATTAGATGAGTGACGTTACATAGCCGATTTTTTTATCTTAAATATAAATGGAGCACCGCAATCGATTTTCCCTATGCTTGGCTCTGCTGCTTAACAGTTGTACCTAGACCTTTTTTTTTAGAAAACGTGAAGATTAACCTAGAGATAAATTGTGTAAAGCTTGATTCCGATTAGCACACTTTTTTTTTTGATCCTGTTGTTTCCTCTTTTATCTGTAGAAAAAAATTGATACCACATGCCCAAATGGCGTAGTGAAACACGCCGGGTACTGCTAGTAACCTATAATTGTCCGAACGTCACACAAATGCCGAAAAGCTATATTGTTGAATGGTGTTATGTTTTGGTGCAAATTCCTGCTGTGAAAAAATACCTTTATCAATAAGTGTTTCAAAAATGTGAAATGCGTTTGAAAAACTTAGTAAAGTGTAAAAAAAATAAGTTTTTTTTCAACTAACTACTTAATCATTAAAGAAAAAAAAAATCTGTCGATAAATTAGTTTTGAAGTTTTCGGATGTCTTTTGTGTAGTGACTTAATTTGTGTTTATGTCAATGGTTTATTTACTTTTTGTCATATTGTAGAGTTATTATTAATGTAGTTCCTTGACTTATTGGTCGGTATGAGGCTGACCACCCGTACTGTAAAAAATGGTTCACTTTGCCAATGTATGTTTGTGGGCATGCATTTCAAATGTGCTTTGAGTGTGAACATATCTTTGCAACTTAGATTATAGATGATAATATATAGTTAGCATAAGATATGTTTCATTAAATAAGTATAAAACAGTTAAGTGGGAACTATTCATTAATGTTTACTGAAATTTTGTTTTTTTTTTTGCATTTGCCTTGTTCTTTGACATATAGTTTGGTATGAGGTTGACCACCCATACAGTAAAAATCGGTTCATTTCACCAAATACCTTGTTGAAAATAAAATATTGTGTAATATAATATAATCTAAACATCAAATTGTTTCAAGCAACTTTACGGAATACTTAAAAATCCCTAAATATTGTACCACTTCGTGTAATAAATTCAAGAGTCCTGTACACATTTATGTTAAAAAATTGATTATTTTTCAATAAAAAATAAAAAAATAAAAGAAATTAAAAACTTTGTTTTATTCCACTTTTATTGTTTTTGAGTATGTTACAAACGTTTTCGGAATACCTTCCATCATCGGGTAACAAGACATGGGTGTGGGATCTATTGGTGGTAAGGGAGGGGGTAGCAAGGTAGGTATGTGGGAGGGAGATGGTGAGTTTTGGGGCGGAGCTAATATTGTTAGGAGAGGAGACGTAATGGCGGGAAAACAATAAAAGTGGAATAAAACAAAGTTTTTAATTTCTTTTATTTTTTTATTTTTTATTGAAAAATAATCATTTTTTTAAAATGAATTTCCACAGTGTTTCACAAAAATCTTTTCAACATTTATGTTATTTATTTATATCAGCATTGTTCTCAATTAAAATATCCACAAAAATATTTCTCTTTGTTTAAGAAACTGAATTAAAAATTTGAAACCTCTATAGTTGTTTGTTTTCTACTATGAGTACATATATGTGGGCAAAATTGACTTCTTTTCAGTATTACTGTGTAAATATAGGAGTATTTGGAGGTCTGACTGCTTGATATAAATAATTACTAGTTAATATTTAAGAAATCATCAGTTACAAGTAAGTATTTCTTGTATGAGTTGAATGGCAAGTCCCTGTATTATTGTGTGGTAGCACTAAGTTCGTAACGGGGATAGGGCGCGCCACGGCCTGTTAGTTCTAGTACGGCCTTGGATTCCCCAGGTCATCATGTTACAACGAGCTCTGCCAACACCCGTTTTCAGCCTGTTCAGTGCCATCCATGCAAACCACTAAAATTTTCACTTATTCTTTTCTTATAATATTGCTCCTTTTTCTTTGGGAAAGCTTGACTTACTAAAATATAATTTAAGAGAAACAAAACAGGGTTGTATTCACAATATTTTTTGAAAGGTAAAAGTGAAAGAGGAAATGGCTAGACTTGCATTTTAAAACATGAAAAACACTTTCACAAATCACTGCTCAGCTGGTTGAAGTCCTCACCATAATATGGCGTCGAAGAAAGTTCAAGAAAAGCTCTGAAGGCAATGTCTTACGCAAGGGACTCCACCCCAGAAAGCAACCATTCCCGTAGCTTCTTCTTCTTCTGTTTCAATCCTGGGATTGGTTTGCAGCAATATCTTGTACTCTTGATCTCCATTCCTCCCTGTCTTGTGCGGCTCTTTTAAGCTCTGCATATGTTGAGCAGCGCACGTCCACCAGCAGGTCCTCCAGGTACTCTTGGCGTGGGCGTCCCCTAGAGTTGGTTCCCTCGGTCATCCCCTCCATTATGGCATGCAAGAGACCTTCTTGCCGTATTACATGGCCGATCCATCTTGCACGCCTTTCGGACAAAGTCCTGAGCAGGTGCCTTCCTCCTTGGATTCTTTGGAGAACCTCCTCATTTGTGGTGTGGTCTCTCCAGGAAATTCCTAGAAGCCTTCTATACGACCACATCTCGAAAGCCTCTAGTCTTCGTTTATCCCTTTTGGATAGGCACCATGTCTCGCAGCCGTACATCAAAATACTCCATACATATGTTTTGATGAGGAGTAGTCTCAGTTTCAGGTCTATGTTGTTTGATTCTATTATTTTTGCTTTTTTATTAAATGCAAGTCTAGCCTGGTGTATACGGCTGTCGATGTCGCTCTTTGACCGTCCGTCCCACGTTATTTTACTGCCAAGGTAGACAAACTCCCTTGTGTTCCCCAATGGCACTCCTGACATAACTACTCCCATCCGATGCTGCACTCGGCCCACAGTTAGCAATTTTGTTTTGTCTTTATTTATCTTCATATTGTAGTTATTTTGGAGAATGCTTTCCATAGTTGTTAAGGCCTCCTGCAGTTCTTCTTCATTTTCAGCAACCATAGCAATATCGTCAGCAAACCTTATCATATCCACCTTTTCACCGTGTATCCTTACACCTTTTTTGTGGCTCATTCTTTCTCGCAAGTCATCGATCGCATTTTGTATATAAGCGTTAAAGAGAAGAGGTGACAGAGCGCATTCCTGTCTTACCCCTTGTCTTATATTAGCTTCCTTTGGGTCATCGTCACATCTGATTATGGCGGTCTCATTCTTGTATAGCACCTGGATTATACGTCTATCTCTGTATTTTATATCAATTTTCTTCAAAGTCTCGAAGAGTTTTCTCCATTCTACTTTGTCAAAGGCTTTCTCCAGGTCTATAAATGCGATGAACGTGTTTTGGTTTCTTTTTATTCTCTTTTCTAGTAGCATTCGTAAAGACAGTATTGCTTCTCTGGTTCCTACACCTCTTCTGAAGCCACATTGGTCTCTGGAAAGAATGCTCTCTACTTTTGGTTCAATTCTCTTCAGAATGATATTAGCTAGCCCGTAGCTAACGTCTCTTTATGTCTATTGTAAGAGCTCAAGTGGGTCTGTTCCACCAGTTGGGTGCCTTTGATGGCAGAGAATCCAATAGAAAGAGGTGAAACCTTCATTTTCCGGTGTTATTCACACACGGCTAAATTTATAGCTCAACCGCCACCCAACGTGAATTTTCCATACAAAAAAATGCAAATACGCAACTAAGCTACACATACAGTGTACCTTCTTGCCACGTTATCCCTGAAGGGTTTCGCATGTGGCGAGTGAAACGTATTTATTTTTACAAGTAAGTGGGTCGGCTTTACACCAACCACTTCAGCTGAAGTGGGAGTTTCCCAGCTCTCGCAAGGGCTGGTACTTATTTCTTGTGAAGGCTGAGTAGTGAGTAAACCTTGCCAGTATTTTATTTTGGAGCTTGAAATAAACACCGAAACGGAAAATCATTTCTGACACCCTCAGTGGCATCCGAAACCCAGCTCACGGCATGGAATGCAAGCACTCTACCAACTGAGCTATCGATAGGCATAAAAAAAACGTTAATCCATGGATCCACTACAGATTAAATGTGTTGTAAATTACCCTGTTTGAAACAGTATTTCATTAGAATTTTGTTTCTAAAGTTTTAAAATCAATCTACCCTGTTTGATTTTAGCAGTTTGAAGGCCGCAAAGTCATAACATGTCCTTTATTGGATATATCCCTGTCTTTAGCTGCCAACTTAATTCATTTTATGCTGTGCACACCTGTAGTTATAGTGTGACACGGCACATGCGGTATGCAGGTTGTGTATCAATATCGCTGAACAAGTATTAGCACGTGATGCACTCCTCGCACACATGCAGTCTCTCTGCCTTACAGCGTCGTGCTCACCGTAATGGAATGCAATATTTTGATTGCGCGGGAATAATTTCCTTGTTGTTTTTAATTGGCGCCTCTTCCAAATCAGCGGCCGCTTCCGGACAAATGGGCGCGCACCTCACAAAGGAGGATTAATGGCCATTGAGTTGCAATATTGATGGAGATGAAACTAACTCCCGTCATTGTAACACACTGTTGTGATTTCATTTAATCTAACTGCAATTTATTTTTCAAGATTTATTTAACACAAAGTCAATGTACTGATTTCTAGCTCTTGGCAAGAATTAACTTTACGGCTCAATGTTTCAATCGACTCTGATCTCTCACACAATTGCGGTCCAAATATATAGTGTCTAAACGGACGCCCCTCGCATATTCCAGACACGTCTATAGTGCACCTCTCCACACACTTCTATATTGTTCCATACTACTCTAGTTACGCATATGAACAACTACGTGCCTGGCACATGCGCACATTCAAACTCACAGTTGACTATACTTGAGGTGGACACAGATACATAAGCAAGCCACGCAATCGGGCTCATAAGTTCGTAACAATACTGTTAGAAATGTGTGATTGTGTATCTGGGTGTTTTTACTTGTGTGTTTGTGTCTCTAGATGTAGATGTTTAAATAATTGTACCTGTATTTGTTTGATGGTGTGAGTATTTGCTCGAATATTCTAAAAATCATATTCCGGCAAAATCTCGCATGTTCCAGTTCCCAATGTTTCAAGAACGATCCATATGTCATGCCATAAAAAGGGCCAAGCTCTCTGTAGCGTTAGACCTGTATCGAAGCTGTCGAGCAATACAGTGCAAAAGTTAACTCTGTGAACGAACCCAATGTAACCGGAATCTTGTAGTAAATTGTGTGAAATAAATCAACCAAAGCTGTCCTTAAATTGTACCCGTAAATTTTAACAATACTATAGGACTTAACTCTCAATCGGACCTGTCAAATACCACATAAAACATAATAATTATTTTTGAAATCCTATGTTTTCTTACTTTTCCCATCTTGTGTTTTGACAATCAATAATTACACATACCAATATGTTTTCTAATAATGCAATTTTTCGTTAACTTACGGGAAAACTTAAACCAAGTTTATTGTTTGTTCACAATGAAATTACACTGCTATTATCTTTATTCGCTTTCTCACTGATGACTTTTTGCGGTTGAAACGGATAGCGTTTTTTAGTTAAAATAGTTTCTATTCCACAGATATTTTATGTCTATGATAAACGCAGCGTGGCAGGACAATACAAGGAACACTCAGCTCTATTAAAACTCAACCAAAGCGCTTAAGCAAAATGAGTGGAAACTTGAACGCTCACTGGAGGAGCTGTTCTGGTTTCTAATAACTTTTCGTGAAACACTTTGGATGAGTTTTGTACTTTGGGCTCAGGTGAGGGAGTGACACACTGACACACGCTGGGTAGACGATTACAAGAGAATTGTTTTATGGAATCAACAAAAACAAAACAATGAGATTTCATACAATGTATGTACTGAAGGATAATGTATATTTAAAAAGTTGCCTCCATCTCCAGGTTGTGATTGTGGGGCGGAGAACCAGACTGTCCGGCACATAGTGGAGGAGTTCCCCATCAGAAGACACCCTCCCGGTCTGAAAGACCTCCACGAAGCCACGACAGGAGCAGTGAAGTAGACGGAGGGTTTGGATCTTCGCCTCTGACGCGGCCCAATGGCCAAGGATTTTTTTGCGCTTGCCGGCCATATGAAAACTACATAACTAGGATATTGGATAAGGATTTTTGTGAAGGCTGAGTAAACCTTGCCTGAGTGAACTGTAGTAAAGAAAAATTTAATTACTCCACCCAGACACACACATAGACTTTGTTTTTGTTTTCCATTGAGTACTGTTCTGTTAATTTCTGGCTCCCATCCATCTCCCGGCAGTTTCAGTTGCGGTATTTGTAAACAATAAAGCGCCAGTACTCGCATTCGTGAGCCAGGTCTCATTTTTTCAGGAAGAGAACTTTTCACTGGATTGATTAAATTTAAAAAAATCTTTAATTGAAGAGAACCAAGTACTGCATGGCAGCAGCGCGCGCTTGTTTATCCAGCAGACAGATTGTTTGTTTCCGCTGTTAGTAATTTGTTTCGTCCAATTGTATGTCTCTTCGTTTTTTAGCAATCAGTAATTATTGCTCTCTACCTGGTATTGACCACCCCTTCTCCATTAGAGACCCACGCTCCAAGTATTAAAAATCTAAACACAAACATGGCATTTTGACAAAAAAAATGTATGTTAACTAAAACAGAGCCACCAGTAAACGTTATAGTTTTCATACATTTTTGGTGAAACACTAACTGTACAAATTAACTCGGACGCTGGACATATGGTGCAGATTCGTTTAAAGACTGGCTGTTTGTTTGTTTTTTTTTTTTACATAACTTTTCAATTTAAAGTTTTCGTTGTGTTTCCCGCGTAGACTTTACAATTAAGGCTGCAGTTGTATTTAAAAACAATTTGAAGGTATTTTTTAATCAAAATAAACAAGAAACGTATCCGTGAGAGCGCTCACTAAACAGTGTACAGTTTTTTGCAAGCGTAAATCGATTAAAGTTTTCGCGATGCTTTTCTACACAGGGTTTTTGCATGAAACATTTTATTCTTTAGTCTATAACCTAAGTTGTGAAAAATTATTGATATTTAAGGCTCATATTTAATAAATTATCACACATTTCAAATTTAAAGTTTGCGTTTACACATGCTGCATGTGTACGTGAAAAAATATACCAAACTTCATATAAGCATAAACCTTGCAACTCTTGCTGACTGAAACCGGGATGGCAATTGTAAATAACGGATTAGCAAAATTGAATAAGTGAAGTTTTTACAGCATGAGACTGAAGTATTTGTGAATTAAGTTAAATGAAACCATTAAAGTTTCTTAAAACAATATAGAGAGTAACAAGCATCCTGTAATTTTGAACATTGTTTTTTTAGTTTTTATTTTCACTCTTTTTAATAATTTATTAATAATAAATTAAAAAAAAAAGATTTGTAACGAACTTTCAGTGTTAATACACAAAAAAATATGCTGTTTAAAGAAAGTGCTAATGAAAAAAGTATGTTTGTATATTTAAGGCTTATTTAAGTAGACATATTGGTATACAACCTTTACGTGCCTGAAACACAGGTGTGTCTAAATCAGGCACAAGTATTTTATTTAAACTTAAGATAAGACTTAAATACATACTGTTGTGAACACTTTTAGGAATACAAATATTCTTATATTTATTATGTGTGAAAAACACAGGGCTTAAATGTAACCACCTCAGAATTTTAATTTCAAATCATATTAAATTTCGTCCAGTTATGAGGTGGTCGATTTTTTTTTTTGACAAAAGAATGTTGATCTGACATAGAATTGCTCTATAATGTTTTTAATTAAGCGTTCGTTTGAGGCGTAGGAGCATTTAAATGGTGAACCCGAAGACCGGTCCGTAGTCCAGTGTTAACATTTCGGACTTGTGAATGGAAGGTTGTGGGTTCGAATCCCGGAGGAGCACAGAAAACATACCATTTATATATTCAGATTTGCTCTTTGCTGGGTTGATAGTCCATCCAGCCTTGCAGCAACTGGGTCTGGCTTGAAAACTGGCGCTTTGTAGCGACGACCAAGCTCGTAAAAAGTCCGGTCGATAGCTCAGTTAGTAGAATGCTTGCATTCCATGCCGAGAGCAAGGGTTCGATCCCCACTGAGGGTGTCAGAAATGATTTCCCGTTCGGTGTCCATTTTAAGCCCGTTATAAATACCGGCAAGGTGTACTCAGCCTTCACAAGAAATGAAAATCAGCCCCCCCAGGGGAATCTGGGAAACTCCCAGTTCTAGCGGGCCCCCTTATCCGTAAAAATAAATAGGTCCCGAATCGCCACATACGACTCTTTCAGGGATAATGCAGGTAAGAAGTTACACTATATGTGCAGCTTAGTTGCGTAGTTGCGTTTAAAGAAATGTACTTACAAACAATCTGCTACATAACCGGCTCAATTAATGCAACAATAAAAACAATGGAGTGCTTATGAGAACAGCAGATTAACGGCGGGGTTCTGGGAAATCACGGCCGGGCCGAGTCCTGCGGGCTGAGCGCGATTACCAACACAAGCACGCACCAGGGCCCGCGATAATCTGCCGCCATAGCTAATTGTCACGATTTATTCCGATGGAAAGGTTTCCACAAGCCCACGGCGGGAAACTGCAGGTAAACACCCAGCACTGCCGGCTTGTTTGTGTTTAAAAATACAGATCGCGGGAAGTGCATAAAAAATAACGTGATAAATTTAATGATGAAAATAATCTGATCCCTGAGTTTACAAACATAAAGGTAAAATGATACAATTAATTGTATTTATAACGTTCAGGTACCGTCAAGTACCGTCTCCTTCATCTTATCATTCAGGGTAAGATTGAGGGGAGAAGATCTCAGGGACGCCGAAGGACATCGTGGCTGAAGAACCTGCGACAGTGGTTCGGCAGAAGCACCAAGTCCCTATTTCGAGCCGCAGCATCAAAACTCAAAATAGCTATGATGATCGCCGATCTTCGTTAGAAGTGGCACAAGAAGAAGAAGAAGAACGTTCAGGAACATTTCATTGAAAATATGTGTTTTTAAGTGACACAAAAATAATTGGGATGCGAACGGGCCTATTCTTAGACATTTTAGTCGTCGGTTGAGCCCACGTTTTGACAAACTAATGATGCCTGGGCTGAAAGTCTACCGAATTTTGGTAATATTTGTATGAAGACTAATAAGCTGTTCATTTCCTTGACTTATAGGTTGGTATGCGGCTGACCACCCATACTGTAAAAAATGGTTCACTTTGCCAATGTCACCCCTGTTTCAGGGAAGGACAGCAAGAGTTGCAGAGCTTTTGTTCATTTGAGATTGGATTTTTATATTGTAGGTCCACATGCGGTATGTGTTAGCGCGAAATTATACATGTCTGCTTGTGGGAATGCATTTAATATAAATCTTAAATGATATATATCTTTGCAGCTTAGATAAGATAAGATTAAGATAAGATAAGAACTTGCGGCCATCTTGGATTGACAGGTCTTCAAACAAATGCATCATTAGTTTGTCAAAGCGTGGGCTCAACGAACGACTAAATTTTTTAAGAATAGCACCGCAAGTTATTAGCCTAAGCCTTTACTCATCATCATCACCATGAGCTTGATAGCCTGGGTGGGCCTGGTTGAATCCAGGATTCTCCTCCAGCCTCCAGTCTTTGCTCTGCTGCTACGTATGTCTGCCTTGGCTGCATCCATATGCATCCGTGTTGACACCGTCCATCCATCGCATTTTTGGTTTTGCTGGTCTCTTTTGGCTTTGTGGTGCTGCCTACGTTCTAAGATCCTCATTTTTTTACCACTTTTATAAGTAGGTACATACATTTTTTTGGGTAAAAAGAAAACCCCTATTTTTCTGTTGTGAATTTGAATACCTTCAAGTGCATGCATATGAAATATATTCAGAGAATATCAATACCTCGAACCTACACGGGTTTTTCAGATAAATGCACATTTTTTCCCATTTTCTACGAGAGAAAACACAAAGAGTTTGAAAACCCTGTAGTTTAGAACTTTTTCATGAGTACTGCATTGTTTTTTGTTTATTTACTATGAGCAGTTACACACATTATAATGTTTTATCCAAGATTTTTCCAATCAGTGAATCAGCACGTTTTTTTTTACCTTTAACGTGGTGATATATACATTTTATCTTTGTATCTATTTATTCTTTAAGCCGATCTTCACACGAAAGAATACGAAAATATTACATGGTATTTTTGGACTATTTTCTATTGCAGGCCATGCCATGTTTGGAGGTGAACTAGGAGTAAGAAAAATGTAAGAGGGGATGAGTGGGAGGAGTAAGAAATGCAATCGGTGTGAGGCTGGGCATAAAGCTGTGCGTCGTTCTCAAGGCGAAGGGATGCGCGCATTCTCACTGCCCCGGTGATAAACATTATATAGGGGTGTTAACATCCGGGTAGTCGTGATGTGCTGATCAATCTGCCCGGGATCAATCTCATTACCCGGGATTGAAAATACGCGAAGCTGGGATTTAATGTGACATAGGATTCTTTAGATAGTTTGTATGTTTGACATCGTTATCGTGTTAAGCATCTTTTGCAAGCTTGTTTATAGACAACTAAAACAAGTAGGTATCCATAAATTGTGAATTCTTGCGACTGCTAACAATACAAAACTACAGCATTTTTACCTACGCTTCGTATTCGAATTAGATCCTTTGAAATAACATCAGTGGATGATTTTTAAGCCTGGTTTTCGAAATTAAAGTTCGACGAATGACTCCCGTTCAATATTACCTACCCGCATTATTCCTTGACGCTGTAAATAATGGTTCATTGTGTCAATATTACCCCTGCTTTCGGGGAAGGTCAGCAAAAGCTGCAGGGTTGATGTTCATTTGAGGTTTGGATTTTAATTTGTAAGTACACGTGCAGCATTTGTAAACGTAAACTTATTAGTTTCTGCTTGTAATAATGCATGTTATATGAATCTTAAATGAAATTTATTTGTGATTATAAATAATTTTATTACAGATACTTGGAATAATCTGGGAATCCCCGGTTTTTCCAAAGCAAACATTAAAGTCTTTACTGAGGTCGCGCCATCTCAACAAGACTCAAAACGACTTCCTAGTAAAGTTCTCAGTCACTGAGAACGATTCCCCAACAGCGCACTAATCCATCCAATCCAATCACTTCCCGCCAAAACATCCCACCCTGGCGGATTATCGTGGCAGCCCTTTTATGCGTATCGGCGGATAGACTCGCAGTATGGTGACCAAGCAATGCCCGAGGATGTGAAACAAACTGCGTTACAGAAATTGGAATACTGATTTGGAAATATTTAAATACAGATGAAAATAATATTGTTATGTAAATAGCAAATGTTCCTTGACTTATAGGTTGGTATGCGGCTAACCACCCATGCTGTACAAATTGGTTCACTTTGCCAATGTCACCCCTGTTACAGGGAAGGACGGCAAGAGTTGCAGGGTGTATGTCCATTTGAGATTTGGTTTTTATGTTGGCTCACATGAGGCATGTGCAAGCGCAAACTTGTACATGTCTGGTTGTGAGAATGCATGTAATGTGAATCTCCAATGTAACATAACTTTGCAACTTAGATTATATTAGATTAGATTAGAAATGCATATAAATATTTAGGTAGGTAGATATGTATATCATTTGTAGCTGATGGGAGTTGTATACATATAAGTAGGATTAATAATAATAATAAATCGCTTAACCTCAGTAATTGATAATAAGCTCATTACACAACAGGCAGGCTTCAGGCCCGGAAAATCCTGCACAGGACAAATACTTAATCTGACAGAGTACATTGAGGATGGATACCAATCCAATAAAATTACCGGCATAGTTTTTGTGGACCTTACAGCGGCATATGATACTGTGAATCACAGGAAACTGATATCCAAAGTGAAAAACATGACAAACGACCTCAAATTTACAAAAATGATTGCAACATTACTGCAAAACAGAAGATTTTATGTTGAATTCCAGAATACGAAAAGCAGATGGAGGAAACAAAATAATGGACTGCCTCAAGGAAGCGTTTTGGCCCCTATCCTGTTTAATATATATACGAACGACCAACCACTTCCATCAGGCACACAATCATTTATATATGCGGACGATGTCGGACTGGCAACTCAAAATACATCGTTTGATGAAGTTTACCATACTTTAGAAAAAGGATTGAACCTGTTGTCCAAATACTACAAAGAAAACTACCTTAAACCTAACCCATCAAAAACCCAGGTCTCCTACTTCCATCTAAAGAATAAGTTTGCATCAAGGAAACCAGTAATCAGATGGGAAGACCAAGTGCTGCCTCCCAGCGATAACCCCAAATACCTGGGAGTTACCCTTGACCGGTCGCTCACATATAGAGCCCACTGCAACAACACAAAAATGAAAGTGGCTACCCGTAATAATCTACTCCGGAAGCTCGTGGGCACCAACTGGGGTGCGCAGCCACAAGTAATACGTGTAACTGCAATGGCTTTGTGTTTCTCAGCCGGAGAGTACGCAGCCCCGGTTTGGGAACGCTCCGCACATGCGAAGCAAGTTGATGTCGCGCTGAATGATACCTGCCGTATTGTATCAGGATGCCTCAAGCCAACGCCCACGGGGAAGTTATATCCTCTTGCAGGCATAGCCCCACCCCACATCAGACGCAAAGTGGCTTCGAGAGTCGAGAGGCAGAAGGCTCTAACGTGCACACAGCACTGCATTTACGGAAGTGGCTTTTCATCACAGCAGCGCCTGAAGTCGAGACACAGCTTCCTTAGTTCCGTGCAGCCCTTGTCTTTGGATCCAGTGGCGGAGAGATTACAAATGTGGAAGGAGGAATGCCCGGAGAGCTTTGTGAAGCCTTCAGAGAGCCTACCTCCAGGAAAGAACCTCGAGTGGCCCGTATGGAGATCCATGAACAGATTGAGGACCAATGTTGGAAGAGCCCGGGCCAACATGCTGACCTGGGGATTTCTGGGACGGGAGGACTCTACACTATGTGAGTGTGGAGCTCAGCAAACAATGGAGCACCTGCGGTGTTGTCCCTCCTGTCCGACAAGCTGCTCCATGGATGATCTCTTTGCGGGAAACCAAAGAGCTGTAGACATTGCTCGTTACTGGGCCAATACGGTGTGAAGCTGACACGAAGAAGAGTAGGATTAATTATTATAAGTACCTAGGGTAAACGTACGTACGTACGTACGTTTTCACTCTGGCTATCTTTCTTACTTAGTGAAATAAAAAGAAAATTTATTCTTTTGACATGAAAAATATATTTTTGTTAAGGATATTAATTGTCTTGAAGGATGACATGACAAAAAACACTACCTTAGTAAACAAGGGTAACATTGGCAAAGTTTCAAATATTTATTCAATATCAAGCTGTTATTTCTTATTTTTATTCCTTGAAATACAGGTTGGTATGAAGCTGACCACCCTGTAAAAATTGGTTCACTTTGCCAATGTCACCCATGTTTCAGGGAAGGTCGAAGGGTTTATGTTCATTTGAGGCTTGGATTTTAATTTGCAAGTATACGCTTCGTTTCGTACCTACCGAATATCGGTCATATTTGTATAAGACTAATCAGCTGTTCTCTTGCGGCTATCTTGTATCTTCATTCAAATATTACCGATATTCGGTAGGTAAGAATTACCGTGGTGACGAGACTTCCAGCCAAGGTAAGGTTAAAAATGTACTGTACATAAAATGTACTGGCTCCAAGAAAACCTTGTTCAGTTTGTTGTTCCTTGTTTCTTATAATTCCAATAATCTGAATATGATCACGTGACCGGGATATTATATAAAACTCCATAGAGTATCAAACTTAACGTGAACTCCCCTCGATCGCGTAAATAAAAGTTAAATGAAAACTAAATCACTCACTACACGCGCCGTCGTATTTTCCATACGTTTTTCTATTTACGCCATCGAGGGGAGCTGGCGTAACGTTGTATACTTGGAGTACAGATATCCTCTCAGTACATCAGCGAGGGGAATTCCCTAAATGAGTTTGTTTACAGAAGTGTCTCTTGTGGCCCAGAAGAGCCAAGTCTTCTGCGCCGCAAGTTTACAACTTAACTTTTCAACTCAACCATTGTGTTTACGAAATAAAATATATCCAATTTGAAATACTGCCTCTTTTGAGAGTTTCAGTCTCCATGCGTTTATGGGAAAACGCTCTGGTTGAGTTTAGGCGATAGGTTTTGTAATGGTAAAGGAGGGCGAGCAGCAATCGCATCTCCTCTATTGGGGCAGAAAATGCGCAAGACTACAGACATTTTGTAATACTCAAAGATTGGGAAAATATTTGCTGTTTTTGCATTTTTATCAAAGTTTCTAGTTAACATAATATTAAAAATACTGTAGCCATTTTTATTTGACTTTGAGCTGATGCAATCCTTGCCTTTCGTGCCAGAGAGCTAATCCCCACCGACGGTGTCAGAAATGAATTCACGTTTCTAGGTTTATGTTTCTATGTACGCTAGAGGTGGCCAAAGCCTCTGCAAAGCTTCCTCCATTTCTTCCTATCCTTACATACCTCTTTCAATTAATTCATATTCATCACCTTTTTCATGCGCATTACGCTCACTTTGCATATCCCGTTCTTTCACAATCTCCTCAATCTTTTATACTAAGATATAAAAGATTACAAAGTAAATGCCTCTACTATCAAATAAAATAGTTTAGGTACCTACTCATCCTTCATTAGAAATGAGAACAAATCCGCCTTATAGCTTATTGAATATTATAGACTCTCCACAAAAAATATGAAGATACATGGCTTATTTGTTGGTATCAGTATAACTTGGTTCAATTAAGCATTGCAAAACCAGTTTCAGGGAAAGGCTGCAGGAGTTACAAAGCTTAAGTTCATGTGGGGCTTGGTTATTTTGTATTTACACATGCAGTATAGGTAAGCGCAAAACAACATGTACCTGCTTGTGAGCGTGTTTAAATGACAATATATCTATGCAACTTAGATTATAGATAGATTATCCATGCACACTTTTTAGAAACGCATCTCCCATCCTACAACAATATTACCATCAACAACTTCTCTGCCATCTCTCGGCCAACTTTGTAGTCGCTTAATTTTTATGTATTTTTTAAGTGTTTTCTCCTCAGTGAACTTTCCACTCGTATGAACTGCACAATTTGTTACCTGATCTGTGTATGACTTCTACTCATCCTTTCTTTCGCTTCTCACTTCTCCATCTCTTCTGTGCTCGGATTTTGCTAGTACATCTAGCGGCAGAATTGAAAAAATCTAATAAATGAATTTTACGCACACACTCCCATTGTTGTGTGCCAAAGCTCGCAGAAGAATCTTAAAAACAGGCTGCCAAAACTAATTACAAAATAAAGGGAAAATTATGTTTTAGCACTCGTATAGGGCAAACTAAAAAAAACAACAGTAAAGGGGAGCGAATGCTTGTGAATGTTTTCTTGAAAAACATTGAGATATTGTCACTCATGGATTTATTTTTGTTTTTTTGACGCGGTTGTTGTGTTAACTTGTCATAGCACTGCGCCGACCTTCACTGGCAATGCTATCTGTCACCTTTTGTTCTCTTATTCAACGAGACACACAAAAACAATTTAAAGCACCATTTTTGAGTGCTAACCTTATTGCTATCCTCCCGACACATGCATAAGACATCCATCTCCCATCTGAGCCTTTACAACAAATGCGTCAAAAGGGAGGATGTGATTTTTCGCTGTTTTTTGAGAAAGGTTTTTGTTCTTTAGACATATGAGTAACTCAAGAAAAACCTTCTCATTTATTAAATGATTTATGTGAAAAGCGAAACTAACAGGAATTGTTTGAAAACAGTTTTGTGTGTTACATTTTAAAATATATTTTTGGGCCAGTTTTACTGCAATTCAATTAAGTTTTCCTTATCAAATAAATCATTAAATAATAAAGTATATTCTTAATAGGTTACTCGTTTATTTAAAATTACAAAAACTCCCTGAAAAAAATATAAGAATTTTTATGGCCACACGCTTTTGACAAATATAGCCCCCCCCCTCTACGCGATAATCGCAAAGATGAGAGTCAATGAAATCTCCACTCTGTTCCCCTGCACTCATATCACGTTCATATCGAGAAGTGTTTGATCCTTTTGTAAACTACTCGCCTATGACTTGCGTATGCGAGATGACAGGTATAAACTTATAATTTTCCTTTAATGAAGCCTGAACTTTAGAGCATAATTTTACACTTGAGTGCTCCGCAAATCTTTCAAAAGAAAATCCTTTATTATATTGCCCTTCGTCGTCGTCATTCGTCGTCGAGTTTCGATTTTCAAAATCAATGCCATCACAGCAGATGAAACACATTCATGCTCTATAGCAAATTAATTTTTGTATATATGCTGCAATGCGGCGAGCTTACGCGTGTGTGTTTAGAAATGTATGAAAACTTTTAGGAATTAATCTGTTTGTTCATACTAAAAATGTATGGAACAATATTGACATCTAGCGGCAAAACGTAAAAGTTTTTTTTACATTTTCTTTTATTTCATGCAAATTAAAAATAAAAAAAAAGCCAAATAAAAATGGATTTCAATCTGTAATCTAAGTTGCAAACATATATAACATTTGAGATTCATATTACATGCATTCTTACGAGCAGACATGTATAAGTTCTAATCTAATCTAATCTAAGCTGCAAAGATATATATCATTTAAGATTTATATTAAATGCATTTCCACAAGCAGATATGTATAAGTTCCCGCTTACATATGCTGCATGTGTACTTACAACATAACAGCCCATTCCAAATGAACATAAGCCCTGCAACTCTTGCCAACCTTCCCTAAAACAAAGGTGAATTTGCAAAGTAAACCATTTTTTAAAGTATGGGTAGTCAGCCTCATACCAACCTATAAGTCAAGAAAATTATTTTGTGTATTTCTTTACATAATCTAAGTTGCAAAGATACATACCATTTAAGATTCATATTAAATGCATTCCCACACGCAGACAGGTACAATTAGTTCACGCTTACAAATGCCCAATGTGGACTTGCAAAATAAAAAAACTAATCTCAAATGAACATAAGCCCTGCAACTTTTGCCGACTTTTCCTCAAACAGAGATACAATTTGCATGGTAAACCATTGCTTACAGTATGGGTGGTCAGCCACATACTAACCTTTTAGTCAAGGAAATTATTTTGTTTAGTTCTATAATCTAAGTTGCAAAGATACATACCATTTGAGATTCATATTAAATGCATTCCCACAAGCAGACAGGTACAAGTTCACGCTTACAAATGCCCAATGTGGACTTGCAAAATAAAAAAAACTAATCTCAAATGAACATAAGCCCTGCAACTCTTGCCGACTTTTCCTCAAACAGAGATAAAATTTGCATTGTGAACCATTGCTTACAGTATGGGTGGTCAGCCACATACTAACCTTTTAGTCAAGGAAATTATTTTGTTTAGTTCATTAATCTAAGTTGCAAAGATACATACCATTTGAGATTCATATTAAATGCATTCCCACAAGCAGACAGGTATAAGTTCGCGCTTACAAATGCCCCATGTGGACTTATAAAATAAAAAACTAATCTCAAATGAACATAAGCCCTGCAACTCTTGCCGACTTTTCCTCAAACAGAGATAAAATTTTCATTGTAAACCATTCTTACAGTATGGGTGGTCAGCCACATACTAACCTATAAGTCAAGGAAATTATTTTATTAAGTTCTATAATCTAAGTTGCAAAGATACATACCATTTGAGATTCATATTAAATGCATTCCCACAAGCAGACAGGTATAAGTTCGCGCTTACAAATGCCCCATGTGGACTTATAAAATAAAAAACTAATCTCAAATGAACATAAGCCCTGCAACTCTTGCCGACTTTTCCTCAAACAGAGATAAAATTTTCATTGTAAACCATTCTTACAGTATGGGTGGTCAGCCACATACTAACCTATAAGTCAAGGAAATTATTTTATTAAGTTCTATAATCTAAGTTGCAAAGATACATACCATTTGAGATTCATATTAAATGCATTCCCACACGCAGACAGGTACAAGTTCGCGCTTACAAATGCCCCATGTGGACTTATAAAATAAAAAACTAATCTCAAATGAACATAAGCCCTGCAACTCTTGCCGACTTTTCCTCAAACAGAGATAAAATTTGCATGGTAAACCATTGCTTACAGTATGGGTGGTCAGCCACATACTAACCTTTTAGTCAAGGAAATTATTTTGTTTAGTACATTAATCTAAGTTGCAAAGATACATACCATTTGAGATTCATATTAAATGCATTCCCACAAGCAGACAGGTACAAGTTCACGCTTACAAATGCCCAATGTGGACTTGCAAAATAAAAAAAACTAATCTCAAATGAACATAAGCCCTGCAACTCTTGCCGACTTTTCCTCAAACAGAGATAAAATTTGCATTGTGAACCATTGCTTACAGTATGGGTGGTCAGCCACATACTAACCTTTTAGTCAAGGAAATTATTTTGTTTAGTTCATTAATCTAAGTTGCAAAGATACATACCATTTGAGATTCATATTAAATGCATTCCCACAAGCAGACAGGTATAAGTTCGCGCTTACAAATGCCCCATGTGGACTTATAAAATAAAAAACTAATCTCAAATGAACATAAGCCCTGCAACTCTTGCCGACTTTTCCTCAAACAGAGATAAAATTTTCATTGTAAACCATTCTTACAGTATGGGTGGTCAGCCACATACTAACCTATAAGTCAAGGAAATTATTTTATTAAGTTCTATAATCTAAGTTGCAAAGATACATACCATTTGAGATTCATATTAAATGCATTCCCACAAGCAGACAGGTATAAGTTCGCGCTTACAAATGCCCCATGTGGACTTATAAAATAAAAAACTAATCTCAAATGAACATAAGCCCTGCAACTCTTGCCGACTTTTCCTCAAACAGAGATAAAATTTGCATTGTGAACCATTGCTTACAGTATGGGTGGTCAGCCACATACTAACCTTTTAGTCAAGGAAATTATTTTGTTTAGTTCTTTAATCTAAGTTGCAAAGATACATACCATTTGAGATTCATATTAAATGCATTCCCACAAGCAGACAGGTATAAGTTCGCGCTTACAAATGCCCCATGTGGACTTATAAAATAAAAAACTAATCTCAAATGAACATAAGCCCTGCAACTCTTGCCGACTTTTCCTCAAACAGAGATAAAATTTTCATTGTAAACCATTCTTACAGTATGGGTGGTCAGCCACATACTAACCTATAAGTCAAGGAAATTATTTTGTTAAGTTCTATAATCTAAGTTGCAAAGATACATACCAATCGAGATTCATATTAAATGCATTCCCACAAGCAGACACAAGCAGACTTACAACATAAAAACCCAATCTCAAATTAATATAAGCCCTGCAACTCTTGCCAATCTTCCCTGAAACACAGCTGAAATCTTCAAAGTGAACCATTTTTTAAACTATGGGTGGTCGATTTTCTTTTACAAAGGCTGCATGTTTTTATTTTACATGTTTTCCGAATTTTAACGCGAGGAAACTATGCGCAATATACACATTCACCAAATGTTAAGGGGTTGGGCTGCTTGTTGAGACTCACCACCCATACTGTAAAAAAATGATTAATTTCACCACTCCTATATCAGGAAAAGTGGCATGTGCTACAGGGTGTATGTGCATCTGAAATTTAGGTTTTATTTTTTGCACACATTCAGCATGTTTAAGCGTGAGCGTACATGTGAGCGTGCATTGAATATTACCCTTTAATGTCAATATATTGCTGCAACTGTCATTTTAGAATAGGAAATATTGCAGGAAACTTAAATAATAAGTGTTTTGTTAAGTAAGGTATATTTTTCATTTCCAGTTTTTAAAGCTAATCTCAATTTTAGACCATAATACCCGAATTCATTTATGTTTACTTGCAAGATGACGATTTCGACACAACATCCAAAAAACTTTGTTAAATCTCCGATGAAACAAAAATCACGACTTCCATTAGAGGAACAGTGTCTCTAGCATGAAAGAATGAGTAAGCTCACCTCCATTGCATAAATAAATACGTGAAAGCCAAATCAGTCTCTAGGAATGCCGTCATTTATTCTATACATTTTTCTTTTACGCAACCGAAGTGAGATTTGTACACTCTTTTTTACTCGGGGTGCTGGATTCAGCGATGGTTCTAAATTCTCTGCAATCGCAACGCTCAAATTCTTTAATTTGAAATGTTGACGTGTCTCCCGCAAGCCAGATGCTCTCGCCACGTTTCCCCTGATCCTCGTGGTCTCCCCCATGTCCCCGAGGTCTCCCAGCTCTTGGTGAGCTGCTCCTCCATCCAGGGTGTGCTCTGCTTGCTGATGGCCTCCTGTCTCTGGTGTGGAAACTGACACTTGCCGTATTTAACCGTACTTAACGGCGCATTGTCCCGGGACGTGGGTCGCAGACGGCACAAATTAAACGTTAAAAATAAAATGAAAAAGGGAAGAGATTGCAATGCACGTGGAAATAAAATATTATTATTGCTGAAAGATGAAATTGCAGTATTGTTGTTTCACCTTTGTGTTGACCATAGATCAACATAAAATATATAGATGGAGAATCTGAGCTGATTTGTGGACCAAAAAAAGACAAACGAGGTCTTGTCTGTTCTGTTCTGTTCCCAAAGCAACCGTTATGTTCGCATTGGTATGCCTCTTTTTGATGGTTGATGTTAATATAAAACATCACAATAAATTACGATCACGAATCAACAAATATAAAAGTGTGCACAGCTTACAAAATTGCAAGAAATAAAATTATAGGGGAAACAGATTATTAAAAATGTGAATATGAATACCTACCTGATTAATAAATTAAATATAGAGATGGAAGAAATAAAAAAACGCAATGAATGAAGTAATAAATAATAACACAGACATATAGTAAAATGATATATACAGTACAACAAAACAATGAATGAAGAAATAAATAACAATTTAGACGAAATATATAATGTTGAAGAAATAATATGTGAATATACCAACGAAATAAATGATCTTTTACATGACAGAAATAATTATTGTTTCACGATAGTACATCAAAATATAAGAAGCATTAATAAAAATTTGGACGAATTTATAGTTTATATAAATTTAATGATTGAAATGCCAAAATGCATAATCTTGACAGAAACCCACTGTAATGATGATTTATTTGACAAAGTCTTTGATAACTATACTGCAGTGTCGACAAAATTACAAATAAACAAAAATAGCGGAATTATAGTATATATCCATAATGAATGTGAAGTTATAGAATTTAAAGAAATCAAAATGGAATCTGTGAATTGTCTGAACGTCAAAATTAAATATCAAAACCAGCCTTTTACTATTACTGCAATATATCGGACACACAAATCGGAAATACAAAAATTCACAGACGAACTGCAAAGTTACCTGAATACAATCACAGGTCAAACTAACTTTGTTGTTGGCGACTTGAATATAGACATCTCTGATGACAAAAACTCACTTGAAAAAAACAGATTTATGAATATGATGACGTACCATAATTACAAATCTTGTATAAATAAACCCACACGGGTTTTCCAAAATCATAAACCATCCTGCATAGATCACATATGGTGTAACGCAGACATCAATAACCTAAAGAATATCAGGACATGCATCTGGAAGACAGACATCACCGACCACTTCACCTGCCTATTACTATATGACACCAAAAAGACGACTGAAAATGCACAACATGAAAAACAAGTAACCATAACAAAAATAGATTGTGAAGCTTTGGAGATCTCACTGAGGGCTGAAAAATGGCACAGTGTACTAACCAGTGACTGTGCAAACCGATCAGCAAAGGCATTTGAGGTAGCATTAAGTATGCATATAGCAAAGGCAACAAGAACATTACAAATTAAAATAAACTCAAGAACAAGAAAATTAAAACCCTGGATCACACAAGGAATCATAAATTCAGTCAGGAAAAAGAATAAGCTTTACAGAAATACAAAACGTCCTCGAGTAAATACAACACAAATATCTTACTACAAAAAGTATAAGAATATTTTGACGATTCTTATTAGAAACACAAAAAACTCATACTATAAAAAGAAAATACTGGAATCAGAAAACAATACAAAAACATTATGGGCAAACATTAATGAAATAATGAACAAGAAAAAAACAATCAAACAAATAAAGGAAATTGAATACGAAGGGAAAACATATAACGTCAAAAAAGAAACTTTAAAATGTTGTAATATCCTAAATGAGTACTTCATAAATGTGGGAAAACATTTAGCAAAAGCTATAAAAACCCCCTCTTCTCAAAACGCAATTTATAGCCCTCCATCACTGTCTCCTCAATATAAAGACTTTGACCATATAAGCGAAGCCGAGGTAGACAAAATCATCATGAATCTAAAAGGAGGATCTGCCCCGGGATATGATAAAATAAATGTTAACACAATAAAGCTCATGAAAAATTATCTGATTCATCCGATAACTCATATTATAAACATAAGCCTTATCAGTGGCCAATTTCCTGATAATTATAAAAAGTCAATAATAACTCCTATATACAAATCTGATAGCCCCAAAGAACCACAAAATTACCGCCCAATCTCTATTATATCAAATATTTCAAAAATATATGAAAAGGCTGTAAAGAAACAACTTTGGAACTTCTTAGAAAAAAACAGTATTATAAATAAAAATCAATTTGGTTTTAAAAAGAATACAAATACACAAGACGCAATAGCCAAAATAACTCAATTCATATACAGAGCCCTAGACGACAACAAAAAGTGTATTGGGATATTTATTGACCTAAAAAAGGCTTTTGATAGCATTTCACATACACAATTAATAAAAAAAATAATGTCACAGGGTATAAATGGAAATGTACTTTCATGGATAAAAAGTTTTCTACACAAGAGACCACAACACACAAAATTGTGCAATGAAATAAGTGACTCAAGGACCTCTGACTTCTCTATACCCCAGGGAACAGTATTGGGTCCCCTTTTATTTATCATGTTTGCAAACGACATCTTTAACGTAATAAGCGAAGGAGAAATAGTTTCATACGCTGATGACACAGTCCTTTTACTACAGGCAGACACATGGCATGAGCTAGAAAAAATAGCTAATATAAATATAAATAAATTAAAGACATGGCTAGACAAAAATCTGTTAACACTAAATACTAAAAAAACTCATTTCGTCCCATTCTCCATAACAAAACGGAAACTCCCTCAAATAAATATAATCATACATGACTCAATAGACTTAAATCACAAGTGTACAAAAACATGCACAAAAATCGAAAAAAAAAATACAACAAAATATCTTGGAATAACAATAGACCAAAATTTAAAATGGAATGAGCATATTGTTATGTAAATATAAATATTGAAATAAGTATGGGTAGTTATAGTTATAAGAATCCTCAAAAGTATTGGTAGGTAAGATCGATAATTATGTATAAGTGTAGAATTCTCTAGGCTAAGTAGGTATTTGTTATAATTATAGGAATACTGTATTGCATTGGTAGGTAGGATTTTGGTTGTGTCTAGGTAGTACGTGAAACATCGAGAAGTAATAATTACTCTGGAACCGTCTAGCAACTATAGGTCTAGATTATACTGCTCTAAAGAGTATAAAGGGTGCAAATGGCCTGCAGAGCGGCCAGTATCATAGAGACTTACAAACACATCGAAGTCATCTGATCAGTGAACCAAAACCAAGTGGAATAATCGAGAAAGTAGTGTAAAAATAAATTTTGTAACTGTGTAAAATAAATAACTATTGAAGAAGACCTGTGTATTTTTAATTTGAAGACAATTGAACCCTAAATTCGTAACAATTGGCGTCAGGTGCGGAATTGTCAAGAAAAATTAAGATCTTCTGTCTAAAAATAAATAAAATAAATTAAATAGTGTTAAAATGAACTTTATTCAAATTGAACTTTGTGTGAACTGACTTTTGTGAAAACAAGTGTTTAAATAAATTTTTGTTAAAAGAAAAGACGCAAAAGCAAGTTGCTTATAAATTCTGGAACATCATATGGAACATAATTCTGGACATAACATAATGACTATTTTACCGCATTAAGAAAGTCATCAAATTGGACCATAGTTTTTTTAATATTGTGTGTGATTAAAAAAATAAAATAAATAAATAAAAATCTTGAAAAATATTACAAAAGAACGTTCCAGATTCATCGAGAAAAAGTTTTTGAATAACTATCCTTTGTTTACAAATGTGTGAATGTACATTAAGTACCTACCTGTGTGTTTGAAAGACTTGAGACGAAATAAATAATTATGTACTATCAGACATTATTATGTTAAAAATATTGGTGATTTAAAAATAAATATTAAAAGACAGTACCTACCAATCAGTGTAATCAGATAAATTATTATTTTGCTAAAGTACGTATTCAAAACAACTATATATATAAAACTCAAAACTTGTATTAAATAAATTTAAAAATATTTTTGTTTTGAAGTAAATTTTGAAAAAAATGGCAACCAAAGTGAACATCAAGGACCTCAAAGTCACTGAGCTTAAAAATGAGCTTCTGGAGAGGGACCTGGAGACCTCAGGAGGGAAGGCGGCCTTACAGGCACGCCTCATGGAGGCCTTAGAACAGTCAGGCGAAGACCCGGCATATTTTGTCATGGCGTCTGGAGGGGACCGCGCCTTGGACGAGCTTAACCTCAGCATCACCGGAAACTTCACTTCCATGGAGGAAAAGCTGAAAGGGGAGATGGCTGACAACGCCAAGACCCTGAAAGTGGAGATGGCTGACAACGCCAGGACCCTGGAGGAGAAAATGGCTGACAATTCCAAGACCCTGAGGGAAGACCTGAAGGCGGAGATGGCTGACAACGCCAGGACCCTGAAGGCGGAGATAGCGGATAGTCTCACAACCCTGAAAGGAGAAATAGAGGTGAAGCTGACTGGTTTTGAGGAAACAGTTGCGGAAATGAAAACCCGCATTTCCACCCTGGAGGACCGTCTGCGTGCCGAGCTGGCTGACAAGTGCCAGATGGAGTCCACCAGGATATCCCCCAAAGGCCTTCACGACGAGATCGACCAGGGATGCTCAACTCCAACCAGGGTCACAAGAGGGGATGATGACCCTTCCCTAGCAAAGCACAACCTCCCAACCTTCGACGGGAAGACGTCGTGGGAGGAATACTTGACCCTCTTTGAGACGGCTGCCATGATGGGAGCCTGGAGCCAGCAGAAGAAGGCTTCGGTTCTCAGCCTGTCGCTCCGAGGAGACGCTCTCAGGGTTCTGCAGGCCATACCCCTGGACAACCGTGGTGACTTTGGGCAGCTGAAGCAGCGCTTGGATATGCGCTATGGCCACAAGTGCCTGGAGCAGCTGTACAAGTCGCAGCTGAACACAAGGGTGCAGAAGCCCAACGAGAGCCTCCAGGAGTTTGAAATGGACATCGCCCGCCTGGTACGAGACGCTTACCCGACAGCCTCCGACGACATCTGTGAGAGCTTGGCAGTGGACAAGTTCCTAAATGGATTGCGGGAATGGGAGACGCAACAAGCCGTAAAACTGGCCCATCCCAAGGCTTTGAACGAGGCGCTCAGCCAAGCTCTCGAGTTTGAGGCTGTCAAACAGTCCATCAGGGGCCACGCCAGGGTTCGTGCAGTCGAGGCAGAGGAGGTCAAGCTACCTACAACCGAGGAGCTAATTGAAAAAGTGCTGGAACGTCTGAGACCTCGAAGACGAGACCCACGCTGCTGGAACTGCGGACAGCTGGGCCACCTTAGCACAAAGTGTCCCAAGCCTCAGAAACCCAGAAAACAGGCTGCGGAAAACTAGAAAGGGTTAATGGGAAGGGGCAACCGTTGACCCACGCTGGAGAGGCCCTGAAATCTGCTGCTACTGTCGCAACCGTGAGAGGAAAAGCCAGCAGCATTTTTATCAATGGCATAATAGATGGAGTAACTCGTGAACTACTGGTGGACACGGGAGCAACCAGGACAATTCTGAGACGCGACATAGTGGCACGAGGTAAGAAGATTGCACCAACAAAGTGGTCTCTGCACACCGCCACGGGAGAGTCAGCACAGGTGTATGGGGAGACGATTGCCACCTTCCAAATTGGCAGCACCACTTTTGATCATCGGACGTTGGTGGCCAACATTGAAGAATACGTTATATTGGGAATGGACATACTGGACAGATTTGGGTGCAGTTTAAATTTAAAGAAAGGGTCCATTAAAATTGGAAATGAAGAAGTCATCCTGCAAAGACGGAAAGAACTGGCTGCACGTGTTATCCTAGCCAAGAATACCGAAGTGAAGGGGCGATCCGAGATGATAGTGAGTGCCCGCCTGGATTCCAGTAGTACAAATGACCAAATCTGTATGATAGAACCGGAGAACATGGACAATGTTAACAAAGGAGTCATGGTGGCAAGAACAGTGATTCGCGCAAAGGAGACCATTCCTGTCAAGATCATGAATGTGAACAGCTACCCAGTTAAAATGAATGAAGGTTTTGTTTTGGGCAGATGTGAGAGGATAACTTCCATTGTGCAACAGATGACAAACATGTCATGCGAAGGAAACAAATTGTCAACACAATTGGAAGCCCTGGTCCACGACGCTTCCCAAGGTCTAACCGAGGAAAACAAACGGAGAGTGAGGAGTTTGATCTGCCGCTACCAGAACATTTTCGAGGACTCTAATGGCCGTCTGGGAAGAACCAAGGTAGTGCGACATAGCATAGACACCGGAGAAGCGAGACCAATAAAACAGGCTCCAAGAAGACTACCCTTTGCAAAGCGGGAAGAAGCTGACAAGATCATCAAAGACATGAGCAAGGATGGCATCATAGAACCATCAAGTAGCCCTTGGACATCCCCGGTGGTACTGGTGGAAAAGAAGGATGGTACCACGAGATTTTGTGTGGACTACAGACTGCTCAACGATGTTACGAAAAAGGATAGTTACCCTCTGCCAAGGATTGACGACACCTTGGACACATTGGCAGGATGCACCATTTTTTCCACATTGGACCTGAAAAGTGGCTACTGGCAAGTTGAATTGGATGCCAAAGATAAGGAGAAAACTGCATTCTCGACTGGATCTGGACTTTGGCAGTTCACCGTGATGCCATTTGGCTTATGCAATGCCCCCGCCACGTTTGAAAGGCTGATGGAGAATGTGCTGCGAGGACTATCATGGGAAACCTGCCTGGTATACTTGGATGACATAATCATCCTGGGAAAGGACTTTAACCATCAGTTGAGAAATCTGGAGCAAGTTTTCGGGCGACTACAAGACGCTGGACTGAAGCTCAACCCGAAAAAGTGTAACCTGTTCAAGAAACAAGTAAATTACCTGGGACACATAGTTTCTCAACGTGGAGTTGAAGTTGACCCTGCCAAAATCAAGGCAGTAAGAGACTGGCCCGTGCTGAAGGACAAACATGAAACTAGGAGTTTCCTGGGGCTGTGCACTTATTACAGGAGGTTTGTGCCAAGATTTGCGGACATTGCAAAACCGCTCACCAAGCTTACGGAAGAAAACACTCGCTTCCATTGGAGTGATTCCTGCGCACAAGCATTTGAAGAGCTTAAGGGAAGATTAACAAGTGCCCCCATCTTGAGCTACCCACGAAAAGATGGAAAGTTCATCCTGGATACCGACGCTAGTAATGTGGGGATAGGAGGCGTCCTTTCCCAAATACAGGATGGGCATGAGACTGTTCTGGGTTACTTCAGTAAAGTGCTTTCCAAGCCAGAACGAAATTATTGCGTGACCAGACGAGAGCTTCTTGCCGTGATAAAATCAGTGGAACACTTCCGCAAATACTTGTACGGGAGAAAATTCACACTACGGACTGATCATGCTGCACTGGTTTGGCTTCTGAAATTCAAAAACCCAGAAGGGCAAGTGGCTAGATGGATTGAAAGGCTCCAGGAGTATGATTATGACTCCGAACATAGACCTGGCACGCTTCATCGAAATGCGGACGCATTATCCAGACGACCATGCGCCAGTGACTGCAAACATTGCAGCAAGATGGAGGACAAGGTAGCAATTGTCCAAAGGACGACCACCGAAGATGAGGACTGGCAAGATGAAAAATTGGCGCAAGACCAACTGAATGATCCGGACTTGAAGTATGTGATGGAATGGGCGCGAGAAGGAGAAAGGCCAACCTGGGAAAAACTCGCCCCCTTATCACCAACTGTCAAGGCTTATTGGGCTCAATGGGGATCCATAGTGATAGAAGGAGGGTTTCTGAAACGAAAGATCGAGAAGGAAGACGGCACACTTAGAAGAAAGCAAACCCTCGTTCCGAGGAGCCGAGTACCGGAAATCCTTGGACTGCTGCATGGAGGAACTTCTGGAGGACATCTAGGCGTTAAGAAGACGCTGGAGAAAGTGAAAGAGCGATTTTACTGGATCAACTGCAGCGAAGACGTCAAAGATTGGTGTCGAAAATGTGTAACCTGTGCAACGGCCAATGGACCGCAAAGGAAAAGGCGAGCACCAATGCGTCAGTACAATGTTGGCAGCCCCTTTGAAAGAATTGCCATCGACATAGCTGGCCCATTTCCTACAACTGAGAAGGGTAACAAGTACATCATGGTGGTGATGGATTACTTCAGCAAGTGGGTGGAAGCTTACTCAATCCCTAACCAAGAGGCCGTAACCGTGACTGAAGTTCTAGTTACCGAATTTATCAGCAGGTTTGGCGTACCCCTGGAATTACATTCTGATCAGGGAAGGAACTTTGAAGCTGCTATCTTCCAGCAAATGTGTGAGCGGCTAGGGATCTACAAGACCAGGACCACTGCGCTACATCCACAGTCTGATGGAATGGTGGAAAGGATGAACCGTACCGTGGGGAGGTACTTAGCCAAAGTAGTGTCCAGCCATCAGCGGGACTGGGACCGACATCTGCCTTTGTTCTTATTGGCTTACCGGTCGGCTGTTCAGGAAACGACGAAGAAGACTCCCAGCAGCATACTGTTTGGGCGAGAAATGCGACTTCCTTGTGATCTCAAATTTGGCTGCAAACCAGGTGAAGACCTAGCCGGAGAAGACTATGTGACAGACCTTCGCAGGAGGCTGGATGACATCCATGATCAGGTCCGCATGAACATCGGGGAAGCCAGCGATCAAATGAAGGAGCGCTATGACACCAGAGCTGACAGCATGGGGTACAAAGCTGGTGACTGGGTGTGGCTTTTTGACCCCAAGAGGCGCCAAGGATACTGTCCGAAACTTCAGCGTTCCTGGGACGGGCCGTACGAGATCTTGGAGCGCATCAACGATGTGGTCTACCGCATAAAAAAGAGACCAAACGGAAAACCAAGGGTCGTGCACTACAATCGCCTCTCACCATACCTAGGCGATAATGATGACCAACCAGCCCAAAAAGTACGACAGTGCGTCGCATCCGAAAGATCACCAGCCTTTGAGACGTTTTGGGAGAACGCGAAGGCAGGGCAGAAGTTTCGCCATGGAGTGACCACAGAAGTCCACAAGGACTTATTTGAGGTCACTAGGGACCACACACTGGCATGCAGTGTACCGGAAGATCTAGATATGTCTAGAGGAATTGCACGGGTCTTCCGATACAAATTCGGAGAACCGCAACCCTCGAGCAGCCCGCAAGGAAGAGCTCTGAGACTACCGAAGGGGCGTCAACAAGCATACTGCCTGGTTGTCCCGGATTCCAGCAACCTGGAAGAGGACTACAAGGCATTGTGGGACGGCCTTGTTGAGCTGCGTGACTACATGTTGGAGGATCAGCAGGCGCGTCTGGCAATACCGAAGATGGGTGGCGGCCGCGCTAATCGAGACTGGCGGATAATCCGGAGTATGATTGAAGCAGTGTTCTCGGGAGTCGGCATCAGCGTCATGGTGTGCTGCGAGCAAGCGCAGCCGAGAGCCAGTGGGGAGAAATCCGTGGACTGCCACTTCTTCCTGACCACAGGGTGTCGACGTGGATCAGCATGCCCCTACCTACACAGAGTCAAGACTGTTCCGGGACGAAACAGTCTAGGTGGGGGGTAGTGTTATGTAAATATAAATATTGAAATAAGTATGGGTAGTTATAGTTATAAGAATCCTCAAAAGTATTGGTAGGTAAGATCGATAATTATGTATAAGTGTAGAATTCTCTAGGCTAAGTAGGTATTTGTTATAATTATAGGAATACTGTATTGCATTGGTAGGTAGGATTTTGGTTGTGTCTAGGTAGTACGTGAAACATCGAGAAGTAATAATTACTCTGGAACCGTCTAGCAACTATAGGTCTAGATTATACTGCTCTAAAGAGTATAAAGGGTGCAAATGGCCTGCAGAGCGGCCAGTATCATAGAGACTTACAAACACATCGAAGTCATCTGATCAGTGAACCAAAACCAAGTGGAATAATCGAGAAAGTAGTGTAAAAATAAATTTTGTAACTGTGTAAAATAAATAACTATTGAAGAAGACCTGTGTATTTTTAATTTGAAGACAATTGAACCCTAAATTCGTAACAATATAATAGGATTGACCAAAAGGGTGAGGAAACTGGGCTACGTGTTCAGGTGTCTGAGAAAAGTACTGGATAAGGCACAACTTAAAATGGCGTATTTCGCTTTTATACAATCTGTTCTCCAATATGGGGTTGTAGGTTGGGGAGGGGCATACAGAGCCCATCTTAGGCCGCTGTTGGTTGCCCAAAAATTAATAATAAAAATAATATCTAGCAAACCTTACATATATCCAACTAAACAACTTTTTGAAGAATTTGGGGTCAAAACAATAGAAGACTTGTACAAATACAATTCACTGTTACAAATATTTAAAGAAAACATTATAAATAATAATCAATTGGAGGCGAATATGAGTTCACGAAGAAAATTCATGCTACCAATAAAAAAGTGTAAAAAATCAATAGGTCAACAAAATTACCAATACCAGGCAGTAGAAATTTTTAACGCGCTTCCAATTGAGTGTAGAAGTGCTAAAGGCCCTGAAAACTTCAAAAAGTTGCTAAAAAAAATAAAATTAAATGAGCTAAAATAATTTTATAGTTATTAGTTCATAATTAAAGTAGTTATAGTTAAATATAGTGATATAATGGTATGCATAGTATAGATAATATAGTAATATGTAATACATATGATAGAATAATAAAGTTGATAATAATTAATAAAGTTGTTAATAGTTAATAAATAGAATAAGACATATTATACGTTTATAAAAAAAATAGTTATGTAAATTAATAGTTATGTAAGTTAATAGTTAATAAATAGAATAAGACATATTATACCTTTATAAAAAAAAATAGTTATGTAAATGAAAAATAAAATATTTAAGCTCTCGCCCTCAAGGCACACAAGCATTCACTTTCGCCTGAGGGTTAGATTCTAATAACAATATATAAAAAAAAAAAAAAAAAAAATGTAAATATTTAATGTAACCTAATTTTAAATTGAATAAAAAAAATAAAAAATAAATTGAATTAGTAAATAATCAAAATAGTTAAGATACATAAGATAAATATATTTAATAATTAAATAGTTAAAATAGTTATGTTAAATTTGGTAAAAAATGTATTAGTTAATGGAATGTTAAATATAAGTAGTTAAGCTCTCGCCCTTAATGCACACAAGCATCTGCTTTCGCATGAGGGTTAGAAATAAATGTAAACATAATATGATAAATAGTAAAAAAAAAAAAAAAAAAAAAAAAAAAAAAAAAAAAAAAAAAAAAAAAAAAAAAAAAAAAAAAAAAAAAAAATATATCTTATTAGATTTTGTAGGGTTTGTGTATTGTGATATCTTATGTTTAATTTTTTCTCTGTTTACCTTTTATTCTGTTTCATGGTATGTTTGTTTCTATGGGTTCTGTTCTGTTACTGAAGATCGTGATCCTTTTTTTGGGTATGTAGGCCAAGGACAAACATAAATATTCGAGCAAAAACAAAAAATAAAGTGAATTAAAACCATGTTTTACCATTTTAATTTTTTAAATATTTAAAAAGATATAAATATGTTTTTCTTACTAATAATAATATGTAAGGTGTAAAAATCAAATGATAATTAAATCTGAAACCGTTAACGCCTTCCCTAAAGTAAAGGTTACATTACGAGGTGATTTTTTTTTTACAATATATGTGGTCAACCTCATATTAACCTATAAGTAAATAGACTTGTTCATAGAATAAATAATACGCAGTAGACTAAAAATTACTGAATAAAAGAGGACGTGAGAGGGACGCCATTTTTCAATTAAAAATTTATCGAGTGAACTTCTCAAACACTGCGAGTAATTTAGGTTTCATCTCAATATTTAGTTTCATTTAATTCCTTCCCCTGCACAGGCGCATTCCTTTGCAGTTTTCTCAGCTCCAGTTTGTATGAAGCTTCTTTAAACGGTCGAGAGTACAACTGAGAGATAATATATGTGGGAGGACTGGTGTCCGACGCAAACAGGCGCCGTTTGAGATATTTTTTTGAGAATTCAGTTCTTTGTTTCAAATTTCACTTTAAATAAAAGACAAACGAAGAATAAAAGGAGGAACCGATCAAAAAAAAAGCCACAAGAACCTCGTGGCTGAAATGACGTTAAGGGAGAACTAAAGAACAAAACTTTCATGTATGGAGCAACTTCTTGCCGTGTTGTCCACGGAGAGGTCGAATGTGGTTTGTGTAAACTATTTATTTTCACAGGTGAGAGAGCGCGCCTTTCACCAAACGATTCAATTGGAATGGGTGCTTCCCAGGTCTTGTCATTTATTTGTTCATTTTGGTGTTATTTTTGCTTCGGGTTTAAAAGAAACACTCAAACTAAAAATATATTCAGACACCCTCCCTGGAGACGGGGAATCTGAGCCTTCAGCATGAATGTACGCTTTTTAACAACTGAGCCTTGAGAAAAATGTAGATTAGTATGATGCTTAAATGTCGATATATCTACCATTTGATTCAAAGATGACCTTTCGGTGAATTTGTCTTTAGACTCACATTCTACACAATCTGAGATAAGATAAAAGCATTAACTATTAAAATGTGAGAGCTGCTTATACTATTTTTAAACTCAATTTACAAAATTCATAAGACACATTGGTCCCGTACACATTCAAACATTCCTCGTATAATATATATAGTCGACGATGTTTTTTTTTTTTCATTTTCTGCATGATAAAAGAGCGGCGTGTACTGTGTGTCACACCTCAGGGGCCCCCCAAATCATGAATGAGATATTTTTTAAAGGCTCCGTTTCAGTGCTCCTTTAAAAATGCCAACAGATTCTAAAACCTTCACTCTCGCTCATGCGAAATTACTTTTGATCAACATGAGCCAAACAAGCACTAAGGGAACAAATTGTTGTTAGTTAAAAAAAACCGACGAGCCTGTCGATGTTACAATGCTAATGAGTTTCTCACAAGATTCGCTAACTGGCATTTGTTCGCTTCTGCTTCTCCATCCCCTTGCATCATTATACAAGTCCTGCTGGTTTCCTGACACTCCTGGCCTCCTCACCTCCTCGCCTCTCCTTCCGTGTAATTAAGCGCTACACCAGCAAACAACGCGAGCTTGATGAAGGCATCTCCGCCTCGGAGCTCAGATTAAACACTCCACACCCAGGGAGACTCCTCAAGAGTAAAACTAAACAAGCCCCGCGCCGAGATCTCCGCGGCTATCTCGCGCAAATCATCCTGGAGAATACATTAGCAAAAGATTAAACAAGTGGAAATCATATTAAAATCTACTACTTTTTGATTTCATTCATGTGGTAAAAGAGAGCTTCAAAAATATTTAAAAATGTACAAAAATAAAAAATATGTATGGTATTTGATCTTTGGTTTCTTTTATCGATGGAAGAGAGCTTTACTTTGTAATCTTTCATCCTTCAAGAGAAAAAGTGAAACAATTTTGTTTTAATTAAAAACATAATATCTTGTAAGATTTTTTCATTTAAAACGTTTAATTATTTTCCTCCTATATAAGTATTTTATTAATTATACAAGTGGTTTATTTTAAAGTGATATTTTTACAAATAAATTTTTCTTATGAGGCTTTTAATGTATACTTACAAGTAGACATGTGCATTTTTTTTAGTCTATAAAAAGAGAGATATATTTTTCGGGGTAGAATTAACGTAAAAACAAACTCTCGAGTTTTTACCACACTAAGTGCAGAGGCAATAGCTTTAAAGTACAACAGATGAAAATTATTGCACCGCGAACGCTTCAAATATTTGAAGTAAACAAAATAAAGTAGGAAAAGGTTCAAGTCACGAAAGAATGCGAGAGAGGATTTTCTGGGTCAGAGGAGTTTGTAAGAAAGTTGTAAAACTGTGCAACTTTGTAAGAATCTCCATTGCAAATTATCATCTCTAGTCAGTAATATGTAAACACTTTAAGTTGTTTCAGCATGCAAACTTTTTTTTCAGAGATTATAAGAAATGAGAAAGGAAAAAGAGGGAAGGGAAGGCCAGAAGATTGGTGAAATTGTGAAATAATGGAATGCACAGAGTGAAGCTCCTTGACTTATAGGTTGGTATGAGTCTGATCACCCTTACTCTAAAAAAATATTCACTATGCCATGGTGAACCCTGTTTCAGGGAAGAACGGCAAAAGTTGCAGCTCAATCAAGGTTTGGATTTTACGTTGTGAGTACACCAAATTTTGTCGGTTACACCAAAACCATACTTCGAAAACGCAGTTGTTTGCTTGGGCATAAGCAAAATAAAAATCATCGTAGAGCTATGGGAGTTAGCGAATTAGAAAGAGCAGAGTTTTTTTTAAGTAGGTAGTATTCATAACTCATTTTGACCAACACGTCGCTTATGCTCTACTTCCTTTTAACCGTCGATATATTTTATGAAATGTTTCAGCGGAAACTTTTTTGAACTCCATTTTTTTTTTTTTTTTAAATTAACATAAACTCTGTTTGATCCTACTGGTTTCTTATATTATGAAGATGGCCAAGAGGCCGAAACCGGTCAACTCGATATTTTGTTTGTTTTTAAAACAAAGAAAATATAAATAAAATAGTAGAATCAAACAGAGTTTTTTTTCATTTTTTTGTAATTAATACACATTTTTATTTAACCTTTTTTTGGTTTGCAGATGCTAAATGTATCTAAATTAAGTAATAAAAAAACCCAATCTCAAATGAACATAAGCCCTTCAACTCTTGCCGACCTTTCCTGAAGCAGGGGTGACATTGGCAAAGTGAACCATTTTTTACAGTATGGGTGGTCAGCCGTATACCAACCTATCAGTCAAGGAATTTACAAAAAAAAATACTTTACTTTCCATTACTAAACATCTAGAATCTTTAAAAAGGCTAACATCTGAGTCAGGAGTAAGCCCTAGAACACAAAATAGTATATTATGAAACCTTTTGATAATAGCACCAAAACCTATTTAGGGCTGCAGCATCTAAAGAAAAAATAGTCAAGATGATCGACAGTCTTAGATTTAAGTGGCAGTAAACGAAGAACTTCATGGATGCCAGAAGTCGATGGACGTTGAAGATAAAAATTTAATAAGTGTTACTGACCTTTGTGTTTTTTTTTTACAAGTAGAGTGACCTAACTAATACAAGGAGTATATCAAACTTGAAGAGATAAAGTGACAAAAATTACTGCAAGCATTGACATCTGTGTATCACTTGTGAACTAAAACAACCTAATGGAAATCAATTATGAAGAAATAATACATACAAGCAATTAGACATCGACACCTGTGGGACATAAATGCTAACTAAAATAACCTCACGGATACCCGGAGAACATGAAATATGAGGAGGTAAATGAGAGATTTATTTCTAAGGAAATATCACAAGGTATACCTGTATTGTATTTTATTTCATTCACAATGTCAATAGGTATAACGTTAAATCATGCATTTAAAAATCTGAATTAAATTCAGTAAGCAATAACAAAATATTTAAAAAAAAAGTAATAATAAGTATTATATATTATAAATGTCTTTTTTAATAAAATATAAATTTTTACGTTCATACTTGTGGTTTGTCGGAGGACGCTGGTTTGTTGACATTTTAACATCCAATCAGCGTCGACCTGCAATGACGTCACGGATACCAGGAGCTCATGAAACTTGAAGAGGTACATGACTGATTTATATCTAACGATAAAAGTGCAAGGTATGTCGCAATTGCATGCATATTTACTGAAAAACATCATACATGCACTTATTGCTCTTCTAAAAAATTTAAATATACTTCCGTACCTATAAACTGTTTATTTAAAGGATTTGAAGTAAAAACAAGCAGTATTTATTGCTGTTTTGAATTTACAAAATAAATTGAAACGATCATACTCTTGTATATGTTGATAGTTTATCCTAGGACGCTGTGACGTGTTTTGACAGTTGCGTTGTTGTCAAAATATTGAGTTGGAAGTCGTTTTCGTTTAAAGAATAATACAACATAAATCGGGTCGGTTTTTTAGTGAAAATAAGTGTTATATATAAAGTTAACTTTTGTGAATCTTTTTAACATTGTATTAAAGTTGTCCATCTAAAAATAAAGGCATTGTGTTCATTTGAAGTTTGTTGAATTGACAATTGAAATAGACACACTAAAAAAGTTATAATTGCCGAGAAGACGAACAAAATAAAAATTGAATAACTCGAACGATGGATTATAATGGTTGTTGGTTCAGAAGTGCATGATAACACATACGAAGGTGCGGCGGAAGTTTTTTTGGTAATAAAGCCTGTATTAAAAAGAAACATCAAAACTGGAAAACATGTCCAGACACATTGGAATTAAAATCAAAGCTGCTTGTTATTCAAATTATATACCAGTAAAATGTAAATGATCTATTTGGTGAGCGATATTTTCCCTTGAACCTTTTAAAATTTCTAATAGAGGAATATAAGTTAATGGTGCTGTGATCAACAACATACGAAATGCTGAAGACACCATAATTTTGGCAAAAAGTATACCAGACCTCCAAGAATTACTGAAAAAGGTAGATATAGCTGGATATGAATGAGACCTTTTTATAAATGTGAGCATGCAAAGTATAAAAAAAAACGCCTGGAATATCTCTTGCATACCATAAATTGAGGGGATGATCGAGGGGACAAATGCCTGAGGATGATCACGCCAAGAGTTACTTCAGGATATATTGGCAGAGATGTTCTGTTTATCCCAAGAAAAGCTAAAACAGATTACCATAAAAAGAAGAGAATGGCGACTAAGATTAATGAACATTGAAAGCAAGCCAATCTTAGAAACTAGACAGATGATTTGTAATTGTAAACAAAACTATATGAATCACATTTAGACAATTGGATAACTCTGGAGCATGCCTTCAGTTAAAGGGTATAAACATCGAGAAAGCGGGCAGAGTTAAGTACTTTGGCAGCATGGTAACGCAATCTTTTGACCGAAATGCTGAAGTGAACGTAACATGTAACTAAGCAGCACATATCGTGCAACTTCCAACCGCACAATGCCCAAAGGACACTGTACATGTCGCATGTGGATTTATGTACAGATGTAACTGGGCATAAAAAAAAACTGAAACAGCCTTACGCAAACCATTTCACTTGAAGGTTGGAGCTTTCCCAACTTTTCCCGAAAAGGCTGGTTCTCATTTCTTGTGAAAGTTTAGTGAACCTTGGAAACGGGAAATCATTTCCGACACTCTTGAGGCGTGATTGCATTTAAGAGCCCTCTGACATGGAACGTAAACATTCAACCTACTGAGCTATTGACTGAAAGTGAAAAAGTGAGGGAAAGTGCAGCGCAAATGGTAGAACCAACGTTCATGCTTTGTTGGAGATTTAATATTTTGCGTCTTGCAGCAGCAAATTTGAAAATATAAATGGTATATTTTTGTGCTCCGCCGGGATTCGAACTCACAACCTTTACGAGACAGAAGTGTTAACCACTATACTACTAACTGGTCTAAAAGTATATTTTGTTAAAATAGTTTTTATTAGGTTTCATTTGGAATTTGACAAATTTACAATAATAATGACTACACAGTTAATTTTTTTACTCGGGTATTATATGAACCGTTATAAGAGAACTTACACTATTCTCAACGTTTCGTTAGTGACGTAGCTAACGTCTTTAGGTGACACCCTCTCTGCACGACGACTGAAGATGAATGAGTTCATCCTCACATATGTAGTTATTGTTATTAAAAATAGTATTAAGTCAATGGATCTTGCACTATTAGCTTTATAGGCTGCCAGATATACGTATAGAGAGTTGGAGAGAAGGAGATTATAGTTTGAGTATTAGAGAGCGAACTTTCTCTGTTTTCAATTGTCGAGCTCTCTCTGTAACTTCTTATCAACTAGATTTAAAAGAAATCTTTGAGCTTAGCCAGAATTTTGTACGTTACATTTCACATGAGCTATAGTTCACACTGGTAGGTACGAGTAGATAAATTATACAGCAACGCAACTAATCTACACGTACAGTGTAGCTTCTTTACGCGTTCTCTTCGAAGAGGTCACATGTAGCCTATTTATTTTTACAGGTAAGGTGGCCGGTTATGAGTTATGAAAAAAAACCGCTTTCTGACCTTATTATATAGAGTAAGATTGAAGGGAGAAGAGCCCAGAGATGCCGAAGGACATCGTGGCTGAAAAACTTGCAGCAAAGGTTCATCAAACCCCTGTTTTAACATCTCATCATGTTAATCATATCATCAATTTCTTGTAGAATATATCAGTTGCAAAGATATATATAATTTGAGATTCATATTAACTGCAATCCTACAAGCAGACACGTATAAGTTCGCGCTAACACCATGTAAACCTTCAATATAAAAACCCAACCTCAAATGAACACAAGCCCTGCAACTCTTGCCGACCTTCCCTGAAACAGTGGCGACATTGGCAAAGTGAACCATCTTTTTACAGTATAGGTGGTCAGCCTCATACCAACCTATAAGTCAAGGATTATACACATCATAAATAATTCTAACAGCCCGAGCGACAGAAATGTTCATATGATAGACGTTGAACATAAGTAAATAAAAATCAAAAGAAAATCAAGTTTAGATTTGCCTTTATCAAAAAAATTATGCAACTAAAATTATTTTAATTATATTTCAGACAGTCAACCACTGCATTATTTTTAAGGGTATTGAAATATAATATTAACCACGTATAACCAATTGCATACGAAAACAAAAACCTTAACATATACAACAGAGTATGCGAGAAATTTGAGCTTTTTTTCAGAGGGATTTAAGAAACCCAATTACGTATTTCCACATACAAAAACAAAAAACTGCGACCGTTGTGAAAGCTCGCATGGATTGAAAACGCCGAGCAGAAAAATTAATTACTTCGGGAGTACTTTATAAAATTGGTTCAATATTTTGTTATGAAAATAAAGGCACATTTTGTTTCTTCATTTTTCTCGCAGCATACAGAAGTAAAGTTGAATAAACAAGTGATGGTTTCCACGCAAGTGAACTGAGCCGCACAAAGGCGTGGTAGAACTTAAAAATTAAACGGTTAAATGCGATGTTAATGTAAGTGACAGGTAATTTCCTTTTGGCCAGCGCGGGAACAAATAATCTCACAAGCACCTCTGTTGCTTTATTGTTTTTTTTTCAAAGAATTAGTTATTCAATGGAGTGGCTAAGGCCAATATTGAACTGTAGTAATATTTTAGTTAACTATTACTTTAACTTTTACTCAAAATACTCAATCTCGAGTTAACTAAAACCGAACATTGCCGAAGTATGAAGCTACGCCCCCAAATCTTGGAAATAATTAAAATGCCATTCAAAAGATTTAAAACAAACAACTATTCATAAAAATCCTATCCCTAACCTTCACTTTGCTAGAAAACGAGACAAAAAATGTTCATTTTGCAACAATTTTGATGTATCCTTACATTAAAACAGAACAGCTGCTTTCAGTAAAGCGCCGCCATCTTGAAAATCGAAAGTTAAAGTTACTTACAGCTGTCAAATTGTTTCCTAACCAATCTCCAATTTATATTTCCTTGAAAAATTCATACAAAATGAACACAACCGTTAATTCCAACTCCCTATCCTGCGTCGAGAGGCTGAAGGACGCTAAAATTCATCAAAAGAAAATCAAAGAACTGCTGGCAATTAATATCCTATCTAAAGATCAGCGCGGAGCTGTCAGTGATGCTGTTAGTGGTATAATGGAACACTTGATCTTCCTTGTCAACTCTGCTGCCTCGCAGGATAAAATAGAGTCTAAGTTAGATCACATAGAAGAATCTATCCAGACTATTTCTGACAACATAAAAGTGAAATTCGATGATGTTTTCAAAATCGAAACTAATGCGAAAAACGTTAATAATCTGTACAATCTAATGTTAATCCCGTTAAATAACTCTTCTGCTCATGACCTTATTAAGGAAATTTACCAAAAAATTAAACTAAGAAATCTTGGTATAAGTGTGGAGGAGGTGAAAAAAATTTCTAAAAATAGAGTCATCATAAAATGTAACAGAAAAGATGATGCGCATAAATTGAAGAAGTGCATAGAAAACGAATTTAAGGATGTTAACGTTGATGAACTGAAAAAAAGGAAACCTACTATGATTTTGAAAGGTATACAGAATGATTATGATAAGGATGATTTCCTGGAGGACATTGTGACTCAAAACTCTGAGATTTCTGCCCTAAATCCAGATCAACACTTTGATGAAATGCTCCGTGTTAAAAAAATTATTAAAAGCAAATATAATGACACATCAAACTACATCGTGGAAGTGGACCCTACTATACGAAGAGTATTACTTATGAAGGCTAAAGTTAATTTAGGATATCAGAGGATTCCAGTTGAAGATGCGAATGCAATTACTCAATGCTTCTCTTGTCTTATGTGGGGGCACAGTGCGGCGAGATGTCTGCAAAGAGACGGCCAACATGACGTATGCTGTACTTATTGTGGAGGTGCTCATACGTACAAAGATTGTACAAACAAGGAGGGTCCTCCAAAATGTAAAAATTGCACAAAGCACAACGAAAGATTTAAGTTGTCTTTTCCTACGGAACATAGGGCCAATGATAAAATAAAATGCAAAATCTACTCAAAAATGCTTTTTCTTGCAGAACAAAATATTGAATATTAAATGCTTTCTTTTTATACTTCCTTTGCACTGTTTCAGTACACTCTGTTATCTCTTCTTTTTATATTCTCTATCCTATCATAATATAATAATTCATGTATATGGTGGACCTGTGATTAGTAATGATACTGATGTGTGTATATTGTTTTATTTGTACATTAATGATAGATATGTTGTGAAATGTAAATTGTTTTGTTGTATTTATGGATATAATATGATAGTGTTCGCACTTTACAATGAATGCATTATTATAACATGTCTACCAAATATTTATACCTTGTATAATATGTATGTACTGACTTCTGTTTTATCAAATAACAATGATAACCTACCACTTTTTATTTTGTACTTTTACCTGTCATGTATGCTTTTTACTTTATTTTTATTTTTTAACTCCTATTATGGCAGTCCTACGTCAAAAGTAAAAAAATACAATGAGCATTAATATTATTGATGACGAGAGTGACATAGACTTTATAAGAGTGAATAGACTAGAAGACTTTATTGAGTTAAAGGATGGAGCCTATGATAAAAATAATATTGTGTGTGTCCAATTGAACATTCGTTCAATTTGTAAGTATTGGGATATTTTTAATGCATATTTTAGAAATTGTTTAAAGTTTATCGATATCTTAATGCTCTGTGAAACCTCAATAAAGGACTTCGAAACTTGTTTTTATAACTTGCCTGAATTCAATAGTTTCCACTTCTGCCGAAGTAGCAAAATGGGCGGGGGAATAAAATTGTATGTTAGTAAAAAATTTAATTTTGTACAAAAATCCCTCCAATCTCTTTGTTTTGAAAATGTCTTTGGAACTTTGACACTACCAAACAAATCTATTATTCACATTCTTGCTCTTTATAGACCACCTAACCTTAATAAACAGGGATTTTTAACTGAAATTTCATCATTTTTTAATGTTTACACTAACATAAATGATAATATATTATTTCTTGGGGATATCAACTTAAACTTGCTGAACGAATGTGATCCGATAACCTTATCTTATGAAAACATATTAGCTAATAACTTTATGGTAAAATGTATTTCTGATGTAACTAGAGAAGCAATAGTCAATGATATTGTTACAAAATCTTGTATTGACCATATTTATTTGAGGTATATAACAAATGATCCTGTAAGTGTTGGGCGTGGTTTCTGCTCTGTAAATATACGTGCTTGTGTATGTGAATATCTTATAGCTGACCATTATGCGACAGCAATTAGTTTTCAGTATAGACGGAATAATAAATCTGATAATGTTGCCAAAAATAAACCAATGTTCATTATGTCGCAAAAACGGTTAGATAGTAATATTATTAAAACTGACTGGAATACTCTTCTTGAAGAAAATGATTGCGAATTATTATACTATAAAATTTGTAATGCTTTTGATAATTTGTATAAAGAAAGCCTAATTCCATGGTGCCATAAAAATAAAAATAGACCTAACGCTACGAAAGACTGGATAAATAGGGAGATTCTACAGGAAATAAAACAAAGAGACATCTTATTTAGGAGATGGAAGAGTACACCTAGTAATAAGTTTTATGAAAAGGAGTATAAAACGATACGTAATTACTTGAACAAAAAAATTTTGAAATTAAAGTTAACTTTTTATAATGATAAATTTAAGAATTGTTTCAAGGACATAAAAAAAACCTGGGATGAATGTAACAAAATCTTAGGCAGAAAATCTAAAACAAATTGTGATGAAGTTATAAAAAAATATTTTGTAAACAACAAATATAATTGCATTGAAAGTGTTTCCAATGAATTTGCTAAGTATTTCTCTGATAATGTATCCCAGTTAATGCACGTTTGTAGTATAAAAATTGCTGGTCCAGAGCCTGATATGCTTCCACATAGCTTTTATTTACCTAAAGCTAAACTATCTGAAGTTGTAAAAATAATAAATCTTGCAAAAAACTCTAAAACACCAGGAGTTGACCTTATCCGAATGACTGACTTAAAAAAACACGTGGAAATATTGGGACCTCTTGTTACACATTTAATTAACTCAATTATAAACCAGGGAATAATTCCTCTGAAATTAAAATGTAGCCTAATCAGACCAATCTACAAGGGTGGTGATCACTCTGTAATGGGAAACTATAGGCCAATTAGTATATTACCTGCTCTTGAAAAAATACTTGAAAAATACATTTTCTCAAAGTTGACTCAATATCTTAACAAATTTGAAATTCTGGATACCAATCAATATGGATTTCAGAAGGGTAGGAGTACAGAAATTCTACTTCAAAGTTTTTCCAATCATATTAATAACGAATTAAACAATAAAAAACATGTATTAGTATTATTCATTGACTTCTCCAAGGCTTTTGATACAATTGATCACTTAAAATTGCTTAGATACTTAGATGTCATAGGGATTAGAGGCCCAGTTTTACATCTCTTTGAAAATTACCTCTCTAACAGAACCATGACTGTTAATATTGATGGATCTAAAAGTGATATTAAGAACATCAGTGCTGGGGTCCCGCAAGGATCTGTTTTAGGCCCTATATTATATATAATTTATGTATCTTTTATTAAATATATTTTCTCAAATGTAAAATATTATGTTTATGCGGATGATACTGCACTTGTCATATCTAGTGAGAATTTAGATGAATGTAACACAATGTTACAAAATGATTTTGATAAACTGCAGAATTGGTGTCATGATGCAGGTCTTTTAATTAATTCAAAAAAAACTAAAATTATGCATATTAGATCCCCTCATGCTAGAATTAGTACTGTGCCAACCATAAAAGCCCATAATTATGAATGCCTTCATGTCACCAATAATTGTAGAACTTGTTTATGTGAAAATATTGACATTGTAAGCGATTATACTTATCTAGGAGTAACAATTGACTGTTTCTTCAAGTGGGACACACATACTTCAAAAACGTGCAAACGACTGAGATCTGTTGTTGGACAATTATATAAGTTAAAGTTTATATTGCCGCTCCCTACATTAAGATTGGTATATTTATCGCTTGCCGAGTCCATTATAAGATACGGCCTCACTGCATGGGGACATTCTTGCGCCACCAATATTAAAAATGTACAAAATGTTCAAAATGCTCTCTTAAAATTAATTGCTCCCATAAATGTGTATAACCAAAGGCAGAATATACCATTTTTATTCCAATCATTAAATGTCTTGCCTATTAAGGGTATACTATGGAACATAATTATATGTCAACAATTGTTTAATGATAAATATAAAAATAAACTAGAGCATGTGTACCAAACAAGATTTACATCTAATGAAGGACTAGTTGTGCCAAGAATTAATAACAAATATGGACAAAGAACGTTGGATTACCTTGTGCCAAAAATATTTCATTTGTTGCCAAAGGACTTTAAAAAGGAATCTACAAACATTAATAAAATTATAATATCTTTGAAGATTTGGCTGGGAGAAAGAACTTTTTTATATTAATTACCTTAACTATATTTGTGTTTTTACTCTACTCTTGTCTCCTAATTTTAACTTTAATTTACTTTTTATTTCATACTAGCACTAAATACTAAGACTTATATTTTTTAATTTGATTGTTGCACCCGATGACAAACTGAAATTTTTTGGTTTATCGGGACAAAAATGTTTAATTTTTAAGATTTATATTTCTTGTAAAAATTGTTTATGAAATAAAAAAAAAAAAAAAAAAAAAAAAAAAAAAAAAACTTAATATTTACTGCCGAAATTCGGTGAGTGAATTATTATGATGATTTAACTAAAATTGCATTTTAGTTAACTTTACGATACTTCAAAATACCGGGCCTAAATAAAGTGGCAAAGGGTGCCATACAAGTATACAACTCGATTCCCATCGGCTTCCCTTTTAAAATGAGGCAACAAAGTAGTTATAAAATATAGGCACAAAGTAAAAAATACATTTAAAACCAAAGAAACAATACGTATTTTTTCCCCATTGAAACCATGCAGTCTACTTTATTATCATTTTTGCCTCATTTTAAAAGGGTAACCGATTGGAATCGAGTTGTATGGCACCCTTCGCCACTGGCACTGACTATGAATGCGATTTAGATCCAATTGACATGATACACTTTCTTCTAAAATGTCTCTGCCAATTTCTACGTTAGCAACGTGTCTCTACTCCGTCTTCAATCTATGACATATCACCATAGAAACCAAGAATTCACCATGACCACGGTATTTGTTTTTGGTGTTGTTGAAAGTATGCAAATATTTGATAAATTCCGAATTCAAAATTGTTCTGACCTCATTGCGTACGGGATGATTTTCATAAGTATCTATTACTGTGAGCATAGAAGTAATCTAATCTATCTAATCTAATCTAAGCTGCAAAGATATATATCATTTAAGATTTATACTAAATGCATTCCCACAAGCAGATATGTATAATTTCGCGCTAACACATGCCGCATGTGGACCTACAATATAAAAACCCAATCTCAAATGAACATAAGCCTTGCAACTCTTGCCGTCCTTCCCTGAAACAGGGGTGACATTGGCAAAGTGAACCAATTTTTATATTATGGGTGGTCAGCCGCATAACAACCTATAAGTCAAGGAACATACATGACAAATTACATTTTTTAAAATCAAAGAATAAAAATAACAATATATACATGGACATAAAAAACTAAATCATAAAACCAAATTCACTTTAACAAACCCTAGCCGGTAACTTAGGTAACTAAGCCTAACTTAAGTAACGTACTTAAATAAGCAAGTACGTGCATACTTACGGTGCTATACTTAGACATTTTAGTCGTCCGTTGAGCCTCGGCTTTGACAAACTAATGATGCATTTTTATGAAGACCTGTGAATCCAAGATGGCCGCAAGTGAACAGCTGATTAGTCTTCATACAAATCGGTAGGTAAGTATGACCGTGGTGATGAGACCTCCAGCCCAGGAATCATTAGTTTGTCAAAGCGTGGACTCAACGGACGACTAACATGTCTAAGAATAGCACCGTTAAACATCCCTAGTTCTAGGAATGGCTGTCACTTCCACGAGCAAAATATTTCAAGAAATAATTTATGAACGTAATCATATAAAATAGTTTTTTAAGTGAAAATTATTCCACATTTGATAAAAAAAAAACTTTTGTTGAGACGTTTTAAAAATATTCAGCTTGGCATTTATATGGATTTTTTTCCAATTAGGTAACACACCTGTTGACAGTTGGAAGGTTACCGATAGACTGAATTTGGATTTTCGTCTGATGAGTGTGTTGGGGCATTCTTATTCTCAAAGGATTGCTTTCTTAGCCCATCCAGCTTTTAAATATCGATGGTTCTTTTACTATTTTTATTTGTACTTTACAGGCAAATGCACAACTCGATACTCAACTCGGCTTCAATATTATAAAAACAACATAAGCGATCAGCCGCAGGGAGAACGCCCGGTTATTGTGATCCTAACAAAGTGTTCTGTTTTTGTTGATCAACTACCATCATCGGTTGTTTGAAAAAAATGAGCATTAGCTTATAGAATGGACTCTGAGAAATTTAAAAAAAAAACAAGTTTACCTTATAAAAAATCTTTAACTACGAGTATAAGGTTTTCTTAAAATAATAGGTCTGCGAAAAAAGTAGTTTACTTTCACACTTTCTTTTGCACCACATTCTTCTTTTAAAAAATCATTATAGGTTGGTATGAGGCTGACCACCTATACTGTGAAAAAAATGGTTCACTTTGCCAATGTCACCACTGTTTCAGGGAAGGTCGGCAAGAGTTGCAGGGCTTATGTTCATTTGAGATTGGGTTTTTTATACTGTAGGTCCACATGCGGCATGTGTGAGCGCGAAATTATACGTGTCTGCTTGTGGGAATGCATTTAATATGCATCTCAAATGATTCATATCTTTGCAACTTAGATTTATATTTAGATCAGATTCCTCACCCATAATATATTTTTGCACATCCGATTATATTGTTATGTAAATATGAAATATAAATATGTAAAATAAGTAGGTATTAATTAAAGGAATTCTGTATTGTATTGTGTGGGTAGGAATCATTGAATAAAATACGTGCAGCATCGAGAAATAATAATTACTATGCCTTTCTGGAACTGTCTAGCAAATATAGGTCTAGATTGTACTGTTTTAAAGAGTATAAGAAGGGTGCCAGTGGCTTGCAGGGCCAGCAGTATCATACGAGATTTACAAACACATAGAACTAACTTGATCAGTGAACAGAAACCAAGTGGAATAGTCGAGAAAGCTTTGTGAAAATAAATTAATTAAAAGTGTAAAATAAACAACTGTATAAGAAGACCTGTGTATTTTAATTTGAAAGACTTTTGAACCCTAATTTCGTAACAATATGTTAAAGATTGCCATTTTCTTACAATTATGTCTGAAAATATTGTACCTTAAATTAACGGTCATTATCAAGTTTAAAATAAACAAACAGACTTTATACTGTTTACATTGAAATAATGTATCTTTGTCAGCTAACTTGAAATGCATATACGAACCTTCTTATCATTGCAGCAGTGTTTTTCATGCGGTGTGTATCGGGGAGTAGAAGTGCATGGCATGTTTCTGTGAGCTACATCAAAGAGAGCCACGGTTAATAGAAAATAACCTGTCATTACTGAAGCTGCACGTGTCGCACGTGTAATTACATGTTACATGAACATGGCGAATCATAAATTCAACGTAAGCACTGAGTGCAACAAACTCTTTTTCCATGCGCTCGGCTCTTTTACAAATTTGTAAGAGTCAAAAAATTATACTGTTACCACTTTACTGGGGCTCTCTTAAAATAGGAATCTTACAAAGAATATGAGATTGGCGGTACACAATGGCATATTGGTACCGATATTAATGTATTAATGAAGTAAGACTTGGACAGTTAAAGAATGTGAGTTGAGTAAAGTATGTACGGTTGAAATGGCTTACCTGAGAGCAACGACTGGAAAAACACTGAATGATAGAGTCCGCAATGATTGGGTGATGAACGAGTGAGGTATAAAAGAGAATGTAAGAGCGAAAGTACACAAAACACAATGTGATGGTTCGGACATCTTGAAATAATGGATGATGAACGAATAACGATAAAAATTGTAAGAAGAAATTTCAGAGGAAAACGTTGAAGGGGAAGACCGAGGAAGGAATGGATAGACCAAATGGGTGAGATTGCGAAAGAATGGAACCTGCAGAGTGAGAATAAGAGAAGAGTATGTATGACGAAAGTGATTAATGTTGAAGAGATAAATGAGGTATACTAGGACGGTAAAAAAGTGAAGACGCATCTGCGGAGGTACCGGCCACCCCTAGTGGAACGGCGGCAGGATACATCACAGTACAGTACAGATTTTCCTATTGAACTGCAATTATTTATTTTAACAGAATGTATTTTACACTTGACTTATAGGTTGGTATGAGGCTGACCACCCATACTGTAAAAAATGGTTCACTTTGCCAATGTCACCCCTGTTTCAGGGAATGTCGGCAAGAGTTGCAGGGCTTATGTTCATTTGAGGTTTGGATTTTATTTGTAAGTACACAATCAGCATTTGTAAGCGCGAACTACACGTGTTTGTTTGTGGGCATACATCTGAGAGCTTTGAATGAATATATCCTTGCAACTTAGATTATTATTATTATTAATATTTTACACGGTTTAGTTCACAATTTAATAATTGATAATCTCTAAGTATATGGTATTCACATACAAATGTTGAATGCAACCAATCCACTGATGCCCTTTGCAGTCCGTATATATACGTACAAAAGGGATCATTCTTACATATTACAGATTATTCGATCTCTCGCTCATACCAGACTGCCGTTCTATGTACCTTACTACTACCATTGTACTAGAGCCAGATTGTTCTACACACTAGCGTACGTTTTCAAGCGCGCGTGGGTACTGCAAGTCCTTAGTTCGTAGCAATACTTTCACTTTGACTACGGACGTTGAAATGCTCTCTTCTTGGCTTATTTTACAATTTATCTTAACGTTACAATAAAAGATAGAAGTTGTTATATTGTATTTCAATTTATTTTCCCTACTAGGTATGGTATGAGGCTGACCACCCATACTGTAAAAAAATGGTTCACTTTGCCTGTGTCAGGGAAGGTCGGCAAAAGTTGTAGGGCTTATGTTCATTTGAGGTTTGGATTTTATTTATAAGTACACATTCATCATTTGTAAGCGCGAACTACACGTGTTTGTTTGTGAGCCTACGTCTGAGAGCTTTAAATTAATATATTCTTGGAACTTAGATTATAGATAATGGATGATGAATAACACGCTACGCCAGACTAAACGCCACTAAGCTACACATATAATGTAACTTCCTGGCCCGTTTTTCCTGAAGGGGTTGCATATTGGGGCGATTAGAACCTGTTTATTTTTATATGTTTAAGCCACTAATTATTATTTAAACATTTAACTGGTTTCAAGTAATAAGTAAAGAATAACTCATTATTTCTTTACACCTTTAAAACCAAAGTGCATGCGTACATCTCATACAGGCACAGGCGCCTAGCATGTAGTCAATGTATTGTAAATAACCATTCAAGTTTCATATTCAGGTTAACAATTCAAAATTTAAATTCGATTTGAGCCGTTGGCACTTTAGTCAATTTCAAATGAGTTATTTTAAAGGAATGGGAGATTTTTTTATTCTGTAATGTATTTGTCTATACCCTTTGCACGCGCTTGCTAAGTACGTATGTACAAGTAATGAAGAATAAATTTTGTTTTCTCGGCATCTCCCCTTTTTACTTTATCATCCAATGACGGAAGATTTAAAATTGTATTTTTGGGTTGAGTTATACAACAAACACAATAAAATAGATACAACAAGGAAAAATTGTGTAAGTGCGCTGGCCTAATCAAATCCAGTTCCACCTTTTTAAAGATCCAGTTAAAAAAGTTGAGAGTGGCAAGATATTCAGCTGGATGATGCGGTGCTTCACGTTTTATCTGTCAGCCACCTCCATATGCATGCAGAGGCAGACCTCGCAGTATTGTGCGGCTCTGCCCGCAGAGATGAGGGACCGTAAAGCCAAGGATATAAAATTATCCTTGAGGTGGTCATTACACCAGACCCCGCATTATTTTTCCGGGAATTCCCGTCGTAAAGTCTCAAGCGGTCGTTTACGCGGAAGTCGGGAATTCCCGCCGCCTTCAGCTCGGGAATAAAGTAAATGAATAAGGAAATTTTTAGCCGCGGCCATATAAGAAGTTTGACTTTAAGGCGAGACGGTCTACTAGGGGAGGGGGGCATGTTTTAATATACGAGCGAAGGAACGAGATGAGAATGAATTTTTATATTCACATCACCTGAGAATTTGTGAATATTGCGCGGATATTTGAGATATATTTGTAAATAAAATATGTGCACCGCTTTAACATGGATATAAGTTATGGAATTTAAAATCTAGTGGAAGCTTGTGCATTGCAGTTTATTACTTAAATTTGTTTATGCGTCAGGGATATTTTTTTATACGTGGACGTATTATTAGTTTTGGATACAAAAAATGCAAAACAAATATGTTTAATCAATATTCAAAGCTTTTTGATAACCCAACTTTACATATACCAAAACATATACTTTTAAGATTATCAGAAACAATTTTAAAACATTGTCCATAATTCTCTATAATTTTGATTTAAAGTTACACGGAAAGTTTTATAATATGTAGGTTTAATTATTATACATTAAGAAAATATGATAAGAAGATTTTTTTAACAATTTTATTTTTATTGATGTTCTCTAAAACCGCAAAACCTGTTTTTTATAACAATACTTGATTAATCGAAAAAATGATTTAAGTAACCGGAATAAAATGTCAAAAAATTTAAAGATAAAATTAAATACTCATTTTAAGTAAAAAAGACTTCATATACGAAATCAAAAACGAATCAAAAATCATCAGTTATTGGATGCCTGCCGTATTTACGAGTAAAACAATATTTCCCCGATCACTCCTCCTACCTGCAGTATTTTCATTAAGGGACTCCGACATTTTTTATTACATGGAGCTTTAATATGGCACCGTCAGCCGTTTCAGTGGTCACCCGTGAGAGGGGGCAGGGGTCACCACTGTTGGGGGTGATGGAGGTTTTTTTGGCAGGAATATGATTGCACAGATGTATTCGTTTCAGCTTCTACACTCACTCGTTTATTGCAATAAAGTAGGACAGAGTTTACAAATGGCATGAGTGGATGAATATTAAATAACTAGTAGATAGTAAATAGATATCAGAGAAGGAAAGAAGCAAAAACAGATACAAGCAATATTTTTATGAGATTTTTTTGTGCAACTGTAACTCTATCGCCGTTTTTTTAGAGTGGTCAGAGCCTATGCGGAGCTGTTTCCATTTCTTACATATTTCAATTTGTAATTCGCAAGGATACAGTCTGACTTGTATAGGTATATTAATATTTAAAATTCATATGAAATGCATTCCCATAAATAGACACGTGTTTGCGCGTAAAAAAGCTGCATGTGTAGGTACTTACAAATTAAAAACCAAACCTCAAATGAGCATAGACCCTACAGCTTTTGCCGACCTCACCTGGGGGTGACATTAGCGAAATGAACATATTTAACAGCATTGATGGTCAGCCTCATCACAACTTTCAGAGATTTTAGCATTAATTAGACTGCCCCATCATATTGGTTTTTGTCAGTTCTAATGAATTTAATAATGGAGCAGCAAAAAAGTGTGTTAGCGAAACCAAACTTGAAACTAGAATGCTGAAATTGTGCGTAGCACAAGTGGGCAGGCTAGTTACATATAAAATGTCACTTTCCCTAAAATCTGTTTTGCTATCTTAGCTAGCAGTCCCCGGATTTGAGTATTAATATCATGCAGGTGGTAATATTGAAAAGTTGTCGCTCCTTGCTGCAGGCGCTTCTGCTATATGGACCCTGGCCGTGCGTAGCGAGTGTCCTCATATATAATAATATGTATCTATATTAGGAGGTCCCATACTTTTTCAATGTGGCTATTTTTAAAAAGCCTAGCCAGTTTTTTTTTTCACCCCTAAAATACCTACAGGATTTTTATCTATACAGGTATATCACAATATTAATATTTTAATATTGTCGTAGAGGAAGGGGAAAAGAAAGCCGGTAAAGGTATGATTGAACCAAATTCCTAAAATAACCAATGAATGGGATATCTAGACAGCTAGGCAATCCCGTCACCTTTGACAAAAAAATCTAATAATGCGCTCGGCAGAAGCTGGAGCCAAATTTAAGAATCGGTAAGGCGATTGAAATCAATGTTTTGAGAGCATGCATTAAGAGTTGCTAGTCCTATGGCCTTGAAATACCTGCATCGTAATGTGAGAGAGATAAAGGACCATGGAAAGGCCCGAAATGCACAGAAGACAAGCAAATTTCTGGCATTATTTGCATAATTTGACTACATCACAAAACGGAGCTCCTACTCACCTACTCATCATCATCGTCATCAGCAGGTCTAAGCCAATATGAAGGAAAATAAATGTGTGGTTCAGTTTATATGCTACTCACATAAGCAGATACATAAATAGTGGACAATTATGCTCTGCGTTGGGTTAAAATAAATCATTTTCAAACATACATACGATGTACCTTCGGCACCAAAGTCCCATCCAGCCTTACAGCAATTGGGTCTTGCACGAGTATTTGTCGCTTTCTATAACGACTATCAAGCTCTCAGAGGACTCTTAAGGTGCTATTCACACAAAAACAGTGCTTATGAAGAAACTCATCCAACTATTTATTTTATTGTTTGTCTTATGCATTTGGGAGCAGTTTACTTTGGCGCCTTATTGACGCAACCCGCACAGCATTTTTTCTAACCTAGCAAATAAATTGTGTACGAGTATGTGACAAATTGTTTTTGTGTTCTTTTTTTGTGTAAACCATAATCTATTTGGTATTTTTGACACCAGTGCGGAGTGACTACGTCATGAAACGGCACACTAGAAGGTGAACTATCATCATCATCAGATATAAAAGTGAGAGTTTTTTTTTTGAAGCGAGTTGCTTTCTTAAAAATATCACCACTTGCACAGGAACATACATATTGTTACGAGCGTAAAAAACGCTGGTAAAACAACGCTCTGGAATCCTCCACTGTGCTCGAGAAATCAAGAACAGTCGAGAAACGTCCGTGTGAACGTATATAAATGTAAGCCGAAATCGTGTGAAGACTAGAGTGTCAGTTAAAACACTGAGCCGTGAAGTCGAAAGCAAGAGCTAGAAATCAATTGTAAATTGTGAACCAAACCGTGAAAAATAAATTCTATAAAAATAAATACTTGCAGTTTAAATTAAAGAGAACCCAACTAAAATTTTAACAATATTTAGGTTTTGCAATTTAGGAGCTACGCGCCAGTCAGTGAATCAGTTTTGAGCAGTTTCCACATAAGAGAGAGTTAGTCGCGCGCGGGTAAGACGCGTGTGGGACTCTCATATGAAATATTATTAAAATGGGTTTCCATGAGGGCGACCAATAACTCCTGAAATCCCCGGTTTTTAATTTGAATATCACATGCGTAGTGAGAATAAAGTTCACATATTATAATACTGTAATTGTATCTCAAAATGAAAAACTGCCATGAGCTCAAAAATTTATAAGGATTTATATTTTTTCCTTGACTTATAGGTTGGTATGAGGCTGACCACCCATTCTGTAAAAAATGGTTTCCTTTGCCAATGTCACCCCTGTTCCAGGGACGGTCGACAAAAGTTGCAAAGTTTATGTTCATTTGAGATTCGGATTTTAATTTGTAAGTACACATTCAGCATTTGTAAGCGCGAACTTACACGTGTTTGTGGGCATTCATTTGATGAGCTTTGATTGTTAATATATCCTTGCAACTTAGCTTATAGATTATAGTATAGAAATTATAGTGTTAACAATTTTGGTGTTATCAATGATTTCTAATATTAAAGTTTTCAGTATATATTTTTTTAATTTGTTGTTTAGTTGTTAAACTGACTATTTTTTCCCAGGTGCAAAGTTCAAAACTACACAACTATTAATTCACATGACAGCAGAGCAGAAATAGGGAAGAATTTCATCAAGTAATACATTTTCAGGCGTATTTTCTATTCCTGTTATCCAATAGGTTTAAACGAATCTAACCACGCGCTCTGTAAAAAATAGGCTGCTTTTGTTAAAACCATTCCTGTTTCAGGGTAATGCTACAAGAGTTTCAGCGTTTATGTTCATTTAAGGATTGGGTTTTCTTTGGCAAATAGACATACAGCATGTGTGAAAAATACTTGCGTGTGCTTAGTTGAGTGTATAATTGAAGCAGGTGAGATCTGATACCTCCCCTGCACGAGTATTCCTACGAGTTGAGAATCACAATATTATAAGTTTTTAAAGTTCCTTTCGACTAGCAGGCGTGTTAAATAAGCGGCCCGCTAGGACATCTATTGCGGCCCACCGAGGCTTTACTTTTGTTATTCGTCATATTTATCCGGCCTACGACAGCTAACGACTTATTACATAGATACAGTAGCTTATTGATATATACAGTAAAGTCTGCTTTTTTCAACGTAAGCAGATACTTTATACTAATGATAAGGACGCAGTCTACTCTAATTTAATCTAAGTTGCAAAGATATGTAACATTTGGTTAACAGTTACGTCTTTTTCTTTAATAGATTTGTGAAAAGGAATGTAATGCACCAACTAATTTTGCCTGGCGGCCATTTGTCTTCATGCGGAAGCAAAAGCTTGTGTGCATGCAATGATATCTGTTGAACCAGGGTCAAAGTTATTGTCGATAGGACACTCGACCATCCCAGCGGCTTGTGTGGTTAGTTTTATTTATCAGTTTAAAGTACCATAAGCTAACGTTGAAAATACCGGGCTTAAGATATAAGAAACTTATTGACAAATTGTAAAAAAAAAACACGCAATAAGATTCTTTTCACAGGCCTGCTGGGAATATGTTTTCACATGCAATTCGAGAAATGTAAGGGCTTATGTAAATTGTCACACTATTCTTTGACTTTTAGGTTGGTATGTCGCTGACCACACATACTGTAAAAAATGGTTCACTTTGCCAATGTCACCCCTGTGTCAGGAAAGGTCGGCAAAAGTTGTAGGGTGTTCATTTGAGGTTTGTATATTATTTGTAAGTACACATTCAGCATTTGTAAGCGCGAGCTTACACGTATTCATTTGTGGGAATGCTTTTGATATGAGCTTTTAATGTTTATATATCCTTGCAACTTAGATCATATATAGATATAGATTATAGATCCATACCCCGAGTATGAGATATTTGGTGAGTTTCCTTTGGTATATGTTAATAGAAAAATGTACGTAAAAGCAGCACCCCTAGAGAAAATATTTAGGTTTGATACAATTCTCTATTAACGCGATCGAGGGGAAAACAGACGTTCTTTATCCGGTGATCCTTTACACTTTGCAAACGGGTAGACGCTGCCGAACAACTGGAACCGGATCGTCTGAAGAGGGGTTTGTTGGTTATTTATAGATTAAGCACGTTTCCCCCGTCTCCCCGTTTTATTTTAATATGTATATTTATATGAGGATTATTTATTTATGTTTGTTTAGTACTTGACAAAAGAGCGCCGTTTTTGTGTGTGTCACACCTCAAGGGCTCTCCCAATCATGAATGAGATATTTTCTAAAGGTGCCGTTTCAGTGCTCCCTTAAAAATGCCAACAGATTCCGAAACCCTCACTCCGGGTGGCAGTCTTTTCTACTCCATCGGTCCCAAAAACCGGAAAACAAGATCCCCAAAATTAGTGCGTAGGTATTTGACGGCGAGGCTGCTCCAACCTGACAGCACCACACCTCGATGACCTAAGTGTCCGCCCCCTCATACTTACCTCAACGGGGGAAAACATGTCTACCAGATATGATGGAGCCAAATCATTTAGGGCTTTAAATACCATCAAACACACACGGTAGACCACCCTCTCAGGAAAACGAAGGCAATGTAGTTCTTTAAGTACATTTTTAAACCTTAGCCCTTTTCGGCGCCCAGGTTGTATAAGATTTGGCCCGCCATATCATGTGAGTTGGACATGCCTGCTCGATTTCTACAGCTCCACAGATACCGCCATCTATAATTCAGTGCATTAGACTGGTGTTGTTTGCAGATTCCTTTTGATATTTTCGTTTAAATATTGCCCGCCAGAATCGCGGTTAACATTTTTGAATTCCTAATAAGGCTGAGCAAACTGCTTCCGTCTTCAAACAGCGGCGAGTGATCCTGTTTGTAAATTTCATTTCATCCTTATTTGCTCCTTGGATTTATAAAATACCTACCTGCAGAATACTCACTTCGAAGGCGTAAACAATTCCTTATCGGCTAAGCATGGCGTAAATACTCAACCGTCTCGTAAACTGAAATACATATGAAGGAACAACGGTGCACCTTTTCTAATCTAATCTAATCTAATCTAATCTAATCTAAGTTACAAAGATATGTGACGTTGGAGATTCACATTACATGCATTTTCACAACCAGGAACGTACAAGTTCACGCTTGCACATGCCGCATGTGAACCTACAACATAAAAACCAAATCTCAAATTGACATACACCCTGCAACTCTTGCCGTCCATCAACCATTTTTACAGCATGGGTGTTCAGCCGCATACCAACCTATAAGTCAAGGAACTTGACTTATAGGTTGGTATTGGATGGATTGGTTGGATAGGTTCCTATTAAGTTTTTATTTTTCAACATATTTTTTAGTTGAGAGTGTTCCACTAGGGGTAGCCAGAACTTCTGCCTAGTCTTCTTTACTTATTTTTATCCTGAAATACTTCTCTCAGTTCATTGATATTCATCACTTTCATTTACTTTTTTACATTCACTCTGTATCTCCCATATCTCTATAATTTCACAAATTTTATCACACCAGTCCTTTATTGGTCTTCCCCTCGCTGTCTTGCCTCTTACATTTTCTCTGTGAAAACTTTTTGTCAACTTTCATTGTGCATTTTTCACAAATGCCCAAGCCTTCCTTGACTTATAGGTTGGTATAAGGCTGACCACGCATACTGTAATTTTTTTTCACTTTTCCAACGTCACTCCTGTTTCAGGGAAGGTTGGCAAAAGTTACAGAGTAAATGTTCATTTGAGTTTTGAATTTCACATTGAGCATTTGTAAGCGCGAACTACACTTGTCAATTTGTGGGCATGGATTTGATATGAGCTTTAAGTGTTAATATATCTTTGCAACTTTGATTATAGATACATTATTATCATGTTACACAATGTACCTGTACCCACACATTCTCAATTTAATTACATTATTTTTGATTCCCGTACTCTATCTTTAAAAGATTCTTCTCTTAGGTTTTTTATCTCCACTGTATTACGTATTTACGCAAAGTTCTATACTTGAGATACAGATCTGCACACCAAGCATACGTTTAAAAATTAACTTCGGCGTTTAAAAAAAAAGTGGATCTAAGCTAAAACTCTCACTAGAGATGCTATGGTTGTTTTCTTAAATTTTTGTTTGAGTTTGAACGTGCTGCTTTTGACTAGGGGTACTGGGTTCATAAGAATTCCAGACGAGTACTGTGTGCATGCAAACTCAAGGAAAGCACTTTTATTTAAGTCATCTTGAAGCCACTTTACTGCGGACAAGAAACACCAAACAGGAACATTAGTTGTGAGGTCGTAGCTTGCTTTATGAAAATCAACTCGTAAAAAATATACGATGGAAAACCATTCCATTAGTATATTTGCACAGAACTGAAATATATACACAATTATAGAACTTTATTTTTTTTAAATGACAAAACACTGATTTAGTTTGTCCTTACACTTGTCTAAGAAATCTGGACTCTGATCAAGCATTTTCAAAGATTTTTGAAAGAAATATCACCACCATATTTAAAGCTCAATAAATAAAGGAAATATATACAGGCGAAGAATAATTAATTACAAGCTAGAAGCAGACTGCAGTATCTGTGTCACATCAGAAGCCATGGCGCCCTTAAGATGGTCCTGGACCATTACATGGCGCCACAGGAAAGAAATCATCCATCATCATCATCATCATCAAACAAATGGACCACTGGAATCAGGAAAAGATGTCTGTGATGATGCATCAAAAGGGGCGCAGAACAGTGAGAAGGCACAGATTCAGGTGGCTGGATGAAGTGTTAGCAGATTACCGTGCGGTAGGAGTATGGTACTGGAAAATGATGGCGTTAGACAGGGAGCGTTGGCTACGGTTGATGACGAATACCAATACCCACCCCGAATTGTCGTACATTATCATTGTCGCTGACTTGAAAGAGCAGAATATCTATTTTAGTTTATACTGTGGTATAGGCACAATATCATCAGCATCTATCGGTAGTGTAATAGCAAAGGGGTATATCTGTCAAATTTTTCATTCCACAAAATGACTAAAATAGTGTATTCCATAATCTGGCAGAAGGATATAGATGTAGTTGAAATACTCATTTAGTTATATTAATATATGTAAATGTGATTTCATAGAAAAACATGTGATTCACAAGTTTGTTTTTGCTCTCCTGTAAAATTTGGTCTGAAACAGATATGCCCCTTTGCCTTTACACTACCTATATAGAGGTCCAAGGATTCTATCTTCCGAGAGGACTATGGACGACCTTAAATAGTTTCCGCACCAAGCAAGGCTTTGCAACTCTTTGCTCCATAGATGGAGATTAGCTCCATCTCCAGGATGTGACTGTGAGGCTGAGAACCATACTGTCCAGCACATAGTGGAGGAGTGCCCCATCAAAAGACACTCTCCTGGCCTGAAATACCTATATGAAACCACACCAGGAGCAATGAAGTGGACGGAAGGCTTGGATCTTTGCCTCTGTCCCGGATTAATGGTCAAGAAATTTGTTGCACTTGCGCTGCCATACAAAAACTAAAGTAATTATCAGCATAATTATTCTAGGATCAACCCTGATTTGGTAAATATTTCACCAGTGGTTAGGATCACGGATCGAGGTATAACCTTCTCCAGGGCAATGCTGCTAAACACGTCAAATTGGCATGCATATATTCCACAAGAAATCACTGCAGGATGAATAATGAGCAGCCATGACAGCTATATTGGGTTTTGAGTAGTTACGCTTGCTCACACAACACGGGCAGGAACAAGTTGTGAAATAATGGCTGGCCTGCCTGGGGCGACCTGGGACACGCGCGCGAGGAAATGGGACTCTCTTTGCCGTAAATAAAACGCACCTTACCTACACATGTAGTGCAATTCCTTGCCACACGGTCTCTTATAAGGTGTTGCATGTGGGGATTCAAACCTATTTACTATTATCGGTAAGAGGGCCGGCATTGCGCAACCCACTTCAGTTGAAGTTGGTTTTCCCAGCTCTCATTCCTTGTGTAGGTGCAACAAACATTGCCGGTATTTTAATTGAAACGGAGGATCGTTTCTGACCCCCTCGATGGGTATCGAACCTTTTCTCCATGTCATGAAACGCAAGGATTTTACTTACTGAGCTATCGAACAGCATTACACAATTTGGAGTATTTTTATGTGACTTAAAACTAACAACTTTGTTTTCGATTACTATGAGTAGTTGAAACAGAGTAGTAAAAACAGAGGAGTAGAAGAAAGTAGTAGTAGAAACAAAGTTGTTTTTCTTTTATCCTTAATGAAGAAATGGACTACTTAAGAAGTATGATTGGGAAAAGACGGAGTGATAGGGTAAGGAATGATTTTGTTAGAGAGGAATGTGGTGTAAGAGAAAGTGTGAAAGTAAAGATTAAAAGAAGTATGCTTAGATGGTTTGGACATTTGGAAAGAATGAATGAGGAAAGACTGACGAAGAAAGTATATGCTGCAAGAATTGATGGATGTCGTGGAAGAGGAAGACCGAGAAAGGTATGGATGGACCAAATTTTCAAAATAGCGAGTGAATGGGATATTCAGAGTCATAATAAAAGAAGAGCTTCTATGAAAAAGGTTATGACTCTGGATGAAATGAAAGGCGTATGCAAGGACAAGAAGAAGTGGCGGCTTATCTGCAATGCTGATTTGTAATGTTAGTTTATTAGTTTGTTACATTTTTTGCATAATATTTTTTTTGACTTTTTTGTATATATTTATTTTTAAGGTTTTGTTGTTGTTACTTAAATGTTATTTATTACTCGTATTCCTTGACTTATAGGTTGGTATGAGGCTGACCACCCATACTGTAAAAAATGGTTCACTTTGCCAATGTCACCCCTGTTTCAGGGAATGTCGGCAAGAGTTGCAGGGCTTATGTTCATTTGAGGTTTGGATTTTATTTATAAGTACACAATCAGCATTTGTAAGCGCGAACTACACGTGTTTGTTTGTGGGCATACATCTGAGAGCTTTGAATGAATATATCCTTGCAACTTAGATTATAGATTATAGATGAACGATTACAAAGTTAATGCTTCTACAATCAATAAAATTAAAACTCACATATTACTAATTTTTTAATTCTGTTGCCGAATGGACTCTCTCATGAAAAAAATGTCATATCGCCACCTTCAAGGTAAAACTGAATAAGTGCTGATTCACTGATTTGAGACATCGTGGAAAAAAAGGTTTAATTGGGTGTAACTTCTCATAGTAAATGAAATAATCATAAGGAAGAGTTCATGAAATAGGTCTAGACAACAAAATTTTTTTTTTTTGTAACAAATGGAAAAAGGCATTTATCTGTGAACACACTAATAAGCATACTATATCACTTATTCATTTTGACCTTTAAGGTGTCGATAAAAACCTTTGTGAAAATTGAAAATAAAAATAATTGATTCTGTTGGAGTATTATTTTGACCTGCGTTGTCTGCGCAAACAGATAAACTAACATGTCGTTGCAGGTCGTATTTAATACCAGGAGATAATAATTGTTGTGTGTGAGGGGGGGGGGGGGGGGCGGGGGCCTGTATGTGACGGAGGTATGTTGGCAATCACGGGGGCAGCCGTGTTAGGGGACAGACCAAGTTTACCAATCTCATAACAACGTCGCTTGTAAACATCATTATGCGACAACTGACGGACAACTCGCGGGAAATAGAGAAACGCAAACCAATTCCACAGCTGCCCGTGTATTCAAAATTAAACTAGACTAATATAAAACAGTGAAGGAAAAATAATAAGTGCTATTAACAAATTCTGATAGTTTAAAGTAAGTGGTAAGTTGATAGGTTCGTAGTCCAGTGGCAAAACTTCGTACTCGGTAATTGAAGTTTGTGGGTTCGAATCCCGGCGTAGCACAAAAAATATGTCATTTGTATTTTCAAATGTGCTCTTTGCTGGTTGAAAAATTCATAAAACCTTTACCAAAAACTGAAACTAAATCCATCCAACCATCCAGCCTTACAGCAACTGGGTCTTGTTTGAGTATTGGTGGTTTCTAGCAACGATCAAGCTCGTAAACAACACCTCAGTGGTACTACCAAGTGTCATAACCCCTTGAGTTTCTGAAATCTAGGGAGTCTCCCGCATAGGATTTAAAAAAGAAGAAGTAAATAATGGGATGATTTATTTTATGAGCACATTACATCACTGTTTTATCAACTTTTTCTAAAATCAGTGAATCTGCACTAATTCAGTTTTACCTTTATGGTGACGACATGGTCCAAAGAGAGCTTCATTATAAAAAACTACAACTAATTATAACTACAAAAATTACAAAGATTTTTTGGAGAGCAAGTTTTTTATGATGGAGCTGTTTGTGAACCTATATTGTATGTGACCGAAATGTCGTATAGCAAATAGTCGTGTGACCGATTTGTCGATGGTTTGTGGACGAGTGTTCATTGACCGATTTGTCGTTACACGCTCTTGTGGTAGTTACTGAGCATAGTTAACTGGGCACACCTTGTAAGTATTATTGAATTGAGATATCGCAGGAAGGGAAGCAGCTAGTGACGTCACAATCCCCTATACAGAAATGATAAACGGGGCTGCAAGGGAATATATCAGAGAGAGAGAGAGAGAGAGAGGAAACTTGCTGGTTATCTATTACAGAGAGCAGAACACGGATGTAACACTTGCACCAATAAAAGGAGTCCCACGACAAAAAACTGATAATTTATGTCGCCAGTCTTTTTCAATAGAAATAGAGTATTCGTGTACAGAGAGTTTGAAATATCTGCCTTTTGTTACAAAGAACTATAATTTATCATTGAAGAATACAAATATTTCCATTTCCTGTAGAGTTCATAAGCTAACATCGATTTTTTTTTTCAGGACATGTTTTGAAAAGATTTTTAGGTTTCAGGGGGTTTCTCAAACAACACGTTCAATTTAACAAATGTGTAAATAGAAACATTTTCGTGTTTTTGAGGAATATTAGAATTTTTACTAGTCTAGGTAGAACTTAATAAACAAATAAAACAACCCATAACTATGGCAATTTTATGTCGGGGTATTCACCTCAAAGGTTCGTGAGTTGAATCTTCTATTGAACAAATGTGTGTTAAGCAACCTCCTGAAACCGCCGACATGGGTCTCTGCTATCAACACCAGAGAATCAGACTATGGTTTTGTCTACAAGGATTGACTTATCATCTTTCAATTTGTTATAAATCATTACTCTGCTGATCTACGACATTCATACAAATTGATGCAAGGAGAACAAGTTGGTTAAATGCCTTGAAGTTATTCTCTAATACAACCACCGTCTGAACGGTTTGACCGGTCCGTAGCTCAGTGGTAACACTGTGGACTCTGAATGGGAAGGTTGTGGGTTCAAATTCCAGCGGAACACAAAAAATATACCATTCATACATATTTTCAAATTTGCTCTTCGCTGGGTTGATATTTTTTTAAACCTTTACCAATGACCGGTCACCAAAGGTCCATCCAGCCTTACAGCAACTGGGTCTAGCTTGAGTATTGGCGCTTTGTAGCGACGACCAAGCTCATACACCTCTGCGGCACTACAACAAGTGTCATAGACCCCTAGAGTCGCTAGAATCTAGAGAGTCTCCCGCACAAGATTTCTTAAAAAAAAAAACAAAATGCACTCAAAAAGGTATCTCTGGGATCAGTACATTGGAAAGTGGCACTGGCGTTTTTCAAAGATTTCGTATTTTGGTATGTCCTGCATCAAGACTTCCTTGAAAATCTCGTTTCTTATTTCACGCCAAAACAGAGCTTTCTTTTTGCCTCTGCAAGGCGCAGGTTAGTTAAAGAAATGAGAAATGTAAAATAATTTTTGCGTTTCAAGGAACCAAAATTCAGCGTTACCAAAGCGCAGAGGCAGACTGGAAATATACAAGGCTTCTTTATTTTTATGATTTCGAATGTAATGCAGCTGTGTACACGAGTACACGTGTGTGTTAGAGGCTTGAACTGCTGGTTAAATGAGGCTTTTGGTTAGCTGAATCACATACACATGAAGCTCCAGCGCCTGTTCTCAGGTAATAGCAAAACTTCGCTAGACTCGCTCACCTGCTTACAAGGTTACCGGCGCGTTCATAACAAGAAAACATGAAGTTACATAACGGCAGGGAAGAAAACTGGCCGAGGAAAAGTTCAATATTCAACAATATTTTTACAAGTGGATACGAGTATAGGCTCTTTACATTAAAATGGGTAATTTTTAGAAAGTGAGTATTTATGAGGTATTTTTATATTGTCATGTTTCCTTGACTTATAGGTTGGTATGAGGCTGACTACCCATACTGTAAAAAATGGTTCACTTTGCCAATGTCACCCCTGTTTCAAGGAAGGTCGGCAAGAGTTGCAGGGCATATGCCCATTTGAGAATTGTTTTTTTTTATATTGTGGGTCCACATGCGGCATGTGTGAGCGCGAAATTATGCGTGTCTGCTCGTGGGAATGCATTTAATATGAATCTCAAATGATACATATCTTTGCAGCTTAGATTTAGATTAGATTATTATCTATTAATATATAAGTACCTACTAAAATCTTTACGAATGACAATTAATATGGATGCACTTATAAAAGAAAGATATTTTTTTAAGTATAAATCAACATGAATCTGTCAAAAAGAAAAGAAAAACAAAAATTAAACTTTTTTAATTTTTGATTGTCATTGTCCTGAGGATGCCTTTTTAGGCGAAAACGTTAGACATAATTTAAATAAAATAAAAGTGAATTAAAACTGTGTGTTATTTAATTAATAAAAATTAAACAATCATCATGCAAACAAACTACGAGGATGTGTGCTGAGACCACAGATCACTGAGACATAAGTACTCTCATGTACTCGTTTATTCCGCACTAATTGCGGACCCTGTCATCCACATTAAACACTTCATTAAAATACTGTTTTTTCTTGGTTTTCATCTTTTAGTATTTATCAAACACAATATTTCAACGTACTCGTACACTATATATTTTTAAAGTGACTCTTTTAATAAGCTATCATTCAGTTCTTTCACCTGCTAGATTGGATGTTTCCTTTTACGCGTCTCCTGCAGAGATAAGGCAGGGAACTCAGCGCTTTTGCTCCGCAAGCAGACGCTCTCGCCATTGTGCCGCGTTTATTAGTCTTTGCATCTCATCACCTTAAAAAGTGACGGACGTGAGAACTCGGGAACAGAGGAAATGCCCAAACAACAGATAAAGCTTGTACAAGGAGAAGATGGGGCATGCAAATATACAGGGTGACCGATACAAAGATTCATTCACACTTTAAATATAGGTACTCATAAAAAAATTAAGACTTTAAAACCCCACGTTTAGAAACAAAAGGATTTTTTTATAAATTAAGACTTAATTGTACGAACAGTATAAAAAGATCGATAGATCAATTGGTAGAATGCTTGCATTCAATGCCGAGAGCAAGGGTTCGATCTCAAGCTTTACTCAGCCTTTACAAGAAATGAGAACCAGCGCCCACGGGAGCTGGGAAACCCCACTTCAACTGAAAGTGGTTGGTGTGAGGCCGGCACCCTTACCCGTAAAAATAAAAAGGTTCCGAATCGCCACATGCGACCCCTTCGGAGATAACGCTGGCAAGAAGTTACACTTTATGTGTAGTTTAGTTGCGTTGTGTATTGAAGAGAACAGAAGAAAGAATTTTTCAACATTTCGTAGAAGTTGTATTTGTCGTCATCGGGAGATATGTTTATTTTTCGACCTAGGAGCACGAATTAGTTGTCATAAATATTTGTTGTTGCCAATGATCGAAGATTGTAAGAACGTGAGGGGACCTTTAGTGACCATTAGACAGCACGTCTCGATCGGATACGACTTTGATAAAACTCCTTCTCCTCAACAAGGTTCATAAATTCGTTTTTAAGACTAAAAAACTGTCTGAAGACCGAAATTATAATTTAAAATTATTTATAAAATATTTAAGTAGATGATTTGTTTTATTTTGATTTTAGATGCGTCTTTAGGTCAGCGTGTTTGACTGACATTAAACGAAATGCTAGAGTTTTATTGAAGCACGTACAGAAATCTGTGACTTACAGACAACTAAAAACGTTACGCCACTGCGTACTAATCAGCTCTCCGTGATAAGAAATTCCTGTAAGTCCAGACATTTTACCATTGGCGTATATCGATCAAAATATTTTTAAGACAACACAAGTATCGTCAACAAAATTGCAAAAAAAGAAATGAAGCTATTTTCCACAAATGCAATCATCCACAAAAACTTGCAATCGGAATATTGAAGAAGAAGTTTGTGTCGACCTCATGAAAAGCGTCTTTTGAGTCAGCGATGACCTGAGGCTCGGCGCTATGGTCAAGCGGTAAAGAAGGTACCTTTGACTAGAGTGTTTGAATTATAAAAAAAACAATGCCGGTTCGAATACCGTCGTGCCCAATGGCGATAACCTTGACTCTAATTCAATTGGCCAGGCATAAATCATTTGGTGACTATTTATGTTTTGGTAAGCCCTGTTTTTACGTGAATCTCACCTGAAGAGTTCTTTTAATCTATTTAGCAAGTAGTTTAATTGCGTTACATCTATAATCTATAATCTAAGTTGCAAGGATATATTCATTTAAAGCTCTCAGATGTATGCCCACAAACCAACAAGTGTAGTTCGCGCTTACAAATGCTGAATGTGTACTTACAAATAAAATCCAAACCTCAAATGAACATAAGCCCCACAACTTTTGCCGACCTTCCCTGAAACAGGGGTGACATTGGCAAAGTGAACCATTTTTTACAGTATGGGTGGTCAGCCTCATACCAACCTATAAGTCAAGGAATATGAATAATAAATTACATTTAAATATAAAAAAGAACAAAACCTTACATAAATTTAAATAAATAAATTGAACAATAATACTTCAATACAAAAAAAATAATGGAGCTCTACAAAGCAAGCGCCCCGTCTATAATTTAAGTTGCAAGGATATATTACATTTAAGATTCATATAACATGCATTTATACACAAACAGATACGTATACGTTAACATGCCGAATGCGGACTTACAACTTAAAAACCTAATGTCAAATGAACATAAGCCCTGCAACTCTTGCCGACCTCTCCTGAAACATAGGTGGAATTGAGAAAGTGAACCGTTTTCTTCAGTATGAGTGGTCACTGGTCAGCCACATATCAGCCTATAAGTCAAGGAACCAAAATTATACTATAGTACAAATTATAAAATACATAAAGTAATTGCAATTGTCCATCAGTGGTATCATTCTCCTTCATTACAGGCGAGAGTGAAGTAATGATCGGATACTTGTCTGTATGTTTATAGTCACTTCTTACACGCCTCTAAACCTCTTACACCTCCTCACAGTCATGTGCTCCTGGTAAGTGAGACGCGCACCATTCTCTGTCCTTGTCTCCCTCACTCCAAGGCTGCTACAGACCTAGATAGTATACAAGTGGCAAGTGCGTATTGAATATTTTACCTCAAGTTTAAAATATGAAGTAAATTCCACTCCATCAAGTAAATAAAAAATAGATGAAAACTCAATCACTCACTAGGTATGCTAAAGTATGCTCCATATATTTTTTTATAAACGCGGTTAAAGGAAATTTACGTAATGTTTTATACTCGGGGTGTCTTTTTTTTATCTTGTCGATTTCTCAATGAAAAATAATTAATAAAACATTGAAATGAAAAAAATAACAGTTTACTAAAAAGACATAGTTTTAGTTTTCTCACCTTAGTAACTGAACTTTCACCATTCTCAATATGTATTTCTATTCATTTATTTATTAACAACTTGTTTAGGTTTCTATATGTGTGGGTTTGTAATGCGTGTACAAATATTTACTCACATGTACATATTTACCCATTATTTTAGATTTTTGAAGAAGAATGCAATTCACTAATCTATTTTGCCTGGCCAGAAATAGGTATAAGCATTACCATCTAATAATTTATTATTAAATATTGTAATGAATTCTTAATAAAGAATTTGGGTAATAAATTGCGTAATAGCCCAATGACATATTATTTTGAACCAGGGTCGAAGTTCTTATCGATAGGGCAAAGCGCAGGCGGGGTTGGAACTTGCGCTTGTTTTAACAACGCAAATTTGAGTACCAACGCCTTATCCGCTCTACCATACCAGCGACAGTGATTTTTGTTTAATCAATAATAATAAATTTTACTGGTCTTTTCAACTTTTAATAAACTACAATGTATAATATTTTTAAGGGTATTTCTGTTTCTAAAGATGCCTTGTTAAACGAAAACGTTTGAGCAAAAAAAAAGTGAATTAAAACTTTGTTTTTCCTATTGATTTAAAAAAAACTGATATAAAGTAAAAATACTGTGTATAAATGTCCCTGTACTTAACTGTATCTTTGAAAACAAAACACTAACATGGTGACTTAAATATTGAAGTAAGTTAGTATTTAGTAGTTAGTTTACGATGCTGGTGTGAACCTTCGTGAGCCGTCTTGGACCACCCGCTATTTCACGTCACAGCAAACCTAGAAATGTACCAGGGGCGCAGAGCCGTGTGAGGGTGTTACTAGGCATTCTATATAGGGATGATTATAGTTCACGGATCCGTGTAAGTATACTTAGACACTTACATATCACACAACCAAGCCGTGAACCGAGAAGGATATTTAATAATGTTAACCTCAGAAACTGAAAGTTCACATTGAAGGTGTTAGTTACGTGACGTGTTATACATGTTTAAAACGAAAATAATCTGTATAATCTATAATCTAAGTTGCAAAGATATACGAGTATTAACATTTAAAGCTCATATCAAATTCATGCCGTGTTCGTAGTTCGCGCTTACAAAAATGCTGAATGTGTACTTACAAATAAAATCCAAACCTCAAATAAACATAAGCCCTACAATTTTTTCCAACCTTTCCTGACACAGGGGTGACGTTGGTAAAGTGAATCATTTTGTACAGTATGGGTAGTCAGCCTCATACCAACCTATAAGTCAAGGAATATAATAATGAAAAAATCGTAAAGATCCCAGTGGGCCGGACATGTAGTCTTTCTGAGGACTCCAGGATTATCAGAAGAGTCTGTGTTTTTATTAAATTTATTTTATTTATTAATGAATAAAATATAACAGTTTTTACAGAATATCATAGAAAAAATCAAAGAAGAAATAAAACGAAAAGAAATTTAATGGTATGAGAGTCCTGGAGGGTTGAGGTGCGGGAGGCTTTGAGCTTCAAGGCTTGTAAGCTAGCAAGAGATGACAAAAATATTGCCTGAAGCTCACCGTTTTTTACAGGATGTGTGGTCAGTTGATACCAATTAGTTTTAGAAAAAATGCGATAAAATGGAATAATCTTGCGTGAACTTTAAAGTTTAATGGATACGAGTGCTATTATTGGTAGTAAAACTCCTGCGAGATGTGTTACAATAGGGATGGATGCATAAAAGGCAAAAATATCCCGAAAGGAAGAGACGTTCGCAGTTTAACGGCTCCTCCTCAACACGAGCTGCAGCAGTTAAGAGTTTTATGTCTCCCGCGGATGCGTCGGCGTCATTACTGCAAGGGTTGCACAGATTTAATTAAACTATAGCACGGTCATTTTTTCCTCAACCATTAGCATATTATTATCCCGCACGGCTTAATTTAAAGAGGGATGCATGCCTTTATTGTCGCCACCACCCCGAGCGCAATGACTTATTTGGTGAGCGCTGTTTTTGTGTGAATCACACTTTAAGAGCCCTCTGCGAGCTAAGTCGTCGCTATAAAAAACACAACTAATAAACACATATAGTATATATTTTTAAGTGTTGATCTACTCGTAATAACAAAGTGAAAGTCCATTTTTAATTATTTAAAAATTCAAATGATAAAACAGAGTTTTAATTCACTTATTTATTTCTTTTTTTGTGCTCGAGAGCATTTTTGCCTAATGAGGCATCTTCAGGAGCAGAATCATAGAACATATCATCAATCAGAACATAAAGTATAACTTCTCGCCGCGTTATCCCCGAAAAATTTCGCATGTGGCGAGAGCAACCTATTTATTTTCACAGGTAAGGGGACCGGCCTTACATCAACCACTTCAGTTGAAGTGGAGGTTTCCGAGCTCCCGAAGGTGCTGTTACTCATTTATTATGAAGGTTGAGTAAACCTTGCCGGTATTTCATTTTGGTGTTTTAAATTAACACCGAAACGGGAAATCATTTCTGATATCCTCGGTGGGATTCAACCCGAGCTGTCGGCATGGAATGCAAGCACTCTACCAACTGAGCTATCGACCGGACTCAATGAAAAGCGCCAATTCTGTTAAGCTGGACGGGTCTTTGATATAGGTATATGAATAAATATGTCAACCCAGCAAAGAGCATGTTGTAAAATTGTATTATATTTTGTTAGTATTTATTTTAGTTAATAATTAATAAAATAGTTTTAATAATTAAATGGTTTATTAATGTGCTCTTTACTTGGCGTCCGCCGTACAAGTGATACTTATATATATCTCTATCTATATAGTCATCATTACAATATTATATTTAAGTACAATACAATCTATGTAGGTACAATACAAAAATATAAACGGATTTTTTTTTGTGCTCCACCGGAATTTGAAACCACAACCTTCTATTTACAAAGCTAAAGCGTTACCACTAGACTACAGGCCGGCCCTGTAAATAGAAAATATGTTTGGAAATTAAATCAATTTCTAGGGGTGCTGTTGTGTCTGTAATAGAATTTTCTATTTCCAACCACCTTCTAATAGTTGGTTCGAAGCTGACCACCCATACTGCAAAAATGGTCCACTCCGCCAATGTCAACCACGTTTTAGGGAAAAGTTGAAGGGTTTATGTTCGTTTAAGTCCTACCTCTACTTATATCGTCCTTACGAGGTCACCGCTCCAAAGTTCTTTTGGTTCATCTTTGTCCTTTTGGTTCATCTTTGATCATTGCATCTTGCATCATACCTAACCTAGGACTACCTTTTTTATGATTTTTGTAACTCGCGATCTGCTGCGTATTTTAGTATTTTGTATCCGATTTGTCAGTTGTCTGTTTAACATAGGTCAATACGGTACACATATAGTGTACCGTATTGCCTCGTTATCTCCAAAGGGGTTCGCTTGTGGTGTTTGGAACCAACATTCAAAACGCTACGGTTGAGTTTGAATGTAAATACTTGGGACAAAGGATATAATTTTTTTACGATCCTGCAAAGACGAGCTTCTTTTGAGTTGTGAATGCATAATTTCTGTTTTTTATTATACATTTCATTACGTGTTCTCACAATGCTCCATCAACACTTGAATGTTGAGATCTTAAAACGTTTGAAAACCAAGGTTTTGTTGAAGATGAAAATCTATTGTACGAAATAATTAATAATTTGTTAATTTAAGTTTCATTTGTGAACTCCTGGAATTTTATTACCTGACGATGATTGTAAATCGAAAACGTCTATTTTTTTTTTTATAAATTATAGTAGAGAAAATAAAACATTGTTTGATTCGAATCTTAAAAATTAACAAATTATTAATCAATGTGAATTTTCACAATGTTAATATACAAACAATACAAAATATATTGTACGTTTTTTTTTTCAGGTATACTTGTAAGTTGGAATGGAAATCATAGAATGGTTAAATAAAAAAGCAGGAAAAACTCAAGGGTGGTTTTTTGTTTTTTATTTATCACATTTTTTAACGACAAATGAATGATATAAAAAGTTGCTTTGTATGTACAATTAAGATGCATTTCCGTTGCGTTACTCCTTTTTATATTTCCATTTTTTATTCGTTCTTCTTCTCTTCTTAACACTGATGCCCATTGTCAAGCTACAACAAAAACATGTAGTTACTGGTGAACAATGTTTATTTAAAATAACTAACAGTTTTCTATACTACACACATTTGTTTGTATTTCTGTGCAAGTTAAAAAACCAACCCACAGGTTGTCTTGTCTGCTGATTAAATGAGTTAATGAAAAAGATCTAAATACTTCTGTCCTGAACACAGCGCCGTTTTGTTCTCTTACAAATGCGGCACTGACCAAGGGCATGAAAAACTCTTTTACTCGCGTTCTTCCTACCAATCCAACTTATACTCAGCTTTTACTCACTAACTTTCTACCAATAAACTGACACTTACCTGAGGCCTCACTAGCACTTACAATATTTATGTATAATACGTATAAATAAAAACCAATCTAAGCGCTTGTGAGGATAAAGAATAATGTAAGAAGGATAGGTAAATTTGGAGGTTAATATTTTTATCAAGAACAACAAAAGTCATCGTCAGGTGGTCGAAACTGCTTGAACATACAAAACTATAGTCAAACTAATTAATATAAGTATTTCATTTCTATCCTCAAAGTATGTCTTAACGAAATGAATGAAAAAGACTAACTTCTTACTTTTGATTTTTAATTCATTTTCTAAGCGATATTGCATGGTTTGTAATCGAAACAAAATTAAATGAATTGTTGGTTTGTAAATTTTAATGAATTTGATTCATATAATTGCTTAGTAAAAAAACATGTTATGGCTCGTTAAAACCCATTTCAACTGTTTCCTCCTCAGCGTTTATTGTACACTTAACTAAATAAAATGTATACCTTCTGACGAGGCTATTCAGTTGGCAACTTGTAAAATATGTCGCAAAAAAAAACGCAACTAGGCTACACATATTGCCGCGTTATTTATATATTTGTATGAAGACTTGTCAGTCCAAGATGACCGCAAGTGAACAGCTGATTAGTCTTTATACAAATATTACCGATATTCGGTAGGTGGGAATTAGCGTGGTGATGGCTCCTTGACTGATAGGTTGATATAAGTCCCCGTGCTGTAGAATCGGTTCACTTTAGCCAATGCCACCCTGGTTTCAGGCAAAGGCGGCAGGAGTTCATGTTAATGTGAGGTTTTTTTTATTTGTATACACACATGCAGTCTGTGTAGGCGCAAACCTACATATGCCTGTCTGTATGCGCCTTAAATAATAATAATAATAAATAAATATTTATTCCAGCTTAGTCATGTAGAGAGTGCAATACATGACCAGCCATAAAAAAATACAGCAATAGAAAAGTACATGGAAGAAAAATACAAAAATGCAGGAAATATAGAAAAATCCAAAAATACCCAAAAGCAGAAATATATGAGGAAAAAAAACAATATATCTAATTTTACAGATAGAATCGAAAGGAAAGAGAATACATGTACATTGTACATAGGAATAGCAAGAACATATTATTACACAGGGAAGAAAAGGCTCCTTGCACAATGACACCATATGCCCAACTTCCATTTCAGGCCTAAATGTTGGAATATCTTTTCAGCTTAGATTATCATAGATGAGACTTTAAATGCAAGATGCCGAGGCCTGCAGAACGCCTTGCTCTGCCCCTGCCGATCGGATCGGTTTACCTTTATGTAAATGCAGTCGTATTGCAATCCTCCCGTCAGCGCAGCGGCCAATCAGAGCGGCGTGTGGACGGCTAAGTGCCTCAACCTGATTACTTGTTTTCCTGCAGGAATGTTTTGTAATCCGAGCTGTAGGGATCCGCCATACACTCCCACATGCGCGAGCGTGCCTATAAACAGACTCCTGTGATTTTCCACGGTACACTTGGATGTTAATTGTAATGAAATTATACTCTCTGTTTTATTTACATTCAATCCTCTGCTAGAGAAACTGCACACCAGGAGCGTGCGCCGTATTGAGGCATGTTTATCTGCGACAGAATAAATAGTATCATGTGGGTCGAAAGAATTAAGAAAAGCGAATGAATGGGATATCCAGAGTCCATAATAAAAGGAGAGCTTGTATGAAAAAGGTTATGACTCTGGATGAAATAAAATAAGTATGTAAGGACCGAAACAAATGGCGGCTAAGGCCAAGAACCAATTATCATTTTTATAGGTGTTTTGTAGATTTTTTAGTGTTTGTTTGTTTGTATAACTGGATGTAATTAATTGCTTGTATTCCTCGACTTATAGGTTGGTATGAAGCTGACCACCCATACTGTAAAAAATGGTTCACTTTGCCAATGTCACCCCTGTTTCAGGAAAGGTCGGCAAGAGTTGCAGGGCTTATGTTCATTTGAGATTGGGTTTTTATATTGTAGGTCCACATGCGGCATGTGTGAGCGCAAAATAGAGTGTATTTAATATGAATCTTAAATGATACATATCTTTGCAACTTGTATTTAGATTATTAGAATCATGCTAGTGTTTTTTTAATTTTAGGTAATAATTTCTTCATAAAATGCATGATTCCTCGTATTTAATCATTTCTGCATTGAAATTACAGAATTGTTTCTGTTTTAGAACATGCTTTCATTTAGAACAGGCCTGGCCAACCCGCGGCCCGCGACGCCTTAACGTGCGGCCCGCGGTCATGTGTGATGATTTTTTTAAATTATGTATTTGTATATATTTTTATTTAAGAACTTTATTGCCGTTAAATTTGTACAATTTTTAAATCAAAACTACCCCAGAACTTTCCTAGTAAAAACACTATTTGACTGGACTAGAGATATTTTTCAGCGATTTGAGTTGCAGCGGCAACACCTTTTAGCGTTAATGCGTAATATGGGGGTGCAATTTTGAAAAAATATCGAATTTTTCCCGCAAAAACATTGTCGTAGAGGGGGGGGGGGTAACGACAGGTTTCTGTGGCCCTTGGGGAAATTTAAGGCCATCAATGCGGCCCGGGATGCAATTTGGGTTGGCCAGGCCTGATTTAGAATCATAGCCTTTATCCAAGTCATAAACTTTTCTTGCAAGCTCTCCTTTTATTATGACTCTGAATATCACCTTCATAAGGTCTTTATTGTTTTTATCAATATGGTTAAAGTATTACAATAAAAATAAATTTTTAAAATCTAATTACAATAAATACTCCCCAAAGTAAGCATAGCTTGTGTTTTGGGGAGGATTCCAACTTATCTTAACTTAAAATTAATCACTTAATAGATAAAAATCATAAAAAACAAAAAAAAAACAATAGATACACCATTTAGTCATTTACTTAGCAAAAAACAGGAAGACAAAAAATAAAATAAAATAACATAAAGAGGTAACATGTTTAAATAGAAAATACAGAAATAGGAATTATACATATATACACATACGAGTATGTAGATATATGAAAAAAATAACAAAAATAATAATGATACGAATAATATACGAAAAACCAAATAAATATAAACACTCAACTATTTACACCTCTTTCAAATATTTGCTGATCATGTACTTAATGGCCTTAGGATCTGCGTGCTTATCATGCTTATACCTGGAAAAAAGTCCATTGTACCACCTTACACCCAAATAATCGTAGTGATGTTGGCCGGTTGCTGTATTCTTTCTAGGAACTTTGATTACAAGCGACTCTCTACGCGATCTACCACTCGGGATTACAATATTCCCCGGATTATATCCGTGGATAAAGTAATCCTTATGAACTTGGTAGAGAGCCGCTCTCTTGTACAATTGGTCAATTGTTAGCACCGGAAAGTCATGATTTAATTGCAATGTGGAATAGTCGAAAGGCTTCTTTAACATTATTTTGATAACCATTCTCTGCACCACCCTAAGAGGCTCGAGTGTTGTTTTAAATGTGCCGCCCCATCCGATCATTCCCTCGCTTCCCACCTTCATTCGCTTTTTCAGAAATTCGTCCCATCCATACCTTTCTCGGTCTTCCTCGGCCACGACATCCATCTATTCTTGCAACGTTTACTCTCTTTGTCGAAAAAGTATAATAATAAGCAAAGAAAAATAAATAGACTAAGAAGTGGGGCCAGCATGAGTGAGTGAGTGAGTGAGACTGCCTTTGAATAGCGCGGAGTTACAATTTAACATAGATTTGAAAAACAGCATATTGCTGATTGTTTCTAGGAACAAACTGGGACAATTTCCACAAGTAAGAGCGTCTGCCATCCGAGTGGCTCATATTTAATTGAAAACTCTGCTCTGCTCCTTGGACTTAACCCATTCCGTACCGACCCCGTCTCCCACGCGGGGTGAAAACACATGTCCAAAATCCCCCCGCGCGAGAATCGGGTTGGCGACTTTTTAACTAAAACATTATTTTAGTCTATCAATAGGCACCTTCTGAATTATTGGTGAAACAAACAATTAACCACATTTTTTTGTTGTTAGGTTTTCTACGTTTCCATATATATTTTTTTAAATTTGAATTGACACTTAGTTTTAGCGGTCAAACTGAAATTTGTACGCGCTAAAAATGGCCGGCCCATGTAGTTTTTTCGTAAAAACATACTCTGATAAATTTTGAGGTCTACCATAGTGATTTAGTTAGTGGATAATAAGTATAGTAATAAGTTAGGATAAATATAATTAGGAATAAATGTAAATAATAAGGATTCTTTTACATGAAAGACATTTTTTTTTTATTGTTTATCCAAATTTTTATAAAAATAATTAGGTTTAAAAAAATTTAAGTCCTCTTTATTGAAAAATATATTTAAAAAAAAATACAAATTCAAAAGAAAGTTTTTTTCAGCTACAACGTATATTTTTATTTTTTTAAATAATTAGAAAAGACATAGATATTGTAGGATTTGTGTATTCACACAGTGAAAATTCATTTTAATTTAAAATAAAATATTTTTTTCAAAACGTAGTTTTATTTTCACAATAATTTTATCTACCTCAAGCACTTTCGACTTTCAACATTCAGGTCATTATCAAGAGTCTTGAGTGCTTGAGGTACATAAAATTATTGTGGAAATAAAACTACGTTTTGAAAAAAAAAATTATTTTAAATTAAAAGAAAAGACATAGTTACAAGATGTTAAAAATGTAAGGAAAAAATGGCAAATTTCCAAATTGAAGCAAAATGTATGTGGTAAGGAATGGGTTAAGTCCACAATGGACATTCTGTTATTATTGTTGTTATTGTTTGTTTGAGCCGTGTTGATGGAAGGGCTTTGAGTCTCGCAACAAGGAGACAGTTTTACTTTTCCACTACAACCGTATCTACATGAAATATAAAACCATACGTTTAAACTTACACATAAAGTTTTACCAGAAATGCATGCAACTTAATCAGCGCCTCGAGTACGAGTTTTAGTTTGCATACAATGTCCGGTGTAACGCTTTGTTTGTGTTTTTTACTATAAATTTTATAATCAGTGTATAGTTGTACTTTCTGAGAATATTAAGCTCACTGAAAATATTAATAACCTGTAATAATTTAAGACCTGTAACAGCCAAATATGATGATAAACCTTTTGATAGTCACCGTTTCGTGACATTGCCACTCTAAATAAGTTCAAAAGATTAGGTAAAGAGATCAATCTTGAGACGTCTTTTGTAGCGGCGGCAATCGGCAATCTCTTGAATCACAGGGGGCAGTCGGTTTGATACCCCTTGAAGCCGCCACTGCAAAATAGCACTCACCAAGCACTGCTTCGCCCCTACGCAACGTAAAATGCCTATTGCAATTTTTAAATACTATCGGTGCTATTCTTAGACATTTTAGTCGTCCGTTGAGCCCACGCTTTGACATACTAATGATGCATTTGTATGAAAACCTGTCAATCCAAGATGGCTGCAAGTGAACAGCTGATTAGTCTTCATACAACACCTTCTCTCAAGGTCAGTCTCCCCTCAACTGACCACGCCCTGTATATCCATCCCATCCGGGGATGTGTCACAGGACTCGCATGCAAAAGTTATGTGAGATACGAGTGGCAGAAGGCCCTCCCGAGAAGCTACACTTTCCCAAGTGTTTGCACAAAGCAAGGAGGCTCAAAAATCACTGAAAGGTTATAGCTTCTTCTAGTCTTCATACAATATTACCAACATTCGGTAGGTAAAAATGACCGTGGTGATGAGGCTTTCAGCCCAGGCATTATTAGTTTGTCAAAGCCTGGGCTCAACCGACGACTAAAATGTCTAAGAATAGCCCCGTATGTTTACTCCTTCCCTCCCTCCACAATAGCTCCGCCACCTTAAACAATCTCCGGAATGCGCTTTTGTAATTCTTAGATTTCTTCTCTTGATAATAGTGTGATAACACCGAAAGCGCTCGAGGAAATAAATCATCTCGTGAAGAAGACGTTTTTATTTTTTTACATTATTAATTTGTATTTAACATTGGTTAAATATTCTTTGACAGACACAATTTCCGATCGCAATAATTTCTCGTGGTTTTCATTTGCGTAATGCTTTTAGTTTTTCTGCCGCAGATAAAATACCACAATACTAAACTATGAAATGATAATGGCGGCCATAGTGTGTGTCCTTTTCGCGGTTATTTTTTACTTTCCAGCGGGCGTGCACTTTACATAAATACAAATTCAAACACAATGCCTACATACGTACACACTAACACTGCTCACAGCGCACGACATGTACACAGATCTTTTCTAGCAGTCTGACTTATAAATACTGAGGAGGACTGTACGGAAGTTTCCCGGAAAGGAAATAACTTTTAAGAAATGCAATTCTCAGCCCGGCTTAGATTTAAGCACATAAATCACTGCAGAGGTTTTCTTTTACACAAAATGAGATTATAGTTAACAAAATGAGATTCTAGTTAACAAGTAAAGTAGCAGAACATTGAATTAATTATTATTAAATAAGGAATTAATTAACATGATATTAAAGCATCTTGTACCTTTTGTGAGAGAACTTCCGCAAATATTTTTTTGTTTCATTTCCTTCCTTTCACCGGTAAGGTTATATTTTTAAGATTTCTCTTAAGTTTGAATTTGTTTACATTTTTCAATGTTTTTTGTTCTCCATAATTTATTGTTAATTTTTTAACGCTAAAAGTTTCGTTAAGATACTCCATAACTGTTTTCAAATATTTAATTAAATAAAAACAAAATAAATACACAGGTTATTTTATTTCATGTTTCCTTGACTTATTGGTTGTTATCAGGCTGACCACCCATACTGTAAAAAATGGTCCACTTTAACAATTTCACCGTTGCGTCAGGGATGGTCGGTAAGAGTTGTAACACTTGTGTTCATTTGAGATTGGTGTTTTATGCTAGAGTCCACATGCGGCATGTGTAAGCGCGAACTTACACGTGTCTGCTTGTGAGAATGCATGTCGTTAAAATCAAAACAGCTCTAAAACTAAAAAAAATAAAGGCATTTATTGGCATTCCCATCAATGTGGTTTTACGATGCTTTTCGATTTTTTGTCACAAGCGCCTTTAGGATAGAAATGGACAAAATCTTGTCGGTTACACCAAAACCATACATCGAAAACGCAGTTGTTTGCTTGGACATAAACAACTAAAAATATATCGCAGAGCTATGGGAGTTAGCGCATTAGAAAGAGCGGAAAATTTGAAGTAGTAAATAATAATCTATAACGTAGAAAAAACGGACTTGAATGAATACCTACCGGTGATTTTGTTAAGTGACTAACAATTACATTTCACCACAGCTAGCTGTTTTTTTTTTGTTTTAACTCGATAATAGCGTTTACAAAAAAATGTATTGAAACCAAATATCAAATCTTGTGAGTGTTTCAGTTTACATTATGTTTTGCCAAAACCCTATGGATGAGTGTAAGCGTGACGTATTATATACTAAGGGTTCTATAGCACCAGAGTCCTCGAATTCCCGGCATACCTGCGCACGTGCCAGCACAACAAAATACAGTGGAACCTCGCATCACGAGCATAATTCGTTCCAGAGTCTCGTTCGTTATGTGGAACACTCGTTAAGCGAAACAATTTTTCCCATTTAAATCAATGTAAAACACGAAGTGTTCCATGGGATTTTTGTTATACAAATAAAATTACAAACCTATAAATTGTTGATGATCGGAACAAGCTGGATAAAAACATTTAAAAAAATAAAACTGGCTTGTTATTTATTATGACAAAAAATATTTGTTTTAAGTGTGACAGCGTTATCATTGAATAAATTTGTAGCACGCATAGCGTAAACATACTGTAAAACGCATACTGTAAAAAATGGTTTACTTTGCCAATGTCACCCCTGTTACAGGGAAGGACGGCAAGAGTTGCAGGGTGTATGTCCATTTGAGATTGGTTTTTGTGTTGTAGGCTCACATGAGGCACGTGCAAGCGCGAACTTGTACGTGTCTGGTTGTGGGAATGCATGTAATGTGAATCTCCAATGTAACATATCTTTGCAACTTAGATTAGATTATATTAGATTAGACATAGCCGCCTCCTTATTAGGATGATGCTTCTCAATGTACGATGAAACAGTTTCCCATGCTTTCAGCATTTCTTTTATTGCGCCAGGAGATTGTTGCTCTGCTACTTCCTCTTCCTCCACTAACAAACTCTCCTTTATAACTTCTTGCTGTGAAATGCAATCCAACTCCTTAAGCGAAATTTCACTCGTTATGCGAAATGTCGCTCGTTAAGCGAACAATTTATTTACATTTTGTTTGCTCTGTATCTGAATTACTCGTTAAGAGAGCTACTCGTTAAGAGAGCTACTCGTTAAGAGAGCTACTCGTTAAGAGAGCTACTCGTTAAGAGAGCTACTCGTTAAGAGAGCTTCTCGTTAAGAGAGCTACTCGTTAAGAGAGCTACTCGTTAAGAGAGGATCAACTGTAAATGAATTTCAGTAACACGCTAACTAGCGGCCGTCTGTCTCTCAGTAGGGTGGAGGGGACTGTGTCCAAGTACAATACATCACGTTTACACTTACAATAGTCAAACTGACTACTAAAAAATATATAGGAACTTAAACAGCACCTCTGACGACAGTTTAATTATTTATATATTTTTGTTAAAACACTGTAGTTGAGTTTCAATGTAAATTCGGCCGGTCTGTAGTCTAGTGGTTCACACTTCTGACTCGTAAATGGAAGGTTGTGGGTTCAAATCCCGGCGGAGCACATACCATTTATGTATACTTTCAAATATGCTCTTCGCTGGGTGAAAAAAACAAAGATCGGTCACCAAAGGTCCATCCAGCGTTACAGCAACTGGGTCTTGCTTGAGAATTGACGCTTTCTACAGGGACGACCGAGCTTGCAGAGGGTTCTTGAGGTGTGATACACACAAAATGAGCGCTCACCAAATAAATCATCCTAATATTATTATTATTATTTGATTTAAATCTGACCTTTTAATAAAATTGTTTTAAGAATCACATTCTCCACAATCTGAGCTAAAAAAAAAGACGTTAAACACGGATAATGTGAGAGTTGTTTGAAATATTTTTAAAATCAATTCTCAGTTTTCATAAGACACATTGGTCCAGTGCACAAATAAACATTGCTCATGTGAAATCACCTGTGATGGACATAAGACAAACAAGCACTTAGGGGTCGAAGAACGATCAAGCTCTTCAATAGAGTTGACCAAAAAATATATTGCATTTACACCAGCACATCTATTGGGCGTTTTAGTTTTCCTACATTTTTGATACACGCTATGGTTGAATTTAAACGTAAAATTGTGTACTGTAAGCTTTTTAAGGGGTTGGGGAGAGGGAGGGGGGGGGGGGTGAAGGACTACTAAATATTATCGACGGTTAAAAGGCGGTAGGGCATAAGCTACATCAACTAAATTGTTCAGGAGAGCAGTTTAAAGTTTGAGATTGCAGAAAAATGGCGTAACTTTTTTATTTAACGTAACAGCTCGAAAATTAAACAAAATAAAATCATTTATTGGCATTCCTATTAATGTGGTTTTACGATTGTTTTATGTCACAAGCGCCTTAAGGACAAAAAAGGCCAAAACACAAAAAAGGCCTCACAACTGTCATAGACCCCTTGAGTCTCTAGAATCTAGGAAGTCTCCCGCACAGGATTTCTTAAAAAAAAAACTTGTCGGTTTCACCAAAACCATACTTCGAAAACGCAGTTGTTTGCTTGGGTATAAACAACACAAAAATCGTCGTAGAGCCATGGGAGTTACCCTGAAGGATGTTGATTCATCATGAAGGATGTTGATTCAGCCGTGGATTCATCTTTTAGTTGCAGGAAGGGTTGAGAATTAATTTTAAACATATCGGTGATCATTTTAGATTTTTATAGTCCGGTCGATAGCTCAGTTGGTAGAGTGCTCGCATTATACCCCGTGAGCTCGGGTTCGAATCCCACCGAGGAGGGTGTCAGAAATGATTTCCTATTTCTGTGTTTATTTCAAACCCCATAATAAAAATACCGGCAAGGTTTACTCCGCCTTCACAAGAAATGAGTACCAGCCCCTTCGGGAGCTGGAAAACCCCCACTTCAACTTAAAGTAGTTGGCCCCCTTACCTGTAAAAATAAATAGGTTCAACTCGCCACATGCGACCCCTTCGGGGATAACGCGGCAAGAAGTTACACTATATGTGTAGCTTAGATGCGTTTCGTTGTTTTTAGTTGCGTATACAATTTTTAAGAATAGATTTGAACAAAATGCTATTAATTTTGGAGGAATTAAATGCCAAAAGGTGTGCTTTGTTTACCGGAAATGAAATTATTTTGAATTTGAATTATGTAAATATCTAATAAGTTAGCGCATTAGAAAGAGCGGAAAATTTCAAGTAGGATAGCATTCAAAACTCATTTTTGGCTAAAATGTCGCTTATGCCCTACTGCCTTTTGACCGTAGTTATACAACTGAGAGATGCAAATTCATGCAAAATTATAAACTTGTAAAAATAATTGTGACGTCCACGTGTAGAGTAAACACATAAACTAATGTTCGCGCTGCACTTTAATTACTAAACTGCACGTGCAAACGCAAATGTAGCGTTTTATCAAAAATGTATGCAAATTTCCCACCAATTAGAAGTGCTTTTTAGTGTACACACACAAACATGCAAGACCTGTTAAAGAAAAAAAACAAACTTTTCATTTTAAGCCTTATTAACTTTTACAATTTTTTTGCCCTTAAAAGCATGTCCTCCTCTATACACACACTTTTCCCAACAAAGTATGTTTAATTTAAGTTATAAAAATATTCTATATTGATGAGATATATTACATGCATTTCCATAAGCAGACAAGTATAAGTTTGCACTAACATATGTCGCATGTGAACTAACAACATACATCCCCAATTTCAAATGAGCATAGCCCCTGTTACTCATGCCGATCTTCTCTGAAGCAAGGGTGCCATTGGCAATGTGAAACATTTTTACAGTATGGGTGTTCAGCCACATACCAACTTTACCAAGTCAAGGAACATGTACATGTTACATTTTTTAAATCACAAATACTAAAATGTATAAAGATCAAAACAAATACAGAATACAAAATTTTAATTGAAAAAATCCTATTCCTTGCCGCCAACATTACAGATCAACCGCCATTTTTTTCTGTCATTACATATGTACTTATTTTTTGTCATCCAGAGTCATAACCTTCTTCATACATGCTCTTCTTTTATTATGACTCTGGATATTCCATTCAGAAATTTTGTCCATACATACCTTTCTCGGTCTTCCTTTATGTCTATACCAACTATATAGTAAAGGAATTCTCTGTTGGCGCGTGAAAAAAAACGGTTAATTTTTACAGACTACGTATTTGGTTAACACTACGTGGTACCGTTTTGTGTAAAATATGAGTAATTTTTCATGTTTAGGCAACTCCCTCTTCTCCCTCCTAGTTGCTCTATGGATGGAGTTGGTTGATTGGGTTAGTGCAGAATGTGGCGCAATTAGGCAGAAAGTTGGAGGAGCAATTGTATTAAAGGTAATTACAACAATGCTCCATTTAATGTTAATATGATAGAGCAACGTGGGCACTAACCTAATGTAGTCTCATCTAAGTTGCACATTTTTAAGTATGCAGCTGTAATGTTGGCGGCTGCGGCTAGGGTTTTGAGGTTTATACTTATTATTTTTTTCAATTTTAAGTTTTCTCGGATATTATTCATGATTATAGGTTTCCGGGTATATTCGCTGACTTTACTTTTTTCTCGAGCCGACGTTTCGGATCGGTTACACGATCCGTCATCAGGGCGGTCCTTCTGTGTGTGTGGTTGGCCTTCGACTGGTTTGTGAAGTGCTTCTGATGTGGGTCGGTGCGGGGCGGGGTGAGGAGGGAGGCTGCATTTCTCTCTTCTTTTGCCTTGTCGTCATGCGATACAGTTGCTGAGGGGGTGAAACGGGGGGTTGGCGAGTACCTGGTGTATTATTTGTCTATTTAAAAAAATGTAACGCAACAAAGCTACACATATAGTGTAACTTCTTGCCGCGTTATCCCCGAAGGGGTCGCATGTGGCGAGTTGAACCTATTTATTTTTACAGGTAAAAAAATGTAATTTGGTGTTTAAGTTCCTTGACTTATAGGTTGGTATGCGGCCGACCACCCATGATGTAAAAAATGGTTCACAATGCCAATGTCACCCCTGTTTCAGGAAAAGACGGCAGGAATTGCAGGTTGTTTGTCTATTTGAGATTTTTCGAAACGGGTTTTATACACATGAGGCGTTCTTCAATCTTTTATCTTTGTTGCAAAGTTATACTCTCGTAAATTGCTAAATAAATGTAAAAGTAAAAAAATACATATATAACTGTAAAATAAATATCCTAAAAGAAGACCGTTGTTTAATTTGGAGACAATTAGAACCCTAAAATCATAACTGCATTCATGTTGCCAGGTATGTTAATACTTAGACGAGTGAAATGCAAGTGTCGGGGTGTTAGTTTAGTGGTGGGCTAGAGAGTTTACCACTCCGCATGATCTCCCTCGGCTTCGGTACTGCTGAGCTTGATCCAAGATGCTAATTGTGTAATGAGATGAGGATGTCAGACTGTGGCGTGATGCTGTTAGGGCAGTGATGGCAAACTAGGAGCTGAGATACATGATAGACAAGAAGTAGGGGCGTGCATCTCATACAGGCACATGCGCCTAATGCATAGGCAATATATGGTACAAAAAAAAACATTAAAGCTTGATATACAGATTTATAATTCAAAATTTAATTTCGATTGGAGCCATTGTTAACACTTGAACAGTCAAATGAGCTATTTTAAAGGAACGGGAGAAAATATTTATTCTGAAATGTATCGGCCTATACCCTATATTCGCGCCTGACAAGAAGTGTGTGAACAAGAAATCGTACGTGTTACCTGGAAGAAAACTCCTTTATACTCTACGCAACGCATCGAAATACAACTTAACTACGCGCACAGGGTAACTTCTTAGCACGTTTTCGCGGAAGAAGTTCCATGTGGTGAGTGGAACCTATTTATTTTCACAGGTAAAGCCAACCACCTCAGGTCAAGCAGGAATTTCCCAGTTCTCAAAAGGACGGGTTCTCATATCTTATGAAGGCTAGAAGGAGTACATCTTGCTGGCATTTTTATTTTTAATTTGAATAAAACACCAAAACGGAAAACCATATTTGACACCCTTAGTGAGATTTGAACCCGAGCTCTCGGCATGGATTATATTAGAGTGACGGTTAATGAGAGTAAAATGAGTTGGTTAAGGCATCCAGAAATAATGGCCGATGAAGAAAAGAACAAGAGAAGAATATGCATGAAGAGAGTGATGAATGTCCAGGATATGAAATAAGTGTACAAGAACAGGTAATAAAGTGGAGAAAAATCTGCATGAACTAACTACCGTTTCAGGCATGGCAAAGATAGGTTGATAAATTCAAGTCCTTCACCAGATGTGTTTCAAAAAGAGCTTTATGGATGGTAAAGCAAGATCTTCGTTTCTTTGAATCAATTTCTTCTGGTTGTTTTTGGTCGGCCGATGACTGACTTTATAGAATGCTTGCATTTCATGTCAAAAGCTCGGGTTTGAATGCCACGTAGAGCGTCAGAAATGATTTTACATTTCTTTTTTATTTCAAACCCAATATAAAATACCAGCACGGTTTACTCAGCTTTTACAAAAAATGAGTACCAGCCCCGTCGGGAGCTGGGAAACTCACTTCAACAAAATAAAAAAAATAGGTTCCACCTGCCACATGCAACACCTTTGGGGAAAACACGACAAGAAGTTACACTGTTGCACCAACCTCCAATCAATATTTGATAGAGACATCATATTTGATTGCTTAGTTCTGGTAAAGACCTCGGTTAAATATATCTCGGACGGGAATAATAATATGATGGGATTTGAACAGGAAAGATGATGTACATCGCTGATTTACGTATATGCAACCAAATTTTTGCTTTGTTGGGAGAAATCACACTTACTTAATTTTGTTTTTTGTCTGATTGGAGTTTGGTGCAACAGGCCCTTAGTGTGTTAGTTACGTTACATTATTTATCCACCTGTATGTGGCACTTGAAGTGAAAAGTTTTTCAGTCACTGCGTTATGCTATGAAGGCCTCCTAACCTGGCAGGCGCGTCTAGGCTGCTGTAGACCTCTGCCTGTAATTGTCCTCTAACTCGGAGTAACCTTCTGTCTGATGCTCTCATTGCATTACCAACTCCATTATTCACGAGTGTTCCCAAAATATGCAATGTGGGGCTTGGTGGTTGTCGTGTAGGAAGAAGCATTTGTTTTCAATGTGAATCTGTTGATTATACGTCTTTAAAAAATAGCATGCGCTCAAAACTACTTTTTTTTAAACAAAAATACGGTTTAATAGAGTTTTAAACTCTCACTTTCACGGTTGGCGTTAAATAAAAAAATGTTTTTTTATGTTTTTTCAGGTAAGACCATGGTCTATTTGCGTGGAAGCGAAAAAACACAAAAACGATTTGTCGAATATTCAGGCTAGAAAATGCTGTGCGGGTTGCGTCAATTAAGCGCCAAAGTAAACCGCTGCAACCTCTTTTTTTTCTTCTTCTTTATATTAGCCTAAATCTGCTGATGATGATGATGAGTTGCTGATTTCTTTAAAACACCTTATCGTGACATAGTCTCCAGAAATTTTCTTGTCTTCAGTGCATTTTAGGTCCTCTTCCCATGGTCCTCAATCTCTTTTACACGATTTGGCAGGTGGTTCCAGGCCAGAGGCCCAGCAATTGCAAATGCACACTCTCCAAACATTGTGTTGACTGGTGGTCGGTTTGTTCCGAGCTGCCTCTTCTCTTATGATGTTGACTCCCAGCTGTCTTTTTATGATTTCTGTGGTCTTCTAGAAAGACTTCTGCCAAATGGTTTTTCGAACATGGCAATGTGTGATAGTCTGGAACTGTCTGTCCTTCCTACACACGCATGAACCTTTGAAATTGAATATGTGAATCAGATTACAGATTATAGATTGCATTTGAAATTAAAACTAATAATCAAACCATATCGTAAATATCCGTTTGGTCATTATAATAAATTAGCCGTATTTATTTATGCGCATTTTGTTGACTATAAATTTTTGATGAATAACATAAAGTGGGAATAACAGCCATTACACTGATCATCCGCCAGTGCTGTTCGCCAGCTCATATTTGCTCGCATCTCATTTTATCAACCAGAATCAATAATTTACACTTTGATGCGCATTTTCAATAAATGTAACATGTATGGCTCAGTGCACATTGGAGTATTTACACTAAAAAAATGTCTAAAGTATTTTTATGTTTTTAGCAGGTTATACTTAATCAAAACTGCGATTCATTTATTTTACTCAATTTAGTTCCTCACTTTTGAACAGTAGGACGGTTGATTTATGTTTGCCCTACAATTTTGGTCCTACATTCATACATATTATAAAGTCATTCTCGGAACATGGAGAATTGTTATATACCACCTTTCTGAATTTCACCAGAATATTGGATTCAACACGTTTTTCATCTCAAATAACTACAAATCATTATTAGGTAGGTACCTACCTAAGCTTCTACTTAACTCTAGAGATTTTATAGATTGTTATTTAATTAATACAGACAAATCAAATCCAACCACTTATATCTTGCATATTCGTTTCAGTATTTTATGTTTTATCCACACTTTTCTCGATTAAAAAAACATTCTGTTGGCAAAATTCAATGTTATTCAAAATTTTATTTCGTTCCATTGGGTATTGGATTTTTTTCTGTTTTTTTAATATACTTTTTTTTAATTGCTATAAAATGCACATACAGTGATCTTTTGGTGGATAAATAACACATGAGAGTAGTTTTTCCACAAAAATTACCTACATTTTTTTTTTAACATAATCGAGACGTGATTTAGCCAGACAACCCTCTTGCAATGTAACAAACTACATTTCATCTATTATTTAATTTAAATCTTTGACAAATAACAGATGAGGGTATATATTTCTTTTATCGGATCTTGTACTACAATTATCCACATTGAAGAAATTTGAATGGTTAAAAAACACAACTTAAAATTTGGACTTTTGACCAGTTTTTGTGTGCAAGTACTCCATAGTGCAACGCTCAGTACCTGAACAATCAAACTCAACCATGTCCTTTACAAAAAAAACTGTATGTTAACTTCAACAATACCTCTAGTCAGCGTTTTACTTTAGATTCGTGTTTTTTTAAACGCAATGGCTGAGTGCAAACGTAAAGTTTTAAAGTTGTGGTACAGGATATCAGTGATTACACAGTGGTGAGCCACACATCATCATCATCATCATATAAATAATTAATCAAAGGTATTCTCACTAAAAAGTCAACAGTCAATATTCGTCATTAAATATTACGGGTAATGGAAAGTAAATAAACATTAGTATGATTTATGACAAACTATTTTTGTGCTTTTTTGGGTTAGACCATGGTCTATTTGCAGCTGATACTTTTGTTACTTATTTATTAGTTCCTTGTTTGCTACTTATTATTTTTGGTTTTTTGTCATAACATCACCCATGAAAGTGAAAATGAAAGTAAAAAAAAAGATTTAACTAGTATGATTTATTTGGTAAGCGCTACTTTTGTGTAATTCACACCTCAAGAATCCTGTACGAGCTTGATCGTCACTATGTGGAGCGCCAGTTTTCAAGCAAGACCCCAGTTACTTTAAGGCTGGATGGACCTTTGGTGACCGATCTCGGGTAAAGGTAGTTAACATTTAAATTTTTCAACCCAGCAAAGGGCGTGCAATTAAAAAAAATGCATGCAAAGCAATAGTGTAAAGATAGGTAATAATTTTTCAATTTTGCATTTTTTTCTCATTTGCGGAGTCCTTAAAACATAATCTGAAATGAAACGAGAAACGAGAATAACCAAATTTTCATTTTTATAAAGACAAATTCTCGTACATGATTGAACATTTGATTTTTTAATTACTAGCGCCTTTAAATACTCTTCTTATATTTAACTGAAAAAAAAACATTTTTTTAGAATTTTCTGTAAAGGTCGCTAACGAAAATAAGTTGCTTTATTTATTAACGTTTTCAATTCAATTTATTTTCGTAATAATCGTAAAAAGTGTGGGTACAAAGTGTTGCTAGAAAACAACAAAATTACTCATACGCAACGCAAAACGCAACTAAGCTACACATTTAGTGTAACTTCTTGCCGCGTTATCCCCAAAGGGGTCGCATGTGGCGAGTTGAACCTATTTATTGTTACAGGTAAGGGGGCCGGCCTTACGCCAACCACTTCAGTTGAAGTGGAGGTTTCCCAGCTCCCGAGAGTGCTGGTACTCATTTCTTGTGAAGGCTGAGTAAACCTTACGGGATTTTATTATGGGGTTTGAAATAAACACCGAAACGGGAAATCATTTCTGACACCCTCGGTGGGATTTGAACCCGAGCTTTCGGCATGGAATGCAAGCACTCTACCACCTGAGTTATCGACCGGACAATGTGGGTACAAAGTGTTGCTAGAAAATAACAAAATTACTCATAATGGATGCAAATTATATGAAAAGTGTAAAGTTTATTTGATTGACCATCAAAACATCACTGATTTAATTATCTCCCTTTTATATAATACTGTAAACACTGGGTGAGAGTAATAAAGGATAAACAGTTATCAGTGCCTGTAGTACCATACTGTACCCGAGTATACTGTAAACCGAAAAATGTATAGAAGATAAAACAGTGCCTCTAATGTGTGTTTAAGTTTTCATACATATTTTCTATTTACACGATGGTTGAGTATTCATGCAATGTTGTATACTCGGGTTGTTTATACCAGATAATTAAATATTTGTATGAGAGTACAAAAAAGATATATATTAATGTGAAACAGGCAGAACATTATACAAATAAAAGTCTTATAACACGATGGTATGAAAGCCAGAAGAAAGCACCAATTTCGTATTCTAAAATATACGGATTTGGTTTTTAAGCTCAATTCTATGTTACAGCATCTGAACCAAAAATAACAGTGATAGCAACTAAGCTGCACATAACGTGCAATTTCTATAGACGATATCCCTGAAGGGAAATATTAAATTATTTTGTGTAATATCTAAAGGGACGATACGATGATGATGATGAATGAATCATTTGACTTTTTCATTGCTTCCGTTTCGTGATATTGTTACTGCAAGGGCTTTAAAAGATTTGGTGAAAAATTTGGTCCTGAAATGGTTCTTAAAGTGACTGCTGTCGGCAATCTTTTGAACCACAGGTGGCACCAAGTTTCATACCCTTGGAGCCGCCACTGCAAACGCACACTCACCAAACACTGTTGTAGATGTGCGCAGAGTCATTGATCGAAGTTGTTGTCCATGAAAATAATGATTGTGTTTATAATCTAGAAAGATTAAGTCTCACAGGAAGCGTTTTTAATGCGCGTCAAGGCATCAATGTTAAAGCGCCGTAACGTCGCGTACTTTGTATATGAACGGCTTCGAAGCAAATCATTCGTCGTCACTGGTTTTTGAGTATTTTTTCGCATTTGCAAAAAAAAACGCCTGGCATCACAAAAAAATGTAACAATATACAACGCGACGTCCTGACGCAGCGTCATAGTGTCACTTACTCGTAGCGCGTTTGCTCTGTTTGACATATTCTGTTCAACACAGCGCAGCGCTATAGCGCAACGCTAGTCCGGAAGATTTTAGAGCCTTGACGCGCGCTAAAACGCTATTTACATTTAGGAGAACACATATATTAGAAAGCGTTTCATGTTTCCAGATGATCCTGTAATAATAAGAGGAACTTCATATATTAGTAAGAAAGCCACTACCTAAATTAGGAATTTTCATTGTACTTCCGTAGAACTCTCCGGTTATTTTTTTTAATGAAACAAAAATAAATAAAATGCATAATTTTACACAGCGCTCCCTTTATTCGCAGTCCCTCTAATTATCACGTGGAGAGCCTCGTTTACAATTTAAGTCTGGGACCGCCATTTTTCCAGCCAGAGTTGATTGTTATACCTTTGAAAGCTCATCATAGCGGGAGCCGAGTATAGCATAGCGTAGTAACGGCCAACGATACTAAAGGAACGAAATGACGAGTGTTGAGTCTTTACACACTCAAGGTCAAATATAAAGCCGAAAGCAACTAAGCTACACATATAGTGTAATAAAGGAGGAAGACTGGAGCGGACTACAACTCGCAGAAAATTAAAGTTGGGGTTTTTAACACGCCATATATTTGTCAAAATTTACAAGCGCTGGCACCACAACCTTCTTGATCGGAGGTTGGTACAACAGAGAGAGAGCTTACATACAAAATGACAGAACACACTAAAACGTCTTCTTTTTCTTTGTACTTCTGATGGCTATTATAGCTTTCTTTGTAGTTTGACCAACTGTCAGGCTAAATTCAGATCAGCATCTAAGCTACACGTATAGTGTAACTTCCTGCCGCACTATCCCCAAAGGGTTTCGCATGTGTCGAATGGAACCTATTTATTTTTAAAGGTAAGGGGGCCGCCGGCCTTACGCAAACCACTTCAGTTGGAGTGGGGGTTTCGCAACTCCCGGAAGGGCTGGTACTATTTTTTTGCAAAAGGCTGAGTAAACCTTGCCGGTATTTTATTTTGGGGTTTGAAATAAATACCGAAACGGGAAATCATTTCTGACACCCTAGGCGGGATTTGAACCCGAGCTCACGGCATGGAATGCAAGCACTCTACCAACTGAGATGATGATGATGAGTTGATGATTTCTTTATAGCGCCGTTTCGTGATGTAGTCACTCCAAGGGCGCTGGTGCAAACGATGCCAGAAATTTGCTTGTCTTCAGTGCATTCCGGAACTTTCCATGGTCCTCTAGCTCTCTCACATGATGTGGCAGGTGGTTCCAGGCCAGAGGGCCAGTAACTGCAAATGCACGCTCTCCAAACACTGTGTTAACTCTTCTTACAGGTTCTTCAATCCTTGATTTGGCTCCAGTCTCAGCTGAGCGCAGTGTTAGGCTTTTTTTGCCGAGGGTGACTGGTTTGATTAAATCAGCGAGATATTTGGGTGTTTTTCCAAATAAAGCTTTGTGGACCATCGTGCACACTTTGAACTCGATGCGCTCCGGTATACGGAGCCAGTGAAGCTTGTGGAGAAGAGGAGTAATGTGTGTGAATTTCGACTGACCAGCAATCATGCGAGCGCACGCATTTACAACCTAGCTATCGACTATAAATTATTATGAACACTGAAGGCCATACATCTAAATTTGGTAGCGTCTCGTTGTATGTAGCTCGTTGAGAAGTTGGCTACGCAAGATCCATGTGATGTTGCGTCCACCTGATTAGTGACATGACTAACTGGCGTTACAGCTTCCTTTGCCACACATTAGCCCCCAGCTCTGCGCATACACGTGGCCAGTGTGATTGCTCTAACGACGCGCGTGACCAAAATACCTGCAGCATTGCCTGTGTGATCAGAGCACAGCTTTACATGCAGTCATACAGGAACGCAATGCAAAAACGGCAGGTGTAAATTAACTGCTACAATGCGAGAGTAAAAAAAAACTAGATTTTTTGTTTTCACGCCAAAACAAAACATATCTACTATTTTTCACACTTCTTCTTCTTCTGCTACCTCAGCCTTTCTCAGTCTACTTCTGGACACAGGCCTCCTCCAATCCTCTCTGGACGATCCTTTTCGGCCACCAATCATGATCTTGCCTTGCGACGTGACCAGCTGAGTGAATTTTCAAGAAACTAAAAAAAAGTGTTCAAATAATACTTCAATAATTATGGTATATGTTGGTATGAGGCTGACCCGCATACTATAAAAAATGGTTCAATTTACCAAATTTCCCCTATTTTCAGGGAAGGTTGGCAAAAGATATGCCGATATTATTATGAAAATATGTTTTTACACATATCTTTTATCTCCTTTATTTATTTATTTTTTGTCGCATGCTTTTCTATATAGTTATCAATTATTTAAGATGTCACCTATATGTACAAGTACTAATATTTTACTTTAAGATAGAGATCGGAACATAGAAAAGAGCACGTAAATAAAACTCGTCGTTTGGCCGGATTACTTCCAAATCTTACCGCCAGAGGCGCTAGTTTCTCATACATAAAAATCTTTATATCTGTCAAATCCTTTGGGGGTAAGAATTCTAAACTGTTGTTGCATGATGTAAGCAAGTCGTTTTATTGCAAAATTGTATAATACACCTACTAAATTGGATGAATCGAAATAATTTAGAATTCATTGACTTATAGGTGCGTATGCGGCTGACCACCAATGCTGTAGAAAATGGTTCACTTTGCCAATGTCGCCCCTGTTTCAGGAAAGGTCGGCAGAAGTTGCAATGTGTATGTCTATTTGTTACTTGTTTTTCTTATGTTGTAGGTTCACATGCGGCATACGCAGGCGCGAACTTGTGCGTGTCTGTTTGTGAGAATGCATGTCATGTGCATCCTCAATGATACATATCTTTGCAACTTAGATTAGATTACATAGATTAGATGCAATTTTTTGCTTGGATTAAAGAAATCAATCTATTGCTATCTAATCTAAGTTGCAAAATATATCTACCTAACATTAGAGATTCACATTATATGCATTTAATTCTTCGAATCACCGTTTTCAATTTGACGTGCTCATTTTAATGTGCAAGCAATTAATCTTTAAAGTAAATTCACACCAATGAATAGGTTACACCTCTAATATCAGGATTTATGTGTATTTGTTTGTGTTATTTCAAGTAAAAATTATAAATTGTTAATCTTATCTTTGACATGCGGAATATCGATGAAATGCTGTAAACTTGAAAACAACCCTGATTATCGGGAATTGACTATGGATGCCGTCCATAGAGCAATAGAGTATAATTATTATTACTTGGTAGGAATCCGGTCGGGGATTGGGAATCAGGATAAAGGAGAAACACCGGAGAGGACTACATTTCCCAGAAATCAAAGTCGTTGTTTTTAACACGTCATAATATATTGGTTAAATGTACACACTCCACAACCCAACCTTTTTGGTCGAAGGTCGGTACAACCATGAAGATATAATTCAATGGACGGGCTATGAATGTGATTTAGTTCCAACCAACATGAGGCAGCGTCTTTGACACTATACATTGTTTATAATGCTGTCTCGCTCACGACATATGAAAGGCTTTTATAATTTTCTCTGCATCGCTACATCATCGCTAATTCTAAAAATAGCTGTCACTTTTGCGAGCAAAATATATCGACAAATGAAAAATCTTTTTTTTAACGTAATCATGTAAAATAGTTTTTAAGTGAAATATTATTCCACATTTTTTACAACATTTATTTTCATTTGTTGGCACGTTTAGAAAATACCCAGTTTCGCATTTATATGATTTTTTTTTCCAATTAGGTAACACACCTGTTGACAGTTGAAAGGTTACCGATAGACTGAATTTGGATTTTTGTATGATGAGTGGGTTAGCGCATTTCTAATTCTCAAAGGATTGATTTCTTAGCCCGTCCAGATCTTATATGTCGATGGGTACAACAGAGAAAGATCTTGCATACAAAAATGACAGACGCCACAGAAACTCCTTCATTTTCTATTACATTTTTATAGCTATTAGAGCTATATTCTTTTTAGTTTGAAAAACTGTCAGGCTAAATTCGACGTCATATAGCCGAGGGATATTTAGAATTTTCGGACCTCATTGTTTTGCCCATATTTTCAGTTCATGCTGAGTTACTTGTTTAAGCATTACACGTGCGTTATGATAATAACAACATACCGCAGTGAGAGGTCCTAATAACGCGCCCAGTCCATAGTAATTAGCAGAGGTGAATGTGAAGTAGGACCGGCCGGACTATGTAGGTATTCCATACTCGGCCTGTCCGTCTGTGTACGCCAGACAATGGAGGGTTCAACTGAATTATTTTAGTTTTTGGGCGTCAAAACCTATAACGTTTTTTTTAATTCGATGCGTATTCAATAAAAAAACTATGTAAAAAAAATTACAAATATAAAACATGACTATTTTTGTAACGGAATTTTTAAAAGTGTGGTCAATAGCTCAGTCGGTAGAATGCTTGTATTCCATGCCGAGAGCTCGGGTTCAATCTACACCAAGGGTATCAGAAATGATTACCCCTTTCGGTGGTGTTTAATTTCAAACCCCGCAATTAATATACCAGCAAGGTTTATTCAGCCTTCACAAGAAATGAGAGGCAGCCCTCTTAGGAGTTGAGAAGCCGGTACTGTAAACGAAGTGGTTAGTGAAAGGCCGGTCCTCTCGCCTGTGAAAATAAATAAGTTCCACAAAACAGTTTTTTTTAAAGATATTTCAAAACGAAATGTCTTTTGATTCGTGCGGCCTTCCCAATGGAGTATGTCAGTCGAAAATGAATTATTATGCCAGTTTTTCTTCTAATTAAAAATTAAAAGAGCGGCAAGTCTTCTTCAGCCTTCATAAGAAAAGAGGACCGACACGTGAGTGGTTTCTCTTTTTTGAAAAAAAAGAGCATTTGACTTAATACAAGATGCATCCCTTCACAGTTTAAAAACAGAATCGAGCCAAAATTAAGACTTAATGAATCCACAAGAAAGTTTAAGTACCAGAAACGCTTTTCTGCTAAACTCCTTACACTTTGGGTATTAATTGAAGTCGGAGCATGCTAGCGCTTGCGAAAGAGCTCCATAGATTAAAAAAAAAATCGGTACACCTTAATTTTGGACACAAATCGAGATCACGTCGCCTTAAGGTCGTAAGGATTTTTTGAATAGCGCTTCAGGCCTTTAGGGCGCTATTTTCTCGTAAAGTCGGCCTTGGCGTAGAACAATAATAATTAATTATTGGTCCAAATGATTCTGTTCACGCGGATTTGCCGCCTAGGTAATGAAATCTATAACTCTAATTCATCCAGCAACGCCGTTTCAATTAAAATGGAAACAATATTAGCCAAGATTAGTGCTTCACTCCGCCGCTCCGTGCGGACCAGGGACGTCATGGTTGTAATATTTCGGATACGAAAAAGGATATGAAAATAATATTATATCGGTTTCGGATTCGGATATGGAATTATTTCGGAGAATTCCGGCTACGGATATAAGGTTTATAAAAATATATATATAATGTATAATCTAAGCTTTTTTAAGGAAGCCTGTGTGCGAGACTCCCTAAATTCAAGAGACTCTAGGGGTCTACGACACTTGTTGTGGTGATTTATTAATGAATTATTATTATTAAGTGGCGAAGATGTAGTAATATTTAATTTTCATATTAAATGCATGCCCACAAACAAACACGCGTAAGATTGCGCTTACAAATGCTACATGTGTACTAACAAATTAAAATCCAAACCGCAAATGAACATAAGCCCTGCAACTTTTGCCGACCTTTCCTGAAACAGGGGTCCGGGATGCGTGTTCCCATTCCACCACGCAAAAGGAATGATCACTCACACATGCACACGGAAGTATTGCAGATGAGTGAACCTAGCTGAAAACCAACTGTTATCAAATAGCTATATACTGGCACACAAGCAATTTAATGCACATACACAGTTATGAGTGTTGAAAATTGATAAATAAGACAGCTGGATTACATTTAATGAAAAGTTGAAGTTTTTTTATTTAATTTCTATATAAATGACTCTTGAAAATGACGACAGTCGAATGTACTCGAGGATAAAATAACAAATATTAAAAAAAGAAAAATACTTACGTTTTATAAGAAATTCAATAGATGAAGATGAATTTTCACTAAGTAAATGCACAAACCTTTATAAGTTAAAGGTATTTCGTTTCGATATCGAGGTAGAATTGAATTCTAGCCCAATGTAATGAATTCGCTGCAGATTGTATTAAAAACTTTATAAAATTGGATCAGCAATTTGAAAAAATCGAAAGTTCACCAAAAACAGCACGAAAATGTTCTCGAAAAGCAAAAATATATTTACTAGTAACAGTGAAACCCGTGTGCATGTGTGAGTGATCATTCCTTTTGCGTTGTGGAATGGGAACACGCGTCCGGGATCGCATGTGATGATTCGGGACCTAATTATTTTTACGGGTAAGGAGGCCAGCCTCACGCCAACCATTTAAATCACTTGAAGAGGAGAATAAATTAAATAATGAAAAAAACAATTAACTAATAGGTTGGTAAGAAGCTAAGCCACCATGCTGTAAGACTTGGTTTAATTTGTCAATGCCACTGGGGTTTAAGGGCAAGGCGACAGGATTTCCAAAGCTTATGTTCATTTGAGGTTTGGTTTGTAAGTATATATTTGCAACTTGAATTAGAGGTCATAGTTTATAGAATATCGTTATTAAATAAAAATATAGCATTCATTATTTATATTTATTATACGAAATTATTTGAAACGTTTATATCGGTTGCGGTTAAGGACGTGGATATTTTTATTTATTTCGAATATCTGATATTCGGTTACGGATACGGATATCCATAGCATCCCTAGTGCGGGCCGCCTAAATGTATATCTCTCGTCGTTTCTAAATGTATGTACATCTCTCATCATTTCTAGTTTAATCATAATCGCATTCCGACTAACTCATATACACACAAAGGTACACAAGTGATTACCGAACTAATATATTGGGAATTATTTCCTGTGATTATAAAGGCGATCAGGTGTGGACGGACCAAATTTCGGAATTAGGGAATGGATGGGATATCCAGATCCTGTAAGAAAAAGTTTATGACTCTGGATGAAATGAAAGAAATACTCGTATGGAGGGACCGATAAAAATAACCTTTATCTCAGAGTGTTGACATCTACGACTTTTTTCTCTACGAAATTTTAAATTTCTATGTTCATTATTATTTCGTATTTCCAGGGTTTTTTTTTTCATTTATTGTATGTTTTTACTCAGTTCACAATGTCTCTTATAAATTAGTTATTTGACCAATAAGGTGGTATGAGGCTGACCACCAATATTCACTGAATAAATTGGTAAAAAATGCACTTCAAGACTGAAAGAAATGGCGATGGTAGAGTCTAAAGATTTTGTAATTTGGAATGTTATTATTTATTCATAACATGTAACGCAAAAATAGCGCAACCAAGCTGCACATATACAGCTACTTCTTATCACGTTGTCACAAATTGGTCGCAATAGCTGATGAAACCTATGTATTTTTTAAGATAAGTTGGCCGGTCTTTCACCAACCATTTCAGTTGAATTGGGGAGTTCTTTGCTCGTTCTCATTTATTGTGAAGACTGAGTAAACCTTGTCACTTTTTTATATATTTTGGGCTCTAAAATAAACACTAAACAGGAATCATCTCTTACTCTCTGATCTGTCGAGACCGAGCTCTCGGCATGAATTCAAGCATTATACCAACGGAGCTATCGGCCGGACATCTATAATAATCTATAGTCTAAATTGCTAAGATGTATTACATTTAAGATTTATATTGCATGCATTACCACAGGCACACATGTGTAAGTTTGCGCTTACACATGCCGCTTACACCACTGCGGCACTACAACAAGTGTCATAGACCCCTAGAGTCTCTAGAATCTAGGGAGTCTCCCGCACAAGATTTCTTACAAAAAAAATGTAGATTCACAACATCGAAAACCCTTTATCAAATGAACATAGACCCTTCAACTCTTGCCGACCTTCCCTGAAACAGAGGTAACATTGGCAAAGAGATTTTTTTACACTATGGGTGGTCAGTAGAGTGGAGTGAAATGTCTTTTTTTGTTTTATCGAACACAAATAGCGTAGAAAAGGTGCCTTTTAAGATCAAATTTACTTATCAAAAAAGAAACTTAAGTAAAAATGAGAGGATCTTCCCGCACAACGCCATCGAATGTTATGTAAAAAAGTAATTTTATGCTCATGTTTGACGCTGTTAAAAAATATTTAAAAAATGTTTTTTGCTGTTTATATTTGCTTAATTCATTATTTCTGAAACGTTCAGTTCTTCAGATGACTGTACAATCGCATATAAGGAAGAAATTCCTGAAAAAAAAAGTTCACTTTTTGACCTCCCTACAGTATTGAGGAAACGTTACAGGTATGTCAACTGCAATTGCAAAATGTGTTTCGTTTGTTAAGGCTGATGCCCCTATATTTAATAAGACACACAAGACAAAGGGAGAAAACTTTGTAAGTAAAGTCATACATTGATGGAAGAGGTTTTTCATAAAATATCAGCATTGTACTGGAATGTAAGAAATAAACATTGAATATTCCTGAAAAAAGGGTAAATGCTACAAAAAAATAGATTTTAAGAGCACATTATGCTAATTAAAGAGACGCGGTTTATTTACGGGGGATACTTAGTACCTAAGATGGGCTCAGAGAAACATTTTTCAGATGAAATATTTCTCAACGTACCCTGATGGCAATCGATTGTGATGGACCAAATGTTAACACCGGAAAGAATGGTGAAATCATCAGACTGCTTAAAAAAGACTTAAAGACCACTGCAATGGATAATTTGTAAACAGCAACATATGAATGAACTATCATTGAGACATTTGTTTCTTTATATGGATGGGTGTACTTACGGACCTAAGTCTTACATTGGACCACTGAGAAAAGCTCCCGAAACTTGCGAGAAATTGCCTATTACAATAATTCAACGCATTGAAGTACAAACATTTACAAAAATTACCCAAAAATTGAGAACAGACCAACCGTATTTGCACGACATTATGTCAACAGTAACAACAAACAATTTTCCTAAAGATCTGCAAATAGATCTCCAGGCCAGATTTTACACGTTCTTTGGCTTACACAAGCCAACCAAATACTACGTCTGTATGTAGCAACGGAATCACCGTCGGAAACTTTGACAAATCTAGATGTTTTTGTGATAAAAGTGTATCCTCCATCATATGTTCTTATAAAAATAACTGTTCATGTAAAGATGACTCATATCATATTTATTTCATCATTTTGGCCTCGAAATATTTGCTAGATATCAAAAAAGTAAAAGATTCAGTCTTTGGAAAAAATAGCTCTTTTAGGCATCCGGAAAGTATGTTATTAGCGATGATTATCGGCAAAATCAAACTCATTAAAGAATTCACAACATGCCGTAGCTTAAAGGCACGCAAAATATCAAATCTCTCACACAATGACTTTTTAAGAAGCCTGAAATATATTTTAATGCTGCAACTTAAGTTGATCTAATAAGATATCAGGAAAATATAAATGAGCCTCTTTTAGAAAAAAAATATCCGATGAGAAAGTTCAATCTAGTGGTGACAGTGACATGTATTTTTTACAAATCCCATGTAAGGTAGTAATAAATTTCCGAATAAATAGTTTCTCGCATTCCTTTAAAATAACTCATTTGCTTTTGACTGAATTGCTAACGAGGGCTCCAATCGAATTTAAATTTTGAATTTTAAATCTGAATATCCAGATTTTTTTTTTTTACCATTTATTGTCTACCCATAAGACTCATGTGCCCGTATGGGATGCACGCCCCTGCTCCCATGCTATACTTAGGCAGTTGAAAGAGCAGTGAAAATAACAAGAAGAGCTGCTTTGAGCCAATGTACCAAAAATTTAGGTTTGTGGCTATAAAAACCTAATTAGAACAAAGGAGCATAATGCCGAAAATTATAAGAAAAGGCAATTTTCAAGCAAAATGTATTCTTTTTTTTTTATAAAACCTGTACTTTTTTCTTCTTGTATTTTTTTGGAATGTACGAATGAATGCTTGTAGTACTTTTATTTTAATTTTTTACACCTTGACTAACTTTATTTAGCTCAATATTGAGCTGGAGCTATGTTACAAATTTTCAACAAAAACATAAACTTTGAAGTCAGTGTGCGGGAAGAAGGAATTTTTTGAAAAATATGTTTTTTTTTCTACATTTTTTATTTCATAAATGGCACAAAAAAAATGGTATATGGTTTTGAAAAAAAAAAAAAAAAAAAATCTCATACAAGATCACTCCACTCTAGTGGTCAGCCTCATACCAACCTATAAGTCAAGCAACTCATTCCAACCTTCAAGTCAAGCAACTCATACCAACCTGTAAGTCTAGGAACTCATACTAACCTATAAGTCGTAACTCATGCCAACCTACATGTAAGTCAAGCAACTCATTCCAACCTTCAATTCAAGCAACTCATACCAACCTATAAGTCAAGCAACTCATACCATCTATAAGTCAATCAACTTATACCAACTTTAAAGTTAATGTAAAGAAAGATTTTAAATTATGATGACGGTCGTAACCTGCACATTTTTTTTAATAAAAAAAAAAACGGATGTTACTGACCATGAAAAGAGAAAAACAATTTTCTCTACGTTTTGTCAGTCATATCCGATGTCTTCAGGAGGCGTGTGTCATCTACGAAGAAGAATCACGAACTGATGAATTGTTGTTTTTTGCTCGAGGTCGAAGGTTGTAGGTGCACTTATTGACGTTCGGTGATGCATTCATAGATGTTGCAATAGCTTCACTTGTACCTTCGACCTCGAGCAAAAAACAACAATTCATCAGTTCGTGATTCTTCTTCGTAGAAGACACACGCCTCCTGAAGACGTCGGATATGACTTTGACGAAACGTAGAGAATTTTTTTCTTCTCTTTCCACGGTCAGTAACATCCGTTTCATTTTTTTTCATTCCAAAAAAAAGGTAAAGAAAGTTAAATTATTTAGAAATTTCTTTATTGGCCTGGGTGGAGTATCCGCCCCTGCCCAACATGACTACATTTGTACAGCTTAGATTATGGATGATTGTGTTCATGTTTAGGATTGTGATTTGGAGGCTGTTAGGTTTTATAATTGAATAACATGCCCGCTGTTCGCATAAAGATACACTTATTAGCCGCGCGTACACATGCTTCACAGTGCGCATACAGAGCCAGTGCATACGCATAATGCATAACAGAGGCGCAGGGTCAATATTACTGCAACATTTTCGGATCGTCATAAAAATAATTGTGAATTTAAAAAAGAGCTTTAGTCCGGTCAAACTGTTTCAACTTTAAAGTAATATTTATTTATTTATTTATTAAACACAATGTACGGCTTAAGAGCCTTTTTTGAAATTAAATATAAGGCAAAAAGATATACAATTATACATACTGTTATGTTTAGAATAGAAGGTACCTTCCAGGATGTACCTACAAGGATACTCACTTCAGCTAGCTAACATCAGCATCACTCTCAGGGCGTGGGGTTCTTTCCTTGTGTTGCTTACTTGCATTTTGGGAAGGGTTGTATATTAAAAAATAAGCTTAACATGAACAAATAAGGTTTTATTTACTTTAGTAATATGGGGGGAAAAGGGGAAATAAGGGAATGGCCCGACCTGCACCTTGTCACTAAAACACTCCCTACTCTGTTGACTGGAGCTCCGAGCTGAAGGCCTAAGGCAGCGGCGGCTCACGAGGCGGACGCCTCCACACGTTTGAGCTCCTGGGTGGGCGCTCCAATGAACCCGTCTCTGGTCCACTAGGCGGGTGCCTTGCTGGCAGGAAATCCAAGTAGATGGGGAGGAGGGAGCTCCATGGTAATGCCCCTTCTTGCACCACTTGGTGCTTGGTCGCCGACGTCTGACTCTGTTCACCTCTTGCCGAGAACTGATGAGCGACGGCCCGATTAGACCGCATGGCGCAGTTCGGCCGCTTCCGTGACCGTTCGGCTCCGTTCGGCCCACAAAACACACTGTACACTTCGAGAATGTTCTTTCTATGTTATTTTAAAATAACATAACAATACAACATTATTAAAAACAAACATTTACAATATTAAAAAGATGTAATACTTTAGAACATTCGACACATATAACCTTGAAATTTTTGTGAGTGCAAGGCAAGTATGTTTGATAAGTCCATGGCTTTTTAATACAGTCATGGCGCTCTACAAATCATCATCATCAGCCTGTATGGAATGCTCGCCCCTGGCTACGCATACACAGCAAGCGCACACACATGCTGCACACAGGTAGTTTGCGTGTTTAGCTCGTAGGACGGGCGGGTCCATTGTAATCCGCTGATTAGCCAAAGTGAAAATTGATTAGGTGTTCCTGGGGCGCCCGGGGCGGGGAGGGGGGGTCGTGACGCGCAGGAGGAGGGAGAGGGGGGAGGGAGGGGTAGTGACACGCAGGGGTAATCTAAAACATCATTCTCTCTATTAATGAACGGCCTGCATGCATCCATATTGGGGAGAGACGGACTGGGGATGCCCGATCCATACATTCGCATTTTTCTTGAAATCATCTATATGCTCAAGTAATCGAAAACAAAGCTGTTTTTCTTTTATCCTTAATGATGAACGATTACAAAGTTAATGCCTCTACAATCAATAAAATCATCTAATCTAATCTACGTTACAATGATTTGTAACATTGGGGATTCACATTATAATATGTATTCTCACCAGCAGACACGCACAAGTACGCGCTTGCAAATGCTGCACGTGGACTAACAACGTAAACACCTATTATGTCAAATGGGCATACCTCAGCAACTTAGATTATATGTATAGATATTATCAAAAAACTTTGAGACGTTATTTTTATTTAGTTATATCGTCATCTATTTTTAATCTGTAGTGCGAGAATACCCACAGTTAAAAAGTTGTAGGGCTTATGTTCATTTGAGGTTTGAATTTTATTTGTAAGTACACATTCATCATTTGTAAGCGCGAAATACACGAGTTTGTTTGTGGGCATGCATTTGAGAACTTAAATTGAGTATATCCTTGCAACTTAAATTATAGATTTTAGACAGCAGCATTTATTATGCAAGTTAAATCCATCGGAAAAAATTACGAAATAAGAACCCCTTCATAAGAGGCGTGTGTAAGTTTCCGCTTAAACAGCTGCATGCATACTTACTAAGTAAAAATATCCTTCATTATCTTATGATCGGTCGATTGTTTAGTGGGTAGAGTGCTTGCATTCCATGCCGAGAGTTCGGGATCGAATCGCATCGAGGGTGTCAGAACTGATTTCCCATTTCTGTGTTTATTTCAAACCGAGAAAGAAAATACCGGCAAGGTTTTCTCAACCTTCACAAGAAAAGAGAACCAGCTCCCTCAGGAGCTGAATATCCCCTCTTCAATTGAAGTGGTTAATGTAAGGCCGGCCCTCTTAGAGCCCGTTCCCACTTGTCGGGTGTCGGATCCGTATATCAATCGGAGGTTCCGGTGGCAGAACATTATGTATGGAGCTATTCACACTTGTCGGAAACCGATTTTGTCCGAAATGTTCTGCAACTGGAACCTCTGATAAATATATGGATCCGACACCCGACAAGGGGGAACGGGCTCTTACCTGTTAAAATAAACAGATCCGATAACCACATGCGACCACTTCGGGGATAATGCGGCATAAAGTTACACTATATGCGAAGCTTAATTGCATTTTTTGCGTCATGCAATAAGTTGACGTCGAGAACGATATAAGGTTGCCTCACTCAGTGGTTCGTGTTATTTTCAAAAAATAGATTTGTGAAGGTAACTTTGTCATTTCAGTCAATGGCAAAATAAACCAATTTTAAAAGCATATAAGGTAGAGATGTGGTCATATAGAAGACTACTTAAAATTTCCTGGAGAGACCACACTACAAATGAGGAGGTTCTCCAAAGAATCTAAGGAGGAAGGCATCTGCTCAGGATCTTGTCCGAAAGGCGCGCAAGATGGATCGGCCATGTAATACGACAAGAAGGTCTCTTGCATGCCATAACGGAGGGGATGACCGAGGGGACCAACTCTAGGGAACGTCCACGCCAAGAATACCTGGAAGACCTGTTGGTGGACGTGCGCTGCTCATCATATGCAGACCTTAAAAGAGCCGCACAAGACAGGGAAGAATGGAGGAGAAGAGTGAAAGAATTTGCTGCAAGCCAATCCCAGGATTGAAACAAGAGAAGAAAAAGGTAAGGTGCATACCAACCTATAAGTAAAAAAAAAATTAAAAAAAAATAGGACAACAAATAAACAAAAAACAGTTTTTTTTTTTAATGTTAGAGCCTCCATAAAAAAGAAATTGGCCATCAATCAACTTTTATTCTCAACAGAATGTCGAAAGTAGACATGCAATTTTATTTTATCTCACAAAGGCTCTTAGTTATTGTTTTGTGTAGCATGAACCCTTTTATCTATGCTCAAGTTAAAAAGAATAGAAAAAAAAAACAAAAGTACCACCATTTTGGCAGGACGCTGGCTAACTTGGTCTGCAGATCTTGGCTCATCTCCAGGAGTTGCTTCTCGCCTCCTTTCTGGAAGATGGAATAAGATGAAGGAAGTTGCAGAGGAGGATGGCGGAGCGCAGAGACCGTTTTGGAGCGATACAGCATCTTTAGTGAATTTAAAAGAAAATAAAATGCCGCCCTTGACTGTCCGGCGTTTGTCGTTTTTTAATGCACTTAGCCGCTCGAGGCAAAAATCTCATAATCTTTTAGCACTTTGCTCTCGGGGTTTTTATTTCAAATATTTTCATTTAACTTGGACACTGTCTGCATTTTTAGTAAGAAAATAAATTAAGTACATTTTCAGATATACATCTAAATCTAAGTTGCAAATTTATGTATCATTTGAGATTCATATTAAATGCATTCCTACAAGCAGACACGCATAATTTCGCGCTCACACATGCCGCATGTGGACCTACAATATAAAACTTTAATCTCAAATGAACATAAGCCTTGCCACTCTTGCCTCACCTTGCCGACCTTCCCTGAAACAGGGGTGACATTGGCAAAGTGAACCATTTTTTACAGTATGGGTGGTCAGCCTCATACCAACCTATAAGTCAACGGACAAAAATAATAATGTGGAATAAATTACACAAAAGCAACAATAAATAATGACATAAAAACCACAATAATAATGAATTCATAAATACAGTAGAATCTTTAATAATTTAAAAAAAATCCTTAGTTGCCAAAATTGCAGATCAACCGCTATTTATTGTTTATACGTACCTACTTCCTTCATTTCATCCAAAGTCGGAACCCTTTTCATGCAAGTTCTCCTTTCATTATGACTCTGGAAAACCCATTCAATAGCTATAAATTACAACAACAACAAAAAGTGTTTGACATTTACCTTTTTGTCCATTTATTCTGGATATTATTTTAGGTTAACGAAATCACGCACTAAATATCAATGTGTCATAGAACAATGCTTTATTCCTGCCACCCTGTCGACATGGGTCAGCCACACAATAAATACAGTACATACAATATGAATAATACAAATGTACGTAATGAAATGTGAAATCAAATTATTGGTTACTTGTTTAATTCATCAGATGTTTACAAATATTTTCAGGTTCAAAATTCTCGAACAATTTTCAATGACCAAAAAATCTGTTAACAGTTTGAACAGCTGAGTTCTGTTTCGGAAATCCTCTTCTCCCATCGGTTCTAAAACGGTGTCTGTTCTGATGAAATATCCTTACTTATAGGTTGGTATGCGGCTGACCACCCATGTTTTAAAAAATGTTTCACTTTGTCAATGTCACCCCTGTTTCAGGGAAAGATGGCAAGAGCTGCAGGGTGTAATGTCCATTTGAGATTTGGGTTTTTATTTTGTAGGTTCACATGCAGCATGTGCAAGCGCGAACTTGAACATGTCTGCTTGTGAGAATGGATATAATGTGAATCCCTAATGGAAAATATATTTGCAACTTAGATTAGATTAGATAAGATACGTCCTACTCTCTACAATAAGGGCAACTTGTAGAGAGACTCGCATCCATCCCTTTGCAGTCGACATCAAAACTATGAGAACTTGGTATTTTCACGACTCATTACTTTAATAAATTAACCGCTTATGGAATGATTTACCGCCATCTGTGTTTCCACCTTAACCTTGTTGGATTTAAAGCAAATAATCACCACTTCCTTTCAGTGTTTTAAAACAAAGGCAATGCAACGCACAACCCAACACTACACAGCTAGCACCCCGGCTATAAAGAATCAGAACATCAACCGCCATCTCACCAATATCCACACCTCTGCGGCACTGCAACACGTGTCAAAGACCTAAATATTTTATGAAATCTGGGGGGTCTTCCCGCTCAGGATTCCCTTATAAAAATTATGAAAAAAAGGCACCTTAAATTTAGCAGGAATATAATTTTTCACTTATTTTATAAAATTACTCCGGGAGCTCCGCATGATAGCTAAGTTAATAGAATGTTTGCGTTTCATGCCGAGAGCTCGGGTTCGAATCCCACCGATGCAACGGTGTCAGAATGATGTAGGTATATGAATAATGTATATATATACAAGGATAATTTATTTATAAGGTACACATAATAAAAGAGCGCCGTTTTTGTGTGTGTCACACCTCAAGGGCCCTCTCAAATCACGGATAAGACTGGATAATGTACCTACAGTCTTATGTTTGAAAGTCATATTAATAACCTATAATGCAACTAAGCTACACATATAGTGTAACTTCTTGTCTGCGTTATCCCCGAAAGAGTCGCATGTGTCGATTTGGGACATATTTATTTTTACAGGTAAGGGGACCGGCCTCACACCAACCACTTTCAGTTGAAGTGGGGGTTTCCCAGCTCCCGGGGGGGCTGGTTCTCATTTCTTGTGAAGACTGAGTAAACTTTGAGATCGAACCCTTGCTCTCGGCATGGAATGCAAGCATTCTACCAATTGAGTTATCGACCATTTTACGAGCTTGATCGTCGTCGCTACAAAGACCCAATTCTCAAGCAAGACCCAGTTGCTGTAAGGCTGGATGAACCTTTGGCGACCGGTCATTGGTAAAGGTTTATGAATTTTTCAACCCAGCGAAGAGCAAATTTGAAAATATAAATGGTATTTTTTTGTGCTCCGCCGGGAATCGAACCCACAACCTTCCCATTCAGAGTCCGAAGTGTTACCACTGAACTACGGACCGGTCTACGAACCTGCGGGAGTAAAAACAAATGTGGATGATGTTTTTTCCGTTAAAATTGGATTATTTTATTGGCGAGCACAGGGAAGCAGATCTCGTGAGGAATAAATTATAAAAATAATGCCGGGCTCGCGGGACAAATGTTTTGATTACGCCGGGTGTATGGGCGCATTATGTTTGTGTGTATAAGCAGTAATGAGAATAGCAGTTCACACCGGCAAGTAGTGTAGAGTTCTCTCTTTTTCAACCAATAATTATATCGCTATGACTTGCGGCAGATCTTGGGGTGGAGGAAGGGAGATCTCAAGGGGAGGAGAGGGAAGAGATGCACCCCTGACGTTGCAAGGGATGGGGGAGTCTGATTTGGCACGGCGATCGATACGGATGTGTTTTGATTCTCTAAACACTAAAAATAATTAATTTAATTTCCTAATTAGAATAAAATCGGGGAGTGAGATTTCGGTTGCCAATCGATACGCACGTGGTTTGTTCAAATCTCAAACACTAAAAATATAAATTTATATTTTCTAAATTTTAAATAAACGCGATTCTCAATCCGGTGCGACAGTCGACACGCGTGTGGGGTTTCATTCCCTAAGCTCGTAAAATTATAAACTCCGGTTTTCTAAACTCCGATAATAAATTCTCAATTAAATATAAACTTAATCAATCAAATCCGAAATAAACATTTTTAAACGTTTTAATAAAATGATGGACCTTATAAATATTAAACGCGGAAATTCTCTTTTGTTTACTTTAAATAATAATTGTGAGAGTGGAAGTGCAGTGTCTTATTTCTTTTGGGTTCCGGCATTTCAATATTTAAAAATAAAACCATTATTTTCGAATTAATTCAGAGTTGAAGCAGAAAAGAAGATCCTGGGCTAAGTGTTTTCAATTATACTAACAAATAACTAATTTCATTAAAACCACTTGTCTGTATTACTTTCATGTTGGTGTTTCTTTCAGGAGTACTTATTGTTTGCTTTCTGTTAATTATAAATGTACTTTCAGGGATTCAATGGCTTACCTGAGTGGGGGAATGCTGGTGTTTCTTTCAAGTTTACTTATTGTTTGCCTTCTGTTAATTATAAATGTATTTTCAGGGATTTAATGGCTTACCTGAGTGGGGGAATGCTGGTGTTTCTTCCAAGTTTACTTATTGCTTGATTTCTGTTAATTATAAATGTATTTTCAGGGATTCATTGGCTTACCTGAGTGGAGGAAGGTTTCCTTTTTATTTAGACTAAGAAATTGTTTACTATCGCTGTTTTTTTCTTCGCTTCCATGTACTAACACACACACACACACACACACACGCCACTTTTGATTTTGCGTTCAATTAAATTCTTTCACTGGAATTCTGCAATGTTATATTGAATTCAAAATTTGTTAGGTCCACTTATAATCGAGACACGAAGCTTCCGTCCTTGGCTGTCCAAGAGTCATGATCACTTCCGCCTCCCTCCTAGAATTCCTTTCTGTGGATAACAGCTGAGTCTGGGTTCCCGTCAAGTGGACTTCTCACAGGGTTATAAGGTACAAGATACATACAAGGGTATCAGGGACCTATTGTCTTAGATTCTAAATGTGGGTCTGGTGATGGAATAGTCCACAGGCACGGGATGGCCCTGAGAACCTATAACACTCAATGCAGAATTACCTAATCACTCTTACACATTACGGAATGCTGTTCTCCTTGGGGTGGTGAGAATGAAAGAAGGATTATGAAGAATTCGTATGCTGCATGTATTCCCTATAAGTAAGGTCTGAAAGTAATCCATCTGAAGGTGAAAATGTATTCCAAACACACCATTACACATCCATCACACTAGGGGTTGGCCAAGCTAATAAAATGCAAATTTCATAAATAAATTATAAACAAACAACTCTGCAGTATGTGCTGAAGCCGAAATGCCTGCAATCTCATATCGAGATACACAAAGAATAACGCGGATGTACCTAATGCAGTTGAATTTGAAAACCGCTGAGTGACCTTGTTCATAATATGTTCCCGACCACAACAATGTTCCTGATAATTGGCAGCCGGCCTCTGGCCAAATACAACTGGATATGTTCCCGACCTCTGGTCGCAACGAGAGTTCCTGAAATGATCTGGGCTCACTCAGCTGGATTAGTGTTCCATGATCTCTGATCATATATACTTGGAGTTTGCTTGGAGCCAACATTATTGCAGTAACTTGTAGCTGAACACACACAATCCAGACTAACCTTCCTGTCCCGTGGTTTTTTGCAGCAAAAGATTACCATACGGAGAAGTTGGGTAGGGTACAAGGGGAATTGGAGGAGGTACCCAAAAGGCCGTTGGGGCCATTTGCCATGATTAATTAGAGTCACTTAATCGACGAGGGTGTCGAAATCTTAGATTCACGCCGCGTGTATCCGAATCCTTTCCTTGAAATAACTAATAAAGGTCCATTTTGCAGTGCCTTTCAGATGACCGGTGGTCATAGAAAGATGCTGTAAAAGCCATGGACCTATTAACTTACAGGTGGACGCGCAAAGGTAAGAATTACAACAAAGAAGAGATCGCCTTGCATGTAATTACTTTCACTAACAAACTAAAACCTAACTGCCTTTCATCTCGCAATTTTTATGTCATTTATGTTTTTGTCTGAAAATAATTTCGACTACCTTATATTCCAATTAATTAAACTCGCACACATTAAGACCGTTCCGTAATTAATAACGCTTAAATCTCGTCGCCTTAAAAATAATTGTAGTTCATACTACCTCATCTTTGATCGCGTAAACGCAAAATCAATACTCGTTATAATCTTATAAAAAGGTAGAAATGTATGAGAGGTACACCTCCCAAAAAGTACTTGGGTTTGCCACTAAAGTAGATTTTGAAACGGTAAAACAAAAAATTTACACAACGTTCTGTTTCATAATCTTCCACACGACGAGGAGTCCTACCCTTAGCTAGACGATCACATAATAATTGGCCAAAAATAATTACTACCTCGGTAGGGGTAGATTGCTCTTCCAGCAACTGAAACTGAAGGGTGGAAAAGAATCGAAGCAGCCTAGTGCTATTCCTTCAAAGAAGGTTTGTTGCACTTGAATCCTGGTGACTCCAGGGTATTCTCCTGACCTTCTGACCGCTCCATTTCTAACTTAGGAGGGAAAATCCCTCTTTCGTGCCTCTTTTCGAGTCTCCTCTTCCTCTTAGTTCCTCCGACTCCCTACTTCGCCAGGGGGGGGGAAACATTACAGTAGGTACAAGTAGATGCGTTCAGATGGGAAATCTGCGCTCACTCCGCGCTAATATATTCATTGACACATGCCCGATGATAAAAGTCTCCCGATCCGCATTCAGACCGGCTGTTTAGTACAGTAGATAAGTGCTTGAAGATTGATTTTTATGGAAATAAATATATACTGTTACGAGCGTATGGTAGTATTAGTGTGTATGTGTATATATATATATAATCAATTATCTATAATCTAAGTTGCAAGGATATATTCATTTAAAGCTCTCAGATGTGTGACAGGGTGAGGAATGATTTTGTAAGAGAAGAATGTGGTGCAAGAGAAAGTGTGAAAGTGAAGATTAAAAGAAGTTTGTTAAGATGGTTTGGGCATATGGAGAGAATGAATGAGGAAAGACTGACGAAGAAAGTATATGTTGGTAGAATAGATGGATGTCGTGGTAGAGGAAGACCGAGAAAGGTATGGATGGACCAAATATCCGAAATTGCGAATGAATGGAATATCCAGAGTCATAATAAAAGAAGAGCTTGTATGAAGAAGGTTATGACTCTGGAGGAAATGAAAGAAGTATGTAAGGACAGAAAGAAATGGCGGTTGATCTGTAATGTTGGCGAATAGGGTTTATTAAATTGGAATTTGTTTTTGTTTGTAAATGAATATTTTGTATTTGAATATTATTATTTAATGATGTATAAAATGTAATTTGTCGTGTGTGTGTGTTCCTTGACTTATAGGTTGGTATGCGGCTGACCACCCATGCTGTAAAAATGGTTCACTTTGCCAATGTCACCCCTGTCTCAGGGAAGGACGGCAAGAGTTGCAGGGTGTATGTCCATTTGAGATTTGATTTTTATGTTGTAGGTTCACATGAGGCATGTGCAAGCGCGAACTTGTACGTGTCTGGTTGTGAGAATGCATGTAATGTGAATCTTCAATGTAACATATCCTTGCAACTTAGATTAGATTAGATTAGATTAGATGTATGCCCACAAACCAACACGTGTAGTTCGCGCTTACAAATACTGAGTGTGTACTTACAAATAAAATCCAAACCACAAATAAACATAGGCCCCACAACTTTTGCCGACCTTCCCTGACACAGGGGTGACATTGGTAAAGTGAACTATTTTTTACAGTATGGGTGGTCAGCCTCATACCAACCTACAAGTCAAGGTGTGATTGGTAGTATTAGTACAGCGTGATTAGCATATGTTTTTGAGCTAATACAAGATACATTTCAAATGTACTTCTGTACAAAATATGGCATTCCCATTGATTGCACGTGGGAGCCTATAGAGGACAAAAGTGTTAACTTTGTAAAAACTGAGGGCTGTAGATAGTTTTTCACTTCTGAGCTCTAGTCAAACCAAGAAGCTTAAATAACCGAGAGCGCTAGATAAATACCTGTATGTGTTTTCAGCTCATTAAACTTGCACATGAAAGAGGTTATTTTATTCTGCAGTAAGCCAAATGAGCTTTAATAGAGGATCAGTATATGAACTGATATTAGGTCTTTTTAAAATTATGGGGAGAACGTAAATAATAAATAAATGTAATGATGCTTTTATTTGTGAGCGCTGCTTTTACGTGAATCACACCTCAAAAGTCAGTAAGGATGAATGAACTTTTGTTGAAGTATATACATTTTTCAACCCAGCAAAGAGTATTGTTATGTAAATATAAATATTGAAATAAGTATGGGTAGTTATAGTGTTATGTAAATATAAATATTGAAATAAGTATGGATAGTTATAGTTATAAGAATCCTCAAAAGTATTGGTAGGTAAGATCGATAATTATGTATAAGTGTAGAATTCTCTAGGCTAAGTAGGTATTTGTTATAATTATAGGAATACTGTATTGCATTGGTAGGTAGGATTTTGGTTGTGTCTAGGTAGTACGTGAAACATCGAGAAGTAATAATTACTCTGGAACCGTCTGGCGACTTTAGTTCTGGATCATACTGCTCTGAAGAGTATAAAGGTGCGAATGGCCTGCAGAGCGGGCCAGTATCATAGAGACTTACAAACACATCGAAGTCATCTGATCAGTGAACCAAAACCAAGTGGAATAATCGAGAAAGTAGTGTGAAAATAAATTTTGTAACTGTGTAAAATAAATAACTATTGAAGAAGACCTGTGTATTTTTAATTTGAAGACAATTGAACCCTAATTTCGTAACAATTGGCGTCAGGTGCGGAATTGTCAAGAAAAATTAAGATCTTCTTCCTAAAAATAAATAAAATAAATTAAATAGTGTTAAAATGAACTTTAGTCAAATTGAACTTTGTGTGAACTGACTTTTGTGAAAACAAGTGTTTAAATAAATTTTTATTAAAAGAAAAGACGCAAAAAGCAAGTTCAAAAAAAAAATTCTGGAACATCATATGGAACATAATTCTGGACATAACATAATGACTATTTTACCGCATTGAGAAAGTCATCAAATTGGACCATAGTTTTTTTTTATTATTATTGTGTGTGATTAAAAAAATAAAATAAATAAATAAAAATCTTGAAAAATATTACAAAAGAACGTTCCAGATTCATCGAGAAAAAGTTTTTGAATAACTGCCCTTCGTTTACAAGTGTGTGAATGTACATTTAGTACCTACCTGTGTGTTTGAAAGACTTGAGACGAAATAAATAATTATGTACTATCAGACATTATTATGTAAAAAAATATTGGTGAATTAAAAATAAATATTAAAAGACAGTACCTACTCACAGTGTAATCAGATAAATTATTATTTTTGCTAAAGTACGTATTCAAAACAGCCATATATATAAAACTCAAAACTTGTATTAAATAAATTTAAAAATATTTTCGTTTTGAAGTAAATTTAAAAAAAAAATGGCAACCAAAGTGAACGTCAAGGACCTCAAAGTCACAGAGCTTAAAAATGAGCTTCTGGAGAGGGACCTGGAGACCTCAGGAGGGAAGGCGGCCTTACAGGCACGCCTCATAGAGGCCTTGGAACAGACAGGCGAAGACCCGGCATATTTTGTCATGGCGTCTGGAGGGGACCGCGCCTTGGACGAGCTAAATATCAGCATCAACAGTAACCTGACAGGACTGAAGACTGAGATGGCTGACAACGCCAAGACCCTGGAGGAGAAGATGGCTGACAACGCCAAGACTCTGGAGGAGAAGATGGCTGACAACGCCAAGACCCTGGAGGAGAAGATGACCAGCAACCTGACCGGGCTAGAGGAAAAGATGACCAGCCTGAAGGTGGAGATGGCTGACAGCCTCACTACCCTGAAGGAGGACCTCAATAAGAATCTCACAACCCTGAAAGGAGAAATGGAGGAGAAGATGACAACCAACCTCTCGGCCCTGAAGGGGGAAATGGAGACTCGGATGTCAAACCTGGAAGACCGTCTGCGTGCCGAGCTGGCTGACAAGTGCCAGATGGAGTCCACCAGGATATCCCCCAAAGGCCTTCACGACGAGATCGAACAGGGATGCTCAACTCCAACCAGGGTCACTAGAGGGGATGACGACCCTTCGCTGGCGAAGCACAACCTTCCGACCTTTGACGGGAAGACGTCGTGGGAGGAGTATTTGACCCTCTTTGAGACGGCTGCCATGATGGGAGCCTGGAGCCAGCAGAAGAAGGCTTCGGTTCTCAGCCTGTCGCTCCGAGGAGACGCTCTCAGGGTTCTGCAGGCCATACCCCTGGACAACCGTGGTGACTTTGGGCAGCTGAAGCAGCGCTTGGATATGCGCTATGGCCACAAGTGCCTGGAGCAGCTGTACAAGTCGCAGCTGAACACAAGGGTGCAGAAGCCCAACGAGAGCCTCCAGGAGTTTGAAATGGACATCGCCCGCCTGGTACGAGACGCTTACCCGACAGCCTCCGACGACATCTGTGAGAGCTTGGCAGTGGACAAGTTCCTAAATGGATTGCGGGAATGGGAGACGCAACAAGCCGTAAAACTGGCCCATCCCAAGGCTTTGAACGAGGCGCTCAGCCAAGCTCTCGAGTTTGAGGCTGTCAAACAGTCCATCAGGGGCCACGCCAGGGTTCGTGCAGTCGAGGCAGAGGAGGTCAAGCTACCTACAACCGAGGAGCTAATTGAAAAAGTGCTGGAACGTCTGAGACCTCGAAGACGAGACCCACGCTGCTGGAACTGCGGACAGCTGGGCCACCTTAGCACCAAGTGTCCCAAGCCTCAGAAACCCAGAAAACAGGCTGCGGAAAACTAGAAAGGGTTAATGGGAAGGGGCAACCGTTGACCCGCGCTGGAGAGGCCCTGAAATCTGCTGCTACTGTCGCAACTGTGAGAGGAAAAGCCAGCAGCATTTTTATCAATGGCATAATAGATGGAGTAACCCGTGAACTACTGGTGGACACGGGAGCAACCAGGACAATTCTGAGACGCGACATAGTGGCACGAGGTAAGCAGATTGCACCAACAAAGTGGTCTCTGCACACCGCCACGGGAGAGTCAGCACAGGTGTATGGGGAGACGATTGCCACCTTCCAAATTGGCAGCACCACTTTTGATCATCGGACGTTGGTGGCCAACATTGAAGAAGACGTTATATTGGGAATGGACATACTGGACAGATTTGGGTGCAGCTTAAATTTAAAAAAAGGTGCCATTAAAATTGAAAATGAAGAAGTCATCCTGCAAAGACGGAAAGAACTGGCTGCACGTGTGATCCTAGCCAAGAATACCGAAGTGAAGGGGCGATCCGAGATGATAGTGAGTGCCCGCCTGGATTCCAGTAGTACAAATGACCAAATCTGTATGATAGAACCGGAGAACATGGACAATGTTAACAAAGGAGTCATGGTGGCAAGAACAGTGATTCGCGCGCAGGAGACCATTCCTGTCAAGATCATGAATGTGAACAGCTACCCAGTTAAAATGAATGAAGGTTTTGTTTTGGGCAGATGTGAGAGGATAACTTCCATTGTGCAACAGATGACAAACATGACATGCGAGGGAAGAAAATTATCGACACAATTGGAAACCCTGGTCCACGACGCTTCCCAAGGTCTAACCGAGGAAAACAGACTTAGAGTGAGGAGTTTGATCTGCCGCTACCAGAACATTTTCGAGGACTCTAATGGCCGTCTGGGAAGAACCAAGGTAGTGCGACATAGCATAGACACCGGAGAAGCGAGACCAATAAAACAGGCTCCAAGAAGACTACCCTTTGCAAAGCGGGAAGAAGCTGACAAGATCATCAAAGACATGAGCAAGGATGGCATCATAGAACCATCAAGTAGCCCTTGGACATCCCCGGTGGTACTGGTGAAAAAGAAGGATGGTACCACGAGATTTTGTGTGGACTACAGACTGCTCAACGATGTTACGAAAAAGGATAGTTACCCTCTGCCAAGGATTGACGACACCTTGGACACATTGGCAGGATGCACCATTTTTTCCACATTGGACCTGAAAAGTGGCTACTGGCAAGTTGAATTGGATGCCAAAGATAAGGAGAAAACTGCATTCTCGACTGGATCTGGACTTTGGCAGTTCACCGTGATGCCATTTGGCTTATGCAATGCCCCCGCCACGTTTGAAAGGCTGATGGAGAATGTGCTGCGAGGACTATCATGGGAAACCTGCCTGGTATACTTGGATGACATAATCATCCTGGGAAAGGACTTCAACCATCAGTTGAGAAATCTGGAGCAAGTTTTCGGGCGACTACAAGACGCTGGACTGAAGCTCAACCCGAAAAAGTGTAACCTGTTCAAGAAACAAGTAAATTACCTGGGACACATAGTTTCTCAACGTGGAGTTGAAGTTGACCCTGCCAAAATCAAGGCAGTAAGAGACTGGCCCGTGCTGAAGGACAAACATGAAACTAGGAGTTTCTTGGGGCTGTGCACTTATTACAGGAGGTTTGTGCCAAGATTTGCGGACATTGCAAAACCGCTCACCAAGCTTACGGAAGAAAACACTCGCTTCTATTGGAGTGATTCCTGCGCACAAGCATTTGAAGAGCTTAAGGGAAGATTAACAAGTGCCCCCATCTTGAGCTACCCACGAAAAGATGGAAAGTTCATCCTGGACACCGACGCTAGTAATGTGGGGATAGGAGGCGTCCTTTCCCAAATACAGGATGGGCATGAGACTGTTCTGGGTTACTTCAGTAAAGTGCTTTCCAAGCCAGAACGAAATTATTGCGTGACCAGACGAGAGCTTCTTGCCGTGATAAAATCAGTGGAACACTTCCGCAAATACTTGTACGGGAGAAAATTCACACTACGGACTGATCATGCTGCACTGGTTTGGCTTCTGAAATTCAAAAACCCAGAAGGGCAAGTGGCTAGATGGATTGAAAGGCTCCAGGAGTATGATTATGACTCCGAACATAGACCTGGCACGCTTCATCGAAATGCGGATGCATTATCCAGACGACCATGCGCCAGTGACTGCAAACATTGCAGCAAGATGGAGGACAAGGTAGCAATTGTCCAAAGGACGACCACCGAAGATGAGGACTGGCAAGATGAAAAATTGGCGCAAGACCAACTGAATGATCCGGACTTGAAGTATGTGATGGAATGGGCGCGAGAAGGAGAAAGGCCAACCTGGGAAAAACTCGCCCCCTTATCACCAACTGTCAAGGCTTATTGGGCTCAATGGGGATCCATAGTGATAGAAGGAGGGTTTCTGAAACGAAAGATCGAGAAGGAAGACGGCACACTTAGAAGAAAGCAAACCCTCGTTCCGAGGAGCCGAGTACCGGAAATCCTTGGACTGCTGCATGGAGGAACTTCTGGAGGACATCTAGGCGTTAAGAAGACGCTGGAGAAAGTGAAAGAGCGATTTTACTGGATCAACTGCAGCGAAGACGTCAAAGATTGGTGTCGAAAATGTGTAACCTGTGCAACGGCCAATGGACCGCAAAGGAAAAGGCGAGCACCAATGCGTCAGTACAATGTTGGCAGCCCCTTTGAAAGAATTGCCATCGACATAGCTGGCCCATTTCCTACAACTGAGAAGGGTAACAAGTACATCATGGTGGTGATGGATTACTTCAGCAAGTGGGTGGAAGCTTACTCAATCCCTAACCAAGAGGCCGTAACCGTGACTGAAGTTCTAGTTACCGAATTTATCAGCAGGTTTGGCGTACCCCTGGAATTACATTCTGATCAGGGAAGGAACTTTGAAGCTGCTATCTTCCAGCAAATGTGTGAGCGGCTAGGGATCTACAAGACCAGGACCACTGCGCTACATCCACAGTCTGATGGAATGGTGGAAAGGATGAACCGTACCGTGGGGAGGTACTTAGCCAAAGTAGTGTCCAGCCATCAGCGGGACTGGGACCGACATCTGCCTTTGTTCTTATTGGCTTACCGGTCGGCTGTTCAGGAAACGACGAAGAAGACTCCCAGCAGCATACTGTTTGGGCGAGAAATGCGACTTCCTTGTGATCTCAAATTTGGCTGCAAACCAGGTGAAGACCTAGCCGGAGAAGACTATGTGACAGACCTTCGCAGGAGGCTGGATGACATCCATGATCAGGTCCGCATGAACATCGGGGAAGCCAGCGATCAAATGAAGGAGCGCTATGACACCAGAGCTGACAGCATGGGGTACAAAGCTGGTGACTGGGTGTGGCTTTTTGACCCCAAGAGGCGCCAAGGATACTGTCCGAAACTTCAGCGTTCCTGGGACGGGCCGTACGAGATCTTGGAGCGCATCAACGATGTGGTCTACCGCATAAAAAAGAGACCAAACGGAAAACCAAGGGTCGTGCACTACAATCGCCTCTCACCATACCTAGGCGATAATGATGACCAACCAGCCCAAAAAGTACGACAGTGCGTCGCATCCGAAAGATCACCAGCCTTTGAGACGTTTTGGGAGAACGCGAAGGCAGGGCAGAAGTTTCGCCATGGAGTGACCACAGAAGTCCACAAGGACTTATTTGAGGTCACTAGGGACCACACACTGGCATGCAGTGTACCGGAAGATCTAGATATGTCTAGAGGAATTGCACGGGTCTTCCGATACAAATTCGGAGAACCGCAACCCTCGAGCAGCCCGCAAGGAAGAGCTCTGAGACTACCGAAGGGGCGTCAACAAGCATACTGCCTGGTTGTCCCGGATTCCAGCAACCTGGAAGAGGACTACAAGGCATTGTGGGACGGCCTTGTTGAGCTGCGTGACTACATGTTGGAGGATCAGCAGGCGCGTCTGGCAATACCGAAGATGGGTGGCGGCCGCGCTAATCGAGACTGGCGGATAATCCGGAGTATGATTGAAGCAGTGTTCTCGGGAGTCGGCATCAGCGTCATGGTGTGCTGCGAGCAAGCGCAGCCGAGAGCCAGTGGGGAGAAATCCGTGGACTGCCACTTCTTCCTGACCACAGGGTGTCGACGTGGATCAGCATGCCCCTACCTACACAGAGTCAAGACTGTTCCGGGACGAAACAGTCTAGGTGGGGGGTAGTGTTATGTAAATATAAATATTGAAATAAGTATGGGTAGTTATAGTGTTATGTAAATATAAATATTGAAATAAGTATGGATAGTTATAGTTATAAGAATCCTCAAAAGTATTGGTAGGTAAGATCGATAATTATGTATAAGTGTAGAATTCTCTAGGCTAAGTAGGTATTTGTTATAATTATAGGAATACTGTATTGCATTGGTAGGTAGGATTTTGGTTGTGTCTAGGTAGTACGTGAAACATCGAGAAGTAATAATTACTCTGGAACCGTCTGGCGACTTTAGTTCTGGATCATACTGCTCTGAAGAGTATAAAGGTGCGAATGGCCTGCAGAGCGGGCCAGTATCATAGAGACTTACAAACACATCGAAGTCATCTGATCAGTGAACCAAAACCAAGTGGAATAATCGAGAAAGTAGTGTGAAAATAAATTTTGTAACTGTGTAAAATAAATAACTATTGAAGAAGACCTGTGTATTTTTAATTTGAAGACAATTGAACCCTAATTTCGTAACAGTATTATTTGAAAAATTAAAGATGATTTTTTCGCGGTCTAAAGCGAATTGATCCCACAACTTTCTGAGCCCAAAGCGTTAACCCCTAGACTCCGGACCGGTTTCTTGCTGGTCTCGTATTTCAATTTGTTTTTGCGTTCAAAAATACAATCATCCCTGTGTTCACGGGTAGATGGGACAAAATTATGGCAGCGTGCTATCTTTTGAGAATTTAAATTTTAATTTTGAAATGCAATCACTGTCTTATGGCCACTATCCCGTAGTGTTGGTTGTCGTGAGGCTGGTCACCGCCCGCAACAATCACCGAGCTCCCTTGTCATGATTAGTAATGCGCCGCCAGCTGATAGATAGAATACACGCCGAATGGAAAATCCTAATTTCAATCCGCGCCAACCAACTAACTAACTAAGTAGGTGGGAATTGGCTATCGGGCCACGAGCGCTAGCGGAAGCACGAGCACTAGCGGAAGCACGAGCATTAGCACGAGCATTAGCACGAGCATTAGCACGAGCACTAGCACGAGCACTAGCACGAGCACTAGCACGAGCACTAGCACGAGCACTAGCACGAGCACTAGCACGAGCACTAGAACGAGCACTAGCACGAGCACTAGCACGAGCACTAGCACGAGCGCTAGCACAAGCACAAGCACGAGCACTTGCACTAGCACAAGCATTAGCACGATAACTAGCACGGGCACTAGCATAAGCACTAGCACAAGCATTAGCACGAGCACTAGCGCAAGCACTAGTACTATGACGGGCACGGCAAACATCAAAAGAGCAATCACGTGCGACAATCAACAAATCTGAATATCCTCGTGCTCCGTGCTCCATACAGTTCCAAGAGAAAGCCTGGCAGACAAAAGGCAGGTACCTACCTCAAGCCAGAGAGATATTGTATAGCGCGTAGGATCGCCACATTGAAACCCGAATTCTCCAACAAGTCAACGCGTCACTTAAAATAAAGATGTCAGCTAGAATGCATTTGTATTTTTTGAATAAAAAAATTACAAATCGCCACCTAAAAGATAAAAACTGAATAAGTGCTGATTTACTGCTTAGAGAAATCGTAGATAAAACATTTTATTGGGAGTAACTTCTTATAGTAAGTCAACTTATTATAAGGAAATGCGCATGACAAACTTCTATACCACAGTATTTTCACACTAATTTAGTGTTTTCTCTCATAGGAAACAGGGGAAAGGTGCATTTATCTGAGAAACCCATGTTAGCTTCATATGTCACTTAGTCAGTTTTACCTTTAAAGTAAATAAATCATATATTAATCAAATCAACAGAGTTCCAATTCACTTTTTACGATATTTTATTTCTGTCTAGCACTTTCGCCTACAAGGCATCATCAGGACAATGACAATTCAAATTTTTGAATGAACGACTGACAACTAATCAGCTGTTCACTTGCGGCCATCTTGGATTGGCAGGTCTTCATACAAATGCATCATTAGTTTGTCAACGCGTGGGCTCAACGGACGACTAAAATGTCTAAGAATACAAGTTTGATTTTGTTAATTGTAAATTAAGTCTCAATTTTTGAGGTCTAGTTTTTTTTAAATGTACATGCAGCATGTGTGAGTGCCAACTTATACGTGTCTTCTCATGGGCATGAATGAACTAGAATCTCAAAATTCGATGCATCTATCATATATCTTGTTTATATGTTTGTAACTATTGTTTCTGAGTATGTAATTTTGTTCGTTCACACACGTTACTTTTGTTTTTTGTTTGTTTGTGTTACTCTTGTTAGCGTATATAATTTTTGTTTGCATATATGTAAATATTCGCAGATTGATATTGTACGTCCCTTGCGTTAATGCACTGTAATAATTTATGTAAAACTCGTTCAATCACGTCGCTTTATTACACTCTTGTTTGAATATTCGCGAACAAAGTTTACAGTTTGTTTAACAGCGTTTCAAATGCATCGGAAATTATTCTTTAATATCATTTTGCTCGGTGTAATCATGCCCAAAAATATTGTTATGGAAACAATTCACAATCAATATACATGTAAAATACATTTCTCGTAATATACGAGTACTGTAAATTTTTAAAGAGCATTTTCACTGCTAGGGCACATTTTTTTGCATTAATTTAATACCAAAGAACGCAACTAAGGTCCGGTGTTTTTAAATTAAATACTAAAAAATAAAAAATAATAAAAATTGTAAATAAATAGAGTACCTATACTAAAATCCGAAACGTCCTGAAGTCACAAGCCTCGCTCCAAAATCTTTGAAATCATTACAATGCCATTTAAAAGCTTTTAAAAATGGAAAAAGGATTGAGTATAAAATATTTTTAACTGTCTTTAAGCCGACACAGTGTGTTGGTCCGCCGTATATTTCAGAGCTTTGTGGGAGGGACTCAGTGGATGGTAAGTGGCTGGCATTAAGATCTGCAAGTAGTGCTGGTGTGAAAAAATTGATAGATCCAAAACGATCTAATAAAGCAAAATACTTGGATCGCGCCTTTTGCATAGCCGGCCCTGTGCTGTGGAATGCTCTACTCCATGAGCCGTAGAGAGTGAAAGTGCATTTAAGTCGGGATTGAAGACATGTTTGTTTCGGAGATGTTACAGTTAAACAGTGCCCTTGCAGTGGTTTATCACAAAACGGCACTATAAATATTGTCTTAATATTATTATTAAACAAACAACTGATTATAAAAAAAACAAATATATTAACTTTATCAAGCTGGAAAACGACAACCAAATTGTGATTTCGATGTATCCTTACATAAAAAAAAGTAGCTGCTGTCAGTGAAGATGATGCCATGTTGAAAATTGTTAGTTTGTTCATTAAATAAATACTGGTGAAATTCGGTGAGCTAAATATTAATTAAGATTGCATTTCAGTTTACTTTACTAAACTTGAAAATACCAGAACTAAGCTGCAGATCTTGTCAAAGTTCTTACCGCGTTCTCCCCGTATAGGTCGCATGTGGCGTGTGGAATCTATTTATTTTTACATGAAATGTGGCTGGCCTTACACCAACCACTTCACTTGTGGTGATGATGAGTTGGTGATTTATGTATAGCGTCGTTTTGTGATGTAGTCACTCCAAGGGCGCTTGTGGAGACTTCCCAGATCTTGGGGGGCTGGTTCTCATTAACTGTGAACACCCTTGGTTGAAATCAAACTCTATCCCTTGGCATGAAATGCAAGTATTCTCCCAACTCAGCTGTTTCTAGTTTTTACCTTCTGAAACCGTTCATTTAAACTGAAAATATCCAGATTACAACTTTTAATTTGAATTTAAAAAAACAACTTAACTCGATAAACAGTGTAACTTCTTGCCGCGCTGTCACCGATAAGCTCGCATTTGCTGAGTGGAATTTATTTATTTTTGCACGAAAGTCAAGCTTTTATCTTGAAGATGCGTTTTCCTGTTCCCGCCAAACCAACTTTTTATTTATTGTACAGCCATAATAAATGTCATGTTTTTCTTCCGTGTTGTATTGCCCAAAAAATAAACAACCTTCCGTGGGTTAATCCAGGCATCATTCATTTAATCGAGAACTTCTCATCTTTTCTTTGTGTGTGAAGTATATACACCTGCAAGAAAAACTTTTTCAGCCTGAAACACTTGAAATTTCAGTCAACTCGTCTCGCATTCATAATATGCAGGTATCAGGCGAGCAGGCGCTCGAGGGGTGTCCCTTTTCCTAGTACCGAGAGCGAGCTTCTAGTACCGAGTCACCAGTACTAGTAACGCAGATCTTCTACCTCCTGCACTAGCTGCGCTCCTAAAACCAGGCGCCGAGGGGGAGGGGCCGGGTGAGCGAGGGGGGAGGGGCAGGGGGAGGGGGCGGAGCTTCACAGGGACACGCCCACTCGACACGTCACCGAGTAACCCTTCAGCGGCTCATGAAAACACATCGCTCAAGGCTACGCATGAAAATGTTCGTGTAATAATGTTTTGCTTTTCGCATGTATTGTTTCCTGTTATCTAGGCAAAAGAAAATTAGCAAAGGCTGATTTATTTTATAAAAAGATTCGGATCACTATTTACCTAACAATTTTAAAGAAAAATATTCAGAAAATTATTTCAGGACACGAAGTAATTCAGAAGATTTAAGATTTTAGCGCTATACTATTTGATAACCATTTGTGCTGCTTTCGGCTTTTTATGAAATCAAGTTCCTTGACTTATAGGTTGGTATGTGGCTGACCACCCATATTGTAAAAATGGTTCACTTTGCCAATATCACCACTGTTTCAGGGAAGGACGGCAAGAGTTGCAGGGTGTATGAATATCCATTTGAAATTTGGTTTTTATGTTGTAGGTTCACATGCGGTATGTGCAAGGGTGAATTTGTACGTGTCTGCTTGTGAGAGTGCATATAGTGTGAATCTCCAATGTAACATATCTTTGCAACTTAGATTAGATTTGATTAGATGGTTCAAAAGAAAAAGGGGCATTTAATATATTAAATAATTTTCTCGGCTGCGGTTGACATTTTTTTATTGTTCTGACTTCATTAACATTTTTCACAACACTTACAAAAATAACTCTGCAAATTGATTTCATTCCAATTGAAAATTCTACCGAAAACTTCTATGAATTTTCCTATTTTTTCCTAGGTTGCATTTCTTCGGTTGCAATCGCGGTGCATCTGCGCATGCATTCCCTCCCCTATCGCCGTCCTCCTCTCGCCTCCCATCCCTCCCATCACAAGTGCATCCATCCCTCTCCGCCGCCGGATGCACTCCGTTCATAACCGCCAGCCCTTGCAGATCAGAGCTTAGTTCGTCGCTTGCACTTCGCACGTGCGGTTCGGGACACCACGCGCCTCCCCGGTACCAAAGCTGGAAAGCTTCGCGTCGTTTGGACTGTAAAGCGTGTAGCCCTGCGTGTAACGAGGTATCAGGCGCGCTCACGAAGCAGGAGGTAAGAAACGCAAGCTCTCCCATATAAATTGTACTAAGCATATAATATCACACAACTTTCAGCCTGAAACTTTCCCGTTTTCAGGCTTGAAGGATAAAGTAAAGTATCGTAGCGTGCACATGAATATTCTGATGAATTACATTTTTTTCCAGCAGAAAATGCATCATTTTGTTTTTATAAAAACAATGTTAAAATATCAAGGCCAATGCATTTTTTTTTTTAACAAAAACATAAAAAATAAGCTATAATTGTAACAGTAAAAATTATGTGGATTTTATCTAATTAACAATATATTTTTCAATACTGTGCTCATTTATTTTTAGTAGTTACATAATAGTTTGACTTTGTCCAAACATTAACGGAAAAGTATTTATTTAGGATTGTCACAAAAGATGACTTATTTATCTTAATTTGGTTAAAAATTCATTAAATGTTCTACGTTGAAATGCCATACTTTTTTTCCTGAAAAGTAAGATAAGCGTGTACAGTTCTCAACAAGCTATGTCGGCTTTACATATTTTCCACGATGGAAGTTTATAATGCTATTTTCATGTCATTTTTTATGAGTGAATTCTAAATTCGTGCTTCTGTAAGTATAAGTAATTTAAATTTAATTTAAGCTCAAATATCGTAGCTGTAACTCATCAGTATTCAAACTTGATTATAAAAAAAGCAAATAGGTTTACTATTTTTTTAAATGACCTTACGTAATGATGCCCTTTAGGCATATTTTGTATGAATGCGAGTGGCCCAGTTTCCGGAGATGAAGTTTTTACGAGTGCACAAATATAATAATATAAGGCTCGGTGTGAATTTACTAACTGCTACGTTTTCCGACCATTAGGGGTGAATTATTGACATCAGCGATTTTCCCAAATTTTCATTACTTTGCAAGCGAATTCATTTTAAACGAACAAAATTGTATAAAAATTATCGCCTCACGTCAGATATCGTTATTTATTTATTTCAACGACACATTGTGTCTTTTACACACAACTTAAAAACTAAAATTATAAACAAATACAAAAAAAATGCATTACCTCGAAAACAAAAAAGAGAAAAAAAGAAAAAGCAAATAAAAAAGCATAAAACGAAAACCAAAATATACATGAGAGCTACAATTAAAAGCGATATGTTTAGTCCGCTTCTTTTTTTATGTCCACCTAAACCATCCTGAAATATCATGAAAAAATAAATTACATGACGTGTAAAAATGAAAACAAAAACGTAATTTTGAATTGGGCAGCGTTTTAAACATTTTTCGATAATGTTGTAAACTTTGATTTTCATTTTCATTTTAAATTGCATTTTATGGATATTTAGTTTTTTTTATATTGTTTAATGTACAGGATTATATTATTCCTAGACTTATAGACTTATGAGACTGACCACCCATTTTATACAGATTAGTTCACATTGCCAATTTCCCCCTTGTTTCAGAGAAAGTCGGCAATAGTTTTACGGTTTATATTAATTTGAACTTTGGATTTTTATCTTGAAAGTGGACTTTTAATTTATTTTTAGTTGGTCATTTTTTCCTTCAGCGCCGTACTATGGCAAATCCCTTCAACAGCGCTTTACATCGTTAATTAATTTCTTAATGAAAATGAGCTGTAAAAAAATTAAATTGACAGTAAATAATTAAATTAAAATAAATACGTAAATAATTACGCAAAATCAAAAGACAAATGGAAGCAAATTAAAATATCAACGAAAATTAACACAGTCACAATACAGATAAAAAAAAACATATAAAATTATTTACTATTTAAAACTATAATATTACATGCTTCAAAATTTGCACTGTATTTCCATTTGCCATATCGCTGCCTTAGTTTTTGTTTGCCGTATAGACCATTAAGCTAATTTTACATGAGCAATGTTTGCATGTGTACTGGACCAATGTGTCGTATGAAAACAGGAAATTGATTTAAAAAATATTTTAAACCACTCTCACATTATCGAGTTTTACGTTTTTTCTTAGCTCAGATTGTGTAGAATTTAATTCTTAAGACAACTGCATTAAAAAGTCATATTTGACAGAACTGGTCTATACGGAAAACAACAACTGGGGGAGCGAAATAAGTACCAGGGTGTTATATTTAAGAGTATCATAAATCTTTTAAATGCGATATGCCATGAATGCAATTTTTGACAGAACAAAATGAATGCATTAAAGTTTTACACGCTTGACGCATTCCCTATAACAATAAATTGATGGCTTCCCTTGAACTCTACCCTGCAATATTCATCAGTACACTCGTAGAGTATCTAGTCCCTCTGCTTGTACTCGTACATCAGCTCGCAATTACATTATTGTTCCTGCAATGATAATTGCATCGACAAAGAAATTTATTGCCGCTTGTAAGTGAAATAATGTTAACCCTACGATTTTCAGGAGGCACTTTTCAACAATTAACATACCAATGCTTCGTTCAGGCAAGCATATATTTTGGACGGGCTTTAGAAATCAATTTGAAAGTTTTTTTTATTTAAAATTGGGACTTCTAGATTTAATGATATTTAAGCTGGGAAAAATGATAATTTATATAATTTTTCAGAATCGAAATACAAAAAATACCTTTAAAATTTTTAAAGCTAAGTAATGAATTAATGTTATAGCATCTTTCATCTATAATCTAAATTGCAAAGATAAATTAACATTGTATGTTCATATCAAATGAATGCTCACAGACAAACACGTGTAGTTCGCGCTTTACAACGCTGAATGTGTACATACAAATAAAATCCAAATCTCAAATGAACATAGCCCCTACAACTTTTGCCGACCTTCCCTTACACAGGGGTGACATTGGTGGTCAGCCTCATACCAACCAATAAGTCAAGGAATCATGTATATAATTCTGTTAACGTAGTTGCAAATATATGAAACATTCAATATTCACATTTAGCGCACACCTAAATAGACACATGTGTGATTGCGCTTCTAAATCTAATCTAAATAAATCTAAGCTGCAAAGATATGTATCATTTGAGATTCATATTAAATGCATTCCCACAAGCAGACATGCATAATTTCGCGCTTACACATGCTGCATGTGGACCTACAATATAAAAACCCCAATCTCAAATGAACATAAGCCCTGCAACTCTTGCCGACCTTCCCTGAAGCAGGGGTGACATTGGAAAGTGGAGTCTTACTCACACAATAACCAGATTCTTAAGAGGGCATACATATATACGGAAAATTTTGTTTGTGAAAAATGTTGTATCTTACCCAGTTGACTTTTTTAGTAGCAATGTTTTTGTAAAACAAATTGTCTAGGTAATTGTTTAATTTTTAAAAGTTGTATTGTGCATTCTTTATAATATAATGATATAATTGTATCGCGTTTAATACGAGAAAGTCACGTCAGTTTGAGAAGGTATTGTACTGCCTGAAAAAAAAAGAATTTTCGTGCTCCGCGAGTAAGTATCGTAGGGTTAAAGTGAAAACTACGTATTGCACAAAATACATTAGAGGAAAAATTGGACTCGATGTAAGATTCTCAGGTCTTTTTTTTTCGCCTCCTGCCAGAACGACTTTCTTCAATTGAAAAGGAAATCGAGTTAGGGCTGTCGTACTTTATCTCTCAGCGAAACATCTTATTGTTTTAATTATTCTCCATACCAGAATCTGCACAGACGGGGAAGGTAGATTGCGTTTTTATTGCTATTTAAGAGGCTATGGCGGATGCAGCGCCAAGCCCTGATTCATAGATAATTTAATCTGAATGATGTAAAAGAGTACAGCCTTTCTCTGCGTCCCTTACGCCTGCTATCACAAAGAGTGACGACTAGTTTTTTAGGGCAGTTGTCAAGTATAGTATTGTACAGAATCGAATTTATTTAAAAATTATATGTTTTATGAACGCAACGTGTTCCTTGACTTATAGGTTGGTATTTGGTATGGCTGTGAAAAGTGGTTCACTTTGCCAATGTCACTGATGTTTCACAGAAGGTCGGCAAGAGTTATCGGTATTATGTTCATTTGAGATTGGGTTTTATGTTGTAAGTCCACATACGGCAGGTGTGAGCGTAAACTTATGCTTGTCTGCTTGTACGAATGCGTGCTATATATCCTCGCAACTCAGATTATAAATAATTATTATACATTATAAAGAACGTCGAGAAATGTTTACAATACTAGCTGCGAGTATTTAGGCAAGTGTTTTAAATGCAATTAAACGCAACGCAGCTAAGCTCCACACATAGTGAAACCTCTTATGTCATCCTATTTATATTCAAAGGTAGGGCCTTAAGCCAACCACTTCTGGTGCTTTGGGCCTTTGAGGTGTGACACACACAAAAACGGCGCTCTTTTATCATGTAAAACCTAAAATAAATCATCCTCATATAACAAATATTCTTTGTTATAATTCACGTGAGTTTTTATTTTTTAAACACTACCGGTTTCGGGAGAAACAATACCTCCCATCTTCAGGTGTAAATCTAAACTTTCACTAAGTAACTGCTAAAAACCTAGATAATATAATAAATATTCTATTGAAGTAATGGTTTTGCTACTTCCGGCAGAGTGGGTGTCCATTTGTAAGCATGAATAACCTTGCCGCTTCTCTGTTACTTTCAAATTATGTTTAGGAATATTAAAATAAAAAGTTTCACGCTTTATCTGTAATGAATCTCCATATTGTTAGCATTCGAAAAACTTTGACTCGGATTAAAAGTAAATGGTGGCAAAATTAAATGACGATACAACTACAATTTATCTATTCCACGGCTAGGACACACATCCACTAAACTACTATCCAAACCACTTACACTGTCTGTAAAAACGGCACAAATCTGTGCAAAAGAATGCTCAACCGAGACGTCTTGTGGATATATTTGAATAGATAATGCTCCATTGTTCAGACCGTCAAAGTTGCCAACTGTTTTTTTTTGTCGTTGTGTATTTTTACATTGAGAAAATCGCTTAAGTTTCCTGATCGTAACTCTATCACTTAAAAATAAAGGAAATTCTTCTTAAGAAGTTGCGATCATTGAAATGTTTGCACTTGTATATGATAACGTTCCTTGATAATAAGAAGGTTTTTACCAAAAATTAAATGCTTTTTTTTCTATCTAGTAGGTATCTTTGTGACGGTAATGCTTTTTTCGGTATATTCTAAATAGGAGAATTTAATATGATTATCATAAAGAGAAATGCAATCCACTTTTCCATTATTTTAGTACAATTTTAAATTAATATTTCATCGTTCTTTAGTTAGATTTATTATTATTATGTAAAATATAATGTAAAATTCCTTGATTTATAGGATAGTATGAGGCTGAACACTCATAATTCTTTGACTTATAGGTTAGGATGAGGCTGACCACCTGTACTGTACAAAATGGTTAACTTTGCCAATAGGTTTACAAAATTTGTAGGGCTTATGTTCATTTGAGATTTGAATTATAATTTATTATTACACATGCAGTTTTTGAGCGTGAAATTACACGTGTCTATTTGTTAGTACATATGTATTGAATATGAATTTTAAATTTTAATTTATCTTTGCAACTTTGATTATAGATTATTATGTACATATATTTCAATGTCACCCTTGCTTCAGGGAAGGTCGGCAAGAGTTGCAGGGCTTATGTTCATTTGATTTTGGGTTTTTTTATATTGTAGGTCCACATGCGGCATGCGAAATTATGCGTGTCTGCTTGTGGGAATGCATTTTTTTTTTTTATTTTATTTATTTTATTTTAATAGGACAACAAACAGCGTTACATAAGAAATATAATAGTAGCAATTACAAAAAAAACATGGCCAATTATATGTTGCCACGGATATCAAATTTAGGAAGTTGGAAATAATTACAAGATGGTTATTACAAGTAACTAATTACAAGAAAAAAAAATAAAAAATACTGCTCTCAAAACAGAATATGATGTAAATTTAAAAATAAAGAAAATCAGTTCTCCCTGAGTGACGCACCCACCGCTTTGCGAAAGTGCGCCGTCTCTAAATGAAAAATATCAATGCTACTGAAACACTTGTTATAAGTTTCACACACCCGGTAAATTGGCGAGCTCTGAGCATAGTTAGTGCGACACACAGGGAGATGAAAGAGTTGGTCTACCGTGTGCCTGGTTCTGCGAGTTGGAATGTTGAGGGATAACATACACAAAATATCAGGGTTATCAATTTTGTTGTGCAAAATGCCGTGGATTAACATCATGTCGCAAACAACACGCCTATCCTCTAGAGAGTCCAGCTTATGATAGTCAAGGGCTGACTTGTAATCAGGAAAAGATAAGTTAAACTTATAATTTATGTGTTTTATAAATCTTTTTTGTACTCTCTCGATACGTTTTATATGCACCGCATAAGAGGGGGACCAAACAGGGGACATGTACTCAAGAAGTGAGCGAACCATTGTAGTGTAGAGAACTTTTAATACCGTAACTTTTTTGAAGGGTTTGCAAGTTCGCAAAATGAACCCGAGCACCCTGAATGATCTCTCCAAGACATTGTCAATATGATTCACGAAGGTGAGTTTGCTATCCATTATGACACCCAGATCACGTACCCGGTCAACAGACTCGATAGGAAAATCGTTAATATAATAAATATGATTTAAGGGTGAAAGTTTACGTGAGAACGAGACCTTGTGACATTTGCTAACATTAATGGATAGTCTATTGGCAGCACAATATTCTGAAAGCCGATCGAGATCTAATTGAAGTCTTGCACAGTCAGATGAATCAGAGATTCTCAAAAAAATCTTCATATCGTCAGCAAATAGGAGATGCTCTGCATGAAGAAAACAGTCACCAATATCGTGGATATACAAAGTAAAGAAAAGGGGTCCCAAATGCGATCCCTGGGGAACACCGGAAGGAATGGTGACAAAGTTTGATTTGTAGCCTCTTATTACCACTGCCTGACGACGATTACGGATATAGGATTCTATCCATCTTAGAAGATCACCGTGGATTCCGAGCTTACTCAATTTGCTCAACAGAATGTTATGATTTACTCTGTCAAAAGCCTTGGCATAATCGGTGTAGATAACGTCGGTCTGCAATCCACTGTGCATGTTAGAAAATACATAGTCAGTGAAAGGTAAGAGATTAGATAAAACAGATCTATTGCGAAGGAAACCGTGCTGTTGGTCGCTGAATGATGATTTGAGAGAACCATAAAGTTGGTCGTATATTACACGCTCGAAGAGTTTACTTATAGCAGACAAAATTGAAATCGGACGGTAGTTTTTGATCAAATTATTGGGACCAGATTTATAAATAGGAGACACTAGAGCCTCTTTCCATATGTCAGGGAAAATACCCTCTCTTAAGGAGCGTGAGAAGAGTATGGAGAGCGGCTCCGCCACAACCTCAGCACATCTGGCAAGAAGCAGAGGCGGCACCCCATCACTACCAGCACCCTTCGTTACGTCAAGGTTGGAGAGATATGTAGTTAAAATATTTCTGTCAGTAGAACAACAACCAAGGCCAGTCAGGTTAGGTTTTCCTGGCTCAGAAGAATGAACGGTGGAACTATGGGTGTCATGATCAAACATAGAGAAAAAGTAATCGGAGAAAGCGATGGAGATTTCCTTGCCACCATTAACAGAATTTGTTCCATCAGTAGACATACACATGGGAATTGAATTATTTTTGCGTCTGCTTTTAACAAAGCTCCAAAATGCTCTAGGGTTTTCTTGTATGTTAGTTTCAGCGGAAATAATGAAGTGAGAACTAATATGAATCTCAAATATTACATATCTTTGCAGTTTAGATTAAGATTTAGATTTGTACTTAATTATCGTAAAAAAATACTATGATTGTACGCAAATATGTAACTTTTAAGCGTTTCAAGGACTTTTAATATTAAAAATCATTTCAGAGAAGTAAGAATCAAGTCCAATATTGTCTTATTTAAGTACGACATCCACTAAATATTTGAGTATTTTTTTTTAGCTCTCTCTCCCCAGAGTAAACTTCCGTTATATGGTAAACACCATAAAGTGTAGATAAAAGTAAGAAATTCTAACCACTACACTACAGAGCTGTCGTTGCATCAAGGCAAAGCCGAATATCAATAAAGTTGGTAAAATTGCGTGATCGAATCACCAATGAAGAAGTCCTTCAACGAATGCGCACTACAGAGGAGCTCCTGCCTACCATTAAGCAGAGAAATCTAATTGGTAAAGCTATGTGAAAGCCATTGGTAAAACCGCGTGACCGAGTCACCAATGAAGAAGTCCTTCAACGAATACGCACTACAAAGGAGCTCCTGCCAACCATTAAGAAGAGAAAGCTTAAGTACTTCGGTCACTTTATGAGAAATGAGAAGTACCGTCTCCTTCATCTTATCATCTATAATCTAAGTTGCAAGGATATATTCATTTAAAGCTCTCAGATGTATGCCCACAAACCAACAAGTGTAGTTCGCGCTTACAAATGCTGAATGTGTACTTACAAATAAAATCCAAACCTCAAATGAACATAAGCCCCACAACTTTTGCCGACCTTCCCTGAAACAGGGGTGACATTGGCAAAGTGAAGCATTTTTTACAGTATGGGTGGTCAGCCTCATACCAACCTTTAAGTCAAGGAATATGAATGAATAATAAATTACATTTAAATATAAAAAAGAACAAAACCTTACCTAACATATCATACAGGGTAAAATTGAGGGGAGAAGATCTCAGGGACGCCGAAGGACATCGTGGCTGAAAAACTTGCGACAGGGGTTCGGCAGAAACACCAAGTCCTGGTTTCGAACCGCAGCTTCTAAAGTCAAAATAGCCATGATGATCGCCTATCTTCGATAGAAGTGGCACAAAAAGAAGATGAAGAAGAAGAAAGCCGACTTGGGAAGTTGCGGTCAATCAATATATCGTAATAAAACTTGGATTAACTATTCATGGCGCCGCTTCCTGAAGCTGAGACGTGTTGAGGTGATCACGTGAATATTGCAGGCGCTAAACAAATGATATCCTATGTGCGAATAAATAAGTTAGCGCTGTCTTTAACTCTATCCATGCCGTCAACTTGAGACCGAGTATCTGTACTCTATACTCAATATTGCAAAGATATCGACGGTCAAAAGGCAGTATAAGCGACATAAACTAAATTGTTCAGAAGAGCAGTTTAAAGTTTGCAGAAAAATCGCATAACTTCATAACGTTATCGTTATCATATCGTTAAAATTAAAACTGCTCAAAAATTAAAGAAAAAAAAGGATTTATTGACACTCTTATAAATGATCCCGGAAAGCATCACTCCAGCATCATCAGCCGGCCGTGTAAGCCTAAAAATCTTATTTCTATAAATGTGGTGTTACGATGTTATACGATTTTTTATGTCACAAGCGCCTTTAGAAAAAAAGGCCAAAATCTTGGTCGGTTACACCAAAACCATACTTTGAAAACGCAGTTGTTTGCTTGGTCATAAAAATTATCGTAGAGCTGTGAGAGTTAGCGCATTAGAAAAAGCGGAAAATTTCAAGTAGGATAGCATTCATAACTCATTTTTAACCGAATATTTATGCCCTACTGCCTTTTAACCGTCGGTATATTAACATTTAAAATTCATATTAAATTTGCAATGAGAGATTTCACTACATGTGGAGTTTAGCTGCGTTGAGTTTAATTGCATTTAAAATACTTGCCTAGTACTCGAAGCTAGTATTGTAAACATTTCTCGAAGCCCTGTATAATCTATAATAACCTATAGCCTGAGTTGTAAAGATATATGAACATTTAAAATTAATATTAAATGCATGCCCATAAACAGACATGTGTAAGCTCACGCTTACAAAAGCTTACAAATTAAAATCCTTACCTCAAATGAACATAGCCTCTGCAACTTTTGCCGACCACCCCCGAAACAGGGGTGACATGGGTAAAGTGAACCAGTTTTTACAGTAGGTATAGTTAGTCCTCCTCTTACCAACATATACGTAAAGGAATTTTATCTTGCTATAAACGATTAAGTTAAAACACAACGAAGCTAAATGTAAAGTGTAATTTCTTGTCACATTGTTGCATGTGGCGGGTGAAACCTATTTATTTTCACAGATAAGAGATCCGGCCTAATGCTAACAACCACTTGAGTTGTAGTGAAGGTCTTCCAGAATTCAAGGGAGCTGGTTTGAGGATATGTGGAATAGAAAAGAGGAAAAGAAAGACCGAGAAAAGTAAAGCTTTTTTAGATTGGTGAAATTGTTACAGAATGGGATATACAAAGCGAATGAATAAGGAAATGTATTAAAAAAGTGATGGATTAATGAATTGAAAGAAGAATGTAAGGATAGGAAGAAGTTGAGGCAAATCTGCAAAGGCTCTGGTCACTCTTTGCGGAATGGTGACAGAGTTACAGTTATAGTAAATCATTTTTGATGCCGTCGGCGAGATTCGAACCCAAACCAGTAACATAATTTTTTTTTACAATTTATCTTGTTTTGACCAAAGTAAGGATATCCTTTGACGGGATAACTCGTCTTCGACAATAAACGGGTTAAGCGATCGCTTTTCTTTGAACAAATGTTCTGCATTATAGATGTCGCGAAAATCAGCTGTTGTCTGTTAGTAGACGATGAAGGCTTTACATATAAAAGTGTAATGTACGAAACCCCTAAGCGGCGAGCTCATTCATTATTCAAACGTAAATTACAGGCTTAAGGAAAACTATGTACTTAATGCAGGCAATGAATTTAACGTCTTTTTTTGCAAAAAAAAAACTTTAGCTGGAGCTACGTTCGTTTAACATATAAAAATTACTTTCAAAATTACTTTAAATACTATAAAAATTACTTTTCGGTTATAAGACCGTTATGGGAAAACTTATATTATTCAAACTTAGTCGCAGTAACCGTACGTTGAGTAACCATAATCGAATACAAAATTGTTTATATTTTATCTTTTGAAAAAAAAATGTATTTATCAATTCGAGTATTTTATAAAAAGAATCGTAACGATGCTACGAAGATATTAAAATGCAAATCCTCAGCAGACACGTGTAAGTCACTTTTGCACATGCTGTATGTGTACATTAAAACGGCAAATCTCAAATGAACACAACAAATTTTGCCGTCTTTCTATAACACAGGGGTGACATTGCAAAGTGATGTGTATTAAAGTATCGGTAGTCAGCCTTATATACACCTATATATTTTATTATTAACCTGAAAAAGTAACTCCTCAAATAGATCAATTTTTTTAAAAACAAATCAAGAAAACAGAATGTGAGTTGTTGAAGGTTTTCTCAAAAATGAAAATAGAATATTAATTTGTATCGGAATTCGTGTTTTCTCTTGAATATTCAGGAGACTTCGCAGTTGCTTTATTTAATAACAGGTATTGGAGTTCTCGTAAGACAATTATGCAATTCTATGAAATAGCTTTTAACCATTTTCAAACCAATTTCATACAATCCCTTCATATTTTATAACCAGGCAATTTAAAAAAAGAAGTTGAAGTTATAAATTTGAAAATTTATTTTAAACTGCAAATTTCAGTCATATTTTTTGCGAAGTTGACAAATTAACTGACGATAAAAATCGCTAATTGTGACTTTTATTGAATGTTTTTAACACTAAAACCTAAGTATAAAATGTAGCGTAAATACTAAACCATTGTGTAGATAGTAATATTATAGGACAATTCTACGAAAAATATTTTTTTTTGTTCACATTTTTTTCTGTTTTTATTCCCTGACTTATAAGTTGGTATGAGGCTGACCACCCATACTGTAAAAAAATGGTTCACTTTGCCAATGTCACCCCTGTGTCAGGGAAGGTCGGCAAAAGTTGTAGGGCTTATGTTCATTTGAGGTTTGGATTTTATTTGTAAGTACCCATTCAGCATTTGTAAGCGCTAACTACACGTGTTTGTTTGTGGGCATACATTTGAGAGCTTTAAATGAATATATCCTTGCATCTTAGATTAAAGATTATTATAGACGCGATGTTTGAGTATTAACGCAATGTGTTGTACTCTAGATACTTCAGCTGAATTTTTACAACAGTTTCTCGTGGACCGGAACATATTTCTGATTTGATTTTGAATCAAAATTATCGACCGAACAGTCTGGAATTTTCCATTGTAAATTGCATGGAAATACTTTCGCAGTATTGCAAACCTTACGGCAATTCAGTAGGATTTTATTCTGGGCATACATTTTTTATTGTTGAACTTTTAACACAGTGAAAGTCAATTTTTAATCATTTTAATTATTGGTAATCATTCTGTTCCTGAAGATGCCTCATTAGCTACGATGTTTGCAAGTCTTTTATGTTTCAATTTGGAAACATGATCTTTCCAAAACCTCCTCCTGGATCTGCATAATCTTAGTATGTCTTCTACTTCACAAGCTTTTTGTATATGTTTATTATGGGTGTGATCCCACAATGTTCTGCCTGTGATCATTCTTAGATGTTTCATTTTGGATGTTCAGAGTTCCTTGGCTTATAGGTTGGTATGCGGCTGACCACTCATGCTGTAGAAAATGGTTTATTTTGCCAATTTCCCCCCTGTTTTAGGGAAGGCAGCAAGAGTTGCAGGGTGTATGTCCAGTTGAGATTTGGGTTTTTATGTTTTATGTTCACAACGCGAACTTGTACGTGTCTGCTTGTGAGAATACATTTAAAATGAATCCCCAATGTTACATATCTTTGCAACTTAGATTAGATTAGATAAGACATAGTCTTTTGGTTCTTGTTTTGTCCGCTCTTGTTTCTACAGCGTATAATACACAGGTCTTACACATTTTTCATACATTTGTTCGTATCTTACTTTTTTCCATTAAATATCAATGATACTGCTAAGGTGTTTTATTATTTTCCAATCAAATATGTACAAATATATATACATACCTGTGTTTAACTGAGTAATCACCTCGTTTAAAAACGCTTCATGTAAGTAGTTCGCTGCGTTAGTTCTTGTTTGCCGTATACGCCATTGAGAAAATTTTACATGAGCAATGTTTGCATGTGTACTGGACCAATGTGTCTTATGAAAACAAGAAATTTATTTTAAAAATATTTAAAAGAACTCTCATACTATCGAGTTTTACGGTTTTTCTTAACTCAGATTGTGTAGAATTTGATTCATAAGACAACTGCATGAAAAAGTCATATTTGACAAGATTGGCGTATACGATAAACAAGAACTGGGGGAGTGAGTTGTCAAACTGAAGAAATGTAAGATTTTTGTACAAAAATCAACAATTCAGTTTGTTAACGCAGCTGACATCACGCCTTTATTTCCACCATACAAATTGTTACAGACTACCATTTACTGTGCGGGGGATTAAGACCCCATCAAGGCGCCTTGAGCGTCGAATCTCATTAACTTTTAAAATAAATATACCCCTTTTTCAAGGACGACGTAATAAGATATTTCACTATATGTGCAGCTTACATTTAGAAGTTTTATCATACATTGTTGGTAAGTTATCCATATATCTGGCCTCTGATGGATCTGAGCGTGGAATAGGGTTCCACAAATTGGTAAACTGCCAAATGTAACAAATTGCCGCCATTCCTGATCTCCCCATTCTGCACAGATATTGTCAAATAAATTCTGCATGTAAAATAATAAAATATCTCCGGAAGGCTTTCATATTTTTCCCTACACCATATATTTCATACCGAAGTCACATATAATTTATACAGCAGTTTTTTAAATAATTTATTCATTAAAAACATATTTCAGAGATTCATAAAATTTAATATTTATCTTCAATTGCATGAAATGAGTTTAATTTATTTAAATCCCTGACGGTTTTAAATAAATGTGGATAACAAATATTGTGAAATTTTCTGTAAAATGTTTTTGTATAATATGTGTAAGTGTATGCATAATATTTTACAGTTTCAAATGCAAGAAAACATGAAAAATTCTAGAAAAATATAAATGAGGCCCCGAAAATACCTTTGTTTTTTATTAAAAAAAAACGTTTTTCACGGAATGTTGACAAGAGTTGTATGCTTAATTTTTTTGTTGAGATTTTATTTTGTTTTGAAAATATATGCTCATGTAGATCTTAATTCTTGTAAAAGTGTACATTTTTTTTTACTTAATTTAAATACAAAATCATTTTTGTTTATGCTAAAATTCACTTCTTGGGGTTATTTTGTACGCAACCGGTTTTTAGAGAAGCTGTACCTCCCACCTTAAATTTTATTTTACGTGCCTAAATTTGATCCCGTCTTTAGGTGTACAATTTAACTGAATTAAAGTAAACATTCACAAAGTTTCTGTCGCAAATCTACATAGATAGTTTCATTTTATTTTTATTTAAATTTTATTATTTTTATCGTCTTTTTACAATAAAAAAGTAGGTACTACGACTTTGTAATGAAAGGTTTTATTTAGATGCTGTAACTTATTTTTAAAAAACCTGAAATGCCTCTTCTTTTGTCATTGAAACTACCGCACCACTTTTTTTTAAATGGTCATAAAACCTTTTACATTTTGATGTTACAGTTCAAAAATTATTATAAGGACTCAATATGTCTTTGGCGTATGTAACGACACATAAATTGTCTCAAAGCGTAATCCATTTGGCTTTCCCGGCGACTGCAGTCGAAAAAAAACTATGTTCAGGACTACGGCAAACTGAGGACGATGTATTAGGCTGGACTTCCAGAAGGGCCATAACATAGTTACATACATGAAAAGCTTCGATAATATTATGTGCTATAACATAGATAAAGAAACATACAGGCATATTGAGAACTAGAAATATTTTTCAAACTTGTATAAAACTGATATTTAAAACATTATAAAAGTCACATCACGTTAGTAGTTGCACTAGATGTGCAACATAGTTGCTTCGTGTTTTAAATTTTTAACCAACATACACAGTAGACCTCATTGTTTTGCAGTTGAATAGGAAGGATTAGTATTCTTTAATTTTTAATGTATAATCTTAGCTGCAAAGATATGTTAACATTTAAGGCGCATATTAAATGCATGCCCACAGACAGGCACACGTAGATTCGCGCCTACACATTCTGCATGTGTGCACACAAATAAAAAAACGGCACATGAGCATAAAACTTGCGACTTCTGAAATCGGGGTGGCATTGGAAAAAGCGAACGAATTTTTACAGCACGGGGGATCAGCCTCATACCAAACTATCAGTCACAATGTAAAAATTTAACAAAAAATTTAAGTTTTTCTTCGGGAGTTGATTTATTTCCTCGAGCGCTTTCAATGTTATCACACCATTATCAAGAGAACAACAAAAACAAATTTTAAATGAGTCTTTGCAATGTCTATACACAAACTATTGTTAATATGATCGAAGGGAGTAAAAGCATTTTTGTATTTTTTAACTTTAAATATTTTTCATAAAAAAACTTGGATCGTTTGCGGGGAATAAATACAGTAATTATTTGAGCGCGTTACGTGACGAAAGCTGTGGAGAAATGTTGCACTTGACCGCCCTGATAACATAATAACTAGTAAACGTCTACGATCACGCCAAGCTAGCGCTACGCCAGGTCCGGCGTAGAGGCGTGCTAGCTTCCCAGGTCACAGCAGCTAAAGTCAAATGTATAGCTTCTCTTACATCGTAGCACCTCAAGCTGTTAGATTGATCAGTTACGCTTAAAAGTGAATTTGTCTAATATTATTGTTACGAACTATGACATCAAAGTACCTACCCGCACCTATACATGTACGATAGTGTGGGTAGAACAATCTGGGAGTGGTCTATGATGGTGGTAGTGCATAGAACGGCATTTTGGTGTAAGCGAGAATTTGAAAAATTATAAGGAATATGCGAGAAAGATCTCTTTTGTACCTACCTGCATATAGGGACTGCAATGGTGCAACGCAAACGCAACTACGCAACTAAGCTACACATATAGTGTTACTTCTTGCCGCGTTATCCCCGAAGGGGTCGCATGTGGCGAGTTGAACCTTATTTATTTTTACAGGTAAGGAGGCCGGCCTTTCGCCAATCACAGTTGAAGTGGGGGTTTCCCAGCTCTCGAGAGGGTTGGTACTCATTTCTTGTTAAGGCTGTGTACACCTTGCTGGTATTTTATTTGGAGTTTGAAATAAACAACGAAACGGGAAATCATTTCTAACACCCTCGGTGAGATTCGAACCCGAGCTCAAGGCATTGAATGCAAGCACTTTACAAACTGAGCTATGGACCGGACACGATTTTAGCATAGGCCGCTACGTTTTAAACAACACTAATTTTAGAATAGCTCTTCTTTCGTTTACTTATAGGTTGTTACACTATATGTTTAGCTTAATTGCGTTACGTGGAAGCCCTCATTGTGTTTTTTATCGTAGCCCCCTAATTATTTGATATTTTTAAATTGAAACCGCCTGAGCAACGTAAACACCGTAGCGAGTCTGATATCACGCTAGTTTAATCACATCAGCCTAATCAAGATAAGCTCTTTGAATTCAGTTCATCACAGCGTATGTTGTATTTTACCATACATAATAATAATAATAATAAATAATAATCTAAGTTGCAAGGATATATTCATTCAAAGCTCTCAGATGTATGCCCACAAACAAACACGTGTTATTCGCGCTTACATAATATGCTGATTGTGTACTTACAAATAAAATCCAAACCTTAAATGAACATAAGCCCTGCAACTCTTGCCGACATTCCCTGAAACAGGGGTGACATTGGCAAAGTGAACCATTTTTTACAGTATGGGTGGTCAGCCTCATACCAACCTATAGTCATTGTTCAAAGAAATATTTATTTTTGCTAAACCCTTTAATTTAAATTAATTATGTAAATATACAACACAAAGTTTTTCTTCACGGGTTGTTTTATTTCCTCAAGCGCTTTTGATGTTTATCATACCATTAACAAGGAATTACGTGATCAAAAAAATTGTGTTTTACTTCTACATAATTAATTTAAAATTTATCTTCACATTGTCAAAACACAAACCCATAAACTTTCACTTTAATCTATTTATCTCGTGTTAATTTTATTAAGCAACAATACTTTCTTTTTTTAAATATTTAAGTATTGGTTTATATAAAAGTATCGTGCGTCTATGTTTGTATACGGCGTAGCACACATGCGCCCATTATCGTCCTACCCCAACTGTCTACGTCTGAGCGGCCTACAGTCGTAGCTCTTCTTGAGGCGTAGACCTGAATCAATACTCGCCGGAATTCGTAAGCGCTCCTTTACCTACCACAATGCCGAACATCGTAGGCGCTCCACGGTAATTGAAAACGCCTCTTCGTAGAGGGCTCCCGAGCTTGCGTAGGCATATGCTACAGCCTACAGCGCAATATGATTCGCGTAGCACTAAGAAAGTGGATAAAATAATGAGATATTTTCATATTCTGATTTCGTAGAAAAAACATATAACCCACTCTTCGGGAAATACAAATGAATAATATACATGGCGAAAGTTTTTTGGTGAGAATTTCATTTTTAAAGACAAATGACTACTGGCCTTGTGGTTGCTTGCAAAGTGACAATTTCTCAAAAATATCCAGTTTCTTTAAGGCTAGATGAACCTTTCTTGAACAGTCTATGATAATGACAGTTGAATTTCTCAAGTCAGAAAATAATGTTGATGAAATAGACTTTTTGATCATTCAAAAAAACAATTCACTTACTTTCTAATTCAAAGCCTAAAAAATGGATTCCGGACTAGCTCACTTTTACTTTTTTTATTTCCGATGATGAGTCATTAAAACGTCAACATGGAACAGGAAAAAAAAGAAACCAAGTTAAAGTGTAAGAGGGTAATTACGGGACCGCGTTAACTAGAACAACCATTTTTAAGCGTGCTTTATTTTTTACATACTAAAAAATTGCGTGCATGTCGAGCTTAAGCCAACGATGGAATAAAAATACATATCTTTAGACGCTCATCACACTTCAAGGAATTTTACTAGGTGTAACCTTTTTTTCTACACGAATAACATGAATTAAAAAAAATGGTTTTGTCCAGTTACTTGTACCACATGAATCACTGTGCGGTACGGCGTACCGATTTGGAGTATTACATTGTATTGTATTGGAAGACGGCTACGAAGTATCATCGACTTGAATGGAATGAATGTTTGTTCAAGGAAATCATTTCTCGTCTATCTGTGTTCTGGATTCCGCTTGTTTTAAGGAATGTTAAAAAGTATTACATTTCAAAACGATATCCTAAATTTATATGATAAATCAATTGAATATTTTAATTAAATAGCATTCGTTTGCAGCAGTTAACGATAGATTTTTGTTTACATTTTACAATTAAGGTTTTTCATCCGTCAATAAATTAAGAGTTTATTTATTTTCCATCTTCAATTCACCACGCAACTTTTAAATTAAGTATTTTTTTAGTATGTACCTACATAATTTTATTTTATTTTTTTATTTTATTAAGGAGAAAAAACAGATACAGACACAATAACAAAGACAAGAAAAATGTAAACATAAACAGTAATGTAAATATCTTTAATATAATATAGTGCATTAAACTTAATATAATAAAATTAAATTTAATATAATATAGTGCAATAAACAGAGTGCCTTAATCCTAAAGAATTCCCACAGATATGTAAAAAAATTAAAGCAGCTGACAAAAAATAAATCGAAGAAGTAAAATTTAAATCAAATTAATAACAGAAATAAAGATAAAAATAAGTGGAAAGAAGAAAAAAAGAGACAAGATAAACTAAAAATAAACTAAAAATACCTATATAAAAATAAAAATACCTATATAAAAATAAAAATATTATAATAATGTTATGAGGTACATTGAACACATATATAAAATATATAAATAAAATATATAAATATATAAAAAATAAACAATGTTTATTTTTTATTAATCACTTACTTAATTTTCAATTCACATTCAATTTAGTTTCTTTCACAGGAATCAAACTCAAAGCTTCAAAAATATTCGAGGTTTTTTTGTAGCTTGTCGAAAATGAATATTAAATACGATCCGTCAAACACTTCCTCCTGTCACACTTCTGTCAGGCGCCTCAAGGTTTCCCCGTACTGGGTCCCGTTACCAGGTGAGCACGCTCAACGAGGAGGTGTTTCATACAGCAGAACACTATGCAGCCTGGTACCTCCATGGAGATGGGGTGGGGGAGGGGCCTGTTACGTAAGCGGCTATGTGTGTGTATGTGTGTGTGTGTGGGCTGTAATGTTACAGTTATGTGCTCCTAATAGTTCCGATACTTTGAGTGAATGGAATGGATACACAGAGTGAATGTGAAAGAAGGAAATGTATTGTAAATTTAACGCATGGTTATAAAATTAAAAGAAAAATATAGAAAAAAACGCTGTGGACGTTCTAGCTACTCCTAAAGCAAACACCACATATCAAGAGTTTAATATTTGCAAAGATATGTTACTTTTAAAGGGATAGCTTAAACCTATCTATTTACACAGGTAAGAGATGATTCTACACAACCCCCTTCATTATTATAATGACTTCTCAACTTTTAAACACTGATTCAATAAACACTAAAACGTGTAAAAAATAAAACCAACATTGCTTTAGATTATTTTAAGTATATTAAGTTCACGAAAGTTTCCCCGAATCTAACCGATTACATCATCATGTGACTTAATCAATACTATCTGATGATGCAAACAGTTTGTTTGAGAAACTGGTGGTGGAAGTTGATATCCTCAAAGTAATCTAAGCAAAGTCAGTTTTATTATTTATCTTGTAAGATGAAAGATTACAAAGTAAATTCCTCTACAATCAATGAAACATTGAAATTTTTTTAATTTATGTTTAAAATGTTCTAAAATTAACTCCAAGCATTCATAAATTATGTCTTAAAACCTAAAAGATTCAAACCGTTTATTTGAATTTAAAATTATGAAGCAAAATAAATAATTTAATGCAAAAGAACCCGAAATAACTATTTCACATAAAACTAACTTTCTTGACGTTTAAAAATAATTGAAATGTCTCCAGTGAAGGGTCTACGCGATGCATTTCTCGGGTAAAGTTTCCCTGCCTGTATAACGGTGACGCCTTCAGCGCTGCGAGCTTCCGGCCTAACAGAGCGGACGAAGCTTCCTCACGCCGGTTTGTTGTGAACGAAACCTCACATTTTATAAGTAATAATTTATTCGTATTTTTTCAAGGCAATATTCATGACATAAAAATGGACCAATTTTCACAGACAAAAATATTGTGACGTCATTCAAACATTTTTTCTAACATTTAGAAGTAAAATTTATGAATGAAAAAATGTCTAACGACCGTAATCATAATTTAAAATCTTTAAATTTATGATATTGATGGGTACCTACTCACGCGTGTCTGTTGGAGGGCATGCATTTAATATTAATTTTAAATTTTATATTTCTCTTTGCAACTTAGATTATAGATAGTCCAGTGCATAGTTTTGATAGTAGAATGCTTCACTTGGCCAATTTGAGATTTTGGGTTGTGTTGTAGGCACAAATTGAATGTGAATCCTAATCTTATCTAATTTAATCTAAGCTGCAAATAAATACATCATATAAGATTTATATTAAATGCATTCCCACAAGCAGACATGTATAATAAACAAGCTCGTAAAAAGTTCGGTCAAAAGCTTAGCTTGTAGCATACTTGCAAGGGCTCGATCCCCACCGAGAGTGATGGAAATGATTTCCCGTTTCGGTGTTTATTTCAAACCCATAATAAATGCCGGCAAGGCTTACTCATCTTGACAAGAAAGGCAAACCAGCCCCCTCCGAGGGCTGAGCAGTGAGCAGCCCCCACTTCAACTAAAGTGATTGGTGTGAGGTCGGCCCTCTAGCCCGTTAAAAAAAAAACGACCCTTTCGGGGGTAACACAGGCAAGAACATGCACTATATATGTGTAGCTGTAACTGTAACTCTGTCGCCATTCCACTAGGGGTGACCAGAGCCTCTGCAGAACTGCTCGCATTTCTTCTTATCCTTACATCTCTTTCAATTCATTCATATCCATCACCTTTTTCATGCATTTTCTTCTTTTACGCTCACTTTGTATATTCCATTCTTTCACAATCTCCTCAATCCGATCACTCCATACTTTTCTTGGTCGCCCCTTACCTCTTTTTCCTTTCACACTTCCTCTGTAAATATACTTCGTCAGTCTATCATCATTCATTCTTTCCATATGCCCAAACCATCTCATCATATTCTTTTGTACTTTAACTTTCACATCCTCTTTCAACTTACATTCTTTCTTTACCCATTCATTCCTAGCTCTAAAATTCCTACACCTAAGCTAAGTTGTGTTTTTTTACCAGTGGTTGATTTTTAGACACTGTTGGTGGCAAGAGTTGCTACATATTATGTGAGCAAGCATAACGCCTGAAGCACTCCTCTTACAGATGACATGTTGAAGTTTTCATTACGAAAATCAAACCCAGGCGCGCAGCCTTCGTCAGCCAGACTAAGCGTTACATGCACTTTAATTAAGATACCCAACTACTTCAGGCGCTCCTCAAGCATTCTCAGACGTCTAAACATAATCTAACTTGTCTAATTATGCTCACATGTACACAATATACTCGTAGTACCACTGTAAACGATCAATTTATATCATAAAGAGTTAGTATGCTTGCGTTCCATGCCAATGGGCTAGGGTTCAGAAATTATATCCCGATTCGGTGTTAATTTCAAAACCAAAATAAAATACCAATAAGGTTAACTCAGCCTTAACAGGAAATGAAAACGATTCCTCTTGAGAGCTGCCCCGACTTCAAATTAAGTGGATGGTGTATGACGCCTTTACCTATGAAAATAAAAAGATTACAAATACTATTTGGAAAAAGTTGTACTATATGTGCAGTTGCGTTTTAGTTGCATTTTTTTATTGTTTTGCTGTCGCTTTTGCAAGGAAAGACGGCAGGAGTTACAAGTAATGGCTTATATTTTTATTGTACACATTCAGTTCCTTGACTTATAGGTTAGACCACCCATGCTGTAGAAAATGGTTCACTTTGCCAATGTAGCCCGTTTCATGGAAAGTCGGCAGGCGTTGCAGGATATATGTTCATTTGAGATTTAGGTTATTAAATTGTAAGTCCAATCCACCGTTTTATTTAACTTTGTATACCATAGCTTGTTATTGGCATAAATATCATTTTTATAACGTCTCAATTTTGAAACTTATATTTTCTCCGCGGTTTAAAAAATATTCACATTTATTTTCCTTGAGGCTGATAAAGTCGTTGAAAAGCAGAATAGCCAGTAGCGGCGTTTGTATCAGAAAAACTCCGGGTGCGATGTAACGGAAAATTCCGTTGCAAAGGCGCGCTTGGGCGGAAACAAACGGAAAATAAAACAACGGAAAATCTGATTTCCTTTAGCAAGTCTTTCCACTGCCCAGTGAAACTCAGATAATATTAGTACCTCCTGTAAATGAGTTGTATACACAATTTGCTTGTCTCCAAAAACAAATATTCACTCATGTGTGACAATTGTGTATGAATCTATAATATTAATTGCAAGGATTAACTAAAATTTAAGACAAGACTGAGAAAGGCAGGGCTTTACTAAATTAGTAAATTTGTGTATGGTCTATAGTTCAGTAGGTAGAGTGCTTACATTCCATGCCGAGAGCTCGGGTTCGAACCCCACCGAGAAATGATTTTCCATTTACGTGTTTATTTCAAACCCAAAAAAAATACCCTCAAGGTTTACTCAACCTTCACAAGAAATGAGCTACAGTTCCCTTGAGAGCTGGGAAACCCCCACTTCAAATTAAATGGTTGGCGTAAGGCCGGTCCTCTTACCTGTAAAAATAAATAGGTTCCACTCGCCGCATGCGATCCCTTCGGGGAATACGCGTTGAAAAGTTGCACTATACATGTAGCTTAGTGGCGAACAGCGCTATAATGGTTTATCTTTTCATTTAGCTGTCGATCGCTCAGTTGGTAGAATACTTGCGTTCCACAACGTGGTAAGAATTAACACTATTTGTGCAGCTTATCTCAACTAATAATTGATATTAAGTCGCACTGAGGGTAGAATAATATCCCTTGGTAACATTCTTCAAGTATTTTTACTGTATTTCTATCGCTATTTTGCTGGGGTTGGCCAGAGCCTCTCCAGTGTTTACCGCCTTTATACACTTCTCTCTATTTATTTACATCATACATATTGTAACGAGCGTATGCTAGTATTAGTGCATGTGTGATCATTATTACGCTGGTGGAACAACGTTCTGGTATTGGAATCATCCACTATGTTCGAGAAATCATGAACAGTCGAGAAACGTGCGTATGAACGTATAAAAATATAAGCCAATTGCGTGCAGGCGATAGTGTCGATTCAATCATTGAGTCGTGAAGTCAAAAGCAAGAGCTAGAAATCAGTGATGGTCAATTATTGTAAATTGTGAACCAAACCGTATAAAATAAATTCTGTTAAAATAAATAAGTGCAGTTTAATTAAAAGAGAAGCCAGTAAAATCATAACAATATCATTCCCAAGCAATACGTGCAAAAATGTCACACATGAATGTACAACCATACCAGGCATTATGCTGACAATTTGTTTATGCTCCTCCTCGCCAAGCCTCTCCATGCTCTGGCCACAAGTAGCGTATCTTTACTTGTGTGTCGCCAGACTTGCCGCCTGTTTGTATGCTAGTTTATCTTTGTCTACAGTCTGTGTACCTGAAGTCTAACATGTCAGGAGTTTTGCACAAGTTTGTTACATCCAAAACTGTACCCCGAGTTTAAAGTATTTACATACACTCCCCTCGATTGCGTAAATCAAAAATAAATGTATGGAATATACGACGGCACTCCTAGTGAGTGATTAAGTTTTCAAACATTTTTTGCTATTTACGCAAGCGAAGGGACTTAACCCAATGCTTTATACTCGTGGTGCCGGACTATACCCTGAGAATAAAACTTTTCATTCAAACTCAAACGTCGCTTTCCAGCAAAAAACTGTGAAAGCTTAAACGCTTTCTAGTGGCGCAATTTAAGATTTCATATATTTTTTTGGTTGAATTGAGACGTTAAGTTTTACACTTCAGTACTGGAAAATATATTTTATTCATGGCCGAATACAACACAAGACTGAAGAAAAGTTTCCTTACATTTGCATTGCTTTGTAATAATTTACGTAAATATGCATGTACTTACAAGTTCTGTTGTTTTTACTTTTTTTTAACTTTTTACCTTTCGTCAAACACAATTTTTATTCGAGCTTCGAAAGTTATACTAACTGCATATTTATTTATTTTTGTTTTGTGCTACTGAAATTTCCACCATAACATGTTTTTTACATTTAAAATAAACGAAAGATGATAGACTGACAAAGTATGTATACAAAGAAAGTGTGAAAGGAAAAAGAGGGAAGGGACGACCGAGAAAAGTATGGAGTGATCAGATTGAGGAGATTGTGAAAGAATGGGATATACAAAGTGAGCGTAAAATAAGAAAATGCATGAAAAAGGTGATGGGTATGAAGGAATTGAAAGAGGTATGTCAGGATAGGAAAAAATAAAGGCAACTCTGCAGAGGCTCTGGCCACCCCTGGCGGAATGGCGACAGAGTTACTATCGATTGTAAATAGTTTATTAAATTTAATAAATGCTCAAATTCATATAATCTAAAGTGCGCGTTGAGAAAGAATCACCTAAGTGCCATTTGTGACCAAGGTAATAATAATAATACAATATTTTTATAGCGCCTTTTCATGACTCTTGGTCATCCCAAAGGCGCTTGATAAAAAGGTACTTTTGGAATCACTAAAGATACCTGCACTTTCCACAGCTTGAAAACTAATGGGGTAAGGCACTTTACAACAGAGAGAACCCAATCCATTTTTTTCACCAAAAGCTATTTGTTCTCTTTCGCATACATTTAACAATTACGTTTTGTTTTTCATATCATACTCTGTAACATCTATCCGTGCTATTCTTCGGCATTTTAGTCGCCCGATGAGCCAACGCTTTGACAAACTAATGATGCATTTGTATGAAGACCTGTCAATCCAAGATGGCCGCAAGCGAACAGCTGATTAGTCTTCATACAAGTATTACCAAAAGACTTTCTTCATACAAATATTTAGAATGACCGTGGTGATGAAACTTCCATCCCAGGCATCATTAGTTTGTCAAAGCTTGGGCTCAACCGACGACTAATTTTGTATAGCTGAAAAAATCTACAAAAAAATACGTGGTACCCATATTTAACTATGTCTTTAATCTATAATCAAAATTGCAAAGATATTATATTAACATTTAATCAAATCATGCCCACAAACAGACACGTGTAATTTACGCTTACAAATGATGAATGTGTCCTTACAAATTAAAACCAAACCTCAAATGAAAATAAACCCTAAAACTTTTGCCGACCTTTCCTGAAACAGGGGTGACATTGGCAAAGTGAACCATTTTTTACAGTATGGGTGGTTAGCCTCATACGATCCTATAAGTCAAGGAATGTAATTAAAATAATAAAAAAATATTTATGTATGTTTTTCTATTGTTGCAGGTCGAATCGTCGCGATTTCGGTACATCCGTGAAAAAACATTAAAAACCCTAAAAACACGAACTCTGACAGACATTTCTTTCCGTTCATCATTCTAAGTTAACTTAAAAATAAGAGCATCTGATACAAACTAGAAGTACATCCTTACAATAAATTAATCCATAATATTACTCTTTTTAAGTCTTAGCGGTAAAGTTATACTATAAACTAATATAAGTATTCGTGGAGAGCATTGTTATCTATCTCCTACTATTTTCTGTGGTCCTGGTAGCCCGTTACAAGGCTCCTGCTAGTGTGTCCGTGGACTGACTGGAAGTGTGTCGGCCGTTCCCTTCCACGTTTTGTATGCTGTAACAGCCACCTCCTCGCATCACCCTCTCAGATTTCTGCTCTCCTGATCACAGGCGCCCGTAGACATGGAACAGGGAAACCCGATAAATCTGGCACCCAAAGGTAGGTCAGGTTTTATTAAATTTGTAGAACTATATTTCATTATTTTTATACCAACTAAAACTTATATTTTGTGGTTGTTTCATATTTATGTCTATAACTGTGTTATAAAATTGAAACTGATAAACTATATTTTTGATAACACATGTTATTAAAAATGTTAATAATACTACCTACATATTATTAATTATTGATAATTACTTCGAAGACTATTAGGTAGGTACATAAGAACTAAATACATAATATTGTTTGTTTGATTTGCATTTTTATGAATGCAATAGGGTTGATTCAACAAACGTCAAATTTAAGTAAAATTACATTTTCTTGAAATTCACTTTTAAGTTTATTTTGTACACAACCAGTTTCAGGAAAAGCAATAGGTACCTCCCATTATTAGACGTAAATTGAAACTAGCACGTCACATAAAAAATCAAAAATGTGTGGGCATGATTAATAATTTCGAAACTGGTTGCGTACAAAATAAATTTAAAAAGTGAATTGTAACAAAAAAAATATTTAAAGGTATAAAAATGATCTTTTACAAAGTTACTGCGGAAAATCTGGATAAAATATTACGTTTTATTAATATCCATTCAAGAACTGCGTGAGAAGGTTCGTCTATTTACTACAAATTATATATGCTTGATATTTCTTTCTAGAACTATGCTAGGAAGGTTGATAATATTTACTAAACAATGTATTGGTATGATATTTATTACGATAACTGTTCTAGGACGGTTGATATTCAAACTGGTTTGTAAAATTGGGTTGAAAAGGTATTGAGAAACGTCGTGTATGCATTTTTATTTTGTTTTCAGGAATAAAATAACAGTATGTATTGTGTGACTTGGTATTGCTGGCGCGAAATTTATTGTTGTATTTTTCCTTTGCAAAAAATATTTCTTTTGTGAAAAATGTTGTACAGAGTTATTTTTTTTCTGTGTACTTTTTCATTGAATGTCTTGTTTCAAATATTCAGAGTTTTAAAAAAATATTAAAAATACGTCCTTACAATAATTGTTGATTATTTTTGGATCAAATTGTACCGAAATAATTAAAATTGCGAGTTTCAGCAAAAGTATACAAAATCTTAATTTTGTTAACAAACGTATTTATTTTTACAATAAAAAAACTATTAACAGATTGCACTCTAAAAAGCTCTGTCATTTTAGATACTTTGAATCAATTAGTTGGTTTTTAAGGGCTTAAAAAAATTTAATTAAAAGTTTTATTCTATTTAATTTAAAAACAAATAGTTAATCAATTATTTTGAAATATTTGAATATTTGAAATAAAATCGATTATATTTCATGTCAATTTTATCGATCTTTTTTAGAAAAAGAGACATTTCTCTTCCATTTAGAATTTATTTACAAAATAAAAAAATACTAACCGATTGATTACACTAGATCTAGTAAACGATAGTTTAAAAATAAATATTGAAAAATTCAATATTGCATACATGAAAAATCTTACTTGTATGATTTCTTTTTCTAGGAAAGATTGATAAGGGTTGTTCTTTCTTTTCTTATCTCTTATAGGAAATTTTCAGAGAAACGAGAAATTCCTCGATGATTTCTATTGAAATGGTTGTTTCTAGGAACTGTCAGCGCTCGAGACAATTTCAAAAGGAGATTCGAGATGTATCCTGTGATACGATGTACTTCACTACATACAAATCAGAGCATGCATACATTTACACTGCATTTTTTTTATTTTTCATCTACACAGGTATATAAGTGGTCACAGAAAATCAATACAAATGGAAATTCTAAACAAATTGAAAATAAAATTCAGGAGACTTGGAATTTGAAAGTATACTTCTCATGCATACACTCAAGCAGGAACGTGTAAGTTCACAATTAAATTAAAAGTAACATTTCGTTTGAAATTTTAAACATGAAAATCTATGTTCACTTCGGATATTTGATGTTTATTCTATACTCGGCAAATGTGTCTTATGAAAACTGGAAGTTGATTTTAAAAATAATAAAAATAGCATGCACATTAATATGTTGGACATGGTTTTCTTAGATCAGGTTTTGTAGAATGTGATTTTTAGGGCAAATTCATTGAAAGGTCACGTTTGAAAAAAATAGCAGATAAGCCAAACAAGCACTGAAGCGACGATAACACGATGAGTCCTTTCTGGTGAATCAGATTTCCCTGCAATAAGGGAGGTAGAGGTGTGGGTGCAGGTGCAGGGGGGAGGGGCAGCAAACGAATCACAAATCGGCCAATAAAGGCAGTGAAAGGCAGCTAGGACTAACAGACAGTCACGCGTATATGCTAGAGCAGGTCCGCAACCTTTTTCCGATAAATGACAACTTTATTTGGTTTCATCCATGAACACATTTCATTGGTTTCTTATAATCAAGGACCACAATGTTATAGAATATTTAGAAGAAGAAATGAGTACCAGCCCCCTCGGGAGCTGGGAAACCCCCACTTCAACTGAAGTGGTTGGCGTTAGGCCGGCCCCCTTACCTGTAAAAATAAATAGGTTCAACTCGCCACATGCGACCCCTTCGGGGATAACGCGGCAAGAAGTTACACTATATGTGTAGCTTAGTTGCGTTAGTTGCGTTGCGTTAGTCATTTCAATCTGAACAATCTGAACATAAACATGAATTATCATTTCTTTACAAATAAATAAATAGTATAGTGGTTTCTCGGTTTAATAGATTGGTATGACACTGACCCGCATGCTGTATAAACGTGTTTAACTTTTACCAATGCCACCTCAGTTTCAGGGAAAGGACACAGGAGTTACAAAGTTTAAGTTCATGTGAGGTTTGGTTAATTTTGTATGTACACACGCAGCATGTGTGAGCGGCCCCTAACTTATGCCTGCTTGTGGGCATGCATTAAAAATGAACGTTAGTTTGAGGTAATTTTAGCCACAGATATTAGATTTTTAAGAAAGTGTTAAAGCGTAATACGTTCAAGTAATAACATAAATTGTATCTCAACTTATGTAAAATGCAAAAGTAATATCATAATAAGAGAATATTACAGTCGTAATTTCTATTAAATTATTCAACACAAAAAAACTAAGCTACACATATAGTGTAACTTTTTGCGGCGTTATCCCTAAAGGTGTTCGCATGTGGTGAGTGGAACCTTTTACCGAAACGGGAAATCATTTCTGACACCCTCGGTGGGATTCGAACCCGAGCTCACGGCATTGAATGCAAGCACTCTACCAACTGAGCTATCGACCGGATTCAAGATCAGCCGAAACTTTTATTTCAGTTTCGGTTACAGATATCCATAACATCCCTGATACAGACACGCCCTTGCAGATCCGATCTATCTAATCTAATCTAATCTAATCTAAGTTGCAAAGATTTGTAACATTGGGGATTCACATTATATGCCGATGTTATGGCCGAGGGCCCAAGCGGACTGATCTTTCCAGCGTATTGGTTCGATCCCCGCCTGAATCATTTGACCATAACTTTGACACTGGTTCAACAGATGTTATTGAGTAATTATTAATTAATAATTCATTAACATAAACAATAATGAATTATTAATTGATGATATTAATACCTGTTTCTGGCCAGGCAGAATAGCAACCTCTTCGCAAATTTATTTAAAAATATGGATGAATGCATTCTCACAAGCACACACGTACAAGTTCGCGCTTGCGCATGCCGCATGTTAACCTACAACATAAAAACCCAACCATGTATCCTTACTTGGCTTTTAATTCTTGTCCATTCCTTGAGGACTCTTTTGTTCACGCTACATTAGCTATTTTCGAAGCCCTCTCCAGCTAACGGTTTAGAACTGCTGTGCCAGATGACGCCATGTACGTCCACGCACGTCCACAGGTTCCATTGACATAGCGAGATCCTCGTCTGCAGCTCAGGAATCTGGGAACTCGTGACGACAGACGTGATTGGGGGATTGATGGTGAAGAATGTGCTATCACACCTTTCCTTCACAAGCATACGCATTGTTGTATTAAATAATAAATATTGTGTACGATCTTGTCCGGTCGAAAGCTCAGTTGGTAGAGTGCTTGCATTCCATGCCGTGATCTCGGGTGTCAGAAATGATTTCCCGTTTCGGTGTTTATTTCAAACCCCAAAATAAAATACCGGCAAGGCTTACTCAGCCATCACAAGAAATGAGTACCAGCCCTCTCGGGAGCTGGGAGAACCCCCACTTCAACTGAAGTGGTTGGCGCAAGGCCGACCCCCTTACCTGTAAAAATAAATATATTCAACTCGCCACATACGATCCCTTCGGGGATAACGCGGCAAGACGTTTCACTATATGTGTAGCTTAGTTGCGTAGTTGCGTATTTTACTTGGGGCTCTCCTTTAATTGAAGTGCAATTATTTATTTTAACAGAATTTGGGAACAATTTTGGGAATTTTAACAATTTTGGGAATCTGACCGCATAAAATTTAGGAAAAAACGACTACGCATTTTTGTTTAAACACTTTGTACATATTGTAACGAGCGTATGGTAGTATTAGTGCATACGTGATTCTTATCACGCTGGTGAAACAACGCTGTGGTGTTGGAGTCATCCACTATGTTAGATAAATCGAGAACAGTCGAGAAACGTCCGTATGAACGTATATAAATGTAAGCCAATTGTGTGCAAGCCGGAGTGTAGATTAAAACATTGAGCCATGAAGCAAAAGCAAGTGCTAGAAATCAAAACATTGTAAGTTGTGAACCAAACCGTGTAAAATAAATTTTGTTAAAATAAATAATAGCAGTATAATTAAAAGAGAACCCAGTAAAACCATAACAATATGATCGATTGAAAAGTTCTGAAAACTAAGAGTATAAAATTTATTTTTCAAGTCATTAATTGCGAGAACTTTGATTTAGCCCGGCTGTAAAAACAGTTTCAGGAACTTTCAGCCCTTGGAGCGAGGCTCGTAAAATCCCATGAAGGATTGCCACTTAGCCGTTTTAAGTAGTCGGATTTTTTCAGACACACAAACGGCTCTGGCGCAGACGGGAAGTTTACTCTCTATTCGGGGAAGCAGTTTACAACTTCCGGGTGGTATTAAACTGACATCACTCCTGTTAAAAATGCTCTCATTTCACAGGTTACCAAGCAGTGGGACGCAAAGCAGGCGCGCGAACTGTGCTCGTAGTAAAAAACATCGCTGTTATGGTCAAGGGGGTAAGGCGTCGGCATCCGAATTTGCGTTTATTTTTGTAAATCCTGCTCGGGAGGCTCCCCAATTCTTTCTTGTGGGTCTATGCTACCCTGGAAGGGTGCCGCAGAGGTGTTGCTTGAATTGTTGCTTCTGTCGTGAGGCGCTGCAAGGAAGTGGCGATTGATGTTGTTTGTGAATAAAACCGGATTAAATTGGGAAGGGTACACAGATACTGGTAGATCATTCCATAAACGGGCAGTTTGGCAAAAAAATGAGTTACGAAAACGCCAAGTTCTCATAAAACGGGAATGAGTTTAGCATGAATCTTAACTGAAATAAACTTTGTAACTTAGATTATAGATTATAGTACTGCATCGTGATCCAGCAGTAATCCCACAAGGAATTTTGCCATCCTGTAACTCAAGGGTTTTCGACTTATGAATCTGGCAACCCATACTTTAAGAAGTTTATTATTTTTTCCAATATCACCCCTGTATCAGGGAATGGCTGCAGGACTTGCAGGGCTTTATTCATTTGAGATATGGGCTTTTATTTTGTTTCTATACAAGCAGCATGTGTAAGCGTGAATTTATATGTTCTGCTTGTGGGCATACATAAATTATGGATTTAAAAAAATACATATCTGTACGACTTAGATTAAAGATTAAAGATTGAGAACCAGTTATCTAGATGGATTCGTTTCCAGCGAGGAAATAGCTGAAACATAACAATCCTGGTTCCACGGTGGTGATGCGTGACGGCCCCACAGACCCTCACTCAACAATCGACATTCTTGCGTGTCATCTTCTATGAAGGCATATTATTTTATTTATATTAACTCAGAACGGTGTAACTCAAAGTAATGAATTCTCGTTTTTCATTTCTTCACATAAAAGGATATGCATTTCACGGCATCATCTGGCTTGTGCCAGAAAACTCCAACACAAACACACGCATGCACTTGCTAGATCCTTCCTTACAATTATTATTATGAACAACGTATACACACATATTTGCTGTTTAGATAACAGTATGCTTAACAGATAACAGATAAGAGTTTGGTCTTTTTTTATACATAAATGTTATTTGTATTCCTTGACTTATAGGTTGGTATGAGGCTGACCACCCATACTGTAAAATATGGTTCGTTTTGCCAATGTCACCCCTGTATCAGGGAAAGTCGGCAAAAGTTGTAGGGCTTATGTTCATTTGAGGCTTGGATTTTATTTGTAAGTACACATTCAGCATTTGTAAGCGCGAACTACACGTGTTTGTTTGTGGGCATGCATTTGAGAGCTCTAAATGAATATATCCTTGCAACTCAGATTATAGATTATAGGTTATAGATTGACAACAGATTCCTTAATTCATCGGTTAGTATTAAGCTGGCCAGTGACCACCCACACTTTATAAATTGATGATTTTTAAGAGTTACTCGTTTTTCGGGGGACATAGACATACGTTTCAGAGTTAATGTTCATGAGAGATTTTGTTTTTCTTTTCTAGTCTAGTTTTCTTGTCTAGCTCTGCAACTCTTGCCAACGTTCCCTGACACAGTGGTGACATTGGCAATATGAACCGTTTTTTTACAGTATGGGTAGTCAGCCCATACCAACCTATAAGTCAAGGAATTACCAGCCTATAAGTCAAGGAATTTAATAAAATGTTAATATACCTTTGCAACTTAGATTATAAATTCTAGATGGATTTTATAGTTCGGTATATTTCAGCGCTACATAAACGTTATAGAATGTAACCCATCGCAAAACGTGCACGGATGTTGAGTGTTGAATGATTATCTGTAGGAGCTATCACAATAGGGATAGTGCAGATTACAAAATCCATAAAAGCTCCAGCCAAGATTGGACAATGGGTGATGGCGGAGTCTGGAAAGTTAAAGGGCTGTTAGTGAGGAAAGGGGGAGGGAGAAGCTTAGTTATGGGGGGAGGATAATCAAATATTGAAATTCATTAACTTTTTAAAGAAGCGCAATCGATTGTATTTTTTATATGGATTATTAATTAATATTCTTAAGATTTTACTGGCTTCTCTTTTAATTAAGCTGCAATTATTTATTTAAACAGAACTTATTTTACACGGTTTGGTTCACAATTTACAATAATTGATAATCTCTGCGTATATGGTATTCACAGCTAAATGTTGGTTACAACTAATCAACTGATGCTCTTTTCAGTCCGTATATATAGGTACAAAAGGGATCATTCTTGCATATTCCAAGACATTCGATCTTTCGCTCATACCAGACCCGCCGTACTATGACCTTACTACTACCATCATACTAGAGCTAGATTGTTCTACACAATAGCTTACATTTTCAGGCGCGCGTGGGTAGAAATTCTCGTTTAAACATGCCACATATAAACTGACAACATAAAATAAAAATCTCAATTGAACATAAGCCCTGCAAGTTTTGCTGACCTTCCCTGCATTTGAATAATTTTTTTATGATTCATGGGTGGTCAGCTTCTAAGCCTAAATGTAAGCTACAAAGATATATATAATTTAAGATTCTTATTAAACGCATTTCCACAAGCAGACACGCATAATTTCGCGCTCACACATGCCGCATGTGACCTACAATATAAAAACCCAATCTCAAATGAACATAAGCCCTGCAAGTCTTGCCGACCTTCCCTGAAACAGGGGTGACATTGGCAAAGTGAACCATTCTTTACAGCATGGGTGATCAACTTCATACCCACCTATAAGTCAAGGAATATAATATATTCATACCAACATATAAGTCAAGGACCGGCTACGTTAGAAGTGGCACTGAAAAAAGAAGAAGAAGAAGGTTGGTGGATCCCATCACAACGTTTTGAAAATAATAAATACATTTGTGTCATGTAATATGCAGTAGATACCAGGACATCAGAAATATTCTTGGCTTGTATGAGAGACTCTATTCCAGAGAGTGCATCCATACAGCGATTCCAATATGGCGAATACGTAGATGCGAGCGGGAATTTGAGTTGAAGTCCTTGTAACATGAATACCTTGATTTAATAAAGTGTAGTGTAGTACATGCGAGAGTAACAGATACTGTCGTAGAATTAATAACATGGTTTTGGAAAACTCAACCGCTGAGTCGACCAGAATATTGAGATAGAGGGGAGCAGTGGACTTAGCTTTACTTAACTTATTCCAAAATATCTAAGATTTCATTATCAAATCTAAAAAGTATATTTCTTATAAGACAGTTATGTTTTTTTAGAAACACTGAATTTTATTTTCACAAATTGAGCATTTGTTTCCACTCAAGTACTTTCGACTTCTAATCTATGTTGCAAAGATATGTAACATTGGGGATTCACATAACATGCATTTTTCACAAGCAGAGACGTTTGTGTTAGCGCTCAAACATTCCGCATGTGGATTTACAATATAAAACTCAAATCTCAAATGAACATGCACCCTGCAACTCTTGCCGACCTTCCCTGAAACTAGGGTGATATTGGCAAAGTGAACCATTTTTTACAGGATGGGTGGTCAGCCGTATATCAACCTATAAGTCAAGGAACATACGCAACAGATGGTTGCTTATAATTATTATACCTCTTAATAATCTTAAGTCCAAGCTCCAAGAAACTGGTTTATTTGGACAGTGAGAAACCAAACTGTAAGAAGCATTTGTACAAAATTATAACACTTATGTTTTGAAGGCTTAAAGTCATAGGTGCTTATTTATTGCAAGTAAGCCGTTGCAGTATTTAATGTAGAGTTTGTAATAAACACCGAGACGAGAAATCATTTTTAACACCTATAGTGGGGATCGAACCCTGGCCCTCTGACATGGACAGACAAAAGACGCGCCCGTACAATAATAAATGGTACAGTGGCTAGGGAATAACTATCACTGAATGTTGAGGCTCCCTTAAGTCCTTAAGGAGGGGTTCGTGTCATGGAACAGAGCAAGTGGCTTAGTGGTTAGAGGCGAGTATTGGAAATAGTTCAGGCTCGCATTACGGACTGCTGGGTTCCCATAAAACCAGAAAAGACCTCCCCGCTGGAACTGCGGCCGTAAAATCCTGACAAGGAAGTTGCTGAAGGAGATGGGCGAAGATTGTCTGAACGTTTGTGTGAAAAATTACCTTTTCATGTAACTTTGCTCCGAATAAAAAAGTTTGAACAATTATGTCGGTGTTATGGCCGAGGGAGCCAAGTGGAGCTTTCTAGCGTATTTGGAAAAGAATAACGTTGGTTTGATCCCCGCTTGGGTCACTTGACCATAACTTTGCCCCTGGTTCAACAGATGTAATTGGGTAATTATTAATTAATATTCATTAAAAATAAACAATAATGAATTATTATTTCATGATACTAATACCTGTTTCAGGCAGAATAGGTTGGTGAATAGTATTCCTCTTTTGAAATCAATTTAAAAAAAAATTGAATTATTGAAATTGATCAATCTGAACCGTTGTGACTTGAAATCTTACATATATTTGAGATACAAGAGAGCAGGATAGAAGTCTATGTATCAAGGACTACTCTTACGAACTATGGATTCGTTGTACGTGAGCCTAGGCACGCTGATTGGTATGTGTGTGTGTGTGGGTGGGTGGGTGTGTGTGGGTGTGTGCGTTTGTGTGTGTGTGTGTGTGTGTGTGTGTGTGTGTGTGTGTGTGTGTGTGTGTGTGTGTGTGTGACGTCTCTGGTATAATGTAGAACAATGCTGGTAGAATAGATGGATGTCGTGGTAGAGGAAGACCGAGAAAGGTATGGATGGACCAAATATCCGAAATTGCGAATGAATGGAATATCCAGAGTCATAATAAAAGAAGAGCCTGTATGAAGAAAATTATGACTCTGGAGGAAATGAAAGAAGTATGTAAGGACAGAAAGAAATGGCGGTTGATCTGTAATGTTGGCGGCTAGGGTTTATTAAATTGGAATTTGTTTTTATTTGTACATGGATATTTTGTATTTGGATTTTATTATTTAGTGATGTATAAAATGTAATTTGTCGTGTGTGTGTGTTCCTTGACTTATAGGTTGGTATGCGGCTGACCACCCATGCTGTAAAAGTGGTTCACTTTGCCAATGTCACCCCTGTCTCAGGGAAGGACGGCAAGAGTTGCAGGGTGTATGTCCATTTGAGATTTGGTTTTTATGTTGTAGGTTCACATGAGGCATGTGCAAGCGCGAACTTGTACGTGTCTGGTTGTGAGAATGCATGTAATGTGAATCTCCAATGTAACATATCTTTGCAACTTAGATTAGATTAGATTAGATGCTCTAATACCATCCTTTATGGAAGTATCTACCATGTTCTCGAAGCAAGAATCGTCTCTGCGGTACATATAAATACGAGCAAAGATTCTGTGGGGAGACAGAGTCGCTTTGATCATTGTAACACGAACACGTGCAAGCAGAGCGTGAAGAGTAAACAGTACATTGTAACCTATATTGTGAAAAATTAAACTTGTGAAAAAAAAACCGCAAATTAATGAAAAGAACCCCAGGTCTAATCTTAACAATACAGAGTCAGCTTAGACATCAGAATTATTTTTTACGGTACCAATGGTCCGACTCATACTAATTCACATATCAAGAAAGCGACACAATTTTTCCATTACATTTATTTAAAAATAGTCTGAATATTCACATTCCTGCTTGCTGCCTACAGTTGGAATATTCATATTATTCTCGGCATGGAAAAAACTTTTTAAAATTACAGCTTTTACATTTCCACGTTGAGCTTACTCGTAAAAGCTTAGGCTTAAAATGCAGCTCTCTACTGAAGGTTATGTGAGAGATCCATACTCCACAGTTTATTGTGGTCTAGTGGTATATTACCCTTTTATACCATCGCTTAACATTCAACATGCGTGGTTGATAAATAAATACAAAAACATCTTTACTACGTACCTGAAGTAGCTAATGGAATATCATGATTCGGTATTCTCTTCTAATCCAAATATTAGCCAAATATTTATTTAAAGTTGTATTCCTTGACTGATAGGTTGGTATGCGGCTGACCACCTATACTGTAAAAAATGGTTCACTTTGCCAATGTCACCCCTGCTTCAAGGAAGCTCGGCAAGAGTTGCAGGGCTTATGTTCATTTGAGATTGGGTTTTTATATTGTAGGTCCACATGCGGCATGTGTGAACGCAAAATTATGCGTGTCTACTTGTGGGAATGCATTTAATATGAATCTCAAATGAGACATATCTTTGCAACTTAGATTCAGGTTAGATTTAGACAAGAAAAAAAAATCTAACCTGTCGAGAGCATGAAGCCCCCACTTTAAATTTGGGAAAAGTCGGTTCCATTACCTGTGCAAACAAATAAATTACACTTGCTAAAAGCGACCCCTTTTATGAACAGACTTTTATGCGAATAAGCTACGTTTTTTTTTGCCACGCTGTTATTTTCCGTCATAAATATTGCGCCTCAGAGTCTCGCATGCAAAAATGGAATAAAAAAAAGAACTTTGAATGCCGAGTGATGTGGTGGATAAGCAGATGCATGGGCCTTCAGATAATATGATGTGTGCACACTCGTTGTTACAGTGCAAGGGTGTAAGAACAGTCCATTAGCATTCCAGGCCGGAGTTTGGTTGTGCTCAGGGCATTACACACGCTATTTAACTTCCAAACTACAATATTATGATATCCATCATATGAATATGACCACAAACAGTGTTATTCACAAAACATTCAATCCATAGCTGATCCACGGGTCTTCGTTATTTTTGTATGGAAAATTCACTCTAGGTGGCATATGAGCCACGGATTTGCTGTGCGTGAATAGTACCTTATGTTTTAATAAAGTATACCTGAAAAATGGAAAAAAAAAATGTAGTTTGCAAGATTTTTTTGATTTCATTTAGGGTCAGACAGCTATCTTAGATCTTTTCTAAAGTGTGACAAATGTATTGAAATAGTGAAAAAGTACGGTCGAGAGCTCAGCTGTTGTTAGAGTTCTTGCATTCCATACCATGAGCAAGGGTTCGATTCCCACCAAGGGTGTCAGAAATGATTTCGTGTTGTAGTGCTTCTTTTGAAACAAACAAAAAAAACGGAAAGGTTTTATCAACCTTCACAAGAAATAATAACCCGCCCCTTATGAGTGAAAATAAATATATTCCACACGCCGCATGCGACAATTTTTGAAAAAAAACTGAACTAATTTTTAAGTTTTTTTCGGCATCCGTCACACTCTATGTGGTGAGCGTCCTTAGAAGCTATTCACAAAGTATTTGTTTGCCTTTTCGCTAGCAGCGCGGACGTGTGACGTCACATTTCTTTGTCGCTCAAATTTGTTAAAAATCCATTTATTTCTTTTGTATTGATTTTAAAATCACTAGGTACCAATTCTTCACACCTTTTTTTCTGAAAATTCAATATTCATAGAAAATATCCATCTATTAAACTATACGCTATTATTCTATGAATAAAATTTAATAAACCAACAATCGCTCATCTCTTTTTTAAATCCCTTTTGTATTCACTGAACTCAATGTTTACAATATTTTATCATGTTTGAGCATCACGGGCGTAATCTGCAGGTATAGATGGATTTTGCGCATGATAACTGAAAAAGTGAATATATTTTGATCAGCATACATAATCTGTTGCGGACTCGGCGGGACAGAAGTAATGTATTCAAAGAGAACTGTGTGCACTTTTATTGTAAAATGATCGGATTTACATAGACATAGAGTGGACAGAGCGGCTCATGGTTATTCATGGGAGAGAGACCAGGGACAGTGCGCATGAGGGCCTCTCTGCCCGTGTACCTCCATACGTGTAACCACAAGTGACCTCAAACCTTTGCACAGGGTTGAAATTTCATTGACTGTCACTTTTGTGATTATTGTGTGGAAGGAGGATTGATGTATGGAAAGTATGCATGTTTTTAACGCCCTGAGAGGAGTGCCCCATCATACTTGTGTGAATTGTGCAGAGTCGACCATATAGGTGTAAAACGACGCACTCTTCGTTCTGCACAGAGTGACGCCGTAAACAGGCTTCAACTGCCACTTCGACGGAACAGAACCGATTTCGGAAACAGGGCTTTAAGTTCGGATGGTCCATCCTGCTGGAACAGTCTACCTCTGGAGTTGAGAACAAAGACCAGTGTTGGCAGTTTCAGGAAGTTTCAACACATAAAAACGCCCTTGGGGTGGCTAGTGCCACTAAACGGCGCCATATAAAAATTGGCAAATTATTATTATTATGTGCGAGAGAAATAGACAGCAAAAAGTTAAGCGTCCACGAATGGTTTATTGCTTGTGTGTGTTTGTTAGAAGTGATAGCAATGGATGACAGCTATCATCGACAGTGAGGGTTAGCAGCAGTACTATGAAAAGTTGACATAACAACCGCGTAAAAAACAAAAATAAAGCCACGCTAAGCAATGTCAAAGTGACAGCGAATTATTCATTTTGTTCGTTCTATACCAGTGCTGATGGAAGTGTCGAGGGCCTGTTGCGTGTTGTTGCTGGTGCTATCAGGTATATGAGATATTTTGGTGCAGTCCCACGCAGAGTCTTGAACACCAGCAAGCCTATTTTGAAATGGATTCGTTCCTTCATCTTCAGCCAGGGAAGAGACTTGAAGCAGTTGAACTGTTTTTTTCGGCTGGCTATATTTTTGCAAAAACGCAGGTTCTGGACCACTTCCAGGGCGTGATGAAGGGTATAAGGTATTTTTGTTTGCACGTAACTAAAGCCTGAGACAGCCGAGGACGTAAACTGCGCACTTCTATGCATATTAAAGCGCGGCCCTGAAATGTATGGAAAATGGTTATTCAGATTTTTCTCTTGTAAAGTTACAACTGTATGCGCCCATATCATAAACACGCCTGAGGGATGGAATGTAAATGGGCTGTATTTAAATTGAAATTCAAATGAAAAATATAATTATAATAGGGATGGTTTAAAAGCGCTTATTCAACACAATCAGAGCAATTCACAAAACATTTAATGTATAGCTGATCTACGGATCATTATTGTTTTGTAGATAAAATTTACGTTAGGTTACGTGTGATCCATGGCTTTGCTGTTTGAGAATAGCACCGAATGGATATACTCTTTACTATCAACATGTGATTAAAAAAAAAGTGATTGTGATTGAAGTTCAGATGGACTGCGATGCTAAATAGTATAAAATCTTCGACAGTTCTTTGTCGATCAAATCAATAACGGTACAAACTAAATATGTATATATTTTTAACTAAGCAACACATATAGTGTAACTTCTTACTGCGTTATCTCCAAAGGAGTTGCATGTGGTGAGTGGAACCTATTTATTTATAATGAAAATCTTTTTTGAAGAGATATAAATGAGCATTTCTAAATTTACGTTGGAAGCAAAGAAACATTTACATAGTCAATCAATCTAATACCAACCTACACATAATTTTAAGGTCTTTTCAAAGTTCCTATTGCAATTATAATTTCATTTATAACGCTGTTTGCTTTATTATATTTCTAGAAAGTGTCAACACTCATTATAGAAGTGATCTGTAAATAATCGGTTGACCTATTTCCATTATTTCCTTGGAACGCAACAATCATAACAATCATAGAAATAATTATAACTGGATTAAAAATGAGTCTGCAGCTTTCTTCCGCTGAGGCAACATCAGAAAATCACAGTGAAAACTTCAGTATGAGATGAACCACGACGGGGAGATCACGTTAATTTTTAAAGTATGGGACAAAACTTCAAAATATTTTCTTGTGTTGTAAGAAAGAGCAATTTTAGTGTCAGTTCAGGCTTCACTTCCATACATCAATGTATGAACTTAAAGTGACACCGAAATGAGTAAGATAATAATAATAACAATATTAGGATGGTCTATTTGGGGAGCGCTGTTTTTGTGTGAATCACACCTTTTCTTGACTTATGGTTGGTATGAGGCTGATCACCCATACTCTAAAAAATAGTTCACCTTGCCAATGTCACCACAGTTTTAGGGAAGTTCGGTAAAAGAAACAAATGACGAGCATGGCAGGAAAGCTCTAAAGAGATAGAATGAGATCCGCAAGGGAATTGGCTTAGACAATATTGTGACATCACCCGGCCGGTTTGCTAGGTAGAAGCCAACAAATAAATTTGTTGTTGGTTGCTAAGGACCGCAGTTCCATTCAAGACTGACTGATGGTTGCCCGGGGAAAAACGTTGCAAATTTAATTATGTTGTGAATGAAAAATTAAAGATGCAAAAAAATGAAATAATTTAGGCATGTAGAAAGAATGAATGATGAGAGACTGAAAAATTTAATGTACAGGGGACAATTAAATGGAAAATATGAAAGGGAAGCTCCTTGTAAAATACGTTGGTATGAGGCTGACCCCCCATGCTGTAAAAATTGGTTCACTTTTGCCAATGCCACCCCGGTTTCAGGGAAAAAGGGCAGGAGTTGCAAGGTTTATGTTCATGTGAGTTTTTTTTTTTTTTTTTGTATGCACACTTGCAGAATGTAAAGGCGCGAGCTACAAGTGCTTATCTATAGGAATGCGTTTAACATGAGCCTTAAAGTAAAAACATATCTTTGTAGCTTAGATTATAGGTTTTAGAAGACCGAAAGAAACCTAAATGAATATTAAAAATAATATTAAAGAGCGTGCGAGCTATGTGCAAATCATTTCTATTACTTTTATGAGATATTTCCAAGTCCAAGCATAATTGTTCCATTTTACATCCTATGAAATAAATTCCCTCATCTTTAGTGTCGTTAGTAGAAAATGCGGTTTAAATTACAACTCCATTACAAAAATTGAATTGTGATTTCTGCGCTGAAGAAAGAGCGTAAAATAATTTCAAGTCGTTAAACCATTCTGGCTTCCCTTCAAACTTTCAGGCTCCCGCGCAATTCTGCATTTTCCCATTTTTTGTTTGCTCGTTTGTTTTTTCCTTTTCTCTGAAAGCGTCATAATTTTTAATGCCTTACTTGGCACACGAATAAATTTTTAAATTATAACTAAGAGTAATAAATTTAAAGTATTTTTGGTTACTTCACAACATAATATATTTTCTAGATATCATCATTCATATTGATAATGTCACCACTGTTTCTGGGAAGGACGGCCAAAGTTGCAGGGCTTAAGTCCATTTGAGGTTTCGATTTTTATTTAGGAAGTTCACATGCAGCATATGTAAGTGCGAACTTATATACGCCTTTTTGTGGGATAAAATCATAAATCAGAATTCCTTGACTAATAAGTTGCTATGAGGCTGACTACCAATACTGTGAAAAATGGCTCACTTTTCCAATGTCACTCCTGTTTTAGGTAGAGTTGGAAAGAGCTGCAGGGCTTACATTTATTTGAGATTGGGTTTTATATTATAGAATTTATAGATTCACATGCGTCATGTTTAAGGGTGAACTTAAACGTGTCTATCTGTGGGAATACATTTAATATAAACCTCAAATGTAATATATATATTTCTTTATTATTTATTTGGTATGATTTGTAAGTTAAAATACGCAATTTTAGAATACGGTAATAGGCGCGATGAAATGTAAATTAATATCCTATAGATGTACAAAATAACTTTTTCTACTCCCATTTGGTAATTTACTAATTACAAAACGGCTAACGCAATCACAATGCCATACATTTCTACACCCGTTGCATAATGTTACATTATGCAACCGGTAACCGTGTTAAAATGAACATGTGCGCATGCGCATTGTCAGAATTGGAACCATTTTTTAATTTCAAATGTCAACCTTGTATGGGGGTATAAAGACCTGTCAATCCAAGATGGCCGCAAGCGATCAGCTGATTAGGCTTCATACAATATTAGTGATATTCGGTAGGTAGGAATTACCGTGGTGATGAGACTTTCAGCCCTGTTCAGATGAAAATAAATAAGTATATTTTATGTGTAGAGTCAAATAAAAATTGTTAATAGTGCTAAAATTTATCGAATTTATTTATCGGATTGCTCCAAATAAAGCTTTCCTTTTTTCAATGGAAAATAAAAGGCTTGAAAGGAAAACAATACAAAAAATTTCACCGCAAAAAATAAACAAACTCAAAAAGTTACTTGGTTAATAGGTGAGTATGAGGTTGATCACCTATGCTGTACAAATTTGGTTCACCTGCCAATACAACTGCACGGCATATGTTTATTTGAGTTTTGGGTTTGAATGTTTAAGCTTATATGCAGGATGTAAAAGCGCGACCTTATACATATGTGTCGGCTTGTGGGCATGAATTCAATATGAAACCTAAATATAATTTATTTTTACAACTTAGGTTAGATTAGATAATCGAAGGGAATGATAAATCACACGTTTTGACAAAGGTAAGGTTTTAATTACTTCAAATGGACGAGTACATTATAATGACTATTATTCACTATTTTGTTAATTCTCTCATGGTTGTAGAAAAAGTATTGTATGCCACTGCACGTAATTAGTCTTTGTAACACTCGTGCTTTCTATTGTGCCATTCGGCTGCGCCTCATGGCACAAACTAGCACTCGTGTTAAAAAGACTATCATTACTTGGCAGTGGCATAAATAACTATTATTTAATTCTGCTGTATTCTTGTTTATAAATAAAAAATAAAAATAAAAAAACTGATTAAAAATTATATTGGTGCAATTTCGTTTGACACAAAATTCACTCTATAAATCTGATAGCATGTCCGTTTAAAATCCCTTGTAAATTTACATAATTTCCTTACAAAATTACACAGTTACAACCTCATGCATTTTCAACACCATGTAATATGTAAAGCGAAAAGATTACAGTTGAGGGTGAAGTTCAAGGGTTTGGAAAAGTTCAGGGGTGTCCAGGAACTTTTAACAGCCGGGACTGACTAAAAAAAAGACTGAGGGAAGAGAACTTGAGTAATCGACTCAGTAAAAAATAAAAGGTTTAGAACAGCGTTACTGGGAGACGAGTTTTTTAATTGCTTAGTTTGTTTCTGGATGAACTAAATAGACACCGATTAAAAAGCTAAGATTTTCTGCAAAATAAATAAGTTTTTTTTTGTTTTATCTAATTAACAAACCGAACAATACAATAATGGGTACGATACTTAAGAATATAAAAAAAGATAAAGAAATAACGTATTGCTCCAATTACATGTTGACATTAAAAGATACCGAGATACTAAAATAATAAATCAGTTACACTAATCTAAATCTAAATCTAAGTTGCAAAGATATGTAACATTGGGAATTCACATGCCGCATGTGAAGCTACAGCATAAAAACCCAAATCTCAAATGGACATATACCCTGCAACTCTTGCCGTCCTTCCCTGAAACAGGGGTGACATTGGGAAGGTTAACCATTTCCTACAGCATGGGTGGTCAGCCGCATACCAACCTTTAATTCAAGGAACATTATCGATCAATCTCTGCAAACGTCATGAGATTCCTATATCATCTCCATCACTCAGTTCCGCTGCTATGCCGCACTCATCCGTCCGTTCGTCCGTCAGTGCTCAGCCTAGAGCCACATGTCCCGCATATGTAGTGCCCGCCTCCCTCCCAGATGCATTGTCCAGTCCACGTTATCTGTCAACCACTTGCACTGGAGACGTACCAGGCACCTACTGATGTGCGGAGGGATATGGAATGCTGACCAGTGAACACAGAACTATGCCATGTATGTTTGTACGCTAAGGGCCATTGCAGACACAACACATGCTGTAACTATAACTGTAACTCTATCGCAATTCCACTAGGGGTGGCCAGAGCCTCTGAAGATGTGCCACTATTTTTTCCTATCCTTGCATACCTCTTAAAGCTCAATCATTTGCATCACGTTTTTTATACACTTCCTTATTTTCTATTCGCTTTGTATATCCAATTCTATCACAATTTCATCAATCCAGACATACTTTGCTCGGTCCTCTTTTTCTTTTGACATGTTTTCGTATAAGCACTTTGTAACTCTTTCGTCATCCATTTTTTTTAAACGTCCAAACCATCTCATCACATTATTTTGTACCTTTCATTGCATTTGGGCCCGGATTGTCTATTGCTTACCGGACAAATTGTGTGAAAGCTTTCATATACTTCCATACACACCTTGCCTGTGTTTGAAATAAACACTAAAACGGGAAATCATTTCTGACTCCATTGGTGGGATTCGAACCCAAGTTCTCGGCATGGAATGCTAGCACTCTACCAACTGAGGTATTCAACATTTCAAAAACAAGAAACCAACAATTAAACCTACATCAATTTTGGCATCAGCTTGTAGAAAAGTTATTTCATTTGAAAAAGATGAAGAGATAACTGAAACGAAACAAAAATAAATCTTTTATTCCAACTTACAAGAGAACTGAGGAGTGCATCTAAGTATATCATCAGTTGTTGTTTTCCAAGCTCTGCTGAAAAACAAGAGTATTAAAGCCAATGTAAATGTAGCGACCGCAAATTAAAACCGAGCAATGAGATTAAGGCCCCTTGCCGGGAATCGACCATTTATCGAACAAAATAAATGGGTCACGAAGTGATTGTAGAGAGTTGAAAGCTAAAGGGACCTGTATACTGTATATAGCTGCACAAGTTGGTGAGCTCGCGATCTGTAATCTTCTGATGCGTTGGTATTCAACCTTTTATTTAAAATGGTTCTACAAATGATTTTATTATAGTATAATAGGAGGCTAAACCCCCATTCTGTAAAAACTTTTATTTTGGCCGGTTTTAGGAAGAGGTTTATGTTGATGTGAGATTTGAATGTGAGGCACAGATAAGCGTGAACTTATCTGGGCCTGCTTGTGGGCATATATTCAATATGAGCCCTAAATGTTCATATATCTCTGCAATTCAGATAAAAGATTAAAGATCATCAGCTTTCTAAATAAGGGTTTTTGTGCAGAAATCAAAAAATACAGCGTGGAGTTGGGCGCCCACAGTTGCGTTGGGGCGACGATGTTCAGAGAAGTGCGGGACTTGCCTGGATGCGGATCGCTCAGGATAGAAATGAATAGAAAATGTGAGAGGAGGCCTATGTCCAGAAGTGGACGATCAATACAGGCTGAAGAAGAAGAAGAAGAGTGCAGAAATCAGTGTAAGGCAGTAACTCCTGTTTCAGTTTTTTCAAGGCAAAGAAGTCTCTACATGTATACATATATATCGGAAGATACCGATCTTATATGTAGTTATATAGAAGGCACTAAAACATGGCCGCTCCTGAAACGCTGATTTCAAGGTCAAATTTAAGGAAAGCATTTCCAGCAGTTTACGATCTGCCATGTTTAATCGCTTTCTGTCTAACTATGTGATCGATAATTAATTATATCGAGACTGCTGAAGCCGATCTAAAAATCGGTAACTATTTTCAACGCATACAAGACATGAAAACCAATGTTGGCATTTTTGTTCATGCTACGGTCGAGTGGCAAGGGCGATATTCCGGCGTATGTTTAAATTATAACTGCTCCAGTTGGATTCCCGTTAGGTCTGCTAAATGATTACTTTGATCCTAAGGGCCTGTTGCACCTACCTCCAATCAATATTTGATTGACACATCAAATTTGATTGCTTAATTCTGGTAAGGACCTCGGTTAAATATTTCTCGGAAGTGGGTTATAAGATGATGGAATTCGAACAGGAAATATGATGTACATTAGCGGACTTACGTATATGCAACTACTTTTTTTTTTATTTAAATGGGAGAAATCACGCATAATTTTGATTTTTGTCTGATTGGAGTTTGGTGCAACAGGCCCTTAGTCTACAAAGATTTTCCACAACATTTTTTCTCCCAGGAATTTCTTTACTTATCTTCAATTTTCTTGGAGTATTGTATCGAAGAAAAACAATGAAATTCAATCAAGTGCCGCGGGTTGTATACAACTATCGTGTAAGTACTCTTCCATAACCTGTCCTTAGAGCTCCCTCGGAGCTGGAATATCCCATTAAGTCTCTATTCAACGAATAATATCATCCAACTCCTGTACTGCTGGTAGTAGGGGGACAAACATCTCATAGGATGATGTTGACAGATTCGTGTAAAGTCAGAGCAACTCTATTCCATATCACATCTTCTTACTTACCTAGTGTGATGTTTAATTGCAATAAGTATTGTTTTAATATAGTTTAAAAGTGACTACTCCTGTCTGTGTTTGCACAAACATAAAAATTGCTTCTTATACATTTGGTTAGGTAGATTTGGCATCGTTGCTCTCTGCAACTCATGTAAAAGTATTCAGTGGATAGTATTCGTTTTCTCACAAGTAACATTTACCCGCTGTAGTAGCTAAAACACGAGTTCAAATAACAGTAAAAGAGAGAAACCCGCTGTCATTAATGTCGACCAACATTTCAACGATCCATTGAATACCACACTTAGTCAGCCACTGTAGTCCATCACAGAAAATAGACCTTTCCCATATCTCTCCAGGCACCTATCCCAGAACTTCTGCATCCAGTCACCAGCAGTTCTCTTTATGTGGTCTGACCATCGTGCTAGACGCCTTCCTCTACTTCTTTTGCTTTCCCATTCATTCGCTATTCCAGGAATTTGTTCCATCGATACCATTATTGGTCTTCCTCTACCACAACATACATCCGTTCTTCAGTACTTCATCTTTCTTTCTTACACTTTCTCTTTCCCCACATTCTTCTCTTACAAAATCATTCCTCACCCTATCACACCGTTATTCCCCATTCATACTTATTAGATAGTCCATTTTTACCTAATGGACTGATCTCACTTGCGTTCATCGTCCAAGATTCACATGAGTATGCAAACCAATCGAACATTTTTCGAAAGATTTTGGTTTTTGGCGATACAAGCGATCAATCACACACCTACTCTTCATTAGTCTTCCTTCAATTTCACCAGTCATTCTTCCATCTTTTTCAAACTTACTTTCCAAATATACAACGTGCTACTAAAAAAAAAAGTAGCCAAATTGTTCGCTAGAATGTAAAGGCAGAGTAACATCTTGGAATTGCAAGACATTTAATCAAAATTGAAAGTAATGACCCCATTACTGGGAGAAGACATGCACTCTAATTTAAGAATACAATATAACGTCATCGCATGCAGATTGCTTTATTAGCGTCTTTTCAAAGTTCAAAAATATGTTTCCACAAAAATTGAAAAATTGCCTCAGTCTGTCACCATGCGTAAAGGGGGTGCATATAATTTTGTCATCAACAAATTTTACAAAAATGATTGAAAAATGAAATTCTATTTTACAGAAAATAGTGACGTTGACTCGGAAAGAAAATTTGAGGAAAATAGATGAAATCATTTATGAATTAGTAACGAAAACAAAAGAATTTACCATTATAATTACTTCGCTGTTAGGTAATTATACTTTTCAGAACGTACATATAAAAACGCAGCCAACGTTTTCAGGAGGTAGCCTCACTGTACGAAAACTGAGGATGAGCTAAAGAAAAAACATTGTTTCATTCAAAAGAATCATTGGATTAAAGACAGCAACCTATGGTTTGTAATTCGGAGATTAGCCAGTTATACTGAAATCACGACTAAATTATTTCCTGTGCTTTCCTTACTTACTTTATTTTCGAAAAAATTCTCGATTGCCGTACTTGATTCTATACGACTCATGAATGAAAATCAATCTCTCTGAAGCACATCGCAGCACTCGAATTTCAATCTTTTTTTTAATTCATGACAGGATACAACTGAGGTGAAATTGTATCACTCGAAGCTTTTGTATCAGCTCCTGTATCAGAATTTCATGATTCCACCAAAACCTCGGCTGTAATTAGTACTGAAGCTTCATAGGTGATATATTAGTCGTACTGAAACAAAGACGGCAATCTATGTTTTTTTTCTAAAATGAGATAAACATTTGAAGGTAGAGAATGTAATTTTATGTGTTAACATATCGCACGTTTAATAATAAAGAGAAATAACTCGAAAATTGGGAAAATCGAGATTTTGTAATAAAAAGCAAGAACAATGCGAGAAGAATGCGTAGAATGCGATAGCCGTTCAATTTGGACGAATATGACCGAGATAAAACATCGGCCGTCTTTTTCATCCCATACAAGTTGTACTGGGTGTCTGAACTTCAAACGCGTTTTCCCAACATTCATGTTTTTTGAGTTATTGCTCTTTATTATTAAACGTGCGATATGTCTATCTCATTGTAGAGAAAACTCTTAGATTCCCGTATTTGGTTCTACACGATTCATACAGCAATATCGCATACTCCAGCTGTAATCTGTTACCCTCGCTGACGTGGCATTGGCTTTGGGATTCCCCACCAACCCTGCCTTGCGCCAACCGCCCTCATTATCTGCACATTCATCACTCGCTATTACTCTCATTACGGCCAAACAGACACCGGCAAACTGTGTGTGCATTTTAAAGCAGTTGTTTCATATTAAGTGTTCAGCGCACGTACCAAGAAAAAACATGCACAAAAACCTTCACTCCTAAATTGCATTCACAAATATATTTTACAGTACCCTTCTACGTATTCGTTTTGTTTTATTTTCCCGTAATAATGCATCTTTTTAGGATGTTCTAATCTAATCTAAGTTGCAAAGATATGTTACATTATAGATTCACATTACATGCATTCTCACAACCAGACACGTACAAGTTCGCGCTTGCACATGCCTCATGTGAACCTACAACATAAAAACCAAATCTCAAATGGACATACACCATGCAACTCTTGCCGTCCTTCCCTGAAACAGGGGTGACATTGGCAAAGTGAACCATTTTTACAGCATGGGTGGTCAGCCGCATACCAACCTATAAGTCAAGAAACATACACGACAAATGACATTTTTTTTAAATCAATAAATAATAATATATATATCGACATCAAAAACTAAAACATAAAACTAATTTCACTTTAAAAAACCCTAGCCGCCAACATTACAGATCAACCGCCATTTCTTTCTGTCCTTGCATACTTCTTTCATTTCCTCCAGAGTCATAACCTTCTTCATACAGGCTTTTCTTTTATTATGACTCTGGATATTCCATTCATTCGCAATTTCGGATATTTGGTCCATACATACCTTTCTCGGTCTTCCTCTACCACGACATCCATCTATTGTACCAACATATACTTTATTTGTCAGTCTTTCCTCATTCATTCTCTCCATATGCCCAAACCATCTTAACAAACTTCTTTTAATCTTCACTTTCACACTTTCTCTTGCACCACATTCTTCTCTTACAAAATCATTCCTCACCCTGTCACTCCGTTTTTTCCCAATCGTACTTCTTAGAAAGTCCATTTCAACAGTATGGACCTGATTATTAGGTTACTTAGGATTATTATTTGATATCCACTATGTGCGTCTCTTGATAAGTTCAATCTTAAAATGAATAGCACCAAAACCAAAACAATGATGGTTCGAAGAGATCAATCCCGCTTCCATCCCTAAATAAAACTGGCGAACACAACAATCAAAGAGTTAAAACAGTTATGTTATCTGGGTAACACCCTAACATACGACAGAAAATCTACTCAGGATATAAAAAAGGGAATAACGCTAGCCAGGCAAGCATTCATTAAAAAATATAACCGTTTCACAAATGCTTATTTAAAAATGGAAACAAAAAAAGGATTTTTTTTTGGAGCATTTTGTTGTATGGATGCGAAACCTGGACCATCCAGAAATATGAAAGGACCGACTGGAGGCATTTGAGATGTGTATTTGGAGAAAAATGTCCAAGACATCATGGACCGAAAAAAAATCCAACGAAGAGGTGTTGCGAGACGTAAAAGAGAGAAGAGAGCTTAAAAGTCACATCTTGAAGAGGAAAGCCAAGCTAATAGGGCACTCGATTAGACATAGCACCTTTCTTAACAAAATCTTCGAAGGTAAAATCTTGGGAAGACAAACAAGAGGTCGTCCAAGAACTTCATACTTCAAGGATGTGAAGCGGCTCGTGGATGTCTCCTCCTATTCGCATCTCAAGAGGATGGCAACAGACAGAGACAAATGGCTGACTCAACAAGGCGCTGCTTTTAGAAAATGATGATGATGTATTTACGTCTCATTTGTTTGAGTACAGGCAAAATGCCTGCCCACGCAGACACTCCTATACTAATACACATACTCGATCTGCCTGCTCTCGATCCGTCTGAACCAAGCATTAGGATGACCCTGCAACTCTCTCTCTTTTTCCGACCTTCTCAGAAACAGGGGTGTCGTGTGTTTGTATTTTTAACCGTACATTTTTCATGAAAACATACAACCTGCATGATGATTATGATGAGTTGATGATTTCTTTATAGCGCCGTTTCGTGATGTAGTCACTCCAAGGGCGCTTGTGCAAATGATGCCAAAAATTTGCTTGTCTTCAGTGCATTCCGGAACTTTTCATGGTCCTCTAGCTCTCTCACATGATGTGGCAGGTGGTTTCAGGCCAGAGCACCAGCAACTGCAAATGCACGCTCTCCAAATATTGTGTTATCAGCGTGTAATCAGCTGTTTACGCACTGCCATGTTTTATTGCTTGATACGATAAGATCTACCGCGACGCCCGTTGAGTCTGTAGACCCTGGAATGACGGCATAGCAAATGGAGAGGTTATACAAGAAATCAGAGTAGGAAGGCACATACTCAAAGCTCTGTCACAAAGGCGTGCAAGATACGGGCACACAATACACCACGAAGTTGTTTTCCATACTAGTATTGAGGGAATGATTCAGGGCACGAACGCCCGAAAGTTTATGAAGGCAGTATTGGCAGATGACAATTAATGTGTATCCCTTTAACTTCAAAAATGGAACCATTCATTCATTTTTTTGAAGATGCATGGCTTCAAGTTATGTAATGTCTAGAATACCATCCCATATAATAGCGAGGTACCTTAAAATCTCCCCAAAATGGCATATTACGAGGATACAAGCAAAGAAAATGACATTAAATGAATAATTTCCTTTATGCGAATAAGGCACCGATTGAACGATTGAAATTCTTTAAAATAAATTTTTAATCTGCATTATTGGAACCCATTTTTCACTTCTGTAAAAGGCGAATAAGAAATTGAATAAATTAAATATTTTAATCTCATCAAATATTGAAACCTTCGTGTTTGAAGAAGCACTATCCAAGTACACAACTCAACCACAGCGTTATTCCATAAACGTGTGAAAACTTAACGGTTTACGAGAGGCGCTGTTAGGATTTCCATATGTTTTTCGGTAAAACGCTATGGATGAGTGTAAAAGTATCGTTTTATACTTGCAGAGCAAAAGTACATGTATTCATTTCAGTATGTAAAAGGCGGATCTAATCATAGAAAGAAACTAGTGACGTCACACGCAGGCCCGGATTTAGAGCACTGGAAGCCCTAATGCGAGGAGAGACATGGGGCCCCTTAACCCGAATTTGTTTTACTTATTATAAATAAAAACATACCTGAAGACTGACAATGGCGTGTAAGGTAAAGTTTAATATTTTTAAGCCGTATATTCGTATCAGTAGCCAATTTACATGCAAATTTGCAGTGCTTTGATTCGCTGTTGTTCATTGAGTTTATTTAACCTTATAAAATATACCGACAAAATAACTTCAAAATATTTATTATAATTTGTCAGGACCAATCAAAAAACTACCCTCATTCCTGAGAATGTTTCCTCACAGAGATTTATGAGGATAAGGTTTTTTTTTATTCTTCTTTAAAGCCCCCATGGCCAACAGTCCTTAATATATAATATTTAATCTAAGTTGCAAAGATATATTGACATTGCCGGCTCATAAATAATACGCGCCCACAAGAAGGCACGTGCAAGTGCATGTGTATACATGCTGCAGGTTAAGTAAAAACATAAATCAAACATCTTCCCAGCAACTCCAGCCGCCTTTCTTCGAAATCTGTGTGGCATTAGCAAAAGAGAACCAAGTTTTACGGCATGAGGGATCAGCTTCGTACAATTTATTAGTCAAAGAACTATTATAACCGTCTTAAACTAATAATAAATTTACTTCAAAATATTGCTCATGAAAAAGAAAGCGCAATTGAGCAAGGGCTCTCCCACAGAGATATAAATACTTACTCGTATGTATGTTATTATTACTATTTTTTGTATTAGTATTGCCAAGGGTCTTGTTTAACCTAATCTAAGTTGCAAAGATATGTTACATTGGGGATTCACATTATATAGATTCTCACGAGCAGACACGTACAAGTTCGCGCTTGCACATGCCACGTGTGAACCTATGTACAACATACGAACCCAAATCTCAAATGAACATACACCCTGCAACTCATTCAAAGCTCACATCAAATGCATGCCCACAAACACACACGTGTAAGTTCGCGCTTACAAATGCTGAATGTGTTCTAGCTAATTAAAATCCAAACCTTAAAATGAACATAAACCCTGCAGCTTTTACCGACCTTCCCTGAAGCAGGGGTGACACTGGCAAAGTAAACCATTTTCTACAGCATGGGTGATTAGCCGCATTCCAACTTATAAGTCAAGGAACATACACAACAAATTACATTTTAGAAATAAATAAATAATCATTTGTATAAACAATAAAGTTATGTCCTTAAGGGGCCGGTTGCGCCCTTAATCCAGACCTGGTATACGTGCATGTTTTAAGCGTATGCATAACAGCTGTAACTTTCTCATGGAGCCCTTTGTGCATAATGTGTGTCTGGTCAATGTAAAATGAGCCATGCGAGAAAGAACAAACATTATAAGTATGTATGTATTCTTAGAGAATAAAAGAGTACAAAAAATAAATAAAAATGTTGAGTTTTAAGGTTGAATGCATTTATTATTGAGTGATTTATTGATTATTGATTTACTGCAGTTTATATCTTCTTGATCAATAGGTTGGTATGAGGCTAACCTCCATGCTGTAAAAACTTGGCTCACTGATGCTAATGCCAACCCGGTTGAGCGCCAGGAGTAATATTTTTTTTTTTTTTTTTAGTCCACATGCAGCATGTGTAAGCGCGAACTTACACGTGTCTGCCTGTGGACGTACATTGAGTATACACCTTTAATATCCAAATATGTTTGCAACTTAGATTAAAGATTAGGTGCATGGCTAACTTCACGTTGTAATTTCAAAAGTGTCGTTATACAAGACGGCGTCGTCAGTTTTAATTTTTGCCACTTGTAGGTCTATATTGCGATAAATAGACATCTATTGCCAGATTGTCGAAACTTTTTGTACCCTTAAGTACAAACAATCTCAATAATTTATACAACAAAATATATTAATCTCATCTATTGTCTATAGTTCAAGTACTAATAACATGACACGTCCGGTCGATAGCTCAGTAGGTAGAGTGCTTGCATTCCATGCCGTGAGCTCGGGTTCGAATCCCGCCGAGGGTGTCAGAAATGATTTCCCGTTTCGGTGTCTATTTCAAGCCCCAAAAACAAACTATCGGCAAAGCTTACTCAGCCTTCACAAGAAATATGTACCAGCCCACACAGGAGCTGAGAAACTCCCACTTCAAATGAAGTGGTTGGCGTAAGGCCAGCCCCCTTAGCTGTAAAAAAAAATAGTTTCCACTCGCCACATACGAAACCCTTCGGGGATAACGCGACAAGGAGTTACACTATATGTGAAGCGTAGTTGTGTTGCGTAACCGGTCGATTCTGTATCAAAGACCCCTACAGTTAAATTGCACGGCGAGTCTCGGATAACCTTGAGAAGATTGGGGTAGCCTGAAAACTGGAAGGCAAGATGGAGAGATGAAGATTTTTGGCAGCACAGTATGGATCAGCTCCGGAGTACCTACCTGACAAGGTCATTGAAGAAGACGGTCGTGACAGCAATTACGCAGACTCTTCGATTATCAGATTCTTCCAAGACTCTCCTCCATATATTGAAAACAACGGTTAAAACAGTTCTTGAAGAACGCGCTTTTAGTACAGTGATGCAGTAAGCCTAGAACTCGTTACTTTCATGTCAGAGGTGGTTCCTGACAGAAAAATCTAGGAAAACAACTTAAGATTTTCCTGTTTGCAGGGTCACACCAAGAGCTTTTGAAGTGACTGAGGCAGTCTTCAACAGAAAAAGGCCTTAGGAGAACATGATATTATACTGGTTTTTCTCATTAATTTAAAAATATCACAAATACTGCATTCTGATTGAAAAGCCATCGCAAGTGAAATAGGGCTTCAGTTTCTTGGAGTATTTCTTCCCTAAAGAAGTAGGTCACCCTCTCATATCGAGTACACGCCGCACCGGTTAACAATTTTCCTAAGTGACGTGCACTGCCTATCGCCTGTCGTCTACTTGAAGTCGCAAGGAGGCGTGCTCCTTCCATGAAGCGATTTGTAGCGGACGCGACTACAACTCAATGTTTCTTCTTATTCGAATCACAACTATTTACTACCGTATTATTGAATCTTGTACAAACAAATAATAAGCAACTTCTCAGCATCACAAATTGCCGTTTAAATTATCCTTATTCTATTGTTAGAGAGCTAGAGTTTAATCCACATTTATGGTGTGAGACATGCTTTCCCGTTTCGGTGTTTGTTTCAAACCCAAAATCTAAATAAAGATAAGGCTTACACCTTGCCAAGGCTTACTCAGCCTTTACAAAACATAACAACCAGCTTCTTTGAAACCTGGAGGACCTCCACTACAACTCCAGTGGTTAGAGTTAGGACTTGAGCTGACTAGGAGCTTGAACTTTTTGTTTCCACTCGCCACGTGCAACAACGTGGCAAGAAGTTACACTTTACGTGTAGCTTAGTTGTGTTTTAACTTGATCTTTTATAACAAGATTATACAATATAATATAATTCATTGACTTATAGGTTGATATGCGGCTGACCACCTGTGCTGTAAAAAATGGTTCACTTTGCTAGTTTCACCTCTGTTTCATGAAAGGTCGGCAAGAGTTGCAGGGCATATGTGCATTTTAGGTTGTGGTTTATGTTGTAAATCTATATGCAGCCTGTGTAAGCGCGAACTCATATGTGTCTGTTTATGGAATTGCATGTTATATAAATCTTAAATGTAATGTATCTTTGCAACTTAGATTATAGATTATAGACGTTCCTGCTTATGTATGTATGTGAATAAAAGACAATTTTATTTTTCATTTACTTCTGCTATAAATAATCAATCGCAAATTCAACAAGTAAAAATAAACAACGGTGATCAATATTCACATTGATCTAATCTAATCTAATCTTACATATCTTTGCAACTTAGATTAGATTAAATTAGATCAATATTCACATGCTACGGAAATCGTGTACAAGTCGCCGCGTCTGTGTTTGAAACCGAAGTGTATCGTCTGGTTGGTAACTGCGAACAAACTTTTAATGATAATTATTTGATGGGCGAGCTGTAAGTGATTTACACAACTTGTAAGGAGATCAATAAACAACTTCGATAAGTTTAATAATAACATCAAAACTAAAAAAAATATAAATAGTTGTAATGATTTGGTGGGGCCAAGTTTGACTCCACCTAGTGTAAAAGACAAACGGAGATTGAGTATTGTTTGTTAATTTAATTTGACGTAAATCTGCCAAAGTCACAGGCCATCAGGATACAAGGATAGGAGTCTTGACCTTACCAGAAAGGACTCACATCACTCCCGAATGATCTTTTTTTTTATTTATCTCCCTGTCAACCGCGCCTGACTTGTGACGCAGCCGAAGAGACAAGATACGTCTCTTCACATTCGATAATTATCGTTATATTTATTTATTAGGACCACACATATGAAATTAAAGTTTTGCCAACGCAACTTTAAAACAGCGCAAATCATATCTTCACATCTTTTAATTTCTCACATAAAATATACATTATTATACAACCATACTTACACTTGCTGGCCTTTGAGCTAAAATAATCAATCAAATTTTATTTCAGGAGCTGCTTTTGGTGTTACGAGTACGGAAACATTGCATTCATTGCAAGCGAATAGTTGGTTGTTTCAACTTACGAGTGCATTAATGAGATGTTTTATGAACAATTTGCAATAAGAATACTTTAGAGAATTTTAGAAATTGTGAAATAATAAGGGCCTGTTGCACCAAACTCCAATGAGACAAAAATCAAAATTAAGTGGGATTTCATCAAATCAAAAATTTGGTTGTAATCAGCTGATGTACATCATCATCCCTGTTCATATTCCATCATATTATTATTTATTACCCACTTAAGAGAAATATTTAACCGAGGTCCTTACCAGAATTAAGCAATCAAATTTGATATGTCAATCAAATGTTGATTGGAGATTGGTGCAACAGGCCCTAAGCCTATCTTCAAGCAATATTTTTTGTACAAAATTAACAGTATTTTAAAGCCTCATCACTCTTGCTTCTTACATCTCATATTAAAGATTTTTTCTTTAGTAGATTAATAAAATATATGCTTAGTGTATTGTAAGTTGAAACAAGTAGCTCATGTTTTTTTGCAGGCCAGGAAGCTGAGTGTGATATAAAGAATCCAATTTTGGTGGCACCCCTTGTTGCAGCAATTAATTCCGTTTAGTGGCACCTAAACTGCCACTTAGATGTTTTATTAAAGTTACAGCCCTGTTACGTTTTTACAAAATTGTTTGTATTTTCGCATCACCCTTAAAACCCCTTTGAAGATCATCACACATTTTTAAACTGAAACATTTTCAAATCGTTGAAAAATTTACTTAATCCGCTAGCTTATAAACAAGGGAGTGCCTTGTTGTGCGAGACATCTATTTCTGTTGATCATCTTCTTGAGATGTGATAAGGAAGAAGCATCCATAAACCTCTCAAATCTTGGAAGTATGAAGTTCTTGGATGACCTTATCGTTCGTCTTCTCAGGATTTTTTTGTTTAAAAAATAATTAATTCTAAGAAAGGTGCTATGTCTTACCGAGTATCTTATTAGTTTCGTATTTCTCTTCAAATGTGGCTTATAAGCTCTCTTTTTCTTTGTTATTCCTGCAACACCTTTATCTTGTGCTCCTCTTTTATAAAAAGAAGAAAAAGTTTTTTAAATAAGTTGAGACTAATTTTTTATTAGGTCCTGTTACAACAATTAAGACGACATTACTTAGACGATATTTCTCTTTTAGACAAGTTTAGTCTTCAAAAAGCCCTAATTTTTACGCTTTTAACCCATGATGTCTCAGTCATCTTCTTCAGATCTGCATCTTGAATTTTTTCGGCGGTCTCTTTCAAAATAACAATTTAAAACATACTGTCCGTACTTTAAAGGAAGCTTGATCTTCAAAGGGTTAACATAACAAAAAATGTTCTCATATTATTTCAGACAGAAAATTTTCTGAATCAACATGACAAATGTTTTCTTCTTTTTCTCACAGCTTTTCTCCATCCACTCCTGAACGTGAGCCTCTTCCAAATGACTGTCTCAATCGCCTGCTAAAGCCGTTATTGTCGTTGGATTCACGTTGTGTTTTTTTTTTGTGGTTAATGAATATTATTGTTTATCAGGTGCGGATGCGGCTGGGCACTCTCACCTCCCCGCCCCACAGTCGCAGGCACCCCACCACCCCTTGCGCGACCAACCCTAAGAATGTGACCATCACTCTCCATCAACGCTTGCAAGCGACTGCAATAACCATGTGACTAAGCGCAAGCGAGCCATCAACTTCTGATTTTCTTGATTTTTCATTTACTATTTTTTTACCTATTATTTCTGTATTATGTTCCACTTTTTTCTGATTATTTTCTATAATTTAAATAGAACAAGTCGTTTATTATTCAATTTGTTGACCTACACTTCAACTGCTGTGGTTGGCCTTCTTACCTGTAAAAATAAATAAAAAGTTCAGCACGCTCCCTTCGGGGGCAAGACGGTAAGAAGGTTGCACTTTGTGCGCAGTTAAGTTACATTACAATGTATTTCATGAAAACAAAAACGTTTTCTCTTTCGAATATTTTTTTAAGAAGTAGAACGCTGGTTTTCTGAGCTAGAAAGCCGGGGTTTGAACTCCCCCACGGATCTCAAAAACCATTTTCCGTTGGGGTGTTTTACGAGCACCAATCATAGTACCGGCAAGGTTAACTTAGCCTCTAAAGATTACCTGTTTCCTCGGAAAAAGGGAAAACTCTCACTGCAAGAAAAGGGGCGCTTGTCGAAATAAATATAGTTCATTCGCCACCTGCGACTCCTTCGAAGATAACGCGGCAAAAGTTGCACTCTTGTGCAACTTAGTGGCAATGCGTTAATTTTGGAAAAATATATTAATTGAAATTTCAAGGTCTTAAAAAATTGTCCTTTTATTATAAACATTCCTGAGGAATGTTTATAACGCCAAAGGAAATTCTGTACATTCTAACTTCAACCATTAAAATGAACGATTTATACATTGGGATAAAAATTATAAGAACTTTATTTACTGTGACTGTATTAATTTTTGTCTTATTTATTTTTATGTTTGGTTGTTAGTACAAAAACATTGTTTTTTTTTATTATTTATTGCAAGCGTTACATAAAAAAAGGTTTGTACAATTTACTTTTATTTAAAAAACAAATAAAAAATGTACCCATACTCGTATCATACCCGTACTCCATAAAGCTGAAAACAGGAATATTAATTTTTAATACATTTTATTTTTTACAAAATATCAAATACTAAGCACACGAATATAATCATTATTTAAACAAATGAAAACGAAGGCATAGAACCCCAGATTCGTTTTGAAAAAAGTCTGAGTTTCGAAAAATACCTTCATATATTTTTTTTTTTGATCAAAATATGGTTTTGATCATTTCAAAACTAATTTTTAAAATGTTTTCAAAAATTCATTGATGTGTTCAAAAAATAAATACGTAATACCAATATTATAAATGTTTCTAAGCGTAAAGCAGTCGATTTCAAAATATTTATACAAAATATGATTTTCTGTTGAATTTCAACGCTTAGGAGCGTTTACAATTATGGCACATATTTTTAAGTCACCTTAAAATAATATTTGATAAGCAATAGATGACAGTTTTAATTATGATTAAAAAAATACATATGAATTTAAGGGCTTATTTTACATAGAAAAAAATACTTTAAGCATGTAGTTATTTTTAAGTTAACAATACTGGGTAGAAATTAAAAATATCTTAATAATAATTAGAGTATATTTCTTAGTCTTTTTAAGCTACTCACATTATGAAATGTGTATCAATTCGACTTTAAGATAAGTCTTATAGAACCAAATGCAGCAATCTATAATTTTTGTTTTTTTTTTAATTGACTGGAATTTTCCCTGGCATAAGGTTGACATCCCATGCTGTAAAAAATGTTGCCAATGTCGGCCATGTTTCAGGGAGAGTCCGCAGGAGTTGCAAGGTTTACGTTCATGTGAGGCGTAGATATTTGTAAGTACACATGAAGCATGTGTGTGAAATTTCATGTGTCTGTTTGTGGACGAGTATTAAATATTAATACATATGTGTGTAATTTTATACAGAAATTTCTAAAAATATACAGGGAGATTATCTTTTCCTGTATTTCAATAAAATTATAATATTTTTGAATAAAAATTCTAGATTGCAGCTTTTTGTTCTATAAACCTAATAATACTCTTCTGTGACTGTTATGAAAGATTCTAGAGAAAATCCTGAAGAATAATTTCAGCCACAATGGTGAAAATTGGCATTGTACAATGAAAGACTTTTATGTACTTGAAGCGCGAACAAAGTAGCGAAGTTTTACGTGAAAAATCGAACCAGCTGAAAAGAAAATCCAATTTCCAACCACAAAAATTGTACACTTTTACAAGTTACAAAAGTTGATATAAAAAACTTCAAAAAATTGTATTAATTTTGATGACAAATATTTTTTATATATTTTATTTTAGATTCGCAAAGATATTATATTGATAAATGAAAAACTAAGGATTGAACAATTTTTTCACACTTTTTTAACAAGAAATCTTGTGCGAGAGACCTGCTCCGTGGGGAGCTGGGAAACCTCACTTTAAGTGATGTTGTTGGAGTAAGACTGGCCTTCTCATCTCTAAAAGTATTAGGTTCTACACAACACATGTGACTGTTTCGGGGACAGCGCGGTAAGAAGTTGCACTATATAAATGAATATATTTTTTTTCAACAGGTTACCATCTATGCACCCTCAAATAGTCATTACCAAGCTGGGAGGAACTCTTAAATTAAATATTTTAGCAATGAAATTCATCTGAAATACATATTACGAAAATAACATACTCGTATAATAAAAGTCGTTATCCAGTTCATACAATGCAGTTATTAAATGTAATTTTATTTCATTTCGAGCCATAAAGGGACAAAATTAGTGAGATAGGTTTCATATCGTATAGCTTTCATGTGTAAAATCATATACGGCAATCTAGATTTTTTTCGAGAGCTGGACAAACACATGGAAACATATGAAATCACTTTCTTGACACTTCTATATATTTATACAATCTTCCAAAAATACCCTAGATTGCCGTTTTTAATTATTTTCGACCACATACTAATTTAATTGTAGAAGTATCCAGTCAGCAGTTTCATTTTTATGCTCATGTGTAGTTCTAAGATCCAAACAGCGATGGCGCTACTAGGCTGGTTTAGAGATCTATGTGTACATCACAGTACATTACAGAATCAGGTTCTTGACCGCTAGAGGCGTGGGCTTGTTCGAAGGCAACTCCTAATGATATTCCAAGTTTTTTTAGCACGGCTGCGAATTTGATGTATTAGGAACGATCTTATAATATTAGCATCGAGTCGAACCTTTGCTTATTTGTAATAGGTATATTTTGAAAATATTATAAAGCATCACATGTAGGTATGTGTTTGAATTTTAGCTTTGTAAACCCGATTTTAGTTGAGATTCTACCCGATATTAGTTGGATATTCTAGATAATATGTTTGTGCTCATTAACTTTTAGGTTGACATGCGGTTGAAAAACCATACTGTAATAAATAGTTTACTTTTTCAATGTACCCCTTGTTTCAGAAAAGGTTGGCACGATGATTGTTATGCTCTAATGATTTGAGATTAGGATTTTTATGCTGTATAAGCCCACATGCAACATGTGTAAGCATAAACTTAGACGTGTCTGCTTATGGCAATGCATGTAATATGAAACTTTAATTAATATTAATTTTCAACTTAGATTATTGGATAATAAGATATAAGTAACTAGTCCGTAGCCTAATGGCAACACTTCGGTCTCGTAAATGGAAGGTTGTGGGTTTGAATCCCGGCGGAGCACAAAAAATATATCATTTATATTTTCAAAGTTGCTCTTCGCTGGGTTGAAAAAATTATGAAAAACTTTACCAAAGACCGGTCACTAAAGGTCCATTCAGCCCTACAGCAGCTGAGTCTTGCTTGAGTATCGGCGCTTTAAAGCGACGACCAAGCTCGTAAACACCTATACGGCACAACAAGAAGTGTCATAGACCCCTAGAGTCTCTGAAATGTAGGGAGACTCCCGCACTGGATTTCTTTAAATAAAAAATCGTATCCACAGGTGTAAGTATTATAGTTTCAAACGTAAAAAAAAAATACATTAAAGAGTTTGAAATTTTTGCTAACATATTTCAATCAAAATAGTGTGCTAATTGTAATTTACGTAAATAAAGACAAAATCTCGTCCAGCAGTCTATTAAGTCCACACTCATTATTCTCAACTCTGAATTTAATCTTCCCTTTTGTAACAAAGTACATAAGTCTAAGTTTACATAATGTGCTAAAATGGAAAGGAAAGTGTCGCTTGTACCGCTAGTACAAAACTAGACTATGAAAGTCAACCGTAGCGTTTACTAAAATATATACTGAATCCAAAACAGCGCCTCTATTGAGCGTTTTAGTTTACGTACATTATATGTTTGAGCGCTTTTGTTGAGTTTAAAACTTGGCGCCCTGGACAGAGTGCATATTAGCCCAAGTCCAACACTGCTCCGGCCCTTTCATTACAGCTTTTATAACAAGATTTATACATCACAAATATGGCCCTAGTAGACTAGTCTACGTTTAAACGCAACCGAAGCGTTTTAACAGAAGTGAGCTTATAATTTCTCTTATAATTTATTTCAAAGATACATATCCAACAAAGATACATTGACCGGTCCGTAGTCTAAGTGGTAACACTTCGGACTTGTGACTGGAAGGTTGTGGATTCGAATCCCGGTGGAGCACAAAAAATATACCATTGATATTTTCAAATTTTCTTTTCGCTGGGTTGAACAATTCATACACCTTTACCAAAGACCGGTCAACAAAAGGTCCATCCAGCCTTACAAGAACTGGGTCTTGCTTGAGAATTGGCGCTTTCTACAGCGACGACCAAGCTCGCAGAGGGCTCTTGAGGTGTGATACACACAAAAACAGCGCTCACCAAATAAATCAGCCTAATTTATAAATATTTAAAAATTGAAATGGTAAAACATGGTTGTAATTCACTTTATTCTTTTTGTTTTTGCTCAACATTTTCTCGTAATGAGGCATCTTCAGGAGCAGTATGGTTACAAATATATTTTTATAAAATAATTTTCAAAACCTAATTTCAGCCTAATTTTTTTTTTTAATATCATTTGAGATTCATATTAAATGCATTCCCACAAGCAGACACGTATAAGCTCGCGCTTATACGTGTCTGCACATGCCGCACGTAGGCCTACAACATAAAAACCCAATCTCAAATGAATATAAGCCCTGCAGCTCTTGCCAAGCTTCCCTGAAACAGGGGTGACATTGACAAAGTGAATCATCTTTTTACAGTATGGGTGGTCAGCCTCATACTAACCTATAAGTCAAGGAAACGTAACACCAATTTCAGGCTTCTGTTGTGTCAAAATTTTCATGATAACGAAAGCTACTCTATTCGGCCATAAATTTCCTTGGTCATATTAAAATAGATGTAAAATAGATTGTCCGGTTGATAGCTCAGTTGGTAGAGTGCTTGCATTCTACCCCGTGAGCTCGGGTTCGAATCCCACCGAGGAGGGTGTCAGAAATGATTTCCTATTTCGGTGTGTATTTCAAACCCCATAATATAAATACCGGCGAGGTTTACTCAGCCTTCACAAGAAATGAGTACCAGCCCCCTCGGGAGCTGGGAAATTCCCACTTCAACTGAAGTGGTTGGCGTAAGGCCGGCCCCCTTACCTGTAAAAATAAATAGGTTCAACTCGCCACATGCGACCCCTTCGGGGATAACGCGGCAAGAAGTTACACTATATGTGTAGCTTAGTTGCGTTTTTTTTTTTTTGCGTAAACGAAATGTGTGAGTTTTAACATAGAGTTTTATACTCGGGAGTTGAGGTAGGTACTTCCTCCAAGTGTTCGCCTATTACCGAAAGTCTGTCTGCCATGCATGCTATACAGACTATTGCTGGCAAACGATATGCTAGAGAGATAAGGTAAACCTTACCCCATGTAAAGTTTTATATTGAAACTCAAACGTACCGTTTTACAAATTATGTATGAAAGCTTAAACTCTCCCTAGAAATGCTGATTGATTTTCTACAGATTTTTTGGTAAACGGTATAGTTGAGTTTTTACGTAATTTTACCATAGTTTTCTCAACTATTTGTAAGGCTGGGTGTAAAAGTGTTTATCTAGCGTTATTACGAGAAATGTTGTAATTGAAGTTTTTCGTGTAAAAAAACTTTTGTTAAACTAGTTTAATGAGACAAGGGAAGAATTCAGATCTGCGCAAAACGTGAACGAGGAAAAAACTATTCTCATCGTCAACTTTTCATTTTGTATCAAAAATACTTATGGAATTCTGTAAGGTTAAAGTATGCTCTATTCACAACTTTTTATATGACATTTCGTTTCCACGAGCTGAATGTATTTTCAAACCTTATTTTCGAAGTGACTCGGTGACTTTTGTGTCCACTTACTGTTGGTAACTGGCTGGAAGTATGATGCGTTCTTTTGATCTCAATTTTTTAATGTATTTCTTTACCATTATGTGATAATGTGTGTACACGTAAAAAATACTCAGTTACTTATTTATTTTACATATTATGTAATCAATCATAAAGCTTCTCTACTCGAATTTAAATGATTATAAATAGATTTTTTAAATATAGAAGTAGATGCTTTGCTAGATACTGCAATTAAATGTAATAATTAGTAGATATTAAACTCTAAATGAAGATGAAAGTAGGAAGTAGTAAGGTCGAAAGCTCAGTTGAAAGACTGCTTGCATTAAATGCGAGAGAGCTGGGGCTCAATCCCACCAAGGGCGTTAGTAATGTTTTAATATTTCGGTGCTTCTTTCAAGCCCTTCAGTATTTTTTACCGTACGAAAGATAAGTTTTTTTTCCCATATTCATAAAAAATTTAGATCACCGTCTTTGATAGAGTGTGAAAGTAAAAAAATATTTTGTTAACTAAAAGCCTGTTCGTAGCACGCTTTTGCAAAATTTTGTCAAAAAGATTATTGCTTCTTATGTACTTGTTCTAAAAGCTCTGCTATCTTTTATATATCTATAACTATAAAGAAGGATGTATGTATGTATGTATGTATGTATGTATGTATGTATGTATGTATGTATGTCCCCTATAGACTCATAAACCGCTCATCCGATTTTGACGAAATTTTCAGGAAACATGTAACATATTCTTAGAACGAATCCTGTGAAGTTTGATGGTGATAAAATAAACAGTGGTTATCAATTCTCGATATTTCAGCAACGAGGTCGGTAAATTTTGAAACCACCCAATAGAAGAAGACCATTATATTCAACTACAATACATAATCTTAGTTGCAAATATACATTTACATTAAAGATTCATATAAAATGCATGCTCACAAATAGACACATGTAAGTTCACGCTTACAAATGCTGCATGTGTACCTACTCATAATTTAAAATCCAAATCTAAAATGAACAACCCAGTAACTTTTACTTTACGCCAACTTGAAATGGATGTTATTCAGCTCCTGAGTGGCTTGACACTCATTTCTTATGAAGGCTGAGTAAGCCTTGCCGGTATTTTATTTTGGGTTAGAAATAAACACTGAAACGAGAAATAATTTCTGACAACTTCAGTGGGATTCTTTTTTTTTTTTTTTTTTTTTTTTTTTTTTTTTTTTTTTTTTTTTTTTTTTTTAAAAAAAATAGATTTGTGAAGAGGAATGCAATTCACCAACCTATTCTGCCTGGCCAGAAACAGGTATTAATATCATCATTTAATAATTCATTATTGTTTATTATTAATGAATTATTAAATAATAATTACCCAATAACATCTGTTGAACCAGGGTCAAAGTTAAAGTCAAGTGACCCAAGCGGGGATCGAACCAACGTTGTTCCATTCGAAACACGCTAGAAAGATCAGCCCTCTTGGCCCCCGCGGCTATAACCCCGACAAACTCGAGATCTCGGCATGGAATGCAGTTACTCTACCAACTAAGCTATAGACCGGACTTTTTACAAATATGGTGGATCGATATCGGTTTGGTTAGGGGTAAGCAACCTGCGGCTCACCAGCCACATGCGGCTCTTTGGGTGTGAAGTTACGGCTCTTTAGCTTCATACGCAAATATAAAAAAAACACAGAATTATACTTCTGATCGAAAAAAACTAAATCGTTCTGAATCGATTAACGATCTCTCCGCTACTTGTACTCGCTTTTCACCCCCCACCCTCCCCCTGCCCCATCAACGCTATTTATTGTTGGCAAAAAAACATTTGTGGCTCTTTACAAATCCAAATCCAAAATAAGATATGTATCATTTGAGATTCACATCAAATGCATTCCCATAAGCAGACACGCATAATTTCGCGCTCACACATACCGCATGTGGAACTACAATATAAAAACCCAATCTTAAATGAACATAAGCCCTGCAACTCTTGCCGACCTTCCCTGAAACAGGGGCGACATTGGCAAAGTGAACCATTTTTTACAGTATGGGTGGTCAGCCTCATACCAACCTATAAGTCAAGGAAAAAGTTTGAAATTTGTAAATTGTAATTTTTGGCTCTTCCGACTCAAAAGGTTGCCGACCCCTGGCCTAGACAAAAGTTCCAAATTAAAAAATGTTATTCAAGTATTCCAAGTTATAATCTATAATAATAATCTATAATCTAAGTTGCAAGGATATATTCATTTAAAGCTCTCAGATGTAAGCCCACAAACCAACAAGTGTAGTTCGCGCTTACAAATGCTGAATGTGTACTTACAAATAAAATCCAAACCTCAAATGAACATAAGCCCCACAACTTTTGCCGACCTTCCCTGAAACAGGGGTAACATTGGCAAAGTGAACCATTTTTTACAGTATGGGTGGTCAGCCTCATACCAACCTATAAGTCAAGGAATATGAATAAAAAATTACATTTAAATATATAAAAGAACAAAACCTTACAAAGAAATCTATACAAAAAAATCAGAAATTTCCTATGCAAAAAATGTAGCAAATTAATACACCAACATTAGAAATCACCATTGCAGATTAGCCGCCACTTCTTCCTGTCCTTGCACACTTCTTTCATTTCATCCAGAGTCATAACCTTTTTCATTTGAATTTTAGAAATGTAAGAAAGCTTTTATATCCCGCACTTATAAAAAATACGATAAACGAAAGTTCGTAGGTCACAACTAGAAGACCATATTGAAATATATTATTATTATTAAAACCTTTTATTGAAACAACCTTTTAATTAAAATATACATAATATAGTTGTTTTTTCAAAAAACGCATTTCTGTAAAATTATATACTCACCACAAATTTAAAGATCGTTTTTTTCTCGGCGGTTAAACGTCTTTCTTCTATGTGACAATGGTCCAAAGCAACCAAAATAAACAAAATGTTTGCCTTTTACCTAACCCGGCCGTGCGACTTACAATTTTGTTGTCAATAGAAAATGTTCCGTGTGCACTACCTAAAACTTTCACTTATTGAAATAATGGATAGAGCACATCTTAAATGTGGGGAAAAAATGTGAATTCACTTGGCCGGGATAAAGACAGGACAGGGAGTCAAAAATTCAACATAAATTAAACAGATTTTGTAGGGTTTGTGTATTCACACAGTGAAAATTCATTTTTTTAAAATAAAGCTATTTTTTGTTTAACGTAGTTTATTTTCACAATAATATTTAATATCTCGAGTACTTTCGACCTTCAATATTCAGGCTATTATCAAGAGTGATGTATTTTTTGACCCTCAGATGTTTGAATTAATTTATTGTAATTATTATATATTATTTTATGTTTTCTTTCTTTTAATTTTTGACTGTTGTATTTAATTTTAATTAGGTTCATATTTATTGTACCTATACCTACCTATTTATTTGAATTTATATAATTTTGATCTATGGTTTGTTCTTAATAATTTTAATTTTTTATACATCACTCTTGATAATGGCCTGAATATTGAAGGTCGAAAGTACTCGAGATATTAAATATTATTGTGAAAATAAACTACGTTAAACAAAAAATAGCTTTATTTTAAATAAATTAAACACTTTTATGGAGATAGTTGAAAAAACACTTAAGTGCATCATATTGTATGAAGCATTTTCCCCAACTGCATACCTATCACAGTGCGGTTACATTGAAAAATATTCCTGATTGTTTGGAATACATTTATTTCTTCACTTTGCTCAAAGAGTATAGTGATTTTTATAGATTAGTTCTTTAATTGTATGATTATAAAATTTAATTTATTGTTTATATTATTTTCTTGTATAGGTCAATATGCATCTGACCAACTATAAATATAAAATGGTTCACTCTGCCAATGTCACCCCTGTTTCAGGGAAGGTCAGCAAAGAGTTGCAGGGTGTATGTTCATTTGAGATTTGGGTTTTTATGTTGTAGGTTCACACGCAGAATGTGCAAGTGTGAACTTATACGTGTCTGCTTGTGGGCATGCACTTAATGTGAATTCCAAATGTAACAATTATATCCATGCAACTTAGAATAGATTAGATGAGTGACGTTACATAGCCGATTTTTTTATCTTAAATATAAATGGAGCACCGCAATCGATTTTCCCTATGCTTGGCTCTGCTGCTTAACAGTTGTACCTAGACCTTTTTTTTTAGAAAACGTGAAGATTAACCTAGAGATAAATTGTGTGAAGCTTGATTCCGATTAGCACACTTTTTTTTTGATCCTGTTGTTTCCTCTTTTATCTGTAGAAAAAAATTGATACCACATGCCCAAATGGCGTAGTGAAACACGCCGGGTACTGCTAGTTATGTATATTTAAAGATAATTTTACGTGCAGAGCGACAATTTTCACGTGATTTTTAAGAAAACAATTACATTCAATTTACATTCGCTCTCGTTGATAATTGGTTATATTGTTCACCTCGTAGGTACCAGGGGTCTATGACACTTGTTATAGTGCCGCAGAGGTGTTCTTGATGTCCTTATCCGGTTGCAGGGCTTTTAGCTGCGCAGTGCTGTGGTGTGTGTTGCGTTGCTTTTGTTTTTCTGAGAGGAAATAGCGATTGATATTGAATTTGAAAAGGGTAAGGTTAAATTGGGATGGAAACACAGATACTGGTAACTCATTCCATAAGCGGGCAGTTTGGAAAAGGAATGAGTCGTGAAAACACCAAGTTCAATTTTGGAAGGCTATTTTGGGATTCCTGCGTGATTGTTGGGCACACAAAAATGGGAGTGTGTGCATAAAATGTATTTGTATTGATAAAAATCTATATAGATTGCTTGAAGCCTGCCACTAGGCGTGCTAGCTAAATTGGGCATAGTATAACAAAAGCAAGGAACAGCTGATGCAACTTTTAGAAAGCTCAAATTTTCGCCCTAGAAGGAGCCTCTCAAACTCGGAGAGCATTTTATGCTAAGACGGGCGTAATAATATTTTGACAAAATATTCCGCGATCTCGGTAAAACTTTGCAAGGTTTTATTTATAATGCATTCAATGCAAATTTATAGCGCAATTAAGTTTTTAAATTACTTGATTGGAGATGCAAAAAAAAGACTAAACAATTTTTATAAAATGAAGATGTGTAGTTATTGTTGAATGTTTTTTAATAAGAATAACGGTCGTTAAACATATTGGATGAAATTAAAAACGGAACTGAAAATAACAAGTTTCTCAACGTATCGTCAAAGTCGTATCAAACGTTATTAAGAGACATAACTCTTCTACAACAAGTTCTACGAGTTCGAGCCTTTTTAGGTCATGTTTGCGCTTACACATGCAGCATGTGTACAAACAAAATAAGACTGAAACCGCAAACGTATTTAAGCCCTGCCCTCTTGCCAACCTTTCCGGAAACAGGGGTGACATCAGGGACGTTCACAGTATTTCATGAATTGGTAGAAAACCATATGGGTTTTATCAACATAACGATTGGCTTTATTTTAAGTTTTGCCACTAAGTGACATTAGCGAAAGGTTCATATTTTAAGTGCGGTCAGCCTCATTCCAACCTACAAGTCAAGACATCATGCCGTCATAATTTTCGTATTCTTTTCTCCGTATTTTTGTACTCTTCATTTAAAATTACTTTTTATTTACCCACAGTAGTATAAGCACTATTTCCCAATGCCACCCCGGTTCAGGGAACGGCGGCAGGAGTTGCAAGGTTTATGTCCATGTGAGGTTTTCTTTATTTGTATGCACACATGCAGAATGTGTAGGCGCGAACCTACATGTGCTTGTCTGTAGGCATGCATTTCATATGAGCCTTAAATGTTAACATATCTTTGCAGCTTAAATTATAGATTATAGATAGATAAGCTGAAGGTTTTTTCCTAACTTTTAGAGTACTTTCACTCTCTACTTACCTTAATACGACACATTTCATTTCATCCTACTAGTGTATGAAACTGTAACCCGAGTATAAAATATTTCGTAAACAGTCAACGGAAAAACTTATAAAAACTAATACAGTCAAAAGAGTCGCTGTAGTGTCTTCCATATTTTTTTTCTGGTTTCTGAGTATTTATAAAACGTTTTATACACAGGGTACTAGAATTTTTTTTAGGGTAGAGCAGAGTGAAGGGGTTGGAAGAAAAGGGAATATGAGGGAAGTCTGTGGACAATAGTGATCTCAGAGGCTTTCTTAAAAATTATCAAAAGCCTTATTCACAGTGCTGGGAGAGAGTCTACCCTGCTTTCACTTAGCATGAAAGCCTTGTAAGTAAGGGAAAACTAACGTGAATACCTCGGTCTTGATTTAGCTCAGAACGTGCACGTAGCAGTACTAAGGCTCGGTTTTTTCAATGTTAGCTTATGTGACTTTAAACTTATAGAACAAACTACTCATATGATTGACATCTATATAATCTATAATGTAAGTTGCAAGGATATATTAACATTAAAAGCTCATATCAAATGCACGCCCACAAACACAAACGTGTAAGTTCGCCCTTACAAATGCCAAATGTGTACTAGCTTAGTAAAAATCTAAACCTCAAATGAACATAAACCCTGCAACTTTTGCCGACCTGTCCTGGATCAGAGGTGACATTGGCAAAGTTAACGATTGTTTACAGTATGGGTGGTCAGCTTCATACCAACCTATAAATAAAGGAATACCAATAATAAATAACATTAACCCTACACTGCACGATTTTCTGTAAATGGAAATAAAAAATGTATTTGGATGTATTATCCCACATAAGTAATGGGAAAAATAGTAAAAAAAATCAAAAAACACTTTTTGTGTACTTTATTGTAGAAAAATCAGTTGTTACAAATATGTTAACTTGTACTTCAAGGCATCATTTTCGGGCGTCATATAACATGTTCTGAACAATTACTATTAACAAAATAATTGATACTTTCAGTTCAAATAGCAAAGGTTTAAGTTACGAATACTAATAAAATATACAATATAAACAAAATAGTATAAAAACTATAACTGATTATATATTCGAGGCTTGCAAATCTTGTTGAAGAATGGCTGAGGCTAATTATCACTAGGTTTTTGATGAAAAAAATATGAAGTGTGATATTTCATGAAACAATTATTATTTTTTATCAGCACAGAGATATATGCCACATTTATAGAAGGCAAAGCTTACATCCAGGTAACCTGCATCTCATTCTGATATCATCAAATACCACCCAGTGCCCAATATTGTCCGTTCTGACATCTTTCAGGGTACATAGGCAGTAGTACTTGAATTCAGTCTTTCATTGAAAATATCTACCTCAACTGATGATGTACTGGGTCACCCACGTTTATTAGTCTTAGTGTAACCACAATGGCACAAGTTATAGGCTTATTTGGCGCGAAAGTCGACCAAAGGCATTTTTTTTCATTTATTGAAACTGTTTTGTAAAACAGCCAGTTGTTGATGATTTTCATAACTAAAAGATGTTAAAACACTCTCATGTACCATTTTCTTGTTCTCATCTTTATCTTATAACATTCCATCAAACTATCCGTGAGGCTACCACCACTCATATGCTTATTAAATTCCTCTACAAGTTTGGAAGCCTCAATATGTGCCTAATTTTTTGTTTTAAATTCTATCAAACTTTTTACAGTCTTTACAGGCTCTTTGCCAGTAGGAGTTGACAAAAACGAGATTGCAGGCTTTGCTGGATCTAATTGATTTGAAAATACATTAGATTCTGACACTATTCTATCTATCAAATGATCATTGATAAAATACTTTAAAAATGTAAAAAGTGCCGTCAACTCCCTGATGGAAGGTGGAAACAAAGAATCACTTATCAGTTATCACAGAATCACTCTGAATTTCTTACATTCCTCATTTAGAATAAGGTTTTTGCTTTTGCAAAGTAGTCGGGAATATTTTTCTTTGAGTTTCTTGGCCGCTTCTTTTGAATTCAATGGTACTGGCTGTTCCTCTGGTTCAACGGGTAACATCACTGCACCTTCTTCTTCTTTATCTTTCGAAACGTGACACTTAAAGGTAGGTTCATTGTAAATTCTAACAACTAACACATTTTATGTCTTGCGTTTATATTTCATACAAATAATATTGCCTGCCATCATCAATTACTTCAACCGGTATCGATTCTCCATCCAAGTCTTATGTAGGTGTACGGGGTGGTAACCATTCATCATCTGAGTCTTCAAAATCATCCTCACTTCCAGGAAAGGCCGCCACAATGTTTTTTTTTGTTCTACTTCAGTGATAAATTCAAAATCTATCCAATCTACTTTGCCTATTGTATATGAAATCATTTTTCTGCTATCACACGTTAGTGTACAAGTTAACATATTTGTAACAGCCGAAAAGAGGTTCATTTTCAAACACCAAAATACTTAGTAATCAATATAAAAATATTTGATTACTCATTGATGTATCTTGGTTCGTCGTAACAAATACTTTTAATCGCTGTTAACTGTAAATTAACCACTTTTAAAAAATAAAAACCAAGAGCGTCCGCAGCACGTTTTTAGAAGTTTTGTCCAGCCACAATAAAGAAGTCATATTCACACTGAATGTTTATGTTGAGCAAGTTTGAACCTTACCACAATGGACAGGGAGATGTAACCTAAAAAAAAAATACCACTGAAGTGAGAAAAAAACATATTTCACAGTGATAGGAGGATTTAAAAGAGATGTTACAAATATGTAACAGTATGCAGTGTAGGGTTAAAATATACAAAAACAACAAAACCTGTAAAAGAATCTGTTTAAAAAAGTAAATAGGTGTACAAAAAATAAAAAATAAAATTATGAATGCATAAATAAATAAGCCACCAAATAATACAAATTACACAAATACAAATTACACAAACACAAATTACAAATCCTCATAAGTCAGTCATTTTCATTCCATATAAAGTCGCTATGCTATCGTTGAAAATACCGGGCTTTAAGGTATTTGCTACGTTACCTTAAGGTTGCTAAAGAGATAAATTTAGGAATCTTAAATTAAATGTTCATACAAACATGCAATTTATCCATCAAGTAGTCACTTGATTAATCAACTACCTTGTAGACTAACTGCCCTGTAAATACTCAAGACTAGAAATTTAATAAGATCATAATGGACCCTCATCACACAGACCTTCCACTCACCTTGTCATGGCGTGTTCTCTTAGAAAGTTGGCTCATACTTCACGAGATTATGTTCAAGTCCTAAATTCCCTAGTAACATATCGCTTCTTAGCTTTCCTTACCCTTAAAATAATGAAAGTGATTCAATGGTTAATTGTTTTTTTTAATAAAATAATCCGGTCGATAGCTTAGAATGTAGAATTCTTGCATTCCATGCTAGAGTCTAAGGTTTGATCCCCACCAAAGATATCAGATATGATGTAGGTACTATTGCGATGTTTATTTCACACCCAAAATAAAAATTTCGGCAACGCTTACTCACGCTTCATAAAAAATGAGAATTAGCTTTCCAGGAAGCTGTGAAAGTGGCGGCACTTCAAGTGAAGTGGTTGGCGTAACGCCGGCCCTTTTACCTGTGAAAATAAATAGGTCACACGCGCACCATGTGACCCCATCGTAAGAGGTAGTTAGTAAGAAGTAGTTGCGTTTTTTTGTGTTAGCGATATGAAATGTTTTTTTGTAAAAATATCATTTTGTCTCCTTGTTCTTTTTTTCACCTGACTCTCTGAATTCCTGACTTCTTTCAAAGATCTAACAGAAGCAAAAAAACACGCTAGTATCCATCATCGCGAACGCACCAGTACAATACAAATCTACGGATATATTATGCTGCTATATGTTATTTTATTTAAACTTCAAGTAGTGGCAAAAATAACTAGTTAAACTCTAAGGACCTGTTGCACCAACTTCCAATCAATATTTGATTGGCACATCAAATATGATTGCTTAATTCTGGTAGATACCTCGGTTTAATATTTCTGCGAAGTGGGTAATAATATGATGGAATTTTAACAAGAAATATGATGAACATCAGTTGACATACGTATATGCAACCATTTTTTTTTTTTTTAAATTAGGGAAATCACACATAATTTTGATTTTTGTCTGATTGGAGTTTAGTGCAACAGGCCCTAAGTCGACAAAGATTTTCCACAACAATTTTTCTCCCGGAATTTCTTTACTTACCTTCAATTTTCTTGCAGTATTGTATCGAAGAAAAACAATGAAATTCAATCAAATACCGCGGGTTGTATACAACTATCGTGTAAGTACTCTTCCATAACCTGAGGAGAGAGAAAGCACACTTAATTTTGATTTTTAAATTTATTGGAGTTTGCTGCAACAGACCCTACAATAATTATTGCTTTTCTGAACAAGATGTACGTTTATTTTCCAATGTTTCTTACAAAAAACATAATCAAATTAATAATTTTCCCTTCTACATAATAAATTCTCCTTTTTTCTCGCTCCATCCTCACAAAATTAATCTAAGCTCTTTTACAGCTTCCGTGCTCGTAATAATTCAACATGGATAATTAGAAATTAAATTAGAAGTAAGCGCTCTGAAAAGCTCGATAAGTCTCTTGTACCAAGACAGAAGCTGACTAGTAAACCTGCAGGTCTACACATCATATTATATAGAGCCCTTGTTGTAGTAAAAACAATTCTAAACTCTCTCATAGGCATTGCAATACTTACAATAATATGTAATATTAAAGTAAATGATAGTTATAGGTGTTAAAAATAAGCTTATTAGTATATTTCACTGATTTTAATGACTACATAGTAATAATTTTGTAACACTTTTTTTTATGATTTTTTTCCGGTCAATAGATCAGTTAGAAAAGTGCTTGCATTCCATGCTGAGAGCTCGGGTTTGAATCCCACCGGAAGTCTAAGAAATAATTTTCCGTTTCTGTGTTTCTTTCAAACCCAAAATAAAATACTGGAAAGGTTTACTCAGCCTTCACAAGAAATGAGTACCAGAAGGGAAACCAAGTGAATTTATTGGCGTAGAACCAGCTCTCTTATCTTTAAAAATAAATAGGTTCACTCGCTACATGCGACCCCTTCGGAGAGAACGCGGCATGGAGTTGCGCTAGATGTGTAACTTAGTTACGTGTATTTTTGAATATCCAGGAACATGAACAGGTTTTCTAAACGTGACGTTTGCATCATCAGAACGTGTAATTGATTGTAAACGGTCCAGTTATAATAACGCTCGTTAAGGGTGTCGTTAAAGGGAGAGGGGGGGGCAAGAAGATCGTGCAGTAAGCCAGCATCATCTGGGGGGTGTGGTATGGTAATTTCTGAGAAATTGATTTCTCAGAAATGGGCTAACAAAGGGGTTTAATTGGACACAGACGTAATTTACAAGTGTTTTGTTTGAAATGAAAATTCTACAAAAAAAACATCATTCCTTGTCCGAAAATGGGATAAAATAGAAAACCTTTTTTTGTACAAAACTGGTATATTCAAGTCTTTCATCGATTTCACCTTTTTAGGTCGTCAAAAATCATTTAATCTAATCCTTATACTACGGAACCACTCGAGATCAAACCAATTCGTGAATAAAACCTTTGTTAGTTTCTTAGAATTATTAATTTAAAATAAATCTTCACAATGTCAATACACAAACTCTGACACGTTTTCTTAATATATTTTTTGTATTATTCAGCTTTGTTAATGTAGAATTTTCTCGCAATTAATAGGAAACATTACTTATTAATCAGACAATATTAACTTAAATGCTCCTTAGTAACAATCAGCTTCTCTTTCCATTTCTATAATTAGAATCATTTTATAATAATAATTATAATCAAATAGTAAGTTCACATAACAATAATCACACTCAGCCAGAAGTACAAAATATGTAGAATAGAAGTCTATAGTGTCCTTATGATGAAGTCTTAAACTAAAGTTTGATAAAAATCTTTATAATGCTTTACTATAAGTTAGTATACTAAACTAATAAGTCTGATTTCACCAACAACTCTTGCGGTCTTACTCATTACATTGAAAGAAATTGTTTGATCGGCTGCAAATGGCTTTCAATGCTGCTGCCAGGGCAATTTTTCGACAGGGAAAGAGCTGTCATATTTCGCCACTGCTGAGAGAACTGCACTGGCTGAGGGTCCGAGAGAGGGTGGAATTTAAGTTGTGTCTCACTGTGCATAGGGCCCTGAACGGCACTGCACCCCCATGTCTCGCTGAGCTATGCTCTGTCGATGGGACTTCAAAAAGACCACTACGCTCTGCCCTTACTGCTGTCAACAAGGTTATAGTGCCCAATAGAGCAAACACATCAAACCTTGCAGACAGAAGCTTTGCGGTGGCCGGGCCGGTGGCCTGGAACAATTTACCCATCGGTGTTCGCGCGAACCAGCCTACCACCACCTTCAGAAAGGAACTGAAGACACTACTTTTCTCGAGAAGCCATGGCGCCCTTGAGATGGTCCTGGACCATTAAATGGCGCCACAGGAAAGAAATCATCCATCATCATCATCATCATTGGTTAAACCTAAAACCAGAGTGAAACCCACATTTTAGTATGGAAAAACTGGTTTAAAAATTAAAACCTTTTTATGAATAAGGTGGTTAAAGTTTATATGATACCTGATTTATGAAAATGTGCTTCGAATTTGAATCCTTTTTGTGAATAAATTACACAAATAGTTAATCAATATTTAAATGATTCAGTTGCGGTTTTTATATAAATCACACCTCAAGAGGCATTAAAAGCGCCAATTATCAAGCAAGATCCAATTACTTCAAAGCAGATTGAGAATTAAATTTGGTGACCTGTCTTTGGTAAAGGAATAAATGAATTATTCAACCCGGCTGGCAGACTATTCGAAAATAAAATGATAACTTTTAAGGGCTCTGAAAATCGATCTCACTGCTTCTGATTACGAAGACCAAACGGTATGGATCGTTCAAAATGATATCTAATCTAATCTAATCTAAGCTGTAAAGATATATATCATTTAAGATTTATATTAAATGCATTCCCACAAGCAGCCATGTATAATTTCGCGCTAACACGTGCCGCATGTGGACCTACAATATAAAAACCCAATCTCAAATGAACATAAGCCCTGCAACTCTTGCCGTCCTTCCCTGAAACAGGGGTGACATTGGCAAAGTGAACCATTTTTTTACAGTATGGGTGGTCAGCCGCATACCAACCTATAAGTCAAGGAACATACATGACAAATTGCATTTTTAAAATCACTAAATTATAATATGTATGGACATCAAAAACTAACAGAAAACAAATTTTAATTTAAAAAAAACCCTAGCCGCCAACATCACAGATTAACCGCCATTTCTTTCTGTCCTTACACACTTCTTTCATTTCCTCCAGAATCATATAAGTGATGCAATTTGAAAGTTGTTGGTAAAATCAGGCATCGTTTGCTTAATTTAATAAATAGCATTTTCTTACCTTCTCTAAATCTCTATCCATATATTCATACGATAAATATTATTTAACTAAGCTTTTTTAGGCGAGCTTAAATCAGGTAATATAATATTAACGTAATTTAGGTAATATTTATAAAAAATGCAGTATTTTGTCTTTACTTAAGTATATGCTAGATAAATATGTAGCTAAAATTGTAGGTAGCTTTAGGCTTTCGTTAATCCTGAAACAGATCCCGAAATAAAAACAACCCGCAAGTATAGAAGTAGCTTGATTTTCTCAATAATAAGTCATAAACTAGAATTTTCAATAAATAATATCATAGAAAAGCTTAACGAAGTTAACAATAGTCTTAAGAAATAGTTAGTACTTGCGTTTAATAATTAAATTAATATAATTCTGAATCATCTATTCATTCATTTGCTGATCAAAGCATTTCTGTGATAAAACTTTGTTTATTCATTATTAATAATTATTAATACCAGTAGCGTTTTACAATGGATCCGTGATGTTTTTTTGATGACGTAAGCACGCCGAGTAACTATGAAAACTGTAGTTACCCTAATCATTGACCCAACCAAAAAAAAAAAAAAAATTTACATGGTTTTCAGTTTCCATACATATGGTGTGTTTTTTTTTATGTCACGGATCCATTGCCCTAAAACTAAATATTTTGCTCAAGTATTATCGCCCTTGTATCAATAATCAATAGAGCTTATATTCCCGTCCTATTCTAAGTCGTATACGCATATGAGACAATACTGTGAAGTAGGTTTTTAGAATTTATATTTTTATCTCCTACATTCATAATCCCGTCCCTTTCTCTATTTAAAAAAAAACATAAGTATTAGTACATTTTTTCTTGAAAATAGCATAGCTTACTCAAAATATCATAGCGGCATAGATAATATACGTAGGTTGTTTATGGGCACAACAACATTAGTATAAAAATATAACTTATCAATTAGGTTACATAACTATACAAGTAGAATTATAAATGAGCTTAGTCATATTGCGTCTTTATTTTTTTACCTTTACCGTTTTTTTCCTATAACCCTGATTTTCTCTCCAATATACAATGGAAGCGAAAAATGCGCTAGAATCGAGTATCGCGAACGCACCAGTAAATTCTAGTGAATGCGTCTACTGATTCTGCATTCAGTTGAAATGGACTATCTAAGTCCTAAGAAGTATGATTGGGAAAAAACGGGGTGATACGGTGAGAATTAATTTTGTAAGAGAAAGTGTGAAAATAAAGATAAAAAACAGTTTATTAAGATGGTTTGGAAATATGGAGACAATGAAAAGTGAAATACTGACTAAAAATAATACAACGCAAGAAAGGATGCATGTCGAGTCGAGGAATTCAAAGGATAATGAAATATTTAGGATTGTTTATACGGCTGATTTGTAGTGAGCTTTTACGCTTTTATTCTCAAACAGCAAAGCCATGGCTCATCCGCAGCCAACAGTCAATATTCCTCACATAAAAACCATGATCCATACATCAACTATAGATTAAATGTTTTGTGAAAAACTACTGTTAGAATTCACACGACTAATATTAAAAGTATAGAAATATTCCGTAGAGTATAAAATATAAATACATAGCATGTAAGAAATTTGGCGAAAAACTTATGATATGAATAAAATATTTCATTTGTTTTTTAGTGTTTCGTCCACCAAGACTTTGTTTTTTTGAAAAAATTCCAACACTGAATGATTTCATCAATTAAGTCTGCACATTAATCGATATAGACAAAGTTGAAACGTCACACGCCTGGGTTGCTAATGCGGAGGCTAACTTATATTTTGTAATTGGTTGTGTTGCGTTGAAAAAGACCCTAGACACATCAGACTCTCATAGACCTGTGACGTTTCAGAGTTTAAGAAAAATTATTGATTATTTTTTTATGAAAATGGACAGCTGCAGATTTTTACACAAAAAAAAACTGCCCAGAATATAACTGTTGATATTTAAAGGAACGCTCCTTTAATTACACTTCAATAGGATACGGGCAGGGGCGGGCATTCTGTAGAGGCTGCAATGCGCTCAAACACAACTTATTTACCAACAAGACGTCTTCAGTACTCCGAGTATAAAACATTACGAAACAACGCAACCATAACGTTCTACCAAAAAATGTATAGAAACGTTAATAAGTTTTACACTTCTGTTTTAAGCATCATCACGTACCCTAAAATTGACGTTTGTTTTAAAAACATGCTTCTCTAATTATTTTGCTCTTTGTATAAGAGTAACAATCATGAACACCCCAAGCGTGTTAATAGATTATTTATCTTAATTTTACTGTGTGAAAAACTATTATAACTCTAGAAATTTTCCCATAAAACTATATTTAACGAAATAATATTTTGTATCATTTTTGTATTAACACCGTGAAAATTCACATTTATTGATTTTATTATATTGATTATTAAATTCATAATAATAAATAATAATTAATTGGTGAAAATATACAGGGTTTCATAACGAAACAAGTTTTTTTCCGTAATTTTTTTGATGCGCATTATGTTTTGGAGATGAGTTCTTTTTACTTTCTTGCTATAGCCGAAGGCTATAAAAGAAAGTTATGATTTGGTGTGAAAAAAAAATTTCGAGGTTTTCACGGAAATGAGTTGTCCTGGTGCAGGACATGCCAAAAAACACTACCTTTCAAAAACGTCCGTCTGTATGTATGTATGTATGTATGTATGTATGTATGTATGTATGTGTGTGTGTCACTTTCCAAAGTATAAGACTTAGAGATACCAAATTTTGGCTACATCAACTTTTTTGGACATGTATTAAGTATGCATAACATGGCATTACACCAACTTGAAAATTTAAGATGGCTGCCATACAAAAAAAACATAAAATTGCACTTTTCTCAAAAACGGCTCCAAGAATTTTTCTTAAATTTTCAGAGTTGCCACTAATTAATTTTTAACTTAATAAATTAGTTATGGCAACACTCTTACTAATCTGTGTCTATGGGCTGCCATATGAAAAAAACAAACGATTGTGATTTTCTCGAAAGTTAAGGGGTTAACAAAAATATAATGTTCTACAATATTATGGACAACATAAATTTCTACAAGTTAACAAAAAAATTTTTTTGAAAAAATAAATATAAAGCACCGTTTACACGACCTGAAATTTTAAATCGAAAATATTACAAAAACCTATTAAAATGCAAGATATTTAAATTTGTTTTAGATTTGATAGAAAGAACAAGCTTATCACTTTAATTCATAATAATTTTTTTTTTACTTTTTTGAAAATTCAAGATGGCTTCCCAAGAGCTGAAAATTTAAAATGCGATTTTCTCAAAAACGGCTCCGACGATTTTTCTTAAATTTTTTGTGAATCCATTTATATAATAGTGCTATCTAATAATTATAATCATTTCTTCATCATAATCTCGGTTTAGGGAGTTGCCATATAAAAGAAAAAAATAATGGAAAAATCCTCGGCAGTTAGAGGGTTAATAAAAAAATAATGTAGGGCAAATGTAAAACAATAATAATAACCTATATATTGCCATCATTATTTTTTCCAAAAAATGAATCAAAAGTATAGCCGCCATACAAAGTGAAAAATTTCCATACAAAATGTATTAGCAATTTTCTTGGTAGTCAAAGGGTTAAAAATAGATAAAAGGCTGCGATTCTTAAAATTTTATAAATACCAATAATAATCAATCGTTACTTTTTCAAAATATAACTAAAAAGTTTACCCACCATACAAAGTCCTAGTTTGCATACAGAAGGGTTCAATGACCATCTATAATAATCTAGAATATAAGTTGCAATGAAATATAAACATTCAAAACTAATATGAAATGCATGCCCACAAACAGGTACGTGTAAGTTCGCGCTTACGAATGCTGAATTTGTACTTACAAATTAAAACCAAATCTCAAATGAACATAAAACCTGCAACTCTTGCCGACCTTCCTTGAAACAGGGGTGACATTAACAAAGTGAATTATTTTGTACACTTTGGGAGGACTGAGAAATGCGAGAAAATTGAGATAAGACTGAATGAAAAAAGAGTGGAGGTCGTGAAAGAATTTGATTATCTGGGAAGCAAGTTTGAGTCGAATGCGAAATTGACGAAATAATTGGAAAAGCGCGCTAGTAGAGGAAGAAGTGTAATGGAAACGATTGGAAGCATTACAAGGAATAGGAAACTTACGAAGAATATGAGATCGGCGGTCCACAATGGCATATTGGTTGGTGGAAGTGAGGCTTAATGAATGTGAGCTGAGTAAAGTATGTAAGTACGGTTGAAATGGCTTACCTGAGAGCAATGGCTGGAAAGACACTGAGTGATAGAGTACGTAATGCTTGAGTGATGAACGAGTGTGGTATAAAAGAGAATATGAGAATGAAAGTACAAAAAAGTACGATGAGATGGTTCAGACATCTTGAAAGAATGGATGATGAACAACTAACGAAGAAAGTGTACAAAGGAAATGTTAGAGGAAAGCGCGGAAGGGGAAGGCTGAGGAAAGAATGGTTAGACCAAATAGGTGAGATTGCGAAAGAATGGATCCTGCAGAGTGATAATAAGAGAAGAGTATGTATGAAAAAGGTGATGACAGCAAAAAGTGGAGGCGCATCTGCGGAGGTACCGGCCACCCCTAATGAAACGGTGGCAGGATACAGTACAGTACAGTACAGAGGTCAGCTTCATACCAACCTATGAGTCGAGGATCTTTCTTGTGTAATTGGCGCTTTTTCCAGAGAAGACCAACCTCGCAGAGGGCTCTTGAGGTGTGATTCACACAAAACGGCGCTCACCAAATAAATCATCCAAATATTTTTTATTCACTTAAAAATTTATATGGCTATTTCCATATTCGCACGGGTATGCAGGTACACACCGCGGTGGAATAAAATTGATTTATTATCGATATATTATATTTTCATTGAAACTGCAAAAGCTGGTAGGTGATTATAGCTTTACATACGTCATACAGTGGGTTAATTTTTGCAAGAAAGTCGAGTGCAGATTCTGTGCAATTTATTTTAAATTAAAGTAGTTTTGTATTTATTTTTACTTTGAATGGATTTTTGATAATGTGAACAATTCTTGAGAATTTGTTCATTAATGTCACTCGTATACTACGTGCCTAAAGTAAAAAATGTTTTTTAAAATATCATGAAAACGACATTTTTAGGGCATGTAGCCATCTTAAGTTTTCTTCCATTTTTCCCTGAATCGTTTAATTGAGTCTCAAAGCATTTTTTTTATACTTGGAATACAGATGTAATGCAAAGACTTGGACTCGAAATCTGGCAACTCTGTCTGTAAACAAACGCCTCCAGCAAGATGACAATTGTTTGCTGTGTAAAGAAACGAAGGACGGACTTGCTTGAATTGAGAATGATAAATAAAATTGCAACTTTAATTAAGAGACTTGAGAAAAAAACGACAGTCGCAAAGAATTGAGAAGCTTAGAGGGAGACTGGGATAAGTAATAAAAAGATTTTAAGGAAAAGAAGAAAACTATTGTATCAGTTGAATGAAAAATCATTTAATTAAAATGTGGTATAAGATATTATTTATTATTTGACGCTGTGAAAAACGCACATATTGCTTTTGTAATATTTCAATGAACTTCATTAAAACATAAAAACGCAAAAACAATCAACCTCGACGTAAACTGCAACTTGTTATCGCGTTAAATTCGAAAGGGCTCACATGTGGCGTGTGAAACTTATTTTGAGTTCACAGAAGAGCCGGCCTTACGCAACCACTTTGCTTACAGTGAGAATATCATTTTCAATCATTTTTGACTCCCTTGATGCGGATCGACCGCTGTCATGGAACGTAAGCATTACACCAACTAAAGCTATCGACAGGACTTAAATCTCATTAAAAAAAAACTAAAATGCTGCCTTCGATTCTATTACACTCAATATTATTATGACTAAAGGTCCATCGAGCCTTATACCAACTGGGCCTTGCTTGGGAATTGGCGCTTTCTACAGCGACGACTAAGCTCGCAGAGGGTTCTTGGGGTGTGATACACACAAAAACAGCGCTCACCAAATAAATCATCCTATTATTGTAAATATGTATTTAAATGTTGTTTAAAATATATGTATATGTAATTTGTTCAAATAAAAAAAAATAAAAAAAATGTATACTGAGGTAGTGTGAAAGGAAAAAGAGGTAAGAGACGACCGAGAAAAGTATGGAGTGATCAGATTGAGGATATTGTGAAAGAATGGGATGTACAATGTGAGCGTAAAAGAAGAAAATGTATGAAAAAGGTGATGGATATGAATGAATTGAAAGTAAGGTATGTAAGGATAGGAAAAAATGGAGGCAGCTCTGCAGAAGCTCTGGCCACCCCTAGTGGAATGGTGACAGAGTTACAGTTACAGTATTGTTATTATTATTAGTATCCTCCAGAAGTTGTCCGATAGCCCAAAAAAATCTTTCAGTTAGTTTTAATCTCTCTCAGAGAATTTTACAATTTGAATAGCTCCACTGCACTCCTTCATTTCGTACACAAAACCATAATATTTATGTTATTTTTTCGTGGCTTAGCAATGGCAATAATGGCGCTATTAATCTGAAGTGTTTTAGTGCAGTTATTACGGCAGGACTCTCATACATGCTTCACCACGAGTAGAAAACTTTTCGCTTAAATTCAACCAATGCATTTTCCCAAAATGTACGAAAACTCAAACAGTGCAACTTGCGAGCGTTTAACTCTCCATTCATTTTCGGTAAAACGTTAAGTTATAGTAAGTCTCTAACATACTTTAGCTCCTCTCACATATTATGCTTTATCTTAAGTACAAAAGATTGCGTTTAAACTCAACCATTGCATTCTACAAAAATGTATGAAAACTGAAGCATCACATTTAGTGAACGTTTTTGTCTCGGTACGTTGTTTCTAAAACGCTATGCTTGAGTATTCGTAAGGTTGTAACATACTTGGAGTATTATTAAGTATAACCCTTGAACTGCCGGCACCCCGGGCTCTGCAGCGGGAGGCACATTTGGCTGTATGAGGATGGCCACCTCACCCCTTCATTTGTTTCTCCGACCAAGAAGTGAGATTAACCCTTTGTCTTCCGGACAAAATATAAAATGTTCCGTCTGAAGATGTAAACGATTGTATATTTTACGCGATACAGACAAAAGTTATTTAATTTTATCTGTAAACACATTTGACGAAACTTATTAAATTGAGAACTTAAATATCGTTTTATGGTAATTTAGCCATACTACTCTGTTTTCTTTTCATTCAGGTCTGAGCACAAATACGACATAATCAGTTAAAAATTCAAGTGCATATTGAGACGGAATTCCGAAAGAATTATACAATTTAAGTTGCAAAAATATATTAACAAGTAAGATTCATATAAAATAATAAACAGCACATAGAATGTCGCGCTTATAAAAGTAAAGCACAAATCTCAAATTTACACAAACCTTGCAACTTTTGTCGTCCTCCCCTAAAACCGCGGTGACATTATATTGTATAGGATGGCACTCTTAGTGAGCGATTAAGTTTTCATATTTTTTTTATTAAAGCGATCTTGGGATTTTAATGTCATGCTTTATACCTGGGGTACCGATCAACTTTGGGTTAACCTTACCTTACAATATCTACCGCCTTTCCCTGAAACCGGGGAGGCATCGGCAAAAGTGAACCAATTTTTACAGCACGGGAGGCTTGCCTTATAGCTTATACCAACCTACCTATGAAGGTGCTTTTTACCTTTTTAAATCAACCACTCTTTTATTAGATAGCTGACGTAAAAAGCACAATTATCACACGATGTATTCTCCTGTATAAAGAGCAAGTATCCCATGTTATCCCGTATAAAGAGCTAGTATCCCGTTTGTGGCAGACATGGGGCTAAGTTAAGAGGCGGAGATTATAAATGGTTCGGGAGGGGTCGCAGAGCGAAACAATTAACTTTATCTAACGGTCAAAAAAAGAGCAGCGAACCCCGGGCCGGGATACAGATGAGCCACATGCTCTTTAATACCGGTTTTTTCTTTCCCATACAAAGAGCAATGAAGCAGAAAAGAAATATCATCTTCCTCGTATTTAAACTATATCTCAGTTGTATGGAAGTAAACGATTAGATAAGTATGGGGAAACACTGGAAATCATTTATTATTCTTTCAATTTACATTATTATTGTAACATGTATTTTTCTCATTTGAGAGAAAATGAACCTATATTGTAGGCATTAGTTCTAAATAGTTCGCATAGTACCTATGGTAGATGCTTTTTTATACAGATTTTTTTTTCTAAGTATTACATAATTCTGTATACAATTGTTTAAATTTGATTAAAAAAAGTACCAAAAAAGTCTATGAAATAGTGAATTTGAAAAAATATTAAAAATAACAGGAAGTACAATTCTTCTGATTGAATTTTCATTCTTGATCGAGAATCGTGAAATCATCGTCAGATTCTCCTCTTTTAAAAATCTTCTGGTAAACCCAGCATTTGTTTAGTGAATTACATAAAATCGTAATGGGAAAATTGCGTAATGTTTTCAGTTAATTCATCCGAAAAATCGTTTAAATTTGTTAAGTTCATTTAACGGAAAAAAAACTTGTTTGAAATTTTGCGAAAATTTGTCGGTTAATTCAGCTGAAAAAACTGCTGCGGCACATTTGGTGAAAATTCATTATTCTCTGATATAATTTAATTTACGTGTACCGGCCGTGCTCACAAACAAACTGAATACATCAGTGCCCGAGTATAAAAACCTTGCGTTGAAACTCGATGCTGTTTACCAGAAAATGTATGATTGTGAAAGAATCACCTCTGGCGAGTGTTTTAGTGTGCATGTATTTCCGGTGTAACGCTGTGGTTGAGTTTCAGCGTGACGTTGCATACTTGCGGCACACAGGACTGACCAATGTGCGACGTATGGAAAAACTGAACAATTTAGCGTTGTGGAAATCCCTTTGTGGTTAGAAGGACTTCTGTTGCAGCAATGGGCCCGCAAAATGTGTTTGTATGCACTACGCCAGTGGCCGGTCATATGCGTCCCTTTTTTCTTCTTTAAATGTGGCTCTTGATGATTTCAATTTAAAAAAAACTTTTTTTTTTTAATAGATTTGTGGAAAGGAACGCAATCCACCAACCTATTTTGCCTGATCAGTTGTCTTCATGCGAAAGCAGAAGCTTGTGTGAATCCAACGGCACCTGTTGAACCAGGGTCGAAGTTATCGTCGCGGGATTCGAACCAACGTTATCCGGTTCCAAATAACCCGACTTGATCCCCGCGGCCATAACACCGACCTTATTTTGAGATTCAGTGTATTTATTTCTACGCGCTCCATTTCGTCAACAATTCAGTTCAAAAGTCATGATATAACTCACGGTATATTGTTTCTATCATCTTCCTCCCCCGTCGACAACTCAATTTGAAGGTGACGTTTTATGAAATATTGTTTGTACCATTTTCTTCCCCCGTAGATATCTTATTTTGAAGATGACGTTTTTAGGATTATTGTTTTCTAAACTCTTCTTCCCCTGTCGACAAGGCAATTTAAAGGTGACGTTTAAGGATAATTGTTTCTGTCTTATTCTTCCCCTGTAGACAAGACAATTTAAAGGTGAGGTTTTCAGGATTATTGTTTCTACCCTCTTCTTCCCCTGTCGACAAAACAATTTAAAGGTGACGTTTTAAGGATTGTTGTTTCTACCCTCTTCTTCCCCTGTCGACAAGACAATTTAAAGGTGATGTTTTAAGAATAATTGTTTCTACCCTCTTCTTCCCCCGTCAACAAGACAATTTAAAGGTGACGTTTTAAGGATTATTGTTTCTACCCTCTTCTTTCCCTGTCGACAAGACAATTTAAAGGTGACCATTTTTAAATTATTGTTTCCTCTTCTTCCCCCGTCAACAATTCAATTTGAAGTTACCTTCCGTTGATAATTCAATTCGAAGGCCATATTTTTTAGATTATTTGTCTTTCTACCCCCTCCCCTCCATGGTTATCAATTCACTTTTTAGCGATTGCAGCTCTAAAAGTTTTTTTTAGTTGTAATCATTCACTTTGTTGGCTCATGAGCGGAATAGTTTGCAGACCACTGTAGGTACTACGCGTCAACGTGCTACGGCGGCGTAGAGCTATGTAAATATGCACAGAAGAGGGCATCAGTATAAATCTGACGCGTAAACTCAACCAAAATATTAGTGCAAACTAAAGCAGCGCCTCTTGTGAAGGTTTTCTTGCCATACATATTTTGTTAAACGGTACAACTGAATTGAAACGTTAATTTTTACATATAGGTACAGATGATGCGCCTGAAAGTAAACTATAGGTACTACATATTTTCTTATTTCTATATTAATTTAAATTAAAATCAATTTACCTAGTTACTAATAATTTATTAACCTGTAAAATAAATTAAATATTAAAAAATCAAAAACAATTAGAGGTTGGATTTCCGTATTCACCTTGTCCTTTTTTCAAAAATACAACTGCAAAAGTAACAACGTTATTAAAAAATCCGTTAAGATACCTTCTCGAACTTTAAAGAATTTTTTTAGAGCATTTTTTTCAAACTTGGTTCATATTTTTAAAATTTTAATTATTTGAAAAAGTAAAATGATTTTGACCCGTTGCTCATATAATAAAATTGAAATGACAATTGTTTGTAACTGCATCATTCAAGAATGCACAAACCGTATTCACTATTTTTAAAATGATGCTTGAAATCAAGAAAAGTCTATAGGATACAAAAAGTCGAGCAAAAGTCAATAAACTATATCGTTGTTTTTATAGGACTTTAGTACGAAACCAGCACTGTATCCAAATAAATCTGTTGTCTTTTTTACAATTTCACAAAACTATCACTATCACTGGTATGTAGTCTAGTGGTAAACGCTACGGACTCGTAAACCAAAACCGTAAACCCAGCGGAACACAGAAAAATGTTCATTTAATTTTCAAATTTTGCTTTTCGCAGGATTGAAAAATTCATATACCTCTACCAAAGACAGGTCACCAAACGTCCATCCAGCCTGACAGCAATAATGCTTCTTGCTTGAGAGTTGTCATTTTCTATAGCGACGACGAAGCTTGCAGAAGGCTCATGAGGTGTGATTCACACAAAAACAGCGCTTACCAAATAAATCATCCTAATGAAATTTTAAGAATGGTCAAAATAAGGGAAGCACCAAGTGCTGTCTGGTCAGTTAGTAACAAAAAAACTGGAAAATATTTTATGACGTAACCTAGGTTTCCAGAATTATGTACCATTTTCAAGCGAAGTACAAATATAACATGTTAAACTATATGCTTTATCTATATAGGTCTTTCTACTGCTATTTGACCTAATTCCACAGATTTCCCAGAAGTTGAGTACCTTGGTATTCCCAATTTCAATAACTAAGAGATTACCTATAAGAAAAAGAGTAATGTAATAAGAATTGCAATATTTGTATAATAAATTTGTAACTAAAATATGATACTTTTCAAAGACATCTGTCTATCTATAACCTTAGTTGCAGAGATATATTAACATTTAGAATTCATATGAAGTGCATACCCACGAACCGACACATGTAAGTTCTTGCATACAAATGCTTCATGTGTACTTACAAATTAAAAGCCAAACCTCAAGTGAACATACACCCTGCAACTTTTTCCTACCGTCCCTGAAATAGGTGGGGCATTGGAAAAGTTAACCATTTTTTACAGTATCTGTGGTCAGCCTCATACCAACCTATAACTATTAACTTTTTTTTTCACCAATAAAATAAAAATAATTTCAATAAAATCTACATAAGATACTTGATACATAAGTATTTGAAATCAAATTAAATAAAAATGACGTATCAATTTACGGCAAATGTATGAAAACTAAAATTCTCACTAGATTCGCTGCTTTGCTTCCACACATTTTTTTTCAAAACGCTATCATTGAGTAAAATTATTTTTTCTTGGCGTACCGGTACATTTTTGAAATGCTATGTACGTTGTACTTTTGCGTGTATATTTTTTTTTCAATAAACAAACCTTTATTGAATACGCTTCAGAAATATTTACCTACCCTCAGGGTTTTATTAAAAAAATATCAATTTTGATTTCGCGATGTCCAAGTTTTGACTTTAATGAGAAACCTTGTTTTGCCGGGACCCGCCTCGAGCGGATGAATATGAGTCAGGGCTTTCAGATCGTACCCACTGAAAATACACACATGAAAAACTGAAAAAAAATATCACACAAGAAGTATTCCTAGTAAAACGTTTTATTTTCGGTGTTATTATTTTTTTTTTAATTAAAAAAATTAAATTAAATCAAACTTTATTTAAATATTTAAAAAATTGAAATGGTAAAACATGGTTTTAATTCGTGGGCCTGAAATAGGCAGTGACCACTATCTCTTATGCGCTAAAATAATGATTGGAGAAGTAAGAAAGAAGAAACGTAAGAAGAAAGTAAGAAAGCCAAGAATAAAAGTAGAAAGTCTGAGTGATGAAAATGTGAAAGTGAAGTATAAATCAGAAATACAAAAAAAGTTAAGTGTGAATGAACTTGAAAAGAATGTGAATGAAAAAGATATTGAAAGCATGTGGAAGTTTATGAAAGAAGGAATGATTGAATGTGCTCGAAAAGTATGTGGAGAAACGAAAGGTGGAAGATTGAAAGGGGATGCCTGGTGGAATGCTAAAGTAAAAGAGGCTGTGAAAGTGAAGAAGGAATGTTACAAAAAGTGGCTGAACGACAGGAATGATAGAAAGCTAGAAGATGAATATAAGATAGCCAAGCAAATGGCGAAGAATGTAGTTTATGAAAGCAAAGCGAATGAACAGAGAAAGATTGATGAAAAAATGAACAGGAGTTTCACCGACAGTAGGAAGGAATTCTGGAGATGGGTCGGTGCCAATAGGAATAAAGATTCTGCATTGACCACCCCAGGAATCAAAAGTGCTGTTGGTGAGATGGTATGGGAGAAGGATGAAGTATGTAAGAGATGGAAAGAATATTTTGAAGGGATTTTTGGTCGGGGCGAAAGAATTTTGTTTAGAAAAATGACAGAAGAGAATGAATTTAGGATTTTGAAAGAAGAAATAAAAGTATCTATTGAATGTTTGAAGAATGGAAAGTCTGCTGGGTTTGATGGAATAAATGGTGAAATGTTGAAAGCAGGAGGTGAATGCGTGATAGATTGGATGTACGAATTATGTAAGCTTTGTGTGAATGCAGGAGTAGTACCGATGGATTGGAGGAAGGCAGTCATTGTTCCCATTTACAAAGGTAAAGGGGACAAAAAAGACTGTCAGAACTTCAGACCAATCAGTCTACTCAGTATACCAGGAAAAGTCTTCTGTAAGGTGATTATAAAAAATGTGATTCTGACTACTAGTGAAAGGATTTCCGATATACAGTCCGGCTTTATGGCCGGTACAGGCTGTGTTGATCAGATTTTTACTCTACGACAACTTGTTGAAAAACAATTGTCGGTGAGGCGGAAGCTGTTCACGGCCTTTGTAGATCTGGAAAAGGCTTTTGACTCAGTAGACAGAGGTATGTTATGGGATGTTTTGAAAGCATACGGAGTGAATGGGGCTCTCCTAGGTGCGGTGCATGCAAACTATGAAAATAGTACAGCATGTGTTCGTATTGATGATGAGTATAGTGAATGGTTTGAAGTTTTTAAGGGTGTAAGGCAAGGATGTGTGATGAGCCCATGGCTATTTAACATAGTCATGGACAAGTGTGTTCGAGATGCTAGACTTGATGATTGTGGATTAATGATAGGAGAGAGCAAAGTGAGTGTTCTACTGTATGCGGATGATGCTGTTCTTGTATCGGACTCAGCAGTAGAATTGCAAACGATGCTCTCTAGATTGAACGAAGCTCTGCTAGGTAGTTATTTGAAATTGAATGCAAGTAAGACGAAAGTTTTGATTTTTGAAAGAAATGAAGAAAATACGAACTACGAATTTAGAATAAACGGAATGAATGTTGATGTGGTAAATGAGTTTGTATACTTGAATGAAAGTGAAATTAGTAAAGTCCATACTGTTGAAATGGACTTTCTAAGAAGTATGATTGGGAAAAAACGGAGTGACAGGGTGAGGAATGATTTTGTAAGAAAAGAATGTGGTGCAAAAGAAAGTGTGAAAGTGAAGATTAAAAGAAGTTTGTTAAGATGGTTTGGGCATATGGAGAGAATGAATGAGGAAAGACTGACGAAGAAAGTATATGTTGGTAGAATAGATGGATGTCGTGGTAGAGGAAGACCGGGAAAGGTATGGATGGACCAAATATCCGAAATTGCGAATGAATGGAATATCCAGAGTCATAATAAAAGAAGAGCTTGTATGAAGAAGGTTATGACTCTGGAGGAAATGAAAGAAGTATGCAAGGATAGAAAGAAATGGCGGTTGATCTGTGATGTTGGCGGCTAGGGTTTGTTAAAGTGAATTTGGTTTTATGATTTAGTTTTTTATGTCCATGTAAATATTGTTATTTTTATTCTTTGATTTTAAAAAATGTAATTTGTCATGTATGTTCCTTGACTTAAAGGTTGTTATGCGGCTGACCACCCATAATATAAAAATTGATTCACTTTGCCAATGTCACCCCTGTTTCAGGGAAGGACGGCAAGAGTTGCAAGGCTTATGTTCATTTGAGATTGGGTTTTTATATTGTAGGTCCACATGCGGCATGTGTTAGCGCGAAATTATACATATCTGCTTGTGGGAATGCATTTAGTATAAATCTTAAATGATATATATCTTTGCAGCCTAGATTAGATTAGATTAGAATTCACTTTATTCTTTTCGTTTTTGCTCGAACATTTTCGCCTAATGAGGCTAATGAGGCTAACTTTATTTTCTTCCATCTTTATTGTTTGAGTGGTTACTAACGTTTTCGGGGGAGAACCTTCATCTTCAGGTTGCAATCTATGACTTTATTTTTTTCAATATTTGTACGATTTGCTTGGTTCAATTTCATATAACTCCGATTAAATTTATTTTGGGATTCACACACCTTTTTTTAAAGAAATCCTGTGCGAGAGACTTCCTAGATTTCAGAGACTCTAGGAGTCTATGACACTTGTTGTAGTGTCGCAGAGGTGTTTACTAGCTTGGTCGTCACTACGAAGCGCCAATACTCATGCAATACCTAGTTGCTGTAGGACTGGATGGACCTTTTAGTAAAGTAAAGGTTTTATGAATTGTTTAACACAGCGAAGAGCATGTTTTTTTTTTTTTTTTAAGGAATCCTGTGCGGGAGGCTCCCCAATTCTTAAAAGTCTTGGGGGCCTATGTCACCCTGGAAGGGTGCCGCAGAGGTGTTGCTTGAGTTCTTAGTTCTGTCGTAAGGCGCTGCAAGGAAGTGGTGACTGATGTTGGTTTTAAAAAAAACTGGATTAAATTGGGAAGGGAACACAGATACTGGTAGACCATTCCATAAACGGGCAGTTTGGCATGTTTGAAAATATCAATGGTATATTTTTTGTTCTCCGCCGGGATTTGAACCCACAACCTTTCATTTACGAGTCCGAAGGGTTGCCACCACTAGAGTGCGGACCGGTCAATTTACAAATTACAGATCAACCGCCATTTTTTCTGTCCTCATCTCATTTTGTAAAATCTCATTTCCAAAAGAAGAAAATGCATGAAAAAGGTGATGGATATGAATGAATTGAAAGAGGTATGTAAGGATAGGAAAAAATGGAGGCAGCTCTGCAGAGGCTCTGGCCGCTCCTAGCGGAATGGCGACAGAGTTACAGTTACAGTTACAGTCATTTCCACGTTTGATCCTATACAACGCATTTTGGTTATTGTTGTTTTGAAAGTTGTTTACACAAAACAATTTGAATATTTTCCAGCATTATAAATTCACGGATGTTGCAATACGCAGATAACTTTTGCGTTGCACAATAGCACCTACATATTCCAGTGCGAGTCATTGTTTGCGTGGAGAACCTGCCTCGGGCCGTGTAAGCGAGCCGCAATCAATGCGGAATAAAAGTCAGCGCTGTAACTCTCTATATAAATGACGACACGACCAGAACAACACACTCCACTTCATCGAGTTGTCAGGCGGAGAGCGGACCGGCAACATGTACAACCCAGCGCTCTTTAAAATCGATTCTGTTTGCATTGCACGTCGCCGTGGGGCAAGGGAGCTAGGATGACACACACTCTCCATCTGATTATTTATTAAAATGTAGAAATATTTCATACAATGCAGCTGTACTTCAATGGCGCATGAACTGGAGAACAATCCAATAGATGGATGCAATAAAAATGAAAAACCTTAGCCGCCAACATAACCGATTTACCGTATTTTCTGTCTATTTTTTTCTGACTTCTTTCATTTTATACAGATTCTTAATATTTTTCATACAAGCTGTTCTTTTATTACGACTCTGGATATCCCATTAAAAGCTAGTTCAAGGAATTTTGACAAACAATACTTTTCTCAGTCTTTTAAAAACTTTAAAAAGTGGTTCCCCTTCCCAACGTTACCCCTGTTTCAGAAAATGGCGGTAAGATTTTCAGGGCTATTGTAAATTTGCGATTTGGTTTTTATTTTGAAAGTACACATGCGATATGTGTACGTGCGAACTCGTACGTGTCTTATTGTGGGTATTGATTTTATATAAATCCTAAATGCTTGTATCGATGCAACTTTAGAACCCTATACATAATCTGTAAGTTTATTTTTTCCAACATTGGCCATTCATTTACTAAAATAAATAATATTAGGATGATTTATTTGGTGAGCGCTGTTTTTGTGAGTATCACACCTCAAGAGCCCTCTGCGAGCTTGGTCGTCGCTGTAGAAAGCGCCAATTCTCAAGCAAGACCCAGTTGTTGTAAGGTTGGATGGACCTTTCAGTGACCGGTCTTTGGGAAAGGTATATGAATTTTTCAACTCAGCGAAGAGCACATTCGAAATATAAATGGTATATTTTTGTGCTCCGCCAAGATCCGAATCCACAACCTTTCCTTTTAAATTGATTTCATGTATTCCAAAACACAGGTGCTTGTATACAAGACAGAGTGCTTTTATAAGTGTTTCCACAAAGACCAGTTTTTCTAGATAATGCGTAAACCATCAACAACTCATCTTTGTCTGAGTCGCTGCATATTGTGACCAGTAACGACGACTTATTAGCGTCAAAGCCATTGTAATAAATACAAAATACGCGACGTTTCGGCGCTTTAGTGGTGCCGTATAGTCACGCGCGTTAAAAACGCTTTCTGTTTGACTGAGCGTTTAAAGTTTATCTATGTTATTCTACCTCTGCCTCTCACAAATGATGACACTACACTCCTGACTGTAGTGTCATCATTTATGGTTTTTTATTAATTTTTGCAAGAACAACCAGTTATGAAGGTTTTAAATCCACTCACATCTGAAGGAGAAGTGATTTAAAGCATCGCTAATGGCGTCCATTGATCAAGTTAGCGGTCAACTCCTTTCATTTCTATAATGAAATCATGAGCGATAAATTTAAGAAAACTTGTATTTCTTCATCATCTATTTTAATATGGCCGAATTAAATTATCGTCTCAAATCTTCATACGATTAGAAAGTAATTTTAGATTTGAAATTAAACGTTGTTTCATAATTAAAAAAACGTAAGTTTATTTAAAGTATAGGCCTTTACTTTTAAAGACAGTTAAATGGTATAATCGTTTTAAAAATTTATATATATTATACTAACAGTCAACCTGTAGAACAGAATATTTACCGTAAATTGTAACTTCATTCTGATTTTTACATTCACTCACTTGGTAGAATACTTGCGTTCTATGAGGTCAAGGGTTCGATACCCACCAAGGGTATAATAAATGATTTCCCGTTTCGGTGTTCTTTAGTTTCAAACCTTTAATCAAAATACCGCCAAGGTTAACTCTGTCTTCACAAGAAATGAGATCCAGCTCCTTTGAGAGTTGGGAAATTTCCACGTAAGGTGGTTGGCGTAAGGCTGGTCCCCATGAAAAGAAATAGGTAACAAACGCCACATGCGACCCCTTCTGGGGCAACGCGGTAAGATGTTACACCATTGGTAAGCTTAATTGCGTTTATACTATAGGCTTTATCAGTCAGATTATGCAAAAGTATCCAAGGACCAAAAAAATGGCGGTAAAACTGCTAAAGCGATGAATTACAAAAATACAAACGTCTTTTTTATATTTGTGATGAAATTTATTTTTATTACTTTTAATTTTTACCAATTATGAATATTACTCAAATGAACAACCATTTTGTAAAAATTGATTCACCTTTGCCAATGTCATCTCGGTTTCAGAGAAATTCATCAAGAGCTGCAAGGTTTCTATTAATTTGATATTTGTGTCTTATTCGTTGTAACTACACATGCAGCACGTGTAAGCGCAAACTTACATATTATGTTCCTGCTTTTTTGCTTCATCTTCAAAATCTTCAATGTTTACTAATATTTTCAACATACATTGTATACTGTATGTCTTCAATCCAATTTTCAATCGAAAAAAAACCTCCGCCAAATTCAGGTTCGAGCGAAATGACGCGTGCACCGCATTTATTTATCAGCTAGGATTTCATTTGCGCAGCAACCACACAAGGATCACGTGGGCCCCTGTACATCCATCCTTTCCACAACGATAAACAATCGCCATTATCAAATTATTAACGCGTTATCGCTAACAAACACTCAAAAACTTGCTAAAACTTCATTTAAAAGCTTTGGCACTGCAAACCATGTCACGACAAATCGGGATAAAAGATAACTCGTCCACAAACAGATCAATCATTAACAAATCGGTCACATAACAGTTTGTCCACAGAACTTTTCAATCGACGATATTTCGGTCGGTCTTTTCGATCATGGTAGTTGCGAAAGAAAATGGTAATTTCTGAAACAAAACCGTATTACATAGACCTTCTCTAGCTTGTTTTTTAAAAAAAATGAGATTTCTTCAGGATGATTCACAATTCAGTCCGTGCAATGGCAAAATAAAAACATTGTGAAGATTTACTCAAACTTAATAAGAAATGAGAACCAGCTCTCTCGTAAGCTGATAAATTTCAACTTCAAGAGAAGTAGTTAGTGAAAGCCAGACCCTGTTACCCGTGAAAATAAATAGGTTCCACACTTCACATGCGAAACATCTTCGATAACAACTTGGTATCAATTTGTACACAATGCCTGCAATCGAACTCACCATCTTCCCATTTTAAAAACTTCCCTTTGTAAAAATTTGGCACCGTTGTCAGTGGCTGATGGAAACAGAGGAAAGGATGTTGCAATTGTTGCAGTTACTGAAACCCGTATGCTGTTTTTTAAAGCATCAGAGGTTCCAATATGAACAGAGAAATGGATGTTGCTGATGCTCAAAGCTGTCGTGCTGTTTTTGAAGCATCAGGGGGCTTCAATAAGAACAGAAGAATAGATGTTACAGTCACTAAAACCCGTTGAGCTATTTTTAAACCATCAGGAGGTACCAATGGGCTCAGAAGTCAGAAGAATGGATTTTGGGCTTAAAAGCACTGCGTGGGAGTGCTCCGGGGTACCTAATGGAGCTGGTGTCTCCAGCAACTACAACCTCGCGCGGACAAACACTGAGGTGAGCTGCATCAAGAAACAGCTGCCTGGGCATCCCTGCAAGAAGACCCCGCACTGTTTTTGGAGACAGGGCATTCAAGGCGGTCACTCCAATGACTTGGAATGCTATTCCCACCTCACTGAGGGAACTGGATTTGGAGAGACTGTTTAAAAGACGTCTCAAGATTCACCTCTTCGTCCAATCATACGGACAAGCGCCTTTGCAGTGACACACTGTCATAAAAAGCGCTTTATAAATTTTGTATTAGGAATAATAATAATAATAGATATTGCAGTTACTGAAACCCGTCGTACAGGTTTTGAAGCATCAGGAGTTCCGATGGGAACAAAGGGAGGGATGAAAACCCTTGTTGCTGTTTTTGAAGCGACAAGGGATCCCTTGATGGGAACAATGGAATGGATTTTACAGTAACTGAAACCCGTGATGCTGTTTTTGGACATCATCACGAGGTTCCGATGGAAACAAAGGGAGTGATTCTGCTGTTACTCAAACCCGTGATGCTGTTTTTGAAGCATCGAGCTACACAATCGAACTTAATTCACTCCGCGAACCGTAAAGTTCGTTAGTTTGCATTGATTGGAATGTATTCGACCGATTACATATAAATTTTTCATCCCTTCAATGCGGAATTGTTAAATTAAATTGTTTGGTTCATTACATGCAATGTTTTATCGCGGAATGACCGCCGCACGCGATCCATCATTCGATAATTGTTTAATTAAAAACGCTTAAAATTGTAGTATCAATTTTTAATTAATAGATTGTTTTTTGTGGTTTCAGTCAAACAATTCGCTGTATTAAAATCTAGTGGTTTTTAGGATGCAGCGAACAACTATGATTAAAAGTTTATTCCATAAAATCCAACTTTCACTGTTACTGTATCCTGCCGCCGATCCACTAAGGTTGACAATATCTCCGCAGATGCGTGTTCACTTTCTTCTGTCCTTGTATATCTCTTTCATCTTTGCAACATTCATCGCTTTCCTCATATTTTATCCTAAAATCTAGAATAAAAATATAAGATTAGTGCTATAGATAAATTGACATTCAAGGCTCGTATTTAATGCATACCCACAAGCAGGCATATGTAAGTTTGCACTTACACATGATGCACGTGTACTTACAAAATAAACCAAAACTCACATAAACCTTGCCACTCCTGCCTCCTTTTCCTGAAACAAGGGTATCATACCAAAGTAAACCATTGTTACAATATAAGTCGGCCTCAAGTTTCGAAGTCAAGTCAACCTATAAGTCAAGGAATATGGATGAGACAGATAATTACGGTATAAGGTTTATTGTACAAAATTCAACGATTTATATACAATGAAGAAAAGACACATAAAATATCAGCAATACATCAAACAATAAATGCAAGCGGCATGAGGTGTACTCAAGTTAGAAACATTATGAAAATTTAAAGAAGATTAATTAAGCTGCATTAAGAAACATTAAGCAACATTGGGCGTGGTCAGTGCTTGGATGGGTAAGCGCTCAGGTACACCGCGTGTCGTTGGCATCTTGGACCGGTCCGTAGTCCGTAGTGGCAACACTTCGGACTCGTAAATGGAAGGTTGTGGATTCGAATCCCGCCGGAGCACAAAAATATACCATTTGTATTTCAAATGTGCTCTTCGCTGGAATGAAAAATTCATAAACCTTTTACCAATGACCGGTCACCAAAGGTCCATCCAGCCTTACAGCAACTGGGTCTTGCTTGAGTATTGGCGCTTTGTAACAACGACCAAGCTCGTACACCTCTGCGGCACTATAACAAGTGTCATGGACCCCTAGAGTCTTTAGAATCTAGGGAGTCTCACGCACAGGATTTCTTAAAAAAAAATTATAGTAAGTCATGTAAAAAAAACATGTAGAATATTCTGACGAATTTAACCACAAAGTAAACTGCTATGAGAAACATATTGATGTGTATGTCTTTAAGGTACTCAATATTCAATTGGTGTCAAACATCCGACCGGTAAAGTTTGTTGATTTTCTTTTCAAAACTTCATGAAAGTAGAATTGAGTATAAAAAAGTGACATAGTCGAACATTGTATCCTCTAAAGATCAATTTCCCTTATACCGGCTCACAATAACAACAAGTTCATTTTTGGTTTATTTAATACAATAAAAAAATCACTTATAATATTTATTTTCCTTCCAAATCCAATCCTAACGACAATAAAGCACTTTGCCAAAATACCACATTTATCGAAGTATATTTATAAGTTACATTATATTTGTAAAATGTATGTTACACTCGCCCTTAAAGCTTCACAAACATGCTATTCCAAAAGATTCTTTCGATACCTCGCAATAATGCCTCGTGCAGGAGTAGAGCTCTTTACTAGTCAGTAGTGAGCAGCAGCTTAGCAAATAATAGTGGTTAGTAGTCTGAAGTTTCCAGGGATACAAGTAGACATTAAACAAAAAACTTACTTTGAGCCTTTAAAAAATATTTCAAACTAAATTACTATAAATAAAAGCACTGTGTACAAAGAAGCTGTATCTACAGAGAGCTCGATGTAGTCATAAGGGCGCGTCAAGTAGCGCGCTTGCAGTAGTAAAAATGCAACAACACCGCATGGGTGATCATTTGACCGGCCCGTAGTCCAGTGGTAATACTTCGGACTCGTAAATGGAAGGTTGTGGGTTCAAATCCCGACGGAGTACAAAAAAAATACCATTTATATTTTCAAATTTGCTCTTCGCTGGGTTGAAAAATTCATCAATCTTTACCACAGACCGGTCATCAAAAGGTCCATCCAGCCTTACAGCAACTGGGTCTTGCTTGAGAAGTGGCGCTTTCTACAGAGACGACCAAGCTCGCAGAGGGCTCTTGAGGTGTGATACACACAAAAACAGCGCTCACCTAATAAATCAGCCCAGTTTAATAAAATAAAATACCAAAAATTAATCCTGAATTCAGCTAAATCCCACTTAGGACGGTCAAGCTCATGATAATGATGTCTAAAATACAATAAACTATCCTTATAAAAATACGGGTTTACTGAAACAGAAACAGAATTTCAGAAAACTAAGAAAAAAATGCTCATCATTTTCTGGTCAGAAATTAAATTTATTTGATTTCTCTTTTCGGTGTTTACTTTTCGCACAAATTAAGGTATCGTCTAAGTTTATTCAGCTTTCACAAGTTTCACATACAATTCAAGTGTTTGCCGTTAGGATGAACCTTATGGCTTTGAAAGTAATTAGGTTTCACTCAACAAAAACTAAAATTTAATATTTTTGCTCGCTCTTCATGTGTGGAATGTGTATGTTTACTCGTAAATACAGGCATAGATTTTTTTATTTTGTTATATTATTGCTTTTAACTTTACGCAAAGATCTTTCACTACTGAAAAAAAAATGGTTTTGTATAACCCTTCTAACCCTTTGTGAGCCCTTCGGACATATGCATGCGGGCACACTAGCATACACTCAACTACTAATGCATTCGCACTCACCCCGTCTGAACATGCTTTTAGTGTCATTTCTAGGAAATAGACTACCTATACCTTGAGTATTACTGTGAATCAAAAAATGTATGGAAACTAAATTAGCCCCTCCAGTGAGCGTTTAAATTTGCATCAATTTTTGGTAAAAACGTGATAGTTGAGTGCAAACGTCTATAAATATTGATAATATACCTGTAAGTCACACTGGATAGTTGAAGCTGTCAAAACATCCTAAGTATAAAGCTAAACGTTTAAGCTCCACCATAGCTTTTACCATAAATGTATTAAAAGGAAAACGCTCACTAGATGCACTGCTTAAATTTCCATACATATTCCCGTAAAACGCTACGTTTGAGTTTTGTACAGAGAGGGTCAAGTCAGTATGTAACTTATAAGAGAGCCTTTCCCAATAAATTGTCGACACTTGGTTCTTTTCCAATAACTTACTCGATATGCCATGAAGTTTGTACACATCTATCTAAGTTGCAAGTTTACAAAGTGGACTTGCAAATTTGTTGGATATGGAAAGTTTACTTGAGCAAGATTCTTAAGACGTGATGATGCACCTGAAGTTTGTGCAATAGAATTTGTGATTTTTACAAAAATTGGCATGACGCTGGTTTAAAAATACAAAAGGTTGTGCAAGGGTGAGTAAACTGCCATAGGTATTCACAAAAAAAAAAACGCAACTAAGCTACACATATAGTGTAACTTCTTGTCGCGTTATCCCCAAAGGGTTTCGCATGTGGCGAGTGAAACCAGTTTATTTTTACAGGTAAGGCCTTACGCCAACCACTTTAGTTAAAGTGGAGGTTTCCCAGCTCCCGAGAGGGCTGTTTCTCATTTCTTGTGAAGGCTAAGTTAACCTTGCCGGTAATTTATTTTCGGGTATGAAATAAACACCGAAACGGAACATCATTTCTGAAACCCTCGGTGGGATTCGAAACCGGGCTCACGGCATGGATTGCAAGCACTCTACCAACTGAGCTATCGATCGGACCTAAATGTTATCATATACTATCCAGGAATAAGGTTTGTGGTCTAGGAAAATAATGAAAAGGACTCACCAATAATCCTCCCTTGTGATAATAATAATAATAATATTAGGATTATTTATTTGGTGAGCGCTGTTTTTGTGTGTATCACACCTCAAGAGCCCTCTATCTGAATATCTAAATCTCCTCTTTCCACGTTGTAAGTCCTCTTGTATCGAGACAAAAGCAAAAAAATAACTGTGACCTCATTACCATGGCGGGGTTGCTAGAGCAAAGGCAAATAGTTTTTGTATTGTTAACGGCTCTTGTTAACGAAATTGTGACGCCACCTGGCCGGGTTGCTAGGAAGCAGCACAAGCTTAATATGTGTTGTTGGTTTTAAAAGAAAGAATAACCATTTATTATATTTAACATTTCTATTCACTAATTTTAAACAAGATTGTAGTTTGATACTAATCATGGTTAATTTAGTAAAAACGGTTATTAATACATTTAAACACCAAAAGTAGAACATCAACTGGGAAATTTTAACAAAAATTATATTTACATCAGTTTAGTTAATTCCCGTTAAGGTTACTCAAAATCACATTCTTAAATCATTTATTTAAAAAGTTACTTTATATGAAATCTCATGAAAGATGAAGAATAAATGTTTGCTCCTACATCTCATCATACGGGAATGAATTGAGGGACGATGGGCTCCAGGACGAAGGAGAATACCATCGGTTTGGCAGAAGCACCAAATTTCTCTTTCGTGCAGCAGTTTCGAAGATTCGAGGTAGGTACTATGATGAAAGCCAATCATTACTGAAGAGACACAAGAACGAGAAGTTAAAATCTTACTTAACCCTACAATGTGAAAACAGATCTGCACTACCTTTGGCTCTGAAAAAAAAACTTTTTTTTATTTGAGGGTTAGAATTAAATCCTTCCATAATTCGCTCAACGTTAATTTTACAAATTCGTAAGCAATCCATAATCTATGTCGCAAAATACTTGTTTATTCGCATTTAATGCACGTTGAAAAATGGGCATTGAGTACCTACTGGTATTTTTTTTATACTAGTTAGTTAATGAAGTTACCATAGCGACGTTATACTGAGTGAAAGAGACGCACTTGTGTCAGTGTTTAGATGTTTTTTTTATCAGATAAAGTCACGCATGCTACCGTTGAAAATACCAGGCCTAAGTAACAGCGGTAGGTATTTGTTTGACAGTAAGTTTAAGGTTACCTGGAAACCGATTACAATATACATAACAAGATCTTTCTGGTACCATACGACATCAGCTGTCTGGCAGACCAAACGGCTCTGTCGCTTCATTTATTTATTGTACGAATATTGATCCCAATTATGAAACCAAATTATTTTCTTACTATTGATTCAGTATATATTTATGTAATGAATCCATATTTTAACGCCGCTCCGTTACACGAGCTTGAAGCGCTTTACAATAATTTATATGATAGGTACATTTGTTATGGCACCATTAGCAGCTGATGGAAATGGCACTTATTTCGCATTAACAGTTGCCAACACGTAAATATTCATGAGAGTGTAATTCGCTCCGGATTAAACAGTAAATGTAACACAGTTTATTTTTTTTTATTTGAAATGAAATTTAATTTCGCAGCCATGTATTTTTGTTTTACAGTTAAACTAAATAACCAATTTATTTGACAGTTAATTTTGATAGTTAATCAAATATAACCAAATTTCTGAATGAGGTCGAAACATTTTTGAATTTGGAACTTTTTTCTCGGCGAGCAAACGTTAGTCTTGTATGGAACGGACGTCCTTACTCCTAAGTAACCAATAACAAAAAAAATGTTTGCCCTTTCCCTAGCAACCCGGTCGGGTGACGACAGAATATTGTACATGCCAATTTACGTGTTGACCTCATTAAACATTATCTTGATAAGGTCATTATTATTTTTTATTATTACTTAATCTATTATCTGTAATCTAAGTTTCAAAAATTAATTTCATTTAAGATTTATGTTGCATGCATTCACACAAGCAGACTCGTATAAGTCGGTGCTTATACAATATGTAAATGCTGCGTAAAGTGGACTTTCTTCTTCTTCTTCTTCCTTAGCCATCTCTCCACTGCTGGATATAGGCCTCTTCCATGTTTCTCCACTCCTTTCTATCCTGTGCCCTCTGAATCCATTTCCGCCCCGCGACTGGAACAATGTCATCTGACCATCTTTTTTGTGGTCTGCCGACGCTTCTTTTATCTTCCCATGGTCGCCACTTGAGGATTTTCGTTGCCCATCGGTTGTCATCTCGTCTTGCCATATGGCCTGCCCATTGCCATTTTAGTTTTGCAATACGATCCATGATGTCTGTGACTTTTGTTAGGTGTCTGATGTCTTCGTTTCTTTTTCTATCTTTAAGACTTATTCCCAACATCCGTCTTTCCATGGATCGTTGTGAGCACTTTAATTTATGGACTCTCACTGCGGTTAGCGAGATGGTTTCTAGGCCATATGTTGTCACAGGGAGGATGCAAGTCTCGTAGATCTTTCTCTTTAGGTTCATTTAAAGTGGACTTACGACATAAAAACCCAAACTATAATGAACACGAGCCCTGCAACTCTTCCCTGATCTTCCCTGAAACAGTGGGAACATTAGAAAAGTGATTTGATTGTCATTGTCCTGAGGATGCCTTTTTAGGCGAAAACTGTTTGACATATTTAAAATAAAATAATAAAAAAGTGAATTAAAACAGTATATTTATTTGATTAATTATTTATTTGATTAATTAGAAAAGTGAACTATTTTTTACAGTGTGGGTGGTCAGCCTCAGAAAATTAAACAAAAGGTTATACAAATTATAAAATACAAACTCTAATAACAATTTAATATCTATAAAAAAATAACAACAACAAAAATTAACTCTTAGCCACCAAATTTGCAGATCAACCGCCAAGTTTTCTTTCTTTAATTCTTTCATTTCATCCGAGTCAACATTTTTCATTCAAGCTCTTGTTACAACATAAAAACCCAATCTCAAATTAACACAAGCCCTGCAACTTTTGTCGACCTTCCCTGAAACAAAGGTAACATAGACTTGAATCAATTTTTACAATATAGATGGCAGTTTCATACCAAACTTACTTAGGAACAAAAGTAATAATATTGTTAGTCAATCTCTTGAAATATGTAGTTCTTGAATTGGAACTATTGTTCTTTTTTAGCACCACTTACATGCAAAAACTATGTTTACTGTACGTATAGATACTGCAGCAATAAATAGGGACTTTTGCTTAGTGTGTTCAGCCGTAGGAATGATTACGATTAAATTTATTTATTTTTAGCGCGAAACAATTTATTGCGAATTCAAAGGCCATGCGGTAAGCGAAGAGTGCAAAGAAGCAGGTGTGATGGTCATCATAACATGATTGAGCAGCATCTCACCAGTAATCTCATATAAAAGTAACATAAAACTAACATAGAAGTACCAATTAGTTGCGTTAGATCAGAATGTGGACCACACTTTCAGTGATCGTAGTTTTGCAGCATTCAATTAACAAACTGATACATTTTTGTAAAAAAAATAGTATTAAAGTACCATTTTGTAGTTCCGCAGATTCAATAAGTAATTATTCATTATATCTTAACCACGCTATCTCTTTGACTTCTTTATATATTTATTGTTGAAAGCAGTATTGAAGTACCATTTAGCTGCGTTAGATCAGAATGTGGACCAGACTAGACACAGACTTCGTACCGTTATGTTAGCCGCTTCACAGACGCACTCACACATCTGCAAATATATACATGCACACACATACTCACAAACAAATACCAAGGCTCAATGACCTATAAAGGGTCATGGTCGAATTGTATATACCTAACACTGAAGTGACGAATTCAGATGGCGTTACTAAGCCAACCATGGACTCTATAGACTTCAATATAAATTGCAAAGATATATTAAAATTGCTATAATCTAAAACCTAAGCTGGAACGATATATTGACATTCAAGGTTTATATTTTATGCACGTGTAAATTTGTGCTTTCTCTTGCTGCAAGCTTGCTGAGGTCTCTTAAGGTGTGATTAACACGAAAAAGTGCTCATCAAATCAATTTAAAAAAAACAGCGTGTAGGTACTTACAAAATAAACAAAACCTCACGTGAACTTTTTCTGCCTTTACCTGAAAAAGAATCGGCATTGGCAAAAAATGAACCAATTTTCACAGCATTGGGGTCAGCCTCATACCAACTAATTATTCCAGGCAATGCCATAGAATATAATTGCTGCACATTAAAACCAGTTGCATCATTAGAATAAGAAAATGACATTAAGGAATGGTAAAAAAATCCGATGAAGACGAATTCCGTATATTTTGTCCTTGTGAGCCCTAAAGATAAAATAATACGGTTTTTCCAGTGTGTGCTCTTGCCACAATATGCGACCTCTTCAGGGAGAACGCGACAAGAACTTAAACTATATGTGTAGCTTAGTTACGTTGCGTAAGCAGATGGACTAGCATCTGAAATGTAGTGGAGCAGGGCTCTTATTCACGATAGGGGATAGAGAAGATTCATCTCGATTTTACCAGAAAAAGAAATAAATGGTATTGTGACAATACCTTTATTTCTTTTTCGGGGAAAATCGAGATGAGTCTTCTCTATACCCTATCGTGAATAAGAGCCCTGTTCCGAAGACAATCTATTAAGCAGGTGATTATTTAGTGAGAGAGCACCATTAAGGATTCCTAACACCTGGTTTCCAGGCTTTTTCTTGTGCTTCAATTGTCTCTAATACGAGCATTGGCCTCCTTCAACCTCTGCCTCCACTCCACCTCTCATCATTACCCACTTGCAGCATCCTTACCCACTTCATCGCTACATCTCAGTCTAGGTCTTTTCTCTCATCTTCCTCTCTGGTGATCGGTCACCATTGTTTTGGGAATCTAGTGTTGTTTCCAGGTTTATGAATCGTATATCATAATGCATCTTTGCAAGTTAGATTATAAAATACATTTTTTTTTGTCCACAACAGGTTAGGTACCCTAATTACAGTGCACTCTCACAGCTATCAACACGCTGGGAGGAACTCAATTGCTAGATTTTTAAATCTTAATAAATTGCATTAAAAAATGTCTATATTTGACTTACATGGGTAATCTTCCGCAGTTTCGTTTATAAAACCTTGGTATATCACGCCAAGAGAAACATCTTTATTTCAATGTTCAACCTTTGTAATTCCTGTAGTCATAGTTAATTGTTTTCTGTGATGGAGCTGTCTGTGGATCTATATTGTATGTGAGCAAAATGTCGTGTGACCGAGCTGTCTCTGGACGAGTTGTCTGTGACCGATTTTTCGTGGATCATCCTAAACTAGCATCACATTTTCCATTTCATTTTTCCCCGTCGATACGGCATTGATGAACGTACCCGCTGTCAGTTTAGCTATGTTAGGTGTGTGTGTTGGTTAATTGAAAGGGCAATTTAATGAACTCGCCTGCAGCGTGATTGAATTTTAATTCATACAATCAAAAAGCAGAACCATCTGTCCAACCAGGCACACATTTTTTTTTACTGAATAATCAATGAATTTTAACATTAAGTCAATAATAATTTATAAAATAAGTTGCGAAAATATGTAAGGCTTGCACGGCCACAGGCAGATACGAGTAAATTCACGCTTACACATGCTGCATGCATACTTACAAAATTAACCATACCTCACATGAAAATAAACCGTGAAACTCTTGCCATCTTTCCCTGAAACCGAGGCTGCATTTGCAAAAGTGAACCATGTTTGTATATCATGGGAGTCAGCGTCATACCAACCTATCTGACTCAAGGAACTATATTATAATTATAATATTAAATACATACTTACTTCCATTATACAAGTTCATAATATTTCTTTTTTCGTTTTGTCTGTTTCTTTATTCAACCACAAAAAGATATAGAATTGAAAGAATAGAGATGAACTGTTTCTATAGAAAATTTAGGTTCAAAAGAAAACTTGCTTGAGTCTCACACTTGTACTTGTTTTGTTCTAGAAGTTTTTTTTATGAATAAAGGAGTTGACGTATAATATTATTTGTAACCTAGTATGTAATCATCATCACCATCATTATTATAGACGCCGTTTTTTAGAAAGTTGCGAGTTTGTAAATCGCATTTTTGACGATAGATGGCAGTACTAGTACCTACCGAACGTTTGAAATAAAAATTGCGAACTTTTTTTGCAAGTAAAAGAAACATAATTTTATAAGGACTTATTTTTCGGTTAGCATCCATCCACTCTTATAATAAGGTCTGCAAATCTCAGTTGTGTAAATATTGTCTAGTGGTTAACGCTGCGGAATCATAAATGGAAGGTCGTGGGGTCGAATCCCAGCGGAGCATAAAAAACACCATTTATATTTTCAAATCTGCTCTTCGCTGGGTCGAAAAATTCATATACCTACATATATCAAAGTATGGTCCCCTAAGGTCCATACCATGCCAACGACCATACCATGTTGAAAGCACCGGTTCTCGTCCCCTAAGGTCCATCTAGCCCAGTGATTCCCAAAGTGGTCGATATCAATTCCTGGGGGTCTACGGGATACTCCATGGGGGTCTACATTGACGTGGCATAAAAATGGGGGTCTACGAAAAATTATACAAACCCGTGGCTACCCATCTATCAATATTGTGTGTCTCCCCCCCTTATTTTAGACAAAAAGCCGCAACAATTTTTAGGGGGTCTACCGAAACCCTCAAAATTTTGGAAGTGGTCTATGAGAAATAAAAGTTTGGAAACCTCTGTCCAATTGGGAATCCAGCCCAATGATACTCAACCTTTTTTATCTTCAGGTCACATACATATATTGGAAAAGCTACGCGGGCCGCAACACTATACTGGTATGACGAAACCCCCCCCCCCCCCCCCCATTATCTTGGAAAACAATTAGAGATTTTAAAGATTATAAACTAGAACAGAATAATAATAGTACACATGATTTTGTAAATCGCGTCCCTGATAATAAATGTGTCTAGGGCTGCACAAAAAAGCTTGACGGCCCGCCGGTTGAGTATGGTTGATTATTATAGCCCTACAACAACTGGGTCTAATCTAATCTAATCTAAGCTGCAAGGATATATACCATTTAAGATTTACATCAAATGCATTCTCACAAGCAGGCATGTATAATTTCGCGCTAACACATGCCGCATGTGGACTTACATTATAAGAATACATCTCAAATGAACATAAGCCCTGCAACTCTTGCCGTCCTTCCCTGAGACAGGGGTGACATTGGCAAAGTGAACCATTTTTTCACAGTAGGGTCTTGCTTGAAAATTGGCACATTCTATAGGGACGACTAAGCTCGCCGAGTTCGAAAAGTAAATAGGTTCCAAATAATTCCACGCGATTAAGGCGTTACACTACACGTGTAGCTTATTAGCGGTTAACGTATAGCAGACCATTTGTCAACCGTAATGCATTATTGAAAGAATCGATTATCCTAAAATGCAATGTGCAAGTTCCTCGCAAGTCTAAGCTGTCACAATAAAAGCTGGAACTTTCATAACTGAAAAGTCTGTGCCGGATGCGCCAGGAAATCCCTTCAGGAATAATTCAGGATAAAAGCGCTGCACACAAGAGTCAACGGTGCACATAAATACATGTAAGATTCCAGCAGATGATTGCCACACTCTAAATGTGTACAGAGCACTTCTTGCGGGTCTGTCATGACGTAGTAAAGGTTTTTGAAGGAACGAAATAAGCCTTCTATGAAACATTTCTTAAGCATTTGTAAAGCAGGAGCAGAAAACATTTTTTGGATTGGCTTTAAATTAAAAAAAAAATGATAAAGATAAAAACTAGTTTTTTTAAGGTACCGGAGCTTACAAAAATCATGAAATCTGCAATTATTTTTACATTTATTTTAATTTTATTTATTTTTTCCAAAAAAAATTTTCGGTGCTATGGCCACGGTGGTCAAGACGCTTGTTCAGCTAGCGTATTTGGTTCAGATAACGTTGGTTCGAGCCACGGCTGGCCCCTTTGACCATAATATTGACCCTGATTCAGATGTCGTTGCATGCATACAAGCTTCTGCTTTCGCATGAAGACGACTGGACAGGCAAAATAGGTTGGTGAATTGCATTCCTCTTCACCAATTTATAAAAAAAAAAAAAACTTACTTTCAACACTTATTTCGTTCGGTGTTCTTATCGGTGCTATGGCCGAAGGAGTCAAGTGGCTGATCTTTCTAGCGTATTTGGAATAAAATAACGTCGGTTCGATGGGTCATATCATCATAACTTTGATCCTGGTTCAACAGATATCATTGGGTATTTATTAATTAATAATTCAATAAAAATATATTATAACGAATTATTAATTTATGATATTAAAACCTGTTTCTGGCCATGCAGAATAGGTTGGTAAATTGCATTTCTCTTGAAAAATCTGTTAAAAAAAACTCATTCTTCAAGCGATTGACGCCCTCTACACACTCGGTAGCATCCAGACTAATGGTAGCATCCAGACTAGAGTCTAGTAAATCAAACTCACCTGCGCTAGAACCTTCCACAAACATGCAAAGGTACTTCCTAGATACTTCTATACATTACGACTACTTTCTATAACTGATATGTAGGTTGATGTGAGGCTGACCCCCCATGCCATAAAAACCTGCTTCACTTTTGACAATGCCATCTCTGTTTCAGGGAAAGGCGGCAGAAGTTGCAAAGTGTATGTTCATATGAGATTTTGTTGATTTTGTATGTGTAAGCGCAAACTTATATGTGCCTGCTTGTGGGCATTTAAATATGAGCCTTAAGTGTCAATATATCTTCGCAACTTAGATTATAGACTATTTCGATACATTAAAGGTAAAACTGAATAAGTGACATGTAAGGATAACATGGGTTTCTCAGATAAATGTACCTTTTCCCTATTTCAAACGAGAGACACATTAAAAAAAAGGGAAAATCCTGGGGTTAAGAAGTTTATGAATATTTCCATATAATTAGTTCACTTACTATGAGAAGTTACCCCTATAAAAATGTTTTATCCACGACTTCTCAAATCAGTGAATCAGCACTTATTCAAATCTACCTTTAAGGTGGCGATTCACCTATTTATATTGGAACAACGCAAAATAACTACTTCAATATTAAACTAAGACTAAATTAGATGAGGCATAACTATTCACAATTTATCAAAAAAAAAATAGATTAGAATGTAGATGATAGCTGATTATGAATGGTTATTATAGTTGTTATATAGAAATATGTATTATGTCTGGTTCAGACGGATCGAGTAGGTACTAAGCATTAGTAGACAAGCGGTGTCAAAGGGTGACATTTTTGCCTGGGCGTACGCACTTACTCAGATACGAATACAACCTGTAACTGTAACTCTGTCGCCATTCCGCTAGGGGTGGTCAGAGCCTCTGCAGAGTTGCCTCCGTTTTTTCCTATCCTTTCCAACCTCAGACAAGTTATTCTTTTTTATTAAAAGATAATAAATATTTATTTCATTTAATAGTCATCTTTACTTTCTTCACTACAATCCAAACCATATTCTTATTCAAAATAGTTTTACGTATTTTCTCAGATCATATTATTGTCTTTGTTAATTGTTGTCATACAGCGTTATTCATTATTCACACACAGAAAATCCATGGCTCAACCACCACCTAACGTGAATTTTCCATACAAAAAAGCAATGATCCATGGATCAGCTGTGGATCAAATGCTGTCTTTTTAACGCATAATCTTATTATACATAATTAACATTTGTATTATTTTAATTTAGGCACGCAAGCATTCGCTTTTGCGTGAGGATTAGATTCTAATAACAATGTATTTAGATACAATCTATAATAATCTATAATCTAAGTTGCAAGGATATATTCATTTAAAGCTCTCAGATGTATGCCCACAAACCAACAAGTGTAGTTCGCGCTTACAAATGCTGAATGTGTACTTACAAATAAAATCCAAACTTCAAATGAACATAAGCCCCACAACTTTTGCCGACCTTCCCTGAAACAGGGGTGACATTGGCAAAGTGAACCATTTTTTACAGTATGGGTGGTCAGCCTCATACCAACCTATAAGTCAAGGAATATGAATAATAAATTACATTTACATATAAAAAAGAACAAAACCTGACAAAGAAATCTATACAAAAAAAAGTCAAAAATTTCCTATGCAAAAAATGTAGCAAATGAATACACCAACATTAGAAATCAACATTGCAGATTAGCCGCCACTTCTTCCTGTCCTTGCATACTTCTTTCATTTCAGCCAGAGTCATAACCTTTTTCATACAAGTCCTCCTTTTATTATGACTCTGGATATCCCATTCATTCGCTATTTCAGATAACCCTATGAAATATTAAATTATAAGACTTGAGCTTCTGTCCATCACGGAACATTGCAAAAAGCACCGCTCTGTCAAAGTAAGAACAAAATGTCTATATATTTTGGAAATCAAATTAAATTTTTGTTGTAACTGCTCACCCGTATCACGCATACACCCCCATACTAATGCAGTCGCTCTCGACCCGTGTGTCAGACCCTTTAGTTGTATTGTATGAAGGAGAGAGTGCACAGCAGTAGACTGAGAAGACAAAAGTTCTTGTAGGATATTAGGTATTTAGGTAAAATTGTATTCTAACTGTAGGGATTAATATTTTATCTTAGTTGCAAACATATAATGACATGGTCATATTGAATGTATGCCCACAAGACAGTTATAGTGATTTCACGTGCTACATACATGCTATATACAAAATAAAAATCCAAATCTTTAATGAACCCCGCAAGTCTTGCTGATTTTTTACGTGACAGATGTGACACTTGCAATGTGAAACATTTTTTTCAATACGGGTGGTCAGCCTCATACAATCATTTTAGTCAAGGAACAACAAATTAGTAAATTAGGGTAGTGCCGTATTTACAAAATTAATTACAAAAAAAATATCTCACCTGAATCGAGCTACATTTTCAAATGACTCTATGCATGCACCTTATCATAGACAAAATTAAATATCTGGCCTTTTGGGAAACGGAAAAAATCCGTACGCTTGCCTACCTATGCTTGAAAATCTATGCACGTCGCTGTATACCGACAATATTTTATTGTAAACGGGGCATTTATGCATGGAATGTAATATTCCCTTCACAAGAGGCGTTTTAATGTTTGCTTATATATTCACAGAACTTGAATGAAGGGGAAAAATTTCCATTTCTTTGTAATATGAAATACGAACAAGAATTATAATTGTTCATCACCCTGTTTAGTGAAGAGAAATAATCGGAAATGGAAATGCGATTTAATTTTCCAAGATGTTGTATTTCTGACATTACATTCCAAGATATTGTATTTGTGAAAAGATATTCCAGGAATAAATATTTCCAAATGCAAATCTTATTTGTTTATCCATGTCTTTATATTGTACACAATAAATACATCCCATCACATGTAGTCTCAACGCGTAAATGTTTTCTTCTGTATATCTTTGCACAAGTTCCAGTCGATAGCTCAGTTTGTTAAATGCTTTCTTTCATGCCAGACGGCTAGGGTTCGATTCTACCAAGTTTATCAGAAGAAATATCAAAAAAGTCCAATCTTCACTACAAATGAGAACCTGCCTATCCGGAAGCTGGGAAGCCCCGAGTGAAATTATTGGCGTAATGCTGGCTCACCAGGCTGTAAAAATAAATAGGTTGCACACTCTATGTTCATTCCTTCGGGAAAAACGCAGTATTTTTTTGCACCATATATTGTGTAGATTAGTAACGAATAATATTTGCGTGCATAAAGTTCTTCTCCCAAAAAACTTGTTATTTTTTAATGTTTCTTATTCCTGGCTTGCATTCTGTCGGTTACATTTGAATGAAGAGGCGTGCCCAAAGAAACTAGCACACACTCATACCCTGAAGTTAGCATAACCCAAGTATAAAACATCAAGCTTCAACTTAAACATAGAGTTCACCATAAACTGTGTGGAAACTCAAACAACACTTCTAACGAGCGTTTTAGCATTCATACATTTTTGATAAACGCAATAGCTGCGTTGAAAATTATGGTTTTATACTTCACATACAGAAATCTAAGTATACAATTTTACGTGTACTTAAACTCAAAATCTATCGTGGATTTACCACAAAAACTCCAACATAAAATGCATGAAAACTAAAAGAATACATCTAGTGGGAGTTTCAGTTTACATACTTTTTTTTTATACATTGCCATGGTTGAATTTAAACGTGATGTTTTACACTAGTGGTACATTACAGACCTAGATGGCGCCCGTTACATGGCGACTTCTTTTCCTTGTGAAGGTATTGTGCCTTTGATCTAACGCACAAAGAGCTAAAATGGATACACTAGCTCTGTACGAGTATGTTTATTCGTATGTTGGCAATAGGGTGTCTCATAAACTCCTCCTTTCTGTAAGAACAAAGTTACGAAGTGATAAAAGTTCTCCCTATATTTGTTTTATAGGACATGGCATTGCAACCTCTAAACAAACTGTCCGTCATCAGACTTCCACATTCAGTAATCAAATGAATATCATGTTTTTTGAAAGATGGGTTTTGATCAGCAATCCGGCTATTCTAAACAATTATTGTATTCTACATGAGCATGACTATTGTTACGCCAAAGATTCAGAACTAATCTGCCAAAAGTTATGACTGTAGGGTGGGCAATGGCTATGTTCAATGAGATCTCCTCCTCGCTTGATATATTCCATGAAATCATCGTGGAGAAGAGCTTATGTTTCTGTTCAGCTGATCCAATTTTTGGTGAAAACTATAAGTTTAAAAATATTTTGCGAAGTAAGCATTGCCTGGAAGTATATTATTACTTTAAAAAAAAAACCTATTGTACATCAATATAAACGATCATTGATGGTCGTACATTACGTCTGCTATCAATGAACTCGGTGTCCCTCAAGGATCTATTTTGTCCCCCTTTCTTTTACACATTAACAATCTACTGTACAGTGGATCAATTTACTCAAATACTGCACCATTCATGATTAAATCTAATCCGTCGCAGAAAATTCCTTACATAAATAACATGCTATGTATTAGTTACCATAATATTAGCCTAAAATGTAAAACTGAATTTGAAAGATACGCAGGCATAAACTTCCGAAAAGCCAATTAAATAGTTCACATGTATTTTATAGCTTCCAAGTAGCATTTTGTTGCTTGCATTTTTTTATAACAAAATAACTTGAACGTTCAAAATTTCCACAATTTATCAACTGAGCCTAAAATTGAGTGACTGAGAAAAGTGTCAGATTTTATGAATTTTGGAAAAAAATCCGCGGGCATATTTTGAGGGCCTTTGATATGATACAACTTTTAAGTAAATACATATTACTAAACACCAAGTTACATACAACACAAATTGAAATAAAAAAAGCCATGCTCCTTGACTTATAGGTTGATATGCGGCTGACCACCCATGCTGTGAAAATGGTTCACTTTGCCAATGTCACCCTTGTTTCAGGGAAGGTCGACAGGAGTTGCAAAGTGTATGTTCATTTGAGATTCGGGTTTTTATGTTGTAAATCCACATGCGGCGTCTGCTTGTGAAAATGCATACAATGCGAATCTTTAATGTTACATATATTTGCAACTTAGATTAGATGCAATTTTTTAATCGTACACTATATGACCTTCAGGCTGTAGAATTTTTATACTACGTATACAGTCCCACAATGACTTCTTACTAGCATGGAACATTTGAAATAATAAAGAGAAAAAGCCAACCTATAAACATTTGATCCACCCTAGTGCGCGGAAAACCGGGAATGCATTTTGGCTTGATGCCCGAGTCGACGAGAAAAATTCAGAACCTCAAATGTGGAAATGCTTTCAATACGAATAAATTCATGCGCTTTATAATTTCCTCTTTCAGCTTTGATAATTTAGCTATGAAAAAAATTATATAATTCGAAGAAACAATCAAACCAGTTCTTCCTATATTTCTTTTAATTACATTTTTCAAAACTAATGGAGTAGGAACAAAAACTGCACAAAAAAAATGACGTCGCCCAACGCCGGATTCATTAACAAAATATGTAATTAACAATGTTACTTTAATTTCTTATGACCTCACTCCAAATAGTCTGAAATTGGGAATGCCTAGACTCCATGGGTCCTTTCGTAGTACATAGGTCTGGATAATGTGAAATACTTGTAGATAAGAAGCTCAGTAGGTAAAACGCATACTATAAAAGTTAGTTTGTAAGAGTTTACTGCAATCGAGGGTGTCAGACATAGTTTCCCGTTTCAGTATTTTCCTCTACTGCAGAGTCTTCACAATAAATTATTTAAAAAATCCACTCCTTGGAGAAAAAAATCTGGGTCCTTAACCTGTAAAAATATATAGGTTACATGGAATGATTCTTGTGTGTGTTGTACAATGCCATTTTTCGCGTTTTTTTCTTCTGAATCTTTCATTATTTTACAGTATGGAAAATTATATCAAATATAGTTATGTTATCTATTGAAGCGTACTATTAATATGTTTTATCAATACGTAAATAGGAATAAAATAATACTACGTATAGAGGGCATCAACTTTTAATAAAACCTAGTTAATAAATATTGAATAAGGTTAAATATCCTATAGAATATTAGAGCTTTTAAAATAAGATTTTATTGGTCATAATAATTAAATTTTAACTTAGCTTTACAAAAAAAATGTCAGTCTGTATATTAAGGATAAATTACATTAAGAACTTTTAATTAGAATTGATTAAAATAAGATAAGATATTCAAGTATACGCATCAGGGTGTCACTTAAGAAGTTTATTTTAATTACTGCAATATAATATTAAATTGTAATCAATTAAAAAATACCATTTGAGATAATCTTACTGTTATGATCTTATCTTAAATGGAATAATGTAGATATATGGATAATTACTATTTTATTCTTCCATAAAATGTAATTAAATTTTAATTATCTTATTGTAAAAATAATCTAGATTCCATTATCCTATGAGATAATCTCACTTTATAACATTTCATTGAATTAACGATTTGAGATAATTTAAAACGATGATCTAAAGAAATGCATTACGTTATTTAAGTAATCTATCTTAAATAATTACCAAATAATTTTCATGATAATTAATTTTTAATTGTAAACAATAAAAAATATTTAATTACTAAGTTTTTTTAGGACATTATCAGTCATGAGGGCCGCTTTTTAATAAAAATATGAATAGCAATAGGTAAAATTTAACATTTCTTAGAACTTTCATCCATTACTGCGTAAATTTTAGACTTAAAAATAATCGTAGCAGAAATAAACAATCATTGATATTAAAATAGGTCATAATTAATATTAGTTCTTAATAATAATAAATTATGTAATTAAGTTAACATCCTATCAATAGAATGAATACTTAGCATTACAATTTAACATGAAGCTAAATTCTTAATAGTTGGACAATTGTTTTTATTCTAACGTCATCAACAGACACATTCCTAAAAGTCAATATCATTTTGAAATACCTAGTTTTAGATGAATGCTCTTGGATTTTAAGCTACGCCCTATGTCATTTTCAGCTGTGGAAAAATAAAATTACACATAGAAAATTTGTAAAAGAAATAATAAGAAAAAATACCCTGTACACCGTAATTTAATCTTAAATAAATTAGGTTACATACAACAAAAATTGTATTGATTTTAAAACCATTTTTCAAAAACTGAATAAATTGTTATTTATCGTATATCTACCTACCCTGTATTTTTCTTATTGCGACAATTTTACATAGTTTGGCAGCCATCCTAATGCTTTGTACTTGAAACGATGTCTCTGGTCTATGGAATGCAAGCATTTTACCAACTAAACTCAGTTGGTAGAGTGCTTGCATTCCATGCCGAGAGCTAAGGTTTGAATCACACTGAGGTTGTCAGATTTTTTTTTTTTTTTTGATATTTATTTCAAATCCAAAACAAAATCACCGGCAAGGCTTACTCAGCCTTAACCAAAAATGTTATGTCGTTATGTGTGTGTGGGTTTGTCGTGATCAATAACTAACGTGACCCTTTATTAGGTCTTCTTCAGAGAGGGATGACTTTTTCAGAATCAAGTAAAACAACTTTTTGGTGCTTTACAAGTTTTATCAAAGCTTTTTTTTACAGTATTCCTGAAAAAAACAAAACAAAACAGTAGGATCAAACAAAACGGCGGTATGGTCTCGTAAGTAACTCTGTCACCATCCAGTTAAGGGTGGCCACAATGCTTAAACCAGGTCATACTGGTTTCCCATTACATTTAACAAAAGCTTTTGGAGTGACATCCTTGCAGAGTCTGCTACAACCTAGCGACAGGAATTGTCAGCCCCTGTGAGCCAGGTTTTATTCACGCTATGAATGTTTCTAACAATTTATCCAGAAGCCGAAAAATTGGTATTTATTTTAAGAATAGACATGTCCAAGGAAAATGTTTCAATAATTCTAAAATAGATTAAAATTTCACTTTAAATGTAATAAAGACCTGTTGCATATCTGTCACACACGTTGTTTCATTTTCTTTTTCTAATTCCATTCCATTCTAAAACCTGAAAGCCAGACTGATATAAGTGTCAGAAATAACATACTAGAATTAATCGCGTCACCTGCGTCATTTATAATAACCAAGGCGCACATTTTTATTTTCCTAATGAACATGTTAATTGATTAAAAAGACGCTTGCATCACTTTGGCTCCAAGGCCCTTACTTCATGTATTTTTAAGAAAAAAAAATCGTATAGGTACCTGAATGAGTGGCGAAGAGTGCCATACAACTCGATTCCTATCGGCTTCCCTTTTGTGGCAAATGAGGCAACAAAGGAGTTATAAAATATAGACACAAAAAAAAATACATTTAAAACCAAAGAAACAATACGTATTTTTCCCCCATTGAAACCATGCAGTCTTCTTTATTATCATTTTTGCCTCATTTTAAAAGGGAAACCGATGGGAATCGAGTTGTATGACACCCTTCGCCACTGCTACCTACTAAATGGGAAAATTATCAACAACAAAACTAGTTCGAATGGACACGGCACAAATTCCAAAGACCACAATATTATCACGTCACACGGGCGAATTTCTAGAGAAATAGCAATGTTTTATTTTGTTATTGGGTGCTAAGGGCTCTAGTCGTAGACGTATGAAGTTTTCCCGCTGAGAAAAAAGCTAGTTCAAATTTGCGCTGTGTCCGTCGGAAAAAAATGCTTTTAATCATGAAATTAAGACATAAAAGGAAAGTCTATTTTCATTGTTAGGCATTAATATAACTGTCGTTTATTGCTAATTTAGTTTTTTAAGCCAAATGACATTTCTGCCTCAACCCGGAGTACCTACGCGCCTGACTGTGAAAATAAATTTCATGATGAAATGCATTTTTTATTATAAGTGAAACTTTTTACATTCCTGTTTGTGTATGTGCATAGAGATTGAACATCAAGCGGTAAAATATCGCTGCAACTTCAATTATAGATAACATAATTTTGGTCAATTAGTATTGCAATATCGAAAAATGACAAAAAAATCATAATTAGGTGAGGCATGCATTTAGTGGTAATGGACCTTACAATAATGGGCACTAAATCAAGCAATTGGATTTAAATTGGGGGTACACAATTATTATTGTGACAGCCTTGAGTTGATAATGGACGCTGATTTTACATCGAAAGCTCGTTCAAACGGTGCAAGCTTTTTAGTAGTAAGTAGCGAAGCTTAAATTAAGTAGCTTTTCCGCGTCTGAATATTCCAAAAAAAGTATGATTTCGTGCAAACGCCGTCATCTCCAACTGGTGTTGTCGTTTTACAAGTTTATTTTTCTCAAAATCATCGCGTAAGGAGTTGACGGCGTTTGCATTTATACGACTCATTTCAACTTGCCGACTTTTGAATTCTTGAACCCGGATGTCAGGGATAAGTTCAAAGTTCGTTGACGTCTATAATTGACAGCCGCACTGTGTGCAAGTTCCCTATGCGTGTCACCCACAGTTGAAGGGATTAGATTAGTTTAGTAGCTTGAAGCATACTGTACCCCAAGTAACTTTACATTTTAACTCAACCTTAGCGTTTTATCAAAAAAAATGTATAAAAACTAAATAGCGGCTCTAGTGAGCGTTGTGTTTTTGGTACAATATTATGGTTGTCATTACACGTAAAGGTTTTTAGGTTTTCACGGCCGGATTCAGATGCTTGATTTTATGGTTTGGTGACTTCTTCGAGGAGACAAAACGTCAGCTGAAGATCTTCAAGAAGTATCAAGAAAGAAGAAAAAGAAGAAAAAGAAGCAAAAACTATGGACAACGGTCAAAAACCGAAACCAAAAAATCAAGCATTACACGTAAAGTTATTTAATAAGACTGTGTACTTGAAATGCATAGGCATAGACTATCACAGTTCACGTATTTTTTCAAGTGGAAAAAAAACAGTAGAAGTTATAAAAATATTTTGTAAGAAAATACTAACACATGGATTTCTTCTACTAGAAGTAAACGGTAAAACTAGGTCTACTTTTCTGTAGAAATCAAATAAAAAATCTTCCTATTTTACAACCATTTATATTGAAAATCTTTAGTCATTACATTACTTATAGATAGCAATTTTTACTTTAGATGCCTAAGCTCTAAATATTGGTGCTTTTGTTTAATTACTTTTGTAGGCTATGCAATCGTTTGGCATTGTTGAGATTTTATCTGCTCAATCTTTCCTTTGATGATAAAATGGGGTCAGGTAATTGGTTTTCACAGCTGGGCCAACTTATTTTTTTACAGATTTTAGATTACAAATGGAATAACTTACTCGCCTGAAGATGTAACAGTTTTTCTGTTAATGATTATTGGCGAGTGTACATACACGTACACTCGGAAACACACACATTCAACTACTAATGCACTCGCACTAACCGCGTCAGTACTGACTTCAATTCACGTAGTATGAAGCCATAGCTACACCGAGTTAACAGAAGCTCTATTTAGTTAATTGCTAGTATGAGTTATTAACAGGAAGAAGCAGCTACAAAACAAATGCCTTCTGGTCCAGATACCAGGCGCTTAATTTCTGTTATTTGTCATTTTAGTGTGAAACACTACGTTAAAGCAAAAACAGACTATAATGTATCTAAGTTACAAATATATGTATACATTTAAGATTCAAATTATGTTAGTACGCGCTTCCACACGCTGCATGTATACTTACTTTGAAAAAAACAATTTCCAAATGGACATAAACTTCTGACGACTTTCCCTGATTGGGAAATTTTCACCATTTTGTATTTTACAAAATGGGTGATCAATCTCATACTAACCGATTGGTCAAGAAACAATAATAATATAGTTTTAGGCTTCACGCTGAAGAAGCCCATCGTAGAAATGGGCGAAACGTCCGGAAGCTCCAGCTCCCACAGACCACGGCAACAGATCCCGGAAAACTTCACTCCAGCAATAATAATACAATACAATTCTTCTTGTGATACTTGTGATTTGGAGATGGTTTAAGTAACAATACATTTTGATACAATCATTGTTTCTGTATTTTAAAAAAGACTCCTTGCAGTACAGACTGTTATATTTACATTACAAGAAAAAGTAACAATTATACTCATGTTAAAATCTTCCCGGCTAGACATCTTTGCATGGGTAGTGGGATTCCTTTTTTTGTGATAGTTTATTTTATTTTGGTAAGTTTTAACTAATTAAAACTAATTTAAGTGAAACAAAACAACGGATTATTCAAGACATTGTGAAAAAGGAAAGGGGAAAGAAGACTATGGCCCAATCTATATTTGAACGCTAAAATAAATTTCCACAAATAATTGCTTCGCTGTCTGGAGTATCTGCCATTAGATTATGATGTTTTTGATGAATAGCCTTTTAATTATGTTTTTTTTTAATTTAAGTCTACTACTTAAATGGTGAGTAGGTACATATTTTATTTGGTTTAACTTTAGATTACATGATTCATTAGAAAATGTATTTTTCATATTTGTAACCATACAAAAAATACTATTTGCATTTGAATCAAAACTAATAGGTAGCATTTGAAAAAAAAATACCATCGTGAAAAATGTATTTTCATAATTTTGTAACATCGATACCATTAAGGTTAAACTGAATAAGTGGCACACTAAGGCCCGGTATATTGAACTGTAGTAATATTTTAGTTACCTATTACTTGAACTTTCATTCAAAATACTCAATCTCGAGTTAACTAAAACCAAACATTACCGAAGTATGAGGCCACGCCCACAAATCTTGGAAATAATTAAAATGCCATTCAAAAGCTTTAAAACAAACAACTATTCATAAAAATCATATAGGTACCTTCATTAAAAGCTAGAAAACGAGACAAAAAATGTTCAGTTTACAACAATTTTGCTGTATCCTTACATTAAAAAAGAACAGCTGCTGTCAGTGTACAGTGTCAGCTGCACTCATCTTGAAAATCGAAAGTTAAAGTTACTAAATATTTACTGGCGAAATTCGGTGAGTGAAATATTATGATGATTTAACTAAAATTGCATTTTAGTTAACTTTACGATACTTCAAAATACCGGGCCTAAGCTAACATGGGTTGGTTCAGTTAAATTAACCTTTTTCCTATTTTCTACGAAAGAAAACACTGAAAAAGTGTGAAAAACCTGTAGCTTCCTTTCCACTTCGTTTAGTTATGATACTATAAAAAGTTTCACCCTCTAATATGTTTTATACACAATTTCTCAAATCAGTGAATCTGCACTTATTCAGTTTTACCTTTAAGGTGGTGATATGTAAGTTAATTTCATAGTACAAATTGCTATTCAAATAAGATTGCTAAGCATTAACATTATAAGAAAAGTTGTAGTGAAGACTTGGCTTGATTTTTTTTTTGGAAAGTTCAGCTTGATATCTTGGTTTCAAAAAAAACTTTAAAAAAGAGTACAAACAACAATTGATATTTGACAAAAAATAAAAAAATGACGTCACCTTACCAAGTTGCTAGCCTGAAAAAAGCTAATTTATGTGTATTTTTCCAAGATCCTTGTCCGCTGAAAAAAACTTGCGAATACTTTTTGAATTTGTTTTAATAAGATCATGTAAATGTACATTTAATTTTTCGAAAGCTAAAACTTGCTCTAATGTGCAGCTAAGTAAAGTAACGTTACGTGAAGGGCAAAAATTGCATTTAACTTTAAATGAGAAAAAAAACGAGTGGCTCCTGAAAGTTTGAAAAAAAGTTGTTCACATATGTTAATCCCCAATTTAAGTTGTAAATCCGAAAGTAAAAACTTTTAAGTGAAAATATTTCACTTGTTAACTTAAGCCGTATCAAGTCTTCATCCAACTTTAATAAATTACTAATTAATGATATTCTTAATTAATAAACATTACATTGTATCGCAAACTTTCCCTTGCAAATTTATAGCACATAACAATACGCGAACTTTTGTGCAGCGCTTCTGGATTTTCAGCTGAAGCGAGCTTTGTCCACGGAGCACTTGCGAGCTTTTGGGGGTGGAGGAGCTACCACCCACCGCCCACCCCTCCCGCTGCAGCCAGCTGAAAATGAAAGCCTTCCGGAGGTATGTACAAACCTTGCTTACAAACACAACCTATTACACTGTGAACTTTATAGTTTCACATCAAATGAGGAGGGATCCAAAAATAACAAGATTAATTACGACGCAAAAAATGTAAAAGTAAAGTGATAAAATCTTTTTTAATCTTTTTGGATCTCTTAAAGGAGGTACTTATAACAACTTGCAACAAACCTTGTCATAAATCATTGTTAGTACATTTTTGCAAGTAACTCTGTGTCTACAGAATAATGTAAGTCTTGATAACATAAAAAATAATTACATTAAAAAATATTTTTCAGTAACATCAGGCCACTTCCCGTGACAAACGTCAAGGGCACACCTTAAGCCTAAAGGTTGTAGTTTTGTCATGCCTTTGCTTTTCACTTCACAGGAAGGCTTCCGTCACTTGTAAAAATATAAAACTATGTATGGGCACAATTGCACGCGTTGTGGGTCTTTCTGACACAATTACAGTGTTTTTTCTTCCTGCTGAATGAAATTCGAAAATTGGAAATATTATCAATTCTAAGAACGCATCAACTCTAAAGGAGAGTTTTTTTAACGGAACTAAAAAAAACACTATTTTTTATTTGAGTCTATATTTTTGGGTCCTTCCTTGTACTACATATTTCTATAACTTTAGTACATCTACATGTTTGCGTACTCCCTGCGTTTTTGTGTCGCCCCGATGTTTTGACCCGAATTTTAATTACAACCATGTTTAATATTGTGTAAAGTTAATAGATTTTGCTGGCGTCGGTTTAAAGTTGAAACTCTGCACCCTTATCTTAATTGCAAGCGAAACGTAATTGCATTTTATTATGAAGCTGTTCGTTAAAAAAATATAATATGTGTAGTTTTAACTATTTGCTTGTAATCTTAACCATTCTTTATAACTATTTTTAAGGTACTTCTTCAATAGTATTATTTCATATCCTTTTGATTTTTCCTTACTTCATTATCTACATTACAAAAATAAGACCGTTTTTGAACACGCACATTGTGATAGCATTTATACTTTTTTCAAAATCGAATTCAATACCTTAGGACATTTATTCATTACCTTCTCAATTTTAGTCGTATAAGTATCCTAGGTATGAACTTAATTAACTTTCATATAACATTACCATTTACTACCAAAATCAGTAGAATAGGTAATTTCTTATGCAAGTCATACGACGCCTTGATATCGAGTATATGCTTTCTTCTTTCCGTAACACTTCTAACGAAAGTTGACGCTCATCATGCATATTTCCTCTTACATAAGGACTTGGTGCTTTTGCCAAAGTACTATTACAGGTATTTCAGCCACAATGTTCTTCGGCGTCATTGAGTTCTTCTCACCTCAATCCTTCCCTTATAGTAAGATGGAGAAGGTGGTTATTACCATTTCTCATAACGTTTCTGCAATACATACGCTTTCTTCGATTGATGGTTGCCAGAAGTTATTTAGTGGTATGCATACGTTAGAGGACTTTCTCGGTGGTGACCCGATCACGTTAAGAGATCCGAAGCATTTTCCGGTAGAAACTCATTTTGAAGGCTTCGATTCAGCTCTCGAATGCTTGTGTCAGCGTCTTAAAAATGTTGACCATATATTTTGGTACAAATTATTATCAATAAATGTCACTACCGTATTAAGCACTTTTCAATAACGTAATTTGTTAATCACTTTTTGACACATACAAAGGTTGTTTATGGACATAGGTCCGTATTCACCACACCATACTGCATTATTCTTAAAAATATTTCTTGTTCTTCATTTAAATCACACATTCTTTTATTTGCGTTTGAGATTTTCGTATATGAAAGTGCGATCAGCGTGTATAAGAGTGAGGCTACATGTACCTACTTGTGTTTTAAAATTACCTTCAAAATAAACATAATTATAAGGGGCTGGAATATATTGTGTGAGAAAAAGAGAAGAACATGTATGAAGAGAGAGATGAATTTCGAGGAGATGGAAAAAGGTGCAACTTAAAATTTTCAGTAGATTTATAATCCAGATTGCAAGGGTATTTTAACATTCAAGATTCATATTTAATGCAAGCTCACAAGCATCACATGTAAGTGACAAAAGAAAACACATCCTCGGCGAAATGGCGGCTGGGTACAAGAACGAGAATATTATATTAGCAGACAATACCAGCCTTTGGTTAGCGTAGTTATGAAGGGTTTTAAAGTTCGGGTTCGGTTTCGCAATATTACAATCTGTTGTAATCAAAGGGACTGTAATTAATATCTGAGGCGATTAGAGTTCTCCCTACTGGGCTTGGGGGGCCAACTAAGGCTAAGGCGCACTTAAGTGTTCCGCCCATAGCAGCGCTACGTCGCTTACGTAGACCCGCAGGCAGGTGTTCAAATCCCGGCTCATGGTGAATACTTAAGCAATGCTCGCGTACTGTAAGACTTCACTAACTTGCATGCTGGTGAACATCTTAGGGTTAACGATGAATTCAAAAGTTACGCGTAAAAGTCATTTAAATAAAAAGTTATAATATTTGTCCGATGGATGGAATATCAATTTTTATCATTCCCATCTACGCTGAATCCGTAGTGGTAGTTTTTACAGTGTGGGTAGTTTATAAATTAATGATTATTTTAAAATCAATGCTAAGCGGGAGGATCTTTCTAGCGTATTTGAAATAGAATAACGTTGGTTTGATCCCCGCCTGGGTCATTGAGCATAACTTTGATCCTGGTTCAACGCATGTTATTGGGTAATTATTAATTATAATTCATTTAAATAAACAATAATGCATTATTAATTGATGATATTAATACCTGTTTCTGGCCAGGCAGAATAGGTTGGTGAATTGCATTCCTCTTCACAAATCTATTTAAAAAATAATAACAATAAGTCAATGAACAAAAAAAATAGGATACATTTAAGGATATAAAAATCAGACACTAAATAAAAAACAAAATTAAGTACACTGCAGGAATAAAAATAAACGCTTTACATTTGAAAGCCTTAGCCGCTAACATTGCCGATCAGCTGCCATTTTTTTCAGTTGTAAATTAGGCCGAGGTATATTTGAATGTGGTGACTATTTTAGTGACTTTAATTTTGAGTTTTAATGTAAAAATAATCAGATGTGGGTGCTTTAACACTGTGGTTACATTATTAAAATGATACGAACCTAAACTAACACATAAAATTAAAATACAAAATATTTTGAATTGCGGTGAAGGGATTGCTTTCCCCACAATTTTAATTAATCGGGATTTGTTTCAATTTGTAATTTGCGTGAATAATTAATCATAATTCCCACAATTCCACTTTTGCAATTTTGTAAATGTTTTACCAGCAGTTACACTATTGTTCTAACAATACAAATTTGCGGTCCGACCCCGCAAATGGCCAGAAGTGAGTCATAAAATGCAATTAAAGTCGTGTTTACAACGAACTCCGTCAAAGTTGTATGAAAAAGCCTTTTATTCATACCTGCATTTCATTTATTACTGTCTGACCCGACAGACTTTATCCTGTCTAAGTTATAGTCTATTGGTTGAGTTAATGGTGACAAATTAAATTGTTGCAAAAAAATCTGTAAGAAATGGTACAAATGAGAACCCTTTCTAAAATAATGTTAAGATATTTTTATTCTAATGTTTGTTAACCGATCGGCAACAAACTTTACAAGATCTATGTCAACCATTATTTACAAGTAGTCTAAAAATTTGTTTTCAATACAAACAGCTTCTTCTGATATTCTAAACTTCAATTTTTCAACATATTTTTAATCTAGGCTGGAAGGTGAGTATAACCAACCTCCAATCGATATTTGAACGACACATCAAATTTGATTGCTTAATTCTGGTAAGGACCTCGGTTAAATATTTCTCTATTATATAATATGATGGAATTTGAATAGAAAATATCATATAAATTAGCTGATTTACGTATATGCAACCAAATTTTTGAATTGTTGGGAGAAATCACATATAATTTGAATAGGAGTTTGTTGCAACAGGCCCCTAACATTTAGAAAAACTGTTTTCAAGAAATTTAATAATTAGTCTGAATAAGGAATTTCTATCCTTGTACTCGTAAATAAATACGGATGCAACATATATGTTGATAGAAACTTAACCGTGTAGGTATGTTTATCCTAAAATTCTAAATTTTTATGTAAACAAATGTAAGATTGATGATGATAAGGATGTAGAATCCATCTTTCCGGGCTTGTAGACCATGTTCAATAATTCTTTGATCTGAAGCCGGCCATAAAAGCCTAATAACACTTATAAAATGTAAGATTATTTGGAGTTCTGACATAAAGGGAAATTTTCTGGCTTTGATTTCTTCCCTTTAGCTCAGTCCAAGCAATTCCTTGGGCTTCGACTATAATCAACGAATGCAATTCTGCGTGGTTTGGTTGTCTATTAGTGGAAGTGTTCTCGGGCGCCGCACAATCACGCTGCGTGGCGTGGTTACTGCTCTATTTGCTTCTGCGTGATCGCATCACCACGACACGATATATACCTAGGATGGAGTGGAACTGAGCAGTTATAGCCTTTTCAAACACAAATAATTCTGCCCAGATCATCTATGGATTACCAGACAAACTGTGTGGTCCAAACCGGTCCGTAGTCCAGTGGTAACACTTCGGACTCGTGAATGGAAGGTTGTGGGTCTAATTCCGGTGGAGCACAAAAAATATGCCATTTAAATTTTCAAATTTGCTCTTCGCCGGGTTGAAAACTTCATAAACCTATACCAAAAACCGGTCATTAAAATGTCCATCTAGCCTTACAACAATTGGGTCTTGCTTGACAATTGGCGCTTTGTAGCGCCGACCAAGCTCGTAAAAAGTCCGGGTGATAGCTCAATGTGTAGAATGCTCAAAAGATCATCAAAAGGTCCCTCCAGCCTTACAACAACTGGGTCTTGCTTGAGTTTTGGTGTTTTATAGCGACGACCAACTAAATTACTCTGCGGCACTACAACAAGTATCATAGACCCCTAGAGTCTCTGAAATTTAGGGAGTCTCCCACACAGGTTTTTTTTTTTACATAAATATACAATCGCTGCACATCTTGCGTTTCCTCTCCATTTTGTGTGAGGGCTGAGAGCTCCTCTCCGTGGTACCTGCACTGGAGATATCATTAATTCCTGCAAGGTGCGGGAACTGATTGTGGATTGTCTGCTGCAGCAGGCAGAGCACGTAGAGAGGAGTGCGTGATGGAGTCGCCAGGAAAAAGACATCTCACCAGGGCAATGCTATTGTTCACAGATCCCAGCTGTGTGCACCATAGCACGCAGAATATTCAATGAAAAAACACCACGAGTTTACATATCTCACCAATGCAATGCTTTTATTTATTCACAGATCCTGCCTATAATCTTATATTGTTTTACGCGGGTTCAATTTAATTTAAACTGGTGTGATTTATTTTTCACAATTCATTTCAGATTCGGCTCGGATACCTAGTCGCTTGACACCTACACTATACACCGAACGGTTGACTTCTCCCCATGCAGAGAGTTTTGCCCCTTATTTACAGTAAAAATAAAGATCATTCTTGAATTCTTTAAAATTGTTACATGCGATACTTTACCAGAACATTCAACCAAACACTCGAGCAAATTATTGTACTTATAAGTACCTAACAACTATTTATTTCTGGAGAAACTTCACAGGCCTTATTATTAACTCACACTGCAAACATAACTACATATTCTAAGTAAGCCACGTCACGATAATAGGACAAATCGCAACTAATCTGCACACAAAGTGCAACTTTTCATTGAATTTTCTGCTAAGGGGTCGCAGGTGGAAAGAGTGAGCCTTGCGCCAATCACTTCACTTGATTTGGAGGTTTTCCAGCTCCTTCCTAGGCTAAGTAAACCTAGCGAACAATTTTATTTTGAGATTAAAATAAACACGGATGGGATAAAATAATCTGAGACCCTTGACGGGGATTGGAAAATTAATTAAAATGTTATTCAGAACCATTTTACAAAATCGTTTATTTTGCACCAGCGTGGACTCGGATTGTTTTCAGCACAGTTGTTCCAAATTTGTTTTTTTTTCGGTTGGTTAAAGTTACACGTCTACATTATAGAAAAATCATCATCATCAGTTGGCCTGTGTCGTCACAATTATTGTATCCACAAAGAATGTGACGACTCCGATCGCTTCATGTTTGTGATTAAACCTGTCAGAGACTTCCATAACTCACGCACCACACTTCTCGAGAAACATGACTTGCATTCTGAATTCACAGCCAATATCTGATGCAGTTATGAATTCACAGTTCGATCCCAGACAGACAACTGCAGCTCAGCTTGTTCCTGCCTGCTCCTCCTCAAGCGCCAACCTAGTCAACTAAGACTGCAAGCAAGACTGCTCATGCATACTCAATGAAAAATTAATTGAGATACTGAGACAATCGTAACATTTCTATAAAAATAGGACAGCAAACATAAATTTCATTCCATTTTGCAAAGGTAAATTAAAAATACAAAAAAATCATCTTGAATGCATGCCTACAAGCAGATACGTGTAAATTTGCGCTTACACATTCTGCATATTGTGTACTTACAAAATATACCTTCAAGACCGATTAGTAGTCTAGAGGTTAACACTTCTGGCTCGTAAGTGGAAGGTTGTGGGCTGGAATCCCGGTGGAGCACCAAAAATATACCATGTATATATTATCAAATATGCTTTTCGTTGGGTGGAGATTTAATACCCGTTTACCAAAGACCGGTCACTAAAAGTCCATCCAGCCTTACAGCAACTGGGTCTTGTTGAGAATTTGCGCTTTTTACAGCAACGACCAAGCTCGCAGAGGGCTCTTGAGGTGGGATTTATACTAAAACAACGCTCACCAAATAAATCATCTTAATATTATTATTATACTTACCCTCACGTGTACATAAACCTTGCTACTCCCACCGCCTTTCCCTGAAAAAGGTGGCATTGGTAAAAGTCAACCATGTTTTTGCGGCATGAGGGATAAACCTAGTCAGTGTTTTGATTTTGAGCGTAAGGCACCAAATTCCGTAATCAGTAATAATTTGTGAAAACCTTAATGGTTATCGAACCCTAACCCTCTAGCATGTAACACAAGCATTTTACTAACTGAATTTTGGACCGAACAACGGAATCCCTCAATAAAATCATCAACTTGAATCAGCGGCTTGCCGTTGGGAACTAAACTGATTAAAACGTATGCAAATGAGACACGCAGGTTCGCGCATACGTAAGGCATAGCGGCATTTGTCGTAATGACTCTATCGGTCCATCAGTGTAATCAATCATGTAAATTGATTGTAATTCGTCCCTTGAATAAATGGTCCTGGTTGGGTCGGCGCTTTTAATCAACGGACCAGCCGTGTCGCTAAACAAACTGCTGCGGTAATGAACCGAGTCTGTTGCACGGCAGGAGGGGTGTAACCACTGGACCACTGACAATTAAGGGTTAGTGCAGGTGCATACAGCGAGGTAATCGATTTTCATTCAACTTTAATTTAAATTTGAAAAAATCTCCTGTGGACTAGTTTTCGATTTTATTTTTTATCTAAGCAAATACGCTGCAGATAAAGTGCAACTTGTTACCGCTTTATCCTCGAAAGCATCGCAAATGGTAATAAATATTCAAGTAAGTATTCCTTGACTTATAGGTTGGTATGAGGCTGACCGCGCATACTGTAAAAAATGGTTCATTTTGCTAATGTCACCTCTGTGTCAGGGAAGGTCGGCAAAAGTTGTAGGGCTTATGTTCATTTGAGGTTTGGATTTTATTTGTAAGAACACATTCAGCATTTGTAAGCGCGAACTACACGTGTTTGTTGGTGGGCATGCATTTGATATGAGCTTTAAATGTGAATATATATTTGTAACTTAGATTATAGATATAAGATATTATTACAGAGCGTTTCCTAGCTCCCGAAGAGACAGGATATCATTTTTTTTATGAAAGCTAAGGGTAAATCCGGTCGTTTTTTTTATTTATTTAAGTTTGTCATTTTTTTTATTACCAAAAGAGAAAATCGTTTCTGGCACATTTGTGGGCTCTCTGGCATAGAACATAAGCTTCTACCAACTGAATTTTTGACTGAGCTTCGATTTGGTAAGAAGATGAGCCAAAAAAATTCCACCATAGGTATTTACGGCGCAATTTAAGTGCGCTGAAAATATGACCTTTCTAAGTGCGGGCTGTAACTTTATCCCACCTCCTATTCACTAAGGGTGGCCAGCACCTCCACTACACGCCTTCACCTTGCATGGTTCTCCGTTTGCGTCCTTTCATGAATGCTCCACAGATTCCGACCGCAATCTCACGTCTCCAATCAATCCATTCTTTCGTCGGTCTTCCCTTCAAACCACATTACTTCACGCCGAGTTTTCTCCTTGGGGAAGGCGGTAGGTTCTCATTTCTAACGGAGATTGAAACCTCGCCGGTACTGTGATTTAAAATGTAAGAAAATACCAAAATGTAATGTAAACAAAAATAGGGCTCACAAAATAAATCATCCATATAGTATACTAAACCGTGTAATCAGTTAAGACGATTGACACACTGTATTTTCAAACCACACAAAATCGGAGTTTCTGTACTACCAAGGGAGTAGGTTGTAATTTCTTAGAAAGACTGATGTGAACCTTATCGGGACTATCATTTGGATCGAAATAAAACTGTAACTACGTCACTTGAACTGGGAGTTTCTTTGCTCCCGATGGTGCAGATTTTTCTCTTTTAAGCTCATCTTCCAAAGGATGAATAAACCTTCCCCGTTCTATGACATTTTTGTTTGGGATATTTTCTTGTTAAGACTGATGTGAACCTTATTAAGACTATGATTTGGAGAAACTCTAACTACGTCACTTGAACTGGGAGTTCCTCTGCTACCGAGGGTATAGGTTTCTATTTTTTAAGCACTTCTTTGAAAGGATTGCCAACCTTGCGCGTTTAATGATATTTTGGTTTGAAATAAACACGACACGGGACACATCAGACACCTTTAGTGGATTATGAAAGCATGTATGTATTTTCAAGGAACTTACAAACGTTACAAAATCTACAATTTTATTTCAGTTTTCAAGTTTCCAGTGGTCCGGTCGTTCGCTAATATGAAAATTCTATTAGAGCCATTAGCATTTTCCATTAATTTCCCCGCTATTGTCCCTAATGCATATTGTCTCCAGAGCTTCGGGAAAGTCCGCTGCCTCTCGGTGGTATATAATAATTGAGCCCTTTGGCCTCCCCGGGAAAACTCGCGCCTCGTTAGAAACTGGGTTTTTTCTACGGTGCGACGCTGTAAAAAGGTTCTATATTTGTATCTAGCAAGCTTAACCGGTTCGCTGCCAGATCCAAAATAGAAGTCCAGTAAATCAAAATAAATCCAGTCAAATTATGATGTTGATGATGAGTGCGCCGTTTTGTGATGGCACTCCAAGGGCGCTCGTGCAAATGATGCCCGAAATTGTCCTGTCTTCAGTGAATTTCGTAAATTTCCATGGTCCTCTAGCTCTTTCAGATAATGAGGCAGGTGGTTCCAAGCCAGAGGATCAGCTACTGCAAATGCACGCTCTCCAAATACTGTGTTATATGGAGGTGTTTTCGTCAAACCATTCTAGTTTGAATGCCAAAGACATCGATCGCTTAAAAAGATAGCTCGTCTCTTTTACTTATTCATATATACTTGCATCTGCTCACGACTGCATAACAATAATCCATTCCTTTTCGTGAAATGTATTTATTTCTACAAATTTATTAACTTATTTTCTGTTATGTGAGCCTATAATGAAGCGTTTAGAATTCGTTATCGAAAGATCGTGGGCACGAATCCAGGCGATGAACTAAAATTCGCCACCACAAACATTTTTATTAGGATTTTTTAATGATTTTACAAATCGATTACTTATTTTTTATATGAATGTTTGCTGGGTTGAATAATTCGTATTCCTTGATAAATCATCTGTCACTAAAATGTCTTGCTTATATAATGCCGCTTTTTCTATAGCAACGACCAAACCCACAGAGAGCTTTTGAGGTGTAATTCACAGGAAAAAAATCTCACCAAATAAATCATCCTAATTTCAATTTATTATTTTAACAAGTGCTGGCTGCCTTATGTACATTGTGTAAAATATTATGTTACTGCATGGAATCATGGTAGAGGATATTTTTTGCTCTCAGCAGAAAAAGGGTTGAAAAAATGGGTTGCCCTCTATGCGGCGTCAAAGAGCAACTCGAGAGAAGGCTCGCTGCAAAAGAAATGAATAGAATTTTTAATCAAAGGGTTACAGCGATGTAAAAATTGTTTCGATATAACACCGAGTGTTGCCATTCTAAAACCAAGCAATTACATACTATAACAGTACACATCACGACTCAACTTCACGTATAAACTCAACCGAAAATCCCATGAAAACTAAAGCAGCACACCTAGAAATGGTTTAATTTCCGATGTTTTTTTTTGTAAAACGCTGCGGTAGAGTTTTAAACTAAAAATCTTCTGCTTTGGGTGTAGGGTAAACTGTTTTTGAACGCTCGTTTTGCAAAAATCACGGCCACTTTTTTATTTACCGGCTATTTTAATTTTGCATCGTTTTTCAAAGGGAATGGCAAATGCAAATGCAACGATCCTTAATACCTACAAAGGATTTTTTTATACATTTTACCAACGTTTTGAAAATTAATTTTTGCATTTTGCTTTTGACCAGCGAGAATGAATCATATTTCGGAAAAAAAACATAATAAAAAAGCCTAAATTCTTATGTAATAAAAAATAATGTTTGAACCGGATTCGATCCCGAGCTCACTGCATAGAATGCAAACACTCTACCACTGAGCTATCTACCGGACTATTATTAATATCTACAAATATTCTAATAATAAGTTCTACCTACTTACTTATTATATAATCAAGCTATCGTTCATATTACAATACTTTATATGTTCAAAGCCTTCAGATTTTTCTTTCTCTTTGATTTTTTTACGTTCTGACTTTTACAGTTTTTCCTAAGAAAATCACAGTCAGGGCTATTCACAACGCGTTTGATCCGTAGCTTATTCACAGATTATCTATTTGTTGTATGAAAAATTTACTTTAGGTGGCGGATGAGCCATGGATTTTCTGTATCTGAATAACAACCAAGTGAGATTATTCAAATGAACATCAACGAAGATCCATCCACCACAATGTTGCAAAGACAAAGACTCTGTCACTTCTTATAAAAACCTCTCAGACAAACTATCGAATATTTACATTAAATCTGTGATGCAAATGTAATGGGAACTTCGTAAGAAAAATATGAAAAAATAATGCAAACCTTTTATAGCAGAAAACTAACTTAAGAATTCTCATCTATTTTTCTTATAAACCTGCTAAACTTGTTTTTTTTTTATTTTCTGTTAAACCGGTCCGTAGTCCAGTGATAACACTTCGGACTCGTGAATGGAACGTTGTGGGTTCGAATCCCGGGGAAGCATAAAAAATATTGCATTTATATTTTGAAATATGCTTTTTGCTGGGTTGAAAAATTCATAAAACCATTACCAAAGACCGGTCACTAAAGGTTCATCCAGCCTTACAGCAACTGGGTCTTTCTTGAGTATTGGCGCTTTATATCGACGACCAAGCTCGTAAACACCTCTGCGGCACTACAACAAGTGTCATAGACCCAAGAGTCTCTGAAATGTAGGTAGTCTCCCGCACAGGATTTCTTAAAAAAAAGTCGTCCATTACAAATACACACTCTTACGTACTTACATGTACTTACATATGTACGACACAACACAAGCACTTTGTCGTTTCTTTTCTCGCTTTATTAGTACAGTCGAGTCTCTGAAAGCCTCCCGAGCTGTGACGTCATCAGTCACTTGCAATTTTACATCAAAGGCCCAATGCCTCAAGTACAAAAACATTACACTTCAGCTCAACCACAGCGTTTCACACAAAAATGTATGAAGAATAAAACGCTCACTGGAGGGTTTTTCTTTTTTTGATCGACGCTAAGTTTAAACGTGAAGTTAGATACTTGTGATTTGTAGAGGAGGGGAATTTGTGTAATAAGTAATAAATCGGCACTCTTGTAAAGAAACGCAAGTGGTCCCTCCACACACTCGGCGGATAGGCGCACTTGTCATGTGTGCGAGTGTGTGTGTGTGCGGCATTCCGATCAGAGTGTGTGGTGGGGGCACGCAGTAAGGGCCTTTTCACACAGCATGCACGAATGTAAGAATGGGTTAAAAGTGAATGCCAGTAAAACGAAAGTGTTAATTTTTCACAGGAATGGGGAATGCGAGAAAATTGAGATTAGATTGAATGAAACAAGAGTGGAAGTTGTAGAAGAATTTGATTATCTGGGAAGCGAGTTTGAGTCGAACGGGAAACTGACGAAAGAATTGGAAAAGGGCGCTGGTAGAGGAAGAAGTGTGATGGGAACGATTGGAAGGATTGCAAGAAATATAAAACTATTGGAAGCTAAATTAACATTCAAAATTCATATAAAATGCATGCTCACAGACACGTGTAAGTTCGTGCTTACAAATGCTGCATAAAACCAAACCTCAAATGATCATAAGCTCTGCAACTTTTGCCGACCTTCCCTTAAACAGGGGTCACATTGGAAAAGTGCACCATTTTTTAACAGCTTGCATGGTCAGCCTTATACCAACCTATAATTCAAGGGATATCTATAATAATCTAAGTTGCAAAGATAGATTAACATTCGAAACTCATATCAAATGCATGCACACAAACAGACACGTGTAAGTTTACGCTTACAAATGCTGTATGTATGTGTACCTACCAATCAAAAACCAAACCTCAAGTAAACATAAGCCCATCAACTTTTGCCAACCTTCCCTGTAACCAGGGTGACATTGAAAAAGTGCACCATTGTTTAACAGCATAGGTGGTCAGCCTCATACCAGCATATATCCCAGCGTGTTGATAGCTGTGAGGGTGCACTGTAATAAGGGTGACCTGTTGTGCACAATTAAAAAAAATAAGTCAAGGGATATCATCTATCAATAATCTATAATCTAAGTGCAACAATATATTGCCACTTCAGGCTCATATTTAATGCATGCCCACATGCCCACCGGCGAAAGCACCACCCCTGACTAGGACGGGGTGAGATGTTGTGGAGGGGAAATAAAAAGGGTTTAAATGCACGCAGCTTGACGCGCTCAACACCACACACACACACACGCACACAAGAGCGCGCATACAAATGCTGCAAGTGAAAGAATATAGATTAACATTATATGAGGAGGGAGCTAAAGGGATGTGAGAGATTTTTGTTCACGTTTTCAAGCGTTCTCTTTGATGTCCTAATTAGTTTTGTTCAAGTAACAACATAAAATTAAAATGCTCTTAATTTTTTCTCTGCCTAAATGAAGTCGCAGCGTTTTTTAGCCAGATGTTCTAAATTTGAATCGAATTTATTCCCAGCGAACAAACACGTCCAATGTCCATATAACTAAGGTTACAACTTATAACAGAGTATTGGTTAGCCCTTCCTTTAGCAACCCGGCCGTGTGACGTATTGTTAATAGCTACTTCTTAAATTGAAATGGACTCAGCCCAAATATGAAATGAGGAATATATTTCTCGGCGGACAAACGTCACACTTGTCTGGTCACTACTTCATATACTGGTCATATACTTGTCTGGCACTACAGTCCTTAGAAACCAACAGTATTTTTTTTTGCATTTTCTCTAGCAACCCAGCCGTCTGACGTCACAATGTTGTCAATTTCAATTCATGTGCGGGCCTCATTCAATAGATAAAAGCTAGGATCTTTTTATGTAAAATTCATTTTTACATCAAGACACTATGAATAATCTATTATCTAAGTTGCAAGGATATATTAACATTCAAAGCTCTTATTGAATTCATTCCCACAAACAAACACGTGTATATTCGCGCTTACAAAAACTGAATGTGTACTTACAAATTAAAATCCAAAACTCAAATGAGCATACACCCTGCAACTTTTGCCGACCTTCCCTGGAACAGGGTGACATTGGCAAAGTGACCCATTTTTACAGTATGGGTGGTCAGCCTCATCTTATAAGTCAAGGAATACTAATCAAGGAACACTAGAATAAAATAATATATCAAAATAACATACGCGGGTTAATTTTTATAACAGAAATTGGTTTTATGTTTTTCATTGGTTAATACATCGATGACTTAAACTTTAAAGATAAAACTGAATAAGTGGCATATTAAGCTAACATCGGTTTCTCAAATGAATGCACCTTTACTCCTTTTTTCTACGAGAGAAAACACTTGAAAAATGTGAAAATCCTGTAGCTTAGAAGCTTGTCATGAGCACTTTCTTATAATTAGTCCACTTGCTATGAGCAATTACACACAATAAATGTTTTATCCACGATTTCTCAAAATCAGTGAATCTGCACTTATATTATTCACTTTTACCGTTAAGGTGGCGATATGTATCGCTCAGACATATCTTTGGTATTCCTTTCAAGTTGGAACTTTGTGATTGAAATGGTCATCCAGCAAACACCTAAATATTACTCCACAGTACGACGAGTTTAAAATATTACGTAAATACTGAACAATCACGTAAACAGAAAACTGCATGGAAGATTCAACAACGCATCTAGTGAATGCTTTAGTTTTCAAACATTTTACTGTTTACCCTGTTAAGTATTTAGGCAATGTTTTATACTCGGTGTTCAGTTCACATTCATCCCTCGTAGAGAGCTGAATAAAATTTTCAGCTTCCTTTACACCAGATGTACAACTTTAAGGTTTTACTTAACCATAGCGTTTATCCAAGAAATTCTAGAAACTGTAACGCTCACTAGAAAAGCTATTAAAGATTTATGGCTTAAATTTGCCGTTTTATTTTTTTTATGTATTTGTCTTAAGCTTTGTGTTCTCAAGTGAAGACAGCAGCAGGCACGCCAACGGCTGTAGCGCTGTGGGCTAACGCAAAAAACAACGCAACTAAGCTACACATGTAGTGTAACTTCTTGCCTGCGTTATCCCCGAAGAGGTCGCATGTGGCGATTCGGGACCTATTTATTTTTACGGGTAAGGGCAGCGCAGTCAAAAGAGAACTGGAGAAGTGGTTGCTTCCACAAAGGTCACAATCCTTAGGGACGAGATTAAGAAGAAGCTCTGGGTGACCGCTCAGGTACACCGCGTGTCGTTGGCATCTTGGACCGGTCCGTAGTCCGTAGTGGCAACACTTCGGACTCGTAAATGGAAGGTTGTGGATTCGGATCCCGGCGGAGCACAAAAATGTACCATTTATATTTCGAATGTGCTCTTCGCTGAGTTGAAAAATTCATAAACCTTTACCAAAGACCGGTCACTGAAAGGTCCATCCAACCTTACAACAACTGGGTCTTGCTTGAGAATTGGCGCTTTCTACAGCGACGACCAAGCTCGCAGAGGGCTCTTGAGGTGTGATACACACAAAAACAGCGCTCACCAAATAAATCATCCTAATATTATTATTTTTTTCTATGTTCCTTAACTTATAGCTTAGTATGCAGCTGACCACCATGCTGTAGACTTATGGTGACTGGTCTTTGGTAAAGCCAGCTTAATATTTTAATCCAGCGAAGAGGATATTTGAAAAATATAATATTTTTTCGTGCTCCGCCAGGATTTGAGCTCACTGCCTTCTAAGCAGTCCATAGTGTTAGATACCATACGGATCTACCAACAGGATAAATTACAGGGCATGGAGCAAATTTCCAATTTCTAATTCAAATTTCCATTAAAAAAATGTGTAACGTCGTGGTTGAGTTTAAACGTCTAGCTTTGTAAAACGTAAAACTTTAGGACCGGGCGCGGCCGTAGAAGTTTACTCAGCCGTCACAAAGACAAGTACGCACCTGACCTGCCGGCCGTGTAACAGCCCTCAGAATGCGGTTGTCGTGGGGGTGACCACCCTACCTGCAAAACAAATAGCCCCTACGTTGTGAAAGCAAACCTCATCGTGATAAATAAAAGATGGATGGATGCAGCAACGCAAGGGCTGGCCTTAAAACATTCGTACAAGTCACGGATTTTATTCTTTTTTGTATTTTATTTATTTCTTAAGTGCCTTAGCCTCAAATTGGTTCACTTTTCTTAATGTTAGAGTCGGCAAGAGTTGCATGGTTTATGTTGATTTGAAATTTGGGTTCGTAATTTGTTTGTACACATGTAGCGCAAATTTACACGTGTCTGTATGTGAGCATGCTTTTAATAAAAACCTTCAATGTTAATATATCTTTGCAACTTTATAAATATACAATAATTAGTTTAAACAAGAAAACAAGATTTTAAATAGTTCGACATCGACATCTTAATCTCATTTTTGGAAAACAGTCTTTATTTGGCGCCCTTGATTCTATGGGATATAGGAAATCGCAAGGTCTAGCACTATTTTCTTTCAATAACTATTTACTCAACTTATGTAAGAAAGGAAGTTTTTTGTTTTTTTTTTACTTTCATTTTCTGCTTTTTTCTAAAAGCAGTTTAAAAAAGTGTAAGCGATCGGTGTGAACTTTTTAATAGGAATTTTCTTGGGTAGATGTGATTTTTGATGAGCGCACATTAGGTATTATAATATTGTGCTCAGTCACAAGTAGCTGGCTGGCTGTTAAATACAGTCGCCAACTTTCCGTTCATGAACTAAACAACAAGTTGTGTGCAGAGCCGCGCCGCCATACTATTCCGTGATAATAATTTCTTCTGTTGTTTTGCATTTCCTACTAACGTCTCACTCAGAACTGTCACAGTGTAAAGCCTGCTGTAGACGGGACGCAAAATGAACGTTCAATTTTGTTGGTGTTATGGCCGAGGGGTAGAGGCCTTTGTTTGACTAGCATATTTGGAACCGAAAAACGTTGGTTCGAATCTTGCGTCTAGCCCACTTGACCATAGCTTCGACCCTGGTTCTACAGATGCCATTGCATGCACACAAGCTTTTGCTTTCACATGAAGACAACTTGCCAGGCAAAATAGGTTGGTGGATGGCATTCTTTTTCACAAATCTATTTTTACGTAATTTAATTTTCTCGCTGTAGGTACTCTCGCTCTGGGTTTTAATGAGCGTTATTTTTCTGAGTGGTGATGAGACTTCCATCCCAGCCCTTTTACTATCAGTCTGTCGAAAGGGAAGATCTGGTTTTCGCTGTCTGACCATAAAAATTCCTAAAAAAATTGGCACAGTTTTGTGTACTTATAAATAAGTAAACTTACCTGTAAACGATTAATCTAAGCAAAATCTTTCTTTATTGTTGAATAATTTATATTTAATGGTAGACTTATTGAATTGTATGAAAACAGGTCACAAAAATGTGTTACAATATTTTGAAATATATATTTGCGATCCATTTTACAGCAAATCAATTGAGTTTTCCTTATCACATAAATGATTTGATAATTAAAAAAAAGTTCTCAATAGGTTACTCGTTTATTTCAAAGTACAAAAACTTCCTCCAAAAATTATAGGAATTTTTATGGCCAGACAATGAAAATCACATTCTCCCTCTTGACAAATTGGTGATAACAGCGCTTCCTGGTAAAAACCTCTGAAAAAGTGGTGACCCCGACGTTCAAAGTTGCTAAACGTTCATTCACGAATGAACGTCGAGCGCCTCGTCTCATATCGTCTTTACCTCCCACCATGTGTTCCCCACCCTCTGTTTACAAAGCGCGTTATGCTCTGGATTTATGTAAGTGCCGTGTTAGCGACTATCTGCCGCTCTGAATGAGACCAGACAATGCCGCTACAATAGCGCAAAACTTAGCAAACTTTCATTTCGCAGTTCGCGCGCCAAACGCATAACAAGATTTTCACTTCGGCCCGAAAGCGCATTCCCACTTTGATGGACGGTTCAACATTACCTCCATTTTATTATGTTGCAATTTAAACATATTCCGGTATGGGTTCATCAATATACATTGATATAGATGGCATAATTTTTATGGTTTGGTGTAAGACTAACTTTCCATCCTGTATAAAATCGTTAACTTTGTTAGTCACCTATGTTTAATAGCAGGGCGACAAGAGTTGTATAAATAATGTTCATTTAATGTTTCTTGTGTAAGTACACGTGAGGTACGTGTAATAATTAATATGATTCTTATTGTAAAAATATCCTTGCAACAAAGATTGTACATAATTGCCGTCCTGTCAATAGCTCAGGTGGAAGAATGCTTTTACATGCTAGAGGGCCAAAGTTCTATTCTCACCAATGTAAACCTTACCTCAAGAAAAGGCAGTAGTTATATTTGTATCTATAAAATAATACAGTTTTTGACTATTTAAACGAGAAATATAAACTTGTTTTTCGAGCGTTGCCAAACCGTTCATGGCATTTGAAGTAAACGTTAACCAAGTATAAAACACAACGCGTAAGCTCATCAACCACCGCATTATCGTAAACATGTATAAACATGTAAACAGAGAAACACACTCTCACTAGAGGCGCTGTTTTAGTTAGCATACATCCTCATGGTTGCGTTTAAACATAAGTGTTGTACAGATGTTGTTGTTGGTTAGGTATTGCCACCTTCACAGCACACGCTATTCTGGTAATTAGATGAGCACCAGAACCCACTTCTGGATTGATTCTGGCGCGTTTCCTTTGACAACTTGAAGCAACAATATTCCTTATCGATGCCCCGCCATTATGCAGGCAGCTCGCGCGACTATCATCCGATTATTCACATCTGGCAAGCTCCTGCAAGACAATAACTTCATCAACACTTCTCTCTTCTAGTGCGCACATCAATTCCTCAACTTCGTGATCGGTTAACGTATCATCCTGTTCACTCATTACGCTTGGAGAGAACTTAAAGCAAGGTGTCTGGACGAGTCATAAAAAATGTAATAATACACACAACGTCATAAAAAAACTAAATTGTAAATACTTTTATATTATTTTTTATGTATGTTTGTGAAGAGGAATGCAATTCACCAACCCATTTTGCCTGGCCTGTTGTCTTCTTGCAAAAACAGAAGCTTGTGTGCAATGGCATCTGTTGAACCAGGGTTGAAGTTATGGTCAAGTAGGCCAGACGTGATTCGAACCAACGTTATTCTGTTCCAAATACGCTAGTTGAATATGCGCCTATCCCCTCGGCCATGACACTGACGATATAGAGCAACATTTTGCCGCGTTGTCCCCAAAGAGGTCTGATACTACAAGTGGATCATTTTTACATCCAGTTACAATATATGTCCACCATCGCTGCGTTGTGCGTGTACAATTTTCAAAATTAAAGCACTTGTAAATACCTCCCCTATCTTCTTATGAAAGCATCTCTTCGCTTGGCTTCTGACCCCCTACGTTGCTTTTTGATAAGGGAAATCTGAGAACCTTGGAAAGGCAGCTGCCTTACAACCAGCTGACCGAGGAGCATTACCACGACGAGGAACCAGCAAGTTCGTCGGTAGAACGTAGGCAAAATATCCACAAGTCGATTATCCGGATGTCGAGTGATCATTCGGATTTTAAATCCAATCACTTAAGTCCAAGCGGTTAACGACGCGCCATTTACATTTCAATTTGTTTCCCTCTCTCTCTCTCTAGGCAGCAGCTCAGTTGGTAGCCCTCACGACTGTGACAGTCAATTGGGAAATCCACCCCTGCATTGTAGGAAACAAATCACACAGTATTATGGTCAAAAGAACTACTTTCATGAGCTTAAAATGCAAAATACTGAGGTCCCGATGTAGTCGTAAATTTACATGGAACGAAGCAAAAAGACTAAGATACACGCATAGTGCACTCTCTCTTGCAGCGTTGTCTCCAAAGGGATCGTGGATCATTTAGCGAATGGAACCTATTTTATTTTCACCCGTTAGGAAGCCGGCCTTACCGCTTCACTTGAAGTGCTCCCGAGGGGGCTGGTTCTCGTTTCTCAAAACTGTGATGACACATTTTTCATCAAGATCATCTTCATTATCATACTTCCCGCTGAAGAAGTCCATCGTAGACATGAGCAAAACGTCCGGAAGCTCCAGCTCCCATAGACCACGGCAACAAATTCCGGAAAACATCACTCCAGCAATTTCGGTTGGGATCGAACTTTAGCACTATGAATGGAATGCAAGCGCTTTAACAACTGAACTGCCGACTGGACTGTACGGGAAATAAATCACAATATATTATGAGTTCTTCAGTTAGAGTTTGAGCCTACAAATCTCATGACATTTCTTATAGAAGGATAGAAACATTAGAAACAGTTGTGCAGTAACTTTATCCAAAGACGTTGTATTTTTTCATCTCACATCTATAATCTATAATCTAAGTTGCAAGGATATACTCATTCAAAGCTCTCAGATGTATGCCCACAAACAAACACGTGTAGTTCGCGCTTACAAATGCTGATTGTGTACTTACAAATAAAATACACAATCAGCATTTGTTTATAGGATTAAAAAATATTTTCAAAATGTTGTCCATTTTGCCTCCCCTTTGCCCAGTAATTTCCAAAGGGAACCGCGCTATTAGGGCCCTGCGCCTCTGTGACGTACCTACACCTATATGTGCGCGCTTGCATATGTCTGCAGTCTATCGCAAGCCCAGCTCCCCAGAGGTGGAAATAAAATCCTTATCAAATCCAATCTGGCTAAAGCTTCCTATTTTATTAGCATAGTTAGACGAGACCAGCACGGGCGGCTGCTAAACCAAGGCATCAACAAATTCACTTATTTATTTTAAATTGCGTGCACTTACGATTTTATATGAATCATCAAAAGGTAAAGAAGAGCTTGTATGAAATGGGTCACAATCACAATGAAAATAGATAAGTATTCAAGGTTGGAAACAATGGCGGATGATCTGCAATGTCGGCGGCTAAGGGCTTAATCTTTAATGTATACTTTAAGTTGCAAAGATATATTACATTTAAGAGTCGTATTAAATGTATTCTCATAAGCAGATAAGTACATATGATTTCGCGCTTACTTAAACCAAACTTAAAAGGTAATGCTTTTAAATTAAAGTTTTCGTATTAATTGTTAGCGGTAATATTGCACTTTATACATTTTTTATACGTAGTTTTTATTGCATATTATTATTTTTTACCTTTAACTTACAGGTACATAGGACCCTTATATGGAGAAATTTGGTTAATTTTTGCCAAAGTCACCTCTCTTTCAAAGAACGTCATCAAAAGTTGCAAGGTCTATGTACATTTTAGATTTGGATTTTTATCTTGAAAGTACACATGCAGCGTGTGTAATTCCGAGCTTTCACGTTTCTGCTTGAGAGCATGCATTTAATATGAATCATAAATGCAATTATTTCTTTGCAGCCTAGAATAAAAAATATTAATTAAAAACTTTAAGAATCTCTGGTAGCTGGCAGGCAATGTAAATTGAGGTGTCTGGATAAATACAGGGCTGCGATCAGCGCGAGTGCCTCTCTGCACATGCTATAGCGCTCCCAGCAAATGAACTATTGTTTTGGCAGCCCTGGATTTCTCGTGGGCGTTTATTTTATAACCCCGCCCCGGAAAAAAACAAGAAAGGACCTTCAATATGGGCGACAGATTGCTAGTGCAAAAATAAATAAAACCTTGATTAGAATTTCCGGCCATATTTGTTTAAAATCTAAGTTGCAAAGGACTATAACTAAGCGTTGATAGTATATCGCCACTTTAAAGGTTAAACTGAATAAATGCTGATTGACTGCTTTGAGAAATCATGGATCAAACTCATAGATAGTAAAATAAATATAAGACAGTGCTCATGTAAAACTTCTAAACTACAGGATTTTCACACTTTATTAGGGTTTTCTCTCGTAGAAAATAGGACATAAGGTGCATTTATCTAAGAAACCCATGTGAACTTCATACGTCACTTATTCAGTTTAACCTTTAAGGTATGTCGATGCATTCCGGTCGATAGTTCAATAGGTAGAATGTTTGCGTTTCATGAATAGGGCTGGGGTATGATCCACACCTAGGTTATCTGAAATCATTTCCCGATTTAGCGTTTATTTCTAGATGAAAATACCAGAATGTTGATTTTTTGTTTTAGTAAAAAATCCCTCAGATATGTGACGTCACTCAGTAAATAAATAAAATATTCCCGATAATCAGGGAATTTTTCTAGTTCACAGCTTTATGAAACGTGTGCTGTTGACCGTCTTGCTAAATTTAGTAGTAAAATACCTACATAATTTGTATTGAAGCTATGACACTCTGTCGTGTCTGTAACCCGGACTAGTGACATCAGATTTTATGCCTAATTTAGCATTACTGTACTGAACTACAAATTGTAAGTTACGAATCCATTGGTCACGCCTAGAGCTCGAATGTCCCTTTCCACAACATAGCTCCATCGATCACAGCTTTGGCCTTCCGCCGCTTCTTTCCTTTTGGCGCGACCTGGTTCCTGGTTTCTGGTTTCTACTATCCGGTAGTTGAAATTGTCGATAAATTTAGATACTTGGGAAGTATTTTTGAAAAGAATGGGAATATGACAAGGGAACTTGAGAATAGGGTGTGTAAGGTAAAGCAAGTATCGGTGCAATAGGAAGAATAGCAAAGAACCAGCGGTTGACGATGGATCTAAGAATGGCGGTACACAATGGCATATTGTTACCGACTTTGATGTATAGAAGCGAAGCATGAACAGTGAATGATAGCGAAATGAGTAAAGTATGTACGGTGGAAATGAAGTATTTTGAGAAGCATGACAGGAAAAACTCTGAAAGATAGAGGTAGGAATGAATAGGTTAAGAAAGAATGTTATTTGAAAAAGGATGTAAAAGCTAAGGTAAAAAAGAATGTGATGAGATGGTTTGGGCATGTGGAAAGAATGAATGATGGTAGACTGATAAAGTATATATATAGAGGAAGTCTGAAAGGAAAAACAGGTAAGGGACGACCGAGAAAAGTATGAAGTGATCAGATTGAGGAGATTGTGAAAAAATGGTATATACAAAGCGAGCAAAAAAAAAGAAAATTCATGAAAAAGGTGATGGATTTGAAGGAATTGAAAGAAGTTTGTAAGGATAGGAAAAAATGGAGGCAGCTCTGCAGAGTCTCTGGTGATTCCTAGCGGAATGGTGACAGAGTTACAGGTAGCGTATATCCGGTTGCAAAGTATATTATGGAACCGCCGGATCGTGTGAAATCTACCATATATTTCCATACACTACGCGACTTTTGATTCGGCTCCAGACTGGACAGTGGACAGTGTGAAGAGGGACTTCTTCTGCCATAAAACACTTCAGCACAGAAAAATTGCTGAAGATTCAATGTAACATGAAAAGCATGGAGAAGCTTTCAATGAAGTTTAATTACCCAGCAAATGAAAAGATTCAGTAAGAATGCGTCCTAATGAAAGAGCTCCGTGTAAAAGTTCAATAGAACAAAATACGACTGAAGAAGAAAATGTAATTTTTCCTTACGAGTGGCTGGAAAAACCTTTCAGAGGGAAACCTGTGTAATTTTTGGAGCTTAATACCAGGTGTCTTCACAAAGCTCAAAGACAGGTCCTCTTAATTTCATTGATCGTTAGACCTTATGAAGATGTATATTACCTACTGAACGTAATCAATAAATAGTTTTGTATACATTTTTTTATCTACTACACTATTTCTTATTTTCTTTCTTACGGCTCTCTACTGTAACTGTAACTGTAACTTTGTCGCCATTCCGCTAGGGGTGGCCAGAGCCTCTGCAGAGTTGCCTCCATTTTTTCCTATCCTTACATACCTCCTTCAATTCATTCATATCCATCACCTTTTTCATGCATTTTCTTCTTTAACGCTCACTTTGTATATCCCATTCTTTCACAATCTCCTCAATCTGATCACTCCATACTTTTCTCGGTCGTCCCTTCCCTCTTTTTCCTTTCACACTTTCTTTGTATACATACTTTGTCAGTCTATCATCATTCATTCTTTCCACATGTCCAAACCATCTCATCACATTCTTTTGTACCTTAACTTTCACATCCTCTTTCAAATTACATTCTTTTTTTACCCATTCATTCCTAACTCTATCCCTCAGAGTTTTTCCTGTCATGCTTCTCAAATGCTTCATTTCCACCGTACATACTTTACTCATTTCGCTATCGTTCACTGTCCATGCTTCACTTCCATACAACAAAGTCGGTAACAATATGCCATTGTGTACCGCCATTCTCAGATCCATCGTCAATCGCTTGTTCTTTGCTATTCTTCCTATTGCACCGACCACTTGTTTTCCCTTGCACACCCTATTCTCAAGTTCTCTTGTCATCTTTCCATTCTTCTCAAACATACTTCCCAAGTATCTAAATTCATCCACAATTTCAACTTTCGTACCATTCAACAAAAACGTGCATTCTTCATTTTCATCCGTTCTGTCAAAAATCAGTACTTTCGTCTTACTTGCATTAATTTTCAACTTGTTCACACACAGAGCATGGTTCAGACTAGAGAGCATTGCCTGAAGCTCTGCTGCTGAATCAGCAATTAGTACTGCATCATCAGCATAAAGCAGAACTCCGACTTTTCTCTCTCCAATCTGTATGCCATGCCCTTCCAGATTCGCTTGTTTAACACAATGATCCATAATTATATTGAATAACCACGGGCTCATTATGCAACCCTGTCTCACACCCTTGTACACATTAAAATACTCGCTGTATTCTCCATCCACCCTGACACACGCCCTGCTATTTAGATAGATGGCGCGTATCGCGTTCAGAAGTGCTTTATTCACACCATACCTCTCAAGCACACACCACATCATACTTCTATCCACCGAATCGAAGGCTTTCTCAAGATCTACGAAAGCCGCGTAGTCTCTAGTTTTTTTTAAATAATCCTACGCAAGAGATTGTCCAGATTTCAGGGTCACTTTAACTAGAGTGGTTGGCGTAAGGCTGGCTCCGTCCTCTATATAAATAAATAGGTCCCAATTGCCACATGCGATCCCCTCAGGGACAATAAGACAAAAAGTTACACAATATGTGTAGCTTGGTTGGTTGGCTGGTTGTGGAGTTTTATGACACTAGTTGAGTACCGCAAAGGTAGGGGTGTAAGTGAACTAGCGGTTGAAGTCCTGATCCTTTGTAGCAGGAATGTTAGCTGCATAGCTTAACGTTGTGTGTTGCGATTCCATTGTTTAAGTTATGTTTGACAAGTAAGTACCTTGATTTACTGACAAATATAATATGGTCGACTACCATTCTGAGAAAAATGGTTTAATTTCCTAATATTACCTTTGTTTCAGAAAAGTACGGCAAAAGTTGTATTGATTGAGTTGGGTTTTTATTTATGCATTTTGTACACAAAAATGATTTTGTGTACAAAATGACAGTGATGCGTAACGATATGTAAGAGTGGTCTCAAATCTGTTATAACTCTGGCCACCCTTAGTGAGAGAATTATAGTTACAGTTAGCCAAAAATAAAAATCACTAAACAAAGAAAACCAAAGTAATTTTGAAAGTTAATTGAAAACTGCTTTATAATATTCCAATAACCAGACCGTGTCTCGGCACTTTAGGAGCACACCATGTATGGTTTTATAGCATTTTAGAACAAGCGATGTAAACAAACTGGATTTCGTCCTTCAATACACGCAATTTGCGGCAATTAGGGCTCCTCCGGCAAGCTCGTGCAGGCGCTTAATAAGGTTTCAGTTACATGAAATGGCCCTGAAAATATCCTATACAAACTTATATGAACTGTACGCCACAGTAGAAAACCTTACGTTAAAACTGTACCATAGTGTTGACCAAAAATATATGGAAACTAGCTGTACCCGGCGTGTTTCTCAACAAAAATTGGGAATATGGAATGAATAATTTCCATGCATAAAAGTAGCAACCTTAACGCAGCAACAGGGCAAACAAAAAATTGAAATTCAATTGGATGTTTTCTAAAAATATGGTCTAAAACGGTTGAGCGGCAAAGCTAGGCACAGGAAACATAGAGTGCGATTCTTCCATTTACATTTTGAATTTAAAACTAAGGTGCTACCTAATATTTTCAATTTCACTTCTACCCAGCAAAACTGGTTAGGTTGGTATGCAGCTGAATATTCATGCTGTAAAAAATGGTTCACTTTGCCAATGTCACCCCTGTTTCAGGGAAGGTCGACAAGAGTTTCATAGTGTATGTTCATTTGAGATTTGGGTTTTATATTGTAACATGAGGCATGTCTAAGCGCGAACTTATACGAGTCTGCTTGTGAAAATGCATATAATGTGAATCCTTATGTTACATATCTTTGCAACTTAGATTAGATAAAACCATCTCTTATGAGTTTGACCACAAATACTAAAGAGGAGTCTCTTGTAAACAGATATAAGATATATTTAGAGAGACTTAAGATCTACTAAGAAAGAAAGAAAAATTCTAGCTTAGATCCGGATACAGGCAAAGTGTTTAAAAATACAATAAAAGCCCTACGCTGTTTGTTCTGTCCTTCAGCAAAGTGAGGGAACAGGATCGCGTAACTTTAGGAGTCCGTGTGTGAGTAGAGGATGTGAGTGAGAGAGTCGCATAAGTTTTAAAGGCAATAAGAGTCACTGGCGCTGCTTCTACTCTCCGCCCTCTATTGGACGTCTAGTGAACTGCATAGTGATAAGGCTGTACTGAAAGTTCCTGGATTTACAAGACAACAAATCATGTTTACATAAAATATCTTTTTTTTTCAATAAAAGCAGTAATAGTGATAAATAATCAATAGTAAAAATTATTACACATGTTACAGTCCGATCAGTTGGTGGAATGCTTGCGTTCCATACCATAAAGCTAGAGTTCGTTACTAACAAAGGTTTTTTTTTTTAATATATTTGCGAAGAAGAATGTAATTCACTAACCTATTTTACCTGGCCAGTTGTCTTCGTGCGAAATCAGAAGCTTGTGTCTATGCAATGGCATCTGTTGAACCAGGGTTGAAGCTATGGTCAAATGGGCCAGATGTTATTCGAACCAACGTATTCTGTTCCAAATACGCAAGTCAAGAACAGCGACTTGACTCCCACGGCCATTACACCGACTCGTTTCTGCAATAATTTCCCGTTCACGTGTTTATTTTTAAAAATGAGATTACAATTCCGGCAAGGTTTACTCAGCTTTCACATAAAACGAGAACCAGCCCCTGCTGGAAGGCGCTGAAAGGCTCACACTTCAAGCGAAGTTTTTGGAGTAAGACTGGCCTACTTAAAACTGAAACAATAGATAGTTTTCACAACCAAATGCGAACTGTTCATGGAAAACGCGGTAAAAAGTTGTATTTATGTGCAGCTAAGTTGCGCTGCGTTAGAAAAAGTTCTTTAACGCGGTAACAAAAACTGAAAAACTATTATAGGTACATATTTACGATAAGAAGGAGAAAGTGTGTATCTAATCTAATCTTATCTAAGTTGCAAAGATATGAACATTGGGAATTCACATTATATGCATTTTCACAAGCAAACACGTACAAGTTCACGCTTTTATATGCCGCATGTAAACCTACAACATAAAAACACAAATCTCAAAAGAACATACACCCTGCAACTCTTGCCGACCTTTCCTGAAACAGGGGTGACATTGGCAAAGTGAACCATTTTCTACAGCACGGGAGGTCAGCCACATACAAACCAATAAGACAAGGTACGATAGCACAGCAAGCGCCCTTGGAGTGACAATCTTCACGAAACGGCGCTATATCAAATCATCATCATCATCATCATCAAGGAACATAAAGTGTGAATCTATAAAAAATATTTTGCAATATGGCAGTATAGAAAACAGAATATTTTGTTAGATAATACTTTTATTTCTTTGAACATGTCAAACGTGTAAAATTCCGGATATTTTCAATACGTCCCACATGGTAGGATCCCGGTCGTGCTAGTTACAGTAGAACAGCTCCCTGATCCCAAGCCAAAACACGCCTGCCGAACCACAGATATGGGCCGAGCCCGCACCTCCCGCTCCGCACGCAGACGCTCCAACAAACTTACCAACCCCTATACACGTGTAACTATCCACATGTATACTAAACACGGAATAGCTGCCTGCAAGTCAGCAGTGAATGCAGTTTTAATGTTTTTAATTCCTTTGGTTATCGTCCGATCGAAAGCGCAGTCGGTAGAATGCTTTCGATCCAAATTTAAATTAACATTTAAAGCTCATATCAAATGCATGCCCACAAACAGACGCGTATAAGTTCGCGATTACAAATGCTGAATGTGTACTCACAAATTAAAACCAAATCTCAAGTGAACATAAACCCTGCAACTTTAGCCGACCTTTACTGAAACAGGGGTGACATTGGCAAAGTGAGCCATTTCTTACAGTATAGGTGGTCAGCCTCATACTTACCTTTAAGTCAAGGAATAACCCTAATAACCAAGAAATAACCCTTAATAACTAATCTAATCTAATCTAAATCAAAGCTGCAAAGATATGTATCATTTGAGATTCATATTAAATGCATTCCCACAAGCAGTCACGCATAATTTCACGCTCACACATGCCGCATGTGGACCTACAATATAAAAAACGAATCTCAAATGAACATAAGCCCTGCAACTCTTGGCGACCTTCCCTGAAAAAGGGGTGACATTGGCAAAGTGAACCATTTTTTACAGTATGGGTGGTCAACCTCATACCAACCTATCAGTCAAGGAATAACCCTTCGGAGAAAACGCTTTAAGGATTTACTCTATTTATGCAGCTTAGTTGCGTGTGAGATTAGAGAATATATAGATTGTAAACCAACGAGTATGAAAACACGTATAGATCTTGAAGTTTAAAGCCGATTTTTCAGTACAGTGAAAATGAATATTCGATTGTAAATCGTTATTTTTCTATGCACACTCGCAGTGAATATTTCCCCTGTAAGTTACTCTGCTTCCCGCCCTTTCACATTCAGCTCGCTGAGAGATCTACTGCTCCCGTAAAATATACACCCCCTTTGGAAGTTTTGCTTTTATAGTGCGCGTTTATCATTCCTGAAAATACAAACTGAAGCGGTTACTTCTGGATTGTTTAACTCAACAACATTTGTTCCTGAAACCTTAATATGTTTTCATTTAGAATCTCTTCTTTTCAAAGAACACAGATTTGTTATAATTGTTTTATTATATTTTATCCATAATATTTTGACTTCTTTTTCTTCTAAAAAAACAATTATAAATTAATTTGGTTCATAAAAGTTTTCAATTAAAAAAATAGTTTTGTTTTTTTTAAATACGTTACTTAAAATTTGATAAATAGATTTCATTTTGATTTCCGGATTGAATTAAAAGTTGAAGGGTTCATGTTGACTCGAGATTTGTTTTTTTTAAACATATTCAGCATGTGTAAGCACAAGTTAACACTTATCTGCTTTTGAATAAAGCTTAAAATAAAGTTAAAATATATTTACAACTTAGAATTTAGGTAGATAGCTCAAGAGCCCTCTGTACTTTTATTCATCGCTATTCAGTGAATTTTTTATATGAAAATACAGTAAGTCTGGATAAACCTTTGTTACTGGTCTTTTGGCACATGGAATTTTCCGTTTGACGTCAAAGATAAGTTGTCAGTGGACCATAATATAGTGTACGAGTATGTGACCGAAATGTCGATGACCCAAAAGTCGTGTGGACGAATTATCGAATGACCGCATTGTCCCTGAGGGATGTGTCTATGTACAAGCTGTCTGTGACTGATTTTTCAAACCAGCGAAAACATGTTGACTTCTTCTTCCTCAGCCCTTCTCAGTCCACTCCTGGACGTAGGCCTCCTCCAATCCTCTCCATTCCTGTCTATCGGCTGCTGTGTGTGCATGTTGACTATGACGTTTTATTAAAATAAAAAAATAAAAATGAAACAAAAATAGTGCCTATATTGTGCTTTTTCGTTCGCCCACACTTTAAGCAAAACGCTATGGTCAAGTTTAAACTTACAGAGAACCAGACGCGGCATAAATTTCATCCAAACTCCACCACTTCGCCGAGCATTGAACAAAACTTGTAATCCGTTCCCTTACACTCCAAATCCCACAAGTACGTCCGTCCAGCCATTATAACAGTTAAGATGCGTTTTCCCAATAGATTCGGTAGCCATACACTTGGCAGAGTTTGCGTCCATCATCGCGGCCAACACTTTGAACCGTCTTCGCGCTGCAACCGCCGCACAATCCCCTTCACTCACCAACATCACCCAACTTCACGAATGTTGTTTCAGTTTGTTGAGCTTCGCCCGTAGAACATTACTATTCGAGGAATGGAAGCAAAAGCTCTGCGGTCTTTACAAACAGACTCAAGGGTGAACGGCGGGTTGGAAATTTCGAGAGAATATTAAAAACGATAATAGTCAACTACCCTTGACTTATAGGTTGGTATGAGGCTGACCACCCATACTGTAAAAAATGGTTCACTTTACCAATGTCACCCCTGGGTCAAGGAAGGTCGGCAAAAGTTGTAGGGCTTATGTTCATTTGAGGTTTGGATTTTATTTGTAAGTACACATTCAGCATTTGTAAGCGCGAACTACACGTGTTTGATTGTGAGCATGCATTTGAGAGCTTTAAATGAATATATCCTTGCAACTTAGATTATAGATTATTGTAGACCCTAATAGGATATTTTGTATTGTTTGTGTATTAACACAATTAAAATTCATAATAACTGATTTTCTATGATTTTTTAGAATCAAATTCCAATGAAACATTGTATATTTTCACCATTTATTAATTTATTTCAATTAATCTTTACGAACGTTTTCTATTTAAAATCACACAAAGATTTACATATGAGATTTACGTACAAGGATTTTACATCAAAAACTTCTCATATCCGTGAATCAGCACTTATTCAGTTTTACTGTTAGGGTGAACTTAGATGAACAACGAAGGAAGGATAGTCAGAGTCGTGGCACAGGAGATACCGGACGGCCAGCGCCTACCAGGTCACCCTCTCAAAAGATGGAAGAACTGCTGGTCTTCTGCATCACAGGAGGGAGTTTCACAATACACCCATCATAGATCTATAAGAAGAAGAAGATTATTAAGGTGGCGATTTAGATTTGCGTTTTCAACCATGGACGTAGCGTTGTCCCTCAAATGCCCACTGAGACGGTAAAGGGCTTGCTGCTCAGGCCTGTTTGGAAATTCTCCGATTGCAGCACTTAGTACCTCCCTATTGTACATAACGTAGTATTGTATTGGCGGAGAACGGAAAATTTCAGCGCACAGTTGTTTTATTTCAGCGAGTATCGGGAAACAGGCGAGATGAGCTTTTAATTCAATCAAGCATTATTCATGCTGAAAATGCGGCCGAAACTTTCAACAAATATATTGATTTTAATTTTCAAATGTACACTCTTTTTCATTTTTTGTATGGAATCAAAAAAAAAACTGGGATGCTAGTTTAAATTGTCACACGAAACAATGTTGCAGGTTGTCATCATTTTTACACAATTCAAATTTATGTTTTGTTTTCCCTGTAAAAATAAATAGGTTACATTCGCCACATCGGGGAAAATACGACATGAAGTAACACTATGTGTGTAGCTTGGAAGTATTTAGTGATTAATTTCCTTGACTAATAGGTTGATATGAGGATGACCATACATACTGTTCACTTTACCTGTTTTACGAAAGGGCAGCAAGAATTGCAGAGGTCATATTCATTTGAGATTTGGGTGACAAGTAGGTACACATACGTGATCTTCCGTGACACACACAAAAAATGTCGCTCTCTTATCATGTGTAAATAAAAATTTAATTCATTTAAAACTATAAAAGTTCAACGTTTGTAAACGTGAACTTACACGTGTCTGCTTGTGGGCATATATTTGATACGATTAATCATACATACATCGTAATAAACGCTAATGCTATTAACTCTACTAAGCTACACATATAGTATAACGTCTTGCCGCGCTTTCTTCGAAGGGATCACATGTAGCGAGCGGAACCTATTTATTTTTACAGGTAGGGAGACGGCCATACTCCAACCATTTCAGTTGAAGTGGGGGTTTTCTAGCTTCCGAGGGGGCTGGTACTTATTTCTTGTGAAGGCTGAGTATGCCTTGCCGGTATTTATTTTGAGCTCAATCATTTCATAGGAAATCATTTCTAACATCCTCGGTAGGATTCGAACCCGAGCTCTCGGCATGGAATGCAAGCACTCTACCGACTGAACTATCGACCGGTATCTTTCAAATTTTGATTATAAAGAAAAAAAAAAACTATAACAAAACATTTGTTTGCCTTTTACCTATCATCTAGGACGTGTAAAATGCATTTTATTTTTCTTTCGTGAAAATATATTTTTCAGTGCATTTTTTGTATTATTTTTAACAAAATCACGTTATATATCTACTCGAGAAATTCTATTCAATCTATCTTTTCTCTCTGCTTCATTTTTCTGCCGCAACATTTCACGTTGTACAGCTGGCTTTGAAAAGAACTACAGCGTCCACTGGGTGTGGGGGTGGTCCTTGAGATGGGAACCCAATATTACACAGCACACCTCCATTACAGGAGCGCTTCAGTTTCACGCACACTTTATTTAATTGATTTTCACTTTTGCACAAACAGTTCTCTGCTCTTTCACATGGTCTAAATAAAAGTATCAAAAGAAATTGCAAGATTTCATTTCCAAGGTTGCACCTTCATATTTTCTTCTTCAATGTTTTGAAATTTTCAAGACATCAATTGCCCCCACACCAACACTTTTGTGGAATTTCAACAAGTGTCATAGACCTTCAAATAACATAAATCTTGAGAGTTTTCTGCACGGGAAAAAAGTTTAGTAAATAAACCTTTGACTTCAATAATCTATAATCTAATTTACAAAGATATATTAACATTTACGGTGCTATTTTTAGACATTTTAGTCATCCGTTGAGCCCACGCTTTGACAAACTAATGATGCATTAGTATGAAGACTTGTCAAGTGAACAGCTGATTTGTCTTCATACAAATATTACCAAAATTCGGTAGGAAATAATAACCGTGGTGATGAGATTTCCAGCCCAAGCATCATTTGTTTGTCAAAGCTTGGGCTCAACGGACGACTACAATGTCTAAAAATAGCACTACTAGAATTCATATATTCAATGCCAAATGTTTATTAACAAATTAAAACTCCAAATCTCAAATAAACATAAACCCTGCTAATCTCTCCGCCCTTCCCTGATATAGGGGTGACATTAGCAAAGCGAACTATTATTTATAATGCAAAGGAGTACATATTTTCCAGTACATCAGCATCACACTAGTCACTAACCCATGACTCAAGGGAGGTAATTATTTATGTACTTTGAAATATCTTCCTATGTTTAAGGGGCCCATCAAATCCCCGAACCTGTTTGGTATGAGATAGTCTTCATATGCTAATAATCAATATAACTTGATGTCTGCTGGTGACGTCACTCCACCTGCTATACAACCTTCCATACACAAGTATACCCCATCACGCTTAACCCTCCGTCGGTCACAACGCAACTAAGCTGCGCATATCTATGGTGCAACTTCTTACCGTGTTGTCCCCGAAAGGATCGCATGTGGCATGTGGAACCTACAATTTATTTCCACAGGTAAAGGGGCCGGCCTAGCACTAATTAATTTAGTTAAAGTGAGGGATTTCCAGCTTCTGAGGTACATGTTTTTGTATTAAATTTAATAAAAAACATGTTCTGAACTGTGGTATCCTGTATTTTCTTGCTTTTTCCATTTTTGGTTTCGACACCCAAGAATGTCACATGCGATCTATAATAATAATCTATAATCTAAGTTGCAAGGATATATTCATTTAAAACTCTCAGATTTATGCCCACAAACCAACAAGTGTAGTTCGCGCTTACAAATGCTGAATGTGTACTTACAAATAAAATCCAAACCTCAAATAAACATAAGCCTCACAACTTTTGCTGACCTTCCCTGACACAGGGGTGACATTGGCAAAGTGAACCATTTTTTACAGTATGGGTGGTCAGCCTCATACCAACCTATAAGTCAAGGAATACGAATAATAAATTACATTTAAATATAGAAAAGAACAAAACCTTGAAAATAATTCAATGCAAAAAAAAATCCTAAGCAAAAAATGTAGCAAATTAATAAACCAACATTAAAAATCAACATTGCAGATAAGCCGCCACTTCTTCCTGTCCTTGCATACTTCTTTCATTTCACCCAGAGTCATAACCTTTTTCATACAAGATACTTTTCATACGATAATGCAATTTTCCTTTTGAAAATTGATAAATTTTCTTATCAAAAAATATATAACGCGTGCATAGGTACAATGTTTCAAAGCTACCACCTTTCTGGAAAGATTTCGTAGTTGTACCAAAGTATTTTTGTTTACAACGAAATGACAATGTGTAGATTTTCGTTCTCTTTCTAACTTAGGACGATTTTCCGTTGAGTAAGTTGAAATGGATGTATTGTCTATTTTCGTTAAAATAGTTTCTAGTCCACAATCGTTGACACCGATAGAGGGTTAAACTCAACGTTGAGTTACATCACAAATTTACAGGAACTAAAACGTTCTCCAGGTGCTCTGTTTCAATATTCATACATTTTGTGGTAAACGCTATGGTTGAACTTAAACGTCCAGTTACTCAATAGGCGTATAGCAGAAGGTTGTATAGCAAGGTGACGCATATCAAGCGACTAGACGTTGATCGCATTAGAGATCCCTTCATAAACAAACATCGCAATATGGCGATTGCAAAATTAGGTTCATAATTAATGAAGTATCCTGACTTATCTTATATTATAGTATCCACACTGTTAACTATGTACCTATGTACTCGTGTATATCTATGTTTAATCTAAGTCGCACAGATATGTTACATTTTAGATTCATATCACAAGCATTCCCATAAGCAGACACGTATATGTAAGTTCGCGCTCACACATGTCACATTTGGACTTACAACATAAAAACCCAATCTCAAATGAACGTAACCCCTCTAGCCGACGTTTCCTGAAACAGGGGTGACATTAGCAAAGCGAACCATTTTTTACAGTATGGATGGTCAGCCTCATACCAACCTATAAGTTAAGTAACAAAAATTATGCAATGTTACAAATTAAAGAATACATTAATTATTAAAAAAACAATAGAAATTTACAATTAACAAAAGTCATGTTTCGGGCGTCCACATTGGAGATCAACTGCCATTTTTTTTCAGTCTTTACATACTTTTTCATTTCATGCAGAGTCATAACATTTTTCATAAAAGCTCTTGATTGTAGCATGAACATTTTCATATAGGTTACTAACTTCATTTAACGCTTTTATTCTTTCAGTAAACACTTTATTTCTTCTCTTTTCACGCTATACAAGTTGAAAAGAATTTTGTAGCACACAAAATGAAACATCAGAAAATATTTTGTACATGTCGGAGGAAGTAGTCAAGATGAAGTTTTGATAGTGAAAAGATTCAATAAATTGATTCTTATTATTAATTTGAAATTATCTTGAAAAACTTGGATTTGTTGCATTCTATATTTCACTTTTCTTACACTTACACTTTTCAAATATTAGATGAATTGTTGTGGAAGAACATACATTATTCTTGACGTTTCATTGTAGGCAACATCTTCTGGAGGCACTCTTCGTGCACCACGTTTGAAAATAAAATCTGTTTTTCTTAGTATCAATGAAAATAAGATCAAGTATTGAAGTTTAAAAAAATCTTATTTTTAGAATAGTTATTTATGCCACTGTCCTGTAATGGGGGGGGGGAGCATTGTAATAGACAGCACGAGTGTTACAATGACTAATTACGTGCAGTGGCATACAATACTTTTTTCAATGCCATCAAAAATGCCGTTTCATATTGAGTAAAGAACCAAATATAATCGTTAATCTATAATATATTGTAATATAGATTATAAAACAAATAGGAGCATGTTACGGTTCAAACACCCTGTCACATGAGGTGCGACATGACATTTACCATCTGCAGGGCCGAGAATCGTACGCTCCTATTTTTTATATCAGGCTAGCCAAGCCACCCTCCTGCAGGATCCAAGCAATGAGGATCCTGGATTCAAATCGATATTTTCGTCACCCAAAAGTGGATAAATAGACCCCACGAGGGAAGGACGGTTACATTTGTACCTTTACTATCATGTCTTAAGCATCTTCTGTCCGTAGACTACTCAGATTCAGGGTCGAAACTCTTGTCAATAAATTCATTTAACTTCAAATTATTCATCGTTTTTTATTAAAATTAACTACTCGACCAATCCAGTTATAACAAAGCAGAAAAACTAAATTTCCAACATCCGCTACTTCCGTTATACTTATGGGAGCTATTCTAATAATAATCACAGTGCAGCTGCATATTTAGTATATTAGAGTTGATTAAGAGGCTGGAGAAGTTGTTACAGAAGGAGATTTATGTATCAGACGTTCTTCCGTCTCCCTGGAGGAAGATCCCCTCATCCTAGTTCCTCCTGCCGCCTCCTTCCTCCTCCTGACTCCTTGTTCCTCCTCCAGGAGTCCCAGGAGTACGGCAGAAGCAGCAGCTAAAGTTTTCCATGTTTTGGGTGCGCCCAACTTTGCTAGGGGCACTCGTAAGTTCGCGCCTGGATATTAACCGCTCAGCCGTGATGTACGTACTAATCCGAGATGACGTCACGTGCTCTGCCAACTATCTAAGTTGCATTTGAGGTGCGGCAGATCTGTTCCTTACTTGGCGAGACAGATAAGCTTTTTGTCTGGTGGTTGTCAACGTCGCACAGACCTAACACAACACATTTTGAAAAATTGACACTCCTGAAGCGCTGAAACATAGATATATTAGAGAAAAAATTATAAACAATTAAAACAAGAGAAAATAAAAGGACTTTAGCCAAGAAACTTCACTTGAAGTGGGGGTTTTCAGCTTTCGAAGGGGCTGGTACCTACTCATTTATTGTGTATGCTGAGTATATATTGTGGTTTTGAAATAAACACCGAAACGGGAAATCATTTTCGACACCTTCGCCTTGGGTGGGATTCGAACCCGAGTTTTTGGAATGGAATGCATAAAGAAATAAGTAAACCTTGTGGGTATTTTTATCTTTGGCCATTTCTTACACCCTAGATGAGGATCGAACCCTAGCTCTCTGGAATGGTACGGGAGCATTCTACCGACTGAGCTATCGATCGGTTACTTTAGTAAACGAACATTGATGTTTTTATTGTTCGTTCAAAATTTAAAACATTTTGATAGAAATGGCAGCAATGCAGTTAAAGTGTCATTGATTCGCGTTGATTTGAGATGATTTGAGCTGATTTGTCCATCTGCTCGTATCTGCCACAATGCAGACTTCACCCTTCAGCGCCTAAGTACTAAAACCTTTTGAACCCAACCATGGTGATTTGTCAAAAAATATATATAGAAACTCAAACAGCATCCCTACTGAGAGTTTTAACTACTATACATTTTTAGTAAAACACTATGGTCGAGTTTAGACGTACATTGGTACAGAAAAAGGGATTAACATTTAATGAAGTTGTCAATCACTCCGATTTCAATTTGAATCGTATGATACCAAAGGTGGCAATCGACGATTTTTTTTCTGAAATGGTATTTGAATCATTTTCTTATAAACACAGATAATTTTTTTATTATTATATTGATGCATTTATTTCGTTTTAAAAAATACTAGATTGCTGCCTTTGATTCTATTCGACTCTTTTTACAATGGGCGTTCTGTACTTCGAGTATAAAACATTGCGGCAATACTTCACAGAACGCGTGAACAGAAAAATCTACGAAACAACAAAAGCGCACCTAGTGAGTGTAGAGTTTTTATACATTTTATATTTTTACGCTAAGGTTGCGTATTTACGAGATGTTTTATACTCGGGGTAATGTTGTTTGTTAAAAGTTCTCTAGAAAGAGTTCATTATTTAGATTTCTGTACAAGCGGTTTGTCGCGTAATGTTCCATGAATATTTTAACAAAGTGTTAAATTTTCTTCTTTTTTCTATAAATATTCCCTATAATCTAAGTTGCAAGGATATATCAACACCAATCTGACCAATTTGACGGCCATTTTTGAAAATTGAAAGCGTTTCGGGGCGACGATTTTCTTTTTATGAAAAATGTTAAACTTCAGTCCATTGCGGCCTTTGACGTGGTACAAAATACATCATGGGTCCGCAAAATCATATGAGTTGACATGCCCAACATAAGCCATGTAACTCTTGTCGCCTTTCTTTGGAATAATAGGGACATTGACAATCTAATATAATCTTATCTAAATTGCAAATATATGTAACATTGGGGGCTCACATTACATGCATTTTCAGAAGCAGAAACGTATTAGTTCGCGTTTGCACATACCGCATGTGAACCTACAACATAAAAACCCAAATCTCAAACAGGGGTGACATTAGAAAAGTTAACCATTTTCTACAGCATGGGCGGTCAGCCGCATACCAACGTAGAAGTCAAGGAAAAAAAATTGACATTATAGATGATCAGTCACATACCAAACTATAAATTAAGAAATCTAGACACACAACCCCATCTTTTTTATAATCTGATCAGTTCCTATTTAACGTGGCTGTTTATAAATAATTTGAAGTAGAATCTAAATATCCCAAAGGGTGACGTCACAGGTCTAGATGACTTGGGAGCAACCAAAAAATATATATTTGTTCGTTATTCTTCTGCGACCCAGTCAGTCAGCCATTTTTATTGCTAGCTCCATTATTTGGTAGTCAGTAAAAAATCAGTAGGTATTCCAAATAAAAAAGAACAGCACTTTTAAATTTAAAAATGGAAAGAACATTTTCAAATTCAAAAATTGATCAGCCAAATTGGTAGGAAGTTATCTATGATTTTCCCTTAGTGTTGCTAGTAAATGCAATTATTTCCCGATAGGTATCTAGTGACCAGGAGGTGCCTACTTATATTGTAGCTGTGGTTGCATTGCATCCCTCAATTACTGGATAAATACCAACATTATCCAGGCTTAATTACATCTGACACTAAGGGACAACGACGCATGCGAGATCTGGGAAATTATATCTATCAACAATTCACTCGGCACATTTAAAATGTGGGGAAAAAATTTGATGCCTAGAGTCCGGACAGAGATATTATGTAGGTACCTAGTTTGAAAATATACTGAAGCTCTAGGTACCTACTTCATTCAGCATAACCATCAACATCCGGTTGATAGCTCAGTTGGTAGAGTGCTCGCATTCTATGCCGAGAGCTCGGGCTCGAATATCGCCGAGGGTGTCAGAAATGATTTCCCGTTTCGGTGTTTTTTTCAAGGCTTAAATAAATAAAAAAACGGCAAGGTGTACTCAGCCTTCACAAGAAATGAGTACCACCCCATTTGGGAGCTGGGAAATCCCCCACTTCACCGAAGTTGTTGGCGTAAGGCCGGCCCCCTTATCTGTAAAAGTAAATAGGTTCACTCGTCATATGCGCGCCGCCTTTGGGGATAACGCAGGCAAGCGTTTTTGTTTTTTTTACGTTGCGTTTATTTTTGGTAAGGAACTCAGTTAAATATTTCTCGGAAGTGGTAATAATATGATGGAATTTGAACAAGAAAGATGATGTAGGTACATAAGCTGATTTACGTATATGCAACCAAATTTTTGTTGTGTTGTGAGAAATCACACTTCATTTTGATTTTTGGCTGATTGGAGTTTGGTGCAACAGGCCCTTAATATGTCAAATATTCAGTTTTACCTTTATATTATCCATGTATTCAAAATAATCTTCAGTTAGTTAATATGGTTCACTTTGTTGAGTTGCAGGGTGTTTGTTCATTTGAGATTTGAGTTTTTATATTGTAAGTCCACAGGCGGCATGTTTAAGCGCGAATTTATACGTGTCTACTTGTGTAAATGCACATTATGTGAATTATCTTTGCAACATAGATTAAATTACATTAGTATCGATGTATTTATTCTGGACAATCTTAAGTTAGTCGATGTCCCTGAATCATAGTTAAATACCGCCAGCATTCCTCATTACATGCCCCTCTAGGTTGCCGTACCTACTCCAGTGGGCTCTCCACTCCTCATAGCCTACTCCAAGCCCTGGATCATGTAATGCCCGCCCCTCCATCAGCCCGTATCGTGTATCGGATCGCTGAAGGGTCCAGGCTGAAGGACTGAGCGACCACCTCCTCTAAAGCGTCCCCTCTGGGCTACTATCGTTTAATTAAAGACAGAACACAGCTCAAGCTTTGTGCCTCTCTAAATCTGTAACGGAGAAATCAATTAACGATTCTGATATTTGATGATTTGACCGGTCCGTAGTTCAGTGGTAACACTTCGGACTCATAAATGGAAGATTGTGGGTTCGAATCCCGGCGAAGCATAAAAATATGCCATTTATATTTTCAAATTTGCTCCTCGCTGGGTTGAAAAACTTATAAATCTTTACCAAAGATCCGTCATCAAAAGGTCCGTCCAGCCTCACAGCAGTCTTGCTTGAGTATTGGCGCTTTGTAGCGACAGAACACAGCGCAAGCTTTCCAGCAGTCAGCGACTACCTGATGTCCCTCTCTATTGCATGTGTAAGCGCTTACTTATACGTGTCTGTTTGTGAGAATTCATTTAATATGTAACATTTACGCTTCCCATTCTCTTAAATTTCTAATCGATTGCATCTGGCAGTAAAATCTCTTTACATTTAAATAAAAGTATTCTCAAAGGCGCGCACACAGCGAGCCATTTAGTGTGATTATCCATCACCAGATGGCGCTGCCTTGTCTATTTTTAGGTTTTGCCAAACCTTAGGTCCATTAAAAAAATACCAAAGAGAAACGGTAAATGGCTTTCGGATGGCTTTTGCTTGGAACCAGTTTTTGCGTGGTACCTACGAAGAATGGCGACTATAAGATCTATAAAACTCTAGCCAAAATCTTACCTAACATTCAACTAAACCTTAGCATGTACAGAAAATAAAACAGTGCCTCTACTGAGCGTTTGGGTTTTCGTAGATATTGTGGGGAAATGCCATAGTTCAGTTTAAACGTGGTGTTTTGCTCCGGCCCACTCAATCGACGTTGCCCAATTCGCACATGTGTGTGTGTTAAGCGAAATTGATTATGCATGCCTATTGCCTTGTTCTGACTAAGAAAGTACAAGTGCAAGTCGTACAGGATAGCTTGTAAGTGGTAATTGTTTAGTTATTTCACAAAAAAAAAGCTGTAAAATAGATGAGCAAATGTAGGATTCGACTTCCAGGTTTAGGTCTAGATCTATCGATAATCTATAGGTTCTCAAGATGTATTAACATTGAAGATTGATATTTCATTCATGCCTACAAGGAAACAAATGATACTACGCGCTTACTCGTGGAATGTCTACGAAATAAAAGTTAAATCTCAAATGAATGATTGTTAATAATAATAATAATAATACAATATTTTTATAGCGCCTTTTCATGACTCTTGGTCATCCCAAAGGCGCTTGCTCATATGAGCGCGCGAACAGGTGGGTCTTCAACCCCTTTCTAAAAGTACTCTCCAGATCCATTTCGCGCAGGTCATCTGGGAGGCCGTTCCATATCGTTGGAGCAGCCACCTTGAAGGCTCGATCTCCAAAAACGGTCTTCTTTTTCCTTCTTGGAAACTCTATCCGACTGCGACATGATGCTGCTGATCGCAGTGTTGCTGTTCTGCTGCTTGTGGTGGCTGGAGTTATCATATCCTTTAAATATTTTGGTGCGGTCCCACGCAGGCTCTTGAAGACCAGCAACCCTATCTTATACTGGACCCGTTCATGAATCTTGAGCCAGTGAAGAGACTTCAGGTGCGGCGTAATATGGCAAAACTTTGAGGCACCATGTATAAGTCTGGCCGCGGCATTCAGTACAGACTGGAGTCTCTTCAGCTGGCTCTGGGGCTGTCCGGCATATACGCCATTGCAGTAGTCGATTTTCGACAGCACGAAGGCATTGACAACAGTTTTTAAGGCCTTTGTTGTCAGATTTCTTCTGATTGCTCTAATTTGTCGGAGAGCGAAGAAACCTGACTTAACTGTTTTGCCAATTTGCCTATCGAGTACCAAGTGCTGATCAATTTCTACTCCAAGAACTCGGACATGGGTTGCTGGGATGACAGCACTACCACATATGTCAACCGGAGACTGGTCAAGGAGGGGCTTACGCCTCCTGGTCACTAGGTATAGTAGTTCTGTCTTGTCTGGGTTAAGGATCAGTTTGTGCGATGCCATCCAGTGCCCTATCCTTTCTATGCCTCCTGCAATTTTTTGAGATGCTTCTCGCATTTTCTCAGGCTCACACTCCAGGTAAATTTGGCAATCGTCAGCGTAGCAGTGAACGTTAAGTCCAAGACTATGTATCAGTGTCTCGAGTCCATAGGTGTACATTAGGAACAAGAGCGGCCCAAGAACGGATCCCTGTGGGACTCCTGTTTCCACTGGGAAGGAGGAGGATGCATCGTCTGATATGCGGACAATTTGACTTCTTCCATTTAGGTAGGCAGTCAACCAGTCAAGGGCCTTTCCTCTCACTCCGAGGGTAGTTTTGAATTTCCTCAGAAGGATCTGATGGTCTACTGTATCGAACGCTGCACTCATGTCCAAGAGAGCCAGGACTGCGGCGTTTCCTTTTTCGATGCTAAGGGTTAATTCTGAGAGTAGTCCTACTATACCGGTTTCGGTGGAATGGTGCCTGCGATAAGCTGACTGTCTATCAGCATACAGCTCATGTTTGTGCAGATATGCAGATAACCGGGCAGCTACAACTCTCTCATATACTTTGGCAACGAAGGGTAGATTTGATATGGGCCGATAGTTATAAATATCATGCCACTCCTTGCCGCCTTTTTCTGAAAGATGGGTGACATTGGCAAAGTGACACAATTTTTAGTCTACTGTGTTTTTGTCTTTCAAAATAGCAAAACATATATTTATTTGGTCTTATACGAGTATTAACATTAATAATCGATAACATTATTGCCTAAAGATAAAACAATGTATTACAAATTATTATTTTCAAATATGCTCTTCGGTGGGTTGAGAAAGTTATATACCTTTACCAAAGACCGATCACCAAAGGTCCATCCAGTCTTACGGCAACTGGGTCTTGCTTGATAATTGGGCTTTCTATAATGACGACCAAGCACACAGAGGGCTCTTGAGGTGTAATTCACACAAAAAGAGCGCTCACCAAATAAATCATCTTGATATTTGTATTATTGGATAGACTTACAAATTCTACAACTGACTTCATCTGAACAGATTTGTCGAGAGAATTCAGGCACAACCTTTTTAAATCGCTAAAACTAGATTGCAACACTTGAGGTATTCACATATCTTATAAAGGTGGGTAGGTACATCAGGAGTAAATAACTAAGCAGGTAGGAACATACATATATGTGTAGCAAGGCAATGCATCTATGTGTCTATAATCTAAGTTGCAAAGATGTATTCAAGGCTCATATTTGATGCATGCCCACAAGCAGACGCATGCAAGATCACGTTACACATTCTGCATGTGTACCTACATACAAAATAAACCAAACTTTACATGAACGTGAACCTAGCAACTCCTTCCGCCATTCCCTGAAACGGGATGACATTGGCAAAAGTGAACCAAGTTTTCACAATAGGGGTCAATTCTTCATACCAACCTATCATTGTTTATAGAGGAATCAATCATTTTTTACAGTTACGGTATTTCTTGACTTATAGACTGGTATGAGGCTGACCACCCATATTGTAAAATATGGTTCACTTGTCAATGTCACCCCTGTTTCAGGGAAGGTCGGCAGCATGTTGCAGGGCTTATGTTCATTTGAGATTGGGTTTTTTATACTGTAGGTCCACGTGCGACATGTGTGAGTGCGAAATTATGCGTGTCTGCTTGTGGGAATGCATTTAATATGAATCTTAAATGATACATATCTTTGCAGCTTAGATTTAGATTTAGACAGGGGCCGGTTAATTCAACCGTTTCGATTGTATTAGGGTTTCCTGCTCCAGGGGGGAAGAGGGGGCAGGTTCTCACTTCTTATGATGGCTGAGTATACCTTGCCGTTTCTATGATTTTTGGATTTGAAAATAAACAATAAAACGGGAAATCATTTCTGACACTCTTGATGGAGATCGAACCCTGGCCTTATAGTTTTGCACGCAGGTGTTCTACCAACTTAGCTATCGACCGGAGAGTTGTGCTAAAACTGAGATAAAATGAAATGCGTAAGGTTAGAAACACAAAAATAGTTTTTTATACAGCTCGCACTACGCCCTAATCGCAACCATATATTTTGGCAACAACTATCATTTACCGTACCTACCTATGTACGTGAAATTCAGTGCCTATTTTTAAATTTCCAAAATCCTTCTCGCTGTTTTTAACATGTAGGTACAAATTAAATACTCAGGATTCTGGTATGATTCTTGATCTCAGCACAGACTTTTTTTCTACTCTGCAAGGGATTGAAACTCAGTACTTACCTTCTGCCGGCAAGGATTTAACCACTAAACCAAATAATATCATGGTTGTCCAACGTCAGGCCCAATAATATCAATGGCGTAACATTTATCTTATGAGTCTATAATCCTTTATTTATTCATCTTCGAATTTATTGATATTGAATTATGAATAGACCAGTAACTTTAAAAAAATGTATTTAAACTAAGACAGCGCCCACAATGAGCGTTTTAGTTTATGGATACTTTTCGGGAAACGCTGTTTTTGAGTTTAAACGTATACGAATACGTCCAGCCGATCGCCAGACGTTGTAGGTATTATGTAATATTATTATGAATATGGGCGAGGTTACCAATCAGGCAATCACAAGCACGTGTAGCGTCAAGCGCACGCTAAGGCATCGCCCAACTAGTATTGCCGACGATACGTCATGTATCGGTTTTTCTCGACACATCAAAATCCTTAGTAGTTGCTATTGGCTAGTGTCACATGACAATGTGATGGGTTTAGGGCCTGTTGCACCAAACTCCTATCAGACAAAAATAAAAATTAAGTATGATTTCTCCTATCGAATCAAAAATTCAATCAAACATCATCTTTCCCGTTCAAATTCCATCATATTATTACCCACTTCCGAGAAATATTTCACAGAGGTCCCTACCAGAATCAAGCAATCAAATTTGATGTGTCAATCAAATATTGATTGAGGTTGGTGCAACAGGCCCTTAGTGTATTTGATCACGTGTGTCCATTAGTTGGACGTTTCGTCATTTTGTCGGTTCTTCTCGACACATCAATCGGGAAGATTCAATACCAGTTCTAAATATATGTATTAAGCTCTGCACTACTACAATAGACTTAAAACGGCCACCTTCTGATACATACTTTCGTTGTGTTCTATGATCGCTTAATTTCTTAATCAAAAAATATTGTGGTTGTGTCTATCAATGGCCGGACCATCATATTCTGGCGGTTTTCTCGACAAATTAAATGGATTTATCTCTAGTATTGTGAAAGTGGCCGTCACGCATTTTCCACTAAGATAAGCTTTGCTTACCTTTATTAATATGGCACGGAGGAATGAATGTTTCAAAAGTGACAGTAAGTTGACAAATAGCCTACAACAAAAGAGATATTTTGTATGAATAGTAGGTGCTGATTAACTATCCGGCTCGAAGGACCAAAATCTTAGTATTATCAGAAGATAATCCAAAGAAAATGGCGTCCGCTTGAAAGGTCATAACCGGTAAAATCATCGATACAATGACCGGTATAATAAGTAGGTGTGTGGATGCACCACCTACATTGACTTGTCCTTTACACACACGCACACATAAACACACACACATACACCCAATACGTGAAATAGGCGAAAATGCTAAATGTAAATAATGTCCCAAAACCATAGCATGACCGAATCAATTGAAAAAAATAAAAGAAAAATACAGAACATTTCTTTCTTCTCATGGGTTTTATTCTCTCGAGCGCTTTCGAAAATATTACCTCTTCATTACCAACAGAATAACCGATGAAATATATTAGAAAACAATAAATAATAATAAAGATAAATTGTACACATAACTTCACATGAGTTTTTGATTCAATGAAATCTCAAAAAGTGTAAGTAAAGCTAAAAATTGTACCAGCTTACTGGGTAGGCACGCGATTTCCAAGGAAATCACCATAGACGTTACCGAGGCGGGTTAGGTACAGATTTCAGGTTACTATCGCCTTCCTATCGCTCCATCGCCTCCCAATCGCCCCCTTTGTATTTTCGCTTCCAAGTTGAGCACTACTGATTGAATTGGAGCGACGACCAATCTCGCAGCTAAGTCTTTTGAGGTGTGAATCACACAAAAACAACGCTCACAAAATAAGCCATCCTAATATTTAAAAACTAGTGTGGCTCAAAAGACAAAAATGTGTCCATCTTGCAACAACTGGAGGTCTTGGCTCATCTGTAGACTTTGTGCCAAGGACTCTTCCTCCAGTTGTCTGATCACATATGGCAAACAGAGCCCTACATGACCGTGGAAGACCTATTAAAATTAGAAAAAATCGTGATAATTTATCACTTATTGCGTTGGTATTGAAGTCCGGTCGATAGCTCAGTTGGTAGAATACTTGCATTCCATGCCGTAAGCTCGGGTTTGAATCCCACCGAGGTGTCAGAAATGATATCAAGTTTCGGTGTTTATTTCAAACCCAAAATAAAATACCACCATGGTTTACTAAGCCTTCACAAGAAATGACTACCGGCCCCCTCGGGAGCTGGGAAGCCCCCACTTCAACTGAAGTGGTTGGCGTAAGACCAGCCCCCTTAAGTACTTGTAAAAGTAAATAGGTTCCAGTAACCACATGCGAAACACTTCGGGGATAACGCGGAAAGAAGTTACATTACATATTATATGTGTAGCTTAGTTGCGAGATGCGTTGCGATAAGTTTGAGGATCTGTGTAAGTGATGTTGATGATGATGATGATATTATGCAACTTAATTAATATTTCATAAGTATGAATCAAGGACGACGCTAAATGAAAATGCATAGAACCAATGGCGGTAATCTAGAATTACATTTTAATTACTGTTTTAATTACAATCCCACAAATCACTAAATTGGATTCCCTAGATGCACTGAACCTGCTTTGTAAAGAAAAGTGGTGAGGCCTATGTCTAACCATGACCAAGTAGGTAATGGCTGAGATGATGATCGCAATGCAACTAAGCTACACATAAAGTGTAACTTCTCGCAGGGCTCGCATGTGGTGAATGGAATATATTTGAAATAAAATGTAGGTGGTTACGGGGCGAGTAAAATTTAATTATGTACGACCGGTTTCGTAATATTGATGTAAACATTGTTTACGAAACAAAACTTCTACTAAAGTGGCCTTACGCCAGGTTTTCCAGTTTTCGAGGGGCTGGTAGGTACCTATTAATTGCTTTTGAAGGCTGTGTAAACCTTGCCGGTATTTTATTTTGGGTTTGAAGCAAACACCGAAACGTGATATAATAATAATTGTGATGCATACCTAGGTGTTCACTACTACCAACAAACTGTACAAATAAATTCGCATATAAACATCATTCTCTAAGTACTAAAATATAAAGCATTGTAGTGAGTAGGTACTTATAGTTGGTACTTACTGGTACCTACTCAAACCGCAAGTACCTAACGAACTACGTGTATATACTCGTGTATATATACGTACATTTCTGTCTGTATAAGTACCTACTTGTCTAGGTACATGGTTGTCTGTGTATGTACCTAACTTGTCTAGGTTTGGTTTTGCCTAATTTCTAATGATGGGCATGGCCTACGAGATTATTTTCATTAGAACGCGTACCGTTATAAAGAAACACACACACTAGCACACTCGCAAAAATTTTGCGGACACGTGTTTACAAACAGCAGCAGCTGAAAAGGTTCGCCAAATCTTCGGTCATCTCCGCCGAGCTTCGGCTCTGCTTTAAAATACCGCACGAATAATATCAAAGTGAATTAACTCCTAAAAATATCAAATAGTTACATGAAAAATAACATAAACCTAAAAGAAAACGCACGATATTTTTTAATCATCGTTTTATTTGCTTAATTTCATAATTTTTGGCTAAATTCAAATGTCACACATTATTATAGAAAAGCGTCATCTATACCAGGTTTAGTAAAGTTTGTACCAACTGGAGAAAACTTTTAGTTTCAACTTTTGCCGCCAGATGAACATTTTGCGAGGTTATGGTTAAATGTCAAGGCCATTATTTTATGCCGCATTTGAGATAAGGGAAACACTATTTTTAATATTGTTTTCAGTGAATTTGTTTTGATATTAAAACAATAATAATAAGCTTTTATCATTTTTTCTCGTATGAGCCTCGCACAAGCTTAATATACAAAAATACCAATAACAAAAAAAAAAAATCCCTAGAATGTACTTACATACTTACTTAACTTATTTATTTAAGTTTTTTGTATAATTGTTTTACATGTCTAAGAATTTAAGGTATAGAACTCAATTCTGAATATTTTTCAAGGTTTATTCCGTAAATCTTTGCTTAGGTAAATATGGTTATTTAATGATGTTGCGAATATTGTATTTTTGCAAGTTACTTATTTTGCGATTTCAAATATTGGCGCGCTGTTGTGTTGGCACGGTGTGCGCCTCCCCGACTGGGATTCGCACGTTGCGAACTCTCGAAGGCCGCGCGATGTTGCGGAAATTGAGATGTGTGCGAGTGCAAAGTAAGGGACGGCTGGCATTTGTGATGGCAAATTTTTTGCAAACGGTGAGTTGTCGTGTTATTATACCAAAAGTTTGTGTACGCGTGGATTCAATACCATTCACCGATTTATAACGCGTTAATTTCGGTTTATATTTGAGTGTGAGTGTCCCGCGAGAAGGGTGTAAATATATTTTTAAAATTCGCAAGTTTACGGTTCTATCATAATGGCGCTCCAAATTCTTTTGACACAACTACGCGTTTAGAAATTATCCGCCCACTTGGTGATCGGTTGGGTCATGTGCCGGCTTTGCAGTTCTTCCCTTGTGGTGTCCGGAACATTCCTGCTTCTCCAGAAAGTCGCCGTTTTCCTGCATACTCAATTAGGGCACCAACACGGCAAATAACGGTGCCAACATGTTGCAATTTTTTTGGCAATGCTGCTTTTTCCAAACTTGTTTGTAAAATAGTTTAGTACCTGCGGGCTGTGTTAGCGGCTGGTTATTATGGCAGTATAATATTCGGTTGTGTGCAGAAATTACATAATGGCGATCCTAGTGCGAATTGTGTGAGGTTCGCCATGCAACAAGTAGCTGTACCTATATGTTCTGCGGCGTCTAACTGTCAATACGGTATCCCCTGAACAGTAAACCGTGCAAATATGAATTCCCGTATTACCTTCCATTGGCGATCTGTGTTCGGTCATTAGCGTATTGTGCAGATTGTCTGCAATTCTAGAAACCTCCAATACTCATCTCCTGTAACGATATTTCCTTTCTCCTGCCGCTGTTTATAGTACACCGCGTTCTCACATTGATACCTCCCTGTTCTAATTGAATTGTAGCCACATTGAGTAAACAATTCAACTAGTTATTGATTTTATAAATAATCATAATTGTTGTGCGTGTGCCTGTGAATAATGTGTTATAGTGTTGGTGACTGTATACAGGTAGTTGTATTAAATTTGGTTACATGAGGTACCTGCCCAGGCCACACACACTTATTGCCTCCATTACATTACTTCACATTTGCTCCACTGAAAAAAGGGAAAATAATTGGGTAATGAAAAAATGATAATGCCACAATAAAACAACACTTATCTGCTCCGCTCGCTTTATCTGTATTTATGTCTTCTTCCAAAATTAGGTTCATTTAGTAATCACTGAATCTTACACAAATATAATCATAAACTTGACTTACACACATATTGAAACAAAATAATATGTACTTTTTGAAACATATTACTTAAGTAGGTATTGAAAGATAATCAAGTCAGTAAAATGGACTGGGCACAAAGTTTAATTTATATAGGTATTTTTTTTCATTGGGCAAACGTCACACTTCTGTGTGACTAGTCCTTAGCAACCGATAAGAAAATATATTTTTGTTTTTCCCATATCTTTATTTTGCATGTACACATGCAGCATATGTAAGCGCAAACTTACATGTGCCTGCTTGTGGGCATGCATTAAATATGAGCCTCAAATGCCAATACATCTTTGCGACTTAGATTTTAGAGCATGGTCAAGTGAAGTCACAATCATGTTCTCTGCCCATTCTCCCTTTCTCAGTTGTCAGCTCTCGTGATCTTTCACCTCATGTGTTTTTAAAGAAATTCTATAACCATCGCCCAATTTAATAGTCAATTACTTACAGTGATTTGAAATCTTTGGTGGATTCTTACTTTTTTTCAATCCATTCTGTTTCTCGTATTTCACATGTCAGTGTAACCTTTACTCCATTTCTCCCTATCCTTCCATAATTTTCAATTCATTCATATTCATCACCTGTTTCATACACTTTCATGCTACACTCAGTACTAGTAGTTAATTCGCACAAACCTTTGCTCGCCACAAATTTCACATTTTGGAACTTTGTTCCAAGTACATTAATTTTCCCGCAAAACTTGCCAAAATCTACTATTGGTTTAGAAAAATGCAAATAATTATCGATAAAAGAGTTGCAAGGCTTATTTTATCAGATTTGGAGTTTTTAATTTTGTAACTGCACATGTGGTGTGTGTAAGCACAAACATAATATACAAGTCTACTTGGGGGCATGTATTTAATATGAATCTTAAATGTTAGGATGTCTTCGCAACTTACATTATATATAGATAGATAGATGGGAGAATGTTGCTACAAGTTATTTTGGATGTCATCAAATGGATTATTTGCAAGTGGAGATCATAAAATGTGTCGCCCTTGAGTTGGGAGACAAACTGGAAACCTTGTTTACATATTGAGCATTATTTCATCTACACACATGCACAATATTAGTGTGAGTGTTGGCCCAAAAAAGCAGAGGTTGTCAATGCAGCTGGAACAAAAAGTAGAGACAAAAATTGTGTCAGCGTTCCTCGATGGTATGGGCATGTGGAAAAAATGAATGATGATAGACTGACAATTTATATGTATACAGAGGAAGTGTGAAAGTAAAAAGAGGTGAGGGACGACCGAGAAAAGTATGGAGTGATCAGATTGATGAGATGGTGAAACAATGGGATATACGAAGTGAGCGTAAAAGAATAAAATACATGAAAAAGGGGATGGATATGAATGAATTGAAAGAGGTATGTAAGGATATGAAGAAATGGAGGCAGCTCTGCAGAGGCTCTGGCCACTACAAAGTTACATTACAGTTACAGGATGATTTCTTTGATGAGTTTTTTTTATGTATGAAGCACACCCCAAGGCATTGCCGTAGAAAGTGTATATTTTCATGCAAGATCCTACTGTAAGGGTGGATAGATTCTCATTAAAGGTAGATGAATTTTTTAAACAAGGGAAGAACATATTTGAAAATTTAAGAGCCAAAAATCTAATCCACTACCTTCCGATAGCAAATTCAAAGGGACTATGGACCTGAAAATTTAGGACACATTTTTATTGTTTTTTTTTTTTTAAATGTGCGGACCTTAATTCTCCTCACTCTCTGAAATAAATGGCCTAGTTGAATTTTAAAACTTCTTTTTTTTGGTTTTATCCAGTCAGCTTTGGAATTGAACCAGTGAGCTTTGGTGAAGTATGTGCTTGGTCATATGGCTTTAGTTCACTGGATCATAGCACCAACTTAAAATTCCTTCATCATTCATTCTAACAACCAAATACTCCCATTTTACGTCAATAATGGATTCAGCACAAATTTTAATTTAGAACTTCTTTCTTAACGGGTAAACATCACTCTTGTATGGGACTAAATATTTGTTTGCCTTTTTCTTAGCCACCCGGCCATGTAGCAAAACTATTTTACATAGATTTCCATTCATGTAAGGACCTCATTTAATAAATGATTCACAACTAACTTCTAAAAGTTACAAACCACTGCAATAGAGGATGTTTGCCTTGCATATAGTTTCTCACTTAGTTTTCTATGGAAGACGGCACTAACGCACTAAGCTCTCTGTGCAACTTAGTGACAAGTGACAGTGGATGGACACTTGAGTGGGAGAGTGCACCAAAGAGAACACCAGCTCTAATAGATACCAGTGTGAACCAGTTGAATATCATTAGCATTGTAATTTTGCTACTGCCAAATTATTTATCAGCTTATCAGTTCTATTATATAGGAAACCTGTGGACTATCTATTCTAATTATTACAACTGCATGTTTGTATATCTAGATATCAGGTGTGTACATCGCATGGATGCAAATGAACCACACAAACAAGCAAGAGTGTGCATATAGGAGTGATGAATGTCGAGGAGATGAAAGAAGTGTGCAAGCACAGAACAAAGCGGAGACGCATCAACAGAGGTAATGGACATACCTAGCGAAATGTCGGCTTCATATAAGTAGAAGTACAAGCCTTTGAATCGAAAGAACAAATCGATGAGGGTAAGAGAACTTTATAGCTTTAGCTTTACTTTTATAGTTATAGCTTTGTCATTTGTTCCTTGACTACTTAATAGGTTGGTAAGAGGCTGACCCGTATACTGCAAAAACTTGGTCCACTTTTGCCAATGCCAACCCGGTTTCAGGGAAGGGCGGCAGGAGTTTCACGGTTTATGTTCATGTGAGGTTGTTTTTTTCTTTGGTAAGTGTACATGCGGCATGTGTCTGCCTGTGGACGTGCATTGAGTGTAAGCCTTTAATATCAATCAATCTGCAAGTTAGATTATAGATCATTGATGCTACAACGCGGTGTGTTTTGGCGTGCTTGAGGAGTTGCCTCCACTTTTCCCTGCATCACTTCTCGTGGAAAATTGGTCATGCCCAGAGCTTGCAAGTCCCTTTCCACCTCATCTCTCATCTCAGCGTTGGCCTTCCGACTTTTCTACTGCCCCTGGTTTTCGTGGAGTAGATTTTATTGTGTACCTACATAGGTGTAATAGGGTAATATCACATATTTTCACTCTGCATTTTATTTTTGAAAATCATGAATGATATCTTTATTTTTACTACTTAAAAAATATGTGGTGATCCTTGAAATGTACACAACCATAGTATTTTGAACCGTTTTCTCCACCACTGCAATTATCCTATTCACACAAAAATCAGCGCTTTCTAAAGAAATCATCCAAATATTTATTTCACTTGTAGATTTCTCATTTGCAGCATGTACACTTTCGTGCCTGCTGATTATCTTAAATGTTCATACACGTCTGCAACTTAGATTTCAGATTATACCTTAACATTCTTTACCGTTTCTCAGCTTTGATAGATAAATTTCCGACCCACCATATTTCTTCATCGCCAATACATTCAGATTATGGGAAATCTAAAATACTAGACACGCTACAATGGCTTACTTGTGTTCATAGCTCCAGGCCCTCGATCGGCCCTGATCTCTAATCTATAAATCACACAGGCTATTCCCGAATGCTCTAAGCAGCAAAAAATACATCTGTATTTTTAAACTCAATACTGATTTTTATTTGCCCACTTTTTTTTAAATTTAAGTACAAGAATATGTGGCCGTGTGCCAGAAAAAAAGTACTCATCCTGCAAAGAAGAATTTACTTGTTTATGACCTGTAGTAACTTAGCCGTTTTCACCTCAAATTCAATATAAGAAGATGCCGATTCAAATCCCTTTTTCTTTTCATGCTACTTCTATGAATGATGAGCGACAATTATGGCTAGGTTTTTTCATATTTCATTATTTCATTAAGCCTTTGACATAGCTTCTTTAGCTACCATGTCATTGGGTATCATCGAGTCCTTCCTTCAATCTTTCCTTTTATGATAAGATAGAATAGACGGTATTTTTCATTCATAACATGTCCAAGGTACAACAGCTTTCTCTTTCAAATCGCTAGAAGAGCTCTAAAATATGATTTTTCTTGGCACATCAACCAGGGGCAAGTCTTGGCTTCGCTCATCAACTGCTGCCAACTCTTTTCTTCTCCAGTCGCACACTCAAACGCAAACTGGACAGTCCACGACCATTCCATCCACCCACCTTGTTTGGCAACACTTCTGAGTCCAACATCACAACTATCTTCTGCAGACCTTGATGGTCCATTTGTTGAATATATCCCAGTGGATTTTTATCAACCAAGCATTTAATTTTACTTTAGTTAAAATTCAGTTTAACTTTAATTATTTTCCTGTAAAGCTAAGGCCACATTCCGAATTTTTTGTGTTCTTTGATTAATAGGTTGACCTCCATGCTGTAAAAACTTGTCTCACTTTGCCAATGCCATCCCAGCTTCAGGGAAAGGCAGCAGGAGTTTGGAGTAATATCTGTTTTGCCATATTTTGAAGGCAGCGAGTAAACATCTCCCAAGACAGATGAACTAATCCACAGTATTTAAAAATTAGGTACATGAGCCAAGTGTAAGAATTATATGTAAATATATCCTTGCAACTTTGATTGTATATAAGTTGACCTGTCCATAGTGTAGTTGTTAAAGCTGCAGACTCGTAATCGGAAGGTTTTGTGTTTGATTCCCAGCGGAGCCAAAAAAAATACTGTTAAATTTTCAAATATGCTCTTAACTGAGTCAAAAAATTCATGTTCCTTTATCAATGATCATTCACCAAAAGTCCATCCAGCCTCACAGCAACTGGGTCTCTTGAGTGATTGGTGGCACTTTTTGTAGCAATGCCCAAGCTCACAGAGGGCTCTTGAGGTGTGATCCACACAATAACAGCGCTCACCTGTTAAATCGTCCTGGTATTTATAATTTAAAGATGATTGCCGATCTTGAATAGAAGTGACTATCTGTAAGAATGGTCGGGGCAGGTGTTTTTATTGTGCAGAATACATAATGTGGTATTATGCAAACACCGCTCACTGTTTGGTTGTGTTTCAAGGCTCTGAAGGTATTCTTCGACGTGCTGCCAAAAATATACATTAATTTATAATGCACTCAACTTATAATTATAATGCTAATCGTCTTGTACATTACAGCCAACATTTACATTCTGATTTTAAATGTGTGTAAATGTAGTGTGGACTGGGCACAAAATTGAATTTACAACTTTTCTCTCGGTGGGCAAACATCACACTTGTTTGTGTATGGGACTATGGTCCTCAACAAGCATTGCTCATCTAGTGTGGACTCTGCACAAAATTGAATTTACAACTTTAAAAAAACTTAAAATCAGCTCATGGATCCTAAGATGTGGATTTAAAGGAACCCTACTGGGTGCGGAAACAACCACAGTCTTCGGACATTAGTGATTTTGCACGCTCCATTTTCAACGTATCTGATCTAATCTAATCTATGTTGCAAAGATATGTAACATTGGGGATTCACATTATATGCATTTTCACAAGCAAATGCGTACAAGTTCGCGCTTGTTCATGCCACATGTGAACCTACAACATAAGAACATGGAGTTCTATTAAATGGAGAGGCTATTTATTTGATTTAGTTCTAAACACTGTGATCCATACAGTCACTGAAATCTAATTTCGCCAGACATTGTCCCTTATTTTGTCTCGCTCGCACAAGATACGTTTCGTTGTTGTTGTCTTTTTCCATCACGTTATGTGTCTCTACTCCGTCGTTAATTTATGTAAGCAGGTAATGTTGCTTAGCAACGAATTGTTGATGTTATTTTCCTTGACAACATAATTTAGTGTTGTCGAAGGTTTTGAAAATATCTGATACTTTTTAATGCTTCTGTTCCATAAACGTAAATATTTTACTTAATGTGACATAATTACTTGTGAAAATTATTTCAATTATATTTTTTTTAATTTAAGTTTTTTCAATGATGTTAGGAGTAATATCTATAGAAGACAAAGTAAAAAAATATTCTTTTAAATCCAATTTCCTTGAAATATACAAGGATAAATGAAACAAAAAGTGTAGGGTAGAAATTGAAATTTTGAATTTTGAAATACAGACCACTTCAAATACATACATTTCACAAAAAAAAATTGTTCTCACGTGACGGTATCAGATACTATATTTTATCATCATCACATCTCTATCACTAAAAATGGCCGACGGTTCGACAGCGGGGCTATTGTTTTGTGGCTAAAGGTATCGGCAGATAAAATATCAATTGAATTTACGTAAATATTAATATTCACTGGTAATTACGAGTGAAAAGTCACTCCATATTTTTTATTACAATTTCGCGTATTGTTTGTGCATTTGGAAAATGTGTGGCTTGGCATTTTTACGATTTTTCTTTCCAGTTACGAAACACACCTGTTGACAGTTGGAAGGTTACCGATAGACTGAATTCGGATTTTTGTATGATGAGTGGGGTAGCGCATTTCTAATTCACCAAGGATTGCTTTCTCAGCCTATCCAGTCCTTATAAATCCATGCATAAAAACTCAAATCTCAAATGAACATACACTATGAAACTCTTGCTGACCTTCCCTAAAACGGGGGTGACATTGGCAAAGTGAACCATTTCCTACAGCATGGGTGGTAGGCCATATAACCAACCTATGGCTTAGATTATAGATAGATAGATGGCCACTTATTCATTTTATGCTAATCGAGACATATATCTTACTTCACCTTGTCAGATATTCCTGCCACAGCTGAACACAGGCCTCCCCCATACCTCCCCAGGCATCTCTGTCCTGGGCCTTCTGCATCCAATCACCAGCAACTCTCTTTATGTCGTCTGATATCGTGTTCGAGGCCTTGCTCTACTTCTTTTGTCCTCACGAGGTCTCCACTCCACTATCCTCATGGTTGATCTTCAGTCATTGAATCTGGCAACATACTCTGCAATATTAAACTATTTTTTTCAATTGTTACTATCCTAAACTTTGATTTACAACAGGGATGGATGACAAGAAGCTAGCGGATATCCAAAATAAATCAAAATCCGTATCCGAAACTTAAATAATAATATCTCAATATCCGTATCCCTACCTGAATCTGAAATAATATTATCTCAATAACTTTATATCTACAACATCCCAAATTTACAACCCAAATCTATCCTAATTTTATGAGACATGTTTGTTTCGGAGATGCTACAGTTGAATAGTGCCTTGCAGTGATTCATCACAAAACAGCACTATAAATATTGTCTTATTATTATTATTTTTGTTTCAATCACTTGTTTTGCAAATTGCACTGCATTGAAAAGCTAAGTTATCCGTTCATGTTGGCCCCAAAATGCACACACACTCAGTCTGCCAGTGTAACACTTTCACCGCGTTTCCAACAATTACAATTAGAATTATGTCTGTCACACATCTGTTATTCTAAATAAGAATGCGTGCTTCATCATTGCAACGATATGTACAACCGTTGAGTTATTATATCTGTGGAGAAGAAACTAGCTTACCGTATTGATGCATACTATGCGACTCACCTGTCAACCGGACCTGCTATCCACAAAGCTGTCAAACACCAAAGAACTCTTAATAATCATGTGAAATCCTATGTTTCCTTAATTTTTCCAATTTTTGTTTCAAGACGCAATAATTATACATGACATTATGTTTCATAATGATGCCATTTTTTGTACATTGAATCTTTCATGGCCGGTTCTTGTTGACACAACAATCACTTTTTTCGGGCCATGTAGCCGTGGTCTGGTAGATTCTTTCCGGACAGTTTCGCCCATTGCTCCGATGGGTATTATCAGCAGTTGGCTAGTCATTCCAAAGGCTGGCGCTGTTTCTAGTACAGCAGATCCTGTAAGAAGATCACAGCGACTAGCCAACCTCTGATAATGCTCATCGAAGTAATGGGCGAAACTGTCTGGAAAAAATCTACCAGACCACGGCTACATAGCCCGAAAAAAGTGATTGTTGTGTCAAATGCCATTTTTCTTTCAAAATTCGCAAAAAGTCCAACCGTAATAAAGGTGTGCAGTATTTTTCGCCAACAATACAGAAAAAATTCTATCAACTGTACCTTTTGCCTGTTAACAAAGTGTCAAAACTCGTAGTATCATTGTTCTCTTTCTTACTAACACAGGGTTGTGTGGAAGTAGGCTTAAAACAGATATACTGTCGACTTGCATCAAATTACTTTTGCATCAAATGCCGCATGTGGACCTACAATATAAAAAAACCCAATCTCAAATGAACATAAGCCTTGCAACTCTTGCCGTCCTTCCCTGAAACAGGGGTGACATTGGCAAAGTGAACCATTTTTTACAGTATGGGTGGTCAGCCTCGTACCAACCTATAAGTTAAGGAATTGGTTATTGCTGTTAATCTTTTTTTTGTAACAGTAACTGTGTTGCAATTCCCTAAGGGTGGGGAATTGCCTCCACCTTTTCCTATCCTTGCATAGGTACCCTGCCCTGCTTACCAAAAAGGCAGTATCTGCAAAATGTTTGTTCTGAGATAATCGACTTCAAACTTAGGAATTGTATGATTTTAAGTACACTTACTGCTAGTCTGTGTGCTTATATCTCAGTAACCATAGGAGATCCTGCTTTTTTACTGAGCTTAATGGATTCAGCGTCGTTTAAAATATGGAAATACATATATAACTCAAAATCGAAAAAAAAACAGTTACTGCCTTCTTTCTTAGCAGGGCAGTACCACTCTTAACTTATTTATATCCATCATATTTTACATAAATTTCCTTCTTTTACATTCACTCTGTATATCATTACATATTTAGTCTGTTGTTGTTGACTGTTGTCTAATGGTGTGTTGTTGTTTGTTGTTAGATCGTCCACTGAGATCCGAGGACATCATGGACCAGCAGCAGTTCTGCCTGAGATGGAACAACCACCCACACAACCTCACGGACGTGCTGGCCAGCCTGTTGCAGCGGGAGGCCCTGTGCGACGTCACCCTCGCCTGCGACGGAGAGACTGTCAAGGTAACAACAACACAAACCTAACAACTAGGCAAGCTACAGCATAACCTAACAACGAAGCAACCAACAACACACAACCTCACAGCCAGGCTGTTTTTTGTGGTATCTGAATAGGGTAATTGCAGTGGTGGAGAAAACGGTTGAAAATACTATGGTTGTTTACAGTATATTTCAAGGATCACAACCATATTATATTTTTTAAGTAAGTAGGTAGTAAAAATAAAGATATCATTGATAATTTTCAAAAATAAAATGCCGAGAATTTGAGTCCCGCCAAACAAACACAGCCGGATAGCCATGCCGTGACGTCAAATTTATGTAGATGGATCCGACAGACTACACTCCGAAGATCGATCGATGTCATATCCGCCTAAATAAAAAAATGACCTGTTTTACTGGAAATCAAAAATGCGCGAATTTTAAAGAGCTGTAATTTAAAAACAAAGTCAGATATCATTTTTTTAAAAACGCAGATGCATTTTTAAAAATGTAGTCTTTTATCATTTTATGAAATAAAAAAAGAAGTGAAATTACCCTATTCTTACTCTTCCCTCCGCTGTTGCAAGAGCTCTACATTGACTTTGTTTCTCTGAGAGGGGGGTCTACCATGTATTTGATGGTTTTCAAAGCCCTCAATGGTATGGCTTCGTTATACCTGGCAGAAATATCTTCTCAGCTCTCACACTCACGAGGGAGCGTATACTAAGATCAGCGGGGAGTGGCGCTGTAAGGTTTGTACAGCCTCGCCATCATACATGCACTAATTTTGGAGACAACGCTTTCCGGATTGCGAGACTGATAGAGTAGAACTGTACCAGACTGAACTGTAGACTGCCACTCAGAGTAGATCTAGAATCACTGCTGGGTCGGGTCACGACTATCGGGAAGGCCTTCCGCCGCTGAAAAAATTATAGACACGACAAAAATATATACAAACGGAACGGGTATGAGGGTGGGTTTGGGCAACTGTCACTCAGAGCGAGGATTGGGAATTGCAATTTAAGGAAAGACTGAAGATGCACCTTTATGAATATTTTATTCCGAAGAAGAGGGCCTTTGAGGTGTAACACACTCGCCCTCGGAATTCGATTAAGTGTTTTTCGTCGTGTGTGTGTGTTCCTTGACTTATAGGTTGGTATGCGGCTGACCACCCATGCTGTAAAAATGGTTCACTTTGCCAATGTCACCCCTGTCTCAGGGAAGGACGGCAAGAGTTGCAGGGTGTATGTCCATTTGAGATTTGGTTTTTATGTTGTAGGTTCACATGAGGCATGTGCAAGCGCGAACTTGTACGTGTCTGGTTGTGAGAATGCATGTAATGTGAATCTCCAATGTAACATATCTTTGCAACTTAGATTAGATTAGATTAGTGTGATAAAGTGTGAAATAAACAATATATATATCGCCACCTTAATGGTAAAACTGAATAAGTGCTGATTCACTGATTTGAGAAATTGTAGATAAAACATTATATTAGGGGTAACTTCTCATCGTAAGTGAACAATTATAAAGAAACTCTAATGAGAAACTTCTAAGCTGCAGGATTTCCACACTTTGTTGGTGTTTTCTCTCGAATAATACAGGAAATAGGTGCGTATATCTGAGAAACCCATGTTAGCTTAATATGTCACTTATTCGCGGTTCTTGACTTAAAGGTTGGTGTGCGGCTGACGATCCATACTGTAAAAAATTATTCACTATGCCAATGTCACCCCTGTTTCAGGGAAAGACGGCAAGAGTTGCAGGGTGTATGTCCATTTGAGATTTGGGTTTTTATATTGTAGGTTCACATGCGGCATGACTAAGTGCGAACTCATACGTGTCTGCTTGTGAAAATGCATATAATGTGAATCCTTTTGTTACATATCTTAGCAACTTAGATTAGATTCCGTTTTACCTTTAAGGTATCGATATGGAAATTATAAATGACTTAGCTGTACTCAGTGATTCCTTGTCTCCTGGACTTCCAAACCTTGAAGTAGCTTGCTTCAGATAGTTACAGGCCTTCATTGACCGACAGCCAACATTTCTGTGGTCAACTGAACCTTTGCTGGAATGAAAAAATTACAATTTCAAAACATTTGTCCGTCTATGCTGCAAAGGCAAATTAACATCTAAATTTCAATCAATCTACGCCCACAAGCACTGGGTATGCTCAAATAATATTATTAGGGTGGTTTATTTGGTGAGCGCAGTTTTTGTGTGAATCACACTTCAAGAGCCCTCTGCGAGCTTGGTCATCGCTGTAAAAAGCGACAATACTCAAGCAAGACCCAGTTGCTGCAAGGCTGGATGGACCTTTAGTGACCGGTCTTTGATAAAGGTTTTATGAATTTTTTCACCAAGCAAAGAGCATATTTGAAAATATAAATGTTTTTTTTTTTTGTGCTCCGCCGGGATTCGAACCCACAACCTTTCATTTACGAGTCAGTCCCACCCCGTACACGTCCTGTATGTATGTGACAGAAGAACCCACAGCACATGGACGCTCATGCAAAGCTATATATTTTCACAAGAGGTGGAAGGCCTTCCCGTGAAGTTATGAGCCACAATTATAAACTATGAGGCATGTGCGCAAACAAATAAAAACCCAAATCTCGAATGAACATAAGGGAAAGGTAAGGAAGCGCAGTCCTGATGCCATAAGGGTGACATTGGCAAAGTGAACCAATTTGTGTACAGTATGGGTGGGCAGAATCCCAACCTGTAAGTCAATGAAAAAAATAATAATATGCATTTTAATATGTATAAAACTAACAATGAAAAATGAAAAGCATCTGTGAAATATGATATCACAAATAAAATGAACATTTAAAAAGCCTTAGCCATAGACGCCAGCATTACAGATCAACCGCCATTTCACTGGTAATGAAAACAGGTTGCACGTGATTTCTAAATTCAGTTGAATGTTTGTAAAGAAAATGCAAATACATCCTTTTTCGCATGACGGAAAAAACTATTTACTTCGTGTAATTGCTAAGCACACACACAAATTCAATAGAAATGTGGTGTATTATTTGAATTTGCATTTGTTCCTACATAGGATGACGGCATGTGCTGCCTCACTCTGAGAGTGAGGTGATTAATCTCATTGATGGTTTCACTTACTGTTATTTCTCTTCCACCTGTCCCTGACACATGATATACCTGTTTTTTTACCCAAATGAAGTTTTATTACATTAAGCCTGTATCAAAAAGAAGAAATTTGTATTTATCACACTTTGCAAACAAGGTTGTCACAAATGATAAAAGAAAAACAGCTTTGTTTTCGATTACGTGAGTTTTCGATCGAAAACAAAGCTGTTTTTCTTTTATCATTAATGATGAACGATGACAAAGTTAATGCCTCTAAAATCAATAAGGTTGTCACAACTCAAAGAATGTGAATTTTGCAAACAGATTTTTGTTCAGTTCAGTACTTATATAGGTTGGTAGGCGGCTGACCACCCATGCTGTAGACCAGTGATTCCCAAAGTGATCGATATCGGATACTCGATGAGGGTCTACATATATTGACGTTAACATAAAAATGGGGTCTACAAGTCTTAAGAGGGGGTCTATGATTCACGGTCGGTAAGAGTTGCAGGATGTATGTTCATTTGAGATTTAAGTTTTTAAATGTAAGTCCACATGCGGCATGCTTAAGTGCGAACTTGCACATGTCTGCTTGTGAAAATGCATATAATGTGAATCCTCAATGTTACATGTCTTTGCAACTTAGATTAGATTAGATCAGTACCTTGACTCATAGTTTGGTATGAGGCTGATTATAGATTATAGGGAAATTGAATCCTATACATTCCCTGTTTGAAGCAGAATCTGTTAGACAATGATATGGTCACAGATGTCATTATGTATAAGGCTCCTTGACTGATAGGTTGGTATGAGGCTGACCACCCGTGCTGTAAAAATCGGTTCACTTTTGCCAATGCCACCCCGGTTCAGGGAACGGCGGCAGGAGTTGCAAGGTTTATGTTCATGTGAGGTTTTGCTTATTTGTATGCACACATGCATAATGTGTAGGCGCGAACCTACATGTGCCTGTCTGTGGGTATGCATTTAATATGAGCCTTAAATGTTAACATATCTTTGCAGCTTATCTAATCTAATCTAATCTAAGCTGCAAAGATATATATCATTTAAGATTTATACTAAATGCATTCCCACAAGCAGATATGTATAATTTCGCGCTAACACATGCCGCATGTGGACCTACAATATAAAAACCCAATCTCAAATGAACATAAGCCTTGCAACTCTTGCCGTCCTTCCCTGAAACAGGGGTGACATTGGCAAAGTGAACCAATTTTTATATTATGGGTGGTCAGCCGCATAACAACCTATAAGTCAAGGAACATACATGACAAATTACATTTTTTAAAATCAAAGAATAAATCAAAGAATAAGCAGCTTAGATTATAGATAATTGATTTAAATGTGCACATATTTATGTATGTGCCACACCTTAACGGCCCTCTCTAACAAATAAGATTTTTGTTGAGATGTATCTGCCCCTACAACGAAACCAACATCAATTTTCAATCAACAACACTTTTTGCCAACCTCACATTAGGTGGTAGTCTGTTCCATTATATTGGGCCCGCAAACTGGAAAGCATAGTTCCCAAAATTAGTGTGTGTGTGTGACAATGCGGCTGGACCAAGTCGACCATCCCATCTTTCGCAGATCTGATTTATGTAGCCGCAAACACTAAAAGAATAAAAGAACATGTCAGCCAAAAATGAAGGAGCCGCACCATATACAGCTTTGTAAAACATCAGACAAACACGGTAGACCTCGTTTTCCGGAAAACGAAGCTAATGCAGTTTTTTTAACAGCGGAGTAATGCATCCTGAATATGAGTCTCGCTCAAGGTGGTTGAACATTTTGTTTCTCATAGTAAACCTATCGAGTACGTTATGGCATTCTCGTAGCCAATGTATGGTGCTATCTTAATAAATTATCTAGTAACGATAAACCTTTTCTCTAAACTGTCACCATTTCATTTAGACAGTTAATAATTGACTTGTCTAAACCCAAATTTGTAAATATGTATATTTTCTTAGCTAATGTTGAAATACCGGCTTGTTGGTATTGTAAATTATTATTTGTGTTATTTAATTAATCAAGTAACAGCTTTATGTCATTGCAAAATAAGAATATTGGCTTTGTAATTGATTAACCCATCAGTATGGTATCTCGGTGTCATCAATTATAGCACTAACTTATTTCTGAATGAATTCTCTAACAAATACTTGTGAACAGAATCAGTAAAATTTCTCTCACATTAACAGTTATTCTTCTTTTATGTATTAAACAGAAACCGTAAATGTCAAAATATCTTTGCAACTAAGATTATAGATATAGAATGCATTTATTTATTACAAAAACAAGACAAATAATTGAGACATTTTATGTTCATTTTGTTTTGTAAGGTTATGTTGCAAGGAGCTGTCAAATTTCACTTAGAAAAAAAGTATGTATTTCGCACCTTTAGATTATTTTGTTTGCTGTCAAACATGCACAATTTGCAAGCTGACTTTTGGCATTTCAACACAGCCTTTTGCCAAAAATATATCCAATGTTAAAATGGAAAAAAAATATATTTTTGTTTCTCATAGAAAAACAATTTGCTTTCACTGCACTTGCCACTGACAGAAGAACAAATTGTTCAAATTAATACCTAACTGATTTTTACACCTAACTTCAATCTGAATCTAATAAGATTTTGTACCTAACCATATGACTAATGTAGTCAATTAATTATTTTCATTGTATTGATGAGCATAAAAATTGTTTAAATTATTTACATGGTCCCACTTTTATTTTTAATCATTAATTAGATTTAACATGTTTAGGAATGGGAAGACTAGAAAATAAAATCATAGGTAGGAAAGATAAATTGATATAAAATGAAATAATAAATCGAAAGTACTTGAGGTGGAAATAAATACTCGCAAAAAACGCAACTAAGCTACACATATAGTGTAACTTCTTGCCGCGTTATCCCCGAAGGGGTCGCATGTGGCGAGTTGAACCTATTTATTTTTACAGGTAAGGGGGCCGGCCTTACGCCAACCACTTCAGTTGAAGTGGTGTTTTCCCAGCTCCCGAGAGAGCTGGTACCCATTTCTTGTGAAGGCTGAGTAAACCTTGCCGGTATTATTATTTTGGGGTTTGAAATAAACACCGAAACGGGAAATCATTTCTGACACCCTCGCGCTCGGTGGGATTCGAACCCGAGCCCACGGCATGGAATGCAAGCACTCTACCAACTGAGCTATCGACCGGTAAATTGTCAATTTGTGAAAATAAAACTCTGTGTTTTTTATAATTTTTTATAATTATTTATAAAATGAAATATGACAATCTAGGTTTTTTTAATGAAATAAATACATCTATGTTTAGCTAATAATAATCTATCTACTATTAACATTTAGGATTCATGTTGAATGCATGTCCATGTAAGTTAGCGATTGCACATGCTGCTTGTGTACATAGAAAATATTAAACCCAAATTCCAAAAGAGCATAACCCTGAGTTTCTTGCTGCTCTTCCCAGAAATGGGAGTGACATTGGCAAAGTACAGGAAAGAATTGAAGAATGACGAGGTCCAGGTCGACGAATAACATCCTGGTTGAAGAACTTAATTTATGTGTTTTTGCCTGTGAGCATGAATTTAATATACTTCACTCCTGAATGGTAACTTAGATTATAGAAAAATATATCTTCTCCTTCAATGTAGCAATTAAAAAAATGTAACTTGATGTGTATGTTCCTTGACTTATAGGTTGGTAGTGGCTGACCACCCATGCTGTAGACAGTGGTTCACTTTTCCAATGTCACCCTGTTTCAGGGAAGGTCGGCAAGAGTTGCAGGGTGTATGTTCATTTGAGATTTGGGTTTTTATGTTGTAGGTTCACATGCGGCATGTACAAGCGCAAACTTATACGTGTTTGCTTGTGAAAATGCATACACTGTGTGAATCCCCAATGTTACATATCTTTGCGACTTACATTAAATTAGATTAGAATGTAGCGTTACAGCCCAATGCAAGCCTTGGCCTGCTTTAACTTCTGCTTCCAACTCCACCTGTCCTCCGATGCTACTCAACAATGGCTAATGTGAAGAAACCTTTTTTCAGCAGCGGAGAGAAGGAGGCTAGTAAAAAATGTGTCTGATTCCATAAATTTTATTTTAACTGTATTGTGAGCTTAAATGCTCTGTATACAAGAGCCGTATTTCATCCAATGGGCATTAGTGTCTGGGGCCAGACTTGCATTGACTGTCCAAGTGTGTGCATAACAGTATTCCAATTTGAACACTGCCCATCTTACTGTTAGCCAAAGAGTTCTGTTATATGTAAAACCAGTCTTTCTGCTGTTCAGACCTGGTCTGTGTACAAGCCAATTGCCTAATGGGAATTAAGTGCATTATAATACAATCTACAATTACATATTAAAAGTCATATCTATACATCATAATTTACTCTATTTTGGTCTCTAAATAAATTGAGAATTGAGCTAGTTTTTTAGTTTATTTATATATTTAATCTATAGTCTTAGATGCAAAGATATATTATTATATTTAGGATTCATATCTTTTCGTTTCTGAATATTCTGGCTATATTATATACCCCCATTACGGAATACTTTTTCAATCCCATTTTTTAAACATTTATTGTTTCCTACCTTAATTGTGGGCAGCCACATCTAGGTGTGATCACCTATTAGTAAACGGAGTACCACTCTCCATAGGAGGTAAGCTAATCCAGCCTTCTGATTCAGTGAGACTTCTAGGAGTCTTACTGGATCGGAATCTGACACTGGAGAGGCAAATAGATGCCACAATAGCTTCTTCTTTTTTTTCACTACGCCAAATTAAGGCTATTAGAAAGTGTTTACCGTCAGATGCAGTCAAGACCCTAGTGGGCGCGTTTGTGGTGTCTCGGATTGACTATTGTTCGACGCTTTATAGTGGTCAGCCAAAGAAGCAGTTCAATCGCTTTCAATCTGTGTTGAATTCGGCAGCAAGACTCATTTTCAGGATACCCAAATTCGCTCACATCACTCCGCTGTTAAAAACACTACATTGGCTTCGTTTCCCGGAGAGGGTGGTCTACCGTGTTTGTGTGATGGTATATAAAGCCATCAATGGCTTGGCTCCACCTTATTTGACTGACATAATGTTGCCTGTTGAGATGGGTATAAGGAGGCAGACACTCAGATCCGCGGGCGATGAAGTAGTCAATTTGGTTCAGCCACGCCGTCAGATTCATACAAATTTCGGAGACCGCGCTTTCCATGTTGCGGGTCCGGTGGAGTGGAACAGACTGCCACCCGGAGTGAAAAACTCCAAATCTATTTATTTCGCGGAGCACTCAAGACACACCTTTTTAGAAAGTCTTATCCATGATCGGAGAGGGCCCTTGAGGTGTGACACACACAAAAACAGCGCTCTCTTATCATTTGTAATTTAAAATAAATTAGCCTGATATTATTATTATAATTATTAATTGATTTACGACACTTGTGAACAAACTATGTGCAATGTCACATGTATTAGTTAATCAAGAACAACAAGCACAAAGGTGTAGCACATTTCACTTGCAGACTTTTTAATTCTTGAGCACAGATATCAGGGATAAGTTCAAAGTGTGATCTATGACATCTATGATTGTCAGCCGCACTGTATGCAAGTTTACACTTGACGCCTATGCGTGTCAAAACGCAATGCAAAAACGCAACTAAGATACACATATAGTGTAACTTATTGCCGCGTTATCCCCGAAGGGGTCGCATGTGGCGAGTTGAACCTATTTATTTTTACAGGTAAGGGGGCCGGCCTTACGCCAACCACTTCAGTTGAAGTGGAGGTTTCCCAGCTCCCGAGAGTGCTGGTACTCATTTCTTGTGAAGGTTGAGTAAACCTTGTCGGTATTTTATTTTGGGGTTTGAAATAAACACCGAAACGGGAAATCATTTCTGATACCCTCGGTGGGATTTGAACCCGAGCTTTCGGCATGGAATGCAAGCACTCTACCACCTGAGCTATCGACCGGACCACCCGCAGTTAAAGGGTTAAATGCATGCCCGCAAGCAGACACATGTAAGTTCCCACTTACACATGTTGATTGTGAACTTATAACATAAAAACCCAAACTCAAATGTACATAAGCCCTGCAACTCTTGCCAACCTTCTTTATAACAGGTATCATTGGCACAGTGATATAGGTTGTTCAAAACATGAAAAGTAGAAACAAATACAGAAATAGCAATGGTTAAGGTGATTTGCATGTAAAGATAGAATGATAGAGGAAGAATGACGGAGAAAGCATATTATGTGCATATAAGAATAAATGCATGTCATGTTAGAGGAAGACCAAGGTAAGTATGGATGGACCAAATTCCTGAAATAGCAAATGAGTGAGATGTCCAGTCATAGTGAAAGGAGAATTTGCATGAAAAAGGTTATCTATCTTTTATGTAGTGACCACCCCTAGCGAAATTGCAACGGAGCTGTAAGACAAGGGACAAACATTGTATATTTTTTTTTTAAATAGATTTGTGAAGAGGAAATGCAATTCACCAACCTATTCTGCCTGGCCAGAAACAGGTATTAATATCATCAAATACTAATTCATTATTATTTATTTTAATGAGTTATTAATTCATAATTACCCAATAACATCTGTTAAACCAGGGTCAAAGTTATGGTCAAATGACCCAAGCGAGGATTGAACCAACGTTACTCTATTCCAAGCACGATATAAAGATCAGCCCACTTGGCCCCCTCGGCCATAACACCGACGAATATTACTTACTTAAATAATAAAAAATTATGCCTTTTGATTTTAATAGTCGTTAGCCCCGAAAATCACAGCAGTGCCCTGGCTCAACTGCTCTCACATTAATTGCAATCTGTGTACATTTGCATCCCTCCACAGTCCATGTTTGTGTGTTTCAGCATTCTCTTTTTGATGTTTGGCCGTTGATATGATTGTTCCCTTGATCCAACACTAATGAGACGTGTGTTGTCTGTTGTTGCAGGCGCACCAGACCATCCTGTCTGCCTGCTCTCCGTACTTTGAGACAATATTCCTGCAGAACAATCACCCGCACCCCATCATATTCCTCAAGGACGTGCGCTTCTCAGAGATGAAGTCCCTGCTAGATTTTATGTATAAGGTAACCAAACACTGCATTACTCACTTCTATATAGCTCAAGATGCTTTCCGTGTAAGCCAGGGCTAGAAGTCTCATCACCACGGTAATTCTTACCGACCGAATCAGCTGTTCACTTGCGGCCATCTTGGATTGACAGGTCTTCATACAAATATTACCGATATTCGGTAGGTAAGAATTTTAATTGGTGATGAGACTCCCAGCCCAGTGCTGTCCCTCCAAGGATGTGTCTAAAATGATTGCCTTGAATGGGAAGGAGGGGCAAAAAAGATTGATGGACATTGCTGCAAGCCAATCTTAGGATTGAGACTCAAGGAGACATGTTTTTCTTTCGAGATATTTTTGACAGAAAAGAAACAGTTTCTACAAGCAACATGCCACTCCTTCGGGCATAACGCGGAAGCTTCGTTTGCGATTGTTTTTCTTCAAAAAAAAATCCGAACGGGAAATCATTTCTGATACTTTTTTGTGGAGATTGAACCCTTGCTCTCTGGCATGGAACGCAAGCATTCTACCGACAGAGCCATCCACAAAATTCGTGTTTTTTTTTCATTGATTAAGTAATCATAATAAATATCAGTAAATGCCATTATGAAGTTATTCTTATGATTTTTGTTGGGTTCTTTTAATTAAGCTGCCATTTATTTTTCAAGATTTATTTTACACAATGTACTGATTTCTAGCTCTTGCTTATTGACTTCATGGCTCAATGTATTAACGGACTCTGGTCTCTCACAGAATTGCTGTCCAAATATATAGCGTCTAAACTGATACTTTTCTTATAATCCAAAAAATGCATGCTCTTGCTAAGATATAATTTACTATTTAAGTGAAGTTTCTGACACGAATATATATTTTTGAACCTTAAATTAGTTATCATAAGTTTCATCAACATTGCATCATCATCCTGCTGAAAACGCTCATCGTAGGTGTATACAAAACATCCGGAAGCTCCACTCTGATGGATCACGTCAACAGATCAACTGGAAAAGCAACTCTCCAGTGTCAACCGCCAACCGTATTAGCCTAAAACTTCTACATGCAAAACGTTGCGCCACTGTACAGCTTCGAGCTATGGGTGATGGACGCTTATGGGGTAGGCCTGAGATCTGCACGCAGCGGTGCTGTATATAGGCTCAGTGTTTCCCGCAGGAACTTGCCTGTTGCATTGCCGGCCCTCTGTTGTGAATGCCTGTGAGATGAGGACTGTGGAGAGTAGAAATGTATGTAAGTCATATTTGAAAGTGTATCTGTTCAGGAGTTTTTTAGTTCTGCAGTGCCTTTGTTAAGAATTCACAGAACGACATTTTTAAACTTGTCTTATTAGTATGATTATTTAGCTAATGTTTGTTTTCCTTTTGTTTCAGGGAGAAGTAAATGTTGGCCAAAATATGTTGCAAATGTTCCTGAAGACAGCAGAGAGTTTACAGGTCAGAGGACTGACAGAAAACAATGCGCTCAATGCCAAGGTGGGTTCACTCACCATCATTCATAGGGTGGGACATACATCTCAAGGCGACGGTTCCCTCCGGTTGTGGTTGTAGCACGAACCGCCACCTTAACAATCAGCTTTACCCCAAGTGTAAAACATTGCGTAAAATACCTACAAAAAACTAATGAAATCTAAATCACTCATTGAGGGTGCTGTTATATTTTCCATACATATTACGAATTATATGATTGAGGGGAGTTAACGCAGTGTTTTATTTGGAGTACTTATCAAGTGATCACTGATATTTTTAGTCAAAATGTTATTCAATTTTACTCCATTATCTCTAATAATTATCGTTCCTTGACTCATAGGTTGGTATGAGGCTCACCACCCATACTGTAAAAAATGGTTCACTTTGCCAATGTCACCCCTGTTTCAGGGAAGATTGGCAAAAGTTGCAGGGCTTATGTTCATTTGAGATTGGGCTTTTATATTGTAGGTCCACATGCGGCATGTGTGAGCGGTAAATTATGTGTGTCTGCTTGTGGGAATGCATTTAAAATGAATCTCAAATGATACATATCTTTGCAACTTAGATTTAGATTTAGAGATCTCTATTTATTTAGATTTAGATCTCTGCATGTCAGAGTTGTGGATCTTGCAGTGGCTGAATGATAGCTTACTTAATTACCCACATTTTTAAATCACATTTTATTTGCTGAAACCCTGTTGAATCCCCATTTAATACGGTTGTCCTAAGGAAACTTAACAAGATATAAAACATTGGAGCCTAGGTTAGGAATATGCCTGATAAATACCAATATGATCCCCCAAGCAGGTACCCAAGGGCAGTGGTTTTATTGTTGTGTTGTTGTTTAGGTGGAAGAGCGCAGCACCCCCCACACGCCCCTAGCTGAGAACCTGAGCTCCCGGGAGGAGCAGCGCAGTGCTAGCGGGGGCGGGGCAGGGGGAGGCTACTCCATGGAGAAGAGGCGGCGCAAGAACAGCTCGGCCACCAACAGCTGTGACAGCCCACACCCGCCCATGCCCTTACACCAGCAGCACCCTCTGCATCTCAACCCTGCCCTGCTGGACCCTCCCACACACCTCAGGCACGCGGGAGACTCACAGGTTAGTACATGTTTGTAATACATACATGTTTTCTTACTATTGGCACTTTAACCCCCCTACCTTCAGGTTCCTTTCCGAGAAATAGGCAAAAAAAATCAGGAATCGAAACCACAATGTACGCACCCCTGACTTGAAGAATATGTATGAAAAATTACAAAAAGGTCAAACAAACTACTGAACGCATAGCCTGCCCTTGAGGGACTTACTTGTCTAGACTTGTAATGACGTGACTTTGGAACTCAGGCGGACACCAGACGGTTTGTAGTTTTAAATTATTTATTTGTTTCTCAAGCGCGTACTCGATACGAGATGTAGCAGAATGGTACAATCAAAGTTTGCGTATTGCGTACGTTCATATGCATAGGACGGCTAATGATTTTTATTGAATAAACGGGCATGTTGACGGCAGGATGGTTACCGATAGACTAAATTTAGAAGTTTTCAAAATGAGCGCATACACTCAATTAATATATTTCAAAGTATTCCTTTCTTAGATTGTCCAGTACCATAGATATTGATGTATAGGATGCATCTTTTTGACTGAAGTAATAAAAAATATGTGTACCTGAACTAGGAACCCCTGTGTGTCAGGCACGGTGAGATTGTATTCTACTTAAATAATCATTATATCCATCAATACATTCAAAAATAATTTCAAACACTTGATATGTGAAGGCTTCAAGTCTCCAGCAGAGCAAATAAAGTAAAAAAAACATTTAATTTTCAAAATTGCTCAATTATTACTTGAGGAACCAAAAACCCCGAACCCCAAGAAAACTACTACATACATTGATATAACGATACCTTAAAGGTAAAACTGAATTAGTGACACATTAAGCTAACATAGTTTTCTCAGATAGCTATTTTCTTTGAGAGAAAAGAGTGAAAATCCTGTAGTTGTGAACTTTTTCATGAGCACGGCCTCAAATTTAGTTCACTTCCTATAAAAATTTACATGCAATAAAATAGTTAATCCACAATTTCTCAGATCAGTGAATCAGCTCGTTCAGTTTTACCTTTAAAGTGGCGATATGAGTATTAGATGGGCTAAGAAAGCAATCATTTGAGATGTAGGAATGAGCTAACGCACCTAAGGGAAAAATTCAAATTTCAGCCTATTGGTAACCTTTCAATTGACTACAGGTGTGAGACAACAAACAGCAATGTCTGGAGAAAACATCAGTGACTTGCATTAAATTCATAGCTTCTGCATATAATTGACACCTCGATGATTACATGCATATTTTTATCTACAGATAAAAAAAGAGAAAAGAAAAGTTCTCAATTCTTCTGCTACAAATTGATAAGGATAAAGCAAGCATATCTGTAGATATGTAAAAGCATGCCCCTCACATAGCAGATAGATGGCTAGTGCGCCCATAATAATAAATTTGGCAATAAAATAATGATTTTTTAGCATGTGTGACCCACATAAAGGTCGCCAACCTTGCACACAGTCTCAGAGAGCAGCTCTGTGTAGGTGTGTGTGTGGACCACTATCACTATCCACTCATTTACATTTCACGCACACCACCACAACATCTTTTCTTATTTTAGCCTTTCTGCATGAGCACATTTTTGCAAGTTTACATTAGAGAATGCTGCTGTAAGCCCTGTGAAAAATTATTACTTCATTTATTACTCACTTCTTCCGGCTCACAAGCCTTGAAGTGCCAGGACCTCCCGCACCACAACGCTCCAGGACTCTGTCTCCCTCCATGGTCCCTTTACTCCCAGAATAATAATAATACATATTAGGATGATTTATTTGGTTAGCGCTGCGTTTGTGTGTATCACACCTCAAGAGCCTTCTGCAAGCTTGGTCGTGTCTGTAGAAAGCGCCTAATCTCAAGCAAGACCCAGTTGCTCAAGGCTGGATGGACCTTTAGTGACTAGTCTTTGGTAAAGGCAAAGAGCATATTTGAAAATATAAATTGTATTTTTTTATGCTCCGCCGGGATTCAAACCCACAACCTTCCATTTACAAATCAGAAGTTTTAACCTCTAGACTACGGACTGGTCAAAATTTTCAAAATTCCGCAGCATTCTCTGTCAATCAATTATTACATCAAAGGCAATTTGCTACTTTTAAAATTTATTAATGAAAAAAATTATATGATTAATTAATTCAACAGGCATGTCAAACCCATATAATACTGCGGGCCACATAATAATAATAATACTAGGATGATTTATTTGGTGAGCGCTGTTTTTGTGTGTATCACACCTTAAGAGCCCTCTGCGAACTTGGTAGTCGCTGTAGAAAGCGCCAATTCTCAAGCAAGACCCGGTTGTTGTAAGGTTGGATGGACCTTTTAGTTTTGACAATTATATTAATTTTTAAAACTGAACAATTTCAAAACTTAATTTAAATTGGATATTTAACGAACCGTTTAGAGAGAACTTACATCATTCTCGACGTTTCATCCTCAGTCGTCGTGCAGAGAGGATGTTCTCCTGAAGACGTCGGCTACGTCGCTGACGAAACGTTGAGAATGATGTAAGCTCTCTCTAAATGGTTCGTTAAATATCCGATTTAAATTAAGTTTTGAAATTGTTCAGTTTTAAAAATTAACATAATTGTCAAAATGTCAAACGACCGTAATTCTAACTTAAACCGGACCTTTCAGTGACCGGTCTTTGGTAAAGGTTTATGAATTTTTCAACCCAGCGAAGAGCACATTTGGAAATATAAATGGTATATTTTGTGCTCTGCCGGGATTCTAATCCACAACCTTCCATTTACGAGTCCAAAGTGCTGTCACTAGACTACGGACCGTTCCAAGAAATTTGTTAGGTAAGAATTACCGTGGTGATGACACTTCCAGTCCAGTTTGAGATAATGTAATTTAATGCCACCAAGAACAAGATAAAAATTAATACAATGCTGATGTAAGTAGTCCCTGTGAAAAATTATTATATTTTATTCATATTTTATGCATTCAGTGATGTGATTTTATACAATGGTCGCAGTCTGATAATCTGTATAATAGATTTATTCAAATGCAACTAAATCTTCAAATATATTTTATTGCACTATTTTTTCTCTTTCACTGGTTTCTGATTCAGCAATGAAAACTAATTTTCATTTATAATTATTCATTTTATTTTTAATTTGTAACCATCTTGCATCTTAAAATTCTTTAATTAGGTTTGTCGTCTTATAGGTTGGTACGAGGTGTACCACCGGTACTGTAAAATTTGATTTACTTTGCCAATGTCAAGAGTTGCAGGGCTTACGTTGATTTGTGATTTGGGTTTTTATCTTAAGTATGCATGCGGTATGTAGGTATAAGCTCGAACTTATACCTGTTTGCTTGTAGGCATACATTTAATATGAATCTTTAATGCTTATATAACTTTCAACTTAGATCATAGATAGATATATAGACCTACATGTGACTGTTTCCTAAATGAATGGAGCGGGAATTTTATATGTGAAAGTTGATAATGAGGTTGGAACATTCGCAAACATCCGTCTTGTATGGAACTGCCGTCCTTAGCAAACAATAGCACAGTATTTGTGTGTTTTTTCCCTAGTAACCCAGCGGTGTAATGACACAACTTTGTCCTTGTCAAGTCACGTGCAGACCTCATTATGTTAAACAGATTTTCAAAAATAGAATTGTTAGGATTTTTTTAAAATTAACATTTCAATGTTCAGTAATTTTATCATTAAGAGATCTAAGTTTATATCCTTGCTCCCTCTCACATAAATTTTGATTGTCTCATAAAAAATGCAGATAAAATTACCTGATCAAAGCTTGCAATCTTTGCGACTTAGATTATATTGATTTCATGATAGTATTATGATAATCGTTATCAGTTTTACATTATGGCCATAACAAATTTCTGAAATAAGGAGCGCATGGGATATCCAGAGTCATAATAAAAGGAGAGCTTGCAAGTAAAAGATCATAACTGCTTCAAGTGAAAGAAGTTTGCAAAGACTGACAAAAATTGTGGTTGATCTGCAATGTTGGTGATCTGCAAAGGCTTTTAAATTTGAAACCTTCATTTTAATTGTTTGTTTTATATAGTTAAGCATAGATTATTATTTTTTCCCTTACCCTAGAGTTTGGTATGAGGCTGACCACAAAATTGGGTCACTTTCACACCCCTGTTTGACGGGGGTCGGCAATAGTTGCATTTGAGCTTTGGGTTTTTATTTTGTAAGTGCACATGTCTTCTTAACTTAGAGTATTGGTATAGCATATTGCATAGCATAGTGAGGTATCGTGGCATATTTTGTGAATATGGGTGTTCTTTGACTTATAGGTAGGTATGAGACTGACCACACATACTGTAAAAAAAATGGTTCAATCTGCCAATGTCACCCCTGTTTCAGTGAAGGTCGGCAAGAGTTGCAGGGCTTATTTTTTATGTTGTAAGTCCACATGCGGCTGTGTAAGTTTGAACTTATATCTGTCTGCTTATAGGAATGCATTAAATATGAATATCTAATCTAAAGTTCCAAAGATATGTATTATTGGGGATTCACATAATATGCATTTTCACAAGCAAACATGTACAAGTTCGCACTTGTACATGCCGCATGTGAACCTACAACATAAAAACCCAGATCCCAAATGAACATACACCCTGCAACTCTTGCCAACCTTCCCTGAAACAGGGTGACATAGGCAAAGTTAACCATTTTCTACACCAAGGGTGGTCAGCCACATAACCTATAAGTCAAAGAACATATACAGCAAGTTTTATTTTCTAAAACACAAATAATAATATGTATAAACATCAAAACAAATACAAAATTCTAATTTAAAAAACCCTAGTCCTAGCTGTTACAGATCAACCGCCGTTTCTTTCTGTCCTTACGTACTTCTTTCATTTCATCCAGAGTCATAACCTTCTTCATACAAGCCCTCCTTTTATAATTGCCTCCTTTTATATTTGCAACTAAGATTATAGATTATAGGTGTTAGAGTTGCCCATCACCTCATTAGAAACCTGTAGCCATCAAGTTTGGCACTGCTCTGTGTAGAATATCACATCCTTAGTTTAGCATATTGTCTGCTAGTAAATACTATGCTTAGCATATTATATGCTCACATATACTATACTTAGCCTATCCTATGTTATTATATGCTAAACATCTCTTGAGCACACCTTTTAATATTCTACTCATAATGGTTGTGTGTGTAGTGCAGTGGCTCTCAAACTGCACGGAAGAAATTTTTCAGTGCAGTATTTTGGTACCGTAACAAAATGTCCACCAACTCAATTCCAGTCACAAAATGTCCACACGACGAAATGTCCGATGTATATATTTTTTTAATATGATATACGATTTATATTATATTACTTGATTTTGTACATTTTTCGGTGGAAATTACATCTGACATTGTGTCGCGTGGACATTTTGTCAATGGAATTTTTGTCGTGACTGAGTATTTTAAGCCTTGACTTCTAGGTTAGTATGAGGCTGACCACACATACTGTAAAAAGATGGTGCACTTTGCCAATGTCACCCCTGTTCCAGGAAAGGTCGGCAAGAGTTGCAGGACTTATATTAATTTGAAATTGGGTTTTTATGTTGCTAGTCCACATGCGGCATGTGTAAGCACGGACTTGCTTGTGGGAATGCATATAATATGAATCTTAAATGTAATATATCTTCGCAACTCAGATTATAGATTATGGATAGATTTACTCAGTCTCCACAAGAAATGAGAACCAACCCCCTTGAGAGCCAGGAAATCGCCCCTTTAAGTAAAGTAGTTAAAAGACCAACCCCCTTACCTGCAATAATAAATGGGTTCCACACGCCACTCTTTCGGAACAACATTGCGGTAAAAAAGTTGCTCTTTCAGCTTAGTCGCATTTTTTGCCATGAAACAGTTCTTCATTTGGTCTCTAGGAGAGTTCTGCAATCTTTTACTTTTTTGATGGTCTTCTTCTTCCTCTTATAGATCTAGGATCTGTTTATTGTGGAACTCCCTCCTGTGATGCAGAAGACCAGCTGTTCTTCCGTCTTTTGGGAGGGCGACCTGGTAGACGCTGGCCGTCCGGTATCTCCTGTGCCAGGGCTCGGGCTATCCTTCCTTCGTTCAAGCGGTCTATATGGTCCCTCCAGAACCGTCTCCTCTTCCTGCTCCATCTGACAGAATGTCCACCAACACAATTGGTGGTCACTACACAAAAAGTTTTAGAATCACTACTGCTTTATAAGCCCATTCCAGGCAGGTTAGTGAAAGTACGTTTTCTCATGGGCCAGCCTAAATTCACAGCCACAGCAGGTTATACATCACATAACCAAGTCTGCCCAAGCAAAATGCCACAGGCCACCCATCTCAATGTCCACTCACTTATGAGGCAATCTATAATCTAAGTTGCAAAGATATATTGACATTCAATACTCTTATCAAATGCATGCCCACAGATAGACACATGAAAGTTTGCGCTTACAAATGCTGAATGTGTACTTGCAAATTAAAATCCAATCCTCAAATGAACACAAACCCTGCAACTTTTGCCGACCTTCCCTGAAAAAGAGGTGACATTGGCAAAGTGAACCATTTTTTATAGTATGGGTGGTCAGCCTCATACCAACCTATAAGTCAAGGTTTTTTTTTAAATGATAGATAAGTAGGTATATGGAAAGGATAATGATCTGATTTCTTGTATTGTCATATCCGGTCCGTAGCTCAGTGGTAACACTTCGGACTCTGAATGGGAAGGTTGTGGGTTCGATTCCCGGCGGAGCACAAAAAATATGCCATTTATATTTTCAAATTTGCTCTTCGCTGGGTGTAAAAATTCATAAAACCTTTACCAATGACCGGTCACCAAAGGTCCATCCAGCCTTACAGCAACTGGGTCTTGTTTGAGAATTGGCGCTTTGTAGCAACGACGATCAAGCTCGTAAAAAGGTCGATAGCTCAATTGGTAGAATGCTTGCATTCCATGCCGAGAGCATGGGTTCGATCTCAAAGGTTTACTCAGCCTTCACAAGAAATGAGAACCAGCCCCCCCGGGAGCTGGGAAACCCCCACTTCAACTGAAAGTGGTTGGTGTGAGGCCAACCCCCTTACCTGTAAAAATAAATAGGTCCCGAAGCGCCACATGCGACCCCTTCGGGGATAACGCAGGCAAGAAGTTACGCTATATGTGTAGCTTAGTTGCGTTGCGTCATATATATTATCTCACTCTCGGAAAACCTCCTAGATTGCCGCCTTTGGTTCCAAACGATTTGTATATCTTCTAATCATTAAGATATGGATTCTATGAATATTTTTTGTTTTTTAGTGGTCATGCCAATGTCACCCCTGTTTCAGGGAAGGACGGCAAGAGTTGCAAGGCTTATGTTCATTTGAGATTGGGTTTTTATATTGTAGGCCCACATGCGGCATGTGTTAGCGCGAAATTATACATATCTGCTTGTGGGAATGCATTTAATATAAATCTTAAATGATATATATATATCTTTGCAGCTTAGATTAGATTAGATTAGATGACACCAAAAAAGTCTTAGAATCAATAAAGGCGATCTAGGATTTTTTTGAAATTGAGATAAGTACATGAAAATGACAAGTAAATTCTTTCCTGTTTTTTCATCTATTTACCATATCTTTTAAAAAGCTTTTAGATCGCCGCCTTTGATTCTATACTAATCTCCATTGCTCAACATTGATCCACTACAAATGCCACTAAACCAGCGTATACTAATGTATTTACATATTTCCGCTGATAGCTTTTTTATATACAGGGACATGCTTTAAAAAACTTGATACATTATACAAGAATATATTTTGCAATAAAATGAAGTATTTAAATGCATAATCTGCATTTTCAAAAAGAAATTTCACAAAAAAATGTAAAGAAGATACAATGTATTATGCTTTAACTAGAAATTGCTTGGTCGATAGCTCAGTTGTTAGAGTGCTTGCATTCCATGCCGTGAGCTCGGGTTCGAATCCCACCGAGGGTGTCAGAAATGATTTCCCGTTTCGGTGTTTATTTCGAACCCTAAAATAAAATATCGGCAAGGTTTACTCAGCCTTCACAAGAAATGAGCGCCAGCTCTCTCGGGAGCTGGGAAAACCCCCACTTCAACTGAAGTGGTTGGCGTAAGGCCGGCCCCCTTACCTGTAAAAATAAATAGGTTCAACTCGCCACACGCGACCCCTTCGGGGATAACGCGGCAAGAAGTTACACTATATGTGTAGCTTAGTTGCGTAGTTGCGTTGCTTGCTTGAGCATCTGAGCTCCCCTCAAACATTTTATTATTAACCCTTTGACTGCGGGTGACACGCGGGCGTCTTGCATACAGTGCGGCTGTCAATCATAGACGTCTTCCAACTTTGAATTTATCCCTGACATCAGTGTTAAGAATTTGGAAGTCTGCAAGTGAAATGTGCTAAAAAACCTTCTTGATTTTTGTTCTTGAATAACTAAAACATGTGACTGTTCACATAGTTTGTTCACAAGTGTTGTCAATCAATTAAGGTAGGAAATAATAAATGTTTTAAAAATGTGCTAGAAGAAGTATTCCGTACTGGGGGTATTCATGTAGCCAGAATATTCAGAAGTGAAAAGGTTAATAGTACTTACTAACTTTACTTTTTGTATGGCCGGCAAGCGCAACAAATTCCTTATTTGGCTGCCAAACTCTCCTTTCTTTTCACTGCTCCTGGGGCATGGCTTCATGGAATTATTTCAGGCCAGGAGGGCGTCTTCTGGTGGGGCACTCCTCCACTATGTGCCTTCCAGTCCAGTTCTCCGCCCCAAAGCTGCGTCCTAGAGATGGATGGATGCAATTTGCAACGGCTTTGCTCAGTGCAGACCCTGATTAACCCCCCTATGCAAATATATGAATGTACGCGATACGTAAACTTTGAGTGTACCTTTCTGCCACATCCCGTATCGCGTACACGCTTGAGAAAAAATAATATATTTGAAAACTAAAAACCGCCTGAGTCCTAAAGTCACGTCATTACAAGTCTGGACAAGTTAGTTCCTCAAGGGCAGGCTAAGCGTTTGGATGTTTGACGTTTCGTAATTTTTCATAATACTCTTCAAAAGTCAGGGCTACGTACATTGTGGTTTCGATTCCTGATTATTTTTTACCTATTTCTCGTAAAATAACCTAAAAGTAGGGTTCAGGTTGCCCCTTATAATTCAATCTATTTGTATTATGTTTATAGACACACCATGCATATCATCACTTGTTTCACATGTAATAACTATGATGTTATTGTTTGTCCTCAGTTATCATCCCTGGCGTATAAGGGCAGTCCCTCGCTGAAGGTGAGCCGGGGGAGCATGGGCGGAGGGCACGGGGGGGAGGACGAGGCCCCGCCCACTCCCCCGCCCCCCGCCCACTCGGCTCCGCCTCCCGCCATGCCCGCAGTCAAGCAGGAGGCCATGGACTCCCCCTACCACATGACGCCCGCCGACATGCACATGGTGAGTCACTCACACATTCTACAGCACTATCCCCGACACCCGCTCCCAAACTGAATCTTCTGACAGCCATTTCAATCATTCGCTCAGCCGTAGACACATTCTACCTCGTGTTTTTTCAAGGATGTTATGGATATCCGTATCTGAAACTATTGCATATCCGAAATAAATAAAATGTCCAGATCCGTAACGGAAATAAAAGTTTTGGATAATGGGGGAATCTAAATGAAACATGTTTGACAAGTTTTCATTTTCACCCGTCGACTTTCAACAGACAAGTTAAAACTTTAAACCGCATAGGTACTAAAACACGTGTTACGCAGTGTAAAAAATGCAGTTTTTATTTTATTATTTAATTTGTAATTTCTTATGTAATTGCTTAAAAATCTGATATCCATAACCGAAACTATCCGATACTAGCGGATATACGAAATAATTCAATATCCATATCCGTAACCGAAATAATGTAATTGCAATATCCTTATCCATATCCTTATCTAAGACTTCATATCCATGACATCCTTATTTTTCTATCCGGCGCAAAGTTGGAAGTCAGTAGTGTACAGAGATAGATGTATGGAAGCTTAAATAATAATAATAATTGGTCAATTTTTATATGGCGCCGTTTAGTGGCACTAGCCAGCCCAATGGCGCTTTTATGTGTTGAAGCTTCAAAAGTTCAAACAACACAGAGACGTCAAACTGTGACGCAGCAGAGACAAATTTGCGAAAGACTCGTAATTGTAACTAATTTTACAAGTGCAACAAGCAACAAACACGTTAGGCAGCACACAGTTTTTCCGGTAATCCATAGAAAATCCAGGCAGAATGTGTTGTGTTCATAAAAACCCTTAGGCTTACACGGCCAGTGATTGACACTGGAGATTTATTTTTTGTGATTTATGCCGTGGTCTATCGGAGCTGGAGCTTCTAGATGTTTCATCCATGTCTGCAACATGCTTCTTCAGCGTGATGATGATGTTGATGAAAATGAGAAAACAGTCACATTACATCATCATTAAGCTGAAACAGCCCATCCTAGACAAAAGCAAAATGTCCAAAAGCTCCAGATTCTATAAACCGCAGCAACAGATCCTAGAAAGCAACTCTCCATTGTTAATTAAGTTTCCGTAAGTAAGGCCTGCAGAGCAGGCACTTGAAGAGACTGAGGTTCGAAATTTTCCTTAAAATGATAATTGTTAGTGAGGGGTTTAGAAACACTCTCGATTTCATAAAATAATGTAACGTTTTAAAGGCCAGATTGATATTACGTTTTGAATATGTATTGGCGCACCTCGTGTTCTACATGCCTGGTCTAGATGTTTGTCAGCTTCACTAACGTTTAGGCACTGGTCGTGGGTGGCTTGATATACTGTAAAGAAGTGGACACAGCCAGTGACAAAAACGTTGACGTGAAAAACATTTAGACCAAGTCCACAAACCCCAAAAATAGATACTTCGTCTACTGTCAGTCATTAAACCTCAAAACACCGACATTTTTTTTCTCTGACAATATCGTTCAGTGATTGTTAATGAGGATTACGCTTGTAGAATTACTAACCGTGTTGTAGAGAAAAATAACTGTCTCAACATTTCATTGAAGTTTTATCCATCATCCTGAGGAGACCTGTCTCTTCCTCGTTCATGCTTCTTTTTCCATAGAAGAGACTTCTTTAATGATAGAAAACTGTTCTGCTCAAATGTTTAAAAATAAAACAACTTGATGGTAAATGTCAAGCAAAGACTTAGCCTTAGCGCAGTGCATCACCCTTCCCCCGCTTTGTCTTTGGTCCGTCGATCCGTTGAAACGCCGCGTGCAACAACGCAACATGTAATGTGGCATGTCACAAAAAATGTTCGTAAAACAACACAGTGACGAAACCTCAGAAACCTTCTACCACATGTTGTGTACATTTTTCACCCTTTTTTATACTAATCAACTCTAGAATATACTTCAAAATGCTGATTTTACTTTGTACATTATCAAATGTTGTATTTCTAGAAAAAAACTGCATTGAAGCTAACTGAAGGATGAACAGTAAGTGAGAGTGAAAGAACTGTGATGAGATGCTCAAGTAAAACGTGAGGAAAGAATGGCTTGGTCGGAAGTGTGATGTTATGATGATTTGAATCTTGATGAAGGAAACAAAAATAATAAATGGATAGAGGTATGCTAGAGAAGGAGCAATTTGAGATATTCATGCAGGAGATCTGTCCACTCTTAGTTAAATAGTGAATTTCATTTATGTTATGTATGGTTTGCTTTTAGTGGCAACAGGTATCTTTTGCAATAGAATACACCACACTTTAAATTTTATTATGCTGCCTTACGTTTAAATGCATTCTTAGTTTTTCATATGACCAGGAACAATATTTTATCGTTTCATAATCCATTTGTTCAGAATATGTTTTAAAGACTGTTGAGGGAGTTGGATGAAAGTAAAGAATTGTTACGATCATTGAAAATATATTGCCATTCCTTTGTATATTGACTTGAAGATATTCTGTATGGTTTCCTCTATCACCTGATATGTCCATTGTAATGCTTTCTCCTTTTTTTGCCACAGGAATGATCTTTTTCTTCTTTGTAATATTGTAAAATGCAAAAAGATAAACAGCTGCTGTAAAAAGAGCAAAAAAACAAACACTGCAAAATGTCTGTAAAACTTGAAAAAACAAATAAACTGTCTACAGGAAGGAAGGGATCTGCCTTGTCAATGTTAAAATCAATTCCAAAAAAAACTGAACTGTTTCTTTTCCACGCAATAAAAAAAACTGTTGAAGTGATTTGTTTCCCCGCACAAGGGAAGTAAAAATTTCATCTGTTTCTTTTCACCGCAAGGAAAACAAAACACTTCGTCTGAACCATTGAAAAAAAAATTGAATTTGGTTTAAAAAACAAATCCTTTCCTTCTCTGTTGACAGACATTTGATTGGGCGAGGATAAATCCCGCTGTGGGGGGAGAAGAGGGGGCGGAGTCTCCTTGGCTCAGCCCTGGGGCCCCCGGGCAGCCCTACGGCACAGCGGAACACAGCACCCTGCAGCGCTACCTTACACAGGCCAAGCAGGGAGAGCCCCCGCCTCAAACCAACGCACCAGGGCCCATCAACTACTGCACAGACCCAAACAGCAGGCGGTGCCGCCCAAAACCATCAGAACCTTCTCGTCTAGAGTCCGTTATACAACCTGCCCCGCCTCCAAACCTCCCAACAACTAGAGCACCTCCCGCAACCACAAGAAAAGGCGGGCGCTTCCGACCAAACTGGCTGGAACAGTTTGCGTGGCTGCAGTACGATGAGCGCTTGAACATTATGTTTTGCACGTACTGCAGGCGCTGGTCACACGAATTGCCCGATATACGGACGTCGTTTGTTGAGGGGAACGGAAACTTCCGGCTGGAGATTGTCAATCATCACGACAAGTGCAAGGCGCACAAATTGTGCCGGGATCGGGAAGAGCGAGGAGGCGGAGAAGGCGGTGCTGAAGGGAGTAGGAACCCTGAAGACCAGCGATGAAACGGCGCTGAAACTATCCTGCTAGTGTTCCTGTATGAGAATGTCATTTCAATTGAGTCAGAATTTTTCTGGACTTAAAAACGTCACAGGTCTTTATGACTAGTCCTAAGCAGACAATATCAAGATATAAGTTAGCTTTCTCCCTAGCTACCCGACATTGTGACGTCACAACTTTTTTATTTGTGTGACTCGATTGATTACCTCAGAGGAGATGTGTGACCATAGCACGACTCTGTCTAGCTGTACCTAATATTTAAGCTTTGTATCTAATACAGTGATTAACAAGAAGCCAAGCTTTCACTGTTTATAAGTGTTAATGTATAAAATAAAGGTTACATCTGTAAGGGCCTGTAGTTTCAACAGTTGCAACGCAACTTAGAACTGAATCAAAATGACAAATTCATGAGAAATAGGATTTATTTGTTTTATGAAATGTCATATTGTTAAAATTGCACATACTTACAGGGTGAGTGGTCGCATCACATCAGAGCTGGAGTACCGATGTGATGTGACTGTGACTTTTTAAAGCTACAATATGCTAAGCTATTGTTGAAAGTACATGCCCTTATGCCTGGTTCAGACATATCGAGTACTCATGCGTTAGTAGGTAGGTGTGTGCATGAGCCTTCATGTTTTTCTTGTATACTTGCACCACATTCACCCACTTATACAGGCTCACTAGCATTTCAGACTGGTCAGAGGGCTAAGTTATAAAATCCTACCAAGGTTATCATAAATGATTTCCCGTTTTGGTATTTATTTCAAACTCAAAATTACTGAACCTACCTATGCAAGAAATGAAACCAGCCCTCTCCTGAGCTGGGAAATCCCCATTAAGTGAAGTGGGTGGCGGAGGCTATCTGTGAAAATAAATAAGAGCCACTTGTGACGCCTTCGGAGACAACACATGTTAATAAATTGCACTAAATGTTACGCTAATTTGTGTTGCAATTTTTTTTGCATCATTCACACACTCTCCTACTACTGCGCTAGTACTCGACCACTGTATGAACTGGATGCTACAGTTAGTGTGGCATTTATTTAAACCAGGATGTGATGAAGGAATGGAAGATAGTCAAGACTTTCTGTGATCATGTGATAATATCGGGAATGGTGATAAGAAGCTGGGAACTCAGGGTCCAGAGGACTGCGTGTATATTTTCATATAAGTATAATATATTTATTTCCCACAATGTTGTATAACATTTTCAGCCAGCCAAGCCTTGCTAGCGCCTTTTCACTCGGTTCGATTTTCGTCCGGATCTGGTCTCGAAATATATGTGATGTTGATAAATTACATCAGAGAGTGTGAAACTGTAAAAGCTACAGTAGAGCCATTCTTGGATGAATTCTATGACATTTAAGAGGATGGGATGGTACAAACTCAATTTTTTAAATAAATCAAATACCTGAATTTGATTTGATTGTTGTGGATTTATAAAATTGCAGCAAGTCAAATTAAAAGCTTTTCACTACACTTAGTATTAAAAGAATTTCTAATAAAAAAAAACAACACCATACTACCTACACCATATATTATGATGTTGCCCTTTCATAAATTAATATTTAAAAAAAAAACAAGTAAAAAAAATTGAATGTCAAAACATTTGGTCACTAGCCCATGTGTTCAACACACATCACTTCTGGCAAACGTCAATTGATACTTTTAAACTTAGATAACTTTATATGATTTGATCCATTTGTGTTGAATTGTAGCCTAGTGAATTTATATGGCATTCTTACCAAACAGTGATGAGTTCACTTTGTCAACTTTTCAAATCGAAGACCACTTCAGATTCAAAAGAATAAAAACATTTTTTTTAATGTTGTGCTGGTAAATAATTTGCACTGTTATATGACTCATTGTACAGTACAGTGTTCCGAGTATAGTTTGATATGCATCCCCATACACTGCGCAATTTCTGATCCGAATCCGAATCGTGTGAAAAGGAACTAAGAGCGGAATGTTATAGACATTTTGGTTGTGATAACTAGCATACATACATACATACATACATTTTTACTTGACAAAGTCCTACTGTTACATATATTTCTATTGAACTATTATAACATATTGATGTTAAACTAATGATAATATTATAGTCTATACAGAAATTGTAATTAATTTTAAAATGGAAAAAAAATATTCCAAGACATTCATTGACTAAATGTCTATAATCTAAGTTGCAAAGATAAGTTGATATATAAGATGAAAAGTAATTTGTCAAATTTGTAGAGTGCGAGAGTCTGGTCGATAGCTCAATTGGTAGAACGCTTGCATTCTATGCTTGATATCTAGGGTTCGATCCCCACCGAGGATGTCAGAAATTATTTCTTATTTTGGTGTTTATTTCAAACTCAAAATAAAAGTACTGACAAGGTTTTTATTTTGTGAGTACACATAGGCTTGTATTTAATATGAACCTGAAATGTTAATAGACATATCGTTGCAACTTAGATAATAGATTGGCTCTATATGAAAGTTTAAGTTTTCAAAACAATTAGTGTAAGCAAGTTATGTATAATGAAATAAAGGAATTATATGAAAAATGTTGAGCTTTTTGGTGCAAAAAATCTAGATAATTATTTATCTATCTAAACATATGACTAAAAGTCTGCCATTTGAATTTACATAAACCTATATATTTACAATTATTCTTTTCTATTAATTTATTTAAACAATTCCATATATAAGTACATAATACTCTCACATAATACACATTTATTTTTTTATTTTTGGTTTATCAAATTTGTATTTTTTTACAAACATCAAAACTCTATTTAACTATTTTTTTCTTGTTAAATTTTTGCCCCAATTGGGATCAAAGTTTTGCGTCAATTGTATATCTATAAAATGAGGTCGGAACATTGAAAAGGGTGCGAAAATTAACCTCGTCATTTGGCGTAATTCTCCAAAATTCGATTGCCATAGGCACCAGAGTCTCATCCATAAAAAGCTTTTTATTTGCTGGAGTGATGCTTTCCGGGATCTGTTGCCGTGGTCTGTGGAAGCTGGAGCTTCCGGACGTTTCGCCCATTTCTACGATGGGCTTCTTCAGCGTGAAGTATGATGATGATCTTGATGAGAACTGTGATCAGTTCTCACAGTTCTCATCAAGATCATCATCATCATACTTCACGCTGAAGAAGCCCATCGTAGAAATAGGCGAAACGTCCGGAAGCTCCAGCTTCCACAGACCACGGCAACAGATCCCGGAAAGCATCACTCCAGCATCATCAGCCGGCCGTGTAAGCCTAAAACTCTTATTCAGCTTTTTATTTGTCAAATCTTTTTGAGGCTAGAATCCAAAACGGTCTTTGCGCATCATTTTCATGCAGAATAAAATTATATGCCTACTAAATAGGTTGAATCTGCGAAATAATTCAAAGAGTGTACAATTTTGCTTGGGCAATCTAATCTAAAATCCAAATCTAAGCTGCAAAGATATATATCATTTAAGATTCATATGAAGAGCATTCCCACAAGCAGACATGTATAATTTCACGCTAACACATGCCGCATGTCTTGTCTTGTCTTGTATCCTGCCGCCATTCCTCTAGGGGTGGCCAGTACCTCCACACAAGTGCCTCCACTTGACTCTGTCCCTGCATACTTCTTTCATCTCATCTAATTTCATCACTCTTTTCATGCATGCTCTTCTCTTGTTTTGTCCTACATGTGGACCTACAATATAAAAACCCAATATAAAATGAACATAAGCCCTGCAACTCTTGCCGACCTTCCCTGAAACAGGGGTGACATTGTCAAAGTGAACCATTTTTTACAGTATGGGTGGTCAGCCTCATACCAACCTATAAGTCAAGGAATTGTAAAATAGAAGCAAATTAATTGTTATAATCATTCTAATCGCTGATTTCCTTGACGTACATGCGAGTACATTTTACATACTATGCAAGATATTCAGCTTTAAAAGTAATTTAACATAGTTATTTCATAACAATAAATATTTTCTACTATTAATGTGTATGTGTATTTCAAATTGTCAGTGCCATCTTTAACCCACGAGTATCAACTAAATGCTGTGAGCTAACATAAAATCCCTGATTATGGGGAATTATTGGGTGATGTCACATAGCCGGATACTTGGAATGTTCGGGCCTCATTTGTATTTTGTTTGAAATGTATCTTCATGTACAAATTACACAGTGAGATATGCAATAACTGTTTGAAGATAAACTCTTAAGTGTACTCAGTAAAACACAGGGTAAACAAATAAATGTAGTGCCTAGAAAAATAAATAAACCTAAAAAATTATAGCCATAGAAAACTATGTAAAACTGTTTGTGTCTTTCTGTAATTTAAGTTACAGAGATATGCTCTTTCTTCGTATACACAAGTAGGAATGTGTATGTTCACACATGCACATACTGCATGTGAAAATCCAAACAACAAATTAATGAAAACGCTGCAATCTTATTTTCTTTCCTCGAAGGAGAGGTGACGATGGTAAAATTGTACCGTTTTTTACAGCGAGGATCGTCAGCCTCAAACCAACCTACCAATAAGAAAAGTAATATTGTAAACAAATTAGACAGATATGTGAGTTCAGTAGAACCAAAGGGGACAATCTAGATTTTTTTTTTAAATGAAATACGTATATCTAATCTAATCTAATCTAATCTAAGTTGCAAAGATATGTTACATTGGAGATTCACATTACATGCATTCTCACAACCAGACACGTACAAGTTCGCGCTTGCACATGCCTCATGTGAACCTACAACATAAAAACCAAATCTCAAATGGACATACACCCTGCAACTCTTGCCGTCCTTCCCTGAGACAGGGGTGACATTGGCAAAGTGAACCATTTTTACAGCATGGGTGGTCAGCCGCATACCAACCTATAAGTCAAGGAACCCTATAAGTCAAGGAACAAAGGACTGTAGGACTGTACTTCACAGGATCATTTCTGTAGTACTTCCTCCCACGTATATGGAAACATAAAATATAATTTTCTGTGTTTCACACAAACATAAAATATAATTTTCTGTGTTTCACACAAACATAAAATATAATTTTCTGTGTTTCACACAAACATAAAATATAATTTTCTGTGTTTCCATATATTTGTCTCATTTTGTAAAAAATACTAAATAGGTAGGGTCAGAGTGGCAACAGTGGATCATTTTTTTTCAAACGCACAGAATTATTGTTGTATAAATGCAATCAATGTACAACTTTTATCAAACGGGTAATAAATTAAGTACCTACCACTTGTTCTAAGAGCTCCATCTTTTTTATCCAATAAATACAGAGATATTTTGCATTTAGTGAAAAATGGGAAATGATCCACTGTGTACCCTATGGTGTACACAGTGGATCAAACAATAAAAACCAAATTATTTGTATTTCAAAAAAACGTATTTATAAGACAAAAATATTTTTTCTGTTTATTCACCAATTTTAATCAAACAGAACAAAATAACACTAAATAAGTGGATGATAATACAGGAAAAATCCACATTGAAGAAGTTACAAGAATATTGACAGTCATTGCTGCGCCTTCCGAGGTAAACGCAACTATGCTACACCTATAGTGTAACTTCTTTCTGCGTTCTTCCCAAAAGGTCTCATGTGGCGAGTAGAATCTATTTATTTTTACAGGTAAGATGATCCACTATGTATCCTATGATGTTGATCCACTGTGTACCCTTTCGACAAATTTCTTTTGGGACAGCAATTTATGTATTTCATTTTGAACAAAGTAATGAGGTAATGTTAAAATGGAAGCAGGATTATTGTTAATGAGGATAAATTAATCACTTCTAGCCGAACTTCAATACTTTAAATACAAGAATACAACAAAGCGAAGCTTAATTTTTTACTTTTGACTGTCAGAAACACATTTTGTTACTCAGCACAACCAAGCTGCATTGAAGTAGGACTCTGATTAGTCCAGACATGTTCAGACATGAGCACCATGCCAGGGTGTAAGCAATAGCCCTGTATATCTACTCGTCTGGAAGAAACTGCCCTGATCCACTGTACCCACATGATCCACTGATGCCACATTGACCCTACCTTTGTTTCTGAAGGAGGAAAGACCAAAAAAACATTTTTCATCACACTACTCATGGCATGAGTGAGATATAAAAGAATCATACCTTGATAAAAACAGCAAATATTTTCCTTTTGATTCATTGAAAAATACAATTATTGTAGGTTTTTAAGCAGCACTGTGGTAAAATTGAACATTCACATTTTAATGTATGAAAAAACAACCTCACACTTGTATGTATAAAAATGAATATAAGGTTTAATTGTTGGACTTTCTTACTTGGGCATGGACAGGGTAAAATTATAATAAATAGAATTAAATAGTTCAAATAATAAATCATAAAAAAGATCACCTAATATCTCACAACAAAACAAAAAAATATGTATAAAACATTTGAGTACTCCTGATTCGTTTATCTGCGATAACTCCACATTATGTGCAGCTTAGTTGCGTTTTTGCATTAGGATAACTTGCCGAGGCAAAATCACTATTGTTTTCCTAGAAAAGCATTTTGTTGGAGTGAATTCATCGCAGATGGGAACTGGATTGTCCATTTGAAATGCATTATATTTTACTATAAAACATTTATAAAAATAAGCACCCATAGAATATGTCCTTCATATTTTTCTAATAAAAGAAATGGAGCATTTACAGGCGGAAGGAAGATGAAAATGTTATTTTGTTATATGTAGACGTGTAATGTTATACATGTAAATAGTTCTTAACAGGGGCAAGCGCTCTATAGAGCCAACAACAAGGAAACAAATGCATTTAACTCATTAAAAACAAAATACCGGCAAGGTATACTCAGCTCAACACAAAAAGTTACAACATTTTTTTCTTGAGATTGTAAACCTGTAAAATGTATGGCATACGGCTCTTCACCTTTGGAAAAAAATATATTGCAATTGTTATATGCAACCCCAGCGATTAATTGTGCACTATATGTGCAGCTTATTTTCGTTTATGGTTTTGCTAAAATTCTAGAATGTTTTAAATTTCATAATGGAGTTGAAATATTGTTAATATCCCTTGGAAGGGGGACGTCACGGGTAGTTGACAATGGTCTTTAACAGCTATAAACAAAATGTTTTACAGGAGAGATCTGTTGCCGTGGTCTATCGGAGCTGGAGCTTCCGGACGTTTCCCCCATGCCTGCGATGGGCTTCTTCAGCTTGTACGGCATCATTATATATATTTGGTGAATTTCTTAGCGCTGATTTCATTAAAATTTAATAACAAAGGCCCTTGTATTCCTGGGTATGACTTTTCAAACAGGAGCACCTTCAGCTTCCTCCTGAAGTTTGTCCTGTCTCTTTCCTTCTTAACCTCAACCAGCAACTCGTTCCAAGCCATCGGCCCCAAAACCGAGAATGCCCGATCACCGAAGTTGGTTGAAGTTGCCCTGAGGGGCAAGATCAACCTTTTAGAGCCTACATCTGACATAGTTCTCTAAGTTATTCTGGTGCCTGTCCATCTAGGATGTCTTTTACCATGACACACAGTCTGTCATCATCACACTGAAGAAATCCATTGTAGATATGTGCAATATGTCCAGAAGCTTAAGCTCTGATAGACCACGGCAACAGATCCCGGAAAGCAACTCTCCAGTTTCAACCGCAGACTGTGATAGTATAAAACTCCTATAAAATGCTATATGCTAGACCCAGCTAGGGTATGTTTGTTTTTGTTTGAAAGACATTCTATATGTATTTCTTTATTTGTCTCTATGGAGTGTGCCTCACTGCTAGCCTGTGAATATAGGTATTTATATGGTACATTTAATTTTTGTATATTTTATTGATAAGCTCATATCAGATAATGATGTTCATTACGGCTTTCTATGCCTTACTGGAGGAATATGATTCCTAAATTTATAACTGGCTCTGGCCACCCCTATTGAAGCTACAATTACAGTATAACTGAAATCTATTGTACACAAGTACCCCGAATATAAAACATTGTGTAAACTCCTCCAATCAGCTAAATAGGAAATGTATGTAAGAGAACAGCACCCCTGGTGAGTGATAAAGTGTTTATTATTTTTTATTTAGGCAATCAAGTAAAATTTACTCAAAATTTACTTGGGGAACTATAAAACATTACGTAAGTCTTCACTGCTATGGTTGTGCGGACAAGGTGGTGGTAATTGGATTGGCGTTTTGAAAATTTGTGGCGATTTGAGTCTATTGACTTTGACGCTGATTCAACAGATGTCATTGGGTAATTATTAATTAATAATTTATTACAATATAAAATTATGAATTATTATAACACTGATAATGTTACCTATGACAATCGGTTTGTGAATTGAATTCTCATTATCAAATTTATTTTTTCATCAAAAAAAAATGTATGAGAACCAAAACACTCAGTAGAGGCGCTGTTGTATCTTCCATACGTTTTTCTGTTTACGTTATAGTTTAGTGCTCACACAATGTTTTATCCTAGGAGTAAAGATGCATTTTTCTTTTGGTGTTAAATTTTGAGCAAAGCTGAATTATTATATTGTGTAAATGAAAAGAAAGTATTGCATTTTCAAGGATTGAAATTTCTACTAAATACCATCAGTGCCATGCAGTCACTGATATGTAGATACCTGCTGGGCTGGAAGTCTCATCACCACGGTAGATCCTACCTACCGAATATCGTTCAGATTAGTTTGAAGACAAGATGGCCGCAAGTAAACAGCTGATTGGACATTGACAGGTCTTCATACAATATTACCGATATTCAGTAGGTAAGAATTACCGTGGTGATGAGTTTTCCAGCCCAGGTCTGTTGGTCTCTCAAAAGTCTAAAACTCTTTTCGACGTATTGATAAAAGTTTATTGCTTGTTTACAAAAATGACTTTGTGTAACACATCAGTTAACATTGCATATTCAAAATGCCATTTTATTTACTGTGATGATCAGTTTATGTTTAAAAATTTTGAACTTGTAACTTCCTGTTTTTTATGAGTAAATTTAAATGTTTCTAGCGTGGCGTACGGATTGTAATGAATGTGACTAAATACAGAACTACCAGTGCCATCTTGTTAAGCATCACTTTCAATAGTTAATTGTGAAGTTAGTTAGAAATGGAGGCAGCCTAGCGGAATGGCGACAGAGTTACAGTTAGAATTACAGTAACAGAAGTTAGCTATTTTGCTAGTGGTTCTTATTTCATATGTAGGTAAAAATGCTGCTTAAATAGAACTGTACCCCGAGTACAAGTTGCATGTTTAGCAAAACTTGAGTGAAGTAAAAGTTTACGGAAATATTTAAACTTTGGTTTCAGTACCCCAAGTACGACTTTCATAATTAAAGTTGGAAAGTTGTTTAAAGTTGCGTGTTGGAAAGTATTTAAACGTATGCTAAACATGCAACTCGTACTCGGGGTACTGAAACCGAAGTTTAAATATTTCTGTAAACTTTTACTTTACTCAAGTTTTGCTAAACATGCAACTCGTACTCGGGGTACTGAGCTTAAATAGTGTGACCCAAAAGAATTGGTTATAAAAAACAAAATGATTAACTGTATCAGTTAGTAGCCCCGAATATCACAGCAGCGCCCTCTGTCAAATGTCACTCACATTCATGAAGATCTGTGTACCACTGTATATATAATATATATTTTTCTAAATTTAATGAACGTTTATCGGAAATGTTAAATGTAAAAGAAACTTTCAAAATTAGGATCTCATATATGTAATTTATGGAAAGTGAAATGGTGATATATATTGTCAATGAATCGTACTTAGTATGAACATGAATAAAGGTCGTCTAAAGCATTTATTTCATTGTTTTCTTTCTTTACAAAATATTTAATCTGTGGACCGTCTGTGGTGTGGAACAGGAAATATAGGTACTGACGAGCAAAGGTATGAAATAATTTCACGAAATGGTTTGATAATTCCAATAGAATAAAAGATGAATGTTTGACAAAAGGTGTATCCAGGAAATTTGAAGAGTGTGTTCAAGTCTGTGTATCTGTGAATGAATCAGTTAACTTTTCACATTGCCACTACAAGGGAGACCAAAAAGATTCAATCAACCGATTCAACAACAGGGCTGGAAGTCTCATCACCACGGTAATTCTTACCAACCGAATATTGGTAATATTTGTATAAAGACTAATCAGCTGTTCACTTGCGGCCATCTTGGATTGACAGGTCTTCATTAAAATATTACTGATTTTCATTAGGTAAGAATTACCGTGGTGATGAGACTTCCAGCCCAGGTCTTGACTTGTCTTGTGAAGGGACTGCTATCGGCAATCTCTCTTATCACACGTGCAAATTATGGAATAGTTAATTTAAAAATGCACATGATTTTAATGAAATCTTGAACATTAGAAATATACTCAAAAACCTAAAAAATATATAAACTTAAATATATGAAGCTTTCTAGCGTATTTGAAATGAATAGCACTGGTTTGATCTGCGTTGGGCATTTTCCCTTGATTATAACTTGACCCTGATTCTGCAAATTTCATTGGGAATTAGAAATTAGTAGTTTATTGAAATATTAAACCATGAATCATTAATTGATAATAAAATACATGTTTCGGGCAATGCAAACAGAGCGCTGAATTACATTTCTCATCACAAAATTATTTTAAAGAAAAGAATAATAATAAAATACTGATCTTTTTTTTTGAGAAATCCTTTGAGGGAGACTCCCTAGATTTTAGAGACTAGGGGTCTATGTCACTTGTTGTAGTGCCGCAGAGGTGTTGTTTACAAGCTTGGTCGTTGCTACAAAGTGCCGATACTCAAGCAAGACCCAGTTGTTTAAGGTTATACGAGAGCTTAAGAAGATTATTAATATCGGGACTAAAGAACCTCTTTAATAAGTTTTATGAAACTAAAATCGTAATTTTATGTCAAATAACTTTGACTGATCATGGCCAGATGTCGTTGCTGAAGTATATAACTTAATGTTCTTACTCAAGCATTACGTTTCATAAAAAAATAATGTAAATTATCTTGACACTCTTAGCGAGCGTTTTAGTTTTTATAAACTTGTGTTTAAACGCTATTGTTGAGTATTTACGACCGCATGGCTCATATAGTAAGTTATGCATCAAAAATTGCAAAAATAAATGATTTGACACAAGTATTATTCTATGTTAGAATTATTTAACTTTTTTTGCATTTTGAATCGACACGAAGGACGTGTGCCCAGAGCATGTTTTGTCGTTTTAACAAAGGCATGCCAAAGTACTGTTTCGTCTATCTCACACAATATATTATGTGGATATTTTTTTTCATATATCGCACGCTTCTAATTAAAGAACAATAAGTCCAAAAATAAGAATGATGGGAAATTACGTTTGATGTTTTGCATGTTTGACTTGTTGCACTAATGTACAAAAAACCGGTAAAATGGCCTTTTTTTCTCAAAATATAAGAAATGAATCTAAAAGTAGATTTCAACCTTTAATTTTGTATAGCAATTACCATCACTTGAATTTACTTAACTTTTAGTAATAAACTCAGATTAAAGTTCTTTACAGATCACCGAAGTTAAGCTACATTGGGCGCGGATGCTACTTGGATGGGTGCCCGCTAGGTACACCGCTTGTTGTTGGCATTTCTTGGACCGGTCCGTAGTCCAGTGGCAACACTTCGGACTCGTAAATGGAAGGTTGTGGATTCGGATCCCGGCGGAGCACAAAAATATAACATTTATATTTCCAAATTTACTCTTCGCTGGGTTGAAAAATTCATAAGCCTTTACCAAAGACCAATTTTACAACAACTGGGTCTTGCTTGAGAATTGGCGCTTTCTACAGCGACGACCAAGCTCGCAGGGGGCTCTTGAGGTGTAATACACACAAAAACAACGCTTACCAAATAAATCATCCTAATATTATTTATTCTTGTTAATGTACCTATTCATATTCGTCCAAATTGAACGACTGTCACATTCCAGCTTTTCTTTTCACATTTTTATGGCGTTTCTACATCAAAATCGATTTTCCCAATTTCGGAGTTATTGCTCTTTACGATTAAGGGTGCGATGCCGATCTTTTGTATATGTACGTATTTTTTTTATATTTTCAAAGTGTAGGTCCTAGCGATAGCAAACCAGTGTATTAATAAAGTTTGGCCATAAAAATATTTTCATTTTATTTATCACTTTTTATCTTCTTTTATATCTTATCAGTCCGTAGTGCAGTAGTAACACTTCGGACTCTGAATGGAAGGTTGTGGATTCGAATGCTAGCGGAGCACACAAAATATACCATTTATCCTTGTAATTTATCCTTTGTCGGGGTTATAGCCGCGGGGGCCAAGAGGGCTGATCTTTCTAGCGTGTTTCGAATGGAACAACGTTGGTTCGATCCCCGCTTGGGTCACTTGACTTTAACTTTGACCCTGGTTCAACAGATGCTATTGGGTAATTATTATTTAATCATTCATTAATAATAAACAATAATGAATTATTAAATGATGATATTAATACCTGTTTCTGGCCAGGCAGAATAGGTTGGTGAATTGCATTCCTCTTCACAATTTTTTTTTTAATTAAAAAAAATATATATATGTATGTATATATATAACCAGTAAATACTAAATATACCAGATCCTCGATTGATAGATTGGTTGATTTTAGGTTTTGGTTTCAATTTGTAAATACACATGCAGCATTTGTTAGTGCGATTTTACAAGTGTGTGCTTGTGAGAATGCACTTTATATGAATCTTAAATGTTAACATACCTTTTCAACTTAGATTATAGATTGTGGTTATCAAGCGCAAAACTTTGCCGGTTCACTTTGCCAATGTCACCCCTGTGTCAGGAAAGGTCGGCTAAAGTTGTAGAGCTTATATTCATTTATATATTCAATGTCTTTAAAATTTCTTCAAATACAGTAAAATAGTACGAAAGTTCAATAATAATCTGCAATCTAAAGTGCAAAGATATATTAACATTCAAAACACATATCAAATGCATGCCCACAAACAGACACTTGTAAGTTCGCACATACAAATGCTGAGTGTGTACTAGTAATTAAAAATCAAAACCTCAAATGAACATAAGCCCTGCAACTTTTGCCGACCTTCCCTGGAACAGGGGTGACATTGAGCAACTGAACTATTTTTTACAGTATGTGTGGTCAGCGCCATACCAACCTATAAGTCAAGGTATGCGTGTAATTAATAACATTCTAATCTAATCTAAGTTGTAAAGATATGCAACATTGGGGATTCACATTAGATGCATTCTCACAACACGTTTTACACGCAGAACCATTTTCTACAACATGGGTGGTCAGCCGCAAATCAACCTATAAGTCAATGAATATACACAACAAATTACATTTAAAAATAAACATCTAGATAATTTACAATTTCCAAAAAAGGTTTTCGATTTCTATAATAATTTGGAAGCTCCCATACACCCAATAGAGTAGGTAATAATAATAGTATTATTATTTGGTTTCAAAGCGACGCAAACACGTGAAAGTTAAACTCCAAGTATGAAAGTCAACGTTTTAACTGAGCCGCGGCGCATACACATAATGTATCAAGAATAAAGCAGCACATCTCACGAGCGTCTCAATTTCTATATATTATAATAAAATGAACAATGTTTTACGTTTAAAACACGAGAACTCCTGTGTTAGCAGAGTTATAGGTATATTAGAGTTATATATTATGTCAATGTCGCTATGTCTTTTCACATATGTAGTATGACATTTTACGTTTTAACTCAATCATAACGTAAACAAAAAACCTATTAGGTCTTATACAGCGCTTTAAGTTTGCGTTATAATTTTGATGTATTTTGACAAAACGATTTATTCGAGTAACAACGTTAAGTTTTATTTTCTTGAATATGAACTTTGTAAAGCCAGCGAAATAAATTTTGTTTTGCCAATGCTCCGCGAATAATTATTATTTTCTAAGGTTCCCGGAGCGGCCGCATGGCGCTGAAATCAGTCAAAATTGTGTATGGAACTCTTTCTTTTTCCATTATTAAATATTACTTGGAGGAGAAAAAATAAAACAAGTATTGCATTACAAACATAAAAAATATTACTTCAAATCCTAAAAAGAAAATATACCATTATAATGCAATTTTAGGTACACGATGGTATGCAAAATTTGGGTACTTTTTAAATAATTGTAAAAAATCAATGAAAAGTTTAAAAAAATAATTTTCATCTAGAAAAAATAAAACTAATCAAAATGAATGTTTTGAAATAAAAAAAAGTTAGGATTTATTCATAAGAACAGTGAAAATCTCCATTTAAGGTATCTCCGTAAATAAAATTATTTTGAATTGGTATTTTATGGAAAAAAATACCTAATTTTATGTGTTAATTTAAACTGGAGAAAAAATACTACCTTACCATTGAAAATATGGGTTATTTCGGTCATCAAAGTTGGGCGCGCTGACCTCTCAATCACCCTTAAGGCTGGATGGACCTTTAGTGACCGGTCTTTGATAAAGATTATGAATTTTTCAACCCAGCGAAGAGCATATTTGAAAATTTAAAGAATATTTTTTTGTGCTCTGCCGGGATTCGCACCCACAACCTTCCATTTACAAGTTCGAAGTGTTACCACTGGACTATGGACCGAACGAATCATTAATTGATTACATTTCTCGTCACAATAATATTTTAAAGAAAAGATTAAGAATAATTACTTATAATAGTGATCTATGAAAAAATGTATTTACATTTCTCCTGCAATATGTTGACAATAAATGAGTGTATGCATTGTGTACCACAGGTCGGAGAGATGACCTCCCTGCTGAGCTCCCACGGTCTCTCCGAGTCCTCAGAGAACGACTCCATGATGCCCACACACCTCGACCCCGCAGACACCATGGACGGTAAGCCAACCAACCTGTCTACTCCCAAACCTGCGTGTGCCTATTGTCACCCATTCACTCTTAATATAAATGGACTCCAAACTAGCTTATGGCATATTAGACATACCACAAGCCTTGACTTGTTGGGTTGTATGATGCTGACTACCCACACTGTAAGAAATGGTTCACTTCCTCTTGCAGGGAAGGTGGGCAAAAGTGGCATAATCTAATCTAAGCTGCAAAGATATGTAACATTGGGGATTTACAATATTTGCATTCTCACAAGCAGACACGTACAAGTTTGCGCTTGCACATACCGCATGTTAACCTACAACATAAGATCCCAAATCTCAAATGGGCATACACCCTGCAACTCTTGCCGACCTTCCCTGAAACAGGGGTGGCATAACTTATGTTGATTTGAGATTTGAGTCTTTATTTTTGTGAGTGCACATGCAGCATTTGTAGGCTCAAACTTGAGCGTGTCTGCTTGTGGACATGCATTCAATATGAATCTGTTATCTTTGCAATTTCGGTTATAGATTGTAAATAAGACACAACTGTCGGAGAGATCTGTCGAGCCCAAGAGAGTATTCGAGTTGTATATTTCCAAAGTCTGCTATCTCCACAACAAAAAACGATTTTGAGAAATTGAGATTTTAAAAGTTGTTGATGAAAGAATTGAGAAATAGCCATTGAAAAAGTTGTTACACTGTTTTCAAGTCATTTTTATTGAAAGTGAATATAGCAACTTTGAAAATATATGAATCACTTAATAAACATGTGCAGTCCTATATTTTCTTGCTTTCTCCATCTTGTGTTTCGACACCCAAATCACACATGCCATCATGTCTTTTAATACTCGTAATGCATTTTTTCTTTAAAAATTGACAAACTCACCGACCAAAACAATTCAAACTGGTGTGTATGACATTTTGTTATGTCAACATTGCATATAATTTTTCTAGCCACTCTCACACTTGCCTATTCACAGTGAAGTCACACTGGGAGCATCTTAGTTCTCTTTCTAACTAAAGACAATTTGTGTTGAGGTAGGTTGAAACGGGTAGTGTCTCTGTGAAGTAGTTTCGGGTCCACTTATATTGTACGTCAATGGTATCACTCCATATACTCTGCACATTTCAGATAGACAATAGAACTGTGATAAGAGATTCTTCTTTAGGGAAGGCTTGGGGTCTATAACACCTAAGAAGGTGCTTAAGTACAGTCAGGTGTAGCACATTTTTTAGGGAAAGCCTTTGCAGTATACTCCTTATAATTTTATAGTCTATAACACCGAAGAAGGTGCCGTAGTGGTATATTCATTCATCAAAAAATAGCATGTGGTTGAGATTCTTCTTAAGAAAATATTTATGGTCTCTAAAAAGGTTCTATAATCTAAGTTGCAAAGATATATTAATATGTAATGTACTTCCAAAAGCAGACACGTTTAAGTTTGAGCTCACGCATGTCACATGTGAACAAACAACATAAAAACCCAAATGAACATAAACCCTGCATCTCTTGCTGACGTTCCCTGAAACAGGTGTGACATGGCAAAATTGAACCATTCTTTACAGCGCTTGGTGCTCAGCCTTATACCAACCTATAAGTCAAGGAACAAAAATAAGAATAAAAGTGACAAAATACAATATAACGATTTAAATTAACATTTAAAAGCCTTAGCGGCCAACATTGCAGATCAACAGTATTTTTTTTCAATCCTTGGATATAAGATACCTTTTCATTTCATACAGAATCTTAACCTTTTTCATGCAAGCTCTTCTTTTATCATGACTCTGGATATCCACGACCAGCAATAACCCTAAAGACGAATCTCTATCATGTGAAACTGATTGTAAAAGCTTCAAAATCCTTTTCAATGAGCTAAAAATTTAATATTGATGTTCATTTTTATTTTGCAATAAAGTTGTGAGGATAATTTATTGGCGATTTAGATTATTTAAATAAAATGGCAATACTTAGTCCATTTCTTTCCCAGTTTCTTCTTTATTTAGCATGCATGTTTTCATATCATTTAGTTTTACGGCATTTAATTCATATTTGGGTCGGATAAAATGAAAGAGGTCAAATCTAGAATTTTTTTAATGAGAAATATGTTGAAACAGAGAATATACTCTCTGTGTTGTATATACTTAAAAAAAAAACGAGATTTTCACCTTTAGTTCTGTGCATCTCATTTTGTGATACATAAAAAACAACTTTGTTATAAAAATTTAACATGAGTTGTATTATTTGAAACACAATGGACTTAGCACATTGATAAAGTTGTGACGTTACACGGCCTGGTTGCCAGGGAAATTGCAAACAAATATGTTGTTACTCATTGTTAAGCACATACAAGTGTGATGTTTGCCTGCCTTCAAAAAAAAATTGTGCCGAAACCAATAGTATTGGGGGAGCAGAGCCTTCTATTTACAATTTCATTAACAACTGAAGCTCTGTTCTCCGGAAACAAATAATGTTTCTAACAGGAATTTCAGAATCCGCACATTTAAAGTGGTGAAAAAAATGCAACGCCACTTGGCCGGGTTGCTAGGCCATTGTGATTTGTTGAATGGATGCTTAGAAGGCTTTAGTTTTGAATCTGAAGCCACCTTCCTGCCGATGCTATACATTCTAGTGTATTTGAAATAAAATAATGCTGGTTCAATTCCAGTCGTGACCATGCCACCCCGGTTTCAGGGGCAGGTGGCAGGAGTTGCAAGGTTTATGTTTCTGTGCGGTTTTTAAATTTTTTATTTGTATGCACACATGCAGAATGTGTAGGCGCGAACCTGCATGCGCCTGTTTGTGGGCATGCATTTAATATGAGCCTTAAATGTTAACATATCTTTGCAGCATAGATTATAGACCATAACTTTGACCCTGGTTCAATAGATGCCCAGGGAAATTTAGGGAAATGTACAGACTCCGTTTGTAAGAAATTTGTTGTTTATTGTATTGTATGTTTTGATTTTATTTAGCCGTGGGCATATTGTTGTTAGTGCGCTTATCCATCCATTGTTGATAGCGCTCTCTTGTTTTCTGCTTCCTCCTGCATGCCCTCACTGTGTACTTGTATGTTGTCCGTAGAGCTGGTTGGTGTAAGGCTTTGTCTGTGGTGGCTGGATTTTATTTTAATTGCAATGTAACGCAAACGGCATCTCACATTTGAATAAAAAAAGAGATCACTATTTGTTCTCTGAAAGAATATTCAACCTAAATAAGTAAACATCCCACAAAGGAATAATTCTTTGTATTGTCCTGTCAAGTGGCTAATGTTGTGGAGTTCTGAAGGTATTGGATTCATTTACAGAAACGCAGTTAAGCTTTACATATATTGTAACTTCTTGCTGCGTTATCCCCGAAGAGTTTATAAGTTGTACATATAGTTAAAATTTCTCTTTGATGTGTTCAAAGCTATATCACGCATAATTTGCAAAGGTTCATCTACAGCTGAGATAGCGATGACCCAAGTTTGCGGAGGGCACTTGAAGTGTGACAAAATAGTTCATTGGGAGATTATTGTGCTACTCCTCTGTGATGTCTCTCTGTGATGTGACTGTGAGTCTCTGTGATGGCTGGACCATTTCTTTGATCAGTGAGTAATACAGTTTAATGTAATTCTTGATGAAATTTGTTCTAGTGTGAGTCTTAACTTTAATACTGAGTATGCAAAATTTGTTTGGAAAGTTTGTAAAGGCGCCATACAATTTTCTTATCAAATTTTAAATACTCGGTAAAGTTAGAAGTTAAAATTATTCAAGAAAGTTACCTACTGAGTCTTGATTAAATTTATGAATCAGCTTTGTTGTAGTCAATGCAACTATTTTAGTATCAAATAAGAAGGTTTTAAAAGACCAAAGAACAGCTTTTTTCAGAGAGGATGTCTCCTAAAGACGTTAGCTACGTCGCTAACGAAACATCGAGAATAATGTTAGTTATCTTATAACGGTTCGTGTAATATCCGATCAAAAAATTTAACTGTGTAGTTATAATTATTGTAAGTAGCTTTTTTTATTTTAAAAATTGATGGATAAATTAACAAGAAGTTTTTCAATTACTTTTGAGTACAATTAAAAATTTCAAATCTGTGCAAGAAGCTGTTTGCATCATCAGATGGTCCAATGAGTTCCAAATGCTTCAGATCCAGAATTAGTGGTTGGGGGTGTCATCGTCTGAAATAATAAAGATGTGGTTTTTAAATGGATTAGGCCATTTTTTAATGAATTGTATTTGAATGTGAAATGCTGTTGTAGTGTTTGTTTTAACTATTGTTTATTTGTTGTAATGCTCATTTCTCTCTTATTACTAATCAATCATTTGAAATACATGTAGTAGCCACATCATCCAACATATTTGTGATATTATTGCCACTCCTGTCATTACAAAAAGATCTTATCAAATAAATCCTTGAATTTCAACAAGTTGATGCTAAACTGTTTATTCAAAGAATGAGTCTTTTTTGTATTGTTTTTTTTTTTATCCTGAATTGCAAGGAATCTGTGTAATATTTATTTACAATAAAATAAACTGTAGAATTATGAAGATATTGTGTAAGTATTTTATTAGAAGAATATATCTTTCTATCTACTTTAATAATTCTATGGTGAGGGGTAAAATAATCAAATTGATTACTATGTTTTTATTGTAAATCTGTAAATTTTCAAGACATAGAAATTGGTATAAAGTGATTGATTTTTATAGAAAGGTTTTTTATATGATTGGATTGTGAATGAGGATTTAAAGTTTATTTCTTGAATAGGTAAAAAACAAAAAGAATTAACAAAGCATGAGGCAACTAACGAAAACTAGTATTGAAAAGTTCCTGTACTGCGTTGATTCAAGTAGGGGAGACTTAGTGTGTAGTGAAAGACATCAAGTAAATTAAAATAAAGAAAGTGAGGTTAAGAAGTTACTGACATTTTACAGGCAACGATGATTCCAGCGATGAAAACCACGAGCCTTTAGGCTACTCGGGTTTGAGACTCGCTAACATAGCTAACTTACGGGATAAACGGGTAAAGCGCGTATTCTATCACGGTCTCCAGCAATGCCCCGTGTGCAGCAAGGCCGTCGGGAATCTGAAGAAGCATATGAAGTCCCACAACCCTAGTCAGCACCGGTGCCCGTACTGCTCGCTCGTGCTTACACGCGCCGACAATCTCAAGCGACACGTTAGGATGAAGCACATGGTTGTGAACAGGAAGCCGCAGTGTGATGTGAACAATGGCAGACAAGCAGACAACAAAAAAACACTGAGTTTAATGGTTGCTCATGATTCCCTAGGCCTGGGTAACGAGTATATACCTCTGGCAAATTAAATCCCTGGTTTGAAAATGTCATTTTCTTTCCCTCTAATGGTTGAACATACCAAATTCTGCGCCTGGATAAGCTGTGTGGCATCTCTCCTCACTCCATCCTCCCACTGTAGCCTGGGACTCCCTACCTTCTCCATAATGATGATGAAGAATCAGTTAACTATTTCATTGGCTCCGTATCTTATTATTGTTACTCCAAGGGTGTTCCAAGAGATGGAGTGAACGAATTGGTCTTGAAGACATCTCTTGAAGTGACAGTCGTCGAGCTTCTCTCGAACTACAGGTGGCAGTCGGTTCCATGCCCTTAGCCACCATTGACAAAGCACGCTCACCAAACACCGTTGCAGGCTTGCACAAATCTTTAACTGATTCTGTCAAAGTATATCTAGCATCTCAATGTTTCATTGCATAGTCAATATTATGCACACAAATAAGAAGCATTATGGACAAAGTTACCATGTTATCATGCCAGAATTTTTTAGCCTGAAATCTTACTTTTAAATGAAGTATGAATCCTTTACAATTCTATCAGTTTGAAATATTCAATTATTAGTTATTCAGCCTTCAGTCGTCGTAGACCGGCTGTCATAGATCTTGACCTCCTTGATCAACCGCTGCCCATGCTGTCTATCCATCGTTTTCCTTCTCCGAACCACACTCTAGCTACCATTCTCTATTCTTCCCGCTGTCCTGCATCCTTCAAGTTCTGTCATCGCAACTAACATCTCCAAGCGGTGATGTTTAATTCGTTGCATGCATCCCAGCCAATGCAGTCTATGGAATTTTATTAACTGGGCCACATTACCATCTCGATAGGTTGAGGAGACTTCCCATGGTGGAACATGGTGGTCTACAACACTTTAGGAGGTGCTTGGAAGGCATTTGATCTCTACTATTTGTTCCTGTATTGTTATACGAATCTACCTCAATGTGTTTTTATGATATTTTGATCACATTTTTAATTTTCAGTTAAATACAAATAATCATAAGAGACATCCTAGTGTAACTTTTCTTTGATACACCTTTTACCTTTTTTTTACATTTGTACAATTGATAATATTTTAGTCTTTGTTTTACTCTTTTATTGATAAATATTAATTTATTTAATATTCATAGGTTGATCCTAAATGACTGATAGTTTGTAGGTGTATTTTTTTAAAACTTTGTACACTCCATTCTTTTCTCAAACGAGTGACTAATTAGAATACATTTCCTAATAAAAATTCCTTTCAATTGAAGACGAAATAGTTAAATTTTAGGCAAATTGGCGGGCAAAGTAACAGTTTTTCAACCTTAATCATGTCCAGAAAGGGTGCCTCCTGTTGATGTAGACTACAACGCCAACAAAACATTGTGAATAATTTAAGCTCGCCAACGGCTTGTCAAATATCCGAAAACTATAATTACTTTAAATTTATAAATATGTCAGGTTAATAAATATAATTTATTACATTATCTTACTAATTGTTTGTTATTGGTTGCTAAGAACCCTAGTGGCATGGACCTGCGACGTTTGCCCGCCGAGAAATACTTTCAATTTTTTTGCCTAGTGTAAAGACTGATTTCGTACCAAAATAAAATAGAAAATATTCATTTTTAATAAATAGAATATTTAAAAGAAACTCCTGGATTGATGATAGTGCAAGTACAGACAATGCTTTATATGAAAATAAGATTAACCGCTTTCTTCTATAATACTTACATATCTTCTTACTCTCTTACAGCTTATGCATCCTTTAACTTTTCTTTAAATTTTCACTATGTATTGAACTAATACAAACTGTGTTTTATTTAAGATTGACTTTTTTTTCTTTTCTATACCACAGCAATTACATGATGAATTTGTTAGAATAATTAAAAAGGAATTATGTTTTACATAAAAAATAAAGCCATGTTATAGACTCTCCACAAATGAATTATACACGGCCGGGTTGCTAAGGTGAATGCCAACAAACTGAAAACCCTAGTTGCATAGACCTGTGGCGTTTACCTGCCAAAAAAAGTTGTGTTTGGAACATCTGTTAGGTGTTCATTAATTTCAGAGAATGTGATGAAAGTAGACATTGTCAATTAATTTAAAAGAAGGAGGTATCTTTTCTTAAATAATAACTTTTTAATTATTTTAGCTATTAGTCTATGCATATGTTTATCTTTTTACAATTTCATTTCTTCTCACTATGATTTGTAGTTCTTTTTAAATTTCAATTACAATGATGAAATGTACATTTGTATCTTGTTCTACTATTATAGTGAACCCCGTATTCATGGCCAAGCTTTCATTGGTAACAGTGCTACACTTATGCCCATTTTCACCAACAATACTTAAAGATAAAGTGCTGTCTAAAAATATTTTAGTACCAGTTTCGTTTTCACCAACAATACATAAAGATAGTTAACCTTTTCGATTCTGAATTTATTTGCTACATACGCACTGCCAGAACGGAATACTTTTTTGAGGTTATTTTTTTTACACATAAATTGATTTCCTACCTTAATTACTTGATGAAACTTCAAAATTTATGAAAAAGTATATTCATTAGTTATCCAGGAACACAAATCACAAACTTTCAACACATGTTTTCACTTGTTGTTTTATATAAAAGCAAGTAAATCACAATAATATTACTTAAAATTATATATTATCCGCACATTCCATAACTAGATTTTATAGCCATTAGGTTTTAAATATTTTTTTACTCACTTAAATACTCGTCACTAAAGAGAAAAAAATATTAGTTATTTTACAAAAAAACAAAAAACGTAAACAGTTATATCCATCTGAATAGAGTATACTTGCCTGGATTTTGTTTATAAACATTGGTACACACCGGGGGACGAGAGATCGAGCTGTTCTGAAGAAATATTTGAGAAAGAATATTTTCAAAATATATATAATATGAGATTTTATTAGTGTACCTATAATGTAAGCAACAAAAAAGTTTGAAAATTTTTAAAACCGATGTCAGGGGAAGCTTTAAACTTCAATGACATGGATAGATGCCAGCCGCACTGTATGCAAGTTACGTCATGACATCTATGCATGCCAGCCGCAGCCAAAGGGTTAAGAACCTCTTAATTCGCTAAGATATTTTTAAATGTAGGAGCCCGATGTTCCGCTCCCTAAACAGACACCTGAAAATATTATTTGTGCACATCATTGTGAAGATAAAAATTAAAATAAAAAATAATGTTTACAGTGTAAATGGTAGATATTATTATAAACATCAAATAATCATTTGCTGCTTTTATTTGGTTTGTTTGATTTTTTTAAAAACCATAAAATACATTCAAAATTACAAAATATTGAGTCTCCCAACACTAGTTATTTGCTAAACAGGATCCTAGCTAGGCAGGCAATTCTTAGGTGACAGTTTCAATGGTGAAACGCAAAGTACGCTAAGTACCTGTTTAGGCGTCTGTTATGTTTAAATAATTTTAGCTAGGTGACGGTTTAAAAGGAGTTGGTGAAAACGAACATAAGGAAAGTGCAATGTCTTCTAAGGAACCAACATTTCAAATTCACGTTTAGGGTTTCTTAAATAATGTACCTCTCTACCTTACTAAGCCTAGTGACAGTATTTACATAGCTATAGTATCGTTTTTTAAATTGATTCCAGCAATCTAAGCACTATGGGAAGTGTTAGTAAGGTTGATGAATACGGGGGAAAGTCTTTACGATTAAGTACAGTCAAACTCGGTTATAGCGATCACGGATATAGCGAGTTTTGTTAGTTCGGGCTTATTTTCATATAACGAGCTCGCTTCATGGATATAATATCTATTAAAAAAAATTAAAGAAACAATTGTAAAAGTCTAGTAATTCCATAAATAAAACAAATAAACTCTCTTTAATTATCACTCTAAGGGTGCATATTTTCAACGATAGCATAGCGACTTTATACTGTATGAAAAAAACACTCTTATACCAATCATGTGGGTAGTTTTTTCCATCAGTTTAAAGTCACGTAAGCTAATTTTGAAAATACAGGGCTAAGAAACTTATATTCTTTAGTTTGACTACTGCATGCCTAAATTGTAAATCTGGTTTACCCTTTATCATGAAATTAAAACAAAATCTGATGCTTTATAATATACAAGCTTTATATGCAAGGCATAAATATCAAGACCAGTAGGTAGGTACTTTTTTTTTACCTACTCACGTTTATAACAAGTGAGAGCTATAAAGAAAAAAAATGTTTGGTGCCTTCGTGCTCGTTATAACCGAGTTGTACTGTATAATGTATAAGTACAAGTAAGTGCCTTTGGTTAGAGCTAACTACTAAAATAAAGAATAAAAGCGAGTGCGCTTGAAATGTGAAAATGTTACCATTATTTAATTTTGTAAGTAGATGTTACGTCTATGTTTTCTTCTCTATCATTTACATTTATTAAACTTTTTCCTTCTTAATTTTGTTTCAATCTCGATAACTTCAATCTGTCGATCAATATAAAAGAAATAGATGGTCTGTTTAAGTGATTTTCCCGTAGTGACAACGCATGTGACACCAAACAAAATAGGTATACAGTGTAGAAAAGAGACAACAATATATCAAACTTATAAGCAAGAGCCTTTAGGCTCCAATCAGAATACTAAGTCATTTAAAATATATTTACCATTCATATTGAATGCATGCCTACAAGCAGACACAAATAGGTCTTCGCTCACACATGCTGCATGTGTGCAAACAAAATGCGAATCCAATTATCAAAACCTTCAACTTGAGCTGACCTTCCTTGTTTAAAAAGGGTGACGTTGGCAAAGTAAACTTTTTTTTATTGTATGAGGGGACAACCTATAAGTCAAGGAAAACTAATAATTAGCTATACAAAACGAACAAGAAGAGAAAAAATCTGAAATTTAAAAAACCGCTGATCCTCTATTTCTTTTATATTGATTGATGCTTCGATCTGTAAAACCAACCTGTCTTATTTGTACCTCTTCCACGCAAAATGCGTTCACTATTAACTCTTCAACTAATGTAAGAAATAAGCTGTTTATAAGCCGCCGCTTCAGGGGCTTGCTTCTGCAAGATTATTACACTAAGTATTGTGGTGAATGGTTAATACACACTTCTGCTTTTAAAAAAGTTACACATGTAAATTCCTCATGGGATGCGTTGGCTTTTGGGTTTTCCTTCTGGCCTCTCCGTGGACCTCACAGAAGCTGCTAACAACACTTAATCTTACCCCCGCATTCACCAATTCTACTCACACTTCCCTTAGGCCTCACTAGCGCTTAGATCTATCTTAGATCTCACTAATCTAAGCGCTAGTGTGGTCTTAGTAGGATTGGTGAATACGGACGGACTGTGCCTGTGTACATACATACGAAGACTGCTTTGTTCTCAACCTGTGATTGTCTTTGAAGGGAAGACGGTGAATATAAAAAAATATTTTCTTACCATAAGTGTCATAGAGAGCAACCTCTCACCACGCTGTTGCCTAAGGGGCTCATGTGGTTATTTTCAAGGGTAACTGGGGCTATCCTAACACCAACCACTTCACTTGAAATGGGGTTTCCCAACTTCTTGGGGAGTTGGTTTTCATCTTTTGTGAGATGAAAACCAGCATTTTTTATTTGATTTTGAAATAAATACCGAAACAAATAATTTCTGACACTTCCTGATGGGGATTGATTTCTAGTCCTCACAAGCACTCATACAAGTGAGTTATTCATCAAACAAAATTTTAATAGGGTATTGCAAAGCTTGTTCACATGCATCAAAGTGATCATGTCGAGTGTGATGTAAATTAATAATAAATAAATGTACATGAATTTTGATAATGAAGTACTTTTTTTATGTTCATCCACCTTTCTTTATGAGAAGTGCCCACTTGAGGTAATGAAAGTCTAAAAAATAGTGTTGAGACTGGACTCGCAAATGGACAAAGGATGGGCCCGGAGATGTGAGTTGGATAGTCCGTGATCGCTCTCGGTACCAAGTCCGTTTGTGAGTCAAGTCTCGGCACTTTAAACTGGAGTAATTTTCTTTTGACATGTAAAATTGACTTCAAAATTACTTACACTTTTAAGATATTTGGCAAAGTGTTGTAGGAGAACTTACATTTTTCTCAATGTTTCCTTGTCATTGTAGTCAACATCATCAAGAGGCACCCTTTCTGCACGATTATTAAGGATGAACTCATCCTTCAGAAAAGGTGCAGAAAGGGTTGAAGACACGGATTGAAACCAAAAAAAATGTTGAAAGTAATAAAAGATCTCTCACAACAATTTGTCAATCATCCGAAAAGTGTAATTGATTTTTAAGGTCATTTTAATTTGTTTTAGTCTCAACACTGTTTTTAAGACTATTTTGTCTCAAGTACCCGGAATATAAAACATTGCACAAACTCCCCTTGATTGCGTAATAAGAAAAATGTTTTGAAGAAAGAACAGCACCCTTAGTGAGTGATTTAGTTATTAGCTTCAAAGATCAATACAGATCTCAGGGCTGTCAGCCGTTGGGGCACTGACAACCTTGTAGAGTTCAACGTCAAAAAGACTCAAGCATGTCTGATATCCTTAAAGAGGATTCCAAACAACTATCTCCCAACTTTCGACAATGTCTCCCTCTCTAACCATGAACACTTAAATCTTCTTGGTGTTTCTCTGTCATCAGAGTTAAAATACCATGATGCTATTGAGTCTGGCACAACTTCCGCTTTCCGGCGACTCGGCATATTATACAGAGCCCGTAGGTTTTTTACTTCAGCCCAGTTATTGACTCTGTATAAATCCCAAATCCGCCCCATTATCGAATATGGCAGCCATCTCTGGTGTGGTATGTCCAAGAAGTTGAGTGACCAACTTGATTCTGTGCAAAGGAGGGCAGTGAGGTTGATCAATGATCCTTCTCTGACATCCGATCTGCAGCCGCTCCAGCACAGAAGAAAAGTTGGAATGCTCAGTCTTTTTTATCGATATTACCACGGAGCTTGTTCTAATGAGCTCCATTCATTAATCCCTCCCCCTCGCATTTCAGAAAGGGAAACTCGTAGTACGACTCTCATTCATCCCTTTGCAGTCGATCTCAAAACTATGAGAACTTGGCGTTTTCATGACTCATTCCTTTGCCAAACTGCCCGTTTATGGAATGGTCTACCAGTATCTGTGTTCCCTTCCCAATTTAATCCGGTTTTATTCAAAACCAACATCAATCACCACTTCCTTGCAGCGCCTCACGACAGAACCAAGAACTCAAGCAACACCTCTGCGGCACCCTTCCAGGGTGACATAGACCCCCAAGACTCACAAGAATTGGGGAGCCTCCCGCACAGGATTCCTTAAAAAAAAAAAAAAAAAAAAAAAATTATACTTTTTTTTATCTGATCGAGCAATTGATTGGATGGAGAATGGAATTTATGCAATGTTTAAGCTCGAGGTAAAGCAGACGCTTACCATTTAAGCCTATCAAAGTTTGAAAGATAAAGCAGCCCTCTTACATATAAGTGGGAGGGAGTGGCAGCAATAGGCACAACAAGGTACATGTGATTCTCATATTCCTAATACTCATGCATGTTTTCATTTTCCTAATTTCTTTCGAGTATGTTCTTTCCTTATATTACATTCAAAATTGCTTACGAGTTGCTTCAGTAATCATTTTCATGATAAGAAAAAAACACTAGCATTTCTACAGCCGTTACAAATGTCATTTATTCTTTCATAGTGCAATCCAAACAGGGAGAAATGTGCCTTTTTTGTCAAAGCAGAGTTCGTCCCTTTACCCGCCTACAGAAAAGACATGTTTTTTTCTTTCATAGTTACCAATAGCGTTTTGCTTCTAGGTCTAATCTGTAGTGCCATAGATATAGTTCAACGAATGAGATGAAGATACAACCTTATACTTTCTAGTGATCACAATGTTTTGTATGGTTTTTTTGTGAATTCTTGGATACATTCACTTTTTGTTGATTTGCCGAGAAGGATTCGAAAGAAATGTTTTCAGGAAATCCATTCAAAATGAATACATGATTAACGTAAAGATTGAAAAGTTTTCTTTATTTGAGTTAATGCATGCAATGAAGAAGTTACATTTTGATTATTAGCTGAGGACAATGTGTTGGTAATTAGACTAGCATATGTTTTAAATAAAACAGCGCCAGTTTGATACCCGTGAGACCTTCTTGATGATAGCATGGACCAAGAGAACAGATATCATGGCTAATTATTGATCAATAATTCATAAGAATTATTAATAAACTTTACCATTGCCAGGGATCTGTCATGGTGGTCCATCAGAGCTGATAGTTGCAGACGTTTCACCCATGTCATTGATGGGCTTCTTCATCAATGTGATGTGAAAAAACAGTTACACCATCACACCACTGATGAAGCCCATCAAAGGCATGAGCGAAACATCCGGAACTACCAGCTCAAGCGATGGATCCCAGAAAACAACACTCAGGTGTCGCTTATCCTCACAAATTCATTTAACCCTTTACGCAGCCAAACAAACAAACCAAATTCTTTCATTTTTTTTTCATTTACGGAGAGTTTGTACATTTACAGATTGAATATTCCTTTTGAATATTACTTACAAGTATTTGTTTGTGAAACACAAAGTTTTACTTTCAGATTTTTGAGTTTTATTGCATAAGCGCCATCGGACTTAATCTGTCCATCTTAAGAGGCTAACTGCGGTAATTCAGTTTTGATAAAAACAATCAATTTGACGCTACATAGTATAACTGCAACAAACCTTTGCGCATAATAACCTTCTGAACGGACCTCTAGCTGGTAAAAAACTCATTTACATGAGTTGAATTTGAAATACTGCAATAATGAAACTGACTTTTTTAATTTGATAGGGAATGACTGGCGTTGTATATTTGTACTAAATAAATATGTTTTTAAATTATAAAATGCACTAAATATTCACATGCATTAAGAGTTATTATCCCCCAAAAAATATATAAAATTCATTTTTCACTATAATTGGCTGTGCAGTTTTTGAAAATATATGACTCAAATCAAAATTTAAAAAATACCAAATTGCAACTTGCAGCGTAAAGGGTTAAAAGAAATGAGGGTGGAAGCCCTCTGAGTGTAAGAGAGTGTACTTGTATGGCTGCGTGTCACAACAAATCAGTCAAAGATAACTCGTCCACTGACAGCTCGGGCACACCACAGTTTGTAGCCTAGTAGACCGATTCGTAGTCTACACGATAATGTTTCATATTTTCAAATATGCTCTTGTTTGAAAAAAATATCTGCCTTTACCAAAGACCAGTCACTGTAAGTCCAACTGGGTCTGGCTTGAGTATTGGCACTTTCTACAGGGACGACCAAGCTTGCCGAGGGCTCTGGACGTGTAATTCACCCAAAAAAAGTGCACACCAAACCATCCTAATATTTATTTCATCCACCGAGCTGTCAATGTCTGAGCTGTCTGTGAGTGATTTGTCGTGGAGACGTATGTCTAGGCTGGGTGGAGGTGTGTAGAGTGGTCCTGGTGTTGCAGGCTCCAAGGGCTGGCACATGCGGCTGACGTTTGAGCGCGTGGCGGGCGCCATGAACCTGCATCGCTGCAAGCTGTGCGGCAAGGTGGTCACGCACATCCGCAACCACTACCACGTGCACTTCCCCGGCAGGTTCGAGTGCCCGCTGTGCCGCGCCACGTACACTCGCTCCGACAACCTGCGCACGCACTGCAAGTTCAAGCACCCGGCCTACAACCCTGACACCCGCAAGTACGAGGCGCCGCCCGCTCTGCTGGGCCTGCCGCTGCACCCGGCGCACGCGCTGGACTGATCCCACCTGCGCTGGCTGGGCTACGGCAAGCTCTAGGCTCTCCCAGGTCTTCTGGAGCCCTCGGAGGTCCTCTAGGCTCATCTGAGACCCTCCAGGCTCCTCTGAGGTCGCCGAGGCTCCTGTGAGGTCCTCTGGCCACCCTGAGGTCCTCCAGGCTCCCCTAGAGTCTCCCAGCTCGCTGTGCCCAGCCTCGCCCCAAGGAATCTCGATAGGTGCATTTAAACTTTACGAGGCCTTCTGTAGAGATGGAAAAGAAATCGGAATGTGATTTTATGGATATTGATAAATGATAGAAATTTTTTATACAAATGTAACTATTTACGGAGATTGTTTTTATATTTAAAGTGAAATTTTATTGTCATATTTAAACTTTTTTTTTATTTATCTATAAAATTTTATTAGTGTTGATTTTTTACGTGAATTCTAATATTACATTATATTTGAATTGATTAATGATTAGTTAGTTGTATTGTGAAGTTGTGCAGCAGCAGCAGTGGCAGCGGCAGCAACAGCAGCAGCAGCAGCAGCTTATGTTTACACTGAGAAGCTCGTGTGTTCATCCTCTACCTAATAGTCTATGTGTTACTTGTGATCTGCCTGCACGTCTCAGTCTGCAGACACCCATGCTTAAGGACACATCTTCAATTATACTTACGGCATTAATATTGGCATTATGCGATCGGGACTAACCTAGAATAACCTAATGTTAATTCTGTTAAACATTTAGCTAAATTAGGGTGGTACGTTAATCAAATTGTGATATATTGGAATGGTGCTGAGCTGCTAGCCTAAGGTTTGCGGCGAGATTGACTGTCGGCCTCTGGCTCGCCCGCCAGTGTTCGCCGCCCCCGCCTGCCTCGGGGACGCGCCACGGCGTAGATAGACAACTTTGATCATTTTGTGGCTATGATTATATATTTGATTGATACATACTCTGTGCAATATTCCTAGTTATTTAATTTTTAACCAAACTAAATGTTATCTTAACAATATAATCTAAATCATTGCGTCTACCTGAATTGTTTCTCTCATAAGTCCTACTTTTAGTTGGTATACATTAATTGGGTTACGGTATTGAAGCTACTAGTTAAGTGACAAAGATGAAGGAAATTTCCATACCTCTGCAGTTTTAAGGATTTATTATTATTCTATATACACATTATTGTTATTATTAATGGATAGTTATTTATTTCACTAAGCCAACAGTCCGAGCAATTATTTTTACCCGAATGTAATTTATTTCAAGTGCAATATTGTCAGCACTTGGTCCTGCATTTATCCGATGTATTTATTATAACTTTACATTAAACTGTGGTACGTTACAAACGCTGTGTTCTTATTCTTAGTGGACATTCACTCTGTCATCAAATGCAGGGATACTCCAATTATCTCAACCCCAAACCCGGGCACTGCGTAAAGGAAATACACTTCTCAATCAATATTTCTTCCTTTGTCTGTAAAATTAGTCATAAAGAATCAAAGACAATATTTAAAAATTGGATAAATGTATGAAAATAATGAGAAAATGATTTCTAATGTTTCCATAGATTTACCTCATTTTTTAATAAAAGATTTTCATATTCAGTTCTAACAATAACTATTTCATATTTTTTAATTTATCCTTCAATCAAATTAAACAATAAATTTTAATTTTTTAAGAATTTTTTCTCATACGTTGCCTACTTTATAGATACATTTGACTATGGGATTTACGCCCCTGCAGAATCACTACCAAGATTTCAGAAAAAAATACAGGAAAATATTTACGATTTACTAAATAATGATTCTTTCTATGCGTACTATGTCCTTCCCCTTGCGAAACTAGTGTAGTGCAGCATGAGGGATCCGGTCTCAATTGATTTGGATAATTGAAGTTCTACTGTACATTGTTGTTAATATTGTCTCATCTTATTCTTTATTCTCTATTCACCCTCCTACCTCAAACCCTCCACACCTGATCCGTCAGGACATTGTTTTTATTTTGTTGATTATCAATGTTATCGGCAGTTATTATTTTACAATTCATTTTGACATTGCTGTGATTCACCTATCAAAAATTTATTTCCACTTTCACTAAAAACTCCTGAACCATTAAAAGTTCTTAGCAGAATCAAATAATTATTTCTGACAAATTTTGGTTGTCAAGAATTCGTAGTGATATCAAGCGGCGTAAGCAATTTTTTATTTTTTGCCATCCTAATTTTTGTATTTTTTAACTATCATTTCTTAAAATATCTGATTTATTTAATTAGTCTGCACGTGTGACATTTACAAAAGAAATGTGACATCACATGGCAGGAAACCACTGTTTCTTGGAAAATACATAGATGGCGATTTCCCATTTTTGATACTTAAATCATATGCATGTTTAAGTCTCCATTTGTGGAGCAGCAAGATTATGATATTTGTGTTTTTTATTTAATGTGTATTAAAAAGCTTTCTCATTGTGATTTTAATTCTATGAAGTGAAACTTAAAATTTAGGAGTTTTTGGTTGAAAATAGCAAGAAAAACTTTGTTTGTTTCTTGGTTCGAATCACAGCTATATTGAATGAATTATCCACGTGTTCGCCGAGTATAAAACTTTACGTTTAATTTCATCCATGAGTTAACCAAGAATATGGAATCTCAACAGCGCCTCTAGGGAGCATTTTTGTTTCCATACATTTTCGGTATTACATGAAGTTTTACACTGGGGGAATTGATATTGTTAATGTATAAAGCTGCATCATTTGTTGTCTCGTACTAATGTTCTATTGGTTTTTAGCTAGGTCTAATAAATATCAAAACATTTTCATCATTGTAACTTGTAATCTACATAAATACATAATTGAGATATGTTCTACAAGAGCCCAATCATCATCTCATCCCTAAATATTTTTTTTAAATACATAAATTATGCCTTATAGAATCAAAGATGGCCATCTAGGATCTTGACTGAAAATGAGATATATCTGTAATCTATAACCGAAGTAGAAAAAATACTTCATCATTTAATATTCATAGGTAATGTACGTCCACAAATAAACATACATACACACGCTGCATGTGTAGTAACAAAATAAAACCCAAACCTCAAATGTACATCAACCCTGCAATTCTTGCTGACCTCAAACAAACAAAATACATTGAAATAAAAGAACCAATTTTTACAGTATCGGATATCAGCGTCATACCGACCTTATAAGTCAAGAAAAATAAATTCACGGTAACATAAAGAATGTCATTTTCTGTGTTTCCATATACTCAGTTATTGAAAAAATCCCAAATTGTCGTCTCTGATTCTGTGCGACTCAAGTATTCATTCATCAGCATCACACACAATATTATGTTTTTCATCATTATTGCTAAATTCATCAATAGTACTGCCATCTGTGTAGAAATATGGAAAACTGAATTGTACAAAATTTGATCTTTCTGCCAGAAAATTAAATTTACTTTCACCATTGCACTACATGATAAAAAAAAGTAAATCATGGTTCAGATTCCTTTTTATATTTTGAGACTGTAGATTTCATTTTATATATTTCTAAATTTAATAATAATAGCATCAGGATGATTTATTTTATGATTGTTGTTTTTGTTCAAATTGCACGTCAAGAACCCCGAGCGAGCTTGATCGTTGCTGTAGAAAGCGCACAATTCTCAGTCGCTGTAAGGCTGAATGGAACTTTTGTTATCCGTCTTTTTGATGAATGCCAATGAATATTTCTTTATCAATATTTGTTTGTGCTCGGCCAGGAATAAAACCCGCCACCTTCCGATTACAAGGCCTAACCGTTAACCACTAGACCAAGGACTGGGCATGCCCTTCCTGGTAACTTAAAAAGAAATTTCTGGTCTGACAAATTTTAGAGAATATTTTTCAACATACATATGTAGTTGTGTAGAACCAAAGGCGTAATCTATATTTTTTCCAAAAATGGAATAAATATATGAAAAAACAGAGAATGTTATTTTCAATGTTTCAGTATTTTTATATCATTTTCTGAAAAATATCCTACTTTGCCATCTCTGATTCTATACAATTCATATTCCAACTGGGATTTTTTTTTCCTGATGGCGCAGTTCCAAATGAGAATGTTAAATTAGATTTGATAAAGTTTTTCATAATTTTCAACGGATGGCAGTGCATTTGGTGGATGCCGCATTAAGTATTAATATAAGGTAGATAATAAAGAAATAAATTTACTAATGATTTTAAATATTTACTAATGTTTGAATTTAAATTGTAAGAAATTATTTTTTCCATTTTGATTTAGTGATGTACTGTGTAGTGTTGATGCAGGCGCAGGGTTCTCTTTGTGAAGCATGACTTGATTGTAAATAATACTGAAATATATCACACTTTCCAGGACTACATCATTTTTTATTCCAAAATTCCATTTTATTCTAAGAATTCCATCATTAGTTAAAAAAAACAGGAGTTTATGTAATGCTTTATACTTGGGGTATTGGCAGCCATGAGCCGAAAAAATTAAATGCATCATTACAAATTTAAACTGCAGAAGAAACATTCGAAATTCAAACCAAAAGAAGAAAAGAACATGCAAAATTTGAATGAAATGAGGGAAAATTAAAATTCTAGCAACATTATTCATTCAAATAAAGGAAACAAAGAAAAAAAAAATGAAATAATGAAACTGAAAAAAGAAAAATTCTAAATGTTAGAAGGAAAAAATCCCAATTCAAACCCATAAAAGAAAGATCATATAATATAATCATAATTTGCAGAGGTATTTGAATACTTGAAGTTGCTTCTCCATACGCATATGAAAGCGACAGGTGTACTTACAAGAGAAAACCTGAACCGTAAAATGAATGTTACCTCTACAACTCTTGCCAAATATTCTCTGTGACAGGAATGCCACTGTTAACAGATGTTATTTTAAAACCTGAATAGTAATTTTCATGCCAACCTCTTCCCTATATATTGCCGGAACAATTGTTTTGATGGAATTAAAAGAAATACTCTCAGAATTTTTTTAACTATAAAATTTGTCAGCTTCCTTCTAGCGACTTCTGGTCATAAGCCTCTACGTTCCTACTATGAATAAAAAAAGGATTCATCGTCTCATCAAAGCTTTATCTTTAATAATATTTCTTTTTAAATTTGTGATTAACAACTGTTGTAATATTTCAAAAGATTTGTATGAAACCAAAGGCGGCAAGGATTTTTTTTGTTTAAAGAAGACAAATATATGGCAATACAGAAAATGGTATTGTCTGTATTTCCATGTATTCATCTCATTTTATAAAAAAATTGTCGCCTTGTTCTCAATTGTTATTTCATTTTTGCTTTGAGTGTCACATGTTTGGGAAAAGCCTATGTTAAAATGCTTATGAAATTCATTTTTAAATTTTTTCAGTCATTTACGTATTTCACCAAAGAACTTATATTTTTATCATATTGTCAAAACAAACTAATTTGAAAATGACCACTTTGAGATGATTGACTTGAAAGTTTTAGGTAAGTTGAGCTACTCAAGTCATTGCTTTAGACTTACCTAATAATAGTAAATTCCTCTTACCGTATTTTTCCTGAAACAGAAGCTGCATTAACAAAAATGTAATATTTTTTACAATATAGGTGTTCAAACTTCAAACCGACGAAATTTAAAAATTATTATCAACTGCGTTTTCAAAGACGTTTTATTTATGTATGTCGTAACTATCTTCCTCAGAAGACACCCTTGTTGTGCGGTGTTCATGGATGAACAGGAATGACTTGTCAATCCATCCTTGATCACCGCAAAACAATGGTATCTCCTGAGGACATCCGTTACGACAACAACAAAATGTCAAGAATTAAGCAAATTGTGCAAATATTGTTTGTCAAATATTCAAATTTGTTATTTAATTTTAATCTGTTTACATGTCAAGAGACCTTAATTTCAGATTATATTCAATCTTCATACAGATTCGTTAAGCGACAACTCTAACCAATCCATCAAAAGTAATACCACATAAAAAACATAGATGTCACTGTCTTATATGTGGAGCCCAATAATATCACTCTATGTCTAGTTATGTGTGCGTCTAATGCATGTGACCTGTGTTAACCTATTTATTTTTACAATTTGTTTGCTTTTTGTCCGAGTGCTTCATTTCTTACTGTACTTTACTTTTTAAGTTACTTTCTCATTATTTTTGTTTAGGAATCGCTCTCTGAAATAGGTCATCACACAGTGTCCCCAGCACCCAAAACAAGCTTTTTCAAATGGAGTCGGAACAAAGTTCCAAATTCATTTTATTCTTGGCAGGGTGACGTCACAGAGTGAGAAGTCTACATATCTACTGTACCCCGACTATAAAACATTGTGTTAATCAAAAATGTATGGAATATATTATACATTTTTTTGGTTTACGCAATCAAGGTACGCAACTAAGCTACACACATAGTGTAACTTAACGCGGCATTTACATAATGTTTATACGAGGGGCACTGATCTTATAGGTAGATGAAAAGCAAAAAATCATTCCTGCACATGAAAAGCTGAACTCGCGGTCAAATGTACTCTGTACAATTTGCATGGAGAACATTTGACAGCCGGATCAACTCCTAGCCATATTTTATGGCTTTGTTTCTACCAATGTGATTGGTAAAAAGATATGTCGAGGCTGTTGGGACAGTGCAACGTGACTTGGATCCCTAACGACCAATAACAAATTAGTAGTTAGCTTTTTTCCCTAACAACCCAGCATATTTGTGCCGACTCCATTGTATGTCAACTGAACGTCAATAAATAAATATTACCAGTAGTAAATCAGTGTTTTAACACTTCAGTTTAAATTCTGATCTCTGCGGGGCTCAAATCAACAATAAAGCGTATAAAAATATAATTTTATTCTCAAAAATTCTGTTTTGGAGTCGAGACTGGCAATAAAGGTTCACTCAATGTTAGAGCAACTGGATCTTGCTTAGAGTTGGGGTCCCTTAGTGACTATCAAGCTCATAGAGATCCTTGACTACAATTTGGTTAATTACAACCTTAATATCATTGGCTTTAGTTAATCATGAGCATATTTAAACTCAATAATAATTTTACATTACCTTGAAGCTAGTTCCAGTTTTTTGACACCTTCTACCTGTAATATTTCTTTGAAGGAACTTTGTGCGAGAGACTCTATTTTTCAAGTGATTTAGAGGTCTATGATATTTTTTGAAGTGCCTCAGAGTTGTAGTTCAGTCTACAGATGAAAGTGCTTCACTTCGAAGTGGCGCTGCTTGACACATTCCTTTTGATGCGTTGCCATCTATTGGGAACAATACAAAATAGTAGGATTATTTTTACATAAAAATGTGTGTGGGCTGACATAGGATATTGTTCATCTGCATTTAGAAGCTTTTCCATATCATGAACCCACCCATTGAAATATAAGTGGACCCAAAACTAGCGTACAGCATTGAAGCATAGTATTAGACTATTATCAGCAAGCCTTGTTGAACAAACCGGAAGCTCCAGCTCCCACAGGCCACGCAACAGATCCCGGAAAGCATCACTCCAGCAAAAACAGTTTCTACTTCAACAGAATACTTAATAAGAATGTATTTACCTGAAAAATCCTATGTTTTCTTGCTTTCTCCATTTTCTATTTCGACACTCAAAAATTACACATGCCATGGCATCTTACAACAATGCCTTTTATTTCAAATTTGTCAAATTCACCAACCTAAAGAATGAAAACGCATGCTCACCATGTCAGCGCAGAGAAGACTTAGTAATGCCAACATTGCAGAGAAATTTTCTCGCTTTTCACATACTTCTTTGTTTGGGAAGAAGTCACACTGAGAGCATCTTTGTTCTCTTTCCCGTACAATTTGTGTTTATGTAGGTTGAAACGGATATAGCATCTATTTGCGTTACATTAGTTTTGCTTCCACTTATGTATCAATGTACCCGCCCCACATACTCTCTCCCCATCCAAGCTTGTCAGTGTTTCATTTTTATTTTCATAAGCTCAAAAACGATGACAGCGTTTGCCACAACAGTTCTAAATTCAAATTAAAACAAAAATATTTTCAAAATAGTTCCTCCCTTCATTCATCTGATACCCTATCTATAACCCAAGTTGCAAAGGCATAAATTAACATTTGACATTCTCTTCCCTGAAATTGGGGTTTGCCCAGCTTCCGAGGGGGATGGTTCTTATTTCTTGCGAAGGCTGAGTAATCCTCGTTTGTTCGAATAAACACCGAAAGAGGAAACCATACCCTTGGTGGGGATCAAACCTTTGCCCTCTGACATAGAACTCCAGCATTCTACCAACTGAGCTATCGACCAGGCAAACATGTTCTATTATTGGATTCTAGTCTTAACCTAGGCATCTCTGTTTAAGGAAAATCTAGCAGGAATTAAAAAATTAAAAGCTTCAACTTATAGTGTTCATGTGCATTCATAAAACATCCACCTTAAATATTGATATATTTTTCCAATTTTTATCAAAGATAGAGCTGAAAGGGCAGACATGTCAAACTCAAGTGATATTCCGGGCAGTTGCAGGCCACGGAGATCCAAGGGCCAAAAAATTCCTTTAAATAACTTAGAATCTCGGTTGTTAATGTTTTTTATTAAATTTAAAACAGATTTTAAAAAACTGTTATGTGAAGAAGGTTAAATTTCTCAACTTTTTTAATCCTGATGATGTTAGATACGATTCCAACAAAACTGTGAGAAATTTGACCTCCTCCACATCACAGCTCATAAAATCTGATTTAAATTTAATATTGAATTTGATAATTGAAGAAGTAATTGGAGCGTTTTCACTCAGAGTAACTTCTGCCCGGTTTGCCTATGGTTTTTTTCTATCCGGTGCAGGATGGGAGGAGGCAGGTGCAAGCCCAGTTTTGTATGGCGATGCCTGAAAGCTTTCACACGGCTTGTCTGGTGATCACATCCAAAAACTTAGACAAACTAAACAGAATTTGTGCTGTGTGAAAAGGGTGTGAGAGTGTTATGTTTTGATGATGTTGATGGTATTGCAGAGAACAATAGCACGATCTCATACCAAAGCCTGTACACGGTGGCAAACTCCAGCAACATGTGGCGCTGCAAATCCTGCGGCAAGGAGGTCACCAACCGCTGGCACCACTTCCAGAGCCACACGGCTGACCGCAGCTACTGCCTGTACTGCCCCTCCACCTACAGCCGCATCGACAGCCTGAGGAACCACATCCGCACCAAGCACCCCACTCTCTACAAGAAGCACTAAGTGCAATGTCATATTCATTCCAGAGACACACATCTGTCCCTCCAACTACAGTCTCAAAAACTAATCGGCAAGTACTCAATCATATTCACAAGCGAGGGTAGCTATTCACTACCCAAGCCATAAATCTGGCTGAGACTGAGAAACTAAATCACTATCAGGTATCCCCGGGCTCTAAAAGAAGCACTAAACACAAAACTCAGTCATATTCACAAGCAAGGCAATTCACATACAATAACGGAGCTACATACAAGTACAAGTGACATTTCTACTGTTCTTGCACATAGGTACATACAGCAAACACCCAGGACTAAAAAAACCACTAAAAACAATACTTAATCATAATCACAGGTAAAGTTTATTATTAAAACACCAGGGGCAAGGACTCCACAAAGACTCAACATATGATAAAAAATACATTTGATTGAAATTTAGTTGTTTTTCAACTCATTAATTAACAGATAATGCACCTAAGTTGCCAAAACACAATAAAAAAACATTTACCCTTGAAATTAAGATCCATATTTTGAACTAATGGCTTAATTTGAGCCATTGTTGAAAGTCAAATGAATTTCTGTTATTTTAGACACAAAAAAAGATTATGTATTTGCCTCTACAGAGTTAATGAGTCTGCATGAAAGTATATATTCTGAATACACAAGTCAACATGAGATCTCCAACCATCTAAAATGGAACCAAGAAGAGCTTATAAATAATGTACTTACCTCTAGCATTTCTTTTTGGTTTTGTAAATATATTATATAGAAAATTAAATCTGAATTTTAAAAAGAAATCTTTGAGAAACAATGAATTGAAAAAATAAAAAAAAATGTTTTCTTTCATTTGAGTAATATAAAATCAAAGACAGGAACACGGATTTTGCTGAAAATTTAAAAAAAAGTTTTTTTCAACAATCATTTTAATCAACAATCTTAGATTGCATTCTTTGGTTCTAGATGGCTCGTGTATAATGATGGCACAGAAAAGCATTATAAAAGACACCCAAAGTGAGAAAAATATGATTTTTATAAAATGTTATATTAACAGAATTTTCAAGCCGTCATTATCATTAATATTGTGAAGTCTTCTACACAATATAAATACATGCAAAGTCTTTTTTTACATATTGTTCTCCTTTTCTCATGTTTATAAATGCTTTTAAGTCTTGTATTAACCAAGGTACGTATTATCATTGAAATTAGGTAAAAAATTTGAAGCTTAAAACAACTACCATAAAGTGGTAACATAAATTTAATTAATTAAAAGTATGTCGCTAAAATAATGTATTGAAAAATACTTATGAAATGAGTAATGTGATAATAAGGTATATAGCCTGATAGAGTATGAGTTCTTACTTTACTGGGCAGTCATGAAGTCCGTCAATGACAAAACCAGGCAAAGAGTTATTGATAGATAGCAAGATTACAGAATTAAGTATGTAATAGCACAGATTTTTACAAAAAATTAACGTCTGATCTTCAGGTAAACTGGAAAATATAATATTATTGCCCACCCACTCTTAAAAATATGCTGTGTATGCATGTGCTGGAGTCCTCACAAATTCTATAGACAAAAAAGTCCCTGGGGTACACGTAGGTGACAGTGGAGCGAGGGTGCTGATCTGATTATATTTATTGGCCATTTTTTTCTTTAGCGCCGTATTGTGACAAATCACCTCAAGGACGCTTTACATTGTTTTTGATAAAACATAGTTTACAGGAAAAAACAAAACACAAGATATGCAAAAAAATTAAAGAAGTGATAAATTAAAACAAATGAAATTCAATCACACAAATGCAGGAAAAATCAAATTTTATATGAATTTCAAAAACAAATCAAATCAGAGTTCATTCATAAATTTAATAATGAAACTTATGATATTAATGATACATACTGATAAAATCAATGGGCCTAATTTTGTTTTTCGATACTAAAAACCCTAGTCTCATAGATCTGTAACGTTTGCCCACCGAGAAATGCTCAAATATCGTCATTATATTGTCAGTGAAACCTTTTAAAATCCTATACAAAATTGAAACTTTTACCATATTCAAATTAACTACCTAATAAAGTAAAAATTCATACTTGGGAACAGGTAATTTTGTGAAAGAACTGAATTGAAGTAAGGGTTGATTATGTGTTGGAAAAAATTATGAATCTTGACAATTATATTAATTTTTAAAACTGAACAATTTCAAAACTTAATTTAAATCGGATATTTAACGAACCGTTTAGAGAGAACCTACATCATGAACTTGAGTTCATCCTCAGTCGCCGTACAGAGAGGATGTTCTCCTGAAGACGTCGGCTACGTCGCTGACGAAACGTCGAGAATGATGTAAGTTCTCTCTAAACGGTTCGCTAAATATCCGATTTAAATTAAGTTTTGAAATTGTTCAGTTTTAAAAATTAATATAATTGTCAAAATGTCAAACGACCGTAATTCTAACTTAAACCTAACTATTATGAATTTGTTTCAAAATTAGTAGAAATGTGTGAATCAAAAAATGATTGTAAAATGTACAGAATGTATTATATTTACCTTAGTTGAAAAGAACTGAAAGTTTAAAACCGTGTGTCGTCATATTTTTGGAGGTATTCTTAAAAAAAATTAAACCTTAGCGTGATAATCATCTTGTATTTTTTCAACTGTCATAGACAGCAGACTTAGTCTGATCTGTTAACTAAACTTCGCATGTAGTGCAACTTCTTACTGGATTGTTCTCTAAAGGATCACATTTGACTAGCAGAATCTATTCATTCTCACTTTTAAGGGGTCAAGTCTTACGCCAACCATTTCACTTGAAGTGGAGGTTTCCTTGCTCCTGAGGAGGAAAGTTTTCATTTCTTGTGAAGGCTGTGTAAACCTTACTTGTACTATGATTTTGCATTTGAAATAAGTACCATAATGGGAAATTATTTCACCCTTGATTGGGATCGAACTGTAGCTCTCTCTGGCATTGAAAGCAAACATTCTGCCAACTGAGCCATTGACAAAGTATATTGGAGATGCAGCTTCAATATGTTTTACTCATATTGGCAATGGGCTTTTTCAGAGTGATGATGACGTGAAGATATGAATTTTCAAATACAAAAGTATTATGAAAAACTAGGCAATCAAATAGTGTAAACCGCCGGCTAAGAAAGCCTAAAACTTATATTTGATTGTAATCTTAGTTGTGACTACTTTAACTTTTCCAAAAAGTTAGCATTAAATTTTGTTTTTTGTAATTAGTCAAAATCGGAATGTACATTGGAGTTGTAAAAATGGAATGATAATATATTCAACAACATAATAGGCTGTTCAGGCGAGGACAGTTTGGAAGTGGAAAGTTGGCTTCTTGAATGTGGTATTAGTTTAAAAAAGCAATCTCATTATGTCTGAAAGAAGCGTCTGAGTGCATTATTTTGGAAGTCAAACACTGTTTTCTGATTATAACCCTAGTCACACAGACCTGTGAAGTCACCTCACTGGGGGATATTTGAAGTATTTTGACTGCATGATAATATTCCAATATGCTCAAAGATGCACACATCCACTTGAGGGATGTTTTCCTAGATCTGACCAGTTTCAAGTCTAGTGGTTAACGCCACGGGCTCGTTAACGGAAGGTTGTGGGTTTGATTCCTGCCGGAGCTTAAAGAAAATTTCACGGAATATTTAAAATATGCTCTTTGCTGAGTCAAAAAAATCATTTGACTTTACTAAAGACGCATCGTCAAACAATTCATCCAGCCTTTAAGCAACTGGATCTTGCTTGAGAATTGACCCTTTCTACAGTGACAACCAAGCTTATAGAGGGCTTTTGAGATGTGATTTGCCCAAAAACAGCACTCAAAAAATAAAACAACCTAATACTTATCTGCTGCCTTACTTCATTTGGGCTGGTGCTTGCATGTGTTTCACCCATGTCTTCTTGAGCGTGATTTTGACACAATAACGCTGAAGAAGCCCATGGTAGACACGGGGGAAACATACTTAAGCTCCAGCTCGGATAGACCATGGCACATTCCGAAAAGCAACCCTCAAGTGTTAACCGCCAGTCGTGAAATCCTAAGGCCTCACCCTCTATTGTCCTCGTCTCTTTTGGCTTTTAGTGATATTGGAATGTAAAAGGTTTTGTGATATGGAAACTCGATTAATGGCTGTGAAACAAAGTGTGAATTATTTGAATATTATTTATATTCGGCGGAAACTTAAATTTTAGTATTTAATCAATCATTTACATAAGTAACTTTTGAAGAAACTTGCAAAAATTACTTGAGATTTTATTAAGACGTTATGTTTTTTGTTGCAATTGAAATTATACATTTTTCATGGCTTTTTGTTGTGGATAAACATTGGCACACTGATTGTAATGAACGTGAATGACTTTAAAAGATGACGCTGTTGTGATATTCAGGGCTACCAACAGGTGACATTAATGGGCATCATTTCATTTTCCTTTAACAAAATCCTTCTGAATCTTTAACACAACCTCCCTGACACCACTTGCTACAACTTTAGGTAGTCTTTTATGTTTTTTTTTATCTAATTACAAAATAAGAACTACAAACACGCCAACAGTTATTAACTTCATATTTAACTGTTAGAAGTGAATTTAATAAAATGACCGCGGATTATACTAAACATAGGTGACATTGAGGAAAATCGCTATTAAAATCCTTAAACTGATAAAAGCAATGGGCATTTATTTGCTTATCTTCATATCTACTCCTTAAACTTACAATACCTACAGCTAATTTCACATTGAAGTATCAATGGATTAGAAGATGGATGCTGTCGTTCTGCTTTTCACCATGTTCATTAAAAGCCAGATAGGTCTATAGTTCTGTTTTAACCACATTCATTACAATCTGTGTACCGTTGTATCTCATTGATTTGAAAGTTATGTTATTCCTTGCAATTGAAAATAAATGTGTTCATGTCTTATTGTCGTGAATATAATGTTTATTTCAGGTACTTGTTGGCTGGTATTGTTCTATGGTTGTAAAATACAAGGAATAAGTAAGTTTAGTTATTTTTAGTCAATTATTACACCACTCATTTACCATTAGATATATTTTAAAAGGACTGTAAGAGACACTACATAGCACTATGTAGAAATATAAAATAACCATTTCTTACCATTAAGCAATTATTTTATTGTTACTTATGATTGGAGTCTGCACATTTAATTTGGAGGGAAAAGATGTGAAATCATTTGGCGGTTTTCGAGGCGCTTGTGGTCGAATCTTATCACCACCGTCCTGACGCTGACAAAACATACAAAATAAAGTATTGCACTAGATCCAAAACATACTGCTGTTATACAATATTATTTTGGGAGGTTTGCCGTTTGATTTTATTATGGCCGAGGAGGGTCAAAGAGTAACAGGGATTTGATTCCTTGTTTTTTTCAGCGAGTTAACATCACAGGTCTATGTGGCTAGGGTCCATAGGAACCAATAACAAAACATGAGTTTGCCTTTTCCCCAGCAACCGGGCCAAGTGACTACAATTTCATTGTCTATTGAATATGTGCACAAGTCTATGTTTTAACAAAAACCCCAAGTATCTGGAGTCCATTTTTTTATTATGAGCGATAATCTATGACGTCATCCAGTTGAGGGGGATTTTGAATGTGCTGACTCACTTAAGTAATTTAAGTATAATATTTTCATCCTAAGTGAAACTTTAATATTTTGATCTCTATATTTATTTTCTTGTGATTTTGTTGTTTCGAAACATTTTATGTATTATACTCATAAAATATGTAAATAAATCGTCAATGTCTGTGTAAATATTGATGTTAATGTATTTTAAATAAAATATTCAGTACTTAAAATATATCACATATTTTAATTTCAGCCTTGTTTATGTCAATGCAAAAATAGTAAGTACTATTTGTAATATTACGATTATGACAAATTTTTATTTTGCATGAATGCCTCAAAAAAGTTAAAGAAAATGTTTTTGAAAGACAAACAAAATATGTAAGTATGCACTTTTTACTTTAGTTGAAAAATAGGTAGGTAGAATATTTGAATAATTCTCCCATGAAAATATTATTTAATTAGACTGGCAATGTATTACTTTACAACCTATGTCATTTTTAAGAGAAGAAAAAACTTTGACAGCTGTCATTTATTTGAGGTTAATAAAGCTTAAATTGTTATTAATTACTTTAAATTCAAACGTTTTGATACAAGTTTGTTAACTTTATGCCGTTTTAGTGATTTGTTAGAAATAAATATTGTGTTTTATTTCGTAATAAACATAATCTAGGTTAAGTATTTGTGAGTAAGCGAGGAAATGATTGGGTGTAATGCCCGCTTTCCACTGCGAGCGGGAAATAGCTGAGCGGGAGCGGGAAATAGCTGAGCGGAGCGTAGTGAAATAGTTTTGGCCTTCCATTGCGAAAGAGTTTTAAAAAATAATGCCCGCTTTCCACTGCGAGCGGGAAATAGCTGAGCGGGAGCGGGAAATAGCTGAGCGGAGCGTAGTGAAATAGTTTTGGCCTTCCATTGCGAAAGAGTTTTAAAAAATAATGGTATTTGCCTTCCACAGCCAACGAGCTCGACGGAGTGAGCTAGGCGAGAAATGAGATGAGTCAGATGAAAGAGTTGTTTGCCTTCCATCTACAGCTGGCTTCGCGGAGCCAACTAGTGTGTGACAGCTCGTTGCAGCCTAAGCCCAGATCAAACGTTTTAATTATTAATAAAAAAGTTTTTTTTTGTTTCGAAAAATAAAAAGTAATGTATTATTTTGCTTTAATACATAAAAAGTAGATGTTTGAAATAAAACATACATTTTAATATTTTCAAATTCATAAAATAATGTATGATGTGTTTTTGTAAATCATGTATGATGTGTTTTATCGCTGTCACGCAACTGCGCGGGTTGGCGCGGGGGGCACGGGGGAGCTGAGTCAGTTGAAAACTAGCGGCCGAGACCATGACACAGCGGACCCATTTTTACTCGCTCAGTTCGCTCCGCTCACTCCGCTGTCGGTGGAAGCACTTCTATGAAATTTACTGTTGCTAGTCGAGCGGAGTCCGTACGGAGTCCGCTGGAAACTCGCTCAACTCTGCGACCACTTTTGTAACTCTTTGTACTCGCTCAGTCCGCTCCGCTGACTCGCTGTCGGTGGAAGCACTTCTATGAAATTTACTGTTGCTAGTCGAGCGGAGTCCGTACGGAGTCCGCACCGCTCGCAGTGGAAAGCGGGCATAATGGTATTTGCCTTCCACAGCCAACGAGCTCGGCGGAGTGAGCTAGGCGGGAAATGAGATGAGTCAGATGAAAGAGTTGTTTGCCTTCCATCTACAGCTGGCTTAGCGGAGCCAACTAGTGTGTGACAGCTCGTTGCAGCCTACGCCCAGATCAAACGTTTTAATTATTAGTAAAAAAAGTTTTTTTTTTTGTTTCGAAAAATAAAAAGTAATATATTATTTTGCTTTAATACATAAAAAGTAGATGTTTGAAATAAAACATACATTTTAATATTTTCAAATTTATAAAATAATGTATGATGTGCAGTGTGTGACAGCTCGTTGCAGCCTACGCCCAGATCAAACGTTTTAATTATTAATAAAAGAGTTTTTTTTTGTTTCGAAACATAAAAAGTAATGTATTATTTTGCTTTAAACATAAAATGTAGATATTTGAAATAAAACATACATTTTAATATTTTCAAATTTATAAAATAATGTATGATGTGTTTTTGTAAATCATGTATGGTGTGTTTTATCGCTGTCACGCAACTGCGCGGGTTGGCGCGGGGGGCACGGGGGAGCTGAGTCAGTTGAAAACTAGCGGCCGAGACCATGACACAGCGGAGTCATTTTTACTCGCTCAGCCTGCTCCGCTCACTCCGCTGTCGGTGGAAGCACTTCTATGAAATTTACTGTTGCTAGTCGAGCGGAGTCCGTACGGAGTCCGCTGGAAACTCGCTCAACTCTGCGACCACTTTCGTAACTCTTTGTACTCGCTCAGTCCGCTCCGCTGACTCGCTGTCGGTGGAAGCACTTCTATGAAATTTACTGTTGCTAGTCGAGCGGAGTCCGTACGGAGTCAGCTCCGCTCGCAGTGGAAAGCGGGCATAAGAATTAACTCATGAAACAACTCTCAATATAAACAATGTTTATATTCGAGTCGTATAGAATCAAAAGCAGCATTCTAAGTTTGTTTTACAAAAATGGCATAGTACTGTAAAAGTTGGTTTATGTTAACCAATGCCACTTCTGTTTCAAGGGAAAAGTTGCACTGTTTTTTGTTACGTTGAGGTTTAAGTCTTATATATACATGCAGCATGAACAAGCTTGTTGTGTGCATTGAATATGAATATATCTTCATAGTCATAATTATATGGAAACACAGAGAGCGCCGTTTTCTGTTTTTCCATATATTTATCCCATTTTCGAAAACATATTCCTTGATTGCAGCCGTTGGTTTTGTGCGACTCATTTCCTAAGTAATTAGGCCACAAAAAAAAGAAAATATTCAACTATATAAAAAGAATAATTAAAATTCTTCTCAATCTATTATCACATAAGTAAGTAGGTACCTATATATTTTTCTATTGAAACAAAAAATAGTTTATCCTTATAAACAGCACCATTGTAAATGCTAGGATCGTAAGTAATATTTGATGAAGTCTCTTATCTCTTTTTTATTAAAAAAATAAGGAAAAATGAATTCAAATAGGTTATGCACTTAATTTAACACACCCACCAAATAAGTCACTATATAAATTTTGTGAATCATGTAAAAATCAACATAAGTGGCCCTTGTATAAAGCATTACTCACAAGCAAAACTCACTTCGTATGAAAGCTAAATCCTCCTCTAGGAGTGTCATAATTCATTCCATACATTTCATAGACAAAAAAGTTGTGAAGTCACAGGGCCGAATTGCTGAGGAAAAAGCTAACTAATAATTTGTTATTTGTTCTTAAAGCCCCCAGTAACCTAGGCCTGTGGTGTTTTGAAATTGTAAACCTTTCTTTGGAGTTCATATTTAGATATATATATACATTTAAGTGTTTGAATATTTTATTGAACTAGGTTAGTTTTTCACTGTGTCAAATTATAATATTGTAACAAAAGTATAAAATACATTTTATATTTAGAAGTATATGTGCAAAATAAACCTTATTTCTCTTTCTCCTTTGATCCATACATTCTTGAAATTGTCTCTTTACCACTCGTACTAAAATTCGCTGCAGCTTGTCCGCATTCCTTACAATATTTCTAACAATAACTTTAAATACATTTATTTTGAAAGTTGTAAACCCATTTGTAATAATATACTGATCTACGTGTAAAGCATTACACTTCAAAAGATAGCTTGATAGCTCTTTTGCCGTTTGCTTATATCATTTATTATATTTTTTCTGGCATTGGAATCATCCCTATGCATCAAGCTAGGCTTTACATTAAAACATCATAAATAACTAATTGGAATATCAGTGTTTCCTGGATGCTAAGAATTTTTTGCAATTCTGACCATGTAATGTACATCTTTCTAGACATAAGATCCCATTTGAGGATTAAGGGTGATTGAGAGGTCAGCGCGCCCAACTTTGATGACCGAAATAACCCATATTTTGAATGGTAAGGTAGTATTTTTTCTCCAGTTTAAATTAACACATAAAATTAGGTATTTTTTCCATAAAATACCAATTCAAAATAATTTTATTTACGGAGATACCTTAAATGGAGATTTCCACTGTTCTTATGAATAAATCCTAACTTTTTTTTATTTCAAAACATTCATTTTGATTAGTTTTATTTTTTCTAGATGAAAATTATTTTTTTAAACTTTTCATTGATTTTTTATAATTATTTAAAAAGTACCCAAATTTTGCATACGATCGTGTAGCTAAAATTGCATTATAATGGTATATTTTCTTTTTAGGATTTGAAGTAATATTTTTTATGTTTGTAATGCAATACTTGTTTTATTTTTTCTCCTCCAAGTAATATTTAATAATGGAAAAAGAAAGAGTTCCATACACAATTTTGACTGATTTCAGCGCCATGCGGCCGCTCCGGGAACCTTAGAAAATAATAATTATTCGCGGAGCATTGGCAAAACAAAATTTATTTCGCTGGCTTTACAAAGTTCATATTCAAGAAAATAAAACTTAACGTTGTTACTCGAATAAATCGTTTTGTCAAAATACATCAAAATTATAACGCAAACTTGAAGCGCTGTATAAGACCTAATAGGTTTTTTGTTTACGTTATGATTGAGTTGAAACGTAAAATGTCATACTACATATGTGAAAAGACATAGCGACATTGACATAATATATAACTCTAATATACCTATAACTCTGCTAACACAGGAGTTCTCGTGTTTTAAACGTAAAACATTGTTCATTTTATTATAATATATAGAAATTGAGACGCTCGTGAGAAGTGCTGCTTTATTCTTGATACATTATGTGTATGCGCCGCGGCTCAGTTAAAACGTTGACTTTCATACTTGGAGTTTAACTTTCACGTGTTCGCGTGGCTTTGAAACCAATACTATTATATTACTCTATTGGGTGTATGGGAGCTTCCAAATTATTATAGAAATCGAAAACCTTTTTTGGAAATTGTAAATTATCTAGATGTTTATTTTTAAATGTAATTTGTTGTGTATATTCATTGACTTATAGGTTGATTTGCGGCTGACCACCCATGTTGTAGAAAATGGTTCTGCGTGTAAAACGTGTTGTGAGAATGCATCTAATGTGAATCCCCAATGTTGCATATCTTTACAACTTAGATTAGATTAGAATGTTATTAATTACACGCATACCTTGACTTATAGGTTGGTATGGCGCTGACCACACATACTGTAAAAAATAGTTCAGTTGCTCAATGTCACCCCTGTTCCAGGGAAGGTCGGCAAAAGTTGCAGGGCTTATGTTCATTTGAGGTTTTGATTTTTAATTACTAGTACACACTCAGCATTTGTATGTGCGAACTTACAAGTGTCTGTTTGTGGGCATGCATTTGATATGTGTTTTGAATGTTAATATATCTTTGCACTATAGATTGCAGATTATTATTGAACTTTCGTACTTTTTTACTGTATTTGAAGAAATTTGAAAGACATTGAATATATAAATGAATATAAGCCCTACAACTTTAGCCGACCTTTCCTGACACAGGGGTGACATTGGCAAAGTGAACCGGCAAAGTTTTGCGCTTGATAACCACAATCTATAATCTAAGTTGAAAAGGTATGTTAACATTTAAGATTCATATAAAGTGCATTCTCACAAGCACACACTTGTAAAATCGCACTAACAAATGCTGCATGTGTATTTACAAATTGAAACCAAAACCTAAAATCAACCAATCTATCAATCGAGGATCTGGTATATTTAGTATTTACTGGTTATATATATACATACATATATATATTTTTTTTAATTAAAAAAAAAAATTGTGAAGAGGAATGCAATTCACCAACCTATTCTGCCTGGCCAGAAACAGGTATTAATATCATCATTTAATAATTCATTATTGTTTATTATTAATGAATGATTAAATAATAATTACCCAATAGCATCTGTTGAACCAGGGTCAAAGTTAAAGTCAAGTGACCCAAGCGGGGATCGAACCAACGTTGTTCCATTCGAAACACGCTAGAAAGATCAGCCCTCTTGGCCCCCGCGGCTATAACCCCGACAAAGGATAAATTACAAGGATAAATGGTATATTTTGTGTGCTCCGCTAGCATTCGAATCCACAACCTTCCATTCAGAGTCCGAAGTGTTACTACTGCACTACGGACTGATAAGATATAAAAGAAGATAAAAAGTGATAAATAAAATGAAAATATTTTTATCGCCAAACTTTATTAATACACTGGTTTGCTATCGCTAGGACCTACACTTTGAAAATATAAAAAAAATACGTACATATACAAAAGATCCGCATCGCACCCTTAATCGTAAAGAGCAATAACTCCGAAATTGGGAAAATCGATTTTAATGTAGAAACGCCATAAAAATGTGAAAAGAAAAGCTGGAATGTGACAGTCGTTCAATTTGGACGAATATGAATAGGTACATTAACAAGAATAAATAATATTAGGATGATTTATTTGGTAAGCGTTGTTTTTGTGTGTATTACACCTTAAGAGCCCCCTGCGAGCTTGGTCGTTGCTGTAGAAAGCGCCAATTCTCAAGCAAGACCCAGTTGTTGTAAAATTGGTCTTTGGTAAAGGCTTATGAATTTTTCAACCCAGCGAAGAGTAAATTTGGAAATATAAATGTGATATTTTTGTGCTCCGCCGGGATCCGAATCCACAACCTTCCATTTACGAGTCCGAAGTGTTGCCACTGGACTACGGACCGGTCCAAGAAATGCCAACAACACGCGGTGTACCTAGCGGGCACCCATCCAAGTAGCATCCGCGCCCAATGTAGCTTAACTTCGGTGATCTGTAAAGAACTTTAATCTGAGTTTATTACTAAAAGTTAAGTAAATTCAAGTGATGGTAATTGCTATACAAAATTAAAGGTTGAAATCTACTTTTAGATTCATTTCTTATATTTTGAGAAAAAAAGGCCATTTTACCGGTTTTTTGTACATTAGTGCAACAAGTCAAACATGCAAAACATCAAACGTAATTTCCCATCATTCTTATTTTTGGACTTATTGTTCTTTAATTAGAAGCGTGCGATATATGAAAAAAAATATCCGCATAATATATTGTGTGAGATAGACGAAACAGTACTTTGGCATGCCTTTGTTAAAACGACAAAACATGCTCTGGGCACACGTTCCTCGTGTCGATTCAAAATGCAAAAAAAGTTAAATAATTCTAACATAGAATAATACTTGTGTCAAATCATTTATTTTTGCAATTTTTGATGCATAACTTACGGAATGAGCCATGCGGTCGTAAATACTCAACAATAGCGTTTAAACACAAGTTTATAAAAACTAAAACGCTCGCTAAGAGTGTCAAGATAATTTACATTATTTTTTTATGAAACGTAATGCTTGAGTAAGAACATTAAGTTATATACTTCAGCAACGACATCTGGCCATGATCAGTCAAAGTTATTTGACATAAAATTACGATTTTAGTTTCATAAAACTTATTAAAGAGGTTCTTTAGTCCCGATATTAATAATCTTCTTAAGCTCTCGTATAACCTTAAGTAATATTCAATATTAAGAGTGTATATTTCTAAAATTAATTATTTATGTAAATATTTAAAAATATAAATGGTAAAACATTGTTTTAATTCACTTTATTTTATTTGTTTATGCTCGAATATTTTCGCCTAATGAGGCATCTTCAAGAGCAGAATGGTGGTAACCATTCTGCTCTTGAAGATGCCTCATTAGGCGAAAATATTCGAGCATAAACAAATAAAATAAAGTGAATTAAAACAATGTTTTACCATTTATATTTTTAAATATTTATAAAAATGGACTTTCACTGTGTTAACAGATCAACACTAAAAAATATTAATTATTTATGTTATTGCTAACTATAGTATTAAAAATGTGTTGATCTTGCATCAGCTGGAGGTAGTAAATCTTTTGTCGCCTCTGTCACAAAGACTCTTCCTCCAGTTGTCTAGTCATATTGCACGCAGAACACCGGATGACCTTGAGAGGCTTGTGATAACCGGGAACCCTGGATGGTCAGAGAGCTTGAGATACATCTTCAAATGAAAGGACCGACCAGGGGAAGTAGAATACAGGTCTTTTGGTTATGCAAGTTTTAAAATTGACTCAGAATAAGGATTTATTGTAAGGGATAGTCAAAGGTTCAAGAGAAACCTATTAGAGGGTCATAACTCTCGGCTATGAAGTAAACAAATGAAGAAGTAAAAATAAATTAAATATTGCTGTGTTGTCTAAAAGTAATTAATCAGTTTATCTTAACATAAGTTTACAATTACAATTGATGTATTTATGTATGTGTAAGATCAATTTCTGTCTCGTTACATTATCCAATCGGAATAAATGTGAAATTGTTAGCGACTAAGTTTTAACCCTCACAGCATCTCGTCAGCTTAACATTTAAATTTATTAAAACTCATGACTGTTTAATTGTATTATCATAACTAATCGTTAACTTGTAATGTTGTACATAATGTATATTTTTGTACAAAATAAATCTGTGATCTCAAAAGGGGTTGTTGTTATTTTTCCTTTTACCTAATCTCATCGTTCTTTCTCTCCCTTTCCAGGTGCAAACCTCTCCTTGGCTCCTCCTGTCCTCGAACTTGCCTCCTGAAGCGCTATTCTGTTGAATTTCTTACACTTTGGATATTAACACAAGTCGGAGCTTGCTAGCGGTTGCAAAAGAACTCCGTAGATACAAAATCACAGTACACCTTATTTTTGGACACAAATCGCTATCTCGTCGCCTTAAGGTTTAAGGAATTCAGCAGATCAGCGCTTCTGGAAAAGCTATGTGTCATCTCTCACACCTGATCTCACCACCAATATTTGGAATATTCAATGATTCTTAAAGAGAATATTTTTGTAAGGAACTTACAAACGACTATAATAAATGGAAATTACTTTATTCAATTAGACATAACACCTTTCTTAGCAACATCTTTGAAAGAAAAATCTTAGAAAGATGAAAAAGAGATCGCCCAAGATCTTCATACTTCGAGGATTTAAAGAGGCTCTGAATGTCCCCTTTTATTTATAGTTCAGAGAAAGGCAACTAACAGAGACAGATGGCTGACACAACAAGGCACTGCCTTTAGAACATGATGATAATGATAGTAAAGATCAAAGCTATGCGATAGCGACAAAACTGTTTTAAAATCTATATTGCTTGAAGTTTTCACCCAAGGTTTATAAATAAGGAAAGTGGCTGAGAACACAAGATGAAATAAACTTGCTACATCAAACTGAGATCAAACCATATTGCAACACATTGAAGATGCAAATTGAGATTATGGAAAATTGTGCAGATTTTATACGGTGATGGCGTCAACCATATGATTGGTGAATTTGTAGGTTTAAGTTGAAGGAATAGAATTATCAAAAAGAAGAAATTCAGTTTTTCAATCATAATTTGTTTATTTTCAAGAGTCACATAAAAAACACTGACAACTTCAAACATTCTTATGATATTCATAAAAGACAATGATGAAATGTTTGAGTTGACTAGATTTTAAACAACAATAAATAATTTCCCCTTTTTAACTTACAATAAGTTGTTTCATCCACAATTAATATTAATCTGCATTAAAGATGCCAACCAATAAACAGCTAATATTAACACTGGAGACTTGCTTTCCGGAAGCCCCAGCTCTGAGAGACCACGACAAGAGATCCCGGAAAGAAACTTTACAATGTCAACTGCCATCCGTGTAAGCCTAAAACTTCTACTCAGAATTAATATTACCTGTGAAGGAAACAATTCCATAGTGAATAATTTTAAAAATACTTAAAAACAAATATAAATTAAGGAATAATAATATTCTACACTCTATACACTTTCTTGGCACTTTTATTCTAGTATATATTGATCATAAGCCAACAATTTAACAATACAATTTCTTTAAAAAATGAGCAGTTTTATAAATAAAATTTAACATTATGCCAAACCATGAAAACCATGAAGAGTGAATGATTTTATGTCAAAGATTTTTTTAAATATAAAACTGCTGATGCAAAAAAAACGGTAAGTAGGTATTTTTTGTATAATAATTCTATATTGCACTGTTAAATACTTCATAATTAGTAGAAAAATAGTAAGAATTTAAAACTAAAAGCATTATTCTATATTTTTCAAAGTAAATAAGCTTTATCTGAGATCTTACTGTGTAAATGTATAAAGAGATAATTGAAGAAACAGATATACTTAAGTCAGTAGGAACAGAGAAAATAATAAAAAAATCTTCAAGAAAGAAACTTTTACATCGCTTTTGAAACTGTCAAAGGATTGTTAGTTTTAGGTTGGAATTACGATTGTTTGACATATTTACAATAATAATAAATAACTACACAGTTAAAATTTGTGAATCGGTTATTAGACGAACTGTTATAAGAGAACTTACCTACATTATTCTCAACCTTTTGTTAGCGACGTAGCTAACGTATTCAGGAGACACAAACTGAGGGTTCATCATGCAAAGAGTGTGTCTCCTGAAGCTACGTCGCTAACGAAACTTCGAGAATAATGTAAGTGCTTTTATAACGGTTTGTCTAATATCCGATTCACAAATTTTAACTGTGTAGTTATTATAATTGTAAATATGACAAAAGATTACTTAAGGCTTTATTGGCAGTGCCAACCTTTTGGAAAACTGTATGTCATATTTTTAAGATCAAAACTGCATGATTTTGCTAACGTTTTGCCTCTAATATTCCTAGTTAGTATGGATTCTCGTTTCTTTTTGTTGATTTCAAAATGATGCAGTATTTTCTTTCAGCCTTTTACCTGAAGTCCATTCAGTTGTACACACCACTCTGGTAATGCCTCTACAGTGAGCGATGAATGTTCACCCTTTGTATCAATCTTTGACCACATCTATCTATCTAGCTCTAAAGAAGACATCTCTTCTTTGTAGTTATTATTTTTTCAAATTAGACTCAATGCATATTGCATCACAAGCATCTTATGATTTTCAGTAGACTCAAATTATCTTTTTTTTCAGCGGACACATGTGACTCCTCTATGAGGCTACGGTCTTTAACAGCAATAAAAAAATACAGTGACATCACAATTTTGCTGTTTATGGAAATTGTTCCGAGCCCATAGTTACGTATGCTGTAGTATTTCCTGTGGGTTAGTTATCGTATGGTCTGAGAGCGCCGCTCATCCCACTGGTTTTGATCTCTATGACGTCTGCCTTCTCCGTCTCCAGCTCAGTCTCCGGCATCAACACTTTCTTCTTTTTCTTCATCTTTTCCTCCATCTCTTTGAATTTGATAGTCAGGTACCTGAAAACACATAGCATCTAATATAATAACATATATTTTTTAAAACTTCATTGAAATTCCTTGACTTAAAGGTTGGTGTGAGGCTGACCACCCATACTGTAAAAATGGTTCATTTTTCCGATGTCACTCCTGTTCCAAGGAAGGTCGGTAAGAGTTTCAGGTTGTATGTTCATTTGAGATTAGGATTTTTATACTGTAAGTCCACATGCGGCATGTTTAAGCGTGAACTCATACGTGTCTGCTTGTGAAAACGCATATAATGTGAATCCCCAATGTTACATATCTTTGCAACTTAGATTAGATGAGATTAGAAGTAAAAAGTTTCAAAGCTCAGTGGACTACAGGAAGCAGGTAGCTGAACACTGCATGCAACAGGGAAGCTGGAGAAGATTGGAAGAGGCCTACATCCCGGAACAGATAAGGACAGGATGCGAAAAGAAGTAAAAAGTTGATGGTCTTTTAAGAATTATTACATGTATTTTCTCAATTCTTAATTCTGATTTTCAAGGTTTTGTTAAAATAATAAATATGAAGTAAAAAATAAAAAATAAAATAAAAAACAACTTGTATTAGGTTACGGGGCGAGTAAATTCAATTATGTATGACCGGTTTTGGAAACAATAAACATTGTTTCCGAAACCGGTCATACATTTTTGAATTTTACTTGCCCCGTAACCTTATACAAGTTGTTTTTTATTTTTAATTTTATTTATTTTTAAATGAAAGGTTACAAAGTGAATGCCTCATCAACATACTCATCAATTAATGATATGAAGTAAAACTATGAAATCCTTTGATTTACTTTGCACTGCACATCAGCTTTCTCCTATTGTTCCTGTTTCCCTTCATCTTCTTCTGCCTCAATCCTTAGATTGACTTGCAGCAATGTTTGTCAATCTTTTTTACCATTGCTCCCTATCCAAGTCAATCCTTTTGAGCTCCACGTAGAAGAAACAGCGCATATGTACCAATATAACTGGAACTGTCAGGGTGGTTGTCCTCTGGAGTTTGTCCGCTTGATCCTATAATATCTGATTATAGTATGCAAGAGAAATTCCTGGCATATCGTGTGTCTTATATCGACGGTTAAAAGGAAGTATATAAGCAACGTTTTGGCAAAACTGAGTTATGAATGCTATCCTACTTAAAATGTTTCACTATTTCTAATGCGCTAACTCCCATGGCTCTACGATGACTTTTTGTTGTTGTTTATACCCAAGCAAACAATTGCGTTATCGAAGTATGGTTTTGGTGTAACCGACAAGATTTTGGCCTTTTTTGTCCTAAAGGCGCTTGTGACATAAAAATATTGTAAAACATCGTGAAACCACATTAATAGGAATGTCAATAAATGCCTTTGTTCTGTTAATTTTAGAGCAGTTTTGATTTTAATGATATGATAAAAAATAAAAAAGTTATGCTATTTTTCTGCAATTTCAAACTTCAAACTGCTCTCCTGAACAATTTAGTTTTAGTCGCTTATGCCCTATTACCTTGTAACCGTCGATATGCACCTTCACCTAATCATGACATATTTGAAGAACTTACTTGTCCACCAGTGGTCCGCTGTAATCCTCCGGGAACTTGGGTGAGTAGGGCAGGATGTACTTGTAGAGTCTCTCGTTGAGCACGTACAGCTGGGCCGTGGAGGAGCACTTCACGTTGAACCACCAGTCGCAGGTGAGCGCCACCTGGCTGAAGATGGTGCCGTTGGGGCAGAGGAAGGAGGCCTGGCCACCATTCAGATCACAGTAGTGCCAAACCTGCAAACACAACACAGACAATGAGGGTGGGAGAAAGTGTTGTCACAAGTGACTGAATTTTAGTATCAAATTCAACTTGTAGATTCAGAACCAATCAATTCTTGCTCTCCCTCAATTTTCATCCTTCTAATTTAGGTTACTATTCTCCAATGAACAGAATGTCTCATCTTGTAAACTCTTCATCTCATTTAGATTTCTGTGGTGTAAGTCTGTCTGAATTCCGTAGAGCTTTGTTTTGTTGACGAAAGTATAGGTACCTACTTTTATTTGACTGTGTTATTTTATGTAATACTTACTCTTGAAATGATTTTTTTCTATTTTATTCAATGTAAATTACTCTGTCATAAATTATGTAAACGGACAATCACGTTCATTAATAAAAAATAAAAAAAACAAGCTGGGAGGAACTCTTTTGTTAGATTTTGAAATACTATTAAATTAAAGTTGAAAATGTCTAGATACCTAAGGTTTATTAAAGACTTGTATACTCCGAGTCACAGAGTGTTACGCCACAACATCAGTCCGGCTTTTCGATACATGAAACAGGTCATATCCTCACTCACAGGTGAAGTATTCAGGCACATACAACCTGTTGATCTCCAGCATGGTGGGACTACCTATTAGACGGTTGCCAGCTCTATCAGACAGCACCTATAGGGGTGCATTATGTCTTGTTTCCGGCCTTCTGAATACAGTCTCCTGAAGCAGCTCCCCATGATGCATGGATTGTTGATAATATCTACGGATCCTCATAGGGAGGTATTGATTTTAAAATACAGGTGCAAGCATTTATTGCATCCAAAAGTAGACAACAGTTAAAAAAGCATTCAACATTAAAAACTAATATCTAAAATATAAAGTTATGTTTCTAGTTTATTCATTTTTGCAACTTGCAGTGAATTTTTTTGAGCTTCGGCTGAATTATGCATTCTGAAATCTTCTCGATTAGTGCACATGTTAGCCAAAATAGTTTAATACGTAGGTACAATAATGAGTGCAGCAAAAAATGTATGAGAAGCAAAAAAATATTTTTGAGAACTTTTCTCTACAATCAGCACCAATAAATATGATAGAAATAAAAAAGAAAACTCTTTTGAGTCTTTTTTCTGCAGTAGAGGTCTGATATTTTAAAGGAGGAAGTCAGTGCTAGGAATAATTTTATATCGCAGAGATGAAATAAGTAGTTACTTGGCACTTAGTCTCAGGGTCCCCGAAGAATCCCTTGTATCTCTGCATCTTGCAGTCAAAGCTGGTGGAGGGGATGACGGAGAGATTGGGGTAGTCCACTCCTGGCTTGCCGGGGGTGCCGCCCAGGTCATCATTCTCTTCTGTATTCAAGGGCTCCACGGGGACTTGCTCTGGCCAACAACAAACAAATTATTCAAAAACACTTTTTTTTTAAATAGATTTGTGAAGAGGAATGTAAGAGAGACTAATATCCAAGAAATTCAGCTTTAAAAGGAATTTGATGCAAATAAATATTTTCTATAAGAACTTTTCATACTTAACTCTTCGCAAAGAAAAATTAAAAAAGAAAATTAAGCGCCTTACACTCACCTATTTCAATATCCTGGAGTGGTTCATATACTCTCACCGGCTGCAGCCTCTGCTTCACATGAACAGTCTTCCCTCTCGGCCTGAACTTCAGCGGAGGAGATACAGCCTGGACCGCAGACAGAGGATTGGGAGTCACCACACGAAAAGGTTCAGGAGTACTCAATATCTGACGCTGCGTATTCTCCTCAATGTAATTCTCATTGCCCTTCAAGTTATTCAAAATCTGCACCAGCGTCTTAATAGAAGAGTCTATATTATCTTTTGTTATGGTGTGAGGTAAGGAATGAGAGTTCTGTAAGCTTTTCAGGATCTTAGCTAAGTTATTCTGCTCAAATTGATCACCGGAAGACGGGCCATAGTTCATATTTGTAGAAGTGTAATCTTCACTCTCTTGTTTAATGTACACAGGTTGTTTAGTTGGCCTACTTCTGTAATAAAACTGAGGTTTTCTTGTGACTTGACTGTAAGTAGGAGCTTCAGACGTTACAGGTATCGAATATGGAGAAGTTTCATAAGTGTATTTAGGAGACTGTGTCGAAATCATCGGTTGAAAACCGCTTAGTGTTGTTGGATTCAAATTTAAAGTCGGTTTCTTGAATACATAATTCTTAGCAGGTCTGAATTCAACTTGATTATTCGGCCTTGCTGTGTAACTAGACAAATAAGAGTCACTCGGCGCTGTTGGGGTATATTTGTACACATTGTTTTGCTGTTTTTGTTCATTCGCATCCAACAACTGTTGCTCTGCAATATACTGGGACCTCAGGTTTTCTCTCACTTCATTCTGATAGCTCTGGAATGGAGCTGGTTTCTGTTTGTAGTTCACTTTGGGAACAAAATAATCTGCATTATATTCCTGCACTTTAATGGGAGGAGTTTGATCATACGGCACCAACTTATACTGCTGGATCTGTCCTTGAGGTTCCGAAGAATAATAATGTGTGTTAGAAATATCTCCTGAATTATAATTATTATTTGAGTTAATCTTCACAGGCACAGCAATGGGTCTTTGAAACTTGTAAACATTCTGCTCTTTAACAGGCGGGGCTCTTGTGATGCCATGAATAGGTCTGAACTCATCCTCGCTTATCACAGGATTTCCCACAGCTGAATATTTGTTCAGACTCTGTGTTGTGTATTCTTGTATCACTTTAGTTGGAAAAGCAGAAGCAATGTTGAACTGAGACAAGCGATTGCCCTGGTATCTTGGGATGTTGCTGTATGGAGTTGAGATTGATTTCCCATTTTGAATTGACACTGCATTTTGTTGTTTATTTGAATACACTTCATTTTGTGGGCTGGTGAAATCATTGGCTAGATAGAAAGTCATGTAAGGAATCAGTCTTCTGTATCTTTCATTAACTGGTAGTTTGGTTGTGTTGAGATATGTTTTGTCTGCAGAGAGAGATTTTGAGTATACTGGGAGGCGGATTGGGTTTATCGGCACGAATCCTCCTCTCTCTACGTTCTTTATGTCCAGGGAAAGGATCTTCCTCTCTGGGCTGTTGCCGTTGGATGTTATACTGATGCCATCGGTGAGTGTTAAAACTGAAATCAAAGAAAGAGAATATATTAAGTACTTAAAGACAATAATCGATTGAATATTTTGGAAAACCTTTTTTTTCAACGTAGAACTTAAATACAATATTATAAGAAAGTATAAGAAAATAAATTAAACACAAAAATAAAAAAGCACATATGTATTTGTGAATAAATTGGAAAAACCTAATATTATGGCTTATTTGCTTGTGTAAATAAACCCCCAAAAAGAGATATAATTCACCAAACTATTTTCATTTGAACAGAAACTGGTAAAAAAATCGTCAATCTTATTCAATCTAATCTAATCTAATCTAATCTAAGTTGCAAAGATATGTTACATTGGAGATTCACATTACATGCATTCTCACAACCAGACACGTACAAGTTCGCGCTTGCACATGTCTCATGTGAACCTACAACATAAAAACCAAATCTCAAATGGACATACACCCTGCAACTCTTGCCGTCCTTCCCTGAGGCAGGGGTGACATTGGCAAAGTGAACCATTTTTACAGCATGGGTGGTCAGCCGCATACCAACCTATAAGTCAAGGAACACACACACACACGACAAATTACATTTTATACATTACTAAATAATAATATCCAAATACAAAATATCCATTTACAAATAAAAACAAATTCTGAAAAAATGAATTGTTAATTCATAACTACTTACCCAGTGACATAATACGAGTATGTTAGCTCAGGGTCAAATCTATTCTAGGAGCGTGATGGGATCGAACTGGCGCTGTTTTTATTTCAAAGACGCCAGTCAAACCACCGTCTTGACTCGCTCGGCCATAGCTATAGATTTATTTTTATATGACTTTCGAAAACTAATTAAAGTTGCACTCAGACCATTATCCGTTTTTATGTCCACATCATTCAACCTTAAAAATATGTCAGTGGATTTCAACATTTTTTTTGTAAGTAGGTACTTACTTAAATAATTAATTTATAGAAAAAAATACATGAAGTACATATTTTTTTAGATTCACATCATATAATGCTACGCCACTATTAACAGTGTATGTAAGGAATATAAATTGTTACTATAAAACATGTTTTTATACAAATAAAGAAAGATTATCATAAAATGGCAAAATTGTGGGAAACTTTCAAAAATCAAAATTATGCTTAATTTGAAATAAATCACAGTGAAAATAAAAATAAAACAATGAATCGGCATGTACATGAACCATGATCGTCCATCAGTGAAAGTCATCTGGATACTTATTGTTTCTTTGTTGCTTAACGGTCATTTTGGCGAAAAAAAAATGGTGGAAACATTTGAAAATACTGAGCCATCTGTAGAGGTTATAATAATTCTACTAAACAGGTTGGTATGAGGCTGCAACCATTCTAGAAAAATTGTTTAACTTGTACCAGCTCATTCATGTTTCAAGGAAATTCGGCATGAGTTTCAGGATTATTTTTTATTTTAGTTTTATTTTCTAAATACACATTTGGCATGTGTAAGCGCGCACTTGCACGTGTTTGCTTGTTGGCATTCATTAAAATGTGAACCTTAATAAATGTTAGTATAGTCTTTGCGTATAGATTATTCTAGACGCATTTAGAATACCCTCTTACTTTCTTAGCACATACAATCTCGCTGCACTGATGTTCTATAATATTATGTAGGGACTTGTTACATATTAAGATATTTAAGTTATCTACATAAAATAATCGCGCAGTATCGTTTTCATTTCCGGATAATCGGAAATTCCGCTTAACCGGAAAATCTCATCAGTTGCAGTCAGTGGGCAGACGAAGTTTGGAACGCAATAAAACCTAATGTATAATGTAATGGTGTAAAAATATGGAGTAATGAACGATGTTATCAAGACAGGCATGGAAATTCTGCCGTGCTAAAATTATCTATCCATATTATTTCGGAGTTGGAACAAGGTCGATTTTTTCCGGTGTGCGGACGTCACAGGTCTAGATGAGTACCTACTTGGCAAATAATAAGGCAATATTAGTAATCTTAACCCTTAGCAACCCAACCTTGGCTGGTTGTCTCATCACCACGGTAATTTTTACCTACCGAATATCGGTAATATTTGTATGAAGACTAATCAGCTATTCACTTGCGGCCATCTTGGATTGATAGGTCTTCATACAAATATTACCGATATTTGGCAGGTAAGAATTACCGTGGGGATGAGAATTCCAGCCCAAGTTAAATACATTATTATCGATGTCATTTGTGTCGACTTAGTTCCTTAGCTTATAGGTTCCTTGGTATAAGGCTGACCACCCATTCTTTAAAACTATGACGAGTATTCCAAATTTCAACAGGGGGTTAAAAACGCGACAAAAATCGAAACAAGGACATTTCACGAACCAATGTAGTGGGTTCGAATCCCGGCGGAGCATTAAAAATATTTATTTTTTTAACTCAGCTCTTCGCTGGATTAAAAAAATAATATATCTTTGCCAAAGACCGGTCACAATAGGTCCATCCAACCTTACACCAAATGGTTCTTGTTTGAGAATTGGTGCTTTCTATAACGACGACCAAGCTCGCAGAGGGCTCTTGATATGCGATTCACACAAAAACAGCGCCAAATAAAACATCCTAGTTTTATATTATATGGTTATGTGTTTACGCGGGTTCAACTTAATTAAAACTGCGGTGATTTATTTTACACAATGTATTTCAGATTTGGTTCTGATACAGAGTCACTTTATACCTACAAAATATATCGGTCGGTTCATTTCTGCCCTACAGAGAGCTTTGGTCCTTTTTTATAGTAAGAATAAAGATCATTCTCGAATCATTGAGAATTGATACATGCAAGATTTTACTAAAACATCCGACTTAACACTCGAGCAATCTTGAACAATACAAATTATACAAGTACCTTCCATCTATTTATTTCGAGTGAGACTTCACAGACTTTATTATTAACTCACACAGACAAACACAACATACAACTACATATCCGTAACAATATAGTACATTTGTGTGGTATAAGTACATTTGTATTTTTTTTTAACTCACGAATAAAACCGAGTCGGTTGCATTAACCATTGGACTACTCTAGGTCTCATTAATGCATATTTTCTTTATAAGGTAGTACACAGATGTATACACTGTAGGTACATATTTCCTACAATACCAATTGTCTAATTATCTACCATTTCCCGCCTTTTTACTTGAAAACACTTTTTTCCACCATTCATTACGTGTATCGTGTTAATTTTATTTTTAATTGTTTATTTTAATAAAATAATCTTAAATCAATGTGATTGCGGATAGATACATAAATTAGTACCTCATACATAAAAACTAAGACAATAGCCAATAAGTATATGAACTAATAATACCTAGGTACATTGTTTGTATGGTAAAATGAAATTCGCAAACGTAGAATACAATGAATATATTTTTTGTAATTTTTTTGCAAAATAATGAGAGACAATGACAATCCATGGAAGGTGGCAAATTAAATTTTTTATTTGTCATTTTTTTATTATTACTTATCAACTTAGTTACGTCGATGGGGTTGAGGAGGGGAAGGGAGGGGGGGACCCCTCTCCCCCTCCTCAACTCCAGGGGTACAAACGCACGCAATCTTAAAAATGACTTCTTAAAAGAAACCTTAAAAGTGCATACAATCTACAGCACTCATGTAATTAAAACCTAGTTAGCTTGTGTTTGTATCCAACTTATCACAAAACTATAAAAACACCGTAGTTGGAGACTCCTTGTGTAATAATAATAATATGACCTTAGGATGATTTATTTGGTGAGCGCTGTTTTTGTGTGTATCACACCTCAAGAGCCCTCTACGAGCTTGGTCGTCGCTGTAGAAAGCATCTATTCTCAAGCAAGACCCAGTCGCTGTAAGGCTGGATGGACCTTTATGGACCGGTCTTTGGTAAAGGTGTGTGATTTTTTTACCCAGCGAAGAGCATATTTGAAAATATAAATGGTATATTTTTTTGTGCTCCGCCAGGATTCGAACCCACAACCTTCCATTAACGAGTCAGAAGTGTTAACCACTAGACTACGGACCGGTCCAAATAATCTGTTTTAAAGACAATAAAGAAGAGCTGTTGTTTGTAGGTCTAGAGCGAGATGGCCATCATCTTTTAATTGCAATTGTTAGCGCAGTTTATATATAATATTATCTCTGTGAGAATCAGATGCTAGCTTGTAAATAGTGGGTCGAAACTGATTCGGCAATTACTAAGCAAGATATTAACTATTTGACTGCCAGGCATGAGACGTATTCTTAAAAAAATCATGTTGTGACGCTAGAGAAGAGATGACAAGTATTTAAATGACGAATAACAGAATAGATACTCTTATTTGCTTAGGTTCGATTTAATCAAACTTCGATTCAATTTATTTTAGGATTGACTCACATTTGGTGCACAGTTAATCTTTCGTACTATCTCGATCAACGACTCGGGTACTAGTCCCCTCTAAAGCACTGCGATCTGTGTTTATAGTTGAATAAGGGATACTCTGGCATACACCAGACCATGCCAGAATCTTTTCAATGAGAAGCTTCGAGCTAACACTAGTATAACCATCCTACGTTTAGAGACACAAAAATACACACAACTAATTAAAAATACACACAATTATAAGTGAACATACACAGGCATACAAGCATAATATATTCGTATATCTAGAATTTAAAAAAAGTGTACCTACATATAACACAGAAAATGACATTCTCTTTGTTTCAAAATAAATAAATTAATTGGACGATGATTTATTTGGTGAGCGCTATTTTTGTGGGAATCCGACCGCTGTTGCTGGATGAACCTTTGTGTCCGGTCTTTTGGTTAAGGGACATCCTTTCTTCACGTCCTCATCAACTCATCTAAAACATAATTCTTTTCAAAAAAATTATGATGTGACAAATATTGAATTCTTTCTGTTGTAGATGATATCGACTTTTGAAAACAAAAAGAACTTCATGATGAAACACGCGAAACAAAATTTGATTATCTTTTGTGTTCTCATGGTATTTTCATTGCACCGATTTTATTTTCATTTTATAGGAAAAAAAAGAACAAATTGAGAACCAGCGGGAGACAAAGGGTTGAACCAGCGTAGCACATTCAAGATCACATTGTAGCTTGTATCATAAAAAAGCTAAAATCAAAGCAATTAAAGCCATTTTAAAGTTAATATTTACAAAATTAAAGTCAGTCTAACGTTGATTTTGTTTCAACTCATCTAATGAATAAGGTCGACCATTATTTGTAAGCGATATTAAACAAAGTTCAAATATAATACTCTAGTAATAATTGAGATTTCGAGCTATTAATATTTGTTCTAAAGGTAATATTTCAAAAATGGTCTCGCCATTAATCATAGAAAATAATATATATTTTTAAACATTTTAATGGCACATCTTTAGTTATACAAACAACGTTTAAAACTGACATCTGTATTTGTTTACAATAACTACATAACCAACCATTTTTTTTCTCATTTAGAATTTGAATTGAATGCAAATTAATATAAATCTGACACTTTATTGAGCTTTCAAACGGACAAAAAATATTTTTGAATACCAACCGCCTTATTCATTAACCGACCGGTCCGTAGTCCAATGGCAACACTTCGGACTCGTAAATGGAAGGTTGTGGATTCGGATCCCGGCGGAGCACATAAATCATCGATATAAATAATATACATAGATGGAGCGCGTGACTGTTTTCCTATACAAACGGTTGTGCCAAAAAATTGTAGGCACATAATGAAAGAAAGAGAAAGAAACATTATCAATTCTGTTATGTTTCCGTCTCTTTCATGATCTCCATGACAACGTTAGGGGCCGTACTCAGGCCGCCACATTAAAAAATACATAAAAGTTATTTTTTGTAAGCAAAGTATATTTATTGAAATTATGAATAATTTAATCACAGCGACTTACATTTTTCACAGTTCGGTTAAGACTTGAGAATGGAATAAAAATGTGCCATATTATATTTACATAATTCTTACAATACATCAATTATCATCGTAAGTGGCGAGAAAATATTATTATTTAAGGTATATTTTTAATACATGCCCACAAGCAGACACCTGTAAGTTGACGCTAACACATGCTGCATGCTGCATGCTCACTAACATTAAAAATAAATTAAAATTGACATAAGCGCCACAACTTTTTCCCGAGAAATTTCAGATATGTTTTGGATTTTTTAATAACACTTTTTTTTTTTAAGAAATCCTGTGCGGGAGACTCCCTAGATTCTAAAGACTCTAGGGATCTTTGACACTTGTTGTAGTGCCGCAGAGGTGTACGAGCTTGGTCGTCGCTACAAAGCGCCAATACTCAAGCAAGACTCAGTTGCTGTAAGGCTGGATGGACCTTTGGTGACCAGTCATTGGTAAAGGTTTATGAATTTTTCAACCCAGCGAAGAGCACATTCGAAATATAAATGGTATATTGTTGTGCTCCGCCGGGATCCGAATCCACAACCTTCCATTTACGAGTCTGAAGTGATGCCACTAGTACGGACTACGGACCGGTCCAACACTGTTTTCATTCATTACTTTTTCACAGAAACCAATCTATCGTATCGTCAATGTTTATTGAGACTGTCTGTATCATTTTCAACGTCATTTTTTTGTCACTGAAAATATTGAAATCCTAAATGCGCCCCTGTTAAATACGTCAAAAATACCGCGCTCTGTGAAGAAAGCCTGACAGGTGACCTTGCAACTCTTAACTAAGGGCTGATGTCTCACAACATACGTTTCCCACAATGTAAGGAAAAATAATTGAAAACAAATACATATACATATTATAATTTATTCAATGGATAATATTCAAGCATCGATATAAATGAAATATGAACATAGAGCCCGTGAGTTTTTTTACCATATAAACCTTCCTGCCGAAATTATATATATATATTTGGATAATTTGTTTTTTTAAAAAGCGCCGTTTTCGTGTGTAGCACACCTCAAGGGCCCTTTTATTGTTTGGTTTGTCTTTATTCCTCACTCACTCACACAAAACTTTAAGTTCACCCACTCACACATAGTTTTTAGTCCCTAAATGACTGACTGAACATGTAAGTCTTTAATTTTTTCTTAAATGATGCTTCAGTACTCGCCGTCCTGACCTCCACGGGCAGTTTATTCCACACCAAGGGTGCGCCATTGCGGAACCCTCGGTCGCCAAAGCGTGTCGCACAAAATCTGATGGGTTCGTTGAGTCTGGCCCCACCAGACACAGCAGATCTAAGCACCAGGTCACTTGTGCTGAACTGCTGGGACAAAAGCTCAGCCAAGTATTCAGGAGCCACGCCGTTGAGAGCCTTGTATACCGTATGGCACACCTTGTAGGCCACTCTTTCAGGGAATTTCAACCAGTGTAGGCTCTTCAATATGGGAGTGATGTGGCAAAACTTCCCTGTTCCAAAGATAAGCCTTGCAGCGGAATTAAGCACTGACTGAAGCCTGTTGTACTGCATTTTTGTCTGTCCTAAGTAGATTGCACTGCAATAATCTACCCGGGACAAAACAAAAGCATTGATGAGCGTTTTTAATGCATCCGGCGGAAGGCATCTGCGAATCGCCTTAATTTGGCGCAGCCCGAAGAACGACGCTGATACAGTTTTGTCCAGCTGCGAGCTCAGTGACAAATCTGTGCCAAGTCGTACTCCTAATAAGTCCACGGTTTTGGAAGGGTATATAATTATCATCTCCTCCTGATAGGGATAGTGGTGTATTCAGGTCTATAAGATGTTGCCGTTTTGCAGTGGCAGCCCACAGGATTTCAGTCTTCTTGGGGTTCAGCACTAGTCTGTTTGTTGTCATCCAGGATTGTATTTTTTCGATACACATGGACGTTTTTGCTTTCAGCCCTTCGACATCGTTAGGCTTGCAGCTAGAGTACACCTGACAGTCATCTGCGTATGCATGCATTGACATACCACAGCTGCTCACGATATCCTCAATGTCCTTTGTATAAAGAATAAAGAGCATGGGGCCTAAAACTGAACCTTGCGGTACACCATATTTCAAAAATCGTGTAGGTGATATATTTCCTTGAAATTTAATTGCTTGTCTTCTATCCTGAATGTACGATTTGAACCATTCCAGTGCTTTCCCGTGTATTCTAAAATTATTTTCAAGTTTGGATAGCAGGATGCCATGATCTACTGTGTCGAATGCAGCAAATTATGTAGGGAAGTAATGAACAAAAGAGACAGACACATAGCAATCTAATCTAATCTAATCTAATCTAATCTAAGCTGCAAAGATATATATCATTTAAGTTTTATATTAAATGCATTCCCACAAGCAGATATGTATAATTTCGCGCTAACACATGCCGCATGTGGACCTACAATATAAAAACCCAATCTCAAATGAACATAAGCCTTGCAACTCTTGCCGTCCTTCCCTGAAACAGAGGTGACATTGGCAAAGTGAACCAATTTTTACATTATGGGTGGTCAGCCGCATAACAACCTATAAGTCAAGGAACATACATGACAAATTACATTTTTTTAAAAACAATAAATCACAATATATACATGGACATAAAAACTAAATCATAAAACCAATTTTACTTTAACAAACCTCAGCCGCCAACATCACAGATCAACCGCCATTTCTTTCTATCCTTACATACTTCTTTCATTTCCTCCAGAGTCATAACCTTCTTCATACAAGCTCTTCTTTTATTATGACTCTGGATAGTCATAACAATACGTCATGGGGCATCCACACGCTTGCCAAGCCATTACAAGCCAAGCGTGTGGACGGCCGTGGGCGTGGTTTGTGCCGCCTTGGCTTGGCTTGTCGCCGATCCGACCAGTGTCGGTTTTTGACGCAAGTCAAAGGGAATTTGTGCATGCACATTAAGGAAACTTAAAAAAAAACTTAAAGAAAAAGAAACTTAAAGCTTAACTTATATCAAACAAAGAAAATCGACGAAATAAACGAAAATCAAAAATAAATAAACAACAACAAAAAAACTATCTATTGAGTGGGTAGAGGAAAGACCTTAACGACGGGTCTACGATACGTACCGAATTTTGTTCGCACCTCTACTACTCGAACAACTCCATCCTTACCCGGGAAAACCTCCTGAACAAAACCTATTGGCCAGTTCAGCGGTGCGCCCGTTCCATTATTCAATATTACGATGGAGCCGTTTTCAACCGATTTATGCCATTTTTTCCTCACCCGAATGGTGTTTAAGTTTTCCGTTCTCCAACGCTTCCAAAACGACTGCACTAGCTGTTCGCACCACTTCTTTCTTCTGACCAAGCTTGTGCCTCCATCACTGGTCGGTCCCACAGGGTACGACTTTAATGGAGTTAAGGTCAGAAAATGAGCCGGCGTTAAAGCTAATGGCTCAGCCGGATCTCCACTCAACACTGTCGACGGACGGGAGTTGAGTATGCTTTCAACTTGCACGAGCACCGTCAACATCTCCTCGTAAGTTAACAGCTGCAATCCGACTACCTCTGCCAAATGAGACTTCACACATCGTACGCCAGCCTCCCAAATACCTTCAAAATGAGGAGTGGCGGCTACATTGAAACAAAACTCAATACGATGCTCTTGGAGCTCATGCGCAGATCGTTCGTTGAATTCCTTTGAATCCAACATTTTATAAAAAGCATCTAATGAGGATTTGGCTTCAACAAAATTAGTACCAAATGATGTATGGGAAAAAAAAATTACGCTGAATTTTAATCTAAGAGTGAAATTATGTTGCTAAATGACGTAATTTTATTGTACAGAAAGTTTCATTAGAATCAAACAACAACTCTTGTCTCCAAATCGACATTGAAATAATGAGAAATTGAAAAAAACCACAACAAAAAAAATATTTTTACATACTGACTTTAAACCTGATTTTTGAATTTTATTTATCATGTTAAACAAATGTTTAAGGTATAAAATTACACATTTGAGAGAGAAAAGTAAATTACAGAAAGTAAAATTTTGTTATGGATAACGTAAAAAATCCGTTTTTTTTTTCGAATTTCGGCCTGACACTGCGAGACGTTATTTTAGGTTAAATATTTTTTTCTAATGTTGATTTAAAAAAAAACGTTGCAGAGACTTTTGTGCTGTTCTTCAAAGACATTTTGCTAGTTTTTGTATGATAAACGCAGATGAGATAGATCCATTTGCCCACCGTGTGCTGTGAAAAAAAATGAGATCTCCATCAGATGTCTTTTGAGATGTTAGTGGTTCAGATGTATTTTTCTGCCAATTTGTTTTACCACAGTAAGTTGCAACAACAAAGTTAATTCATGGAACTTGTAAGAGTCAATTTTCCCACCTTGCATGATAAGAATTTTTAGAATCTTACGTGTATCTGCGAGGAGTTCACATAGGTGTTTGTGAAGATTCGTAACTTCGCTATCAGTAAGTTTTCTGAATGAGCAAAGCAACTATTTTTTCACTTGGTGCAATCAATTATCATTTTAGGTTCTCCTGATGAATATTTTTAATTTAAATAAACTTCGATAAATGTCGGAAACCATCTTTGCAATAGGATGGCACTTACAAATATCATTAATGTAACTGAACATAGTTAAACTGAAAAGTAATCATTCTTTTTGAGTATATGTATGTACCTTAAGAAGGTTACTGCTAAAAAAATAAGACATATTATTAGAAATCAAGCTAAAGCGTATGCTTGAACAACATAATTTAAAGTTTTTTAAGGGATCCTAAGCTCTATAGCTCGCAGAATCCACCAAGCATAGGATTTTTTTCCTGGAGTTTTATGGGCCAAGTTTATGTTTTCTAAGACAAACTTGTATAGATATAATTGATCTGTACTTAAATCTTGTGCGAATAAATCATAATGGGTATTAAAGGTTTTTTTGATAACTAATTGAATGTTTCACATTTGATATCATGCAGAACTTCTGAAGTTATGAATGCTGCCACTTTTCCCAAAACTCAATACCTGTAGAAAGTTTTTGCCAATGTAGAAACATCCAGTAAGCCTTTTTTGAAAAGTTAGCAATGCAGCATTGGAAATGATTCTTGTGAGACTGGCTGTGGAGATATACATACTCAATGATGATGGTGTTTTATGTTATTTTAAGATTTAGGCGTGTTCTTTTACCATCAATGTATTTTGGTTCGATTATCTAAGCTTTTTTACGTAGATTCTTTTTTCTATGATTTTTTAGTTACTTTATAACGACTATGGCTGTACCTATTTCCAATAATCATTTTCCCTGATGTTTGCTAGTCAGTTAGAAAGCTTCACTCTTGTGCGAAAACTCCGCAATCTCTATGAAAGGCGTATTGATTTATTTCTTTACATTTAAAGGACAATAAATGTTAAACAGCACATGATTCATCATCTTCATCATAAGCTCAACAGTCTTGGGTGGGTTTTTTTTAAACAATATCAGTTGTTTTAGGAAATTTTGGCGTTTTTTCGTGATTTTCAAAACATTTCTTCTCCAGTTGTGCAGTTACATTACTGCATTAAAAGAAACATTTCATGACACTTCATGCTTTCTAAAAGAATAAAAAAAAATTTACCAGTCACAGGGCATTGAAATAAGTTTCGTATTCAACTCATAGTGACAACGCGCGGTCACAAATTCTTTGCAAAATAGTGAAATTCGACGCTCTGTTTACCCCTCCTACTGCTTATTAAGTGAAAAAATAACTTGTTTATTTGTACTATTGGTGCGCATTACTATATTTTATGCACAAAAATATAGAAATTACCGTAAAATCTCAATTCCTTATTGTATTATTAGCCCTCATGAAAAATTATAAAAATGTCATTTTTTCGAAACTTTGAGGCCGATTTGGAGACAGATGATTAATACTTTTACGGAATTTTATTTTACACACGTAATTTGAACTTCTTTTGGCAACATATTCTTACTATTAGATGAATATTATCCAAAAAAAAAAAAATCGGCCCTCCTTAATGCACATGCCAGGCACCCACATACTTGTGCGCGCGCATTCTGGTACGGTACGGTTTCTATGAATTTTGATCATCCACCATCGTCTTTGCCGAATTATTCGTTTCTTTTTAGTTTCTCTCTGTGTTTTGTTTTTGTCGGTCCTTACAGTCATTACAAAGTTTTTTTGGAAAACAAGTTTTCAGTCATGGAGCTGTCTGTGGACCTATATACGACTGAAATGTCGTTCACCGAAAATTCGGTGTGACCGATTTGACCATGGGCGAGCTCTCTGTGGACGAGTTTTTTTTTTAACCGATTTGTCAAAAAAAATCCTTGACTTGGTTGGTATGAGGCTGACCACCTAATCTAATCTAATCTAATCTAAGTTGCAAGGATATGTTACATTGAAGATTCACATTACATGCATTCTCACAACCAGACACGTACAAGTTCGCGCTTGCACATGCCTCATGTGAACCTACAACATAAAAATCAAATCTCAAATGGACATACACCCTGCAACTCTTGCCGTCCTTCCCTGAGACAGGGGTGACATTGGCAAAGTGAACCATTTTTACAGCATGGGTGGTCAGCCGCATACCAACCTATAAGTCAAGGAACACACACACACGACAAATTACATTTTATACATCATTAAATAATAATATTCAAATACAAAATATCCATTTACAAACAAAAACAAATTCCAATTTAATAAACCCTATTCGCCAACATTACAGATCAACCGCCATTTCTTTCTGTCCTTACATACTTCTTTCATTTCCTCAAGAGTCATAACCTTCTTCATACAAGCTCTTCTTTTATTATGACTCTGGATATTCCATTCATTCGCAATTTCGGATATTTGGTCCATCCATACCTTTCTCGGTCTTCCTCTACCACGACATCCATCTATTCTACCAACATATACTTTCTTCGTCAGTCTTTCCTCATTCATTCTCTCCATTTTTATTAATTAGTTGTCAAATGTGCGCAAGGATTTTTACGTACGATTTCTGTATAAAATATACCAAACATCGATTATACAATATTTGTAAGTATTTGATCTCTTTTGTTCCAGCTACATCACGATTCTATGTAAATGTTCAGTACCCAAGTATAAAACTTAACGTTTAAAGTCAAGCAATTCACATGAAAAGTAAATCTCTCACTTTGGTCGCTGCACATGTTTTGGTTTGAATCATGATTGAGTTGAAACGCCAGTCTTAAACTGCACGTTACTGGATCATTATACTCTTACGCAACTCGTGGTTTACTGTTTATTCGTACGTTACTCTGCACGGCCGGCCTATCGGACCGTGAACCGGCGCAGCGTCAAGAACACGTGAAGTAAGTACGTGGAAGAGCGAGCCAATCATGAGGCATTGACTATAAAAACGAGATCATTCTGGGTTAACAAAATGCAGTTGGAAATTTCGGTCTATGTCTAGTAAAACAAATGCTAAACAAAAAAATGTGTGTTTAGGGTTTGGTGATCCATACAATGAAATTCCATTAAACAACGCAAGGTTAATGGATTTAAAAAAAAACTTTGGTTTTCAAAAAAAGGCATTAGAAAGAGGCTTACCTCCCCATAGGTACTGATAAAAAAAACGGCAGATAGAGTTTCCGGGCTAATGTTCATTTAAGATTTGTATTTTTATTTTGTATTTTCCGTGTTATGTGTAAGTGCGAACTTACACGCGCCTGATTGTAGGGATGCATTGAACATGTATCTTATATATTTATTTGCAATTTAAATTATAAAATAATGTTCGATTGAAAGCGCAAGATTGTTTTTTTATTATCGATATAAAATTGATTGTTCTATTTTTAATACAAAACTGCATTGAACATATTTCAGTCTTAACCATGCGTTCAGATCTTTTTTCAATTTGTACAATACAACCGTACAAAAATTGTTCTCGATGTTTGTAGTTTATTTATAATATGAGAACTTTATATACGTATAGGAACCACAGAAACTTATTCTAGGTTACATTTGTCCGGTCGATAGCTCAGTTGGTAGAGTGTTTGGATTCTATACAGAGAGCTCATGTTCGAATCCCACCGAGGGTGTCATTCATAATTATGTTTATGTTTTCTTGCATTAATTCTTGAGTACCCATTTTTACTGTTTCGCATTATATTTTTACTATAAAACAGCATTTGACAATCCCACTCAGCTTGTGTGAATCTACTTTTAAGGTATTCGCAAAAACGTTCATGAATCATGACTACATGATTAAGTAAACACGCAAAATCGTGAGAACGTAAAATGCAATCGACAATTAAAGGCGCCCATGACAAAAGTATATAATCTAGTATGTACCTACTTGTATTTTAAAATAAGTCTTATTGAAGGCTCTTTCTTCAAGTTTATACTCAAGACTTTTTTTCATTATTCCAAATTTGTTATCAAATACAAAAAGTAGGATAGCATCTTTACAACCTTTCGAACAAAATTATGAATACTGGATAACTTTGTTACGTAAAAAATAAAAAATAAATACAATTAGTAATGTCATTACTCAAATCTGAAAGTATTACGTTCCAACTCAACAATATCGTTTATTTTTCAAAAACTATATGAAAATTAAAACAAACAAATGAAAAAATAACGGTGTTATTCACACACATCGAATACATGGCTCAACTGCCACCTAACGTAAGTTTTCCATACAAAAAACGATGCTTCATAGATCAGCTATGGATCAAATGTGTTGAGAATAACCACGCAAGAGCTTAAGTTTCCATACATTCTCTGGTTAAACGTTTTATTTAAGTGAAAATGTAAAGTTTTATACTAAAGGTACATAATTTACAATAGACTTATGTGACAATGGTGTTGTCACGTGACAATATACTGCTGTCACGTGACAAATATGAAGAAAAAACGTTACAACACATGTGTGCAAATTTTACATTTCTGTTGTAACGGAGAGGGAAAAGAATGGATATCTTTTCCCATTGTTTTGACTCTTGAGTAAATAAAAAATCGAATTGACAGAAACGAGTTGCAGATATTCGTGATTCTTTTTTTAATTCAACTTTACTCAGCCTTTACAAGAAATGAAAACGAGGGGAAAACTCTAGAAAACCTCTACTTTAAATTAAGTAGTTGGGTAGATGATGGCCGCGTACATGTGAAAATAAATAGGTTCCACACGCCACATGCGACTCTTTCGGTAAAAAAGTGATGAAAGCGCGAGGTATATTTGCAGCTTAGTTTATTTTGCGTTACGATTGCCAATCTTTGATAGAACTTAAAAAAATGTGAATGAGTTTAAATGTTTGTAATAAGAAACACTTGATTTTCTCTTTTCTTTTTCTAACAATTTTTGCTAGTATAACTATAAGGCCGTCAATTTTTGTTGTTGTTAAAACATAATGTTAACGATCTGATAGAGTTGGAATGCAGTTTAATGAAATACTCCGCAGTATAATCTTGAGCTATCTTTTATCACAGTTTAATTGGCTTTGTTACGTCTTTGGCTGCGGCCAAAAGTCCTCATTGTTTACTATATTGTATGTACACTGTACAGTAAGGAGGGCCACTGATGTAGGAGAAAAAAAATATTACGCTGAATTTTAATCTAAGAGTGAAATTATGTTGCTAAATGACGTAATTTTATTGTACAGAAAGTTTCATTACCATCAAACAACAACTTTTGTCTCCAAATCGACATTGAAATAATGAGAAATTGAAAAAAAACACAAAAAAAATATTTTTACATACTGACTTTAAACGCGATTTTTGAATTTTATTTCTCATGTAAAACAAATGTTTAAGGTATAAAATAACACATTTGAGAGAAAAAAGTAAATTACAGAAAGCAAAATTTTGTTATTGATAACGTAAAAAAACCGTTTTTTTTCGAATTTTAGCCTGACACTGCGAGACGTTATTTTAGGTTAAATATGTTTTTCTAATGTTAATTTAAAAAAAAAAAAGTTGCAGAGACTTTTGTGCTGTTCTTCAAAGACATTTTGCTAGTTTTCGTATGATAAATGCAGATGAGATAGATCCATTTGCCCACCGTGTGCTGTGAAAAAAAATGAGATCTCCATCAGATGTCTTTTGAGATGTTAGTGGTTCAGATGTATTTTTCTACCAATTCGTAATACCACAGTAAGTTGCAACAACAAAGTTAATTCATGGAACTTGTAAGAGTCAATTTTCCCACCTTGCATGATAATATTTTTTAGAATCTTACGTGTATCTGCGAGGAGTTCACATAGGTGTTTGTGAAGATTCGTAACTTCACTATCAGTAAGTTTTTTGAATGAGCAAAGTAACTATTTTTTCACTTGGCGCAATCAACTATCATTTTAGGTTCTCCTGATTAATATTTTAAATTTAAATAAACTTCGATAAATGTCGGAAACCATCTTTACAATAGGATGGCACTTACAAATATCATAAATGTAACTTAACATAGTTAAACTGAAAAGTAATCATTATTTTTGAGTATATGCTAAAAAAATAAGACAAATTTTCATAAATCAAGCTAATGCGTATGCTTGAACAACATAATTTGTCAAATTAATAAGATTTTTAAGGAATCCTAAGCTCTATAGCTCACGGAATCCACCAAGCATAGGATTTTTTTCCTGGAGTTTTATGGGCTAAGTTTATGTTTTCTAAGACAAACTTGGATAGATATATTCGAGCAAAAAAATAATAAAGTGAATTAAAACAATGTTTTACCATTTATATTTTTAAATATTTATAAAAATGGGCTTTCACTGTGTTAACAGATCAACACTAAAAAATATTGTATAGATATAATTGATCTGTACTTAAATCTTGTGCGAATAAATCATAATGGGTATTAAAGGTTTTTTTGAAAACTAATTGAATGTTCCACATTTGATATCATGCAGAACTTTTGAAATTATGAGTGCTGCCACTTTTCCCAAAACTCAATACCTGTAGAAAGTTGTTGCCAATGTAGAAACATCCAGTAAGCCTTTTTTTGAAAAGTTGGCGATGCAGCTTTGTAAATGATTCTTGTGAGACTGGCTGTGGAGATATACATACTCAATGATGATGGTGTTTTATGTTATTTTAAGATTTAGGCGTGTTCTTTTACCATCAATGTATTTTGGTTCGATTATCTAAGCTTTTTTACGTAGATTCTTTTTTCTATGATTTCTTAGTTACTTTATAAGGACTATAGCTGTACCTATTTCCAATAATCATTTTCCCTGATGTTTGCTAGTCAGTTAGGAAGCTTCACTCTTGTGCGAACACTCCGCAAACTCTATGAAAGGCGCATTGATTTATTTATTTACATTTACAGGACAATAAATGTAAAATAGCACATTATTCATCATCTTCATCATAAGCTCAACAGTCTTGGGTGGGTTTTTTTTAAACAATATCAGTTGCTTTTGGAGATTTTGGCGTTTTTTCGGGATTTTCAAAACATTTCTTGTCCAGTTGTGCAGTTACATTACTGCATTAAAAGATACATTTCATGACACTTCATGCTTTCTAAAAGAATAAAACAATTTCAGTCACAGGGCATTGAAATAAGTTTCGTATTCAACTCATAGTGACAACGCGCGGTCACAAATTCTTTGCAAAATAGTGAAATTCAACGCTCTCTCTACCCCTCCTACTGCTTATTTAGTGAAAAAATAACTTGTTTATTTGTACTATTGGTGCGCATTACTATATTTTATGCACAAAAATATAGAAATTACCGTAAAATCTCAATTACTTATTGTATTATTAGCCCTCATGAAAAATGATAAAAATGACATTTTTTCGAAACTTTGAGGCCGATTTGGAGACAGATGATTAATACTTTTACGGAATTTTATTTTACTCACGTAATTTGAACTTCTTTTGGCACCATATTTTCACTATTAGATGATTATTATCCAAAAAAAAAAAATCGGCCCTCCTTACTGTACAGTATAAAATCTCACATAAAAACTCAACAATAACGTTTTCAAGGAAATCAAAGCGGCGCTTCAAGTGAAGGTTTGAAGTTCCCTCCGTTTTTTGTAAAACACTATGGTATAGTGTAAGTTTAGTCGTATAGATTTAACGCAAAGTCTTATACTAGAGGTTTACTATATTGTAACAGTGACTGGGTTAGTAAGTAAGTATTATCGTCGCCGCATCTCTTGTGCATTCCTGCGCTGCGGTGAAGCATTTACTTACCAACAAACCAGATGTGAATTGCGACATAATGCAAATATGCAAGTTAACATTGTTGTAACGCAATGCAACGCAAACTACACATATAGTGTAACTTCTTGCCTACGTTATCCCTGAAGGGGTCGCATGAGGCGGTTCGGGACCTATTTATTTTTACGGGTAAGGGGGCCGGCCTCATACCAACCACCTCAGTTGAAGTGGGGTTTACCAGCCCACGAGGGGGCTGGTAGTCATTTCTTATGAAGGCTAAGTACACCTTGCCGGTATTTGGGTTTGAAATAAACACCGAAACGGGAAATCATTTCTGCCACCATCAGTTCTCTCAGTATAGAATGTACGCATTCTTCCAATTGAGTTATCGGCCGGACAAAACCTTTTCGGTATTTCGATTACACTAGGCTCAAAATTATGGTCTAAGAAAACGGAGTTCTAACCAGCATTATTTTATTTCAAATATGCTAGTTGATAGAAAGTTTAATAATATAATAAATAGCCTTGATGATGTTTAATGAAGAGATGAAGTGGAGAAGGATGCAGCTCACCATCTGCAGGTTACAAATTGAAGTAAGGCGTTGGGGGGCAGGGGGAGTTGGAGGCAGAGGCTAAAGGTAGCCAAGGCATTATTAAAGAAGAAGAAAAAGAAGGACGATGCTTGATCTCCTGTACCATGTCACGACAAATCTAATCTAATCTAAATTTAAATCTAAGTTGCAAAGATATGTACCATTTGAGATTCATATTAAATGAATTTCCACAAGCAGACATGCATAATTTCGCGCTCACACATGCCGCATGTGGACCTACAATATACAAAAACCCAATCTCAAATGAACATAAGGCCTGCAACTCTTGCTGACCTTCCCTGAAACAGGGGTGACATTGGCAAAGTGAACCATTTTTTACAGTATGGGTATGGGAGAATTGCAAACAATGCTCTCTAGATTGAATGAAGCTTTGTTAGGTAACCATCTGAAGTTGAATGCAAGTAAGACGAAAGTATTGATTTTTGAAAGAGATGATGAAAGTATGAATTATGAATTTAAAATTAATGGAATGAATGTTGATGTCGTAAATGAGTTTGTATACCTGGGAAGTAAGTTTGAAAAAGATGGAAGAATGACCGGTGAATTTGAAAGAAGAGTAATGAAGGGCAGGTGTGTACTGGGTGCCACAGCTTGTATCGCCAAAAATCAAAACATATCAAAAAATGCTCGATTGGCGGTACGCAGTGGCATACTTTTACCCACCTTGATGTTTGGAAGCGAGGCCTGGACGGTGAATGAAAGTGAAATTAGTAAAGTCCATACTGTTGAAATGGACTTTCTAAGAAGTATGATTGGGAAAAAACGGAGTGACAGGGTGAGGAATGATTTTGTAAGAGAAGAATGTGGTGCAAGAGAAAGTGTGAAAGTGAAGATTAAAAGAAGTTTGTTAAGATGGTTTGGGCATATGGAGAGAATGAATGAGGAAAGACTGACGAAGAAAGTATATGTTGGTAGAATAGATGGATGTCGTGGTAGAGGAAGACCGAGAAAGGTATGGATGGACCAAATATCCGAAATTGCGAATGAATGGAATATCCAGAGTCATAATAAAAGAAGAGCTTGTATGAAGAAGGTTATGACTCTGGAGGAAATGAAAGAAGTATGTAAGGACAGAAAGAAATGGCGGTTGATCTGTAATGTTGGCGAATAGGGTTTATTAAATTGGAATTTGTTTTTGTTTGTAAATGGATATTTTGTATTTGAATATTATTATTTAATGATGTATAAAATGTAATTTGTCGTGTGTGTGTGTTCCTTGACTTATAGGTTGGTATGCGGCTGACCACCCATGCTGTAAAAATGGTTCACTTTGCCAATGTCACCCCTGTCTCAGGGAAGGACGGCAAGAGTTGCAGGGTGTATGTCCATTTGAGATTTGATTTTTATGTTGTAGGTTCACATGAGGCATGTGCAAGCGCGAACTTGTACGTGTCTGGTTGTGAGAATGCATGTAATGTGAATCTTCAATGTAACATATCCTTGCAACTTAGATTAGATTAGATTAGATTAGGTGGTCAGCCTCATACCAACCAAGTCAAGGATTTTTTTTGACAAATCGGTTAAAAAAAAAACTCGTCCACAGAGAGCTCGCCCATGGTCAAATCGGTCACACCGAATTTTCGGTGAACGACATTTCAGTCGTATATAGGTCCACAGACAGCTCCATGACTGAAAACTTGTTTTCCAAAAAAACTTTGTAATGACTGTAGTTGTAATTACTTAATTGTGGTTTTCTGTGATGGAGCTGTGTTTGGACTTATTTTTTATGCGACCGAAATGTCGTTAGCTGAAAAGCCGGGTGGACAAAGTGTCACTTGACCAATTTGTCATGGAACCCATCTTTACAAATACAAAAATAAATTAGCAGTTATCTACGAAGTGAACTTGCTATTTGTGCTTGAATTCGGCAAACTGTTAGTTCCTATCCTACTGAGTAACGCTCTCATAGAATGCAAGCCCAGTAGATGGCTGTGTGTTGATGAGGAATGCCATAAATAAGAGCCAGTATTGCAGAGCTAACAGTTACATTATGGCAGTAGGTGCCTAGTGCAGATATCTCGGATGGTGGGACCGCCCAATATCTAACAGATTTATTGTGAGAACTCATCGCGCAGAATTATAATTACCTGCAGCTAACATTCAGATCGTTAAATGTTTATTTCTCATTGATCTTTATTCTGTTAATATCTGTTTCTGGCGAGCCAAAAAAATGTTACATTGCATTTTTCTTCACAAACCTATTAAATACAAAATATATCAGGCTTTAAGTAATAATAATTGGCCAATTTGTATCTAGCGCCGTTTAGTGGCACTAGCTACCCCAAGGGCGCTTTGGTTGTGATTTAAGATTATTTTAATCATTGGGTTAACGTTTCCTATTGCTATGCTTTTAGTGGTTCATCCACTTTCAGGGGCGATTTCCCACATTAAGAAACCTATAAATGTTGTGGTCAGCTGTGCCCGGTTAGTTGCTCATACCAACTGCTCTGCGATGAAAAAAGATGAGGAAGGGAATGTGGAATCTATGGGCATAATAACTACGCCACATTTAAATAGATATACACTGTACATCTACTTATACGTCAGAGTATCATTGCTTGGCTGTGTTTAAGTTGCCTACAGAGAGTGAACGTTTGTAACTGGATCGACCACATCACGATTCAAATTTTAAGACAGTTTAAGCTTCCCATGCCGGACCTAAAGTAGCGCAGAGTTGCGCAAACTGAGCTATTCGCAGGAACAACGCTCTACTGTAACTGTTACTCTGTCGCTATTCCGCTAGGTGGGACCAAAGCCTCTGCAGAGCTGCTTGCACATACATATCTTTCAATTCATTCATTACCCCGCAAACTTGCTCACTTCTTACCTACAATGATGGCAAATCTTCACGTAAATATTCTAATAAATTCACTCGATATTGCTAAACTTTTGCTTAATATTTTCATAATTAAATACTGAACAGTAGATTTATTATTTGAGCGTCTGAGTTTGGAGAGGAATGAATTTTGTTCGAAGCCGAGGATGTGAAGAATAAAGAAGCAGACTGGAAAAATTGTACATAAACTACGTCAATTCTCCTGCTATTTAAAATCCTACTTACAATGTGAATACTAAATTTTTACTTACTTGCTTCACACTTTACTCATTTCAATTGCTGTAAGGTTGGGTGGATCTTTAGTAACCAGTCTTCAATAAAGGCAGCTGAATTTTTCAACCTAGCGAACAGCATATTTTGATAATTAAAGGTTTTTTTGTACCCCGCCGAGAATCCAACCCACGACCATACGGTTACGAGTTCGTAGTGTTAACCACTAGACTACACACCGGCAAGTTTGATAGCTAATTATTCTTGTGATGAGCCGATGAAAGCGAAATCTCTTTGGCATTGTGAAATTCGTTCGGGCGTCTTGTCTTCTAGCCGCCAAATCAAACATTTCATTCGAAGAAAAAATAGATCGTCATTGATGAACTTTCTAAAAAAAAAACTAGCTAGAAAGTTGTAAAATTAATTATCATTCATGTTGTTTGTAAAAGAGAAAAAAAAACACGTAAAAAGCAAATGAAATCAATTATTTGTTGCCTACAAATAGAGCAACTTTTCATTGAACGACAACTGTTATTTCTTGTTCAGAAACAGTTAAAGAATTAGAAACTGTTTTATTTCTTCATGGAATCCGCTCATTTGAAATGAATAAATTTTGTGACCTAAAAGGAATCGAACCCACTTCTGCCAAATCATGCCGCTCCTGCAGAAACTACACTGGCTAAGCAGTGAGCATCCCACAATCGAGAAAATTAGAACTAGGTTTCACAGTACACAAGTAGAGAGCTCTTGAGGTGTGATACACACAAAAACAGCGCTCACCAAATAAATTATCCTAATATTATTATTATTATAAGGCACTGCATGGAATTGCGCCAGAGTACCTGCAGGAGCTGGTCATCCCAAGAAGTCTGAGCGAATGGAATCTCACTCTGTCATCACTGGAAGGCGCACAATTGTCCCCTTAACGTCTACGAAATGGACCACGTATTTTGGTGATCGCGCGTTTGACGTCCAGAACCGTCCACCTGAAGCGCTACTTTGCTAAATTCCTTACACTTTGGATATCCATACAAGTCAGAGATTGCTAGCTCTTGCGAAAGAAATCTGATAAAAAGTCACAGTACACCTTATTTTTGGATACGAATCGCTATCTTGTCGCTAAGGAATTGAGTAGAATAGCGCTTCTGGAATCAAATGCCTCCAAAGGTGCGTGTTAAGAAAAGTGTTGATTTCTTCAAACAGGGAATGAAGACCCACCTCTTTGCCGCGTCAATACAGAAAGCACCCTTGCAGTGACAGAAATCACAAAACAGTGCTCTAAAAATACCTTAACTATAAACTACCAAACTATCGTAACTACCTTTCAATTTCTCAGTCCGAAGCTTTAACCACTACACAGACCGGTCCAAATAAAACTATATAAATAGACAAATCTTAAGCAATCCCCAAGAATTTTACAATTATACCTCTTTAATCTTTAGGGCATGGATTGGTAAAGGCCCTTTGGTAAATTGGTAAGGCTAGAGCAAGAGTTATGTAACAATCTGTTTATCTGTTTTATGGGATTTTTAATAGAAGGCCTTCAGTCGTCATTTTGTAAAATGGAATGACCCGTTTAACTATCTTTAAGAATTTTGCAATGATACCTCTTTAGGACATGGATTGGTAATAAGGCAGATATCAATTTTGCCATTGAAATAAATAAACCGAAATCGTGATTGTCTCGCCATGCTGTGACTTAGTTTTGCCATAATAGATTGAATGCCAGATTCGATATTCAACAATATACTGTATGGGTCCTTAACTGTCCCCAATTACCAAACTTTACGTTTCATCTCAGTAATGTATGAAAACTATAGATCTCACTAGTGACACTGTTTTCATTTTCATACATTTCTGGTAAACGCTTAAGTTAAGTATAAATATAAAGGTTTATACTTGACGTACAAAACAATTACCAATCATTCACGGAATAATCACGTCTTATAAAGGATTTGTTTTCATATCGTATCTATACCCGAAATGTAAACCTATAAGTTAAAATTAAATAATGTATGGAAACTTAAACGCTCACAAGTGGGCAACGTTTGACTTTCCATACATTTTTGGTGAACACATTGGTTGAGTCTAAATTTATACTTAGGATATTGGAAATCGTGTGACATTTGCCGCAAGTATGGGACAACTACACTACACGCTCCATCATTGCTACGAATATACATACTATGCAAGTATAAGATAATACTCTGTCCTCACGATTGTCCATTTATTCCGCAAGCTCGTTGTTGACAGTGTACTCAACAAGTAATCCTGCAGTAGACAAGCTGTGGTCTAGTGTTGAATGCACGGAGATTGATATTGGAATGTACCTCTTGTGTTCGATTCACTTACGAAGAACAAAAAAACTTTTCTAAACTTAGTTACAGATTCAAAGGCCTCTTTCAAGACTGGTCAGAAGTATTTATCCAGCCGTTACTGCAACCGTATTGCATAAGTTTTCTCTGCCTTGGGAAGTCACAGAAAGATATTGAGATGTGATGTTCCTTGACTTATAGGTTAGTATAAGATTGACCATCCAAATTGTAAAAATGACAAACCTTTTTAGGGGATGGCGCAAACGATGCAGGGTTTATATTCATTTAAGATTAAGGCTTTTTTTTTGTAAGCTCTCTTACATCATGTGTAAGCCCAAACCTACATCATGAATCTTAAATGGTTATTTATCTTTGTAATTTAGATTATATATTCACTAAAAAACCCGCTGAATAAAAAAATCTTTAATTATTATATTTCTTATTTCTTGACTAATAGTTTCCCTAACTAATAGGCTGGTATGAGACTGACTCGCAGCTGTATAAATTTTGTTTACTTTTGCCAATGCCACCTTGGTTTCAGGGAAAGGCGGCATGACTCGCAAGTTTATGTTGATGTGATGTTTGTTTTTTTTTTATGTGTAAGTATGCGTATTAGCGTGAACTAACATGCGCCGGCTTGAAGGCATGCATTAAATATGAGCCTTCAATGTCAAAACATCTTTAAAACTTAGATTATATATTGATTTAGCCCCCTTTAAGTTAAGAAATTTATATAATCTATATTAGGTCTTGTTGAAAGCAAATTAGTGCGCAGAATGTAAGTTGTTAACGTTACTTGTAGTATTATGAGGAAGGTAGAAAACCAAAGGCCCAGAGATCAAAGGCTACCGATTGCATTAAAATACTAGTTCTCTAACGTTATGACTTGTATTACTATTTGTGTAGGTACTTACCGGTCTGTAGTCTAGTGGGTAACTCTACGAATTGTAATCTACGGATAGAGAGTTTGATTCCCGGTAAAGCACAAAAGAAAAATCAAGTAATTTTCAAATATACCTTCCTAGACGTCTTAAAGGTCTAAAAAACTAAATCAGGCTGACCACCCATACTGTAAAAATTGTTCACTTTTCCAATGTCACCCTTGTTTTAGAGAAAAGATGCAGGGTTTATGTTCCTTCGAGGTTTCGATTTTAATGTGTAAGTACACTTGCAGCATTTGTAAACGCGAACTTACACGTGTCTGTATGTGGGCATTAATTTAATATCAATTTGAAATGTAAATAGTATATCTTTGCAACTAAGATTATAGATAGATTATAGATCTCTGGGTTGAAAAATTATTACACTTTTACGAAAGACCTGTCACTAAAGGTCCATCCAGCCTTACAGCAATTAGGTCTAGCTAAATAATTGGCGTTTTCTATAACGACGACCAAGCTCGCAGAGGGTTCTTGATCTTGAGGTATGATTTACTCAAAAACATCGCTCACAAAATAGATAAATTGTTTTTCAAAACTCGTTTCAAAATAAAGCCTATCCGTAATGTAATGTGCACCGAATGATTTGTCGTATTTAAATAGATCCTTTATGTAAAATTAACCCAGTGTAAGCGGATGTTGAAGTGAAGCCTGGACTGAGATAAGCGTTGAATAATAGCGTTCAATAATGCATCCATTTTATGGCTCACTTTCAAACAATCTATGGCTTTATGATAAACACTTCAGATGTTTATAGCAAGTTTAATAGATTAACAAGGATGTAAAAAAAGGTACCTACCTATATTTCTTCTTGGCCTGTTCGATAGCTCAGTTGGTAGAATGCTTGCATTCCAAGTCAAGAGCTAGGATTCAATTCCCACCAATGGGTCGTTGCGGTGTTTTTTTCTAACTTAAAATAAAATACTGGCAAGGTTTACTCAGCCTAGATATACAAGAAATGAGGAGCAGCCCTGTCAAGAACGTGCTAACTTTCACTTATACTAAAGTAGTCGGCGGAAGGCTCTTACCTGAAAAATAAGTAGGTTCCACTTGTGACCGCCTTCTATGACATCGCAGTTAGAAACTGCACTATATGTGAAGATTGTTGTGTTTTTTTTTCTTTCGTGTGATAATATTGTTAATGAAACCATTCTACAACCCACAAATATTACCTACATACATATATGTTAGTTCGTTGTCAAATAGTAGTGACGGTTTGCAGTCTGGTGGTTAGCTTTAGAGCACAAAAAATGTACCATTTAAATTTCCAAATATGCTCTTCGCTGGATTGAAAAATTCATATACCAAAGACCAGCCACCGAAGGTCCATCCAGCCTTATAGCAATTAGACATTTCTGGAGAATTGGCGCTATCTTTAATAACGACCAAGCTTGCAGAGGGATTTTAAAGTGTGATTCGCACATAAACAGAGCTCAACAAAAAAAAAAAAATAAGATTATTATTATTTATGATTAACGCATACGATTCGATATCGGAAGGCATTGAGTTCGATTCCGCTGAGCACAGAAAAAAACATCATTTAATTATCAAAAATGTTCCTCATATTATATCGTCGTATACAATCTTGGTTTTCTTTGGAAGATGAGATAAATATATCGAAAAACATTTCTCGGCATTTCTTTATGTTCATCACATTTTCAAAAACATCCTTGACTTATTGGTTGGTATGTGGCTGACCACCCATTCTGTAGAAAATGGTTCACTTTGCCAATGTCACACCTGTTCCAAGGAAGGTCGGCAAGAGCTGCAGGGTTTATGTTCATTTGAGATTTGACTTTTTATGTTGTAGGTTCGCATGCGGCATATGCAAGTGCAAAATTTGCTTGTTAAAATTTGCTTGTGAAAATGTATACAATGTGAGTTCCCAATGTTACATATCTTAGCAACTTAGATTAGATAAGATTAGATCTTAGACTTCCCTATGACTTATTTGAGAATACTGTTAGGTGTATCAGATCCTGTTTACGGCACATCCTTGTATTATATACATACTTGCTACTTTAACACAAAGCAGTTATGCAATGTTACTCCCAACACTATTATATACCATTGATAGAGATTGTACGTTCATGACTACACTTAAATCAAGTAAACATCAATAATTTGCGAATAATCTCATACAAATTTGCAAGAAATAAGTACTGTTGTGCAAGCGACGTAAACTGCGCTAAAGTTCTATGAATATTACAATGTACTTATTATTTTATACGGGTATGCAGATTTTCAGGTATAGGGTTCTACATAATGTTTTATCTAAGTTGCAAAGATATACAAATATTTAGGTTTGATTTTAAAAGTATGCCCAATCAGTGGCGAAGGGTGCCATACAACTCGATTCCCATCGGTTTCCCTTTTAAAATGAGGCAACAAAGTAGTTATAAAATATAGAGGGCTCTTGAGGTGTGATACACACAAAAACAGCACTCACCAAATAAATCATCCTAATATAATTATAGGCACAAAGTAAAAAAAAACTTTTAAAACCAAAGAAACAATACGTATTTTTTCCCCATTGAAACCATGCAGTCTACTTTATTATCATTTTTGCCTCATTTTAAAAGGGAATCCGATGGGAATCGAGTTGTATGGCACCCTTCGCCTTATTGCCCATACATGTTAGTTCACGTTTACGAATTTACTTTTATATGTGAACTTAAAAATAAAAATAAATCAAATCTCAAATTAACATAAGCCGTGCAACTCTTACCGGCCTTCACTAAAACAGCGGTAACGATGGTAAAGTGAACCATTTTTAAAGGATGGGTGGTGGATCTAATGAGGCGGATACTCACCTATAGGTAAGTTAAGAAACAAATTAATTCATATTTAATTCATGCCAACAAGCAGACACGTGTAAGTTTGTGATTACGCATCCTGCATGTGTACTAACAACATAAAAAAACTAATTTCAAATTAACACAATCCCTGTTACTCTTGCTGCCCTTCCCTAAAAAAGGGGGGAAATTGGCAAGGTAAACCATTTTTACAGGATTGGTGGTCAGTCTCATACCAACATATTAGTCGAAGAATGTTGGTAATACATTTATGACTGAGAAAGTCATATATTTTATTAGTGAACACCGTATTCTGGATCTTAATACCGGCAAGGATTACTCAGGCTTTATAATAAACACACAGTATCTAGACTAGGATCGTATTTCGAATCTCCACGTAAAATGCTGGCTGAAGTAATATTCTCGACATTTTGACATATTGACTGAACAATACACGTTACTTATCGGTCTATTATTTTGACTTTAATAGACATTTTATGACAGCTTGAAAGATAATACATAATCATAGATCAAAGTTTCTGAATATAAACCCAAGTGCGGTTAACTCTCTATACAAGCAAGCAGAATTTATCCCACCGGGGGCTCTAAAATCTAAATCTAAATCTAAGCTGCAAAGATATGTATCATTTGAGATTCATATTAAATGCATTCCCACAAGCAGACATGCATAATTTCGCGCTTACACATGCTGCATGTGGACCTACAATATAAAAACCCCAATCTCAAATGAACATAAGCCCTGCAACTCTTGCCGACCTTCCCTGAAGCAGGGGTGACATTGGCAAAGTGAACCATCTTTTTAGTTTGGGTGGTCAGCCTCGTACCAACCTACAAGTCAAGGAAGCCTACCTCAATAAATATATCTAGATGATTACGCTGATACAAAACTACATGCAGTGAATCTCTATTTCTGGTTTGCTAGCATCCTTATTGCGTCTGAGGTAATTGCTAATTACATGTAATAAAGGAAATTATGTAGGTATGTTGTATAATAATGGTGGCAGAAAAGTGAAATCATAACATAGCATTCGCAGAGACACTTTAATGACACAATGATATATGGTTTCTTTTACATCTTTCAAGATTTGTCATAGAAAGAATTTCCTGGTTTGTGCGATCGATAGCTCAGTCGGTAGAATGCTTGAATTCTACTCGTACATCCACCAGGTTTGATCCCCAAGAATAATTTCTCGCTTCGGTAGTCTTTCAAATCCAACACAAAATTACTGGCAAGGCTTACTTAGTATTCACAATAAATGAGAATCAGCTCAGGAGCTGACAAACCCCTGCAACAAGTGAAGAGGTTGAAGAAGTAAGCAAGTAACTCCATACCACATGTGCCCAATATAATATATTTTTTATTGTGAAGCGTTTCTCACGGGTTGTTTTATTTTTACGTCAACGCAAGACCTACGATCTCTACGGCAAAAAAGCGTGAGTGATATTGAAAAAATATTTGAATAAATTAAAGTAAAATAAAGGCTAGAAAAGCCAAAAAAAAGTAATTTACCTATCACTGCTCGATCATACCAAAAAAATATAATTTTTCAAATTGAATAGGTGACACACTGTGGAATGCCATTTTATACATTGTATGTAAGAAAATTAACTTTTTGTACAAAAAAAACTTTTTTTTATTCCATTAAATATGAAGCATTTAGTGGAATAAAACAATGTTTTTTACATAAAGTTCATTTTTATTAAAAAAATGTATTGAAAAATATATAGTTTACTTTGATAATCTAAGTGTAATTGTGTAAATTTGTTGTAAAAGCCAATTGAAAAACAGAAACAAAATATGTGAAACGGAAATGAAAGGATAATTTCTGCATTTTTTTTCATTTTACTTTAAAAAAATGAGTGACGTCAGAAGACGAGAATATTTTTTGCAGAAACATGGTTGCTCTCATATCAACCTTGCTTCTTTATCAAATAAACAAAATATTTTTATGTCTAAATCTTGAAATTTGCTCTCGCATCAGCGCTTAAATTTCATGGAAATTTTTTTTGACTGCGTAAAGAAACGATTAAAATATTTCTATTTATAAAATTGATTGTTAACCGATTAAAATGTTTTGATTTGAGCAGAAACAAAAACAAAGAAATTTAACGATGAAAATTTCGTCATCACTTGGAATGGATAATCCCACGCCAATAAAATTAGTAACCCAATAATTTAAAGCTGTATTTTTTCTCGATTGCTTGATGTTGTTATCTTAATGAAGTATTAACAGTTTTGAAATCATGGTTTTTAAAACATTTTTAAATACTGTATAAGCACATTTTAATCAATTTAACTTCAAGCAATTACAAAACCAACAAAAAAAAACTCAATGGTAATGTTAAGTCGTTTAATTTTTATTTTGTGACTAGCTGACCCAGCAGATGTTATCCTGCCCAAATTTAAATAAATTTGAAAGCGGCCGATTTATGATATTGTTGTAAGAAAAAAAATAGGAAATGGTACTATCGACAAAAACGCATTAAAAAAGAATGTTCAGCATTTCCCTCTGAAATATTTTTCTATTTTTTATGCCATAAACTTTCATAGATTAACTGCCAAATTTTTCATCCATTCTCGAGTGATGCAGCTACCAACGAAGGTTATTTCATTTTTATTATAGGTACCTACTTACAGATTTATTCTTTGTTATCGGTGTTATGGCCGAGGGTTAAGCCGCATGTGCGACTAGCGTACATATTTGGAACAGAGTAACGTTGGTTCGAATCACTTTTGGCCCATTTTACCGTAACTTTGACCCTGGTTCAACAGATGCCATTGCATGCACACAAGGTTCTGCTTTCGCATGAAGACAACTGGCCAGGCAACATAGGTTGGTAAATTGCATTTCTCTTCACAAATCTATTTAAAAAATAATAATATATATGTGTGGGATTCAGGAGCGTTCTGACGGTATTATTTTATGGAATCATTTACTCTCCTCTTGACTTGATACCTACAGTATATTGAACACCTTCCGTATGAAATCACAACTACTTTCTTTTTCACACGGCGTTTATCTTACAAAGTCAATAAATGCCATAAAAACACATCAGCTGGCTCATTACCTCTCTCAGAGACTTCATTGTTTTGTGGAGTACCTATTCTTAAACGCATGTTAAGGTTCAATGGCACGCCTAAGATTCACGGAAAATGTATTCAACATTTCGTGAGTCCAATTGTGAGATGTTGAAAGCGGGAGGAGAATGTGTGATCGAATGGATGAAAGAGCTTTGCGAATTGTGTGTTAGTGTCAAGGAGGTTCCATCGGACTGGAGAGAGGCGGTCATTGTGCCAATTTACAAAGGTAAAGGCGACAAAAAAGACTGCCGTAACTACAGACCGATCAGCCTTCTTAGTGTGCCAGGTAAAGTGCTATGCAAGATTCTTATCCATAGGGTAAGATTATCCACCCAGGAGAAGGTCTCAGATATACAATCTGGCTTTATGCCAGAAAGAGGTTGCGTAGACCAGATATTCGCGCTTCGACAGATAGTCGAAAAACACCTGGCCGTTAATAAAAAGGTCTACGCGGCTTTCGTAGATCTTGAGAAAGCCTTCGACTCGGTGGATAGAAGTATGATGTGGTGTGTGCTAGAGAAGTATGGTGTAAACAAAGCACTTTTGAATGCGATACGCGCCATCTATGTAAATAGCAGGGCGTGTGTCAGGGTGGATGGAGAATACAGCGAGTATTTTAATGTGTACAAAGGTGTGAGACAGGGTTGCATAATGAGCCCATGGTTATTCAATATAATCATGGATCATTGTGTTAAACAAGCGAATCTGGAAGGACATGGCATACAAATTGGAGAGAGAAAAGTCGGAGTTCTGCTTTATGCTGATGACGCAGTATTAATTGCTGATTCAGCAGCGGAACTCCAGACAATGCTCTCTAGTTTGAACCATGTTCTGTGTGCAAGCAAGTTGAAAATTAATGCAAGTAAGACGAAAGTACTGATTTTTGACAGAAGGGATGAAACTGAAGAATGCACGTTTATGTTGAATGGTACGAAAGTTGAAATTGTGGATGAATTTAGATACTTGGGAAGTATGTTTGAAAAGAATGGAAAGATGACAAGAGAACTTGAGAATAGGGTGTGCAAGGGAAAGCAAGTGGTCGGTGCAATAGGAAGAATAGCAAAGAACAAGCGATTGACGATGGATCTGAGAATGGCGGTACACAATGGCATATTGTTACCGACTTTGATGTATGGAAGTGAAGCATGGACAGTGAATGATAGCGAAATGAGTAAAGTATGTACGGTGGAAATGAAGCATTTGAGAAGTATGACAGGAAAAACTTTGAGGGATAGAGTGAGGAATGAATGGGTAAAAAAAGAATGTAATTTGAAAGAGGATGTGAAAGTTAAAGTACAAAAGAATGTGATGAGATGGTTTGGGCATGTGGAAAGAATGAAAGATGATAGACTGACAAAGTATGTATACAAAGAAAGTGTGAAAGGAAAAAGAGGGAAGGGACGACCGAGAAAAGTATGGAGTGATCAGATTGAGGAGATTGTGAAAGAATGGGATATACAAAGTGAGCGTAAAAGAAGAAAATGCATGAAAAAGGTGATGGATATGAAGGAATTGAAAGAGGTATGTCAGGATAGGAAAAAATGGAGGCAACTCTGCAGAGGCTCTGGCCACCCCTAGCGGAATGGCGACAGAGTTACAGTTACAGTTACAGTTACAATTCTATGTTTAGACAACTTAAATCATACCCCCATTTCAACTGAAAGTGGTTGGTGTGAGGCCGGCCCCTTTACCTGTAAAAATAAATAGGTCCCGAAGCGCCACTTCGGGGATAACGCAGGCAAAAAGTTACACTATATGTGTAGCTTATTTGCGTTGCGTTGCGTAAATCGTGGTGGTTAAAAGAAGTTATTTGCCTCAAATATTTGCCTTGATCAAGGAATACCCAATGTTTTAATTGTATAAATCAAATATGCTGACATAACTAAATTAAATTCAGTTTAATCGAATATAAGTTATATTTACGGTCGTTAGAAATATTTGTAAAATTATTTAAAATAAAATAAATAACCGAAAATTGATACGAACGGTTATTTAGAGAATTGCAGTGTTCTTAACGTTTCGTTCACTTTTTATCCAACATCATCGGGAGACACATCCTAGTTCGCTGGAGGACAAGGATGAACTCTGGCTAACGATTCGAATAAATATCCGGTTATTTTAAGTAATTTTACAAATATGAAAGTCTATTTTCAAAAGTTTAGATGTCTCATTATTTTAATTTTAATAAATAATTACGTAGTTAAGATCTTGCTAAGTTGATACATTAAATGACTTCGTTTAAAAAAACAGGTATTATTGAAAGAATGTAATGATGGTTTGAGGACCGAGAAAGTCTTTAATTTATTAAAGAAAAAAGTGAAAACAAACAGGGTTACGAGTAAAGATTAACTTGTTTTTTTTTTTTGAAGTAAAAATAAACTTTCATAGTGAATTAAAAAAATTAGCTTCGTATATTTTTCTCCCGAATTTTTTTTTAAACTGAAAAAATTGGAGCACGGAGTACGATTGAGTTCAATAGCATTTATTTCTAGATAAAATTTCGAGAAGACGTACGAAAACAGCTGGCTTTGAATCGTTACAACTTAAGAGAAAAGTCCGTAGATCGGTTTATTAAATGGTTTGGTGGTGCAGTGATTAAAGACTCCCATAATAAAGCACAAAGGAAGAGATTCTCCGCGGGAACTAAATCTCTAATTGTTTGATTACACTCTCAGCCGTCCTTGACTTTACTCTCCATCTAAAAACCTTTTACCAAATAATGTATGAAAATTAAAACAACGCATCCAGTGAGCGTATTAGTTTCCATATATTTTTCGTTAAGCGCCGTTGTGGATTACGGTTCTGAATGATAGACTGGATCTCACGGTTTGTGTGTAGTCGTGGATTATTGTGAATACGACAGACAACGCACGGAAGAAAGTGTAGTCAAGTATAAAAAAATGTTATTGTTTCCACAAGACGACAAATAACAATTCAAATAGAGTACAGGTGTAATCACCAACCTGTCTGGCAAAAGTGGTGGCTTATTAGAAACTCCCCTGAAATTGAACACAGCAGCCGATTGAAATGCACTGAGGAGATTGGAGGAGGGCTACGTCCAGGAGTGGACTATGAAAGGCTGAGGAAGCAGTAGAAGAAACGATTTGGATGGATAGTTTTTCATGATGAAGACACTAAAACAGTGTTATTTAAATGTTGGTATATGGAAAAGTCAGGCGAAAATAAGACACGTTGATGTGGGACGGACGGTCAAAGAGCGACATCGACAGCCGTATACACCAGGCTAGACTTGTATTTAATAAAAAAGCAAAAATAATAGAATCAAACAACATAGACCTGAAACTGAGACTACTCCTCATCAAAACATATGTATGGAGTATTTTGATGTACGGCTGCGAGACATGGTGCCTATCCAAAAGGGATAAACGAAGACTAGAGGCTTTCGAGATGTGGTCGTATAGAAGGCTTCTAGGAATTTCCTGGAGAGACCACACTACAAATGAGGAGGTTCTCCAAAGAATTGAAGGAGGAAGGCATCTGCTCAGGACTTTGTCCGAAAGGCGTGCAAGATGGATCGGCCATGTAATGCGACAAGAAGGTCTCTTGCATGCCATAATGGAGGGGATGACCGAGGGGACCAACTCTAGGGGACGGCCACGCCAAGAGTACCTGGAGGACCTGCTGGTGGACGTGACCTAAAAAGAGCCGCACAAGACAGGGAGGAATGGAGAACAAGAGTAAAAGATATTGCTGCAAACCAATCCTAGGATTGAAACAGGAGAAGAGGATGATTTATTTGGTGAGCGCTGTTTTTGTGTGAATCATACCTCGAGAGTCCTCTGCGAGCTTGGTCGTCGCTGTAGAAAGCGCCAATTCTCAAGCAAGCCCCAGTTGCTTTTAGGCTGGATGGAACTTTGTGACCTGTCTTTGGTAAAGGAATATGAATTTTTCACCCAGCGAAAAGCGTATTTGAAAATATAAATGGTATATTTTTTATGATCCGCCGGGATTCGAACCCACAACCTTCCATTCAGCATCTTCCATTCAGTAATTTAGTAATTCAGTCAAAACAAAAATTTCGTGTGCAACTGGTGATAGCGTGTGTTTCCACCTCCCTCTCCCTCCCACTCCCGATTGCCCACAAACGTGTGTGACACGTGTAAGTTCGCGCTTACTCATGCTGCATGTGTGATTACAAATAATAATAAAAACAGTCAAATGAACATAACACCTGCAAATCTTTCCGCCTTTTTCATTGACTTTGGAACATTTGAGAAAGAATTTTATTTGTACAATATGGATGGTCAGCCTCATACCAACCTATAGTTAAGAAATATAATACACGAACTTATATAAGTGTTGACGTATTTTATATTCGTGTAATTTATTTAAAAAAATACGCATACAATATGTTGTTATGTCATAAAAAATATACCCTTTTATTTTTATACATTGTATAAGAAACATGCACCATTGAAATATGTAAGTAAGTACACCACAAAGCTATATAAATTACATTTACGAGATAACGAACCTTTTACCATTATATTATAAACCTAAAGCTTTCTCCTTCATTCAAATTTAATGAATATTTTTATATTGAACCTTATCAAATTGCTTTTCATACCGAAGTAAAGAACAAATAAGTGGGTACATATACCTACATGAAACAAGTGGCATGTGGTCAAATCAGTCGGATAAAAATGTAATCATATATAGGAGCATTGAATTCAGAATGTTATTCAATACTTTTGTTAGTTTTGTTGAAAGTTCTCTAAGCAGTTACGAATCTAGGGAGCTTCAATATGGGAAATAATATGGACTACAGATGTGTAAAAGTGTTGTTTGTAAGATGGAAGTACAACATTAGACTTGAGTGTATATAAATAACGAGAAAAAAAGATGTTGTAAACCAAAAAGGGAAACCAAATTGCTTTGGATTTTGAATCTTGACTTCCAAAAAAAGATCAAAAAGAGCTTTGAATAAGAGTTTTAGGCTTACACGGCCGGCTGATGATGCTGGAGTGAAGTTTTCCGGGATCTGTTGCCGTGGTCTGTGGGAGCTGGAGCTTCCGGACGTTTCGCCCATTTCTACGATGGGCTTCTTCAGCGTGAAGTATGATGATGATGAATATCTTGATGAGAACTTCACAGTTCTCATCAAGATCTTCATCATCATCATACTTCACGCTGAAGAAGCCCATCGTAGAATTGGTCGAAACGTCCGGAAGCTCCAGCTCCCACAGACCACGGCAACAGATCCCGGAAAACTTCACTCCAGCAAAAAGAGCTTTCGTCGAAAAACCGGTTACAGATTTTATAGAACATCCTCGTCGAGCTTTTGTTCAAAAACAGGTGACAGATATCATAAAAAAATATCGAGCAGGATTTGATTGATTTTTAATTGCTGATTTATAAAATGGTTTCCATGTATCAACTGTCAGAGGAACCTGTATTTAGTAGAAAGCGCATCCTCGATGAGGTAGATCGTCGGCCTTGCCTAGAGGGTAGGAATGAAATAACATAGTCCACGCCGACCAACAGGTAGTCACCAACCTGTCTGGTAAACATTGACTTATTTCCGACTCCCTGTTAATAAATATGGAATTAATAAGTGCTGAACACATAAGCCAATTTAAAGGCATGGATAAGATTGGACGAGGCTTTCTCCCAGGAATGAATTGAGAAATACTGACAAAGAAAAATATTTTTTGTTAAAGCATAGAGAGCTGTTGAACCTATAATATAATCTTCAGTCACGTTGTTTGAAATTAACAAAATTATACACTTTCAATTTAACAACTAGTATTGATTTATGTTTACCAACCGACTCCGTTATGATAACTACATCTGCTATATGGTAATGAAAATAAATCACAATCAATAGTTAGGTAATAAACACAGTTGGTCAAGTATTTTTTAATTAATTTAAATATACAGTTAATAATAAAAACAATGTGTCAAATTATACTTTTTGTATATCTATAATACGTTTTTAATTTGCAAACGTCCTATATCGCAACAGTATCAATCAACGTCGAGTGATAAACAAGGTGACGAAACTTTGGGTTAAACTATTGATCAGTGGCATAGTTTTAATAACTATATGACGTGGTTAAATAATTATTGTCATTGTTTGGATTTCGATGCAAATTAATTTTAGAAATTTTGCCTGGGGCAGTAAACACCCTAGATCTTGGCCTAGCTGTACATAGTAGGTAGTAAGTAGACGATAATAAGGTGTTGCTCTTGTACATTCTCTCCACGCCTCCGATGTGATTGGTTTCTGCGACATTTAACGATTTTCCCCATACAAGTGCCAATAATGAAAGGAACACAGTTATAATTCCATACTTTACGTTACTAGTCAGCTACTATATTTTAAGAGTGAATTGCAGTACAATTGCCTATTAGACATTCGAATGGTATAGCATACACTTATGTCTAAATATAGGTTAATAATTACATATTTTATACTCTTGTTTTATTTGCTTTGTAGAAACATACCTAATAATCATAAGTGTAACCAAGTAAAACAAGAAGAAAACGTAAGTTCAGATTTGACATTTTTAAGAATGAAAATAAGAGTTCTGTTAAAAAAAATTACCCAAATTATACTTATTGACTTTACTGTCTATGGACTGTAAGCTAGTGGTAAATAATTCAGGTTTAAAGCATAAAATAATGCTTATCTTATTGTCAGTAATGCCTTGGAGTAATTTCTAAAAATCGGTCGTACACAAAATTTTTATGCTTGATTAAGCTTTGTTATATGACAGACAAACTAATATAATATCCTTTTTTCGAAATATCCATATTTTTTATTCAAAAGAAAAAGTTTCAAGTATGTATAGATTAAATCTTGATAAAAAGTGAGAATTTTGAGTGAAAAACAGTACTAGCTTTTACGAGTTTCACTTTATTTATTTTCTTTACATATTAGTTTTAGTTATTTACTTTACGTGTAAATTCAGTCAATAGGCAAATGGCTTGCATGTTTATTTATTAAAATCAATAAACAGATTTTCGATTTTTCTCTCAGCACAGCTTTTCCAATATTGCACTGTTGTACGAGAAATGAAAGCGAGAATAAATGGTATAATCATGTGTAATTGATAAATTTTAATGTTTGAATACCTACTGCTTATGAAAACCTTTGAGTAATAATTTGAAGTGCACTGAGCTAAATAAATCCCAAATCTGTGTTTTATACTTATTTATTTCAATTAAATATTTATTGATCTAAATACCGGCAGGGTTTACTCAGCCTTCACAAGAAATGAGTACCAGCCCTCTCGGAAGCTGGGAAACCCCCACTTCCACTGAAGTGGTTGGCGTAAGGCCGGCCCCCTTACCTGTAAAAATAAATAGGTTCAACTCGCCACATGCGATCCCTTCGGGGATAAAGCGGGAAGAAGTTACACTATATGTGTAACTTAGTTGCGTTGCGTAGTTGCGTTGCGATCTACAAAATAATACTTGTATTCAAGCAAAATGTTAAAATATACAACCGAGCGGACAGAACAGAAACCCTAAAACTATGTTTAATTTTGCCGACCTTCCATAAAACCGGAATAACTTCAGCAAAATGTTGGTAACCCATAATTCAAGGAATACAAATAAATAAATAAAGAATGTAAAATATTTAGTGTTTTCATACAATATTGTTTTCGGGCGAATCGCACCTCCAAAGCCCTCTTCAGCTCGCAGGATCGATGGATCGTGTACTTCTGTTACTTAAAATATAAAATGATCCGCACTAGGTATTACAAACATCTGTATTCTAGATGTTGTGCAGACTTGAGTTTGCGAGTGGTCAGTGTAACATCGGAGAAAGTGAGAGATGTACCAGAAGAGATGAGAGTGGATGCAAGTAGTTAAGTGTGAGTTTATGCCTACAATGTGATGTAAAACTGGTACCTACTTACTTCCATGAACAGGTGAAGTCAGTACAAGATGGTTTTGATACTTAAGTATAATGATATGTTCGCACACGGTTTGCTAAAAAAAAACTTTTAATTTCGTGGATTACGTATTTATATTCAGTTTTGGATTTTTGTGTCAAATATCTTATGGTGTTTTATGGTTTTATGTTAAATAGGTAATACTTGCTTAATTTTTTCGCCGTTTGAAATTTTGTTTATTTTTATCAACGTACTTTGATAAACACATTGATAAAAAAGAAAACAAAATTTCAAACGGCGAATCGTGACATGTGAATTCAACTTTTTGTTTACCCTGTTTTCATAGATCAAGGATCTGAAAACAAGAACTTTGTATCAATCTTATGACGAAGACATCAAGCTCACTGTAAAACTTTTTATGGGTTTTCCAGATGGTTGGTGACCCTTAAGAATTTCACACGTCACGATTTTTGGGAACCAATAAGGGTATTTTCTGTTAACAAAGTCCCTCTGTGTGATACCATCATCAAATTTAAAGGCTGTGTCTTGTTTTTTCAGCCATCTGTCTATGTTAGTTGTTGTCATTTTGAGTTACAAATCGAAGTGCATAACCGTGAGCCGCTTCAAATGCTGGATGTTTCATCTTGAAAGGGTTCTAGTGATCTTCAAAAATATTGTAATACAATGCATTTCTTTTAAAATGTTTATGTACACTAAACTACTTTAGTATCAACTTGTATAGTGTGGCCACCGCGGCCTTCGAGGCTAACTTCTTCTCTTCGTATAGAAGACACTGTTGAGACTTTCAACTTTCCTTCCTCCACAAGATTAATACTTATTTAAGTGCACGTTTCCGCTCAGCTCGTGATCTTCAGAACACTTTCAGTCCATGTAATGGATTCTCTACCAAGATGAAATACAAGGTTCATAAAAAGGGTGGTTGATCTTCAATACTGGCGGCTTAGGTTAAATGTTCATGTTAATTTTATTTCATAGTTTTTTTCTCTTCATTGTTTGTTTGATGTAGTAATATGTATTTAATATTTTTTGTTCCATATAGGTGGGTATAAAAAACGCATGAAGCAGCAAAAAATATGCTAAAACAGTTTCCCAATTACATCCATGTTTCAGGGAAGGGCGGCAAGAGTAGCGTGGCTTATGCTAATTTGAGATTTGGATTTCATTCTGTAAGTAGGTATTCGTTCGAACATGCAATCAATATGAATCTCAAATATCAGTAGCTTTTAAAAAATATATGAAGTTTTTTATTCGTAGCACTGTTTATTTTTACTATTTTTGAGTAAAAAATTACAAAAGTTTTCGGTCCTCAGACTATCATCAAGTAGTATAGGTTCATTATTTAAAACAAAAAATAAACAAAATAAACAAATTTGTAATACAACTGTGTCGTAGAGGAGGTATCATAGTTCTATAAAATAAATAAATAAAACCCTGTTTTTCCTTTATTTCCTCAAAAAAAAAAAATTTGCAATTCTCCCAAAAAACATTTAAAATATATTTAAATATTAACATTTCTTTCTTAATATTTTTCAATAATTAAACGATTATCAGATCAATTACACAGTCACAGAAATAAATTAACACGCAGAATACCTTTCTAAAAGAGTTAACTTTATTGCTATGATTAGTTGATGTGCCATACAAGTATTTAAATATAATGTTACCCACAGTAACTGCTATTAATCATCACACTGATGATCTCTCATTCATACGGAGAAGTGCATACATTATTTATGTAAAGTAGAAAATAGTATTGGTTGGGTGATATGTGATGTACCGTACAATAAAATTGAGTTAATACAGACATCAGTATTTTAATTGACATATTAATGTGATAGATACGTTAGTCTGCTATGTTAAAAATCTATAAAAATCAGCGATAAAGTAACGCATTGCAGAAAATTAGAAATAATGAAGGAGAATGTAGAATACCTATAAAAATACTAAACAAAATATCACAAGTTTATTAGATACTCGTACATTAATTATAACCTGATTCTCTATAATGATCTATAATCAAATTGCAAAGATTTATATTAAAAAAAAATACGCATGCCCGTAAGAAGACACGTGTAAGTTAGCACTTACACATGCTAGATGTGTGCTTACTTACAAGATAAAAAAAATACTTAAGCTCAAAATGAAATCAAACCCTGCAACTCTAAACGACCTTGCTTGAAACAGGGAAGACATGGGCATAGTGAACCTATTTTAATAGTAAGGGTGGTCAATTTCATACCAACATATTAGTCAAGAAACAAAAATAGTAAATTACATTTAACTGTATCAAACAAACAATGAATGAAAAATATATGAATTAAGATGAACATTAAAATTGTACAACCGTCAATATCAACCGACTTTTTTCTATCGTTGCATACTTCTCTCCTTTCATTCAGAGTCATAATGTTTTTTTTCAAATAAGCTCTCCTTTTATGTATTATGATTCTAGATATCCCATTCACTCACGATTTCAATGGATTAGCATCCAAAACAATATGAAGTGCAATTAGTATAAAACGCTAATCTCATTTTTTTATACCATTAATATGATCTGCTACTTAGCCAAGTGAAGACATCATTTAGCAAGAATTTGTTTCATCTTAAACTGTTACGTTATAATTACGTAAAGAGAAGTAACTTCATCCATCAGATCCAATACAATCTGGAACAACTCCAGCAGAACTACATTCTAATTTATTTAGCATAAAAAAACCTAGTAAACTGAAAGTAAAGTAAAGGTAAAACGTGTTCACGTTAAGATGAGTTATGTCATCGTTGCATTAATAGTTTATCAATCTTACATAGTCTTAAAAAGTCTAGTCAGGAGACTTTCGAATTGAAGCGTTTGAGATGTGTATCTACCGAAAAATACTTCGGATTTCTTTCTGTGATCAGGTCACTAGTGAAAAAGTCCTCCGACGTATCTAATCTAATCTAATCTAAGTTGCAAAGATATGTTACATTGGAGATTCACATTATATGCATTCCCACAACCAGACATGTACAAGTTCACGCTTGCACATGCCTCATGTGAGCCTACAACATAAAAACCAATCTCAAATAGACATACACCCTGCAACTCTTGCCGTCCTTCCCTGTAACAGGGGTGACATTGGCAAAGTGAACCATTTTTACAGCATGGGTGGTCAGCCGCATACCAACCTATAAGTCAAGGAGCGAACCACAAAGGAGGTATGCGAACCACAAAGGATCTTCTGCCAACCATTAAGCAGAGAATGTTGATGTACATCTTCTTCAGCTTAGTATACACTGTACACAGTGGCGAAGGGTGCCATACAACTCGATTCCCATCGGCTTCTCTTTTAAAATGAGGCAACAAAGTAGTTAAAAAATATAGGCACAAAGTAAAAAAGTACATTAAAAAACAAAAGAAACAATACGTTTTTTTTCTCCATTGAAACCATGCTGTCTACTTTATTATCATATTTGCCTAATTTTAAAAGGTAAAACGATGGGAATCGAGTTGTATGGCACCCATCGCCACTGACTATACAGGGTAAGATTGAGAGGAGAAGAAATCAGGGCTGCCGAAAAAATTACGACAATGGTTCAACAAAGGCACCGTTTCGCATCCCAGGTCCCAGCATACCAGCTTCAGAAGTATTATATAAAATTTAATCACAAGGGCCCAAGGGAGCCCAAGGAAGCAAGAAATAAAGAAATGGATTGAAACAGACTTATAAAGGAGAAGTAAATAGAGCTCAACATTAAATAACAAGTATGTAATGCAGTTCATAATAATTTTGCTGAAAATACTGACATAATAGTACATATTTTGAAATATTTTCAAATAATAAAACTGAAATAAGTTTATTAATCATAGCAAATGGTTTTACCCCATTAATTTAAGCTAGCAATGTGCCAAGTTGCATTATGGAGCATTAAATACATATTTAATATTCTGTAGAATAAATTCACTTTTCCTGTAGTTAATTGTTTATTTTAGTCGCAACATGGCGTAGTACTGCACTAGATTCACTTTTCAATAAATACAGTAGAGTCTCGATTATCGGAACTCTCGTGTGTATTTTATCCAGCCACCGCGCCGCGCCGCTTGGGCACGCATCGCTCTTTGTAAAAAGATCTGTCTTTAATTTCTTACAAATCTTTCTATATGTACACAACGTATTCTTCGGTTCTTCGGACACGTCGTCCGTGGCAATGAGGACAGCCTGGAATGACTGGTTGTGATCGGTATCTTGAGGCAAAGAGAGGAAGAGGAAGATCAACCACACGATGGAGTGAAGATTGCAGCTGGCACCTCGGTGGCAGTCAAAAGAGAATTGAAGAACAGTAAGTACTTCCACAAGGGTCACAACCCTCAGAAAAATAATTCAGAAGATATAGAAGAAAAATCTTCCTCCTCCAGTCTAAGCAGCCAGTTACAGCAAGATAGTCTTTCTGAGCTAAACACAACTCAGCTGTACATAAAGAGAAATTTCTTAACTCGTATTCCCCGAACAGGTCGAATGTAGCGTGTGTCACTCATTTTTTTCTAAGGTTACTTACACCAACCAATTCAGTTTAAGTGGGGGTTTCCCTACTGCCGATGATTTGTGAAAGCTGAGGAAGCCCTGACGATGTTGAAATAAGCACCAAAACAGTATATCATTTGCGACACCCTCAAAAGAGATTGAACCCTAGCTCTCGGCATGGAATGCAAGCATTCTAGCAACCGCAACCCCCAACTCAGTACAAAATAGATAATTTCGCCCGCAACATCATATGAGTTTGACACGTCTGCGTTACAGCGAGCTGAGATAATCGATGTTCTACTGTAGTTAGTTGTTTAGTACAGTAGAGAAGTGGTTTAACGGGCAGTGGGTCACTATCCACTTTCATGCTGTCAGTTACTTGTCTCTGTGAGTATAGGAACAACATACATACAAACGGTAAACGAAAGTCGTACTGTGCTGATCATTTCGTTTTCTATATAGAAATCTACTAAGCGAATCTGGTTTTACTAGAAATTGTTATGATGCTGCAAATTCTACATGAACCCAACAATGTATGTTTCTTTTTTTTTCTTCGTTAATAACAATAATAAAATGTATAATATTTTTTAAGAGCCGTGACATAAATTCACAGCAAGGGCACCACCTCAGAGCTATAGCATTTCCTGAACATGCACGCGATTAAATTTGACTTACAAAACATAAACCCTTAGCTCATGTGGTAAGTCATTTCACAACAGGGGGCTGGCAATACAAAAGGCACGAATAGTTAAATGCACCAACACATTTTGCTTAATCATTCCATAAATACAGTTTGGAAAAGGACTGAGCAATACGATCGGCCATGTGACGTCACAACTTTGTTTATTATGTAAGCACATTATTGATCCACGTTTTCGTTTTTTTTATACTCGTGCACCCATATTTTCATTATTGAGTATTGTAAAATCAAACCATACTGTAAAAATGGTTTACTTTATTAATGGCACTTCAGTTTTACGGAAGGGCGAGAAGCCCTGCAGGGTTTAACCTCGCGTAGATGGTTCAGGACACGCAAAGGAAGTAAATACACGCGTGTCTGCTTGTGAGCATGAATTAATGGTGAATCTATCTTTGTACGTTAGATTATACATATTATAATAGATCCAGCAGTACTTGATGATTGGTGAAATGCCAGCAGTGATGACACTCAGGCTGTTCCGTTGGTCGCAGCCAATTGTTCATCAACCGCTTTCCGCCCGAGTGGATATTTTGATTAGAAGAAATTGCTCGGTGAGAGATTTCTTCATCTATTTGCAATGATCATTTATGCAGTATCTCACGAATTCGCCATGAAATAGTAAAATAAACTGTCAACTGTTTCTAACAAAGTGCGTAAGGTAGAAGAATATCAAATTATACTTTTTTGTTTCTTGACTAATAGGTTGGTATAAAGCTGAACCACATGCTGGAAAAACTTGGTTTACTTTTGCTAATGCCATTCTGGTTTTAGGGAAGGGCGGTGGGAGTGTCATGGCTTTGAAAGAACTATTTCAGGAATATATTACATGTTTCCTGAAAAAAATATTCAAATTGTTTTAGGGGTGAAGAAGTCCATGGGAAACATGCGTGCATTAAATTTAAAGGTAATAATAATGTATTATGATGATTTATTTGGTGAACGCTGTTTTTGTGTGTATCACACCTCAAGATCCCTCTGCGAACTTTGTCATGGCTGTAGAAAGCGCCTATTCTCAAGCAAGACCCAGTTGCTGTAAGCATGGATGGATCTTTAATGACCGGTATTTGGTAAATGGCAGCGTAATATTTTATTTGAAAATATAAATGGTGTATTTTTTATTCTGCGCCGGGATTCGAACCCATAACCTTCCATTTACGAGTCAGAAGTGTTAACCACTAGATTACCGACCGATCTGTAGTCTAGTGGTGAAGACTTCTTATGTACAAACACTAATAAAAATATCAAATACTTTCACTGATGTTCATCTGACAATTGTTAATTTCTTTTCCTTCAATTTCGAATACAATACAACCAAAAACCACAAAATAGCTCTGTGTAGAGATGTTTATCTGCACCATAATGACGCTCATTTGAAAGTCAGACGCACTCAGTTGGATTTGTGTTCATTTTACATCTCTGAATGCACGAGGAATGTCCAACAATTCAGATGACATTTTGTTTTCCTAGAAAAGTGTTTATTTCGCAACGCAACTAAGCTACACACCAGTGGCGAAGGGTGCCATACAAGCCGATTCCCATTGGTTTGAAGCAAAAATGATAATAAAGTAGACTGCATGGTTTCAATGGGAAAAATATATATTGTTTCTTTGGTTTTAAATGTATTTTTTTACTTTGTGCCTATATTTTTTAACTATTTTGTTACATCATTTAAAAGGGAAGTCGATGGGAACCGGATTGTATGGCACCCTTCGCCACTGCTACACACATAGTTTAACTTCTTGTCGAGTTATCCCCGAAGGGTTTTGCATGTGGTGAGTGGAACCTATTTAGTTTTACATAAGGGGGCCGCGCCGGCCTTACACCAACTTCCTCAGCTCCCGAGGGTACTGGTACACATTTCTTATGATGGCTGAGTAAGCCTTGCTGGTATTTTATTATAGGTTTGGAAATAAACATCGAAACTGTAAATAATTTCAGGCCCCCTTGGTGAGATTCGACCCCGAGGTCTCGGCATGGAATGCAAACACTCTACCAACTGAGCTATCAACTAGATTTATTAATAATTTTAGGTGTGTTTTGTAACCTTCAAAATAATCCTCCCAGATACAGGTTCACACTTTTGCCAGCTCTTACACTTTTAACTTGCGCTTTTTCGTATGGCCTTGAGACCTCCGAGCAATGCGATCTTTATCTCAAAAATTACGGCAAAACGCCACACTTTCAATACTTTTCTTTATTGATTTTGGGAACAGAAAAAAGTCGCATAAAGCCAAGATTGGTAAATACAGGGGCTGAGGCATAAAACTGTTATTTCGACCAAAAAATCTTGAAAAAGCAACGACGTGTTCGCTGGCGCATTATCATGACTAAATGTAATATCCATGACTGGTTCCGATATAATTCCTGGAGCTTCTTTCTATATTTCATCACTAAAATAGTGTACAACTTCAAAGTAATGTAACGAGCGCATGGTAGTATTAGTGCATACGTGATCCTTATCGGTGGTGGAACGCTCTGGTATTGGAATCATTAACTATGTTCGAGAACAGTCGAGAACCGTCCGTATGAACGTGTAGAAATGTAAACCGAAATTGTGTGCAGGCAGAGTGTTGATTAAAACATTGTGCCGTGAAGTCGAAATCCAGAGCTAGAAATCAGTTTTTGTAAATTGTGAACCAAAGCGTGTAAAATAAATTATTTTAAAATCAGTTTAAATAAAAGAGAACCAAGTAAAATCATAACAGTATCTAATATTCCGTACGAGCTTCGACAATTTTTTTGTTATTAAAATCAAATGATTTTTTTTAACAAACCTCATATGTGCATAGCATGGCATTGATCTTGGTCGAGTGGCGCACGGAGAGATTTCAACGCCGCGGGTCATGTGTTCGGACCTGATCTCGCAAACTAAGCTAGAATCACCGGTTCACATATCGCCGCGGGCCATTTACTAATACCCATTAGTTTACATTGCTGCCATTTAGCCGTCTAACAAATTAGCTAGAGGTCAGATTATAGAAGTAAACATTTGTAATTACAAGCATCTTCCGGTGCTTTTTTTTCATCGTGGGAACCGCTTCATTTTTGCACTTTAAAGTGTAACGACTATTTTTTGCGTCACTTTAACAATTATCACTATCCCTTGACATATAGGTTGGTGTGAGGCTAACCACCCATGCTGTAAAAAAATGTTTCAAACAATCTCCTGTTTCAGGGAAGATCGGCAAAAGTTGCAGGGTATATGTTCATTTGAGGTTTGGTTGTTACATAATTTGTAAATACACATGGAGCATGAACTTACACGTGTCTGTTTTTGGGCATGCATTTTATAAGAATTTTAAATGAGATTTAAATGGCAGATTAAAGGTAGATGAATTATAGATTACAGTGGTTTTTACTTTTTATGTGGCAGATTTAAAAAAAAGGATTCAGTGTTTTTGTGCCATAAGTAAAGGATCTTCTCCTTTTTCTCCCCTAAATCTTTTCTCATATATTCGTCATAATAACTTTCTGTTATAACTCGGTTATCACAGGGTATAATTAAAGAAAAAAATATTTATTAATTAAAGGAATTCGTTGAGATTTTTGTATTGCAAGAGTTTCGAACCCTGAATTTGACTGGTCTACGAGGGATAGAGTTAGGAATGAATGGGTAAAAAAATAATGTAATTTGAAAGAGGATGTAAAATTTAAGGTACAAAAGAATGTGATGAAATGGTTTGGGCATGTGGAAAGAATGAATGATGATAGACTGACAAAGTATGTATACAAAGAAAGTGTGAAAGGAAAAAGAGGGAAGGGACGACCGAGAAAAGTATGGAGTGATCAGATTGAGGAATTGTGAAAGAATGGGATATACAAAGTGAGCGTAAAAGAAGAAAATGCATGAAAAAGGTGATGGATATGAATGAATTGAAAGAGGTATGTAAGGATAGGAAAAAATGGAGGCAGCTCTGCAGAGGCTCTCGCCAACCCTAGCGGAATGGTGACAGAGTTACAGTTACAGTTAGGGACAGACAATGCTGAAGGCAAGATGGTAATGATTCAACTGTGGTCTTCCATCCTTCGTGGGGTCTACTTATGCACTTTAGGATGACGCCAATATCAATTTGAATGCAAGGTCCTTCATCCAGCTTAATTAACCTGATTTAAAAAAAGGAGCGTAAAATTCTCAGACCAACAGATGGTAAATACCATGTCACATCTCATATGACATGGTATACGAAACCTCACATTCTCATTATTAAGTGTAGGTGTGTGGATAAAATCTACAAAAATATAGAAAAGGGTTTTCCTCGTTTGTATGCAAAAAATAACAAGAAAAAGTTACTAACAGTTCAAGTGGCAAAAGCTGTTTCATAACACTACTATGGGGATATGAAATTATTGAAATGCAAAATGATAAGTAGACGCTACAATAACAAAGTCGTGTTTTAAATAAGAATATCACTTACACTGAGTGACGGTTGAATTTCAACAAAGACTCTTTGAATCTTACAATAGGCACTTAAATATTTAATCTAAGTTGCAAAGATGTGTAAAATTTTTGAGGCTGTTTTTTAATATGTAAAGGTACTCCATTAATCTATAATCTAACGTACAAATAAATATTAACATCCTCGTATATGATTTGTCAACAAGCGGGCACGTCTGAGTTTTTGACAACACAAACTGCATGTATACCTACTCATAAAATAAAAACTTCATATCTCAAATGTACATAAACACAGCAGCTCTTGCCACCCTTCTCTGAAACAGGGGTAGCATTGAATAAGATAAACATTCATTAGGTACAGTATGAAAGATCATCCTTATACTAACATACAAGTTAAGGAAAAAAATGTAAAATACATCATTCACGATGATATAAAAAACTAACAATAAAATAATTAAAAAATAACAATGAAAATTATTTCTTATTTTGTAAAGCCTTATTCACATGTGAAGTTTCATAGGAAAAGAGAGTGCAGGATTTTTATTTTATTAAAAGCAGCAGTCTGATGAAAAAATGACGACTGAAAGTTTTATGATGATGAAAGAAATTTCTGGATATTGCGAATGGAAAATGGCATAGTGCTCGAAGCACCCAACACTAAATTTCGCAAAAAATGTTTGGTCATGCATTCAGTGCGGTATCACCTTATAGTGATTACCTTTTTATGTAAGTAATTACTTGGGAAATTCAATATTCCAGTGTTTACTTGTGCATAACAATAATAGAGGCGTACGGTATCAAAGGCGGCAATCTAGGGTTTATTTCTAAAATAATATAATGAGTGAATAAGAGAAAGAAGTGTGTAAGGACAGAAAGAAATGGCGGTTGATCTGTGATGTTGGCGGCTAGGGTTTTATAAATAAGAATTTGTTTTTTGTTAGTTTTTGATGTCCATACATATTATAACTTGTTGATTTTAAAAATTTAATTTGTTTTGTATGCTCCTTGACTTATAGGTTGGTATGCGGCTGACCACCCATGCTGTAGAAAATGGTTCACTTTGCCAATGTCACCCCTGTTTCAGGGAAGGTCGGCAAGAGTTGCAGGGTGTATGTCCATGTGAGATTCGTTTTTTTATATTGTAGGAACACATGCGGCATGTTTAAGCGCAAAATTGTGCATTTCTGTTTGTGAAAGTGCATATAATGGGGCTTCCACACGCTTGCCAACCCATCTCAAGTCAAGCGCACAGTGTGTCGTCTAGAACATGCTAGCTAGACAAAATGAGTCCATTAGACAAAATTTTGTCCAGCTAGCATGTTCTAGACGACACACTGTGCGCTTGACTTGAGATGGGTTGGCAAGCGTGTGGAAGCCCCATAATGTAAATTTTTTATGTTAGGTATATTTTGCAACTTAGATTAAATGAGACGAAGAAGTTATGACTACTAATAGGTTGATATGTGGCCATGCTGTAAAAGTAGGTTTACTTTTGCCAATGCCACTCTTTCTCGTCAATGTTCAGTACCTACCCTTAGTGCGAGTTGCAAAACTTGAGTAAAGTTAAGTTTACGGAAAGTCTTAAAATGTGATTTTCCCCAATATCTGCCGTTTTTGTTTCTTACACTTTATGGTCTTAGCAAAAGAGTTACAGTGATGAAAAAAATCAAGTTTAAACAAACAAAAACGGCAGATTTTTGGGAAAATCTCTCTTTAATACTTTCCGTAAACTTTACTTTACTCGTTTTGCAACTCGTACTCAGGGTACAGAGCATTTTTTTATAAACGTTTCCTTACTTCTGAATTTACTTTTGCCTGTATAGGAGCTTTGCCCCTGAGGATTAAATATTATTTTATCAAACGGATAATTAAGTCATTCAAATTACAAGTAATTAGATGATAAAAAAAAAATTCAATGCATCTATAGCTCAAAATATACATTGCGTTTGCTCACAAAAAACTAGTTATTCTATTTAAAATGTCGAAAGCGATTTTAGATTGATTGACACGAAATAATCGTCAGATTAAATATTGAGCAAGTATAAACTTACACAGCCCTATTCATTAGATTTGTGAAGCTGAAAATCAGGCGTAACCTTATTTTTATATATGGTAAATCTGACTTTAAATCGGATTAAAATTAAAATTTATTTATGAATAATGAGAAAAGAGTTTAACTTATCTCAAGTATAAAGCTTAAATTCAACCATAAACCCTTAAACTAAACAAAGCGCTTACGAAATAATGTATAGAAATTAAAACAGTGTTTCCAGTGAGCGTTTTAGATTCCATACATTTTTGATAAAATACAAAATATAGTTGAGTTTAAACGTATAGTTTCATACTTGTGATACAGGAATGGATTAAAATATACAAGCTTTAAAAGCAATGCATTTATTTGAGGCGGAAGTTAGTTGTTTGCTTATTGAATAATAAACTAGAGCTATGAATAAATTATACAAAAACCTTTGAGAAATTTGATTCGATCAGTGAAAAGTTCTTAATATATGTACGCATGTGGGTAAATTCAATGGGAACTAATTTTTACTTTTAATGTATAAAAAAAACAAATTGATCATAAAATATATCAATCAAATTATATACACCTACGTACACTTTCCAAATGTACGTAATACTATTATACACTTCAGAAATTAGAAGGGCTTTTTGATTGATTATTTTTTTCCACATTAGCAATCTTGATGTTTCTCAACTTATATAAATACTAGTACAATATGACACATACATATAATTGATACTAATCTTTCCTAATTTTACGATCCGTTTTTGGTTTCTATTAATGAACCTGCAGAGTGAAAATAAGAGAAGAGTATGTATGTATGAAGAAAGTGACGAATGTTTAAGAGATGAAAGAGGTATGCAAGGACAGAAAAAAGTTCAGACGCATCTGCGGAGGAACCGGCCACCCCTAGTGGAATGGCGGCAGGATCAGTAACAGTATTTATTTCTTTCAAAAGAAGACTTCAAAGTCGATATATTCTCAGCAACTTTTTCTGCCTTTACATGTAGGGTTAAGAGTTAAAAATGAATGGATAAAAAAATAATGTACACTGAAAAAGGATGTGAAAGTAAAGATACAAAATGACGCGATGAGATGGAATGGAAACCTAAAAAGCGTGGATTATAATGCCCGCTTTCCACTGCGAGCGGAGCTGACTCCGTACGGACTCCGCTCGACTAGCAACAGTAAATTTCATAGAAGTGCTTCCACCGACAGCGAGTCAGCGGAGCGGACTGAGCGAGTACAAAGAGTTACGAAAGTGGTCGCAGAGTTGAGCGAGTTTCCAGCGGACTCCGTACGGACTCCGCTCGACTAGCAACAGTAAATTTCATAGAAGTGCTTCCACCGACAGCGGAGTGAGCGGAGCAGGCTGAGCGAGTAAAAATGACTCCGCTGTGTCATGGTCTCGGCCGCTAGTTTTCAACTGACTCAGCTCCCCCGTGCCCCCCGCGCCAACCCGCGCAGTTGCGTGACAGCGATAAAACACACCATACATGATTTACAAAAACACATCATACATTATTTTATAAATTTGAAAATATTAAAATGTATGTTTTATTTCAAATATCTACATTTTATGTTTAAAGCAAAATAATACATTACTTTTTATGTTTCGAAACAAAAAAAAACTCTTTTATTAATAATAGGGTAATTTCATGTATTTTTTTTATTTCATAAAATGACAGACTACCTTTTAAAAAATGCATCTGCGTTTTTAAAAAAAAAATATCTTGCTTAATTGTTAAACTACAGCTCTGTAAAATTCGCCCATTTTCGATTTCCGCTAAAACAGCTCATTTTTTTATTTAGGCGGATGTGACATCAATGGATCTCACAATGTATGGAGTGTACCGTTAGGTTTTCTAAGACCGATGGATCCATCTACGTAATTTTGACGTCACAGCGTGTTTCTTCAGCCCCACTGCGTTTTGGCGGTATTCAAATTCTCGACATTTTATTTTTGAAAATTATCAATGATATCTTTATTTTTACTATATAAAAAATATATGGTTGTGATCCTTGAAATGTACTCTACACAACCATAGTATTTTAAACCGTTTTCCCCACCACTGCAATTACCCTATTAAAACGTTTGATCTGGGCGTAGGCTGCAACGAGCTGTCACACACTGCACATCATACATTATTTTATAAATTTGAAAATATTAAAATGTATGTTTTATTTCAAACATCTACTTTTTATGTATTAAAGCAAAATAATATATTACTTTTTATTTTTCGAAACAAAAAAAAAAACTTTTTTTACTAATAATTAAAACGTTTGATCTGGGCGTAGGCTGCAACGAGCTGTCACACACTAGTTGGCTCCGCTAAGCCAGCTGTAGATGGAAGGCAAACAACTCTTTCATCTGACTCATCTCATTTCCCGCCTAGCTCACTCCGCCGAGCTCGTTGGCTGTGGAAAGCAAATACCATTATTTTTTAAAACTCTTTCGCAATGGAAGGCCAAAACTATTTCACTACGCTCCGCTCAGCTATTTCCCGCTCCCGCTCAGCTATTTCCCGCTCGCAGTGGAAAGCGGGCATAAAGGACCGACAAAGCTGAAAAATAATATTGAATGTGGATATGCATGTTGGTTCCCTATGGGTTCCTAAGCCACCCAACCGATTTGAATCATTTTTCCAGCAAAGACGAATTATAATCTGGAAATGATTTATGTGATGCTTGATGTCGAACGTAGGAGAACGAAAGAGCTATGCTACACATAAGACTGTCAACGAAAGAGCTATGCTACACATAAGACTGTCAGATCGGATACGAAATACCGAAATACGTAGAAGATCGGGAGTTACTGACATAGTCAAAAGAGTGGCAAAGCAGAAGTGGTCGTGGGCAGGGCATGTAGCCAGATTGAGCGAGCAAAGATGGACGAAAAGAGTGGTAGAATGGAGACCTCGTGAAGACAAAAGAACAAGAGGAAGACCTCTTACACGATGGTCAGATGCTATCAAAAGAGTTGCTGGTGACTGGATGCAGAGAGCCCAGGACAGAGACGCCTGGAGAGATATGGGGGAGGCCTATGTCCAGCAGTGGACAAGAAGTGGCTGAATAAGTAAGTAAGTAAGTTGATGTCGATCGAATTACTAACATTTCTTTACGACAGAAATACAGTTACAGATTAAAACAGAAGAAAAAACTATGCAAGTGAAATATTTATGAATGAATAGGAACCAGGTACAATGGTTCATACTTTATTTCTTACATGTGTTTGATACACATTGTTTTCAAATTCGTACAAAACAAAGCATATACCAGAACTTTATCAGATGTTAAGTCCAACAAATAGAACAGATCTACAAGTATTTTGTATGCAGTAGAGTTAGAATGAATTTACGATCCCATTGTTAGTATTATAGAGGCTACAGGATCTTATTTCCCTTGGTCTACATTTATTTCCCAGCACAATTAGACTCGGATTCGATGTCTGAAGGTCAACCAGGAAAATACACAACAAAACAAGAATAAAATGAAACTTCAACGTTGAATGAAAAAAGACATTAAAATATATAAGTACGTACACTACAATTTTTCATTGAAATAAACATATAACTGCAGTTGTGAACAAAACATTTGTTTTTTGTGAGCAACCGTCCTTGTTCATTAGATTATTGAAACCAAAAATCACCTTTTATGTCAAATTAAAAGTTAAAACTTTTTTATAAATAAGGAGACAAAAAACTATCCGGAAGAAATTTTTGACTTTTAGAAGAAACTTTTGACCTTTATGCCAAATTAAAAGTTAAAACTTTTTTATAAATAAGGAGACAAAAAACTATCCGGAAGAAATTTTGGACTTTAAAATATATATCGACACAAGCAGTTACAATGTAGATTCACGCTCACACCTGTTGAAAACATGTGAATCTACATTCATTTAACAAATTTAGGCGGTAATTGTATTAGCTATTAAATTTATGTTGTTTTTCATTAAACGGACCGGTCCGTAGTCCGTTGTGGCAACACTTCGGACTCGTAAATATTTGGAGGGTTGTGGATTCGGATCCCGGCGGAGCACACAAAAATACCATTAATATTTCGAATGTGCTCTTCGCTGGGTTGAAGAATTCATAAGCCTTTACCAATGACCGGTCACCAAGGGTCCATCCAGCCTTACAGCAACTGGGTCTTGCTTGAGTATTGGCGCTTTGTAGCGACGACCAAGCTCGTACACCTCTGCGGCACTACAACAAGTGTCATAGACCCCTAGAGTCTTCAGAATCTAGGGAGTCTCCCGCACAGGATTTTCTTAAAAAAAAAAAAAAAAAAAAAAAAAAAAAAACGGCTGTAAAATTAACTATACCGAATTATTTTTACATGATGAGCCAATAATCTCATACGTACCTAGTTGTTTATGTTTTTAAATATTAAAATATACCTACGTACTCACCAAAACTATTGCATTTGTAAAAATAAATCTTGTGTTCAAGAGTTTTTTTATTTTATTTTTCGTAAATAAAAAGAAAAAAAACTAAACACAAATCATCTTAAAATGCATGAAGTGAAATAAATACAATAAATATAAATAGTTAACTTTGTGCTAAATGAGTAAAATTTATTAATGTACAAAGGCTTTCATGAATGAACTTCACATCACCACGTACAAATTATTCATTAAATAAACTATTAACGAATGAATCCTCATAAATAATTTGATAATTAAAAGAAAACTCACCAAACGCAAGCTGTATCAGGAAAATCTCCAGAAAACCCATTTTCATTGTTTATATCCACACAATTCAAAACTCACTTCAACAAAACTTAGACAGTGTTTCAATACAAAACATTTCAATTAATTAACTTAAATAAAACATCATATTCTACAAGGAAAACTTACACAAGATTTCAGAGAGATACAGTATTTGTTTACGTTTTTTTCATTGACGTGAATGGACAGATGAATAAAACGTGTGTACGCGGCAGTTCCCGCCTCAAGCTCTAGCGTTGTACTGAAGTGGAATATAATTATTGTCGGTTGTTGATTTCCCAGTCTCACCCAACTCCTAACAGATAATCTTGTGAAAATATTGAAGAGAAGGCCGTTGAAAGAGTTTAAAGTTAACGCTACGATTCTCAAGCGTTTTTCCAGTCTCAGTCATAAAGTACCGATGAGGTTTATTTAGATCAGAGGCTCCCAAACTTTTTTCTCATAGACTACTTTAAAAGTTATGCTGGTTTCGGTGGACCCCCTGAAAAAAAATCGGGTTGAGTAACGAATACGGATATTTACCGCCAAAATCACTGATGGCGAGGAAGGGTGGGTGACCTCGGGTTTTATTAAAACATGATTATGTATTTTTTATTAAGGTTTTCCTTCAACAAATGGTGACCTCATAAGCACTACCATATAAATTGAGCTTTAAGTCTTACAAAACCTATAATTTGATCTAAAAACAAAAGCTCCTACTGTAAGCCACGTCGCGTCAGCTTTGGGGAAGTCATGAAACAACTTAATTTTGTCAAGTGAAGAAAAAAAATACACAATGTTTCAAATGTTAAAAGTCTTTGCATTCCTGCCTGAACATCGTATGGTTAAGTGACTTGATACGGTGCATTCTTAAAAAATGCCCGAGTAATAGTTATGTAACAGCTAAGCTATAGTCTACAGCCCGCTGACATGCTACGAATTCTTTCAATTTTCCTAGACAGGATTACGCACGAAATTTTTATAGTTTTTAACCAGTTTTTTTTTGTGTTTTTTAGAGTTTGGTGGATCACATAGAAAGTCCATTTTATATACAAATTCATAACTAACTTTTGTAATCCAAATCAGTTTTCCAATGTTTGTTCTGTACTTGTACGTCTTTATATATTTTTGGAATTTTTCAAGTAATTTGAATATAAATTCAAGTAAATTAAGGATATCATGTGGGGTTGCCTTTTGAGTAATGTTGCCGTAGTCCATCGGAAGCTCCAGATCCAGCAAAACAATAAAATCCCAATAAAACAACCCTCCAATGTTAACCGCTGTATGTAAATGCCTTAAAGTGCATCCTAAGTGTGCCTCGGACTAACTGATGTTAAAAAGAAGATAAAGTGAAAAAATAAATATGTTATCTGTCTTAGAGTGACAGAAAAAAATTCTGTGTTGAATACTCATTTAGAATCTTCAATCTAATTTGCGAAAATGTATTAAGATTACAATTCATATTCAATGCATGCTCTTAAGCATAGACGTTTAAATAAACTCTTACACATGTTTATGTATTTACAAAATAAAAACTCTTAACTAGATTCTACATTCTTTAGAAAGAACATAAGCCCTGCAACTCCTGCCCCCCTGCATCACAAATTTTACAGCATATGCGGTCAGCCTCATACTTACAATAAATGTAAGACGTAATGCGTATTTTAATTATTTATTATAAGGATAAGAGATATATTTTTTACCAATAAATTCATTTTGCATTACTCCTTAGAAAACATATTTTATTCTATTTTAAAAGTCTGGTGAACACAGCCTTCAGATGCAACCGCTCTATTTATGCATTTTATCATTAAAAATAATTGCATACAAAGTCATTTGCAGTGGGTTTATGTATTTAAAGCAATGAGGCTAAAACAACATAGAGTTCACGTTACCTGAAAATTTGGTATCTAAAATTCCAACACTCGTTTTTATTTACTGCGTTATAATAATGCAAAAAATGTTATTTAAAAAAAACGGAAAATTAGAGAATGATTTTGTAAAGAAAAAGTGTGGTGCAAGGGCAAGTAAAGATGAAAAAAAGTTTACTAAGATGACCTGAAATGAAGGACGAAAGACTGATGAAGGAAGTATACGTTGCACGAATAGATGGATGGTAAATGAAGATAGAGAAATTTATATAGGTAGACAAAATTTTACAAGAGTCACGGGGTTTTGTTCATTTGATGTTTGGTTGTTACTTGTTATAACTCATGCAGCATGTGTACGCGTGACATTAGATATGATATTTATGAATGTGCATTAATTATAAATTTTTAATGTTCGTTTATCCATAAATTTTGATTAAAGATAGATGGATAATGTATTTGATAAATTAATTTGATTTGTATTCTTTGTTTTTTTGCATATTTAATATTAGCTCCCTTTTTAGAGTGTCACTATTTAAAGTGTAAGGGCCTGTTGCACCAACATCCAATCAATATTTGATTCCCACATCAAATTTGAATGCTTAATTCTGGTTTGGACCTAGGTTAAATAAATATTTCTTGGAAGTGGGTAATAATATGATAGAATTTGAACAGGAAAGATGATTTACATCAGCTGATTTACGAGTATGAAACCATTCTTTGATTTGTTGGGAGAAATCACACTTAATTTTGATTTTTGTCTGATTGGAGTTTGGTGCAACAGGCCCTAAATATCTATTGTTAGAAGTGTGACTTGAACAAGAAGCGTCAACTATGCTTTTTTACATCCTAACGCTTTGCGGCCATTTTTGTATTAAATGTTACAAAAACGATAAAATATCTTGTAATTTTCCGTCCAAGGAAAAATCTGTAGCAACGCTGATAAAATGTGAGTTGGTTAACCATTTTGGCCGGACCTTGAATTCTATACTAAATGCCAACTCTTATATCCGCCATTGCAAACTAATTATCAACTCGGCATTTGTGAGGTTAGTTCGAAACGCAACCAATCTAATCTTAATCTAAAGCTAAATCTAAGCTACAAAGATATATATCATTTAAGATTCATATTAAACGCATTCCCACAAGCAGACGTGTGTATCGCGTTAACGCATGCCGCATGTGGACCTACAATATAAAAACTCAATCTCAAATGAGCACAAGCCCTGCAACTCTTGCTGACCTTCCCTGAAACAGGGGTGACATTCATTAAACGTAATTAAGCTACACATAGGGTAGAGTGCTTGCATTCCATGCCGAAAGCTCGGGTTCGAATCCCATCGATGGTGTCAGAAATGATTTCCCGTTTCGGTGTTTATTTCAAACCCCAAAATAAAATACCGGCAAGGCTTACTCAGCCTTCACAAGAAATGAGTACCAGCACTCTCGGGAGCTGAGAAACCTCCACTTCAACTGAAGTTGTTGGCGTAAGGCCGGCCCCCTTACCTGTAAAAATAAACAGGTGCAACTCGCCACATGCGACCCCTTCGGGGATAACGCGGCAAGAAGTTACACTGTATGTGTAGCTTAGTTGCGTTGCGTATAGAGCAACTTGTTACCGCCTTGCCTCAAAAGACGTGTACGTGGCGTGTGAAACCTATTTATTTTCACAGGTAAGGCCTTTTACCAGAGAAAGTGAGGATTTTCTAGTTCCGAAAGGGCTGGACAAACCAGAGGTGAAATCTAAGTATCTTTGTACTTATTATCTTCTCATTTCAAAGTAATCCTGTTCAGATATAATGAACTTGTGCCAGCGATTTTTCCGATTCTTATAACACTTCAGTTATCCGCTTTTTGTTACCTTGAGGTTGGTATGAGGCTGACCACCCATACTGTAAAAGATGGTTCACTTTGCCAATGTCACTCCTGTTTCAGGGAAGATCGGCAAGAGTTGCAGGGCTTATGTTCATTTGAGATTGGGTTTTTATATTGTAGGTTCACATGCGGCACGTGTCTGCTTGTGGGAATGCGTTTAATATGAATCTTACATTATATTTATTTTTGCAGCTTAGATTTAGATTTACATAAGATATAACCTTGAATACTTTCGGTGATGCAATACCATACTTTCATGAGTTTTTTCAGTCTTAGAGACAGTAAAAAGTCTTATGAAAACGGGGGCTGAGGTACGTGTTAGACAAAGAAAGTAAAAAAAAACAGACCAAAACAATGCCGCGTGTGCTTGCGCAGTATCGTGGTGTGTACAAACAGTACATTTATGTAATTCCACATTCAATAAAAAAGCTTCTTTTTTAACATTCTTCGTATACAGAACTTTAGTATAAAAGTGAACGTTTAAACGTAATTCACTAAAACTAAAACGCACATTTGAGGCATTGTTTCAACTTCAATATATATTTCTGTGTAAACTAAATAGTTAAATTTGAACGCGAGGTTATATACTTGAAGCTTGATTCGACACAATCATCGCCATTGTCTTTTAATTACCGCCTCACTACATAATAACAACAGAAGAATATGATTGACCGAAAAAATTAAATCATGCCTAAAGTAAATTATCAAAAAAAAATACATTTCTGGTACATTAAAAAATATTTTATCTTTGAAATGGAATCCTTTGTTTGAGTAAAAGTTCATGGTCATTTATTTTACAAATATAGCTCGACGTTCTCATCTCAGGATCCATCATCCAACATGAAGTTTTTTTAACATATAAAAAAATATAAAACATAAAAAGAAGAAAAAGACTTGAAAAGTTTTTTTTTTCTTTTCGATTAATTACCGGTTGTAGAGAATGCAGTGTTTTTAACTACCTGCTCTTTTTTCTAAAGAACTATCTTTCATTCCTTGACTTGTAGGTTGGTATGAGGCTGACCACTCAAACTGTAAAAATGAGTTTCTGACAAAGTCTCGCATGTGCCAGGATAACTCTTATGCTCACCTATAAATAGAGACCAAGATGCTCTGAAGGGAGACTTGTATCTGAGCCGTCGAGCTATTCAAAAGCAACCCTGTATACGATCTGTATCTTAAAATAAATCGTGCAAAATAAATTAATGCAATTTTTATTAAATTGAACCCGATAAAATCAAAGCAATATTTTACAAACTTCGAATCTGTTTGCGTGCTAACAAGAAACTTCTCTCGCCTCGAGGTCGCTCGTATATTTCGTTTAGCGAAATTTGCAATAATATGAATTATGCATCTACTTGCACAAAATGCTTACCTATTTGTTACCTATTTGTTGTTAAGTCGTGTGAATGAGTGTCTTGACTTGAGAGTGCAAAAAACATCATCATTAATTAGTAAAGATGATAATTCATCATTTTGCGAAATGGATATTCAACCAATATACAGAGCATGCGAATTTCAAGAGAAGGGAAGCTATTCTCGCGGAATTATGTATTGAAATTGTTTAGTGCGCTCGTAGAGTCGTAGGTATATCGTTTAGGTATCGTGAGAACATATAATTTTGAACTCAGCACAAAATTGAAATTGATAATAATAATATTAGGATGATTTATTGGGTGAGAGCTGTTTTTGTGTGTATCACACCTCAAGAGCCCTCTGCAAGCTTGGTCGTCGCTGTAGAAAGCGCCAATACTCAAGCAAGACCCAATTGCTGTAAGGCTGGATGGAACTTTAGTGACCGGTCTTTGGTACTGAATTTTTCTACCCAGCGAAGAGCAAATTTGAAAATATAAGTGGTATATTTTTTGTGCTCCGTCGGGATTCGAGCCCACAACCTTCCATTCATGCTGAACTACGGACCAGTCAGTTCATTTGATGTTCATTTGAGATTTGGGTTTTGTATTGTAAGTTAATATGCGGCATGTGTAAGCGCGAACTTATACGTGTCTGCTTGTGATAATACAATAATTATGAAAACGCATCTTTGCAAATTAGATTTTTAGATTTTGGTTTGTGATTAAAATAAACAACACTTTTAAACACTGTTTTTAATTTCACAAATATAATATAAAAAATAAAAATAAAAAAATTATACTACTAACGTTTTCGACTATTCAGTCATCATCAGGACCTGATGATGACTGAATAGTCGAAAACGTTAGTAGGATACTTGATTTTCTAGTTCCGGGTTTTGACCGTGGTCCATGTTTTTGCTTGTCTTCTTCTTTTTTCTTTTTATTCTTTCTTGAAGACTTTCAGCTTACGTTTCGTCTCCTCTGTGGGCGACTTCTTCGTAAGCTAAGAAACGTAAGCTGAAAGTCTTCAAGAAAGAATAAAAAGAAAAAAGAAGAAGATAAGCAAAAACATGGACCACGGTCAAAACCCGGAACCAGAAAATCAAGCATCTAGATCCGGCCGTGAAAGCCTAAAAACGTTAGTAGGATAATTTAAAATTTAATATTTTTTTAAATATATTGTATTTGTGAAATTGAAAACAGTGTTTAAAAGTAAACAGTGTTGTTTATTGAATAACAAACTAAAAAACATGAATTTTCACAGTGTTAATACACAAACCATAAAAAATATAGATTTTTAGATATTGAAGAAGTTCCTCTAAATTGTACTTTAAAATATCTAAAGATGTACGAATCTTAAAAAGCTGATTTTTCTCATTGTATAAACACAATTTTCTTCGAAAGAAATAACAAAATGATTTGATTTACCAAATAATAGTTTGTCGCGACAATAATATAAATTAGTTTCGCATGTTTTCGTCGATTTCTTTTAACAAAGCCGATGTTTTTATTCCATTCCTAATAAATAATGGTATTATTTATTAAGTAGATACTTACCCAGTACCCACTAATATCTCAATCGATGCTATGAGACCACTCAGTGGTAAACGTGATTTTTTGTTCATGCTTTAAAATAATTTTGTTTGTTTGCCGAGAAAAATGTTCCAAATGGAAAAATGTTCCGACCTCACTCAAATACCTAATTTAAGCTCCCATTAAACGCATTGGTGTATCGTATTCCTTTTCGATATGCATTTTAAAATATGCATGTATGCCCAGACTGACCGGTCCGTAGTCTAGTGGTTAGCACTTCGGACTAATAAATGAAAGGTTGTGGATTCGAATCCCGACGGAGCACAAAAATTATACCATTTATATTTTTCAAATATGCTCTTCCCTGGGTTGAAAAATTCATATAACTTTACCAATGAACGGCCACCAAACGTCTATCTAGCCCAGCAACTGGGTCTTGCTTGAGAATGGGTGCTTTCTATAGCGACAGCCAAGTTCGCAGTGGGCTCTTGAGGTGTGATTCCCACAAAAGCAGCACTCACCAAATAAATCGTCCTTATATTATAAGTATTTTTATTCAATACAATATTACGTCGATAGTTCGAAAAGACACTAAAGTGCACCATATCTGTAATGTATAATCTACTATATTATGTAATGTATAATATTATTATAATGCACGCATGGCATTGGTAGTTTTCATAGCGTTGTCTGTTAGTACGGGCGTTTGACAAGGTGATCGCCGTTTCGAATCTGCGCTTTTTAACTTTGTCTTTTTGTCTGTCGCAAAAAATGGCCACACCGACAGGTGAGAAAATATTTTGAATTGAGATCGGCGAAACCTTCATCTCGTTTTCACGGACAGTAAAGTTATATTTTTATCGACAAGTTCTACGACATTTATTGTTTCATTTCTCAGACGTAAATCAATATCTATTTTCACAAGAAATTGTTTCTTCTTAAGTACTTGCAGTTTTTTTTTAATTGTGAAAAAGAATGCGATTCACCAACCTATTTTTGCCTGGCCATAAAAAGGTATCATTAATTTACAATTCATAATTTTTTATTGTTACTTAATGAATAAAGTCCGCGCATGAATTGACATAGACCAAATTGGTTTCCTTTGCCAATATCACCCCTGTTTCAGGGAAGATCAGTAAAAGTTGCAGGGCTTATGTTCATTTGAAGTTTGGATTTTAGTTTGTAAGTACACAATACACATGCAGTATTGGTAAGCGCGAACTTACACGTGTTTGTTTTTGGTCATGCATTTAATATGAATTTAAATGCTAATAATATATCTTTGCAATTATTTAGATTACAGATCATTGTTATGAATGAACCTTTGGTTATTAGCCTTTGGTAACAGATGATAAGGGTTATGTAGATAATGTGTTTTTCTTCTTCTTCAAATTGTTATCTACTCATAAAATCAGTACAAAAATTTCACTTCTTGACAATAATATTAAAAAGTAACGATAGCGTAGATTTCACTTAACAAAATATTGACAAATTTATGCTTCATAAATTCAACAGATGAGTCAACTTTCACAGAGATTTCGTTTACATTTATTTTATTTATTTATGTTTTCTTTTAAACCAACTGGAAATATGAAAATATTGTGACGTTGCACGACCGGGTTGCTAGCAAAAAGGCCTACAAATATTAAATTATATTATTTCTATTTTCAGTAGTAACTTCGTGAAAGTTCATTTTTATAAATTTAATAAAAAAATAACTGTACTTAGATTGTACCTCAAAACACTCAAAGTGAATTTAAAAACAGTTATTTTTTTGTAAATATTTTATTACTGGTGACTAAGTAAGGCCCCTTATCACATGACGTTTGTGTGACGTTTGCCCGCTGAGAAAAAAAAGCAAATTGGTGCCGAGTCCACTAAGTAAAAGTACGAAAATGTTAGAAAACTAACGCCAACGTATAATCAAGTGAATACACAATAGATCTTCATTAAAAAACAATGTAGCCTCAAAAACAATCACTCCATTAAAACATGGGATGTTAATATTTTTACTTGAACTTCAAAAAACTACAGATAAATAAATACATCATTAATTTTGATTTTTATTGCGATACGGCCATTGAATATTTTTTTATAATTATTATACCTAAGATAAGGAATTTAGGCACTTGTCTCGTGAGAACTTGCAGAATTGTTTGGACTGCTAGCGTGTATAAAACACTTGCATTGTGTAAAGTGAAGACGCATACAAACGATGCCAGCTCTTAAGTTGCAAGTAGCGTTTGAATAGTGATTAATTAAAGGGACTATCTCTTGACTTATAGGTCGATGTAAGATTTACCGTTCATATCTTCAGTTCAATCTTCAGTTTTACCAATGTCACTTATTTTTCAGGGAAGAACGGCAAGAGTTGCACGGTGAATGGTTATTTGAGATTTGGGTTTTTATTTTGTAAGTAAACATGCAGCATGTGCAAGCGCAAACTTTCCAGTGTTTACTTGAAGACATACAATAAATGTGAATCTTATGTTAATATATGCTTGCAAGTCTTGCAACTAAGATTAAAAATAACGTGTCCAAAGTGCATCAGTAATAAACAAAACAGCTAATTTTTAATCAGTAAAATACTTCGGCTTGGCTTTTTTTAAGGAATCCTGTACGGGAGGCTCCCAAATTCTTGAAAGTCTTGGGGGTCTATGTCACTCTGGAAGGGTGCCGCAGAGGTGTTGCTTGAATTGCTGCTACAAGGAAGTGGCGATTGATCTTGGTTTTGAAAAAAACCGGATTGAATTGGGAAGGGAACACATACTTGTAGATCATTCCATAAACGGGCAGTTTGGTAAAGGAATGAGTCATAAAAACGCCAAGTTCTCATAGTTTTGAGATCGACTTCAAAAGGATGAATGAGAGTCGTACTACGAGTTTCTCTTTCTCAAATTCCCATAAATAAATAATAGTAATAATAATGGCAACACCTTGCTTGCTTTCGCCCCGTCTGAACAGGCCAGTAGAGAGAGAATAGGACAATTCAAGTTTCCTCTAGCATGAAACAATGTACTCGTATCCAGCAAAATGAACCATAATGAGAAAGACGAAGGAAACTTCTAAAATACTTATAAATAATTGATGAATTTGTATATTGTATTATTGCTGTACAAATATTTGTATGGAGACCCGGGCGGAATAGGAAATTGGGAAGATCAAGACTGAAGTGGCAGGACGGAGTGAGAGGGGATGCAGTGCAGCTTTTCCAGGTGAAAAGTTGGAAGTCAGCCACTGAGGACAGGAGGAGCTGGAGGCGAATGTTACAGGGCTGGAAGTGTCATCACTACGGTAATTCTTACCTACCGAATATCGGTAATATTTCTATGAAATCTAACCAGCTGTTTACCTACTTGCGGCCGTCTTGGATTGACAGGTCGTCATACAAATATTACCGATAATCAGTAGGTAAGAATTACCGTGGTGATTAGACTTCCAGCCCAGGAGGCCAAGGAGAGATATGGCCGTAGCGATACACGAAGAAAAATAAGAAACTGTTGGTATTTACATATTGTAAAGGGAAAATTAGATTTTACACACAAATGGTCCATCCAGCCTTACAGCAAAGGAGTCTTGCTTGAGAATTTGCACTTTGTAGCGACGACCAAGCTCGTAAAAAGTCCGGTCGATGGCTCAGTTGGTAGAATGCTTGCATTCCATGCAGAGAGCAAGGGTTCGATCCCCAACGAGGGTGTCAGAAATGATTTTCCGTTTCGGTGTCTATTCAAACTCAAAATAAAAACCGGCAAGATGTACTCAGGCTTCACAAGAAATGAGAACGATCCCCCGCGGGAGCTGGAATACCCCCACTTCAACTGAAAGTGGTATCCTTCGGGGATAAGGCAGGCAAGAAGTTACGCTATATTTGTAGCTTGGCTGCGTTTCAATGAAAATAAAATAAATCTTTATATACCTACTCAAAAAAGATTTTCCTAGTAATTTACTCTAAACTCTAGCCCTATTATTTTCTTGAAAAAACATATTTATTACTGCATATAAGTAAGAAGGTATATAAAATACGGAAAATAAAATTTAAGCCTTATTTTAAATTAATATCATAATAATATAATAGATTCAAAAACGTAGAACGTAGATTCAAAAGAATAAATTTTAAAAAAGAACGACATCTATGAATCGCTCTCGGAAACTTAATGTTCTACGTCTACGTTGTACCAGTTTTCTACGTTTCTCAGCAACTTATTGTAATTTCATAGTTATTTGTCCAATGAAAAAATAGTTGCTTTAAAGTTCTCATAAAAGATGGTGTACCCTGACATTAATATTTATTTAAATTAGTATGTTACTAGCTATGTAAGGACCGAAAAAAATGGCGGTTGATCCATAATGCTGGCGGTTACTAAAGGCTTTCAAAAGTTTAAGTCTCATTTTTTTTAGGTGTTTTGTAGATTTCAATTGTATTGTTTTATTGTGTCGTGATTATTTTATAAACCTACTTAACTGTAATTAATCGTTTGTTTTCCTCAGTGTATAGGTTAGAACGAGGCTTACCACCCATATTGTGAAAAATGGTTCACTTTGTCAATGTCATCTCTGTTTTAGGGAATGTCGGCAAGAGTTGCAGGGTGTATGTTCATTTAAGATTTGGGTTATTATATTGTAAGTCCACATGCGGCATGTTTGAGCGCGAAGTCATATACGTATCTGCTTGTGAAAATGTATATAATGTGAATCGCCAATGTTACATATCTTTGCAATTTAGATTAGATTAGATTTTATCAAATCCCACAGACACAAGAGGGAATTTCGTTTAAAAAAAAAATCGCAAATAATTTACTTTATTTAATGAGATGTATTTTATATCTTGGCGTTCATGACTTTTTATAATATTAGGTTACTTATTGATTGAAGATGACAAGTTTTGCAACAAATTCACATTTTTAAAGTAAGATTTTGCAATCTGTTACATCAAACACAGATTAAGAAAGTAAGGAAGATGTCGACCGAAAAACTGTCTAGTTGACACTGTCAGTAGTTGATAAAGTTTTTAGGTCAAATGGCGATTGAATCATAGTCGACTGGTGTTTCACAGCTTAGTCTTATATAATCTCCAGTTTTAATCATTTCTCAAGCAAACGCATGCACTTTTACCTATAATTAATCTGAGTTTCAAAGATTGCACGCACACAAGAAAATGTGCGGAAATTCGCGTACAAAGTGAATTTAAAAAGCTGAGAATTAGAGTTCACTTTTTTCTAAATAGGCTGATTTATTTGGTGAGCGCTGTTTTTGTGTGTATCACACCTCAAGAGCCCTCTGCAAGCTTGGTCGTCGCTGTAGAAAGCGCCAATTCTCAAGCAAGACCCAGTTGCTGTAAGGCTGGATGGACCTTTTGATGACCGGTCTTTGGTAAAGGTTTATGAATTTTTCAACCCAGCGAAGAGCAAATTTGAAAATATAAATGATATGTTTTTTGTGCTTCACCGGGATTAGAATCCACAACCCGCCGTCCAACAAGTCCGAAGTGTAACCACTGGACTACGGACCGGTCACTTGCATATCTCTTTCATGTCTTTCCTCATACATATGTACTTTTCTCTTATTCTCACTCTGTAGGTTCCATTCTTTCGCAATCTCACCTATTTGGTCTATTCATTCCTTCCTCGGTCTTCCCCTTCCGCGCTTTACTCTGCATACTTTCTTCGTAAGTCGTGCATCATCCATTCTTTCAAAATGTCCGAACAATCTCGTCGTGCTTTTTTGTACTTACATTCTCATATTTCCTTTTATCGTTCACACTCGTTCAACACTCGTTCATCACCCAATCATTGTAAAAGAGGAAACGGCTGAAATTATAATATAATTATTCTGGCGTGAATCAAAAGTGGCATTTTTGGCAATTATGGACCTACGCGCCTGAAACTAACCGTAGATGCCAGATGTAGGAGGTCCTGTTATGCATTGATGACCTACAAACAGATTTAATCAGTGGGCAGAATTTTGTTTTTTTTTTTAACATTTCTTCAGCTTTAACAACAAAGCTTACTTTACGTTGAACTATCGCAAGTGTCGTTTTACAAGGTAGCAGCGTTAGTTCCGATTTTCACCATGTACGGTGTAGACTGTAGGCCATATAGGGCATGTAAACGCAACTAAACGCAACTAAGCTACACACATAGTGTAACTCCTTGCCGCGTTATCCCCGAAGGGGTCGCATGTGGCGAGTTGAACCTATTTATTTTTACAGGTAAGGGGGCCGGCCTTACGCCAACCACTTCAGTTGAAGTGGGAATTTCCCAGCTCCCAAGGGGGCTGGTACTCATTTATTGTGAAGGCTGAGTAAACCTCGCCGGTATTTATATTATGGGGTTTGAAATACACACCGAAATAGGAAATCATTTCTGACACCCTCCTCGGTGGGATTCGAACCCGAGCTCACGGGGTAGAATGCAAGCACTCTACCAACTGAACTATCGACCGGACATGTGCCGTATGAATACTTAAAAAAAAAATAGACAACTATTACTGCCTTTTCCTGAAACAGAGGTGAGATTGAATGAATAGGAAAATAGTAACTGCAGGCTGAAAAAGGAATGAAAACTTAATTTACAAAATAATGTGATGAGATGTTATGGAGTGGGTAGGGAAGGTGAGAGAAGAAAAGATGAAAGGTTGAAAAAGTTTTTACACATGACTCACATAAAGAAATATGAAAAGAAAAAGAGGAAAGGAAGACGTACAAATTACAGATAAATTGCTATTATTTTCAATCCTCGTATACTTCTTTTATTTCATCCAGATTCATAATATTGTATTAAAAAAATGTAGGTGATGATATGATTTATATATTTTTTTACAAAATAATTTATTATGTAAAATACAAAATTTACAATTGTAACGGCGAACAATAAAATATTTTTGTTACAAAGGGTTTTTCTTCCGTAAAATCAAACAGATCTTTTATTTTTACTTGAGGAGGAGTAGACGTCCAAAGACACTTTATTTTTTTATAATTCTAAGATCATAATCTATAATCTATAATCTATAATCTAAGTTGCAAGGATATATTCATTCAAAGCTCTCAGATGTATGCCCACAAACAAACACGTGTAGTTCGCGCTTACAAATGCTGATTGTGTACTTACAAATAAAATCCAAACCTCAAATGAACATAAGCCCTGCAACTCTTGCCGACATTCCCTGAAACAGGGGTGACATTGGCAAAGTGAACCATTTTTTACAGTATGGGTGGTCAGCCTCATACCAACCTATAAGTCAAGGAATACGAGTAAAAAATAACATTTAAGTATAAGAAAACAACAAAACCTTAAAAATAAATCTATACAAAAAAAGTAAAAAAAAAGAAATGTCTTATGCAAAAAATGTAGCAAGCCAATAAACCAACATTAAAAATCAGCATTACAGATTAGCCGCCACTTCTTCCTGTCCTTGCATACTTCTTTCATTTCATCCAGAGTCATAACCTTTTTCATACAAGTCCTCCTTTTATTATGACTCTGGATTTCCCATTCATTCGCTATTTCAGAGATTTGATCCTTCCATACTTTTCTCGGTCTTCCTCTACCACGACATCCATCTATTCTAGCAACATATACTTTCTTCGTCAATCTTTCATCACTCATTCTCTCCAAATGCCCGAACCATCTTAACATACTTCTTTTAATCTTCACTTTCACACTTTCCCTTACACCACATTCTTCTCTTACAAAATCATTCCTCACCCTGTCACTTCGTTTTTTCCCAATCATACTTCTTAGATAGTCCATTTCTACTGTATGGACTTTACTAATTTCCCTTTCACTCACCGTCCAGGCTTCACTTCCATACATCAAGGTTACATTTTTATAACATTTTTATAAATTTAATTGTTACGTAAATAAATAAAATACTTGTATTATTATTATACTAGGAAAATGCATTTTCAATTATCCTTAAAATAAAGAAAAGTAATCTACTTAAATTAATTAAATTCAAAGGTTTTTGAGAGTCAAAGTGGTATAAGTGATTACGACTGTTTATTTAAAATATATCTGTGTAATTTAGAGAAAATAATTAAAGATTTGTACATAAAATGTCCTCATTTACTTATGTATGGACTAAGTTGAAATTATTAAACTGTGTATTTGTGATTGTAAAATTAAATATTTTTGTAGGTATGCACAATAAAAGCAATTATTTAATTTGTGATTTTGTTTTTTTGTCACTTGCACCAATGTTGTTTTCAGCTCATCATTTTATTTCAAATCAAATAATCCTACAGTTGTATTAAATCTTGTAAGTTTTTATAGTTAAACTTAAACTTATTCAATAAATTACTCAACTTGGTATAAACTTGAGTACTCTCAATAATAATGTACAACACAAAAAGTGTTTATTCATTTATAAGTAAATAGGAGATTTATCTAAGTAAAACTACACTAAGTAATAATATACATACATAAAACATCATCTTAATTATTGGAAAATTCACTTACACTCAGTTCTCACATAATTTATGATTCGTAAATCTTGCACATAGGCAAAAGGGAAAGTGTAATGCTTTTTCTGAATTTTTTTTTTTTTTTTTTAAGAAAATCCTGTGCGGGAGACTCCCTAGATTCTGAAGACTCTAGGGGTCTATGACACTTGTGTAGTGCCGCAGAGGTGTACGAGCTTGGTCGTCGCTACAAAGCGCCAATACTCAAGCAAGACCCAGTTGCTGTAAGGCTGGATGGACCCTTGGTGACCGGTCATTGGTAAAGGCTTATGAATTTTTCAACCCAGCGAAGAGCACATTCGAAATATTAATGGTATTTTTGTGTGCTCCGCCGGGATCCGAATCCACAACCTTCCAAATATTTACGAGTCCGAAGTGTTGCCACAACGGACTACGGACCGGTCCGAGATGCCAACGACACGCGGTGTACCTGAGCGCACACCCATCCAAGTACTGACCACGCCCAATGTTGCTTAACTTCGGTGATCTATGGGAACCGGTGCTTTCAACATGGCTAACGTCGTTGACAAAAAAGTGTTTACACATTACTTACATAAAGAAATATGAAAAGAAAAGAGGAAAGGAAGACGTACAAATTACAGATAAATTGCTATTTTTTCAATCCTCGTATACTTCTTTTATTTCATCCAGATTCATAATATTGTATTAAAAAAATGTAGGTGATGATAATATGATTTATATATTTTTTTACAAAATAATTTATTATGTAAAATACAAAATTTACAATTGTAACGGCGAACAACAAAATATTTTTGGTTACAAAGGGGTTTTCTTCCGTAAAATCAAACAGATCTTTTATTTTTACTTGAGGAGGAGTAGACGTCCAAAGACACTTTATTTTTTTATAATTCTAAGATCATAACATTTTTATAAATTTAATTGTTACGTAAATAAATAAAATACTTGTATTATTATTATACTAGGAAAATGTTGAGAATGTTCACTTAATATAATTTTATGTAAACAGTGGCAAATACTAAGGTGGATGTGGGTAAGTGTGAAAACTCTTTTAAAGCGCGATGGTGATCGTTTATACCTTCTTGTAACTTGGGAATTGAGGGAAATGAAAGGGCGGATTCCCTAGCCAAATGGGCTGTCCAGCAAGGGAGTGCCCCGTCTGGATTTTCCATTACAGAGAGCGACCAACTGAGGATCTTGGAGCGTGCCGCTGTTAAGAGGTGGAATACTTCTTGGCAGGGGAGCTCCAAGGGCCTCCGCTATAGAGGTGCTTAGGGAGCCATTCCATCTGGACCATGGTTTGCTGGAGCCAGACTGTCTAGAAACCACTTCACCATTATCTGCCGTATGCGCTTGGGACACGTCAGACTAAACAACCATTTGTTTAAGTTGGGGCTAGTCGAATCCCCGGACTGTGACTGCGGCCAGGATTTTGAAACTATAGATCATATTTTTTTTGGATGCCCTTTGCGAGATGCATTAGGTATTTACTTCAAATTCAAAAATATTTCATTTCCGGTAAACATGGAACACCTTTTGGCATTTAATTCCTCCAAAATTAATAGCATTTTGTTCAAATCTATTCTTAAAAATTGTATAAAAATCTAAAATCATCACAAATATGTTTAAAATTGATTCATAAACCTTCCTTCTACTAAAAGACAAATCCACGGCTGTAACATCCTTCAGGGTGAGATGCCAAAAAAAAAAAAAAAACTTGGGATAAAATCCATGTAGAAAAAAGATGGGAGCACCTAAATAGTGGGGAACTAACAAGTCGTATGATCCGAACTGATAGGGCACTCAATAGACATAGCACCTTCCTCAGCAAGCAACGCAACTAACGCAAAAAACGCAACTACGCTACACATATAGTGTAACTTCTTGCCGTGTTATCCCCAAAAGGGTCGCATGTGGCGAGTTGAACTTATTTATTTTTACAGGGAAGGGGGCCGGCCTTATGCCAACAAATTTAGTTGAAGTGGAGGCTTCCCAGCTCTCGAGAGGGCCGGTACTCATTTCTTGTGAAGGCTGAGTAAAGCATGGTGGTATTTTATTTTGTGGTTTGAAATAAACACCGAAACGGGAAATAATTTCTGACACCCTCGGTGGGATTCGAACCCGAGCTCACGGCATGGAATGTAAGCACTCTACCAACTGAGCTATCGACCAGACCAGCAAGCAACTCAGCGAATTTCTGAAAGACAGAGAGAGGACGTTGAAGAACATCATACTTCCAGGATTTTAATCGGATCATGAATGTCAACTCCTGTATTCAAAAGTTTGGCGACCAGCAGATATAAATGGTTAGCACAACAAGGCAATGCTTTCAAAAGAGGATGGCGACCAATAGAGACAAAAAGGCACTGCCTTAACAAGAGGATGGTGATCAGCAGTGACAAATGGCTGGTGCAAAGAAAATGGGGATGAAGGCAGCTTGTTGAGTTCCCCACTGGAAGAGCTTGACCTAGTTGTTGAAGATGTCCTCCAGCAGGTGCTTGGTGATGGCCCTGTGCTGTGATCCCCAGTAACAGAGTGTGACCTAGTTGTTGAAGATGTCCTCCAGCAGGTGCTTGGTGATGGCCCTGTGCTGTGATCCCCAGTAACAGAGTGTGACCTAGTTGTTGAAGATGTCCTCCAGCAGGTGCTTGGTGATGGCCCTGTGCTGTGATCCCCAGTAACAGAGTGTGACCTAGTTGTTGAAGATGTCCTCCAGCAGGTGCTTGGTGATGGTCCTGTGCAGTGATCCCCAGTAGCAGAGGGTGTCCTAGTTGTTGAAGATGTCCTCCAGCAGGTGCTTGGTGATGGTCCTGTGCGGCCGGGCAGGGTCCAGCGCCTTCTGCGGCCTCCTGTACAGGCGGTCGTTGAGGTAGTACAGCTGCTCGGAGAGGTCGCAGCGCACGTTGAACCACCAGTCGCACACGAAGAACGGCTGCGAGAACTGCGTGCCGTTGGGGCAGAGGAAGCTGGCCTGGCGCCCGTCCAGGTCGCAGTAGTGCCAACCTGCAACATGACAACAATCAGCTGTTAAACACACATACAAGGATAATTTATGTATAAGGTACACATAATTAAAGAGCGCCGTTTTTGTATGTGTCACACCTCAAGGGCCCTCTCAAATCACGAATAAGATTTTTTGTAAAGATGCGTCTTTAGTGCTCATTTAAAGACACCAACAGTTTCTGCCTTTCTCACATTAGGTGGTAGTCTGTTCCACTTCATTGGGCCCGCAAACCGGAAAGCACGGTCCTCAAAATTAGTGCGTGTCCGACGTGAGGGCCGGACTAAGTCAACCACCCACACCCCGCAGATCTGAGCGTTTGGCGTCTCAAATCTATCTCAACGGGTGAGAACATGTCAGACAAGTACCTATGAAGGAGCCGCAACAATTGGAGCTTTGTAAACCATCAGACAAATGTTATTTGTAATTTAAGCTTTCACGGGCAGAAGTTGTAATGATTTCACTTCCGGGCATATCTAATCTAATCTAAGTTTATTTATTTGTAAAGACACCAACAGAACATTGACAATTTATTTTAAGTTGCAAATATATGCAACATTGGAGATTCACATTATATGCACTCTCGCAAGCAAACACGTACAAGTTCGCGCTTGTACATGCCGCATGTGAACCTACAACATAAAAACCCAAACCACAAATTAACATACACTCTTGCCGACCTTCCCTGAAACAGGGGTGACATCGGCAAAGTGAGCCATTTTCTACAGCATGGTTGGGGATAATCTTTGGGGCCTACATGGCCAGGGGCCCCCAAGGATAATTATTCTCTAATTATATTTTTTACTATTTTATTGAAAGCTTTGAGATAGTCAGGCGAAAATTGCTGTTTACTGTACGTCTCTATTTTGACGTATGACGCTGCTATCTTGTATTTTTTTTTGTCTAATCCTTGTATTCCATTGCACTTGCAATTATTTTTTCATAACTTTGGGTTACAACTGACAAATTCCATCCGTATGTTTTATTTTCAGCGTTGGTAGACAGTTTACACATCATTGCATAGATGCACATATGTAATGTCTCTGCTGGGACCTCGCCCCAGGCGTCTCTCGTCACGTTATTATCGTTATGGTCACCTTGGCATCTGGTTTCTGGGTCAGCAAAGAAGCCCGGGTACTTCTGCTCGTCGCAATAGAAGTTGGTGTAAGGAACGGCGGACAAGATGGGGTAGTCGGTGCCGGGGCGACCTGCAAGTATAAGCAAGCACACTGAATTAACAATAGTCATACATAGACGTGCACAGCAATTCAAGTATGGTTAGGCAACCATGGGTTTTTTTTTCCGGTTCCTGAAATACCGCATATTAATTATTGTCGCCCTTTCCTGAACAAGGTGAGACTTTGGCACAATAATCAAATATTTCCAGTATAAGTGATCAGCCCCATATCAACAATATTAGTCATGGAGCTCCTTGACTGATAGGTTGGTACGAGGCTGACCACCCGTGCTGTAAAAATCGGTTCACTTTTGCCAATGCCACCCCGGTTCAGGGAACGGCGGCAGGAGTTGCAAGGTTTATGTCCATGTGAGGTTTTCTTTATTTGTATGCACACATGCAGAATGTGTAGGCGTGAACCTACATGTGCCTGTCTGAAGGCATGCATTTCATATGAGCCTTTAATGTTAACATATCCTTGCAGCTTAGATTAAAGATTATAGATAGATTATGGAACATAGGTAATTAGAATCATTTCACAGCACATTCATATGACGCCTAAAATATGGAATTTTTTGGTATATCCATAAAATTTTCCTTACGGGTTGGTTAAGTAATCTATGTACGTTAAGAATCCAAAGGATCCCTTACGGGTTTTCTTACGGATCCCTTGGACACAGAGATAGATTAGCCAAGTGTCATAAGGATTCCCAGGGATCCCATACGGACTTTCTTACGGATCCCTAAAATACGGATATAAATTATCCAAGTGTCCTAGGGATTCATAGAGATCCCATACGGATTTTCTTACGAATCGCTACCAGACGGCGATAAATTAAACAAGTATCCTAAGGATTCATATCGACGGTTAAAAGGTAATAGGGCATAAGCGACTCAAACTAAATTGTTCAGGAGAGCAGTTTAAGGTTTGAGATCGCAGAGAAATGGACATAACTTCTTTTTTTATCATATCGTTAAGATCGACATAGGGGCTGTCCATATATTACGTCATTCGCATTAAGAGGGGGGGGGGGGAGTCTGGTCTGTGGATGATTGCAAATGATGAACGAGTACCAAAAGTGACGTCGTTCTTGTAAATACCAATTTCTACAAAATATACAAAATATTATGTAAGTAATATAACATTATTAATTATTGAGCTCATCCATTATTACAGAAAGAGGGGGGGGGGTCATTAAATAATGACTATAGGATGATTGTAAGAGGAGGGCTGGGGGGGGTCGAAAATCGGCCAAAATCGATGACGTAATTAATGGACGGCCCCATAGCTCTAAAATAAAATAAAAAATAAAGGCATTTATTGGCATTTCTATGAATGTGGTTTTACGGTGTTTTACGATTTTTTATGTCACAAGTGCCTTATGGACCAAAAAGGCCAAAATCTTTTCGGTACACAAAAACTATACCTACTTCAAAAACGCAGTTTTTCGCTTAGGCAGAAACAAAACAAAAAAAAATCTTCATAGAGCTATGGGAATGGGCACATTAGAAAGAGTGGAAAATTTTATAAAGGATAACATTCATGACTCATTTTTGACCTAACTGCCGCTTAGGATTTCCTTTAAACCGTCGATATGGAGTTTTCTTACGAATCCCTGAAACACAAAGATAAATTAACAAACTGTCCTAGGGATTCGTAGGGATGCTTTGCGTTTTTTTCTTACGGATCTCTAGAACACATATAAATTCAGCAAAAGTGATCTCTAAGACATCCTAAGGAACTCTTCAAAAAGAGTTAAGGTTTAACTAATCAAATGTTGACTTTGAACAAGAGAAAAAGTACTTTCGTGGAAAAAGATAGGCGGATACGACTTTTCAAAGTACATTATTAATTCTATGTTATTCTTTAAAGTGTTACCGAGAAATAAGCATGTAGCACCATTAGCATTGAACTAGTTTCTAGATGTTTAATAAATTGACACAATAAAACATTGTAATTTAAAAATAAACCTGCTATCTATACATAAATTCATAATATCTATATATATGTACACACATATATAATATGTATGTGTTTTATAACTCATAAGCTAGGAGGTACAATAATATATAATGTCATTTACATGTGTTTTACATTTTATAGCCAATAAAATAAAACTAAATGCGTTTTTAGATTTACGTGATTTGATAACTGTGGTTATTTTGAGATTTCAAAAAAAAAATCATGAGCTCAACTTACACTCATCCTTAAATAATACAGAATTTGCTTTGTTTTTATTTCATTATATTCCTTGTCTTATAAGTTGGTATGAGGCTGACCCCTCATACCAACTTATAGGAAAGGAACAAGAGGAAATACGAGTAATTTAATCTATGAGAAGGTTTTTTCTTCTTTCAAAAATATAATATAAATTTCTTAACTTTGAAGAGTTTGTGTATTCACACAGTGAAAATTCATTTTTATGAGGAATTCTGAAAATAACTAAAACACAAAGGGTTTTTTCACAAATTGAGTCTTTATTTCACCCCGAGTACTTTCGACTTGCTTACGTCATTTTCAAGAGGACACCATTATTCATTTATGGACAATAAAACGGAACATTTCATGGCAGACGTTTCAAATTATTTAATATTTTGTATTCTTCGATTGTCGGAAGAGAACGACGCTACTATAACGTGGCAGATACACAATAAGCCCCATGAGAGCGCTGGGTCGACCTTGCCGAACCCCACAGCGACTCAGACAATATATTAAGAGCGCTGTCCTTGGTGTGGGATACGAAACGTAATCTCCACCCGGCATTTACCATCCGGGGTCTCGTAAGGTTAACATGGCATTCGCAAATGTATCCAAGCAATAAAGTATTTAAATCCACGCATACTTTAACAAAGGCTTTGTAAAAATTAATAGTACCTACCAGTGGCGAAGCGTGTCATACAAGCCGGTTCCCATCGGCTTCCCTTTTAAAATGATGTAACAAATTAGTTAAAAAATATAGACAAAAAGTAAAAAAATACATTTAAACCCAAAGAAACAATACGTATTTTTCCCCCATTGAAACCATGCAGTCTACTTTATTATCATTTCTGCCTCATTTTAAACGAGAAACCGATGGAAACCGGCTTGTATGACATCCTTCGCCACTGGTACCTACCTATGGCAATCGTACAACAAACAAAATAGTGAAATGCTCAGTATCCTGAATTTAAAACATTACGTAAGCTCCCCTCAATCGCGTAAATTTAAATAATATATGAAAACTAAATCACTAACTAGGAGTGTCATTGTATTTTCTATACATTTTCGTGTACGCGATCAAGAATGTTTATGTTAATGTTTTATACAAGGGTGCAGTGTCCAGATGGTCATTTTTAATACTCAAAAATCCAATAGGTACATAGGAATCCTTGAGTACTTGTTGCTGTATATTTTTTCCTCGTTTGCCCTCCCCCCCCCCCCCCCCTAATACTCCGACGCCCTAGGTCCTGGCTTATTGGGCTGTAAAGCAAATCCGCCACTGTTCGTTTCCACAATATGTATGATTCTCAATCAATGCAAATTGAATTGAATTTACGAGTGTTTTTAAACGATATTATCAAAATCTTCGATTAATAAAAAAAACTTATAGATTTGTCATCATAATATACAACAATGGCGACACAATCCGTGTTTTATTCACTCATCCAACTATTTTTGCGTCGGCGTAAAATGTTTTTTTGTGATTTTAATTTACCTCATCTGTTTACCTCAAGCCGACAATATTATGCAATACCTCTACCGATGTTTCATACCCATCTGCTAATACAGCTACTTGCTTAAATTGTTTCTCCATTTTTGGAAAATTGTCCTTGAAAAATAATATAAGTCGTATTTGGAAATATTATTCTTTAATCTTCTTAAATACAAATATGTTATTCTATAAAGGCCTCTTGAGGTATATAATAATAATCTATAATCTAAGTTGCAAGGATATATTCATTTAAAGCTCTCAGATGTATGCCCACAAACCAACAAGTGTAGTTCGCGCTTACAAATGCTGAATGTGTACTTACAAATAAAATCCAAACCTCAAATGAACATAAGCCCCACAACTTTTGCCGACCTTCCCTGAAACAGGGGTGACATTGGCAAAGTGAACCATTTTTTACAGTATGGGTGGTCAGCCTCATACCAACCTATAAGTCAAGGAATATGAATAATAAATTACATTTAAATATAAAAAAGAACAAAACCTTACAAAGAAATCTATACAAAAAAAGTCAAAAATTTCCTATGCAAAAAAATGTAGCAATGTATGATTTAAACAAAACAGCGCTCACCAAATAAATTATCTCAATGCTTGCTTCCTATAATAATCTATAATCTAAGTTGTAAAATATATCAACATTTAAGATACAATTGTACTTTGAAGCTTTCACGGCCGGTACTTGTTAACATAACAATTACTTTTTTCCGGGCTATGTAGCCGTGGTCTGGTTGATTAATTCTGGTTGATTCATTTAAGATACATATTTTACGCATGCACACAAGCAGCCACGTGTAAGTTGGCGCTTGGAAATGCCACATTTGTACATACAAAATAAAAATAAAAACAAATCTCAAATTGTAAAGTGCGCAATGCGCATCTTAAAACCTGTGCAAATCAAGACCCTACTCAGGATATCTGATGGAAATGCTTCGCGCCAATGCTGGAAAAACACCAGAAGCTTCCGCGACACTAAGGTCATCGTCAGATGGAGAAAGAATAGGAGGCGGTTCTGGAGAAAATCCCAACGAATTGGTTGTGTTCAGAGTTATTTTTCGTGATTTTTTTGGATTTCCATCAAGAACACCGCAAGTCACAACTAGATCGAAAAAGCTCAATTCGTCATACGAGACCATTATGAAATCCGAACTAACATAATACTAATTTATATTCTCATTTCGTTGTATGTAAATCACATCACTGATTCTGAAATTTGATTTGAAACTCGAGTCTAGTATTTTTAAAATGATTTTAATTTACAATCGTGTGCAACGTTCAATTTCAGGTTTCGCAATGTTCCTTTTCTCTTGTCTCGGACATGCCGCATGCAGACTTACTTATTCGCTACACCACCTGGGTGATATTTGCAATATGGACAAGCTCCATATTACGCGGAGCACAGAGGAGCCCTACAACACTAAACGCTGGCCAAAAACGGATTTTTACAAATGTCATACATTAAGTTTTAATTTCAAACCATTTGCAATAAAACGGTCCCTTGTTTTATTTTAATTTTTGTAGAAGAGGCTTTTAATTTTTTGAGATTCACTAAATTGTTTTCCTGTAGCTTTTTGAGTAGTTACATCGCTTTAAATCGTGCTCTGTTTGCTGAATTTAAAATATTGCGTATATTTCCCTCGATCGCATGTATAGAAAAATGACGGAACTATACAATCTTAGTCAGTGAAATCGTTTTCATTATAAAAAAAAAAGTACATAGAAATATGCCTCAGCACTCCTAGTGAGTTATTTGGTTTGTATGCATTTTTTTATTTACGTGATCGAGAGGAGTTCGCAATGCTTTATACTCTGGGTACAGATTTCATTTAATATCACAGGATACTAAGGGTAATTTTCGCGTGGAAGAGGCAAAGTGTGTATCTGCCGATACCAATCATCTCTAACCCGTAGACTAAAAATTTCTAAATGAAATAAATTTCTACGAAGTTCAGAAAAGTAAATAAATGCAGGATAAACCGAAATCACAACTGTGTTTTATGTTTTGAAACATAAAGAATCTAAGAACGTAAAATTACCTACTACAAGTTAGGTAATTTTTGTCCTGTGTATTGTACCATTACTCCTGTGCGCCTCGTCGCGTCGTGCTGTAGGTAGGTACATGGTTTTCCCGCTCTTATGTAGTATAATATAATGCGCTCACGTGTCCAATGTAAAATAATAATTTGATTGTTTATTGGCGCTTTGATGCTCAGGACGTGTGACCCGGAATAGTAATGGTTTCATGTCGATCTATTACAAATCAAAGTTGGGTAACTGACAATGATATCAGAGCAACACGATTTTCAACTAGAAAAAATGCAGAAGCGTATTGTGTACAATTTAATAGTACCTATGGAAGTACAGAGTGTATGTGTTATAGAGAAAATGTGACAGCTGTAAAGGCAAGATATTGATGACAGCGCTGAGATATCTTCTATCTAAATGGCAAATATATCTTAACATTCATGATTCATATTTAATTCGTGTCCACCTGCCGACACTAACAAAACCCTAAAAATCAAAATCTCAAATTAATATAAACCCTACTACTACAGCCGCCCTTCCCTGTAACAGGGGTGACATTGACAAAGTGAACCATTTTTTAAAGAACCAATCAAGGAACAAAAAAATATTTGTGTTATGAGATGTTACATTCAATTAAATTAAAAATTAATTAAATAAAAATTAAACGTAAGACCCCTAGCCGCCAACAGTGCAGATCAAATGCCATTTCGAAAGGCCCTTGCATACTTCTTTAATTTCTTCAGTACATATTCCTTGACTTATAGGTTGGTATGAGGCTGACCACCCATACCGTAAAATATGGTTCACTTTGCCAATGTCACCCCTGTTTCAGGGAAGGTCGGCAAAAGTTGTGGGGCTTATGGTCATTTGAGGTTTGGATTTTATTTGTAAGTACACATTCAGCATTTGTCAGAGCGAACTACACTTGTTGGTTTGTGGGATCTGAGAGCTTTAAATGAATATATCCTTGCAACTTAGATTTTAGATTATTTATTATTATATACCATGACCAACCATACCATGCATTCTCTCCTTACGTTATGACTCTGAACATCCCAGCTTTTCACTATTTTATGAATTTGATCTATCCAAACTTTCCTCGGTTTTCCTCTACCACGGTTTTTATTCCTACTTGAAGTGGTGATGATGATATTGTTACGAACTTGGAGTACCTACGTGAGCTTGTACATGCATACATAGTGTATAGAACAATCTGGCTCTAGTGTGATGGTGGTAGTGTTACGAACTATGAAATTAAAGTACATAGCGCACCTATACATATAAGATAGTGTGGGAGTAGTGCATAGAACGGCGTCTGGTATGAGCGAGAGATCGAATGATCTGGAATATGCAAGAATGATCCCTTTTGTGCCTATATATACTGACTACAAGAGATTAGTCGCTTCAAGCATTTTGCCGTGAAAGACCAATAAGCAGTGATAGTCAATTGTTGTATTTTGTGAACCAAGCCGTGTAAAATAAATTCTGTGACAATAAATAATTGCAGTTTAATTAAAAGAGAACCCCAGGACAATCATAACAGCATATACCTGGTATGGACTTGCCGAGCTCCAGGTACTCGTGCACCGAGGGGCTGAGGAAGCTGGGCGGAAACAGCGGGTCCTGGGCGGGCGGCGCCCTGTCTGGGTGCTCCAGCTCCTGAGGAGGGTCCCCGCCCAGCTGGGGGGCGGCGGGGGCACGGGCGCGCTTCATGCTAGCGCCCTCCTCGGCGCCATCTGGAAGACAACACATTCTCATGAAAATCTAATTCTTAAATGATAATACCTACCTGAGTTCGACCTGAAACCTGAGTAATTCTTAGAGACCCATGGATCAGTACCCTTAGTACGAGTTGCAAAACTTGAGAAAAGTAAAGTTTACGGAAAATATTAAAGAGTGATTTCTCCCAAAATATGCCGTTTTTGTTTCTTACACTTTGTGGTCTTAGCAAAAGAGTTACAGTGATGAAGAAAATCAAGTTCAAACAAACAAAAACGGCAGATTTTGGGTGAAATCACTCTTTAATAATAATTGCCGTAAACTTTACATTACTCAAGTTTTGCAACTCGTACTAAGGGTACAGCTCTGGGCAGGGCCGGATTAAGTCCACCGGGAGCTTGATGCAAGGAAAGACAAGGCCCTCCTATTCCACATTATTTTACTTATTGAAAAAAACAGAAGAGAATCAGTAGCACATATTAAAAATAAAACAAAATCATCTCGCTGTAAAAACACTCTAAAAAAAAGCCTTTATTGCATCATTTTGTTGTTTATTATTCATATTATCTCTTTATTTTTATCGAAAGTCGTGCGTAGTGCGGTGCACAGCTTGAATCTTCCTAAATCTAGGCTCATCTATAGATCAGCAATGAATCAAATGTTTTGTGAATGCAGTGCTGAAATTCCAGCCATTCGTGAACATGTAGAAATAGTGGAAGGAAATTTCAAGAGAAATAGACAAATTATACGAACGATGAAAAAAAAATTGTTGCAGATTGCTCAAAGGTAGGTGGAGGACCCAAGGTGTGTTTAATAATAATGGATTAAAATTACCAAAAACAAAAACAAAAATATTTCATTGTTCCTATCTCGTTTTTAATTTGAAATATGGATTGAAATTTTAAGAGTCAGTATTTAATGAACAGTAGTTAAATTTTAATTGCAGGTTATTATTTTAACATAGATAATTACACTTACAATTGAAAAACTTACGATGAGAAAATTTGAGAACAGAAGGATGTTATTGTAATTAATAATTATGTTAAAATAAATGATTGCTGTGAATAAAACGTGTTTGCAAAAATGGAAGTGGGACACCTTTTAGAATGAATCTTCTGAACTAGCAAAAACCAATGTTTTATCTTTCATCTGTATTGATGTTCACTTTGCCAATGTCACCCCTGTTTCAGGGAATGTCGGCAAGAGTTGCAGGGCTTATGTTCATTTGAGGTTTGGATTTTATTTGTAAGTACACAATCAGCATTTGTAAGCGCGAACTTCACGTGTTTGTTTGTGGGCATACATCTGAGAGCTTTGAATGAATATATCCTTGCAACTTAGATTATAGATAGATTATAGATATAGATGTATGATATCCAGGCCCACGATTCAGTCCACCGGGAGCCCTGGTGCGGGAAAGACATGAAACCCTTCCCCCTTTGTATACTTGATATTATATATATATTTTAGTACTTTTTTAAAAATTAGGTGACACACCGTCACTGGAGCATTGATGACTCATATTGTGTTATGTTTTGTAAAAAAAATGTCTTTGTTCTGTTGGTGTCTTTCCGAATAAACAAATGAATGAAATAATTAAATTTACTTACTATCTGAAAACTGACTAACGCTCTTTTCACACAGTACGTATTTAGTCCGGTTTTTCAAAGGTTTCGGATGGGATCGCCGGGCAAACAGTGCTTTCTTACATTCCCATACACTACTAGACTTCCGGCACCGGATAGAAATAAAGACAAACCGACCAAAATTCGTTTAGTGTGAAAATATTCTAACGCATTTAGACAAAATGATTGTAAACAAATACGTATTGAAATGCTTTACTTTACAGTTTTTGTAAGTCTCTAAAATTTCAGTGCAAAATTGACTTGACTTTTAAGACTTAAGCCTTAAAAAAAATGGTTTGGTGGTTCACACTGTAAAAGTCGATTGTATTTATTAAAAACAAAAACAGTTTTAATTATATTTTGTATTGTTTGTGTATTAACACTGTGAAAATTCATAATGTTTAGTTTACAATTTTTTTGAAGGAATTCAAAGAAAACACTGTTTATTTTCACTCAAATATATTTAAAAAGATTAAAATCTTTAAAATAATTTACAAACGCGTTTTCGACCTAGTAGGTCATCATCAGGTATGATACCTGATGATGACCTACTAGGTCCAAAACGCGTTTGTAAATTATTTTAAAGATTTTAATCTTTTTAAATATATTTGAGTGAAAATAAACAGTGTTTTCTTTGAATTCCTTCAAAAAAATTGTAAACTAAACAGTTTTAATTCACTATTATTTATTATTTATGACTTCAAGTGACAGTCACTGCTTCTGACGATGCCTTTGAAGGCGAAAACGTTCAAGCATAAATAATAAATAAGAGTGAATTGAAACTGCGTTTTTTTAAATAAATAGTTTTCAAGTGTTTCTTTAACTTATTTCTGAGATTAACTGCGTAAAACCTATTGAAATTAGATATATTGTGTGGTATTTAAGGCATCGTAATAAGTACCCATGAACGTTCAACTTTTAAAGTAAATTAATACATTTTAATGATCACTCCATTGAAACAACAATGCACAAATTAACTGCAATTATAATTTTTTTGGAAATTTAGGTTAGAATACACCGAATACACAAAGCCACACGAAACTGGCGTGACAACGGAAAAAGTTGCATTCGTGACATTCGCAATGAAGCCGTGAGAAAAGAGCTTAACATTAAGATAATAAAAAACATTATTGCTGTCTGCCTAACTTGCAGTGGATGTATGTATACGTATATTTCTTTTTAATTTTGAATAAAAATTTGGACCTTGGAACATTGCATAAAATTAGACGGTGGAAAAACCTTGAAAGTTCTCATAAAACGTAAGCTTGGTTGTAACGGATTTCGATGTAACAAAAGATACTGAAATTACGAGGTAAAAAAGCTACACTCTTGTAAGCTACAAGATTCATAAACGCGATAACTGTGTCTGAAACTCTAGGTGTGGCCAGAGTCTCAGTGAAACTGTCTTCATCTCTTTTGGAATGATTTTAATGTTATTTTCAGCGAGTGCGAAGTATTAAAGTTTTTTTGTAATTGTAAATTTAATAAAAAAAATAACTGTGTTAATTTTCACGTTGAGTTCTATTTGTTTTTCTAGATTCTTTTCTTGGCGGGCAAACGTGACAGGTCTATATGACTGGGTTTTTTAACCAATAGCAAAATGTAAGTAAACCTTTTCCTTAGCAACCCTACATTATTCGATACTCCAATATTTAAAAAAAAAAAAAATTGTAGGCGTAAGAGCATAAAGCAGTTGGTATAACGATAACATCTAGAAGTGTACACTTGGAAAATTCTTTTAATTAATTATTCACAGATTGGGTATCTGTCAAAGCCATATAAAAACATAAAGTTTCGTGGTAAATAAAATATTATCAAATGTGCACATTAAAATTATAAAACTGATTGATTTTATATGAAGCAATATGGGTTTCTGTCTTCCCCGGCCGGTTGTATATTTTGAGTTAGCAGTCGTAATAATTGGACAGCAACGAAACACCTAGTTAAGCGAAGTCTTATTTTTCTTCTTTCTTTGTTAGCTTCCTTTTCTGCTGGTCATATCTAATCTAGTCTAAGGTGAAAAGATATGCATTTTCACAAGCAGACACGTATAATTTCGCGCTTAAGAGCCCTACATACCCTGAATCTGCCGTTTTTGTATCTTACACTTTATGGTCTTAGCAAAAAAGTGACAGTGATGAAAAAAATCAAGGATGTTTATTAATTTTTTATCTTAATTATAAAGTTTGAACAAAATATATAACTTAAAAATTGCCACCACAAAAAAATATTTAAAATAATACGTTTTTTTCACTTCCGTAGCTACTGTCTCGTCTGTGCTATGTTTTGGAAATATTTTTTTTCTTTCTATTTATAGAACTATACATTGTATAGTGTAGTATCGAAACAGTTTTTTTATAATGTTAATAGTTTTTGAGTAAATATGGAAAAACTGAAACTACTTGATGAATTAAATTTTAATTAAATCGAAGAACACAGTTTTTCCACATTTACTCAAAAACTATTGACATTATAAAAAAACTGTTTCAATACTACACTAGACAATGTATAGTTCTATAAATAGAAAGAAAAAATATATTTCCAAAACATAGCACAGACGAGACAGTACGCTCCCCCAGTTCTTGTTTATCGTATACGCCAATCTTGTCAAATATGACTTTTTCATGCAGTTGTCTTATGAATCAAATTCTACACAATCTGAGCTGAGAAAAACCGTAAAACTCGATAATGTGAGAGTTGTTTTAATTTTTTTTTAACTAAATTTCTTGTTTTTATAAGACACATTGGTCCAGTACACATGCAAACATTGCTCATGTAAAATTTTCTCAATGGCGTATACGATAAACAAGAACTAAGGCAGCGAGTAGCTACGGAAGTGAAAAAAACGTATTATTTTAAATATTTTTTTGTGGTGGCAATTTTTAAGTTTTATATTTTGTTCAAACTTTATAATTAAGATAAAAAATTAATAAACATCCTTGATTTTTTTCATCACTGTCACTCTTTTGCTAAGACCATAAAGTGTAAGATACAAAAACGGCAGATTCAGGGTATGTAGGGCTCTTAAACATGACGCACGTGGACTTACAATATAAAAACCCGAATCTCAAATGAACTTACACCCTGCAACTCCTGCCGACCTTCCCTGAAACAGGGGTGACACAGGGGTGGCAAAGTGAACCATTTTTTACAGTATGGTTGGTCAGCCTCATACCAACCTATAAGTCACCCCTATTTCAGGGAAGGTCGTCAAGAGTTTCAGGTCTTATGTTCATTTGAGATTGAGTTTTATATCGTAGGTTCACATGCAGCATGTTTAAGCGCGAATTTAAACGTGACTGTTAGTGGGAATACATTTAATATGAATCTTTAATGTAACCAATCTCTGCAACTTAGATTATAGATTATATAAAGCGAAAGCGTTTGTGATCCTTTCAATAAAAGTCAGCTGACTGCTTTATAATAATAATAATAATATAAATTATTATAATAATTATAAAGCAGTCAGCTGACTTTTATTGAAAGGATCACACCAACGTCATAATACATACATACTGGTCGTATAGTTTAAAATGTGACTCTACATGTCAGGAAAAAATCAATTGCTTTGTGAAAGGAAAATAAAAACTTTGAATGTAACAAATGCAAGACACTTTGTTTCTCTTTTGTAATTTTCTTTACAAATAATAATTACTCCATGTTAACGCTCTGCTTCGCCAACTCAATTAATGTTTTGTATTCAGTTTAAATATAAATACTAAATTTTCAATCATAACTTAAATAGTTCAAGGCTCCGCAGAGTCGTGACATGATCTGTTTTGTAAGTTAATCTTAAGTTGCGATGCCTATCAGCTGTGCTCTACAAACAACAGCACGAAGAAGACGAGAAAACGTTTGTTGAACCATAATTCAAGACAATTTAACTTGCCTAGCTATAGGCTGTAGCCTGGAACGAATGGTTGTGATCGATAGCCTGGAATATAAAATAATGAGAGGTGGATCCCCCACATGATGGATTGATCAAGTAAAGACAGCAACAAAATGAAAAATACTCGAGCACCTTAATGCTCAATGAAAATTGATATGAAGGTTGAAGTTTGTTCTTACAGGGATTAATAAAAATGACATTTTCCCCAAATATCTCAAACGGTTTAAAAATTAAGGCTATGTTAAGATTCTCAAAATCCACCAAAAATCGTAACCATTTTATTAAGAAATCATCATAACTTGTCTTATTAATGAGTAACGGTCATGAAAATGGTGTCATTTAAGCCAATTTTAAAAATTCTTTATTTCAATGCATGTACAACACCATATTTTAGATATTTAATCGGTTTTTTCGTCATTTAAGCCGCTTAAAAAAAAGGATATTCATCGAATCTTGTAGACTACAATCCAAAGTATGCGAAACGCACTATAATTTTATTCATGTGAAGATGTATGCTTGTGTCTATTGATGTAGTGTGCATAGTTTGGATGATTGGTTATTTGTGTTACTGTTGCTTATTATTATTTTTTTTATTGTTTATATGTACCAATTGTCTGTATTGCACCTCTTAATAAATAAATAAATAAATAAAAAAAATAAAAAATAATTCATGAAACTCAAAAACAGCAGAAGGAAAGTAATTACTGTAAAATTTTACGTATCCATCAGGCTGACTATAAATTGAATAGTTTATATACTATATTAGAATCCATTTATATTTTTATGTGAGTGCTGAGTGTATCAATAATCAACTGTAAAGCATAGGCTATGTTATCTAACGCCATTGTCCATAAGCAAACCAGAAAGGCCTTATCCAGAACAATACGTTATTTGCAAAAATGGCCGCAACAGCAACACCCGGCCGCGCTATTATAAACCAAACTTACAGTTTCATTTATGCCGTAAGCTGCTGGTTCTTAACGTGATAACTGCCGAAGACGAAACATTTACTCAAAAACTGTCATAGAGTTTAGATAATAACGCAAACACCAGATACGAAAATGACGCAACTTAGTCCGGTCGATAGCTCAGTTGGTAGAGTGCTTGCATTCCATGCCGTGAGTTCGGGATCGAATCCCACCGACGCGACGCGACGGTGTCAGAAATGATTTTCCGTTTCAGTGTTTATTTCAAGCCTCAAAATAAAATACCGGCAAGGTTTACTCAGCCTTTACTATAAATGAGTACCAGCCCCTCTCGGGAGATGGGAAACCCCCACTTCAACTGAAGTGGTTACCTGTAAAAATAAATAGGTTCCACTCGCCACATGCGAAACTCTTTGAGAATAACGAGGCAAGAAGTTACACTATATGTGTAGCTTAATTGCGTTTTTGTTTGCGTTAACTAAGCTGCATATATTCTGCAATTTCTTACACTTTGTCCCTAAAGGGATTGTGTGTGGCGTGTGGAAACTATTTATTTTCACAGTAAAGGGGGCTGGCCTTTTTTTCCAGCTTTCGAGGGAGCTGTTTCTCATTTCTCATAGAGGCTGATTAAGCCTTGCCGATATTTTGATTTTGGGCTTGAAGTAAACATTGTAGAGGAAAATCGTTTCTGACACCCTTAGTGGGGATCTAACCCTACTCCTCTGGAAAGAACGAAAACATTCTAACAGCTGAGCTATCGACAGCACTACAATAGCAGTAGGTACCTGAGTATATAGCTCATCTCTTCCCGTATGGACAAAAAGTATGTATTGTTTTGGCGTGGACAAAAATCTAGATTTTCACTGAAATTACATGTCCTGTTGCAGGATATGCTAAAAAACAATATCCTTGCAGCTTAGATTATAGATTAGCAGTTTAAGTATAAGTCTGTTACATTCCCGACAGAGAAAGGGTTCGCGTTTAATTCTAATAAAGTACGTTAACGTTGATTGTTCCTGTGGCCGTATCACGATCTCGTGAGGTCGGCTTCCCTCAGCGTTAGCCTTAGGGGGCAACGCTGCAACGCCGCAACGCTGACTTATTATCCATCACCCCAGATGTGTAACAAAGCTTACGTACTCACAAAACGCTCTCAGCGATCTAAACATTGACTTGTGATATCTGTGGACTAGAAATTAATTTAACTAAAATAAACGTTATATATATGTTTCAACTTACTTACGAAAATGTTCATTAGTAAGAAAGAGAACAAAAAACTTCACAGTTGCATTTACATGTGTACAAATGTTCCTAGAAAGTTGGTACGATTGCGAATAATAATAATGGATGCCAGTTGATAGATCACACGCGTTCGATCACGTTACGTTTTTTTGATCAGAAGTCCCAAAATTTCTACAGGAACGGGATCATGTCTCTACCTACAAGATGGGAGATAGTTTTCTCCGACCTAATATTAACATTTAAGGCTCATATCAAATGCATGCGCACAAACAAACACGTGTAGTTTGCGCTTACAAATGCTGAATATGTACTTACAAAAAAATCCAAACCTCCGATGAACATAAACCCTACAACTTTTGGCGACCTTCCCTGACACAGGGGTGACATTGACAAATTGAACCATTTTTTTACAGTATGGGTGGCCAGCCTCATACCAACCTATAAATCAAGGAATAATACCAACCTATAAGTCAAATAAATAAAGTAACAACTCAAAAAATAACAATAAAAGTGGAATAAAACAAAGTTGAAACTTTTCATTTTTTATTTACAAAAAAATAACATCTTGCCAATAATCGAATAAGTCACTACAAAAATAAATGTGTGCAAGGTTATTTTTTAGTAAAGGTGGCTCGGTCAACAATAAAACTACCAGCAAAACGTACTCAGCCTAAATAAGGCCGGTCCCTTTCCTTGTAAAAATAAATATTCTTTCCACACGCCATTTCCGACGCCTTCGGGGACAACGTGGTGAGAAGCTGCACTATATTTGCAGCTTAATTGTACTTGAATTTGTAGTTAAACGTTTTCAGAAAATCTTAGTTTATCCTTGTAAACCTTTGAAATTGCGTTTAAAAAAAATTATATATTCTTTGTATCTTAATCGTAAAATTTAATTTCTTGAATCTCTTAAAAATAGGTAGGTACGCCACTGTCCCATCAAGAGTTATCTATATTTCGTCAGTTTGTATCTACTCGTTACAATTTGATATCCAACTCAAAGTATCTGATATTAATTGAGAGAAACCTATTTATTCACATAATGTTATCTACTGTAGGTACTAAATTTGTTTCTGGCAAGGTCGCGAGTTTAAAAGTTCAATTTTTAACAACAGTCTAAAAATGAATGATTACTCTTTATTGCCATTAATTTAAGCGTTTATAAAAAAGCAACAGTTTTAACAATGAAAAATGAGAGCAACTTTATGGTGGGCGAATAACAAAATAAATTTACACACCTTTACAAATAAATTTATATTTTTAACTTAGCTTAAAACATACGACATATTTCTTGCCGCGTTGTCCCCGAAGGGGTTAAATGTGCATTTTGGGACCTATTTATTTTCACAGGTAAGAGGGCCGGCCTTATTCCAACCACTTCAATGGAAATGGAGGTATTCTAGATTCAAAGAGGACTACTTCCCACTTCTTGAATAAACATTGCCAGTACTTTTATTTTGGTTTGAAATAAATGCCACTATGATAAACCATTTCTGAGAGGTGATGGGTATGAATGAACTCAAAGAGGTATGCAAGGATAGAAAAAATTGAGGCAAATCTGCAGAGGCTCTGGCTTCTCCTAGCGGAATGGCGACAGAGTTTACAGTTAACCACGGTGAGAATCGAGCCCTAGCACTAGCCAACCAACTAATCTATCGACCGAACTCTAATCTTTAATCTAAGTTGCACAGATATGTTAACATTTAAGAGTCATATTAAACGCATTTCCACAAGGAGACACGTGTAAATTCACGCTTACACATGTTACATGTGAACTTACAACTTAAAAACCGAAATTCAAATGAACATAAGCCCTGCAACTCTGTTCGAGCTTTTCTGAAAAAGGGTTGACATTAGCAAAGTGAACCATTTTTTACAGTAGCATTTGATTCTTTCGGGTAACCTCTGACAAAAAGTGTGCACTACTTGTGCAGCTTAATTGCGTTCAATAATTTACTTCTAAATCAATGGTCTACAGAATTTCCGACATTGGAAGCACTGGTTTAAATAGCTATTTTAATAATAATATTAGCATTTATTTGTTTGTCTGCATGTAGCCATATTTTAAAATGACGTAAGACAGGCAAGAACCTTATTCAAGTTGGGTTGGGTTGGAGAACAGAACTGGTATGACTATGAGAGGTACCTGGTTGGCGTAATACCTACATCTACATGCATGTGCATTTAATCTGTGCAGGGGTGTGGTTGGTGTAATATTTATTATCATCTACACATTAACAAGTAGGTTAAATGAATAATATGAATCGTTAACACCTTTCTAAATAAACCATAAGTAGATAACCAAGTGTGCGGTCGATAACTCAGCTGGTAGAACGCTTGCGATCAAAATCAGAGAACTGGGGTTCAAATTTCATCAAAAAAGACAGAAATCATTCACCCCTGCAGCAGTGGTGAATCCTAAATCAAGAAAAATATGTATTTCTACAGGTATCTACTTAATTAAAAATTTAAAAAAATATATCCTGGAGTAGGTATATTTCAACTTATCTAAACTATGAAAAAATCCATATTGTTGCCTACCAATGCTTGAAATGCTGTGCACGTCCCTGCATTTCATTGTTTATTTAGCCCTACTCATAGGACCAGCGAGATTTACTCAGCCTTTGCAAGAAATAAGAACCTATCTCCTCGGGAGCAGAAAGACCCCCACTTCAAGTGAAAGCTGACCCCCTTATCTATTAAAATAAATAGATTCTACTAACCACATACGACTCCTTTAGGGATAACCAGTCAAAAAGTTGCACTATATTTGCAGATTAGTCGCGTTGCGTTTCCTTATGTGTCATTTTCAAGGAAGGGGAAAATAATATTTATTCTGAAATGTATTTGCAGAGTGCTTTGACTTATGGGTTGGTATGCGGCTGACCACCCATGCCGTAAAAAATGGTTCACTTTGCCAATGTCGTTTCAGGGAAGGACTGCAAGAGTTACAGGGTGTGTGTCCATTTGAGATTTGTTTTTTTTAATGTTGTAGGTTCACATGCAGCATGTGCAAGCGCGACCCTGTACGTGTCTGCTTGTGGGAATGCATATAATGTGAATCCCCAATGCAACATATCTTTGCAACTTAGATTTGATTATTTGCCTCTGCCCCGTGCACGCGTCGCGTGAACACCGTAGCACTTTTAGGATATAATCATTTTGACTTCTCACGGGGATTTGAACTCGGTATCTTACGATCGGCAATCAAGATTCCGAAACGGTAACCATTAGATAACGACCGCGATGATAAATGCATTACTTTCTGAATCATTCCCTTATTTTCTTGCCGTTCACATTCCATCTATAAGCACACCAACGAGTCACTTTCTTCTTTCACTTTCATCATCATTTTTTCATTCTTCCACTATCACAATCAGCATCTACCTTCACTGAACATTACAATCATTTAATCACAATAATCCACCGCTATCAATTCATCAATAAGTTGTTTTTCTCGTTGTATTGTATGAGCTGAGTTGCTCTTATGTAAGCTTTGCATTCAGCCAATATCGAAAGTTTACACTCAAACATAGCGTTTCACCAAAAATGTATGGAGACCAAAACCCTCACTAGAAGCGCTGTTGTTATTTCCATGCATTTTTAGTAAAACACTGCTTGAGTTAATTAGTGCAATTTTATACTATGAGTAAGGTAACATAATATTCCGCTATGGTGACGCTTTCCTCTTTGATTGTTTAATTTACGAAGCAACACCTTTCTCTCGGACACACAAGTAATTCGTATAGAATCAAAAACGGTAATCTAGGATTTAAAATCAATTAAAGCCTTCCGCGGCCGGCTATTGATACTGCAGAGTTGCTTTCCGGGATCTGTTGCCGTGGTTCATCGGAGCTGGAGCTTCCGGACGCTTCGTCCATATCTGCGATGAGCTTCTTCAGCGCACAGATGTTGTGATGTTGATACAACTGTTCCCATTACGCTAAAGAAGCTCATCGCAGATATGGGCAAAACGTCCGGAAGCCCTGGCAATGATAGACCATGGTAACAAGTCTTAGAAATCAACTTTCTAGAATCTAGGTTTTTTTTTTTAAGTAGTGAAATATGTGGAAATTATCGGAAAAAGATTATCTTCTTATTCTAAATCTGTGTATCTGGAACTCTCCTCTTGTGATAAAGAATACCAGCTGTTCTTGGATATTTTGGCTGATTGGCCTGGTAGACGCTAGCTGTTTGGTATCGATATTCATCACAAATTATTTCATCTGTTTCCATACACCTCATCAAAAATTTAAAAAATCCTAATTCCCACCTTTGATTCTTAACAACTCACATTACGTAGAACGGCTCACATCCATTTATTGCAGTTGATATTAAAACTATGAGAACTCGGTGTTTTCACGACTCATTCCTTTGCCAAACTGCCCGCTTATGGAATGAGCTACCGGAATCTGTGTTTCCACCCCAATTTAGCCTTGCCCTTTTCAAATCCAATATCAATAGCCTTTTCTTTTCAGTGTCTCAAAACAAAGAAAAGCAACACACACTACAGCACTGCGCAGCTACCGGCCCTGGAACCGGATAAGGACAACTGACACATCACCAAAACCTCTGCGGCACTACAATAAATACCATAGACCCCTAGAGTCTCTTGAATCTAGGGAGTCTCCTGCACAGGCTTCCTTAAAAAAAATACATTTATGGATAAAAATTGTTGATTTATAGAATCATAATCGGCTTTCTTCAGTCGTGCAAAGGCAGAGGCGTTAGTACCTACAGAAGTCACGCAGCGTAGGAAGGAAACGACTGAGAAGTAATGGGAAACGTCATCAATCACCTCTCTCAGTGAGCCTAGATGATCCGTAATGACTGAGTGCCAGTACAATACGCTATTACTGACGTGTAGGTTGCATCATCGCACTAATGATGTTATTACCAATAATCTATTCTAATGATCTTCCATTGCTTTCATCGTGAAATTTAAAATTCTCAGGAAAGCCGTCTTTTTTTCTCTTATGTATATGCAGTTTGGAAAAAAAAACAAATGGAAACACTCTATTATTGTATCTATAATTTAAACTAGGAGAAGGAATACACATGCTTAAAGACTTCTGACTCATAAATAGAAGGTTGTGGTTCGAATCCCGGCGGAGCACAAAAAAATACCATTTATACTTTCAAACATGCTGTTCGATGGGTAAAAAATTCATAAACCTTTACTAAAGACCGGTTATCAAAAGTTCCATCCAGCCTTAGAGCAACTGTGTCTTGCTTAAGAATTAGCGCTTTGTAGCGTCGACCAAGTTCGTAAAAAGTCCGGTCGATAGCTCAGTTAGTAGAATGCTTGCGTTCCATACCGAGAGCAAGGGTTCGATCCCCACCGAGGGTGTCAGAAATGTTTTCACGTTTCGGTGCCTATTTCAAACCCAATATAAATACCAGCAAGGTGTACTCAGCCTTCCCAAGAAATGATAACCAGCCCCCCCCAGGAGCTGGGAAACCCCCACTTCAACTGAAAGTGGTTAGTGTGAGGCCGGTCTCCTTACCCGTGAAAATAAATAAGTCCCGAATCGCCACATGCGAACCCTTCGGTGATAACGCAGGCAAGAAGTTACACTATATGTGTAGCTTAGTTGCGTTACGTTACGAGTATTCCAAATTTATGTGAAACTTAAAATTATGAAACACATTCTTGTAATATATCAAACAAACACTTAAAATAAATTAACAACTTATAGAACACAGTCGATTCAAGGATAAATAAATTACGGACAATCGTAAATAAATTAAAATAAATAAATCATATCGGGCTTAAAATAAAGCTGTGAAAATTGTTGATACTTTAGTTTATGGATTTGATTCGGCACACTATGGCAAATATGATAGCATAGGCGTCCACAATATTTTTTTTCATAGCACATTTTATATACTTAGTCGATTTAAACAGCTAAATCTTATTTTATTTTTTAAGGCTTCCTTATACATCATCGTTATATTCATGACAAAAAAATCCGGTTGAAAGAAATACATGAGTTACAACAAAATCAAACTATAAAAGAACAAAGATGTTTAATAGAAATGTGTCAAAAGCCAATACTTTTACAACTTTTAAACAACATTTTTAAACTACGAGCAAAATAAATATAAATAAATGAGCCGTAACAAAAAGACATAAAAAATAAACAAAAGTTTATTTTTTAAGTATATTTATTAAACTCTTTTGGAATAAATAAACGTGCATTTAATAAATTTGGTTTAATTTCTATGAGTAAAAGTAGGTATCTTCTTCAAAAAGGATTTTTGAGAAAATTTGTTAAGGAAACTCCCAAAGGTATTGAAAATTTGAGGGATTATCAAGCTTTAAAAGATGCTCAAAATGTTTTTTTGAAGCATTAAATAAATCCTTCATGTGCATACACATTTCTTTATGACAGCCAAATTATTTTCTTAACCTGCATACAGAGCACTTCAGTACGTACTATAAACTTTGTCTTTATATATTTTCAGAAATACACTTCAATGCATAAAATGAATTAAGAAAGTTTTTACTGGTACTTGATTTAACCTCCAGGGTGCCGGTTTACTATACTTCTGAAGTTCTGCCTATCCCGTTTTCCACTTGGTCCGGTTTGGTCCGGATCCGATCGCGAAATGTATGGGCTCGCCGGGAAAACCACGCCGGATTATGTGAAAACAAACATACATCCCCATGCACTACGCGACTTCCAATCCGGCACCGGGCCAGATCGTGTGAAAAGGAGCCTGCAGTATGTAGTTGTCAGAGTCATTTATATAAATTGAATATTTGTTTTTTATCCATTGTTCGACAATTAATTTATTCTTGTACGTCTGTGTTTGCGTGTCAGACAATCATCTGAGATCTACACGCATCATTAATAAATCTGTATTGTTAGTTTTACAGCCTACTCGCTGCATATTCAACTCTTCACACCTACACATCTGTTTCATCGTCATCATTATGATTGGCACGACAAGCCGAGACAAGTATTAGCCTCCTTGATGAACTGTAGCCAATATTGTTAGTCCTACGCCTTTCTTCTAGGCTTATAATTAAGACTACTCTACTGGTTAGCGCCACGGACTCGTAATCGAGAAGTACTAGGGGAAGTTAGCACAAGAGGATGGGGACCAGCAACTGCAAATCGCTAGCACAGCAAGACACTGTCCTTAGAAGATGATAACTTTGTTCTGAAATCAAAGAAGTAGTTGATGGGTAACCGATCAGCTGTGGAAATAAAAAGGTATGACATGTCAGGGCTAGAAACAAATTGAATTATCAGGAATTCTCTCAAAAAAACACTTGAACAGAGAGTCTACAAGGTAAACTACTTTTCGTACCAGTTCAAGGGTTAAAATACTGTGAAAGGATAACATGAAGTATGTAAGTAGATACATAACACATTTATTAGTGTGCAAACTAGAAGAAATAAAGATACAAGACAGGTCATGATTAAAATAATAAATTAATAAATGCATATCTACCGTATCGCGCCAGTAATAAAAACAATCATTTTAAACTGCACAATTTATGGCAAAAAAGTTAAACTTATATAATTGAACGTTTAACCATTTTGAATGGTAATAAAATATAGAAGGATACAAGTTCGTAATATGATATGTCCAGGAAGATAGAGTTTATCTAGTAACGACCTGTATCCGGGAGATAATCAATAGTTAACTATAAACTTATTGAATTGGCGTACTTAAAAATATACACGAAAGCAGTAATGACCATTTATTATATCTGTTCCAATAGTATAAAACATTGCGTCAACACTCAACCATCGCGTAAACAGAAAAATGTATGTATTATTCTACAGCGCCTCTAATTAGAATTTTAGTTATGATACACTTTTTTGTTTACGCAATGTTTTATGCTCGAGATACTGAAAACTCTATTATTTGTTTTCATTTAATTTCAGCCTTTCATGTCTGTTATTTGTTATTTAGTTTGAAGGCATTTATTGAACTTTGTTGACAACTCTCCATGTTTTATTTTAAGAATCCTGTAGGGGAGTATCTTGCATATTTCACATAAGTTTTTATTTATTTTTTAATGAAATAATATAACAAGTTACTTTTCCCATGAGTTATACATAAACTCATTTGGGACTTCTAACACAGTACTTAAAACTAGCGATACTATATATTTAAAAAAAATAATAAAATAACAATTACTGAAACAAACAAAGATAGAAGAGAATTATCGGCTAATACCCAAAATAAAACAAACGCATGTCACTGGTACAGAATCATTGTAAGAGGACTATAAGAAATAAGCCTTTATTGCATCATTTTGTTGTTTATTTTTCATCTAATCTAATCTAATCTAATCTAAGTTGCAAAGATATGTTACATTGGAGATTCACATTACATGCATTCCCACAACCAGACATGTACAAGTTCGCGCTTGCACATGCCTCATGTGAGCCTACAACATAAAAACCAATCTCAAATAGACATACACCCCGCAACTCTTGCCGTCCTTCCCTGTAACAGGGGTGACATTGGCAATGTGAACCATGTTTACAGCATGGGTGGTCAGCCGCATACCAACCTATAAGTCAAGGAACTCATAGTCACTCGAAGTCATATCCCTCTTTATTTTTATCGGAAGTTCATTGTTTAGGGACTTGCAACATTTGAAAGAGACCTCCTTCCAAACTTTGTCGATCGAAAACCTTTAATATGTAAATTTTCAAAGCTTCGAGTATTATAATTATGAAAATCATTATTATAATGGTACTCTAAATTTGTGTGATTGAGGATTTCAGAATTTGAATAATGGTGACAGTGATGTCGTACAATTGTAGGACCCTGAATGGAAGAACATTGCTCTGTCGATAAATATCCTTCACGCATGTATCCCATGCAGGCCCGCATTAAGGGCGGTTCGAGCGGAACAACCGAACCAGGGCCCCCACACTCAGGGGGCCCCCACAGGGCCAACAAAACTCTTATATTTTTATTAGTGCCCAGGTCTTTTCGGGCATTTATGACCAAAAGGGTCCCCGATGACAGACTTAATAGAAATTACTTTACAAGCATTACAACAAGATATCTTTGGGGTGTAAGCCTTATGGGGCATACACTACCAATGGGCCCCCCAAAAGCTATAAAATATTGTATAGAAAAAACTTCAACATATTTTTTTTCGGAAAAAATATGCATCTTTGAGGTTATGGAAAAGTAGGAGGGAAGGGGGGGGGATTTTCATGGAGGGGGGGGGGGGCATATAAGGGGCCCCGAGCTTTACTCCGCACCACGGCCCCCAGAGGGGTTAATCCGGGCCTGATCCCATGGTATGCCAAGAAGTAATTTTCAAATAGGCACATGCGCCTAATAGGTAGGCAATACATGGTAAACAACGCATTTCATTTTGATATTGAGATTAAAAATTCAACATTTAAGTTCAATTGGAGCCACATCGTTAGTACTTCAGTCAATTTCACATGAGTTATTTTAAAGGAATGAGAGAAATTATTTATTCTGGAATGTATGCCTATACCCTTTGCGCGCGCCTGGTAATTTGGAGTAACCTGATGACAACAGAACACTCCAAAAGAGTCGCAGGACAATGGGAAGACCCAGATTAAGGTGGCTGGACGAGTAGTGGCAAGCTGCCGGACGGTAGGAGTATGAGATTAAGTATGAGGCTGACCACCCATACTGGAATAATTGGTTTACTTTGCTAACGTCACACATGTTTCAAGGACAACAAGAATTGAGGGATTTTTATTTTGTAAGTGCACGTGTAAAACGTTTAAGCGCGAACTAACATGTGTCTGCGTGCAGGCATGCATTTCATATGAATCTTAAATGTGAATAATAAAGTAAATTAGGGTGATTTATTTGGTGAGCGCTACTTTTGTGTGAATCACAACTCAAGAGCCCTCTGCGAGCTTGGTCGTCGCTGTAAAGGCTAGATGGACCTATAGTGACCGGTCTTTGGTGAAGGAATATGAATTTTTCACCCAGCAACGCAACGCAAACGCAACTAAACTACACATATAGTGTAACTTCTTGCCGCGTTATCCGCGAAGGGGTCGCATGTGGCGAATTGAACCTATTTATTTTTACAGGTAAGGGGGCCGGCCTTACGCCAACCACTTCAGTTGAAGTGGGGGTTTCCCAGCTCCCGAGAGGGCTGGTACTCATTTCTTGTGAAGTCGGAGTAAACCTTGCCGGTATTTTATTATGGGGTTTGAAATAAACACCGAAATAGGAAATAATTTCTGACACCCTCCTCGGTAGGATTCGAACCCGAGCTCACGGGGTAGAATGCAAGCACCCTACCAACTGAGCTATCGACCGGACCGGACCCAGCGAAGAGCGTATTTGAAAATATAAATGTTTTTTTTTTATGCTCCACCGGGATTAGAACCCACAACCTTCCATTTACGAGTCAGAAGTGTTAACTACTAGACTACGGACCGGTCAAAATATACCGGTGAAAATATGTTTGCAACTTAGATTATATATTCACGCATACACATATTGTGAGTAGTAATTGGATAACACGTTGGGCGTTGACTACTGAGCTAAAGTTCACCCGCAGTTCGTTCTCGGCAACATTACCCAGACGTTATAAACAGTATACGAGTACAGCCCGCGGCTGTCCTACATTTATATCATGGTGTAGCGTAGCCTATACGTAACCGCGTCTATAATACTTAATCTCAGTTGCAGCTGTAAACAGGGCCGGATTCAGTCCGGCGAGGGCCCTGGTGCGCGGAAAGACTTGGATCATCCACCCCATACTTAAATCCTGTATCCCGAGTAGGTATAAAACATTGCATAAATCTCATCTCGATTGCACGAATCTCCAATCAATATTTAATTGACACATCAAATTTGATTGCTTAATCCTTGTAAGGACCTCGGTTGAATATTTCTCGGTATTAAAATTATGTAATTTGAACAGGAAAGATGATGTACATCAGCTGACTTACTCATATGCAACCAAATGGTGATTAAAGTTTAGTGCAACAGGCCCTAAGTATAATAATATACAACGGCACTCTTAGGGCCTGTTTGGCGCCAATTTTGAAAATTAAGTGTGATTTCTCCCAACAAATCAAAAATTTGTTTACATACATATACGAGTACGTAAATCAGCTGATGTGCATCATCCTTCCTGTTCAAATCCATCAAATTATTACCCACTTCCGAGAAATATTTAACCGAGGTCCTTACAAATATTAATTGGAGGTTGGTGCAACAAGCCCTTAGAGAGCGATTTAGCCAATTTTTTCGATTTACGCAATCGAGATGAGTAGCAATGTTCTATCGTATACCTACTCGCAGTACTGGTTACTAACCAATTAGGAAGGGCTCCCCAAAGCAGTATATTTTATTTGAAAATGTTTTTTTTCACAAATATCCTTTGGAGCTTTTTTCCTAAATATTAAGGCCCTACAGAATATGACTTTTTTTTTTTAATCTTTAGGAGCCAGGCGTAGTCAAACCCTTTGAGTCACCCTTAATCTAGGCCTGGATGAAAACTAACATTTGTTGTTCACTCTCAGTGCACATACACATGTACATGTAAATTAACAAACAATATTTTTGTAAATCTTCATAATTTTCCGTGGAAAAAAGGTTTACTTGTAACCAGCCACCATCCCGCTAGGGGTGGCCAGTACCTCTGCAGGTTTGTATCCACTTTGTTCTATCCTTGCACACTTATTTCATCTCCTCGACATTCATTACTCACTTCATGCATGCTCTTCTCTCTTTTTTTTCACTCAGCAGGTTCCAATCAACCGTGTCATTATCAAAAGTCTAGATACCATTTTAACGTTTGCTGAATACAACATACTAAGTTCATCTTGTCGAACAAGAAAAGATTGAGGGAATAAGGACTTAAGGATGCCAAAGAATACGGTGTCTGAAGAACCTAGGGGCCGTCCATAAATTACGTCATCGATTTTGGCCGATTTTCGACCCCCCCCCCCCTACAATCATCCTATATCATTATCTAATGAACCCCGCTCCCCCTCTTGCTGTAATAATGGATGAGAATAATAATTAATAATGTTATATTACTTACATAATATTTTGTATATTTTGTAGAAATTGGTATTTACAAGAACGACGTCACTTTTGGTACTCGTACATCATTTGCCATCATCCGCAGACCAGACCCCCCCCCCCACCCCTTAATGCGAATGACGTAATATATGGACAGTCCCCTAGGACAATAGACGATTTTAGACAATGTTCCTTGACTTATAGGTTGGTATGCAGCTGACCATCCATGCTGTAAAAATGGATTACTTTGCCAATGTCACCCCTGTTTCAGGGAAGGACGGCAAGAGCTGCAGGGTGTATGTCCATTTGAGATTTGGGTTTTTATGTTGTAGGTTCACATGCAAGCGCGAACTTGTGAGAATGCATATAATGTGAATCCTCAATGTAACATAAATTAGATTATATTAGACAATTGACGATTTTTTCGACTGCGGTTTTAACCAACCAGTAACAAAATACTTGTACCTATGTCTTTTCCCTAACAACCCGGCCGCGAGGCACATTTTCCCGCCAAGTTAAATTTGACTTGTCCAAGGTTAAATAAAAGCACCGTGTTCCTTTTTCGAGCTGCAGCATTTACAGCAAAAGTAGCGAAAATTAAAAAAGTGCAATCGACCCGAAAAATCTTAACATAGGGCAACTTCTTACCGAGTTGTCTTACGAAAGTCGAATTTGGCGCATGAAACCTTTTTATTTTTAGTACAGGTAAGGTGGCCGGCCTTTCAAAAATTACTTCAGGTGAAGTGGAAGTAAATAAATGAGGAATACCTGGTATAACCATGGAGGAAGTATTCCATGGGTATAACACATAAAATAATTTAAGTTGACAACAAACCTGATACAAAGAGAAATCCAAAAACAAGGAGAACACAGCAGCTTATCCATTTGTTACAAATTTTTGTTATCATGGTGAAAATTCACTTTAATATCTTTCCAATGTTCAATTACAAAACAAACTATAAATCACTGTTGACATTAAATGAATGTATTCATATTTTAAGTTTATTTCTAAGTAACAAAAACAAAAACCAAAAGGATCACAATATTTTCACAAATACATGCGTTCGATTTTTGAAATGTTTATACCTACCCGTCAGATTCAAATCATTCTGATGATAATTTTTGAAAATGTCGTATCCTCATTAATTATAAATTTACCGTAAAATAGATTTTCTAAAATAAAATAAATATCACACAAAATTTTTACGCTATCACACAAATACACCTAAGTTAATTAAAAATAAATTAAAATTATATATTTGAATGATATTATTTTCACATCAAGAAATTTTGGGTTTTGTAAGCAACCGGCGTGTTTTATTATTCATATACAGCTGCGAGCGTACACACGAGATCGACTCTTTAGTAAGACTGATTTTGTTTTGCTCGTCGAATGCTGCAAAAAGTTTAGTAGAAGTGGGGAGGGAAGTCTGTAAATGACACAATAATGTTTTAACGTTATTAGTCAATGGTTTTAACAAATATAATAACTTCATTAGAGATTATGCAGTGAATCAACGATGTTTTTTTTTAATTGACATATAGGATTAGGTTAGTGTGCGGCTGACCACCCATACTGTAATAAATGGTTTACTTTGCCAATGTCACCCCTGTTTCAGGGAAGGTCGGAAGGAGTTGCAGGGTGTATGTCCATTTGAAATTTTGTTTTTATGTTGTAGGTTCACACGCAGTATGCGCAAGCGCAAACTTATACGGGTCTGCTCGTAAAAATGCATATAATGTGAATCTTTAATGTTACATATATTTGCAACTTAGATTAGATTACTAGTGGCGTATCCATATTTTCACTTCACTTACATTTAGCGTTCATTCTACAATAAAACGATGGTTCACTTTGCCAAAGTCACCCCTGTTTCAGGGAAGGTCGGCAAGAGTTGCAGGGCTTATGTTTATTTCAGATTGGGTTTTTATATTGTATGTAGGTCGACATGCGGCATATGTGTGAGCGCCAAATTATGCGTGTCTGTTTGCGGGAATGCATTTAATTTGAATCTCAAATAACACATATCTTTGCAACTTAGATTTAGATATTACAGAAGAACCTTTTAAAAAAGTGGTATTATTTTGATTAGGTATTCTATTTTATTTCCAGCCTTTTTTGTCATTTAACCAAAAAAGCATCCACAGTACCTACCTATGAGCAATTATTAATAATTATGCCACATTCATCAAGCAATTATTAAAATGGAAGCACAGAGTAAATCCATTGTTCATCCGCTGCCTAGTAAAATTGATTCTCCTTACAAAAAAATATCTATGCGGATGTTTTGTGAATAACACCTTACTAAGGACATTATTTTTATTGAATAAGAGTTTTAGGCTAACACGGCCGGCTGATGATGTGAACTGTGATGATCATCACAGTTCTCATCAAGATCATCATCATCATCATAATTCATGCTGAAGAAGCCCATCGCAGAAATGGGCGAAACGTCCGGAAGCTCCAGTTCCCACAGATCACGGCAACAGATCCCGGAAAGCATCACTACAGCATTATTTTTATTTGTTACGGCAAAAATCATATCCCAAGGGCAAAGTGTAATTGACTCAGAACAAATTACATTTGCATCAAAATCGTGACGTCACACGGCCGAGTTGCTAGAAAAAAGGATAAAACATATTAATTTGTTATTGACGTTATAGTCAAGTAAACGTCTGATATTTTCCCGCTGAGAAAAACATTCATTTTGTAGCTCCCGCTAAAAATATTATGATGTTAAATTTTATTATTTTAGTGATCCGGATAAAAGTTGTAGATCTTTGTGGGCTAGGCGAGCATTTGCGAGCATCCATATTCCATACCTTCATTCGTGTTTTGAACACTGAGCAGCCATTTTTAAATCTATCCGTTTGATAACGATGTTGAATGTTGAGCGTCCGCAGTAAAAAATCTCATAAATAATGGAGCCTAGAAAAGTAGAATACTCCTGCTCCAATTGCCGTGTGAAATTCTCTATCAATAGTAAGTAATCACATTTAAAATACATTAAAATTCCGTCATCTCCATTTTGTGCAAAAAAGTCTTGCAAATTTTTCCAACCGGCTTTAGGTTATGATCACAATACCGTGCAATAAACAAGTCAAAATACAATTGAATGCTTCTATATTCTCATTTAGTTTAGTATTTCTTATTTTCTACCATGCGGGGTCTTGCCATTTTTCATTTCTCCAAAATGTCGACCCACTATATAAAATTGTGCTCATTTGCACATGGCTGTTGTATTTTTGTTAACAAAACAAAATATTGCATAAGTGTAATAACACCTTAATGTAGGTTACCCGTAATGTTTAATTATACGTTAAACTGAATCCGCCATTAAAAATGACAATTTTGTATATCGATGGGAGTATTCTCACAAAATGAAAACTATGTAGGTATACTATATAATCTTGATAAAATTTAACTTTACTATTTGATAAATTTTGAATAATATTCAACATGATGGATACACAATTTTCAAACCTAACCTCAATGTATGATAAAATACTCCAAAACTCATTTGATCAATCTGGCCCACACAAATGACAAAGACAAAAAACCATGACATCACCCATCCGGTTTGCCCATGAGAAAGCTAACCTATATTTTGTTATTTGATGCCAAGGATCTTCACAGACCTGTGCCGCTAGCCTTCTGAGAAAAAAAAATCAAACTTGGAACTGTGTTTAATGACATTCCATCATAGAATATCTAAATAAATAGTAGGATGATTTATTTAGCGAGCGCTGTTTTTGTGTGAATCACACCTCAAGAGGCCTGTACGAGTTTGGCCGTCATTATAAAAAGCAACAATTCTCAAGCAAGACCCAATTACTGTAAAGCTGGCGACCGGTCTTTGGTAAACGCAAATTCTTTTTTTAACCCAGCGAACAGCATATTATTTTGAAATTATGTTTTTTTTGTACTCCGCCGGGAATCGAACTCAAATCATTCCGATTCCATAGCGTTAACCACTTGAATATACGGAAGATACAATAGCACCACTAGTGAGTGATTTAGTTTTCATACATTTTTTCTATCTACTCCATCAAGGGTTTTATTTTAGTTGCGTTTTTTTTAAGGGTAGTTAACGCAATGTTTTTTATTCAGGCTACTTGACTACGTCTTCTGACATATATTTTTAAATTAATCATTTGAAGAGGAATGCAATTTACCAACCGATTTTTGCCTGACCAGCATGCAAGCATTATTAATGCATCAATTTTTATTTTTAACGAATTGTTGATTTATAATTAACATCTGTTGAACCGGGGAAAAATCTATTGTCTATAAGACACGATGGGACTCAAACTTGTGTATGTTTCAAAAATGCAAAATGGTGTGCCTATGTTTGTGCTTTCAACCATACCATCGATGATATAATACATTTTGCAGTTTTCCCGAACTAAGCATAAGTTATTTCTTGATATTATAGCAGAGAGCTGTGTGTCTCAGTCACCTGAGACTTGTGTAACATGAGATCTGCCTCATTGTGCAGGCATTTGTCCATGAACCACTTGTTTGAACCATGATATTGAGAATTTATGCAAACCCTTTTTGTAAAATATCATTTGTTATTTTATTTGAGAAAAGTTTGGAGCTTAATTGAATGAAATTGAATGTGGAGACGAGAGCAGATACGGTGAAAGTTACAGGGCTTCTGTTTATTTGAGATATGTTTATTTTTATTTTGTATCAGCATGTGTAAGAGTGAACTTACACAAGTCTGCTTGTGAGCTTGCATTTTATATCAATCTTAAATGCTGGTATGATGATGATAATTTGCCATTAGTAACTTTTACCACTACAAGGGGGATTTCCGTGATGACGTGGTGAAGAGGTGGGTCTTCATTCCCTGTTTGAAGGATTCAACTTTTTTCTTAGCACGCACGTCTGGCGGCAGTTGATTCCAGGTGGACAGTCTTGTAACCGATTCTGAAAATGATCTTTTCATGTAATACTATGTTAAATTACATGTAATGTGGACGTATATTTACATTGTTGATTATAAACCACAGGTTGCTAAGGACTGCAGTGTGATAATAAGAATAATAATATTAGGATGATTTAATTGGTGAGCGCTGTTTTTGTATTTGAAACACCTCAAGAGCCCTCTGCAAGCTTGGTCCTTGCTGTAGAAAGTGCCAATTCTCAAGCAAGACCCAGTTGTTGTAAGGCTAGATAGACCTTTAGTGACCGGTCTTTGGTAAAGGTACATGAATTTTTCACCTAGCAAAGAGCAAATTTGAAAATATAAATGGTATATTTTTTGCGCTCTGCCAAGATTCGAACCCACAGCCTTCCATTTATGAGTCAGAAGTGTTAACCAATTAACTACAGACCGGTCAAACGGACGAATATTTACAACGTAGATAATAAACTACAGGTTGACAATTATATTAATTTTCGGATATTTAACGAACCGTTCGGTGAGAACTTACATTATTCTCTACGTTTCGTCAGCGACGTAGCCGACGTTTCGTTTCTCACCGAACGGTTCGTTAAATATCCGAAAATTAATATAATTGTCAAAATGTCAAACGACCGTAATTCTAACTTAAACCAAACTACAGGTTGAGAAATGTAGTGTGACACAAGTGTGACTGCCCCAAGAAAAAAATCCTAATTCAAATTTAGACTGAGTCCATTGGATACATCTCACCCAATGCCTCTGTACTTACACAAAGTATCTCAATTTGTTTGTCACGCAGATCTCTCCGCAGATGTGAAGCACGCGCTCCCCCACATCCTGCCATGCCTGCACAGTGCGTGTGCGCACTGCGTGCACGGCCTGGCCACGTACACGCGCCCCTCCACCTGCCACTCCTGTCAGGCAGAGTGCAGCCTGTCTGACGAGCAGGCCAGGCAGATCAAGGCTGGCACTCTGTCTATCGAGGACATCTTCCCCGTGGACTATCAGCTGTTTGGAATGCTCGTGTACGACTACTACCAAGACGCCCTCAAGAAGGTAAGATCTAATCTAATCTAATCTAAGCTGCAAAGATATATATCATTTAAGATTTATATTAAATGCATTCCCACAAGCAGATATGTATAATTTAGCGCTAACACATGCCGCATGTGGACCTACAATATAAAAACCCAATCTCAAATGAACATAAGCCTTGCAACTCTTGCCGTCCTTCCCTGAAACAGGGGTGACATTGGCAAAGTGAACCATTTTTTACAGTATGGGTGGTCAGCTGCATAACAACCTATAAGTCAAGGAACATACATGACAAATTACATTTTTTTCTTTTTAAATCAATAAATAACAATATATACATGGACATAAAAAAAAAATCATAAAACCAATTTCACTTTAACAAACCCTAGCCGCCAACATCACAGATCAACCGCCATTTCTTTCTATCCTTACATACTTCTTTCATTTCCTCCAGAGTCGTAACCTTCTTCATACAAGCTCTTCTTTTATTATGACTCTGAGGTAAGCATTGTTTTTTATTTAGCACATAGTCTACTGGATTTAGTCGCCGTATAAAGTATGCCTCTTATAAAACTACTACTACTACTATTAGGATGATTTATTTGGTGAGCGCTGTTGTTGTGTGTATCACACCTTAAGAGCCCTCTGCGAGCTTGGCCATCGCTGTAGAAAGCGCCGATTCTCAAGCAAGACCCAGTTGCTGTAAGGCTGGATGGACCTTAAGTGACCGGTCTTTGGGAAAGGGCGCCTGTGTAGTGATGTAAATCACAAAAAGGCGCATATAAATCTAGTTATTTTTTTAAATTAATTTAAAAAAAAAAAAAAATTGTGAAGAGGTATGCAATTCACCAACCTATTTTGCCTGGCCAGTTGTCTTCATGCGAAAGCAGAAGCTTGTGTGCATGCAATGACATCTGAATCAGGGTCAATGTTATGGTCAAAGGGGCCAGCGTGGCTCGAACCAACGTTATCTGAACCAAACACGCTAGCTGAACAAGCGTCTTGACCGCCGTGGCCATAGCACCGACAAATATAATAAGTTAATTATTATTATTATATGAATTTTTCACCCAGCGAAGAGCGTATTTGAAAATATAAATGGTATCTTTTTGTGCTCCGCCGGGATTCGAACCCACAACCTTCCATTTTCGAGTCAGAAGTGGTGTTAACCACTAAACTACGGACTGGTCACTACGTAATATCTGTTGAATAATTTTTTTTGTTTTACAGTAATTGATTTACTATAATCTAAAGATGTATTAAAACACTAAGGGTTATATTGACATATTAATATGTTAACTTGCACATGTTACAAGTGTATTTATTTATTAATAAATAAAAACCCAAATCTCAAATGAACGTAAACCTTGCAACTTGAAGCAGGGGTGACATTGGCAAAGTGAAACATTTGTTACGCTAGATGGTCAGCGTCATACCAACCTATAAGTCAAGAAACACGCATAATAAACTACGCGAATGACATAACTGGATAATACAAACTAAAACTAGATAAAATATCTACTGTATGTCTATAATCTATAATCTAAGCTGCAAGGATATGTTAACATTTAAGGCTCATATGAAATGCATGCCTACAGACAGGCATATGTAAGTTCGCGCCTACACATTCTGCATGTGTGCATACAAATAAAGAAAACCTCACATGGACATAAACCTTGCAACTCCTGCCGCCGTTCCCTGAACCGGGGTGGCATTGGCAAAAGTAAACCGAGTTTTACAGCACGGGTGGTCAGCCTCGTATTTAGAATTTTACTTTAAAGCGCCTTGTCAGCCAGAATTGAATACTGCCATTTTGTTCAGCCCTTACATATGTTTTTTCATTTCATCCAAAGTTGTAACCTTCTTCATAAAATCTCTCCTTTGAATATGGCTGGCTATCCCACTTATATACTGCCTGTATAATTGATCAGATCTACATTGTTTATGCAAGTTTTGCAGTAGTTGTGAGGTATCTTGTACAGGAAGTATTTTGTTGATGTTGCAGGGTGTTAACCCAGAGAAGATCATGCTCATCCAGCCAGCGGGTGCCCGCCTGTACCATGTCCCCAAGATGAGAGTATGCCAGCCATTCAAGAACGCCACACCCATCATCAAGCAAGAGCTGGTGCTAGCACCATCCAAAGGTATACAACGCCACACAGTGAGGATTGAGTACAAAATATGTGTCTTGGTTTTTAACACCGTCGGGAGTTGCACCATCCTCCTTGTCTGAATTGTGCAGAGTAGACCAAATAGGTGGCAGACGACACATTCTTCGCACTGTGCAGTGTGACGCTGTAAATAGGCTTCCATGCTGCTTCGACGGAACATATCGGGTTTCCCAGTGCTGGCAATTACAGGAATAAGACACATTGGTTTAAAAATTTTATAGTCTATAAATATCTATAATCTAAGCTGCAAAGATATGTTAACATTTAAGGCTCATATGAAATGCATGCTCACAGACAGGAATATATAGGTTCGCGCCTACACATTCCATATGTATGCATACAAATAAAATAAAAATCACATGAACATAGATCTTGCAACTCCTGCTGCCTTTCCCTGAAACCGGGATGGCACTGGCAAAAGTGAACCAATCTTTACAGCACGGGGGTCGGGTATAACGATCATGGATATAATGAGTTCACAGCTATAACGAGCAATTATTTCCTGATATAAACTTATTTTCATAAAGACATGTTCAGATATAATGAGTGCGCTTCACGGATATGATGTCTGTATTGTGTTGTTTGTAGGAAGTAGGAATGTTGGTTTTGTTTACAGATGTGAGCAAGTACCTGACTCAGTACCTGATGTGCAGCAAGCATGACAAGAGCCTGGACCTGTACTGTGTGGACTGCTCCCAGGCTGTGTGCACCAGCTGCATGACCGTGTGCGGGAAACATGACATCGTCGTCCTGAATGATAAGGTGGGAAACTCCTAACACTAGAGCATAACACAAGCAAACCTATCCAACAACCAAATAGAAATTGTAGCTTTGGATGATTTGAATTGTTCTTGCCGGTTTGACTGCGGTCCATTGCTTTCTTCTTCTTTTACCTTTTTTTTCTATTTTCCTTTGCTGTGAGCAATTACTTTGGAGCTCTGCTACTTACTGGTAAAATCTAAATTATTGGCATCTATTTATGGCTCTAGCTCTTCACTGAGGAAGTTCCAGCTCTGAAAGATCACGGGAAAAGACCCCAGACGACATTCCTCAAATAATAGCATAAACTGTATCTTCAGTCTTACATATGGGGGTTGTTCATTCGTAAGTGAATCATTTTTTGGAGTATGGGTGATAACCTTTTGGCTTCTGAATATTCTGGCTATATAAATACCCCCAGTTCGTAATACTTTTGGAAGCACATTTTTGAAACATTTATTGATTGATGACACTTCGAACTATGTGAACAGTCACATGTATTAGTTATTCAAAAACAAAAATCACAAAGGTTTAGCACATATTTCCACTTGTAGTCTTTTGAATTCTTGAACACAGATGTCAGGGATAAGTTCAAAGTTGATTGACGTCTATGATTGACAGCCGCACTGTAGGCGAGTTTACACTTGACACCTATATGTGCCACCCGCAGTTGAAGGATTAACAACATGCCTACCTATTAGTTACAGAACATCAGTTTGTAAAGCATTTCTTTAGTAATACAATACAATACTAACTAACATGTGTATTCTCTGTGTCACAGAATCTGGAGAAAGAAGAAGAGTTGAAAATATACAAGCAAGCTGTAGGTGACATCGCCCTACGGCTGAGGAGCACAGCAAATGTATGTGTAAATAAATGTTAGGATTATGAGGTTGCTGACATTTTCATTCATTGTATGTAACTGTCACCATTTTACAAGGGGTGGCCAGAACCTCTGCAGAGTTGCCTCCGTTTCTTCATATCCTCGCATACCTCTTTCAATCCATTCATATCCATCACTTTTTTCCTACATTTCCTTCTTTTACATGGCTCTGTTTTTCTCTTTTCACTTTCCCTAGCATTCTCTTGACAATTTTCCTTTCTCCTCAAACATACTCCCTAAATATACAAATTCATCCACAAGTTCCACTAATGAATATTGAACATTATCCTACACTCATCTACCTCTTCATTTCTGTCAAAAATCATTACCTTTGTCTTACTTGCATTCACCTTTCACATTTCCTCAGTCCCTCATCCATTCTTCCGACATATCCAAACCATCTTATCACATTATTTTGTATCTTTCCTCTCTCAACTTGTCTGTATGTAATCTTGCATTCACTACCATCCAGGACATTGCCAAGAAGCTACCATCTAGCAGCAAAGCCTCGCTGGAGGAGTTTTCCCCCGAGGCCGCCCTGTCCCGGCACTTCTCCTCCGCACACAGCTCCCTGCAGCTGCTGGAGCAGCGGCTGGGGAGGCAGCTGCAGCAGAGCAGGCAGGGGCTGCTGCCCCGGGTGGAGGAGCTCACGGCCAAGGCTCAGCAACTCACCGATCTGGTCAGCGTGGCAGAGATATCCCTGGACGACAAGTATAAGCACAAGGTAACTATACAAAATGTAATAAATAAATCTATTTCAAAACTAAATTAATCCAAAGGGCTAAAGACGGGGTTGGCAACCTGCAATTCTTTGGATGTAAAGATGCGGCTCTTTGGCTCGGCTTTCCATACACAAATTTTATTTACTTTAGGAAAAAAAACTGAAAAATTGTTTTGAATCGATTAACAAGGATTAAGGCAACGATTCAATCTCTCAGTCACTTGTACTCGCTTTTCACCTGTAGAAAGCCCTAATTCTCAAGCTAGACCTAGTTGCTGTATGGCTGGATAGACCTTTTGATGGCCGGTCTTTGGTAAAGTTTTATGAATTTTTCAACCCAACGAACAGTACATTTGAAAATATAAATGGTATATTTTTTGTGGTCCGCCAGGATTCGAACCCACAAACTTCCATTTACGAGTCTTAAGTGCTACCACTGGACTAAGGACCGGTCTAAAATAAAGCTAAATAAAAATAGGGCTATTCTAAAACTAAATTAACCCAGAGGGCTAAATTTAACCTTACCCTTTCAAATCCAATATCAATCGCCATTTCCTCCCTGTGTCTCAAAACAAAGCAACGCAACACACACCACAGCACTGCGCAACTAACGGCCCTGCAACCGGACATGGACAACTGCCACATCACCAACACCTCTGCGGCACTATAACAAGTGTCATAGACCCTTAGAGTCTCTTGAATCTAGGGAGTCTCCCGCACAGACTTTCTTAAAAAAAAAAAAGTTGTGTCCCACCAAAGTTCTCATAAATAATCTCCCATTTCAATGTTTATCTCAAACCCAAAAATCAGTACTATAACCGAGAAGGATTGCTCAGCATTCACCAGAAATGAGAACCTGCTCCCTTGGAAGCAGGGAAACCACCTTTTCAAGAGAAAAGGCTTGCATAAAGCTGTCTTAAATGAAAAAATAAATATGCTCCTTCGGAACAGTAGTAAAAAGTTGCCCTACTCAGTTGCGTTGTGATTGCTCAATAGAGTTTTTGGAGAGGGACACCCTAAAACCTGTCACTTTCTGAAAGAGGGGTGACATTGGCAAAAAGCAACCATTTTTTACTGTATAGTTATATATATATATATCAGGCTTATTTATTTTTTAATTACACATGATAAGAGAGCGCCGTTTTTGTGTGTGTCACACCTCAAGGGCCCTCTCCGATCACGGATAAGACTTTTTGAAAAGGTGCGTCTTGAGAGCTCCGCGAAATATACCTATGGATTTGGAGTTCTTCACTCCGGGTGGCAGTCTGTTGGTGGCAGTTGGTCAGCCTCATACCATAATTCAAGGAACTATAAATAAAAATAAAATATTTTGTTTTCAGATTAATTATGATGGCATTGTGAAGGCTCTACAAGAAGTTCTAGACACGCCGTGGTATATGAGTGAAGAACTCCGTGCATCTACCCTGGAATCTGACAAGTAATCAACCATCACATATTCCCTATCTAGCTTAACAGATATGCCAGGTCTTTCATTGCTTGATGATAAATTATTCCTATTTGTTTACTGCAGTTTTTAAATTACCAAAATTCAACTCTACCCTATTCATTACGTTTGTTAAACCAAACATCAGGAAAGAACTGAATTTACTGGTACATTTTCACATATAATGAGCCAGTTATGGTTGGGACCATTGACTAATAACATCTGTGGACAAGAAGTTATTTTAACGAAACTAGACATATATATCTGTCTCAACTTACTTACGATAATGGTCATTAGTTAAAAAAAGAACAAAGAAATTCACAGTTGCATTTTCGTTTGTACAAAAAACTCAACAAAACCCCAAAAAAAATATATTGAATGTTGGTACCATTGCAAAAAATGGCTGCCGATTTGACCGGAAATAGCTAAAGTTGACAGATAACACGCGTTTTAAATATTGTGATCGCCAAAATTGATGCCAGTATTTTATATTTTCAAAGTGTATAATCATATTTTAATTTTATCACTCATTTCATTATAACCATTGTGATATTTTATGCGTAATATTTGTAATTGTTGCCGCCGTACATTCGGGGTACCACTGCAACGTTTGACACAAGAGTAGCGCAAGAGGGAACAAGTATGAACCAATTCAGTACTTTAGTTACCGCTCCCCTATATTATAACTCCATGGTTGGGACCCTATTTCTTTTCAATGAGAATTACAAAGAAATGGGGCAGTTTTTTTTTTTACATTTTACCTATACCATTCTAAAGAACTCATAAAGAGGAACAAAACTACATTTAAGTAAATCACAAATAACAAAAAAAAAACTGAGCTTGTTTTTGCCGTGTACCCTTCATATGTAAGTTGTTTGCCTTAGCATGTAGAACCAAAGTGCAAACTTTGTTTACAATATAATATTTTGGTACTTGTACCGTTTTTAAATTAACTATTCAAATTTAACAATGAAGAACAAAGCGAGAAGCATCCATTCATTTATAAGGTCTCATCATCCAAAAAATTCCCTTCATTATTAACATCTATAATCATAATTATAACCTAAGTTGCAAGGATATATTCATTTAAAGTTCTCAAATGCATGCCCATAAACAAACACGTGTAGTTCGCGCTTACAAATGCTGAATGTGTACTTACAAATAAAATCCAAACCTCAAATGAACATAAGCCCTACAACTTTTACCGATCTTACCTGTCGTAGGGGTGACATTGGCAAAGTGAACCATTTTTTACAGTATGGGTGGTCAGCCTCATACCAGCCTATAAGTCAAGGAATCATCTGTTACAAATATATCAAGGCTGCTACTTCACTAAAATCGAGTCGTTCAAGTACCAAAGACAGCAATCTTTTTTTTTAAAGAGACTAATGTTATTTCTGTCTTTATTTATTTTCAGTTTCATAATCAACGCGGACATATTTGATTCAGCGCTGCGTCTGTTGGAGAGCCACTGCAAGGTGGTGAAGAGTGATAATGAATTCAAACTGCTGGCCAGTTCACAGATCCCGCCCGACACTGAAATTCCTCCTCTGCCAGACTTCAACATCGTTCTAGCCACTGCTGAAGGTTAGTCTGAGATTCTTCAAGATGTGACGCTCACCGCATATTCCTTTATTTATTTTAAGCAGAAAAATGGTACCAAGCTACACATATAGTGTAACTTCTTGCCTGCGTTATTCCCAAAGAGGTCGCATGTGGTGATTCGGGTGTTGACTCCCAAATACAGTTGAATGCCAAAAAGCTTACCTTGATGGCTGCCTACAGTGGCTTGTGTTTCAGGGATCCCGGATCCGTGTGGCGTATATTTCATTAAATTTTACTTGTATTTTTTTATTACAGATGCAATCTCGAATCTTGAGGGGGACAGACATCACACCAGCTGTAACTCCTCTGTGAAGAGCATCTCAGAGTGTGGCAGTGTTCCACCATTTAGAATGAACGCCAAATGTAAGTGAAGTAAAAATATGGAGACGCCACAACTTTTTTGTTTAGTGTGGACCTGATTATACCTAAGATTTATGAATTGTCGTTAACGTCTGGACAGTATAGAGACTAACTAGCAGGGGTGATCATTGGTTTTGGAAAATAGTTAGGCAACTTTTTTTCACCTTTCAAAAGTAAGTTTAAGTCACAGGTCAGAAGGCTGAAACGGGTAAGAACAGCGGAGGGTGCATTACAGACAACATTTCTCTCTTTGACTTTCCCAAATACATTGACTTTATTTATTTTCTATCATTTATCAACAGATTGTAGTTGGGCAAGAACTTTTCATCTTTATGCGATGTACGACCCTGTAAACTAGTACACAAGTATAATATTTTCTATAATATTGTACTTTGTGCTGTAGGGGGCTCAGAGGGATCTTGAGGTGTGATACACACAAACACAGCGCTCACCAAATAAATCATCTTAATATTATTATTATTATTACTCGGGCACTTCTTTCATCGCCTTGACGTTCATCACTCTCTTCGTGGATGCTCTTCTCTGTTTCTTACTCTGTAGGTTCCAGTCATTTACAATCCGGCATATTTCATCAATCTGTTTTTTCCTCAACGTGCTATGGCTGAGTTTGAATAAAGTTTCACCCATCTAACTGTAGTAAAATGTCAAGAGTCTATTTGGAATACAAAATCAGCTATGTATTTAGTCCCCGGTTACCGCATGAATAGTTTCTATTTTATTTACAGTTCCCTCTGAGAATCGCAGTCAACCATCCAGCTGCAGCTCTTCACAGAAAGGTGGAAAGCCTTTCAAGAATAGACAGCTCAATGGTAATACCCCCTTCAGTATAATGCCCATAATCTATGTGTGAAGATATATAATCATTTGCTATTCACTCCCCTAATGCTCAAATTGAAAAACAAAAACAATTTTGAAGTATTAACCTCTAGTGTGCCGGTGATTTTTTTGCCTTTATCTACAGTAAGGAGTTTGCCAGTTCGCTCCCCCAGTTCTTGTTTACTGTATACGCCAATCTTGTCAAATCTGACTTTTTGATGCAGTTGTCTTAAGAATAAAATTCTACACAATCTGAGCTAAAAAAAATACGTATTTGTCTTCAAATGTGTGAGTTATTCAACATTTTCACAGACGATATTCTGTGTTCGAAATTTCAACTCAGTGCTTGTTTACTGGATACGCCACAAACGCTGATGCGCATGCGTGGCTGACGAGTGGCTGCCGTATCTGCCAATCACAGACGCGCGTGGGTGTGACGTCACACCTAAACATCGTTTTTTAACCGTAGCCCGCTCGGAATTTTGAGATGAATATTTAAGTTTTCAAGGGATTCCTGAGATAAATCCTTTAAAAATTATAGTTCATAGGAAGAAAAACATCTCCCGACCATCTGCAAAAACAATTTCTGCCATTGCATTGTTCAATGTGAACGGTTAGTCGATTATATGTTGAAATGAACGTAATGGCATTTTAACATACAGGTTGCTACATTTTTAGTTCGTGAAACAGTAGGTAATTATTAATAGACAATAATTGCCATACGAGATTACAAAATGCTTAATTAGACACGTACGTGGATAACTTACAGTATATTTTTAGTACCACGACAAAATGCCCACCGATAAATGTCCCAAGACATAATGTCCCGTCCGTCCGTATATGTATGTATGCATGTACCAGCCGAAATTACAGATCATATTATAAAAAAGGATATTTTCATAAAAATTTAATATAATCTGAACAAGTATTTATGTATATATGTAACTGTAACTGTAATTCTGTCGCCATTCCGCTAGGGGAGCCAGAGCCTCTGCAGAGCTGCCTCCATTTCTTCTTATTCTGCCTATCCTCACTGAAAATTGAAATTGACGTTAAATTTAAAATTGAAATCAACAAAATCTCACATGAACATAAACCTTGCAACTCCTGTCACATATCCGTAAAATCAGGGTGGCGTAAGCAAAAGCGAACCTATTTTTTCAGCATGGGGGGTCAGCCTCATACCAACCTATCAGGCAAGGAGCATCATTAGCAAACATCAAAACATTGAAACGTATAAAAATCTTCCATCTTTCAATAACGTAGTTCACGCACTATTTGGAAATTCAAAATAAAAACAGACTTACTTTCGTAAACATTTTATACAAGAGATAGAAAGCTACAACTTTTGTCCTAAAAAACATATTTTCTGATATATAATTGATGTTTTCTTCAAAATAATAAAAAAAAATGCACAGAATCTGCACTCGACTTTCTTGCATAAATTAACTCACTGTATGACGAATTTAAAGCTAGAATCATTTGCCAGTTTATGCTGTTTCAAGAAGAAAAAAAAGATTATTTGGTGAGCGCCGTTTTGTGTGAATCACACCTCAAGAGCCCTCTGCGAGGTTGGTCGTCTCTGAAAAAAACGCCAATTACACAAGAAAGAACCTTGATTTATAGGTTGGTATAAAGCTGACCACCCATAGTGTAAAAAATAATTCACTTTGTCAATGTCAGAGTTGCAGGCTTAATGTTCATTTGAGATTTGGTTTCAATTTGTAAGTACACACTCAGCATTTGCAAGCGCGAACTTACAAGTTTCTGTTTGTGGGCATGCAATTGATCTGAGTTTTGAATGTTAATATTTCGTTGCAACTACGATTCTCGATTATTATACATATGTACCTACATAGATGGTCATTGAACGCTTTTGTATGCAAACTTGGACTTTGTATGGTGGGTAAACTTTTTTGTCATGTTTTGAAAAAGTAACGACTGATTATTATTGCTATTTAGAAAGTTTTAAGAATCGCAGCCTTTTATCTAATTTTAACCCTTTGATTATTACCAAACATTTTGTCTGGAAATTTCTCACTTTGTATGTGATTCACTTTTTGGAAAATATAATGATGACATCATATAAGTTATCATTATTGTCTTAAATTTTCTAAAAAGTATTTTTTTATTAACACTCTAACTGCTGAGAACTTTTCAATATATTTTTACTTTATAGCAGTCAGAAGGAGCTATAAAGTATTGTATTCGTCCGAAAAAAAAATTGAGGTTTCAACGGAAATGAGTTGTCTTGCGCCAGGACGTGCAAAAAAACCTAATTTGTCGAACCTGTCCGTCCGTATGTGTGTATGTCCCAGCCGATACTACTAATCACAGAGACACCAATTTTTAGATTTAGAGAATTGACAACCACAAATTTTGATGAGCCGACCGGCATGTGATCACCCTGAAAAATCAAGATGGCTGCCATACAAAAAAAACATACAATTGCACTTTTCTCAAAAACGGCTCCAAGATTATTTTTTTCAGTGTGGTCGTTGCTCAAATTTTACTAAAAAAATTAGGTGTGGCAACACTCTTGCAAACCTGGGTCTATGGGTTGCCATCTGAAATTTTATGTTTTTTTTTGTATGGCAGCCATCTTGAATTTTCAAGTTGGTGTAATGCCGTGTAATTCATATTTAAAACATGTTCAAAAGAGTTGATGTAGCCAAAATTTGGTATCTCTAAGTCTAATACTTTGGAAAGTGACACACATACACACGCACACACACACACACACACACACACACATACAGACGGACGTTTTTGAAAGATAATGTTTTTTTGGCATGTCCTGCACCAGGACAACTCATTTCCGTGAAAACCTCGAAAAAAAAATTTCACACCAAATCAATACTTTCTTTATGATGATGATGAGTTGATGATTTCTTTATAGCGCCGTTTCGTGAAAAAAAATGAAATTTTTAGTCTTCAGCTAGAGCAAGAAAGTAAAAAACAAAAAAAACCTTAAAGAAAATAAAAAAATATTTTGATAATAAACTTCTCTCTTCCATCTCTTTGGTAACACTAGAGTATTAATAGGAAAGGAAGGAAGTAAAGAAATAAATAAAAGTCAAATGAAAGTTCAATAGCCTACTGTGTAATATGAATTAAATAAGTACAACAAATATAATGTGCGGTGAAGAAGTGACTGGAACACCCTTTATATGTGATTTGGCGCATAGAGTAAACAAGCACTAAAAGATTGTTGCGAGCGTCCGGTCAATCTCAAGATCGTTTTACTGTATATCCACTTTACGAAATTTCCGTTGCGCATCTTTGACGTATATCCATTTTAAAACGCCTTTTTTTAGTATTAAACGTAACATTATTATGATTTTTACCGATTATTATAGTGCCAGACCTGCAGTACTTTCGGTAAAATAGGCAATTGAATTACGATTTTGTCAATTACAATAACAAAACACAAAAACATTGCTCCTGTAAAATTAGCTCAATGGCGTTTACAGTAAACAAGCACTAAGGCAGCGAGTTATCTGCCTAAAATTAAGGAAAATAATTCAGTATCCATTTTATTGTAAATCACAAAAGACTAGTAAAACTAGTTGTAGTAGACTAGTAGTAGACTAGTAAAAGAAATTAGCAAACCAAATGTGCAGTGCTATTCTTTTGATTTCAGATTATTTTGTACAGAACGCAACAACCTCTACAGTAAAGAAGCCACTGGTTATTCATCCACTTCTCGTGGGTAAGCTAACTGCATAACAGTTTTAACATTTCAATCATATCAATGCTTTAAATATTTTATTTTCTCTTAATTGTACATTGAAGCTTTCACGGCCGGTTTTTGTTGACATAACAATCACTTTTTTCGGGCTATGTAGCCGTGGTCTGGTTAATTCTTTCCGGACAGTTTCGCCCATTGCTCCGATGGACATTATCAGCGGTTGGCTAGTCGCTGTGATCTTCTTACTTTATTTTCTCTGTTTCTGTGTCGTAGGTTCGTGTGAGAAGGTTGTGGTGACCCACATATCCAACCCGCATGAGTTCTATGTGAGGAGAGTCGTCATGAACCCAACCTTGCACGAGATTACAGATAAATTTGCCAATTCAAAGAAACCACTGCTGAAACCTACACCAGAGCAAATACTTCCAGGTAAAGACTGATTCTTTTGTAGGAAAAATACCACCTTATATTGAAAGGGAGAATTGAGGGGCGATGAGAATACAGATGGCATAGCTGTGATATATAAGTTATAGGACCGGCATCTGAAGTGTGGAGGAGCTGTTCCAAACGGCGCAAGACACATGTTTGCCGAGATGACCGCTAAAGTTGGGGGAACCTGACATGACACATGAAAAGGAAGAATATATTGTGCGTGATTTTAATGAAAATTCTGATGTTGACCATGAATATAATATACCTATCTTACAAGAACAAATTTTTGAAAAAAAAAAAAAAAATATTTGCGTCAACATCACCCTGATAAAGCTTAATATAAACATGCACAAAATTCACTAAAGCTCCAGTTCCTGATGAACTCTGATGCAACAGATCCTGTAAAACAATATTCTGGTGTGAACCTGAGGCCATGAAAGTGTATTGTTACAATAGAGTCAGAACATTATGGCATGGATGCTTGAAATTTGAATTTTTCTGACTGGGAAGACGTCTATGTAACTAGTGTCCTTAGCAACCAATAACAAAATACCCTAACAACCCGACCATGTACCTAACGTCACAAACTTTTTTGGCATTTAGAAATGTGCATACCTCATTCAATGAATGAATGGCTTTAACTTGTTGCCGAGTATTACGAAAGCGTTGGTGGTATTTGAGGTGACTCTAAGTCCAATCCTCAACAGGCAATGAATATTTTTTAATCCTCAGTCTTTACCTTTTACTTAACATTCCTTACGCTCTTTACTTTTTTTGCTTTACATTCCATAAAATTACAGGCAAATACTTTGTGACCTATAACAAAAAGTACAATCAGTGGGAGAGAGTGAAGCTGCTGAACTTCGACGAATCTCAAGGCGGAGACAAGAAGTATCCCGCCTTCTATATTGACTATGGACACCACAGTGAGCTGAAGGCTGAACAGTGAGTATAACATCAATTCACAAAGTGGCTCGAGTTCAATCCCAGGATATCTCACTTTATTTCCTCTTTTGGTGTTAAGGAAATCCTGATATTCAATACCTTTTAAAAAAAAATTGACTTTCATTTGAGTAGTATAGAATCAAAGCTGAAACATAAAGTTTTATACTTGGGGTTCAGGGCTGGAAGTCTCATCACCACGGTAATTCTTACCTACCGAATATCGGTGATATTTGTATGAAGACCTGTCAATCCAAGATGGCCGCAAGTGAACAGCTGATTAGTCTTCATACAAATATTCCTGATATTCGGTAGGTAAGAATTACCGTAGTGATGAGACTTCCAGCCCAGGTGACAACTGGAAGAGGATAATGAAAGTAATGACTCCTACATTTTGATAAGTACACCTTGATTACTACAATTGTTTAGATTGCGGGTCCTGGATGAAGACGAGCTGTCTCCCCCAGTGGCCATCCTGTGCCGCCTCTCCAACTGCCAGCCCAAGCACGGTGCGTGGACAGAGGATGCTTCTCTCACTATGCTCAGCATCATCCAGAAGTATGTATCGCCTATCTTCTATTCTAATATATAAAATCAAACGGATGTATGTTTGTTTGTCCTGTATGGACTCGTAAACTACAGAACAGATTGCGATGAAACTTACATGAGTAATTCTTTACTTGCCAACTTAGTCTTTTGTATAAAAAAACTGAAGCAATAAAGGAAATGAGAGCAGAAATATGCTGAAACTTTTTTCACCTTATGACAGGGATTTTGTTAGACTAAAACAAGTGTGCAAAGATACACAACACAGTGGAGACACATCTGGAAAGGTACTGGTCACCCCTAACAGAATGACAATATGATATAGTACAAAGAATAAGATAAGCCACCACAAGGGGTGGCAGGGTACAGCTAGTATTTCATAAATACAACTTTCTGCCTGTAACAGTACAATAAGAACTTGGTGATAAATGAAATATAATGGCGTGTAAGGTGAGGCTGAGGAGAGAATAGTTGATGGGATCTGTAATAAATGGGCTATGAATAAAACACAACTAAGCTACACATATAGTGTAACTTCTTGCCGTGTTATTCCCTGAAAGGTTTCGCATGTTGCGAGTAGAATCTATTTATTTTTACAGGTAATATTGACAATATTGATTGCGCTATCTTTGGAATTATTTAAAAAAAAACACCCATAAACTTCAACTAACCTCAAAATACTTACGGAGATGATGTGTACTTTAGAATCCTAACAGCAATTTGATGTATTACGGACATTTTGTGGGTTTCGTCAATTTAAAAAAAAAGAAAGTTTCATACATTTTAAAAGTAACTGCACAAAACATTAAATTATCTGAATCAACCTGCATTTAAGTGAATTATAGTTATCTTTTCTTGAGATGGTAGATGCATTTTCTAAAGATGATGGACCACAAAACCATTTAAAACGTCAAATATGTCTTGGCTTAGCATTTTGTATATTTCAGATCACGAGAGTTCCTGATCTACGTGATAAACATCACAGGTGACTGCCATGACGTGGATCTGATAGCCTGCGCTCACTCCCTCAACCACAACGATGTGTCCCTGGCGGAGGCACTGATAGTCCTGGAGAAGGCCATCATTGGGCCTGGGAATGAAGTAAGTCTTACATTCTCTCACTCCCTCAACCACAACGATGTGTCCCTGGCGGAGGCACTGATAGTCCTGGAGAAGGCCATCATTGGGCCTGGGAATGAAGTAAGTCTTACATTCTCTCACTCCCTCAACCACAACGATGTGTCCCTGGCGGAGGCACTGATAGTCCTGGAGAAGGCCATCATTGGGCCTGGGAATGAAGTAAGTCTTACATTCTCTCACTCCCTCAACCACAACGATGTGTCCCTGGCGGAGGCACTGATAGTCCTGGAGAAGGCCATCATTGGGCCTGGGAATGAAGTAAGTCTTACATTCTCTCACTCCCTCAACCACAACGATGTGTCCCTGGCGGAGGCACTGATAGTCCTGGAGAAGGCCGTCATTGGGCCTGGGAATGAAGTAAGTCTTACATTCTCTCACTCCCTCAACCACAACGATGTGATGAACATCATTGAGTAATAACATAGAGAAGCAGAAACTTACTGCATTGATACATACTATCTACCACTTTTGTCTCAGTCCTGTCAAATGTTGCAGTTGTGTAGTCATACAAAACATGTTTTTACATGTCAAATTTTTAGTTTATTTCTTTCTCCACTTTGTGTTTTGACACCCGATTACAACACAGCCATAATGTCTTAAAATAATGCCCTTTTCCTTTAAAATTCATCAATTTTATCCATTACAAGATTTATACCGCATGCGTCTATGTTCGGACTGCTCCGGGCATAGAACGCACGCGGCAATGCTGCCACCTTTCTAGAAACATTTTTACATTAGCCCGAGTTTTTTTGTATACATGGAAATGCAACCATGAAGTTATTTTTTCTCTTTTTTACTAATGACCATTTTCGTAAGTAGGCTGAAACAGATAATATATATTGTCTATTTTCATTAAAATAATTTCTAGTCCACAGATATCATAAGTCAATGGTTAACATATTATAATTAACTTCAAAAATTAATTATACTTTTTGGATGCTAGAAAAAAGCGTTATGGAAGGACTTACATTATTCTCAATTTTTTAATGGCGACGTAGCCAACTACTTCATGAGGCACCTTGCACAATGATTGAGGATGAACCTTTTCTTATAAATATATCACAATTTTAAATATTATTTTTCCTTGAACGAAGGTTAAAGTTATGTTTGGGAATATAACAATTATTAAGTAGGATGAGTGGCAACGCAAACAGCAAAAATAATAGAATGATAGATGACCAAATGCAATGTAAATCTAGGAAACTAAAAACAGGAAGAATAGAGTTTACAGTTGCGATTGTGACACAAATGGTGCTTACTTCAAAAGTATATCTCATGTTTATGACCTAAAGTTTTTTTTATTTTTGTTTTAAATGATTTATTATGTTTCAGGTGAACCGAGTAAACAATAAGTTACCAAATGTTGGCCAGCCAAAGATGCTACCAAGACAGAAGTTATATAATGACGATCATGTGATGATCACCCACATAAACACACCTGCTCACTTCTACGTCAGAAAGGCAAGCCAACCAACCATTGCATACTTTTCCAGGGCCCTAACCTGATGCTTAGTCCCCGTCTCCTGTGGTGTTCGCTCCCAGCTGTTGCCACCCTTTTTGTGATCTTTAGGAAAGGCGTTTCAGACATAGCCCTGTCTGTCACATTGAAGTGAGCGACTGTGTGAGGAGGGTAGTGCAGGGACAGGGAGGACATGTCGTGGATAGTGCTGGGGGGAGGAGGCGCGTGGCAGGCGGGCGGGACGTCGCCTGTACTGCAGGCCACCAGCTGACAACTGCGAGGACGGCGCTGCACAGCACGAGAGGGGGCGCGCAGAGACTGACAACCTCCGCCGCCCGGAAGCCGTGGGAGTGTCAAATGGCCTCTGTAGAGGCGTCAAAGCTGATTCTGTCAGGAAGGCTGAAGAAGTGTGCGAGCGACGAAAAGAATGCGTGAGAAGAAAGTATGCGAAGAAAGAGGAATGGAAGTTTGCAACGTGGAACGTGAGGGACTGGAATGACTGTAAAGAGAGGGAAATCTCAAATATTATGAAAGAGAGAGGAATAAAAGTTCTTTGTGTGACTGAGACGAAAATGATAGGAGATGGAGAAAAGGAAATGGTAAATGGTGAATTTTTTGTATGGTGTGGGGTGAAAGATGGATACAAGAGACAGGGTGTAGGTGTTATCATTGATGAAAAAGCGAAAGGTTGTATTACTAAGTATGAAAGAGTCTCCCCGAGAATATTGTTAGTGAGAATGAGATTTGGACGGATGAAAGTTCTACTGATTGCGTGCTACGCCCCAGTGGACTCGGAATGCAGGGTAGTGAAAGAAGAATTCTGGGAGAAAGTTAACATTGTTATGAGACAGAAAGAAGAGAATGAAAGAACGATTCTACTAGGAGATTTTAATGGATGGGTAGGTATGAGACAAGATGATAGCGAGAATGTGGTAGGACCGAGTGGTAAAGGTGTAGCCAATGATAACGGTAGAGCGCTAATAAGCCTATGTATGGAGCATAGACTCTTTACGTCGAATACCTGGTTCAACCACAAAAGTATACATTTGTATACGTGGCAGAACAAAGCGGGCAACCGTACAATTATTGACTACATCTGTGTGGATGAAAGAATGAGAGGGGATGTAAGAGACTCTCGAGTATACCGTGGAGCTGTGCTGAACACAGACCACTATTTGCTGTGCTCGAGAATAATGATAGGAGATGTAAAAAGAAGAGCACAAAAGGAATTGGTGAGTATGAAGCGAATAAAAGTTGAAAAAATGAATGATGTAAGTATAAAAGAAAAGTACAAATGTGAGATGAATGAAAGACTTAATCACGATGAGTTAAAAAAAACAAAAGAAGAAGGATGTGTTGAAAAAATGTGGTCAAAAATGAAAGAAAATATGATTGAATGTGCGAAATCTGTTTGTGGTGAAGCGAAGGTCTGTAAAAGAAGAGGTGATGCATGGTGGAATGACGAAGTGAGAGAAGCTATTGAACAGAAGAAGAATGCTTTTAATAGATGGCTGAATGATAGGAAAAATCAAGCTCTAGAAGAGATATATAAGCAAGCAAAACGAAGAGCCAAAACCGTCGTCTTTGAGAGTAAGATGAAAATAGAAAGTAAGGAAAATGAGAGAGCGCAGCAGAATTTCCTCACCAATAAAAAATCATTCTGGAGCTGGGTACGTGATAAAAACGAAAGTCGCGGATCAACCACCCCAGGCATTAAAAACGCTGAGGGAATCTTGCTGTGGGACGAAAGTGATGTAAGGAAGAGATGGAATGAATATTTTAAAAATTTATATGGCCAGGGCGAAAGAGACTATTATGATGTTGAATATAATGACAGCGATGAAGAAATTGTGAAAGAGGATGTGATAATAAGTATAAAAGATCTGAAGAATGGAAAAGCTGCTGGGAATGATGGTGTGAATGCTGAGATGATCAAATGTGCTGGGGAATGCATGGTTGAATGGATGTTTGAACTGTGCAAGATGTGTGTGAAAGAGAGTAAAGTGCCGATGGACTGGAAAAAGGCGGTCATTGTTCCTATCTACAAAGGAAAAGGTGACAAAAAGGACTGCCAAAATTTCAGGCCCATAAGTCTTCTCAGTATAGCTGGTAAAGTATTGTGTAAGGTTCTCATAAAAAAAGTGAGACTGTCTACCGGTCATGGGGTTTCTGATATCCAGACTGGCTTTATGCCAGGAAGAGGGTGTGTAGACCAGATCTTCACTCTCAGACAGATTGTTGAAAAACATCTGGCTGTGGGTCGGAAGGTCTACGCGGCTTTTGTGGATCTCGAGAAGGCTTTTGACTCGGTGGACAGAGGTATGATGTGGAAAGTACTCCTAAAGTACGGTGTGAACGGCAAGCTTCTGAATGGAATACGCGCCATCTATGAAAATAGTTTGGCGTGTGTAAGAGTGGATGGTAAATGTAGCGAATGGTTTGATGTTTACAAGGGAGTACGACAGGGGTGTGTAATGAGTCCGTGGTTATTTAACATAATCATGGACAATTGTATGAAAGAAGCAGAAATTTCTCATTATGGTGTGAAAGTGGGTGAGACGAATGTTGGAGTTCTTCTCTATGCTGACGATGCCGTAGTGTTAGCTGATACAGCGGAGGAGCTCCAGATGATACTCACCAAAATGAATGATGCTTTTAGTAAGAACGGTTTAAAAGTGAATGCCAGTAAGACGAAAGTATTAGTGTTTGACAGGACTGAGGAATGCGAGGAAATTGAGATAAGACTGAATGAAACAAGAGTGGAGGTCGTGAAAGAATTTGATTATCTGGGAAGCAAGTTTGAGTCGAATGGGAAATTGACGAAAGAATTGGAAAAGCGTGCTAGTAGAGGAAGAAGTGTAATGGGAACGATTGGAAGAATTGCAAGAAATAGGAAACTTACGAAGAATATGAGATTGGCGGTCCACAATGGCATATTGGTTCCGACATTGATGTATGGAAGTGAGGCGTGGACAGTTAATGAATGTGAGCTGAGTAAAGTATGTACGGTTGAAATGGCTTACCTGAGAGCAATGGCTGGAAAAACACTGAATGATAGAGTACGTAATGATTGGGTGATGAACGAGTGTGGTATAAAAGAGAATATGAGAATGAAAGTACAAAAAAGTACGATGAGATGGTTCGGACATCTCGAAAGAATGGATGATGAACGACTAACGAAGAAAGTGTACAAAGGAAATGTCAGAGGAAAGCGCGGAAGGGGAAGGCCGAGGAAAGAATGGTTAGACCAAATAGGTGAGATTGCGAAAGAATGGAACCTGCAGAGTGAAAATAAGAGAAGAGTATGTATGAAAAAGGTGATGAATATTGAGGAAATGAAAGTGGTTTGTAAGGACAGAAAAAAGTGGAGGCGCATCTGCGGAGGTACCGGCCACCCCTAGTGGAACGGCGGCAGGATACAGTACAGTTTGCTACATGATTTTTAATGCATCGCAATGATTGACTCAACTTACAAAACTCTTCTTGGATCTAATCTAAGTTGCAAAGATATGTAACATTGGGGATTCACATTAATGCATTATCACAAGTAGACGTGTACAAGTTCGCCTTTGCACATGCCACATGTTAACCTACAACTCAAATCTCAATAATAATAATAATAACAGGCTGATTTATTTTAAATTACACATGATAAGAGAGCGCCGTTTTTGTGTGTGTCACACCTCAAGGGCCCTCTCCGATCATGGATAAGACTTTCTAAACAAGTGTGCCTTGAGTGCTCCTCGAAATACACCCACAGATTTGGAGTTCTTCACTCCGGGTGGCAGTCTGTTCCACTCCACCGGCCCCGCAACACGGAAAGCGCGGTCTCCGAAGTTTGTACGAATCTGACGGCGCGGCTGAACCAAATTGACTACTCCATCACCCGCAGATCTGAGTGTCTGCCTCCTAACACCCATTTCAACAGGTGAAATCATATCAGCCAGATAAGGTGGGGCCAAGCCATTGATGGCTTTATATACCATTAAACAAACACGGAAGACCACCCTCTCCGGGAAACGAAGCCAATGAAGTTTTTTTAACAGCGGGGTGATGTGAGCGAATTTGGGAATCCCGAATATGAGTCTTGCTGCCGAATTCAACACAGATTGAAAGCGATTAAACTGTTTCTTCGGCTGACCACTATAAAGCGTCGAGCAATAGTCAATCCGAGACATCACAAACGCACTCACCAGGGTCTTAACCGCATCTGACGGCAGACATTTTCTTATTGCCTTTATTTGGCGAAGCGAAAAAAAAGAAGAAGCTATTGTGGCATCTATTTGCCTATCCAGTGTCAGGTTACGATCCAGTAAGACTCCTAGAAGTCTTACCGAATCAGAAGGCTGGATTAGCTTACCTCCTATGGAGAGTGGTACTCTATTCACCAGAAGGTGGTCACGCCTCGATGTGGCTGCCCAGAGTATCTCCGTCTTATCCATGTTTAAGATTAGGCCATTGTTCCTCATCCACCCACCGACCTCCGCGATACACCCAGAGACCCTGCAACTGAGGTCCTCAGCCATGTCTGGCCGAGAATGAGAGTATATTTGCCAGTCATCTGCATATGAGTGTGCGATGAGGCCCCATTTTTCAACAATACTCTCAATCTCAGCAGTATACAATATGAAAAGGATCGGACCCAGCACAGAGCCCTGTGGGACCCCGGAAGACAGCGAGTAGGTAGGTGAAACACTATCACAAATACGCACCGCCTGTCTGCGCTCCACCAGATAGGAAGAAAACCACGCCAAAGCCCCTCCGGTCAAACCAAATGACACCTCCAATCTCTCAATAAGAATTGGGTGACTTACTGTGTCAAAGGCCGCACTCATATCAAGAAGCGCCAGTAAGGCTAGATTACCACACTCCACAGCTGATATCATATCCGATACAAGCATGAGCATACCGGTTTCTGTTGAGTGATATTTCCGGTATGCAGACTGCCTCTTAGGCATTAAGCCGCTTGCATCCAGATAGGATACCAACCGCCGCGAGACAATCCGCTCCAGCACCTTCGACAAGAATGGCAGATTTGACACAGGTCTATAATTTGAGGGATCACCGGGATCCAACTGTGGCTTTTTAAGGATTGGCGTGATGTGTGCTACCTTCAAAGACGGAGGAACAGTGGCATCCATTAGGCATCCATTGATTACCTTAACAATAAATGGAGCCAGCTGTAAGATGCATTCTTTGAGTACCCAGACTGGTACAGGGTCAAGGCCACACTGCTTGTTTGGCGATCCTACCACGATCTGACACACCTCATCTATGTCAGTTAAATCAAATACTTCGAGTCGCGAAGCACTTCCAATCCTTGAGACAGAAGTACCTGCAACCCAATCAAAGTGCAATTGAGGTATTTTGTTTTCAAAATACGTGGCAAAATCGCAAGCAGTCGACGTCAAACCTACACCAGCCCGAGCACTCCCAGACAAGTTCTCCAGAAGCTTCCACACCTGCTGAGGGGATTTTGCCTCAGCAATCTTTCCACAATAAAAATCGGATTTCTTCTGGAGAATAGCAGACCTGTACACACCTTGAGCGTCAATCCATGATTGCCTAGTGCTACCTGGCTTACCGTTTTTAAAATTTCGCTCTAGTTTTCGCATATTGCGTTTCAGCGTACGGCATTCATTGTCAAACCAGATAGCACTGTTTCGCTCTTTGACTACTTTACATTTGATTGGAGCATGCAGCCCAATCAAATCGCCCAAGGATTTATTATACAAGTCTACTAACTCGTCCGGTTGCATTGAGACATAGGTTTCCGGACAGCAGACTGGTGAAACAGAAAGATCTTTTTTAAAGATCTCGAGATCGAACCCGTTCCAGCACCTAGAGGTTATGCTCTTATAAACAGGAACAGGCCGTCCCACATTAAGGCTAGATGTCACCAATCTGTGGTCCGACAAACCTATATCTACTACCTTCGTCTCTGAAGGTGCGTCCTCCTCTCTGGCTATAACTACATCCAGTAGGCCACCCGCATCATGAGTTGGTGCGCCAACCCACTGTCTGCAGCCATAGTCCGCTAACAAGGCGGTGAGAGCCACACTGTTAGTGTCGTCTCCACGCTCAAGCCTGACGTTGACATCCCCGACCACCAGAAACATCTCGTTGCGCGTCACAAGAGTCTCAAATAGTTCCCGGAACTCCCTAAAAAATTCAGCCGTTACAGGCTTGGAGCCCGGACGATAAACTACAGCAACAGTGAGAGCCGCACTCGAAGACACTCGACACACAAGGCACTCAAAAGACGTCGTGGGGAAAATTTTGATCTTCTCCACACGAAATCCCGAACGTACCAGCAAGGCCACACCGCCGTGATTGGACCAAGAGATGCTCTCTGTTCCTTTACCACGGCGCGGCCTTGCCCGTGCTTCCTCAAGCGTCGTGTATCCTAAAGCGCGCAATGCTCTCAGTGATGCAGAGTCGTGACTCTCATGCCATGTCTCTGTTAGGGCGAGGATGTCAAGATCATGGCTCTTACAAAAGTCGTCAATTTCAACAATCTTATTTGCAATAGAGCGCGCATTCCAGCAACCCAGTTTCACTGTCTTCTCCAATGCTTCCCGATGTCTTCCTCCGCTACCAGTCGGCAGGGAGTTCGAGGGTGGAGGTCCCACCGAAGGCTGGTCACTGGTAGCACGCTCCTCATCATTGCACAACTGCACTGGCAAAAGAAGCGGCGCTGGCCGTGCTGAGTAGCACAACCTTTGTCCACCTCTCTTCCCCGGTCTTCTTCTGCGTCGTCGGAGTATTAAACGTGGCCATGATGATGTGTTGAATTTGGTAGAGTTCGGCTTTAATTCAGCAAAAATGTCAGTGAGTTGTTTCACTGAGTAGACGCGCACTGTATGTACCAACGTGTTTTGTAGCGACATGCACAGGTACCAGACACACACTTACACACACACAAACGTTCGACGCATGCCGACACAGTTGTCAATCGGACGTAGGTACCTCTTGTAGATGCAGCGGCAATATAAATATTCTCTCACAATAATATTCGCCGCCGCAAGTACCCACCTCTGCACAATGATATAATAGATAATTTTATCAAAATTTACGATTCACAAAAAACACATGAACACCAAAACAGTCCAGCTTCAATTTGATACAGATGTTGTGGCATATATTGGCCGACACTTTAAACTATATAAACTATGAAACACGCAAGAACCACCAGTCAAAATCTTTTTTTATTTACAGAGAGCTTCTACCGTCAGCTTGTCAGCGTCGGTAGGTAGTCTCTCGGCTCAAACAGATATTCACCGTGCAACTCTTGTTCCCTGAAACAGGGGTGTCATTGGCTTTAAAATAAAATTACCTGATGATCAAAATGATCAAAAACATTAGTAATTATTCATCGAAATAAAATTAATATAATTGTGAAAATAAAACAATTTATTATTAGAATTTTCAATAGTTTTATAAAGTTTAATAGAATTCAATCAATATGAATTTTCAGTGTTAATATTCAAACCATACAAAATATCATATTTTGTTCATTAGAATATAGTTTGTAATTATTGAATCAACGATATTCACATGAATAAAGTTGTTGGCAATGATTTTTATACATACAATGATTACGCAAAGACAGACCGGCGTTTCATCCGCTTAGTGCTTTAATACCATAATATAGGTCCTTGGCAATTTACCAGTTTCATGCGTCAATGGGTTAAGGATGTACCACTGTCTAAATTTAAATCTAAATCTAAGCTGTAAAGATATGTATCATTTGAGATTCATATTAATTGCATTCCCACAAGCAGACACGCATAATTTCGCACTCACACATGCCGCATGTGGACCTACAATATAAAAACCCCAATTCTCAAATGGACATAAGCCCTGCAACTCTTGCCGACCTTCCCTGAAATAGAGGTGACATTGGCAAAGTGAACCATTTTTTACAGTATGGGTGGTCAGCCTCATACCGACCTGTAAGTCAAGGAATACAAGCAATTAATTACATTTGAGTATAAAAAACAAATAAACACTTAACAAGTAAACAGTAGGTACTGTAAAAAAGTAAAATAAGGATTTGATTTATTCTGTGATTTCAGGTGTCTTCAAATGATGCTTATGAAACAATGATAACAGAGCTCAATGAGCAATACAACATAAAAGAAACTGCGGGAACTATATACTCTCCTGAAGTAGGTATGTATCACTTCCCACAATATTTTGATATTTGAATGGTTAGTCAAAAAAGTAACTTGTCATTGTAGTTGTCATACAGCTGATATTTGTAAATGACCAAAGGAGAGCTTGCATGAAAGGTTATTATGACTCTCCACATGAAATAAAATAGCCCAAGAAAAGTAGACATTCCAAATAAGAATAATTCATATGGAGCTAAATTGGGATAGGTCTCGGATAAACTGTTATAAATAAAATATCAAAAGTCTCTAGCGATCTCATGTCTGCTAAAATATATTCAATGTTAAAGATTGCTCGTAACAAGTTTTTTTCTTGTAAATGGTAAGTGCCATAAAAGCATGTTGTAAACAGTTGCAGATCGTGTAAAGTGTAGATTGTACGTAAATTGTCTTGTACTTTTTAACCTACAAATCTCAATTCCTGAGATACCACCATTACAAACATAAAATGTACTAATCCTGGTTGTTTTTGTTAACGAGGCTCCTATCTTGTGAAACCTTCCTCTGTGAAAAACTACCTTAGTCACATCAAAGGCGCTTGGTGCGAGACACTCGTCGTTTATAATGGAACGCAATGTTGTGATGTGCTTGCAGGCATGTCTGTAGCGTGCTATGTAGAGGGGCAGGGCTGGTACCGGGGGGAAGTGGTGGGGCTGAGAGAGGACCAGCCCACGCGGGCGCAGGTGCGCCTGGTGGACGTGGGCAGCATGTGCTCCCTGCCCAGGACTGCCCTCAGGAGCCTCATCAGCAACTACTACAAGCTGGACCAGATGGTGAGTCACACTCACCTCGTATCCTCATAAATAAGTGGTGGGGCTGAGGGAGGAGCGCAGGTGCGCCTGGTGGACGTGGGCAGCATGTGCTCCCTGCCCAGGACTGCCCTCAGGAGCCTCATCAGCAACTACTACAAGCTGGACCAGATGGTGAGTCACACTCACCTCGTATCCTCATAAATAAGTGGTGGGGCTGAGGGAGGAGCGCAGGTGCGCCTGGTGGACGTGGGCAGCATGCGCTCCCTGCCCAGGACTGCACTCAGGAGTCTTATCATCAACAATTACTACAAAACACTCTCAAATACATTGATTTTGTCACAATTTTCTTTCTTTTTAGTAACACCTTTTGGCAGACTTTGTTCATTTGTTCATAACCTGTGTTATTGACTGTTCATCTGCCCATCACCCATGTTATGAATGATGATGCTGAAGAATCAGTTGGCTTTTTTTCACTGTCGCCGTTTCGTGACATTTTCACTCCAAGGACACCCCAAAAGATTTGGTGAGCAGACCTTTTGGGGCGCTCGGCAAACACTGTTGCAGACTTGCGCAGAAGATCATTGACTGTTCTGTTCTGGCTTCACTTTCCGCTAAGTCAATAGTCTGCAATTCAAACCAGGTTGTTTGATGAGTTCCGTGGGGTACAGGGATGTTTAACGAGGGTTTAACAGGGATGTTATCTTTCATTATTTCAGAGCATCCTTTGCGCTGTCAACATTAAAAATAAGAAATTGGAAAAAGAACTGCTACTTGCTATGGAGAAATATATGAAGGAGTGCACCACACTTGCTGTAAGTGTCCTTGATAAACCAAATGCCAAGCAAAGCATTCTCCATAAGGTGGCACTGAGAGTTGTAGAGACGGAACAGCCTGCTGAAGCTAATGTGCCAAAAAAACAAGATGTGCAGAAACCACAACATGTGCAGAAATCACAACATGTGCAGAAACCACAACCAAGTGTGCAGAAACCACAACCAAGTGTGCAGAAACCAACTGTAGCTCCTGTCCAGATCCTGAAGAAAAGTCGTGGGGTTGTAAAACACTATCCCAAAACTAAGTAAGTCATGTTTTATTGTTTTTATTTGATACACTCAACCTCATTTTAGAAAATATACGCGGTGTGGGCATCATTTGGTCTACTTGCCAGTGGCGAAGGGTGCTAATATGATTCCACATGGCTTGGTAGAGATCAAACTCTAGCCCTCTGACTTTGTACACAATCGTTTTACCAACTGTGCTATAGACCAGTCTAAATAGCGTTTTTGAAAATCAGTTTATTTTACTCCTTCGGATTTGAACACACTTACTTCCGATTGCGAGTCTATAGCTTTAATTACAAGACTAACCGGTCCCAAATTTGAATGGAAGTGCACCTGCGAACCTACATGTGCTTACTTGTGTGCATAGGGGCATAACCTTAAATGTTTATTTTCTCTCCAACTAAGATTGATTCAAACAGTTATTTTTCCCTTATCTGATATATATTTGTTCTTCTTTCTAGCCCGAAGCAAGTACCTGAAGAAAAAGGCACAAAGAAAAATGTGAGCGATACACCTTTAAAGGTGGAAGTGAAAGTCATATCTGCTAGAACTCCTTCAGACATATATCTCAGAATCAAAACACAAGAAGAAGAGCTCATGGATCTGTACAATGACATGCAAGAGTTTTATAAGAACACAGAATGTGATGAGAGCGCGCTCTGGAAAGAGAATGACAAATGTGCAACACTCTCTCCTGCAAGCATATGGAGTCGAGGAATCATTCAAAGCATCAATATGGAAGATAAAACAGCCAAAGTGTTTCTTAAAGACACTGCAACAATTTCAGAAGTATCATTTGACGAGCTGAGAGCTTTGGATGGGAAGTTCTTGACTGTGAGAGATGGAGCGTTCAAATGCCACCTGAGTGGAATCATACCTGCAGGAGGTAACAAATGGCCCAATGTTACTTGTGAATATGTCCAAGAGCAGTTGAAAGAATATGATCGTTACTACATCACAAAAGCTGGAGAAATAACCAATGTAAACATTGAGGGAGTGGCAACTGACAAGAGTATGCCTGTGGAACTCTGGGTCTATCACACATACTTGGGAAACGCATTAGAAGCCACAACTTACAAATGGTTAACAATTAACAATAAAATTATAGAACAAGGTTTGGCACTTCCTGATAAATTTAAAGAAGGTGAACCTGCACATAAAGATGATGAAGAACATCTTGTTGCTGAAAAAGAAAATACTGTTGCAGAATCCAGCCTTTTAGATGAGATGTTTGTTCCTCCGATAGTGGATGACTGGCCACCTGCTTTACCTATAACTAAGACAGAGTTCATGGCTATGCCGACATATGTAGACGATGAGATGTATGTGTACTTGTATGATTTAGAAGAATCCGAAACTCTGAACATGATAAGTTCAACTTTAACCAGACACTTTCAGGATTCGGCACCAAAGCCGTACGACATGTTTTGGTGTCCGGGTCAGCTGTGCATCGCCAAGTGGGATCTGGACAGCAAATATTACCGCGCCCGAGTCAGATGTGTGCGCGAAGACAACACTGTGCACGTGGACTTTGTGGATTACGGAAATTACGAATATTGTCCCATAAAAACTCTCAGAAAAGACGTAGTGCTACATCACATTCCGGTACAAGCAACAAAATGCAAAATAGCTGGAGTTAAACCGTTGGGAGAGAAGTGGGATGTTAAGACACTTGATTTTATTCATCAACAGGTTGTTGAAAAACAAAGCAGAATTAATGTGATCGACGTCTTAGAAAACAACATTCTTTTAATCAATCTAAAAATTAGGTCAACATTTGATTTGGCTGAGATGCTACTCTCCTTAGGTTATGCCGTTCCAGATAAGAATAATTTGAATACCAAACTCCCTGCATTAATTTTACCTCCGATAGTACAAGACGATTCTGATCCGGATTACATTGTGTGCGATGAGGAAGAGCAACCAAATGAAGTTAAGAAAGTGGATTGGAACGATATCATTGATGAAGAACTCGCAGAAGAAGCTAAAATAATAGCCGAGCTTCAATATCAACCGCATAAATTTGTCAAAAACCAATATTTTGAGTGTAGCATTGTAACAATGAGAAATATCAACGATATAATCTTAAAACTATCGTTATCAGAGTTTGCTTCTATGCTGGACGATATTGATCGAATTGAAAGCGAAATGCAAAGAGAATGCCAAGAGTGTCCTTTGATAGATGAGGTTCAAGAAAACATGACTTGCGTCGCGCAGTTCTCAGAAGACGACGTGTGGTACAGAGCTAGAATAAGCAATTTTGATTCGGAAGCTGATACTGTCAAAGTTTTTTATGTCGACTACGGAAACAGTGAAACTTTACCATTGTGCAAAGTCAGGCAAATTAAACCAGACTGGTTGAAAACACCAACGCAAACAGTGATGGCTAAACTTTGTGATATCCAGATCAAAGCCGACGCAGACTTGAAAATGTTGGCATTGAAACTTCACGAGTTGCTCGCTGATAACTTCTTTGCAAAGTTTGTTTGTTACGAAGGAGGCAAGCTGGTGGTGAAGTTAGTTAAGGATGTGAAAGAGCCAACATTGATCTACCAAAAGCTCATAGATGAGGGACTGATGACTCTGCCAATGTAAATCATTAGCTTTTCCAAGTCAACTCAATAAGGGTATATATGAGGGGTATAGAAGCAAAGGCAGCAATGTGCCCTCACGGTGATTTGGAGAAAATCGACAAAAACTGATAAATCGTAATTACCATTACATAATAAACTTTTTTTACATCTTTTAGAAGTAATGTAAGGTTAAAAAGAAAATTTGTGTACTTGCAAATGTACTTGCTTTTTAAAGATATTTCAATTATTAATTCTCACATTGTCCTTTGCTTTTAACTTTGTAAGATTGCTGGTTTTGCTTCTCAACACTTGAAGGATTGCTGTTTTTGCTCCCAACTTTTAACTTAGCCACCATTTTGTTTTTCCAACTGGTTTATGAGAAAAACACTGTAACTATACTTTTATAAATAATAAATGTAGACATATGATAGAAAAATAAAAATAAACTTTTTTAGAAAAATCTAAACAACGTAGATATTTACGAATAATATAATATTCACAAAACAATTGTGAAAAAAAAAGTTTTTGTGTTTTCCCCTGTGCTTAAAATTTGAAATTGCCTGTCAGTTTTGGTGACATTTCTTTTCCATCTTGCTGGACATCGCGTTCTTTTCCGTTCTTTAGAAGTTGCAATTCTATTGGATGACAGTCCATCTTCTTAATCCTTTATAGAAAACTGTGCCACACACTTTGAAAACACTTCAATCGTTATCCAAATGGGAAGCCAAAATCACAGCACTGACAGTGTACTGAGCGGCCATCTTGTCACGGGACTATTTTGTATGGTGCTGCATCAGATTAAGAATAACTTACTCTATAATACTACATTCATAGATTTTTTGGTCAAATTTTCAAAGATTGCTGCCTTTGCTTCTATACCCCTCATATGGAAATAAGTGTAATATTATATGGAAATGAGCGAGATGGCATCTACTAAAATTTCATACACTGCCTAGCTTTCAAATTATTTAATGTTGAAAAGTTGTCTTGTTTATGTAACTGTAACTCTGTTGCCATTTCCCTAGGGGTGGCCAGAGCTATTGCAGAGTTGCATCCACCTCATCCTATACTTACCGTTCTCAATTCATTAATACCAATTACCCTTTTCATACATTCCCATAAATCTGATCAAACCATATATTTTTCTCGATTTGGTTTTCCCTTTTATGAGAACTAATAATGTTTTTTAAAATTTACTTGATCTTTTTCTGGATGGCACTTTTTTGTTGCCAATGTTACCAATTCTTTTACAAACTTTTATGTAAAGTAAGTTACTTTCATTTTGTTTTAATGAAAATTCACTTTATCCTTCTGTGTTCTTATTATTTTACAATAAATGTAAAAAAAAAACAAACTGCATTCTTTGTAAGGTTTCAAGTTAATATCAAATCATTCACTTTTTAGTTAATCTTAACAGGTAATAGCACAGGAATCCAAGGTTATTGGATTGATTTCCAAGGATATCATGTATTTCGTTCCATATTATATTAAAAAAATACTCCTAAGTATTTTACTTTTCATTAAATTAGCTTAAGATTTTTGTATTAAGGTATTGGATCCAAAAAATATGTCTTATAAACTGGTACAGCAAACTCGATGCTCGGAAATTGTAATATTTTTATTTTAGTGTTAAAGAAGTCAGCAAAAATGACGCAGGCGAAAAAATTGTCACGTCAGTCAGGTTACTAAGGATCTATATTACCCTAGTTGCTAGTTCCGCCGACATGTGATGTTTGTCTCTTAAAAAAGGAAAATTCAGAATATCCATTCAGTGTCCAATTTGAGCAAATATTTCTCTTCTTGAATGTGGAAATAACCTTTGTTTTGCGTGTTGGATGCATTGTTTTTCAACTTTAATTTTTTTAGCATTCCTTGAAGCTTGTTGCGCCCACTTACGAGCGCAGCTCTCTACCTATGTAGTTGTTGGAATATGTGGTGAACTGGAAACCGACTTACAGCAATGACGCATTGCATGAAACTGTCAACCAATCCTGTCAAACTCAACAGGGGTTTAGGTACGCAAAATAAGAAACTGCTTTTGTTATATCTTTTTTTTATATAAATATATTGGTTGTCAGCAACATCATTTCATTAAAATTGGATTAAACAAAACCTGCAGGACGCCAACATTGCGGTACAATAATATTCTTGCTTCTCTGCTAAGAGTTAAGTCCCACTGGGAGCATTTTTGTTCTCTTTCAAGGACAATTGCATGCAAGTTGAAACATTTATATCATCTATTTGCGTTAAAACAGTTTCCAGTCCACTCTATCACTCTTATCAATGATAAATAAATAATATATATTTTTTATGTACTTAGGTTTCTACTGTAAAGAGAAAATTGAAATAAAAGCTGTGTTTGTTATGTAATTGTACTTTTATTGTATTTTTTACATTAAATGGAAATTAAGTAAAAGCTATAGTGGAGCCGCTGAGAATTAATTTCTGACAGGTCGTAATAATATGAATGATGTAACTTTGAATAATTTACAATAATTTTAAATGGAATAAAAAATAACATTCCAACACATAAGTAATTATCTTCAAAAATAAATCATCATGTCAAATGGAAATATTTGTAATAATTTTGGATCAAATGGAAAGTTAAATAAATTAGAAAACATATTTTTTTAACTGTCAGAAATTCATTCTCTGAGCGGCTCCACTGTAAGATGGATTTTTTTTCTATTGAGCCAAAATGGCTGTGGACTAAGCAACATTATTTAGCTTAGTTAATAATGGATTGTTATGAAGCTGACCACACAAACTGCATAAAATGGTTATTTTTAGTTAATACAACAAGCTTGTAATGTGCGGAGCTTATGTGCATATAGCAGGGGTGTGCATTCCATACAGGCGTATGCGCCTAATAGGTAGCAATATATGGTAAAAAACGCATTTAATCTTGATATTGAGATTTTAAATTCAAGAATTAAGAAGTTAGATTGGAGCCATCAATATCATTTAAGTCAATTTCAAATGAGTTATTTACAGGAATGGGGTATTTATATTTTGAAATGTATTTGTCTATAACATATGCAACGCTTGACATCCAGCATATGTAAACGCAAACTTTCACATGTGAAACATCGCAGTGTAAATCTAAAATATCAATGCATCTTTGTAACTTCCAGTCGTTTGTTTTCAAAGTCCGCAATGAAACACAACCAATATTGAAAAATCAACATTTTCAATCGGCAATGGCTGCATTTTGTAATAATCATTTACAAACTTGTCATTTTAGTCATGATACAGCGGACATAGGAACAAAAAGTTACACACGCAGCACAAGGTTACATAGAGGGTACTTATCCCTTGACAAAAATATACAGTCAGTTTACAAAATCTGCTATCTCCACTAACAAAAGTGGAGATAGCAGATTTTGGAAACAGGTAACTATATAATTTAAGTTGCAAAGATATATATTACACTTAGGCCGTTTGTCCACCGCACGCCGTCACCGTCACGTCACCGGGAACGAGATGACGGCGCCAAAGTAGCGGTGCATTTTATGTATTTATGTTTTGCCTGGTTATAGGCAATACAATATATAACCTATAACCAGCGAAATCGGTCGCGGTGGACAAAAGATCGCCGTCACATCAATAAAACTCGGCCCGAAATAATCTCGTTCTCGGTGACGTGACGGTGACGGCGTGCGGTGGACAAACGGCCTTAGGATGCATATGAAATGTATACCCACAAGAACACATAAGTTCGCGTTTACACATGCCACATGTGAACTTAAAACATTAAAACCCAAATCTCAAATGAACATAAGCCCTGAAACTCTTGCCGACCTTTCCTGAAACAGGTGACATTACCAAAGTGAACCATTTTTAACAGAATGGATGGTCAGCCACAGCCTACAAGTTAAATCTACAATTTGTCCCAAGGAGCAACATTTCGCCTCTAGCTGTGTGTAGCATCCTCAGAGAGATCACTACAACTCCTACAGGAAGTGCACTTGAATTGCATCTACCTCTCTGAAGGCGCCTTACCCCACTAGCATTGAAATGTTACTCCAAGGGACAAATATGGGACCACAGGCAAAAAATGTAAAAGAAGACTTTCCATGGCGTGGGAGTATAATGATGGTGTCTTCACCGCTGTGTACTCTTGGCGATCTGCTCCTTGAGCACGAGGATGCTGGTCCTCTGCTCCGGGGGCAGCATAGCGATCTGCTCGTCAGACAGCTGCAGCACTTGCATGATGAGGGCCGCCTGCAACCAAGCACAAACATTCACCCAACTCTCTTACACTCTAATACACGCCAAGCTTCAAAACTTTACTTATTTGGTGAACGCTGTTTTTGTGTAAATCACAAGTCAAGAGCGTTCTGCGAGCTGGTCGATGCTATAGAAAATTTCAATACTCAACTTTGCCACTTTGCAACAACAATACCAAATTGTTATAAAACGGGATGGAATTTAGGGGATTTTTAGGGGTCTTTTTTAAAGGCAAATGAATTTTTCAACCCAGCGAAGAGAATTTTTTTTCTCCACCAGGAATCAAGCCCCCGGTTATCCAAATGTGAGTCCAAAGCGATAACCACTAGACTACGGACTGGCCACAAAATAAAGCGTTATACGAGTACTATGTGCTGTGGGTACTCCCGAAACATACTACTCTTACCTACAGACAGATGAGAGGGCTTGAACATAAAATGATAGGTCTCACGTTAAACATTTATCTCCCTCTATCAAGTCCTCGCAACGTTAGCGATCACTGCAGCAAAGTCTTTGTGGTCCTGCGCTGCCCAAAACGACTCCTCCACACCTCTCACTCCGGTCCAGTCTCTTAAATTGCGCAGCCGCGACGTCTGCCTTCTGCCAGCTCCCCGGCGTCCCTCTATCTTGCTTGACATCAGTTGCAGGAGGTGGTACTTCATCCCCAGCAATATAATATATCAGCTATACTTATGAAAGTAAATAAGAATGCAATAACCTTCTCTTGGTCAGACGCTCCTGTAGGTATTCCAGTGATGGGAGGACGGCTGGCAGCAGGGGGAGGCACTGGGGGGACCACTACGTAACAAACAAAACAATATATAAGAACTCAATACTAAAGACAAGTCAAATACATACATTCGGTGAATATCAGAACACATTAGAAATTATAAAACTTAAAAAAACGGTTGTATTTTCACAAATTGAGAGTTTACAAGAACTCTAAAAAGTCTTATCAGAATATACTTTGAAAGACTCATGCCCGTTTTCACCAAGAATATTTAAAGATAAAGTGCTGTTTAAAAATATTTAGGTACCAGTTTTGTTTTCACCAGCATTTAAGAACCTCTTAACTCGCTAAGAACTTCTTATATTTGCGAGCCCGATATTCCGCTCCCTAAACTGCCTCTTACGCTAAAGGACACTTTAGCGGCCTGTCAGTGAGGTTATGTCATGTTTTAACTGCAAATAAGTGGATATGGACGCTGATATCCTTGTTTTTTTAGAAACTCTTGAGGATATAGAAGTTGCTAGGACTTATCTACGTCCAAAAAGTTTTGAGAAAGGTAAAAAAATGTCGATAAGAATGACATCGATTTTTGGTGCGGATATCGGCTGTCAAAAATACAATCATGTAGCTCCTTGCTGAATAAAATTGTAGTAATTTTTATATTTTCGGACAACAGAGCTGTACACATATAGTTTTGGTAAAGATGTTGTGGAATAACTATTATGTGTTCTGAGAGATGTCTGGAGTCCATATTATGAGAGAAACAATCACTTTTCCCCTTTTATGTGGTTTTTTAGTCTATTCCTGGGTCTTTGATTTGCACTTTTTTACACTTTAGGCACTTTCTACTCTATGGTCGCTTTTTCCCCATTTCCTGTTCCCTATTTCCAGTTTCCCCATAACCCGGTCGCAATTTTTCATAAAGCGTCATTTTCCCCTTGTGGTCACATGCCAGTTGATTTTACCTTCGAAAATTTGAGTGAATTGACAATATTCCTGGGCAAAAACATTTAAAAGAGTGTTATTTTACCATCTTGTGTCCTTGTGAACAATTAAAAACTAAAACAGGTGATATTGTGGTGGTTAAAAGTTCGCATACGTATTTTTGTTGGTTATGCCACGCTGTCATATTTACGAAAAACGTTTTTCGTTATTTTAACGGAGTTTTTACTTTATATAACATCAAAATCAATGTTATGAGTTGTGATAACAATAAAGGGCAACCTCTCGACGAAATCTCACAGGATTCAGGTGATGCGTCACTAAAACGCGGATATGACACTTCGGAATCAGGTTCACCGCCGCGGCGTCAGAAACGGCTGAGGGTTGTCTTGGACCCAAGGATAGATTATCTGGTTTCCCACATCGTGATGCTGACGAACGCAGTTTTCGGTGACTGGCCCGCCAGTTCTATGGGAAATCTCGTTGAATCGGCGGCAGGAAACTCTTCCAGCAACTTCCTCTAACAACCTTCGGGACTGGAAGAGAATGAGGAGGCCCAGGAAGAGCTACTGCTGAGCTTCCAGGAAGCCGCCACAACGGTGGAAGAACCAGCTCACCCCAAGGCCAAGAGCAACAGGGTCGAAGCGCTCCAGAGGCTCCAGCACTTCGACAGTGAAAACTGGGCCGGAGTAAGGTACGCCGAGGTACAGAAAAAGTACCTGGCAGAACCGGCGTTCGTCGACCTGGCAGTGAACGATGAACTTCGCCAGTGCGTGCGTAAGCTCCCCTATTCAGGCGAGCGGTCGTTTGCAGCCATGTCCCACGCCCTCCTCATCCAGAAAGAGGAGTTCCAGTCTGGGCTTCAGACCTTGGTCAACTGGGGAGCCCGGAGCGACACGACCTTGGCAAGGAAAGCCCTTTTCGAAAAGGTCAAAACGCTGTTCGCTCTGGACTCGCCATACCAGAAAGTCTCGGAAGACATCCTCCAGACGGTATGGGGAGGCGGACAGAGGCCCTCCAGTTCCGCAGGAAAGCTGTGCTAGGGCATGTTAAGGAAGAGCATGTGAGAGGGGTTAAACAAATTCCCGCCGAGTACCGAACACTTGTTTGGCAAAGACAGTCTCACGTCTTTTTTCTCTAGAGTGGGGACCACCGACAAATTGTCAGTGAAGACCCAGTGCCCTCAACCCAGCACCTCATCGAAACCGCACGTTCCAGTACAGAAAAGGAATCAGTTTTTTAGAGGGCAGCAACGACCCACTGCGGAAAGCAATCGAGGCCTTAGAGACGCTCCAAATTTCTCTTCAAGAGGAAAAAGGGCAGGGAATAACACACGGTCAGGAAATCTCAAAGGAGACAGAAGGAGGCATCCACGAAAATGACAAGAAACTATTTCGCAGAGGATGCTTGAAGTCCTCCCTACAGGTTTGGACGTCACTCGGAGCACCAAACCACATCCTGAAGATGATAATCGGAGTAAGAATACCTTTCATCTCAATTCCCCCTCTGATATTACCACACAAAAAGACCTTAATGCTATACCAGACGAGTCCTTCACCCGAAATGGACTCTCAAATAAAGGAAATGACCGAATTCGGCGTTATAGAGGCCGCGGAGTCATCTCCCAGCTTCTTATCAAAAATGTTCCTAACACCCAAATCGGACCGTTCCTCGAGAATGATTTTCAACCTGAAATCGTTATACTTCTTCCTGGACCCGGTTCCATTCAAACTCATAGCCACTACAAAGTGCCAGAGTTTCTGCAGCCAAACAATTGGTTGTCGAAAATAGACCTATCGCAAGCCTTCTTTCATCTCCCAAGTGCACAGAAACATTGGAGATTTTTGCGACTGGTCTATCGAGGAGAATTACTTCAGATGACAAGTCTGCCCTTTGGCCTTTCATCTGCCCCCAGAATGTTTGCAACCCTTACAAATTGGGTAGCCCAACTACTGAGGCGACGAGGTATTCGGACAATCGTTTATCTCGACGACTTCCTCCTTGCGAGCCAATCCAAGGACGATCTTTGTCGGCAATCGCATCTAGCAGTAGATATCCTACAATCTCTGGGGTGGTATGTAAATCTCCAGAAGTCAGTGCTCTTCCCCACTCAACAATTAGAGTACTTGGGAATCGTTTGGGACACGCACAACAATTGCAAATTCCTTTCTTACCGGAAGCAAGAGGCATTGTGCCACTCACTTCGAGCAATACTGACTTCTCGAAAATGGTTCTTAAAACTGGCGGAAAGTCTCCTAGGAAGACTAAACTTTGCCAGCTTCATGGTCGCCTCCACTGCAGACAATTGCAGATAGCGAGCAGGCCACTGAAGCACCTGTCACCAAGTAGGTCTTTCTTACCGGAAGCAAGAGGCATTGTGCCACTCACTTCGAGCAATACTGACTTCTCGAAAATGGTCCTTAAAACTGGCGGAAAGTCTCCTAGGAAGACTAAACTTTGCCAGCTTCATGGTCGCCTCCACTGCAGACAATTGCAGATAGCGAGCAGGCCACTGAAGCACCTGTCACCAAGTAGGTCTTTCTTACCGGAAGCAAGAGGCATTGTGCCACTCACTTCGAGCAATACTGACTTCTCGAAAATGGTCCTTAAAACTGGCGGAAAGTCTCCTAGGAAGACTAAACTTTGCCAGCTTCATGGTCGCCTCCACTGCAGACAATTGCAGATAGCGAGCAAGCCACTGAAGCACCTGTCACCAAGAGGGTCCATACAAATGACCGAGGACAGCTTACAAGAAATAGAGTGGTGGATAGGGAATGCGAACGAATCAAGTTCCATCCACAGGGAAACCTTCGGACATTTCTTGACAACAGATGCGTCAGACTTAGCTTGGGGAGCAACTCTGGACGACTTGATGCTGTCAGGACAGTGGACCGTTCAACAAAAGAAGTAGCACTCCAACCGAAAAGAGTTGTTCGCTGTTTTTGCAACCCTGCAACGCACAGCGCACGACCTTTCCGGCTCCGAAATTCTGGTACAATCAGACAACAAGACAGTAGTCGCCTACATCCGCAAGGAAGGGGGCACCAGATCCAAAACACTCCTAAATCTTACCCGAGATCTGTTGACTCTGGCAGGCCAATGGGAAATCTCGCTAACAGCGCAGTACCTACCGGGAAGATACGGAGACGCAGATCACCTATCAAGAGGAAGAGCCCCTCCAGAGTGGCATCTCTTACCAACAGCAACGAAGGCCATTTTCAATCATTTCGGAGTACCAGATATAGACCTGTTCGCATCCACCATGGCACACATGAGTTCAACTTACGTGTCCAGAGACTCCACAGACTCATGCGCAATCTTTCAAAACGCCTTCAGTCGGCACTGGCTCTACAATGTGGGTCGGATATTTCCTCCGCCAAACCTTATACCGAGGATCCTGAGGCACCTAAACGGGGCGACCGGAACTTACCTACTCGTGGTCCCGAGGTGGCAGAGGGTCTTCTGGCGTCCAGACTTAATTCGTCGATCACTCGTACCTCCGATGCAAATACCGAACCTGGTGTCAGTACTAATCAACACATCAACAGGCAATCCACCACCCAGGATTCAGGATCTGGAAATGGAAGTGTGGGAAATTGGGACTGGGGACAGTATCTTAAATTCCTGGAACGCGGAAGAGAAAAGACTGTTCCTGTCAGGATGGCGAGCTTCCCCACTCAACACATATAAACCTGCTTGGCAAAGATGGTGCCGCTGGATACTGGCGAATAATACCCATCCCAACACACCATCTCCTAATCAATTGGCAAGGTATCTAGCGCAACTGTTCATTAACGAAAAACTATCATACAGGACTATGCTGGTACACAAGTCAGCCATCGTAACCTTCGGCAACGCAATGATGGAAAATAATCTCAGCTCAGATTTCCTAGTGAAATTAAATTTAAAAACGGCAATCTTACTTCTGTTATCTTCAGGAAGAAGAGTACACGATCTGACCTTGCTAAATATCACAGAAGGAAACATTCTCGACGAAGGCACATCAATTGTGTTAATTCCATTCTTTAGATCAAAAACAGATACCCTCAAACACCGACAATCTAATCGGAGACTTCTGGAATCCAAGGAACACAACGTCAACCCAGTCTTCTGGATAAGGAAGCTGATTGAACTATCACGCGAAAGGAGATCAGGACAAAATCTTTATAACCTGTTCATCAGCACCCGAGTACAAGTGAAGGCAGCTGCAAGAACAATCATAGGAGGATGGGTAAAGAACACGCTAAAATCAGCAGGAGTAGAGGCCACTCCCGGCAGCACACGTTCAGCGGTCGCATCACTTAATCCAATAGATAACATACTGGAAAGAGGCAACTGGAAAAAGGAAAACACTTTCAGAAAATACTATCAGAAAGAGATGTTGAAACATACAGCTCCAGAAGATCTTTCCCTATTTCAACCAGTTAATATCAAATAAAGACGTCCCCGGTCACCAGGAGATAATAGACAGATCTCTCATAATATGGACTCCAGACATCTCTCAGAACACATAATGGGGGAGTTTTACCTACCATTAAAACTCTTATTATGTTTCTATAGATGTCTGGAGTCCAGGTAACCCCTACCTGGTGTATTATGAGCTTTATGAAAAATTGCGACCGGGTTATGGGGAAACTGGAAATAGGGAACAGGAAATGGGGAAAAAGCGACCATAGAGTAGAAAGTGCCTAAAGTGTAAAAAAGTGCAAATCAAAGACCCAGGAATAGACTAAAAAACCACATAAAAGGGGAAAAGTGATTGTTTCTCTCATAATATGGACTCCAGACATCTATAGAAACATAATAAGAGTTTTAATGGTAGGTAAAACTCCCCCATTATCGTCCATGAATTTATTACGTATTTAAAAACATCGATCTTTTACATTGATCGATGTTTATAGGTACCTACCATAAATTTGTCATATCACAGGCCTTATGATATCCTTCAGATGGATTGTTACTTATTGTTTTGTACAGAAACAATTCAGTGACACACGGGGATAACTGATTAGAGGCATTACAATGTTATGCCACTGTAAGCCATCAGCTGATATCTGTGACAGACGTGAGAGGCGTAAATGTAGCCCCATGTAGCAGGATTGAACAAGTTTCTCGCGGTCAGCCTCTGAAAAGTTGAACCATGTTTCTTCTTTAATTTGATAATTGATTGGTGACCGCCGTATATTTGAAAATGCCGATTTTACATGTCGAATGTGAATTGTCAACAAAAACAAAACCGCATCTGAATGCATCTGCAGACTACAAGCCGGCAACCCGGCAACATTACGCTTTTTTTATAGTGTGTGCATATCAAAATATACTATGTACACACCATTGTAAAGATAAAAATTCAATTAACAAATAATATTTGCAACGTAAATGGTAGATATTATTATAAACATCAAATATTCATGTGTTGTTTTTATTTGAAATGTGTATATTATTTTATAAACCATAAAATACATTTCGAATTTACAAAAATCGAGTTTCACAACACTAGTGGTTTGCTAAACAGGCTCCTAGCTAGGTGGCCGATTTTTAGGTGACAGTTTCACTCGTGAAACTCAACGGTGCTAGGTACCCGTTTAAAGAGTCTCTTATATTTAAATACTTTTAGCTAGGTGACGGTTTAGAAGGAGTCGGTGAAAACGGGCATTAGTGACACATCTTGCAGTCAAATACAACCTCTTTCATTTATGAGGCGTTTACTTTGTTCTATTCCTTTAAAAAAAACATCTTAGATATACAGTTACAGCAGACACGTGCATACCCAGGGGTCCTTTTGAGTTGGAAGAGCCAAATATAACAATTTACAAAATTCAAAGTGTGTAAAGAGCCACAAATGTTTGGTGTGGGGGGGGGGGGGGTGTGAAAAGGGAGTAAAATTGGCTGAGAGATACATAGAATCGGTGCCTAATCCTCGTTAATTGATACAGAACGATTTTTGTTTTTTCCGATCAGAAGTGTTTTTTTTTGATAAATTTTAATATTTGCGTATAGAACTAAAGAGCCACAACTTCGCACCCAAAGAGCTGCAGGTTGCCGACCCCTGGCATAGGGTATAGGCAAACACATTTCAGAATAAATATTTTCTCCCATTCCTTTAAAATACCGAGGAGTCTGAGTGAGAGGGGGCTCAATCTGCGATCTGCCGACAGTGCACTTACATCTGTTAGCACACAATGCAGAAAAAGAAGCACAGTGTTTGGAGACCGCGCTTTCGCCTTTGCGGGACCGTCCACTTGGAACCGGCTGCCTCCTGAAGTGCGCGCCAAGGAAGGGATCGAGAGCTTCAAAAAGGGAATGAAGACCCATTTCTTCACCGCTGCGTCAAGCCTGTGACAGTAGTCACAAAACGGCGCTATACAAATCACCATCATCATAATCATCATCATCAACTCATTTGAAATTGCCTGAAGTGCTAACCATGGCACCGATAAAACCCGATTGTTTTTAAAAATTCAACTGGAAAAAACTAACTTTAAATTCACTTTTTATTTTCTCTCTCTTCTCTTCAGGAGAATAATTGTTACAAATATTTTTATAAATAATTTTCCAAAACAAAATTCATAGACAAAGTTTAATAGAAACATAAGATTTTGGTTTTTATGTTGTAGGTTCACATGAGGCATGTGCAAGCGCGAACTTGTACGTGTCTGGTTGTGAGAATGCATGTAATGTGAATCTCCAATGTAACATATCTTTGCAACTTAGATTAGATTAGATAAGATTCAAAATGTATTATGGTTAGGTATAATTTAATTAACATTTTTAATAAACTAAAAATAAAATGTGTTTGTTTATATAGGTGTAACAAATTGGTCCAATAAGCAAGTAGGTACAATCACAATCAATGTTAAAAATGGGGGTTATATAACTTAAATTTTGTATTTCAAATCTGAATATCAGGCTTAAATAGTTTTTTTACCATATACTGCCTACAAATAAGGCGCATGTGCCTGTATGTATGGGATGCACGCCCCTCGAGTTACAGAATGAGTACCCAATTTTTTTTAAATGCATGATCGGTTCATGAACAAACTTCACATCATAAGGTCCAAACTATTACTTTAATTACTGTCTTCACTTGATAGGTTAATCATATCTTCTTCCAGACTACCGATCACACCCTGTCGTTCCAGGCTATCCTAATTGCCGTGTCCAAAGAATTAGAGAATCAGTTGTGTACAGACACGAGTCCAGTCATCCAAGCACAGCTCCCGACGAATGGACTCGTTAGTACGTCTAGCTATCCATGAGGCTCGGGGCCACGTAATTTGTAAATGATAATTGAGGTTGTTTACCTGCTTTAGCAAGCTGTCGAGGATCTGCCGGTCTTTGTCTGGGATCAGCGGGGAAGGGAACACCCATGGGAGCACGGGGGTCACGGTTGAAGCTGAAATTAACAATTCAATACATCTGTTATGAATTTTTAATGTACCACGGAGTATGGAGACATCGAGTGCAAGATGGATGATTTTTTTAATATTGTGAAGGTGCTTTGATGTCAGGATTAGGTATAAAATAATTCCTCTTCGTGTATATAATGATTGAACAATTTAAAAACATGATTCTTACATAATATATAATATAAGAAGTGAGTAAATATATTATTAGATAAAATAAGGTGGTGTATATAAGTATAAAAAATAAGGTGGTGTATAAGTATAAAAAATTACCTATCAACAATTTCTCCAGGCATGATGCTTAGAAAAAACAATAAATCAATTTTAATAAGTACCATACAATTCAAACTGAAAATGTAGTTCTTTTTAGAATGATTTATGTCTATAATAAATATAATTCTAAGATAAAGCTATTTTTTGTTTAACGTAGTTTATTTTCACAGTAATATTTTATATCTCGAGCACTTTCGACCATCAATATTCAGGTCATTATCAAGAGTATAATGACCTGAATATTGATGGTCGAAAGTGCTCGAGATATAAAATATTATTGTGAAAATAAACTACGTTAAACAAAAAATAGCTTTATTTAAAAAAAAAAAAATTTCACTGTGTGAATACACAAACCCTACAAAAAAAATATATATATATATATAATTCTAAGAGTTTTAAAAATATCTGGCAATATTTCAGGAAGTAACAACATGGCTTTAGGAGTAATTTTCATTTGCTGGGTTTATATAGTACACAAACTTACTTGTGTGGGTGCACGAGTAGTGAATCTCAAATTTTATTACACATGAATACAACTTATGATTACAAATAAAACAAAGACTTTCAATCATTTTCACAATTTTGGCAGTAAAATAGATGAAAGATGAGATAGTTTTTCCATGATTTGCAGTAACACAGGCTTTAAAATAAATGCTGAAACAGGAAATCATTTCTGACACCCTTGGGGAAGATCAAACCTCAGCCCTCTGGCATAGAACGCATGCTTTCAAAAAAATTTGGAGTTCTGTCTAGCCTCTTGCCTATAGCTTTTGACCCTGGTTCAACAGATTTCATTAGGTAATTATTAATTGAAAATGTTAAAACCTCTTTCTGGCTACACAAAAATAGGTTAGTGAATTTCATTTCATCTTCATGAATTAAAAAAAAAACAGCTATCTACCGGACTCTCAATCTATACATCCCATTCTCTTATTGTACACTAAGGCCGTGTTCGGGGAGCTAGTTTGAGCATTGTGAGCGCTTACAGTAAAAACCGTGGTGGGGGTAGCTCGATCGCAAACCTCCCCTAATGATCATATGTTGACCACACAACAGCTGTCAAAGCTTGGCAGAACGGATGTAGATTTATCTCAAAACGCATTATTGAGCCATGATTCTAATATTTCTAGCAGAATTTTCAATTATTGAAGAGCTTTTTATACCTCGAATCCATTATTTAACATTAATAATCGTGTCTAATATTCGTGTTGTTGAGATTAGCTATCAACTGTCAGTGAACGGTATGAACCATTGGTGTGAAGTTAGGAAAGCTTAAGCCGATCCACCTTCGGAAATAAGCGAAAATAGTGAACGGCCGAGCTGTCGTGCGTGACGTCATAGCTCATAATATTTGCTTACAATGAGCTCCCCCAACACGGCCTAATAAGAGACCATAAAATTATAATATTGGTAAAATTCTAGCAAAACATTGAGTTGGCCTACTTATCAGTGATGGGCATGGCAGGAGGAAGGCTGCGCATATCTTGATCCATGGACAGCGGTCCCCTCTGCTGTAAGAGACGGGGATCTGTGTTGACCGGCCGAGGTGGCTCCAGAGATCTCAAATCAACATCTTGCACACCAACACCTGTTAATATCAAGTAATTTTAAAGAAGTATGTATACTGTGCAGTAAATAAGAAGAGCAAGGAACTTCTTGACTTGTCGCCCATCAGAATCTGCGGAGTAAACGTCAACCCGTCCACCAGCATTAAACTTCTCGGAGTTTGCATTGACCAACACCTGTCACTGGATAATCAAGTATCAAATACTGTCAGATCCGGTTTCTATGCTCTCCGTCAAATTAAGACTGTGGTTAAAAGCCTGCCTAGAATTGCTACAAAGGCAATTGTGAACTCCTTGTAGTGGCCAGACTCGACTACTGCAATGCGATCTATGCTTTCAATCGCTACAGAACGCCGCAGCTAGACTTATATATGGGGCTGCAAAGTCTTACCACATCACACCTCACCTTCAAGCTCTCCATTAGCTGAAAATCCCTGAGAGGATCACCTTCAGTCAACAGTCAACAACTTCAAGTCAACTTGCTCACCTTTAAAGCACTGCGTGGGAGTGCTCTGAGATACCTAATTACTTGGAATGCTATTCCCGCCTCACTGAGGGAACTGGATTTGGAGAGACTGTTCAAAAGACGTCTCAAAACTCACCTCTTCGTCCAATCATATGGACAAGCACCTTTGCACTGTCATAACAGGCGCTATATAAATTTTGTACTTCACCATCATCATCATTTAACTACTCTTCTTCCATTATTTATAGACTACTATTGAATATTATTTGATAACACAAATGATGGGTTACCAGGGAATGGCACAGCAGGCTGGCTGGTAAGCTGCACCGGCATGGTGGGGGGAGCGTGCACAGGATGACTGGCACTGCTGGGGACCCCTACACTGGCTAACATGGACATCTTGTCCACAGGCTGGAGGACGGCCGGTGTCTGGGTCATAGGGTGCAGCATAGTCTGGAAGTGATATACAATGGAACCTCTCTTAACGAGCAATTCGCATGACCAGCACAAAAAAAAAAAAAAAATTGCTCCCTTTACAAGCAAAATTTTGCATAACGAGCTTATGAAGTTGGATCCTTGCCTTTTTGATTCTAAGGCCCTCAATTATTTTACAGCTCTGATCAATAAATAGATCTTCTCAATTAGAAATAAATTAATTTAAAACACTGTTTAAATAATTGAAATATGTATTGATAAAAAGAAATGTTACCACTGCTGTAGCGGGGTCGATGATCCTCATCACAACTTGTGCCTGAAGAAGCGCATATGCCAGCTGCGGATTCTGTAGAAGCATGTTCCTCGCTTCATTCGGCGTATTCTTAAACAAATCAACACATTCATTTAGACTTTTTAAAGTTTGTGTATTCACACAGTGAAAATTCATTTTTATAAATAATTATAAAAAATTATAAAAAACACAGAGTTTTATTTTCACAAATTGAGTATACATTAATTTATTTTGTAAACAAAATTTATAGGACTGACAGTGAGAAACCAACAATTCACAATATGTATAATACAGCATTTATACAAGTAACAAATACATGAAAGTAGGACAGAATGTTGAGCAGCATCAGCGCAGACATTGCAGATGACTGCCCATTGAGGTATATAAGTGGAGCCGAAACTAGCTTATGACATTGAAGCACACTAAGGGACAAAGCTATCAGCCGGACCTGTCAAACAAATACAACCCTACAGAATAATAATATGTGAAATCCTGTTTTTATGCATTTTCCATCTTGTGTTTCAACATCCAATAATTGCACATGCCATAATGTTTTATCATAATACCTCAAGAGTCTCCGAGAGCCTTGCTGAAATTGACTAACAAAAATGAAAGAGAATAAAATCTCAAGTCATATAAAATTATTGAGGTTGAGTAAAAAATGGTTCACTTTGCCAATGTCACCCCTGTTTCAGGGAATGTCGGCAAGAGTTGCAGGGTTTTTTTTTTTTTTTTTAAGAAATCCTGTGCGGGAGACTCCCTAGATTCTAAAGACTCTAGGGGTCTATGACACTTGTTGTAGTGCCGCAGAGGTGTACGAGCTTGGTCGTCGCTACAAAGCGCCATTACTCAAGCAAGACCCAGTCGCTGTAAGGCTGGATGGACCTTTGGTGACCGGTCATTGGTAAAGGTTTATGAATTTTTCAACCCAGCGAAGAGCACATTCGAAATATAAATGGTATATTTTTGTGCTCCGCCGGGATCCGAATCCACAACCTTCCATTTACGAGTCCGAAGTGTTGCCACTACGGACTACGGACCGGTCCAAGATGCCAACGACACGCGGTGTGCCTGAGCGGTTACCCATCCAAGCACTGACCGCGCCCAATGTTGCTTAACTTCGGTGATCTATGGGAACCGGTGCTTTCAACATGGCTAACGTCGTTGACAAATTATGTTCATTTGAGGTTTGGATTTTATTTGTAAGTACACAGTCAGCATTTGTAAGCGCGAACTACACGTGTTTGTTTGTGGGCATACATCTGAGAGCTTTGAATGAATATAGATTATGGATTATAGTACCTGTATGCAGAGCTTCATCTGCTTCATGAGTTCAAACATTTGCTCTGGCGGGAGGGAAGCCACAGCCTTGCTGATTGCTTCTGGTGCTTTCTCAGGAGCAATCGTATCACCGTATGGATTCTCAACCTGAAATACATCAATAATGTCAAACGTTAACACATTCATGAAAAACAAAAATTGAAATCCTTCGCAATAAGCTAAAAGAACATCAATGTTTTGTTAGTCATCGGATATGCGATAAGATACAGTGAAAAGCCAAATGTCCGGCCTGTAGTCTAGCGGTTAACACAAGACTTGCGATCGGAAGGTTATGGGTTTGATTGTTGGCTGAGCAAAACAATACATTTTATTCAATGTATACTCTATGCTGGGCTTACTGCTTTTACAAAAGACCAGTCATTAAAGGTTCATCCAACTTCAGGCCTTTTCACCATCACAGCACGGTGTTGGATCAGAAGTCTAGTAGTGTACGGGGAGGTGCAAAAGCTTTCATTCAGTTTGTCCAGCAATCACATACACTTTTTGACCAAAACTATAGACAAATAATAATAATAATAATTGGCCAATTTTTATATAGGGCCGTTTAGTGGCACTAGCCACCCCAAGGGCGCTTGTGACGGTGTGAAGGCAGTATGCAAAGGGTTAATTAAAAGTTAATTAAGTGGGTTTGGCTTGAGAATTGACACTTTATAATATGACCAAGCTCCCAGAAGGCTCTTGGGTGTAATTCAACCATCCTAATGTCAACTTATGAATGTTGTAGTTTACCAGAGGTCCCTGCATGAGCGCCTGCATCTCCATCCTGGACTTCTCCGTACAGGCGTTGTCCACCCTCAGGGACCTTCCGCCTATCTCGTAGCTGTTGAGATTCCTCATGGCGCTGAGTGCCGTCTCCTGGTCCTTGTATTCGCAGAAGCCGTAGCCCTTGGGCTTGCCAGACTCGCGGTCAAAGACCAGTTTGAAGGAGAGCACCGGCCCCACCTCGCTGAAGATGTCCTTCAGCTTCTCTTCAGTCGCTTCGTAAGGAATATTACCCACTAGAAATATCAAAACAACACATACAAACATTCACAAAATAACTAGCTTAAGAATAACGAGTGCAGTAAAAACAGGATGAAAACTAAATCAGAACATTTAAGTAAGATAAAAAACGCTCTGCGCCATGCTAGAAAAACACTTCATCATGACCATTTTGACTTTGGACGCTACGGCTCGAAACAGGGACTTGGTCATGGAGTTATAATATAGGGGAGCGGTAACTAAAATACTGAATTGGTTCATACTTTTTCCCTGTTGCGCTCCTCATGTGTCAAACGTTGCAGTGGTACCCCGAATGTACGGCGGCAACAATTACAAATATTACGCATAAAATATCACAATGGTTATAATGAAATGAGTGATAAAATTAAAATATGATTATACACTTTGAAAATATAAAATACTGGCATCAATTTTGGCGATCACAATATTTATAACGCGTGTTATCTGTCAACTTTAGCTATTTCCGTTTTTTTGTACAAACGAAAATGCAACTGTGAAGTTCTTTGTTCTCTTTCTAACTAATGACCATTTTCGTAAGTAAGTTGAGACAGATATATATGCCTATTTTCGTTAAAATAACTTCTTGTCCACAGATATTATTAATCAATGGACTTGGTGCTTCTGCTGAACCACTGTCGCAGGTTTTTCAGCCACGATGTCCTTCGGCGTCCCTGAGATCTTCGCCCCTCGATCTTACCCTGTATGATAAGATAAAGAAGACGGTATTTCTCATTTCTCAGAATGTAACCAAAGTACATCAGTTTTCTCTGCTTCATGGTTTTTTTTTTTTTTTTTTTTATACTTAAATGTTATTTATTACTTGTATTCCTTGACTTATAGGTTGGTATGAGGCTGACCACCCATACTGTAAGAAATGGTTCACTTTGCCAATGTCACCCCTGTTTCAGGGAATGTCGGCAAGAGTTGCAGGGCTTATGTTCATTTGAGGTTTGGATTTTATTTGTAAGTACACCATCAGCCTTTGTAAGCGCGAACTACACGTGTTTGTTTGTGGGCATACATCTGAGAGCTTTGAATGAATATATCCTTGCAACTTAGATTATAGATTATAGATGGTTGTTCTTTTGTAGTGCACATTTGTTGGAGGACTTCTTCATTGGTGACTCGATCACGCCAAGAGTTCCGAAGCATTTCGAAGAAAAACACTGAGAGACTGATTAAGGAACTCAGAAATCAAGTGCAGGTGCGACATAGAGGGCATCGTCAGATGGAGTAGGAAGAGGAGACGGTTCTGGAGGAACGACGGAGACTGCATGATTGAAAGTAGAATAACTCAATTTGTCTCACCTAAAATACCAACGTCTACCAGACCGACCACCCAAAAGATGGAAGAACACTTGGTCTTCCGCATCACAGGAGAGACTTCTGGGATTAACAAACCTCAGATTTAATTTACGATGAAGAAGTTATAAACGAGAGTATGAGAAAGAAAGTCCAAAGGAGTACAATAAGATGGTTCTGGCTCAAGAAATGGGTGATGAATGACTGATTCAAAGAGTGTACAAAAGGAATGTCAAAGGTAAGCAGGGAAGGAGAAGTCCGAGGAAAGAGTGAATTGATCAAATGTGTGAGATTGCAAACGACTGGAACCTGCAGTGAGAAAAATAGAGGAGGATGCTTGAAGACAGTGATGAATTACGACTTGAAAGAGTTTCGATGTGGCACCATTACGTTAGCACTTGTTAAAAAGCAGAATTATGAAGTGAAGAGAGTGCAATGAACCCTCAATATAGGATTTTTTCAAATTATTCACGTTTACAGGTTATGAAAAAAAAAAATCGCCGGTGATAAAAAATACATAGTAGAGAGAGCATAATTACCGAAAACTGATCTCATGGACTTGTCCATGATACTTTGGTCCTCTTTTTCCTTGCTTTTGTCCATCTTGGAGTTTATTTAACACTTTATTTTCAAAAAAATATATCAACAACGCTGCTGACAACCAAAATTTGACAAGGGATGCTTAAAATATCTTTGTTTATGGTACAAACTTTGATATGATCCGGATCAACCAAGGTAAGCGTTTTCTTCTTCAAAACAGCAGTTTTCACAAAAATAAAAAGCGCCAGTACCACAGAAAATTAATACCTAAGTTTCATGTAATGTAATAAACAGCTCTACTAGTTTAGAACAACTCTACTGGAGAGCTGTCAAAATATTGGAAAATTGAAATATCAAAAACTGCTACAAAATATAAAAATCTGTAATTTATCTAAGTGCAGAACTTAAAAAAATATTCAAAATAATTACTCATTTTAATTGTGTTTGAATTTAAGAGTCAGGAAAGCAGAATAATGGATTTTACAACTCAAGATGCTTCCGGTTTGTAAACTTTGAAATAATTTCTTAGTAATCTATTGTGTTGTTTCATTAGGGTAATATTATGTTTAAGTATGGTTCTACGGACGTGTTAGATCATTATTACTGCATTTAGAGATTAGAGATGAAATGGTTAAAAGTTATAAGAGATCTGTGGACGTGTGTATCATGATTGTTTTTTTGACCTAGAAACCTCCTTTACAAAAAATGTAACTTCTTGATTTTAGCAAGATTGGAAAAAAATGTTTTTCAGTGTGAAAGTATTTTATACAGGGACAACCCAACATACTATATTTTGATATAGTTTTTCTCGGGTTACACCATGTTCTATTTGCAGTACACCTTTATCCTTCGAGCCTTAAAAATGTTCCTCGCTCGAGGGAATGAAACGTCGGCAGACAAAATTACTGCAAATAGACCATGGTCTAACCGAAGAAAAACTATATCATTTAACACCGACCATGAAAGTGGAAGTGAAAGTTTAAAACTTTATTTAATATTATATTTTATTTGTAAACAAACTGAATGACTGTGGTACATCATCATCATCATTGATTCATGACCAGGGATAAGGCCCTTCGCAAACTGGACGACTTGTCGGCGCAACTCGGCGACAAGTGTGTGGAGCTTTGAACAAAATATATGAAAACTGTTGGCGGCAAGCTGTCACCGCGACTAGTCGTCAAGCTGTCGCTGTCGCCCAGTGTGCGGAGGGCCTAAAGATTTTGACCTCATTGATCAACCACAACTATACCACACATATAGAACAACTTCTTACTATGCTGAATCCAAAGGGGGTCACATTGGCGTGTGGAACCTATTTATTTTTAGACTTCACTTGCAGTGGAGGTCTCCCAGCTTCTGGGGGGCTCGTTGTGAAGGCTGGGTAAAACTTGCCGGTATTTGTATTTGGGGCTTAAAATAAACTCGCTTTGTTATAATTCACATGAGTTATAATTTGTTATAATTCACGTGTCCAAAAATAAACTCATGTGAATTATAACAAAGCAATTTTTATTTTATTGTATTAAAATGAACTTTCACAAAGTTACTGCTGAAAATCTAGATAATATAAAATAAACCTGAAACAGGAAATCATTTTTGACTCCCTGAGTGAGGATCAAACTGTAGCTCTCTGGCTTGAAACACTTTACACAAGCATTCTGGGAACTGAGCTATTGGCTGGCTTAACATAAAAAAGATTTTGCATTTTTTGATTACTGTAAATATCATTCTTATCTTGAATCACAGTTTTTATCTTTATTTTACACTTTTATCGTAAATTAGTATCTCATTTATTTGCTTTGTTTTAATGCAACATTTTAAGTATATTCTCTCATTCATATTGACTTTCTTTTCTAGAAATTTTATCCAAGACGAGAACAGAAGGCGATGGAATGGAAACCGTACCTCAGTTACCAGAGTCCACATCAGCTATTCTACCTGACACGCGTCTAATCAACAGAAAAGTTGATAACCCAGCAAAACCATTTTCAAGACAAAGCACTTCAAGCTTCCCTATAGAAGCATTAATAAACCTAACACCCAAAGAAATTCACTACGTAAACAGAAAGACAAATACGCTTTCAAAAGAACCAAGATTTGTTCCGTATGAACCATACAAAGCTGCAACCAGACCTATTTTGCCAAAAGAGAAAAAAACTCAAAACAAAAAAAAACCATCGAAAAATAACTTGGATTTGAATGTTTTGGTGTCGCAAATGTCGCTAATTGATACAAATATGACAGTGTTTAAAGAAAGCAAAAGAAGAAGTGTTAAAACAAGTGAAGAGGTGAGTTCCACTTCGCAAGTGGCCAAACAGCAATGGGATGCGGAGAAAGAGAAGTTGAATGAAGAGATAATGACACTTAAACATTCCAATGAAACTCTGAAGGAGACCATTAAACAACAAGCGCAGGTAAGATCTTTATAACAATATTAGTAATAAACTTGTATTCCAGCGTAATCATGCCTAGGGAGTAAAATGTGATTAGGCAATGAAATTTCATACAAAGTAAAGAGAACTGATAAAGGATTCAATAAGATAAAAGTATATAAGTAAGTACACAACATGAAAATATCTCAACAAAAATATGTGGGAAACTTAAGCATTACAGCTCAAGACTTCCGTGGCTTGGACTCCCATTTATTTTCCATTAGTCTTGTCACAATGCTGTTCCTGCTAGCCTCGATCCTATCTCGGATTTGTAAAATTTTATACATGTAATCTTTTTGGGCAGCGTTTACTGGAATCAGCTCTCATAAAGGTGCCCATGGCTTTATCGTTTCTTACAAACAGATGTGTCTTTAAATTCTTCTTGAACCGTCCTCCCACGGTCTCTGCCTTCAACTCTAGAGGCAGCGGGTTCCAGCGAGACGGTCCTGCAGAGCTAAATGCCCTGTCTCCATGCCTGGCTGTGACGCTAATTATATCAGTTTTGACCAAATGTTGAAATTAATGTGTAAAATACCCTTGAAATAAATTGTGTGAAGTTTGATGTGCAACGGAATACAAAAAAAAACTAACGACCCTCTTCTTGGGTAACACTGCCTCCCTACCCATGGAAAAAAATGTTTGTGCATGCCCAAATGTCATATGCTAGGACATGATGTTATAATATGTCAAATATCTTCTTCATTTTGGTTTAGCTCTGCTGGTCTATTTGTCCCAAGTTGTCTCTCCCTTGTGATATTGACTCCCAGCTGGTCTTCCATCTTGTGTGGTCTTCCGGGAGGACGTCTGCCAGATAGTTTTTAGTGTGTGGCAATGTGTAAAGGTCTAAAACTGTTCATCCGTCCTACCTACTCAATGTTATCATTAGTTTTTTGTCATTGCAGGTAAATAAAGAGCTAAAGACCATGCTTGTTGCTTCAATGGGAGAGGATTTAGAGACAACGGTACAAACACTGACAGAAGACAAACAGCAATTAGCAAGCGCTCTCTTAAACTCAGCTCAACATCTTTCTACACATCAGGTTTGTTCATATTAGTTGACGAAAATGTTTATACACAGGAAATGTTGAAAGAAAAAGAGGAAAGGAAAGACCGAGAGACGTATGCCTTGAAATTGAGAAGGAATGAAATGTACACAATTAATGTTTACAAATTATTTTACTTTACAAATTAAAATACAACCCTCAAATGAATATAAACCCTGCAACTTATGCCAACCTTCCCTGAAACACGGGTGACATTACAGTATGGGTGGTATAAAATGGTTCACTTTGCCAATTACACCGCTGTTTCAGGGAAGGTCAGCAAAAGTTGCAGGATTTGTGTTCATTTGAGGATTGGATTTTAATTTGTAAGAACATATCCAGCATTCGCAAACGCGAACTTATGTACACTTGTGTTTGTGGACATGCATTAAATATGAATTTTAAAAAGAATTAACAATGAATTTTCAGTGTAAATACACAAACCATAAAAATATCATTATTTTTTAATGTTAATATATCATTGAAACTTAGATTTATTATAAAATGTAAAAGATCATCAAAAATCATTCGGTAATTATTAATTAATGAAATAAAATTGATGGACTTGGCATAAAATTGACAATTAGATTTTTTTCTCGGTGAACAAACATCACAGCTACATGTAACTGGTGTCCTTCAACACCAATAACAAAAAAATAGTTATCCTTTCCCTAGCAACCCCGCTGTGTGATGTCACAATATTTTTGTCTGTTGGATTTGTGCCGAGTCCAATGTAAACCTTTCGTTTACGTTTAAAGTAAATTATAAGGTATTTTAAATGTTATGCTTATAGGAGCAAACGGAATGGCTTGCTGGACAATGCGAAGTATGGAGGAGCAAATTTTTAGCTAGCAGGTAATTGTTAAAAAATCTTCAATTTATATTTACTTCAAAGAAAACAAGCCAATCAAGCATGAGTTCATCCTTGATCGTCACCTAGCAAAGATGCCTCGTGAAGACATTGGCTAAGACGCAAACAAAATGTTGAAAATAATGTTATCTCCTACAATGGGTCGTCAACCGTCCGAAAAGTGCAATTTTAATTTGTCAACCTGACGTCATCCAACCAAGGATATCTGAAATATAGGGACTCACATGTCCATTCAAATGTCAGAATGAAACTTTTCATTGACAGCTAAAATTACATCTACTTTTATGTAAGTTGGCTTTGTTTTTTACACTCTTTAAGAAAAACTCCCATCTATTCGACAAGTCAGCTAACTTTTTAAGTTTTTCTTTTCCAGTTTGATGGTTGAAGAATTAGCAGGTTGGAAAAGTTTGTTTACACAAAGAACCGACAATCTTCAAACTACGCTGTGTCAGATTCTGGAGGAGAGAAACAGAGTCCGCGACATCCTGATACACACATATAGAAATCTACAAAGCCTGCACGAGAATTGGTTGACAAATTTGGCTTCAAAGGAAATGTATTACACAAGTATCAACGAGATGGGAGGGTACGGTGTGATGGAACAAACTCCCATAGGGAGTATCAACCTGGCATTCAGTAAACCTAAGTCTTCAAACATTTTGGACTTGGCATCCGTCAATTTGAAGTTCTCGGAAAATTTGTGTAATGGAGTGGAGAAAGTTGATGATTTCTCTATGGTTTTAAATCAGCTGCCCACCAATACTGAAGCAGAAAATATGGCCGAAAAGGTGAGGAATTATGCATATTGCTTTTTGTTTTTGAAAAACAAATGGAAGCTGTATTTTTTTAGATGTGGCGAGAATATAATCTATATGATGATGATAAGGATGTAATATCCATCTTTCCGGGCTTGTAGACCATGTTCAATAATTATTTTGCAGGCTGCTTTATTCTTTTTGTAATGCTGCTACGTTTCGTCAGTAACATACGACTGACTTCTTCAGGGCTTGTATTTAGACTGATCGCTTTGATTAGAGCATGCGGTATTTATGTGTCATCTATGGAGTGGGCGGGGCTTGTTAATTTTGGTGAGATAGGCAGAGATTGAAATCTTGAACTTTCCAGAGCTGGAAGCCATATTTTATATGGCATATTTAATTTAATTTTCAAATTATACTCGTTGCTGGATAACAAATTCATGTGCCTGTACCAGAAACCGGTCACCATTGATCCATCCAGCCTTGCAGCTACTGGGTCTTGCTTGAGGAATCAGTGTTGCGTTCAGCGCTCAGTAAATAAATCTAAAATCTAAACCTAAGCTGCAAAGATATATATCATTTAAGATTCATATTAAACGCATTCCCACAGCAAACATGTATAAGTTCTTGCTAACACATGCCGCATGTGAATCATCCTGATATTTATTTATCTCTACATAACTCATTCAACTGATATAAAATTCTTTCAATAACTCTTATGCTATACATCTAGCTGAAACCGCTATTTTAATTTTGACTTTGTTTTCATTTCTAGTTGCTGGCAAGTCCCCTGGAAGTCTGTGGGAAGAATGATCACCCGTCTTCAGCTCTCGTCCACCACGCCTACACCAAGACTGGCATGACGCCCAACATTGCTTGCTGCTCCCACTGCAATGGACAAGTCAAGCTTCTCTGACAGAGCTCTTCGTAAAGTCTCAGGAAAAATTTCATTGCAGAACTAGAAATTTTTTGCTGGTTTTATCTTTGGTTTTAACTATCTCATGGTTGGTTTTTAATTCTCTCTCTTATTCTTCCTTGTAGTTTGGGAAATGAAAGAGCACAGAGCACACAAACCATTTGGTTTACCCTTAAAATCTAACAATACAAAATAATAATTGCTATGCGCACATGAGTCGTATAACTAACTGCAAACGCCGTCATCTCCAAAATGTATGATTTTTGAGTTGATGATTGAATTTGATTCTGCGCAGTGTAACAAATTATTTGATGTGCGCGATATAATGTAAACCTCACTTAATTCTTCGTAATTTTAATTGAAAAAGTATGATTTTGTGCAAACGCCGTCATCTCCAACTGGTGTGTTGTTTTACAAGTTTATTTTTCTCAAAATCATTGTAAGGAGTTGACGGCATTTGCATTTATACGACTCACATCAAGAATGGGATTTTGTTTGTACACACTACAAATCATTCTAACATACGCCGAGCAGCGTAAGTGTTCAAATGGTAGGTATGGAACATAAATTTTCAATATATATATAAATTTTCAAGTTGAGATTTTCCTTAATCAAAAAATTGTATAGTATAGGCATTACCTTTGTAATCTTTCATCTTAGTAGATTAAACAATCAAATACTTAGTTATCATGTGAAATCCTATGTTTTCTTGCTTTCTCCATCTTGCGTTTTGACACCCAAATAAATGCACATACTGTGATGTTTTTTTCTTACGAAATTACCAACTAAGTAAACAATTCAAATGCGTGCTCACAATATCCGCGCAGAGATGACACGTAGTAATGCAAACATTGCGGATTTTTTTTCTAGCTTCTCTCACACTTGTCTGTTTAGAATCAAGTCATACTGGGAGCATCTTTGTTCTCTTTCTAACAAAGGATGATTTGTGTTTAGGTAGGTTGAAGGGGAAAAAGCATCTCTATCTGCACACAATAATAACACCTTCAACAACTAATGCTGTATCTGAACCATTTAATAGGAATGGAAACACCTGACGATGCACAGTGTGTTTGCAAAACCACTGAGGATGAACTCATCATCCTCAGTCGCCGTACAGAGAGGATAGTTCATCCTCAGTCGCCGTACAGAGAGGATGTTCTCCTGAAGGCGTTGGCTACGTCGCTGACGAAACGTCGAGAATGATGTAAGTTCTCTCTAAACGGTTCGTTAAATATCCGATTTAAATTAAGGTTTAAAATTGTTCAGTTTTAATATAATTGTCAAAATGTCAAACGACCGTAATTCTATCTTAAACCTAACCAGTAGTGGGCGTTTAGTTGTACTCAAAAGTAATCTAAATCTAAGTTGCAAAGATATACATCATTTGAGATTCATATCAAATGCATTCCCACAAGCAGACACGTATAAGTTCGCGTTAACACATGTCGCATGTGGACCTACAATATAAAAACCCAATCTCAAATGAAAATAAGCCCTGCAACTCTTGCCGACCTTTCTTGAAACAGGGGTGACGTTGGCAAAGTGAACCATCTTTTACAGTATGGGTGGTCAGCCTCGTACCAACCTATAAGTCAAGGAATCATATAACAATATAGTTTCATTTCTATCTTGGGAAAAATACTACAAAAACCTCTTCAAAATTGTTCCATTCTTCTATCAATAGTATTTTTTTTTTCACTTCTTTCCTTTGACATGGATAATATTGTCGGCCCATCTCTTGTGTCTTCCCCTAGCTTCTTCTAACCTCCCATGGCCTCAATTAGGCGAGGATTAAGAGTGGTTTGAGTGGTGCGGTTGCACCAGGGCCCCCACATACAAGGGACTCCAAAGACTTAAAAAATAATTTGGGCATAATTTTCTTTGGAAGCTTCTTTGTCTACTCACAAAAATAATCTTTCAAGAGAGCCCAAAAAATATAAGTAAATTGAAGGGCTTAATGCTTTAGAATGTTAAAAAATCCTGTATCAAAAAACATAGCATTAACTCACCTCTCAATGGAACATATATGGAATACTTGTGGTGGTTTTTGAATTGTTATAACTATGTTGTTATCACATATATTACATGTATATCTGTTAGTTTGTTTAATAAAAAAATAAAACTTTATGACGACACTCCTAAAGTGATTGCACGATCAAAACTGGCACTTCCTTAAGGGCAAACCAGCGCTTAGATTGGGGAAATTCATTTCAAGAACAATACTTAAGGTAAAATTAGCGCTTAAGCGCTCCAAAAACTAGCACTCAGGTAAGTAAGGTCGACACGTATATTAACCAACGCTTAAGCGCTGTCAAAATATTCCGTCATATTTCATTGTTATCACATTTTTTGTTTGATTGTGAATTTACATCAAAAAATGAATTCTTACTATAAACATGATTTTTACAAGTGTATTAACATTGTTTTGACGAGTTCATTTACATTGCTTGACCATCAGAATTGGGTTTGTTCTCCGGTATGGTCTAGGACCATACTGCAATGACAGATGAACTGTCAAAATATTCCGCCGCATTTCATCAGCACATTTTTTGTTTGGTTGTGAATTATTTACATAAAATAATGAATTCATTCGATACAGTTGACTTCAACGAGAATAATAACATTGTTTTGTTCAAAAATAGTGTCCCAAGAAAATATATCAGAGACTGTAAAGACCCATTTACGTATTACGAAGAGGAAGAATTTAGAAGACGTTTTTGATTGAAAAAATGCGTCGTTCTGTATACAGTTTTGCCGTTGCTCATTGAGGGTTGCAAAGCCAACGATTTCTTCGATCTGTTATTTTATCTTCTATTACAGGTTTTTCTTTAATCAAGAGCCACCAGCAGCTCCTTTTCCGCTGGAGAAAACAACATCTTTTTGGCGCTGAAATCGATCAAAACACTTTACATTGGATATTACATAAATGTATTTTTAAAAACTAATAGAAATTGTAAACAAACAAATTCGTACTTACGGTTTACTTAAAGTAGTAATTGCGTTATACGTACTTATTTGTTGTCAAGTTTTATGCAAAGTTGATATGACATTGAAATTTGAAAGAGGCGGCAATGATAAGAGTGAAGTACGCCGAATATCGGTCGGAAGGTACTGACCAATTACAGAGCTGGGTTTTTTCGAGAGCCAATGACAAACCCGTACGTCTCCTGGGGGTTGGGCACTACGCTGATTACTGCTTGAGTGTTCTTTGTGAAACAAAACGCTCCAGAATGTCGACCCTTGAGTAAGTGTAGCGCTTGAGTAAGGCACTTAAATCAGTTTTGATCGTGAATACGGGGGTTAGTTTTCATACATTTGTTCAAGTTATGTAATCGAGGTGAGTTTGCGCTATGTTTTATACTCAAGGTACTGACATAAATAATTATAATTAAAAATGTTAAAGACAAAATTGAAATGAGCTTTGTATATAAGTGTAATATATTGTAAATTATATCTAAAATTAGCTACTGTATTTCAAAGTTAGATAAATCACATTTGTTCATGCTAACCTTTGTCAAAATACATACGTTTTATCTTGTAATGTTTAATTTAAATCATTGTTTGCAAATTAATATCAACTTTGATTTGTAATATAGGGATGAAATATACTTTTATACATTATTCTACCTTACTTGGATTCAACGCAAACAAAATTATTGACGGTGAGCGCTTTTTTGTGTATCACACCTCAAGAGCTTTGGTTGTTGCATTAGAAACTAAGACCTGGTTGCTGTAAGTCTGGATGGATCTTTGGTGACCAGTCTTTGGTAAGAAGGCATGTGAATTTTTTAACCCAGCTAAGAGCATATTTGAAAATAAATTGTTTTTTATTTTTGTGCGCTGCTGGGAATCAAACCCAAGACCTTCTTTAAGAGTCCGTAGCATTAACCACAAGACTAAGGATGAGTCAAAAATAAATAGTTAAATAAGGAAGAAGAGGTTATTGTTTTAAGAAGTATATTTATTTATTTTTGAAACTCTTAATAATACATTCCAATGCCTCGGACATGGTTTGCTGTGAGAGCAACACTGAGGCAGACAGCTTCTCAATTGTGGTGGTCGTTCTCTCGGCCATCAGTTCCATAGAATAGGACAACTTTTCTACACACTTCACCGCACATTCTACCATTCCACCAAGGGTCTGATTGTGTTCAGTAAAGAAGACTGGCTTAGTCTCATCATCATCAAGATTGTTTGTCAGAGATGAATCATTCTGTTCCAGTTCCGCTAATGCCAGTTGCAACTCTGTTTTGAATATTTCTACTTTCAAACTCTTAAGCGCTGCAAAAATTGAAACACAATGTTAATAGTCAGTTTTAGGCTCACACGGTCGGTGGTTGAGTTGCTTTCCAGGATGTTACCGTGGCCTAACGGAGCTGGAGCTTCCCAATGTTTCGTAACAGACAACTAATGACAGTTTCATCTTCATCATTATCACACGGAAAAACATCCTAGACATGGGCGAAAGTCCTAAATCTAAGCTGCAAAGATATATATCATTTAAGATTCATATTAAACGCATTCCATGTATAATTTCGCGCTAACACATGCCGCATGTGGACCTACAATATAAAAACCAATCTCAAATGAACATAAGCCCTGCAACTCTTGCCGACTTTTCCTGAAATAGGGGAGACATTGGCAATGTGAATCATTTTTTACAGTAGGTATGGGTGGTCAGCCTCATACCAACCTATAAGTCAAGCGAAGGGTCCAGATCTATTAAAATCCTGTCCAGCTCTGATAAACCACGGCGACAGATTCCATGAATCAACTCTACAGTGTTACAGTGTTAATGTAATTTTCAATCAGAATTACAGTGGCAAGATATTTGACATTAAATTAAAATAGATTTTACGGACCACAATGCTTAGAAGGTCAAATTTTCAGTCAGTGTGTGCCTCATTGGTATAGAAGAGATACAACTTCAAAGAAATTGAACCTTCTCTACACCATGGTTCCTAAACAATGTCTCTTGCAATAGCAGATAGCAGAGGTATCTTTCAACTTCTATGGCACGCAAAGATGCTAACCACTCAGTGTAAGTCTGCTCAAGACATCTATGAATGCCATCTGTACTCAAACACTTAATGGCATGAATATCTATTATTGGAGACTAAAATTTTAATTTTCAACCTAGAGCACTTACTTTCCCGAAGTTGCTTAATCTTCTTGTTAGTTGATGGAGTTGCAGGCGGAACATCAGATTCATCCGAAGAATTAGTAGCAGTTTCCATTGGTGATAATTGCTCTTGACGTGATGGAGAATGATAAATTAAAGGTGAAGGTAAAGGGAGACAAGGATTATGGTTTGTGTCAGTGGTTGTTGGTGGGAAAGGTTCTACTAGAAGTAAGGATGAAGAAGATGTAGATTGAGGAAGAGTTGATGATGATGATGTAAGCGATGATAATTGTGGTTTAATTGATTTTGGTGATATTGGGGCTGCTGGGATAGGTTCTGATGGATGTGAGGAGGCACGAGGCATAGATTGTGAAATGGCTTTTGAGAGAATTGTGTTTGAATCTAAGGGTAAAGGTGATGCACCATCTAGAGGGAAAGATGAAGTTAATAGAGCTGATGGTCCAGGTGATGGTGGAGGTCTGGGGGGTGATGTTGAAAATGACGATGTAGCTGATGGTGGTTCCAATGATATGGACGATGTTGGAACTGAATGTGAAGAAGATGAAGCTGTAGGTAAACATGTAGATTGAGCTTGAGGTGAAATCAAACTTGGATTTTGTGGTAAAGATGGAGATGGATCTTGCGGTAAAGATGAACCAAGACCTTCAGTTGAATGTGAATGTGGAACTTGGAGTGAAGTTGCACATGAATTTTGTTGTAAAGATAAGCTTGAACTTTGGTGTACAGGTGAACTTGGAGCTTCAAGTAAGGGTGCACAAGAAGCTTCGATTAAAGATGGAGGTTGAGGTAAGGGTGAACATGAAATTTGAGTAGAAGATGAACTTGGACCTGGAAATAAAGAATTTTGGGGTACAGTGCATGAAGTTTGAGCTAAAGATGAACATGAAACTTTAGGAAAAGATGAATGATCTCCAGATGCAAACGGTACCGATAGACGTATTCGCTTAAGAGAGAGCTTCTTTTTAGGCTCACCTTCTTCTGTCTTGAAAATCAAGGGTTTATGCAACTGCTTTGGTTGTCTAGGAGACTTCAAAAAGGGTGGACTTTGTGCGGATATGGAAGGTTGTGAAGGCAATGAAACTGAGGATGAAGATGTGAAGGAAGTGGAAGGTTGTGGCGATGGCAATAATAAGGATGGAGGTGTTAAAGCACGGGGAGTTTGGGAAGCTGTTGATTGGAACATATTTGCGGAGGTGGATGTTGACTGTGTCTGTAATCTCTGAAGGAAAACACGTGGTTGTCGGGGTTTAGGTGTGGAGGTGGATGGTATAGGGGGGGGATTTTCTAAAGAGCTACGTATCTGAAATGAAAACAATTTTTTGTCATCTTTGAGTGTTCATTTACTTGCATCTGAAATATTACAACCAAATAATATCACATGGATAAAAATATACTTTTTCTACTCCCATTTGGTAATTTACTAATTACAAAACGGCTAACGCAATCACAATGACATACATTTCTACACCCGTTGCGTAATGTAACATTACGCAACGGGTAACCGTGTTGAAATGAAAATGTGCGCATGCGCATTGTCAAAATTGGAACCATTTTTTTAATTTCAAATGTGAACCTTGTATCGGGGTATGAAGACCTGTCAATCCAAGATGGCCGCAAGCGATCAGCTGATTAGGCTTCATACAATATTACTGATATTCGGTAGGTAGGAATTACCGTGGTGATGAGACTTCCAGCCCTGTTCAGATGAAAATAAATATATTTTATGTGTAGAGTCAAATAAAAATTGTTAATAGTGCTAAAATATATCGAATTTATTTATCGGAATGCTCCAAATAAAGCTTTCCTTTTTTCAAAGGAATATAAAAGGCTTGAAAGGAAAACAATACAAAAATTTTCACCGCAAAAATAAACAAACTCAAAAAGTTACTTGGTTAATAGGTGGGTATGAGGTTGATCACCTATGCTGTACAAACTTGTTTTACGTGCCAATACAACTGCAGGGCATACGTTTATTTGAGTTTTGGGTTTGAATGTTTAAGCTTATATGCAGGATGTAAAAACGCGAACTTATATGTGTCGGCTTGTGGGCATGAATTCAATATGAAACCTAAATATAATTTATCTTTACAACTAAGGTTAGATTCGATAATCGTAGGGAATGATAAATCACACGTTTTGACAAAGGTAAGGTTTTAATTACTTCAAATGGACGAGTACATTATAATGACTATTATTCACTATTTTGTTAATTCTTTCATGGTCGTTGAAAAAGTATTGTATGCCACTGCACGTAATTAGCCTTTGTAACACTCGTGCTTTCTATTGTGCCATTCGGCTGCGCCTCATGGCACAAACTAGCACTCGTGTTACAAAGACTATCATTACTAGGCAGTGGCATAAATAACTATTTTTATATTTTTAGCTAAAAACCATTTAATTTGCACAACACAAGAGCATTGAAAGATAACCACTAATCTATTTATTCTCAAAAATAATGTGATTTTAATATTTCCTCAGTTCAGTCAATAGCTCAGTTGATAGTGCTTGCATTCCATGCTGAGAACCCAAGCTCAAAACCCAACGAAGGTGTCAAACATGAATTCCCGTTTCAGTTTTTATTTCAAACCGAAAAATTAAATATTCAGTCTTCAAAATAAATGAGTACAAGCCCTCTCGGGAGCTGGGAAGCCCCCACTCCAACTGAAGTGGTTGGCGTAAGGCCGGCCCCTTTACCTGTAAAAATAAATAGGTTCCACTTGCCACCCTTTCATGGAAAACGCGGGAAGAAGTTACACTAGATGTGTAGCTTAGTAGTGTTTTCAGTGTAGCGTCGTCATAATGTGACTAAGATCCAGCAGATTTTTTTGCTGATAAATGGCAGCTTTTTTGTTACCAAGGATTGATTGGTGGATGAGATCCAAAGCATTTCCTGTATACACTCATGGCAAACACTTATTTTGTGCTTTCCAGTATTTCTATTATAGTCAACCGTAGTCCGTAGGGTAACTTTCTCATGGCTTCGTCAAACACCAAGCGTTTCTAGCGTGCGTCAAGGCGGCTGCGCTAAACGGCTGTAACATCCCGTACTTTGTATTTGAAATACTATTCACACGCTGTCACTGATTACGATGCCCAGCCACTCGGATGAAGATAAGTTGCTACTAGAAAAATCTTGTCTTTGTTGAAAAAAATTATAAGCACTGTTTCTTGTAAACACGCAATGGTGTTTTTGAACACATTCAATCAACTTTTCAGTAGACACTTTTACTATTGACATAAAAAAGTGCTTGGCATCAAAGAAAAATTTATAACAATACAATGTGACGTCCGAATGCAGCAATAGAGCATTGCGTACTGGTAGAGCGTTTTCTTTGTTTGACAGGTGTAGACGTGTTGAGTACAACACAACGCGAGCTAGATCGTGACGTTTTAGTGCCTTAACGCACGCTAAAATGCTACCTATAATCTATAATCTAAGCTGCAAAGATATGTTAACATTTAGGGCTCAAATTAAATGCATGCCCACAGACAGGCACATGTAGGTTCGCGCCTACACATTCTGCATGTGTGCATACAAATAAACAAAACCTCACATGAACATAAACCTTGCAACTCCTGCCGCCGTTCCCTGAACGGGGTGGCATTGGCAAAAGTGAACCGATTTTTACAGCACGGGTGGTCAGCCTCATACCAACCTATCAGTCAAGGAGCCTGTTTGAAGCTATTATATTTATAAAATAAGAATTGTACATACCTACAAATAAAATGTGTGCCGTGTGGTCCTGCCTGAAATGTAGCTCATTACTTGTGAGAAGACATATCTTTTCCCCAGAATGATACAAAAAAATATAAAACAGATGACAAATAATTGTCTTGAAAGTTTTTTTTGCATTAGACCATGTTCTACTCATAGCTTTTGTATCTACCAACGTTTCACGTTCACGGACAGAAAGCATCATTAAATGGAAAAGAATTGAAATCGATCCGAAAATGGGATACGTCTTCTCACAAATAATAAATCCACATTCCTGGCAGAACCTTAATAAATAATAGGGATATAAGATTGAGAAGTTGGCTTTGATGACTTACTTTATCCAGGTTACGTGCATCCTTCAGTCTCTTAGGGTCCCTCAGCACCACCAGCAGCCTCTGCTCAACATGAGTGAGTGAAGGCACTTTGGTATTTCTAGCCTGTCTTCCTTTTGTAGCGGCCCAGGCCAGCTTTCCAACTTTTATCTCCCGCTTTCTTACTCTTATCTTGTAATTGTACCACGTCTGAAAAAATGTAATGCAAAATTAACCATTTGATATCCAGGGCCTGCAGACTCCCTGTACATTGTTAGATCTTAACGTATATTTTGAAAGATGGAAAGCAATAAAAAATAGTGGCATGAAAACAGTTGACTGCTGTACCACACTTTTTTGTATGGAAAACACACATACAACGATCAGCTGTCCATGCATGTTTTATAACTTTCTATCTTCAAATGGATACAATAAGATCTACCAATGCCCATTGAATTTGCAGGCCTAGGAGGAGGAAGGTCTGTCCAATGCCTTCCTTTTCCAGTCTCATACTTCTCCCGCACAGCAATCCATTAGCACTCCATTCAGTTATCTAGATCTGGGATTTCCCACTGCCTTGCATCATGCATGACTTTAGTACTTCACCATCTTTTCCAGAATTCATGGTTTCCTATGCAGGCAGGTGGTATTTAATGTCTAAAAACCGAATATAATAAACAACTCTATTATATGGTCTTATGAGATCTATAAAATCTATGTACTTTAATAATTTTTAAAACCATTTATATGGTTTTTCTCCCTCATACATGGCAGACATGTTTTTCTCTGTTGAGGTGAGTGTGAGGGAACGGACACTTAAGTAAGCAGAGTGTGGTGCTGTCTGGTTAATATGCTTTTATTTTGGGGACCGTGCTTTCTGGATTATGGGTTCGATAGAGTGGAACAGACTGACATCCGTCAAGAGTGAAGAAGGCAGAATCTGTTGGCATTTTTAAGGGAGTATTGAAGGCACACCTTTTAAAAGTAAATAAACTTTTCGTCATAGAGAAAGATTTTGACACACGCACAAGAAGGGCGCAATCTCCCCATTTTACTATATCCCAAATAAATATAGGGGAAAGGTAGGATACTTGATCCCGCGGGATACTTGATCCCCATTCGATTTTGGCGCTCCTAGGTATTTTATCACTGTTCTGTTGGCACCATTGGGTAGCTACCATAATGTTACCTTTGTTTTGTCAAATAACCGTTACCTCTGAAGAACCATAAAAAAATAATTAACATTTTTCGATTTCATGAGGTTCAGACTTTTTTTTACGCGTGCAAGGTAAGTTTTATACATTTTCATTTGTGTACTTTATGATTATTCTACCTATATCGGTGAAAAATATGTGCTTTTAGCTATAAAATACCATAACATCAATTTAGAAATGCAAACTCTTCTGACCTAAATTTTTCACTTTTTGAAAAAATGACAACTTTTCAAATTTGAACAAATGAGATAAAAAGAAGTATGTTAAGATGGTTCGGGCATATGGAGAGAATGAGTGATAAAAGATTGACGAAGAAAATATATGCTGCTAGAATAGATGGATGTCGTGGTAGAGGAAGATCGAGAAAAGTATGGATGGATCACGCAACGCAAAAAAAAACGCAACTAAGCTACACATATAGTGCAACTTCTTCTGGGGTCGCATGTGGCGAGTTGAATCTATTTATTTTTACAGGTAAGGGGGCCGGCCTTACGCCAACCACTTCAGTTGAAGTGGAGGTTTCCCAGCTCCCGAGAGTGCTGGTACTCATTTCTTGTGAAGGCTGAGTAAACCTTGCCGGTATTTTATTTTGGGGTTTGAAATAAACACCGAAACGGGAAATCATTTCTGACACCCTCGGTGGGATTCGAACCCGAGCTTTCGGCATGGAATGCAAGCACTCTACCACCTGAGCTATCGACCGGACAATCATCAATTCGCTATTTCAGGATCAACTACTTGATACTTGATCCCAAGGATTTTTTTTTACAAGAACTGATCTGGTACATTTGTTCTTCACGAAAGTAGTTTTATTTGAATGCCAAGTGGTAGGTGATGAACCAAATTATGAACCTGGAGCAAAATGAGAACGAAAGAACTCTATAGGGGTCTGAGAAAATTGATGAAAACCAAAAATGGGATCAAGTATCCCACCTTACAAACATATAGGTACATACTTAGGTGATTAATCTACAGCTGTTTATTGAATATTGAAAGCATCTAAAGTAAAAGATTGTGTCTTACCCTTGCCCAGTGTACAGGGTCCCTTTTAGGGCCCTTCTGGCAGGAGTTGAGTGTCCTGGCGAGCTCATCCCACAGCACGGCTTTCTGTGAGGAGCAGACCAGAGAGCCCCTCGCCAGCTCCACATTCTTCTCCATGAAGTCTGTCATGGCAAGAAGCTGCTCCCTGGTCACCCTTAACATCTAAACATGAGCAAGACAAACATTTTTTATTGATTATTTATGTATCTAAAAATTAGCTTTTGCTTTGCAATGTTGGGGGCTGAGGTTTTTAAATTCAAAATGTTTAATTTTCTTTATCTACCATACGTCTTAAGTATATTTATTGAATAAATTACTATTTTTATATATTATATACACTATAGTTTGTCCTCTGACTTATAGGTTGGTATGAGGCTGACCTTTCACACTCTAAAAGCTTGATTCAATTTTGCCAATGTCACCCCTGTTTCACGAAATGTTGGCAAAAGTTACAGGGCTTATGTTCATCTGAGGTTTGGGCTTAGGTAGGTATATTTTGCAAATACTCATGCAGTATGTTTTAACGCGAACTTATAAGCTTATGGGCATACATTTACTATGAATCTCAAATGTAAACATACCTATGCGACTTAGATTTCGAGTTGTAGACGGGCTGTTTTTGTACTAATGTTGGGATCAAAAAAACAACAGATTTGTAACTCTATTGCTTTTCTACTATGGGCAGCCAGAGCCTAGGCTAAAGAGTTGCAGCCACTTCTCCCTATCCTTGAAAACTTCTCTCAATTCATTCATACCCATCACATTTTACATTTACTCTGCACATCCCATTCCTTCACAATTTGATCAAACCATACATTATTCGGTCTTTCCTTTTCTCCTTTTCCTTTTCCAATACATTTTTCATCTTTTACCAATGTCTTGAAATATTCCAACCATTTCATTTCATTATGTATTGCATTTTTACGTCAACATCCTCAATGCTCAACATCCTCTTTCAGCTTCCTTTTACTATTTAGATTAATGGTGCAAACCCAAAGAAAAATGCCGTTTTTAAGATTTTGATTGGATAATTGAACATTTTAACTTTTACATTTCACGTTTTTTATAACAACAAAAATCCTGAAGTCCGCCATTTTTTTCAGAAGCTAATTAAGTCAAGCTTGAGTTTTGAAAATATTTTTTAGAATAAGGAACTATCAAAAGATAGCGCAAAGATTTTTTTACCTTAACAGATTCCTCTTTCATTTTCCATTCTTCTTTTCCCTTTGATTTCAAAGCTATTTGAGATATTACAAGAGGACAAATAACACAAAAACTTTGATAAAGTACGATAACCTTGATCAAAACATTATCAAATCAAACTAATACGCCAGCCGCCAAACTTGTATTGGCAGGGCTGCCATCATGAGCACAGATAAAATAATATCAGCTCTTTGATATATTTTTTTAAATTTAATTTTAGTGAAAAAAAAAATTTCAACTTTGAGCCATCTACAGATTTAGTACTTTGGAGACATTAGATATTTTTTTTCATGCTAGAAACGTATTTTTTCATTATACCTAAACTTGTATCTAATACATTTGAATGAGGAAGTTGCAAAATTTGATAATGATCCAAAAAAATGAAGGCGCGAAACTATGACGTCTGTGAGTTGTGATTGTAATATCTTTGCGATTTAATCTGGAAAATATATCATTTCATTGAATATTTGCTGTGTAATTTAAAATTTGAATAATAATGGATGAAGATACAAAGAAGGTGTACTTACAAAACATAGAGGATTATGTTTACGATGAAAACAAGATTATAACCTATAAATGGTTGAGCAAGAATTTGTCACTGCACATAAACTCATGTAAAATGCTTATGACTGACTTTTTGCGAGCTAAAAAGAAGAAATGTCCAGAAGAAAAGTTTTCGACAACATATTATGTGTACGGAGTATCAAAAGATAAATCTTTTACATCAGCAATAGTAAATGAAAAAGATATAGCAAAATTTAGAGAAAATCTTGATAATGTGATTTCAGAGCATATTTACAGCATACAGAAAGGAGATTGTTCCATTGAATTGAATGCGTTGCAGATGGTTGAAAGTGTTGACAGTTCGTGTATAGGTATTATTAAAAATGAGGCTATTTGTCCCATTAAAGAAAACGACCTGGAGAACTTAAAAATAAATGCTTATCCTAAAACCATAAAGACTAATACTGTCGAACAAACGCTGAAGAAGAACGTCGAAAGCAAAGAAAAACCTAAAACAGGCGCAGCAGGGATGCTGTTCTTCAAAAAAGAGACAAACCTTATAAATGAAGAGAAAAAAGAAGTTGATAAGAAATCTCCTTCAAAAACATCTCCGGAAAAGAATAAGAAAAATGAACAAACTAATAAATCTAAAAAAGCTGGGATTGCCATTTTTTTCTCAAAACAAGAAAACAAACCTCAAGTTGTTAAGCCAGTTCAACCAAAAGAAGAACCAAAAATTGATGAAAGTAAGAAGAATGAGGTAAAAGAGGATGAGAAAAAAACTGCCAAAGTTGAAGTAAAGAAGGAAAACATAGAGAAAAAAAGCGAAAAGAATGATCGTAAGGATAAAAATGGAAGTAAAGATAAAAATGAAAGTAAAGATAAAAATGAAAGTAAAAATAAAAACGAATATAAAGATAAAAATGAAAGTAAAGATAAAAATGAAAGTAAAAATAAAAATGAAAATAAAGATAAAAATGAAAGTAAAGATAAAAATGCAACTAATGTTAAGAATAAAAGTGTAGAATCAAATAAAGCTAGTAAAAATGAAGTAGTGAAGAGTAATGGAAAGCTTTCTACAAAAAAGAATAATAAGAAGAAAGAACCAACGAAGAAACGCAAAAGGATTCAATGTATCGATAGCGATGAGAGTGATAACGAAGGATCGGACAAGGATGATATTTTTGCAGCATCATCTCCTGAACCAATGGAAACCGAGCCCTTATCTGAAGAAGATATTATTCCTCAAACTCCGCAACCAGTCGAGAAAACTAAAACCATTTTAAATTCAAGGAAACGGAAAAAGATTGTGGATAGAACTTACATAGAGAACGGTTACATTCTAACAAAAAAAGAAGAAGTATTTGAGAGTTGTTCGGATAGCGATGATGCTGAACAGAAGGAAAATGAAGCTAAAAGTAACAAAAAAGTGGTGGCAAAGTTTGAAGATAAGAAGGTGAAAAAGGTTGAAGAGGAATCACCTAAAAAAGGGAAAAAGGCGGAAGAGAAATCACCGAAAAAAGGAGCTTCGGAAAGTAAAAAGGCAAAGAAGAAAGCTTCTCCACCAAGTCAAGGGAAGCAGTCTTCTTTGATGAACTTTTTCAAAAAGGAAAATAAATAGTTAAGCAAATATTTCAAATGCCTTGTGAAGTATTATTAAGTATTCTGTTCAATTGTTAATTTAGAATGAAATTACTTTGGTTTAAAGGTTTTTGATGTTTGATTTCACCCATGAGTGTGCCAGTGTTTTGGATTAAGTTTAAATAGAAAAAATATATGAAAACTAAATCACCAAGTAGGGTTCTTATCTTCCATACACTTTTATATTTACACAATCGAGGGTAAATCAAGAAATGTGTGACACTCGGAGCACTTGACATTCTGATTTTACTGAGACACTAAAATTTCAAAATTAGGTTGGACCATTTTGTCGGCGAGCAAACGCCAAGTCTTGTATGGGACTGCCATCCTTACCAATCAATAACAAAATATTTGTATTAGTTGCGTTGCGTATTCTTTTTCCCTAGCAACTTGGCCGGATGATGACACAATATTGTCTATGCCATTTCACGTGCGGACCTCATTTTGGTGAGGTTAATGTTTTTATATATGAAGGATGAATGTGTGGGATTGAATTGAAATCTCTCAGCCATGTATTGTGTGTAATTATTATTAATGCATTATTTCTATAAATAAAATGAAATAAGTAATTAAAGAAAATTCATTTTTTTATTAGTTTTTAGTTACAAGAAAATATCAGGAATTTATCCAGCATGTAAAATAATATTTTTGAAACATTATTGCAGTAAGTATAGAGTATCCTAGAAGATTTATCATTTAGTAATTCAGAAGAGAAACATTATACCTGGGCTGGAGGTCTCGACATATATACCTATCATAGAAAGTCATAAAACATGGCTGCATGAAATCAGCTGATCTCGCTGTCAAATGTTCTGCATACATTATTTTTTACTATTTGTAAGAAAAACATTTGACAGTTTTTTTTGTGCACAACAGGTTTCCCTAATTATAGTGTAACCTCTCAGCCATCAACACGCTGGGAGGAAATCTGTAGTTAAATTTTTAAATTTATTTAGATTGCAGTTGAAGATGTTTATATAAGACTCATTCAAGAGTTTTATACTCCGGGTTACAGGATGCTGTACGACGACATCCGTACGGCTTTTCAGTACATAAAATAAGTTATGCCCTCGCCTACGGCTTGTGGAACACCTGAGAATGGTTGAAAGGTGTTTGAGGTAAAACCATTTAATTGATTTGTTTTTCAAAAAACACTATTCTTTTCTTTAAACACTGTTTTTAATTCTTTCTTTAAATTCTTTAAAACACTGTTTGTAATACACAAACCATAAAAAATATAAAACCATTTATGTTGACGTACTGTTTATGTTGACATTTATGTGGACCAAATATCCGAAATTGCGAATGAATGGAATATCCAGAGTCATAATAAAAGAAGAGCTTGTATGAAGAAGGTTATGACTCTGGAGGAAATGAAAGAAGTATGTAAGGATAGAAAGAAATGGCGGTTGATCTGTGATGTTGGCGGCTAGGGTTTGTTAAAGTAAAATTGGTTTTTATGATTTAGTTTTTTATGTCCATGTATATATTATAATTTATTGATTTTAAAAATGTAATTTGTCATGTATGTTCCTTGACTTATAGGTTGTTATGTGGCTGACCACCCATACTGTAAAAAATTGGTTCACTTTGCCAATGTCACCCCTGTTTCAGGGAAGGACGGCAAGAGTTGCAAGGCTTATGTTCATTTGAGATTGGGTTTTTATATTGTAGGTCCACATGCGGCATGTGTTAGCGCGAAATTATACATGTCTGCTTGTGGGAATGCATTTAATATAAATCTTAAATGATATATATCTTTGCAGCTTAGATTAGATTAGATTAGATACTGTTGCCTGTTCCTTAGATAGGAAGCAAAGAATAATAAAAGGGATTTGGAGAATACAAGTACCTACATTTTCTCAAGAAGGATATTGTGATCTACCTGATCAAATGCTTTAGAGCAGTGGTTCCCAAACTATGGTACGCGTACCACCAGTGGTACGCGACGCTTCTTAAGGTGGTACGCAAGCAGCCATGGTCATAGGAAATACATAGTAAATAATAATATAAAACGTTTTTCCATTTCGCGCTTAAAATTAAGGACAACTGAAATTAATATTTCCTCTCTTGTCTCGAATATGCAGCCCCATTTTTCGCACCAAGTCCTAAGAGTATTGTATTTTTTTCTTTATTTAATAAATAAACATCATGTTGTCATAAACAGTTGTTGCAGTTTTGATAACTTTACCATTTTGAACGATTTTTTTTTTTGTTACACTTCAGTGGTACGCCACTGATTTATAATTTCGTGAGTGGTACGCGAAAAGTTTGGGAACCACTGCTTTAGAGAAATCTGCATACACTACTTGTTGTTGGGTTGAGAATCTAGATTAGAAGCTACGTCTTTACTAATAGAAAGTTAGAGACGGTAGATCTCTTCGGCAGGAAACCATATGGATGAATAGTGATACGGGACTTAATATTTTCTAGTAGATTCTTATGAATCAAACTTTCAAATATTTTAGCAAATGTTGATAGTATAGAAATTGGTCTACAGTTATGAACATCTGTCTTAGAATCAGATTTATGTATGGGAATGACTGGTGAGTTTCCAAATTTGCGGAAATGTGCATTTTTTTAATACATAAATTTAGAAGAAATGTTAAAGGTTTTGATATGGATTTTGCATCAGCTAATCATAAGCGGCCATGTTTTATTGTTTTCTATCTACCTATATGATCGGTAAAAATGTCGAGACTGCTGTGCCTGTACCCCAAGATTTAGGCTCTGCGTTTAAATTCAACCATAGCAAAGCACAATGCAACTAAGCTGTGCATATAATGCAACTTCTTGCCATATTGTCCTTGAAGGCATCCCATGAGGTTTCACTGTTCCCCTCAGGCAGGATCTCATTTCTTGTGAAAGTCAAGTAAACCTTGCCGGTTCTATGATTTTTGGGTTTGAAATAAACACCAAAATAGAAAATAATTTCCGACACTCTTGTTTGGGATTGAACCCTAGCCTTCTGACTTGGAATTAAAGCGTTTTACCAATTGAGCTATCGACTGGACTAAATTTGAACATTTTCCAAAAAAAGTGTGGAAATGAAAACTGCCCCTCTAGAGAGTGTTGTCAATATATACATTTTTTGGTACAATGCTATGGAAGAGCTAAAACGTTAAGTTTTATACTTGGAGTACTGATCTCAGTACATTCTCATATGAGTCCAACCTTGCATGTATTAGTTGAGAGAAATACTTATGAACCAAAAACTCACATCTAAGAACTGTTAATTTAATTTTCTGCTGTCTACAAAGTGCTGTTTTTGTGTGAATCAAACCTTAACAGTGTTATTCATTAGAATTTTTAAACCAGATTTCTTTAGAGATCTGGTTTAATTTCTCAATTTAATCTCAATTTACAAAAAAGGTGATTCATAAAAACTTTATAATTCAGTTTAACACTAAACGTGTTTCAAAACATGATCACATTTGTAAACCACCTCCGAGTAGGTTTATTTCGTTCTAAACTAGATCGAAATACGCAAAATGGCGATCTTCCTCATTCCCCAGCTGATCGTAATGTACGAGATAACTTTCAGAATAAAAGATTTATGAATCAAATAAGAGTTTCAGCAATTACAATAACTTTAAAACATTAGAATTTTACACTATAACAACAAATCTACGGTATGCAGCAACGAAACAAATATAAAAACTGTGACAAGAAAAAAAGTGACAGATGCCGCGTCGTGTTATTTTTCAAGTCGCTAATTTTGTAAAACTGTCACTTTTCTTGTAGATGAAGTATGAAAGCCCATCTTTGAGATTTTCTTCGTGATGCCTACAGCCAAAACCTAAAGCCACAATGAAGTCATGCTTTGAAAAATACTTGTTTCCATTTTTGGTTCATTCGAAGTCGCAGTCGACATGAGGACATGAGTTTGACAGCTGCTGGAGTGTCGAGAAACGCTCGGGAGGGGGCGTTTACCCGAATGCTTCCGAGCGTCTCCGAAAAATGTCAAAAATCATGCAAAAACCCACAAAAACCTCAAAAAAATTCATAGACACCTAAATACCTACATAAATGTCGAGCATTTCGTATTTTTTTATACAGAAAAAGCTACCGGAAGTCTGTTTAAGCAGGATTCGGTAAACCAAAAAAAATAATGCACGTATTTCGCTAATGAATCACCTTTTTATTTATTTTGGTTTAGCGGGCTGGTACAAATTTAAATTGGTTTCTCAAAATCTCGCACTAAACAGGTATGGGCGGAATTTAATGAATAACACTGCATGAGTCTTGTGGATCACTATAGAAAACTAAGCACAAGCAGTTTTTGAAGAGGATGGATGAACATTTTTGATCATTGTTAGGTTTAAGCTGGAGTGAGGGCGGAACATTGAAAAGAGCACAAAAAGAAATGTCGTCATTCGGCTGGATTACTTCCAAATCTGACTGCCATAGGCGCTAGTCCCTTTTCCATACAAAGCTTTTTTATTTTTCAAATCTTTTTGAGGTTAAATTCTAAACCGATGTTGCATGTTGTAAGCAAGTTTGATGCAAAATAAGATAATGCACTGCATTGGTTGAATCTGCAAAATAATTCAAAGAGTTTACAATTTTGCTTGGTTTATATAAAAACAAATTTATTTTTATAATTATTACAATCATCGATTGCAATATGACATATATCTAAGTACATTTTTATACGCAAGAAATTCAGCTTTAAAAGTAATTTCACAACAATAAATATCAGTAATTAATGTGTATTTTTGGGTATTTTTTAGTGTTATTTTATGAAAAATAATGAATTGTTAGTGTGTTCTTTGACTGGCTAAATGCTGTAAGCTAAAAAAAACATGATTATTGGGAAATTAGTATGGTTGACGACGCATAGCCGAGGGACATTTTGAATGTTCGGACCTCACTACAGTTGTTTGACATATTTACAAATGATCATTAACTTCACTGCTAGGTAATTAAACTTTTTGGATATTAGACAAACTTTTATGGGAGAACTTACATAATTCGTTGGTGAAGTAGCCCCCTTCAAGAGGCACCCTCTCTGCATGACTGAGGATGAACTTAATTACCTAACAGTGTCTTTAATTGTAATTTGTAAATTTTTGACCAGTCTGAGAAAAGTTTATAGACAAAGTATATTGTACAAGAAAAAAAAGTTTTTTTAGCTTTCTCTCTAGTACATCATACCCAATCTAAGGTTATATTATTTCCACATTAGATTATGTGACTTTAAGATAAAGAGAAAACTGATAACAAGATTTTCATAAGTTTGTTTCTTTCCATTCAGTATAAAGTCGCTAAACTAAGTTTGAAACATCCGGTTCTAAGATTTCAACAAACAAATTTGAAGATTCAAACAAACGCTTATCACTATTCTTACAATGAAGTAATAATTTATCCTACTTTGTACAGTTTACAGTTTCTTGACATTATTGTAATTTTACAAACTAATATTTACACTAAAACTTTTTTACAAAATTACATACATGAGATCCTCAATACAATTTACAAAGATGCTTGTTTTTTTTTAAATAAATACTACAATTCTATTAGCTTAAGAGAAGTTGTTGTGACAAACGTTAAGAATGCTTAAAATCACATGAAATTTAAAAACCATCGCAGAGCGAACGCTTTCTATCGGTTGATAATTCAGTTAAAGTCAGCAGACAGCATTGGCTGGGTCACATCCAGCGAATGGACCATCAGAGCCTGGAATTTATAGTATTAGAGACGGACCCAGAGGGTCATAGAGCAGTAAGAAGACCAAAAGTAAGATGATTGGGTGAATTGGTGGTAGACTGTTGTGCGGTAGGAGGAAGGCGTTGGACAAACAGAGCTGGCTGTGGTTGATGAAAAAGGCAAAGACCTATCTCGGCTTGTTGTGCCTGTGATGATGACATGATTGTTAATTATAAAGTTAAAACTTAGAAGTGTTTCAGATGGGTGTATACCGGAAAATAATGTGTTGGTTCTCATGGCTTGATGAGATTACCAACAAAGAAGCTCACTGAGGTATGAACGTTTAGCGCCCTTGGAGTGACATTGAGTTACGAAACGGCGCTGAAAAGGAAATCATCATAATCATCAACGTCAATATAAAACTGCCAAATATAAAAAAGACACCTGGTCCTGGACCTTATAAATAATGAAAAGTATAATTTAAGAAATATTAGGGGAAGAACTCTAAAAAAATCTAAATCTAAGCTGCAAAGATATGCATCATTTGAGATTCATATTAAATGCATTCCCACAAGCAGACATGCATAATTTCGCGCTTACACATGCTGCATGTGGACCTACAATATAAAAAAACCCAATCTCAAATGAACAGAAGCCCTGCAGCTCTTGCCGACCTTCCCTGAAGCAGGGGTGACATTGACAAAGTGAACCATTTTTTACAGTATGGGTGGTCAGCCGCATACCAACCTATCAGTCAAGGAGTACAAGCAATTAATACAATCAAATATATAAAACAAATAAACTCTAATCAATTAAACAGTAAAAAATTAAAAAACTACAAAACATATTTTTTTAAATTTAAAAGCCTCAGCTTTAACCGCCACTCGAGAATGCCAAATAATATCATGGTTGAACAATCTATGCCAATTGTTTCATAGAAGCTTCAAATATATCATTTGTAAATCTACATGTATAATTCTCGTGTCAGTGTTTGTGGTCACACTCCTTGGAAACGGTTTGACGGATTTTTATGAAATTTTGTATGTATATTTGATAGGTATGGGAATCGGCCAACAAGTATTTTTCATACAGCTATATGATTAAGGTACTCAGATTTCTTTTTTTAATTTTTTTCATATTTTTTTGTTATTTGGCATCCAAACATTGAAGTTTTCACATTCCTACTCTCAAAACTTTTAATTGTGATTTTAGTATTTTCGTACGAATAACACCTCTTTCATCCATCAGCATAGTCCATCAGGCTTCACAATCTTCCGAAATGGTTTGACCGTTTTTTTTTTTTTAATGACATTTATTTTTTAAATATATTTTATAGTTTTTGAATTTTTTACTGTTTAATTGTTTAGAGTTTATTTGTTTTATATATTTAAATGTATTAATTGCTTGTATTCCTTGATTGATAGGTTGGTATGCGGCTGACCACCGATACTATAAAAAATGGTTCACTTTGCCAATGTCACCCCTGCTTCAGGGAAGGTCGGCAAGAGTTGCAGGGCTTATGTTCATTTGAGATTGGGTTTTTTATATTGTAGGTCCACATGCGGCATGTTTAAGCGCGAAATTATGCATGTCTGCTTGTGGGAATGCATTCAATATGAATCTCAAATGATACATGTCTTTGCAGCTTAGATTTAGATTTTTTATCATTTTAGAAAAGACCTTAGTTTTATATTTAAAATATCAATGGAAGAACCGCACTCAATTTTTTCTATGCCTGGTTTTGCCGCTCAACAGTTTTAGACCATATTTTCAGAAAACGTGAGTATTAACCTAGAGATGAATAGTGAGAAATTTGGTTCCAATTGAATTTAATTTTTTTTGGTCTTGTTGCGTAAAGGCTGCTACTTTTATGCATGGAAATACCATATGCCCAAATGGCGTAGTGAAACACACCGGGTACAGCTGGTAAATTTATAAAGAGAAATGTAATTCACACAAGTATTTACCGGTCCGTAGCTCAGCGGTAACACTGCGGACTCTGAATGGGAAAGTTGTGGGTTCGAATCCAGGCGGAACACAAAAAAATATACCATTTATATTTTCAAATTTGCTCTTCGCTGGGTTGAAAAATTCATAAAAACCTTTACCAATGACCGGTCACCAAAGGTCCATCCAGCTTTACAGCAACTGGGTCTTGCTTGAGTATTGGCGCTTTGTCGCGACGACCAAGCTCGTACACCTCTGCGGCACTACAAAAAGTGTCATAGACTCCTAGAGTCTCTAGAATCTAGGGAGTCTCCCGCACAGGATTTCTTAAAAAAAAAAATTTGGTCTGCTATGAAACAGGTATGAACGGGAATGACAAAACCGTAAAACGTAATCAGATAAAAAAGCTACAAATAGGCTATGGTCTAACCTGAAAAACCACAAAAACGATTAGTTTAATAACACTGACCATGAAAGTGCAAGTGAAAGTTCCAAGCTTTAGTTAATGAATGAAAAATTCATTACTTTAATGAATTATGTGAAATCCCTTTTTTTAAGAGTTAGAATCTAAGTTAAATAAGCCACGATCACTGTTCTTTGATAGGAGCGGAACAGAACAGTGCATTTTCAAACTTCAAATTCTTCAGAAAAATAAGGTCTGCGATGGACATAAGAGTTTAACAGCAAAAAAATAAATTGATTGGATTAGAATCTTGACACAAAAAGTGAACTTAATATTTGAATAGACCATCTTCAATGTTTTGTCATGGTAAAAAGGAATTAGAATAAAAACAACAGTTTAAAGCTCATTATTTTTTAAACTAAAATAGTGAAAATCATAAAACAAGCATTGAAAAAGTGAACCCATTCATATCATTAACCTTGCTGAAAATTTCATGCTGTGCTCTGTCAAAAGATTAGCAACAGCCTCATTAACAGTTCCACCACGTTGGATAATCTTAAGCTATATGCAGATGACTACAGCTGTCTAAGAAAACAACTTTATGTACAATTATCTTGAATCCAAGGAATTTACTAACTTTCACACATAAAGAAACCATCCTTATGCCATTCACTAAATTTGAAGTGAGGGCTTCCTTGCTACTTAGGGAGTAGGTTCTCATTTATTGTGAAGATTAAGTAAACCTTGTGGTAGTATATTTTTTCAAGTAGAAAAGTATGTCTGTCAACCTTAGTAGGATTTGATCTCTAGCCCTCTGGTTTCAAACGGAAGCAATCTATTGGAATCATCCAATTTCATGAAGATTTTGAAAGCAGAATATTTTCACTTTTCCAATGTTATATCCAGCATATTTTACTGAAACATAAATTATTATAAGACGAAGATTGATTTACAATATAGATAAAACTTAAATATTATCACAAAAAGTAATTGTATTTTATATTTCATTAAAAATCAATCATATAATCTCACTACATACCAGTAAAAAATCTAACAACCTAAAACAATAATATCTAAAGCCCTCACAGATGATCACTCAAAATTCAACAAAATCCTTGAGATATTATTTATGCCATTTTTAACCATTAGCCTGCAACATTTGTGTTTATTACTCGAGCCTAGAGTGAAATGAATCAGCCACAGCTGAATTTCATATATTTCACAAAGAATGTTTAAGAAAAAATATGGAAAGAGAGATTTTCAACATTAATGATCATCTGCATACAAGAGAATACAGAAAGGGTCCAAATAAAATGAATATCAGGCGGATTTACTTCTCCTTTTTGGGTAAATCTAACCTCAAAAGCTCTCTATAGAAAGCGACAATTACACAGGTAAAACTCAATTGCTGTAAGACTGGATATGGACCTTTGGAGACAAGTCTTTGTTAAAGACAGATGATTTTTTTAACCTAGCAAAGAGCATTCTTGAAAATTAAATGTTATGGGAATCAATCTCAGGAGCTTCTGAGTACGAGTCTGTAGCATTAACCAGTAGACTATGGACTGGGCAAATGACAGCGTTATGACACATTCTAAAATTTGGGAGTCAATGTTACAATTGAAATTTGGCGAGAAAACATCGCAATTTCTTTCCATCAACCGATATGTTGAATATTGAGTGATTGTTTGTGGTGAGCACAACATTTCATCATCATTCTCCTGTCTCTTCTTGTACTTTCAGAACCTATTTATTTATCATGTTGAGGAATACTTCATTTATGAAATTCAGCACTGGGATTTGAGCTGTGCGTCATCACAATTGGACATATATACAAGGATGACGCAAGGAGAATATTATATCTTATATTTATGGTTATACAGTAAAAGGTATTGAATTTTATTGCATTGGATAGTTTTCAAATATTTTAGACACATATTTTTTAAGGGCACAAATCAATTAATTTATTTGAAAACTGCCATTTACTCTCAAGGAAGGAAAGCTTTTTCACACAGAAATTTAGTCATGACACGCTAGGCACATTCTGCCACCATTAAATCCGGTTTTTCTGTATTATTTTATCCAGCACCGGGTCGGAAGTCAGTAGTGTATGGAGATGTATGAAAGCTTTCACACGGGTTTTCTGGTAATCCATAGACAATCCGGGCAGAATGTGTTGTGTCTCAAATGCCTTTTTCAAGATAACAGAGTCTTTTTTTGAGAGTGACATATTTGATAATTAAAATTCTTAATAAAAAAAACAAATACATAAAAAATAATAACTGGTATCTCATTTAAAGCAAAAATTGCTATTATCTCATGCCACTTTTCCATTGTGTACCTATTTTTTTTTGTGACACATACTACGAGTAAAAACTCACAAATGCCATCTAAATATTTTATATTAATGAGATACTCAATCTATTCCTTTATGACCAGATGGAGTAGGTATGCCATTTGTACTTTTATCCAACCGCCATTTCACTGGTATTGGTCTCTACTGAGTTCTGTCCCTGCACACCTCTTTCATCTCCTCAGCATTCATCATTTGTTCATGCATGCTTTTCTCTTTTTCTCACTCTGCAGATTCTAGTCAATGTTACTTTACCCCCCCTACCTTCAGGTTACTTTCCGAGAAATAGGCAAAAAATAATCAGGGATCGAAACCAAAATGCATGTACCCCTAACTTTTGAAGAGTATGTATAAAAAATTACAAAACGACAAACAAACAACCGAACGTTTAGCCTGCCCTTGAGGAACTAACTTGTCTAGACTTGTAATGACGTAACTTTGGAACTCAGGTGGATGCCAGGCGGTTTATAGTTTTCATTTTTTTTTCTCAAGCGCGTACGCGATACAGGATGTAGCAGAATGGTACAATCAAAGTTTGCGTATTGCGTATGCTCATATGCATAGGACAGTTAAAAAGGTTATGGAATTCTATTTGAATATTAGTATGGTGGTAGCATTCATGTATAACAGGCTGAGAACGAGTGTTGGCAGAGCTCGCCGTAACATGAGGGCCTGGGGAATCCTTCATCAAGATGACACCACGCTCTGTGAATGCGGACCCCAACAGTCAATGGATCATCTTCGGATCTGCCCGGCCTGCCCAACAAGCTGCTCACTGGCCGACCTAATGGAGAGTAATGGTGAAGCAGTGGATGTTGCCCGACACTGGGCAAGAGTAGTGTAGTGTCTGACACGACGAAGAAGATTCATGTAAATTCACAAAGTTTCATGGTTTGTATTTATGTTATGACAGCCCCGACGGCAACCATCCATTCTGGGTACAGCTTAGACATAACTAGATGAGAGCACTTGGATTCAAAAGTGGTGGGGGAGGCTTCATGACTGAGACTGCTCCTGGAAAGAAAGAAATAAAATGATTAAATACATTACGTAATAGCTGCACCCTGCGAGGTGTTGCTGTGGCTCAGTCTCGTTAAATGGAAAATTAAGGGCATTCATCATTTCATCATTATGAGCAAACTATGCAGAAGGTTTTAATATTAATCTTTCGTGTTATTATGTAAAACTAAACATGGCATTTTTCTGTTGGATGATTTACGAGTTTACCAAACGCAATAATGAAAAATTGGGAATAGGGAAATGTTTTTCTAATCTAATCTAAGTTGCAAATATATGTTACATTGGAGATTCACATTACATGCATTCTCACAACCAGACACGTACAAGTTCGCGCTTGCACATGCCTCATGAGAACCTACAACATAAAAACCTAATCTCAAATGGAAATACACCCTGCAACTCTTGCCGTCCTTCCCTGAAACCGTAGTGACATTGGCAAAGTGAACCATTTTTACAGCATGGGTGGTCAGCCGCATACCAACCTATAAGTCAAGGAACGTACACGACAAATTACATTTTGTAAATCAATAAATAATAATATATATGGACATCAAAAAAACTAAAACATACAATAAATTTCATATACCTGATGATGACCTACTAGGTCGAAAACGCGTTTGTAATTTATTTTAAAGATTCTAATCTTTTTAAATATATTTGAGTGAAAATAAACAGTGTTTTCTTTGAATTCCTTCAAAAAATTGTAAACTAAACATTATGAATTTTCACAGTGTTAATACACAAACAATACAAAATATAATAAATTTCACTTTAATAAACCCTAGCCGCCAACATTGATAATGATTAATTTACAAGTTATGTACAAGGCGTTTTATTCAAAGTGAGTCCTGTTTTTCCACACTTGGCATCTGACAATGTTAAATCTAAAAGTTTGTTTTTTGTCTTAATGCTAGAAAAAATGTCATCAGTCTTATGCTTCTTCATAACAAATCATTATACAAATGCAGAACTATTCTATGTTGATTTTTGTCAAAGAATGTAAGCAACTTCAACCTGCTTACAGCTTGGAGAAAGAAATGGAAGAGAGTAGGCTCGATGAGAAATAAAAAACCCAATGATCATCAAAGATTTCAATGAAAGGGTTCCGAACTACAACCTAACTCAAAAGTTTTGGTTTAAAAGGATTTTCACTAGGGCGCTGCAAATACTTAGTGTGGAAACAGGGCAAGACGGATTCTCCAAAGCGTGACTGTGGAGCAGGAGTCAACAATTAAAAACTTCAACTAAGTGACGCAGTCAATGGCGCAGTGAAATCAAATTGCTGATCGCCATACAAAAAGTAAGTAGAATTCACATCCCTATCTCCAGTGACTTAAAACCATAAGATTTATACTGTAGTATTTTTAGGTTATATTTCCACTTACTTGTGTTTAAACTGACAGTCCCACAGTTTGACCGTGGCATCCATACTGACAGATGATAGTATCCCGTAATCCACTGTTGTTTTGAAGCCGTTACTCTCCAGTCCTCGCTCTATGGGAGTGGGGACAGATTCAGACTCAGTAGACGCCCATTCCAGTCCTGTCACCAGCCCTTGATGTCCCTTTAAGTCATGTAAACAACTGCCACTTGCAATGTCCCATACTTTAATACGTTTGTCTTCACCTGAAACATAATGATTTAATAATATAGATAACATCCATCTTCAATGATATAGTTTAAAAGTTGAAGGGCAATGGGATGGCCCGACCAAGATAGCTTGATTATTAGTTAGTAGGCATCAGTGGGAAAATGTTTCAAGGGAATAATTATAGCAGTTGAGATGAATATGAGAGTGAGTATAAGAGTGAGTCTGGGGCCTTCTAGTACATTATGAAGCTTCGTGTATAGGAGAATCTAAATACCCAATAATGGGCTCTCGACTCTTCTTCAGCCCTTGTATTTAAGGGGAGTTTTGCTTAAAGCAGAGCAGAATTCACTGGTAGTCATCATTCACGAGCAAACAAGTGTAAGAGTAAATCTTCAGACCCAGATGATTGTTTGAGATGAAGTTACCTGCGCTCGCAATGAGTTTCCCGTCTGGACTGAAGGCCAGACAGTAGACGGAGCCCCGATGTCCCGGGAACAGTCGCACCTGCTGCCCAGTAGAGACGCACCACAGTCTCACCGTCTTGTCTGCACTGCCTGTCGCTATGTAATTGCCGTTCGGATGAAAGCTGACAGTCTGCCAAAAAAAACAAATCAACTACAGCAATGAGGATATCTGCCTAGAAAAGTTTCAAGGCTGCTAAATAAATCAGTGATATTGGCTTTAAGACGTTGGAATATCGAAGACATTATGATTATGGCACATATAACTATTGAGGTTTATTAATATGCAACGCAACTAAGCTACACATATAGTGTACCTTCTTGCCGCGTTATCCCCAAAGGGTTTCGCAAGTGGCGAGTGGAACCTATTTATTTTTACAGGTAAGGGGGCCGGCTTTACGCCAACCACTTCAGTTGAAGTGGAGACTTCCCAGCTCCCAAGGGGGCTGGTACACATTTCTTGTGAAGGCTGAGCAAACCTTGTCGGTATTTTAAATTGGGGTTTGAAATAAACACCGAAACGGGAAATCATCTCTGACACCCTCGGTGGGATTCAAACCCGAGCTCAGGGCATGGAATGCAAGCGCTCTACCAACTGAGCTAACAACCTGATGAAGGCCTCTGGTTTTGAACGCAAGCACTCTACCAACCAATACATTGACCAGACTGCACATGATTGCAAATTCATGTTATCATCCCAAAACGCAATGCAACTAACGCAACTAAGCTACACATATAGTGTAACTTCTTACCTGCGTTTCCCCGAAGGGGTCGCATGTGGCGCTTCGGGACCTATTTATTTTTACAGGTAAGGGGGCCGGCCTCACACCAACCAGTTGAAGTGGGGGTTTTCCCAGCTCCCGGGGGGGCTGGCTCTCATTTCTTTTGAAGGCTGAGTAAACCTTGAGATCGAACCCTTGCTCTCGGCGTGGAATGCAAGCATTCTACCAATTGAGCTATCGACCTTTTTACGAGCTTGATCGTCGTCGCTACAAAGCGCCAATCCTCAAGCAAGACCCAGTTGCTATAAGGCTGGATGGACCTTTGGTGACCGGTCATTGGTAAAGGTTTTTATGAATTTTTCAACCCAGCGAAGAGCAAATTTGAAAATATAAATGGTATATTTTTTGTGCTCCGCCGGGAATCGAACCCACGACCTTCCCATTCAGAGTCCTCGGACCGGTCCGTAGTCTGTTGTGGCAACACTTCGGACTCGTAAATGGAAGGTTGTGGATTCGGATCCCGGCGGAGCACACAAAAATACCATTAATATTTTGAATGTGCTCTTCGCTGGGTTGAAGAATTCATAAGCCTTTACCAATGACCGGTCACCAAGGGTCCATCCAGCCTTACAGCAACTGGGTCTTGCTTGAGTATTGGCGCTTTGTAGCGACGACCAAGCTCGTACACCTCTGCGGCACTACAACAAGTGTCATAGACCCCTAGAGTCTTCAGAATCTAGGGAGTCTCCCGCACAGGATTTTCTTAAAAAAAAAAAAAAAAAAAAAAAAAAAAAGAGTCCGCAGTGTTACCACTGAGCTACGGACCGGTCTACCGGTCTACGGAGCTACGGATCCCAAAATTTTGAATAATGATTGATTTTTTTTTACATTTAGAGGACAAAATGTAAGGTACCTAATGAAATATGAACAGATGAGCTTTAATAAGAAGTAACTAATAAGAAATAGCGAATGAATGGGATATTCAGAGTCATAAAAAAAGGAGAGAGTGCATGAAAAACATTATGACTCTGAATGAAATGAAAGAACATGCAAGGACCGAAAGAAATGGCGGTTTAAATGTACCTGAACAAGGTACCCAATGAAATATGAACAGATGAGTTTGAATAAGAAGTAACTAATAAGAAATAATCTGAAATAGCGAATGAATGGGATATTCAGAGACATAAAAAAAGGAGAGAGTGCATGAAAAAGATTATGACTCTGAATGGAATGAAAGAATATGCAAGGACCGAAAGAAATGGCGGTTTAAATGTACCTGAACAAGGTATCTAATCTAATCTAAGCTGCAAAGATATATATCATTAAAGATTTATACATAATGTATTCCCACAAGCAGATATGTATAATTTCGCGCTAACACATGCCGCATGTGGACCTACAATATAAAAACCCAATCTCAAATGAACATAAGCCTTGCAACTCTTGCCGTCCTTCCCTGAAACAGGGGTGACATTGGCAAAGTGAACCAATTTTTTACAGTATGGGTGGTCAGCCGCATAACAACCTATAAATCAAGGAACATACATGATAAACTACATTTTTTAAATCAAAGAATAAAAATAACAATATATACATGGACATAAAAAACTAAATCATAAAACCAATTTCACTTTAACAAACCCTAGCTGCCAACATCACAGATCAACCGCCATTTCTTTCTATCCTTGCATACTTCTTTCATTTCCTCCAGAGTCATAACCTTCTTCATACAAGCTCTTCTTTTATTATGACTCTGGATATTCCATTCATTCGCAATTTCGGATATTTGGTCCATCCATACCTTTCTCGGTCTTCCTCTACCACGACATCCATCTATTCTACCAACATATACTTTCTTCGTCAGTCTTTCCTCATTCATTCTCTCCATATGCCCAAACCATCTTAGGTACCACAAGGTACCCAATGAAATATGAACAGATGAGTTTTAATAAGAAGTAACTATGTGTTTGCATACATTGACATCTAGGTTGTGCCCGGCAAATATCCTGAGGGGGAATGTCCTGTCCAGCGACCAGAGTTTGGCAGTTTTGTCATAGGAGCCCGAGGCCATGTACACGCCATGCCTCGCTATGTCCAAACACCATACGGGATAGTTGTGTCCACTGAAATCATACAAAGCAAGTGTTAATGAAATTGCAACAAGGAACTTGTGTGCGTAACGTAAGTTAGAGCTAAATAAAAGCAGGGATGTTATGGATATCCTTATCCGTATCCAAAATATGCAATATCCTTACCCATATCCATATCCATAACATCCCTACACTAACATCCCAGGAACTGGATTGGAGAGACTGCTTAAAAGAAGTCTCAAGACTCACCTCTTCGTCCAATCATATGGACAAGCGCCTTAGCAATGACACACTGTCATAAAAGGAGCTATATAAACTTTGTATTAATAATAATAATCCCTTAATACAAGCATCCATTGTTTATATTTTGTTAAAATTTCAGTCTGTCGTTAACTAAGAAATTTATTTTCTTTTTTATAGCTGTATTCTTGACAGCGCTCACAAATCATTCAGGGAGCTTCCTGAGAGACAATATTTTAAGCATGACATCAAATTTTGATTTTTCTACCGAGGTGGTCAGCTTAAGCGTTCCTTATTTTACACCAATGGTTTATACTGTACACAGCCTACCTCAACAACACGCATACATTAGCCACACTTATTAATGACTTAAAGTTACTGTGAGCACTTCCATTCTACTGGAAGGAATGGATAGACCAAATAGGTGAGATTGCGAAAGAATGGAACCTGCAGATTGAGAATAAGAGAAGGGTATCCTCAAAGGCTCCTTGACTGGTAGGTTGGTACGAGGCTGACCACCCGTGCTGTAAAAATCGGTTCACTTTTGCCAATGCCACCCCGGTTCAGGGAACGGCGGCAGGAGTTGCAAGGTTTATGTCCATGTGAGGTTTTCTTTATTTGTATGCACACATGCAGAATGTGTAGGCGGGAACCTACATGTGCCTGTCTGTAGGCATGCATTTCATATGAGCCTTAAATGTTAACATATCCTTGCAGCTTAGATTATAGATAGATAGATAAATAGTATGTATGAAGAAAGTGATGAATGTTGAAGAGATGAAACAGATATGCAAGCGAGACACATCAGCGGAGGTAATGGCCACCCGTAGTAGAACGGCGGCAGGATACAGTAGCAGCTACTGAAAATATCAGAACCATGACTCTATACTCTATAATCTAAGTTGCAAAGATACATTAACATTTAAGGCTTATATTTAATGCATGCCCACATGCAGGCACATGTAAGTTCGTGCTTCCACATGCTGCATGTGTACATACAAAATAAACCAGACCTCACATGAACATAAACTTGAACGAAACTCCTGCCTTCTTTCCCTAAAACTCAATCATTCATAAATGGACATCCATTCTGCCGAGATTTTACATCTGTTGTCTGGTTGACAGATGAATGGCAGTGAGCAACGTAGCGAGCTGCCCCAACACTGATTTTTGCTGTGAGTGTGATTACACACCTGTAGATGGCTGCACAGCTATAGTCCGACATCCTCCAGGCTCTGATGGTTGTATCCTGGGATGCAGAGACTAGGACGCCAGTCTTCTCCGCAGATTCCAAAAGTCTTAGAGCTTGAATGGAGCCGGCGTGACCTCTCAAACAAATACCAACTGTGGGATCCCTAAAAAACATAAAACAGTTAAGTAATAGTTTAAAATAAAAATTACTGTGATGAAATTAAATTAAAGTGCCCACGCGCACCCATACACGTACGATAGAACCATCTAGTAGTCCATGATTATATTAGTGCATTGGAAAGACGTTCTGGTGAAAGAATTATCAAGAGAATGCGAGAAAGACCTCTCTGGTATCCAATATAAGAGGCTGAAATGGTACAAAGAGTCAGTCGCAAAGAGCAAGTTACCTTTGGGGCCGTCCATAAATTACGTCATCGATTTTGGCCAATTTTTGACCCCCCCCCCCCTACAATCATCATATAGTCATTATCTAATGACCCCCCCTCCCCCTCTTGCTGTAATAATGGATGAGCTTAATAATTAATAATGTTATATTACTTGCATACTATATCGTATATTTTGTAAAAATTGGTATTTACAAGAACGACGTCACTTCTGGTACTCGTACATCATTTACCATCATCCGCAAACCAGACCCCCCCCCCCTTAATGCGAATGACGTAATATATGAACAGCCCCTTTCAAAGACCAATAAACAGAGATTGTCAAGTTGTGAACTAAATTGTGCAAAATAAAGCCTGTAAAAGTAAATTATTGTATTTTAATTAAAAAGAGAACCCAGCGAAAACATTACATTACTTTGTTTAATTCACATGAATTTTATTTGTTTAATGCACATGAATTTTAATTCACATGAATTTTATTTGTTTAATGCACAACCAATTTTGGGAGAAGCAACTTACTTGCCACCTTCAGGTGTAAATATAAACTAACATAGAATACAAAATTACGTAGCAAGGATTTAATTTACAGAAAGGGAAGGGGGTATAAGGGGGCGGGTTTTTTTTTCAAGCTGAATGATTTCTTACATATTTAATGTAATTGAATTTACTTAAGTCAAATCAAAGTCAATAAGTTCAATAATTATGATAATTGGTATTCACTTTGCCTTACCTTAAATTGTTCTGCAGATTCAACCAACTCAGTATTCTCTTATTTTGCATTAATCCACAAAACCAACAACAAAATCTATATTAACTCCAAATAAGCTGTCAGCGTCATAATGACATTGTATGGATGACAGAGCCAGGACAGTAGTGGTCAGATTAAAATCTATAAGCACATTTTTTCCCCGCTTCAAATGTGTGGAATTCATTGTTGAATGGTATCACCAATATGTAAAATACTTACAATATACTATCATCGTTGGGCAGATCATCAGTTTTGATATTGCAGGCGAGGTGCACCCTGGAGATGTTGGCGTTGACCTGTCTCTGATCGTGCAACATGTTTCCCCCTATCCCCCATATCCTGATCTCCGAGTTGCTGAACCCGCCACATAACCGCTTGCAGTCTGTGTCTATGGTTGCGCAGGTTAAACTGCAAATGAAGAAACAGATTAGATAATATACTTGGAATGGATGTTTTTACTTCTCAGTGGGCCAACGCCCCAGGTTTATGTGACTAGAATCTTCAGCAACCAATGTCAAAATATTGGTAAGCCGGGCCAGGTCGTGAACTATGGAATTGCCATTGATTCCATTACGAAGTGGTAACAAATGTGGTACTATGGTGACAAAAAATACACATATTGGTCAAAATTAATATGATAAAATAAAAAAAATGTATATAAATATTAATAAGATAAAACCAATGACTGTTTTTGTTACATTGTGGCTTAAAACATGGTAAAGCCACTGTTTGTGTGTGAAATACACCTAAAGTGTCCTCTGTGTGCTAAGTTGTCGCCAGGGGCGTGCATTTCATACAGGCTCTTGTATCCATAAGGTAGGCGAAATTTTATAAAATGTGCATTTAACCTTGAAGTTAGGATTTAAAATTTAAATTTTTGGTTCAATTTGAGTTATTGTTAGCAAGTAAATTAACATCATATGTGCTATTTTCAAGAAAAAGGGCAAAATATTTATTATGAAATGTATTTGCCTCTACGCTATGCACACACACCTAGTGGTCGCTGATCAGCGCCAATTTCTCAAGAAACACCCATTTGCTGTAAGGTTGTATAAAGTCTTGTGCCTGGTCTTTGATAAAAGTAGATCAATTAGCGCCAGGAAATATACATCATGATTTAAAAAATATAAGAAAACACTCACTAAGCGCTTTAATTTAGTGTTTTCTGTGTTAGTTTTGATGTCCAGACATATTATTATTTATTGATTTTGAAAATGTAATTTGTTGTGTATGTTCCTTGACTTATAGGTTGGTATGCGGCTGACCACCCATGCTGTAAAAGTGGTTCACTTTGCCAATGTCACCCCTGTTTCAGGGAAGGACAGCAAGAGTTACAAGGTGTATGTCTATTTGAGATTTGGGTTTTCATGTTGTAGGTTCACATGCGGCACGTGCAAGCGCGACCTTGTAAGTGTCTGGTTGTGAGAATGCAAATAATGTGAATCCCCAATGTAACATATCTTTGCAACTTAGATTAGACTAGATTAGAAGGGCGCTGTCATATCTTCCTGCAATTTTTGTATTCACACGGATGATGGGGAATTTAAACAATGTTGTATACTAGGTTGATAAAGCATGGTAGATGTTTGTACCTTGTATCGCTGGTGGAAATTTTAAAAAGCCTAAGAGGTGGGATGAGCTCCCTGACGGAGCGTATGGCGTCCTGGAGCTCCCGCAGTTCCTTCTCGTTTTCTAAGAAATCTACGTGCCCATTACAAAGTCTACTATTTTCATCTGAAAGAAAAGTAATCTGAAGTATTAATAATACAGTCAAACTCTATTATAACAAGCACAGGGAGGTTGGAGGAGGCCTACGACCAGGAGTAGACTGAGAAAAACTGAGGACGAAGCAAGGGAGAAGTAGTAGTAGTAGTACAGGATAATTTATTTTTTATCACACCTCAAGGGCCCTCCTAATCATGAATGAGATCTTTTATAAAGGTGCCGTTTCAGTGCTCCCTTAAAAATGCCACCAGATTCCGAAACCCTCACTCCAGGTGGCAGTCTGTTCCACTCCATCGGTCCCGCAAACCGGCAAGCGCGATCCTCAAAATTAGTGCGTATTTGACGGCGAGGCTGCATCAAACTGACAGCTCGACCCCCCGCTGACCTAAGTGTCCGCCCCCTCACACTCACCTCAACGGGGGAAAACATGTCTGCCAGATATGATGGAGCCAAGCCATTTAGGGCTTTAAATACCATCAAACACACACGGTAGACCACCCTCTCAGGAAAACGAAGCCAATGTAGTTCTTTCAACAGTGGAGTGATGTGAGAGAATTTGGACATCCCGAAGATCAGTCTTGCAGCCGCATTCAAAACAGACTGAAATCTGTTCAGTTGTTAAATAGTGTCAGTAGAACGGAGGGGAAAGTTGCAAATAAGAATGTGCAGTACAGATATGTGGGTTCAAATACAGTAAGATATATTTACCATTAGATTCTAAATTATTTTGATAATCATTCATAAAATCATCATCCTCTTCTTCATTATTTTCCATAGCATTCTGAAACAGAAAAGTTTAATTGAATACATTGATTGATAGCTTCAAAATTCAACCCATTATCACAGATTTTTTTGTGGGAAGTTCACAAGGCTATGTAAAAGTTTTATTAATTTTGAGAGTTATATTTTTGTGTGAATCACACCTCAAAAGCATCATGCAACATTGTGCTACTAGGATGGTTTCTTTGTTGATAGCTGTTTTTGTGTGAATCACATCTCGAGAGTCCTCAGCGAGCTTGATCATCGCTTTAAAAAGATCCAATTGGTCACCACTCCATCGAGCCATCTTCGTCTGGCTCCGTCTCTACAACTGATATAGACAAAATGCAATCAAAGAAACAGCCTACTTACAGTTTCAGACGCCTCACTATCATTGATGTCAATGTGAAACCATGTTTGCAGGACTTGTATTAATATCACATGACTATGCCTAGCTAAGTACTTCTTTAAGCATGTCACAGCTTCCAGAGATAATTGTACTTCATATTTACATGACCTGCAACAACACAATAGCCCGTAAGTTTCACTTTTAATAATAATAATAATATTGGGATGATTTATTTGGTGAGCGCTGTTTTTGTGTGTATCACACCTCAAGAGCCCTCGGCAAGCTTGGTCGTCGCTGTAGAAAGCGCCAATTCTCAAGCAAGACCCAGTTGTTGTAAGGTTGGATGGACCTTTCAGTGACCAGTCTTTGGTAAAGGTTTGTGAATTTTTCAACCAAGCGAAGAGCACATTTGGAAAAATAAATGGTATATTTTGTGCTCCGCCGGGATTCAAATCCACAACCTTCCATTTACGAGTCCGAAGTGTTGCCACTGGACTACGGACCGGTCCAAGACAAATGGACATACACCCTGCAACTCTTGTCGTCCTCCCTGAAACAGGGGTGACATTGGCAGAGCGAACCACTTTTAAAGATTTTAAATTATGATTACGGTAGTTAGACATTTTAAAGAATGAAAAAAACGGATATTACTGAATGAAGAAATGAATGACATCTATGGATGCATCACCGAAGGTTAATAAAAGTACCTACAACCTTCGGCCTCGATAAAGCAACAATAATTCAACAGTTTGTGGTTCTTCTTTGTAGAAAACGCACGTCTTCTGAGGACGTCGGATATGACTCTGACGAAACGTAGAGAAAATTATTCTTCTCTTTTGCACGGTCAGTAAAATCCGTTTTTTTCATTCTTTAGAACCACTTTTATATAACTACTTCAATTTTTTTATCAGCGTATCATTAGAGTGGAGTACAAACACTAACAGCTCAATCAGCTGAAACAGTAGAGGTGTTTCAGCTTCAGGAAAGTGCTTCGCCGAGTGTGTGGCCCAGTAGATTATGGAGAAGAGCAGCGCATAAGGCGGAATGATGAACTGTTCAGCATTTACCAAATGCGGAGCCTTTCCACATTTATAAGACTGCAAAGATTGGTGTGGGCTGGACACATTCACAGAATGCCAGGCGAACGGATTTCCAAAATAATGATCACTGGCCATCCGAGAGGAGGAAATAGGGCAGAAAGGCCCAGGCTGAGATGAAGGGATGAAGTGGAGAGGAATGCGGCTCAGCTTATACAAGTTGCAAGCTGGACAGCCGTATCAGAGGAAAGGCAGACCTGTTGGCACAGGTGGAAGGAGGCCCAGGCTCTTATCAGGCTGTGGCGGCATTGAAGAAGGATTGTAACAAAATCAGTTGAAAAATCTTGAATGCCATGCTGAAAAGCATCACTTTTGATAGTTAAGGTATATCTGAAAGAAAATAATGAGTGAAATTTTAAGTTTACAAGGCTTACCTAAAAGCCGCCACCATCGGTTTAGAATCCACATCTTGCAACGAAAACACCGATGACAAATCTTCTAAAATTTGATACACAAAGTCTTTCTCGGGAATATCATTATCTATGGTTCCATTCTGGAGGGAGTGGAACAGTTGCTCCAGGCTGTTGGGCCGGTAGAGCGCCGATGGGAGGTTGCTGTCGCTCGTCTGGTGGTTGTAGCACATGGAGGAGGGAAAGTCTTTCTGCGGTAGACTGGCCGAGTGCTTCTTGAGGAACATCTGTGCTGGATTGCGGTGACCTCCTCGCAGCATCTCGAGGTACATGTGGCACAGAAGTGGACAGAGCAAGCCTGAGAGCTCATTCTGAACGGACTCGGGTTTTATGCCTTTGATGTAGGTGACCAATCTGAAAGTGTAGGCAAGATTTTTTATTGGACATTTTGGACAGTTGTGGTCTAATGTTTTTGATGTGAACAATTCGAATGTGGATACTGGAGAGCTGCTGTCAGGGATATGTTGCCGTGGTCTATCGGAGTGATGATGAAGTGATGCAATATATTCAAACAATCATTCAATTTTTGTTAAAATTCACTTATTGGGATTATTTTGTACACAACCAGTTTCAAGAGAACCATTATCTGCCATCTTGAGGGATCTTTCTAAAATCTAAGTTGCAAAGCTATAGTATTCACATTCAATGCACACCCACAAGAAAACATGAGTAACCGTAAGCTTACACATGCTGCATGTCTACACGAAAAACAAAACACAAACCTCAAATAAACAAACTCTGAAACTCTTGCCATCTATCCCTGAAAATGGGGTGGTGTAGGCAAAAGTAAACATTTTTTTACAGTATGGGTGCTCATCTTCATATCAACCCATGGAAACTGTTTTTTTCCTCAGTAGGCAATCGTCACACCTCTATAAGACTTTGGCCGTTTAGCAACAATAACAAAGTATTTGTTAGCCTTTTCCCTAGCAGCCGGGTGATGTCACATTTAGTTATCTACGGAATGAGTTCCGAATCCATTTTTCTTCTTCCTCAATCTTTCTTAGTCCGCTCCTGGACGTTGACGTAGGCCTCTTCCAATCTTGAAGAAACTATTATCCATGGATAACTACAGAAAATGAAGAATTATTTATTTTCTATTACCTGGTAAACTGCTGATCACACTGCGCGGGATCGTTGTTTATAGAAGAAAATAAGATGGAGTGAGCTCGTCCGGATTCCCCATCCACGATGGCAGACACCGCCATTTGTTCAGCGCTTAAACATGATGCGGCAGTGGGCTTGCTAGATTCATCACGATCCTAAAAACACCGTTTCATTATAATAATTATATTCGCTTGTACACAAATATAAAGATGTCAACATAATTTTGAGGTTATAAGTGAAAACAAAACACCGCTGTACCGTGTAGTTTCGGCGCTCCAGGTACGACATGACGGCCGCCTTCACTGCGTCGTGTCTTGACTTTTTCATTTTCAATTTACGCGCGTGTGATCATTCAAATTAATAAAACAGAAAACGTTCACAAAAATCCGTTCGAACCACCATTTCTATTTTGTATTTTTGGCTTTACAACATGTCAGATCAAAAGGACAACTATCAGCGCTACTCTACATGACTTGTTAGCAGCCATACACATTATTTTCAAGTGTATTACGTTAGGTAAAAAAAAATGAAGACGGTTAACGTAGCGACGGGATTTTGATAATGTAATTCTTTTGAGGTACTTTTCTCATGTGAAAAAAAATTCACGTAGGTACTTTGCAAATGGAAAACAGCCTCATTCTTCTTGGTGTGTCTTTTTGGTAGACTTGTCAACAGACTTTCTTTATACGACACTTCTCGACGCGTATTGGAACTATGAAACCATATTTTGGAGCTGTCATGTGAGTTGTTGGTAGCCCTGATATTATCATATGACTTCTCGAGAAGAAAAATGGCTGTGAGAATGTTCTGTGTGATTTTCTTGGCTATTGCCATATTTGGCCACGGTAAGTCATTAAAAACTATTAAATACTACCTCTAATTAAATATTGAATGATGATAATATGTTTTGGAAAGCATGTATTTTTTTTTTTAGATAGTTGAGGAACAGCAACATGGGAAACCCAACCCTTGTCAAATTTTCTTACAATATTACTCTGTTTTTTCAGTCCATGGCGCCGGGGAGTTGGATATTCTGTACAGTCCGGATTCCCTGAAGTTTGTCGGCCATGAGCATCTCAAGGCAAGCCTGGTAAAAGAGGTTTTCTCAGCTTCTTTGGGATTTTCCATTGAACATGTAAGTTGCCACTTCTATTGATTTTCCATATTCTGTAATCCAATGGTCAGCGCTACGGACTCGTAATCCAAAGGTCGTACGTGCGATTCCCGGCGGAGCACACCAAAGTTATCATTTAATTCTCAAATGATGTTCTCCTCTGGGTTGAAAATTTGTATGCCGTACTAAAGAGCGGTCTTGCTAGCACCTTCCAGCCTTAAGGCTAGTTCGGACAAGGCGACTATTTTAGTCGAGTAGCGAGTAATTTAGTGGTGGGCGGGGCGCTACTCGCCCGTGAAGCGTTCGCATTACGGTCCAGTACAGTACACAAGTGCGAAGTTTGCAAGAAATTTAAATTGGCTGCAGTTTGAAAATATTAATTGAGTATTAAAATCATGTTATTATAAAGCCCTTTCTATAATGGTGGCAAATTTAAATTGGCTGTGGCTTGGTAATAATAACTGATTTATATTTTCAAACTGCAGCCAATTTAAATTTGCCGCTATTCATACATTTCCGTTTCCCCGCCAAGAGTGAGTCCCGCCAATGGAGCGGCCACTTATGAGCTCGACTCGGACTCGGGCTTCTCCGTGGCCGCTCAGACTCGGACCACGTGGCCACGGACAGTGGTGGGGGGCGCTACTCGTTTGAAAAAATAGAGTGAAATGGATCGACTCGACTAAACCATTGACTAAACTACTCGACTAATTTTTTGTGGTTCGCACACGTTTAGCCACTAAATTACTCGCTACTCGACTAAAATAGTCGCCTTGTGCGAACTAGCCTTTACAGCAACTGGGTCTTGTTTAAGTAGGTAATAATTGGTGTTTTCTATAGCGACAACCAATCTTCGGGTGTGATTCACCCAAAAACAGCGCTAACCAAATAAAGCTACGTAACATCTATTTACACATCATTCTTTTTTTTTTCTATAATCTATAATCTAAGCTGCAAGGATATGTAAGCATTTAAGGCTCATATGAAATGCATGCCTACAGACAGGCACATGTAGGTTCGCGCCTACACATTCTGCATGTGTGCATACAAATAAAGAAAACCTCACATGGACATAAACCTTGCAACTCTTGCCGCCGTTCCCTGAACCGGGGTGGCATTGGCAAAAGTGAACCGATTTTTACAGCACGGGTGGTCAGCCTCGTACCAACCTATCAGTCAAGGAGCACAAAAAATTATAAATGATTTACAGAAATTCATAATGAGACACATTACAAATTAAAATTAAAATAAAGTAAAATTAAAATTAAACTTAATATTACACTTTTAGAATTAATGCCCTAGCCGCCATTGTTGCAAATCAACCGCCATTCCTTTCGGTCCTTACATACTTCTTTCATTTCATTCAGAGTCATAATCTTTTTCATGCACTCTCTCCTTTTGTTATGACTCTGAATATCCCATTCATTCGCTATTTCGGAAATTTGATCCATCCATACTTTCCTCGGTCTTCCCCTACCACGGCTTCCATTCATAGTTGCAGCGTACACTCTCTTCGTCAGTCTTTCGTCATGCATTCTTTCCATATGTCCAAACCATTTTTTTTTTAATTACTTTAAAGGCATTCCTCTTCACAATTATTTTTTTAATTAAAAAAAATTATAATCCTCAGACTTTACGGCTGGAAGATACAATGTCGATCTTGCGGATGTGAAGAATATTTGTCTCACTCAGCATATTCCAGTCATTTGCAATCTTGCATAATTGATCAGTCTATTCTTTCCTCTGTTTTCCCCTTCCATGCTTACCTTTGACATTTCTTTTGTACACTCTTGTCAGTTGTGCATCGTCTATTCTTTCTAGATGCCCGAATAATCTCACTGTACTCTATTGTACTTTCACTCCCATATTTTTGTATATTTTGATATAACACTGCTTTATTTTCACTTATATATAATTTATTTAAAAAAAAACTACTAAGGTTTTCGGTATATTATCATCGTCAGGTAATACAATTCAATAAAATTCTGAATTTTGAATTTTATTAAGTACCTACCTGACGTCAATAATATATCGAAAATGTTGGTAATTTTTTTTTTAAATAAATTATAAATACTTAAGTAAGTGAAAATAAAGCAGTGTTTTATTGGAATTGATCCTTAAAGTTAAACATATTAACCCATATTATTGCTTATACTTCCATGTATCTCAAACAATATTAACCCATATTATTGTTTATTACTTCCATGTATCTCAAACATGTGGCAGAAATCTTCATGTCAGTATTGTTCCAGGGTTCTGACTGGCCAGGATTGGTGATCAGTGATCCGTTTGCTTCTCCCGAGGCTGTAGTGGGAGTTTACATCGATGGAATTTCATCGCTCGGTGCCAAGGTCTGTAGAATTATATTTAATTTTTTTTTTTTTTTATTCATTCTTTAACGGCACATTGTGCCTTTTACATGTATACAAAAATAGAAATAAAAAATACATTACAGACATAACAGTATCAAAATAAAACAGATTCCTACAAAATAAAGCTTACAATAAGATTACTACAGAATAAAGTAGAAGATATTTATGCAAAAAGTAAGAAGATGAAGAGAAAAACATAAGAGAGAAAAGAAAGAAGAAAAACATAAGAGCAATGAGCATATAGCATATAGAGCAATAAGAGCATGATCAAGTAATAATATTAAAACTTAGGTAAAATAAAAGAACGCACAGATGAGGGTAAACAAAAATTGAAATACACTGCAAAAAAGTTAACAAAATAAGTAGAAAATAAAAAATAAAAACAAAGATAAAACAAAAACAAAAAAAAACAAAAAAGAAAAAGCAAGGTCTTATATTAAAGTAACAAAAATATACTAGAAATTTGATAAAACTTGAGTAAACAATAGTACAGTACAATATTATAAGAGATGCAACTCTACAATAATTATTATGTACTTATTATGTACCATGGGAGTTGAAGTACTTAATTAAATTATATTTGTATGTTTTAGGATTTGTATGAGTGTCAGAATCTATTTCATTGTATATATTGGTCCTAGTGGACGAGGTGTAGTCAATGATAATGGGCGACACCTGATAGCTTTGTGTGCAGAGCACAGCCTTTTTGCATCAAACACATGGTTTCGACATAAGGATGTGCATCTGTACACAAGGCAGATTGTGGGAAGTCGCACAATCATTGACTACATCTGTGTGGATGAAAGACTGAGAGGAGCCGTAAGAGATAGCCGTGTCTATCGTGGGCCTGAAATAGGCAGTGACCACTATCTCTTATGCGCTAAAATAATGATTGGAGAAGTAAGAAAGAAGAAACGTAAGAAGAAAGTAAGAAAGCCAAGAATAAAAGTAGAAAGTCTGAGTGATGAAAATGTGAAAGTGAAGTATAAATCAGAAATACAAAAAAAGTTAAGTGTGAATGAACTTGAAAAGAATGTTAATGAAAAAGATATTGAAAGCATGTGGAAGTTTATGAAAGAAGGAATGATTGAATGTGCTCGAAAAGTATGTGGAGAAACGAAAGGTGGAAGATTGAAAGGGGATGCCTGGTGGAATGCTAAAGTAAAAGAGGCTGTGAAAGTGAAGAAGGAATGTTACAAAAAGTGGCTGAACGACAGGAATGATAGAAAGCTAGAAGATGAATATAAGATAGCCAAGCAAATGGCGAAGAATGTAGTTTATGAAAGCAAAGCGAATGAACAGAGAAAGATTGATGAAAAAATGAACAGGAGTTTCACCGACAGTAGGAAGGAATTCTGGAGATGGGTCGGTGCCAATAGGAATAAAGATTCTGCATTGACCACCCCAGGAATCAAAAGTGCTGTTGGTGAGATGGTATGGGAGAAGGATGAAGTATGTAAGAGATGGAAAGAATATTTTGAAGGGATTTTTGGTCGGGGCGAAAGAATTTTGTTTAGAAAAATGACAGAAGAGAATGAATTTAGGATTTTGAAAGAAGAAATAAAAGTATCTATTGAATGTTTGAAGAATGGAAAGTCTGCTGGGTTTGATGGAATAAATGGTGAAATGTTGAAAGCAGGAGGTGAATGCGTGATAGATTGGATGTACGAATTATGTAAGCTCTGTGTGAATGCAGGAGTAGTACCGATGGATTGGAGGAAGGCAGTCATTGTTCCCATTTACAAAGGTAAAGGGGACAAAAAAGACTGTCAGAACTTCAGACCAATCAGTCTACTCAGTATACCAGGAAAAGTCTTCTGTAAGGTGATTATAAAAAATGTGATTCTGACTACTAGTGAAAGGATTTCCGATATACAGTCCGGCTTTATGGCCGGTAGAGGCTGTGTTGATCAGATTTTTACTCTACGACAACTTGTTGAAAAACAATTGTCGGTGAGGCGGAAGCTGTTCACGGCCTTTGTAGATCTGGAAAAGGCTTTTGACTCAGTAGACAGAGGTATGTTATGGGATGTTTTGAAAGCATACGGAGTGAATGGGGCTCTCCTAGGTGTGGTGCATGCAAACTATGAAAATAGTACAGCATGTGTTCGTATTGATGATGAGTATAGTGAATGGTTTGAAGTTTTTAAGGGTGTAAGGCAAGGATGTGTGATGAGCCCATGGCTATTTAACATAGTCATGGACAAGTGTGTTCGAGATGCTAGACTTGATGATTGTGGATTAATGATAGGAGAGAGCAAAGTGAGTGTTCTACTGTATGCGGATGATGCTGTTCTTGTATCGGACTCAGCAGTAGAATTGCAAACGATGCTCTCTAGATTGAACGAAGCTCTGCTAGGTAATTATTTGAAATTGAATGCAAGTAAGACGAAAGTTTTGATTTTTGAAAGAAATGAAGAAAATACGAACTACGAATTTAGAATAAACGGAATGAATGTTGATGTGGTAAATGAGTTTGTATACTTGGGAAGTAAGTTTGAGAAAGATGGAAGAATGACAGGTGAACTTGAAAGAAGAGTAATGAAGGGCAGGTGTGTACTGGGTGCCACAGCTTGTATCGCCAAAAATCAAAACATTTCTAAAAATGCTCGATTGGCGGTACGCAGTGGCATACTTTTACCCACCTTGATGTATGGAAGCGAGGCCTGGACGGTGAATAAAAGTGAAATTAGTAAAGTCCATACTGTTGAAATGGACTTTCTAAGAAGTATGATTGGGAAAAAACGGAGTGACAGGGTGAGGAATGATTTTGTAAGAAAAGAATGTGGTGCAAAAGAAAGTGTGAAAGTGAAGATTAAAAGAAGTTTGTTAAGATGGTTTGGGCATATGGAGAGAATGAATGAGGAAAGACTGACGAAGAAAGTATATGTTGGTAGAATAGATGGATGTCGTGGTAGAGGAAGACCGAGAAAGGTATGGATGGACCAAATATCCGAAATTGCGAATGAATGGAATATCCAGAGTCATAATAAAAGAAGAGCTTGTATGAAGAAGGTTATGACTCTGGAGGAAATGAAAGAAGTATGCAAGGATAGAAAGAAATGGCGGTTAATCTGTGATGTTGGCGGCTAGGGTTTGTTAAAGTGAATTTGGTTTTATGATTTAGTTTTTTATGTCCATGTATATATTGTTATTTTTATTCTTTGATTTTAAAAAATGTAATTTGTCATGTATGTTCCTTGACTTATAGGTTGTTATGCGGCTGACCACCCATAATATAAAAATTGGTTCACTTTGCCAATGTCACCCCTGTTTCAGGGAAGGACGGCAAGAGTTGCAAGGCTTATGTTCATTTGAGATTGGGTTTTTATATTGTAGGTCCACATGCGGCATGTGTTAGCGCGAAATTATACATATCTGCTTGTGGGAATGCATTTAGTATAAATCTTAAATGATATATATCTTTGCAGCTTAGATTAGATTAGATTAGATTATTACCCAAACGTTGAATACGTATTAGTGGGCTATAGAAGTGTGTAGATGTATGTGTGGATACAGTGCGATAAGGAACTAAGTTGCGGGTAATAAATGAAGGGATGGAGAAATTAAGTTCGGAAAGTAGGATTGGTGAATCAATTAAGGAGTGTTTAATTTTAAAAAGCACAATGAGGTCATTGATTAAACGCCTATCAGTGAGACTATTAAGATTCAAAATACTAAGTAAATATTGTGCATTAAATTCAGAGACGGGAATTCTTAATTTGAAATTAATAATTTTTACAAATTTAAGTTGAATGCGCTCAATGGCTTTTATATGACAGGCTTTATCATGTATGGAAGCGAGGCCTGGACGGTGAATGAAAGTGAAATTAGTAAAGTCCATACTGTTGAAATGGACTTTCTAAGAAGTATGATTGGGAAAAAACGGAGTGACAGGGTGAGGAATGATTTTGTAAGAGAAGAATGTGGTGCAAGAGAAAGTGTGAAAGTGAAGATTAAAAGAAGTTTGTTAAGATGGTTTGGGCATATGGAGAGAATGAATGAGGAAAGACTGACGAAGAAAGTATATGTTGGTAGAATAGATGGATGTCGTGGTAGAGGAAGACCGAGAAAGGTATGGATGGACCAAATATCCGAAATTGCGAATGAATGGAATATCCAGAGTCATAATAAAAGAAGAGCTTGTATGAAGAAGGTTATGACTCTGGAGGAAATGAAAGAAGTATGTAAGGACAGAAAGAAATGGCGGTTGATCTGTAATGTTGGCGAATAGGGTTTATTAAATTGGAATTTGTTTTTGTTTGTAAATGGATATTTTGTATTTGAATATTATTATTTAATGATGTATAAAATGTAATTTGTCGTGTGTGTGTGTTCCTTGACTTACAGGTTGGTATGCGGCTGACCACCCATGCTGTAAAAATGGTTCACTTTGCCAATGTCACCCCTGTCTCAGGGAAGGACGGCAAGAGTTGCAGGGTGTATGTCCATTTGAGATTTGATTTTTATGTTGTAGGTTCACATGAGGCATGTGCAAGCGCGAACTTGTACGTGTCTGGTTGTGAGAATGCATGTAATGTGAATCTTCAATGTAACATATCCTTGCAACTTAGATTAGATTAGATTAGATTTATCATCAAAATCTTCAAAAACTTATCCGCCCATTGTTTAACAAACCACAAATATATTAGATTAAAATTTAATCAAACAATAACGAATATAGCTTGGTGTAATGCCAAAATGACAATAAAATGAGCCAAAACAAAATTTTATCTTCGCGTTATGCAAATCCTCATGCGAATCTAACTATGACTTACTTAAAATAAATAAAGGAATCCCTTGGAATAACAATCAGACATTGTTATTCCAAGGGTGCCTCAAAAGGATTCAATGAAGAGATCTATCTGGACATGTCGTCATGTCAATACTTATTTCCGCCATATCCACTTTTTCTCATTCAGAGAAAAACGCGTTTGAAGTTAAAATGCTAATAACTCTTTCGTTTTTAAAGTTATTAGCTTTTTTTTAATTGAAATAAATTAAGTATTGATCTAATAATGTAAAAAAAAATTTAAAAAAAAAAATGAGTACTGGGTCACACCAAAATGAGGTACCTTCACTTGGATATGGAGCAAATGTTAGAGCAAAAGTGGCTATTTTGTTAATACTTATTTCCTCCATATCCATTTTTGTATTAATTTTACCAATAAAGAATCTTTTTCAGAGCATTTCTTCTCCATTACTGAGTTTTAAGAAAGAAAAACACTCAAAACATGTTTAAGAACCTTTATTTTTATAAAAAAAAATACATAACATTAGAAATACAGTGCTTTATTATAGTACAATAATTAATTTGTTCTGTTGTACTTTTTTAAAGTTATTTTTTTACTTAAGGTGGCGACTCGTACTACCCAAAAAAAAAATATTCATAGATGGTACGCATCAAAAATGTATGGGGCACTCCGTCGGGCAAATATGAAAAACTACTGTAGTTTTATTTCCTTCGAAATTTTTAATGCATTGAAAATAATATGTTGATTGCGCTATTCTAATATGAAATCAATCTGAAATCGCTAAGGTATTCATTTCGGTCATTAAATTATGTGTAAATTTCAATATGAATTGCTTGCGCCGACCGACGATATAATGTATTTTATCTTGGACACAAACCACCCATACTCTGGTTTCCCTTCAATACGAATAAATCTTTCGCCTTTTACAAACCACCCATAATATTATTTTAATAGTTATTTGTTACGCTTTATAAACAGTATTTTTCTCCCGTCGGAATGTGGGAGCTCTGGCGTAATAGCGTGCGTGACCGACTGTAGATGCGAAGATGATAGGTTCGAATCCGGTTGATACCTATATTTTTAATTTTTTACATTTGTTGTTTTCTTTTTTTACATATTATACTTTTTTTATAAAAATACAACATATTTGAAAACTTAACTATTAAAGTTAGTCCAAGCGATTAAAAATACGATCATTTCACTTTCATTTCATTTAGTCGGTGTTATGGCCGAGTGGGCCAGGGGCTGATCTTTCTAGCGTATTTGGAATAGAATAACGTTGGTTCGATCCCCGCTTGGGTCACATGACTTTAACTTTGACCCTGGTTCAACAGATGTTATTGGGTAATTATCTATATCTATAAAGAAGGATGTATGTATGTATGTATGTATGTATGTATGTATGTATGTATGTATGTATGTATGTATGTATGTATGTATGTATGTCCCCTATAGACTCATAAACCGCTCATCCGATTTTGACGAAATTTTCAGGAAACATGTAACATATTCTTAGAACGAATCCTGTGAAGTTTGATGGTGATCAAATAAACAATGGTTCTCAATTCTCAATATTTCAGCAACGAGGTCGGTAAATTTTGAAACCACCCAATAGAAGAAGACCATTATATTCAACTACAATACATAATCTTAGTTGCAAATATACATTTACATTAAAGATTCATATAAAATGCATGCTCACAAGTAGACACATGTAAGTTCACGCTTACAAATGCTGCATGTGCACCCACTCATAATTTAAAATCCAAATCTAAAATGAACAACCCAGTAACTTTTACTTTACGCCAACTTGAAATGGATGTTATTCAGCTCCTGAGTGGCTTGACACTCATTTCTTATGAAGGCTGAGTAAGCCTTGCCGGTATTTTATTTTGGGTTTAAAATAAACACTGAAACGGGAAATAATTTCTGACATATTCGGTGGGATTCTAACTCGAGATCTCGGCATGGAATGCAATCTATCTATCTATATCTATAAAGAAGGATGTGTGTTTGTATGTATGTATGTATGTATGTATGTATGTATGTATGTATGTATGTATGTATGTATGTTCCCTATACTCATAAACCGCTCATCCGATTTTGACGAAATTTTCAGGAAACATGTAACATATTTTTAGAATGAATACTGTGAAGTTTGATGGTGATCAAATAAACAATGGTTCTCAATTCTCAATATTTCAGCAACGAGGTCGGTAAATTTTGAAACCACCCAATAGAAGAAGACCATTATATTCAACTACAATACATAATCTTAGTTGCAAATATACATTTACATTAAAGATTCATATAAAATGCATGCTCACAAGTAGACACATGTAAGTTCACGCTTACAAATGCTGCATGTGTACCTACTCATAATTTAAAATCCAAATCTAAAATGAACAACCCAGTAACTTTTACTTTACGCCAACTTGAAATGGATGTTATTCAGCTCCTGAGTGGCTTGACACTCATTTCTTATGAAGGCTGAGTAAGCCTTGCCGGTATTTTATTTTGGGTTAGAAATAAACACTGAAACGAGAAATAAATTCTGACAACTTCAGTGGGATTCTAACTCGAGATCTCGGCATGGAATGCAGTTACTCTACCAACTAAGCTATAGACCGGACTTTTTACAAATATGGTGGATCGATATCGGTTTGGTTAGGGGTAAGCAACCTGCGGCTCACCAGCCACATGCGGCTCTTTGGGTGTGAAGTTACGGCTCTTTAGCTTCATACGCAAATATAAAAAAAACACAGAATTATACTTCTGATCGAAAAAAACTAAATCGTTCTGAATCGATTAACGATCTCTCCGCTACTTGTACTCGCTTTTCACCCCCCACCCTCCCCTCGCCCCATCGACGCTATTTATTGTTGGCAAAAAAACATTTGTGGCTCTTTACAAATCCAAATCCAAAATAAGATATGTATCATTTGAGATTCACATCAAATGCATTCCCATAAGCAGACACGCATAATTTCGCGCTCACACATACCGCATGTGGAACTACAATATAAAAACCCAATCTTAAATGAACATAAGCCCTGCAACTCTTGCCGACCTTCCCTGAAACAGGGGCGACATTGGCAAAGTGAACCATTTTTTACAGTATGGGTGGTCAGCCTCATACCAACCTATAAGTCAAGGAAAAACTTTGAAATTTGTAAATTGTAAGCTTTTATATCCCGCACTTATAAAAAATACGATAAACGAAAGTTTGTAGGTCACAACTAGAAGACCATATTGAAATATATTATTATTATTAAAACCTTTTATTGAAACATACTTTTAATTAAAATATACATAATATAGTTGTTTTTTCAAAAAACGCATTTCTGTAAAATTATATACTCACCACAAATTTAAAGATCGTTTTTTCTCGGCGGTTAAACGTCTTTCTTCTATGTGACAATGGTCCAAAGCAACCAAGATAAACAAAATGTTTGCCTTTTACCTAACCCGGCCGTGCGACTTACAATTTTGTTGTCAATAGAAAATGTTCCGTGTGCACTACCTAAAACTTTCACTTATTGAAATAATGGATAGAGCACATTTTTAATGTGGGGAAAAAATGTGAATTCACTTGGCCGGGATAAAGACAGGACAGGGAGTCAAAAATTCAACATAAATTAAACACTTTTATGGAGATAGTTGAAAAAACACTTAAGTGCATCATATTGTATGAAGCATTTTCCCCAACTGCATACGTTTCACAGTGCGGTTACATTGAAAAATATTCCTGATTGTTTGGAATACATTTATTTCTTCACTTTGCTCAAAGAGTATAGTGAATTTTATAGATTAGTTCTTTAATTGTATGATTATAAAATTTAATTTATTGTTTATATTCTTTTCTTGTATAGGTCAATATGCATCTGACCAACTATAAATAGAAAATGGTTCACTCTGCCAATGTCACCCCTGTTTCAGGGAAGGTCAGCAAAGAGTTGCAGGGTGTATGTTCATTTGAGATTTGGGTTTTTATGTTGTAGGTTCACACGCAGAATGTGCAAGTGTGAACTTATACGTGTCTGCTTGTGGGCATGCACTTAATGTGAATTCCAAATGTAACAATTATATCCATGCAACTTAGAATAGATTAGATGAGTGACGTTACATAGCCGATTTTTTTTATCTTAAACATAAATGGAGCACCGCAATCGATTTTCCCTATGCTTGGCTCTGCTGCTTAACAGTTGTACCTAGACCTTTTTTTTTAGAAAACGTGAAGATTAACCTAGAGATAAATTGTGTGAAGCTTGATTCCGATTAGCACACTTTTTTTTTGATCCTGTTGTTTCCTCTTTTATCTGTAGAAAAAAAATGATACCACATGCCCAAATGGCGTAGTGAAACACGCCGGGTACTGCTAGTTAATTAATATAAACAGTAATGAATTATTAATTGATAATATTAATACCTATCAATGACCTATTATTAATTGATGAGGAATTCACTTTGTAACCTTTCAGTTTTAAAAAATAAAAATAAAAAATAAAAAACAAATTGTGTTAGGTTACGGGGCGAGTAAAATTCAATACATTATTGAATTTTACTCGCCCCGTAACCTAATACAATTTGTTTTTTATGTGTAATTTTAATTTTTTTTATTAATACCTGTTTCTGGCCAGATAAAATAGGTTAGTGAATGTGTTAGTGGCATTCCTCTTCACAAATCTATTTTTTAAATTAAAAAATTTATATATGTGGTAACAAAATTGGTATGCGGCTGACCACCCATGCTGTAAAAATGGTTCCTTTGCCAATGTCACCCCTGTCTCAGGGAAGGACGGCAAGAGTTGCAGGGTGTATGTCCATTTGAGATTTGGTTTTTATGTTGTAGGTTCACATGAGGCATGTGCAAGCGCAAACTTGTTCGTGTCTGGTTGTGAGAATGCATGTAATGCATGATGTAATGTGAATCTCTAATGTAACATATATTTGCAAGTTAGATTACATTAGATTAGATATAAAAATTTCACACTTCGTCCCCACGACTTTTTGGCCAACGACATTTCGGTCAAAGATAAATCGGTCAACGACAACCCGTCCAAAGACAACTCGGCCATAGATAAATCGGTCACACGACACTTCGTCCACACGACTTTTCGGCCAACGACATTTCGGCCAAAGACAAATCGGTAGACAAATTGTAAAAAATTTCATAAGCCTTAAAAATTGACAACTATATTTTATTCTTGTATTGAAAATATAAAAAAAAAATCAGTGAACTGCACTCGACTTTCTTTCTTCGATGAAGTCCCTAAATGTGTGTAAAACTAGAACCATGGACTAGCTTGTACAACTAAGCTGCACGTATAGTGCAACTTCCTGCAGCTTTTTTCCCGAAAGGGTTGCTTATGGTGGGTAAAACCTATGTATTTTCACAGGTAAGGGAGCCGGCCTTACGCCAACCACTTCGTTGAAGTGGGGATTTCCCTACTAGGGGAGCAGGTTTCTTATTTCTTGTGAAGGCTGAGTAAACCTTGCTGGTTTTTTTTTATGGTAGGTGGGTTTGCAATACACACCGAAAAGAGAAATAATTTTGACACCCTTGGTGGTGGGGATCGAATCCGAGCTTTCGGCATCGAACGCAAGCTTTCTACCTCTGAGCTACTGACCGGACTTATTGTATTAACAATATATAAAATATTATGTATATATATGTATAGTCATTCTTATATCAATAATAAATTAATTTTATTCCAACATGGTCACGCGGTGTGTGTAATATGTGACCAGCGTACGTAAAAGAGAAATTAGTAAAAATCAAGTCAATACATTAAAAACATGATTAAATCATTTAAATAGCCTTATTCAGATTTATTAAGCAAAGTTGTATGAGGGGCTTAGAACAAATTACTTTTTTATCGACGAATGATGAACCGAGATATTTGTGATGGATTGTTTTTTTTACATGGCATCTCACAATAAATGACAAATTTGTGCAACGGCTAGATTCCTATTTCCATCCTCAATGATTTTCATTCATATTACTGTGTATAGCATTGAGGTATATATTATATATACCTCAATGGTGTATAGCCTCTGCACTTTTTGCGTCCTACTGACCAGTGACCGTTCACAAGTGAATAAGAAAAAACACTGCAGCACATGATAATAATATTATTATGAAGACACCCTTCCTCATCAGCTGTATACAATGGCTGTATAGCTACTTCTTGATCTAGTAATCCCTACGCTTCGGATTCGTTCGGATAAAGTCGTGCCACCTCGTTTTTGCAAATTAGGCTTACGCGTCAACCCATGGTGGCAGACAGAGTGAATGAATCATAATATCATTGCATAATATACAATTATAATATTGGGATGATTTCTTCGGTACATATATACATGTGACTGAAATGTTGACCGACTTGTCGTGTGGACGAAGTGTGAAATGAAAGTGAAATGAAAGTATTGTTAATCGTTTGGACTAACTTTAATACTTTTGTTTTCAAATATGTTGTATTTTAATAAAAAAAAGTATATGTAAAAAAAGAAAACACAATGTAAAAAATTAAAAATATACATTGTCAAACGGATTCGAACCTCTCACCCTTGCGTGGCAGTCCGTTACGCAAGCCGTTCGGCCAGAGCTTCTCACGGCCAGACTGAAGAAAATAAAGATTCATAAAGCGTAACAAATAATAAAAAAGGTTTGTATCCAAGAGAAGTACTCGTAGCTCATCGCATCGGTCGCGTTGGCGCAAACAATGGCGAAAAAAATGAAATTTACGCATAATTTAATGACCGAAATGAATACCTTAGCGATTTCAGATTGATTTCATATTAGAATAGCGCAATCAACATATTATTTTCAATGCATTAAAAGTTTCAAAGGAAGTAAAACTACAGTAGTTTTTCATATTTGCCCGACGGAGTGCCCCATACATTTTTGATGCGTACCATCTATGAATATTTTTTGTTACCATCGATGTGTCGTACCACCTTAATGCTAGACTATCAGCTATGAACATAATACCTACTTGCAAGATCTTGCTTAAAATTTAAAAAATAAGCCTAAAAACCTAAATCCCCAATGCAATATAAAAATCTGCATCTACGGGAGGCATAAACTTCAACATGGATTTAATATCATTAACATTAGGTGCCGGAGATGATTCTGGCGAATAAACACACTCAACGTTTTCCATGTCACCGATTTAAATGTTTTTTTTGACAATTACAATCAATTTACTTAAGAAAAAGCTTGAACCAATTCGATACTCATGTTGATTGACAGATAAACAAACAATGCGCTCAAGTTCGGCCCGATCGTAAGCCGGCATCAAAAATGCTGTGCACGTAGTATTCAATAAAATATAAATAAACCGATGAAGATGAAATAAAGTATCAAAAAACAAAATAAATGGCAAATACAAATTCAAATTTAAAAAATCAATCCAATTGAATTCACAGTCAATTACTCGTAGCGTTTTTTGATAATTATGATTTTCCAATAAAGTTTGCTAATATTAAAAAATATAAATTCAGTGTTTGTGTATAAACACAGTGAAAATTCATTATTATAAATGTTAAAAACAAGGTTTCTTTCACACAAATTAATAATAATTATCGAACGTTTAGAAAAAAATGTCTACTCAGTAAGCAAAAACGTTCGATAATTATTATCAATTTGTGTGAAAGAAACATTGTTTTAATATTTATTGAAAAAATATGTATTAAACATAATACGTATATCCAGTAATTATTATTTTCATTTTATTGCCACTATTTGCATGCTTTCTCAATTTGTATGTTACGTATTTTGATGTAAATGGTGAAATTACAATTCCCTATTTTAGAGGAGAAATATATATTGTTCACAGCACCACAGCCATATCCGAGACCAACATATTGGGCACAGTATGTTCCATCGATAGTGGGGAGTTTGGGCGAACGTGATTGGTTGAAACGCTCGCAATGGATATGGCGGATTTAAGTACCAACTATATTTCAAAACTCTTGGATATGGAGGAAATGTGCACTGAAAAAATTGACAGTTTATGACTTTTTTCAAAAATTTTCACGGATTCGGGTAAAGTATAGTCTCAAGACACCAACCCATATCATAACTCAAAAAAAGTGAAAAGTGGATATGGCGGAAATAAGTATTGGCATGACGATGTCTCCTAAAGTGACTGCTGTCTGCAATCTCTGAAACCACATGTCCCCGTTTTATGGCTCTGCTGTTAGATATTATTATTTATTGATTTATAAAATGTAATTTGTCGTGTATGTTCCTTGACTTATAGGTTGGTATGCGGCTGACCACCCATGCTGTAAAAATGGTTCACTTTGCCAATGTCACCCCTGTTTCAAGGAAGGACGGCAAGAGTTGCAGGGTGTATATCCATTTTGAGATTTGGTTTTTATGTTGTAAGTTCACATGAGGCATGTGCAAGCGCGAACTTGTACGTGTTGTAACGAGATGAGTTTGTTTGTTTGGTAGAATGGAACATTGTATTTAAATTTGAATGGAAAAAGGAAAACAAAAGAATGCAAGAAAGAGAGAAGAAGCTTGCCTGGCGTGAGAGCCACAAGCATGTGTAATTAAGAATAATTAATATTATTGTGCTGTGGTTTATTGTGTATACATTGTGAAAGGAATAAAAGTAAACATATTAAAGTGGCTGTTACATTATTAATTGTGTCAATCAGCAGGACAGAGGAAAAACCCTCACATTTTGGCGCCCAACGTAAAAGAAAAAATCTGTAAATGAAATTCCTATGAAGAAAATTTTTCACAAACAAAAACAAATGACAGTCGATTTCAACAAATGACATTGAAAACAATACAATATATGAAATAATTAAAATTGGACAGATTTATGGTTGTGAAAGCATCAACACGTTTAAAATGTTTTAAAAAACTCAACTTATACAATTTATAACAAGAAATTGCAAGATTTCAAAGGCGGTTTTGAAAATATTGAAGGTGAGAGAATTCAAATTACCTACACTATGTTCAGAAGAAATGAAGATTTAAAAATCGAACGTCCCAGAAGAAAAAAGATTGGACATGAACCAGTTTGTTTCAAATCAGTTTAGATAAATATATATAGATGGTGTTATATTTAATTTGTATGAAAAAATTTTTTTCAATGAAATGATTTTTTTTTAATTGCATAAATTGAAAATATACAGCAAATGACGAAATCTAAAAAAATAAATAATAAAAAGGATTTAGAAAGTAACACAATGGAGTCCATAAATTTTGATCCTCTCAAATTAAAAATATCTTTTAATGGTGAAAGTGAACCAAATGAATTTATAATAAGGTTAGAAGAATTAGCCAAAGTCTACAAATTAAAATTAGATTATTTGGTAGAGTGTATGCCTATATTTTTAACAGATTTTCCGTTAACTTGGTACAGAGCAATTAACTGTGAATTTGATTGGAAAATTTTTAAAACCAAATTCTTACAACAATTTGAAAAATATGACTTTCAAAGGAATCTTAAGTTAGAAATTTTAAATATGGTACAAGGTCATGATAATGCATCTGTTTATATTTTAAAGGTAAAATCAAAAAATAATTTATTAAATAAAAGAATGCATGATAAAGAACTTATGGACATAATAATTCATGGATTGTCAGAAAAATATGCAACTTTACTGACAACATCTGAAATTAAAAATACAGAGGAATTATCTACAATATGTAGCAAGTTTGAATCATTTTTCAAATTTAATGAATGTAAGAATTTAAATGTAATGAATGACACAGAAGAGAAAAATGTAATGCAAAAATGCAATTTTTGTAATAAATTAGGACATGATGAAATAGATTGTTGGACTAAAAATAGAAAATTAGATTAAAAAAAAAAAAAAAAACATATTTTCATGTGTATGAAAAATTTGAGGTGATGCATGATACGGTGAAAGTTGATATAAAAGTGATCAGTGAAAGAATGAATTATGAAACATTGCATGAATGAAGGTATGAAACATAAATTAAACAAAGTATTACATATGAAGGTAAAGTTTTTTAAAAAAATTGATGGACTGATAAATTTATTAATGAAAAATAAATTTGAAATAAATTTAAATATTGGGAAAGATGTGATACATGTTTAAAAAAAAAAAAAGTTATTTTAATGAATTGATTAATTAACTGGTGAATGTTTATTATGTATTGTTATTAGATTATTTTGAATTGTTGAATTAAGTATTTAAAAAAAAAAAGTTATTTTAATGAATTGATTAATAAACTGGTGAATGTTTATTATGTATTGTTATTTGATTATTTTGAATTGTTGAATTAAGTATTTAAAAAAAAAAAAACAAATATTTGTTTATAATATTGAATATGAAATTTGTGTTAAAAAAAAAAATATATATTAATTTTAGTATGAAAATAATTGGTATTGTTAAAAAAGGTATTAATGACTGAATAATGTATCAGAAACAGGTTTTTTTTTTATTTTCATATTTTTGAAATTTATCCTTAAAATAAAACAAAATATGTGGCGCCGGCTGAGCATTATGATGCATTATTTACTCATTGTAAAAGAAAAAAAAAAAAAAGGGAATGTTTTTTTTTTATGAGAGGAAGGAGGTGTATTGTAACGAGATGAGTTTGTTTGTTTGGTAGAATGGAACATTGTATTTAAATTTGAATGGAAAAAGGAAAACAAAAGAATGCAAGAAAGAGAGAAGAAGCTTGCCTGGCGTGAGAGCCACAAGCATGTGTAATTAAGAATAATTAATATTATTGTGCTGTGGTTTATTGTGTATACATTGTGAAAGGAATAAAAGTAAACATATTAAAGTGGCTGTTACATTATTAATTGTGTCAATCAGCAGGACAGAGGAAAAACCCTCACAGTGTCTGGTTGTGGGAATGCATGTAATGTGAATCTCCAATGTAAAATATCTTTGCAACTTAGATTAGATTAGATTTCCAAAGAGCACAAAGTAAATATTCTACTATTGAAACCAGTGTGCTATTTAAATTGCTTTTCTTCTAATAATTCTAATAAAATAAATAATGATTTATTTTTAAGGTTTTTGTGTTTTTTTTTTATACTTAAATGTTATTTATTACTCGTATTCCTTGACTTATAGGTTGGTATGAGGCTGACCACCCATACTGTAAAAAATAGTTCACTTTGCCAATGTCACTCCTTTTTCAGGGAATGTCGGCAAGAGTTGCAGGCCTTATGTTCATTTGAGGTTTGGATTTTATTTGTAAGTACACAATCAGCATTTGTAAGCGCGAACTACACGTGTTTGTTTGTGGGCATACATCTGAGAGCTTTGAATGAATATATCCTTGCAACTTAGATTATAGATTATTATAGATGCCTAATATAGTAATATTCTACTCAAGGAATTACGTTGTGTATTATTAGTCTTTTTAAGAACTTTAAACTAGTTTTCCATTTACTTTATGATTTTTTATTGCTAGCATCTCGTTTTGTATAAATAGTGAAAAAAAAATTGTGCTTTTCTCATGGATCCATATTACTTTGCATTTTTTACAATCAGTATTTAACCAGTACCGTTACTGCTTGTTATGAATGTTTGACTAATATACATTCTCCTGCAACGATTTGTCAAATATTTAAAAACTTTCATTTATTTTAATTTGTGAATATGTCAAACGACTGTGATTCCAGTTTGAATTCCATTGAAATTAATAGTCTGCTTTACTCTTTTCTCCGTTTTAAAATTGAAACCTTGATTGTTTGGCAGGCCCACCTGAAAGGTCACAAGTACCCGCTGGTGACGGATGAGAACGAGTGGAACACATGGGATTCCTTGCATCGCCGTATCACGCAGCGCTTCCCTGATGGAGAGAACAAACTTGTCAATATCAACCTCTCCGAGGGACCCGAGGCTGTAAGTTAATACATTTATTTTTTGTTTAATAATTCATTTTATATTACTTTCTCATGTTAAATACTTTGGTCCAGTCCTTGATTTGGAGGCAGAATGATAATTTGGCCCCTGACTAGGAAAGCTTGCACATCTTAGATTATAGATTACTATTATTATATAGATCATGTTTTTATTGTCGTCGTCCATAATTGCTCTCTAGATTGAATGAAGCTTTGTTAGGTAACCATTTGAAGTTGAATGCAAGTAAGACGAAAGTATTGATTTTTGAAAGAGATGATGAAAGTATGAATTATGAATTTAAAATTAATGGAATGAATGTTGATGTCGTAAATGAGTTTGTATACCTGGGAAGTAAGTTTGAAAAAGATGGAAGAATGACCGGTGAATTTGAAAGAAGAATAATGAAAGGCAGGTGCGTACTGGGTGCTACCGCTAGCATCGCCAAAAACCAGAATCTTTCAAAAAATGTTCGACTGGCGGTGCACGGTGGTATACTAGTGCCCACTCTGATGTATGGAAGTGAAGCCTGGACGGTGAGTGAAAGTGAGATTAGTAAAGTCCATACGGTAGAAATGGATTACTTAAGAAGTATGATTGGAAAAAGACGGAGTGATAGGGTGAGGAATGATTTTGTTAGAGAGGAATGCGGTGTAAGAGAAAGTGTGAAAGTAAAGATTAAAAGAAGTATACTTAGATGGTTTGGACATTTGGAGAGAATGAATGAGGAAAGAATGACGAAGAAAGTATATGCTGCAAGAATTGATGGATGTCGTGGAAGAGGAAGACCGAGAAAGGTATGGATGGACCAAATTTTCGAAATAGCGAGTGAATGGGATATCCAGAGTCATAATAAAAGGAGAGCTTGTATGAAAAAAGTTATGACTCTGGATGAAATGAAAGAAGTATGCAAGGACAGGAAGAAGTGGCGGCTAATCTGCAATGCTGATTTTTAATGTTGGTTTATTGGCTTGCTACATTTTTTGCATAAGACATTTTTTACTTTTTTTGTATAGATTTATTTTTAAGGTTTTGTTGTTTTCTTATACTTAAATGTTATTTATTACTCGTATTCCTTGACTTATAGGTTGGTATGAGGCTGACCACCCATACTGTAAAAAATGGTTCACTTTGCCAATGTCACCCCTGTTTCAGGGAATGTCGGCAAGAGTTGCAGGGCTTATGTTCATTTGAGGTTTGGATTTTATTTGTAAGTACACAATCAGCATTTGTAAGCGCGAACTACACGTGTTTGTTTGTGGGCATACATCTGAGAGCTTTGAATGAATATATCCTTGCAACTTAGATTATAGATTATTATATAGTCCCACCACCATTTATATCTCACCATTTGAATCTACTTTCAGCAAGAAATTCAGCTTTATAAGTAATTCAACTTAGTTATATGAAATGGATGAAATGAAAGAAGTATGCAAGGACAGGAAGAAGTGGCGGCTAATCTGCAATGTTGATTTCTAATGTTGGTGTATTCATTTGCTACATTTTTTGCATAGGAAATTTTTGACTTTTTTTGTATAGATTTCTTTGTAAGGTTTTGTTCTTTTTTATATTTAAATGTAATTTATTATTCATATTCCTTGACTTATAGGTTGGTATGAGGCTGACCACCCATACTGTAAAAAATGGTTCACTTTGCCAATGTCACCCCTGTTTCAGGGAAGGTCGGCAAAAGTTGTGGGGCTTATGTTCATTTGAGGTTTGGATTTTATTTGTAAGTACGCATTCAGCATTTGTAAGCGCGAACTACACTTGTTGGTTTGTGGGCATACATCTGAGAGCTTTAAATGAATATATCCTTGCAACTTAGATTATAGATTATTATAGATTATTATATGACAACAATAAGTATATCTTCCAATAAAAATGACATTTGTTTACTTATTTCTTGTTTCGAAATTTAATATCTTATTTTTGTGCATTTGTGTGTATTTTTTGATGATATTTTATGAAAAAAATTGTATTGTTAGTGCTTTCTTTGACCTGCGGAGTGGCTGTCAAATGCTGTAAACTAGAAAAAAACCCTTATTATTGGGAGTATTTTTTTTGTTCACCATGGGTTGGTAGGAGGCTGACCACGCATACTGTAAAAAATGGTTCACTTTGCCAATGTCACATGGTCGAGGGATATTTTGAATGTTCGGTCCTCATTGAGGTCAATGCTATGCACAGATAAAGAATGACATTTTGTTTGTACACATTAGAAATTATCCTAGCATACTTCCTAGCGGCGTAAGCGTTCAAATGGCAAGCATTGAACATAAATAAAATGTAGGTAATTCAAATAAATTAATTCAAGATTAACCAAATCACTTTCAAATAATAATGATTAAGTAATTATTATCAATCTTTTTGATTCATGGACTATTGAAACTTCATCTTGTCTGCTTCCTCCAACATGTCGCACGTTTAATAATAAAGAGAAATAACTCGAAAATTAGGAAAATCGAGATTTTGTAATAAAACGCAAGAACAATGCGAGAAGAATAGGTAGAATGCGACAGCCGTTCAATTTGGACGAAGATGACCGAGATAAAGCATCGGCCGCCTTTTTCATCCCATACAAGTTGTACTGGCTGCCTGAACTTCAAACGTGATTTCCCAACATTCATGTTTTTTGAGTTATTGCTCTTTATTATTAAACGTGCGATGTACAAGTTTCTGTTTCTAATCTAATCTAATTTGCAAAGATATGTAACATTGGGGATTCACATTATATGCATTCTCACAAGCAGACACGTACAAGTTCTCGCTTGCACATGCCGCATGTGAACCTAGAACATAAAAACCAAATATCAAATGGGCATACACCCTGCAACTCCTGTTGACCTTCCCTGAAACAAGGGTGACATTGGCAAAGTGATCCATTTTCTACATAATATATAGCGTAATGCAATACAATGTCTTGTTTCAGGTTCACGAGTACAGCAACATATTTGGGGAACTGAAGCTGCAGAGCACTCTGCCCAAGAAGGGAACGTGGAATTCTCTCAAGCCGCAGATCAATGAGGAGGACTACAACTTCCTCACTGAGCTGGAGCTTCTGAAGGAGCTCACTCAAAGGGTGAGAATTGTTCTTTTTTAATGATTGATCCATTACTATATATATATCTGTTTCAATATTCTTACGAAAATGATCATTAGTAAGAAAGAGAACAAAGAACTGCACTGTTGCATTTCCATGTGTACAAAAAAACTCGGGGCGAATGTAAAAATGTTTCTAGAAAGGTGACAGCATTGCCACGTGCGTACCATGCCCAGAGCAGTCCGAACATAGTCGCATTCGGAATTAATCTTGTGATCGATAAAATTGATGAATCTTAAAGGAAAAAGTCATTATTTTAAGACATTATGGCATGTGTTGTAGTTGGGTGTCAAAACACAAAATGGAGAAAGCAAGAAAACATAAAATTTGACACGTAAAAACATGTTTTGTATGACTACACAACTGCAACGTTTGACAGGACTCAGACAAATGTGGTAGATAGTATGTTTCAATGCAGTAAGTTAGCTTCTGCTCCTCTATGTTATTATGCAATGGACTGATCAAAAGATTACAATTAAAAGCAGACCCTAAACGTAATATTGTGTAACACCTTTTTAGTTATATTGTGTAATTCACAAATGGTAAATGCATGGATCATCCACCACTTAAAGTGAATTCTCCGTAGAAAAGTAGTAATGATCTATGGACAAAATATGTATTTGTGAATCATATGTTTGAAAATATTCAAACGCAGATGCATTTTTGAAAACGCAGTCATTTTATGAAATAAAAAAAGTGAAATTACCCTTTTGTATAAATAATTGCATTATTTGGTCATAACTTGCTGACAGTATTTTAAGAACATCACAAAATCATTTGAATAATGTTGTGTCCTACTATTATTATTCTAGATCGCCAAGGGCATTGTTGTGGTGGACAATGTTGTGGACTTCTACTGGATCCAGTTCAGATCCCTGCACGCTCTCTCCGACTTCCATGGAGCCGATTCTACAGCCACCAAGGAAGCCAAGATGTTGCTGGGTATGTTGGATAATCCATCGACTGTACTGTACTAGAAATACTCAATAGAAAGCTTAATAAAGATTTTATGCCACTTTTTTGAGTTTATGTTTAAAATCTCCGTGCTCTGCTTATTGTTTGTCTCAATAAATGAGTATTACCTGTATGTACTATTTTTTTGACAGACTACAAATTGACTGAGAATGTGTGAATAACAGAGTATTTGGAGCAATTGGAAAAATGGCATAGAATAAATGGCTGATATGCTTTGAGAGTTTGGTGTTACCATTTCTCTCAGTGGCCAAAGCCTCTCAAAGTTGTCTTTACTTCTCTCATTCTTGCATTTGTTTTACTCTTAAGGTGAGTGTATTTGTGTGTTGTAGGAGATGTCCTGATGAGCCTGTATGATGGAGATGTTATGGTGTGGCCAGTGACTCTTCCTTGTGCATCTTTCTCCCCTGTAATGTGACTGTGTGTGTGTGTGTGTGTTGCAGGAGATGCCCTGATGAAGCTGAAGGATGCCTTCAGGAGCCTGTATGATGGAGATGCTATGGTGTGGCCAGTGACTCTCCTTGTGCATCTCTCTCCCCTGTAATGTGACTGTATGTGTGTGTTGCAGGAGATGCCCTGATGAAGCTGAAGGATGCCTTCAGGAGCCTGTATGATGGAGATGTGCTGGTAGCCGTGGTGTCCAGTGACTCCTCCCACACCCGCAGGGCTCGCAGCCTACTGGAGGTCAAGGCCATTGATGTAAGCAAACTGTTCACTGCTAATGTCCATATCACTGGTTCCATAAGTTGATAATCAAGTGTTTCCTCGCCAGGAATTGACTCAATTGTTTTCCCATCACGAGTTGACTATTTTGCTGTTATAAGTTGACGATCAATAGTTTTGCCGTCATAAGTTGATTGTCTTTTGTTTTCATATCACAACCTGTATCAATTGTTTTTATTTCACAACCTGACTTGTTTGTTTTCATATCCAAGTTTGATTCTCCTTTCACGTTGTTTGTTATGGTAGATTATTTTTACAGCATTAGTTGATTTTCACATGTTAAACATATTCTGACTGTCATTTGTTCCTCATTTGATTGTGAGCTATTTTTCGTTCCCAAATTGAGTGTCAATTGTTTTTACATAACCTTGACTATGCATTGTCCTCACATCATGCTCTGACCATGTTTGCTGTTCCAGCTGGACACACTGAACCTGGCAGACACCTACACAGACGACTACCCTGTGATCTTCAACATCATCTTCTGGTTCACCATCGTGCTGATCTTCACCCTCATCTCTGTCACGTACACCATCGGTTACATGGACCCCGGCAGGGATTCCATCATCTACAGGATGACCAGCAACAGGATGAAGAAGGATTAATCACCACAACTTTTACAGCCACTTCACACCAAACGCATTTTGCCACCATTATTTTTCCTATCCGACACCGGGTCGGAAGTCAGTAGTGTATATAGAGATGTATGAAAGCTTTCACACGGCTTGTCCGGTAATCCATAGACAGATGTATGAAAGCTTTCACACGGCTTGTCCGGTAATCCATAGACAATCCTGGCAGAATGTGTTGTGTTTGAAAAGGCCCTTAAGTTATTCAATTTAAATCAGCATTTGTTTTATTTTCCTTGTGGATTGCATTTTTTTTTCTGTTGTTTTTTTTATCAAATTGAAAAATCTGCTGGGAACCAGACTAGTACAAGTAACAAAAAGATGGAAACAGATTATTCGATGGAAACTCCGGTTCAGAAAACAACTCTCTAGTGTCAATCCCTGAGTGTGTAAGCCTAAAATTTCTATTCAGATAATAAAATGTTTGTCATCTTATCATATTCTTCTTTTTGTGACAGTGAAGATCAGTGAAGATTGGCGATTGTCATGACAATTTGTATCCACAATACTGTTGTGTGAAAAGGGATCTTCTGCTTCTGTCAAACTACTGCCTCGGTTCTTCAACCAGGATGTTGTTCTTTCTCCTGAAGATCGTCATCTCTCCATTCTTCTCTGTATGATGTCGTACAGCATCTCTACCAAGAAAAACACAATTCCTAATAACTAAACTCTAACTTTTTGTCAAGTCAAGGAACATATTAAATGACGCTTGTATCTGTTTGACTCTCAGACTGTCTAATTTCTTTGATTATTAATTTAATGTAACTACATCCAGTTAATTGTTTCTTCATACTTAAAAGTTCACAAATTAGGAACAAAATAATATTTAAAGATGTATTATTGATAATTTCGGTATATATTAGTGAAACATTGTTAATATATTGAAAAGTATTACTCTGGAAATTTCAACTGATGATTTATTTGGTGTATTTTTGCATTAATTTGTGTTGCAAGGCTTACATCGCAGTTTATACTGCAAGATAGCCGCATATATAGTGCAACATCTTACTGAGCTGTTCCGAAGCCTAAATCTGTTTATTTTCACAGGTAAATGGGCCAGATTTACACGTACCACTTCATTTGAAATGGTAGTTTCCATGCTTCCGAGGGGGCAGGTTGTCATTTCTTGTGATGGCTGAGTAAACCTTGCCGGTACTACGATTTTGGTTTGAAATAAGCACCGAAACAGGAAATCATTTTCGACTATATATAGGGATCAAACTGTATAGTACTGCATACTCAAATTCATACAAAATGCATCAAATATATGTTAGATAGATTTTTTTTCATTATTTTTGTTGTATAGATGTACATATTAACTTATATTAATGTCCTATATATTTTAGAATGTATGAGTTGCTAGATTTTTTTGAATGAATGATTGTTTCAGTGTGTTTGATATCTTGAGTCATATACAACCAAGGCAGCAATATAAGTTTTTTGAAATGAGATAAATACAGGGAAACACAGGGAATTGCGTTTTTTTTGCAGTTGCATTGCGACCTCTGAAGCGCCAGCGATTTTTTGCCTAATTCAGCCACTCAACTTGTGGTTTTTTATATTAAATATCTCCAAAGACACAAAACATATCTCCTGTGGGTTTTTTTTATCTCAAAAAACAGTGAAATCAAGTTTTTTTATTGCCTACCAAAAAAAAAAAACTTTTGTGAAATTATTATTATACTCCATCATAATTTAGATTACGGAAAAACGATCGAGATTCTAAAAATAGATATACCTACCTCATTTGTATGCCTAGGCACGAAATCCAAATACATCGCAAAAAATATATTATATTTTAAATACCTACAAACAAAAATGAATGCTTTGAATTTATTGGTGGATGGTTCTACCCAATAGCAGTATTTCATGCGATTTTTGATCTTATTGCTGTGTAAAAACTAAAGAAAATTTAAATAAATCGCGTTTAGTACTATGAGCGCGGATCCGCGTTTCGGCACTTGAGGAGTGAATGTATATTCATCTCAATTTAAAAAAAATCCTAGGTTGCCGCCATTGGTTCTATAAGACTCATGTGTTACTTAAAATTGGCATTTAAATTGTTACCAATGCTTAAAGAAAATACGTGAAAATCTTGTAGATAAATGTAGCCAATTTATTAAGAAAAAGTTATAAAAAATCTGAAAATAGTTAACATATTGTGAAGTTGAATGTTTCTGGTTCAGAAATACTGTACATTTTTTTATTGTTAAATTGTCATGAATGAAGTCGGCACAATTTCAAATTATTCTCAGTACGTTGACATTACAGATCCATGTGATTAAGGTCTTAACAACTAATACCAAAATATAAATTAGCTTTTTTCTCTAGTAACCCGGTTGGGTGATGTGAACATGGACTCAGCACATATTTAAATTAAAAAATATTTTCGACCAGCGGGCAAGCATCTTTTGTATGTGACGACGGTCCTCAGCAAATTATAATTAAATATTTGTTTGCTTTATCCCTGGCAACCCACTGTGTGACGTCACAATTTTGTCTTTATCAGTTCATGTGCAGACTTCAAACAGCCCCTTCTTGTATCGAAGCATCAATTTATTCCATTGGATATTTTTTTTGTATGAAATACAACATCATGAGTTGCTTGAATTATGTTTGAATGTAAATATCTAAATTTTGAAATACATTCCCATGTTAACTGAATCATAGACTTTTTGTTCACTTTTATCATCATGATCTTAATAGCCCTGGGTGAGCCTTTGCTGAATCCAGGATTGTTCTCCTCTCCCGCCCATCCAATGTCTGCTCTCCAGCTACGTATGTCTGCCTTGCCTACATCTGCATTGACACCTTCTATCCATTGCAGTTTTGGCCTTTCTGGGCGGGAAGTCTCATCACCACGGTAATTCTTACCAACCGAATATTGCTAATATTTGTATGAAGACCTGTCAATCCAAGATGGCCGCAAGTGAACAGCTGATTAGTCTTTATACAAATATTACTGATATTCGGTAGGTAAGAATTACCGTGGGGATGAGGCTTCCAGCCCTGGTCTCCTTTGGCCTTTTATGGTGAGAGTATTAGTGTGCTGGAATTGTGCAGAGTCAACGTAATAGATGGCGGACGTTACACTGTTCGTTCTGCCCAGGGTGACTCTGTAAATAGGCTTCAACTGCTGCTTCGGCAGGACAGAACGGGTTTTGGGAACAGGGCTTTTAGTTTGGCTTGTTCGTCTTGCTGGTCCACCTCGAGTTGAGAACAGAGACCAGTGTTTGCAGTTCCAGGAAGTTGATTAAGATACATTTGTTTAGTAGAAGCTTCAATACATGAAAGCGCCCTGGGGGTGGCTAATGCCACTAAACGACGCTGTATCAAATTGGCCAATTATTATTATTATTTAGGCTAAAACCTGTTGACCGCTCAGGTACACCGCGTGTCGTTGGCATCTTGGACCGGTCCGTAGTCCGTAGTGGCAACACTTCGGACTCGTAAATGGAAGGTTGTGGATTCGGATCCCAGCGGAGCACAAAAATATACCATTTATATTTCGAATGTGCTCTTCGCTGAGTTGAAAAATTCATAAACCTTTACCAAAGACCGGTCACTGAAAGGTCCATCTAACCTTACAACAACTGGGTCTTGCTTGAGAATTGGCGCTTTCTACAGCGACGACCAAGCTCGCAGAGGGCTCTTGAGGTGTGATACACACAAAAACAGCGCTCACCAAATAAATCATCCTAATATTATTATTATTATTAAAAATATAGTATCGGGAGCAATAGGACTAGATTTGGGGCATACTGACATCATTTACATATCACACTCTTTTTAAAGAGTGGCAAGCTGAAATGTCCGTGGGCAAGGTATGTTGCCAGATTCACTGACCAAAATAATTTTGAAGTAGAGACCTCGTGAGAACAAAGAAAGTAGAGGAAGGCCTCTAACACAATGGTCAGACGACATAAAAAGGATTGCAGGACAGTGACTGGATGCAGAAGGCCTAGGATAGAGTTGACTGGAGAGATATGGTGAAGGCCCATGTTCAGCGGTGAACGAGAAAGGCTGATTAAGTAAGTAAAGAAGTATTTAGAAATACTTATGATGTTTTAGAAAATTATGAGGGCTTCATAGGTATTGCTGCTTCAATAATTATGTATCAAGAAATTTCAAAGTCTTAGAGAAGAGCGGTGTACTACCTATAAAGTTTTTAAAGTTAATACCACTGGCGGTATAAACCTGGAAAATATAATGGTGGGAAATACTTTCCTTTCAGATCCTCTACCAACTGAGCCATCTACCGGACAAATTATAAAGAAATACAATGTGATAGTGAGCAAAATGCGACCGTAGTCTAGAAGTTAACGCCACCGATCTTCATTAGAAAAGGCACTCAATAGTTCTGCTCTCTACAAAAAAAATAGAAGTGAACGTGTTACTTTCGCCTTAACTATTTAATCGGTTGAGGACCACTGCTGTAAGCTAGCAGTGCTATTCACACGCAGCAAAACCATAGCTCACCCGTCGCTTATAGTGAATTTTCCTTATAAAAATACGAGAAGCCACAGTTTACCTGAATATTAGTTGTCTTGTAAGTAACAACGTGTGAAATAAAAGCGAAGTAAAGTATGTACCTACTACGGTAGAAATGGCTTACTTGAGAGGAATGACTCAGAATGATAGGGTCTGCAATTAGTGAGCTATAAATGAGTGGGGCATTTAAATGAGAATATAAGAGTGAAAGTACAAAGCAGTGCAATGATATGGTTCTGGCATCTAGAAATAATGAAAGAACGGTTGTGTACAAAGGGAATTTCAAAAGAAAGTGTAGAAGGGAAAGACCGAGGAAAGAATGGATTGATCAAATGACTGAAATCTGCATAATGAGAAAAAGAGATGAACACGTATGAAGAGAGTGATGAATGTCGAGGATTTAAAAAAAGTGTGCAACGACTGTACAAATGTAGAATCATTTTTTCTCGGCTGGCAAAAGTTACACTTGTATGAGACGTACAGTCCAACAATAAAGAAAATGTACCTATGCTTTTTCTCGAGCAACCCGTCGGGGTGACGTCATAAATTTGTTAATTCGTATGCGGACTTCATTGGAAAGTGGAAACACATCTGCGAAGGTAGGTACCTCATGGCCACCGTTAGCGTAATGGGTTGTTAAATAACAAGCACATTTCAACCTCGATGGATACAAACACAAAACTGTTTGCACATTGCAGGTCTCCTTTCCTTTCACAAAATATTGTTTTTCCGCATTATTTTATTATTTCACGGAAACCATAAAAGCCATAAAACGCAGAATTGAGATGCCCAACCAATGTGGCAGATTTGCTTACATTCAGAGCATGAGGTCAGCTGATGGGATGAACTCCCGCACCCCTAGTATAAAACATTAAACTCCCCTCGATCGCGTAAATTGAAAATGTATGGAATATACGGCGGCACTCCTAGTGAGTGATTTGTTTTCATACATATTTTCAAGCGAGGGGAGTTTACGCTTACTGCTTTATACTCGGGGTAGCGAAAATATGCATTATGCATGCACCCAATGGATTGTTTTCGATGCCGAACTTTTGTATAAAGTCCCGTTTTATTGGCACAAAACGGGCAAACGGCCAAAAACTGTGATAACACTTATTTTGATGCACTTAAAACTTACGGGGATCTTCGCCAACTATACCACTTTATTCTTTAGTTATTATCAGTAGTTCTTTTGTTTTTTTTTTTACATAAAAAACTAGCAGTACCCGGCGTGTTTCACTGCGCCATTTGAGCAATTGAAATCTATTAATTTACAAAGGTTAGAGGAGCTGCCACTTCTGAAAAAGATCCATATAAGGCTGACCCCCCGTGCTGTAAAAATATGTTCACTTTTGCCAATGCCACCCCGTTTCAGGGAAAGGTGGCAGGAGTTGCAAGGTTTATGTTCATGTGAGGTTTTTTTATTTTATTATTTGTATGCACACATGCAGAATGTGTAGGCGCGAATCAACATGTGCCTGTTTGTGGGCATGCATTTAATATGAGCCTTAAATGTTAACAAATCTTTGCAGCTTAGATTATAGGAACAAGCTCGAGTTAGAATCCCGTCGTGTCCTAGCGACGAAACTTTGACCCTGGTTTAACATTTTTGTTATTGGGTCATTATTAATTGACAATCCATTAAAATATAAAATAATAAGTTATCAATTGATGACGATAAAACCTACCTGTTTCTGGCCATGCAAAATAGGTTGGTAAATTGCATTCCTCGTAACAAATTTATTTAAAAAAAAATAAAAGATCGGTGAAAGTTGCAGCCCTTAGGTATATTTATTTGAGATTTGGGTATGTTGTAACATGTAGATCCTTATGAGGCATGTGTAAGCGCGAAGTTATACGTGTCTCCATGTGGGCATACATTTAATAAAAATCTTAAATCTTAATTAATATTAAGAGAACTTATATTATAGATTATAGAAATGATAATACGCACATGTGTATAACTTAGGATTTAGATTATAGATTGTACCTACAGATCTTAATATAGCCACACTTTAGCTGTTACCTTGGTTACAGTAACAATAAGCTTGATACATTTCAGGAGGGGAATCAATTATGATACATTATGATCATGACCCACATCCATTTACCTATATTATCCATATCCTAATTTTCTTAAAACAGTGGATCTACACCTTTTTTTGACCAAGGACACTTTTACAATAATATTGGTCGGTTTGACTGGGGTTCTCTTTAAATTAAATTGCAATTATTTATTTTAACAGAATTTATTTAACACGGTTTGGTTCACAATTAACAACAATTCATAATCTCTGCTTTTATTGGTCTTCACGGCAAAATGCTTGGAGCGACTAATCGCTCTCCGCACCATTGCAGTCCCAATATTATATAGGTATAAAAGAGATCTTTCTCGCATATTCCAGATCATTCTTCGATTTCTCGCTCACACCTGAACGCCGTTCTATGCACTACCACCATCATGCTAGAGCTAAATTGTTTTACACACTATGTATGTATGTACAGGCGCACGTAGGTACTCCAAGTTCGTAACAATATGCAAGAGGGAAAAAATAGTGAAATGGAATAGGAAATGGATACGATTTCAGAATGACCGTGTAGAGAAGATGTAAACAGGATTGCCCATATTTCTGCAATGAAGATAGCAGCTGGTTTGCGTCCATGAGGAAGGCTATCAGAAAGATAGATGGATAGCTGGTCCTCAGCGTAACAAGAGGCATGAACTTCCAAAGAAAAATATTAATAATTTATGATCTATGGTTTCTAATGGTTTTCAAATAAGAATATGATTTTTGTTTAGGTAGGTGTTTATATGGATTATTTTTTTATTTAAAAAATGTAATTTTGGTGTATGTTTCTTGAATTATAGTTTGATATGCAGCTGATCATCCTTGCTGTAGAAAATAACTCCTACGACCTGTTTATTTCGTCATCTTAGCTATTTTAAAATTTAACTACACATTCTCTCATGGACCCTCGGTTAGGTACCACTGCTTTCAGGCAACCACCCACTTTCCTATCTGCCTATGTCGCTTTGCTTACAATATCATGCTTTGATTTCAGTAGCCCGAGTATAAAACGCTTACATAAACTTCCCTTGATTGCGTAAAAAGAACATGTTTCAAATATACGGCAGCGCTCCTAGTGAGTGATTTGTTTTCAGTAACTTTTCGATTTACGCAATAGAGAGGAGTTTACGTAATGTTTTATACTCGTGGTACAACTCTGACTCCGTAAAAAGCCATACTAAGTGTTACGTGAATGTCTACGGAAATGCAGCCAGAGAAAAACCGATTCTAGAAGCTGGATCTCTCTTGTTTCATCACAATATATCATTATTGTTATTCCTATTCCTATTAATATAAATTTCATAAATCTTTCAACATAATAAGTATAACAATTTTTATTTATTTAAAAATTCAATTGGATGAAAACGGAGTTTTAATTCACTTATTTAATTCTTTTTTTTTGCTCAAACATTTTCGCATAATGAGGCATCTTCAGGAGCAGAATTGTTACAGATTATTTTATTTTACGTTTTTATCCAATTGAATTTTTAAATAATAGGTACAAATGGACTTTCACTGTGTAAATAGATGTACACTTAAAAATATGAAACAATTTTGTTTTTTGATTACTGCGAGTATAATGAGATCCAAGTTGCCTTATTTTTTATCTTGTAAGATTACCAAGTGAATGCCTCTGCAATCAATGAAATCATAAATCATGTAAGTATTTTATAATTTATGAAATGTTTCAGCGGAAACTTTGTAGAACTCCATTTTAAATTAAAAAATGAAAATAAATTCTGTTTTATTTTACTATTTTTTTTTTATTTGTTAAAAAACAAACAAAATATGTATTTTATTATTTCTTGTTATTATTCTTTGTTATGAGACAAATTATACACTTTCTTTTTCCAATTACGTGTTATTTCAGTGGTTATGAAACACAGATCGTATTTCAGATGACCTAAAAAAATGTCGAAATGTTCGTAATCGGTGGTGAAGTAGATTTCATAATTACGTATACTGTTTTTTATTGTTTCAGTTAAGAAAGATATCCAGAACTTCAAACCCATTTATAACTTTATACTAAATGAGAAATAAGAACTAATGTGAATCGTGCAGGCAGTTTTTTCAATACTAAGTCAAATTACCGGCCCGTAGTCTACTGGTTATGGCTTTGTGCTCGTAATCGGAAGGTAGTGTTTCGATTCCCAGCGTAGCAAAAAACAAAAACAAAAATGCTATCAGCCTTTATAAGCAATCATCCAATTCCGTGCATCAAGCTTTACAGCGATTCGATCTTGCTTTAAAATTAGCGCATTCTATGGCGACAACCAAGCTCGTAGACGGCTTTTGAGGTAAACATAATAAATGTTCCTTATGTTTATACTTTATTGCACCTACTTGGGCTTTTATAAAGAAGTGAATGAAAGAGGTTCAGGAAATTTGTTAAAAATGATCCCTTATTATGTTTTCAAATATCTCAATATACCATAGTAGGTATTATGCACCAAAAATTTGAAGTTTGAGATTTTACTTTTACTATTTTACAAATCTGGTTACAAAGACCAGATACAAATCTGTAGAATAGTAAAAGCAAAATCTCAAACTCCAAATTTTTGGTGCATAATACTATGGTACATTAATATTAGGGGATGACATTTCAGATTTGTATCTGGTCCCCCACCAGAGATATTGAGCTCAGAAAATGGAAATTTTTGAGAATTTCCAAATTTTGATTTTTTTTTTTAAAAGGGGGGATAAGTTCGAGACTTAAAAAAATCTTTATATACACAACTAGTATCTAGTTGTTTGTAAAAAAAAATTTATGTGTGGCCTCTTTCCATTCGTCCAAAATCTTTCCTTGAAAATGGGAATTTTTACGAAAATGAGCTAAGAATGTAGGCTGAAATATCATTCCTTAAAATTATATTCCGGTGACAATATTTTATAAAAAACCTTACAGCTTATATTCTTATAAACAAATTGCTTTTATTTTCATATTGATAAAATAAATAGGGCCTGAGATATTTAAGCTTCCGCAAACCCTTCAGAGTACGAAAACGTCTCCGCCTTGTAAAACAAATATGGCCGCCACACAAAAACTAAAAGCAATAAAAGTAAAATATTTATGGTTTTGAGCTACCAACATGTTGGAGTAATAGCAATACAAAAAACAGGATTTAATAAAATCATCGAGCAACAATTTTATTTATTTTTGGACCAGTTCATTTGGACCGACCCCATTTCTATTTTCAAATTTGCTCTTTGCTGGGTTAAAAAATTCATAAACCTTTACCAAAGACCGGTCATCAAAAGGTCCATCAAGCTGTAACGAAATGAAATGGTTAGGTAGAATGGAACATAAAAATTTTAATTTGAATTTGAAAATAAAACAAAAGAACATAGAAAAGGAGGTTAGAGAAAAAAAGGGAATGGCTTCAGAGCCACAGGCTGGTGTAAATTTATTCTGTTCTGTTGTTATCGTAATGGTGTAACACATTCATCTGTCAGTGGGTACTTTCGCTCGTAAAGTGAACTGAATATTCCTTCTAGTCTGTGATGAAGAAATCTCCTGAGTGTGGCATTGAATTCGAGGCAGATTATAAACAAACACCTCATTAAAAATCCTTATTCTAATATCCTCGGGGCTTATTTAGCCCCACGTTGGCTACAGCAACTGGATCTTGCTTGAGAATTGGCGCTTTCTACAGCGACGACCAAGCTCGCAGAGGGCTCCTGAGGTGTGATACACATAAAAACAGCGCTCACCAAATAAATCAGCCTGTTTTTTTTTTTTTTGTGTGATTTTATTTTACAGTATGCAGTCCCGACTATCGTGGGTAATCGAGGTTTTATTGAAATGGAAAACCTACACAGTTCAAAGATATTTTTACAGAGTTAACAAAAGCTTGTTATTCAAGCAACATACAGTATTTTACCTCAGACCCTTCGCACAAAATTCTTGAAATTGTATATTTTGTACCTTATAGTCATCGATATAAATAAAATAATTGATATCGGTGCTTATCGTCCTTTACAAATTTTGTATCATAATTTTCTCTTTTCAATTTCTACTAAAATTCAAAGAATTAGACTACTCTTCAATATCTTATTATTGATTCCATATATTTGACGTAAACAAAAAACCTTGTGTCCCACGGCAGGTATAGCTGGGGCAAAGGCTAACCAATAAAAATATATTATATTATCACTGTTTGCAAATATAAGCTGTACTCGTACGTAAAAGCAACAATAACATGTATGCAACAAATTTCGATGTTACTTTCGTAGCTTCCAGCACTCCAAGCTACGTTAAAACTCAACCATTTCGTTTTACCACAAAACGTATGTAAACTGACATAGCGTCTTTAATGAGCGTTTAAGTTTTGATACTATATTGGTTGCATGAAGATACAATGTTTTATGCTTGGTTGGTTTCTACCAGCGACGACGATTTTGCAACATGTGTTTATTAGGCAATATGAACTAGACATCAAATAGGTTCAACTCGCCACATGCGACCCCTTCGGGGATAACGCGGCAAGAAGTTACACTATATGTGTAGCTTAGTTGCGTTTTTTTGCGTATCTGATGGTGAAAGGTTTATCTCGTACCTATCTATTTGTAACAAGCTTGTATGAAGAAAAAAATCAAGCTCTACACAACTTAAAGCTCCTTTATACTCTAAATCTGCCATTTTTGTTTATTACACTTTATGGTCTAAGCCAGAGGTTCCCAAACTTTTTCAAGTCACGGCACCCTTTGAAATTTTGAGTTTTCTCACGGCACCCTAGTCATATAATATCGATCGATGTTTGTATTCATGTATGCACACAAGCTTCTGCTTTCGCATGAAGACATCTGGCCAGGCAAAATAGGTTGGTGAATTGCAATCCTCTTCACAATTAAAAAAAAAAAAAATGTAAAAATTTGATTTTTAGTAGAGACTTCAGGGGCGCCTCGCGGCACCCCTGATCTCTCTCCGCGGCACCCACTTTGGGAACCTCTGGTCTAAGCATAAGAGTTACAGTAATAAAAAAAAACACCTATTATTAATCTATAATCTAAGCTGCAAAGATATGTTAACATTTAAGGCTCATATTAAATGCATGCCCACAGACAGGCACATGTAGGTTCGCACCTACACATTCTGCATGCGTGCATACTAATAAACAAAACCTCACATGAACATAAACCTTGCAACTCCTGCCACTTTTCCCTGAAACCCGGGTAGCATTGGCAAAAGTGAACCGATTTTTACAGCACGGGGGGTCAGCCTCATACCAACCTATCAGTCAAGCATGAAATCAGTCATGCATATAAATAATATAATTAGTCATGCATATAATTATTTTTTAATTAAAATGGAAAGAACCAAAGACAGAGAGCTTTTTTTTCGTAAAAGACTTATATATTTTTCTGTATTTCCATATTTATTTTATTATCAATACATATCTTATTTTCGAAAATAAATCATATTTTTTTAGTCACAGTTTTCATCAAGATCATCTTCATCATTGCACTTTCACGCTGAAGAAGCCCATCGTAGCCGTGGGCGAAACGTCTGGAAGCTCCAGCTCTCACAGACCACGGCAACAGATCCCGGAAAACATCTCTCCAGCATCATCAGCCGGCCGTATAAGCCCAAAACTCTTATAAAATCATAAATTATATCCTTTAGTAATATACGCACCAATTTGAGTTGTATAGAGACTTGATCTGTTTTCTAACGGATGTCATTAATGAAGGGAAGTTTTCGGATGATTAGGCTTTTTAGACGAACGGATGTTTCTCACAAGGCCGGCCGCTGTTATACTTGTACTGTTGATTGAAATAAGGCACTGAAATGTTACTTCTATAAAAATATTCATTTTGAAACAAAGTGTGCATTTTGGTTCTATATGCCAAGGTAAAGGTTAAGAAAAAGTAAGACATGCGATAGTTTGTACCAAAATGTATTGCAAAAATGAGAGCGTTCTACAGCATGGGTGGTCAGCCGCATACCAACCTATAAGTCAAGGAAGTGAATGATATGCATTAAAAAGTTACAGTGTTGATTTGTGCATAAAAATCCGATGAATATTTGTAGCCTTCTCAAATGCATTTTCCCAAAGAGTAATAACATAGAGTCTGTCAAAGGTTGCAGTTGTGTATTCATTCAAAACATGTTTTCACGTGTCGAATTTTATGTTTTCTTGCTTACTCCATTTTGTGTTTTGACACCCAATTACAACACATGCCATATTGTCTTAAAATAATACCTTTTTCCTTTAAAATTCATCAATTTTAGCGATCACAAAATTCGACACCTCGATGATTTGCTTTTTCTCTTCATATTTTTGCCTTTTATCAATCTGACCACTATACGTATGGTACTTAATAATAATATAATAATATTAGGATGATTTATTTGGTCAGCGCTGTTTTTGTGTGTATCACACCTCAAGAGCCCTGTAAACTTGAACCCCTAAACCCCTAAAAGTGTCATTGTTGATCAATCGTTAATTTATCTGAACTCAATGTTCGAACATCATTATTTTGTTTGTTTTTCTGCATATTCTTAGCAGCCTCAGGGATCTGTTTTGGGACCATTGCTGTTCTCTATGTTTATTAATGATATCTTAGATTATATTTTCATCCTAAATTTCTTGTTTTTGCTGATGATCTGAAACTTTTTCTTAAAATTAAATCTCAAGATGATTGTTACTTGCTCTTGATATTGATAATATTTTTGAATGGGGTAGGCGCAACAAATTAGATTTTAACATATCGAAGTGCAATCTTATGACTTATACAAGAGCTAATAGATCAATATTTCTTAGATACACCATGAGCGGTGCAAGTTTAACACGCATGTCATCAGTAAAAGATCTTGGTGTTACTTTTGCTAGCAAATTGAAATTTAGGTCCCATATTGAGATGACTTGTGGCAAGGCACTGAAAATGTTGGGATTTGCCATTCGGAATAGACGAATAGTAGGATGTTCACATCTACTCACGTTTTAGCCCTGCTGTACAGTGCACTGGTGCAGAGCAGGCTTGAGTATGGCTCGCTTGTTTGGGCTCCAAATAGTGCCACATATGTTCTCATGCTGGAGAGGGTTCAGAAAAAAATCTTGAAGTTATACTACATTAGGACGTATGGGTATTATTTTTGGCTATATCCAAGTGCGTTTGTACTCGGCATGTTTGGTTTCAGTAGCCTGGATGCAAGACGGAATCAACTTTTGATACTTAGTTCATTTTATCAGCTTGATTCGTGGTGAGATTTGTAATCCCACTGTTCTGAGACAAGTTGGTCTGTATGTTCCTGACAATTATTTTTAGGCAACGTGAGCATAGACTATTGCTACTCCCAAGATGCAGGACGTATAACCTACCCAGGGGCATGACTGTGGGGAGGACAATGGCTGTGCTCATTGAGATCTCCTCTTCGGTTGATATCTTCCACCTGAGTGAGAATCAGCTTAGACAGAGGCTTAAGTTTCTGCTAAGCTGACTCTTAGCCTGTAATGTACAATAATGTGTGTGTAAATAAATATATCTATCTATACATAAATTAAGTATGTACAGCATTATACCAACCTTGCGTGTTTCCTTTCTTTGAAATCATTAAAACTTTGTGTTTTTGTTAGGACATTAGAAAAGTGAGAAATAATGATTACACTGTTTATACAGCAGGTTAGTTTTGTAAGCGTGAGGTGTGCCAAGGTGCAAGGTACGTGAGAGTCAAGGTAAAACTCAAGATAGTTGGTGGGTATAAGTTAACGTTACAGATGTGTGAAAGTCGGGGTGACTGATGCGTTAAAGTCATGGAAACTGATATGTAGACTTAAGTAAGCTGATGGGTAGAAGGAAACTTTTCTGTTAACTGATGGGTAAAAGTTACGGTCAATGGGTAAAGTTTGTGATGACTAATGCATTGCAATCCTGGTAACTGATATTTAAAGTTTAGTTAACCGATGGGCAGAAGAAAATATCTGTCTACAAAGTCGATTAATTGATGGGTAAAAATCACAGAGTAAAAATCACAGATCAAAGATATTATTTTATCTATGGTAAAAATCAAATAACTGATCAGTTAAACCGAGATAACTGATTTATGTTAAGTCAAGTTAAATGATGGGAAGAAGAAAAGTTCTTTGCGCTTTTAAGCTATGTTTGAAAATCAAGATAACTTATGGGTAAGAGTCAAAGTGGTTGATGCATAAAATTTATGCCAATTGATGTATGTATAGAGGGCTCTTGAAATGAGATACACACAAAAACAGCACTCACCAAATAAATCATCCTAATATTATTATTTTTACAGTGTTAAGTTGGGTGTGAGGAAGAAATGTTACCTGTTATAAAAAGTCACGCATTCTAAAGGGTAAAGATGGGTAAAAATCAAGGTAACTGATGGATAAAAGTCATAGCAGTTGATGCTTAAAATTTATGATTTATTTAGTTACCTACATGATGGGAGAAAAAAAATACCTGTTGTAAAAAGTCAACTGAATTGACGGGCAGAAGAAAAATAACCTGTTATTAAACTTTAAATTTATTTATGGACAAAAGCCATGGGTAACTGTCAAGATAACTGAGAGGTAAAAGTCAGCGTATGTGATGGATGAAAGTAAAATGAGATGAATAGGCGAGAGTGCAGAAGAATCCTAGATACAGTAAACGCTCACCCTGGGCTTCTATAATGATGATTTTATGATGATTATTTTAGCCTATTTTCGTTCACTCATGGACATCGCTTCTAAGCCTTTACAAAACTTATATTATATTAGGCATAATTGTTTGGGAATAACAATAATAGAGTTTTGAAAAGATTTTTGTGAAACACTGTGGAAATTCATTTTAAAAAATTGATTATTTTTCAATAAAAAATTAAAAAATAAAAGAAATTAAAAACTTTGTTTTATTCCACTTTTATTGTTTTTGAGTATGTTACAAACGTTTTCGGAATACCTTCCATCATCGGGTAACAACAATTACTAAAATCAAACTTAAAAATTAAGACATGGGTGTGGGATCTATTGGTGGTAAAGGAGAACACGCGAGAGAAAAAGGACACAGTTTTAATATAGATAATTTAGAATTAATAAATAGCTGCCAAAAAGGGAGAAAGTTGGACATATTAGAAATATTAGAGATAAATAAACATAGAAATAAAAGTAATATGCTAAATATTCAACTTCCCGCCATTACGTCTCCTCTCCTAACAATATTAGCTCCCCCCCAAAACTCACCATCTCCCTCCCACATACCTACCTTGCTACCCCCTCCCTTACCACCAATAGATCCCACACCCATGTCTTAATTTTTAAGTTTGATTTTAGTAATTGTTGTTACCCGATGATGGAAGGTATTCCGAAAACGTTTGTAACATACTCAAAAACAATAAAAGTGGAATAAAACAAAGTTTTTAATTTCTTTTATTTTTTAATTTTTTATTGAAAAATAATCAATTTAATAATAGAGTGGTTTTCAAGCCCCCCACAGTTTTGCACCTGTTCTCGAAGCGTTCGCGAAACAAAAACATTTCTTGGAAACCCTTTATAAACATGCATAAACAATCGAGCAACTTCGATCATACGAAATTCTCCTTAACTATTCAAGGTTACATATTTGTTATTGAAAATTGTACAATGCTTGCATAAATGCATCAACGTTTGTTGTTTCTTAACTCTACGATGTTCAAGCATTTTCAATGATAAATCTACCAAGTAGAGTCGAGATCATGAAACATTTTATCTGGCATAATTAAAAAAAAAAAAAATCTTATTTTGAGGCTGGAAAAAATGATATTATTGTATATTTTTAAGGGTATCTCTGTAGACACAGTGAAATTCCATTGTATTTTTTTTTATTAATTCACTTGAAAAAACAAAGTTTTAATTCACTTTTATTTATTGAAGTATTATTGATATTCTTGTTTTCTATTTTCTATAAAATCAATAGGTCCCACATGAAACATTCAACTCCTTTATGGACAGCGCGGTAGAAAGTTGCAATATTTCTGCAGCTTAATTACGATGTATACATATTACATACATATGAATTTTCAAAAAATAGTTGTGATTATTTAGTACATAAAGTAATTATTATAATACATTGTAATTAGTGTAATAATGATGATTTATTAAGTAAATAATAATGTAAATTAAGTAGATATAATAATGAACCGATGAAATGGAATGATTTTGAATTTTCTACTAATATCTAGAGACAAGTCAACTGGACCTTTCTGGTAAGCCTTTCTAATGGGCGAAATTTGCATGGGAGACAGAGTTGATACAAGGCAGCCAGATATTCAGTAGGTGACCATAAGTGTAAAATAACTTCTGTTCACTCACAATGAAGAGCAGTTGAATAACACGGTATCCTCCTCGTTTTTTGAACTTCGCCAGATTAAGGCAATCAGGAGATGTTTACCATCAGGGGCGGTCAGGACCCTGGTTAACGCTTTTGTGATGTCTCGGGTTGACTATTGCTCAACGCTGTATATAGGTCAGCCGAAAAAACAGTTCAGCCGACTACAATCTGTGCTGAACTCTGCAGCAAGACTCATTTTCGGGATGTCCAAATTTAATCATATTACTCCATTGTTGAAAGAACTGCATTGGCTTCGTTTTCCGGAGAGGGTGGTCTACCGTGTTTGTTTGATGGTTTACAAAGCTGTCAATGGTACGGCTCCTTCATACCTGTCTGACATGTTCTCACCTATTGAGATAGATTTGAGACGCCAAACTCTCAGATCTGCAGGGTGTGGGGTGGTTGACTTAGTCCAGCCGTCACGTCAGACACGCACTAATTTTGGGGACCGTGCTTTCCGGTTTGCGGGCCCAATGGAGTGGAACAGACTACCACCTAATGTGAGGAAGGCAGAAACTGTTGGTGTCTTTAAAGGAGCACTAAAGACGCATCTTTACAAAAAATCTTATCCGTGATTTGAGAGGGCCCTTGAGGTGTGACACACACAAAAACGGCGCTCTTCAATTATGTGTACCTTATAAATAAATTATCCTTGTATATATATATATAATGAAATATTCAACTTGTTCAACGCTTATTAATTATTTTAATTGTAAATAAACCCGCAAAATACAACAATATGTCGTTGGTCCTGCAGTATGATACATAATATGCAATATACATTTATGAAAAGTATTGAAACGATGGGTGGGTTCTTTAGTAAAAAAACACAGTTATTGGACTAGATATTAGAGAGAGTTAATATTAAAGAATCTGTTGGTATGTCGAATTCCATAGACATGTTTTTGTGGCCTCTACGTTTTGTAAGCAAGGATTCCGCACAGGGAGAAGTTATAACAATAACCAAGACCTTGCGCTACTGGAGCAACTTTATTCAACTTTGAAAATATAGACGGGTGCGTGATGCGGGCGTGTTATGTTTCCTTAGCCCCAAGGATGCTGAAGACTAAGATAACGTTTATTGAGCCTAAATTAGAGTTCAAGAACTTGTACAGTGTAGCTGATAAAAATAATCCGGGCCACTAGAACAGCCCTTACAGATGCTAATAACTGCAACTGCAAAGCTGCCTCCGTTACACTAGGGGTGGTCGAAACCTCTGCTAAGTCTCCTCCACTTAATTATATACTGGCTTACTTCTCTGATTTTATTCACATTCGTTTTTTTTTTTTATACATTTCCTTCTTCCAAAGTTACTCTGTATATCCCAAACCATCGCCTCTTAATTTTCCTCTACAGATACTCTTTGTCAAACGTTCATCATCCATTCTTTGCAAATGCCCAAGCCATCTCATTTAATATTTTGTACCTTCGTTTTCACATCCTCTTCTACGCAACTCGCAACTACGAAACTAAAACACATATAGCCTAACTTCTTGCCGCGTTATCCCCGAAGGGGTCGCATGTGGCGAGTTGAACCTATTTATTTTTACAGGGAAGGAAACCGGCTTTACGCCAACCACTTCAGTTAAAGTGGGGGTTTCCCAGCTCCCGAGAGGACTGGTACTCATTTATTGTGAAGGCTGAGTAAACCTTGTCGGTAGGTATTTTATTTTGGGGTTTGAAATAAACTCCGAAACGGGAAATCGTTTCTGACACCCTCGGTGGGATTCGAACCCGAGCTCACGGCATGGAATGCAAGGCCTCTACCAACTGAGCTATCGACCGGACAGTTCTGGCCCAAGCCATCTCATTTAAATATTTTGTACCTTCGTTTTCACATCCTCTTCTAGCTTAGGTATATTATTTTTTAACTCATTCATTCCTTACTCTATCTTTCAAAGTTTTCCTGTCATTCTTATCAGGTTTTTCATCTCCAATGTACACAGAATTCTTTATTTCACTATCATGTAATCAAATCCAATGTGAAAATTGCCTGAATGGGATAAGCCCTTCAAGATACTGAAGGATGTTGTGCCTAGAAAAACTACGATATTTTTATTGAACCTAAACACCGTATAAGAATTTGAGAGGGAAAGTATTTAAAGTAATCATCAGCATCTAATCTAATCTAAGTTGCAAAGATATATTAACAAAAGTTCATATTCAACGCATGCCCACAAACAGACGCGTGAAAGTTCGCACTTAGAAATGCTACATGTGTAACCAAAAAATAAAATCCAAACCTCAAATGAATATAAAACCTGCAACTTTTGTCGAACTTTCCTGAAACAGGGGTGACATGGCAAAGTGAACCATTTTTACAGCATGGGTGGTCAGCCTCATACCAAGCATAAAAGTCAAGGCATAAAAAGGGGAAAAGTTTATTTTACTTTGTATTACTTTCAATTCAAAAGAGTTGACATTGAAAGCAAGGTTGTTTCAAAACATGTCTACGTTCATATTACGTAATTTATAATACATGTTTTTTCCTATGTAGTTTATGGATTAATAAACGTTGGACAAGAGTGCTCCGGACATTCCCAACAATGGCCAGATTTAATTAAGGAAAAGTGAAAAATGCATCCGGCGGCCGTGGGATGCGCGGAAATTCCTAATATGCTCGCAGTCTGTGAAAAATGACAAAAGCTCTATGAGCATTTGTACATGGGACAGAAAATTCGCATCGGAACGTATTTTGCAGAATGTTCCAAGTTCCAACACGATGGTCAGACGACATAAAGAGGAAGCTATGCGTACTCACCGTCAGGAGACTAAATGGAGCAGCCCCTCACTACCTGTCTGAACTGGTCACCAAAATGGAAGTCACTACCCGCGGACAAACACTCAGATCCAGGGACTCAAATAAAAGTCTGCTCCAGCTGCCGCGCAGAGCCACGAGGACGGTGTTTGGTGACCGAGCCTTTAGCGTTGCTGCTCCGACGGCCTGGAATTCTCTTCCTGCGACCCTCAGCGAGCTAAAGACTGAGGCAGCTTTTCGCAAAGGGCTCAAAACCTATTTTTTCTATAGGTTGGTATGCGGCTGACCACCCATGCTGTAGAAAATGATTCACTTTGCCAACGTCACCCCTGTTTCAGGGAAGGTTGGCAAGAGTTGCAGGATGTATGTTCATTTGAGATTTGGGTTTTTATATTGTAAGGCCCATTCTAAAGTTTTTTTTTTCGTCGGGCAAACGTCACACGTCTATGTAACTTAGCTCTTTACAAACTCCGTCGTCATTCTGATAAGGGTGATTAGAGCCTCTGCAGAGTTGGATTTTCCCCAAAAATAGCCACATATGGCAAGTGAATTCAGAATCTTCTTCATCTTCTTTTTCTTGATTTTGATCTTTTGATCTGATGGATCCTGAGATGAGGACGTCCAGCTATCTTTACACCTTTCAGGAGGTCTCCCAGCTGGCATCTCATTCGCTACGATGTGTGTGATTCTTTTATGAATCATTAACAAATCAAAATTATTTTTAATTCCAACCGTTATTGGAGAACTGACTTTATTCTTGGCGTTTCATCTGTAACGTCGCCTACGCTCTCAGACGACTTCCTTGTTGGAAAATGGTCACAGAGATTGCTTGATCAACAAAATCTAAATTGTTGTTCCGTATTTTAATCAGGGATTGAGTGGATTCTGTTTATTTTCACAAGAAAGGGGCCAGCCTAACGCCAACCACTTCTTAAAGTGGGGCATTGCCTGCTTCCAAGGATGCAGGTTTTTTCTTGTGAAAGCTGTGTAAGCAATGCTGGTACTACGATTTTTGGTCTCAAATAAACAACGAAACGAGTGTAAATTTCTAACACCCTTGTGGCAGATCGAACTCTAGCCCTCTGTTTTTTAACGCCAACGATCTATTATGTAATCTATCGATCGCACATTGTAATTTTTTTGTAAGTAAATAATTTTATTATCAGTTTTATGGAACAATTAAAGCATTTGGTATATTTCTCCTGTGCAACGAAGATATTCTGTCTATGAAAAATTACAAAGTTTTACGTACGTTTATCTAAAGGGATAAAAATGCCCAGGTTTTTTCTTTCATTTGCAGAAAATTGTAGAGGCATTCTTTTAATAAATGAAAACCTTCAGAGTAATCACATATTTTAAAACCTTATTATGTTATACAAAGAGAGACAAAGGAGTATGCTCAAACCCTCCTCATACCCGTCCTATATTTATGTGTCAGAAGGACCCACAGCACATGGACGTTCATGGAAAACTATATATATATATCTTTTTTTTTTTTAAATAGATTTGTGGAAAGGAATGCAATCCACCAACCTATTTTACCTGGCCAGTTGTCTTCATGCGAAAGCAGAAGCTTGTGTGCATGCAACGGCATCTGTTGAACCAGGGTCGAAGTTATCGTCGCGGGATTTGAACCAGCGTTATCCGGTTCCAAATAACCTGTCTTGATCCCCGCGGCTATAACACCGACTTAATTCAAGATTAACCCAATCTATCAACCAAATATATTTTCTTAATTGGCAAAAGGCCTCAACGTGAAGTAAAAGCAACGGCACAACATAACACTATGAGTTGGTTCGGGCATCTAGAAAGAATGGACTATGAATGCGACGCAATTAAGTTACACATACAGTGGAATTTCTTGTTGCGTTCGCATGTGACCTTCCCAGCGCCACTTCAACAGGCCACTCGCTGTATAATCAGTGACACCAGTGCATCTACGGATCTCCTGTCACTGAGACTGACTCCCAGCATCCTCCTTTCAATGGCTCTTTGGCACGCCCTTAGGTGCCATACTGAGCCCTTTTGTTTCCAAGCCATGGGTGGTTACTTGTCAGAGGAACCTGTAATCTGTAGACAGCGTGGATAGGGGAATGCTCGCCAGGCTTGCCTGGGGGGAAGGGATGAAATAAAATCGTCCCCGCGAACCACCAGTTAGTCACCAACGCGTCTGGCAAACGTGGTGACTCATTACTTACTCCCTCCAATTAAATCATATTAAAGGTCTAAATATAATATATTTAAATAACACTTTTTATTTACTTTCAGGCATAAGCCTTTTACAAATTATTAAAATAAAGTATTTTATACATATTTTCCTAGAAAACCTACTTATTGAACATATTATATATTTGACTTGTAGGTTGGTATGACGCTGAACATCTTTACTATGAAAACTGGTTCACATTGCCAATATCACCCATATTTCACGGAATGGTGGCAAGAGGGATATGAGGCTTTATTTTGCAAGTAAACACGTTACTTATTGTATAAGCGCGAACTTACTCGTGACTGATTAATCAGGGGCGTGCATCCCATACAGGCACATGCACCTAATAGATAGGCAATATATGATAAAAAACCATGTAAGCTTGACATTTAGATTACAAAATAAAAATTTAAGTTCGATTGGAGCCATCGTTAGCACTTCAGTCAATTTCAAATGAATAAGAGTTATAGGCTTACACGGCCGGCTGATGATGCTGGAGTGATGTTTTCCGGGATCTGTTGCCGTGGTCTGTGGGAGCTGGAGCTTCCGGACGTTTTGCCCATTTCTACGATGGGCTTCTTCAGCGTAAAGTATGATGATGATGAAGAGCTTGATGAGAACTGTGATGTCAGTGTGTGTGCAATGAGGGTTTATATGTCTACCGTCTTGCTTCTACAGCGTGTGTTTGTTGTTACAAGCAAGACGGTAGACATATAAACCCTCATTGCACACACACTGACATCACAGTTCTCATCAAGCTCTTCATCATCATCATACTTTACGCTGAAGAAGCCCATCGTAGAAATGGGCAAAACGTCCGGAAGCTCCAGCTCCCACAGACCACGGCAACAGATCCCGGAAAACATCACTCCAGCAATTTCAAATGAGTTGTTTTAAAGGAATGGGAGAAAACATTTATTCTGATATGTATTTGCCTATACCCTATGCACGCGCCTGCAGTGATTATGGGGACACATATTGAATCCTAAAGGTAAATATATCTTTGCATCTTGGATTGTAAATTATTATAGTATCTTACTTTCTCCAACTTGAAGTAGGTATTTATAGCTTAGCAATTCTTTTTGATAACGAGGTGGCATTTGCTAACAGAGTAAACCAACCATGAAAAGATTTTTAAAAGACGAAATGCTGAAATCATTTTTTGCGTCCAACACGCCAATTTAGCTAAATTGAAGGGTAGGTCGCAAATTTCTCTCAATATTTATTTTCAGCAGTTCCCCTTTTTTAAGGTCGATTTATAATTTCGTTGCTCTGTTGTATGTAAACTGTAAAGCGACCTCTTGTAGTTTATCATAAGCAGTTCTGCTATAACCTGTACAAGGTATGATAGAGTCCACCACTGATTTTAAATTACAAAACACAAAAGAGATTTAAATAGCATAGAGCAAACAGTAAGTTAAATTTTGGAGTATGAAATTCTAAAATTGAACAAATCTTTAAATAATTACTGTCGTTTTGGAAACTCGTCAGACGAATTTGTAACTTCTAGACAGCGCGTCCTCATGTTGGTGGATAGGCGAATTCTCCAGAAGAAAAAGCCAGGCCCCCCGTGGATCCCCGTGAATCAACAGAAAGTCTGATTGTAAGGTCCCTTCAACAGAAAGTCACTAACTCGTCTGGAAAATGTGTCTGATTGTAAGGTCCCTTCAACAGAAAGTCACTAACTCGTCTGGAAAATGTGTCTGATTGTAAGGTCCCTTCAACAGAAAGTCACTAACTCGTCTGGAAAGTGTGACTGATTGTAAGGTCCTTTCAACGCTTCAACTAAACGGATTGACGAATAAAAAAATTCGAACACAGCAGCCGATCGAAAGGCATGGAGATGATTGGAGAAAACCTATTGGAAATCTTTTGACCCATTGGCCATTGGTGGTAGTCGGTTCCAGGCTCTTGGAGCAGCCACTGCAAAAGCACGCTCACCAAACAACAAATACTGTTTCAAACTTACGCAAAAGCTCATCAACCATGTGCTTCGTCTCCACTTTCCGCAAAGCGCAAAGTCATTATTTTGCTGTACTTCAAAAGCCGTTTCAGCACCGATTTATTCACCGAATCTTTTGGGGCTCTCTCAGAATATCAATACTACGAAACGGCGCGAGTCAAAAAAAAAACGGACTCATCATCATCATTGAGAGAATTGAGATTCAAAATGCGTTCTCTATTCTGTTCTACCGCTTTATGCAAAAGCCAGCGAGAGAAACGAGTAAAAGTTACTATGTTTTGCACTCACTTGTATATTGCAGTCAATATTTAAACGTCACAAAGGGTAACTTTATTTTCTATCAATAAAATTCCAAGAAATCATCAACAGGTTTCTTCTATTCATAAAATAGCTGTTCTCTTCAAAGTGCCTTGTTATAAAATATCCTCATCATCCTCATCAAGGGCACGAAAGCCCTGGGTAAGTCATGACCTCCTTGATCGACCTTAAATCAACCGAACCCCCCACTGCCTGTCCAGCCTCTTACAGCCACAGCTTACGACAGTCTCCCCTGCGCCCCTTTAGATCCATCATCAAAGCCATATTTTCCAGGCTCTGATGGTCCATTCGCTGGATATGACCAAGCCAATACAGTATATTCACTTTCATTAACCAGACAACGTCAACCTTTTGGTTTCACATCTCGTGTTTCAACACCGTGTGATGTTGAAGCGTCTGTAAGCTCCAGCTCCGAAGAAACATATTGTTACGAACTTATGACCCCAATTGCGTGGCTTGCGTATATGTATGTGTCCGCCTCTAGTCCATTATACTGTGAGTTTGAATGTACGCATGTGCCCAGGCACGTAGTTGTAACTAGAATAATATGGAACAATACAGAAGTGTGTGGTTCACTGTAGAAGGGTCCGGAATATGTGAGAAGCGTCCGTTAGACGCTATGTATTTAAGCCGCAATTGTGTAAGAGACGATAGTCGATTAAAACATTGAGCCGTGAAGTCGAAAGCAAGAGCTAGAAATAAGTACATTGTGTAAAATAAATGCAGTGTAATTAAAAGAAACCAAATAAAATCATAACAATACCAAGACCCCCAAAAGCAACTTTCCGGTGTCCACCACCTAAGCTTTTATTTAAAAACAAACTAAGTTAGGTTCTACATATTTCTGAGAGTGTTCTTGCGTTTCAGAAAATGAATGAAAAAAAAAACCAAAAGTTTTCTTCTCTTCATAGCTTATTTATATAATAAGGTGATGGACTTTTCTGTGGATATAAAGTAAAATAGAGTTGATACAGATTTTATGTAAAGAAAATGGAATATTCAGTGTTACCTGGTTGAAATATTTTAGTAGTCAAAGTTCAATATTTTACCCATGCATTGAACGGAAGGTATTGTACCTGTCACTGTATCCAGCTGACAATTCACTAAGGATGGCCAGCACCTTCGCAAATACGTCTCCACTTTGTTCTGTTCTTCCACACTTCTTTTCTCTCCTCGACAATCATCATTCTATTCACGTTTGCTCTCTATTTGTCATGTCAATCATCTTCAATCTTGCATATTTGATCGATCTATTCTATCCCGGGTTTTCCCCATCCAAGCTTATCTTTTGAAATACCTACCAACAGTCATTCGAAATATTTTTTCTAGATGCCCGAACCATCTCATTGTACTTTAACTCTTATATCGTTGCATGCACACAAGCTTCTGCTTTCGCATGAAGACAACTGGCCAGGCAAAATAGGTTGGTGGATTGCATTCCTTTCCACAAATCTATTTAAAAAAAAAAAAAAAAACATATTCTCGTTCATACCGCACTCGTTCCTGTGAATACGGACTCTATCGTTCAGAATCATTAACATATTTTATAACGTCGACTTTCCTTCCCCGTCCACGCGTCATTTCAACTATGTCATTGTACAATGCATAACGTAATTAGGTATGGTCTTCTATAAACGGGGAAAATATAATATGTTGGTCTTCTAAAAAGCATAAAAATCCATATGGTGGCCTATTTGGTCTTCCAGAAACCAGAGAATATCCATATGCTGGCCTAACCTGGTCTTCCAGAAACTGGAGAAAATCTACATATTGGTCTAACCTGGTGAATCAAGTTTTTACAGCATGGGGGTCAGCCTCGTACCAGCCAATTGATAAAAGAATAAAAGCCCTAAGTTTAAATGAACACGAAAATAAATAAATAAATCCTTAAAAATATATAAATGTAAATACATACTTAACAGTCTTACTATTTTAGATCATAATAAATAAAATATTTATATTTGGATTCAAAGAATAAAGCGCCAGAAATCTCAGGGGTGCATTTAATTTCTAACTGCTTTATTGAAACATCTACCATACTATTCTATTTTACAGCCGCTAGTTGGTTATGTATATCATATCCGGTTAAAAGCCACAGTAGGTACACCAAGCACAGAGCTTACATGCAATTTCAGCGATACCGCTTACCAACAAAATGTATTGAAACCCAAACAATCTCTCTAGAGAGCGTTTTATTTTGAATCTATTTTTAGTTGAGCTTTTGGTTCAGTTAACACGTAAAGCTTGGTACACTTGGCATTTAGGTTTCCCAGCAAAGCTCTGTAAAACTTTCCCTTTAATTCTACCAAAGCGTTTACCAAAAAAATATACCAAAACTAAAACAGCGTAACTAGAGAGCGTTTTAGTTTTGATTGAACTTTTGGTTAAACGCTGTGGTAAGGTTTAAACGTCATGTTGTATACTGGAATACAGTATATTCACTTAGCAAAGGTTTTCCGGCAAAGCTCGCACAGGCGTGCTTTTGAGGCTGTACGTTCGAAAGCTGCGAACACCTCAGAGAAAGCTTCATTCATCTCTATTCCTCTGGACGGAAAGCACGCGAAACGTGAGACTCCAAAGCTCTGAAAGCTCATCTCGAATCGACGCGAAAATATTATTATTCAGTCAGTGCATTAGAAAATGTATATTGTCTCATTTTAAAACCATAAAAATAAGCTCATTGTGTAAATTGTATCTAAAAAAATATTTTTCTATGTTATTTCTTTTTCAACTCAATTGACAATTAAATGTAAATTTTGGTGTTCAAGAATAACATTTATTTTTTAATTGGACTTGTTATCATTTTGACTTAATGTGACATAAAATAAATACCATACAATTCATTTCTATGTTTTCATTTAATTTGTCAATTTGTGTGCATGTCAAGACTTTGAAAACTACATTATTCTAATTTAAAATCTATTATATTATACATACAAAAAAAAACAGAGTAAATTCAAAAGATCCTAATTCTTTACTTGTAAAGATTCAATTTATGTGATCTTAATTTTTAAACAACTTCATAATTTTTTGTTGAATATTTAATTTTCATAAAAAAAAAACTCAATAAACAATTAGCTAACATTTTTAATACAGATATTTAAAACTTATTGTTTTGAATCTTTTCTCTTGAGCTGTGTTTATTTTTTGAAAACTTTTGTTTACGTTTTGTGAGTGGTGTGAACTCCAAGAGATGGCGTTGGCCAAGTGGAAAATTATTTTCACTTCCTACTTCATAGCCTTATGGGTGAGTCAAACTTTTGCCTTGTAAACTTTGAAAGTATCGTTTTCACAAAAGTTAACGACAAATTCTTGGGAAGGATAGTACTGAGAAACATCTCGAGAGTTATTGGAATTGCCAATATCGACAATATGGAATTTTGTATTTTTATAAAATGTTAAATGAAAAGTTCAACAAACCATTGAAGAAGAATAAAATTGAAAATACGATATTTTATTTTATGATGCTTTGCATATTTGAATAAAACAATAATCTAGATCAAAACGCAAAACGAAACTAAGCTACACGTATAGCGTAACTTCTTGTCGGCGCTATACCCGAAGGGGCCGCATTTGGCAATTCGAGACCTATTTATATTTACGGGTAAGAGGGCCGGCCTCACGCCAACCACTTCAATTTCTCAGCTCCCGGGGGGCTGGTACTCATTTTTTGTGAAGGCTTAGTAAACTTTGTTACGAGCTTTATGAGCTTGGCGGACTTTTTACAAAGTGCCAATTTTCAAGCAAGATCCAGTTGCTGTAAGGCTGGATGGACCTTTGGTGATCTGAAGATGATCTACAATTAATAAGAAAATACTGATCGAATAAAAAATGATATATTCCTTAAGGATAATTATCTGTGAGCATCTGAAAGTTTATGTTTACATATGCTCCAAATTCATTTAAAAAAGAAAATGTACAACTTGATTTGAAAATGAGCATAAATTCTGCAACTGTTATTATTTTTTCCCCTGCAACGTGAAAACATGATAACAAAAATGGTATTTGCCCATTTTCAACTACCATTATGCTATTTTTCTTATCATGACTCTTGACTTAATGTTATGCATGAAATTGACCATCAACTCTGTAAAAAATCACTTTGCCAATAACATAAAATAAGCCCTGTTTCAGGGAAGGGCGGAAAGAGTTTCAAGGCGTTTGTTTATTTAAGAGTTGTGTTTTTAGTTTATTTGTACGCATGCAGCATGTGCAAGCGCCAGCTTATACGTGCGTATCTGTGTACATTTTATTTGAATTTTAAATCTTAAAATCATTAATAATTTTTATGTACACAAAAATATTAGCTGAGTTGATTTAGTAGACAGGTAAGGGAAGATTTCAGGAAACGGCATTTACAATTCAATTATTTACGGGAGAAGTAAAATTATTTTTGGAAGGAATTCCCTATTATAATAATAATAATAATAAACTTCATTGTACACCACAAATAAATTACATTAAAATTATAAACAAAAGAGACATATGTACAATGGGCGGTCTTATCGCACATGGCGATATCTTACAGACAACCTTAGGATGGACAAGATCTGCAAGCACAATGGTATGGGTAGTCCGTGGTATAACAATAATTATGGTAAAAAAATACTGTATAAATACATATATATATATATTAATAATATATCAACATATACATATAGATACACACATAAACATAAATACATAAATACATACACACACACACATACATACATACATACATACATATATACATATAACTTAGCCATTACACTGATAGTAAGTGTTCCTTTAAAAGTTTCTTAATTATTATTATAATATTGTATGAAAAAGCTTATGACTCTGGATGAAATGAAAGAAGTATGCAAGGACAGGAAGAAGTGGCGGCTTATCTGCAATGCTGATTTGTAATGTTGGTTTATTAGTTTGCTACATTTTTTGCGTAGAAATTTTTGACTTTTTTTGTATAGATTTATTTTTAAGGTTTTGTTGTTTTTTTTTGTAAACTTAAATGTCATTTATTATTCGTATTCCTTGACTTATAGGTTGGTATGAGGCTGACCACCCATACTGTAAAAAATGGTTCACTTTGCCAGTGTCACCCCTGTTTCAGGGAAGGTCGGCGAAAAGTTGTGGGGCTTATGTTCATTTGAGGTTTGAATTTTATTTGTAAGTACACAATCAGCATTTGTAAGCGCGAACTACACGTGTTTGTTTGTGGGCATACATCTGAGAGCTTTAAATGAATATATCCTTGCAACTTAGATTATAGATTATTATTATAGTACACTAAATTCAGACATTTATTTATCTACTTGGTCGATGGGTTAGTTGTTGGAATGATGCTTTTGTTGTTCAATTCCAGAGGGCTACGGTTCGATCATCACCAAAAGTGTAAGAAATTATTTCTTACTTAAATTTCTTACACTTCAATATTATAATCCTGATAAGGTTGACTCAGCCTTCACAGGAAATGATATCTTGTCCCCTGGTATTTTTTTTAAATACATATTTTTTTGGCAAGTTTTTTTTACACACTTAATTCAAAAGAAAAACGTAACCCATCAATTAATTAACACAATAAGGCAACATTTCAACCAAAATACAAAAATGGTAAATATTTCAATACTTTTCTATGTCTTTTTTATGTTCTTTATTTTCTCAATAATATCACTTTTTAACGTAGATCATGAAGTAAAAAAAAACGTTTTTATAATGACAAATAACACTGGTCTCTTTAATTGTGAAAATAAATTAGGTTACACTCGTAACCCGTCTCTAAAAATTGCATTTTACATAGAACTAAATTGCGTTTATGAACCTTTAAATTTTCACTACCTTTGGACACAAAACCACGGAATATCTATAATCTAAGTTGCAAATATTTATTAACATTTAAGATACATATAAGATGCATTCTCACAAGCAGACACGTGTACATAAGTTCACGCTTACACGCTTATGCTTATAAGTGGACTTACAACATAAACACTCAAAATCAAAAGACACAAGCCCTGCAACTCGTGTCGATCTTCACTGAAACATGTGTGGCATTGGCTAAGTGAAACATTTTTATAGTATGGGTGGTCAGCCTCATACCGACCAAGGAACAAAAATCTACGATAGTACATTTTAAATAATGTAACAAATGAAATACATTCACTAATTATAAATAAATAGATCAATAAAAAAATGACGACTAAAATTTTAAATGCCTTACGGGGCTATTCTTAAACAGCAAAGCCACGGCTCATCCGCAGCGTACAGTGAATTTTCCGTACAAAAATCGATGATCAGTTATGGATCAAATGTTTTGTGAACAGCACTGTTAGAATATGAAATTTAATTTTTTACATTGATTTTTATTGCAAGTTGACTCAGCCCTGGGCGAAAGTATTCACACTTCCATATGCTGCATGTGTACTCATAAATTAGAAACCTAACCTCAAATGTATGTATGGAGGTGAAGCATGGACAGTAAATGATAGCGAAATGAGTAAAATATGTACGGTGGAAATTAAGCATTTGAGAAGCATGACAGGAAAAACTCTAAGGGATAGAGTTAGGAATGAATCGGTAAAAAAATAATGTAATTTGAAAGAGGATGTGAAAGTTAAGGTACAAAAGAAATGAGATGGTTTGGGCATGTGAAAAGAATGAATGATGATAGACTGACAAAGTTTATATACAAAGAAAGTGTGAAAGGAAAAAGAGAAAAGGTGACGACCGAGAAAAGTATGGAGTGATCAGATTGAGGAGATTGTGAAAGAATGGGATATACAAAGTGAGCGTAAAAGAAGAAAATGCATGAAAAAGGTGATGGATATGAATGAATTAAAAGAGGTATGCCAGGATAGGAAAAAATGGCGGCAACTCTGCAGAGGCTCTGGCCACTCCTAGCGGAATGGCGACAGAGTTACAGTTACAGTTACAGAAATGAACATAAACCCTGCAAATCTTGCTGACCTCCCCTGAAACAGGGTGACATTGTCAAAGTGAATATTTTTTGGTTCAGCATGGCTGATCAGCATAAAATGTTGAAATAAAAATAAAATAGTGAATTAAAACTGTGCTAAAAATAAAATAAATATGAAATTTCAGTTTAAACAAATTACGATTATTTTAAACCGTGGAACTAATAATTCATATATGTATATCATTGCTAACAATAATTCTAGATTTCTGTTTACTTATAGCGTATTTAGTTCTATAGAAATCTCATAATCAAGAGGAATAATTCAAGGCGGTATTAATTATGACTGGTATTTTCCTGATATCATGCATAGGTACACGTGTGGATACTGAGAATTAAAATGTCTGATATTACCTTAGTAATATAACCATTGTATATGAGCTTATTCATACATGAAATAAACAACGAGAACATATGAAAAATACTCGGGAAAATGAAGAAATTTATTAATGCCCATAAAAGAGTACATTTTTTTATAACGTTTATTGAGCTCTGTAGAACTATTTTTTTTTTAATTACTCCTTGACTAATAGGTTGGTATGAGGCTGACCACCCATACTGTGAAAAATGGTTCACTTTGCCAATGTCACCCCTGTGTCAGGGAAGGTCGGCAAAAGTTGTAGGGCTTATGTTCATTTGAGGTTTGGATTTTATTTGTAAGCACACATTCAGCATTTGTAAGCGCAAACTTCACGTTTTTGTTTGTGGGCATGCATTTGAGATCTTTGAATGAATATATCCTTGCAACCTATGTAGATTATTTGATTATATTATTACTCAAAGTAAAAAGGGGCTTTAGAAAATAGAAATATTGTTTTTATTTTTAAGAGTACAAAGATAAAGAAATAGTTATTTATGCCACTGCCAAGTAGGTAATGATAGTCTTTGCAACACGAGTGCTAGTTTGTACCATGAGTTGCAGCCGAATGGCACAATAGACAGCAAGAGTGTTACAAATATTAATTACGTGCAGTGGCATACAATACTTTTTTCCTACTCCCATTTGGTAATTTACTAATTACAAAACGGCTAACGCAATCACAATGACATACATTTCTACACCCGTTGCGTAATGTACCATTACGCAACGGGTAACCATGTTGAAATGAAAATGTGCGCATGCGCATTGTCAGAAATGGAACTATTTTTTTAATTTCGAATATTAAATTTGTATGGGGCTTTCCTTCTAAGCGACCGGTAACAAACTATTATTTGCCGTTTCCATAGCAACCGCGTTCAAACGTCAGCCATAGTACATGAATACTTTCATCTTATTGATAGTTTCTCCCCACTACGTTCAATCCTTTTTCAAATAAAAATAAATATATTTTATGCGAAGAGTCAAATACAAATTCATAATAGTGTAAAAATTCATCCAATTTATTTATCAAAATACTTCAAATTGTAGCCTTTGTCTTTTCGAAGGAAAGCAGAAGGCTTGAAAGGAAAATAATGCAAGATGTTTTCACCGCAAAAAATAAACAAACTTAAAAAGTTACTTGGCTAATAGGTCGGTATGAGGTTGACCACCTATGCTGTACAAACTTGGCTCACTTTGCCAATGACACCCCTGCTTCAGTAGTTGCAGGGCTTATGTTTATTTGAGTTTTGGGTTTGAATGTTTAACCTTATTTGCGGCATGTATAAGCACGACCTTATATTTGTCTGCTTGTGGGCATAAATTTAAAATTAATCCTAAATGTAATATATCTTTGCAACTTAGATTAGATTAGATAATCGAAGGGAATGATAAATTACACGGTTTGACAAAGGTGGGGTTTTAATAACTTCAAATGGACGAGTACATTATAATATCTATTATATACTATTTTTATAGGCCTCATTTGTTGACTGACGTCAGCGTGCCGCGGTCTCCATCGCTCCCAATGGAGACGCTTGGCAAGTAGAATTGGAATGGCTCTACCAAACCATCTTACCCAACGCCTCTGTACTTCCATTTAAAAGGAGAAGAATCGGTAACACTTCCATCAGGACCGCACGTTTAATAATAAAGAGAAATAACTCGAAAATTGGGAAAATCGAGATTTTGTAATAAAACGCAAGAACAATGCGAGAAGAATGCGTAGAATGCGACAGCCGTTCAATTTGGACGAATAGGACCGAGATAAAACATCGGTCGCCTTTTCCATCCCATACAAGTTGTACTGGGTGTCTAAACTTCAAACGCGTTTTCCCAACATTCATGTTTTTTGAGTTATTGCTCTTTATTATTAAACGTGCGATATACTGTTTAGAAATAACTCACAATCCTCGGCTGGAGGAGTCGCCATCATGATAAATAAAAACATTAAGAATAAAATAACTAAAATGATTAGTATATCACCCAGGGTACTATACGTAGTTCTGGAAATAAATAAAAAGTTTAAAATACAAATCATACAGGCCTATGCTCCCACAAGTACAGCAGATGATGAAGAAATAGAAACATTTTATGAAGATATCACAGGGGCAAAAAACATGGAAAAGGCTAGGTTAACAATCTTAATGGGTGACTTTAATGCTAAGGTTGGAGAGAAAAAACAAGGAGACCCAGAATATATCGGAATGTTCGGACTTGGCAAAAGAAATGAGAGAGGAGAAACTCTCGTGGAATACCTTCAAAGCGAACAACTCTACTGTACAAATACATTTTTCAAAAAACAAAACCAAAGAAAATGGACTTGGAAGAGCCCAGATGGCAAGACAAAAAACGAGATTGATTATATTTTCACAGACAACTTAAAACTTGCAAAGACGTATCAGTTTTAAACCGTTTTGATACGGGCAGCGATCATAGACTAGTAAGAGCAACATTTAAGATAAACACTAAGACTGAGAGATATAATGTAAATAAAAAGAACAAAAAACAACCCACAGTGGAAATGATCAAGCTCCAAAGGGCAACATTTAATACAAAAATGAAAGACAAATTGGAACCCCTAACAAATCTAAAAAACATGGGATTAAACGACTTATCAGAAAAGATTACTTCAGATTTTCAAACAGTCGTAAAGACTCTTTCATTTAAGCAGAAAAATAAAAATAACAAACTATCTGCAAATACAATAACACTTATGGAAAAAAGAAAAAGTATGGGCAGAGACACCATCGAATATAAAGAAATAAATAAAACAATCAAAAGAGAGGTGAGAAAGGATCTACGAAAATTTAATAACGAGCTTATTACAAAGACAATAGAGTCAAACAAAAATATAAAGGTTTTAAGGAGAAATAACGCGGAAGGAAAGAAAAATATTACTAAAGTGAAAGACATAAAAGGCAGGACATTAAACGATAAGGCCGAGATCACTGGAGCGATTCATGAATTCTACACTGACCTATATACATCTAAAACACAAAATATAAACCAATCACAAAATACCGTAATACTTAACGTGGGATCAGAAAATGTACCAGAAATAACTCACGAAGAGATGGAAAATGCTCTAAAATACATGAAGAAAAATAAAGCTCCAGGAGAAGACAAAATTACAAATGATATTTTAAAGATGGGCTGCAAAAAATTAAATGAAGCCGTGAAAATACTTCTAAATAAATGCATTGAATTAGAAGCCATACCAGAAAACTGGCAAAATGCTGAAGTGGTACTATTATTCAAAAAAGGAGATCCGGAAGATTTGGAGAATTATCGACCAATAAGCTTACTGTCCCACCTGTATAAATTGCTTACAAAGATCTTAACAAATCGTTTAACACAAAAACTTGACATGTACCAACCGGTTGAACAAGCAGGGTTTATAAAGGGTTTTGGAACAACTGATCACATCCATACTGTCCGTTTACTGATTGAGAAGACAACTGAATACAAAATCCTAATTCATCTGGCTTTTGTGGACTACAAAAAAGCTTTCGATTCTGTAGAACCATGGGCTATCATACAGGCTCTAAACGACGCAAGAATCGACTCCAGATATTCAAGGCTCATTAAATTTATATTTGATCATGCCACAATGGATATTAAACTAGACGACGAAACAAGAACTGATAAAATAAACATTAAGCGAGGAGTTCGACAAGGGGACACTATATCTCCTAAATTGTTTACGCTGGCCCTGGAGAATATTTTTAAAATGATGAATTGGGACAACAAAGGGATCAAAATTGATGGAGTTTACCTGAACCACCTCCGTTTTGCCGACGACATAGTGCTTATAAGCAAAGACATCGAAGAGCTGAAGAGTATGATCAAAGAACTGCATGAAACCTCTCTGAAAATTGGTCTTGAAATGAACATCAGTAAAACAAAAATTATGAGCCCAACAAACGAAAGCCTAAACATCAACAACAAACACATAGAGGCTGTAAACGAATATATCTACCTTGGACACAAGATCAAAATGGGAAAGGAAAACCAAACTGCAGAGATACCCAGACGAATAGGATTGGGCTGGGCAGCTTTTGGAAAATTAAAGCACATACTCGAAAATAAAGACATCCCAATGAACCTAAAGAGAAAGATCTACAAGACTTGCATCCTCCCTGTGACAACATATGGCCTAGAAACCATCTCGCTAACCGCAGTGAGCGTCCATAAATTAAAGTGCTCACAACGATCCATGGAAAGACGGATGTTGGGAATAAGTCTTAAAGATAGAAAAAGAAACGAAGACATCAGACACCTAACAAAAGTCACAGACATCATGGATCGTATTGCAAAACTAAAATGGCAATGGGCAGGCCATATGGCAAGACGAGATGACAACCGATGGGCAACGAAAATCCTCAAGTGGCGACCATGGGAAGATAAAAGAAGCGTCGGCAGACCACAAAAAAGATGGTCAGATGACATTGTTCCAGTCGCGGGGCGGAAATGGATTCAGAGGGCACAGGATAGAAAGGAGTGGAGAAACATGGAAGAGGCCTATATCCAGCAGTGGAGAGATGGCTAAGGAAGAAGAAGAAGATATACTATTTTGTTATTTATTTCATGGTCGTAGAAAAAGTATTGTATGCCACTGCACGTAATTAGTCTTTGTAACACTCTTGCTGTCTATTGTGCCATTCGGCTGCGCCTCATGGCATAAACTAGCACTCGTGTTACAAAGACTATCATTACTTGGCAGTGGCATAAATAACTATTCTACGACCATTAAATAAATAACAAAATAGTAAATAAAAGTCATTATAATGTACTCGTCCATTTGAAGTAATTTAAACCTTACCTTTGGCAAATACAAATACAAACGGCAAATAATAGTTTGTTAACGATCGCTTAGAAGGATAGCCCCATACAAAGTTGATATTCGAAATTCAAAAATAGTTCCATTTCTGACAATGCTCAGATGACAGTTCTCATCAAGATCTTCATCATCATCATACTTCACGCTGAAGAAGCCCATCGTAGAAATGGGCGAAACGTCCGGAAGCTCCAGCTCCCACAGACCACGGCAACAGATCCCGGAAAACTTCACTCCAGCATCAATTGCAATGTTGTTTGTTTTTCCGACCCGATTTTTAAGATAACATCCAGATGTTCGAAACACTTATTTTTACATTTTCTTTAATCTCTTTAAAGATTTTCCAGATCTCTGACCTTAAGTTTATTTATGTTTTATTTTGCTATATTTGAACACATTTTTTCTATTTCAAATTTAATGAAATTATTCATTATAACTTTTTAAATTTTGTAGAATTTGATAAATTTTAATAATAATATTTTGATTATTTCATAACTTAGTTTGTTTTCTTCAAATTGACTTTAATTTTTCTTCTTCTTCTTCTTCTTCAGATAAAAAAAAAACATTGCGTTGAGCTCAGTTGGTAGTTTTTTTGCTTCTAAAGCCGGACGTCTGGAGTTCGATCCTTCCAGAGATCTCAGAAACGAAACGTAGTTTTCTCACCCTATGCAAGGAATGAGAACCTGCCCACTCAAGAGCAGGGAAAACCTCATTTCAAGTGAAGTGCTTGGCGTTATGATGGACCCCTTTACCAGTAAAAATATATAAGTTCTTCTCACCCTATAGGTACTACTCCTTTGAAGACAACGCGATGAGTAATTGCACTGTACGCGCAGGTTAGATGCGTTATATATAATTACAATATTTTTGTTGTTCTTGTTTAATTTTCATCTGAAAGCTTAATCAGAGATAATTAGATAAAATTGCAATACCTAGACAATACAGTGCTGGATTGTTTCTTTTCTAGGAATTTTATTGAGTTAACGAAAATTTTCCAACAGAAGTCTTCATTTATAAAAATAGAACACCCGTAATCGATTTTACCTGTCACATAATATCGAATAACAAAATATTGCGTATTAAATGTAACAAAGAAGTGTACATTTTCAAAACTTTTATGGTTGATATCAATGTTTTATATGCATGGCTAGACCGCTCATTAATTTTTAACCAAATTTTCGGAAACGATGAAAATTACTTCTAAAATAGATCGTGTAAAATTTCACATCGATCGGATTACAAACAACAACAAAAATACCTGAACTGCTGGTATGGCGAACGGCTCCCCTTTACCTGTGGAAAATAAATTGATTGACTTGATTCTAGGAAAATCAACTGAAACACGTCGGGTATTGCTAGAATACAATATTTGTTGTACAGTTTTTCCATCATGGAATTCCAAGAGACATATCAAATTTGAAAGCGCATTTTTCTGTCAGATGCAGCAAAGAAAGTAGTTGAAACGTCAAAATGACATTCGCTTTAGTTGCTTATTTCCTAGAGATGATTTCTTTAAACAAGCGCCAATATAAATCAAGTCTAGGAATAATCCCATCTAGAATGGAAACCCCTTGAATAATTCCTAGAAAATTCCTTTTTTTTTATTTTTATAAAAAATAGATTTGTGAAGAGGAGTGCAATTCACCAACCTATTCTGCCTGGCCAGAAACAGGTATAAATATTAATGAATTATTAATTTAATAATTACCCAATAGCATCTGTTGAACCAGGGTCAATGTTATGGTCAAGTGACCCAAGCGGGGATGGAACCAACGTTATTCTATTCCAAATACGCTAGTAAGATCGGCCTCTTGGCCCACGCGGCTATAACACCGACAACTTTCAATAACATAAGTTAATACAGAGTAAATTCTTTCTGTCTGTTCCTGAAACAGGGATGGCATTGGCAAAAATATCCGTCTCATTTTACAAAATATATATTCTGAATATAAACTATCCAATTTTTGTTTTGTACAGTAAATATGTTTTTCTAAAATAAAAGTTTCTTGAGTATATCTAAAATATAAACGTTATTTTTTTGTGTATCAAAGAAAATTCACAAAATATTTTTGTAAGATGATTAAAAATAGTCTATTTCTCAATTTTTGCCTTTGCTCGTATGTTTTCACAAGTCATGTTTATTTTACATGAGAATATGATAGCAAAAAGATAACATGTCTACATTTCAATGTGCAGAACCTTTTCTTAAGGGTAAATAAATTTACACATCGTTGAAATGAAAATTTGATAACATTATTATAAAAGGTATAAATTATAAGTATATGCTCTACAGTAGTGGATAACTTTGTACCGATTTTTTAATTTTCACATTTAGAACAGTAACAAATCTTGAAATGATGGGCTTTGTATTTTAGATGCTGCAGCTCAAAGTAAGACTTTAATATTCTTAATTGATTATTAACGATGATAGGGACGATTACATACCGAGGAAATGCGGAAGAAAGAAAAACAACAAGGAAAACTTGGCTTGTTAATGAAGCAAATGTGTGAAGAAGATGATGGTTTGAGTGAATTGAAAGAGGTATAAATGGATATAAAGAAATGGACACAAATCTGCAGCTTTGGCTACACCTAGCGGAACAGAGTCACAAGGTAAAATTTAAACTGGAGGCGTTTGCAAATGCAAAAAAATATAAACATACATTATTTACACGTTTCGAATATCTGACGAACAATTAAAGTAGAACTTATATTTTTCTCGACATTTCCTTTGCGTTTAAGCTAATGTCTTCAGGAGGCACCGTTTCTGCTTGACGACTGATGATAAACTTTATTCACTGTGCACTGTTCAACTTCAATCGTCGTGCAGAGAGGAAGCCTCTCTAAACGCCTAAAATAATGTAAATTGTTCTATAACAAACAGTTTGTCAAAAAAGTTTTTTTATCTTTTCATTGCTAACACAGTCACAAACATTGGCTTACTTCGTGATGTTTATATTCACCAATTTGTTTATTTCTTAAATGTAATTTGTTGTGTAGGTATGTTCCTTGACATATAGGTTGGTATGCGGTTGACCGCCCATGCTGTAGAAAATGGTTCACTTTACCAATGTCACCCCTGTTTCAGGTAAGGTCGGCAGGAGTTGCAGGGTGTATGTCCATTTGAGATTTGGTTTTTGTGTTGTAGGTTCACATGCGGTATGCGCAAGCGCGAACTTTTACGTGTCCGCTTGTGAGAATGCATGTAATGTGATACCCAATGCTACATAACTTTGCAACTTAGATTAGATTAGACCAAGTAATTACGAGTGTATATCACTTCGTTATTAGTTAAAGTGTTCCACAACTTGCCTTGCTACACTATTCGGCCTCGTTATAATTACAGCTACATCCCTTGGTGATCGAGCTCCAACACACTCACTTGGAGGAAGAAGTGATTGACTAAGTTATGCTGAATGTTCAGGAGAGTCATGTAAGCGTTTCCACTCTCTAGTGTGCAGTGTGCAGATGGTCAATTTCAGCAATAATAAACTTACAATTCCAATAATAAAACCAAGTGGCTTTGGCAAAAGTGAACAAATTGTACTTATAGTTGGCCAGATTTTTTACAATATAATACTAAGCTATAAGTTAAGGAACATTTTTTTTATAATACACGGCATTAGCCTTTTACAATCTTATCTAAATCTTTGTCTAAGTTGCAAAGATTTATATCATTTGAGATTCATATTAAATGCATTTCCTCAAGCAGACACGTATAAGTTGGCGCTAACACGTGTCGCATGTGGACCTCCAATTTACAATCCCAATCTCAAATGAACATACACCCTTCAACTATTGCCGACATTACCTAAAACAGGGGTGATATTGGCAAAGTGACCCATTTTCTACAGCATGGGTGGTCAGCTGCATACCAAACCTATAAGTCAACGAACAGAATATTCATTTCATAAATAAGAAAAAGTCTATCTTAAGATAGACTTTTATCTTCTTATCTTTTTAATAAATTGAAGCGGAGAATTTCGCATACTTGACGTACTACTTGAGAACTTACATTATTCTCGACGTTTCGTTAGCGACGTAGCTAACGCCTTCAGGAGACACCCTCTCTGCACGAAAACTAACGAACATCGCTACGCTAACTACGCTTACTACGCTAACTATGTCGCTAACGAAACGGCGAGAATAATGTAAGACCGGTCCGTAGTCTAGTGGTTACACTTTGGACTCGTAAATGGAAGGTTGTGGGTTTGAATCCCAGCGGGGTACAAAAAAAATACCATTTACATTTTCAAAATTGCCCTTCGTTGGGTTGAAAAATTTATAAACCTTTACCAAAGACCGGTCATCAAAAGGTCCATCCCATCTTACAGCAACTGGGTCTTGCTTGAGAATTGGCGCCTTGTAGCGACGACCAAGCTCGAAAAAAAAATGCGGACGCTAGCAAGAGTTCGATCCCAAGGTGTACACAAGAGCCGTACTGAGAGCCAAGGCCTTCAGAAGAAATGAGGACCAGCCCCCCCGGGAGCTGGGAAATCCCCACTTCAACTGAAAGTGGTTGGTGCAAGGCCGGCCACCTTACCCGTAAAAATAAATATATCCCGAATGTACATGCGACTCTTTCGGGGATGACGCAGGAAAGAAGTTACACTATACGCGTAGCTTAGTTGCGTTTTTTGACCATGTTCTCCTTTGTTCCAGCTGTATGCCGTGTTCCTGTGCGTGATCAGCGTGCGCGAGGCCTGGAGGGACGGCTACGGGCGCATCAGTGAGCTGGCCCGCACCACGGTCTTCATCCCAGTGGCTCCAGCCGTTCCTCTGCTGGGTCTCCCACTCCTGGCCTGCCTCAAGGCCAAAGCTCTGTCTCCACAAGCTGTGCTCCTGGTAATCTTCATTTTTTTTCCTATGCGGGAAACTCCCTAGATTTCAGAGACTCTAGGTGTCTATCATACTTGTTGTAGTACCGCAGAGGTGTTTACGAGATTGGTCGTCGCTACAAAGTGCCAGTACTCAAGCAAGATCCAGTTGCGATAAAACTGGATGGACCATTAGTGACCGGTCTTTTTTTTTTTTGTCTTTTTTTTTTATTGTAGCAAAATAATGCTAATTTAAACAATTACATATCAAGTCAAATCAAAAACAGTTATGTCAGAGGCGCTGTGCAAGTAGGAACCTTACAGCTTTCTCCTTAAATTTGATTACGTCACTAGTTTGCTTGATTTCCGCTGGTACTTTATTATATTCATCAAATCCTCTGTGCACAATTCCTCTGTCATATTTCACTGTTCTTACTTTTAACTTTCTTAAATCATTATTCCCTCTAGTATCATAACTATGTACATCCTTATTTCTAATTATGAATTTATCCAAATAAACAGGCAATAACTTATTTTCTAATCTATATATAAACATAAATGCATTCAACTTAAGATACTCCTCCACATTCAACCACTCTAAGCTAACCAACATATTATCTGAAATTTTAGTATCATACTTCTGATTTAGAATCATTCTCATCGCTTTATTTTGTAATTTTTGGAACGAATTTAGATATTCTTTATTTGCCATGTACATAATTGTTGAGCAATATGAGAAATGAGGCTTAATCATAGTATTAAAAACATTTATTTTTTATTCAGTATTTAAAAATTTCTATTTTGTATTGTTTGTGTATTAACACTGTGAAAATTCATAATGTTTAGTTTACAAATTTTTTTGAAGGAATTCAAAGAAATCACTGTTTATTTTCACTCAAATATATTTAAAAAGATTAAAATCTTTAAATAAATTACAAACGCGTTTTCGACCTAGTAGGTCATCATCAGGTATGATTACAGCAAAAGACACCTCATTAAATCCAGTCAATAGGTATAAATTATAGTCAGGTACATTGAGCAAAAATTTTTTATATAATAAAATAATGAAAAGATCTATATGGTAATAAAAAAATAAAAACTAAATAATTTATTATAAATCTTTTTAAATAATAAAATTGGTCAAGAGATACAAATCTCAGTTAGGTAGGTAAAATATTCAGTAAAATAATTATATTAACATTAAAAATAGTTTTATATGGCAATTATGAAATAATATGAATTAAAATAATATTCAATAATAAAGATAAATTGGAGAAATTTAATAGGAGTGGGGTGTAGCAACTTAACTGCAACGACTGTCAAGCCATATACATTGGCGAGACAGGCAGGGCCATCACAACAAGATTAAAGGAGCATGCTAGAGCATTCAGGGGTCTGTCAGGATACTCGGAGATGGCGGACCACTGTATCGGAAATGGCCACACGTTTGACACGGCCAATACATTGGTCCTGCATTCTGAGTGTTTTGGTAGACGTCTGATGGCTTTTGAGGCACTCCAAATCCACAGACACAGAGAAGAAGTTGTGAATATCCAGATCCCTCCTGTCTCCCCGCTGCTTATGTGCGAGGACATGATTGTCTGATTACTTTGTTTATTATGTTCTTATGTATGAGGACACTCTGGTTTAATGGTTTTATTGTCTGATTCTTTGAGACGACTGGTATGGTGGTACATTTATTATTGTTGTTTTTTATCTCTTTAGCTTCCAACTTTAATTTATTTTTATTCTGTCCTTTGTTTTGTGTACATTAATGTCTCACCAAATGACGTTTAATTTAATTTATTAATTCATATTATTTCATAATTGCCATATAAAACTATTTTTAATGTTAATATAATTATTTTACTGAATATTTTACCTACCTAACTGAGATTTGTATCTCTTGACCAATTTTATTATTTAAAAAGATTTATAATAAATTATTTAGTTTTTATTTCTTTATTACCATATAGATCTTTTCATTATTTTATTATATAAAAAATTTTTGCTCAATGTTTTTACCTACCTGACTATAATTTATACCTATTGACTGGATTTAATGAGGTGTCTTTTGCTGTAATCATACCTGATGATGACCTACTAGGTCGAAAACGCGTTTGTAATTTATTTAAAGATTTTAATCTTTTTAAATATATTTGAGTGAAAATAAACAGTGTTTTTCTTTGAATTCCTTCAAAAAAATTTGTAAATTAAAAATTTCTTTATCCAACTTAATAATCCTATTTTTTTGCTAACTTTTTTAATTATATGATCAAAATGGTACTTAAAATTTAACTTATCATCTAATATAATACCTAAATACTTAATTCTATCAACTATTTCTAATTTCTTATTATAAACCTGAACATTAATGCTACATTTATTTCTATTATTCAGTATTATTACTTTTGATTTCTCTGTGTTCAATTTTAATTTATTCTTATTTAACCACTTTTCTGTCTTTTTCATAACATTATTTACTTCTCTTTCTATAATATTTATATCTTCACCAACAAAATATATTAATGTGTCGTCTGCAACCTACATCCACTGCCACTGGTAATATTTATGATGTCATTTATATACAAAATAAATAAAATTGGCCCCAATTTGGATCCTTGTGGTACGCCAGTGACAATTTCCCTTTGGTTGGAACATTTGTTGGAGATTTTAACTTTTTGTTTGCGCATCAATAAGTAGTTTTTAGTAGTAGTTTTAGGTCTTTGGTAAAGGTTTTTTGAATTTTTCAACCCAGCGAAGATAAAATTTGAAAATATAAATGGTATTTTTTTGTGCTCCGCCGGGATTCGAACCCACAACCTTCCATTTTCGAGTCCGAAGTGTTGCCACTGGACTACGGACCGGTTAAAGACCAATAAAGAGATGCTGGAGAGATGTATCTTTGTTTGTCATCACAGTTTTCATCAAGATCATCTTTATCATCACACTTCACTCTGAAGAAGCTCATCGTAGACCTGGGCGGAACGTCCGGAAGCTCCAGCGCCCATAAACCTTGGCAACAGATCTCCTGCATCATCAGCCGGCCGTGTATGTGTGGAGCGGAGGTGTGGGCGTTGGTTTGTTGACCTGATCCTTTGCAGCAGGGCTGCGTTCTGTTGTGTTGTGAGTTGTGTTGAAAGTGACGATTGTTGAATTTGAATAGAACAAGACTAAATTGGGGTGAGAACACAGATACCGTTCCATAGTTTGGTAAAGAAATGAAGGCGATATCTCAGAGGTATACTTTGGGCATTAGTATTTCTACATTTATAATGCTGCAAATGTCAGGACGCGTGAACTTCGTCTTCTTCCTCTTGTTAAAGATCTAGGATCTGTTTATGGTAGAACTCCCTCCTGTGATGCAGAAGACCAGCTGTTCTTCCGTCTTTTGGGAAGGCGACCTGTTAGACGCTGGCTGTCCGGTATCTCCTGTGTCACAACTCGGGCTATCCTTCCTTCGTTCTATATGGTCCCTACAGAACCATCTTCTCTTCCTGCTCCATCTGAAAATGTGGCTCTTGTCTTGAATCCATATGTCATGACGGTGGGTGGGACGGGTGGACATGTTTATGAAATAAAAAGTGCACAGATTACCAGAATAATGATGACCGGCCCCCCTGGAGATTGGAGAAGATTGGGAAAACTGAGACTGAGGTTGAGAAATAATGTAGATGCAACTCGGCCTATACAAGTTACAAACTGGAAAATTATATCGGAAAACAAATGGAGTTGGAGAAGGTCAAGACTCGAGTTGGGCTATGGCTGTAGCGCTTTCAAAAATGAGATTTAAGTATTATTTGAAATCGTTGGAATGGTCGAAGGGATATGACGTTGGCACTTGAATTTGCGTCCGATCAACAATAACTTCGATCCTGATTCAACAGATGCCATTGCATGCATACAAACACCCGCTTTCACATGAAAGCAAATTGACCTGATAAAAATAGGTTGACGAAGTGCATTCCTCTTCACAAATATACTTAAAAAAAAAAATAAGAAGAATAATCATAAAATGGCATTTTCTGTGACTCCATGACATTATCTGTGTATTTTGTTTATATTTATTTCATAAATGACTGTGCGAGGGTTTATTGTAATAAGAAAAAATCTGTTGTGCAAAATATAGAGTTTTATCTTCTTCTCTTTTTAATAAACTGAAGCGGAGAATTTTGCATACTTGACTTACGACTTTATTCGTATTCAGAGGCTCAGCGAATGTTTTCCTCCATAATTCTTCAGAGAGCATCTTCATTTTGATTGTCTTTCCGAGAAATTCAACAGGTACTACGAGTATACATCATAGCGTAAATACTAAACCATAGAGTAAATAGAAAAATGCAAGATAGCTAAAGCACTCGCTAGATGCGCTGCTGTATTTTGAATACATTTTTCTGTTTACAAGATGGTGGAGTGCTTGCACAACCCTTTATATTTGGGATGTACTCATTTATTTTTCATCTTGAGATAAGTTTTATTCAGATAGACTCGAAGTGTTAGGAGACCGGTCCGTAGCCTAATGGTTAACGTTGACGTTTACGTTAACGTTACGTTACGTTAACGTTAACGTTTTGGGCTCATAATCAAAAGGTCGTGGTTTTTCCGACTTAGTATGATTATAAAAAAAATCCCTTCGCTTCGATTCGATTTAATCAGCCTTCACAAGAAAAGAGTGCCAGCCCCCTCGGGAGCTGGGAAACCCCCGCTTCAACAAAAGTGGTTGGTGTAAAGCCGGCCCCCTTACCTGTAAAAATAATTAGGTTCCACTCACCACATGCGAAAACCTTCGGAATAACGCGGCAAAAAGTTGCACTATATGAGTAGCTTAGTTGCGTTGCGTTTTTTGCAAGATTGCCATATTTATGTGCCCATACCAAAGACCTGTCGCCAAATGTATATTCAGCTTTACAGCAGAGGGTGTTGCTTGAGAATTGTAGCTTCTAAAGCGACGATCGAGCTCTTGATGTGTGATTCACACAAAAACAACGCTCACCAATTAATCCATCTGAATCTTAATTATATATGTATATCAGGGGAGGGAAACTTTCAGCAATAAAATCATTAATAAAAGCAGGAAACTGATGTTCAAATTTTATTTAAAATTTAGGGTCATCTTTTTGTTAACGGTACTTTAAATAACATCATCAATTTGAGTGTTTTAAAAAAATATACATAATCAAATTCATACATTTAAAAACTTAATTGAATTTTACATTGTAACATCACGATTTCCATGAATTTCAGATTTACAATTTAAATTCCTCTTTTCATTCACAAATTTATTTTCAATTTTTTTGATTCACAGAACTACCGTGTCGTCGCTAGAGAACTGAATTTTAACCAAAAATGCGTTAAATTTTGAAATTTTAAAATTTGAAAACGATGAATGATTTACTGAATTGTTTTTGTGTTTTTTCGGGTTAGACCATGGTCTATATGCAGCTTTTTTATAAGCCGACGTTTCGCCTTCATGAGTAGAAGGCATTTTCAAGGCGAGTTATACCGGCGCGGCGGCCTTCGTTGTCTCTTCGGTCGCTTCTCGATGCTAACTGAAAATGCCTTCTACTCATGAAGGCGAAACGTCGGCTTATAAAAAAGCTGCATATAGACCATGGTCTAACCCGAAAAAACACAAAAACAATTCAGTAGTTAATACCGACCATGAAAGTGTTAGTGAAAGTTTAAAACTTTATTTGATGAATGATTTATTGTGCAAATCTCGTGCATTCTTTGAAAATTTTAAAGGTGGTTTGGGCCGTTGGTACCCTATATTTGCTGGTCTCTTAAGTACTTTATTCTCAGTAATTAAATACTAGAACATTAAAAATATGGTTTATGCTTTTCCTTATTACATATTATCAAATTTAAACACTTGCAGGCATTAGCTGCCAACATTGCGTACATATTTTGGTTCATGAACATTTCCTTCGTTCGATCACTTTTTACTTTATAGCAGTCCGAAGGACTGTTATAAAGTATTGTATTCGTCCGAAAAAAAAAAAATGAGGTTTCAACGGAAATGAGTTGTCCTGCACCAGGACATGCAAAAAAACCTAATTTGTCGAACCTGTCCGTCCGTCCGTCCGTCCGTCCGTCCGTCCGTATGAGTGTATGTCCCAGCCGAAACTACTGATCACAGAGACACCAATTTTTGGATTTAGAGAATTGATAACCGCAGATTTTGATGGGCCGACTGGCATGGCACCACCCTGAAAATTCAAGATGGCTGCCATACAAAAAAAACATAAAATTGCACTTTTCTCAAAAACGGCTCTAACGATTTTCTTTAAAATTTCAGTGTGGTCGTTGCTTAAATTTTTTCGAAGAAAATTAGGTATGGCAACACTTTTGCCAACCTACGTCTATGGGTTGCCATATGAGAGAAAAAAACGATTGTGATTATCTCGGAAATGGCTGGGTTGACAAAAAAAAAAATGTTCCACAATATTACGCGCAATATTAATTTCTACAAAAATTTAAAGAAAACTTAAAAATTTTTTTTACTTAAAGTACCGTTTACACGATCTCAAAATTTTCATCGAAAATATTAAAAAGACCCATAAAAACGCAATTTTGTACAACTTTTTTTAAGTTCAAAAGAAAGAAAAATTTATAAACTTCTTTGTAATATAATTTGTTTTTCACTATTTTGAGAATTCAAGATGGCTTCCAAAGAGGAGAAAACTTCAAATGCGATTTTCTCAAAAACGGCTCTAACGATTTTTTTTAAATTTTCAGTAAAGTAGTTGCTTGATACATTCTTACCAAATTTAGTTATGGCAACATTTTTGCTAATCTGCGTCTATGAGTTGCCATAAGAAAAAAATAAACAATTGTGATTTTCTCAGAAGTGAAAGCGTTGACAAAAAAATAATGTTCTACAATATTTTACGTAACATCAAATTCTATATAAAAATTAAATAAAATTTTTGAAAATAAAAACATAAAAGGCCGTTTACATGATATCAAAAATTGAAATTAAAAGGCTACAAAAACCCATCAGAACGCAAAAAACTTTTATGTTTCTTAAATTTATCAGAAAAAACTTTATTATCACTATAATTCATAGTGAAACATTTTTCAAATTTTAGAAAATTCAAGATGGCTTCCGAACAGCTGAAAATTTCAAATGAGATTTTCTCAAAAACGGCTCCAACGATTTTCTTTTTTTTTTTTGCATAATCGTCATTATAATACTGCTATGTAACAACAATAACCATTGCCTCATAATTTGCTTTGTTTTGGGGGTTGCGATACAAGAGAAAAAAAAATTTTAAAATTTCTCGGCAGAGAAAGGGTTAACTAAAAAATAATGTTTCACAATTGAAAAGCTTTTATATATACCTACATACATGAATCATTACTTTTTTCAAAAAAATATTATAAAGTATAGCCACCATACAAAGTGACAAATTTTCATACAAAAAATTATTGTAATATTTTTGGTAGCAAAACGTCTAATACCCATAAATAAACCAACATAACAATTCGCTCAATCAATTGCCATAAAACAACAATAAGCATTGCCTCTTAATACTCTTTGTTTTGGGGGTTGCCATACAAGAGAAAACAATATTTTAAATTTTCCCGGCAGAGAACGGGTTAACTAAAAAATAATGTTCTACAATTGAAAAGCTCTTATATATACCTACATACATTAATCATTACTTTTTTCAAATAAATATTATAAGGTGTAGCCACCATACAAAGTGACAAATTTTAATACAAAAATAATTGTAATATTCTTGGTACTAAAACGCCTAATATAAAATACTAGGCTACGAGTCTTAAAATCTAGTAAGTTGCACCCATATAATAATCAATCATAACTTTCCAAAATATCAATGAAAAGTATAGGTACCCATCAAACAAAGTGTTAGTTTTGATACAAACGGCATCAATGATAATACTGCAAAAAGACGATTGCTTAAAAAGATTAGCTTCATTACTTTCACACAACTAAATGTTTTGTTATGAAAATTGGCTATGACCTAAACATGACCGTATTTTGTGCTATAAAGTCCTGTGCAGTCCACTGTACAATTTATTTTTCTTACACTCTTTTTTCTCACTATGACTCTTGATAAACCATAAAAAATATCCCGAGCAAAAAAAACGTATCATTTACTTATCAAATATGCTCTAAGCTGAGTTAAAAAATTCATATACCTTTACCAAAGACCGGTCACTACCCATCCAGCCGGGGTCTTGATTCAGAATTAGTGTTGCGAGCTTAGTCGTCGCTATAGCGACGACTAAGCTCGCAGAGGGCTCTTGAGGTGAGATTCACACAAAAATGCGCTCGCCAAATAAATGATCCTAATTTCTTATTACTTTGCAACCTTTGACAGAAGTAATATGGTTCAAAGAAGAATGCAATGTGAATTGGAAACATCTCTTCAAATCATTTTGTTCTGGAATTCATAACAGTAAAATTTGTTATATTTAAATATATAGTCCAGTGGCGAACGGTGCCATACAACTCGATTCCCATCGGTTTCCCTTTTAAAATGAGGCAAAAATGAAAATAAAGTAGACTGCATGGTTTTAATGGGGAAAAAATACGTTTGGTTTCTTTGGTTTTTAATGTATTTTTTTACTTTGTGCCTATATTTTTTGACTACTTTGTTGCCTCAGTTTAAAAGGGAAACCGATGGGAATCGAGTTGTATGGCACCCTTCGCCACTGATTATAACATATTTACGTTTACGTTTAAGGGTAGGTACTCCTAGTTATTTGTGCCGAGTATAAAAGATAGGGATAATAACAGAACCTGCCCTTGAAGGTCACTCCCGTCACTCCCTTTGACACACATACTTTGTTTTTATAAGTCCTGCATTTTCTTTACAGTAATGAAATAATACCTGGTCTACTTTATTCTCAGTAATTAAAGGTACATTCTAATAAAATTATGGCTAATGGTTTTCCTTATTACATATTCTCAAAGTTGGAAATGTAAAAAAACTTTGTTTTCCCATTTTCAAATTAAAAATGAAATGCGAAATATATTACGTAGGATTCGATTTTGGAGGAAAGAAATATCCGATACAGGTGAAAATTCGCGCATGACATATTTGCATTTAATGATGAAGCTTACGCGACGAAAAGTATTTAAAAAAATAATATTTTAGTGAAACAAATTGGAGTGCAATTTAAAAAATCCATGTGTGTTTTAGGCCACTTGACAGTTCTTCTTTTAGTTTTAATTCTATCGAAGAACAGACATTGACGAACATTAACATTGACGGTTCATTAATTATTTTCTTGATGGTTTATGTATTAAAACTAAAAAATCATTAATACTCAAATTAGTATCCATAAAATAAAAGTGCAAATAAAACACTGTTTCAAAATAAGAGTGTCATATTGAGTGTGTGCCCACAACCAGGCACGTGTTAGTTCGCGCTCACACACATGCGTACATGCAGGTGTACTCACAAACCTACAACCTAAATCTTAAATGAACATAAAGCATGCAACTTCCCTAAAAAGGGGTGACATTAAAAAAGAGTGCCATTTTTTAGAGTGTGGGTGGTCAAATCCTTAACATATTTCCATTTCAAGATAATCTTTGTATTGGACTCATTTTTTCGAGGCATGCTACATTCCTGGTAAATACTACCCTACACGGTTAAAGGCATTCATGAATGCTCATCTAATGTCGAAACGACAGACCTAAAAAATAAGGCCTCGAAAATGTCCACTCTACCATTAAAAGGTGTTCGCAGAAATTCTGCACGTGCAAAAACTGTCAAACTGCTTAAAATTTAAATTCAACCCTTTTCCGATAGCGAAAATTGACGTATTTACTACACCGGAAATTGTGTGAATTTTTATTTATTTTTTAAAGCCATTACAGTGTCAGCAAAGCCAGAACACTCTAATGATATTAAAATAATAATGGAAAACTGCGTTTCAGTATTGATAAAGCTAATAAAGTTTTTTTTATTTGTTGAAAAATACATATTGGCTGTGGTTCAATTTTTTTTGCAGTTGATTAAAATTCGAATTTCATGCGGTTATTATTTTGCATTTTTTCCTTTTGATTCTACAATTTATTGTTATCTTTTGTTTTATTAAATAATCTGGATTAAAATTGAACAACAGTGGCAAAATAATAAAAAAGCAAATTTCAACCAATTTACGAGTAGTTAGGTTTAAGTTAGAATTACGGTCGTTTGACATTTTGACAATTATATTAATTTTAAAACTAAACAAATTTTTAACACGGATATTTCACGAACCGTTTAGAGAGAACTTACATCATTCTCGACGTTTCGTCGGCGACGTAGCCAACGTCTCCTGAATGAGAATGATGTAAGTTCTCTCTAAACGGTTCGTGAAATATCCGAGTTAAATTAAGTTTTGAAATCTGTTTACTTTTAAAATTAATATAATTGTCAAAATTTACAAGTAAATTTTCGCAATGAAAATTCAATTTGTTAAAAGTTTCATTCATTATAATTATGGTTGTTGTTAAGGCTGTTATTAAAAACCAAAACCCTGTTTGTTTTTAAAAATATGTTTCTTATACTTTATGGCCTTAGTAAAAGAGTTACATTAATAAAAAAATCACGCGTGTTAAATGATTTTTAGAAAAACTGAAACTAATTAACTTATTTAATTCTTGAAAACAGTTCTTTTATATTATCGCAAAAACTATTCACATTAGTCTATTAAAAATCACACTAAAAACTAGAATTTGTATCATTCTATAATTATGAAGAAAAAAAATATTTCCAAAATACACAACAAAAAGCGAGCAAAGAAAACTATTTTTTTTTAATACTTTCTTGTGGCGTCATTTTTTAGGTTATATAAAAAAAAGTAACTTTAAAATTAAGATAAAAAATTATTTAACACGCGTGATTTTTTTGATTGATGTCACTTTTTTACTAAGGTCATAAAGTATAAGAAACATATTTTTAAAAACAACGGTTTTTTTTTTTTAATAACAGCCTTAAGGTTTGTGTTAATTGGTTACGTACGATGACTTAAAAAAAGTTGAAAGCGCTCAAGTGTTATAAATTCAAATTCACGAAAGTAAAACGTTATTGAAAAATAATTGTTTTCAAATTTATATTGTAATAGGTATATTTTCTGTATAAAAGGAAATATTTAATGGAAATCGATTCTTCGATTTGCATACATATATTCTGAATGAATGATTGGTTTCAATATTAATAACTAGCAGTAGGTGTCCGGCGTGTTTCACTACGCAATTTGAGCGTGTGGAATTTTTTTCCACTAGTAATGAGACCAATCTTACTGAAGGCGCCCGAAATATTAAACTCAACTCATAAAGAAAAAAAATGTTGTTTAGTTTTGCTCAATAAATTTTAAATGAATCTTCACAATACCATTACACAAACGCTTAAGCTTTTACCATCACACTCTCTGGTCCGGTCCGTAGTCTAGTGGTTAACACGTTTGACTCGTAAATGGAAGGTTATGGGTTTGTATCCCGGCGGAGCACAAAAAAATATGAACCATTTATATTTTCAAATATGCTCTTCGCTGGGTTACAAACCTTTACCAAAGACCGGTCACTAAAGGTCCATCCAGTCTTACAACAACTGGGTCTTGCTTGAGAATTGGCGCTGTCAACAGCGACAAACAAACTCGAAGAGGGCTCTTAAGGTGTGATTCACACAAAAACAGCGCTCACCAAATAAATCATCACATTAATAGTATTCCCATGTTGTTCCAGTTTTCCTGCAGCCTGATGCTGCTAGCCACCACCACGGCCTTCATGACGGTCACAATGGCCATCACGGAGAAGGCTGCCATGACGGGGCTGGACGAGCGCCTCAGGGCAGAGCTGCAGAGCGACTATGGCCACGAAACCACCAACAACAAGGACAGTCTCGTGTTCACGCAGAGCATGGACTATGCGCAGTACACGGTGAGTCTATAGGGGAATTGCAGTGGTGAGAAAAACGGCTTAAAATACTATGGTTGTGTAGAGTTCATTTCAAGGATCACAACCTATACTTTTTAAGTATTAAAAATAAAAAAATCATTGATAATTTGCAAAAATAAAATGCCGAGAATTTGAGTCCCGCCAAAACGCAGCGCGGCCGGCTAGCCACGCTGTGACGTCAAAATGACGTACATGGATCCGGCAGACTACCTGGGACCAACGGTACACTCCCTAGACCCGAAGATCCATCTACGTCACTTCCGCCTAATAAAAAAGTGTCTTGTTTTACCGGAAATCCAGCATGCGCAAATTTTAAAGAGCCATAATTTAAAAACTAAGCTAGATATTTTTTTTAAAGCGTAGATGCATTTTAAAAATGTAGTATATCATTTTATGAAATAAATAAAAAGTGAAATTACCCTATTAAAAATAAATGTGTCATCTTGCCAGACTAGTTCCAAATCTGACCGACTGAGGTGCAGGTCTCTCAACCATAATTTTTGTCTGAATCAGTCGTTTCTTTTGGAGGTTAGTTTTTTAGGTTATGCGTTCGGGTTTCATTGCCGTTTTATTGAAAAAAAAGATACAACACCTACTAAATTTATTAAATCTACGAAATACACAATAATTTCACAAAAATAAATACATTATAAAATTACTGTTTCATTTATGCACATTATTGAATATATTTTTATTGATATTTTACATGTAACAACACACATATTATTAATGTTTTCTTTGTCAGATATCATCCCGACTTGACACCTTAAATTAAATAAATTCCATATTTATCGGGAATCCATGTATTTATTTACAATGGGAGACGTAACATGGCCGATGGATATTCTGTTGAAACATCTATTTCTTAGGATGACATTTTATTATCCACTTTGCATCAATGTTGCCACCAGAATAGGCGTTCTTAGAGTAAAGCACGCCTTTAAAAGTTTTTTATACCCTAAATTTGCACAGTTTTGTTACTTGAAATCTATCACTCTATGACAATAACCTTAATTACAACTTTGACATAAGTCACCATCTTTATTTGAACGGTCTGTAGTCTAGTGGTAACGCTTTGGACTCAGAATCAGAAGTAGCATTAAATTTATTTGGTGAGTGCAGTTTTTGTGTGAGTCACACCTTAAGAACTCTGTGCAAGCTTGGTCGTCGCTTTAGAAAGCGCCAATACTCAAGCAAGACCTGTAAGGCTGGAGGGATCAACGGTGACCAGTCTTTGATAAGGCAGGTTAATTTTTCAACCCTGCGAAGAGCATTTATGAAAATATAAATAAATAAATATAAAACAATAATTGAACCCATTACCTTTCAACCACGAGTCCGAAATGTTAACCACTGACTAGTCTTGCAATTAGCAGATGTGGTCTATTTTTATATATGTGGTGAGCTTGATAGCAACCTATTAGTAACAAATTTTCTGAAAATTACTTTCATTGCATGATAAGCCCCATTCATAGTAAAAACAACCTCTCTAGAAAACTGAGAACATTTTCATGTAAAGCTTAAGTGCTGTTCACATGGGTCGAATGTGAATGTTTGTTTGGTGTATACGTGTCTGTCTTGTTTTAGCGTGTAAGGACACACTCGCCTACAAATATACATTTTTCTGGTTAATTTACATTAAAAAAGAAACACCTAAGATTTATTTAACAAAATATTGTAAATTTGTTTTAACATCTAATTTATCCCCTATAATATAAAATTCAACGGCCTCCCCATACAAAATAATTGTGCGTTAATGGCATTCAAACTGAAGAACTCCTGAACAGATGCACGTCATATTCACAAAAAATATTGTTCAGGACTTGGGATGTGCTTCCTCATCATTAGTAGATTTTAAATTGTTGTTTTTTAAATAAATAAACATGATCAATCACAACACCTTTTTATGTAAAACCTATGCGAGAAACAAAACTCATTTTGACATTCGAATTTCAAATAAATTGCCAGCACTTCAACATAGGCTTCAAAGTTGCCATCGTTGCCATTGCCAAGTCGATTCTTTTTCGGTTGAATTCCGTTGAGTACCTACCTACCTATATTTTTTATTCATTTCAAAATTATACTTCAACCAGTTATAACATGTATTTTTTAGAAATAATGACGATCGATTAGGTCAACTTTTTATATGAAACCATACTTATTGCGGCATTTAATTTTTTTTAAGTATTATTACAATATACAATCTATGTAAGTTGCATAGACGCATTAACATTATAATTCATATTCAATGCACTCCTGCACGGAGACACGAGTGAGTTTGCGCTTACAAATGCTGCATGTGTATTTACAAATAAAAATTTCAGCCTCTCATGACCATAAGCCCTGCAACTTTTGCTGACCTTTTCAGAAACAGGGGACACATTTGTTAAGTGAACCCATTTATGCGATATGGGTGGTAAGCCTCATACTAACCCTTAAGTCAAGGAATTTGAGTTTGAAAAATCCTTAAACAACGGTAATCTTAATTTATAATCTAAAGTTGCAAAAAAAGTTATTTGATGATTCAAATTGAATGCACGCCCACAAACTGGCAAATGTCATTTCACGCTTGATTTTTTTTAAATATTAGAATATATAATCTAAGTTGCACAGATACAATAACTTTTATAATTCATATTCAATGCATGCCCCCCTGGAGACACGAGTGGATTCGCGCTTATATATGCTGTATGTGAACTTGAAAAAATTCAAATTAAGGCCTGTAATGAACATGAGCCCTGCAACTTTTGCCACCCTTTTCAAAAACAGGGGAAACATTTTTCAAATGAACCATTTTTTGCGATATGGGTATTCAGGCTCATACTAACCCATAAGTTAAGGAATTTCTAATCTAATCTAAGCTGCAAGGATATATATCATTTAAGATTTATATTCAATGCATTCCCACAAGCAGACATGTATGATTTCGCGCTGGCACATGCCGCATGTGGACCTACATTATAAAACCCAATCTCAAATGAACATAAGCCCTGCAACTCTTGCCATCCTTCCCTGAAACAGGGGTGACATTAACAAAGTGAACCATTTTTCACAGTATGGGTGGTCAGCCGCATACCAACCTAACAGTCAAGGATTTGAGTTTGAAAAATCCTTAAACAACGTTAATCTTAATTTATAATCTAAAGTTGCCAAAAAACTTATTTGATGATTAAAATTAAATGCACACCCATAAGCTGGCAAATGTCATTTCACGCTAACATATAATTGTGGCACTTGATGTTTTTAATATTAGAATATAAATCTAAGTTGAATAGATACATTTTATAATTCATATTCAATGCATGCTTCCATGGAGACACGAGTGAGTTCCCGCTTAAAAATGCTGCATGTGAACTTACAAATTAAAATTAAGGCCTCTCATGCACATAAGCTCTGCAACTTTTGCCGACCTTTTCAGAAACAGGGGGAACATTAGTTAAGTGAACCCATTTATGCGATATGGGTGGTGAGCCTCATACTAACCCTAAAGTCAAGGAATTTGAGTTTGAAAAATCCTTAAACAACGGTTATCTTAATTTATAATCTAAAGTTGCACAAAAGAGATTTGATGATTCAAATACAATGCACACCCACAAGCTGGCAAATGTTTTTTCACGCTAACATATAATTGTGGCACTTGATGTTTTTAATATTAGAATATTAATCTAAGTTGCATAGATACATTTTATAATTCATATTCAATGCAAATCAATTCAAATATAATTCACACGCTCAGGCTGGCAAATGTTTTTTCACGCTAACATATAATTGTGGCACTTGATGTTTTTAATTTTAGAATATAAATCTAAGTTGCATACATACATTTTATAATTCATATTGAATGCATGCCCCCAAGCAGACATGAGTGAGTTTGCGCTTACAAACGCTGCATGTGTAATTACAAATAAAAATTTCAGCCTCTCTTGACCATAAGCCCTACAACTTTTGCCGGCCTTTTCAGAAACAGAGAAACATTCGTTCAGTGAACATTTTTTTAAGGTACCTATGGGAGGTCAGACTCATACCTCATGCTTCATACAAGATACTCAGAACATGAAAGAACTAAATAACCCTTTTACCGCAATTTTTTTTCAAATTACTTAAAGCATTTAATTACTATGAAGGAGGTGTGAGGAAAAATTATTGCGAAGCCAGACTTACACTGCCCGAAGGGCCTAGCAGACAGCCGTGCGCAGCACGGTCAGTCTGCTAGTTTTATATATACTTTGTCAATCACTTTTGTTCCTGCAAGTCTAGCTGACGTAGACATCGCGTGTAAGGACTCGACTACATATTATGTATATTTTTCCGGTTCATTTACATAAAAAAAGAAACACCTTCACCATTCAACAAATTATAAATTTGTTTTAACGTTTGATTTTTTCTTTTGCCAATCACTTTTGTTCTTGTAAGTCTAGCTGACATAGGCAAACTCCACACTCTCAAGCGAAATGTTTCCTTAAATAGGATTATTTTTATGGCCAGAAAGGTTTCATTGGCGTGACTCTAGACATTGTGTTATGTGATTTTAAAATAACATTTAAAAAACAATCTCAAAGCGTACAGTATGTGTCGTGGGCCGAACAGAGCCGAACGGTCACGAAAGCAGCCGGACTGCGCCGTGGGATCTGATCGGGCTGTCGATTATCGCTCGGCAGTCCTGGGCCAGATGTCGGCGACAAAGCACCAAGCACCCAAGCAACGGAGCTCCCTCCCCTTCTACTTGGAGCATTCGCCATCCAAGGCACCCGCCTTGTAGACCAGAGACGGGTGCATAGGAGCGCCCACCCAGGGGCTCCAACGTGTGGAGGCGTCCGCCTCGTGAGCCACTGCTAGCCTGGGGCTCTGCCCCAGGCCTTCAGTTCGGAACTCCAGTCAACAGAGTAGGGAGTAGTGACAAAGAGCAGGTCAGGCCATTCCCTTATTTCCTCTTCTTCCCTCATATTATTAAAATAAATAAACCCTTATTTGTTCATGTTAAACTTATCTTTTACTATAAGCCCTTCCCAAGATATAAGTAAGCAATACCAAAGAAAGAACCCCACGCCCTGAGAGTGATGCTGATGATAGCTAGCCGGAGTAAGTATCCTGTAGATACATCCTGGAGATACCTCTAAATGGTAAACATAACAATTGATAGAAAAACAAAGAAACTTCCAACATATTTGTTGGATGATTATTTCTACTTTATTTATTTTGTTTCTACTTATAAAATAATAACACTAACGCGATAAGTTTTTTTTTGCTTTAAGTGATACCTGTGTGGATGTTTTTTTTATGTACAGAGATTAACAAAGCACCGGAAATAAGTATTGTAAATGCATTTATTCAATAGCATTAGCTTACAGATTCAAAATATTAAGAAATCCAAAAAGCAGCAAAATTTCAATCCATCCTGCTGGATCTGTAATTGAGTACAGATACCTTGATTGGAAGTTTCGGAAGATTGATTGGTTCCTTGACTTATAGGTTGGTATGCGGCTGACCACCCATACTGTAAAAAATGGTTTACTTTGCAAATTTCACCTTTGTTTCAGGGAAGGTTGGCAAGAGTTGCAGGGCTTATGTTAATTTGGAATGGGCTGTTATGTTGTAAGTACACATGCAGCATATGTAAGCGGGAACTTATACATATCTGCTTGTGGGAATGCATTTAATATAAATCTTAAATGATATATATCTTTGCAGCTTAGATTAGATTAGATTACATTAGAACTTATACATGTCTGCTTGTAAGAATGCATGTAATATGAATCTCAAATGTTATATATCTTTGCAACTTTGATTACAGATTTAAATCCTTTTTTTTTTTTTTTTTTTTTTTTTTAATTTGCATGAAATAAAAGAAAATATAAAAAAAACTTTCACGTTTTGCCGCTAGATATCAGTATTGTTCCGTACATTTTCAATATGAACAAACAAATTTATTGAAAGAAGTTTTCATACATTTTTAAACACAAACGCGAAAGCTCGCAGCATTGCAGCATATATACAAAAATTAATTTGCCATATATCATGAATGTGTTTCATCTGCTGTGGTGGCATTGATTTTGAAAATCGAAACTCGACGACGAAAGACGACGACGAACGGCAATATAATAAAGGATTTTGTATAAATAGAAGGATCTTATAATATCTAAGATTCGTAAGAATTTAAAAGTAATTGAATTTGGTTATCTTATTCAAATGTGATTATTATTTGTTATCTTTTGTGAAATACAAAATTATTCAACGTTATTTGATCAGTTATGTTTTATTTTGCTTAAATTAAAAAAAAAAACCTTTTGGTAGGTTTGTAGTCTATGTCTTGACCTTAAGACCACCTATAGTAAGTGATAGCGTGCTACTCGTTACTCGCCACCAAAGTGATCGACCCGTCTGAACTAGGCTTTAATGATTTTAGGAATTAATAATTTTGTTCCTTGATAAACACTTTATTAAACACACCGTATTAAGAAAATATTATATTGGCACAAGTCAAGGAAAAGTCTGCTCAATATTATCTTTGTTATAACATCTCTGAAATAGCGAATGAATGGGATATCCAGAGTCATAATAAAAGGAGGACTTGTATGAAAAAGGTTAAAAAACCCATTTAAGTACCCTTGACTGCTTTTCACAAATTTTGTTCCACGTTATTTCAAACAAAAAACACTTAACTTCTTGTTCGTTTTCTCATTCATTTCTTTTAATGATGTTGCTAAGAAAGGTGCTATGTTTAATCGAGTGCCCATTTAATTTGACTTTCCTGTTCAAAATGCGACTTATAAGCTCTCTTTTCTCTAATTATTCCTGCAACACATTTTCGTTGAACTTCAAGAGCCCCACGCGAGCTTGGTCATCGTTATATAATGCACCAATTACGCAAGCAAGAGCTTACTGTCACACTGGATTTACCTTTAGTGACCGGTCTCTGGTATATGCCAGGAGCGTGCATTCCATACAGGCACATGCGCCTAATAGGTAGGCAAAATATTATGAAAAAATACCATTTAAGCTTGATATTCAGATTTAAAATTCAAAATTCAAGTTTCTTTGGAGCCATTGTTAGCTTAGCACTTCAGTCAATTTCAAATGAGTTATTTTAAAAGAATGGGAGACAATATGTATTCTTAAATGTATTTGCCTGTACCTTATGCACGCGCCTGGTATATGCATATAAAATTTTCAACACAGCAAGAAGCATTTTTGAAAATTTAATGATATTTTTGTGTGCTCTACCGGATATAGAACCTATTAGCTCCGCCCCAAAACTCACCATCTCCCTCCCACATACCTACCTTGCTACCCCCTCCCTTACCACCAATAGATCCCACACCCATGTCTTAATTTTTAAGTTTGATTTTAGTAATTGTTGTTACCCGATGATGGAAGGTATTCCGAAAACGTTTGTAACATACTCAAAAACAATAAAAGTGGAATAAAACAAAGTTTTTAATTTCTTTTATTTTTTAATTTTTTATTGAAAAATAATCAATTTTTTATAGAACCCAAGAACTCCCATCTACGAGTCGGAAGCATTAAACCACTAGACTACGGACCAGTCGAAGACGTTATATTACAATGACGCTATGCTATCCGAATTCGAATATGTTTAATACGAGTATCAAAGTTTTTTTAGCGCGTTATGTTCAGCGTGTGGTACATGTAATTGTGATGTATGCTTTACTATATAAAATGTGATAAAACTCTTAGCATCTTCACACAGAGATATGCATATATCGCAAGATAACATTTGTCAAGAAAATATAGTATTTTCTATTTACATACATATTTGAACATCCTCAAAAGAAAAATGTACGTAAAATATATCATGTAATATTTGTAACAAGTGCCCCGAGTATAAAGCATTGCGTAAAACAACTATGTATGAAAGATACGGCGGCACTCCTAGTGGGTGATTTAGTTTTCATACATTCTTTCGATTTACGTAGTCGAGGTGAGTTTACGCATGTTTTATACTAGAAGCAGAGGATCGAGAAGAAAACTTACATCTTCCAGGAGCGAGCGTCCCATACAGACAACTATACCTATGCTTAAGGAAGACGGTATCTATCTATATATAATCTATAGCCTCGGTTAAAAAAAAAAAATTGTAAATATATAAATTCATATTTAATGCATGTTCACGAGCAGACACGTGTAAGTTCGCGCTTACTTATTGTGCATGTGTACTCACAAAATAAAAACGCATCTCAAATGAATGTAAGTCCTGCAACTTTTACCAACCCTGAAGTTGGCAAAGTGAACATTTTTATTAAAAATATTTAATAAGTATGGGTTGTCAGCTTCATACTATCCCATTTATCAAATAACAAAGCAATAAATTAATTATGCTACAAGCTACTACGCTACTAAACCACACATATGATGTAGCATCTTGCCACGTTTTCCCCGCAGAGGTCGCATGTGGCGGGCCGATCCTATTTATTTTTACATGTAAGGACGCCGGCCTTACGCCAATCACTTCACTTGAAGTGGGGGTTTTCCAGCTCTCAAGGGGATTAGTACTTATTTCTCGTAAAGGCTGAGTAAACCTTGCTGGCATTTTATTTATGGGTTTGAAATTAACACCGAAATGGGAAATCATTTCTGATAACCTCGGTGATCTCACCTCTTTGAACCGTCTTTTTCTAATCTTCGAACTCAAGTTCGCGGCATGGAATGCAAGCACTCTACCAACTGAGCTATCGACCAGACTTTTGACGAGCTTGGTCGTCAAATCGCCAATTCTCAAGCAAGACCCAGTTGCTGTAAGGCTGGATGGACCTGTTTATTATCGGTCTTTGGTAAAGGTTACTGAATTTTTCAACCCAGCGATGAGCAAATTTGAAAATATAATAGGTATATTTTTGGTGCTCCGCCGGGATTCAAGCCCCCAACCTTCCATCTATGAGTCAGAAATGTTGCCACTGGACTACGGATCGGTCAAAGCCGCCTCGGAGGACATCCTCGTTGTTGACCCGATTACGCCATAATAGCCCTTGCATACTTATTTCACTTCATCCAGAATCATGTTTTTCATACAAGCTCTTCTTTTGTGATGACTCTGGTAATCAAATTTACACACTCAAAACTGAAGTGGAAGAAGATGGAGGCTTTCCTGTAAGAGCTTTCTTGTTGGTTTTCCAGTTTGGCTGCTGCGGACTTCGTGATGATGATGACTATAAGCTGACCAAGTGGTACTCTACAGGAGCTTCTCATGGTCCCCCCAGAGAAGTTCCTCCATCCTGCTGCGTGCCAGAAAAAGTCGGCACCTTGTCAAACGTACGTAAATTATTGTTATTGTTGCGAACGAGTACAGGCGCTCGTACACACATAGTTATATCAAAATGACTACACACACTAATGCACATAGTATAGAATCATCTAGTAGGCCCTGGCTGATAGTGTGCGTAAATATTCTGGTGATAGAATAGTCCAGAACTTGGGAGTATGATCTCTCCGTTCTAGTATATAAGGGGCCAAAATGTTAGGACAGAGAGGAGTTGCAATAAAGCCTTTTGCGAGATAACACACACACCAGTGATTCTCATTTGTGAAATAAATTGTGAAAAATAAATCTTATAATTGATTTCTAGCTCTGGCTTTCGAACTTCACGGCACAATGTTTTATCGACACTCTCTGGCTGCTGCCCTATTACAGTCCTCTTATATTCGTGCAACAGAGAACAATCTTGCATATTCCAGATCATTCTTTGATCTCTGGCTCACACCATAACGTCATTCTACGCACTGCCACCATCATGGTTCTACTCACACTATCGTACATGTATAGGTGCGCGTAGGTATTGTTATGTTAAAATGGAAAGGTACCTTCAGGATGTACCTACAGGATACTCACTCCGGCTAGCTTCTTCGGCATCACTCTCAGGGCGTGGGGTTCTTTCTTCGGGTTGCTTACTTTTTACTTTGGGAAAGGTTGTATGTATATTGAAACATAATTGAAAGGAAACAACAATGGGTTTATTTAACACATAAAAGACTGGAAATAGGAAACAATAAATAGCCAGACCTGCGAGTTCCGAGGCGAGCTTACAATAAGCTCGGGAGGTGATGTTCACGGCTCGAGGCTTCGCCCCTCGAGAGCCGCAGCCCATGAGGCAGATGCCTCAACACGTGGAGCCCTAGGGTGGAAGCTCCTCTGCACCAGGCTCCGCTCCATAAGGCGGGTGCCTTGGATGGCGGATGCTCCAAGTAGAAGGGGAGGGAGCTCCATTGAAATGCCCTTGCAACGCTTGGTGCTTGGTCACCGATGTCTGGGCCAGAACTGGCGAGCGACAATCGACGGCGCGATGACATCGCTTGGCGCAGTTCGGTTGCTTTCGTGACCGTTCGGCTCTGTTCGGCCCACGAAACATGCACTGTACACAATTTCTTTATTTTAAATGTTATTTAAAAAATAACATAACATTTCCCTTTCTTACAAAAATATAGAAAGAGAAAACCAGGAGCAATCCATCAGTCTACACAAACAACACTAGGTCTTTGGCCATTAGGAAAATTGTCAATTTTATGGGAACACAAAAAGGAAAAGGGAATTTACAGGAACATCCTTCTATCCTATCAACACACCAGAAAGAAGGAAGAAGAAAACTGGTGGCTGTGAGAATTATCGATTTGGTTTGGGAAATTTCAAGGTGGTATCGATAACAGACAAGCCACGGATAATCAGTGATCTTGTAACAAGGCCTTTTTTCTTGACCAAAACATGTCGAAAACTCTATACAATAAATAATCACAGCACTCCTCAAAACATGTACTTATTTTACCCAAGTTCTAACTCGTTACAGGAGTCGACTATTATGTAACAGTATATTTGGAGCGAAACACAAAACACTAAAAGACAAAACAATAATATCCACGACTCTCTCAAAAAATAACTTGTCTGTATCAACAGACGTTTCCCCCTTCGACAAAATGAGCAAAGCTTTACGTGACATCTTATACATACATATCAGATTTCAGATTTACGAAACGTAAAATCTCAAGAAAATGCGCTTCCGTTTCCAAGAAAAAGACCAGCATTCCTTCTCCTTACATCAATTTTAACGTAAAGCAGTGAATCATCTCATTTCCACATCACCATATCGTGGAAAATCCACACACGTATCTGCGAATGTAGAATCCCGGAAAACGGCTTCCTTTGCCTAAAGGGCCACATTTTCCCACTCTTTCTCGGTGGCGCCACTTGGTTTTTTAGAAGAACAAAGAAACTTCATAATTCAATCTTTTTCCAAAGGATCAATTTAGAAAACCACTGAAATTTGACACAAAAAAAACTGTAGAAGATATTTACAAACATAAAAGCTAATGTAGTCAAGAAATCCTAATTCTTACTGAATTACCTATTTGTACACTTTACAACAAAATTTCTCCAATGTTTTTTGAGAATCGTATTTCAAATTTAAAATCTTCAGGTGACCCGTATATCGGTCGAACATCGCACAAAAGTGATATGCATAGCCTGCAAGAAATTAAACCATCCTAAATATTACATTAAACTATTCGTTAATTCTAAAATTAACTTTTTACAAAAATTGCATTCCTTTATTGTGTTTTGAGGATTCTTGGAACGGGATCAATGTTCCCCTTTCTATGTAAATATATTTGACTCCACTATAGCAACAACAAAAAGGTACTTAAAGCTAATTAATTTTATTTTATTTTTACAATTGGCAGTCAACAGAACAGTCATAGTTCGAAGTGAATATCCTAAACGGGCTAATCACCAGTTAACCAGAAAAAAAAATCAAAATGTTTTTGATATTAGCACAGTGAAAAAAAAACCGAATGGGGAAAAAAACATTATGAATTACCAAAAACTTAATCCTCGACATCAAATAAAGACTTCTGAGAATCCTTTAATGTGGAAAAAAAATTGTTAAAAGCTTTTATGAAAAAAACATTAAGTGAAAGTGCATTGAAAAAAAAACCATTAAAAATATCGAAAGTAAAATACAATAAATGAACTTCTGAGAAAATCTTAATATGTTACTAAAAAGCTTTTTGAAAGGATAATTAAGACAAAATGAAATCTTCAAAAAAAAAATTTCAAGACATAAATTATAAAGGAGGTAAGTACAAATATAAAATAAACAAATTTGATCGATTTCTGCAAACAGGATAACAAATTTCTTTATGCTTTTGATGACTTCTCAAAAGTGCATGACAATTTATATTGATGGAAAAAATTGTATCATAATTTTTTAATCGCAAAAATCAACTCAGCAAGCAAAAATATTGTCAGATACAGATGGACAGAAATACTTAATGTTAAAGAATACATAAATTTGGCATAAAAAATAAAAATACGACGAGGTTTCTTAGCAAATGATAAAGGATTTTATGATTTACTTCTCAGGCTTCTCAAGAATTGCATGCCAATTTATATTGACATAATAATCAAAAAAAATTTAATCGTCAAAAAGACATTACAGCAAAATGCAAAAGCAATCCGAATAAAACAATTCACTCTAAAATTAATTTGGTAGGGAAACATAAATGACGTCATAATGATAACAAAAAAAATATAGACAAAAAAAAAGAACTAGACAAAACAACTGCCAAAATAAAAGTTCGCAACATCGAAAGAATCCCAGTTGAATTCGCCAGTGTTATGTTAACATGGAAAGGTACCTTCAGGATGTACCTACAGGATACTCACTCCGGCTAGCTATCATCGGCATCACTCTCAGGCGTAGGGTTCTTTCTTCGGGTTGCTTACTTTTTACTTTGGGAAGGGTTGTATGTATATTGAAACATAATGTAAAGGAAACAACAATGGGTTTATTTAACACATAAGGGACTGGAAATAGGAAACCATAAATGGCCAGAACTGCTTCAGAAAGCCCGCATATCACTTCACATAACTCTTCTGTTAACTGGAGTTCCGAGGCGAGCTTACAATAAGCTCGGGAGGTGATGTTCACGGCTCGGGGCTTCGCCCCCCGAGAGCCGCAGTCCATGAGGCAGATGCCTCAACACGTGGAGCCCTAGGGTGGAAGCTTCTCTACACCAGGCTCCACTCCATAAGGCGGGTGCCTTGGATGGCGGATGCTCCAAGTAGAAGGGGAGGGAGCTCCATTGAAATGCCCTTGCACCACTTGGTGCTTGGTCGCCGACGTCTGGGCCAGAACTGGCGAGTGACAATCGACGGCGCGATTACATAGCTTGGCGCAGTTCGGTTGCTTCCGTGACCGTTCGGCTCTGTTCGGCCCACGAAACATGCACTGTACACAATTTCTTTATTTTAAATGTTATTTAAAAAATAACATAACAGTATTTCGTAGTTCGAAACATTATTGTGCTTATTTTAAACATTGGTGAATACTTTTGTGATATCCCGGATGGATTTTTGTTCTACAGTATATGTAGGTGTATTGACTAATAGGCTGGTTTGAGGCTGACGATATGGCAAAAAATGGTTCACTTTTCCAATGTCACCCATGTCCCAGGGAAGGTCAGAAAGAGTTGCAGGACTTATGTTCATTTGAGATTGGGTTTATATATATATATATATAAATATATATATATATATTTTTTTTTTTTGTGCACAACAGGTTACCCTAATTACAGTGCACCCTCACAGCTATCAACACGCTGGGAGGAACTCTTTTGCTAAATTTTTAAATCTTAATAAATTACATTACATACACTGCTGTCAACAAGGTTATAGTGCCCAATAGAGCAAACACATCAAACTTTGCAGACAGAAGCTTTGCGGTGGCCGGGCCGGTGGCCTGGAACAATTTACCCATCGGTGTTCGCGCGAACCAGCCTACCACCACCTTCAGAAAGGAACTGAAGACACTACTTTTCTCGAGAAGCCATGGCGCCCTTGAGATGGTCCTGGACCATTAAATGGCGCCACAGGAAAGAAATCATCCATCATCATCATCATCATTCAAAAATGTCTATATTTGACTTATTTAAGAGCTTTATACTCCGAGTCACAGGGTGTTGCGCCACGACATCAGTACGGCATCAGTATGTTGTAACTCCACATGCGACATGTGTAAGCGTGAACTTATACGTGTCTGCTTGTGGGAATGCATGTAATAAATCTTTACAACTCAGATTATAGATTATATACTATACATAAGTATATTGGCCCGTCAAAAAAGCAATTGAATAGATTTCAGTCTGTTCTTAATGCAGACTTATCTTCGGGATGTCCTGATTTTCCCACATAGCTTCGCAAAAAAACGCTTTACATAAATAGTGTAACTTCTTTCCGCGTTATGCCCGAAGGGTAAACCACTTCAGTTGAAGAGGGGATTGTAGTTTTCCTAAGAGGGTGGTATACCGTGTGCGTTTGATGGTATTTCAAGCGTTAAAAGGTTTTACTATTTTTAATATTTGTACATTAAAAAAAAGTTTTTTTTTTATATATTTATACTGAATACATTGTCAGTTGGAGCAGGAAGAGGAGACGGTTATGGAGGGACCATATGGACCGCATGAACGAAGGAAGGATAGCCCGAGTCGCGGCACAGGAGATACCGGACGGCCAGCGTCTACCAGGTCGCCCTCCCAAAAGATGGAAGAACAGCTGGTCTTCTGCATCACAGGAGGGATAAACAGATCATAGATCAAGAAAAAGAAGAATATTTATTTGTAGAACAATTTTTTTTAGTAGTTTTACACATGCTTGCTTTTACGGATTTGGAAAAGTTAAAAGATATGGTTATCTCTGTACCCTTGACTTGACAAAACTTGAGTAATGTAAAGTTTACGGCAATTATTAAAGAGTGATTTCCCCCAAAATCTGCCGTTTTTGTTTGTTTGAACTTGATTTTCTTCATCACTGTAACTCTTTTGCTAAGACCATAAAGTGTAAGAAACAAAAACGGCAGATTTTGGGAGAAATCACGCTTTAATACTTTCCGTAAACTTTACTTTTCTCAAGTTTTGCGACTCGTACTAAAGGTACAAATCTCTCAAGCAAAATGTTTCTCTTATCTTGCACAAATCAATGGCCACATTTATTGTGAAGGCTAAACAAACCCAAGATGATAATAAAACCTGAGCTAAACACCGTAATATGAAACCTTCAGACTTAAAATCCAGCCTGTTGTTCTGCAAGCCGAAACTCTATGAATGGGGATATCGACCGATTAGAATCCTTTGAGATATAAACGAAAATAGACCCCGTCTGATATTACTTAAAAGCTTAAAATTTTCCTGTCACGATTGAGAAATGGAATATTTCTCAACTCGGCTTATGATTTCATTGTTAATAAAGCAAAGTTGCCTTGTATTTTTAATCTTCAAACAAATAACAACAACATGGTCTGAAAGTTTGTTTCAAAGATGACAATGTTTTTAATGGAATGTATGAAGTAGCACTATCTCTTAAATAAAAAGCTGACATTTAAATAATATAAATTTAACGTGGAACTTACGTCAGTGCTGACAGTCTCGTTCTGACATTTAAAGGCGCTTCATGTATGGCCTCGGAACGAATACCATTGATAATAAAATTGTGACGTCATACGACCGGGCTATCACGGGAAAGGCAAACAATTAATATTGGTTGCTAAGGATCGTAGTCCGCTCGAAGCTTAAAGTTTGCCCGCCGAGAAAAAAATCTAAATGAAAATTTGTGCTGAATTCATTCCGACATTTATTTATTTCTAAATCTAAATCTAAATTTATCTGCACAGATATACATATTTATTTTAAGATTTATATTAAATGCATTCCCACAAGCAGACATGTATAAGTTCGCGCTAAGACATGCCGCATGTGGACCTACAATATAAAAACCCAATCTCAAATGTACACAAGCCCTGCAACTCTTGCCGACCTTCCGTGAACCAAGGGGGACATTGGAAAATTGAACCATTTTATACAGTATGGGTGGTCAGTCTCATACCAACCATTTCGTTATAAAAAAATAATCGTTGAATACGTGAAATATAAATTTTAACCGTGGTTATTATTATAATTTTAGTTAATACCTCCCACGATCTATTATTCAATAAAATATCCTCAATGTTGAGTAATTCTATCTTTGCATTTTATACTTTACAAATAAGGATTTCTATTGAACTAATAGAAGTAGAAAGGGTATGTTTTTGTTTCTACGAGTAGTTACGTAGTTTAGAACGTTTCAGGTTTTGCAAAAATAAATATCTAATAATGGCTTTATTATGTAATTCATGCATTTGAAACATGGCTCATAATTAAAATAACAGAAAATAGGAGTTCGCAGATATTGAAAAAGTATTGAAGCTGGCAACGCGGCTTAGGTTGCATACATATATTGCGACTTTTTGCCGCGTTATCACCGAAGGGGTCGCAAAATTGCCAAAATATATTGGTTTTGAAATAAACACCGAATTGAAAAACAATTTCTGACACTTTTGGTGGAGACCAAACCTTAGTCCTTTGGCATTTAACACAAGCGCTCTACCAACTGAAATACCGACCGGAAAAAATACACAAAATAAAAACAAGCAGCATTTCTCAGTACGAAATATTCATCATGTACTGTTTGCAAAGAAAAAAGAAAAACTGATTGATAGCTTTTCGCGTTGTATAATTGGGATTAAAATTAATTGTTAGTAGGTAGGTATTAGCTAGCGCATGAGTGGAGTGTCGATCTACTTGGTTGTTTTTTTTCTTTTGGATTTTTTTCACAGCGCCTTTTTTTTCTTGCAGCGCCTCACGACAGAAGCAACAACTCGAGCAACACCTCTACGACAACCCTTCCAGGGTGCCAGAGACCCCCAAGACTTTCAAGTATCGGGGAGCCTCCCGCACAGGATTCCTTAAAAAAAAAACAAAGACCAGTCGTATTTTGATAGAAAAAAGTTGCATATTGCATACATTCCTAAAATGAAAGGCCACCCTCTTAAATAACTTCAAAATTATAATTCAAAACCATAATTTTTTTATTATTCATTCTAATTGTTCTTATTTTTCCAGATTTCCCACAGTGGAAGCCCAATAAGCGTGGTTTCAAGGGTGTTCTACAATATGGTAAAAACTTTAATAAAATAATACTTTATTTCCCTAAAAAAAACATCAAACTCATGAAAGTTCTGAAAGACTAATAAAATAATAAGCAGAACATGTAAGTCCACATCCGCAATAACCTCATATGAAAATCCTGTACAGATAGATGAAATAGAGGGCATAGTGAGATGGAGCAGATCCAGGAGGGGGTTTTGGAGGTGACGTATTATGTCCAGAAGCAGTCATAAAAGCCTCGGATAGGTCCCACTAGATCAACGACCAGATGGAAGATCTTCTAAAAGTGCAAAGATGGACGTCCTCATCTCAGGATGCATGAGCTAATATGAAGTTATTTTGTAAATCACAGACAGAAAGATCTAAATCAACAATTGTTCAATTATTGCACCTGAAACGTAATAGGTACACAAAAAATTGTAAAATTTATGAAAAACGTAAGATGCCAATAGTTGTGTGAATATCCGTGACTGTGTCTTTTACTATTTTTGTTCCTCGATACAAACGAGTAGCATAGCACGAGGCTAACTATCCATACCGTAATGTAAAAAATAGTTGCCTTTTACTAATTGTCATCCCTGTTTCAGGGAAAGCCGGCATGAGCTACAGGGTGCTCATTTGATATTAGGGTATATGTAAGGCATGCATTTAATGTGAATTCAAAAATATAATAATTGTATCTATAACTGTAACTCTGTCGCCATTCCGCTAGGGGTGGCCAGAGCCTCTGCATAGCTGCCTCCATTTCTTCCTATCCTTACATACCTCTTTCAATTCATTCATATCCATCACCCTTTTCAAGCATTTTCTTCTTTTACGCTCACTTTCATTTCAGATTAAAATTTTGACATGAATATAACGGTAGCTGTTTCACTATGATGATGCATGTGGCTTGTGTGTTTCCAGTTGGAGGAAGGCTGGCAGAAGCCTCAGCCCAAGCACGCCTCTCTCTGCCAGTCTGCTGACCCCGTGCAGCACGCCAGTGCCCGGTACAAGGCGGTGAGAAGCAATCTGTATTCATCTGTCAATAAAATATACCCTAGCCCAGTGTTTCCTAACCTGTGGTCCGCGGACCCCTTAGAGTCCGCAGTCACATCTCTGGACCATCTAGCAATAATTTTATTTTATTTATTTATTTATTTATTTACTGCATAAGCCTTTTACAAAATAAGTACATATTTAAATCAATAAACAGTTTTCGCCTTTTACAATAACGTAATAATAAATAAATGCCACCAAAAGTCTCGTTCAAGCAATTCTCATTCAGCATTGAAATGCTATTTTAAAGAATCCTCTTTATCACGTTTTTGGTTGAATGTAAAGAAAGATTATAAAGAAATATCATGAATACATCTTAGTAGTACCACTCCAACCCCAACCCAAACATCACTAATTTTGTTTAAAAAAAGCTACATTATCCTTTACATTAATAATTAATTAATCGTGTTGGCGTTTCTGTTGTGCGTTAATTATTCACGTATTTTTTATTAAAACTTAAAAATTAACTTGTTGCGTTTTTTTGATCAGAAGTCCCAAAATTTCTACAGCAACGGGATCATGTCTACCTACAAGATGGCAGGTAGTCTACGAACAAAATGGCACATGTGTACTGTAATTAAATGTAAATTAACTCTGAAAAAAAAGACCTGAATTTTCATATAAACTGCGAAGAATTTTTTTCCCCGATTATAATGCTCCAGTCATCCTTGCTAATTTCAATACTGTCCCATTTCTCTTACAATTACAAACAATATCTACACAAATTACCAACCAATCAAAGGGCTCATGTGTGTAGAAGGGAAGGCACTCTATCTAGTGGACTCATTTGGATGATTAATCTATTGGTGACGTATATTGGCAGCACCCGCCCATCTGTTGTGTTGCAATCGTTGCAATTGACTACAAATTACCGAATTTCCGGTCCACGCGGCTCAAGGTAAAACCTCCATAATTGCCGATTGCGTTTTGTGGACATAATACATCGCGTGCGGCCAATCCATGGGGATTAAGCGTGCTTGATACAGTGTACTTAGCCAGATTATAGCGCCCAATCATAAAAAAAAAATCTAAATTTATATGCGCCTTTTTCACTACAAAGGCGTATGTAGGCTGTAGCGGGAAAATAGAAATGCTTTCAGCCGATACAATAACAAACGCAAAAATATAGCTCGGGAAAATTGAAAAACAAGTAAATGCAATCTAGCTGTTCATATAGTGTAACTCTTTACCGTGTTGTCTCCGGAAGTGGTGGCTGTTGGGGCCTATATTTAAATTATTTAAATATCTGCCTAATTCTTAAATTTATCCGTTTTTAAAATCATTCTTTGATTCAAAAGAAAACAACTCTTTTTTATAATAATAACACTAAATTTTTTAAGAATACGTATATGTAATAGACTGGGAAATCCGCATTTCAACTGAAGTGGTTGGCGTAAGGAAGGCCCCCGTACCTGTAAAAATAAATTATGTTCCACTTCTCACCTGCGAAACCCTTCGGCGACAACGCGGCAAGAAGTTACACTATATATGTGGCTTAGTTGCATTAACTGTCACCTTGCAAAACGCTCGGTCAAACAACAATGGCTACCGTCACTCCATTTATCCAGTCGTATCCATCATCCGGTCATCCATCGTGGTCCAGACGATAGCTCAGTTGGTTGAGTTCTTGCATTCCATGCCGAGAGCTCGCGTTTGAATTCCGCTGAGGGTGTCACAAATGATTTTGTTGCGTTTTAAAGAAAAAACACATTTTTCACATTGTTGTGTACGTATAGTTGCCTGAAGTAATTTCTCAATTATATGGTCAGGGACTGTGCACTGCAATCAAAGTCAAATAGTCCTTGGGAATGCACACAATAAGTAGCCCTGGTGACACTATTATTAGAGTCGACTGTTCGCCTAGTGAAACGTGCCTTTCCTAAGCCCGTACTAAAACTGGCAGAGTGTGAAATTATTTCGATCAAGGATACTAATGTTTAATTTATTATCTAAATGGCAAATGTACCTATACTAACATTTAAATACGAATTAGCATGCCCGCGAGAAAACACGTGTAAGTTTACGCTTGTTGATAATAACGATTATGATGATGATGATGACGACTTATTTAAGAGCCGTAGAGATTCCAAGGGCACGCGTTATGTGGTGGCTGTATGTGGCTGACCATCCATGCTGTATAAAATGGTTCACTGTTTGCACCCCTGTTTCAGGGAAGGTCGGCAAGAGTTGCAGGGAGTATATTCATTTGAGATTTTGTTTTTTATGTTATATATAGGTTCACATTCGGCATGTACAAGCGCGAGCTTATACGTGTGTGCTTGTGAAAATGCATATAATGTGAATCCCCGATGTTACACATCTCAGTAACTTAGATTATGTAGATGAGATAAGATTAGAAATTAGATTAGCCCACAAGTAAGTTCAAGCTTACAAATACTGAATGTGTACTTGCAAATTAAAATCCAAACCTTAAATGAACATACACCCTGCAACTTTTGCCGACCTTCCCTGAAATAGGGGATGACATCGGCAAAGTGTACCACTTTTTACAGTATTGGGTGGTCAACGTCATATCAAACTAGTCAAGGAATCAAATATTTTCAATTATGATTACGGTCGTTAGACATTTTAAAGAATGAAAAGATTCCTCCTTGTAGAGGACACACGTCTCCTGAGGACGTCGGATATGACTCCGACGAATCGTAGAGAAAATCGTTCTTCTCTTTTGCATAGTCAAGGAATATTGAAAAATACGACGGTTCCTTGACTTATAGGTTGGTATGAGGCTGACCACCCATACTGTAAAAAATGGTTCACTTTGCCAATGTCACCCCTGTTTCAGGGAATGTCGGCAAGAGTTGCAGGGCTTATGTTCATTTGAGTTTGGATTTTATTTGTAAGTACACAATCAGCATTTGTAAGCGCGAACTACACGTGTTTGTTTGTGGGCATACATCTGAGAGCTTTGAATGAATATATCCTTGCAACTTAGATTATAGATTATAGATAGATAGAGTATAAAAGCCGACGCCAACGAAAAATCGAGAATAATGAAAGTTCTCCAACAATAATCCGCCAAACATCCGAAAAGTGCAATTAATTTCAATTTGTAAATAATTGTCGAAAGATTGTAAAATATTTCCTTTCGTTTTAATTTTCTAATTAGGTACCTTATGTAGTTTGCTACATATTCATTTACTGTCACATCGCAAATTCGCTACGCATATAGTAGACCTTGCCATGTTATCCCCAATCAGGATGCATGTGACAAGTGGAGCCTATTTCTTCTTCACGTGAGTCACTTAAGTTAAAGAGGGGGCTGGTACTCATGTCTTGTGAAGGCTGTGTAAGCCTTACAAGTATTTTATTTTAAATTTGAAAGAAGCACCGAAACGGGAAATCACTTCTGACACACTCGATGAGAGTTAAACCCGAGCTTTCAGTATGAAATTTGGGCATTCTACCAGCTGAGCTATTGAATACTTGAATTGTTTATTAAATACATTAATATATTCTTCTTTACAGGGTATCCTAATTCGTATAAATATTTAACACACATAAATGAATAGTAAACAAAAAATAAAAATAAACACTTTAATAAAAACTGAAATTAGCTTAGTAGAAACGTAAGCCTCTGTCTGATTCTCACTCAGGTGGAAGATATCAACCGAAGAGGAGATCTCATTGGGCATAGCTAGAGATGGAAAAAACGGCTTAGTAAAAAAACGAAAAAACGCTCACGCTTTTTAAAATAAGCAGCTTAAAAAGCGCGTTTTTTGGGTTTATTGTAAATATTGATTATCGAGCTACAAAAATTTTCCGCTGGCGGGGGGTGTTGATACGATTAAAAAAAACGATTTTAATTTAAATATTTTACGTCGCATATCCACGCAGGTCAATGGCCGGGAAGCAACTGAGAAATGATCAACGCCGCACGCGCGAGACAAGTAAAGAAAGTTGAAAAAATGTAGCGCGCTTATTCAACGAAACTTAATTAAACGAAAGTTGCTTATGCTTATTTTATACGCTTATTTTTCAAACGCTTATACGCTTATTTTTCAAAACGACTTTTCGTTTAAATTGTAAGCGCGCTTAGTTGCTTAAAATAAAAAGCAGCTATTTTAAACTGCTTTTCGTTTAAACGGCCACCTCTAGGCATAGCCATTGTCCTCCCTACAGACATAGCCCTAGGTAGGTTAGTTCTGCATTTTGGGAGTAACAATGGTCCATGCTCACCTTGCCTTCAGTACCTAATTGTCAGGAACATACAGACTAATCTCTTACAGAATAGCAAGGTTACAAATCTCGCCACGAATCAGGCGGACAAAATTGACCGAATAGTAGGTACATATAGCACAGAAGTCTGCAACTTAGATTGTCGGCTTCGTGACGTCATAGTCATGAATCGGGTCTTAATTGAATGGATTTTGTTTGAATAGCCAACTGTGTACGATTTAGTGCAATATAAAAGGCTTTGTTGTAGCCAAACTGGCCATTAGATCATCCACATAAACTACGTTGGGAACAGAAGTTAATCTATACAGATGACTTGTATTTGCGTTGCAATTATTTGTCCACAAAATATGTTTACATGGAGTTTGTGCAATGTGCATTCGTAGAGTGAAAATTCACTTTTATGAGAGTTTATTTTCACAAATTGAGTATTTATTTCACCTCGAGTACTTCCGACTTGCTTACGTCATTTTCAAGTTCCAATTCCTACTGATTCGCCAATGGCTATTGTTATTACCTAATCGTACCTCTTTGTCGTAAATCATCCTTATCATTTCTCTACGGTTTTTGTCGTGTCAATTATGTAACAGTGTCCTATTGAAAATGACGTCAGCAAGTCGAAAGAAGGTAGGTAGTACTTAAGGTAAAATAAATAAGTACCTACTCAATTTGTGTAAATAAAACTTTTTTATTTATTTTTATAATTATTCTTCACATGTTCACATATTACCTATGTTATGAACCATAGACGTAACGCAAAATAGTAAACGCAACAAAGCTGCAGTTTTGTTTTATGCACAGTAGGTATATTATGCCTAATCATAATCCATAGTCCAGTGGTAGCACTTCGGACTCGTAAGTGGAAGGTTGTGAGTTCGAATCCCGGTGGAGAACAAAAAATATACCATTTATATTTTCAAATTTGCTCTTCGCTGGGTTGAAAAATTCATAAGCTTTTACCAACGACCGGTCATCAAAAGGTCTATCCAGCCTTACAGCAACTTGGTCTTGATTGAGAATTGGCGCTTTCTACAGCTACGACCAAGCTCGCAGAGGGCTCTTGAGGTGTGATACACACAAAACAGCGCTCACCAAATAAATCAGCCTGATTTTTTTTTTTTTTTAAACAGTGTTTTTTTTTTTTTTTGACTTTTTTAAGGCATAGTATATATTATATTAGGCTTATGGCTACATATAGGGCTATTCACAACACATTCAATCCATAGCTGATTCATTTTTTTTTTGTATGGAAAATTCACGTTAGGTGGCAGCTTAGCCATGGATTTGCTGTGTGTGAATAACACCGGTAGAACTTTAATAGAACTTTTACACCATAAAAACTGGCTTAAAAACCGCGAGTGGAATTTTGGAAATCAAAAAATGGCACTTATTAATATCACGCAAGGTAAACGACAGTTTGTAAGCCTAATGATGGTTTGAGGACCGAAAGCGTTAGGTAAGCGAAAATTAGGTAGGTAAAAATAAACAGCTTGACAAAAAAAGGTACAAATATTTTTCTTCAGATACTATTCTATGAAAAAAAGAATTCTCACACAGACCTGTGACGTTTACCCATGAAAAAACCTTTCATTCGAATGTTAAAATATGTGCTCATTTTATTTACTAGCCCTTAAAATATGTTAAACTATATTTCATTGCAAATCAATAGGTAGGTACATGAAGTTGTTTGTTTATTTTTTGTGTCTCATCTTCCTGAGTGTGTAGGTATGTTTCTCTAGTGACATGGTTTTTGTATATTTTCAGGGATGTCTCCAGCATATAAAGAACTGGCTGTACGGACAGAGTGCTCTGGCTCTATTGATCGGGGGGTCCCTTGTTTTCCTCCAGGTGCGCAAACTCCAATAATTATCTACCTTCTCTTCAAGCAAAAGTAAATCATTTTCCAAAAAAAAATTAAATGATTCGCACGAAAAACTACTAACAAGAAGCACTCATATAAGTATGATAAAATATTTGTTTCAGGAAAAATGTTATTTATTTTGTTGTACTGCCATCTATGAATATTTTAAAAAAACTTTTTCACATACTGTTTTGCTAAGATTCGACTACTTTAGTTGCTGAGTTGAAAGTTCCCAAAAACCTCTTCATATCATGTTTTATTTGTAATTTACGTAAACAAAACGAAATTTTGGAATAATGATATCTTGTATTATTTCCTAAAAGATTTTTATATAGATTTTGTTAAATTTGTAAAACTGCTATTTATGAATATTTCCGAAAAACTGTTATGTTTTGGTTCAAAAACTGAAACCTTTTGAGTATTCTCAAAAGCTTCTTCGAACAATGACTTGTTTTTATTAGAAACTGGAAACCTTTTGATATTTTCCAAAAACTTTTTCAAATTGTTTTGCGTATAAATGAACACTGACATCCGTTGGAATTTCCCAAAAGCTTTTTTATGAAAAAATTGCGAAAGTATTGAAACGGCCATCTACACAAATTTAATAGAAACATTTTTATTAGAAGTTTTGTTGATTTTGCAAAACTGCCATCTATAGAAATTTCCTGCAATCTTTTTTGTGAAAAGTATTAAGTGGTTACTGATATCCGTTGGAATTTCCCAAAAGCTTTTTCATAAGTTTTCTAAAATTGGTTTACACTATCATCTATGAAAATTTACAAGAAACTTTTTAAAGTGAAGCTTCGTTGATTTTGTTAAACTGGCAGCTATTGAAATTTCATTTAATCTTTTTCATACGATGTTAGTAATTGATTTAAATTATCGTCAATTAGAATTTTTGAAACCTTTTCAGGTAAAACATCACTGTTTGCTACGAACTATTTTTTATAGAGCGAATTGATTATTTTGAGGAGTAATATAGACGTTTTCCTCTACTAGTATATTTTTTAACTTACTTAAATTATATTGTTTATTCTCTTTCGTAAAATGTATAAATTTTTGTATTTTTTCAGCTTATCGGCATCTTCCTGTCCCTTGTCTTACGTGGTTTGATGATCGCAGAAGTTGATGAAGCAAGAGATGAAAATAATCATAACGGAAATGGAGATCCAAATGCGCATTGAAAATTCAAATAGTGGACTAACGCATTAAAGTTACATAAATGAATGAACGAAGAAATCGTTCGATGAAAAAAATTGCCAAAATTTTGACTGATTATTTTATGAATTTAGAAAGGTAATGCCAGAAGTTACACTGAATTTTATTTCAATTTTGAAAGGTTGTATAATTAAATGCACTCTCTGTGTACGTAAGTTAGTACTTACACCTAGTACCCACATGTGTTTATTACTATGAAAAATTTGATATTTTCTTTAAAACTTTCAATACAATTCTGAAAAATTGCCAACTTATAATTTTCTATTATTACGAAGAAGTTGGTTTTAAAAAATCATATCTAAAACTCCAGAAGGAAGTACCTAATTATTTTTAAATGGAATAAAAATGCGGAGAGTAAAAGCACTTGGATTTTAATTTTTAATTTTGTTGACATCGTAATTTAAATAGAAAATCTGTATTAACTAATAAATAAAAAATAAACAAATTTTATGCAAATTATATGATTAGAAAATGAAAAAGAATTTATTTATAAAAATTGACAAAAAGACGTCCAGAAGGTGCGAGGTATGAGGAAGATTAAAATTTTAAATTGTTAAAAAGGTGCGCTAATTTTAAGAAAGTTGAATAAGTAGTAAAAAATTATATATTTAAGATTATTATACAAAAGTGTAAATTTGTCTGTTTGAAAAAATATGTAATTTGATGTAGTTTGTTTTGGAAGGAGCTGTATGAAAGACCATAAAGTGATTTAGGTGTATGTAGGTCTATCGTCTATCAAATATTGGACAGATAAAATCTTTTATGTACTTACGTAGAAATCTCCCTGCTATATTTTTCTTCAAGTCATTTAAAATTGATAAAACTGTCTTTTGAATCTTTCAATACTATGAAATATCTAGGGTGAGCAGTCTCGTATTTTCTAGTTATCAAATTGGTCGATAGCAAGCGATAAAACATGGGCGCTTTTGAACAGATGATCGGCAATTGAACTGTTCTCTATACGAGTTGTATCAGCTGTTCATACGCGGCTATGTTTACTAAATTGCTCTCTACAGTTATGATCGCCAAAAAGATGTGACTGCTCACCTTGTTTGTATAAAAAAATGATAAAAAAGATTTTATTCCTGACTTTTCTACATTTCTCGTAATTTAAGTTTTATCCTATTATATTTATAGCGGAATATATGCTTTATTTGACAATTTTCAATTTACTCAAATCAGATACAGCCATTAGACACATTGTTATAAAAAATCTCATCCATAATATTTCAAGAAGCACTTTACATATTGTGACATTAGAAAAACTTTTTTAAGATCCTTTTCTTGTCTCCTATATCTAACTATCATTTCTCTACAGTTTTCAATATTATGTCAATTAAGTAAAATGATGAAAACATTGATTATAAGAAGGCGTATGATGAATTAAGTAAGTTATATTGTTTGGTTCATGTGTGGATCTTGCAACAACTGGGAGTCGAGGATAGTCTGTTTTTTTATATCAAAAACTTCTCCACCAGCTTTTTGGCCACATTTCACTTAGAGTCCCGAATAACCTAAAAAGGCTTGTGATAACCAAAAGCCTGAAAGGTCAGAAAACCAATGGAACATTTTCAACTCGTTGATTGGATGGTGCTTTTGTTAGAAACAGATGGTTGATGATTGCTTCATGTCTGATTGAAATCTAGTAGGGTGGTAAGATTTTCAGCCATGAAAGAAATATTTAAGGAAGAAAAGGAAGGAAAAATGAAACAAGGTGGATTTAAGAAGATCAGAAATCTCGTATACAGCGATCGTTGATTGTCTGCGTGCCCCACGATCAGAATTCACTTTACCAACACCCCTCGCAGCGCCTGAGAAAAAGGGGAAACAGCTGATCTTTGTTATTATGGCGTTGAATATAATGACGTAGATCAATAAGCTTGCTCGCAAACGACATTTTTTTACATCCATGTTGTTAGGAAACTATGTATACTTTAGAACTTAGATTATTTTTTTATAATTCTGTAAATATTTAAGATTGGAATTTGAAAAGTTGTGAAAATTCCAAATTGTGAATATGTATAATATTTAGTACTGAGACTCCAGAATCGCCTTTTGAAAACGTTAAGGTGATATGATGATGATGTTGAAATGGTGAAAGAATATATAAAACTTGTAAAGAAATATATTTTTGTAAGACATGTATAATTAAGTAGAAAAATCCTGTAAAAGATGGAATATGTTTTTGGAAATTGTACAAAAAATAAATAGTGAATCTACAAGTTTATTTGCTTTTACAAAATGCAGTATATATATTATATTGTACGCATAGATAACGGAATAAATGTGATCTGTGATTGTACGTAAGCAGTTTATTGTTTTAAACTAGTATAATAACATAGAGTGCGCATTACTGGCATAAATTCGACGTAACTAATTGATGATGATAATAAAGGTAAGGTAATTTCTGGAAGGCACTTGTCAGTTTTCATAGACTTTTGACACTGCAACTGTTTTAAAAATTCACCCTTGGGAATCGTAAGAATACAAAAAAGTCAAATTTCATAACTTCAAATGGCATAACTTTAATAATTGGAATGATTTGCCTCGATAGTTAACAAAAAACGTATAAATTAGGTATTATTTGAAGCATTGTGAAAAACAAATGTAGAAATTAAAATTCAGTACTTATTTCTCGGCGAGCGAACGCCACATTTGTATGAGACTACGGTCCTTGGCAACTTATAACAAACTAGTTTAACGTTTCCTTTTTATTTTTCTTGAAATCCATCCATGTGACGTCAAAATTTCGGCCATGCCAATTCAAGTGCTAATATTAGTGTGGGATATATCATAGTAAAAGAAAAATAAGAAAAAACACTTTGGCTAAGGCCAGGGATGAAATGTGAAAGGCAGACGTGAAAAAGGAAGACCGAAAAACATATGGCTAAATCAGATTGGAAAAATTGTAGGAATGGGATATACAAAGCGAATGTAAAAAAAGGAAATGTATGTAAAAGGTGATGGATATGAATGCATGAAAGAGTTCTGCAAAGGCCGGAAAAACTGGAGGCAAAACTGGAAAGGCTCTGGCTACCCCTAGTGGAATGGTGATAGAGTTACAGTTTCTTTAAAAAAAACTTTGTATGCGTATTTCTTGAAGTAACACCGTATTAGGTACACAATGGAACATATATGAAATATTTTTCAGGGTTTGGTGGTTTACACAGTGAAAGTCCATTGTATAATTAATTAAATAAGTACACTGTTTACATTAACTTTATTATTTTATTTTAAATATGTCAAACGTTTTCTTATATAAATATTTAAAAATATAAATGGTAAAACATTGTTTTAATTCACTTTCTTATATATTTAAAACTTAAATCTTTAAATATTTCGAAAACGTTTGACATATTTAAAATAAAAGAATAAAGTGAATTTAAACAGTGTATTTATTTAATTAATTAATTAAATATGAAATAGTTCGAGAATATTTTTTTATGCAACTTAAAGTTGTCTTAAAGTAGAGTTAAATATTGGAAATGGTAAGTACGAATTTATTCATATTGTGTACTCTACGTTATTCTTACCTCTTTACAACAAATGGCTGCAATTACGAGGTTTCGAAAATAAGTTGATCTTGTATTTTAAAGACAGTCTTACCAAACTTTCTAAGCATAATTTTTTTATTAAGGAAGCGAGTTAGGTATTTGTTTTGGACACTTTTTTTCAAAATAGAAGCGTGTGGTTGAGAGCTTGGATATGCTTATAATAAATGTGTGTATATTTTTATATACTTACGCAAATAGTAAAAATATAAATGTTATTAATTATTATGTAATAATTAAAGAAATGTTGAATGTTTACTGTTGATCTATGTATGAAAATGATGTTGTGTTCATTTTAAGTAGTTAAGAAAATAAAGAGGAAGAAATAAAAAAAAACTAGTGTTTTACATTTCGCACGTTTAATAATAAAGAGCAATAACTCAAAAAACAAGAATGTTGGGATATCACGTTTAAAGTTCAGACACCCAGTACAACTTGTATGGGATGAAAAAGGCGACCGATGTTTTATCTCGGTCATATTCGTCCAAATTGAACGGCTGTCGCATTCTACCTATTCTTCTCGCATTGTTCTTGCGTTTTATTACAAAATCTCGATTTTCCCAATTTTCGAGTTATTTCTCTTTATTATTAAGCGTGCGATTTCTTCTCAAATGTACATACTTGCAATCCTTTGCTCTCTTTGGTATGGAATTGTGGACTCCGCTTCGAGAATAAAATCACTGCCTTTGAAATGTGGGTGTGCATTGTGCAGTAACATGCTGAAATTTTCTGGATGGATCAAGTCACAAATGCCGAGGTTCTTTCCCGTATGAATACCAGTGCCGAATTCCTGATGCTCAGCTGTTATTGTGTTACTGTATCTTGCCGACGTTCCACTAGGGGTGGCCGGTACCTCCACAGATGTGTCTTCACTTTTTTCTGTCCTTACATACCTCTTTCATCTCTTTTTTCATAGGTACATACTCTTATAATCTCACTCTGCAGGTTCCATTCTTTCGCAATCTCACCTATTTGGTCTATCCATTCCTTGCGTGGTCTTCCCCTTCCACGCTTTCCTCTGACATTTCTTCTGTACACTTTCTTTGTTAGTCGCTCATCATCCATTCTTTTAAGATGTCCGAACCATCTCATTGTGCTTCATTCTTAAATTCTCTTTTATACCACACTCGTTAATCACCCAATCATTGCGGACTCCATAATAATCTCTATGATAATCACTATTAATCAATATTAAGTGAAGAGACACACTAAGATCCATGGATAAGCTACCGATCAAACATGTTGTGAATAGCCCCAGAAGAATTTAGGGATGATCTACGCTGGGATGATCCTCCTTTACTCGTCTTAAGATCTATGACATGTTTCCATCCAGCCTTACAGCAACTGGGTCCTGCTCGAAATTCCCACGAAAAAACGAATAACAAATAAATCTGTTTAATATCAAATAATATTCATTATTTGGGAATTTGGAAATGTGTTTAAACACCGATAACGTGAAAAATATGTGCGTGGGTACTTATTTAAAGTTATGTAAGGAAAACCAAAATTCTATTTGCTGAACAAATAGTCTTAGAAATATCATCTCATTCGTCTTGCAAATGCGACAAATAGCAAGGAATATAATTATACAAATAAATTAACATGATTATGAAAACAATACATTTTTTTTATGATATTCTGTATGCTACATTTCACTTCAATGCCATTTTGAAGAATTGTTCTTTGGACTTATTTTTCTTTTTTTTATGTTGTAGGTTCACGTGCGGCATGTGCAAGCGCGAACTTGTACATGTCTGGCAGTTAAAATGCATGTAATGTGAATCTCCAATGAAACATATCTTTGCAACTTAGATTAGATTAGATTAGATTAGACTTACATTTCACCGCTATCTGTGTGCAGCACCCTCAGTTTGGCAAGTAAAACTCGTACCTTAGCTTGATTGAAAAAAAAAATCTTATCTTACGTCCGTCTTATTTGTTTACCTGCAATTTCAAGGCTTTCCCCTAGAATAAACGTTTCGCTGAGAGTTGTGTGCAGCATCCTCAATGTGGTAGATAAAATTTTGGCCTGGAAAGGAAATCTTCATGTTGGTAAAAAGAGATACTTCCATTATTGATAATAATAATATTTTTCAAGAAAAAATGCTGAAAAAAGTTACTGCCTGGGAAAACTACGACATTGAAAAAGGTTTATTTTTGTATACATTTTGTAAAATCATATCTCAAGAGCATTCAGCAAGCTAGGTCAGTGATGAGGAGATTAAAACACCATGCCGGACTGCTGTTTTTAGTGAATTAGGAAATATTTAATTTTGTCCAATATTTTGAAGATGTTTTTAAAGAATGATTTACAAAATTATGTATTTGTATTTGTTATTATTGTACATATTTTTTAATAGATTTGTGAAGAGGAATGCAATTCACCAGCCTATTTCGCCTGGCCAGAAACAGGTATTGACATAAAAAATTAATAATTAATTAATTTATATTTAATTATTTTTCAATTGATAATTACCCACTGAAATCTGTTGAACCAGGGTAAAAATTATCGTCGAGGACATGACGGGGTTCGAACATGTGCTTGTTTCAATAACGAAAATTCGAGTGCTACCGCCTTACCGCTCGACCATCCCAGCGACAATATGTTTATGGTTGATAACTCGTTCAGATCAGGTAGCTTGGGTTGGATTCCCATGAACGATGTCGGATATAAAAACGATTTTGCTTTTACCATTGTCACCTCTGTTTAAAAAAATGTCGGTATTTGCGGTTTGGGTTAATTTGTTCGTCCACATAATATGAGACTAAACTATAGGTTATTATAGAAAAGGTAAGATCAAAAGGTAGTGTAAGTTAGAACAGAAAAAATGCTCGGACACTTTATTCCATATATTTCATACTTTATGCCGTACATAGAAGACATAATTGCTTGTTTATTATTCTATCATTAGATAATCTATCAATATTTCACAAGTAGATGACTTTATTTAAAAGTAGATAAGTAGATAACTTCATTTAAAAGTCGAATTAGATAAGTTACACAGTATTAAGAAAAATGGAAGTTTCTAGTTAAATACGTTTTTTTTTATTTACAAAGATAGATTTCTTTCATTTTTGTATTTTTTAACATTCACTAACAATACATTTTTATTGAACAATATTCAGCCAATTTTCAATGGATACAAATTTTCTGTAAATGTATGTTACTTAATTGAATCTTCCATAAATTGACATTCTTTTATTTATTTTACGATGAACAAAAAAAATATTGATTTCTGAGTTAAAAATCGGAAAATTGAAAAGAGAATTTTTGTAATTGTTCATAATGACTGTATTAAAAATATATATACAAAGAAAAATAAAAAGAACAATTAAAAATTATAATTTAAAAAAATAAGTATGCTAAAAATGATATTATTATTATTAATTCTGAATCTGCTGCAAGATCGCCACATTAGTTGATTTTGAGTTTAATAACCGGTCCGTAGCTCAGTGGTAACACTGCGGACTCTGAATGGGAAGGTTGTGGGTTCGAATCCCGGCGGAGCACAAAAAATATACCATTTATATTTTCAAATTTGCTCTTCGCTGGATTGAAAAATTCATAAACCTTTACCGATGACCGGTCACCAAAGGTTCATCCAGCCTTACAGCAACTGCGTCTTGCTTGAGTATTGGCGCTTTGTAGCGACGACCAAGCTCGTACACTTCTACGGCACTACAATAAGTGTCATAGACCCCTAGAGTCTCTGGCACAGGATTTCTTAAAAAAAAAAAAAATAATAATAAGCAGAAGACAAATTTGTAAAGCGGATGGCATACCTATAGTATTTCCTGAAAAGATGCGTTTTAAATTGATTTGAGCTCTATGCTCTTTCGGTGAGATATTAAACAATGTAGTACCGGCAATCCAAGAGGTATGATTTTAATAATTGGCCCACTATATAAAGAAAAATTGAACGATAAATGTATAAGTGAAATCAGTAATAAAAGTCATTACGAACAAAAACCAGCCACAAATTCTTTTTACAATTTAACGATATTAACTTAAAGTGAATGATAAACAATAATTTTTTATTGAAATTTCTAATTATTTTTCAAGGGGTCTTTTTCAAAAATAAGAATAAAAATGAATATAAGAAAGACATAATGCTATAGTTACAATTTCAAAAAATAAAAATCGTCTTCAAAAGGGTAGGATTCATAACAAAAACTCAACGCTCAGCCGATGTTTAAATGAGGTTGTTATAAGGATAGGCTTCGTTGCCCAGTTGTTGAGATTTTCTGTACGCCAGGAGCTGAAACATAAACAAAAGTTAATTATTACTAATTTCAATGGGTACATAAAAAACGCAACTAACCTACATAATATAGTGTAGCTTCTTGCCGCGTTATCCCAGAAGGGTTTCGCATGTGGCAAGTGGAATTTATTTATTTTTACAGGTAACGGGCCAGCTTTACGCCAACCTCTTCAGTTGAAGTGTGGGGTTTCCCAGCTCCCGAGGGGGCTGGTGCTAATTTTTTGTGGAGGCTAAGTAAACCATAACGGTATTTTTATTATGGGATTCGAAAGAAATACCGAAACGAGAAATCATTTCTGACACCCTCAACGGGATTCAAACCCTAGCTCTCGGCATGGAATGCAAGCACTCTATCAACAGAGCTATCGTCCGGACCATGAACGATGACCGGATGATGAATATGACTGGATGACGATCCAAAAAATAGCATAGTTATGACTCACCCAATGCCTTAAAAGAGGAGAGAGCCGCATCTTGAGTTGTTCATTGCTGGAATCATTCTCATCTACAGTGTCCATGAAACCTGAAACAAGGATTTAGAAAGCTTAGCCTCTTCTATAGTATAACGGCGAGGGTTCAGATGGTACATCCTCACTTATACCTTCTCTTCTCCTCACAACAAGGGCAACTTGTAGAACGACTTTCAACTGAGTAAAAACATCTAAAAAATACTTAGTTTCTCATCAATGTCCAGATTCCTGCTGTTTCGCCTGTGTTATTATCTAATTGTATCTCTTTGTCGCTCATCTATCAATTGTAAATTATCCTTCTCATTTCTCTATGGATTTTGAGTGGTCAATTTTGTAACAGTGTCCTCTTAAAAATGACGTAAGCAAGTCGAAAGTACTCGAGGTGAAATAAATGCTCAACTTGTAAAAATAAAACGTGTTTTTAAAAAATATTTTTTTTTTAATGCAAATACATCTACCTACTCATCTACATTATAGATTATACAAGACCCAAGTCCAGAGAGAGGATTTGACGCTCTCCCGACAGGACTGGTAGTCTCATCACCACGGTAGTTCTTACCTACCGAATATCGGTAATAATTGTATGAAGACCTGTCAACCCAAGATGGCCGCAAGTGAACAGCTGATTAGTCTTCATACAAATATTACCGACATTCGGAAGGTAAGAATTACCGAGGTGATGAGACTTCCAGCCCGGGTCTGTTTCTTCTCTTCTATCGTAGGTCTGTTTCTTTCTCCGGGATAATGGAATGTTTTCAGTCCTCACCTCCGTTCCTGATGGGAATGATCTCGTCCCCCAGACTGCCGCTCTGCGGGTACCCCACCCTGGGCGCCACCACCTCATCCTGCCCTCCCCTGCCTGCTGCAGACCCTGCTCCTCCACCTCCTCCAGCCAGGAGACCATCAGCCAGGCCCGCCAGCGCGTCCGAGCGCTTGCCGTGACCTCCGAAGCAGGAGTGGCCGAAGGAAGAGCAGCCACCTGGGATATAAAACATGATGAAGGAGTTTTTATTTAACGAAAATTGGGACATGTGTCAAGTACTCTGGGAATAAACCATTTCGCCAATTCCCCTCGATTTATATAATTTTCAATTTTACGTTTTCGCGGATATTATACATGTTTATAGGTTTTCGGGTAAACCGTTGGTCACACCTCAAAAGCCCTTAGCGAGCTTGGTTGTCGCTGTAGAAAGCGACAATTCTCAAGCAAGACCCAGATGCTGCAAGGCTAGATGGGCCTTTAGTGACCGATCTTTGGTAAAGGTATATGAATTGTTCACCCAGCGAAGAGCATATTTGAAAATCTAAATGGTACGTTTTTTGTGCTCCGCCGGGATTTGAACCCAAAACCTTCCATATACGAGTCAGAAGTGTTAAACACTAGACTACGGACAACATGAAGGAATTTTTATTCAACGAAAAGTGGGACATGTGTCAAGTACTACTATCCCCTCGATATCATGGAAAGACAAATGAATTGAAGAGACAATAGCACCTGTAGCTGACGCTCTACAGGCGCGTTCTCGATGTCAGGAGTGATCAATCGGAGATGTGAAGAGATGAGAACAGAAGTAGAGAGAAGTTCAGAAGATAGCGAAGTGTAGTAATCAAGTCCTTAAATATTAATTGATTCAAATACAAAAGTTGGATTTTTTTATTGATGATGTTAATACTTGTTTTGACAAGGCAAAATATATAGGTTGGTGCATTGCATTCCTCTTCACAATTTTTTATTTTTTAGTTTAATAGCATACAAAATTAAACATTAAAATAATCCAAAAATGGGCAAAGACTCCAACGCCCTATTTATAGTTGCAGAATCTAAATTAAAAATGGTCATAATGCCAATTTTCAATGGAAGCAGCATTTAAAAAGTGTAAATACACGTTTTAGGATTTTATGACATCAAAAAATCTCAAAATAGTTGAGTTACTAGTTATTGATTTGGTTCTGATTATAAAGATTCCTCCGAAATTATTTACTGGAAAACGTGTGTATGTTTAATGTTATGAACAACAAAAGAATATTCGTAAATTTAAACTACAGATGCTTCGATTCACGGAAAACATTACAAGCTTTAATAGGGTCGTTCGACAATTCGGGTTTCAAAGCTCTAGGGTCACTTTTGAGGTTATAGGTCTTCTTTCGTTTAAAACCTTTAATTTCTTACTTTGCAAATTGAAAACTGTAAGAAATTGGTTTAAAATTTATAATATCAAAGAATATTAGGTAACTTTGATGCAGTGGCGTACATATCATAAAGACCTTTAGACCTTGCCGAACTTACTTTTTAGATAAGAAAACATATTTTTGTAACAATAATTTTAATAAGAAACAATATTCATCGACGCCTAAAAGATAGACAATTTTCGTAGCACGGAATTAGATATTTGTAAGTTAGCGCCTACCGTTTTCGCGCATGCAATACGCTCAGCGCGGCGCATGGACTCTGTCCTACCTTCTCCGGCAACGAAGTTTACAACTGACTCGCGGTACTGAGCGGGGCATACATTTAAACAAAATTGCTACACACACTTCCACACATGGTCACTGTCTGTACGCTTCAAATGCAGGCGAGCCTGAGTCAAAAGACAATAAATTGGAAACGCACTTACGTCGTTAGAAGAAGAGATAGAAATAGACTGCTAATATATATGAAAGAGATGCAAAAATGAAGTGTGTGAAATTTAACTTTTTATTCAGTCTGTCAAATTCTTCTCAGTACGCGCGTGTTGTTTTTGACGTCCGTGATTGTTTTCGTGATTTATTGTGAAACTTAATTATTATAATGGATAACTTCAGTTGTGAAAATTGTACGGGAAGTGTGTGCTTTCTAACAATTAAATTTGGTTCGTTTTCTAAGCTTACTTTAAACGATAAAATGCAAGTGATGACAAAAAGACGATCAACACCGACTTTAATCCAGATGACAAATCCAGAAAACGGTTAATCGGTCGAGTGTGTTTGGAAGAATTGAGAAAAATGGGCTTTCTTAAGGCCACTTCAAGTATCGAGTTATTGACTTGTCTTTTTAATCAATCATTTACTCTGTTATTTGATGCGGCTCAGACGGCTTTCACTAAGCTTTTCATTATTTATTTGTAAGTGTCGTGGAACAAGAACAACTAATGCTAGATATTGAGGTAAGAGTTTCATATTTACTTAAAAGGTCCGTCTGAAACGGCAAGAAAAAACCATATTATTTCATTGTAACGTTTAGGTTGGAATAACAGTCGTTTGACATATTTACAATAATTATAACTACAGAGCTATTTAAATTTTTCTTGATCTTCATGATTTGAAAATAAGGTAAGTTCTCTTAAAATGGTTCCTGTAATATCCGATTATTTTTATTAACTGCGTAGTTATAATTATTGTAAAAAATATTTCAGTTTTATACATGAAGGGGCTCTGTTATTTGTGTCTTAACATCGCTTTCAGATAATTGCTATTTTTCCGACAGGTTTTGCTGGAAGTATGGGTTTTTCGGTTTTGGCTTAGTTAAATAGGGTATTTGCAATAGTGAGGAATATGATAAAAAGTATATTATTTTGATAGATTTCGAAAAATCAAATAATAATATGTTGATTTGAAGCCGAAAATATTTTTTTTCGATTTTATATTTAAAAAAGAAAATACAGAAATGTTGACAAGTTTTTAAACGGATATAAGATCTGCTTCTTCTATTTCCGGTGCTGTGACGTCATATGTTGACGCCACTTTCTTTTATTGACATTCCATACTCTGTTGACATGTGTTGTTGACAACAGAAACAAATGAAAACAACAGAAACCAATGAAATGTTTTTAAAGAAACACACAAACTTCTTGAAAAAACAACAGCCTCAACGCTGTAAACATGAAAAAGCGATGTTTGAATGACATGAATGTGAGGGCTGTCAGTTGATACGGCGATGTTTACAAGACCGTGACGTCACGCGAGAAAATTTCATCTAGTAGCGTTTTGGCGCGAAAATACAAAAGTCGATTTTAAAATGCTTATTACTTTGCTAAAAATACAACTAAAATTAAAATTCAAGAAGTTTTGGGCTAATAAAGCATAAACGAATTTAAATCACAAAAAAAAGAAAAATGTGAAAATACCCTATTGTAAATGCCACTGGTTGTATGGAATATGAAAAAAATCGTTTTTTTATTGTTTGGGAGTGTCAATCCCGTTGTTTTGAAAACCGCCAAAAACCTAGAAGTTGCCGAACTAGATCTGAATTCCTATGATCGCCCCTGCTTTGATGGAGGAAATTGAAAGTATTTATTTTGTCTTAAAATTCAAAGTTATGTTGAATTAGAGAATAATATAATATTATTTCAATATTAATTTATATTCCTTAAAGACTTAAAATTGACGCACGAAAATTTCATGGGATATAATTGCCCACAAACAAACTTATCTTTAATTTAAGTTGCAAAAATTTAAGATTTTTACTGTATGCAAACTTTGATGAAGATTAAAGCATCCTTGATGAAAATAAAGCATTGATTTGAACGCAAGCGTTTTATCAACTGAGCTATCGGCCTGACATATTAATAATTGTAAAATAAATATTTTTTTGATTATCAAAAAAAAAATATATATATTTATATATATAGTCGGTGTTATGGCCGAGGGGTTAGAGGCACGTGTTCCACTAGCGTAGTTGGAACAGAATAACGTTGGTTCGAATCTGCGTCTGGCCCACTTGACCATAACTTCGACCCTGGTTCAACAAATGCCATTGCATGCACACAAGCTTCTGCTTTCGCATGAAGACAACTGGCCGGGCTAAATAGGTTGGTGAATTGCATTTCTTTCCACAAATCTATTTAAAGAATATATATTTATATATTCAACAAGTCTTTCAGACCGTTTTTTCAGTTATTTTTTCTGAAAGAGAAACATTGTCAATTCATTTTTTGTTTACTTTCTAACCCACGTCATTGAATTCAGTAAACAAAATGAAAAATAAAGCGTAGGACGATCAGGTGGGAAATATCCTTCCTAAGAAAACATATCAATCAAAGTATCAGAATTTTTCAATATGTTAAGTACATTCGCAAAAAAACGCAACTAAGGTACACATATAGTGTAACTTCTTGCAGCGTTATCCCCGATACGTTGGCATGTGGCGAGTTGAACCTACATATTTATTTTTACAGGAAAGGGGGCCGATTCAGTTCAACGTGGGGGTTTCCCAGCTCCCGAGAGTGCTGGTACTCATTTATTGTGAAGGCTGAGTAAACTTTGACGGTATTTTGAAATAAACACCGAAACGGGAAATCATTTCCGACACCCTCGGTGGGATTCGAACCCGAGCTCACGGCATGGAATGCAAGCACTCTACCAACTGAGCTATCAACCGGACAATAAATAAAATAAAAGTAGTGACAGACTGAAATAATATTCGGAGTGAATAATCTAGTATGCACATTTTGGTTTGGATACATTTCTTCAGGATTTTGCTGATTTTGAAGAGTCATGCTTTTCAGAACATTCGAAATGAAAGTTCTTTGGATGATCACAGGCAGAATTTTATTTTTTATTTTTTCAGAAATCCTGTGCGGGAGACTCCCTAGATTCCAGAGACTCTATGGGTCTATGACACTTGCTGTAGTGCCGCAGAGGTGTTTACGAGCTTGGTCGCCGCTACAAAGCGCCAATGCTCAAGCAAGACCCAGATGCTGTAAGGCTCGATGGACCTTTTACTGACCGGTCTTTGGTAAAGGAATGCGAATTTTTCCCCCAGCAAAGATCGTATTTTAAAATATAATAGGTATACTTTTTGTGCTCCGCCGGAATTCGAACCCACAACTTTCTATTTACGTATCCGAAGTGTTGCCACTGGACTAGGGAACAGTCAAGCTTTGTGCCGGCTTGTAGAAATGCATTAAAAATGAGACTTAAATTTTAAAATACCTTTCTAAATAATATTTAAGAATTTGTAAGCACGGTCGATTGCTCAGTTAGTAGAGTGCTTGCATTCCATGTTGTAAGCTCGGGTTCGAATCCCACCAAGGCGAGGGTGTCAGAAATGATTTCCCGTTTCGGTGTTTATTTCAAACCCCAAAATAAAATACCAGCAAGGCTTACTCAGCCTTTACAAAAAATGAGTACCATCTCTCTCGGGAGCTGGGAAACCCCCACTTCAACTGAAGTGGTTGGCGAAAGGCCGGCCCCCTTAGGTACCTGTACAAATAAATAGGTTAAACTCGCCACATGCGACCCCTTCGGGGATATCGCGTCAAGAAGTGACACTATATGTGTAGCTTAGTTGCGTTTGGTTTTTAGTTGCGTACATTAAGAACTAAATTTTTGTGATAGGATGACATGCATTAAAGACGAATCTTAAAAGTTAATATATATTTTCAAATTAGATAACTTAAAGTACCATAACAATTAAAAATACTTTCTTTATTATTTTTTGAGACGGTTAAATTCTGTACCTTAGAGCATGAACAACGGTAGTCACATTTAGTAAAATGTGCAGGAGACGAGTTTTAGTGAAAATGTGCACTTTTTTAAACCATCAAAACTTCTAAACTAGACGAGATATGTTTGATCTGTAAAAACTGTTTATCTTCTTTTATCGATATTTATTTAATGTGAACAACGTATGTGGAACTTCCGTGGTTTATGCTCGCACTTTTATGTGCATCCCATATTTATTACACTTGATATCTCAGTAACTATGAGTCCGAGGACTCCAATATTTTTACCACTTATAGAACAGCTAATTATAAAAAATTTTGCATCATTAACTCAAAAACGCAAAAAAGTGGACTTCCGTTGTTTATGCTCTAAGGTACAGAATTGAATTTAAAAATATGCCGGTTTATTGGGTGTTGTAAAGAAGGACCTTAAAAGTCTGTGGAATTACTTTGGTCGTAATTTTTTTTTCGCGAAGATACAAAAATGCCGGCAGAACGTCCTGTAAAAGCTTATTACAAGTAATTTGCATAAATTAAGACGAAAATTTTGACATTTTGTCGAAATAAAAAAAATGCCCAACAGGATGAGGGCAATTTGTACGGGGAAAACTTTGACATTGCCAATAGAATTAGAGATTTTTCTGAATAAAATTGTTTCATGTGCCATCCCCATTTCATATCCCCTCCCTGTTCATATGTTATCCCAGTTTCATATTTCTCAATTTTTATACATCATATTAATACATATATTTTTAATATTTTTTTATTTATTAACCGGACTGAGATTAAAAAAATAACGAAAGACGGAAATAACATTGAGTATTTTATTTAATTTCTTTGTTATTCTTACGGAAAAATAATGTGCAATAAATTCTGCTTTAAATTTATTCTTGAATATTTGCTTGAATAATATTTGAATGTTGTTTTAAATACGAAACACATTGTTATCTTTCTTTTCAACTTTTAGTTGACTTTTGGTTGAAATTGGCTTAAAAAAAATACAAAATTCATATTAGGCCCACCATTTTTCTTTTTCGAAATTTATTATTTTTAATTCTTCAAAAAAATATCTGCAAAAAAATCTAATTAAAATATTGATACGTTTAAGGATTCTTCAGTGTTCATAAATAAATAAAAAACAGTTTTGTTTTTTATTAATCTTAATCTTTATTTAATGTACAAATTTATTTATCATAGAACTTAGTTTCACTATAGACTGGGCTAATTTCTGAATCTGCCCCTGGTACTTACCTTATTTTTTTTGACATCTCACCCTGAAGGATGTTACAGCCGTGGCTTCATCTTTAAGTTGTAGGAATGTTTCAGAATTCATTTTAAACATATTTGTGATGATTTTAGATTTGTATACAATTTTTAAGAATAGATTTGAACAAAATGCCATTAATTTTGGAGGACTTAAATGTCAAAAGGTGTTCTAAGTTTACCGGAAATGAAATGTTTTTGAACTTGATATAAATATCTAATGCATCTCGCAAAGTGCACCCAAAAAAAATATGATCTATAGCTTCAAAATCCTGGCCGCAGTCACAGTCCGGGGATTCGACAAGCCCCAACTTAAACAAATGGTTGTTTAGTCTGACGTGTCCAAAGCGCATACGGCAGATAATGGTGATGTGGTTTCTAGACAGTCTGGCTCCAGCAAACCATGGTCCGGATGGAATGGTTCCCTGAACACCTCTATAGCGGAGGCCCTTGGAGCTCCGCTGCCAAGAGGTATTCCACCTCCTAACAGTGGCACGCTCCAAGATCCTCAGTTGGTCGCTCTCTGTGAGGGAAAATCCAGACGGGGCACTCCCTTGCTGGACAGCCCATTTGGCTAGGGAATCCGCCCTTTCATTTCCTTCAATTCCACAGTGTGCAGGGATCCACACAATCACCACATCCTTGCCCATTTCTTCAAGTTTGAGTATGAGTAAGCGAATATTTATAATCAATTGGTTCCTCGAAAATATGGACAGTGGAGATGCCAAGCAGCTAATAAGGGAGAGGGAGTCGGAGAAAATGATAAAACTATGTTCATTTAATGTTATAGAAGAGCGCAATGCTTCTTCCATGGCAAAACATTCAGCCGTGTAGACAGAGGCCTCCGGGGGTAATTTGAATCCCGACTCGATATCGAGTATGAGGATTACAAATGCAGAGCGACTGTTAGCACAAATGCAGAGCCATGGGAACAGTGGCAGCCACATATGTACCAAGCTATCTGTCAAGGAGCATAATAATAAATAATGTAATAAAATATTTTTAAGGAACCACGTGCCAAAAAGTTCAAATATACATTCAAACTTCTTAGAAAGAGGGAATCAATCCACTTTGTTTTTTTTCCTGTTGAGTAAACAAAAAATTGAGAGAAATTATAATTGCAAGAAATGTAATGACGTCAAACCAAAATTATCTAAGAGTCAAAAGTGAGAAGGTTTTTGAAAAAACAATCTCCTTTTATTTGAGCCTTCAAGCGCTTTTTCAAAGTTTTTTTAAGCATTGCATATTACAATTTGTTTGAAGTTTGTTTTATTTTTTTTTTTTGCATGTTGTGCCTTGAGCCGTATTCTGAGAGTAGACTTTATCTCTTAAATCAATGATAGCATTTACCTAATTATCATGTCGAAATAGTGAAATCAAAACTCTGTATATCTTCATCGTTGAAATGAAGTTTATTTGGTTAATCATAGATCGAAAGATCTACGTGAAGAAAAGAAAGGAAAAGAGGAGACGACCTATATAATCTATAATCCAAGTTGTAAAGATGTATTATATTTACGATTTATATTAAATGCATTCCCACAAGCAGACACGTAGGTATAAATTCGCGCTTAAACATGCCGCATGTGAACCTACAAACATAAAATCCAATCTCAAACGAGCAGAAGCCCTTTAATTCTTGCCGACCTTCCCTGAACCAGGGAGGAGATAGGCAAAGTGAACCATTTTTTTACAGTCGGCCTCATACTAACCTATAAGTCAAGGAATACAAACAATTAATTACAGTTGAGTTTATAAAACAAACAATCCCCTAACATTTAAATTAAAATCTACGAAATATCCCCCTATAATATAAAATTCAACGGCCTCCCCATACAAAATAATTGTGCGTTAATGGCATTCAAACTGAAGAACTCCTGAACAGATGCACGTCATATTCACAACAAATATTGTTCAGGACTTGGGATGTGCTTCCTCATCATTAGTAGATTTTAAATTGTTGTTTTTTAAATAAATAAACATGATCAATCACAACACTTTTTTATGTAAAACCTATGCGAGAAACAAAACTCATTTTGACATTCGAATTTCAAATAAATTGCCAGCACTTCAACATAGGCTTCAAAGTTGCCATCGTTGCCATTGCCAAGTCGATTCTTTTTCGGTTGAATTCCGTTGAGTACCTACCTATATTCTTTATTTATTTCAAAATTATACTTCAACCAGTTATAACATGTATTTTTTAGAAATAATGACGATCGATTAGGTCAACTTTTTATATGAAACCGTACTTATTGCGGCATTTAATTTTTTTAAAGTATTATTACAATATACAATCTAAGTTGCATAGACGCATTAACATTTATAATTCATATTCAATGCACTCCTCTTCGGAGACACGAGTGAGTTTGCGCTTACAAATGCTGCATGTGTATTTACAAATAAAAATTTCAGCCTCTCATGACCATAAGCCCTGCAACTTTTGCTGACCTTTTCAGAAACAGGGGACACATTTGTTAAGTGAACCCATTTATGCGATATGGGTGGTAAGCCTCATACTAACCCTTAAGTCAAGGAATTTGAGTTTGAAAAATCCTTAAACAACGGTAATCTTAATTTATAATCTAAAGTTGCAAAAAAAGTTATTTGATGATTCAAATTGAATGCACGCCCACAAACTGGCAAATGTCATTTCACGCTAACATATAGTTGTGGCGCTTGATTTTTTTTAAATATTAGAATATATAATCTAAGTTGCACAGATACAATAACTTTTATAATTCATATTCAATGCATGCCCCTCTGGAGACACGAGTGGGTACGCGCTTATTAATGCTGCATGTGAACTTACAAATTAAAATTAAGGCCTCTAATGAACATAAGCCCTGCAACTTTGGCCAACCTTTTCAAAAACAGGGGGAACATTTGTCAAGTGAACCATTTTTTTCGATATGGGTATTCAAGCTCATACTTACCTATCCGTCAAGGATTTGAGTTTGAAAAACCCTTCAACAACGTTAAATTTAATTTATAATCTAAAGTTGCAAAAAAAGTTATTTGATGATTCAAATTGAATGCACGCCCACAAACTGGCAAATGTCATTTCACGCTAACATAAAGTTGTGGCGCTTGATTTTTTTTAAATATTAGAATAGACGAATTTGGAATAGACGGAATGAATGTTGATGTGGTAAATGAGTTTGTATACTTGGGAAGTAAGTTTGAGAAAGATGGAAGAATGACAGGTGAACTTGAAAGAAGAGTAATGAAGGGCAGGTGTGTACTGGGTGCCACAGCTTGTATCGCCAAAAATCAAAATATTTCTAAAAATGCTCGATTGGCGGTACGCAGTGGCATACTTTTACCCACCTTGATGTATGGAAGCGAGGCCTGGACGGTGAATGAAAGTGAAATTAGTAAAGTCCATACTGTTGAAATGGACTTTCTAAGAAGTATGATTGGGAAAAAACGGAGTGACAGGGTGAGGAATGATTTTGTAAGAAAAGAATGTGGTGCAAAAGAAAGTGTGAAAGTGAAGATTAAAAGAAGTTTGTTAAGATGGTTTGGGCATATGGAGAGAATGAATGAGGAAAGACTGACGAAGAAAGTATATGTTGGTAGAATAGATGGATGTCGTGGTAGAGGAAGACCGAGAAAGGTATGGATGGACCAAATATCCGAAATTGCGAATGAATGGAATATCCAGAGTCATAATAAAAGAAGAGCTTGTATGAAGAAGGTTATGACTCTGGAGGAAATGAAAGAAGTATGCAAGGATAGAAAGAAATGGCGGTTGATCTGTGATGTTGGCGGCTAGGGTTTGTTAAAGTGAATTTGGTTTTATGATTTAGTTTTTTATGTCCATGTATATATTGTTATTTTTATTCTTTGATTTTAAAAAATGTAATTTGTCATGTATGTTCCTTGACTTATAGGTTGTTATGCGGCTGACCACCCATAATATAAAAATTGGTTCACTTTGCCAATGTCACCCCTGTTTCAGGGAAGGACGGCAAGAGTTGCAAGGCTTATGTTCATTTGAGATTGGGTTTTTATATTGTAGGTCCACATGCGGCATGTGTTAGCGCGAAATTATACATATCTGCTTGTGGGAATGCATTTAGTATAAATCTTAAATGATATATATCTTTGCAGCTTAGATTAGATTAGATTAGATCTAAGTTGCACAGATACAATAACTTTTATAATTCATATTCAATGCATGCCCCCCTGGAGACATGAGTGGGTTCGCGCTTATAAATGCTGCATGTTAACTTACAAATTAAAATTAAGGCCTCTAATGAACATAAGCCCTGCAACTTTTGCCAACCTTTTCAAAAACAGGGGAAACATTTGTCAAGTGAACCATTTTTTGCGATATGGGTATTCAAGCTCATACTTACCTATCCGTCAAGGATTTAAGTTTAAAAAATCCTTCAACAATGTTAAATTTATTTTATAATCTAAAGTTGCAAAAAAAGTTATTTGATGATTCAAATTGAATGCACGCCCACAAACTGGCAAATGTCATTTCACGCTAACATTTAATTGTGGCACTTGATGTTTTTAATTTTAGAATATAAATCTAAGTTGCATACATACATTTTATAATTCATATTCAATGCATGCCCCCAAGCAGACATGAGTGACTTTGCGCTTACAAATGCTGCATGTGTAATTACAAATAAAAATTTCAGCCTCTCATAACCATAAGCCATGCAACTTTTGCCGACCTATTCAGAAACAGGGGGGACATTAGTTAAGTGAACCCATTTATGCGATATGGGTGGTAAGCCTCATACTAACTCTTAGGTCAAGGAATTTGGGTTTGAAAAATCCTTAAACAACGGTTATCTTAATTTATAATCTTAAGTTGCAAAAAGAGTTTTGATGATTCAAATACAATGCACACCCACAAGCTGGCAAATGATCTTTCACGCTAACATATAATTAAGGCACTTGATGTTTTTAATTTTAGAATATAAATCTAAGTTGCATACATACATTTTATAATTCATATTGAATGCATGCCCCCAAGCAGACATGAGTGAGTTTGCGCTTACAAACGCTGCATGTGTATTTACAAATAAAAATTTTAGCCTCTCTTGACCATAAGCCCTGCAATTTTGCCGACCTTTTCAGGAACAGAGAAACATTCGTTCAGTGAACATTTTTTTAGGTATGGGAGGTCAGCCTCATACCTCATGCTTCATACAAGATACTTAGAACATGAAAGAACTAAATAACCCTTTTACCGCAATTTTTTTTTCAAATTACTTCTTAAAGCATTTAATTACTATGAAGGAGGTGTGAGGAAAAAATATTGCGAAGCCAGACTTACACTGCCCGAAGGGCCTAGCAGACAACCGTGCGCAGCACGGTCAGTCTGCTAGTATTCTATAAAAAAAGATAATTACAATTTTGAAAGCCTTATAGGTTCGTATGCGGCTGACCACCCATGCTGTAGAAAATGGTTCACTTTGCCAATGTCACCCCTGTTTCAGGGCAGGTCAGCAGGATTTGCAGGGTGTATGCTCATTTGAGATTCGGGTTTTTATATTGTAAGACTAGATGCGGCATGTTTAAGCGCGAACTTAAACATGTCTGTTTTGTGAAAATGCATTTAATGTGATTATCTAATGTTACTTATATTTTGCAACTTAGATTAGATTAGATTAGATTTGCCTTTACCGCCAGCATTAGGTACAGATCATTTTTTTGGTCCTTACATACTTCTTTCATTTCATCCAGAGTCATAACTTTTTTCATACAAGCTCTCCTTTTACTATGACTCTGGATATCCCGATGACTTTTATTATGACGATGGATCTATTAAAACGCTGAACTTGAGTTTGAACGTAAAGTGTAATACTTGGGCTTCACATTCTTGCTGCACAATCTCCAAGTTATGACTGCATCCCGCTTTTTCCGGCAAAGTATCACAAAGGCTTTGTACAGCACACACGTACAAGATTGAATGCCTTTTTCAATTTTAGAGTTTCGTCTTCGCCGTGTTTGGTGCCTGTGAATAATTGAAGCGTTTAAGACGAAAATACCGACTCCTGAACAATAAAAACCCGACTATCTACGAAAGTACCGACTCCTGAACAATAAAACCCCGACTCCCATACGAAAATACCGACTACTGTAAGCGTCTGTGCAAAACTACATGCTAGCGAAGGTGTGTGACTTAACCATTTCCTTGCCGTCAGTAAAAAAATGTATATTAATCAAATTAACAAAGTTCCAATTCACTTTTTACAATTTTATTTCTGACTAGCACTTTCGCCTACAAGGCATCATCAGGACAATGACAATTTAAATTGTGATTGTCATTGTCCTGATGATGCCTTGTAGGCGAAAGTGCTTGACAGAAATAAAATAGTAAAAAGTGAATTGAAACTTTGTTAATTTAATTAATGTACTATGGACTTTCACTGTGTAAACTACCAAACACTTAAAAATATAAAAAAAAATGTAAATTAAAATAAAAAAAAAACTTGGTTTTAATTCACATGAGTTTTATTTTTATTTATACATGACCAGTTGTGGGATAAGCTGTACCTCCCATCTTCAGGTGTAAATATAAACTAACACAGAATACAAAATTACGAAGCAAGGATTTAAATTACAGAAAGGGAGGAGGAAAAATGTATTCTGCCCTGTGTTTACCTATTGAAAAGTGACGTAGAATAAGATATCTGTGTCGTACAAGTAAATCATGTATTCTTGTGTATTTAACTTTGCATTATAAAAATAAATACATATTATAATAAATGTTCAATTCAATTCTGAGATTGAATATAAATTTTAAAAAGCTTTTATGAAACGCATAAGTAGTTTTATTTTTACAGTTTATTTGAGTTTAAGCTTGGCCATGCTGTAGAAAATGGTTCACTTTGCCAAAACCGCAAGTAAATTGAATCTGTACCCTTAGTACGAGTTGCAAAACTTGAGTAATGTAAAGTTTACGGCAATTATTTAAAAGTGATTTCCCCCAAAATCTGCTGTTTTTGTTTGTTTGAACTTAATTTTCTTCATCACTGTAACTCTTTTGCTAAAGGCCCATTTACATTTGTCACTTTTGATGATCATCTTGGAGGAATCATCGAAAGTGACAAGTGTAAATTGCCTTTCATTGTGATTTCATCCAAAGTGTACACTTAAGATGAAGGATGAAATATTTCGACCCCCGTCCTACTTTTGATGAAAGAGTCGTTCCTCGAAGCGATGATTCATCGAGAGTGAGGGCCCAATGACAAATGTAAACACTTTGTTTATTACGTTTGTTCACTTCACAAACACCAGTTGATTGTTTTGGGTTTTGGTAGTTTTATTTGATTTAAATATTGTGCATACCTATCATCGTGGTAATGTCATTCAAGTGGCAAGATAAACACATGGAACTATTTCTAGAAACTTACCAGCGGTATGAGTGCTTGTGGAATAATAAATGCAGTGAACACGTTTACGTGATATAATAGCATTCAATTCATGCAGCAGTCCACGTGAAATTAAGGCAATGCCTCTGCGTATAATTTTTTGATTTCTTCTTGAACGAGACATCACTTTTCACAGACACGAACACTGTGCACGAGAGGTGAAACCAGCAAACTGTAGAAAATATGTAAACGAGGATGATCACCCTGGATGATTTCACTCTGAGTGATTCACTTTGGATGTACCTCAAAAGTGATATAATGTAAACCCTGCTTAAGACCATAAAGTGTAAGAAACAAAAACGGCAGATTTTGGGAGTAAACTTTCATTTTCTCAAGTTTTGCAACTAGTACTAAGGGTACTGTAGTTTGTCGTGTGTTCGTTGATTCGCTTTGATAAAATCGACACTGTGTGCTAAAAAAATGTAATGTATATATTTTTTAAATTTAATACCGTACTACTATTGAATTTCTTATCTACCTTTGAATGAACCATTTTTTTTAAATTTCAAACTCATGCAGATATCAGGAAGTTACACGTTCTGAAATATTGAAGCCATTAAATTATCATTTTATATGATAGAGTAAAATTTTTGTAACGCCAAGTTTCACCCGTGACAGTTGAAGGGTTAAAAGGCTTTTCAGCTAAATCTCATTGTGTTATTTTGAAGGTAAGATGAATCGTGAAAATGCATCTTCAAATTTTACAAAACTTGCCATATTCTAAGAGAAATTAAATGAAAAGATTTCACGTGTAAGGATCTTTTACGGATATTTCATAAGAAATGCCTTAATCTTTTTCGTCATTTGATAAAGAATGAACAAAAAAATCTTCAAGGATAAAAGAAAAACAGCTTTGTTTTCGATTACGTGAGTATTTATTTTTATACCACAACCGGTTTCGCAAACATCCGTTTGTATCGTCAGGTGGATCAATTAATATTAAATGGCTTAGTACGGAAACATCTTAGAGGGCGTCATTGTGTGAGGGTATGGGGGAGGGAGGGAGGGGGGGGGGGGTGCAGGATGGCCATATGTAGAGTTTGCATCATCTGGATAATTTTTTTGGAATAACGGATGTTTTCGAAACCGGTTGTGGTATAAAAATAAATACTCACGTAATCGAAAACAAAGCTGTTTTTTTTATCCTTAATGATAAACGATTATAAAGTTAATGCCTCTACAATCAATAAAAAAAAATCTTCTCTCAAAACTAATTTGACTAAATAAATTGTGAATCCCTCACCACACACAAGAGCTTTGACTCTTTTTGGTGAGGTATAGCATATAAAACAAATGAATATTATGTAATAGAAATAAGTTTGAAAAATGTAATGTATGTACTTAAAATGTCTTATATTAAATAAAAAAAAAAAAAAAAAAAAAAAAAAAAAAACATCGTCTACTACACAACTACACTTCAAGTGAAAGTTCCCGTATTCCCCTCGAGAGCAGGTTATCATTTCCTGTGAAGGCCGAGTACACCTGGACGGTATTTTATTTTGGGTTTGAAATAAACAACGAAACAGGAAACCATTTCTGACACCCTCGACGAGATTCCAACCCAAATTCTTGATATGGAATGCAAGCAATCTACTAACTGAGCTATCGACCGGACTATCTGAGTTTAATATCTTTATTTGTAAACTCCTTACACTCTGATTTCTCATGTCATATTGGAGATCTTTGACAATAGTTGGTTAATATGATTTTATCGCAGGTGGTAAGCTTTTCATAATTAAATACTCTTCAAAACAGTTCCAAGCATAAAGAGGAACTTTTTAAGTGATATCCTACCCTGGAGTTTCACTTAAGTTATACTCACACTGGAGTTTTCACTAAAGAGATACCTAACACTGAAGATACACTTAAGTGATATTCTTCAACAGCGGTTCCTAACCTTTTTCGACCAAGGATCACATTTACAGCCTCGTTTCTTTATTTCGAAAGCTTGCGTTCCATGCCAAAAGGCTAGGGTTTGATCTTCATCAAGTACGAAAGAAATATTTCCCGTTTCGGTGTTTATTTCGAACCTAAAATATTAGGCAAGGTGAACTCACCTTTACAAGAAATGAGAATCACAAGCGTTATTCTGCTAAATTCCTTACACTTTAAATATCAATCCGAGTCGGAGTTTGCTAGCGCTTGCGAAAGAACTCCATACATAAAAAAACACGGTAGGTACACCTTATTTTTGGACACGAATCGCTATCTAGTTGCCTTAAGGTCGTGAAGAATTTATCTGAATAGCGCTTCAGGCCTCTCGATAGCTGAGAAACCCCAACATCAATGGAAGTTGTTTACATAATGCCAGCCTGTAAAAATAAATAGGTTACACATGCCGCATGCAATCTATTCGCTGTTAGAAGTTGCATTATAACTGCAGCCTTGTTGTGTTTTTTACATTGATCTGCATTTAGATTGTTTATCTTGGGAACCACTGTGTTTGAAGAAACAGTAATCAAGCTGAAAGTGAAGATGTGACGTGGGATCAAGCGAGATTATGAAAGCATAAAAGTTTGGGTGACTGTGGTGGCACTTTTATGAAGTTGAACCATGATAATGAATAGGTTTACATTGAAGGCGATGCAAGAAACCTCATATTCTTCATTATTGAAGTTGCAAAGAATAAGTCCTCCAACGAATGCGCACTACAAAGGAGCGTCTGCCAACCATTAAGCAGAGAAAACTGATGTAACTAGATGTGTCGCACCAAACTATGAGTTGTGGAAAAAAGCAGGAACTAATCTAAATCTAAATCTAAATCTAAGCTGCAAAGATATGTATCATTTGAGATTCATATTAAATGCATTCCCACAAGCAGACATGCATAATTTCGCGCTTACACATGCTGCATGTGGACCTACAATATAAAAACCCCAATCTCAAATGAACATCAGCCCTGCAACTCTTGCCGACCTTCCCTGAAGCAGGGGTGACATTGGCAAAGTGAAATTCATTATAATTAAAGTAACGATTTATCGTTATTTTATAGTTCAATATTAATTCATTATGTTAATACCTGTTTCTCGCCGGGAAAAAATAGATTGGAGAATTGCATTGCTCTTCCCGTGTTTGTTTTTCTTGATATTGTTATGATTTTAGTTGGGTTCTTGTAATCAAACTGCAATTTATTTTTCAAGACTTACTGTACACAATGTCGATTTGAAATGTACTGATTTCTAGCTTATTGACTTATGTTTCGCTCAATGTTTTAATCGACTCTCGTCGCTCACACAATTGCAGTCCAAATATATATCGTCTAAACGGACGCCTCTCGCATATTCTGGACCCTTCTATAGTGAACCACACACTTCTGTGTTGTTCCATATTATTCTATTTACGCATACCAACAACTACGTGCCTGGGTACATGCATACATTCAAACTCACAGTAGACTGTACTAGAGGCGGACACATACACATAAGCAAGCCACGCAATCGGGCCCATAAGTTCGTAACAATATGAAAAAGGTTTTCCCGTACCTCAAGTATAAATCAATGCGTATATTCCCCTCGATAGCGTAAATAGAAAAAAATAATAGCAACTAAGTATATCACTTATTAAGGGTGCTATGGTATTTTCGATTCATTTTTCTATTTACTCAATCGAGGGGAGTTACATAATGTTTGATACTCGAAGTACTTAACATTTTGTACCATTGAGTAATAACATATGCCATAGAGGAGCAGAAACTTAATTTATATATACTATCTACCACTTTTGTCTCAGTCCTGTCAAACGTTGCAGTTGTGTAGTCATACAAAACATGTGTTTAAGGGTCAAATTTTATGTTTTTTTGATTTCTCCACTGTGTATTTTAACACCCAATTACAACACATGCCATAATGTCTTAAAATAATGCCTTTTTCCTCTGAAATTCGTTAATTTTATCGATTACAAAATTTATACCGCATGCGTCTATGTTCGGACTGCTCCGGGCATAGTACGCACGCGGCAATGCTGCCACCTCTCTAGAAACATTTTCACATTCGCCCGAGTTTTTTTGTACACATGGAAATGCATGTGTGAAGTTCTTTGTTCTCTTTGTTCCTTATTTGCGTTAAAATATTTTTTAGTTCACAGATTTCATAAGTAATTGTGTTGTACACTCTAAGTAGGTCACTGATCTCAAATTGGCCTCTGTGGAGCGCACGCCCCTGGATTTTAACACATGTTAATAAAAAATTTAAGTGAATTTTGTTGTCAAAATTTAATCAAGTTAATATAATGCGTGTATATTAATATGAATTTTCTGATTTAAGTCTCCTTGTCAAATATTAATACCAAGAATTAAATTAGATTAGATTTTTGCATGAATAGGATATTCAGAGGCATAATTAAAGAGAGACGCCATTGAAAAAGACTGAATGAAACGAAAAAAGTATGTACGAGTACATTGGACCACAACTTTTGTTGCCAATATGCAATGTTGACTACCAGAGACTGTAACTGTAACTGTACCTATGTTTCCTTTCCGCTAGGGGTGGCCAGAGCCTCAGCAGAGCTGCCTGCATTTTTTCCTATCCTTACATACATCTTTCAATTCATTCATATCCATCATCTTTTTCATGCATTTTCTTCTTTTACGCTCACTTTGTATATCCCATTCTATCACAATATTCTCAATCTGATCACTCCATACTTTTCTCGGACGTCCCTTCCCTCTTTACCTTTCACACTTTCTTTGTATATATACTTTATCAGTCTATCATCATTCATTCTTTCCACATGCCCAAACCATCTCATCATATTCTTTTGTACCTTAACTTTCACATCCTCTTTTAAAAGAGGTTTTTGAAAAAATTTACTCTATATTTATTGTATTAATAAATATTGACGGTTATAAGGAAGTAGGACATAAGCGACAAAAACTAAATTGTTGAGTCGAGCAGTTTAAAGTTTGAGATTGCAGAAAAATGGCATTGCGTTTATTTTTTTTATCATATCGTTAAAATCAAAACAGCTCTAAAATTAATACAAACTAAAGGCATTTATTGGCATTCCTGTACATGTGGTTTTACGATTTTTTTGTGTCACAAGCGCCTTTAGGACAAAAAGGCCAAAATCTTGTCGGTTACACCAAAACCATACTTCGAAAACGCAGTTGTTTGCTTGGGCATAAATAACAAAAAAAAAAACATCTTAGAGCTATGGGAGTTAGCGCTTTAGAAAGAGCGGAAAATTTGAAGTAGGATAGCATTCATAACTCATTTTTGACCAAAACATCGCTTATGCCGTACTTTCTTTTAACCGTCGATATCATTTTTATCTTTATTTTTTAAATTAAAAACCCGTTATTCCTTGACTTATAGGTTGGTATGAGGCTGACCACCCATACTGTAAAAAATGGTTCACTTTGCCAATGTCACCCCTGTTTCAGGGAAGGTCGGCAAAAGTTGTGGGGCTTATGTTCATTTGAGGTTTGAATTTTATTTGTAAGTACACAATCAGCATTTGTAAGCGCGAACTACACGTGTTTGTTTGTGGGCATACATCTGAGAGCTTTGAATGAATATATCCTTGCAACTTAGATTATAGATTATTATAGTTACAGGAATGCCATTCACAACTTATTTTACCTGGTAAAAACAGGTTAATAATATTACGAATTCATATTTCGTAAATTTTCTTTAATTACCAAACCTTTTAACTCAGGGACAAAGCTGAGACTAAAACCAGCGTTGTTTGTGTTTCAACCACGCCAGTCAAAACCACCGAGTTGACCCGCTCGGCCATAGCAATTAAATTCAAGGAGTGAAAAAATTGCGAAGAATTTTCTATTTTAGTCAACATTCCGTATTTTTACAAAAATAACATTCACAGTAAAAAAAATACTGGCATTTATTTATAACGCATTTTAATATTTTTATTAATTGACTGGCTAGTATGACGCTGACTGCTCCGAAAAAAAACAATGCACCCCTGTTTTAGGGAAGGACTGTAACAGTTGCCAAGATGATGTTACCTTGAATTTTATATGAAGGTGTACATGCAGCGTGTGTAAGCGCAAACCTTTAAGTGTTTGATTATGTACGTGCATGATTTGTAAACCTTGTATAATATTAGTATATAATCTTAGTTGCACAGATTTAAGGCTCATATTTAATCATTCAGGCACATTTAAGTCCGCGCTTACACACGCTGCATGTGTACATACAAAATATACCAAACCTCACATGCAACTCTTGCCGTCTTTCCACTGAAAGCGGGTTGCCACTGGAAAAAGTTAACCAAGTTTTTACAACTTCGGGACCAGTCTCATACCAACGTATTAGTCAAGAAACTATGTTATACATATACGTATTTGCAACTGAGATTAATTTGTGTACTCGTATTTTAAATGTTACATACATTGTTACGTACATTGGCCTACATGCAGAATCCGGATTCATTAAAAATATTGCACAATAAATCCGGATGAAAAAGCAATTGTATTCAAACCGCTAAAGAACTTTGTCACATACAAAATGAATATTGTTACATTTCTCACTAAAAAAATGGGTTCGAGTATGAAAAAAAGACATTTTTTTTTAAAAAGGAATTGCCAACTCAAACGCGCGATCATTTGTTGGCAAAATGAGTTTGATGATTTGTAGATGCTGTATTAATTATTAATTTCATAGAAATATTAATAAAGTTATTTTTAATTTGGACCTACATACACGTACTTAAAAGAAATAAAATGTGTTCGTTCACTAAATGGCTGGCTAAATGGCTGAACACTTTTACTGTAAAACATGGTTTACTTAAATAATGTCACCCTGCTTCGGGAAAGGTCAGCAAAAGTTGCAGGGCTAATGTTCATTTGAGGTTTGGTTTCATAAGTTGTAAATTCACATGCAGCAGGTGTAAGCGCGAACTTACACGAGTCATGGGATCGCCCCTGAACTAGAGGTACTTTGTTATTTTAAATAATTGGCAAATTTAACATTTTTATTGAAGTTACTGAAAATTTTTGGATGTGCATTGTGCATTTATGTATCCATAATTTATTGTTGTATAAAAGAAGAAGAAATGACTGTCCCACTTGTATCTGTAAATACTGAATCCTGATCATCGAAGTTTCATTCGCTTCGATCAGAGTTGGTGCTCTAAAACACAACTGGATTGGTATCATCATAAACAAAGGATGGACGTAATACTGCCCTTTCATTTATATATAAAAAAAAGTGACAAATGACAATGCTACTATAATCTATAATCTAAGTTGCAAGGATATCGCACGTTTAATAATAAAGAGCAATAACTCAAAAAACATGAATGTTGGGAAAACGCGTTTGAAGTTCAGACACCCAGTACAACTTGTATGGGATGAAAAAGGCGGCCGATGTTTTATCTCGGTCATATTCGTCCAAATTGAACGGCTGTCGCATTCTACGCATTCTTCTCGCATTGTTCTTGCGTTTTATTACAAAATCTCGATTTTCCCAATTTTCGAGTTATTTCTCTTTATTATTAAACGTGCGATATATTCATTTAAAGCTATCAGATGTATGCCCACAAACCAACACGTGTAGTTCGCGCTTACAAATGCTGAATGCGTACTTACAAATAAAATCCAAACCTCAAATGAACATAAGCCCCACAACTTTTGCCGAAACTCCCCTGAAACAGGGGTGACATTGGCAAAGTGAACCATTTTTTACAGTATGGGTGGTCAGCCTCATACCAACCTATAAGTCAAGGAATGTAACCCTTTGGAAACCCTTGTACCCTTTGGAAATAAAATTATAACTAAGATTAGATAATGATACAGGTTTTTTTTAATTAAAAACTGAAACCTGAGACATTCTGCATTTTAAGTGACCTCATAATTTTAATGACTTCAGAAAGCTCTCATTGTAGGGTGGGCAACTTTTGAGCTTTTTTCGAGGCTAACGAGTGACAGCTTTCTTTACAATTTCAACTTCCTTCAAGAGCTTCTTTTTATCCCTGAAAACGCTTCAATTGAGCCTAGATTTTCAGTTAATTTTTATTTAGAAATGATTATTTTGAAAAAGAGTTTTAGGCTTACACGGCCGGCTGATGATGTTGGAGTGATGTTTTCCGGGATCTGTGACCGTGGTCTATGAGAGCTGGAGCTTCCTTACTTCGTCACAGTTTTCATCAAGATCATCTTCATCATCACCTCACACTTCACCTATCGTAGACATGGGTGAAACATCCGGAAGCTCCAGCTCCCATAGACCACGGCAACAGATCCCAGAAAACATCACTCCAGCAATAATTATTTTTAAGGTTATACTAATGCAAAAAATGCAACGAAACGCATCTGTTAATGTTAATGAAAAAATATAGTTGGTTTTTTGATTTATTGTGCAAAAAAAATATATTTTAGTATGCTATTCCAAAAGAAAAACCTTTGGAGATATGTTAGTTTACGTGGGAAGAAAAGGTTTCTTTATTGTGTTGTATTTGATTTACAAAAGATAAAATATATTAGAAATATATATTTTAAACTTTGCGTTAAATCAAAACCATAGGGTTGTAACACAAAATCTATGGAAATTAAAATAACGTACCTAGTGAACATTTTAATTTATATATGTACATTAATCGGTAAATACCTCTGTTTTGGTTGGAATACGTGAAAACACGGCGTTAAAACTCAATAATCAGTAGAAAAATGTATTGAAGCTTAAACATTCATTATAGGCGCTATTTTATCTTCCATTTGTTTATGTTAACGCGATGGCTTATACTTCTAGAACATTGGTTTTCAAAGAGCTACTCAAAAAAAGCTCGATTATATTTTTTCCGATGAATTGATTAAGGGAAGAAAAAAGAATCGTGGCCTAAAGGCATATCTCAGCATTTGAAGTGTAAAAACCAATCTGAAGTGCGGGAAAGAAAGAATGTACCAGATGAAATAAGGGATTTGGAAGAGTGATGTTATCAAAATACAAAGGTAAAAAAATGAATTACAAGCAAACAAATATTGATTTTTAAGCTGCTCAAATGTAGGTAGATATAAAAAAAAACAATAATTGTATAAATGTTGAATAAATTCATGCAAACTGACCACGCATACTGCCAGAGAAGACACTTCAGTGAAAAGCGTTGGAAAAATTGTCTGCTCAGTTGGTAAAATGATGCGTTTCATGCCAGAGAGTTAGGGATCAATCCCCTCCCAATGATGTAGGAAATGATTTTCTCTATCGGTGTTTTTTTTTTTTTAAAGCCTGTGCGAGAGACTCCCCAGATTCAAGAGACTCTAGGGGTCTATGACACTTGTTATAGTGCCGCAGATGTGTTGGTGATGTGGAAGTTGTCCTTATCCAGTTGCAGGGCCGTTAGCTGCGCAGTGCTGTGGTGTGTGTTGTTATGCGTTGCTTTGTTTTGAGACACGAAATTTCAAGGCAAAATAAAAATACTGGCCATGTTTACTCTGGCTTGACAAGATATTAAAATCAGCTCCCTCGACAGCTAACGAGATCCTTCACTTCAAGTTCAAATGAGTTCGTTTACGTAAGGCTGTCCCCTTTATCTGTAAAAATAGATAGGTTCCATACGACCATTTTTTTTTTTTGTTTTTTTTTTTTTATTAGGAAGACCAACAGCGTTAAAAAAACAGGATTAAAAGTAACAGTAGACACAAGAAGATTTTTTTGGGAACAATGCTCTTATTCGAGTAGTGTTACTTTTTAGTTGTACTATACGTGCAGCTGATTTTTAACGTGTTTATGAAGAGGTCGGGAAAAAACGAGGAGCAGGGCTGGAAGTCTCATCACCACGGTAATTCTTACCTACTGAATATCGGTAATATTTGTATGAAGACCTGTCAATCCAAGATGGCCGCAAGTGAACAGCTGATTAGACTTCATACAAATATTACCGATATTCAGTAGGTAAGAATTACCGTGGTGATGAGACTTCCAGCCCTGGAAGGCCCAGATTGAGATGGAGGGATAAAGTGAATAAGGACACGGCTCAGCTTCTACAAGTTGCGAACTGGAGAACGGCAAAGCAGAGGCCAAGGCTCGAGTTGGGGTTTTACGCCATTGAAGAAAAATAAAGAAGATATGAGGCTGACCACCCATACTGTAAAGAACAGTCCCTGTTTTAGGAAAATGAGGTTGTAGAGCAGACGTTTATTTGAGTGACAAGCTTTCTTTTCTAAATACGGAAGCAGCATGTAAAAGCGCGAGCTTACAACATTGATTACCAAGAAATGAGTGTTGATTATCTATTTAAAATTCAACATGCTCCATAATGTGGTCCATTTATTTGTTTTTTGGTAAAGAGAAAATTTGAAAATGACATGAAAATCAACTCAGTGTAATAGGGTTATTAATGTCCTCTTTACAAGGTAGCTTAACTTCCAACCAACATTTTTGCGCGATATTTTTATGTGAATCACACCTCAAGAGCCCTTTGCGATTTGGCATCGTTATTCCATGTCAATTTCTGAGGTATAATGAACTTGTGTTAAATGCTTTTTGATATGGATACGCCAGTGTTCTTGCGTGGCTATAGGAAACAATTATAATAATACAAGAGAGACTCAGTTGGTGTAATGTTTGAAGGCTGTGGTGATCTGTCTTTGGTAAGGCATATGAAGTTTTCAACCCAACAGAGAGCAGATATTAAAGGAAGCAAATCCACGACCTTCCGATAACGACTCTGTGGCGTAGACCACTAGACTACAGATCGGAACAATTTATTTCCTCCCATATGCGCACTTTACCATCTTCGACAATACTTCGCAGCTTTTTTTACTTCTCAAATGTTTAATAGACCGCATACTTCACTTTCTTTATTTCACAGCTACTTTTTATCCATGCTTCGCATTATTCCGATACATAAGTCTTTGTTTGTATAATAATCTATAACCTAAGTTGCAAAGATAAATTACAATAGTCATTTCAGTTCACATTCAATGTAATCCTATAAGCAGACACGAATAAGTACGCGCTTACATATGCCGCATGTGTATGTAAATAAAAAACAATCTCAAATGAGCATTAGCCCTGCAACTGTTGCTGACCTTCCCTGAAACAGGGGTGATATCGGCAAAATGATCCATTTTTTACAGTACAATATATTTTATACCAACCTATAAGTCAAGGAATACAAACAATTAATAACATCCAACTATATAAAACAAACAAAACCCAAAATAACATAAATAGTGCAATTTCTTGTCGAGATAAAATATTCACTCAGATATTCAAGAAAATAGGAATCTGGAAAACGTTTCTAGAAAATTGAAAGGAACTCATAAGGAATTCAAACGATAGGTGTAATATAGCAAACCCGTCGTAGTCTAGTGGTCATAGCATTGAATTAAAAATTAGAAGGTATTGGATGAAGAAGGTTATGACTCTGGAGGAAATGAAAGAAGTATGCAAGGATAGAAAGAAATGGCGGTTGATCTGTGATGTTGGCGGCTAGGGTTTGTTAAAGTGAAATTGGTTTTATGATTTAGTTTTTTTTTGTCCATGTATATATTGTTATTTATTGATTTAAAAAATGTAATTTGTAATGTATGTTCCTTGACTTATAGGTTGTTATGCGGCTGACCACCCATAATTTAAAAAATTGGTTCACTTTGCCAATGTCACCCCTGTTTCAGGGAAGGACGGCAAGAGTTGCAAGGCTTATGTTCATTTGAGATTGGGTTTTTATATTGTAGGTCCACATGCGGCATGTGTTAGCGCGAAATTATACATATCTGCTTATGGGAATGCATTTAATTTAAATTTTAAATGATATATATCTTTGCAGCTTAGATTAGATTAGATTAGATTGGATGACTTTTTAAATGGTAAGAAAGAGATATCAAGCGCTAAGAAGGTTAAGCTTTTTGTAGATTGAAATACAAGCTAATGTCAATATGTCGATAGGTATATTTGTTGGTTAATTGTAGTTTTTAAGTTGAATCTATATCATACAATTTTGCATTTTCTGCAGAGATCAAAACCTGTATCTTGTTCGCAACTTTGACGTGGTAACACTGATGTGTTTGTCTTGTAATTTATTCAAGGGAAATCAGACAGCCGTTACCTTTTTTTTTATAATCCACATTGTCTTTTATTCATTCATCGATCAGTTTCCTTTCCATTGGGTTTGATTCTCAAACAAAACAGGCAGATGTCCTTTTAGCTCAGTTGGCACAGTGTTTGCATTCCATGCCGGGAGCTCAGGTACGAATCCCACCGAAGCTTCAGAAATGATTTCCTGTTTCGGTATTTAAACCCAAACCCAAAATAGCATACCGGCAAGTTTTACTCAGCCTACATTCTCGGGAGCTGGGAAACTCCCAATTTAAATGAAGTAGTTAGCGTAAGGTGATACCCTTACCCTTAAAAATGAATAGGCTTCATTCGCGTTTTCTCTCAAATTTATGAGAAAATGTAGCAAGAAGTTTCATTGTTTGTGTAGATTAGTAGCATTTTAAAGAAAGGGAGTCTACATCACAAGAGAGACAACTCGGAAAAAACAGACCAGAAGATCTGAACCAAGATGAGAAAGACTTCTGTTTCAGTGTTTTAGATGATCCTAGGTACTTACCTAGAATTTAGATACAGTATTGATTGAACCATGGCATTTTCTTACTAGATTGAATTTTACCCAATTTACATAATTACCTGGAAAACAATGTGTCTTATTTTCTTAAGATGAGAATTCAAGGAAAATATTTTCACAGTAATTTTCTGAAACATTTTCTTATGTGTGGAAGGATAAAGTTCAACTCTTACTTGCTAGGTTTAATAAAACCTACGGAGGAAACGTAGATTTTTGTGTTGATGAATTAATTATTTTAGTTTTGTTATTCATGATTTGTGTATTTATAATGAAAGTTAATTATTAATCTTTAAAAAAATGTATAGAATAACGCAAACGCAGAGGCAACTAAGCTACACGTATAGTGTTACTTCTCTAGTGAGTTAACCTATACTTAACTTTTTATTTTACATTTATCTTTTATTAAGCTTCGTCATACTTGGGGATTATAGCGATCTATACAATATTAATCTATAATCTAAGTTGCAAGGATATATTTACATTCAAAGCTCATATCAAATGCATGCGCACAAACAAACACGTGTTAGTTCGCGCGTACAAATGCCGATGTGAACTTACAAATTATAATTCAAACCTCAAATGAGCATACACCCTGCAACTTTTGCCGACCTTCCCTGGAACAGGATGATGATTGTAAACGGTATTAATTTTATTGAAATAATAGAAAAGAGTGTTATATAACGGTGTAATAGTTATAGTATACTTGTAATTCTGTATTTTTTTTTGCTTAAAGATGAATTTAATTTTTTTCTGAAGGAAAAAACAGATGGTTAATTATATAAGATGCTTGGCGTTAAACTTAAAAGGTCATGAGCTTAATTCTGCGTCTTGTTTTCGCTACTTATTTTGTTGTTATTCTATGAAAAATACTTGAGTTTCATCATTTTATTCACAATTGTTTTAGGTTTATATAAAGTTGGTATAAAGCTTACCACCACAAATATATTGCTGTAAAAAATAATTCACTGTTGCTTAATTCAAGCGTCACCTTTAATTTCAGGAAAGCGAGCCTGAGTTGCAGAGGCTGTGTTCATATTTTCAGGTTTGGATCTTTTTTGTAAGTACACATTCAGCATGTGTAAACGGAAATTTACACGTGTTTGCTTGTTGGCACACATTTAATTTGAACGTTAAATTTGTATATACCATTGTAACTAAGATTATTGATCATAGACTAAGGCCCGGTATTTTCAATCGTAATTCGTAATGTGCGACTTTTGGGCCTGTTGCACCAACCTCCAATCAATATTTAATTGAAACATCAAATTTGATTTCTTAGTTCTGGCAAGGACCTCGGTTAAATATTTCTCGAAAGTTGGTAAAAATGTGATGGAATTTGAGCAGGAAATATGATTCACATCAGCTGACTTACGTATATGCAATCAATTGTTTGATTTGAAAGGGAGAAATCACACTTAATTTTGATTTTCGTCTGATTGGAGTTTGGTGCAACAGGCTCTTAAAAATGGTAAACAAATCTATCGACACGATTGACATAACTGCTTCCTTTACATTCAGTATAAAGTCGCTATGCTAACGTTGAAAATACAGGGTCTAAACCTAAGTCGCAAATTTACTAAACCCACATTGCTTACCGTTACTGCTATCCTTTTAGTTCTACAGTCTGTATTTCAGGGACTTAGCTTAAAATTTGCCCTCTATTTAAGTTGCATAATACCTCCCCAAGAGCATTCTCTCTATTTGACGAAGATATTAAAACTAAAATGCAAACATTTAGTTGGTAACGACCTAAATTCGGTTTCTAAACATTCAACTGTATTCTGTTATCTTTACCAACACCTACAATCATAATAGACCATGCAACCTTATTAAGAAAATTATAGAGGTAGGCGAGTAAAGATGATACCTACTTTATTTTAAAGCTTAAGAAAATATTTTCATTTTCTATTTAGATTGATGTCCGCATGTTTGCCAACGACAAAAAAGTTGTGACGTCACACGATTGGGTTGTTAGCAGGCGCGTGTATAGGTTACAGCAAACACATTTCAGAATATATTTTCTCCCATTCCTTTAAAATAATTCATTTAAAATTGGCTGACGTGCTAACGATGGCTCGAATCGAACTTTAATTTTGCAGTTTAAATACTAACCTCAATTCAAATAAAATCAAGCTTAAATGTTTTTTTTATCGTATATTGCCTACCTATTAGGCGCGTGTGCCTGTATGGGATGTACGCCCCTGGTTGCTAGCGGGGACGCTTACTAATATTTCGTTATTGGATTCTGAGGACCCTGTTTACATGCACGTGTGTCGTTTTTTCAAAATAGGTCAAAAAAGTTTATTCACTCAAACTCAAATTTGGAACATTCATACCGCAAAAGGTACTTAATCCATGACTCGATCGGTAGACACAAAAGAGTCATCATTCATTGTAAAATCTCAGTAAACTTTTCTAGTTAATTTTTATTTTTAGGTGACACTGATCTATTGTGATAACCTTTGTGGGGATTGGATCCTTACCCTCTGGCATTGAACGAAAGCATTTTGCCAACTATGGACCGTACCATCATCATGTATTCAAACAGGTATGTATGCACAAGGCTCCGCACGAATGGAGAGACTCAACTAAATGACGTCACATCGCGTGGTCAGTTGAGTTCAAGGTTGACTTGGTCTTCCGCCAACTGGGAGCTGTGTAAACAGACCCCCTGCAGGTGTCTAACTAACGGTGAGCGTAGTCTGATTGTTCTGGTCACTGCTTTCTGGAATATGCTATAAGGGGCTATACCCAAGGTGTGAGGATTGCAAGATACTTGGTTGTCTGTACCCCGAGAGTAAGTAAAATGCTTGCATTCTCCAGATTACTTAGAGTTAGATCCCCAACGATGGTGGCATAATAAACTAATCTCCCGTTTTTTAATTGATTTCAAACCTAAAAAGAAATAGCGGTAAGGATTTTCCTTGATTTGTAGGTTGGTTGGTAAACTGACCTTCCATACTGTAAAAATTGGACCAATCTGCCAATGTCACTTCTGTTTCAGGGAAGGACTGCTAGGTTTATGTTAATTTACGAATGGATTATTTTGTAAGTACAGGTGTGTCATGTGTAAGCACGAAAATACACTTGTATGCTTGTGGGCATGAAATATTTTTGAATTTTAAATGTTAATCTTGTTAACCTAGATAATATAAAATTAATAAAATTTTGCCTTCATTTAAAAAAATGAAAATGGGGAAAAGACAAAGGTTTGTCAAGTCATGGATTGTACATAAAATAAGCATCATTGAAAGAAATTAGGTCTTCAAAGGTTTGTCAAGTCATGGATTGTACATAAAATAAGCATCATTGAAAGAAATTAGGTCTTTTTCCATTTATAATGATCAAATATATTATGGAATAATGCTTTTATGTTCAATATTGAATTACACACAAATAGGAATGTTTTTGCTTGAATTTGTACTGCGCAGTCTATGTTACTCTTACGTAGCTGATTCGACCATAGATCCCCTGAGAACTGAATATGTAATATTGACAAAAGTAGGAAAACACGAGAAATGCAGAATTGAGATTCATAGATTTCGCATTTATAAATCTAATCATACTTTAAGAGATGAAACAATACACCAAGGATCGAAGAAAATATGCTTAAACGCCTCGGATATGTTTTGAATGGAACGAAGAACACCACCTCCATCTTATCATAAAAGTAAATATTGAGAAGAACTTCATGTCTGAGGAACCTACGACAACAGTTTGATAAAAAGGCCAGATTAACATAATCATGACCATAAATGATCATCTAAAGTCCTGGGGGGGAAATCTCGACGGCCGCGGCGCGGCCGTTGGTACATCTTACCGTCTCTATTTAAATAAAGGACTGAATATAAAATGGTGGCTCATCAACAGCTGATACATTTTATATGACACAGTGGTCAGCTGTTCACACACCGACATGTTGTATTCCAGCCTATCTTCAAAAATATACGATAAGACGACCGTCGAGACTTGCCCCCCAGGAACAGTCTGCCACTGGAGTTGAGAACAGAGACCAATGTTGGTTTCATTGAAGTTTCGACCGGTCAATAGTTCAGTTGAGAGAGTGATTGCACTCCATGCCTAGAGCTCGGGTTCGAATCCCACCGAGGGTGTCCGAAATGATTTCCTGTTTCAGTGTTTATTTCAAAACCCAAAATAAAATACCGGCAAGGTTACTCAGCCTTCACAAAAAATGACTACTAGCCCTTTTGGGAGCTGGGAAACCCCACATCAACAGAAGTACCCCCTTACCTGTAAAAATAGATAGGTTTCAATCGCCACATGTGAAACCCTTCGGGAATAACGTAGCGAGGAGTCGCGTTATATGTGTAGCTTAGTTGCGTCGCATTGTAATTTCTGTAAGTCTGGATGGATATATAGTGAGTTGTCTTTGGTAATCATTTGAATTTTACAGGCCAGCGAAGAGGATATTTAAAAATTATGATATTTTTTTGTGCTTCGCTAGGAATCGAACTCGTGAGTTTCCGATTTCAAGTTTGAAGCGTTAATTACTACACTACGGAGCCATACATGTATAAAAGACTTATATATTATGTGTAATGAAGTTATTTTGGTTAAAAGGTTTAAGTGTTTTCTGATACTCGGATGAAAATTAATGAAAATTGTGTTACGACAAAATGCACTTTCAACTAACCCAACTGTGCCATGCTAACAAACCTTTATTGTGCGCTACCTTGAGTGTGCCAAATTTGCAAAATTTCAAGAACTTATAAAAATTTGCAATACAGTTCTTCTAAAACTTTACACCCTGAAAATACAAAGTTGTCAACCGCTTATAGAAACAAAGACAATTGACGTATTCAACAAGCAATTTTAAATAACAAAATAAATGCAGCTAACCGATTCCATTCCAGACCATATTTTAATATTCAAATCTCATGAGTGCTGCTTTCGTGTGAATCACGCTTTCCTCTTCAAGCTTCACCGTCGCTGTAAAAAGCGTCGATTTCCCAAGCAAGAACCATTTACAACAAGAATGATGGAACGGTGTGAACGGTGTTTGATAAAGACAGATGAAATTTTCGGTTTCACGACAAAATGCCCATTGGCAAAATGTCCATGCGCATTCTGTCGGTGGTCATTGTGTCATGTGAATCTTTGTCGATGGGCATTGTATCGGTGACAATTCTGACAATGGACATTTTGTCGTGACACGGAATTTTCCTATCCTGGGAGGAGAATTTTTATTTTGTTTTCTTTGCTTCGCCAGTATTCGAACCTTTCACCTTTGGATTATTTATCAAAAGCGTTAACGACTAGACTGCGGATGCTTTCCGCGAATGGCGTAGCATGTCACATTCATTGTGTTTGTGAAAAATCAATGCAAGGATAGGAACACTTTAAGCTCATTACGTGAATTAAAAAAATATGCTTATATTTAGTAGCGTGCGTGTGGTTAATCCCATGATATCCATTTGTTTTTAAATATTTAAAATCTTTTTTTTTTCATGTGACTCACATTTCTTAAAAGTACAAATAAATTTGAGAGAAATGCAGTACATATATTTGTTTTTAGAATGATTTTTATATTCATAGTCACCTATGTAAATATGAGGCGAAACGACCATATATACTGTAATAATTGGTTCACTTTTGCCCATGTCGCCCTTGTTTCACGAAAAGGCGGTAAGGGTGCAGAGCTTTATGTCAGTGTCTCCCAACTTTTTTTTTAAATTTTGTACAATGGTTTTTGTTTTGAAATTTTTTTTTTTAAACATTTTTAATAAAGTAAAAGTAAAATGTTTCGGGTTAAATAAAACAAATTAATTATTCAGTTTTACGTTTAAGCAGGTGATATACCTGTATAAACATGAAAAAGGATAGATATGTCATTTTTCTGGAATCCACTTTGTCATCTAAAAGACAACTAAACATAAGTCTTTGTTTGTATAATAATCTATAACCTAAGTTGCAAAGATAAATTACAATAGTCATTTCAGTTCACATTCAATGTAATCCTATAAGCAGACACGAATAAGTACGCGCTTACATATGCCGCATGTGTATGTAAATAAAAAACAATCTCAAATGAGCATTAGCCCTGCAACTGTTGCTGACCTTCCCTGAAACAGGGGTGATATCGGCAAAATGATCCATTTTTTACAGTACAATATATTTTATACCAACCTATAAGTCAAGGAATACAAACAATTAATAACATCCAACTATATAAAACAAACAAAACCCAAAATAACATAAATAGTGCAATTTCTTGTCGAGATAAAATATTCACTCAGATATTCAAGAAAATAGGAATCTGGAAAACGTTTCTAGAAAATTGAAAGGAACTCATAAGGAATTCAAACGATAGGTGTAATATAGCAAACCCGTCGTAGTCTAGTGGTCATAGCATTGAATTAAAAATTAGAAGGTATTGGATGAAGAAGGTTATGACTCTGGAGGAAATGAAAGAAGTATGCAAGGATAGAAAGAAATGGCGGTTGATCTGTGATGTTGGCGGCTAGGGTTTGTTAAAGTGAAATTGGTTTTATGATTTAGTTTTTTTTTGTCCATGTATATATTGTTATTTATTGATTTAAAAAATGTAATTTGTAATGTATGTTCCTTGACTTATAGGTTGTTATGCGGCTGACCACCCATAATTTAAAAAATTGGTTCACTTTGCCAATGTCACCCCTGTTTCAGGGAAGGACGGCAAGAGTTGCAAGGCTTATGTTCATTTGAGATTGGGTTTTTATATTGTAGGTCCACATGCGGCATGTGTTAGCGCGAAATTATACATATCTGCTTATGGGAATGCATTTAATTTAAATTTTAAATGATATATATCTTTGCAGCTTAGATTAGATTAGATTAGATTGGATGACTTTTTAAATGGTAAGAAAGAGATATCAAGCGCTAAGAAGGTTAAGCTTTTTGTAGATTGAAATACAAGCTAATGTCAATATGTCGATAGGTATATTTGTTGGTTAATTGTAGTTTTTAAGTTGAATCTATATCATACAATTTTGCATTTTCTGCAGAGATCAAAACCTGTATCTTGTTCGCAACTTTGACGTGGTAACACTGATGTGTTTGTCTTGTAATTTATTCAAGGGAAATCAGACAGCCGTTACCTTTTTTTTTATAATCCACATTGTCTTTTATTCATTCATCGATCAGTTTCCTTTCCATTGGGTTTGATTCTCAAACAAAACAGGCAGATGTCCTTTTAGCTCAGTTGGCACAGTGTTTGCATTCCATGCCGGGAGCTCAGGTACGAATCCCACCGAAGCTTCAGAAATGATTTCCTGTTTCGGTATTTAAACCCAAACCCAAAATAGCATACCGGCAAGTTTTACTCAGCCTACATTCTCGGGAGCTGGGAAACTCCCAATTTAAATGAAGTAGTTAGCGTAAGGTGATACCCTTACCCTTAAAAATGAATAGGCTTCATTCGCGTTTTCTCTCAAATTTATGAGAAAATGTAGCAAGAAGTTTCATTGTTTGTGTAGATTAGTAGCATTTTAAAGAAAGGGAGTCTACATCACAAGAGAGACAACTCGGAAAAAACAGACCAGAAGATCTGAACCAAGATGAGAAAGACTTCTGTTTCAGTGTTTTAGATGATCCTAGGTACTTACCTAGAATTTAGATACAGTATTGATTGAACCATGGCATTTTCTTACTAGATTGAATTTTACCCAATTTACATAATTACCTGGAAAACAATGTGTCTTATTTTCTTAAGATGAGAATTCAAGGAAAATATTTTCACAGTAATTTTCTGAAACATTTTCTTATGTGTGGAAGGATAAAGTTCAACTCTTACTTGCTAGGTTTAATAAAACCTACGGAGGAAACGTAGATTTTTGTGTTGATGAATTAATTATTTTAGTTTTGTTATTCATGATTTGTGTATTTATAATGAAAGTTAATTATTAATCTTTAAAAAAATGTATAGAATAACGCAAACGCAGAGGCAACTAAGCTACACGTATAGTGTTACTTCTCTAGTGAGTTAACCTATACTTAACTTTTTATTTTACATTTATCTTTTATTAAGCTTCGTCATACTTGGGGATTATAGCGATCTATACAATATTAATCTATAATCTAAGTTGCAAGGATATATTTACATTCAAAGCTCATATCAAATGCATGCGCACAAACAAACACGTGTTAGTTCGCGCGTACAAATGCCGATGTGAACTTACAAATTATAATTCAAACCTCAAATGAGCATACACCCTGCAACTTTTGCCGACCTTCCCTGGAACAGGATGATGATTGTAAACGGTATTAATTTTATTGAAATAATAGAAAAGAGTGTTATATAACGGTGTAATAGTTATAGTATACTTGTAATTCTGTATTTTTTTTTGCTTAAAGATGAATTTAATTTTTTTCTGAAGGAAAAAACAGATGGTTAATTATATAAGATGCTTGGCGTTAAACTTAAAAGGTCATGAGCTTAATTCTGCGTCTTGTTTTCGCTACTTATTTTGTTGTTATTCTATGAAAAATACTTGAGTTTCATCATTTTATTCACAATTGTTTTAGGTTTATATAAAGTTGGTATAAAGCTTACCACCACAAATATATTGCTGTAAAAAATAATTCACTGTTGCTTAATTCAAGCGTCACCTTTAATTTCAGGAAAGCGAGCCTGAGTTGCAGAGGCTGTGTTCATATTTTCAGGTTTGGATCTTTTTTGTAAGTACACATTCAGCATGTGTAAACGGAAATTTACACGTGTTTGCTTGTTGGCACACATTTAATTTGAACGTTAAATTTGTATATACCATTGTAACTAAGATTATTGATCATAGACTAAGGCCCGGTATTTTCAATCGTAATTCGTAATGTGCGACTTTTGGGCCTGTTGCACCAACCTCCAATCAATATTTAATTGAAACATCAAATTTGATTTCTTAGTTCTGGCAAGGACCTCGGTTAAATATTTCTCGAAAGTTGGTAAAAATGTGATGGAATTTGAGCAGGAAATATGATTCACATCAGCTGACTTACGTATATGCAATCAATTGTTTGATTCGAAAGGGAGAAATCACACTTAATTTTGATTTTCGTCTGATTGGAGTTTGGTGCAACAGGCTCTTAAAAATGGTAAACAAATCTATCGACACGATTGACATAACTGCTTCCTTTACATTCAGTATAAAGTCGCTATGCTAACGTTGAAAATACAGGGTCTAAACCTAAGTCGCAAATTTACTAAACCCACATTGCTTACCGTTACTGCTATCCTTTTAGTTCTACAGTCTGTATTTCAGGGACTTAGCTTAAAATTTGCCCTCTATTTAAGTTGCATAATACCTCCCCAAGAGCATTCTCTCTATTTGACGAAGATATTAAAACTAAAATGCAAACATTTAGTTGGTAACGACCTAAATTCGGTTTCTAAACATTCAACTGTATTCTGTTATCTTTACCAACACCTACAATCATAATAGACCATGCAACCTTATTAAGAAAATTATAGAGGTAGGCGAGTAAAGATGATACCTACTTTATTTTAAAGCTTAAGAAAATATTTTCATTTTCTATTTAGATTGATGTCCGCATGTTTGCCAACGACAAAAAAGTTGTGACGTCACACGATTGGGTTGTTAGCAGGCGCGTGTATAGGTTACAGCAAACACATTTCAGAATATATTTTCTCCCATTCCTTTAAAATAATTCATTTAAAATTGGCTGACGTGCTAACGATGGCTCGAATCGAACTTTAATTTTGCAGTTTAAATACTAACCTCAATTCAAATAAAATCAAGCTTAAATGTTTTTTTTATCGTATATTGCCTACCTATTAGGCGCGTGTGCCTGTATGGGATGTACGCCCCTGGTTGCTAGCGGGGACGCTTACTAATATTTCGTTATTGGATTCTGAGGACCCTGTTTACATGCACGTGTGTCGTTTTTTCAAAATAGGTCAAAAAAGTTTATTCACTCAAACTCAAATTTGGAACATTCATACCGCAAAAGGTACTTAATCCATGACTCGATCGGTAGACACAAAAGAGTCATCATTCATTGTAAAATCTCAGTAAACTTTTCTAGTTAATTTTTATTTTTAGGTGACACTGATCTATTGTGATAACCTTTGTGGGGATTGGATCCTTACCCTCTGGCATTGAACGAAAGCATTTTGCCAACTATGGACCGTACCATCATCATGTATTCAAACAGGTATGTATGCACAAGGCTCCGCACGAATGGAGAGACTCAACTAAATGACGTCACATCGCGTGGTCAGTTGAGTTCAAGGTTGACTTGGTCTTCCGCCAACTGGGAGCTGTGTAAACAGACCCCCTGCAGGTGTCTAACTAACGGTGAGCGTAGTCTGATTGTTCTGGTCACTGCTTTCTGGAATATGCTATAAGGGGCTATACCCAAGGTGTGAGGATTGCAAGATACTTGGTTGTCTGTACCCCGAGAGTAAGTAAAATGCTTGCATTCTCCAGATTACTTAGAGTTAGATCCCCAACGATGGTGGCATAATAAACTAATCTCCCGTTTTTTAATTGATTTCAAACCTAAAAAGAAATAGCGGTAAGGATTTTCCTTGATTTGTAGGTTGGTTGGTAAACTGACCTTCCATACTGTAAAAATTGGACCAATCTGCCAATGTCACTTCTGTTTCAGGGAAGGACTGCTAGGTTTATGTTAATTTACGAATGGATTATTTTGTAAGTACAGGTGTGTCATGTGTAAGCACGAAAATACACTTGTATGCTTGTGGGCATGAAATATTTTTGAATTTTAAATGTTAATCTTGTTAACCTAGATAATATAAAATTAATAAAATTTTGCCTTCATTTAAAAAAATGAAAATAGGGAAAAGACAAAGGTTTGTCAAGTCATGGATTGTACATAAAATAAGCATCATTGAAAGAAATTAGGTCTTTTTCCATTTATAATGATCAAATATATTATGGAATAATGCTTTTATGTTCAATTTTGAATTACACACAAATAGGAATGTTTTTGCTTGAAATTGTACTGCGCAGTCTATGTTATTCTTACGTAGCTGATTCGACCATAGATCCCCTGAGAACTGAATATGTAATATTGACAAAAGTAGGAAAACACGAGAAATGCAGAATTGCGATTCATAGATTTCGCATTTATAAATCTAATCATACTTTAAGAGATGAAACAATACACCAAGGATCGAAGAAAATATGCTTAAACGCCTCGGATATGTTTTGAATGGAACGAAGAACACCACCTCCATCTTATCATAAAAGTAAATATTGAGAAGAACTTCATGTCTGAGGAACCTACGACAACAGTTTGATAAAAAGGCCAGATTAACATAATCATGACCATAAATGATCATCTAAAGTCCTGGGGGGGAAATCTCGACGGCCGCGGCGCGGCCGTTGGTACATCTTACCGTCTCTATTTAAATAAAGGACTGAATATAAAATGGTGGCTCATCAACAGCTGATACATTTTATATGACACAGTGGTCAGCTGTTCACACACCGACATGTTGTATTCCAGCCTATCTTCAAAAATATACGATAAGACGACCGTCGAGACTTGCCCCCCAGGAACAGTCTGCCACTGGAGTTGAGAACAGAGACCAATGTTGGTTTCATTGAAGTTTCGACCGGTCAATAGTTCAGTTGAGAGAGTGATTGCACTCCATGCCTAGAGCTCGGGTTCGAATCCCACCGAGGGTGTCCGAAATGATTTCCTGTTTCAGTGTTTATTTCAAAACCCAAAATAAAATACCGGCAAGGTTACTCAGCCTTCACAAAAAATGACTACTAGCCCTTTTGGGAGCTGGGAAACCCCACATCAACAGAAGTACCCCCTTACCTGTAAAAATAGATAGGTTTCAATCGCCACATGTGAAACCCTTCGGGAATAACGTAGCGAGGAGTCGCGTTATATGTGTAGCTTAGTTGCGTCGCATTGTAATTTCTGTAAGTCTGGATGGATATATAGTGAGTTGTCTTTGGTAATCATTTGAATTTTACAGGCCAGCGAAGAGGATATTTAAAAATTATGATATTTTTTTGTGCTTCGCTAGGAATCGAACTCGTGAGTTTCCGATTTCAAGTTTGAAGCGTTAATTACTACACTACGGAGCCATACATGTATAAAAGACTTATATATTATGTGTAATGAAGTTATTTTGGTTAAAAGGTTTAAGTGTTTTCTGATACTCGGATGAAAATTAATGAAAATTGTGTTACGACAAAATGCACTTTCAACTAACCCAACTGTGCCATGCTAACAAACCTTTATTGTGCGCTACCTTGAGTGTGCCAAATTTGCAAAATTTCAAGAACTTATAAAAATTTGCAATACAGTTCTTCTAAAACTTTACACCCTGAAAATACAAAGTTGTCAACCGCTTATAGAAACAAAGACAATTGACGTATTCAACAAGCAATTTTAAATAACAAAATAAATGCAGCTAACCGATTCCATTCCAGACCATATTTTAATATTCAAATCTCATGAGTGCTGCTTTCGTGTGAATCACGCTTTCCTCTTCAAGCTTCACCGTCGCTGTAAAAAGCGTCGATTTCCCAAGCAAGAACCATTTACAACAAGAATGATGGAACGGTGTGAACGGTGTTTGATAAAGACAGATGAAATTTTCGGTTTCACGACAAAATGCCCATTGGCAAAATGTCCATGCGCATTCTGTCGGTGGTCATTGTGTCATGTGAATCTTTGTCGATGGGCATTGTATCGGTGACAATTCTGACAATGGACATTTTGTCGTGACACGGAATTTTCCTATCCTGGGAGGAGAATTTTTATTTTGTTTTCTTTGCTTCGCCAGTATTCGAACCTTTCACCTTTGGATTATTTATCAAAAGCGTTAACGACTAGACTGCGGATGCTTTCCGCGAATGGCGTAGCATGTCACATTCATTGTGTTTGTGAAAAATCAATGCAAGGATAGGAACACTTTAAGCTCATTACGTGAATTAAAAAAATATGCTTATATTTAGTAGCGTGCGTGTGGTTAATCCCATGATATCCATTTGTTTTTAAATATTTAAAATCTTTTTTTTTTCATGTGACTCACATTTCTTAAAAGTACAAATAAATTTGAGAGAAATGCAGTACATATATTTGTTTTTAGAATGATTTTTATATTCATAGTCACCTATGTAAATATGAGGCGAAACGACCATATATACTGTAATAATTGGTTCACTTTTGCCCATGTCGCCCTTGTTTCACGAAAAGGCGGTAAGGGTGCAGAGCTTTATGTCAGTGTCTCCCAACTTTTTTTTTAAATTTTGTACAATGGTTTTTGTTTTGAAATTTTTTTTTTTAAACATTTTTAATAAAGTAAAAGTAAAATGTTTCGGGTTAAATAAAACAAATTAATTATTCAGTTTTACGTTTAAGCAGGTGATATACCTGTATAAACATGAAAAAGGATAGATATGTCATTTTTCTGGAATCCACTTTGTCATCTAAAAGACAACTAAACAGACACATTTTCTACATTTCTGACAATTTTACAAAGTGAACGGATGACGTTACATAAATTTAATACAAAAAGTGGGAAAAAAAAATATTTCACACGATCACACTTTGTCACAGTGCCCCAAGTACAAAACATTTTATTAACTCCCTTCGATCGCGTTAGTAGAAAGTCTTATTCGATATATTCACTAGATCAGCACCCCTAGTGAGTGATTTTGCTTTCATAATAATAATAATTGGACAATTTTTGTATACAGCGCCGTTTAGTGGCACTAGCCACCCCAAGGGCGCTTATATATTTATTATATTTAAGCGCCCGATACGAGTTTATGTAATTTTTATACTTGGGTACAGGCAATGAAAATGCCTTACGTAGATTTTAGAAAATCTTGGTTTTCTTTTTTACGGGGCTTATTCATTTTTTTTTGTACAAGTGGGACCCTAAATTTATTTGACCGAAAGCCGAAATAAGATTTGGGCTCGCATAACCAATTTGCACCTGGGTTTTATTTCATTACTTGGGTCGAATATAATATTTTCATTTTTAGATCTACAAAACTTATAGGCAATTTTATCATGCGGAGTGGAATCTGTATCCTGGGTAGATAGCTAGGATTTAGATAACCAAAATCAACCAAATTTAACATGAGAATAAACTTTGCAAATCCAGCTGCCTTTCCTTGAAACCTTGTGGCATTGACAAAAGTGAACCAAGTTTTTACAGCATCTGGGCTCACCCTCATATAAACCTATTAGTCAATGAACCTAATCACAAATGCACATAGATGTAACGCGATAAGTGTAAATTAGAATCGATATACCTGGGCTGCGAATATCGGTAATATTTGTATGAAGACTATTCGGCTGTTCATTGCGGCCATCTTGGATTGACAGGTCTTCATACAAATATTACCGATATTCGGTAGGCAAGAATTACCGTGGTGATGAGACTTCCAGCCCTGTCATAATGAGTAAAGATAGCGCAGCTAGCAGTTGTCGAATAATGCAGTTATGACGTAAGTTTTCGGAACAACTAAACTGTCAACAGACAGGTGTGATAACTATGTGTGAGCCACCCTAACAATAATACTATGCGCCCTGAACTATGCACAGAATATTGGTTACAGATAATTATGAAAGTTGCCAACATACACAAGATGATTAAAATTCAGTGCAGCGGAATGAAACGATCAGCACCCCTAGTATAACACATTACATGAACCTCTACCCTCAAAAGCGTGTTATCTAATATATAAATTCAATGTATGTTTGTCCTGTATGGACTCCTAAACTATTAAACCGATTGCAATAAAACTTACATGAGCTATTGTTTACATGCTCACTTACGTTTCTGTATAAAAAAACTGGAGCAAAAAAAGAAATGAGGGCAGAAATATGCTTATTTTCACCTTATGACAGGAAAATTCTTCGACTAAAATAAGTGTGCTCAGACACCTTAATTATGTATTGATCACCCCTAAAAGAATAGCTGCATGATACAAAAACAGTAACCAGACAAGCCACCACAAGGGGTGGCAGGGTACAGATAGTCTTATTACAAAAATAACAACATAAATAAAAATTAAAAAGATATTGCCGTGAAGTTAGTGCGTGATGACTAAAATGAAGTTGGCGAGGTCTACAGCCGATGAGCCGAGGGTGCACGACCGGCTTCGTTCGGTCTCGGCAAGGCAGTCTTCGCGAGGTCTTGCTCAGACCCCGTTAACTAGTATCTTGCTACTGGTAACCTTGTTTTATAATATCGGTAGCCATATTGGAATCCATCTTGGTTTGAGTGAAGTATCAAGAGGAGTAAGGAAGAAGGGGAAGAAGTGGTATTTTAACTGAAATCAGAATGAGCGTAAATAAATCTGAATTCATGATTTATATTTACCTACTGTAATTCATTTAAAAAAAGAGTTTAAGTGTAAATAAACTTTTCATTGTTCAGTATGTATTAAATTGCTCACTTTTTATTAAAAAAAAACTGATGAAAAAATATTTTTAAATGATGGTTGAACTGTGCAGTGTGCTTAGCACAGGCCTGCTTGGCGCCTGTCGACCGCCGCAAACGTCAAGCGCTGTGGTCAAGCGTATTTGAAATTAACTGTTTTATTTTCACTATTATTGAAGAGTGTAGACTGTAGAGAGTAATGAAATCAAGAAGACTCCAGTGGCTGGACACGTAGCACGTGCAGAAGACTCCAGGATCATCAGAACTGTCTTGGATGGTGCCCCCTCAGGTGTTAGACCACACGGGACGTCCCAGGATGCGGTGGGCAGAGAACGTCGAAGCCAACGCCGAAGTTTTGGGAGTGAGGCGACCATGGAGGGAAGCAGCACAAGGCAGAGTGGTGCAGGTGTCCCTGAGCCTTGAAGGCTGTCGGCTGATGAGCCGAAGAAAGTGAAATTAAAGTGTATAGATTTCATATTATAAATATTTCCGGTCCTCAGGCCATCATCAGGGGACAATCATCAGGGATCCAAAACTTTTGCAAGAAATAGTACAGAATGCCAGTGTCCTTGACAATATAGACAGGTGCCTATTTGATTGTTTACCTACTACATTTATTTTTGCCATATCATTTGTGTTTTTTACATTGAGGTTTTTTTTATTAATTTTTTTCTTTACACAGTGTGTATTTTTGTGATTGTATGACTAATCTTTCTAGAATAAATAAATATTGTGCAAAATATAAGTGTTTTATTTTGATAGCTTTAGTAATAATAATAATATTCATCAATAATATCATGGCAGATAATAATATTATATGAATATAGTGGTGTTGGTGTACCCGCGTGCCGCGTGTTTATACACACATGCATACAATATCAAAGTCCAAAAAGTGAGATGTAAGGCAGCGAAGCAAGAAAGACGGGGAAGGGGGGTTTCGAAGTACGGACCTACCCCAAAGCCATAGAGTGGCTTCTCTAAGTACCTTTACTCTGTGGTCTTGCTCACGAGTGGTTGTGCTGTAGCATGCAGAAATCTGACTGTGTAGGCCGTGTAAAAAAAACAATGTTCCTAAAGTGGCATGCGAAATAAGAACAAAGTGAGTGAGCGGTCAACCAAGCTGGGAACCAGCGTTCAGCACCAGGCTAGGTCATCTTTTGATTGTTATGAACTTGGACTACCTACGCGCGCCTGTATAGGTACAATAGTGTTTGTAGAACAGTCCAGTATGATCCATGATGGTAGTAGAAAGGTACATGAACGGCGGTCTGGTATGAGCGAAAGATCGAATGATCTGAAATATGCAAGAAATATCTCTTTTGTACCTATATGAAAGGACTGCAATAAGGCATCAAAGGAGCGTCGATTAAAACATTGAGCCGCGAAGTCGAAAGCAAGAGCTAGAAATCAATCGTTGTAAATTGTGATCCAAACCGTGTAAAATAAATTCTGTTAAAATAAATAATTGCAATTTTATTATAAGAGAATCCAGTAAAAACATAACATGATGATGATGAGAGCTAGCCGGACGTGAGTATCTTAGGTACATCCTAGAGGTACCCTTCAATCCTAGCATAACATGCGTTTTTTAAAAAAATGTTTTCAAACTACTCACCTAAATTACTCACCAGGAATGCTGTCGTATCTTCCATACAATTTCAATTAACATGATCGAGAGGAGTTTATGCAAATGCTTTTTACCATTTTTTTCCGTTACGTCCTAGTTGACTTTTTAAGATTTTTTGTTCCTTGACTAATAGGTTGGTATGAAGCTGGTTGCCATGCTGTAAAAACTTGATTCACATTGCCAACATCACCTTTGTTTCTAAAAAGGTCGGCAAGAGTTTTTCATTTGAAATTGGGTTTTATGTTGTAAGTCCACATGTGGCATGTGTAAGCGCGAACTTACACGTGTCTGTTTGTGGGAATGCATTTAATATGAATCTTAAGTTTTACATACATTTGCAACTCAGATTATCAATTATTGTATTGAATTATGAATCAGATTTTTTTTTTTTACTATTTGTAAGGAGATACTAAAATACAGCTTGTAAACAAGATGGTATTTTGTTTTTTTTTGAGTGTGTATTTCAGTATTTTCAAAGTTAAATTTTTCGTATTGCCTATCAAACATCTCCAATAAAAAGTTGTGCAGAAAATTTAAAAGTTTTTCTTTGCGTCGATGTCGTCTTGTTTTCATTAGATTAAGAAAAATATTTTTCATTCATACATATTTCTTATGATGAAAAATATTATAACATGCTTTATAATATAAATCAATAATCTATGCCGCAAAGGTACATTTACATATTTAATATTCATCTTAAATGCATGCCCACAAGAAGGCACATCGCACGTTTAATAATAAAGAGCAATAACTCAAAAAACAAGAATGTTGGGAAATCACGTTTGAAGTTCAGACAACCAGTACAACTTGTATGGGATGAAAAAGGCGTCAGATGTTTTATCTCGGTCATATTTGTCCAAATTGAACGGCTGTCGCATTCTATCTATTCTTCTCGCATTGTTTTTGCGTTTTATTACAAAATCTCGGTTTTCCCAATTTTCGAGTTATTGCTCTTTATTATTAAGCGTGCGACATCTACATTGACGATTAAACATACTGCATGTGTACTTAAAAATTGAACCAATATTCAAATTAACTTTGAGAACCTTCCCGATTTTCCGCAAAACCAGGGGGACATTAGCAAAGTAAGCCAACTTTCACACTACGGTTAGCCAGCCTTATACTAACCTATAACTCAAGGAAGTTATGAAGATGAAAATTATACGATAGTATAAAAAATGGGTAAATACTGGACCTTTGCGTAAACACAAAAATGTAAGGAAGATGCTACGATGCCTCCTAGTGAGTGTTTGAGTTTCGATACATTTTTTTGGTTATCGCGATGATAGCGTATCTACAAAATGTTCTATTCTCAGGGTTCTTGTTCTAGAATATTCTATCCTTTTCATTGTGTAATGTAGGCCCATGTCCGGGGAGAGAAAAGTCAAAGTCAATTTATTATCTGTCATTAGTTCATCCTTGCTCATCAAACAACAAGGCTGTCTCCTGAGTAAGTTGGTTACGATAGCGGTAAATCGTTGAAGATAAAACAAGTTCTCCAGTAACGGTTCATCCAACATTTGTATTTTAATTAATTAATTTTTTTAAACATGTCAAACGACCGTAAATTGATGATACAAATTTTATCTTTCAGTACTAAATGATGCATTTACTTTTAACCCTTCATTAAAAAAAAATGTTATATTGTTTAACTAATGATGTGAAGTTTGTTCATGAAAACGGTAGCGAGTCAATAAATTGTACTCAACCTGCACACTTTTTGTTCATTCAAAAAGAAACCCCTAAAATCCACAAAACTAAAAGAACAGGAAGAAAATATTAATTATTGTATTTTTTAGTGTTGATCTATTAACACAGTGAAAGTCCATTTTTAATTATTGAAAAAAATCAAATGGATAAAACAAAGTTTTAATTCGCTTATTTATTTCTTTTTTGTTCTCGAACATTTTCGCCTAATGAGAAAAATATTTTTATAAAAATATTTGTAACCATTCTGCTCTTAAAGATGCCTCATTAGGCGAAAATGTTCGAGCACGAAAAAGAAATAAATAAGTGAATTAAAACTATGTTTTACCCATTTGAATTTTTAAATGATTATATATAATTGTTTCAAATTTTTCATTATTTTTCCGTATCATTTACAACATAAGCCGCATTGCGTTTATTGTAGCAAACAAATTTAAAAATAGAATTCCTGGTACAAAATGCAAACAAAAAAAATCTATTTTACTGTTTGGAAGTCTATTGTTAAAAATCATATTTATGAATGAACCGCTATTGATTATTCAACGTGTGTGTTTGTTCAATCGAAAAAAAATAGGATTAAGAGTGAACTTTGTCATTTTTTATTAAAAAAATGGCTTAAAAATAGTAGGGGAACACTACGCAACTAAAAAAATATATACTTGCAACATGCCATCCCATCGGTTAACACCCGGTAGGAATTAAACTACACTGTATGTGTAGTTTAGTTGCATTACAATACAATGAAAATAAAAGTTAATAATGTTTGGGTGAAATGCAACACGGTTTCTTTCCCCGTCCAGACTTTACTTAACTCTTTCTGAAAGGGAAGAAGCTTCAGGAGTATCAAATCGTCGTAGTTTAAAAACTAACAAGTAGATTTAAAATTCTGTTTATGGAATTTTAAACTAGAATGACTTTAGATTTAGTAAGTCTGGCGTCAGGAGTCTTAGAATATCTAACGATCATATATAAGACATAAGTGCATAGAAAGCGATGAAACATGGCCACACTTGAACAGCTTATCAGCTGTCAAATATTCTCTATACAAATTTTATACAAACTGCACGAAAAACTTTTTTCCGTGAGATCAGGTGTTCATGCGCAGCCATGTTTTATTGCTTTGTTTTTACCTATACAATCAGTAGATATGTGAAACTTCTCCTGGACTTTTCTACAATTTCCAAGAAGGATCTGTTATCAACATGGAATTTTATATTGCGGCTCCAAATAAGAATGTAAAGCTTTTGTGAAATTTTTGACGTAATCCATCGTTCTTCAATCACTATATCCTTCAGATTCTTAAGTTGGAAAGTCTTATCATGTTGCAATTAAGATTTAAGATTCATATTTAATACATCCTTACAAACAGGCTCGTGAAAGTTCGCGCAGCAGTTGCATGATTATGCTGCATGTGTACTTACAATCGAAAAAGTCAAGTTTTTGGAAAATTGAAGATCATTACCAAAAATATTGTCGACGTGGCGGGGGGGGGTATATTTTTTTTCGCGCCTCCCTTTCACGTCCTATTTTTTTTTATTTTCATTCTAATACTACTATAGACACATTTTTGGCGCGCCCCCTAGTTTGGAAACCGCTGGTATGGATACTTAATTGTTTGGACTATGCTCAAACCCTCTTCGTACCCGTCCTGCATGTACATATCGCACGTTTAATAATAAAGAGCAATAAATAAAAAAATAAGAATGTTGGGAAATCACGTTTGAAGTTCAGACAACCAGTACAACTTGTACGGGATGAAAAAGGCGGCCAATGTTTTATCTCGGTCATATTCGTCCAAATTGAACGGCTGTCGCATTCTACCTATTCTTCTCGCGTTTTATTACAAAATCTCGATTTTATCAATTTTTGAGTTATTTCTCTTTATTATTAAACGTGCGATATGTGTCAGAAAGGCCCACAGCACATGGACACTCATACAAAGCTATAATATATTTTCTCAAGTGGTGGAAGACCTTCCCGTGAAGTAATGACTCTAAAATGATTCGATGTTACTGAAGCTAATAGCATACCTCGGGTGGCACTCATTGTGGGATTGTTGCTAGATCCCGAGTAGGGTGAAAAATGATATACATCTATAAAAGTCTATAATCTAAGTTGCAAAGATATATTAACATTTAAAGCTCATATCAAATGGTTGCCCACAAACAAACACGTGTAGTTCGCGCTTACAAATGCTGAATGTGTACTTACAAACAAAGTCCAAGCCTCAAATGAATATAAGCCCTACAACTTTTGCCAACCTTCCCAGACACAGTGGTGACATTGGAAAAGTGAACAATTTTCTACAGTATGGGTGGTCAGCCTCATACCAACCTATAAGTCAAGGAAATAACATAATACAAAATAATGATAAATAATGTTGTACGGATGTGATGCCTGGATTCTGACTCAGAAACAAGAGAAATCTCACTAGATCTTTGAGAACAAAATGCTTCGTCGCATTGTCGGACTTCACATTGAAGTACCAGCGCGGAGCAGAAATCTGTATTTCAAGAAGCCTGGAAATCTTCAGTGTAATATGTGCAGAGGACTCCAGGATAATCAAAAATATCTTGGATGGTGCCCCCGCTAGTATCAGATCCCTCGGACCCGGACGTAATCCCACCATGGAGAGAAGCAGCACAAAACGAGAGTCCTGGAAGATTGTGGTGCGGGAGGCCTTGAACCTTTACGGCTGTGTTCATAAAAAAAATCCCGTTGTTTTTTAAAATATGTTTCTTCTACTTTATGGCCTTAGTAAAAAAGTGACATTAATGAAAAAATCACGCTTATTGATTTTTTTATCTAAATTTTTAATTTAGTTTTTTTATATAACTTAAAAAATGACGCCACAAAAAAATATTCACAAAAACTCGTTTTTTTCACATTTTTTTGCTCTCATTTTGTTTTTTTGTATTTTGGAAATATTTTTTTTCTTCATAATTATAGAATGATACAAATTCTATTAAACGATGCAGTTTAGTTAATGTAACGTGAACAATTTTTGAGATAATATGAAAAAACTGTTTGCAAGAATCAAATAAATTAATTAGTTTCATTATATTTTTAAGAGTAAATCTATTAACACAGTGAAAGTCCATTTTAATTTATTAAAAAAAGGAATTGGTTGAAAAAGGAGTTGCAATTCACTTATTTATTTCTTTTTTTTTTGCTCAAACATTTTCAGTGTACAGTGCAGATACATCTTCAGTGTCAGAATGGTTACAAATATTTAAAAAAAAAAATTCAAAACATTTTTTTTCTTTTCAAAACAAAACCAAAAATTCATAGACAAAATTTAACACAAATATAAGATTCAAAATGTGTTACAGTAAAATACAATTTTAACCATAAAAATATATGCTAGTATAAGGTTAAAAGTTTCCGCCATTAAAAAATCATCCACTTGACTTTTAAGGAAAGGCGGCAAAAGTATAATGCTGAGAGCTTTACTCATATATTTAAACCGAGTACCTACTGAGCTGGCCAAATGAAATAATAAAGGACTTTGAAGAGTTTAAATAAATAATTGCTAATCATTTAAAAGTAAAATCTACCGTAATCCGCTTTCACAGATTAACATCCGGTTCATCCTTAAAAACGAAGTATTTAAAAGGTATGATAACTTAAGTCTTCCGTTATATTTATTATTTTATTATGAGGATAAATCCTCCACGCAACTTAGCTGCACGTGTAGTGCAATGTAACTTATTGCTTTTTTCGCGAAAGGATCACAATCGGCATGTGAAATGTGAATCATATTTTATTTCACTAGTAAAGGAAAAGGACTTACGCAAACCGTTAAACTTGTTTTCTAGATCCCAATGTGGATGGTTCTGATTTATTGTGAAGACTAAGTAAGCCTTGCCGGTATTTTTAATAAAACAGCCCGGTTTCAGTGATAAAAAACTCTACATCGCTAGAAAATATTTTTTTAATCTGTTTTCAGTACTGCGACTTGGATTTTGGATATTGAAAAGAGGCAATGATACCATGCTTTGTAAAAGATAGTTTGTACTAAAATGTATGTCGGAGATGCGGAGGATGTATGAGCTGAGTAAACAAGTAACTCTGTTGATTTTTGTACTAAACTCTGATAAATGTTTTTAACCTTCACATTTATGTTCACCTCTTTTCCTCACTTTGTGATTGCATCTTTTTTTATCAGCAGCATCCTCCGTTTAAAATGAAATACTTTGGTAATTCCATAGTTTTTAATTTAAATCAATCATTAATTTTATAACATTGTGTTCCTAGAAAGCAAACTCTTTTGACTGTAATTGACATTATAATTAATTCTTCTTGTGCCACTTCTAACGAAGATCGGCGATCATCATAGCTATTTTGATTTTTGATGCTGCGGCTCGAAATAGGGACTTGGTGCTTCTGCTGAACCACTGTCGCAGGTTCTTCAGCCACGATGTCCTTCGGCGTCCCTGATATCTTCTCCCCTCAATCTTACCCTAAATGATAAGATGAAGGAGACGGTACTTCTCATTTCTCATAATGTGACCGAAGTACATTAGCTTTCTCTGCTTAATGGTAGGCAGGAGCTCCTTTGTAGTGCGCATTCGTTGAAGGACTTCTTCATTGGTGACTCGATCACGCCAAGAGATCCGAAGCATTTTTCGGTATAAACACATCTCGAATGCTTCAATACGTCTCTCCAGTGCCTGCGTGAGAGTCCATCCCTCCATACCATACAGAACGTAGCACCTCACTATGCGTTATTATAATTAATGATCCATAGAAATCTACAGTCAAAAGAGATACCTAGGAAGTCGAAAAACGCAAAAAAATGCAACTAAGCTACACATATAGTGTAAATTCTTGCCTGCGTTATTCCCGAAGGAGTCATATGTGGCGATTCGGGACCTATTTATTTTTACAGGTGGGGGCCGGCCTTACAACAACCACTTTCAGTTAAAGTGGTGATTCCCCGCTTCCGGGGGGGCTGGTTCTCATTGTGAAAAAAGTCCATGTGAAGGCTGAGTAAACCTTGAGATCGAACCCTTGCTCTCGGCATGGAATGCAAGCATTCTACCAATTGAACTATCGACCTTTTTACGAGCTTGGTCGTCGTCGCTACAAAGCGCTAAAATTCTCAAGCAAGACCCAGTTGCTGTACGGCTGGATGAACCTTTGGTGACCGGTCATTGGTAAAGGTTTATGAATTTTTTCAACCCATCGAAGAGAAAATTTGAAAATATGAATGGTATATTTTTGTGCTCCGCCGGGATTCGAACCCACAACCTTCCATTCAGAGTCCGAAGTGTTAACACTGAACTACGGAGTACGGACCAAGGTCAAGGATGGACAGTAAGAATCATTAAAAAGTAGTTAAAGAACTTAAGAAGGGAAACCTAAGATTTGTTCAAGAGTATTGTTGTTTTTATACCTTTTAAAACTTTTCAAGTATCCCTAAGCCCCTGTATAATAAAAAAGGTTTTTATTTTTATTCCGGTTCAAAGTAAATTTTATCGTTCAAAAAAGTAGATTTAAGCATGAACTTTGGTTTAACAAATCTAATGAATAAGGCTGTTAGTGTTCAATAACCATTTTACGAAAATCTAATAGCCCTTAGTATAAGGGTGAGAATAGAAAAACTATTTAGGTAAATTTAACAGTATAGACTAATTTAATTTATGTTGAATGTAATTCTTCAGAGTTGTTAATTTACTTGGCAATAACTGATTCAAAGTTTAAGGTAAAGGCAAAAAAAAACGCACCTTAGCTCTGCCCTGCTAACTGTAAACGCAGTACTTGCAAAATGACAGTTTGGAGATAAACGAATGCTGCAGATCCTGTGTGTTAGTTCTCTGCGGATATTACCCAATATTTTACCTCTATTCTTTCTTGGTAAGAAGCTTACCGCCCAAACTGCAAAAAATGGTTTATTTTGCCATTATCACATATTCATTAAAGGTCGGCAAAAGCTGCAGGGTTTACGTTCATTTCAAGTTTAAATTTGAATTACAAATGCAGTGTTTGTAAGCGTGAACTAATACGTGTCTGCTTGTGGAAATGCATTCAATATGAATCTGAAATTTAAATACATCCTTGCGACTTAGATTACATATTATCTTACCGTGTTGTCTCTGAATTAATATGGCGATTGGAAATTATTTAATTTAGAAGGTTAGGTTCAACGTCAGTCTCTCAACTTAAAGTGGGAGGTTTCTCTGCTCCCAAGCAGGTAGGTTAAATCTTCTTGTAAAGGTTGAGTAAGTATGTTTTAGAGTTGGAAATAAATACCGAAATAGGAAATACGAAAAAAAAAGTGAAAATTTAACCCCCAGCTTTCTACTTTAAAGATATAAAAATAACGAGAAAACCTATCGATGTTTAAAAGGCAGTAGAGCATAAGCGACATAAACCAAATTGTTCAGGAGAGCAGTTTAAAAAGTTTGAGTTTGCAGAAAAATGGCATATATATTTTTTTATCATATCGTTAAAATCAAAACAGCTCTTAAATTAAAAAAAATAAAGGCATATATTGGCATTCCTATTAATGTGGTTTTACAATGTTTTACAATTTTTTTTTATGTCACAAGCGCCTTTAGGCCAAAATCTTGTCGGTTACACCAAAACCATACTTCGAAAACGCAGTTGATTGCTTGGGCATAAACAACACAAAAATCGTCGTAGAGCTATGGGAGTTAGCGCATTAGAAAAAGCGGAAAATTTCAAATAGGATGGCATTCATGACTCATTTTAACGTCGTTCTTTTTTATTTGATTTTTTGCTAAGCGAAAACATAACTAACGTCGTTCTTTTTTATTTGATTTTTTTCAGTTCCCGTCGGATTTCACCCCTCAATGGTTCACGAAAGAAAAAATGGTTCTAAGCAACACCTTAGCTTTTTCATATCTGAAAACAGGCCATATAAAAGTCCTCCCACTATTTAAAAGAAAACATCATTTCAGCACTTATTCACTGCTGGTCGGATAATTCCTCTCCTCTAAAATTTAAATTAACTCAATTTCATTTATTCTTTAAAAACAAATTGTATTTTTCTTTGATAAATTTTAAGAATATAAAAATCGAGGTCATTTATATTTATTTATATAAAAAGACAATGAAAAAAAATACTAAAAATAAAAGCAAAATGTTGTAATTCGTAAACATCCAAGGAAAATATATAATTTTCGAACTTGAAGTTTTTCGTATTGAAATTTTATATAAGCCCGAAATTTCACGAATAATAAACTTTTTCCGTAAACCAATTTCTTTCAATTTATTTATAAAATTACTAAAAGAAATGACGGCTCGAAAATAAATGAAGTCAAATACATAAAATTGACGGAAATAATTTTCAAAGAATTATTACATCAATATTTTAACATTTTTTTTCTGGTAAAATTAGACACATTCAAATAGTTGGAATGTATTGAAAAGGCGGTTTTTTTTGTTAAATAAGTATTTTTTACTCACGTTTAGCTTCTGTGTGTGCGAAGTTTGAAATCAAAAGCAGCAATGTACAGCATACTGCGACACACCTCAAGGTTCCTTGGAATGAATTCATGGTAGCGGAAGTCTGAAACAAAATGAAGAAATTATTTAATGTTATTTAACTAAAACACATTACTCAAATAATGAGTTAATATTACGTAAATAATGAGTGTTAATTAAAATGTAAATAAATTTAATGTTTCAAAAAAAATAAATTGATCACGTAATGTAAATTAATATAATTTAAAATGTAATAAAAATATTAAAGGAAAAATAAAGAAATATTTTAAAGAATAAATAACTGTTATGTATGAATTTAAAAAAATAATCGAAAAAAAAATACGTACAGAAGAAATGAAGTGTACTGCTTGAATGTGAAATTCAGAATGTCAAAATTTAAATATTTACGTTAAATTCAAGACTGATAAAAATTAATATCTAAATAAAACAAAAACAATTTTTGAATGAAATAATTTGTTACTCGAAAAACAATGAGTGGCTTTGTTCCAAGAATCTAAACAAATTTAAATATGTATTGAAAAGAATTGAAAATTAGTTATTCATTTGAAGCCAACATTAACATTTGGGGAATTTTTGTTTTGAGTTTTTCAAAGCACAGATTATAATTTCGACAATGGGTATTACTTTTGATTTGAATTTTGATGACTGCGTGAACCTTTTGGCCGGTCTTTTTTCAGCTGAAGTTGCTCTGTTGACGCTTCACGATGCAGTGGTGGGTTTGAGCCTGAGGCGGAGCCTTTTCAAAGCCCTCTCCACACTTGCCCTTCCACCTACGTGAGACAGAGAGAGCTAGCGTGTGAAAAGCTCACTTGCTTTCTCTTTCTAGCTACCTGTAAAAAATACTGAAAGTTTTCGGTGGCTTATAGAATGAAACTCGTAATACTTAATTGAAACATGAACAATACTATGCTCTCAATAGTTTTAGTTTTATTTGGAAATTCTTTTAAATTTTGCTTATTTTTAAAAATATGTTTTTACTCCTTTTACAGGATTTTATATAAATTTATTTTATAAATTGTTTATTCAAAATAGTTAAATGTCTTCTATGAATTTTCCTTAACCTCACTCCTTAACCTTTTGTTATTATGTGACTGACAATCTTTTCTAAAAAAAAATAGTTCACTTTTGCTAATGTTACCCCGTTACAGGAAACGGTGGCAGGAGCTGAAGAGCTTATGTTCATTGAAGTTTGTGTTATTCTAATGCGTTTACACAGCAAAGTGCAAACGCAAGCTCACACGTGTCTGCTTGTGGGCGTACATAAAATATTAATAATAAATAATAAATTATCTTTGGAACTTAAATTAAAAATGCACTCAACTTGTAAAGCCAATGCCATGAAACTATTTAAAAAAGTTTTCATTGTAGTACAGATGACTCGTTACAAAATTATTTGCAAAACGACTTGTCGGAATAAAAAACTTTGTGTTTTATTTTGAGGACAATTACCAAAGGGGAGTAGAAATAAATATATAATTAGGGTACAGGTGATTAAGATCATACTTATTTATGACTTCCTTCTTCCTCAGCCTATCTCAGTCCACTTCTGGACTCAGGCCTCCTCCAATCCTCTCGATTTCTGTCCATTCGCTGCAGTGTTCAGCCATCCTCTGCCTGCAGTTCCCTTGATGTTATCCAGTCCCCTCAGTTTGGGTTTCCCCGCTTGGACGTTCTATGTCACCACTGGACAATCGTTTTGGGCACCTGTCATGGTCCTGCCTTACGACGTGACCAGCCCAGCGCAACTTTAAGCAGGCCACTCGCTGTATGATTTACTTAACCTTGTTTTTTTTAAATCTAAATAAAAATACATAAAAATTACAGAAAAATCCACTATTAGTTTAACTTGCATCATGCGTTTTTTCTTTGCTGTGTTGGAGACTCCCTACATTCTAGAGACTCTAGGGGTCTATGGCACTTTTTGTAGTGCCGCAGAAGTGTACGAGCTTGGTCGTCGCTACAAAGCGCCAATACTCAAGCAAGACCCAGTTGCTGTAAGGCTGCTTGGACCTTTGGTGACCGGTCATTGGTAAAGGTTTATGAATTTTTAAATCAAGCTAAGAGCAAATTAAAAAATTTAAATGGTATTTTTTTGTGCTCTACCGGGATTCGTACCCACAACCTTCCCATTTAGAGCCCGCAGTGTTACCACTGAGCTACGGCCCAGCGTTATTACGAAACAGATCATTTAAGAATTTCTCAGGGAAAAAAACAACGAAGCCCGTTCAAATATTCTGGAATTGCCTTAACGAAGAGTTTGCTGATACAATGAGTTGATTCGCTAACAGGGATTAAGATAATCCAGTGCACGAATCATCAATGGAGGTTTAGGTATCTGCTGCAAACAGAGGCGGTCGCATGGAAAAGATTTTTTGGAAACCGCACAACCTTCTTTTAATTAAAAAAAAAGCTCTGATTTCAAGAAAATGCAAAATTTTTGGTACGTGAAAGATGATTGAAAGATCGAAAACGTTCGTGTATAGATATTAATTAAAATATAGTTAAAAGATCGAGAACAAATAAAAACAGTATTTGATTCGAATTGTTTTGGTTCTATTAAATTTAGTTGAGATGAAATGTTAAAACATTTACTTGTAGCTGTAACTCTTAGTCGTTATTATTGTACAATTATTCATGAAATACAATTTAAAAATTGCATGTGCTTTTCTTTTCTCTTTTTCTTCATCTTTCTTGTTTAGGTTTGGTAACTTATCTAATCTAAGTTGCAAAGATATGTTACATTGGAGATTCACATTACATGCATTCTCACAACCAGACACATACAAGTTCGCGCTTATGCACATGCCTCATGTGAACCTACAACATAAAAACCAAAACTCAAATGGGCATACGCCCTGCAACTCTTGCCGTCCTTCCCTGAGACAGGGATGACATTGGCAACTACACTTTGAGTAATTTCTTTGGAGCTCTGCTGAGTCCGAATAGTTGTCGTCTATTTAATGGTTTTTGACTTCTTGTAGTTTAAGAGCCTTGTATGAAAGCCTGGTTGCAGAAATACTCTGGTCCATACCATTTATCGACGGAAAACAAGTTCAATATTTGAGGCTTCCTCTTGTTTGAAATTTGTCATGGTTTTTCTGTAGTCGGAAATTTGGTTAGAATTTTAGCATCATTGAACAAATATATGTAGATTTTCTTCCAGAAGTTTTTCTATCTAAAATAGGTTGGGGAATTGCATTCCTCTTCACAAATAAATTTACAAAAAGGAACCAATTAAAAAGGATGAAATCTGAAAAAGGTCCTTCAAACCTTTCACCTTGGACACGTCACTTGAAATATTGGAGAACAAGGGATTTAATACTTTTTCCCACTTATATTTCCCTCTGTTCCTTGACTTATAGGTTGGTATGCGGCTGACCACCCATGTTGTAGAAAATGGTTCACTTTGCCAATGTCCCCCTGTTTCAGGGAAGGTCGTTAAGAGTTGTGGGGTGTATATTCATTTAAGATTCGGGTTTTTATATTGTAAGTCCACGTGCGGCATGTTTAAGCGCGAAGTTATACTTGGCTGCTTGTGAAAATGCATATAATGTGAATCCTTAATGTTACATATCTGATTAGATTAGACTTAAAATTGCATCACTCTCCAACCGTCCGTGGTTTCAGCTACAACATTCGTTTAGTTTCATATAACAATTTAAGCTCTTCAAATTACAAACATACTAACCTTCGCCATACATTTAATTATTGTATAAGTAATGATTAAATTAATTTACGTAACTGTCATACAATGCGAGCGTCAATGACTGGAGCTGTGAAAATCCTCCAGAGGTGACGTCATCATTATCTGAACGACTACAAAATATGATTCTTGACTTCCTTGATAAATTACTGCTACTTTTATCTGTTCCAGGGATATTATGGATAAGCAATTTAAGATACGGATATTAAAACAATATTATTGGTTTCGGATATGAAATTATTTCGGATTATCCGCTAGTTTTGGTTACGGATATTACAATTTCCAAGAATTGTAAAAGTACGGTATAAACTGTGATAATATAATAATAATAATATCAGACTAATTTATTTTAAATTACAAATGATAAGAGAGCGCCGTTTTTGTGTGTGTCACACCTCAAGGGCCCTCTCCGATCATGGATAAGACTTTCTAAAAAGGTGTGTCTTGAGTGCTCCGCGAAATACATCCATAGATTTGGAGTTCTTCACTCCACCCGCTCCACTCCACTGGACCCGCAACACGGAAAGCGCGGTCTCCGAAATTTGTACGAATCTGAACGTGGCTGAACCAAATTGACTATTTGGTGATGTTTGTACTTTACGTTTTTGCAACTGTACTACGCTACTTTACTAAGCTTAATATATAGTACAACTTCTTTCCGTGTTCTCTTCGAAGGGGTCGGTTAAATAAGCAATTAATACAGCTCTTCAATTTTAAGCGTTGAAAATGTACTTCAAAATGCATAACATACCTACTAAGCAAAATAACATCCTTATTTTTTTATGATGATTTAAAGCTCCCAAAAAACTTCTAAAAAGCTTGGCAATGTTTCATATCACATGAACTATAATCCCTGACATATAAAAAACATGTGACTTCTATTTAACTTTTCTATGTTACTTACAAAAATAATCATTGTTTTTTGAGGCAATGCTTGTAAAACCAAAAAACAAAACGTCTGGTATTTAAAGCAGGTGATACGCTGAAAGAGGTTAGCCTAGATAAGGTCAAAAAAACAGAATTAGTCTTTTATTTGACTTTGCAAAGTACTTAAAAAGGGACTGCAAATAAGCTTTAATGGAACATTCAGATCTCCTACTTTTATACCTATTTTACACCTTTTAGATTGATCCGTAGTCTAGTGGTTAAAATTACATAAAAGTTCAGTAAGTCAATGTTATTATTCCTTGACTTATAGTTTGTTGTAAGTGTGACCACCTGTGCTGTAAAATTGGGAAAAACTTTTGCAGGGTGTGAGAACAAAAGGACTATTCTGAAAATCTCAAAACAGAGGACGAACATTGAAAAATTGCATCGTGAAGGGCATAAAATCTTAATCTAAATCTAAGCTGCAAAGATATATATCATTTAAGATTAATATTAAACGCATTCCCACAAGTAGACACGTATAATTTCGCGCTAACACATGCCGCATGTGGACCTACAATATAAAAACATAATCTCAAATAAACATAAGCCCTGCAACTCTAGCCAACCTTCCCTGAAACAGGGGTGACATTGGCAAAAAGAACCATTTTTTACAGAACATACAATAAAACTGTACAAAGGAGAGCGATAGGTCAACGCCACTGTGAGACCTCCTTAAAGATAGAAAGATAGCTGGACGTTTTTCTGTTAATCACAAATGTAAATTTCTGAAACAAGAAAAAGAAGAAGAAAGTATTACTGTATTTTTTGTGTGAAAATAGATAGTTTACTTAAGACAGTGTATGTATTTTTTTATGTGAAAAGAGAAAGGTTACTTAAAGCAGTGTATGTATTTTTTTGTGTGAAAAGAGATAGGTTACTAAAGGCAGTGTATGTATTTTTTTATGTGAAAAGAGAAAGGTTACTTAAGGCAGTGTATGTATTTTTTTGTGTGAAAAGAGATAGGTTACTAAAGGCAGTGTATGTATTTTTTTATGTGAAAAGAGATAGGTTACTTAAGGCAGTGTATGTATTTTTTTGTGTGAGATAGGTTACTAAAGACAGTGTATGTATTTTTTGTGTGAAAAGAGATAGGTTACTAAAGGCAGTGTATGTATTTTTTTGTGTGAAAAGAGATAGGTTACTTAAGGCAGTGTATGTATTTTTTTGTGTGAAAAGAGAAAGGTTACTTAAGGCAGTGTATGTATTTTTTTGTGTGAAAAGAGATAGGTTACTAAAGGCAGTGTATGTATTTTTTTGTGTGAAAAGAGATAGGTTACTTAAGGCAGTGTATGTATTTTTTTGTGTGAAAAGAGAAAGGTTACTTAAGGCAGTGTATGTATTTTTTTGTGTGAAAAGAGATAGGTTACTAAAGGCAGTGTATGTATTTTTTTGTGTGAAAAGAGATAGGTTACTTAAGGCAGTGTATGTATTTTTTTGTGTGAAAATAGATAGGTTACTAAAGACATTCATCTTCGGGAAGCTTAAGGGAAAAAAATATTTATATTAAATTAATATTATTGTTGCGTGGCTTAATTTTTACATCTTACAAAAAGGTTTTACTGAAACAAAAGTAAAATATAAATAAAAATGAAAATTGAGTTGGTAATAAGATTTTTATACAATTTGTGTTCGCAAAATAACAAAAACACATTTAACTTTAGAAAAAACGAAAAAAATTAAATTATCAACTGGTCTCTGGGCTAGTGGCTAACGCTACAGTTTCGTAAACGGAAGTTCGTGAGTTCAATTCCTGGCAGATCACCAAAATAAGATTTAATTTTTTAATTGTACTCTTCGTGAGGAAGCATAATTCATTTGCTTATACAAAAGACCGATCAGCAAAGGTCCAGCCTCACAGCAACTGGGTCTTGCTTGGGTAATTGCCGCTCTCTATACCGACGATCAAGCTTGCAGAGAGCTTTTGAGTTTGGATTCATACATAAACGGCGCTCCCAAAATAAGTCAACCTTATATTTATTAATTTAATTAGATTTTGTAGGGTTTGTGTATTCACACAGTGAAAATTCATTTTATTTAAAATAAAATAGGTATACCTACTTCTAAAATAGATCACTCTTGATAATGACCTGAGTATTGAAGGTCGAAAGTGCTTGAGGTAGAAAATATTATTATGAAAATAATAAACGCTTTAGAAAAAAATAATTTCATTTATTAATTAAACATTTGACTATTTTTTTCTTCGTTATCTCTTTTAATATATTCATGATTTAAGTTGCAAAGATATTTCTGATTTTCAGCTTGTCTAATCTTTTCGCGCAAACATGCAGCATGTATAAAGCTTACGCATGCTGCATGCGGATTTACAAAATAAAAACCCAAATCTAAAATGAACCCTAACCATGCAACTTTTTCTGACCCTCCGTGAAATTGAGGTGACATTGGCAAAGTAAACCAACTTTAACAGTACGGGTTGTCAGCTTCATACCAATTTATAAGTCAATATATTGTTATGAGTCCTAATCCGTTGAATTCCCTTTGTAATAAAACTTCGTAATATATGCATGGATGTACATACGGTAAATTTCTTTATAGCAGTTGTGTAAAACCTTTTTTTTTGTTCCGGGAAAGTTGAATTGTTTTCCGTCTAATTGGTTCACTTAGATAGTTTTGTTACCAAGATGCACCACAAGGCTTTAGAATATGTATTCTTTTTAATATGACCATAAAAATATATTCCCATAATTAATAATCTATAGTTAAAATATTGTCTAATATTCTGCTAAGAAGAATTATGCCATTTGCTGAATGTGCTCTTGGAGAGTACCAAGCAGGTTTCAGAAGGAATCGGAGCACAACCGACCAGATCTTTTCTTTGAGGCAAATATTAGAGAAGAAGTGGGAATATGCTCAAGATACTCATTGCCTTTTTGTCGACTTCAAGACTGGTTATGACTCAGTGCATCATTTGGGGCTGTGGAGCATTTTACGAGACTATGGAATTCCTGGAAAACTCTTCAAACTGGTTCAGATATCCATAGAAAATTCAAGAGTTCAAATACTGCTGCAGGGACAGGGCTCGGATCCCTTTGAGATCAGTTCAGGCCTAAAGCAGGGTGACGCCCTTTCTCCATTGCTCTTCAACGTAGCCTTAGAAAAGGTTGTGAGAGAAACCAAACCTGTGTATGGTGGAATCACCATAGGAAGTACCATTAGGCTGCTGGGATATGCGGATGATGTGGTGCTTCTGGGAGAGAACGCTGCACAGCTCCGGGCGCTCTTCTTACCAATGGAGAGAATGGCAAGGAGGATAGGATTGAGAATTAATGAGGGGAAAACTGAATACTTGCCTGTGGCGCGGCGGGATATTCAAGAAGATTTGAATGTAGATACTAACAAGTTTAAGAACTGCAATTCATTCAAATACTTGATTACCCTTATAAATGACAAAAATATCCTATCCTCAGAATTACATGCCCGAATTCACTCCGGCAATTAATGGCTATCCCGCTCCACAAAATTCAAGATTTACACTTCCATTGTTCGGCCAGTTGTGTTGTACGGATGCGAAGCCTAGAGTCTAACTCAAAAACAAGAAAAATCTCTCCAGGTCTTTGAGAACAAAATGCTTCGTCGCATTCTCGGACCTGTATTTGAAGATGACAGGTGGCGTATCCGGACCAACGCGGAGCTGATGTCCGTGTTTCAAGATGCAAACATAGTGTCGGTAATGAAATCAAGAAGACTCCAGTGGGCCGGACATGTAGCACGTGCAGAGGACTCCAGGATCATCAGAACAGTCTTGGATGGTGCCCCCTCAGGTGTTAGACCACTCGGACGTCCCAGGATGAGGTGGGCCGACAACGTTGAAGCCGATGCCGAAGTTCTGGGAGTGAGGGGACCATGAAGGGAAGCTGCACAAGACAGAGAGTCCTGGAGGATTGTGGTGCGGGAGGCCCTGAGCCTTCAAGGCTTATGAGCCGAAGAAAGTAAGTAAGTAAGTATAGTTAAGAACACTAAATGTGAGTCAATAAATTGATGTATATGAGTAAAATAGAACTGAAGGTGAAAATCGAGGGTTTTTTCGACAATGCGATAAATGAACGGAAATGTGAAAATTATTTTCATTATTGTATCAATAATTCAAGTTACACAGATATATTATCATTTAAGATTCATTCCGTTTCAGGGAAATTAGCAGAAGTTGCAAGGTTAATATTCATTTGAAGTTCTCTTCAGACGCAGCATGTGTAATCGCGTTCTTACAAGTGCCTACTTGTGGGCATGCATTAAAATATATAAGCCTTAAAAAGTTGCTCGGTTTATGTTCTTTTGAGGTTTCGAATTTATTTTGTAAGCACACATGCAGCATTTTTAAACGCCAACTTACACGTGTCTGCTTGGGGGCCTGCATTGAATTTGATTTTTTAATGTTTATATATCTTTGTAATTTGGATTACAGATTATAATTATAATTGTAAATTTAGTTTTGCAACTTAAGGTTCATCCAGCCTTACAGCAACTGGGTCTTGCTTGAGGCGCTTTGTAGCGACGACGACCAAGCTCGTTAAAAGATTGATAGCTCAATTGGTAGAAGCAGTGGTTTGATCTCAAGGCTTACTCAGCCTTCACAAGAAATGAGGACCAGCCCTCCCGGGAACTGGGAAACCCCCTCTTCAACTGAAAGTGTTTGGTGTGAGGCCGGCCCCCTTACCCGTAAAAATAAATAGGTCCCGAATCGCCACTTGCAACTCCTTCGGGGATAACGCAGGCAAGAAGTTACACTATATGTGTAGCTTAGTTGCGTTTTACATGACCCTCTTATGGACGAGGATTGACCACTAGAGGTCTGTAGTCCACCGGTTGAGAACGACTGCTCCATACTAGGATGTCTTTTAGTTTATGTTTTCTCTTGTATCGCAGGTGGGACTAGTAAATGAATGCCTGCTGCCTGCTCACGGAAGTAAGCTCCTATCGACTCTTCCTCCATTCAAGAACAAAAGCTACGGCACAGCCATGCTTTTAAATGATACTAACAGGAACGAAACGAATGGGTTCTAAATGAATGCGGAGTAAAAGAAAGCGTGAAAGTGAAAGTTCAAAGAAGTGTGATGCGATGGTTTGGACATATTGAAAGGATGAATGAAGACCGACTGATTAAAAGAGTGTATTAAGGGAATGTAACAGGTAAGCGTGGAAGGGGAAGACCTAGGAAACAATGGATTGATCAGATAAATGAGATTGCGAATGAATGGAATTTACAGAGTGGAAACAAGAGAAGAGCATGCATGAAAAGAGTGATGAAATTAGATGAGATGAAAGAAGTATGCAAGGACAGAGTCAAGTGGAGGCACTTGTGTGGAGGTACTGGCCACCCCTAGAGGAAAGGCGGCAGGATACAAGACAAGACAAGACAAGGAACGGTCACTCCATACAGACAAAGGATAAAAAATAAATTTCGCCCTTAAGAAGACTGGCGATCACTAAGATGTTGATACGTTAGATTGTCGCTGGTATGGTCGAGCGGATAAGGTGTTGGCACTCGAATTAGCGTTATTGAAACAAGTTCAAATCTCGTCGTGTCCTATCGACGTCATCTTAGACCATAGTTCAAAAGACGTCATTGAGTAATTATTAATTAATAATTCACTGAAATATAAAAAAAAAGTAATATTTATTGATGATGTTAATGGCACTTGTTTGTGGCCAGTACCCTTAGTACGAGTTGCAAAACTTGAGTAAAGTAAAGTTTACGGAAAGTATTGAGAAGTGATTTTCCTCAAAATCTGCCGTTTTGGTTTCTTACACTTTAGGTCTTAGCAAAAGAGTTACAGTCTTAGGGCCTGTTGCACCAAACTCCAATCAGACGAAAATCAAAATTATGTGTGATTTCTCCCTTTCAAATCAAACAATTGATTGCATATACGTAAGTCAGCTGATGTGAATCATATTTCCTGTTCAAATTCCATCACATTTTTACCAACTTTCGAGAAATATTTAACCGAGGTCCTTACCAGAACTAAGCAATCAAATTTGATGTTTCAATTAAATATTGATTGGAGGTTGGTGCAACAGGCCCTAAAAATCTAAATCTAAATCTAAGCTGCAAAGATATGTATCATTTGAGATTCATATTAAATGCATTCCCACAGTGATGAAGAAAATCAAGTTCAAACAAATAAAAACGGCCGATTTTGGGGAAAACCCCTCTTTAATACTTTCAAATTTTGCAACTCGTACTCAGGGTACTGGGCTGGAAGTCTCATCAACACGCTAATTCTTACCTACCGACTATCGGTAATATTTGTATGAAGACCTGTCAATCCAAGATGACCGCAAGTGATAAGCTGATTAGTCTTCATACAAACATTACCGATATTCGGTAGGTAGGATCTACCGTTTGTGATGAGACTTCCAGCCCTGGCTAAGTAGGTAGGCTAATATGCACGATGCTTGCCCTGTTTGTTAGTACTTATCCATTTTATTTATCTACGTGACACATTGACTTACCTTTATAACTCTATGACGTGACACGATAAATTGGTAAGCCTGTTATGCATGCGTAGGAGTAAATGAGTCGATTGTATTAAAGTTGTATATTCTGTTAATAAGAGATTAACATGAGATTAACATGAGATTAAAATCATTGTTAACATAGTGTGATAGAAAGTCCTCGAAAACATGTTCATTAAATGTGATTACAAACATATTATGGGGAGAAAAGTACGTATAATTTTTATCTAACCTACATATTTTATTAATACAAAAAACAATATAATGCATATCACTACCTTAAATGTACATTGAATAAGTGCTGATTCATTATATAATATATAATCTAAGTTGCACAGATTTATTAGCATTTAAAGCTCATATCAAATGCATGCCCACAAACAAATACGTGTAGTTCGCGCTTACAAATGCTTAATGTGTACATACAAATAAAATCCAAACCTCAAATGAACATACACCTTACAAATTTTACCGACCTGCCCTGACACAGGGGTGACATTGGCAAAGTGAAACATTTTTTATAGTATGGGTGTTCAGCCACATACCTACCTATAAGTCGAGGAATTGATTTGGGAAATTGTGGATCAACATTTTATTGGGTGTAACTTCTAACTGTATGTGAACTAATTGTGAAGGAAGTGCTCATGAAGAACTTCTTAACGACACGATTTTCAAGACCGGAAACAAAAGGTCCATCCAGCCTTTCACCAACTGGGTCTTGCTTCAGAATTGGCGTTGGCGTCAGAACCGGTTTTCTATAGCGACGACCAAGGTGTGTTATCTTGAAGTGTGACTCATACAAAAAAAAACATTCAAATAAATCATCCTAATATTATTATAATCAAATCTCTATTATAATGAAAAGAAATTGGTTCTCAGATAATGTTTCGCCCAACAAAGAAGTCATTTAGAGTAAAATTTAATTTCATCCAAAATTATCCAGCAATCAACCCTTAGCCTTTATGTACAGAAAGTATCCCCTAGATTAAGCGCGCCCTTCCGAAATGGGGAAAGTGAATAAAGTGAAATTAAAAATTTGGGGGTTCCAACATCACTTCGGCGTCAAGTTAGGCAGAAATACAACTGGATTTCAACACTGAATCATCTCGAGCAAGGATAATCTGAGGGAAAAATTACTGTTCGAATTTACGGCAAGTAAATCTGTGAATCTATGGACTAACGAAAATATACGGACAAGAAGTTTTTTTTTTCAATAGATTTGTGAAGAGGAATGCAATTCACCAACCTATTTTGCCTGGCCAGAAACAGGTATTAATATCATCAATTAATAATTCATTATTGTTAATTTTAATGAGTTATTAATTAATAATTACCCAATAACATCTGTTCCTTGACTTATAGGTTGGCATGCGGCTGACCACCCTTGCTGTAAAAATGGTTCACTTTGCCAACGTCACCCTGTTACAGGGAAGGACGGCAAGAGTTGCAGGGTGTATGCCCATTTGAGATTTGGTTTTTATGTTGTAGGTTCACATGAGGCATGTGCAAGCGCGAACTTGTACGTGTCTGGTTGTGAGAATGCATGTAATGTGAATCTCTATTTGTAACATATCTTTGCAACTTAGATTAGATTTGATTATATTAGATCTGTTGAACCAGGGTCAAAGTTATGGTCAAATGACCAAGGCGGGGATCGAACCAACCTTATTCTATTCCAAACACGCTAGAAATATCAGTCCACTTAGCCCCCTCGGCCACAACACCGACATGAAGAAAATTTCTGCATTCTGCATTTGAGCGTCAGATATAGGTATAGGTACCTTTGTAACTTAGATTATAGATTATAGACAAACGACTCGATCGGAGACAAGGCGCTAAGAAGTTGCGCTGTATTTCAGCTTAGTTGTGTTGCGTCATGTCCATTTATTCGGTAAGCCAGCGGCTAAATCCAATTGAGTTTTCATTCATCGCCGACCTAATTGGTTTATTAAATATAAGAATAGCGAATATTGACTCGACACGAACAACGCCGCCGCGAACAAGTTTGCCAAATTCCTGATTCTTGACACAACCAACGGGACGTGAGAATCCATGATTTTTTTTTGTATTTAAAACTAAGGTTATGTTCCAGGCAAAAATAATGGGTGTCAATTAAAAAAAAAATAAGAAGATATCAAAGAGGTAAGACTTATTGTTTGTTAAAAAAAAAAAATTGAAATATCAGTAGAATAAAACAGTGTTTTGTTTTCATTATTATTATTTTTTTTAATGGAGCTCTACAAAGTTTTCGATGTAATATTTCATAAATTATTTTAAAAATATAGTTGTAAGTAATAGTATTAAAACTGAAACATTCTTAAGATTTTCACATGGGCACAACACATAAATTTTATTTTAAGTTTATTTTGTAAGTTTACATTTAGTAAGCTCAAACTAACGCGTGTCTGTTTATGGGCGTGCATTAAATATGAGCCATAAATGTCACTTTACTTAGCTTTCACATTACATAAGATAGATTACGTAGCCTGCTCAAGAAATGAGAACTAGCCCCTCGGGAGCTGGGAAATAATCACTTCAAGTGCAGTGTTTGGCGTAAGACCGGCCGCCTTGTGAATGTAAATAGGTTCTACGCACCACATGCAGCAAACGGGTAACAGTTAAACTGAATGCGCACATTAGTTGCTATGAAGTTTTTCTAAAACCTGAGCTATCGCTACTTAACAATACCAAGCTTAATTTTTAAAATCCTTTGAAACAGTTATCAAAATTAATTATATTTAAATATATTCGTAAAGATGATTGGTATTCACCAACCTGTTATGATTGGTCTGGAAAAGGTTTTAATTTTTTCATTATAATTATTTAATTGATTGTACATTAAAAATAATCCAATGAGATATGTTACTCAGGGTGTTACCAAACGGTATAATTTGTAACTGAGGGTAAAAACTTGGCCTTATGCAAAAAAGCTGCTTTACAGGATTCGAACCGGCCTTGTTTTTATTTTAACACGTAAGTCAATGCCACCATACTGACTCGGTCAAAATACCACCAACGATTTTTTTACAAAGAAGTTAAGGCGTGTTATAAAGCTAAATCTGCCGTTTTTGTTTCTTACACTTTATGGTTTTAGCAAAATAGTTACAGTAAAGAAAAAAATCAAGCATGTTTTTTAATTTTTTATCTTACTTAATATAAAGCTTGAACAAAGTATATAACTTAAGAATTTTCACCACAAAAAAATATTTAAAAAAACGCGTTTTTTTACATTTTTAGCTTTTTTTCGTGTGTGCTTTAGTTTGGAAATTTGTTTTTGCTTTTTAATTACAGAACTATACATTGTTTAGGTTCCGTACTTAATATTTTTTTAATAATGTCAATAGTTTTTGAGTAAATATGGAAAAACTGGAACTACTAAATGAATTAAATTTTTATTAAATCAAAGAACACAGTTTTTTCAGTTTTACCAACGCAAAGCAGTGAAATCGTTAAATTGAGGCAAATATAAATGCAAATAGAATTTTAGGAAATTTAAGTAACATATCAGACAATGGGAACTAATTAAAAGGTACCTGGATTGGTATAGCTACATATTTTAAGAATAGATTATTGTTCTACGCATTTTGTAAGATCAAAGCAACAAATTTGGGCTAAAAATAACATCATCGGTGATATTGGCATGTTAACACGTCGATTGATAAAAGAGCGGACGAGAAGAACATCTTCCAAGAGAAAAACGAAATATGGTTACGAATGTATGATTGTGTGTTTTTACTGGGGTGAGTGTGTCTGTATCTCTAGAAGCAGTGTGCTTAAATGATTGTATTTGTATTTATTCGATGGTGCAAGTATTCGCTCGAATATTCCAAATGTAATGAAATGAAAGAATAAATGAAAGAAGTATGTAAGGAGAGAAATAAATGGCGGTTGATCAGTAATGTTGGCGGATAGGGTTTATTATATTGTAATTTGTTTTCTGTTTTAGTTTTGATGTCCATAGATATTATTATTTATTGATTTATAAAATATAATTTGTCGTGTATGTTCCTTGACTTATAGATTGGTATGCGGCTGACCACCCATGCTGTTAAAATGGTTCACTTTGCCAATGTCACCCCTATTTCAGGGAAGGACGGCAAGAGTTGCGAGTGTATGTCCATTTGAGATTAGGTTTTTATGTTGTAGGTTCACATGAGGCATGTGCAAGCGCGAACTTGTACGTGTCTGGTTGTGGGAATGCATGTATTGTGAATCTCCAGTGTAACATATCTTTGCAACTTAGATAAGATTAATATTCTGGCAAAATCTCGCATGTTCCAGTTCCCAATGTTTCAAGAACCATCCTTATGTCATGCTATAAAAGGGCCAAAGCTGTCTGTAGCAAGAGACTTGTGTCGGAGCTGACGAGCAATACAGTACAAAAGTGCAATACTCTGTGCAATACTCAATATGGTACTCATAGCTTCCTGGGATCTGTTGCTGTGGTCTGTCGGAGCTGGAGCTTCCGGACGTTTCTCTTACATCTGCGAAATATACTTCTAATCCTTTCAATGCTGCTAAAATTCTTAGGAAAAACTCATAAATATTATGTCTAACAGAAAAGCCATTGAAGTTCACAAAACAAAAATAAATAGGACGGTTACAAAATATAATATTATTCGTGGTTACCGTTCATAAATGGGATGAATCGGAGTATTTTTACACCAAGCATTCAAGCCACGCCTCATTTGTAACAAGAATGTTGACGGTGTTTTATGGCCGAGGGGGCCAAGTGGGCTGATCTTTCTAGCGTGTTTGGAATAGAATAACGTTGGTTCGATCCCCGCTTGAGTCATTTGACCATAACTTTGACCCTAGTTCAACATATGTAATTGGGTAATTATTAATAAATAATTCATTAAAATAAGCAAGAATGAATTATAAATTAAATAATTGATGATATTAATTGCTAATTCTGGCCAGGCAGAATACATAGGTTGGTGAATTGTATTATAATCTATAATCTATAATCTAAGTTGCAAGGATATATTCATTTAAAGCTCTCAGATGTATGCCCACAAACCAACAAGTGTAGTTCGCGCTTACAAATGCTGAATGTGTACTTACAAATAAAATCCAAACCTCAAATGAACATAAGCCCCACAACTTTTGCCGACCTTCCCTGAAACAGGGGTGACATTGGCAAAGTGAACCATTTTTTACAGTATGGGTGGTCAGCCTCATACCAACCTATAAGTCAAGGAATAATTATAATAAGTATTCCTCTTCACAAATCTATTTTTTACATTTAAAAAGAAAAAAAAAAATAGACGATGACGATTCAAGTTTCATTAGAAGGTAAACAGACCCCTGAAGAAGCTACTTATTTTATAGTAACGTATGGTAAGAGAAAAAATAAGAAAAAGCTATGGACCACGGTCAAGAGCCGGATGAGCAATATCCAGAATTTACACGTATTTGCATGTTGAGTGATCTTCTTATTTTCTAAAAGTGCAACTTAGATTTTAGATATCAGTATACATGAATAAGTCAACGAGTAAACAGCTTTATTAGAAGTTACTTGTTTGAGGTAGAATTACATACAAGTAGTGGAGAGATGGAGGGAGAGGGGGAGGAAGGCTAATGAAGAAATAGCTTTGAAAGGCTCACCAAAGAAAAACCTTTTCAAAATCTTCACCCCTTCCGTGCTTACGTTACGGGTAGTTATTGTACAGGGTGCGACAAAAGGCAATCTGCATTTCATCTATGTTAGATGAATAAACTTTGGTTTGGGTTAGGTTTGGATTTTAATTTGTAAGTACGCATGCAGTTTGTAGGCATGCATTAAATATGAATTTTAAATGTTAATATATCTACGCAACTTAAGTTATAATTGAAAGATTATTAACTCAATTATTTTTCATCCTTACAGATAGAAATAAAACTATTTTTACAATACATTTTTCTTATCCTCCTTTATATCCTAGATCTGATGATGATGATGTTGATTTATAAAGCGCCATTTCGTGACTAAACTGTCGCTGCAAGGCGCTTACATTAATTCTGTTTATGACGCTACTTCCTTTAAACTGTCACACCATTTATTTGGAGGATATTCATATTTTAAAACCAGTATTGTCTTGATGATGATGATGATGATGATTATGATGATTTCCTTATAAGCGCCGTTTCGTAACTCAATGTCACTCCAAGGGCGCTTCGTATTTTACTGGGCGAAGAAAAATGTCTTCATCCTCCTCTTTAGGTCCTCAATCGTCTTAGACCTCCGGATTTCTGGTGGTAGTTGATTCCAGGTCGCAGGGCCGGCCACTGCAAAAGCACGGTCTCCGAAAACAGTGGCAATTTTTCTTCTAGGTTCATTTAGCAGGGTTTCCGCTCCGTTCTCTGCTGATCTTAGTGTTTGCTCCCTTGAGCCCAGGACTTTTGAGACAATCAGCTCTTGGATGTAGAAAGGAGCTGCATCATGGAGAGCTTTGTATGTGATAAGTCCAAGTTTAAATTTGACGCGTTGAGGAAACCTCAGCCAGTGGAGTCACTCTAAAAGCGGAGTTATGTGACAGTGTTTGGTTTGGTTGAATATTAGCCGCGCGCCTGCATTCATTACTGACTGCAACCGACTTAATTCACACTGTGGTTGGGCTGCATAAATGCCATTACAGTAGTCCTCTTTGGATACTACAAAAGCGTTGACGAGTGACCTTTTAGCTTCCAACGGTAGATATTTTTTAATATATTTCAGCTGTCGTATACCATAGTAGCCGGAACTAACCGTGGTGCTGATTTGTTTCTTCATGGTCAGACAGTGATCAAGATGCACTCCCAGTAGCTTGACACTTTTTGTAGGAACGATTTCTGATCCAGATATGTTTATTGGGGCACTCTTATCAATTATATTGTCTTCATTGTCTGTACCATCTTAATCTCCCTATTTTACGTAGATTTGTATGAAACCGATTGAAGATTTTTTATTATACTCAAAGAAATCAGAAAAAAATGTTTTGTTTGCACTCTATATTAAAAAAAAAAACTGAATAAGTTGAAATATACCGTAGTGTAATGTTGTTATGGTAAACGCATCAGACTTGCGATCAGAAAGAAGTGATTTTGACTTCCAAGGTCACACAAATAAAGTATCATTTGATTTTCAAAACTGTGACATTTTTTTTACCCTCGTTTAAGATCTATCACAAAGATTAGGTTCATCCAACCTTCCAACAACTGGGCCTTGATTGAAAAATTGGTTCTTAATGTATTCATAACACAAATACAAAAAGGCAAGAGCATGAAATGAAACAGATATTTTACACAGATATATTACATTTTAAACAGATAGTTTAGTCATTGTTTTAAATATTTACCAAGATTTCCTCATGGGATTTTAAAGGCAAATGATAAATTAATTCTTTTAAAAATTTTTTTTTTACATTTTATTACATTAAATACCACATTTCTCTTGAACTGTTTTTCTTATTTCATTTTAAAAAATCAGAGACTTCATTTCGCCCCACCCAGTATAATGTCACCTGTTTTTACCTTTTGGGAAATCACCCAAGATGTGACATTTTCTGGAATAAGGGGGCTGTGTCTTGGTAAACCAAATTTCTTATGACGTAAATCCGTTAGTACGCACTTGTAGATTGCTATGTAAGAGTCACGAAAGTTAGACTTTTGCAAATTTCATAAAATATAATCTCAACTAAGCTATCTTTCCGGAGCAATGCGCCGAAAAGTTGGATAAAACTATCAAAAATAAATGTATCACTTGATTGTACATACATCTTGACAATTAACAATCAAACCTTGAGATATTTGTTTCTAGTATCTATTGATGATTGGCGAAAATAACCATTTTTCAGCATATATCAGCATATAAGTTTAATCTACAAACTGTGATTTTGAGGCTATAAGCTGAGGAGAGAAAAAACTATGGTTCTGTTTTGTGAGCGTGACATAACTTCAGTGACATTAAATTTAAATAAAGCACGCGTCCGAATCTCCTTAGGTTTTTTTTTTATTATATTTCAATATATCCTGGCGATATGTCTTTCAGATAAATATTTTTTTAATCTTTCAATCTCACTTTCACGGTCGGCGTTGGATGACGAATTCACTAGAAACTCTTTTGAGATAGGCCGTGTTCTATTCGCATTTTTTTTCTCCGACATTTTGTTACGCGAGAGGGAATCATTTTCAAGGTTGATTATCAAAGCAACGCGGAGGATTTCGTGTCCGCTTACTGCTGGTAACTAAAAAAATAATAGTATGATGCATTATCCTCATCTCCATCTGCTTTCTTCATTAGAAGCTGTCACAATTGCGAATGTAAGTAAGCTTCACATGTGATGGAACTTCTTGCCACGTTGTATCTGAAGTGTTCTTTAGCAGGAAACTTTTTTACCGATCGAGACGTTAAGACTGATCTCCATATTTTGTTTAATTTTAAGACTTCTTATTTATTTGCGAATATAATAAGTTGTTATTAATGCCGCAACTTAGATTTTTGGAGGACATGAAACTGATCATATCACTCCTCTATTGCAGCGTCTTCACTGGCTGCGTGTGCCGGAGAGAGTGGAGTATAAAGTGTGCCTTATGGTATTCAACTCTCTCAGAGGAGCGGCCCCGTCTTATTTGACTGAACTGTGTGAGGTTGAGGAGATTGTTGGTAAGCGGTGCACCCTTTGCTCAGCAAGGGGTGATACTATCAACATGCTGAAATGCCACCTCGACGGAGCAGAACGGGCTTTGAGGATAGGGCATTTGGCTCAGCAGGACCGTTGTGCTGGAACCAGCTACCTCTGAAGCTGAGGATGAAGACCGATGAAGAACGCTTCAAGAAGAAGTTGAAGATTTACATGTTTTCCAGGAAGCAAGCGAAGGATGGGCGCCCTTGGGGTGGCTGGAGCCACTAAACGGCGCCCAAAAGAGAAAAGAAATTATACAACTATTACAACATAGTCTAACCCACAATAATTCCAAAACGGTTTGGTTAGCTGAGTTTATAAAGACTTGTATTGTACCGGAATGAAATCCATTATGAGCGCACGTAAGCCAGCGTTTACCGAGCACGATTTCGGTAAGTTTTATGTCTTGTTTTTCTTTATTGCATCCTCTTGTACTCAACCCTTGACGGCCGTAAAAAACGAGAAAAACCGACCCCACTCTTAAGTATTCAGCGAGAGCCTGCACTGTACAGACATTTAGTTTTGTCGGGTATTTACACACAAAACACACACGCACACATTAAATGTATGATTACACAATACACATATCTAAGAAAAGCTCCTAGTGCTGGATGGGTAAAATGTACAGAAGCTCCAGCTTCCATTGACCACGAGAATACATAGATTCCGGAAAGCAATCGCCCATTTCATATGTTTGTATTATCCATATCAACAAATCGTAACCAGTGGATGAACCTTAAAATTTAGTCGATGCTGTTCTTAATTTATTACGTAGAAAAAAATCTCGTAGGGGATTTGAATTATCTGTGAAAAAATTAAGCTTCCAAAAATCTTTAAGCTCAAAATATTCCATCACCGATTTATTCAATGAACTGATAAAAATAATAATGTCATTCTTCACTATTTCAATACACAAAAGTTTAAATTTTTAATGAATTGATATCTTATATTTCAGGAATCTGACTTAATACATATGATTGCATACTCATGGTTTAAATCCTGTGCACGTCTCTGTTTATAACCTACATAATAATTATAACAATACATCTATTTAATAAGAAACAATGTTTATCAAAATGGGACAATAAACAATTGTAGAGAAAACATGAATAAAATAATACAATGACGTTTTTCAGTTGTAGGAGACGTCGGCAGTAGCAAGTGATGGATTTGTCGTAAGACATTGTCACCCCTGGGCCGCTTTTATGGCGGCATTTCAGCACATCTTTAGATGTTATAGCGTGCCGGACAGCTATCAGAATCGTATAAAACAATACGTAAAATCATCAAACAGTCCCAAAGTGGAGACAAGAAAATACAATTGACCTATGGTGGAATAAAGATTGTTTAAATGCAAATTGGTGCTTCATTCGTTTTATGTAATTTACGTCAACGACGATACTATGTTGAAAGCACCGGTTCTCATCAGATCACCGAAGTTAAGCAACATTGGGCGCGGATGCTACCTGGATGGATGACCTCTCAGGTACACCGCGTGTTGTTGGCATTTCTTGGACCGGTCCAGTGGCTACACTTCGGACTCGTAACTGGAAGGTTGTGGATTCAAATCCCGGCGGAGCACAAAAATATACCATTTATATTTCCAAATGTGCTCTTCGCTGGGTTGAAAAAAATCATACACCTTTACCAAAGACCGGTCACTGAAAGGTCCATTCAAACTTACAACAACTGGGTCTTGCTTGAGAATTAGCGCTTTCTAGAGTGACGACCAAGCTCGCATAGGGCTGTTGAGGTGTGATACACACAAAAACAGCGCTCACCAAATAAATCATCCTAATATTATTATATTTAGTATATTCCATGAACGCAAATCGTCCTTAGTTAGAAAGAGAACAAAAAATATGATTAACTGCACTCTTAACAGAGAAACAATTAAAATACACCGAAATGTTGTCCATTGTACCGTCTACTGTTTAATCTGTTTTTCATCAAATGATTTTAATGAAAAAAAATGCGTGAATTAAAAATAAATTTGGTAAAAATTATATTTATTAAGAATTTTACAACTGAAGCAGTCCCTTATTTTGCATGTTGTAGAATTGTCACTTTTTCTATCTCAATACGTGAAAACAAGAAAATTAACTAAGCTTTCACAAACTACAGTTAATTTTTAAACCTCCTTTTTATGTTGTATCTATAATCTAAGATGCAAATATAATATTTCTTAACATTTATAGATCATATTCAATGCCCACAAGCAAGCACATGTAAGTCCACGTTTATACAAGCTGCATGCAAATTTCCGAAATAGCGAATGAATGGCATATTCAGAGTCATAACAAAAGGAGAGAGTGCATGAAAAAGATTATGACTCTGAATGAAATGAAAGAAGTACATAATATGTAAGGACCGAAAGGAATGGCGATTGATTTGCAACAATGGCGGCTAGGGCATTAATTCTAAGTGTAATATTAAGTTTAATTTTAATTTTACTTTATTTTAATTTTAATTTGTAATGTGTCTCATTATGAATTTCTGTAAATCATTTATAATTTTTTGTGCTCCTTGACTGATAGGTTGGTACGAGGCTGACCACCCGTGCTGTAAAATTCGGTTCACTTTTGCCAATGCCACCCCGGTTCAGGGAATGGCGGCAGGAGTTGCAAGGTTTATGTCCATGTGAGGTTTTCTTTATTTGTATGCACACATGCAGAATGTGTAGGCGCGAACCTACATGTGCCTGTCTGTAGGCATGCATTTCATATGAGCCTTAAATGCTTACATATCCTTGCAGCTTAGATTATAGATTATAGATTATAGATGCGTACGTACAAAATAAACTAAACCTCACGTAAACATACACTTGAAGTCCTGCTGTCCTTCCCTGAAACTGGGGAGGCATTGGAAAAAGTGAACTATGTGTGTACAGCATGGGGGAGAGCCTCATAATAATCTATTAATAATAATAATATTAGGATGATTTATTTGGTGAGCGCTGTTTTTGTGTGTATCACACCTCAAGAGCCCTCTGCGAGCTTGGTCGTCGCTGTAGAAAGCGCTAATTCTCAAGCATGACCCAGTTGTTGTAAGGTTGGATGGACCTTTCAGTGACCGGTCTTTGGTAAAGGTTTATGAATTTTTCAACTCAGCGAAGAGCACATTCGAAATATAAATGGTATATTTTTTGTGCTCCGCCGGGATCCGAATCCACAACCTTCCATTTACGAGTCCGAAGTGTTGCCACTGGACTACGGGCCGGTCCAATTATTAGTCATGTATCCATCCTGCAATTTCCTTTAGAAGAAAAATACTTATTTTTCCTCATTTTAAAACAACTATGTGTCTTTGGATAAGCTGAAATGGCCGTAGACTCTCTCATTTCTTTAAGTTTTGTGTCGAGACACTTCTATAAGACAAAATGTACATAAAACAGTAGTGCACTTGAACTGGGCTAAAAGGCTTTTAGGATAAATCATAAAAAAAAACAGAAAAAGAGGCTCACAATAAAACTGCAAGTTTCATATATTTTTTTCGTTATTTTTTCATTAATCGAGGGAAATTATTAAATCTGCAGTAGACTCACTACTACCATGCTACTATTTTTTTTCATTTATTGGACAAAATTTACTGAACTAAGAATGAAAAACCCAAATGTCACGATGCAAATACGAGTAGCACAACATTCGCACGCAACTAAGCTACACATATAGTGTCATATTTTGCCGCATTTGGTAAGTGAACCTATTTATTGTTACAGGTAAGGAGGCCGACCTTACGCCAACCACTTAAGTGAAGGGGGGGGGGGGTTTCCCAGCTCCCACGGGGACTGGTACTCATTTCTTGTGAAGGCTGATTAAACCTTGCCAGTTTTTTTTATTTAAGGTTTGAAATAAACACCGAAACGAAAAAAACATTTCTGACACCTTCGGCGGGATTCGAACCCGAGCTCACGGCATAGAATGCAAGAACTTTAACAACTGAGCTATCGACCGGAGGAACACATCATTATGAGCTCGACAGCCTTGTTTGGGTCTTGGCTTGATCCAGGATTCTCCTCCACTCTCGCCTTTCCACCGTCTTTGCTCTTCAGCCGCGATTGCCCGCCTTCGCTGCATCTGTGTTAACACTGTCCGATGTGCATCCATCCCATTTTTGACCTTCCAGGGCTGGAAGTCTCGTCACCACGGTAATTCTTACCTACCGAATATCGGTAATATTTGTATGAAAACCTGTCAATCCATGATGGCTGCAAGTGAACAGCTGATTAGTAAATATTACCGATATTCGGTAGGTAGGAATTACCGTGGTGATGAGACTTTCAGCCCTGGTCTCCCTTGGTCTTGTGGTTTTGAGAGATGCGCTCAATGGGGCTGGAGTGCTGCCCATCGTCATCGTGTGACAAGCTTATTGCTTTGATGAAACTGATCACATCGGGCTGTCTGTAGAAGTTATGGTGTTCTTTGTTGTACCGACGACTCCACTCATTGCTATCTCCAACTAGATAGTGTGTTGATGGTTCTGAGAAACTTTACTAACAACGTTGCAATCTACGTTTCAGTTTTTTTGTCATTACCCAGTTTTCATTGCCGTTCCACATATATTATTTTGGTATGGGTGCACCTTGTACGTACCTTTTAAAGGCATTTATTTTATTTCTCAGGAAGGATTAAAATCTGTTTTTGTAGGTTCTTAAAATAACTTGGTCTACCCAATATATTAATCAATAAAACGAAGATATAAATGATATTCAGATCCTGAAATAGAAGCGATTGAAAACAGCAAAGGGCAAGCAAAAAGACAATCGAAATCGTTTGTACGAATTACTGACCGTGTACAAAAACATTCACTGGGTTTTCATTTTGAGCGTGGTAAGGATGAAATATTAATACCTAATAGGGTATGGAAGTAATCTATCTATCTATTATCTAAGTTTCAAATATATATTAAAATTTAAAATTTGTATTGAAAACTGTAGAGACAGTTTTTACAGTAAAGGTGTGCAAAATCATACCAGTATTTACATAAGTGATTGAACTAAAATAATAACTCACTTTTAACTTTAGAAAAAAATCTACGAAAAAAGCGTTATTATTGCTTATAAATACATAAAAAAACTAATATATTTTCTTTACTTTCATTGATATTTTTGAATCATTACTAACACTTTCGGAGAAGTCTTCAAGAACATCTTCGGGTAACAAATAATAATTATAAAAACAATAAAAGTGAAACCAAACAATGCTAATTTTTTGGTTCCTTGACTAGGTTGGTATGCGGCTGACCACTCATGCTGTAAAAATGGTTCACTTTGCCAATGTCACCCCTGTTTCAGAGAAGCTCGGCACGATGTGCAGGGTGTATGCTCATTTGAGATTTGGGTTTTTATGTTGTAGGTTCGCATGCGGGGTGTGCAAGCGCGAACTTGTAATAGCTTTCCAGTTTTTAGTACTTTTATCCCAATCATACTTTTTAGGTAGTCCAATGATCGACAGTTCATATATAGTCATACATTTTTCATAAGAGTTCTCCTTCTATTATGAATCCTATCCTTCAAAAACTTCCTATAATAAACTACCAATAAAAAAAAAAATTAAAGTAGATACACGTTTTTATTTTCTATACATATTTTTAATCACGCTTAGAAATCAGACACACCTACATATCAAATTCTAATATGAAATGAAATTAAATTCTTAAATTTTACTCAAGTAAGAAGACCTTTACAAATACTTAATGAAATATCCCCACTTGTATTTACGTAAATTCGCTTAAATTAAAAAAATAAATTAGATTTTCGTCAACCTGACAAATATTTGCACACCTTTTTCTGGGTAAAGAAGATAAATTCGCAGTCAGTTGATATTTATTTTGCCGAAATAAAAGAAATAAAAATTAACAAAAATTTACACCCCTAGAAACTGATTTTTTTTAAAAATAATATTATTTGGTAAGTATATTTTACTTATGAGCGTAGTTGGTGTGAGGTTAACCTCTCATATTAAAAAAAACTACAATACTTTTGAATGAAAACGGCAAAAGTTGAAAACTGTATCGACGTTCGGCATATAGTTCAGTAAGTAGAGTGATTGCATTGCATGCCAAAGGATTAGGGTTCGATCCCCACCAAGGGTCTCAAATATGATTCCCCGTTCGGTGCTTATTTCACAAGAAACGAAAAACAGCTCCCTCAGCAGTTGGAAAACCCCCACTTTAAGTGAAGTGGTTGACGTAGCGACGTCACATTACCTGTGAAAATAAACAGCCTTCACACGCACCACGCGACTCCTCCCGGGGCAATGTGGTAATAAGTTGCACTGTTTTTGAAGTTAAGATGCAATTACATTTTTGTGAAGACGAAACCAAATCGGATCAAAAAAAATTCAAATGTTTCTTTTTTGAAAATGCAGTTTTTACTGTGCTCCCTCCCCGAGTACAAGAATTACATGAAGCTCCCTTCGAAGGCGTAAATCGAAAATGTATGGAATTTAAAACATCACTCCTAGAGAGTGATTTAGTTTTTACACATTTTTTCGATTTATGCAATCGAGGGGGGATCTACGCGTTGCTTTATACTCGGGGTACTGGTATCATTTCCGACTTAGAGGAAATAGCCTACGGTCCTTCCGTCCTAGTAATTGCCATCTGCTTCAAAAATCCTCGTCAATTATCAACCCGTTCCGTGGATATGCGAGCCTGATATTTTTTTCATCCTATTTTTGGGGAAAGGCGATAAGAGTTGCATAGGCTATGTTTTTTTTTCAAAGGTACATCAGCGGGATCCGATTTTGATAGCACCTCTTGCGTCAGTTTTAGCTGTTAGTGTGCGATATTTACGAGGAAGGGGGATAGATGCATCGAAAGTAGCCAAGACTCACACACTCAAATGAGGAAGGGCGATTGAAATTAAATACTGCCGTTAGGGGCGCTATCAGAATTGGATCCCATCATCTGCTAGTGCAAAAATATCCGTGAAATTTGAGTTTTCAATGCTGTTTTGTCACCATTTATTTTACTTCTCCCAGCGTGTTGATCAAATATAGCCATGTCAATTCTTCAAAATAGCCACGATGATCGCCGATCTTCGATAGAAGTGGCACAAAAAGAGGAAGAAGCGTGTAGATGACTGTGAGAGTGAGCTGTAAAAAGGATAACCTGTTGCGCACAAAAAAAAAACTAATAGTAGTACAATCATAAGTTTACATCTTTTTAATAGAAAATAAGTCTTAAGTCTCAAAATACACATGTAAAGAAAGAAAAACAACGTGGAAAAAGGTAACAATATACCTACTGACAAATGTATATACATATAAATTTTACATAACAATAACTAATGTTCATACAACGAGAAGACGCATAGAAGGCTATCTTAGGAACAAAGGGAAAAAACTTTGAGCTTATTTACTTATTTCTTCGTTAACGGCACATTGTGCCTTTTACATGTATACATGAATAGAAAATAAAAAACATTACAAACATAATAGTATCAAAATAAAACAGATTACTACAAAATAAAGCTTACTACAAGATTACTACAGAATAAAAGTAGAAGATCTTTATGCAAAAAGTGAGAAGACGAAGAGAAAAACATATGAGAGAAAAGATAGAAGAAAAACATAAAAGCAATGAGTATATAGCATATAGAGCAATAAGAGCATAATTAAGTAATAAATATTAAAACTTAGGTAAAATAGAAGAAAGCACAGATGAGGGTAAATAAAAATTGAAATACACTGCAAAAAAGTTAACAAAATAAGTATATTATAAGAGGAAACGGCGACCTTTCAGATTTAGGTAAAGATTGTAACAACTTTTTTGCGTGGTATGATAATGTTACATGCAAAATGATATTAACCGGTTACATTTTAATGGTTAATGCTACAGATTCGTAATCAGAAGGTAGTGGGGCTGGATTCCCAGTGCAGCAAAAAAAAAATGTATCAAAAGACCTGTCATTTCTGGTTCATTCAGTTTAAAAAACGTTTAATTTTGTTCAATATGCCGCTGACGCAATGAACCCAAAAACCAGCGTTCATGGAGTAAATAAACCTTAAATGTAATGTTACGAAATTAGGGTTCAATTGTCTTCAAATTAAAAATACACAGGTCTTCTTCAATAGTTATTTATTTTACACAGTTACAAAATTTATTTTTACATAACACTACTTTCTCGATTATTCCATTGGTTTTGGTTCACTGATCAGATGGCTTCGATGTGTTTGTTGGTCGCTATGATACTGGCCCGCTCTGCAGGCCATTCGCACCTTTATACTCTGTAGAGCAGTATGATCTAGAACCAAAGTTGCTAGACGGTTCCAGAGTAATTATTACTTCTCGACGCTTCACGTACTACCTAGAGATACAACCAAAATCCTACCTACAAATGTAATACAGTATTCCTATAATTATAACAAATACCTACTTAGCCTAGAGAATTCTACACTTATACATAATTATCGATCTTACCTACCAATACTTTTGAGGATTCTTATAACTATAACTATCCATACTTATTTCAATATTTATATTTACATAACACTACCCCCCACATAGACTGTTTCGTCCCGGAACAGTCTTGACTCTGTGTAGGTAGGGGCATGCTGATCCACGTCGACACCCTGTGGTCAGGAAGAAGTGGCAGTCCACGGATTTCTCCCCACTGGCTCTCGGCTGCGCTTGCTCGCAGCACACCATGACGCTGATGCCGACTCCCGAGAACACTGCTTCAATCATACTCCGGATTATCCGCCAGTCTCGATTAGCGCGGCCGCCACCCATCTTCGGTATTGCCAGACGCGCCTGCTGATCCTCCAACATGTAGTCACGCAGCTCAACAAGGCCGTCCCACAATGCCTTGTAGTCCTCTTCCAGGTTGCTGGAATCCGGGACAACCAGGCAGTATGCTTGTTGACGCCCCTTCGGTAGTCTCAGAGCTCTTCCTTGCGGGCTGCTCGAGGGTTGCGGTTCTCCGAATTTGTATCGGAAGACCCGTGCAATTCCTCTAGACATATCTAGATCTTCCGGTACACTGGATGCCAGTGTGTGGTCCCTAGTGACCTCAAATAAGTCCTTGTGGACTTCTGTGGTCACTCCATGGCGAAACTTCTGCCCTGCCTTCGCGTTCTCCCAAAACGTCTCAAAGGCTGGTGATCTTTCGGATGCGATGCACTGTCGTACTTTTTGGGCTGGTTGGTCATCATTATCGCCTAGGTATGGTGAGAGGCGATTGTAGTGCACGACCCTTGGTTTTCCGTTTGGTCTCTTTTTTATGCGGTAGACCACATCGTTGATGCGCTCCAAGATCTCGTACGGCCCGTCCCAGGAACGCTGAAGTTTCGGACAGTATCCTTGGCGCCTCTTGGGGTCAAAAAGCCACACCCAGTCACCAGCTTTGTACCCCATGCTGTCAGCTCTGGTGTCATAGCGCTCCTTCATTTGATCGCTGGCTTCCCCGATGTTCATGCGGACCTGATCATGGATGTCATCCAGCCTCCTGCGAAGGTCTGTCACATAGTCTTCTCCGGCTAGGTCTTCACCTGGTTTGCAGCCAAATTTGAGATCACAAGGAAGTCGCATTTCTCGCCCAAACAGTATGCTGCTGGGAGTCTTCTTCGTCGTTTCCTGAACAGCCGACCGGTAAGCCAATAAGAACAAAGGCAGATGTCGGTCCCAGTCCCGTTGATGGCTGGACACTACTTTGGCTAAGTACCTCCCCACGGTACGGTTCATCCTTTCCACCATTCCATCAGACTGTGGATGTAGCGCAGTGGTCCTGGTCTTGTAGATCCCTAGCCGCTCACACATTTGCTGGAAGATAGCAGCTTCAAAGTTCCTTCCCTGATCAGAATGTAATTCCAGGGGTACGCCAAACCTGCTGATAAATTCGGTAACTAGAACTTCAGTCACGGTTACGGCCTCTTGGTTAGGGATTGAGTAAGCTTCCACCCACTTGCTGAAGTAATCCATCACCACCATGATGTACTTGTTACCCTTCTCAGTTGTAGGAAATGGGCCGGCTATGTCGATGGCAATTCTTTCAAAGGGGCTGCCAACATTGTACTGACGCATTGGTGCTCGCCTTTTCCTTTGCGGTCCATTGGCCGTTGCACAGGTTACACATTTTCGACACCAATCTTTGACGTCTTCGCTGCAGTTGATCCAGTAAAATCGCTCTTTCACTTTCTCCAGCGTCTTCTTAACGCCTAGATGTCCTCCAGAAGTTCCTCCATGCAGCAGTCCAAGGATTTCCGGTACTCGGCTCCTCGGAACGAGGGTTTGCTTTCTTCTAAGTGTGCCGTCTTCCTTCTCGATCTTTCGTTTCAGAAGCCCTCCTTCTATCACTATGGATCCCCATTGAGCCCAATAAGCCTTGACAGTTGGTGATAAGGGGGCGAGTTTTTCCCAGGTTGGCCTTTCTCTTTCTCGCGCCCATTCCATCACATACTTCAAGTCCGGATCATTCAGTTGGTCTTGCGCCAATTTTTCATCTTGCCAGTCCTCATCTTCGGTGGTCGTCCTTTGGACAATTGCTACCTTGTCCTCCATCCTGCTGCAATGTTTGCAGTCACTGGCGCATGGTCGTCTGGATAATGCATCCGCATTTCGATGAAGCGTGCCAGGTCTATGTTCGGAGTCATAATCATACTCCTGGAGCCTTTCAATCCATCTAGCCACTTGCCCTTCTGGGTTTTTGAATTTCAGAAGCCAAACCAGTGCAGCATGATCAGTCCGTAGTGTGAATTTTCTCCCGTACAAGTATTTGCGGAAGTGTTCCACTGATTTTATCACGGCAAGAAGCTCTCGTCTGGTCACGCAATAATTTCGTTCTGGCTTGGAAAGCACTTTACTGAAGTAACCCAGAACAGTCTCATGCCCATCCTGTATTTGGGAAAGGACACCTCCTATCCCCACATTACTAGCGTCGGTATCCAGGATGAACTTTCCATCTTTTCGTGGGTAGCTCAAGATGGGGGCACTTGTTAATCTTCCCTTAAGCTCTTCAAATGCTTGTGCGCAGGAATCACTCCAATGGAAGCGAGTGTTTTCTTCCGTAAGCTTGGTGAGCGGTTTTGCAATGTCCGCAAATCTTGGCACAAACCTCCTGTAATAAGTGCACAGCCCCAGGAAGCTCCTAGTTTCATGTTTGTCCTTCAGCACGGGCCAGTCTCTTACTGCCTTGATTTTGGCAGGGTCAACTTCAACTCCACGTTGAGAAACTATGTGTCCCAGGTAATTTACTTGTTTCTTGAACAGGTTACACTTTTTCGGGTTGAGCTTCAGTCCAGCGTCTTGTAGTCGCCCGAAAACTTGCTCCAGATTTCTCAACTGATGGTTGAAGTCCTTTCCCAGGATGATTATGTCATCCAAGTATACAAGGCAGGTTTCCCATGACAGTCCTCGCAGCACATTCTCCATCAGCCTTTCAAACGTGGCGGGGGCATTGCATAAGCCAAATGGCATCACGGTGAACTGCCAAAGTCCAGATCCAGTCGAGAATGCCGTTTTCTCCTTATCTTTGGCATCCAATTCAACTTGCCAGTAGCCACTTTTCAGGTCCAATGTGGAAAAAATGGTGCATCCTGCCAATGTGTCCAAGGTGTCGTCAATCCTTGGCAGAGGGTAACTATCCTTTTTCGTAACATCGTTGAGCAGTCTGTAGTCCACACAAAATCTCGTGGTACCATCCTTCTTTTTCACCAGTACCACCGGGGATGTCCAAGGGCTACTTGATGGTTCTATGATGCCATCCTTGCTCATGCCTTTGATGATCTTGTCGGCTTCTTCCCGCTTTGCAAAGGGTAGTCTTCTTGGAGCCTGTTTGATTGGTCTTGCTTCTCCGGTGTCTATGCTATGTCGCACTACCTTGGTTCTTCCCAGACGGCCATTAGAGTCCTCAAAAATGTTCTGGTAGCGGCAGATCAAACTCCTCACTCTAAGTCTGTTTTCCTCGGTTAGACCTTGGGAAGCGTCGTGGACCAGGGTTTCCAATTGTGTCGATAATTTTCTTCCCTCGCATGTCATGTTTGTCATCTGTTGCACAATGGAAGTTATCCTCTCACATCTGCCCAAAACAAAGCCTTCATTCATTTTAACTGGGTAGCTGTTCACATTCATGATCTTGACAGGAATGGTCTCCTGCGCGCGAATCACTGTTCTTGCCACCATGACTCCTTTGTTAACATTGTCCATGTTCTCCGGTTCTATCATACAGATTTGGTCATTTGTACTACTGGAATCCAGGCGGGCACTCACTATCATCTCGGATCGCCCCTTCACTTCGGTATTCTTGGCTAGGATAACACGTGCAGCCAGTTCTTTCCGTCTTTGCAGGATGACTTCTTCATTTCCAATTTTAATGGACCCTTTCTTTAAATTTAAACTGCACCCAAATCTGTCCAGTATGTCCATTCCCAATATAACGTCTTCTTCAATGTTGGCCACCAACGTCCGATGATCAAAAGTGGTGCTGCCAATTTGGAAGGTGGCAATCGTCTCCCCATACACCTGTGCTGACTCTCCCGTGGCGGTGTGCAGAGACCACTTTGTTGGTGCAATCTGCTTACCTAGTGCCACTATGTCGCGTCTCAGAATTGTCCTGGTTGCTCCCGTGTCCACCAGTAGTTCACGAGTTACTCCATCTATTATGCCATTGATAAAAATGCTGCTGGCTTTTCCTCTCACGGTTGCGACAGTAGCAGCAGATTTCAGGGCCTCTCCAGCGTGGGTCAACGGTTGCCCCTTCCCATTAACCCTTTCTAGTTTTCCGCAGCCTGTTTTCTGGGTTTCTGAGGCTTGGGACACTTGGTGCTAAGGTGGCCCAGCTGTCCGCAGTTCCAGCAGCGTGGGTCTCGTCTTCGAGGTCTCAGACGTTCCAGCACTTTTTCAATTAGCTCCTCGGTTGTAGGTAGCTTGACCTCCTCTGCCTCGACTGCACGAACCCTGGCGTGGCCCCTGATGGACTGTTTGACAGCCTCAAACTCGAGAGCTTGGCTGAGCGCCTCGTTCAAAGCCTTGGGATGGGCCAGTTTTACGGCTTGTTGCGTCTCCCATTCCCGCAATCCATTTAGGAACTTGTCCACTGCCAAGCTCTCACAGATGTCGTCGGAGGCTGTCGGGTAAGCGTCTCGTACCAGGCGGGCGATGTCCATTTCAAACTCCTGGAGGCTCTCGTTGGGCTTCTGCACCCTTGTGTTCAGCTGCGACTTGTACAGCTGCTCCAGGCACTTGTGGCCATAGCGCATATCCAAGCGCTGCTTCAGCTGCCCAAAGTCACCACGGTTGTCCAGGGGTATGGCCTGCAGAACCCTGAGAGCGTCTCCTCGGAGCGACAGGCTGAGAACCGAAGCCTTCTTCTGCTGGCTCCAGGCTCCCATCATGGCAGCCGTCTCAAAGAGGGTCAAGTATTCCTCCCACGACGTCTTCCCGTCGAAGGTTGGGAGGTTGTGCTTGGCTAGGGAAGGGTCATCATCCCCTCTTGTGATCCTGGTTGGAGTTGAGCATCCCTGGTCGGTCTCGTCGTGAAGGCCGCCTTTGGGGGAGATTCTGGTGGACTCCATCTGGCACTTGTCAGCCAGCTCGGCACGCAGACGGTCTTCCAGGTTTGACATCCGAGTCTCCATTTCCCCCTTCAGGGCCGAGAGGTTGGTTGTCATCTTCTCCTCTATTTCTCCTTTCAGGGTTGTGAGACTATCCGCTATCTCCGCCTTCAGGTCGGTCACCACTTCCTTCAGGTTGGTGGTCATCTTCTCCTCCAGCCCGGTCAGGTCCTCCTTCAGGGTCTTGGCGTTGTCAGCCATCTTCTCCTCCAGGGTCTTGGCGTTGTCAGCCATCTTCTCCTCCAGCCCGGTCAGGTCCTCCTTCAGGGTCTTGGCGTTGTCAGCCATCTCCACTTTCAGGGTCTTGGCGTTGTCAGCCATCTCCCCTTTCAGCTTTTCCTCCATGGAAGTGAAGTTTCCGGTGATGCTGAGGTTTAGCTCGTCCAAGGCGCGGTCCCCTCCAGACGCCATGACAAAATATGCCGGGTCTTCGCCTGACTGTTCTAGAGCTTCCATGAGGCGTGCTTGTAAGGCCGCCTTCCCTCCTGAGGTCTCCAGGTCCCTCTCCAGAAGCTCATTTTTAAGCTCAGTGACTTTGAGGTCCTTGATGTTCACTTTGGTTGCCATTTTTTTTTTCAAAATTTACTTCAAAACAAAAATATTTTTAAATTTATTTAATACAAGTTTTGAGTTTTATATATATAGCTGTTTTGAATACGTACTTTAGCAAAAATAATAATTTATCTGATTACACTGTGAGTAGGTACTGTCTTTTAATATTTATTTTTAATTCACCAATATTTTTTTACATAATAATGTCTGATAGTACATAATTATTTATTTCGTCTCAAGTCTTTCAAACACACAGGTAGGTTCTTAATGTACATTCACACACTTGTAAACGAAGGGCAGTTATTCAAAAACTTTTTCTCGATGAATCTGGAACGTTCTTTTGTAATATTTTTCAAGATTTTTTTTTTTTTTTTTTTTTTTTTTTTAATCACACACAATAATAAAAAAACTATGGTCCAATTTGATGACTTTCTCAATGCGGTAAAATAGTCATTATGTTATGTCCAGAATTATGTCCAGAATTATGTTCCATATGATGTTCCAGAATTTATAAGCAACTTGCTTTTGCGTCTTTTCTTTTAACAAAAATTTATTTAAACACTTGTTTTCACAAAAGTCAGTTCACACAAAGTTCAATTTGAATAAAGTTCATTTTAACACTATTTAATTTATTTTATTTATTTTTAGACAGAAGATCTTAATTTTTCTTGACAATTCCGCACCTGACGCCAATTGTTACGAAATTAGGGTTCAATTGTCTTCAAATTAAAAATACACAGGTCTTCTTCAATAGTTATTTATTTTACACAGTTACAAAATTTATTTTTACATAACACTACTTTCTCGATTATTCCATTGGTTTTGGTTCACTGATCAGATGGCTTCGATGTGTTTGTTGGTCGCTATGATACTGGCCCGCTCTGCAGGCCATTCGCACCTTTATACTCTGTAGAGCAGTGGTCGGGTTTTTGCTCGTGGACTGTATGTTCGGTGCTGACTTTAATTTTGAGGTGATGCGGGGTGTGGAGATGACTTGAAAGATGTAGTTAGTTAAACAATTTAATGGTCCTTTATTCCATAAAGATTACAAGGGGTTTTTACAAAGGATTACGTGAATAAAATTAGATGAACAGTTGGGACAAGTTACCAGGTCGACGATTGAGACAGAAGAGACAGAAGGAAGTTAGGTTTTAATGCGCCTGTGACATCTGTCAGAAATGCAATACCAACCCAACAGAATGTACCAAAGACAAAAAGATTACTATTCTTGGTAGGTATATTATTTTAATTAATTTGGTCATATTAAATTTGGACCATACTGGCGGGCCTCAGATTGGCAAATACCGTGTTATAACGGTGAATATTTGGCAATATTACTAGAGAGGTCATCTCCACAATGATGTATGATAGCTCGTTTACATAATGTTACATCGTGGACTGTAATTTGAAGTGGTTATAAGATTGGTTAACAGTGATTAACTCTGATTTTATAATTCTTTTTACTTTTCAATAACTGGTACTTGTCTGTAGAAATCAACACTTAGATCTAAGAATCATTGATTATATAAAACAATGGTAAGGTGCATACAAACTTCAATAGAATTCTGACTTTGAAAATAATTTATTTGACTTATACACCTTGAAGCGGTTGAAAGTTAAGCATTAATCTTACTTGTTGTATGTATGGTAGTCAATTGTGTTAGCAACAAATGATACTTCAATTAAGTTGATATGGTGAGTTACCCTTGTAGGTAAGCATTTACATACAAATTTACATGGATTCAATAAAGTGTACTTATAATTACTCAGCCTTTTAATTAATTAAATACATAATTTAATGTGATCAGTTCTTGCATAGTAACATAAAACATAAAGTGAAGTTACAGATAACATAAGACAAATAATTATCGGTAAGTACATAATCATTTATCCTGCTAGGAATTACCAAATAGGTAATTTACTTAATTTTTGAATTGGTCTCTTTTTAATACCAGAGTCAGTTTTTATGGATACTACTCTCAGAATACCATCCGTACCAGGATGTAATTCTGTTACTCTTCCCAATCTCCATCTCAAGGGCGGTTGATTATCCTCCCTAAGCACAACTAAATCATTAATTTGTAGTGTAGATGTCGTTAACTGAGTCCATTTCTTGCGAGGTTGCAAAGAATTGAGATATTCATTAGTCCAACGCTTCCAGAAGGTCTGGAATAGTCGACTTAACAGTTGATACCGATTAACTGCATGGATTGGAATATGATTCAGATCTGGTTCGGGAAGAGCGACCAGTGGTCCTCCGATAAGGAAATGACCCGGAGTCAATGGTAACAAGTCATTAGGATCGTCTGATAAGGGTGTCAACGGCCTTGAATTCAGACAAGCTTCGACTTGGATTAATAAAGTAGAACATTCTTCAAAAGTGAGGGTATGATTGCCCACTAACTTTTTAAATAAATGCTTTGCGCTTTTTACAGTAGTTTCCCATAGACCACCGTGATGGGGTCCATCTAAAAGTTTGACTGGCAATCCAGGCAAGTGTTATGCTAGAATCTGTCCACAATGTGGACCTTGTTATCACCAGGTTACTCGTCTCACTAACGCGTTTAAATAATTTAGATAATAATAAAGCTGCGTTCAATTCTAACCGGGGTAAGGAGATTTGTTGCAAAGGTGCTACCTTTGACTTGGCACAAAAAAGTTGAGAGTTAACTTCGGAAGTCAACTCGTTGCGAGTAACTAAATAGATACATGCTCCGAATGCTCGTGTAGAGGCATCCGCAAAGCCATGTAGTTCTACGGAGGATTTATGATCGGTTCCACATACATGCCGTGCTACATGTATGGAGGCTGCTAGGTTGAACTGATGCACAAAATTACACCATTCAGTTTTTGTTGGAGTAGATAACTCATCATCCCATTTACTGCTTTCTTGCCACAGCCGTTGCATAATGAGCTTGGAAATTATAGTAATGGGGGAGAGCAACCCTAAAGGATCAAACGTTCTGGCTATCGCAGATAAAATTGATCGCTTGGTTAAATTTGCTTCGTTGCATTCAATGTGTAAATTGAATATCAACGTGTAAGTACTAGGTTGCCACGTTAATCCTAAAGTTTTATATGTGTCATGGTTTGCAAAATTTACAGATGAAACACTTTCTTGCAATTGTAGGGAACTATTGGTTGTCCACTTTCTTAATGACATACATGCAGTATTAAATATTTCAGTAATTTGGGTTTTAATCAAATTGAGCTGATTAATATCGTCGTGTCCAGTTATCAAGTCGTCCATGTACATGTCTGACTCGATAACTTGACAAGCTTCAGGGTACTTGTCCCTATTTGTTTGAGCGAGTTGCATGATGCATCTCGTAGCTAGGAAGGGGGCTGAAGCGGTTCCGTATGTAACCGTGTTTAACTGATACTGGCAAAGCAAGTGAGTCACACTGTCTCTCCATAGGATTCTTTGAAGGGGTCTGTCCTGTGGCTGAATATCTATTTGTCGATACATTTTCTCCACGTCAGCTGTCATCACCCACCTGGGCGTTCTGAAACGTAACAAAATGTCAAATAGATCTTGTTGCACAGTAGGTCCTATCATTAAAATGTCATTCAACGAAAGCCCAGAGGTAGTTCTGGCGCTCCCATTGAATACTACTCTCAGTTTTGTAGTCGTGGAATGTTCTTTTATTACCGCGTGATGCGGAAAATAATAAGCAATTTGAGTGTTATGTGGGGGCACAAGACTCATGTGTCCTAAAGCTAAATATTCGGATAAAAAGTCATCATACCGCGCCTTGAGCTGAGGATTGCGGTTGAGTTTGGATTCTAGCGAGATCAGACATTTTGATGCTCGCGCTAATGAATCGCCTAATACCCCAGGGTCCGACTTCAGACCTATGCGTGTCTGGAATCTCCCCTGCGGTGATCGGGTTGTGGTTTGGACGAATAGATCTTCCATAGCCTTTTCTTCTAAAGATTGATGTTTAGTATTCTCGATGGTTTCACACTTCCAAAAAGCTTCTACCAGTCCGTGAAGACCGGTTGACGCTCCTCTGCTGGACCCAGACGTCCTTCGGGATCCTCCAGACGCCGCAGTCAGCATCGATGATACGAAGGTAGCTTGCATTGGTGCCAAACCGGTCGCCAACCATCCCAAGTGTGAGGGATAGAACCGGAGCCCTCCCCTTGACAGCGACGTCCGGCTGCAGCGCAGGATTCTCCAAAAGACGTCTGCGCCGAGCAGCATGGAGACTGCGCCAGCCTTGGCAAACTGTGGGTCTGCCAGGTCGCGCAGTGGTACGGGCGCCTCACACCTGAAACTGGTTTGGGGAAGATTTGTAGTTATGGTTTCTACAACAAGGAATGAACATTCAGTTTTAAAACCAGATAATCGAGAAGCTATTGTAGCCGTAACGGCTTCAGATGAATAACTTGTTTGTTGTTGAATACCTTCAATAGGCATTTTTAACGTAGATTTAGGAAGCTTCAATGAGTCAGCTAGTTCCCTTGTTAGGAAGTTTGCCTGCGACCCATTATCTAAAACGGCTCGTACAGCTCTTGACGACCCGTCTGAGTCATACAAGTGTACGCTTACAGTTGTTAACATAGCTTGAACATTATTGGAATTACTAAATGCTGCCAAGGCAATCTTATGGTCTATAGTATGTAACAATGTATGGTGATTGCTTTGACATTTTTTGCATTTGCTTGAGCTACGGCATTTGTATGCTTGGTGCCCAATGCGAAGACAATTGAAGCATAATCTATTACTTTTTGCGGAATCCCGCCTTTGAGAAACATTTAACTGTATGAATTGACTGCATGTGTGAATGTAATGTGGTCCTTTACAGATCGGACACTTGACACCTTCTATTGTAAGCAACGCTTTCTTGGTTGCAGGTTTGCTATTCGTTGGCTCGAGAGTGTATTGATTATACATTTCTAAATGAGATGCCTTTTTTTTTAGAAATGCCAAAAAATCATTAACCGATTTGTAGTCCTTGTGGGACTTCCAATCGCTAATGCTTGGTGGGTCTAATTGCTTCAGAAACTGGTAGATGAGTAATTCATCCCAGTTCGAAGTGTCAACCCCCAAGCTGTTCAGTGCATTTAAATTACTACTAATAGTGTTGGTGAAATTGTGAATCTCATTGAATCTTCTCACATTAAATTTAATACTGTGTATGTTATCTAGATGCGTTTTTATTAAGATCTCCTTGTTGTTGTATCTGGCTTCCAAAATACTATATGCCAGGGGGTAGTTTTTCCCTGATACTTCTAATTGCGCTAAGATTGACTGTACTTGAGGAGATAACGAATTTTTCAGATACATGAATTTCTCTATATTTGAAATGTTTGCATTATTGTCTATTAAGGCCAAAAATAAATCTCTAAATGTTACCCAGTTGTCATATTTTCCATCAAAGATCGGAATTGACAATTTAGGTAAGTTCATGGGGTTACAGAATTCATTATTAACTATATGATTAATTTTTAGGCTATTGGCCTCAGATTGCTCTAAGAACCCTTCATACTTTGCTATTAAATTCACCAGGACCTCTTCCTGGTGTAGCATTGTTCTATGTAGGTCCTCATCATTGGCCAAAGCATCTACATTATGGTTATACAATTCATTAAATTTTGTTATTATTTCTCTGATTTGACATAGTTTTGATTTTACTAGTGAGATTTCTAAATTTTCCTTTAAAATATATTGTTCATAGGTAGCTAATCTAGCTGACAATGTCCTCGTCCAATTTGACAGTCTAGTCGTCATTTTGAAACACAATATACACTAATCACAAATAAATAGATAAATAACACTGGCCTGCCTGTGTGGAGGAATCCTCGGTGATCCCGTGACTCGTACTGGGTCTGGCAGCTCGTGCGGCCCGTGCGTGGTGTCGATCTCAGCTTTGGTCAGCTGATATGGGGCGCCTGCCTGCACCAAGCAGCGCTCCTGGTTCGTCAGAAGGAGAAGCTCCTCCTGCTCGTGGATGATGATGGATGACTCTCGCACTAGGCCTGGGCCTGTGCGCAGTCGATGTGGGGCTCAGTTTGCTTCACAAACTGATGTGGGGACGCCTGCTTGTACAAAGCAGCGCTCCGCATTCGTCAGAAGGAGTGGTTCCCTCTGCCCGGCCCGCTGATGAAGGATGACTCTCGCACTAGGCCATGCGGCCCTTGCGCAGTCGATGATGGGCTCAACTGATGGCAATCAGCTGATGTGGGGGCGGCTGCTTGCACAAAGCAGCGCTCCGCATTCGTCAGAAGGAGAAGCTCCCTCTGCCCGGCCCGATGATGAAGGATGACTCTCGCACTAGGCCATGCGGCCCTTGCGCAGTCGATGATGGGCTCAACTGATGGCAATCAGCTGATGTGGGGGCGGCTGCTTGCACAAAGCAGCGCTCCGCATTCGTCAGAAGGAGAAGCTCCCTCTGCCCGGCCCGATGATGAAGGATGACTCTCGCACTAGGCCATGCGGCCCTTGCGCAGTCGATGATGGGCTCAACTGATGGCAATCAGCTGATGTGGGGGCGGCTGCTTGCACAAAGCAGCGCTCCGCATTCGTCAGAAGGAGTGGTTCCCTCTGCCCGGCCCGCTGATGAAGGATGACTCTCGCACTAGGCCATGCGGCCCTTGCGCAGTCGATTGGTGGGCTCAACTGATGGCAATCAGCTGATGTGGGGGCGGCTGCTTGCACAAAGCAGCGCTCCGCATTCGTCAGAAGGAGAAGCTCCCTCTGCCCGGCCCGATGATGAATGATGACTCTCGCACTAGGCCATGCGGCCCTTGCGCAGTCGATGTGGGGCTCAGTTTGCTTCACAAACTGATGTGGGGACGCTTGCTTGTACAAAGCAGCGCTCCGCATTCGTCAGAAGGAGTGGTTCCCTCTGCCCGGCCCGCTGATGAATGTGCGCCCGCTGTATGGGGCCACGTGCTCTCCTCTCCGTCGCGCTGCGTAAAAGTCCGCTTTTTGTGAGCACAAAAGGGTCCTCGGTGGACGCAGATGACTCCAGATGCTAGTTCACTGAATAATCCGCTGGTATGGAGCAACAAGGTCGCTCATCCTGCTCGAAGTGACCAAAAATGGTCACGATGCGGCTCGATGGACCAAAAATGGTCACGATGCGGCTCGATGGACCAAAAATGGTCGGGTTTTTGCTCGTGGACTGTATGTTCGGTGCTGACTTTAATTTTGAGGTGATGCGGGGTGTGGAGATGACTTGAAAGATGTAGTTAGTTAAACAATTTAATGGTCCTTTATTCCATAAAGATTACAAGGGGTTTTTACAAAGGATTACGTGAATAAAATTAGATGAACAGTTGGGACAAGTTACCAGGTCGACGATTGAGACAGAAGAGACAGAAGGAAGTTAGGTTTTAATGCGCCTGTGACATCTGTCAGAAATGCAATACCAACCCAACAGAATGTACCAAAGACAAAAAGATTACTATTCTTGGTAGGTATATTATTTTAATTAATTTGGTCATATTAAATTTGGACCAAGCAGTATGATCTAGAACCAAAGTTGCTAGACGGTTCCAGAGTAATTATTACTTCTCGACGCTTCACGTACTACCTAGAGATACAACCAAAATCCTACCTACAAATGTAATACAGTATTCCTATAATTATAACAAATACCTACTTAGCCTAGAGAATTCTACACTTATACATAATTATCGATCTTACCTACCAATACTTTTGAGGATTCTTATAACTATAACTATCCATACTTATTTCAATATTTATATTTACATAACAGTAAGTTTCAAAGATCAATGAAAAAATTGATTAATATGAAATGCATGCTCAGGCAGACGCGTGTAAAATATATCTTGCACATGCTGTATGTTAACTAACAAAAAAAAAACTCAAATGTAGATACATGAACCTTGCAATGCTTGCCGATATTTCCTGAAACACGAGTGACATTGGCAAAGTAAGCAAATTGTTACGTCGTCATACTTATTTAGTTGACTAGTTGAATAAGTATTTCTCATATCTTACTGTAGTAAGTAGAAGATAAGTAGAAGAAAGTAAATTTATACAATCTTATTAGGACCGGTCCATAGTTCAGTGGTAACACTTTGGACTCTGAATGGAAGGTTGTGGGTTCGAATCCCGGCGGAGCACAAAAAATGTAACATTTATATTTTCAAATTTGCTCTTCGCTGGGTTGAAAAATTTATACACCTTTACCAATGACCGGTCACCAAAGGTCCATCCAGCCTTACAGCAACTGGGGTCTTGCTTGAGAATTGGCGCTTTGTAACGACGATGATCAAGCTCCTAAAAAGGTCGATAGCTTAATTGGTAGAATGCTTGCATTCCATGCCAAGAGCAACGGTTCGATCTCAAGGTTTACTCAGCCTTCACAAGAAATGAGAACCAGCCCCCCCGGGAGCTGGGAAGCCCCCACTTCAACTGAAAGTGGTTGGTGTGAGGCTGGACCCCTTACCCGTAAAAATAAATTGGTCGCGAATCGCCACATGCGACCCCTTCGGGGATAGCGCAGGCAAGAAGTTACACTATATGTGTAGCTTAGTGGCGTTTTTTTTTTGTAGAAAAATATTTTGAATATTTATTAAATAAGATTTCGTAAAGGGTTTCACTTACAAGTTATTATTTTATAAAACACCTGAAGTCAATTGAAAATAAGTTTTCTACTTGTTTTTACAGAGTAAGCATTTCTTAAGGCCATGAAAAGAAAATCACAGGTCCGTCAGTGATCCATAGAAACTAGAGGTCAGAGCTTTTGATTGATTCCCGGCACCCACTTGATTCTTTTCCAGAGTTTTCTCTTTTCATGGGATCGCCATTCAATCGTTCACTTTACAGTGTACCTCGAGTATAAAAATGTTTGTGGAAATTCAACCACAGCGCTTTTAAAATATGCATGGAAAGTGAAACAGCATTTCTAGAGAGCGTTTGAATTTTCATTTTCCGAGAAAACGCCATGGTTGAGTTGAAACGTTATGTTTTACACTGACTGAATACTGAAGGTATAATATCAAGAAATATTGGAATACTGAGGCCGATATATCAGGAGAAATGTTTTTCAAATTGGTATCCATAATATATGTAAAGGTCGAAGAAAATAGTCAAGATAAAGTTTCAGCATTAATTTTTAAAATTTTAAATATGAAAAAAAACACAACTTAAAATCTTCATTTGCTTAATGTAGCCTCGCACTATTTTAAGATGTTGGTTTATCGTAAGATTTCCAAAGGTCGAAACCGGTCAACAAATAAAAAAATAAGTAGAATTAATCAGTGCTTTTTTCATATTTGTATTGTTATGTTTTTTTTAAATAACATTAAAATTAAATATTCGTGAAGTCAGCACAATGACGACTGCAGTAACGTCGGCGTGGTGATAGCCGAGCTACGACCGAGTTCTACCGAGGGCTTTCGAGGCTCCACTCGCCGTGACTCGGAAACCCGAGACGCCAGTCTGGAATTACGCGCGCACGAAGGAAGAGGTCGAAAAACAGCGCTGCAAAGCGGCAATTACTTCCTGGGTTTCCCAGTTGAGGGCCTCCGTGGACTTAGCCGCGAAGCTTCCACGTGGGGACATATGCATGGAGCATCCGCCATCCAAGGCATTCGCTTTATGGACCGGAGCCTGGTGCACAGGAACCTCCACCCTGGGGCTCCACGTGTTGAGGAATCCGCCCCATGGACTGCGGCTCTCGGGGGGCGAAGCCCCGAGCCGTGAACATCACCTCCCGAGCTTAGTGTAAGCTTGCTTAGGACTCCAGCCTACAGATCAGTGCTACGTGAAAGTGAGCCGCCAGAACTGTGATTAGGTATGTTCGAGTGCATTAGGACAGGTCTAGCCATTTCAAGAGTGATGCCGAAGAAGCTAGCCGGAGTGAGTATCCTGTAGGTACATCCTGAAGGTACCTTTCGATCTTAACATAACAGTATGTATTTATATATTTTTAATGAAATACAAAATTTCCGCTGAAACATTTCATATATTGTAATGTTTCAGGAATGGTTTGATTTTATGCATTGATAATTATTATTATTCTATGAAAATGGTTTAATTATTCTTGAATTTATTGATTTTTATTATTGTTTAAAATCATATTGGTTCAAATACCGTTGCTACGTTGTTTTAAGTATGACGTGAGAGCTAAGGATGAGGTAAGTAGGTACCTAAACTTACAGCAAAAATTAAGTCGAGCACTGTCATTGGTTGATAAAGAGCGAAACTCACTCTGCCTTGTGACGTAACAGGTGAAGTTATGTGGGTAGACTTTACAAGAGAACAATGTGGGTGGCTTGTCGTCCCCTTAGTCCTTGTTTGTCTTATCTTCACATCAGCAAAGTTAATACCTACTTACATTTGTACTGAACAAATGCGTTTTATGAATGCTAGTAATTAATTTTGAAAATATCAAATAGGACTCTCACATTATCGTGTTTCGTGTTTTTTTCTTAGCTCAAATTTAGTAGAATATGATTTTTAATTCAATTTCCTTTAACGGTCATCTTTGAATCAAATGGTAGATAAGCCAAGCAAGCACTGGGAGAAAGTTATGGCAAAGAGTAAAAAATCTTAAAAATGACGTCAAGTTCCTTTAGATCAAACTGTGAAAAAGTAATTCGAAGGCGTTGTTGGTGTTTGTTTTGCATTTTGCAATGCTGTAATGAAATAATTTACATAACAATTTGAAAAGCGCCACTGTTGACAAACTTCTTAGTTACGATTTAGGAATTCTGGAATGGATGAAAAGTAATTTTATGGTTTCAAACCAGACTATTAAGAAAAGTGGTTTGAAACATGACTACAAAGAAACCGGTTTGAATCTTGGCTATGCACATTTGTTTTGAAACTTGACTATCCAGAAAATTGGTTTGATACTTGGCTATCCAGAAAATTGGTTTGACACTCTGCTTTTTGGAAAAATGGTTTGATGGTATAAAGAAAGATGACGAATTTTTAGATTTTTTTTATATTGAAAAGAAACTTGTGCATATTATTATACTTTTTTTATTTATATTTGAATAGTTGGTCTCAGAAATATTACGTTTCTTCTTTTTGTGCCATTCTATCGAAGCTCGGCGATCATCATGGCTATTTTGACTTGGATGCTCCGGCTCGAAACAGGGACTTGGTACTTTTGCCGAACCACCGTCGCAGGTTTTTCAGCCACGATGTCCTTCGGCGTCCCTGAGATCTTCTCCTTTCAGGTACTTCTTATTTCTCAAAATGTGACCGAAGTACATAAGCCTTGTTGGCAGGAACTCCTACGAAAATATTACGTTTAGCTGGTCTATAGGCTATTTTGTACATTATAAGATCCGATCGAAATTCATCTGTTGATGAATTTCAAAATCGTAATATTTGTAATTTTGAAATCGGGGGAAAATCGATTTTTCAGGAATAAATAATCTGATTTTGTTTCTTTATAACACATTTATTTGTTCAACAAAATTTACAATGACCAACGCGTACTTCATATGTTTTATAATTAAGTTACAATAATACCTTTTAGTTTTTATTTTATTTTCACAAAAATGTATTTAAATCGACAAATGATGGTATATAACCAGCCATTTATATACCACCATTTTTATTTAATTTATTTAACAAAATAAGTAAGTAATAAAAGTGATACATTTTAAGTAAAACAATAAAGAATCAATAAAAATTAGCACAGGATTCAAAAAAGCTTTGAACATAAATAATATTTTTTGGTCGTTTACATTTTTCTTGTCTTACTGGATTCCAGAATTCGTGTCTTTCTGAAAAAAACAATAAACAAAGTCGTTAAAATTGTAAGTGTAGGTATGTTTTAAAAGGATAAAAATACGAAAATGGGCTACAAATAAACAAAGGGAAAGTCAGCAATTCGCAGAATGATACAAATACAGGCAGTGGACAAATGAGAGCAAGACGAAAAAGGGACATGGATATTCTCGTGGCCATAGTTCCAGACTATCACTCATTCATTTCCACGGACAACGTGTCTAAAGAACTAAACAATCCGTTTAGAGTTAAGCTATCCAAGTGAAGCTCCCAATGAATGCACTCGTTCCTACGTCTTGCTGTCCATAGGACTGGGAGCAAACAATGAAAATTAGTCAATTCGGAAAAATGTCTGGACAGATTATGGACACACGGATGGACAATGGAAAGCTGACCAACCATTGACAGATGGCAACCAAAATGGTGATGGCAGAAAAAGGGACAAACGGATTAAAACGAAGACTAAATGTTGGGAAGTGAGCAACGGAAAAACAGATAAAAAGCGGATATAAAATGGTCAAAAAATGGTCAATGGGTAAACAAATATAAAGGGAACGAAATTTTGGAAAATCGGCAAAAGAGAGACAAACGGAAGAGAGGCATCTAGATGGTGGATGTGCAAATAAAAAATTAGACGTGATCGATTTATTGAAAGTAAAGTAGTTTTTTAAGGCCTGTTGCACCAAACTCCAACCAATATTTGATTGACACATCAAATTTGATTGCTTAATTCTGGTAAAGACCTTGGTTTAATATTTCTCGGAAGTGGGTAAAATATGATGGAATTTTAACAGGAAACATGATGTACATCAGTTGCTTAACGTATATGCAATTAAATTTTTGATTTGATGGGAGAAATCACACTTAATTTTGATTTTTGTCTAATTGGAGCTTGGTGCAACAGGCCTTTAGAGTGGAATAAATAAATTATTCACCAGGATTTGTCTGAGGTTAGCAGGGTTTGTGCGGGGAACGGTGTTGTCAGAGAAAGTGAAGTCTGGAAGACTTGCATCATCAGGCTGCTGGTCCTCCGAGTTGTCTGAGCTGAAAATATAAAATAATAATAATTTAATATTTTTTATGGTTTGTGTATTCTAATCTAATCTAAGTTGCAAAGATATGTTCCATTGGAGATTCACATTACATGCATTCCCACAACCAAGACACGTACAAGTTCGCGCTTGCACGTGCCTCATGTGAGCCTACAACATAAAAACCAATCTCAAACGGACATACACCCTGCAACTCTTGCCGTCCTTCCCTGTAACAGGGGTGACATTGGCTAAGTGAACTATTTTTTACAGCATGGGTGGTCAGCCGCATACCAACCTATAAGTCAAGGAACATACACGACAAATTACATTTATTTACACTGAAAATTCATGTTAATTGATTTATGTTTTTTAAAAAACCTAACTTTTGATTCAACATTGTTTTATTTTCACACACGATATTGATTTTATTTGAATTATAATTTTACAAACGTTTTCGACCAATTTGCTCTTCGCTGGGTTGAAAAATTCATAAACCTTTACCAATGACCGGTCACCAAAGGTCCATCAAGCCTTACAGCAACTGGGTCTTGCTTGAGAATTGGCGCTTTGTAACGACGACCAAGTTCGTAAAAAATCCGGTCGATAGCTCAGTTGGTAGAATGCTTGCATTCTATGAGCAAGGTTTCGATCCACAACGAGGGTGTCAGAAATGATTTCCCGTATCGGTGTTTATTTCAAGCCCAAAATACCGGCAAGGTTTACTCAGCCTTCACAAGAAATGAGAACCAGCCCCTTCGGGAGCCGGGAAACCCCCACTTCAACTGAAGTGGTTGGTGTGAGGCCGGCCCCCTTACTAGTGAAAATAAATAAGTCCCGAATCGCCACATGCGACCCCTTCGAGGATAACGCAGGCAAGAAGTTACACTATATGTGTAGCTTAGTTGAGTTTGCGTAGGATCATACAACCCTCACAATTCACCATGAACTGTCTTGTACGAGTGTACTCACCAAACTGAGGAATAAAAGAATATGTCTTTCTTACAAAAGCAGCTTCCCAATGTTGTTGTAGTCTCCTCTGTCTTCCGCTGCGTCCAGGTTCATCTGCATCATGGGGCGGCTGCGCTGCCACAGAGGCTCACTGGCCGCATCTATAGACTGGAAGTCCGGGAAACACCAAATTATCACTTGTGTAACGAGCGTACATTCGGTAGTATTTGTGCATATTGAAACGGTTTTGTCGATTGAAACATTGAGCCGTAAAGTCGATAAGCCGATAAGTTTTGACTACACCACTACAAATTTGACAAGACTGAGACAAATGCAGGCTGTAGTATGTATCAATGCATTAAATGAGTTTCTGCTACACCAGGGGTGCCCATACTGTTTCTTGAGAAGATCGACCTAGCAAAAATTTATGAATAGGAGATCGACATTTTAATTGTTTAGCCCACCAAATATAACTCATTATTCATAATGTATAAATATTCATTAAGAAAAAAATTGCGCTCCATATTACGAAAGAAAGAACGCCAAGCAGATAGTACGTTGTTCATACAACTTCATATTTTTGTACGTCGATTTTTTCTTTTACAAAAAACTACAGTTTTAAGGTCGATCACGGAAAATATTAGTTATCCTCGGCGATCGACCTTAAACCCTCCCGCGATCGACCGTATGGTATGTTATTTTTCAATGGTTTTTTCGCTTACAGTTAGCAATGAATTTGATTCGAATTCTGAATATAATGATTATCAATCCTGCTTACATTGATGGCATAGCTGTTGGGCACATGAGGAGCAGCCCTGAGATCAGGCCGCTGCAGGAGACGCGAGATGAAGAGGCGCTCAGACAGAGGAAGTGGTCGCACCGTCTCCAACTGTCCTAGTCCACGACGAGAACTCCGCTTTCCATGTGCTGAAAAAAAAAACAAAAAAAATTGTTGCTTCCTGACCTATAGGTTTGTATGAAGCTGACCATCAATACATTAAAATAGGTTCATTTTTCCTGTGTAATCCCAATTTCAGGGAGTAGCGACAAAATAATTTGACCGGTCCTTAGTCTAGTGGTAATTCTCCGGACTCGTAGATGGTAGGATGTGGGCTCTAATCCCGGCGGAGCACAAACAATATAACATTAATATTTTCAAACGTGCTGTTCCCTGGGTTGAAAAATTCATACAACCTTGACCAAAAACCGGTCAACAAAGGTCCATCCATCATTACAGCAACTGGGTCTTGCTTGAGTATTGGCGCTTTCTTTAGTGACGATCAAGCTCACAGAGGACTCTTGCGGTGTGATTCCCACGAAAACAGTGCTCATCAAATAAATCATCCTAATTTTATTATAAAGGTTTCAGCTGTCTAATCTAATCTAATCTAAGTAGAAAAGATATGAAACATTGGGGATTCACATTACATACATTTTCACAAGCATACACGTATAAGTTTCCGCTTCGCTTACACATGCCGCATGTAGGCCTACAATATAAAAACCCAAATCTCAAATAAACTATCACTCTGCAAATCTTGCCTACCTTCCCTGAAACAGGGGGGACATTGACAAAGTGAACCATTTTTAACAGGGTGGGTGGTGAGCCTTATACTTAATTATAAGTCAAGGAACTGCTGACAATTAATGATGATTAGTTTCATTAGTTTTTTTCTCGAATTTGCAATAAATTAGCAATATTTTTTCATAAAGCTTTCACTCACCTCCCCAGCACGAGTGTCCGTAGCTCAAACACGATCCTGAAAAAACAAGCAGAACAATGAAGCGTGTTAGGAAAATGTGCCCTTACTAAATAGGGTACGTTTTTAGAAGAAAATGTTGATAACTATCCATATTACACAGGTTTGCATGTAAAATCCTTTTGTAAGTAACAATAATATGTATTGAAAGTATTTTCGTTCAGGAGAAAATGAGAATAGCATCCCATTCATTTGTTTTCTCATTCAATGAATGGGATGTTCAGAGCCATAACAAAAGAAGAAAATGTATGAAAAAAATTATGTCTCTGAATGAAATGAGAGTGAATTGTTTTTTAAAGCTACTTTTTGTAAATCATTTATATTTGTTTGTGCTCCTTGAATGACTAAGATTTCTTGACCAATAGGCTGTTATGAGGCTGACTCCCCGTGCTGTAAACATTGGTTCGCTTTTGCCAATGCCACACCTTTTGAGGGAAAGGCGGAAGAAGTTGCAAGGTCTATGTTTATGTGAGGTTTTTTATTTAAATGCGCACTTGCAGAATGTGTAGGCTCGAACCTACATGTGTCTGTTTGTAGGCATGCATTTAATATGAGCCTTAAATGTTAACATATCTTTGTAGCTTAGATTATAGATCATAGAAGCTTTGGCTCTGCAGTGCCTTCATAGTGAATTCACAAAACGTTGGGTCTTACTACGGAACGCAACTAAGCTACGCATATAGTGCAACTTCTTGCTGCGTCATCTCCGAAGGGTTTCGCATGTGACGCGTGGAATCTATCTATTTTTACAGGTAGGGGGGCCGGCCTTACGCCAAAAACTTTAGTTGAAGTGAAGGTTTCCCAGCTCCCGAGGGGGCTGGTACTAATTTATTGTGAAGGCTGAGTAAGCCTTGTCGGTGTTTTATTTTGGGATTTTAAATAAACACCGAAACGGGAAATCATTTCTGACACCCTCGGGGGGATTCAGACCCCAGCTCACGGGATGAAATGCAAGCACTCTACCAACTGAGCTATCGACCGGAGTATTGTTAATAATATTATATTAAATGGCTGATTAAATATTTGCTTCTTGTTTTCATTCACAAAATATAAACACCATGATTCAATTTTATTTCTGCTGCAGCCGAATATAAAAATCTTAAATAGAAAATAACGAAAGGTATAATTAAACTTTTGCATTGGCGCCCAGAATCTTTGTTTTTTAGTCAACGAGCGTTAGGCACAACTGACAATATTTTTTTTTAATTCTGGGCTGTCGCTTCAATGATGAATAAAAAAAATAATCAATCGCAAACAAAATATTAGTGATTCAGATTATTATTGCAAGGTAATATAAATCTATAATCTAAGCTGCAAAGATAATGTTTACATTTAAGCTTCATATTAAATGCATGCCCACAGAAAGGCACATGTAGGTTCGCGCCTACACATTCTACATGTGTGCATACAAATAAACAAAACCTCGCATGAACATAAACCTCGCAACTACTGCCGCCTTTCCCTGAAACGGGGTGTCATTGGCAAAAGTGAACCAAATTTAACAGCACGGGGGGTCAGCCTTATACCCACCTATCAGTAAGTCCGTTATTAAATCTATTTTTGTCAATTCATTAATTCAGAAAGATTTATTAATTTAAATTTCATAACATGATTAAATATAATATTATTCCATATTATAATGAAATTGAAATAAAAGACGAAAATAGATTGAAGAACTACTTTAATCCCCTTTTGACTTTGATTTTTTTTTTTGGTTTACTAAGGATTTTCGAAAGACAATGGAATCAGAATATTTTTGAATTTTGAACTTTTTTCTTGACGTGTAAACCTCAGTCTTGTATGAGACTGCCGTCCTTAGTAACCAATCATAAACTATTTGTTTGCCTTTTCCCTAGCAACTTCGCCGTTTGATAATACAATATTGACAATGTTTTAAATCCCGTGCGTACCTCCTGATGATGTTTTTGTAAAGCGAAAACGCTCGAGTTTCAAATTTAAGTGTTTTTTTATTAAATAAATATTATTTCTTAAATTGATTAAAAATTTGTGTAAAACGGACTTTCAATGTTAAAGCCATAAAAGCCTAAAGAGCGTTACAAATAAATCATTCCTAACACTTTTGTGAAGCATCTGCGATTATTTTTTTCGGTCCACAGTTTTACAGGAACTGGCTAAAAACTTCGAAGACAACAGATGTGAGACGGAGCTGAGACAATGGGGTTGAAATGTCAGAATGTGACTGCCTCATCCCACTTCCACAGCAGAGCATCTATTGTACCGAGAGGTGACGCAAGTATACCATTATCTCACTCTAAAATACCACATGTGATGCTGGATAATTATCTAAGTTGCACTCAAGATATTGCCAGCCATCCAAGGCTTCTGGCTTTTTTCAAACAGTAAAAATACCTGCATTACATCTCTCTTTATGTATAAAATTGAATGCATGTTTATATGGACTTTCATATGATTTTTTCATGAAACGTGTAGAATACTCTTGGAATGATTCCTCAGAACTTCAATGTTGATAGAACAACAAATTGGTTTTTCGGAATTTTTTTTCAAACAGTAAAAATACCTGCATTACATCTCTCTTATGTATAAAATTGAACGCATGTTTATATGGACTTCGTGAAACGTGTAGAATACCCTAGGAATGGTTTCTCAGAACTTCAATGTTGATAGAATAACAATATTTTTTTTCGGCATTTTTTCGTTTTCACACATTGTGCTGCTCCTTGTCTGATTTAAAGTTGGTATGAGGCTGACCCCCCGTGCCGTAAAAATTGCTTTACTTTTGTTAATGCCAAAAATCAAGGAACATTATACAACAAGTTACATTTTTCACAAATAATAATAATATGTTTAAACATCAAAACAAATACACAATACAAAATTCTAATTTAAAAATCTAGTCCTAGCCGCCAACATTACAGATCAAACGCCCTTTCTCTCTGCCCTTACATACTTCTTTAATTTCATCCAGAGTCATATCCTTCTTCATAAAAGCTCTCCTTTTATTATGACTCTGGATATTCCCTTCATTCGCAAGTTCAGAAATTTGGTCTATCCATACCTTTCTCGGTCTTCCTCTATATGTACCGTTTTAAATTTAATAATCATACGTAGGTTACAGAAAACCTATAAATGCAGGTTATAATTTTAGCATACATCGCTACATTTTGTATCTTGTACAGTTTCTACAACAAGGTTTTCCGTTAATTTCACAAACTTTTTATTACAAAACCACACTTTATTTTGCATGAGTTTCCTATCTATAATCTAACCTACAAAAATAATTTAACACATAAGAATCATATTCAAAGTGAACCATTTTTTGTACAGTATGGGTGGTCAGCCACATACCAACCCATAAGTCAAGGAATCGTGATAACTAATTTTGAATTTTCACAACGTCGATACGAAAACATTACAAATGAGTCGTATAACTGCAAACGCCGTCATCTCCAAAATTTATGATTTTTGAGATAATGATTGAATTTGATTCTGCGCAGTGTAACAAATCTTTTGCTGTGTGCGATATAATGTAAACCTCACTTAATCTTTCGTAATTTTAATTGAAAAAGTATGATTTCGTGCAAACGCCATCATCTTCCACTGATGTTGTCGTTTGACAAGTTTATTTTTCTCAAAATCATCGCGTAAGGAGTTGACGGCGTTTGCATTTCAACGACTCAAATAAAAGTAACGAGTTATTTTATAAAGTTCTCGTTTTATAACTTAAATATTATAAATACGTAGTCATGCTTTTCAAATGACTACATTTTATTTTGTCCACGAAAATATTAAGTGATCTTAAGTGCCCCATCTCAAGGGGTATTTTCAAAACTTTTGAAACAGCAAAGTGGGGGTTATATTGGCTGTCGTTTTTGTTTTTTAACAACGCTGCGAATTCCCAAAGATACGAACGTTAACTTTTCCAAAGAGGTTCACGTGGGATGAATATAGAAATGATCAATTTGCAACGAAATGTTTTATTTATGAAAAATATTTATTAGAAGTAGCTGTACAGTTTCATCCGGAAGAAAGCATAAAACTTGGAATGCACGTAAATTTGGTGTATGTTAATATTTTTTTTAGTGAAAATATGTCGAGAAATGACCCTCCTGGCTTAAAGGAGTCCAAAGTGCCTTTACAGATTATATTTTTTTCCAAAAAATATGTCTGAAATCAAAACTGTGTATGGCAATAATGCTGTCTAATGGTGACATACAATCGATTCCCATCGGTTTCCGTTTTAAAATGAGGCAAAAATGATAATAAAGTAGACTGCATGGTTTCAATGGGGGAAAAATACCTACGTATTGTTTCTTTGGTTGTAAATGTATTTTTTTACTTTGTGCCTATATTTAATAACTACTTTGTTGCCACATTTTAAAAGGGAAGCCGATGGGAATCGAGTTGTATGGTACCTTTCGCCACTTGATTAAAATATTGTTAAGTCATGTTGATACCATTTTCAGCTTCCAGTTTCTTATTTTTACCCCACCAGTTTCTGAGGCTTTTTTCTACTTTTTTGTACATTTTCCATAAAATGACTCCTTCTGTATGTTTCTATTTCAATTCTTCGGATTCAATTCGTTTGCAAGGCTTGACTGTGGCCATATACCGTTATGTACACGCCGTATTCTTCAGTTCTTAAACACCTTGTCCTGGGCAACGGGAATAGTTTGGGACGACTGGTTGTGATCAGTGGCTTGGATGAGAAGAGGGAAAGAGGAAGACCTTAGACACGATGGAACGATCAAGTAATGACAACAGCAGGCAATTCAGTGGTTGGAGCGCTACGCCAAGAGAGAACTGTAGAAGAGGGGTTGCTTCCGCAAGGGTCACATCCCTCAGCAATGAAGAAAAAAATTAAAAGAATTTCGACTCTCGAAATTATGACAAAAATATTCCACAATATTAAGCCTTATGTATTTACCTACACAACCACTTACAAATCAATATCGTGTGTTTACGATATACAGAGGATTCAAGGAATTGTTCCCCTGTACAAAAAAAAAGATTAAAAATAGCATACTAATCGGAACGTATGTTAAATTTACTTATGATTACATTCTGACGTAACCAAGACAAGATGGCGTCAGGTGCAAGGCGTTTGACGATGCAAATTTATTTATGAAACATGATTGCTTTCTTCATACACGTCCGCCTTCATCTGGGGACAAGGACAAAGTAAGGTGGCTTCCTGGAAAAAAACTACGAAACATTTAAACACCATAGTTATTAATATACATACTTTTTTTGTCGTTGTTTGAATTTATCATTTCATAAAGTTATTCAAATACTTATTCACATGTCCTTCATACATGAACTTCAACCGCTCCGCATATAACAAGGTTAACGCTTCAGAATTTAATCGCAAGGTGAAGGGTTCGATTTCCGGCAGACCACAGCAATTCGTACGCCGATGTAAAATCTGTTTTAGTTAGTCTTTCTTGTGGAATTGGTGTTTTCTATAGCGACACAAATCTGGCAAAGATTGTGATTCACATAAAAACAGCGCTCACCAAATAAATCATCCACATTTTTATTTTTACTTCACTTCAATAAAAGAGAAGGTGTAAGACCGTCCACGTGGAAAAAAGTGATTCTTTATGCCTAAATGGCGTAGTGAAACACGCGGGGTACATACCAAAAGTACGTAATGAAATTAATATTTTGATTAGAATCATAAATCAAATAAGCGATTTTCACGGCTCTAAAATTTTATACCTCAATAAATGATTGCTCTCCTGTTATGTATCATTTACTTTTTTTTGTAATCTCCATTTGATTTGTAGGATTTTTTTTCAAGCAAAAAGATGGACGAACGATTAAAAACGCGGATAGTTTTTTTTAAAAGTTTGGTATAAATTTATTGGTCAATACATTTATTGCCTTTTTTTAGTTCAGGCAAACATGAAATAAAATGCTGGCAACTTATGTTGTTACGACCTCGAATACCCATACTTACTGTAAAATTTCCCTACTTCAGGGAAGGGCGGCAAGAGTTGTAGGACATCTTTGTACATCTTATTTTTAATAAGTACTTTATTTTTTATTATTATTTGTTTTTTACTTAAGTTTATAGAACTTTATAAAAATTCTAATGAAACACCGTTTTATTATCACATTTAAATGATTTTATTTTAATTAATAATAAGGTGATAGTTTATAGAACAGTGTTTTATTAGAATTTTTATAAATTTCCACAAAAACTGTAGTGACACTTTTTAAGTAATATATTTTTCTTGTTACCTATAATAATAATCTATAATCTAAGTTGCAAGGATATATTCATTTAAAGCTCTCAGATGTATGCCCACAAACCAACAAGTGTAGTTCGCGCTTACAAATGCTGAATGTGTACTTACAAATAAAATCCAAACCTCAAATGAACATAAGCCCCACAACTTTTGCCGACCTTCCCTGAAACAGGGGTGACATTACCCCTTTAATATAAGTAAGTAATAAATAAATACGCTTGATTTTTTTCATTACTGTCACCCTTTTACTAAAACCATAAAGTTTAAGAATCAAAAACGACAACTTTAGGGTCTATTACACTCTTAACATTATGCAACTTCAACTAAAATGAATCAATACTTCCCAAATAATGAGATATTATATTGATAATCCCTATTGTCTATCATAGTCATTAAAACCTGATGGTGGTAATATTGCTCAGCTCTCTAAATGCAAGTCCCGAGTAGATTATGATGTGATGATAACTTGAATATAACAGTCGGAGGATTACAGGTGATGGATAGTGTGCTACCTATAATCTGAATATCCAATAAACATCAAACCCCTGACGGTAAAGTGAATGTTATGAAATTTTGCTTAATAATGATGATGGTATTAATACCGGTTCGTAGTCTAGCGGTTAACGCTTCGGACTTGTGATTGGAAGATAGTGGGTTAAATTCCCGCGGACCTCAACAAATATAAGGTAAAACTGAATAGTTTCGTTTATAGCTAACATGGACTTCTCAGATAAATTCACTTTTACTTATTTTCTACGAGAGAAAACACTAAAAAAGTGTGAAAATTTTGAAATTGAAAAGTTAGTCATGAGCACTTCCATATAATAAGATCACATAGATACTATAATAAGTAACTCCTAATAATTTCTCAAATCAGTGAATAGTAGTTCCTTGACTTATAGGTTGGTATGCGGCTGACCACCCATCCTGTAAAAAAAAATGGTTCACTTTGCCAATGTCACCCCTGTTTCAGGGAAGGACGGCAAGAGTTGCAGGGCTTATGTTCATTTGAGATTGGGTTTTTATATTGCAGGTCCACATGCGGCATGTGTTAGCGCGAAATTATATATGTCTGCTTGTGGGAATGCATTTAATATAAATCTTAAATGATATATATCTTTGCAGCTTAGATTAGATTAGATTAGATTAGCACTTATTCAGTTTTACCTTTAGGGTGGCGATACACCTCCTTGCTTGCGAATTTGACAAGTATAATCTATTTATTATTACAAGTTAAGGACCGGCCTAACGCCAACCACTTCAGTTAAAGTGGGAATTTCCCAGCTTCTGAGGGAGCTCGAATTCATTTCTTGTGAAGGCTGAGTAAGTCTTGCCAATTTTTGATTTCGGGTTTGAAAAAATAAATTCGAACCCGAGCTCCCGGCATGAAATGCAAGCACTTAAAAAACTGAGATATTGACCGGACCTTGTTTTTTTAAAATACTCTTCGCTGAGTTGAAATTTTTTTTAGACCGATCACAAAAGGTACAACTAGCCGTAGGTAGAGCAATAAGGTCTTGCTTGAGAATTTGCGAATTATGAAAATGCATGTTTGAATCAACAGCACCACTAGTGCATAATTTAGAATATAATTTTTCTATTTACGCTATGGTGGGAAATTTACACGATGTGTTTTTTTTTTTTTTTAAATGAAATAGATTTGTGAAGAGGAATGCAATTCCCCAACCTATTCTGCCTGGCCAAAACAGGCATTAATATCATCAATTAATAATTCATTATTGTACTAGTAACTAGGATTACAGGACAAAATTATCAATGTCTAAGTTGAACGTTCTAGTTATTTGATCTTGTTGTAAGTTGAGGTCAAAATAGCTACAAGCTTGTCACAACCAGAAGCTCGGAGTAAAATTTTCAGATAGATGTACATACATACCAGTTGAAGAAGATCACAAAATTATCTCTCCGTTAAAAGAGCTTTAAAATTATTTCAATAATAATTATAATTATTTCTTTGGCGAGCGCTGTTTTTTTGTGGGAATCACACCTCAAGAGCCCTCTGCAAGCTTGGTCATCGCTATAGAAAGCGATAATTATCAAGCAAGACCCAGTTGCTGTAAGGCTGGATGTAATTTTGGTGACCGGTCTTTGAAAAAGTTTTATGAGTGTTTGGACCCAACAAAGAGCATATTTAAAAATGGTATATTTTTTGGTGTCCGCCGGGATTCGAACCCATAACCTTCCTATTACGTGCAAGAAGCGTAACCATTAGATTACAAACCGGTCATGATAGCTTTCCAGTTCAGTTGCAAGGCTTAGGTTCATCTGAGGTTTGGTTTATTTTGTAAGTACAAATGCAGCATGTGTAAACGCGAACTTGTACGTGCCTGCTTGTGGGAATGCATTAAATATGAATTTTAAATGGTAATATAACTTTGGAACTTTGATTACAGAGAAAGATGAAGAAATAAATAAGCAATTGTCTTGCATGGATAATTGAAACCTTATTTTCGATCAAAAGTTTTCATTCTTTGATAAGAATCAAAATTTATAGAATAATGATTAATAAATGAAAAGGAAAATTTGTTTCCTTTTGTCTTTTTCACAAAGAATATCTGAATTACAATTAGATTAATAAATTTTAATATCTGACTAATCTGTTCTCAATTAAATTCAATAATTTCATAATCCTTTTTTGTATGAAATAAGATTTCTCTTGTCCTTAATTTGTTTGTTCGATTTTAAATGATGTAATCCTTAATACTATTGTGATGCTTAGAAAACGTTAAATTATTTATATTTTTGGTTATTATAGGAACAATTAGGCATGGGCCGAATTTTATTTTACATTCAGTTTAACCGAATTTCGGCAGCAAATTCGGTTAAACCGAATTTGGTTCAAATGCCGAATATTCGGTGCAAGAAAAAGTAAAACAAAATACCTGCTTGTACCATTTTGAATTTTATAATTGGATGCCATGGTATATTTTTTTACCCTAAACACACAAATTCGGCTTTTACATACTCACTCATAGTCATTTATTTTGGTAGGAACAAGTGAAAATTAACTAACAATTTGATAAAAAATAAGTCTTCTTCTACTCCGTTACATGGATATCAGTTTGAAACAAAAATTAAATAAATTTAGTATTTTTCTAAAAAATAGCAGTATCTATAATGTGTAACTTTTTGACCTTTTTTATCAAACCGAAGTTTGGCCGAACTTCGGCCGAATTTTTTATTTTAACCGAATGTTCAGCCGAAGTTCGTATTTGATTCAAACCACATTCGGCCCATCACTAATAACAATATTATTGTAAATAACTGTTATCTTGGTTTAAAGTCTTTTTTTTTTTTTAATACGCATACCTACTAGAAGTAGCCGGCGTGTTTCGTTACGTAATTTAGACATGCGGGATCAAATATTATTTATATGCACAGATAAGTAGAAAATTGTGAGAAAAAATAATAAAGGGGAACAAAAAAAAAATGTTATTCCATCGACAACAAACTTTACACAATCCTCTAAAGGAGTAATACCTACACGTATTTTAACTCATAAAAATAGAACCTGATAAATCTGTTTTCTCTTCGCCTAGCTAAACCGCTCAAGAAAGGGCAACTAAGCTACACATATAGTGTAACTTCTTGGTTTTATGCAAATTTTCAGAAAACGTGTAGATACCATCGAAATACATCAAGCTAATTACAATGTCAATTGGAATTCACACATTTTTTTCTGTCCTGTGTTGCGTAAGGCTGCTTCACTTACCTGAAATAAATTAATAACAGATGCCCAAATGACGTAGTGAAACACGCCGGGGACTACTAGTTATTATTTTAAAGAAGGCACCCCAATATCTTTATGATCTCAATATTTTTAAAAAAAATTATCAGAGAAAATAATATACGTACGAAGAAATCTGGTGTCAGTTTTTTTCTGTGCATATATGAGGTGTAAATAGGCGTGTTCCTTAAGCGGGCTGAAATAAATTTGTGAACCTCATTAATTACTTACCAGCCGCACATTCTGCCAGGCACACAATCAGGAGGATTCCCACCACTCTTGTCAGCAGAACTCCGTTTAGCATTGTGTTGGGATGCATGACCAATGTGCTATCTTTAACAAAAATAAATACTTGCAATAAATGTACAGATTGTTTTGTAAACAAATCAAGAATGTAAAGGCTTTTTAAGACACGACGCATTCCGTCCGGATTGTTTATGGATCGCCGGACAAATTGTGTGAAAACTTTCATACATCTCCATACATTACCTACTGACTTTCAATCCGGCGCCAAATACAAAAAAAAACATAGACAAACCGGGCAAAATGGTGCCAGAATGTGCTTAGTGTGTAATGGTTGTAAAGATTTAGAGGGCTCTTGAGGTGTGATTCACACAAAAACAGCGCTACCAAATAAGTGATCCTTACATTATTATTATTTTTTTATTATTATGAAGGGACTACAAAGTACTTCGAAATGAGAAGGGTATGTACGGTGAAAATGAAACATTTGAGGAGTATGACTGAAGAAAACTACGAGATAGAGTTAAAATGTTTAATTGGGATGCAAGCTGAAAGAAGATGTGGAAGTAAAGTTAAAAAATATTGTGAAGAAATGATTCGGACATAATGCATCAACAGAGGAAATGTGAAATGTAAAAAAAATTAAAGGGCAGACTTAACCAGATTGAGAAATGTGAATGTATCCATTTTTGTTTTCATTAATATAGAGTGATTTTAAACAAACAAAAAGGTATACAAAGATTTTTTTTTTTAAGAAATCCTGTGTGGGAGACTCCCTAGATTCTAGAGACTCTAGGGGTCTATGGCACTTGTTGTAGTGCCGCAGAGTTGTACGAGCTTGGTCGTCGCTACAAAGCGCCAATACTCAAGCGAGATCCAGTTGCTGTAAGGCAGGATGGACCTTTGGTGACCGGTCATTGGTAAAGGTTTATGAATTGTTCAACCTAGCGAAGAGCAAATTTGAAAATATAAATGGCATATTTTTTGTGCTCCGCCGGGGTTCGAACCCACAACCTTCCCATTCAGAGTCCGCGGTGTTACCACTGAGCTACGGACCGGTAAAGGTGATATGTAAAAGTTGATATTGAATGAATTGAAAGAGGTATGAAAGGATAGGAAGAAATCGAGGCAAATATTTTAACACCCCTCGTGGAACGATGACAGAGCTAAAGTTCTGTAAACTGTAACTCTGTCGCCATTCCGCTAGGGGTGGCCAGAGCCTCTGCAGAGTTGCCTCCATTTTTTCCTATCCTGACATACCTCTTTCAATTCCTTCATATCCATCACCTTTTTCATGCATTTTCTTCTTTTACGCTCACTTTGTATATCCCATTCCTTCACAATCTCCTCAATCTGATCACTCCATACTTTTCTCGGTCGTCCCTTCTCTCTTTTTCCTTTCACACTTTCTTTGTATACATACTTTGTCAGTCTATCATCTTTCATTCTTTCCACATGCCCAAACCATCTCATCACACGAGTACAATAACTTATTTATTTCTAATACGATAATGAAATAAATAAGATTATAAATTTATTGTTCCAAAATGATATTATAAAGCCACGTACTTGCATCGTGCCTTTTGCATTGCCGGCCCTGAGCTGTGGGATGCCCTACCCCATAAGTGCGTTTAGGTCGGGATTGAAGACATGTTTGTTCCGGAGATGTTACAGTTGAACAGTGCCCTAGCAGTGATTTATCACAAAATGACACCATACATATTGCCTTTGTTGTTCTTGTTCTTGTATCCTGCCGCCATTCCTCTAGGGGTGGCCGGTACCTCCACACAAGTGCCTCCATTTGACTCTGTCCTTGCATACTTCTTTCATCTTATCTAGTTTCATTACTCTTTTCATGCACGCTCTTCTCTTAGCCACCCAGTAAATTCCATTCGTTTTTTTTTTTTTTTTAGACAAACAAACAGTTATACATGTAATATATGGGATAAACAACATAGTTATACATATTTAATAAGAAATCCAGTTTTTAATCTGAAATTTTTTGTCAATTACTTTTTGCACGTGCTTTTTTTCAAGGGTGAGCAAATGTTGTTAGTTTGAAAACTAAGTTTCAACGCAAACACCGAAATGGACCGTCATGTCTTTTTATCTTAATTCGATTAAGTTTGATTAAAATTTGAACACCCGAGAATGATATTTTTTTTCAATCTTCGAAAACTTGTTTTGCATTTTCGAAGATATCAAACTTCAAGTGGGAACTTACACGTGGCTACCTGTGGACGTGCATAGAGTATAAGTCTTAAATTTTCATATACATTTGCAACTTTCAATTCAAGATTATTATTATTAGGTATACATTGATTTATTTGATTAACTCATTTCTTGGTCAACCACACCTCTATTTGTAAGTACACATGCAGCAATTTTAAGCGCGAACTTACAGGTGTCTGTTTATGGGAATGCAATTAATATGAATTTTATATATTTTGTATGGTTTGTGTATTATCATTGAGCAAGTTCTTGTGATATAAATGATAGAGTGAAAATAAAACAGTGTTAGAAATTTTAGAAAGTTCTATAGAATTTAATAGAAATCAATGAATTTCATATGTTAATATATCTTTGCAGCTTAGATTATTATAGATTATAGACACCTTAAGAGCATTCTACGAACTAGGTTGTCGTAACAGAAAGAGCCAACTCTCAAGCAAGACCTAGTTTATGTATAAATGGATGGTTCTTTGGTGACCCGTCGGTAAGGTTATATCACACAATGTTTTCAGCCCAGCGAAGAGCATATTTCAAAACTCCGTCAGGAATCAAACCCTGGACCATGAGAATGCGAGTCCGTAACGCTAACCACAAGACTACGTACGAATACCTACAACTATGAATAATTATGAATCAAACTTTTTCAGAAGCAAAAATGTTAAGGTCGTCCTGGACATGAAAAATCTTGTCGCAGACTTTTACAAAACTTGTTGCTTGGGATAAAATTCAGTACGCTACGTGTATGTTAGCGCATACACGTGTTAATAAGTCGAGGAAACTCACGATGCTGGTTTTTATGACCATAGTTTATACAGGTTTAGTAAAAATATAAAGAAGGGTCTACGATTCACCGAAGGTTCTTGAAAAATTGCTTTATATACAAACAAAATATGTTTGGAAATTAATATCAGTAATTTAAGACGTATCCAATTACTAGTAAAATAAATTATTTCTCCGTGTTAGTTAAAGCGCAGGTCTTTTAATTCTTGTAATATTTAGAGAGGCTTTTAATCTAGTGATTAATGCTTCGGATGCAGGTAATGGGTTCGATTTCTTTGAGAGTGCAAAAAAAACATTTTATTATCAAACAAAGCTCTTTGCTGCGTAGTATTTTTTTTTATCTGTACCAAAGATTGATCAACAAGGATTTTTCAGCTTAACAGCAAGCTTCTGGGTCATGCTTCAGAAATTGGCGCTTTCAAAAGTGACAACCAAGCTCGCAGAGGGCTCTTAAAAAATGGTTACTCAAAAACAGAGCTGAAAAAAAAACAATATTTAATTATCATTAATATCGGTAAGAGGTTTTAGTCTTTTGTTTATTTTATTTTTGTAATTTATTTTTTGTTTATATTTTTAATAAATTATGTATTTTTTTTTAAATTTACCAATCAGGATTTGTCTTTTTAACGAATTCAATTTTTTTTTAAGAAATTGAAAAGCAATTTTCTTTCTCTCTATTCAAATCACAAATTCCAACGAAAACAATTTTAGGCAAGATTATCAAAATAAAATAAAAATGTATTTTAGGTTATGAAATCATTAAAATTAAAAATTATTCTCGTGTATAAATAGCATCAAAGAATATATCCAAGAGTTTGTTTGATATTTTTAATTACTTTTGACTGTACTTATATCGAAACACAAAAACGTTTAATTTATTGATCAAAATTCCTGCTAATTCTTTCATTTTTTTCAAGACATTTACACAACGCTTAAAATACTGCCAAACATTTATATTTATGTAAATAAATTGGTGGAAATCATGTAACTGTTTTTGTTTTGTCAGAAACAGGTAGTCACGTTATCAATTAATATTTCATCATCTTTTATTTAAGTGAATTATTAAACAAAAAATATCCAATAACATCCGCTGAACCAGGGGCAAAGTAATAGCACAAGGAAAGGACGGGAAACGAACCAGCGTTGTTTTATGTTCAAACACGCCAACCAAGAGCCCGACTTAACTTGTTTGGATAGAACACGGATATATTTGGAAAAAAATATGTAAATATTACAATGAAATTATTAATTATATCATTTGCTTGGTTAAATTAAGTAAACTTACTTCAACCTAATTTTAGATACAGAATTACAAATTAAGATATGCAGTTATATTCAATACTTAACTAAAATTTCTTTAACAAAAATAAAGGCAAATTTGTCAAGTTACCTTTCTCCAAAGGAATTTAAAAAATAAACGGAAAAAGATAAAAATAAATTAGTTATTTCACAATCTGGTTCATTACAAAATATGTAGGTAATTAATATGATTTGTAAACAATACCTATCGTACCTACTGGTTCATTAAAATTTTTGCTCATCAAACTATGCGAAAACATAATACTTTTATTTATTCAAAATATTCAGCTTACCTTCGATCAGATAAATTAAAAAACCACATGATATTAAAATCTTTGTACCTAAGCACATTAAAAAAATCAACTTACATTTTTTTTCTGATTTTGATTCTCCACCACGCAGGTCAAGTGATGAGCTTTCTCCCAACAGGTGGTTTCACAACACGGCAGCAGACTCGGTTGGTCTACGCGTGGTTCTGCCTTATATACAGCCTCCGTATCCTCTCCCCGCCTACGCCGTAGGACCTTAGCTTTCGTAGAGCTTTAGATTTCGTAGAGCGTTTGCTCTCGTCAACCTTTTGATTTTGCAGCGCTTAGATTTTGTAGAACTTTTACATTTGCAGAGCTTGGCTTCATATTTTGTGTAGATTGACTTTTTGTACAACATTAATTAAATCTATAAAATATTTTCTTCAATTCATATTTTTCGAACTTTTTACAGATCTTTTGAATTTGTAGAATTGATAGGGATTTTTTTTAGCTTTTTAACTTTTTTGGGAAACACATTCATATTATTTTATTATATTTCAAGTTTTCTGATATTTTGCCATTTGCCATTATCTCTATAACCTATGTTGCAAAGTTATTAAACAATTTCGATTCATATTACATGAATTCCCAAAGTGGACCTATAACCAAATGTGAATCTTCAACATAATAATCCAATCTCAAATGAACATAAGCCCCGCAACTCTAGCCGACCTTCCCTGAAACAGGGGTGACATGGGCAGAGTGAACAGTTTTGTACAGTATGCCCATACTGCCTCATACAAACCTTTAAGTTGGGATAAATGCCTTGATTATGACCTGAGTATTGAAGGTCGAAAGTGCTCGAGGTATAAAATATTATTGTGAAAAGAAAACTACGTTTTAGAAATTTTTTTTTGGATAAATGCCCATTATCAAATTTTTTATTAACGATATTAATTTTTGTTTGCTTAATATTTCGTTAATATAGAGCTTTTGTAAGAGGTGTGTAAGTTTTGAAAGCTACAAATTTCATAGAGCTGTTATTTCGTATTGCTTTGAAAATCGTAGAGTTTTTGAATTCGTAGCACTTTAGCTTTGGAAGCGTTTCAGCCTTCGTAGAGCTTTCGCTTGCCAAAAGCACACTCGCAGTGTCAGTGCTCCTTTGTGAATATTAATTCGTTGAGATCTGACAAATATCAATTTTGTTTTGAGTCAAAAGTTTATTTCGAATCAATGCTTGTGGAATCATTTTAAATTTTGAGAATAATTTATGTATTCTTGTCCAGTAAAGACGTCAGCATTTCTGGAGGAATTTTTATGAATTTTATAAAATACTCATCGGAATTTAACTTATAATGTTGAGGATTTTAAGGTTTTAATAATGTTTTTAAGGGTTTATTCTATAAGTGTCTCAGTTAAATTGTTTTTAATAGAAAAAAAGGCATCTATAAACATTTAGCAGCTTTTTTGAAGAAACAACACAAACTTGTCTATCACAAAGAAAGAAAAAAAAATTGCACAAATTATAAACTATTAAATACAAACGATAAAATTGTGACGGCACACGTCGAGTTTTCTGAGGAAAAGGAAGACTAATATTTTGTTATTGATTGCTAAGGACCATTTTCACGAAGATTAGAGACATTTGTGATCCGGTGAGGTCCGGTCGATAGCTCAGTTGGTAGAGTGCTTGCATTCTACCCCGTGAGCTCGGGTTCGAATCCCACCGAGGAGGGTGTCAGAAATGATTTCCAATTTCGGTGTGTATTTCGAACCCCATAATATAAATACCGGCGAGGTTTACTCAGCCTTTACAAGAAATGAGTACCAGCCCCCTCGGGAGCTGGGAAATTCCCACTTCAACTGAAGTGGTTGGCGTAAGGCCGGCCCCCTTACCTGTAAAAATAAATAGGTTCAACTCGCCACATGCGACCCCTTCGGGGATAACGCGGCAAGAAGTTACACTATATGTGTAGCTTAGTTGAATTGAGTTGAATGTGATGTTTGCTCGAAGAGAATTCCATTTGGTCAACTATTTTCTTCTTCTAATCTAACCAAAGTTGCAAAGATATGTAACATTAACTGCCCTGCTTACCAAAAAGGCAGTATCTGCAAAATGTTTGTTCTGAGATAATCGACTTCAAGCCTAGGAATTGTATGATTTTAAGTACACTTACTGCTAGTCTGTGTGCTTATATCTCAGTAACCATAGGAGATCCTGCTTTTTTACTGAGCTTATTGGATTCAGCGTCGTTTAAAATATGGAAATACATATATAACTCAATATCGAAAAAAAAAACAGTTACTGCCTTCTTTCTTAGCAGGGCAGTTAAGGATTCAATATTTTTAAGGGTTTGGTGGCTTACACAGTGAAAGTTCAATGTTAATATATAATTGAATTAATAAAGTGAATTTAAGTTGTGTTTTATTTAATTAATAATAATTATTAAGGATTCACATTATATGCATTTTCACAAGCAAATACGTATAATTTCTTGCTTAAACATGGCGCATGTGGACCTACAAAAATATAGGATGATTAATTTGGTGAGCGCTGTTTAGTGTGTATCACACCTCAAGAGTTCTCTGCGAGCTTGATCGTGGTTGAAGAAAGCGCCAATTCTCAAGCAAGACCCAATTGTTGCAAGGCTGGATAAAACTTTAGTGACCGGTATTTGGTAAGGGTTTATGAATTTTTCAACCCAGCGAAGAGGAAATTCGAAAATATAAATGGTATATTTTTTGACTCCGCTGGGATTCGAACCTACAACCTTGCATTTACGAGGCTTGTAACCACTGGACTATGGACCGGTCTATACTTAAAACATTTAAATGTACCTTATCACTTATCTCAATGCAAATGATACATTATTGACATTCTCATCATGTTACCTACTGCCATGTTTCTACGCCATTTAAAATCATTACCACTCGCTTCACTAAGATAGTGTCCGTTCCGACGTTATCATTAATGCATGATAACACTCATGATAAAATGAGTGATAAAATGAGTGATAACAAAGTTTATCATGACAAGGAGTAGTGCAAACACTGCTTTACATGGGAATTTCAACCAAATTATATTGCATGCAACAACAATCTCGACATATAGACTGATAATAATAGTAATGTTAGGATGATTTATTTGGTGAGCGCTGTTTTTGTGTGTATAACACCTCAAAAGCCTTCTGCGAGCTTGGTCGTCGCTGTGGAAAGCGCCAATTCTCAAGCAAGACCAACTCGTACTCAGGGTCTAGGTTGATGGTGCGATCGCAGCAAACAATTCCGTGAATATTTGAAAATAATTTAATTTAAAACCAAGTGAATGTAAAGGCACAAAATGCATTTTAAAGGTGAATAAATACTAATGAAATGAAGTATGTTTGTATTTAAAGATTGTGAGATATAGAGGTAAATCTGCAGAGGCTCTGGCCACATCAAACGGAATAACGGAAGAGTTACAGTTAAACATTATCAAGGATGGAACTACCTTTCATCAAACATATAGACCACCAGACTACGACAGACTATTCCATCGAGTTTTTTTCCTCAAACTTCAATTTATGAAAGACGGGAGGTTTTCTTTACGTCAAAAAATTCATGAATAAGTAAGTGACATTTTGAAAAACATTGCACCTGAAAAAGAACCGTTTTTTTTTTTGAAGGCTTTTGTTGACAACACTTTTTTTCATCAAAAATATTGTCATTCAGTCAAGATTGCATCTCGTTTTTTAAAAAATACATATGTAGCTCATCACAAAAAAAAAACAAGTAATTTCGGACATTCACGCGCTTTTTAACAAAATATACCCTGAATGTTACGGGAAAGTGCTATCGTAAATAAAATAGCTCATTGTCCAAGATGCTCGTCAACAATGCCATGAACGAAACAGCATCCGAAGACGTTCTGCTGGAAGTCTCATCACTACGGTAATTCTTATCTACCAAATATTGGTAATATTTTATGAAGACGAATCAGCTATTCACTTGCGGCCATCTTGTATTGGCAGGTCTTCATACAAATATTACCGATATTCGGTAGGTTAGAATCACCGTGGTGATGAGACTTTCAGCACAGGAAGACCCCGCAAAAGATGGAAAGTCAGCTGGGAGTCGATATCACAGGAAAGAGGCATTTCGGGACAAATAGAAGAGTAGCTGTAAACTAAGAGGAAGAAGAAAATGTGTTAATGTTATGCAGATTTTGTATAGAGCAAGGTAACATCTAATACCTGGATTTAGAAGCTCAGTTTATATGAAGTTCTAATCAAAATTTGAAAGCTTAACAATAGGTCAAACTGTATGAACAAGGTCCATGCAAACTAATTTGAAATTTGAAACAATACTCAACTATCTACGTGTATTTGAAAATGCATCTTCTTTCCTTACGTGTTTTTATACACTTATTTATTCCTTAACTTATTGGCTGGTATGAGGCTGACCACCCATACTGAAAAAAAATATTCACTCTGCCAATGTCCCTCCTGTTTCAGAGAAGGTCGGTAAAAGTTGCAGAGTTTATGTTTATTTTAGGTTTGGATTTTAATTTGTAAGTACACATTCAGCAATTGTAAGCAAGACTTACACGTGTCTCTGTTTGTGGGCATGCATTTGATATGAGCTTTGAATGTTAATATACCTTTGCAACTTGGATTATAGATTATTAAGAATGTATTTTTTGAAAATGTTTAAATAAATAATTAGTATTTTTAGTGTCAAAACAGCAAGGAGGCGGGCGCTTAACAGCCTCGGAGTGTTTTCATTCCATCATATTGTAGAATCATGATCGCTTTCCTTGAAGGATTCATCAAAGTTAAGTGATAAAATTTATGGGCAATCATAATATTCACTGACATTTACACTGTTCATCACAGACGTAGGTTTTAATTACAAACGAGAAAAGCCTGATAACTTACAAAGATGACATTGTAAAATTTACCGAAAAGAGTAAAGAAATTTGGCGTATGTTGATTTGAGGTTAAGGTTTTTATTTTGTAAGCATTCAACTGAGGACTTGTCTTTTTTAAATCCTTATTCGAGATGCAAAGGGCATTTGAGGTGTGACCTACCCAAGAATCAACGTTATTTTCATGTAATTAAGTACAAAAATATAATCTTCTACTACATTGGTATGCGGCTGACCACCCATGCTGTAAAAATGGTTCACTTGATCAATGTCACCTCTGTTTCAGGGAAGGACGGCAAGAGTTGCAGGGGGTATGTCCATTTGAGATGTGGGGTTCTATGGTGTAAGTCCACATGCAGCACATGTAAGCGTGAACTTGTACAGACTTTGTTGCTACAAAATCAAATTTCTCCGCTTTTGAGCGATTTTGCGCTTCATTTTGTCAAGCTGCATCCGCAGCGGATTCGCAGTAATCCTGTCCTTGGATTTACATTATTTTTTCGTATTATGTGTATCATTCTTCACGCTACTCGTGATGTAGCAACAATCCCACAAGGAGTGCCCCCCGAGGTATGCTATCAGCTTCAGTAACAACGAACCATTTACTTTTAGAGTCATGGGCATGCCTCTGACCTAGAGGTTCTTGTTTTGTCGTGCCGTTGCTTTTGCTTCACGGGAAGGCCTTTCGCCACTTGAGAAAATATATAGCTTTGCATGAGCATCCATGTCCTGTGGGTCCTTCTGACACATACATACAGGACGGGTACGAGGAGGGTTTGAGCATACTGTGTCTGCTTGTGAGAATGCATATTATGTGATTCCCGAATGCAACATATCTTTGCGAATTAGATTAGAGATTAGATTAGAGATTAGATTAGAGATTTAGGTATTTTTGAGACTGAGATTGCTTTCGAAACATAGACGTGTGTGCGTCTGTGGATATGATTGCTTCCTCAGGCCCCACAGTGTCTGAAGTTTGATATTCTGCATTCATACTGTAGAAGCAATCTGGGATCGTTACTGCTTATGATCAGGACTGGATCAAGTGTTTTTTTTCTCATTATGACCACCTATACTGTAAAAAAATGGTTCACTTTGCCAATGTCCCCCCTGTTTGAAGGATGGTTGGCATAAGTTGCAGGGCTTATGTTTATCTGAGGTTTGGTTTTAATTTGTAAGTTCATATTCAGCATTTGTAAGCGTGAACTTACACGCGTCTGTTTTTGTGCATGCATTTGATGAGTTTTGAATGTCGATATATCTCTGCAACTCTTGCCGACTTTCCCTGAATTAGAGGTGACATTGGCAAAGTGAACCATTCACCCTCGATGAAATTCGAACCCGAGTTCTTGGCATGGAGTGCAAAGCACTCTACCAACAAAGCTTTCGACCGGACTACTATTTACCTTATTTTTCAATGATTTTATACATACTTTGGGAGCATCTTCGAGGCAGGGTGCCGTGGCATCTCTTGATCTGCCCTGTATCCAGACCTGTTGACGGTTATCGTCACCTGCCTTTAGCACGGGCCAATCAAGCAGGGGCTCAAATCCCCGTTTAATTAAGTTACCGCGCGCCGCATGCACCAACATGCACTCTGTGTGGATTAGGGTTACGCAGGTGGGCTTCTTGGTATGCAGTATGCACCACAACATAACGGCTTCATTTTGTTAGCTGACATGTAACAGGGGCGCGCAATGCGTAGAGGCAAATTTAATGTCTAAATCTAAATTGCAAAGATATTTATGGTTTGAGATTCATATTGAATGCATTCCCACAAGCAGACACTTATAAGTTCGCGCTAACATATGCCACATAGACGTCTATGTGAAGCTACAATATAAAAAAAAACAATCTCAAATGGAAATAAACCCTGCAACTCTTGCCGACCTTTCCTGAAACAGGGGTGACATTGGCCAAGTGAATCATCTTTTGTACTACTTATAAACTGATTTAAAGGATGTAAAAACTAAAAAAAATACATTTAAACAAAGAAAGACTGATTATTTAAAATATATTAGTTTTATGTAATAAAGTATTTTTTGATAAAAGACGCCTATGATTTTCTCTCTCTCTTATTTTCAAGATTTTCTCTCACTCTCTTATTTAGGAACATTTCTGAGAGTTGTCTTAAATGCTTCTGTATATTCTCAAATAACAAAAATAAACAAAATAAAATGACTAAATTTTTACAAAAATGTCGGTCACTGGTCAGTTCCAAATCAACCTATAAGTCAAAAAACCAAAATGATAAACTACATTTAACTTTATTTAAACTAAAAGATATATTTTTTAAACATGCATATTGCATACTTCAAAGTATATGAAAAAAATAATGTTCTCACGTCACTTCACTGATTCTTTTGTTCGCTACAAGGTGTGTCTTCAATGCTTTCTTTACTTCATCACAAAAACATCCATTTCATGTTGGATGGTCAAGTTTAAATACCGTTGGGATTAGAAACAAGATGGCATTCTTAGAAGTCAGCCATCAGGTGTCGGTGATTAGTAACGAACCCCTGTACCCGAAGTATTAAACATACGTGAACTCCCTCGACCGAGTTTATACTAAAATAAAAATGTATGAAAACAAATCCCTCACTAGGAGTTCTGTTTGATATTTTATACACATTTTTGGATAGCGAAATCGGCCGGAGTCTATGTAAATGTTTTATACTCGCGGTTCTGATTCTCGCTTTTCTGACGCGCTTAGCAGCGTTTATAATTTAAGGGAGGGCGTTACTAGCGGAGTAAGCCAGTTTAACGCCCACCTGGGACCTGCCCCTCAATGTGACGTCACACCAAAGGGCAAGGCGGAACAAAAAAAACTCTTTTTTGTTGAAATTTGGAGCTCAGTTGAATGCTTAGTGGTGGACGACTTACTATGTATTTTAGTTCATGTTAAGAATTTTAGATAGAGACATCTGACTCCAGATGGAAGATGATAGTAAAACCTTGTTAGGCATGCCGCATGAAGTAATTATTTTTCGTGTATATTATGATTTAACAACCCAGAATTGTCGATGGTTAACAATATGTATTGTTTGCAGTTAGTCAAGCCTGTTTATTTCTTGTGCGTGGTGACACCATATCTACTTTCATCTTATGATAATCAATGAAAAAGTAAGACAATAAAAGCAAACTTAAACACCACACACATGAGCTTTCCACCTCCTTTTTCATTGTTTTTCCGTTAATTTCCTTTCCATTTCATCAAAGCTATTTTTACAACTTTTTCTTTCATATGATAACAAACACTTTGGGAATGACAAGTCGAAAAGTAAGAGAAAAAGAAATATATTAATTGAACTTTTTGTATTTCGATACAACAATATTTGTAATGTGAGGTAGGATACGTGATGTGAATTTTTTGGAGTAAAATAATGTAAGGCTGAAGTTCGAGTATAAAAACATGGTTGGATTTTTTCCCTTTTTCTTCTTCATTCCCAGCCCTTCTCGAAATAGGATGGTCGTTGGTTCGATTCCCAGCCGAAGGGGCCGTCCATAAATTATGTCATCGATTTTGGCCGATTTTCGACCCCCCCCCCCTTTACAATCATCCTATAGTCATTATCTAATGACCCCCCCCCCTTGCTGTAATAATGGATGAGCTTAATAATTAATAATGTTTTATTACTTACATAATATTTTGTATATTTTGTAGAAATTGGTATTTACAAGAACGACGTCATTTTTGGTACTCGTACATCATTTGCCATCATCCGCAGACCAGACTCCCCCCCCCCCCCCCCTTAATGCGAATGACGTAATATATGGATAGCCCCGAACACAAAAAATTCATCCAATTTTCAAATTTTTCCAAAGTCCGGTCGATAAGTTGGTAGAGTGCTTGCAGCCATGCCATGAGCTCGGATTCGAATCCCACCGAGGGTGTCAAAAATGATTTCTCATTTCGGTGTTTATTTCAAACCCCAAATTAAAATACTGGCAAGGTTTACTCAGCCTTCACAAGAAATGAGTACCAGCCCTCTCGGGAGCTGGGAAGCCCCCACTTCAAATAAGGCGCTTGGCGTTAGGTCGGCTCCCTTACCTGTAAAAATAAATAGGTTCAACTCGCCACTTGAGGGGACACAGGGATAACGCGGCAAGAAGTTAGTCTATATGTGTAGATTAGTTGCGTTAGTTGTGTTGCGTTGCGTTCTCATCGCTAGGTTGAAAAAATCAGAGGTATTTACCAAAGGTCCCTTTTCTTCCTTCCTGCCCCTGCGTTTGTCAGTCCACTCCTAGACGTAGGCCTCCTGCAATCTTCTCCATGTTTGTCCGTCGGCTTTCTCTGACGTAACAATAAAATAATTATTGTGACATCAGAGTAAGGTCTATTGTGTAAGGTATTATTTTGGGTTTGCTTGTAACCTATTTGGGTTATGACTTAACATTGTTAATATAATTAAATTTATATTAGACAAAACAAATAAATAGGTCAAACGGACGTAGTTTCATGAATAACGCTACAGACTTGTAAACGGAAGATTGTGAGTTCTATTCCTAGTGGAGCATAAAAAAATTTTTTGGTGTTTTATTATTTGCCTTTACCAAAAGACGGTCACAAAAAGTCCATCCAATAAATTGGTACTTCCTTGAAAATTAGCGTTTTGTAAACGACTATTGAGTTGCAAAGGGCTCTTGAATTTTTATTCACACAAAAAAGCGCGAACTATGTGTATAAGTTTTTCTTATATTTTTATTATCAGAATATCTGCATTTACACCTTAGTTTTGATGCTACAAAAATCCAAAAAAACTTCTAATTATGAAAGCGTAAATAGGAACGTTTTTAAAAAAACCTTTCCATTTCGTTGACTTATCCAAATCGATCGAGTGGAACAAATTGAGAATGGATCGAGTTGAATTTCATTGTCAAATCTCTAATCTAACGCTTCGTTCTTGTATATTTGTTCACTTTATTTTGGTTTTCCACAGGCGTGGTAAAATTCCCCATATAAATTTTGGAGTTTTTTTTGTTAATAGTGTTGTTACCTACAGTATTGACTCCAAAATTAATTTTCAAAGAGGGAAAAAAAAATCTTGGCTTAAATTATTGCCATTTTTCATCATCATCATCATCATCCGCATGAAAACCCAGGTTGAGCCTTGGCCTCCTTCATCAACCCCTACTAACGTTGTCTATCTAACGCCTTAGCATAATCTATAATCTAAGCTGCAAATATATGTTAACATTTAAGGCTCATATTAAATGCATGCCCACAGACAGGCACATGTAGGTTCGCACTTACACATTCTGCATGTGTGCATACAAATAAGCAAAACCTTACATGAACATAAACCTTGCAACTCCTGCCGCCGTGCCCTGAACCGGGGTGGCATTGGCAAAAGTGAACCGATTTTTACAGCACGGGTGGTCAACCTCATACCAACCAACTCATCAGTCAAGGATAATAATAATATTAAATAATATTTTTTTACCGTCATACAAGTTCACTGAAAGAGCACCTCCTAGCATATAGCATCTCCTGAACAGACATGATTTATATTGTACTTAAATGATTTCTATAATTTATTTTTCTTTTTTCAATATAATTTATTTGATATCCATGCTTACAATTTTATTTTCAGAAAATGCCTTTAAAAACCTTAAAAAAAAACGTGTACAATTTGATGCCTAAAATTTCTTCTGCACTGTGTTGCGTAAGTCTGCCCCCCTTACCTGTAGAAAAAAAATATATTCCACATGCCCAAATGGCTTGGTGAAACACGCCGTGTAGGTACCAAGTGGTCAGAAAAAAGGAAAACGAATAAGAGAAATATTTAAATACTTACTGTTACTGTATCCTGCGGTTGCGTTGCCTGTACCTTCGCAGATGCGTCTCCACTTTTTTCTGTCCTTTCATCTCTTCAACAGTCATCACTTTCTTCATACATACTTTTCTCTAATTCTCACTCTGCAGGTTCGATTCTTTCGTAATTTCACCAATTTGGTCTATCCATTCCTTCCTCGGTCTTCCCCTTCCACGCTTTCCTCTGACATTTCCTCTGTACACTTTCTTAGTTAGTCGTTCATCATCTATTTTTTCAAGATATCCGAACCATCTATAATCTATAATAATCTATAATCTAAGTTGCAAAGATATATTCATTTAAAGCTCTCAGATGTATGCCCACAAACCAACAAGTGTAGTTCGCGCTTACAAATGCTGAATGTGTACTTACAAATAAAATCCAAACCTCAAATGAACATAAGCCCCACAACTTTTGCCGACCTTCCCTGAAACAGGGGTGACATTGGCAAAGTGAACCATTTTTTACAGTATGGGTGGTCAGCCTCATACCAACCTATAAGTCAAGGAATATGAATAATAAATTACATTTAAATATAAAAAAGAACAAAACCTTACAAAGAAATCTATACAAAAAAAGTAAAAAATTTCCTATGCAAAAAATGTAGCAAATGAATACACCAACATTAGAAATCAACATTGCAGATTAGCCGCCACTTCTTCCTGTCCTTGCATACTTCTTTCATTTCATCTCATTGTGCTTTTTTGTACTTTCATTCTTAAATTATCTTTTATACCTCACTCGTTCATCCCCCAATCATTGCGGACTCTATCATTCAGGGTCTTTCTAGTCATTGCTCTCAGGTAAGCCATTTCAACCGTAGGTACTTACATACTGTAACGAAATACACTGGTACATGCTTGTTGGTGTACGTGTGTTTTGAGAGAATGTTCTGGCCCAGACGATTGTAGTTGTAAAGTGTGTATGTAGGTAGGAAATGGACTCTTCAAGAAATACATATGTCCAGAATCGTCTAAACAAGTGTGGTAGTGGAACTTTCTAGGGCCGGCTGGAATGGCCCCTAGGTTCCGCTATAAGAAGGGTGACAATCGGCTGGAGCGAGTCAGTCTTTCGAAGCACTCACACAGAGGAATATCTAGTTACTAGGGCGACCAATATGGTGTAAAATAAATGTAATCTGTACGAAATAAATAAGTGTGTTAAAATAAATCTGTTAAAATAAGTCTGTTAAAATAAATCTATTGTAAGAAAGTCTGTGTAAATAAACTGTATGGCTAACTTGTGTTGAACTTGTGTTTTAATTAAAAGGACCCTCAGGAAAAACGTAACAATACTTTACTCAACTCGCATTCGTTAACCGTCCACGCCTCACTTCCGTACATGCTTTGCAGATAAACCGTCACTGGTTGTAAATGAAATCGGGTTGTACCTACCTACCATGGAAATTTACAAAAAGCTGTTTTTGTCGCATTGTCAAAGCCGCGGCTTTTTATGGCCGCGATGGGAAATTGAGCGTTTAGCGCTTTCAATCGCTCTAATCGAAATATTGCAATTTGTCAGCGCGAAATTTACACTCGCTATTTGCTGGCACACTTCAAATAAATAGGTACTCCCACCACATCGCAAAACGCTGAAAAGTACCTACATTATGTGCGTAGAAAATATATACAAGTTGAAGTATTTTTTCCAAAGACATTTAAGTTGTATAGAACCAAAAGGATTTAAAAAAAATGTATATATGTCTACAATCTATTATAATCTAAGTTGCGAAGATATATCAACATTTTAAATATATATAAAATGCATGCTTACAAGCTGACTTATATAAGTTCGCATTTAAAAATGCTGCATGTGTAATTACAAATTAAATGCCAAACCTCAAATGAACATAAACCCTACATCTTATGCTGACCTTACCTGAAACAAGGCTGACATTAACAAAATGAAACATTTTTTTTATATCACGATTGGTCAGCCTCATCCCTACAGACACATTTTTGTACAGAAAATGCATCTACTGTTTTTTCTGGTCAGTAGCTATATTTTTAATTTTCTGAAATTTGGTCGGATTGATAATTCATTTAGTGATATTATTGAATAACGTTCATCGAAAAATACGACTTTTTCCACACACAAACATTTTTTTAAAAATCATGAAAATAAAAAGCATGTGTTGTAAATAAGTTATTTTAAATATTTCGTTTACTTCGTGTTAATGTTAATTGTTATCCTACTGTATTTAAATATATTTTGTACAAACATAATAATATGTTGTTTCATAAATGTGGATTATCTATTATTTTATTTCCTTAACTTATAAAGGTTAGTATAAGGCTGACCACTCAACTTATTTATTTATTTTTATTTATTATTTATTATGAATCAACGGCCGAAAGTATTTTACTTTTTAACTATTATTATTATTTATTTTTTGTCAATATCACCCCTGTCTCAGGGAAAATCGGTATGAGTTGCCGAGTTTACTTTTCATTTCGTAAGCATACATGCAACACGCGTAAGCGCAAAATAACACGTGTCTACGTGTGGACATGCATTGAATATGAATCTTAAATGTTTACATATCTTCGTAATTTAGAATGTAAATTAAAAATATTTCTATTGCAGTTGAAGCATCATTTTTCTCCTCATAAAATACACATTAATATAATAATATAATATTTTTTCATCGCATTGTAAAGAAATGAACAATGTTTGTCTGCGCTATTCCCAGCTGGGGTGATTCTTACAGGAAATGTCAGAAAAATGCATTACTCGAGACAACGTAAGTATTACCTGTCTAAGAAGCAAAAAGGATTTTCATTTATAGCAAAGATTACTAAGACTGGTTTCAACAATGACTGGGCTTATTTTAACTTCAATAAATCTTGTTATGAGGCTGACGATCCAAGCTATCAAAAAACGGTCACTATATTATAGCAGTGACAGCAAAGTCTGCAGAAATGCTGGATAGATTTGTAAAGAGAGTGCTAAGGAAAATCCTGGGACTGTGAATATATATTTTCTAAGAAATCCTGTGCGGGAGACTCCCTAGGTTTCAGAGACTCTAGCGGGGCTATTCTTAGACATTTTAGTCGTCGGTTGAGCCCACGCTTTGACAAACTAATGATGCAGTTGTATGAAGACCTGTCAATCCAAGATGGCCGCAAGTGAACAGCTAATTTGTTTTCCTACAAATATTACAAAATTTGGTAGGCAAGAATGACCGTGCTGATGAAACTTCCAGCGCAGGCACCATTAGTTTGTCAAAACGTGGGCTCAACCAACGACTAAAATGTCTAAGAATAGCACCGTAGGGGTCTAAGATACTTGTTGTAGTGCCGTAGAGGTATTTACGAGGTTGGTCGTCACTACAAATCGCCTATACTGAAGTAAAACTCAGTTGCTGTAAGGCTAAATAGACCTCTAGTGACCGGCCTTTGGTAAAGGTTTTATGAATTTTTCAATCCAGCGAAGATCATATTTAAAAATATAAATTGTATATACTTTTTGTGTTCTGCCGTGATACAAACTCACAACCTTCCATTTATGAGTCCAAAGTGTTACCACTGGACTACGGATCGGTCTACTGTGACAAATGATAACGAAACCCGGAGAATAAAATTCAACAAAGAGCTATGATCTATGAGGCTCCTAGACTCTCTGTGCATGCTAAATTAAACAGGCTAAGATGGGCCAGACTTTTGTAGTAAATAGCGTCTTCATGGTACTAAAAAGGATCCTTGGGGGACATCCGGGTGGGAAAAGAAGAGTTGGCAGACCTAGACTGAGATGGAAGGATGAGGTGAGGAAGGACGCAAACCAACTACTGCAGGTGGCAGACTGGAAAGCCGCAGCGGTAGACAGGAGGAGCTGGAGGCGAATTCTGATAGAGGCCAAGACCCGATATGAGCTTTGGGCCATTGAAGAAGAAAATAATATAGCAATGCTTTTACCCGTTAAAAAAAAAATTAGGCTGATTTATTTGGTGAGCGCTGTTTTTGTGTGTATCACACCTCAAGAGCCCTCTGCGAGCTTGGTCGTTGCTGTAAAAAGCGCCAATTCTCAAGCAAGACTCAGTTGCTGTAAGGTTGGATGGACCTTTAATGACCGGTCTTTGGTAAAGGTCTATGATTTTTTTCACCAAGCAAAGAGCGTATTTGAAAATATTAAGGTTTATTTTTGTGTTCCGCCGGGATTCGAACTCACAACCTTCCATTTTAACCACTAGACTACGGACCGGTCCAAGCCCCTATTTCATAGAAAAGCGGTAAGAGTTGTAGGGTTCATTTTCATTGAAAGTTTGAATTTTATTTTGTAAAAAAACATGCAGGATGTAAGCGTCATTTTACACGTGTTTGCTTTTTGGTATAGGTAGGTACAGTTAATATTTATCTGAAATATTTTAATATATTTGCGACTTAGAGATTATAAAAGTGTAGAAAAAATAAACTTCAAATCAATACAAGCTTTGCAACTGTTTCTGCTTTTCCATCGAAAAAGATACAATAAAAAATAATGAATAAAATAAATAAGCTGCAATACATTTTTTTTTAATACTTAATGGTTGTTTGTTGGAGAAAGAAAAAAAAATACCATCTTTGTGTAATACTTTGAACTAAAGTAAATAATTCTTTGAAATCTCATTTCAAGTTGGTTTCTACAAGAATATGTATTGTTCAGGAAAAACTTTTACCTGAAAACTATAGATGGCGACGGGTTAAACTGTTCCCATATCAAAAACCAAAATAATACCAAAAATTTAGTTTCAAAACAAAATTAACGCCATGTATATTTATAATTAAATATTTTTTTTGATATTCAAAAATAATATTCTCTTACTCACGCAATAATGTATGTATGAACGTAAGTTACTTATTCGTTTGATTGGATAATAATTGCTTTAAAATATTTTTTTTGTGATTTTAAATAAACCAATAACGTCTGGGTCAGACGTTATTGGTTTATTTGAGACGTTATTTTTATTAAGATAGAGATTTTTTTATTTTACAGCTTATTTTTCTTACAACATTGCAGAACTAACAGATACTAGTATATTCATTTATAAAGTAAGTTTTCGAAGCATGTATGTTTTTGGAAACACAGAAAATAGCATTATGTGGTTTTGCATATTTTTATTTTTGGAAAAAAATGCTAGATTTCCTTCTTTGGTTCAATGCGACTCATGTTTTGTTTACTAAAATTTAATGTACAAACTTCAATACATAATATGTTATTTTTATCAAGTAAACATCGTAACAGGCACGGAAGCTACCAAATCAACATTATGTAAAAGCCGGAACATTTTAGTGTCCGATGAATAAAATTCTCCGTTTAAACGCTAACAGATCGTTTGACAAACAAAATATGTAAACTATGTGTACTCGGCGTGTTTCACAACGCCATTTGGGTATATGGAATAAATTATTTCCATGCATTAAAAAAGGAGCAGCCTTTACAAAACAACAGAGCCAAAACAAAAATCCACTTGGAACCAAACATTTTTTTTTTTTAATATATTGGTGTAGAGGAATGCAATTCACCAACCTATTCTGCCTGGCCAGAAACAGGTAATAATATCATCAATAATAATTCATTATTGTTTATTTTAATGAATTATTAATTAATAATTACCCAATAACGTCTGTTGAACCAGGGTTAAAGTTATGGTCATAAAGTTGGGGTCATTACCCAGTCGGGGATCGAACCAACGTTGTTCTATTGCAAGCACGCTAGAAAGATCAGCCCATTTGGCCCCCTCGGCCATAACACCGACAGATTTCATCACTTAATTTTCACGTTTTCTAAGGATGACCTAAAACTGTTAAGCCGCAAAGCCAGGCATAGGAAACATCGAGTGCGGTTATTCCATTGACATATTAAATTGAAAACAAAGGAACTTTCTAAAATGCTAAATTTCATTCAAAAACGGTCAAGCCATTTCGGAGGAGTGTGAAACCTGATGGATGAAAGGGGTGTCATTCCTTAGAAAATACTAAAATCGCGATTTAAACTTGAAAATTGCGAGTAGGAACGTGAAAATTTCAGATCGTATGTATGTTGTGATAAAAAAATATGAAAAAGTACAAAATAAATATTTGGTCTAATAAAATGAAAGAAGAAATCTGTGTAAGCTTTTCTTAATCAAATTGAAAAAAAAAGCTGTAAGAAATATACTTGATGACCGATTCTCATACCTATCAAATATTCGAACAAAATTTCATAAAATCCGTCCAGTGTTTCGGAGCAGTGTGACCACAAACACTGTGACACGATAATTATATATATGAGATCATTATATAGCTGCCCCTATTTCAACAGATTTATTGGCAAAATCGCCTTGTTTATGATCCTTTTCTTTTTTACTCAAGCAGTCATATTTGAAATCATGTAATTTACCCCAATTTGGGATAATAATCGTTTCATCTGCATGTCTTTACAATATGAATGAGGTTGTATTTTTACAACGCTGTGCAGATCCAATACAACCTGATTGGCTACTTGTGCGCACGCGCATCACTAGACTTGTGTGGATTTCAACCTCTTCACGCGATCCTAATGAATGAGTTTGTATTTTGACGACACTGCGCAACAGCCAGCTGAAACAATTTGATTGGCTGATGGCGCGCACGCGCAGCAATGCACCTGTGTGGATCAGGATATTTACCTCTTCATGTGTTTGCGCGCCTGATCCCCGTGAGGTTACTTTAGTTTGAAAGCTGTACACCGGGTGTCGCCTTTAGAAATCTTCATTAGGTTATTTTAGTTCGAAAATATTTTTAAAAGATGTCTCTGCTTTTGCGAATATTTGGAGGGCTCTCTTTTCTAATTCTGACACCCGATACAATCGAGCACTAACATTTGAGAATGTTAGGCTATAATGTTGTAATGTCTAACAAGTTCCTACTTTTTAAGCATTCATAGATGAGTGAGTATGCCTGGCTATCTATCCGCATGCACATTCTAGAAACCCGATTTAAGCCAACATAAGCATTTCTTAATCTTAGGTAACTATTTATTCAAATTAATGTGCTTCGGGAATCCATGAGGTTTCGATACTATTAATAATTAAGCTAAATATAGCTGCCCCTATTTCAACAGATTTATTGGCAATCTCGCCTTGTTAATTATCCTTTTCTTATTTACTCAAGTACTCATATTTGAAATCATGTAATTACCTTATGTAATTAAATTATGAATGAACAGTTGTATTTTTACAACGCTGTGCAACATTGATCCAATACAACCTGATTGGCAGATTGTGCGCACGCGCATCACTAGACTTGTGTGGATTTCAACCTCTTCACGCGATCCTTATGAATGAGTTTGTATTACGACGACACTGCGCAACAGCCAGCTGAAACAATCTGATTGGTAGATGGCGCGCACGCGCAGCAATGCGCCTGTGTGGATCAGGATATTTACCTCTTCATGTGTCTGCGCGCCTGATCCCTGTGAGGTTACTTTAGTTTGAAAGCTGTACACCGGGTGTCGCCTTTAGAAATCTTCATTAGGTTATTTTAGTTCGAAAATATTTTTAAAATATGTCTCTGCTTTTGCGAATATTTGGAGGGCTCTCTTTTCTAATTCTGACACCCGATACAATCGAGCACTAACATTTGAGAATGTTAGGCTATAATGTTGTAATGTCTAACAAGTTCCTACTTTTTAAGCATTCATAGATGAGTGAGTATGCCTGGCTATCTATCCGCATGCACATTCTAGAAACCCGATTTAAGCCAACATAAGCATTTCTTAATCTTAGGTAACTATTTATTCAAATTAATGTGCTTCGGGAATCCATGAGGTTTCGATACTATTAATAATTAAGCTAAATATAGCTGCCCCTATTTCAACAGATTTATTGGCAATCTCGCCTTGTTAATTATCCTTTTCTTATTTACTCAAGTACTCATATTTGAAATCATGTAATTACCTTATGTAATTAAATTATGAATGAACAGTTGTATTTTTACAACGCTGTGCAACATTGATCCAATACAACCTGATTGGCAGATTGTGCGCACGCGCATCACTAGACTTGTGTGGATTTCAACCTCTTCACGCGATCCTTATGAATGAGTTTGTATTACGACGACACTGCGCAACAGCCAGCTGAAACAATCTGATTGGTAGATGGCGCGCACGCGCAGCAATGCGCCTGTGTGGATCAGGATATTTACCTCTTCATGTGTCTGCGCGCCTGATCCCTGTGAGGTTACTTTAGTTTGAAAGCTGTACACCGGGTGTCGCCTTTAGAAATCTTCATTAGGTTATTTTAGTTCGAAAATATTTTTAAAAGATGTCTCTGCTTTTGCGAATATTTGGAGGGCTCTCTTTTCTAATTCTGACACCCGATACAATCGAGCACTAACATTTGAGAATGTTAGGCTATAATGTTGTAATGTCTAACAAGTTCCTACTTTTTAAGCATTCATAGATGAGTGAGTATGCCTGGCTATCTATCCGCATGCACATTCTAGAAACCCGATTTAAGCCAACATAAGCATTTCTTAATCTTAGGTAACTATTTATTCAAATTAATGTGCTTCGGGAATCCATGAGGTTTCGATACTATTAATAATTAAGCTAAATATAGCTGCCCCTATTTCAACAGATTTATTGGCAATCTCGCCTTGTTAATTATCCTTTTCTTATTTACTCAAGTACTCATATTTGAAATCATGTAATTACCTTATGTAATTAAATTATGAATGAACAGTTGTATTTTTACAACGCTGTGCAACATTGATCCAATACAACCTGATTGGCAGATTGTGCGCACGCGCATCACTAGACTTGTGTGGATTTCAACCTCTTCACGCGATCCTTATGAATGAGTTTGTATTACGACGACACTGCGCAACAGCCAGCTGAAACAATCTGATTGGTAGATGGCGCGCACGCGCAGCAATGCGCCTGTGTGGATCAGGATATTTACCTCTTCATGTGTCTGCGCGCCTGATCCCTGTGAGGTTACTTTAGTTTGAAAGCTGTACACCGGGTGTCGCCTTTAGAAATCTTCATTAGGTTATTTTAGTTCGAAAATATTTTTAAAATATGTCTCTGCTTTTGCGAATATTTGGAGGGCTCTCTTTTCTAATTCTGACACCCGATACAATCGAGCACTAACATTTGAGAATGTTAGGCTATAATGTTGTAATGTCTAACAAGTTCCTACTTTTTAAGCATTCATAGATGAGTGAGTATGCCTGGCTATCTATCCGCATGCACATTCTAGAAACCCGATTTAAGCCAACATAAGCATTTCTTAATCTTAGGTAACTATTTATTCAAATTAATGTGCTTCGGGAATCCATGAGGTTTCGATACTATTAATAATTAAGCTAAATATAGCTGCCCCTATTTCAACAGATTTATTGGCAATCTCGCCTTGTTAATTATCCTTTTCTTATTTACTCAAGTACTCATATTTGAAATCATGTAATTACCTTATGTAATTAAATTATGAATGAACAGTTGTATTTTTACAACGCTGTGCAACATTGATCCAATACAACCTGATTGGCAGATTGTGCGCACGCGCATCACTAGACTTGTGTGGATTTCAACCTCTTCACGCGATCCTTATGAATGAGTTTGTATTACGACGACACTGCGCAACAGCCAGCTGAAACAATCTGATTGGTAGATGGCGCGCACGCGCAGCAATGCGCCTGTGTGGATCAGGATATTTACCTCTTCATGTGTCTGCGCGCCTGATCCCTGTGAGGTTACTTTAGTTTGAAAGCTGTACGCCGGGTGTCGCCTTTAGAAATCTTCATTAGGTTATTTTAGTTCGAAAATATTTTTACTAGATGTCTCTGCTTTGCGAATATTCGCAGGGCTCTCTTTTCTAATTATGCTACCCCGATACAATCGTGCACTAACATTTGAGAATGTTAGGCTATAACATTTTTATGCCTCACAAGCTCCAATTATTTTAGGCATTCATAGATGAGTATGCCTGGCTATCTATATGTACGTTTGCACATTCTAGAATCCAGATGTAAGCCAACATGAGCATTTATTAATTTTAGGCTACCATCTATTCAACTTAGAATGCTTCCGGAATCCATGAGGATACAATACTATTAATATAAGTTGGTATGCGGCTGACCACCCATGCTGTAAAAATGATTCAGTTTGCCAATGTCACCCCTGTTTCAGGGAAGTACGGCAAGAGTTGCAGGGTGTATTTCCATTTGAGTTTTACAACGCCATTTGGGTATATGGAATTAAATATTTTCACGCATAAAAGAAGCAGCCTGCCTCTACGCAACAACAGAGCCAAAACAAAAATCCAGTTGGAACCAAACTTCACACTATTCATCTCTTGGCTAATTTTCATGTTTTTTTGAAAATAGCATAGGCAGGCATTAAGAAACATCGATTGCGGTTCTTCCGTTGATATTTTAAATTAAGAACACACGAATCTTTTGAAAATGTTTAATATCATATTATCTAGGTTTTTAGCAGTAATTTCGTGAAAGTTCATCTTTACAATTATTTAAAAAAAATAATAATAAACTTTGTTTTAATTCACTTGTGAGTATATTTTGTTATGCACTACCGAAACAGTAGTGCATTACAAAATAAACTCACAAGTGAATTAAAAAAGAGTTATTTTATTTTGTTTTTAAATGTTTAATATCATTCAAAAACGGTCAAGGTATTTCGGAGGAGTGTGAAGTCTGATGGATGAAAGAGGTGTTATTCCTACGAAAATACTAATATCGCGATTTAAACTTGAAAAGTGAGAGTAGGAATGTGAAAATTTTAGATCGTACGTAATCTACTCGTATGTTGTGATGACAAATTATGAAAAAGTATAAAATAAATATTTGGTCGAAAAAAATTAAAGAAGAAATCTGTCTGTGGTCTTGTTCATCAAATAGCTGTATGAAATAGACTTGATGGCCGATTTTCATACCTATAAAGAATTCGAACAAAAATTCATAAGAAACCGTTTAACCGTTTTGGAGGAGTGTGACCACAAACACTGTGACACGAGAGTTATATATGTATATATATGAGACTACATCAGTGAACGTATAAGATTCCATGCATTTTCTGTAAAACTCGATGGCAGAGTTTAAGCGAAATATTGTGTACTTGGGGAAAATGTAGGTCCGCTTTTTCCATCAATTTGAATTCATCAAAAATATGGGTCTTTTGTTTTGATTAAATGAGATATCAAAACAGACACGCAATTCATTTGAATAAACTTAAATGTTTAGACAAAAAAAAACCTCATTATGATTTCGTATAATACAATTAAAAACCTACTAATTTGAATTCAAGATTTTTTTGAACAAAAATTATTGTAAGTTTTCAGCAAGAACTTATCATAATATATAATTCGAGTTGCAACGATGTATTGATATTTACGGCTCATATTTTATGCATGCTCATAAGCATTCACATCTTCGCATGATATGCTGCATGTGTACAAAGTAATCCAAACCTCACAGGAACATAAACTTTTATACTCCTGCCACCTTTTCCTGTAACTGGATGGCATTGTAAAAGTGAACCAAGTTTTTACAGCATTGCGGCCAGCCGCATAACAACCTTTTAGTCAAGGAATACAAGAATGTCTGAAAGTGGAATATTTAATACAAATTATAACTAAACTTAATTGCTTTTTACTTTCTTGCTATAGCTGAAGGCTATAAAGAAAGTATTGATTTGGTGTGGATTTTTTTTTCGAGGTTTTCACGGAAATGAGTTGTCCTGGTGCAGGACATGCCCAAAAACACTATCTTTCAAAAACGTCCGTCTGTATGTGTGTGTGTGTGTGTGTGTGTGTGTGTGTGTGTCACTTTCCAAAGTATTAATAACAGGCTGATTTATTTTAAATTACACATGATAAGAGAGCGCCGTTTTTGTGTGTGTCACACCTCAAGGGCCCTCTCCGATCATGGATAAGACTTTCTAAACAAGTATGTCTTGAGTGCTCCTCGAAATACACCCACAGATTTGGAGTTCTTCACTCCGGGTGGCAGTCTGTTCCACTCCACCGGCCCCGCAACACGGAAAGCGCGGTCTCCGAAGTTTGTACGAATCTGACGGCGCGGCTGAACCAAATTGACTACTCCATCACCCGCAGATCTGAGTGTCTGCCTCCTAACACCCATTTCAACAGGTGAAATCATATCAGCCAGATAAGGTGGGGCCAAGCCATTGATGGCTTTAAATACCATTAAACAAACACGGAAGACCACCCTCTCCGGGAAACGAAGCCAATGAAGTTTTTTTAACAGCGGGGTGATGTGAGCGAATTTGGGAATCCCGAATATGAGTCTTGCTGCCGAATTCAACACAGATTGAAAGCGATTAAACTGTTTCTTCGGCTGACCACTATAAAGCGTCGAGCAATAGTCAATCCGAGACATCACAAACGCACTCACCAGGGTCTTAACCGCATCTGACGGCAGACATTTTCTTATTGCCTTTATTTGGCGAAGCGAAAAAAAAGAAGAAGCTATTGTGGCATCTATTTGCCTATCCAGTGTCAGGTTACGATCCAGTAAGACTCCTAGAAGTCTTACCGAATCAGAAGGCTGGATTAGCTTACCTCCTATGGAGAGTGGTACTCTATTCACCAGAAGGTGGTCACGCCTCGATGTGGCTGCCCAGAGTATCTCCGTCTTATCCATGTTTAAGATTAGGCCATTGTTCCTCATCCACCCACCGACCTCCGCAATACACCCAGAGACCCTGCAACTGAGGTCCTCAGCCATGTCTGGCCGAGAATGAGAGTATATTTGCCAGTCATCTGCATATGAGTGTGCGATGAGGCCCCATTTTTCAACAATACTCTCAATCTCAGCAGTATACAATATGAAAAGGATCGGACCCAGCACAGAGCCCTGTGGGACCCCGGAAGACAGCGAGTAGGTAGGTGAAACACTATCACAAATACGCACCGCCTGTCTGCGCTCCACCAGATAGGAAGAAAACCACGCCAAAGCCCCTCCGGTCAAACCAAATGACACCTCCAATCTCTCAATAAGAATTGGGTGACTTACTGTGTCAAAGGCCGCACTCATATCAAGAAGCGCCAGTAAGGCTAGATTACCACACTCCACAGCTGATATCATATCCGATACAAGCATGAGCATACCGGTTTCTGTTGAGTGATATTTCCGGTATGCAGACTGCCTCTTAGGCATTAAGCCGCTTGCATCCAGATAGGATACCAACCGCCGCGAGACAATCCGCTCCAGCACCTTCGACAAGAATGGCAGATTTGACACAGGTCTATAATTTGAGGGATCACCGGGATCCAACTGTGGCTTTTTAAGGATTGGCGTGATGTGTGCTACCTTCAAAGACGGAGGAACAGTGGCATCCATTAGGCATCCATTGATTACCTTAACAATAAATGGAGCCAGCTGTAAGATGCATTCTTTGAGTACCCAGACTGGTACAGGGTCAAGGCCACACTGCTTGTTTGGCGATCCTACCACGATCTGACACACCTCATCTATGTCAGTTAAATCAAATACTTCGAGTCGCGAAGCACTTCCAATCCTTGAGACAGAAGTACCTGCAACCCAAGCAAAGTGCAATTGAGGTATTTTGTTTTCAAAATACGTGGCAAAATCGCAAGCAGTCGACGTCAAACCTACACCAGCCCGAGCACTCCCAGACAAGTTCTCCAGAAGCTTCCACACCTGCTGAGGGGATTTTGCCTCAGCAATCTTTCCACAATAAAAATCGGATTTCTTCTGGAGAATAGCAGACCTGTACACACCTTGAGCGTCAATCCATGATTGCCTAGTGCTACCTGGCTTACCGTTTTTAAAATTTCGCTCTAGTTTTCGCATATTGCGTTTCAGCGTACGGCATTCATTGTCAAACCAGATAGCACTGTTTCGCTCTTTGACTACTTTACATTTGATTGGAGCATGCAGCCCAATCAAATCGCCCAAAGATTTATTATACAAGTCTACTAACTCGTCCGGTTGCATTGAGACATAGGTTTCCGGACAGCAGACTGGTGAAACAGAAAGATCTTTTTTAAAGATCTCGAGATCGAACCCGTTCCAGCACCTAGAGGTTATGCTCTTATAAACAGGAACAGGCCGTCCCACATTAAGGCTAGATGTCACCAATCTGTGGTCCGACAAACCTATATCTACTACCTTCGTCTCTGAAGGTGCGTCCTCCTCTCTGGCTATAACTACATCCAGTAGGCCACCCGCATCATGAGTTGGTGCGCCAACCCACTGTCTGCAGCCAAAGTCCGCTAACAAGGCGGTGAGAGCCACACTGTTAGTGTCGTCTCCACGCTCAAGCCTGACGTTGACATCCCCGACCACCAGAAACATCTCGTTGCGCGTCACAAGAGTCTCAAATAGTTCCCGGAACTCCCTAAAAAATTCAGCCGTTACAGGCTTGGAGCCCGGACGATAAACTACAGCAACAGTGAGAGCCGCACTCGAAGACACTCGACACACAAGGCACTCAAAAGACGTCGTGGGGAAAATTTTGATCTTCTCCACACGAAATCCCGAACGTACCAGCAAGGCCACACCGCCGTGATTGGACCAAGAGATGCTCTCTGTTCCTTTACCACGGCGCGGCCTTGCCCGTGCTTCCTCAAGCGTCGTGTATCCTAAAGCGCGCAATGCTCTCAGTGATGCAGAGTCGTGACTCTCATGCCATGTCTCTGTCAGGGCGAGGATGTCAAGATCATGGCTCTTACAAAAGTCGTCAATTTCAACAATCTTATTTGCAATAGAGCGCGCATTCCAGCAACCCAGTTTCACTGTCTTCTCCAATGCTTCCCGATGTCTTCCTCCGCTGCCAGTCGGCAGGGAGTTCGAGGGTGGAGGTCTCACCGAAGGCTGGTCACTGGTAGCACGCTCCTCATCATTGCACAACTGCGCTGGCAAAAGAAGCGGCGCTGGCCGTGCTGAGTAGCACAACCTTTGTCCACCTCTCTTCCCCGGTCTTCTTCTGCGTCGTCGGAGTATTAAACGTGGCCATGATGATGTGTTGAATTTGGTAGAGTTCGGCTTTAATTCAGCAAAAATGTCAGTGAGTTGTTTCACTGAGTAGACGCGTACTGTATGTACCAACGTGTTTTGTAGCGACATGCACAGGTACCAGACACACACTTACACACACACAAACGTTCGACGCATGCCGACACAGTTGTCAATCGGACGTAGGTACCTCTTGTAGATGCAGCGGCAATATAAATATTCTCTCACAATAATATTCGCCGCCGCAAGTACCCACCTCTGCACAATGATATAATAGATAATTTTATCAAAATTTACGATTCACAAAAAACACATGAACACCAAAACAGTCCAGCTTCAATTTGATACAGATGTTGTGGCATATATTGGCCGACACCTTAAACTATATAAACTATGAAACACGCAAGAACCACCAGTCAAAATCTTTTTTTATTTACAGAGAGCTTCTACCGTCAGCTTGTCAGCGTCGGTAGGTAGATAGATACCAAATTTTGGCTACTTCAACTCTTTTGGACATGTATTAAGTATGAATAACACGGCATTACACCAACTTGAAAATTCAAGATGCAACGCAAAAAAAAAACGCAACTAAGCTACACATATAGTGTAACTTCTTGCCGCGTTATCCCCGAAGGGGTCGCATGTGGCGAGTTGAACCTATATATTTTTACAGGTAAGGGGGCCGGCCTTACGCCAACCACTTCAGTTGAAGTGGGAATTTCCCAGCTCCCGAGGGGGCTGGTACTCATTTCTTGTAAAGGCTGAGTAAACCTCGCCGGTATTTATATTATGGGGTTTGAAATACACACCGAAATTGGAAATCATTTCTGACACCCTCCTCGGTGGGATTCGAACCCGAGCTCACGGGGTAGAATGCAAGCACTCTACCAACTGAGCTATCGACCGGACTATGATGATGGCTGACATACATACACAAAAAAACATAAAATTGCACTTTTGCAGCATTATCCAAATGGAAGGAATCCACTTTATATTTCAGTTGAATTGTTTGTTTAGCATCTGAATCCTTAACCCTACGATTTTCAAACAGATCTGCACAGACCATGGGCTCCTGAGAAAGTGTGATTTCTTCGCTAATATTGATTTAAAAAAAAACATCCTTGTCCTACTCATAGACAACGCAACAAATACACTGAGCACACACTTGTTTCATACTTCATCTAAATCTAAATCTAAGCTGCAAAGATATTTATAATTTGAGATTCATATTAAATGCATTCCCACAAGCAGACACGCATAATTTCGCGCTTACACATACCGCATGTGGACCTACAATATAAAAAAAACAATCTCAAATGAACAGAAGCCCTGCAACTCTTGCCGATCTTCCCTGAAGCAGGAGTGACATTGGCAAAGTGAACCATTTTTTACAGTATGGGTGGTCAGTCATACAATTATTAGTTAAAAACATGTAGTCAACACAGTTTTCTGTCACATAATCAATTTATTTAAAAAATATTTACTAAAATCAAATTCACTGTCTTCTAAAATCTTCAGAATGAATGACATAATATTGAAATTGTGAGATAATTGTAAGAAAATTGAGTCGTATAGTAACATAGGCGGCAATCTAGTCCTATGAATAAAGAAAAATAAATTATCCTTGATTTAAGTCTTTGTTCATACGAATTAATTAGGATGTGATTTTTCCTACCTCTTCACAGCCTAAAACATTGAAATGAGAATTTTCGTATCGTGGAAGCAGTTTCTTATCAGTGTAAACGTTCCGGTATTATATTTTGTGCTTGAAGATAACGCCTACGGAAAATTATGTCTAATATTCGCGACGTGATTCGATCTCTAGCCGTATGGCTTAGAATGCAGACGTTTTACTAGCTGAGCTATTAACCGAATTTGCATTAAAAAATATATATACGTAAAGTATATGTTTCTAGAAATATCTTTTCCGGGATCTGTTGCCGTGGTCTGTGGGAGCTGGAGCTTCCGAACGTTTCGCTCATGTCTACGATGGACTTCTGCAGCGTGAAAGTCAAATGATGAAGATGATTCAGACGACGGCAACAGATCCCGGGAAACATCTCTCCAACATCATCAGCCGGTCTTGTAAGCCTAAAACTCATATTCAAAGTATATTATGTTGTTGCACCTCTCGTCCATACGAAATATATGGACGTCTCACTATGGTCTCAATCTTGGTCATCCCACATTACCTCAATTTGGATCTTTTCGCAGGTGTCGGTGCGTTATCACAACCAACCATTCCAGTCTCTGATGTCCACACGCTGGACATGGTTCGTTAATCGTTCGTTAATATTGCTACCAATGTACATATAAGTTAATGTATAACGGGGCTATTCTTAGACATTTTAGTCGCCCGTTGAGCCCACGCTTTGACAAACTAATGATGCCTTTGCTGAAAGTTTCATAGCCACCTACCGAATTTTGGTAATATTTGTATGAAGAATAATCAGCTTTTCACTTGCGGCCATCTTGGATTGACAGGTCTTCATACAAATGCATCATAAGTTTGTCAAAGCGTGGGCTCAACGGGCAACTAAAATGTTTAGGAATAGCCCCGTATGTGATTTTATGATTGTGTGTGTCTAGGCGTATTTACTTGCTATATATATAGGTATATGTGTGTAGACGTAAGTGTTTGAAACTTTGAGCTGTTGATACTTCTCTTACTTTCTGGAAAAATCCGATCGAGAGGCGTCTCGTATGGTCCGGAACATGCAAGAATAGACCTTGGTCATATATAAATACGGGCGGCGGTACTGCGAAGGATCAGTAATCCATTTACGCCCAAACCTTGCAGACGCCAATGCAGAAGTTAAACGGTAAATGTAATCGATTTGTTAAAAATAAATACTGTAAAATAAATTCAACTGAAGTTTTACTAAAAGTGAACCCGAAATAAATCATAACGTTAACATTTATTGAAAACGCCTGAACATCGTAGAGTTAAAGAAAGCATTCTTCATACAAAAGCACAGCATCTAACAAATGCAAATACACCTAATAAAGTCCACAATCATAACTTCAGTAGTTTAAGTATAAACCGGTACGTTATAACTCAACCATAGCGTTTTCGAAACATGTATGGACATTAACACAGCGCCTAATGTGAGCGTTTGAATTTCCATACATGTTGGGTAGAACCATTGACTTATAATACAAAGGACCCGAAACTATTTTAACGCGAATATATGCTACATATATCCGTTTCAACGAGTACATAACCACAAATTGTACTCAGTTAGAAAGAGAGCAGAGATGCTCATAGCGAGTCTTCATTGTAAACAAGGAAGTTTGAATGAAGCCATGAAACACATATTTCCACAAAGTTGACATTTTTAAAGTAATCCCAGCGCGATCGTTATGCGCAGGCATTTTCATCGTGTTCTATAATCTGAGTTGCAGAGATATATTACATTTTAGGTTCATATTACATGAATTCCCACAAGTAGACACGTGTAAACTCGCGCTTACATATGCCGCATGTGGTCCTACAATATAAAAACCCAATCTCAAATGAACCGTTCGACCATTGCTCGCAATGATTTTTCTGCCCCGACCCCTGGTCAAAATCAAATAAACAAAAGCCATGAAACTCTCGCCGACCTTCCCTCAAACAGGGGTGACATAGGCTAAATGAACCATTTTTTACAGAATGGGTGGTCAGCCTCAAACCAACCTATGAGTCACGGTAAAATTGTAAATTTTTAAAGAAAAACGGCCTTATTATAAGACATCGTGGCTTGTGCAATTATTGGGTGACGAAACACACGATTTGTAGGAAAACACGTAGGATTTTTAGGGCACTGTTGTGTTAGACATGTCTGTATTCGACAGGTCAGGCTGACGGTTGTTTCTCATACTCTAGTTCAATGCCATAAGCTAGTTTGGTGTCCTTTACATTGTTAGTCAACGGTAAAAACGCCTTGGCTGAGTTTACACGTAGAGTGTGATACTCGGGCACAGTAAGCCCAGAAACTGAGTCGGGAATCTCCTTATTGCATTACGCCATACTGCGGGAAGGAACGTATTCAAATCTCTCCATAAATTGCATGCGAAATGTAAGCCAAGATTTCTGAGAGTGTTTTGTGCTAAGAAATGCAATCTATTATTGCTTTGTAAAACTAACATTTGAAAAAGACATTAAAATTTAAAAAAATATATATCTGTTTACACTTGATTTCTTTTTTGTTTGATACAAAATAAGTATAGTTTCATAACACTGAGTACAATATATTGTTTTCCTTAAGTAAAACAACAAGACCGAGACAGAGACCTTGAAGACAGACAAAATTGCAAATAGTTAATTCTACGATAATAAGAAACAATGACGTGAAATGAAAATAAATTAATTCTACGATAAAATTACGAAAAAAATAATTCTACGATAATAAGCAACAATGACGTGAAATGAAAATAAGAGATAAGAAAACAAAATCATTGTAACACAGTGCAGTCTCTCTGTATGGATGAACTCACTCAAAATACTTTTATTGATGAAAAACGGGCTTGCCAATTTTTTTCAATTTTTACTTTACTGTAAAATATATTTAGATAATCGTTGATGGTCTATTTTTTTACAAATTGTATTCGTTTCTTTAAATATATTTTTTGAAAGCTATACTTTGGTAAACGTTGCTAACAATCAGCATATAACTGTAACTGTAACGTTGTCACCGTTCTACTAGGAGTGGCGAGAACCCCTACAGAGCTTCCTCCATTTTAGCGCTCCTAACATACATCTTTCAGTTCATTCATATCCATCACTTTCTTCATAGATTTTATTCTTTTACGTTCACCCTGTAAGTCCCATACCTTCACAATTTCACTAATTTGATTAGTCTGGATAAATGTACAATCAAAGATTATATAATTATAAAAAAAAAAACAAAGGTTTCAATACTCATTTTTTATGAAAATATGGTGTCCTTCTGTTGGGTGTATGCAGAGTGTACCGTTCATGTTGCTGGAAAATAGTGAAAAAGGATTTGTTTTTGATTTGATAATAATCATAATCATGGATTCTCAGCGCTATGGCCAAGCGGTCAAGAAGGTATCTTTGGCAAGCGTGTTTCAAATAAAACAACGCTGGTTTGAATCTCGGTGGATCCTCCGGCGGTAACTTTGACATTGGTTCAACTTTTGTAATTGGGTAATTGTTACTAAGTAAAAATAAAATACTTATTTATGCGTACCTGTTTCCGGCCAGGCAAAAATAGGCTAGCGAATGACATTGCTCTTCAGAAACTTATTTAAAAAAAAGTCTAACCGGAGTATAGACATTCTTTTCTGTCAACTACTTCAATCGACTTTTACATACATACATAGCTACCAAAAGTAACGCATAAAAAATATTTCATTAACCTTTCCATTATTTATTTTGATTCACTTACAACAAAGTACTTTAATATTTACCAAGCTCAGTCGTGAGCCTGTCGAGGTCGCCGATAGCAGAGTCTCAGTTAATACGTGTATGTTTGCGCATACGTAATGTAATCCCTTTATTGTGGTATGTCTCTTTTATCTTCTTCAACTGCATTGCGGTGTTGAATGATGTCATAGAATTATCTCTGAGAAGATAAAAGACAGACGGAAAAATGACAAAAATTTCAAAAACAAATAAATTTGTTCTGCAGTTATATGAGTTTTATGGGTTTTTTCGCAAATTGAGAACAAAAAAAATGACTTCATGTTTATTTAACAATAATCTATCGGCGTGTATTGTTATTAAAACTTTTGCCAATGTCACCCCCGTTTCAGGTAAAGCAAGATTTTTGGATTAACGTTTATTCATTTGAGGTTTAGTTCTTTATTTTGTAAGTAGGTACACTGTACACATGTAGCAACAAAACGCAAAAGACGCAACTAAGCTACACATATCTTGTAACTTCTTGCCTGCGTTATCCCCGTTATCCCCAAAGGGGTCGCATGTGGCGATTCGGGACCTATTTATTTTTATGGGTAAGGGGGCCGGCCTCACACCAACAACTTTCAGTTGAAGGGGAAGTTTCCCAGCTCCCGGGGGGGGCTGGTTCTCATTTCTTGTGAAGGCTGAGTAAAGCTTGAGATTGTTAATGTTTTATATTTCTAATACTCTAATATATAACATTTGAGATTCACATTATGCGCATTCTCACAAGCAGACACGTATAAGTTCGCGGTTACACACATTAACAACCTACAACATAAAAACCCAAATCTCAAATGAACATACACCCTCTAGTTGTTGCCGACCTTCCCTAAAACAGGAGTGACATTTGCAAAGTGAACTATTTTTTCAGAATGGGTGTTCAGCCTCATACCAACCTAAAAGTTAAGGAACTCCATCCATGGAACACGAATCTCATGACCCATGATATGAGCTAATATGATTTTTTTTTGAGTTAAAGATCGAATAACAAAAAAATATTGTCTTGAAGAATTCTTTTACAAATAATTATGCAAGTTTGGCATTTTTATTTGCTGTTGAGTTTAAGAATAAAATGAAAAACTAGAAGAGGATTTTTGTTTTCAATATTTAGAAATTGGCAACGACTTCCACACCTAAGGCGTTTGCCATTATCTTTTTCATAACAGTTCCTGATTTTCAGTATCTGCAGTACTTGAACAAATAGCTGAGAATCCACTATTTCACAGCTGAATTCTCAAACCAGTAGGAACCCCAAGAACAAAACCTTACGTGTAAACTAAACGAAAAAGTTTTACACAAATGTATTGAAACTGTGAAAGCTCGTTGAATCTCTCTTTTACTTTCTATTAATTTTTGTGGTAAACGCTGTGGTTAAGTTTAAACGTATTTTGTTTTTACAAAATACTGCAACACTCCAAGATAGTGCTTACTTGATGAAATTGTACAGAAAAGTATGAAAACTGCAGTCATTTTTCTTTTGTATATTTTCTTCATTGAATTTTTCAATCTATCAACAGATTTATATTTTAAGTGTAGTCATATTGTATTTTAATGTCATTTATACCTTAAGATACAATGCCTTATTCAGGCAAGTATGGGAAATATTTGTATATTCTATTCATTTATAATCTAAGCAGAAAATACATATGTATTACATATTTAAGATTTATATTTAAAGTGAGCTTACAAGCAGACACGTATGTGATCGCAATTCATACATACATATTTAAAAAGTATTAAATTACAATGAACCAAAAATTAAAGTGGTTCTGTGTTAAAAAATATTAAGAACCTCTGTCTGGACTATCTATCTTTATTAAGTTTTTAAATATAACAACGTATTCAAATGTTTCAAGCACGCAAAAAAAAACTCGTGTAAACTGCATTCCTCTCCCCTAATTATTTAAAGATAATAAAAACAAACACTGTTCAACATTTTGTTGTAAATTTCAGCAACAATAAACGGATTTAAACGCAATTTAACTGCGTGAAAATATTTAAACCACGAAATTTCACTGCTTTACAAAATAAATTCTACACTAAAATTAAATTCGACTGCCTGGCGTTCGGGTGGTTTTTAACCCTACGAAGCTCACAGTTTTAATAGTACTCCTAACAGTGGTTTTCAAGTGAGCGAGAATTGAATTATTTCAAATGCTCTCGGTGTTATGGCTGAGGGTTAAGTGGCTGATCTTTCTAGCGTATTTGGAATAAAATAACGTTGGTTCGATCCCCGTTTGGGTCATTTGTCCATAACTGTGATCCTGGTTCAGCAGATATCATTGGGTAATTATTAATTAATAATTTATTAAAACATACAATAATAATTTATTATTTGATAATGCCTCATTTCATTTAAAAAAAAAAAGCTCGGAGTTGGGTGATTCCTTGCGATGTATGGACGGTGTCAACACAGATGCAGCCAAGGCAAGCAACACATATGTAGCTGTATAGTAATGGCGATTGACAGGCGAGAGTGTAGGAGAATCCTGGATTCAGCCGAGACACAACCAAGGCTGTTTAGCTCAAAATGATGATAATGGGTAATCCATAAAAGCACCTATAAAAGCAATAGTCAATAGATGTAAGGTCTGGTAAGCTTTGTGACCTTGAGATACTGTAAAAGTATTATTTTGTTAGTACTTATAGCAGTAATTAAGCGAGCGCGAATAGAATTATCACAAACACTTAGATATACATCAATCGCCCAGCACTATCGAAAGTCATTTTCATTTCATTGTTTTTCTTTTCAACAAACTGTATACGCACGCAATCAATAAGCTTTCGCTTACGCTTCTCACACTTGTTTTCTTCAGCAATTCATCCATCCCTTTTCCTCGTGATATCGTAATCTGGCCCAAGGCGTTGCCCAATCAAAACCAAACATAAAATAACCCAAATAAACTTTTGTGTTAACGCCATCTATAACGTTAAAAAATGATTGAGGAATCATGGAAGGCGCAAAGAAAGAAATGAATACTTTTTAAGGTAGGTTTTTTTTTAAGAACATCTTAAGACAAGTTGGCGCCTGAACAACATGGGGTTAATATCTATCCAGCAATTTTGGCGGGCTTTTTCGAGTGCCATGGACTAACCCTTTAGGCGAGGATGTATTTTATGTTCTCTATGCAGGTTGCTTACAAAGGAGGCCTAAGTCCAGAAGGGGAAAGGGTCTCAATAAAAACATGGCCCCATCTGAAATATTACGAAGCTCTATTGCTTCAAGTTTTTTTTTTCAAAGCTTTGACAGATAACAGTTTTTTTTCAGTTATCTTCTTTGTTGTATTGGAAACTAGAAAGCAAGGATAAAATACTACATTGACCAAAATTGCAAGCATTTCTGAGCGTAGAGTTTTCGTATTAAACAAATCTAGTGGTGTTTCCACACACAGAAAATCCATGGCCCAACCGCCTCGTAAAGTGCATTTTCCATACAAAAAAAACGATAATCCATGGATTAGCTTGGGATCAAATTTGTTCTGACAAACCCTGTTTGCTTTTATAATTCTAAAGCGCAACTACTTTTGCTTTGCTAACTAATTTTGTAAGAAAGTTTCGAAGAGAGTGCAATGCTTCATTTTAGCAACCAATAACAAATTTAAGAAAACTTTGTCCTAGCAACCCAGCCGTGTGACGTCACATTTTATTTTAATATTAGAATTTTCAGGCTTCATTATTAAACAAAAACCGTTTTTGATATAATTTTCCTTTTGTAAGTAAAAAATAAAAAATAAAATTGAAACGGATTTTTTTTGTGTTTTAATAATTTTAACCACTGTTTGATCTTCATGATCATTACAGGTGTGTATGTAGGTTATAAAAAAACACGCACATTTTTAATACAAACAATTATTTTTTATCAACGCATCCCTTTATTAACCCCTGTTTTTTTTTTAATGATGTAAAAATACATATTAACCCAAAAATTTTCGCCTCAAACTCCTCTTTTAGCAGGTTAACTAAAAACAATGGCATCATTTACATACGCTATGCGTTACATACAAATTTCAACTTCACATAAAAGTAAGACATTTGTACTTATTGAATTCAATTTTAAAATGGGATAATATTATAGATTAAATTTGCATGCTTTAAGAAAGATTTATCCTTCAATGGCGCTACAGCCCGACCTGAGCCCTGAAGCGCTTTTCAGCTAAATTCCTTACACTTTGGATATCAATCCAAGTTGGAGCTTGCTAGCGCTTGCGAAAGAACTCCATAGATAAAAAAAATCACAGTACACTTTATTTTTAGACACGAATCGCTCTCTCGTCGCCTTGAGGTCGTAAGGAATTTAGAGGAATAGCGATTCTGGCCTTTTTTAACCTCTGCTTCTAACTCCACCTGATTCCAACGACGCTTTCCAAATTTGTATCATGCAAAGTCGCATACTTTCTCATTTCATTTCTCCATCTTTATCTAGCCTTCTGGCCTTCCTACTGTTTTTCTCTATCACAGATGGCTGGTCATCATTATATAGGGAATCCGTGTGCCTGGTATTCTGTGAACAAATATTCGGAAGGATAAGGCTCTTATTTCCTGAGAAGACAAGGTAATAATAATAAATATAAGTTGCAAAGATATGCCAAATTTAAAATTCATATTAAATGCATGCCCACTAATAGATACGTGTAAGTTTGCGATTGCAGAATTTCTATTTTTACATAGAAGTTAAAGTCCTAACCTCAAATGAACATAAACCCTCTATTTTTTGACGATCTTCCATGAAACAGGAGTGGCATTGGCAAAGTGAACGATTTGCTCAGTCCCATACCAACTTATAAGTAAAGGGATCTTAATAAGATTTTATGAATCATTTTTTTCTAGAAAATTTTTAGTGCTGAATTTTTCATTCTATAATAATCTATAATCTAAGTTGCAAGGATATATTCATTTAAAGCTCTCAGATGTAAGCCCACAAACCAACAAGTGTAGTTCGCGCTTACAAATGCTGAATGTGTACTTACAAATAAAATCCAAACCTCAAATGAACATAAGCCCCACAACTTTTGCCGACCTTCCCTGAAACAGGGGTAACATTGGCAAAGTGAACCATTTTTTACAGTATGGGTGGTCAGCCTCATACCAACCTATAAGTCAAGGAATATGAATAAAAAATTACATTTAAATATATAAAAGAACAAAACCTTACAAAGAAATCTATACAAAAAAAGTCAGAAATTTCCTATGCAAAAAATGTAGCAAATTAATACACCAACATTAGAAATCACCATTGCAGATTAGCCGCCACTTCTTCCTGTCCTTGCACACTTCTTTCATTTCATCCAGAGTCATAACCTTTTTCATGCAAGTCCTCCTTTTATTATGACTCTGGATATCCCATTCATTCGCTATTTCAGAAATTTGATCCATCCATACTTTTCTCGGTCTTCCTCTACCACGACATCCATCTATTTTAGCAACATATACTTTCTTCGTCAATCTTTCATCACTCATTCTCTCCATATGCCCGAACCATCTTAACATACTTCTTTTAATCTTCACTTTCACACTTTCCCTTACACCACATTCTTCTCTTACAAAATCATTCCTCACTCTGTCACTTCGTTTTTTCCCAATCATACTTCTTAGATAGTCCATTTCTACTGTATGGACTTTACTAATTTCCCTTTCACTCACCGTCCAGGCTTCACTTCCATACATCAAGGTTGGCACTAGTATACCACCGTGCACCGCCAATCTAACATTTTTTGAGAGATTCTGGTTCCTGGCGATGCTAGCGGTAGCACCCAGTACGCACCTGCCTTTCATTATCCTTCTTTCAAATTCACCGGTCATTCTTCCATCTTTTTCAAACTTACTTCCCAGGTATACAAACTCATTTACGACATCAACATTCATTCCATTAATTTTAAATTCATAATTCATACTTTCATCATCTCTTTCAAAAATCAATACTTTCGTCTTACTTGCATTCAACTTCAAATGGTTACCTTTCAAAGCTTCATTCAATCTAGAGAGCATTGTTTGCAATTCTACTGCTGAATCAGATACAAGAACTGCATCATCTGCATAGTGTAGAACACTCACTTTGCTCTCTCCTATCATCAATCCACAATCATTAAGTCGAGCATCTCTGACACACTTGTCCATGACTATGTTAAATAGCCATGGACTCATCACACATCCTTGCCTCACACCCTTATAAACTTCAAACCACTCACTATACTCACCATCAATACGGACACATGCCTTACTATTTTCATAGTTTGCATGCACCGCACCTAAGAGAGCCCCATTCACTCCGTATGCTTTCAAAACATCCCATAACATACCTCTGTCTACTGAGTCAAAAGCCTTTTCCAGATCTACAAAGGCCGTGAACAGCTTCCGCCTCACCGACAATTGTTTTTCAACAAGTTGTCGTAGAGTAAAAATCTGATCAACACAGCCTCTACCGGCCATAAAGCCGGACTGTACATCGGAAATCCTTTCACTAGTAGTCAGAATCACATTTTTTATAATCACCTTACAGAAGACTTTTCCTGGTATACTGAGTAGACTGATTGGTCTGAAGTTCTGACAGTCTTTTTTGTCCCCTTTACCTTTGTAAATGAATTCATTAAATATATTTTATCATGAACTAGCTGACCCGGCGAACTTTTTTCCGCCTTAGAGGCAATAAATGAGTAGACTTTTGATTTCATCTAGGTCAGTTTTTTAATTGGATAATTAATATTTAAGAAGTATGATTGGACTATCTAAGAAGTATGATTGGGAAAAAACGAAGTGACAGGGTGAGGAATGATTTTGTAAGAGAAGAGTGTGGTGTAAGGGAAAGTGTGAAAGTGAAGATTAAAAGAAGTATGTTAAGATGGTTCGGGCACATGGAGAGAATGAGTGATGAAAGATTGACGAAGAAAGTATATGTTGCTAGAATAGATGGATGTCGTGGTAGAGGAAGACCGAGAAAAGTATGCAAGGATCAAATCACTGAAATAGCGAATAAATGGGATATCCAGAGTCATAATAAAAGGAGGATTTGTATGAAAAAGGTTATGACTCTGAATGAAATGAAAGAAGTATGCAAGAACAGGAAGAAGTGGCGGCTAATCTGCAATGTAGATTTCTAATGTTAGTGTATTAATTTGCTACATTTTTTGCATAGGATTTTTTTTACTTTTTTTGTATAGATATCTTTTTAAGGTTTTGTTGTTTTTTTTTATACTTAAATGTTATTAATTTCTCGTATTCCTTGACTTATAGGTTGGTATGAGGCTGACCACCCATACTGTAAAAAATGGTTCATTTTGCCAATGTCACCCCTGTTTCAGGGAAGGTCGGCAAAAGTTGTGGGGCTTATGTTCATTTGAGGTTTGGATTTTATTTGTAAGTACACATTCAGCATTTGTAAGCGCGAACTACACTTGTTGGTTTGTGGGCTTACATCTGAGAGCTTTAAATGAATATATCCTTGCAACTTACATTATAGATTATTATAGATTGTAGAATATAAAATGAAGAAGGAATTATTTTAATGATTTTTTATTGGCCATGTACATATTTTAATGCATGGGTTCCACTCTTAGTGAAGCACTTGGTGATACACGACATTTTTCGTTTTATCATCAGGTGCAAGAACAAATAATGCAGATGGTCTTCCGACCCGTGAACATGCCACGTATAATAGACCATGGGAAAAACACGGATTTTCTAGATTCAGACCACAAACTTTTAAGGATTGGCCTTGTGATTTGTTGATGGTCATGGCGAATGCAAGACAGATCGAAAATTGAAGTCGTTTAAACTCAAACGGCGCAAAATTATACATGTCTGCTTGTGGGAATGCACTTAATATAAATCTTAAATGATATATATCCTTGCAGCTTAGATTAGATTAGAATAGACATGTTGGTTCTTCAATAGTTTGAAGATTTAACGGCAATTTTAATGCTGAATCGGCATCCTTTTAACAATGTGGCTACTATTCCAGAGGAAGCAACTGCAACCGCAATGCTGGATCTCGCACGAACAGTGGCTAAAATTACTGACATGAGGAATGTCTTACCAGTTCCACCAGGGGCATCCAGGAAATATAACCACCATTTTCATCATCAATGTATCATAAACTTCCTTATGTTGTTGATTTGACAGGGGTACATTTGTTTGAACTAAAAAATATTATTCCCGGTGATCATATTCTCTTTCCCGTTCAAATTCTCGATTAAGTGCGTCATTTATTTCACGATTTAGCGTTTTCATTCCTAATCTGACTAATTAATTACCGCACATGAGGTAACACATGTCTTTGGTCAAGATCAAAGCCTGATTATGTATCTCCTCATTCATTTGAAGGTCGGGATTTCTTGAACTGAAACGAATTTGATGTAAAATGTCTTCCGACATATTATCCTTGTCTTTGTGCCACAGGTTAGATGGGTTCGATGGAAACCATGTCGAAATGATGATAGCAAATAATGTGCGTATCTGACTTGGATATGCAGAAATAATTGCTTCAACGATTGTCGTCTCCCAATGGGTATGCACATGCAGCACGATATGTTGGGAATACGGTAGCATTAACAGTCCGAAGGGAATCAAATGACGTTGGCCCACGCACATTTACCAGCAACAACCGCAAATAGAAACATTCATCATTCTTTCGATGAACTGTATATATACGACCAAGAGCATCAGTAGAACGCACATGTGGATAACCAAGAACCGCATCGCCTTGCTTGCGTCTTAGAAAATTTCTCAATGAAGCATTCCAAGTATAATAACGTGGCATCTCCGAGTAAAGCAAAGTTTGTGCAAACGGATCGCTTTGGCAGATCGTAAAGAAACTGGTCAATGTTGTCGCTGGAAGTGTTTCAGCACGTTGAACAACATTGGAAGCCGTGAAATATACTCTTTGACCATTCTCCAGATGCACCGCCAAATGCACAACAGGAGGATGACGTTCATGAATAGGAATGCGAATATATGCTTTTATTCACTTTTATATTTCCGGTCCGTAGTCCGTAGTCCAGTGGTTAACACATTGGACTCGTGAATGGAAGGTTGTGGGTTCAAATCCCGGCGGAGCACAAAAATATATACCATTTATATTTTCAAATATGCTCTTAGCTGGATTTTAAAATTCATATATCTTTACCAAAGACCAGTCACCAAAGGTCCATCCAGCCTTGCAGCAACTGGGTCTTGCTTGAGAATTGACGCTTTCTACAGCGACGACCACTCTCTCAGAGGGCTCATGAGGTAAATAACAAAATAGCGCTCGCCGAATAAATAATCCTCATATATATAAAGGGTTCATCAAGCCTGTAAAAAAAAATGGATCTTGCTTGAGAATTTGCGCTTTGTCGCGACGACTACCAGGCTTGTAGCAACACCTCTGTGGCACCCTTCTTGGGTGATATAGACCCCCAAGCCTTTCAGGAATTGGGGAGTCTCCCGCAAAAGGTTCCCTTAAAAAAAAAAAAATTGACCGTTCAATGGATTTTTCATTTTGATGGTCCATACTGTTGAAATGGACTATCTAAGAAGTATGATGTGGAAAACACGGAGTGACAGGGTGAGGAATGATTTTGTAAGGAAGAATGTGGTGCAATATAAAGTGTGAAAGTGAAGATTAAAAGTTTGGATAGTTTGAGCATATGGAGAGAATGAATGAGGAAAGACTGACGAAGAAAGTATATGTTGGTAGAATAGATGGATGTCGTGGTAGAGGAAGACTGAGAAGGTATGGATGGACCAAATATCTGAAATTGCGAATGAATGGAATATCCAGAGTCATAATAAAAGAAGAGCCTGTCTGAAGAAGGTTATGACTCTGGAGAAAATGAAAGAAGTATGTAAGGACAAAAAGAAATGGCGGTTGATAATGTTGGCGGCTAGGGTTTATTAAAGTGAAATTTGTTTTATGTTTTATTTTGATGTTCTTAAGTAGGTATATATTAGTATTTATTGATTTAAAAAAATGTGATTTGTCCTGTATGTTTCTTGACTTATAGGTTGGTATGCGGCTGACCACCTATGCTGTAAAAATGGTTCACTTTGCCAATGTCACCCCTGTTTCAGAGAAGGACGGCAAGAGTTGCAGCCTGGTATATGTCCATTTGAGATTTGGTTTTTATGTTGTAGGCTCACATGAGGCATGTGCAAGCGCGAACTTATACGTGTCTGGTTGTGAGAATGCATGTTATGTGAATCTCCAATCTAACATATTTGCAACTTAGATTAGATTAGATTAGATTAGATATTGAAATCATATCCGCTCTAATCACGACTTTGTAGTCATCATTTGGCATGCGTTCCAAAGCACTCTTAAACAACGCATGATTTTCATGAAGTAGGTGCTGTAGATCTTGAAGAATTGCTCTTTTCATTGCTGCATTCATCTCTTGACATCGATCAAGTTGTTTCCCAAATCGCTTCATTGCAGTTCACATACCGACGCGGCGCTCTTCACGCGCAATGCATTGTTCTTTTTCACTCCTTTCACTCGCAATGTTTTGAATCCTAGTTGCATTACGGCTTCGTCGGTAAATATTTAATCGTCTTGGTGGTGGCATGGCTTTCTTAAGGATTTTTTTGGTACATTATGTCAATAGAAACTTGAAACAAATCGGTCAACTTTAATTATTCTCAGACTCCATTATGTTTAGCTGTCAGTTGCATTTTGTTTTTGTTTTTTGAAAAAAGAACGGCTAGACTGTTTTTAACGGATTGCTTTCAGTTGCGTTTTTTTTTATTTATACCTACCACGTTTTATGTTATTTCTTGAAAAAAAGTATAAAAAAAAGTATAAAAAGGATATAAAAAGTATCCCTTGTCCTTTTCCTGATTCTAAGCTACCTCCCTACCAATTTTCAGCCAAATCAGTTCAACTGTTCTTGAGTTATGGATAGTGTAACTAACACGACTTTGTTTTATATATATAGATTACTTATAGGTTTTAAAAATAATTACGTTTGTTATTCACGTCTCGATGACAGAACGTGACAGAACGATAGACAAAACGCTGAGAGCCGTGAACTTTTTTCAAGACGGTTCTTACAACCCAATTTTTTTATTCTTATTTTACAAAATATGCTATTAAAATGTATCTACCTGTAATCCTGAACTAGTGGAATACTTATCTTGAATTAAGACTAAAATTCCATTTGCTGGTGTTTGTATATCCTTGCCTGCAGCTCATATCTATATAGGAGCATCAAGGACTTCCTATGTGGAGAAATTTTGAACCCGCGCCAAATTTTGTGCAGAATGGGTGTGTGGTGGAGGCAGTAGTAAAATAGAAGTGTTTTGCAGCAGTCGCTTCCATTTATACCTCAATTTACGTTAAAACCTAACCATAGAATTTCCAAAAAAATATGGAAACGAAAACAGCGCCTCCGGTAAGCGTTGTAGTTTTCACATATTTTTGATAAAACGCTGTGGTAAAGTTTGTTCGTTGAATTTTATGTTTGGTCGTGGCCAGATGCATACGACTCCTAAATGACTGCCGACGATTACAGATCCTGCAAACAAGACTGCTCTTGATATTATTATATCTATTACAGTTATATTGTTCAGTAGACGTTTAGTACGTGTTTTTAGTTTTTACTTTATGATTAAAATTAAAAAAAAAAAGCTGATCAGGCGCAGGCTACTGTGTATCAGCTATGCTGTACATACAGAGCAACTTCTTACCGCATTGTCCCCGAAGATGTCGCATGTGGCATGAGGAACCTATTTATTTTTAAAGGTAAAAAGGCAGGCCTTCAGTTAACCAGTTCACTTAAAGTGAGGGTTTACCAGTACCCTTAGTACAAGTTGCAAAACTTGAGTAATGTAACGTTTAAGGCAATTATTAAAGAGTGATTTCCCCCAAAAGTTGCCGTTTTTGTTTGTTTGAACTTGATTTTCTTCATCATTGTAACTCTTTTGCTAAGACCATAAAGTGTAAGAAACAAAAACGGCAGATTTTGGGAGAAATCATTCTTTTGTATTTTCCGTAAACTTTACTTTTCTCAAGTTTTGCAACTCGTACTAAGGGTACAGCTTTCAATAGGGAAAGTTCTCATTTTTTGTGAAATTTAAGTAAATCTTACCAATATTTCGATCTCGCATTAGAAATAGAAACTGAGACAGAAAATCGTTTCTGACATAATTGGTGGAGATCGAACCCTAGCTCTCTACAATGGAAGCATTGTACCAGCTGAGCTATCGACGGGACATTCTTTTTTAAATAAATTTTATTTTGTATATAATTCTTCAAACCTTTTTTTTAACCATGACAATGGACCAATGCTCGGCTCACATCTGATCGACCCCTTTCAACCGTTCTCCGATGAACTGAATCCCGATGAATTTAATTTCACCCTAAATTTAAAGAGAATCCCGATGAATTTCATTTCACCCCGAATTTAAAGAGACGAAGTATCGTGAAATTTATCAGATCAATTAGCAAGCGCGGGGACTGAAAAACTCATTTTTCTCTGTGACGTGGCGCGCAGTGGGGTAAAATGTACATAAATTTGGCACAAAATTTAAACATTACAAACAAAGGATAAATTTTACAAGATTTTTTTTTGTTTTGTTTTTTTGTTCTTTGTAATTTGTTTCTCTCCGATAAGGTTATTATTTCGTTCTACCCTAGCATTGCTCTTCAATTCATTCATATTCATTAACTTTCTCATATAATACATCTTATTCTTGTACAGACACTCTGTGCATCTCATTCTTTCACAATTTCACTAATCTAGTTAAGCCAAAATTACATCGGTTATTTTTTCTCTTTTTTTTTACACTTATTTTTTATATAGGTACATCCACTTTCCATGTCAGTCTTTCATTATCCATTATTTTGACATGTTTCACAATTTATCTTTTACCATTAATTTCTACACTTCTCAAGTGCTTCATTTCCAATTCCAAGCTCAAATTTTTATTATTCCTTGACTTATAGGTTGGTATGAGGCTGACCACCCATACTGTAAAAAATGGTTCACTTTGCCAATGTCACCCCTGTTTCAGGGAATGTCGGCAAGAGTTGCAGGGCTTATGTTCATTTGAGGTTTGGGTTTTATTTGTAAGTACACAATCAGCATTTGTAAGCGCGAACTACACGTGTTTGTTTGTGGGCATACATCTGAGAGCTTTGAATGAATATATCCTTGCAACTTAGATTATAGATAGAGAGAATCTATCTTCAGCCTTTTTACACAATCCATAAAATTAAAAGGAAAGCACAACTTTGGACCGGTCCGTAGTCCAGTGGTAACACTTCGAACTCGACAATGGAAGGTTATGGGTGCGAATCCCGGCGGAGCACAAAAAAATACCATTTATATTTTCAAATTTGCTCTTCGCTGGATTAAAAAATTCATAAACCTTTTCCAAAGACCGGTCAATAAAGGTCCATCCAACCATACAACAACTGGGTCTTGCTTGAGAATCAGCGCTTTCTACAGCGACGACCAAGTTTGCAGGTGAGATAAAGACCGGTCACTAAAAGATCCATCCAGCCTCACAGCAACTGGGTCTTGCTTGAATATTGGCGCTTTGTAGCGACGACCAAGCTCGTAAACACCTCTGTGAAACTACAACAAGTATTATAGACCCCTAGAGTCTCTGAAATCTAGGGAGTCTCCCGCACAGGATTTCTTAAAAAAAAAACAAAAATATTTTTGTCTAAAATTCAGCATGTAACACTTCTCTGTGCGGCGCGGCCCAATTTTCGGAATAACGAGGGGACTTTGTACGAGACTAATTGGACACCAATTTTCCAAAACGTTTTATTTCATGTATAATAAACAGCTATGCGTACAAAAAACAAGAACATGGTGTATCAAACATTGCGTGAAAACTCAGCCCCCACGTAAACTGAAAAAGTGTACCAAAACTAAAACACTCTCCCAGAGAGCTGTTGCATTATCCATATCCATATTCTGTTTACGCAATTTTTGAGTATTTACGCAATGTTTAATAGGAGTGAATATTTTTTGGCGTTGCATGCCCTTGAAAAATATAATGGGAATTTTTCAACAAGGAAAATTTAACACTGAAAAAGAAACTAGGAATAATAACTGAATTTCTTTTCATCGTACCTAATTTTGGCGCCTAACTATTGTTCTTGATTGTTTTTTTCTTTATTTTTTTACCTTATTATTTTACACCCGCAACGCAACAAAGCTACACATACAGTGTAACTTCTTGCCTGCGTTATACCCGAAGGGGTTGCATGTGGCGATTCGGGACCTATTTATTTTTACAGGTAAGGGAGCCGGCCTACAATCACTTCAGTTGAAGAACGGGTGTGCCAGCTCCTTAGGGATCTGGTTCTCATTTATTGTGAAGGCTGCCAACTGAGCTATTGACCCCACTTTTTACGCGGTTGGTCGTCGCTACAAAGCTCCAATTCTCAAGCAAGACCCAGTTGCTGTAAGGTTGCATAGACCTTTGGTGACCGGTCTTTGGTATATTAATTTTTCAACCCAGTGAAGAGCAGATTGGAAAATATAATGGTACATTTTTTGTGCTCCGCTGGGATTCAAACCCACAACCTTCCAAAAGAAAAAGTCCAAAGCTTTATCATTACACCACGGACCGATTAGAATTATGTTGAAAGGCAAAATATTTTAATACAAGCAGTAATTCGTTTTATTCTTAAGATTATTATGTTTTTTTTTTTGTATCATCACGTCTCGAGTCACAGATTTTGAATGTCAAAACTGAAAAAAAGACAATTTGAATAAAGACAAGTATTTCAACCGCAGCATACGACACGACGTACACAAAAAATGACCAAATGTATTTAATTTCAAAATGGTATTATTGACAATTTGAAATTGTATTGATGTAATGGAGGTTCGAAACCGGTCCGTAGTCTAGTCCGTAGTCACTTTTGACTCGTAAATGGAGGGTTGTGGGTTCGAATCCCAGAGGAGCACAAAAAATACTATTCATATTTTCAAATATGCTCTTTGCCGGGTTGAAATATTCAAACACCTTTACCAAAGACCGATCACTAAAGGTTCATCTATCTTACAGCAAATGGGTCTTGTTGAAGAATTGGTGCTTTGTAGAGACGACCAACTTCGTACAAAGTTATACTATTCCAAATACACCAGAAAGATCAGCCACTTGACGCCCTCGGCCAAAGCTCCATAAATATTTTTTATAGTATGAGTGGTCAGCTTCATACAATACCACCCAAAATATGGAAAAATAGCTGGGTTTCTTTATCACAAGAGGGAAGTTCCAGATGAACAGATCTACGATAGGATGAAAATGGAGAAGGAAAACAAGACCATCTTTATTCTGTTTATAATGGAATTTAAAAAATAAAATGGATCTCAAGAATATTTAAAATTATCTTAGTAGATCACTTTTGCTGTACGGCGTCGATCTATCCCATTTTTACACCTCCCTAAGGACTCCCAACTATAAAAGTTCTTTAGTTTTACGATTATTTGGTCTACGAAAATTTGTTCCAAGTAAAGAAAACATTTTAAAACGCTGTGCGTCGTATTAGAGGTCTGGGGTGTTTTTTTTTAGGTTTTTTGTCTAAGTCTTTGTATAAAAGTCCTACATTTCACCTTACAGAACAACCGTACATCTAATATTGGTTAACTCTACGTCCACATTTTGTAGAATGTGTCAAAGGGACTTACAAAATGAAGGTGTATTTTTGTCGATTTTAATGAATTTAAGACGGCCCCATACCCTTAAATTGTTTTTTTTTTATATTTTTCTTAAGGTCGAGTGTACATGGGTATTATACATGAGAAAAATCATGCGTGTTTATTGATAATTGATAAGTTTAAAAAGTATACAACTTTAAAAATGTGTCAATAAAAAAATCATTTTACCAAACATGTTTTGTTCACATTATTTTCATGCGTCATATTTTGTAGATGAGGTTTTTCTTCTCATATTTCATAGTCATTCATTTTTCCATGAAAACTGTATCATTTCACAAAAATCTGTTTGAAGGAAAAATAAATATAGAAGCACTCTTTAGTTGAAAAAAATTATGCCGCGTTCAAATAAAATTAACGAAAGAAAACATGTTTTTTTACATACTTTTTTGTGTGGCGACATTTTTTAAGTTGAATTATTTTTTTCAAATACATAGTTTTGATACAAAATAGTCTGATTTATTTCATTAATCTGACTTGTCTACTAAGACTATAAGGTTTAAGAAATACATATTTTTTGTAAATTACCAATTTTAGGGCCGGAGCCATCTTAAGTAAGATAAACACATCAGAATTGAATAGTTGTACCGACATAATAAGGCGAAACTTTGACTTATGTACCATCTTAGACGGCAAGTTCTCATGTTCTGCCATGCCCCTTCAAGTTTAACTTTTGCCCACACAATGCCTTCTGGAGTGACATGCTCCAGGCCTCAAACTAATCCTCGGACAATGCGAGATAATTCTATGAGCTCCAAAACATGAATGTGTTAGAAAGACCCTCAGGACGTTGACGGTCAAGCTTAATTTTTTTGAAGTAACGCAATTCTTTTTTATATTTTGTATTGTTTGTGTATTAACACTGTGAAAATTCATTTTGTTTCAATTTATAATTTTTGGATGAAATTTTTCAAGCAAAACACTGTTTATTTTCACTATAGACTTTATTTAAAAGATTAAAATCTTTAAAACAAAATTACGAACGTTTTCGACCTAGAAGGTCATCATCAGGTATCATGACCCTCTAGGTCTCAATTCTTTTTTGTTTAAATGAATTTGTTAAGAGGAAGTTAATAGACTCGAAACAAATTCTATTGACAGCAAAATTGTGACGTCAAACACGGCAGAATCTTGTTGTAAACATTACAGTTAATTAGTGTAAGACACGTGCTACCCGCTTCAGGCTTTTAATATCATTTCAATAATATACTGTCTGTGTTACATACAAACAATGGATCTTGTGTAAGCCTGAAGGATACCTGAGGATTCCACAAAGCGCTTACAACTTTGTACTCACTAACAGAAAACTCACATACGAGGCTTTGATCAGAGTTAAAATTAATATTTGTTATATCTACACAAACGTGAAAAGCTTTGCTTATATATAAAACTCAATATTAATGTATGTATGTAGGTATGTTTGTTTCCTGTGGACTTTTAAACTGCTCAACGGATTTAACTCAAATTTTAGGAAGCATGTAAAATAATTAAAAAATGGTTCCTGTGAAGTAATAAATTGATCGGGTTATAAGCGAGTTTTTCGCCTTCTAACATTTCAATTTAACAAAACAACATGAAAATTTTGGAATACATGTTTGTTCCTTGTGGATTACTAAACCACTCAACCGATTTCAATCGAATTTCCAAGTAACATGAAAAGAATAATTTTAACTGTCCCGATGAAGTTTGAGGTTGATCGGACCACAATGATATTTTTGGCCATTTTTGCCTGGTTATACCGTTCATTAGATTTTATTCTAAAAATTCATTTCAATAAATGTGTAGATTAAATAAGATCAAATAGATCACATAAAATAGATCGTGTGATTTTTGATATAGATTGGACTACAAATGTTTATAGGCTATTTGTTGCGACAGAATGCTACCATAACCCGTGGAAATAAATTTATTCCACACGCCCAAACGGCGTGGTGATACACGCCGGGAAACGCTAGTAACTTACATACACAACTTTAATCCTTTTGTAAGTTTATAAAGTAAACTTAATCTTGTAGATATATACTGGTGAACGAGAAAATTACTGGGTGCATAGAGAATAAAGCATTGCCTTTGAGATATGAGTGTTCTTTCGGATGAAAAGAAAATCTTCGATAGAAAGAGTCTCGAATGTTGTTTTAGTTATTTTACGTTATGACAAATCCTCACGGAAGTCAAAAGCCTTTTTTTTTTTTCATTTTCTGGCCGCATAATGAGAAATGAGAAATATCGTCTCCTGCATCTCATCACACAGGGAAGAGTGAAGATATGACGCGAAGGGCTCCATGTTGAACGAGAATATCTTGGTTGAAGAACCTTAGACGATGGTTTGGCAGATACACAAGATATCTCTTTCGTACAGCAGCATTGAAGCAGCTATGTAGATATCCAATCTTCATTGAAGAGACACAAGAAGAAGTATATAGAATACTGTAAAAAATAATGTTTGGCTGGTCACACCTCAAGAGCTATTTACAACGTTGGCAGGTGGTCTTTTTGACAAAGTAAGTGGAGAAATGGTTCAACCCATAAAAAAACATAAAAAATTATATGACGTGTTTTGCGTGCTGTTGGGAATCCAACCCAGTATTTTTTTTTCCAAGTCTGAAGCGAGAATCATTTGACTAAGTACCCATCCGTAAAATCTACCCGTATTCGTCAATTTAAATATATATATGTAAAGAGTTTAATCCTTATTCTATAATCTTAGTTGCGAGGATAATTATAACAAATATTTGCAACTTAGATAGAAGGTGTATATGGCAAAAACCTCGACATGTTTCGCAAACATTTGCAATCGATAGCATTATATGAGTCGGTCCGCCTTTACTTGTTAGTTTCACATATAAAATCAATGCCTCGATATCGTAAATATACCGGAAAAACGATAGGTAATTATATTTTTACTGTACATACAAAAGTGAGGATAAAATAATATTTTTACAAGTGAAACTATTACATTTAATCTGAATTGCTTTTGTTCCCTGATTTATAGCTTGGTATGAAGCTGACCAGCCGCACTGTAAAAAATGGTGCACTTTGTCAAAGTCGGTAGGTGTTGCAGAGCTTATATATTCATTTGAGATTGGGTAGTTACGTTGTAAGTCTACATACATATCGACGGTTAAAAGGTAATAGGGCATAAGCGACAAAAACTAAATTGTTCAGGAGAGCAGTTTAAAGTTTGAAATTGCAGAATAGTGGCAAAACTTTTTTATTTTTTATCATATCGTTAAAATCAAAACAGCTCTAAAAATAAAGGCATTTATTGGCATTCCTATAAATGTGGTTTTACGATTTTTTTATGTCACAAGTGCCTTTGGGACAAAAAAGACCAAATCTTGCCAGTTACACCAAAACCATATTTCGAAAACGCAGTTGTTTGCTTGAGCATAAACAACAAAAAACCATCGTGAAGCTATGGGAGTTAGCGCATTAGAAAGAGCGTAAAATTTTAAGTAGGATAGCATTCATAACTCATTTTTGACCAAAACGTCACTTATGCTCTACTTCCTTTAAACCTTCGATATCTTTGTAACTAAGATTAATTAAGAAATAAAAATATTAAAAGTAAAAATAAACTTTGGTACAAGCAACTGACTGGCAAAGTAAAAACCGGCTAAGGCATCATCTTCTTATAAAAGTGGAAATCGTCATAATAATATAGATTGGAAGATAAACCAATCTATAGAATGGTCAACGGTAAAGGATTTTAAAAATCATAACAAGAAAATTCATAATGCAATCTTTCATCTTCGAGATTATTCTAAAAGTGAGACTCAAAGAAAAGGTAGACAACTCGCTGCCTTAGTTCTTGTTTGCCGTATACGCCATTGAGAAAATTTTACATGAGCAATGTTTGCACATGAACTGGACCAATGTGTCTTATGAAAACAGGAAATTTATTTAAAAAATATTTTTAAAAACTCTCACATTATCGAGTTTTACGGTTTTTCTTAGCTCAGATTGTGTAGAATTTGATTCTTAAGACAGCTGCATGAAAAAGTCATATTTGACAAGATTGGCGTATACGGCAAATAAGAACTGGGGGAGCGAACTGCTATTTTACAGTTATCATTTTTGCTGGTTTCAAGTCCAGATTGTTTGTTTGTCAAAAGGTAAACTATTACTCGATAAAATGTATACAAAAGCGTAGATTTATTTCACTGCGCCAATGTATGATTTGAAAGCAGTTCTGCAACAAAAACCAATGCTTGCCAATATTATACAATAAAGCCATTGAAGGCAATGTATACCGAAATTTCAGTCAATTCATTAAGCGCGATGAATGGTTCTTTGACTTTCATATTGAAATCAAAATTGCGGATAATTTGACGTTAGTGCTATTTTCTTTTTCTTTTAGCGTCAATTTCATCAAAGTTTGGAACAGCTTCTATTCTTCTATTCTATTCTTCCAAGTCCGGTCGATAGCTCAGGTGGTAGAGTGCTTGCATTCCATGCCGAAAGCTCGGGTTCGAATCCCACCGAGGGTGTCAGAAATGATTTCCCGTTTCGGTGTTTATTTCAAACCCCAAAATAAAATACCGGCAAGGTTTACTCAGCCTTCACAAGAAATGAGTACCAGCACTTTCGGGAGCTGGGAAACCTCCACTTCAACTGAACTTTTACTAAACTTTTCAGGAATCCCCAAGTATTGCCCTTCTTGTTCAATTCATATATTAGAAGTGTACTTGAGTTTTGTTCGACTGTTTGGAACCCCAATTATGTTGTCCATATTAATGCTATTGAAATGGTCCAAAAAAACTTATCAAGCAACTGAACTTTCGCAATAGACAACATTTCAATAGTTATTCCCAAGCATTGGAGCATTATGGTATACGATCTTTGGAGGCAAGGAGAAATATGCTTGACATCAGCTTCATATATAAGATAGTTAATAACAAAATCGATAGTGCACCTCTCACAAGCCTCCTTCCATTTCATTGTCCAATCAGAACTCATCGAGACAAATCCTTATTTTATGTGGGTGCAGCCAGGACAAATTATAAGCAAAATTCTTTTATAAGTAGAGCCTGCGTTGCAGTAAATAGTGTCCAAAGGACTGATCCTAAGTTGGACATTTTCTTTCTGTCTGCACAGTCATTGAAAAAGAGGATTTTGAATCTAGCAGGATTTGAATTTCATTTTTGAATCTCATTTCTAATTTCTTTAATCATTCTCAATTCCTATTTTGTTTTTATTGCTTATTAATCATCATTGACGTGTTTGGTGTGCGCATTGTTTTTCTACTCCCTTTCCTTTCTCCTGACCTTTCTTTCCTTATCCCATCATGAGGACGAGATTTATTTTTTATTTTTATTTTTATTCTGTTTTGATTTGTGTATTTCTTTTTTTTTTGGTTTTGGATGCTGCTTCTTTTTGTTTTTCTTTACTTTTTATTTATTTACCTGGCATGATTTGTAATTTAAAATATTAATTTGTAGAATACAGTAATAGGCGACATGAATTGTAAAAAATATCTTATATATGTATACAAAATTATATTCAATGCTGTTGTATTCTTGTTTAAACAATAAAAAAAAAAAAAAAAAGTGGTTGGCGTAAGGTCGGCCCCCTTACCTGTAAAAATAAATAGGTTCAACTCGCCATATGCGACCCCTTCGGCAAGAAGTTACACTATATGTGTAGCTTAGTTGCGTTTTTTTTTTGCGTTGCGTTCTATTATTGTTGAAATTTAGTTTGATTGTCGTTTTTTGTTTAGATTTCTCAATCATTGATTCACAAAAAAACGTCGTATCGGCTCATGGATCCTGTGATGAGGACAGCCAGTTATCTTTTCACCCTTCGGAATGTCTTCCAGCTGGACCTTGGCATCTCATTAGCTACGATGTGTGTATGTCTTTCATAGCTTATTCTGTTGACACTTTGATACATTTTCTGTCAACCATTTACATATAGAAAAAGAGGTTTACTAATCCATCTAAGTACTTCTTGTTCCTGTTGTAATCTTAGGATTAGTTTTGCAATGTTAATCCACCTTATTTTTCATTTCTCCTTATCCAAGGTAATCCTTTTGACCTCTTAGTAAAAGGAACAGCGCACATTATCTGTAAATACTGTGATGGATTTTACGGGTCTAATTCAATAAAAATTGCGGTGATTTAATTTTTGGACAATTATTTCAGATACGGTTCACATTACACGTACACCATACAACGGTCTCCGGCTTCTCCGGCTGCAAAGAAATTCGGGCTTTAATAGCAAAAACAAAGATTATTGTCGTGAAATGGCGGTCATCTTGGATTGACAGGTCTTCATACAAATAATATCGATATTCGGTAGGTAAGACTTACTGTGATGATGAGACTTTGTAGGTTTATACCTAACAATTAAGCCACGCCCCTTTTAGAATTTACGAATAAATAGACGCCGCCTTTCGTTCAGACCTCAGAAGTGGGCAGAGCTCCGAAAAAGTCACCCACAGAGGAGACGAAACGTCAGCTGAAAGTCTTCAAGAAGTATCAAGAGAGAAGAAAAATAAAAAAAAATAAGCAAAAACTATGGACCACGGTTAAAACCTGGAACCAAAAAATCAAGCATCGTCCAAACTTATTTTTTAAATGATTGTCAACGTCAGCAGTACCAGCCAGGACACAAAATGATGAACAAGGCGTTTGTGAACTTGAGTGTCACAGATATAAACTGAATCAGTTGACAATCTCGTTAAATCAGTAAAACGATTGCATCTCTTCGGGGTTCTGCATTTGGAAGTTTAATGAGAAAACTTTCTGCTCCATTTTGTGGTGACTTCATTATCAAAGTTGTCACTTCTTACTGAAACTCATGTAACTGTTTTATCATGATGAAAATTGATATCACAATGAAATTGAAGTCGACACAAAAAAACTGAAGTCACCACGTAGCGAAGTACCAGGTGCGTGCATTAGGTAGAGACAAATAGGATTTTTGTTTTCAAACTTTGCACGATCCATTTCGAGGATAATGTACACGTTTTTACAAAACTTAGTATAAATGTAATGAACGATTTGGTCAGGCATAGGTTACAACTTTTCACATATTTTTTTTTTATGAAATAATAGAAATAAACGAAAATAAACTCTTTGTTAAACAATCGACATCAAACTTTACAGAAACCATTCCGAAAATATTTTACATGTGTCCAGAAAATTTGATAAAAATCAGTTGAGCGCTTTAAGAGACCATTCAAAAAATACAAGCATACATTTATTTTTAAAACAAAATTTAAAGTGAGGCTTACTTACCTAGATATTTACCAAAGAGGGAGAGCTGATTTCAAATTATGTCCGATCTGCATTTTTCACTGCAAAGGAGAATGGGGATTTTTGGATAATTTTATTTACATTTTTAGGGAAAATTACTCGGTAATGTGTTTATGTAAGGGCGAGTAAAGACATATTAGATAATTTTGATGGCTTTTTAACAGCGTAAGCCTAAGGCGATAAAAAAAGCAACTTAAATTAAAAATGTGTGGGCACCGAAATAATCGTTTTCTTGAACCCTGGATTTTTTTTTACGAGTTGAATATATTTTTTTATAGATAAGGTTCTTTTAATGTCAACCCATAATCAACTGCACGACAACTCAATGTGGGTGGTGGACTTCTCGATCAACCGTAGCCACCGCTGTCTACTCAACGCCTTCCTCCTACAGTCCCATGCTCCTACCGCACGACGCGATGGTCCAACCATTTATTAGGAATATTTTATTAGGAATGCAATTCACCAACCTATTCTGCCTGGCCAGAAACAGGTATTAATATCATCAATTAATAATTCATTTTTGTTTTTTTAATCAATTATTCATTAATAATTACCCAATAACATCTGTTGAACCAGAGTCAAAGTTATGGTCAAATGACCCAAGCGGGGATCGAACCAACGTTATTCCAATCCAAACAAGCTGGAACGATCGGCCCACTTGGCCCCCTCGGCCATAGCACCATAATCTGGGTTCATCATCACAACCATCTTTTTTGTGGAAAAGCCAGGCTTCGATGGTCATTTGCTTTATAGATTGATCATAGAATCCCTAGAAGATAATTCAAAATTTGTCAATAGTGAAAGACTGGTCGTTAAGGTATGCATACTTCATCTAGATTATTTTCTTATCAAGGTTGAGGGAACCACAACGAAAGCACGAAAGAGCTATGCTACACATAAGACTGTCAGATCGGATACGAAATAACGACAAACGTAGAAGATCGGAAGTTACTGACATAGTCAAAGGGTGGCAAAGCAGAAGTGGTCGTGGCCAGGGCATGTTGCCAGATTGAGCGAGCAAAGATGTACGAAAAGAGTGGTAGAATTATAACCTCGTAAAGACAAAAGAACTAGAAAAGGCCTCTTACACGATGGTCATATGATATTAAAAGAGTTGCTGGTGATTGGATGCAGAAAGCCCAGGACAGAGACGCCTGGAGAGATATGGGGGAGGCCTATGTCCAGCAGTGGACAAGAAGTGGCTGACTAAGTAAGTAAGTAGGGTTGAGTGAATTTAATTTATTTAGTCAATGTTCAAAACTGCAGGAAATTCGACTACATGGGTCCAGGCTTCTTCAGAGTTGTCTCCATTTCTTGTCATCCCTTCTGTATCTTTCAATTCATTCATACTTATCACATTTTTTCATACATCCCCATTGCATTCACTCTGTTTGTACAATTATTTCAAAAATTCTCCAGTCTGATCAAGCAATACCTCTCTTTGTCTTCCTTTTCCGCTGACAGATGTTTTTTCTTCAAAATTGAATAAAATAAATAAGCACTTAAAAAGATTAAATGAGCACATATGAGGTTAGTTGCAATGTATATTTCACTATCCTCTTTCACTTTCAATATACACCACCGTCTCAAATTAGCCTTATGTCGACGTTCAGACAAGCAAAGTAGGCAAGTTGTTTAAGGCAGCAACAAAAAACAAGCATTTTTTATATAAGTTAAAACCAGTTTTCGACACGAAGAAAGATTATCCATTTTAAAATTAAATTTCAAGATTAATTACGTACACTTTTAGAATATTAGACCAATTTAAGGAACTGGTTCCTTGACAAATAGGTTGGTATGAAGCTGACTCCCCAATACTGTAAAAACTTGGTTCACTTTTTCCAATGTCACCCCGGTTTCAGGATAGGTGGCAAGAGTTGCAGAGTTCACGTTCATATGAGGTTTGGTTTCTTTTTTTTGTACACATGCAGCATGTGTAATTGCGAACTTACATTTCCCTGCTTTTGGACGTGAATTAAATATGAGACGTTATACCATTATATATTTGGAACTTTAATTATTGCTTATAGATATACCAAATGAATGTCTGTTATAAAAACCATGACTTTTACAGTGTTTGTGATAGAAAAAAATGCATCATGGGTTAAACATTTCATTGGGAGTAACTTCTCATACTAAGTGAACTAATTATAAAGGAGTGCTCATAAATAACTTCTAAACTACAAGATTTTCACACTTTTGTAGTGTTTTCTCTCGTAGAAAATAAAAAAAGGTGCATTTAGATGCGAAACCCATCTTAGCTTTATAAGTCACTTATTCAGTTTTATCTTTTCCTTGTCTTATAGGTTGGTATGATTCCTTGTTTGTGGGCATGCATTTAATATGAACTTTAAATTTTAATATAGCTTTGTAACTAATTCCGCCTCATTTTTTTTGCCTCTTTTGGCTGCCTTTAAACGAAAAAAAAAAAGTAGAGTGCCCAATATGGTTTGTGTGTCCAATTATGATTGTTTTCTTCGAACTCGTATCGTAGTACCAGCAAGGTTTACTCAGTGTTATTGACCGTCAAATTTCCTACAAAATAGCCAGTCTCCCGCACACACTTGCTCTTAAAAAAATGAGCGGGCTTGCTTCACTGGCTACGTCTGAACGAGGCATCAATATACGCTGTCGATAGTAATAAAGTAGACAATCTTGTAGATTGAAAGTTGTGAAAGGTGGTGGGAACACACCACTGCAGTAACATCCATCACTTTACTATATTGCTACTCTCACTCACTGGTGATTCCCCTGTCTTTTAAAGTGATCAATTTCCTATAAGGAAATGCTGATGAAATGTAGACAATAATAAATATTTTAAAGTACTTGAGAGTCCGTTCAATCTAATCTAATCTAATTTAAGTTGCAAATATATGTAACATTAAAGATTCACATGATAAGGATTTTCTAAAAAAGACACGTATAAGTTTGCGATTAAACATGCCGCATTTGGGCCTACAATATAAAAACCCGAATCTCAAATGAACATACACCCTGCAACTCCTGCCAACTTTCCCTGAAACAGGGGTGACATTGGAAAAGTGAACCATTTTCTACAGCATGGGTGGTTAGCCGCATACCAACCTATTAGTCGATGAAAATTAAAAAAAAAAAAGTATTGGTTTACATAACGCACTAAGTACTTTAATCAAGAAATAGCAAAAAATGCAGTTTGTATCTTAATAAAATGCCAAAAAAATAACCGAAATACGATCTTAAATACCTGAAAAAATATTTTACGTGTTAAAGTTTGGTCCACCTGTGCATGAGATTTTAAATGGCGCATAATACAACGCACGGTAAACGACAGCTTGACTTTAAATGTATAACCCAGATAAGGCCATTATGCGAACTACATAAAAAGTTACCACGTTGATTGTGTATTATATTTATGTTAGTATTTATTTTAGTTAATAATTAATAAATTAGTTTTAATAATTAAATGGTTTATTAATGTGCTCTTTTATATTATATATCTCTATCTATATAGTCATCATTACAATATTATATAAGTACAATACAATCTATGTAGGTACAATACAGATTGTTGTACAAAAATCTTGTAAATATTTCTAACTTCTTAAATACGTTTTCATTTGTTTCTCAGTGTTTCTCCACCATGGTAGTTTTTTTTTCTAATCAATCATTATAAAATCTATGTAATATTCCATGATAATAATGTGAGAGCATGTATGTACGATATAAAATATTGACAAGGATGAAGCTGACTACCCATACTGTAAAAAATGTTTCACTTTGCCAATATCAGTCCTGTTTCAGGGAAGGTCGGCATAAGTTGCACGGTTTATGTTCATTTGCGGTTTGGATTTTAATTTGTAAGTACACATGCAGCATCTGTAAACGCGAACTTACAGGTGTCTGTTTGTGGGAATGCATTTAATATTAATTTTAAATGTTAGCACATCTTTGCAGCTTAGATTATAGAAATGATATTTTATTGTGCTCCACCGGGAATCGAACTAACGACCTTCTGATAAGAGCGCGTTTTGAATCCGGTATCTTTATTTTCGTTTTAAAATAAGCATAGAAACGGGAAATCATTATTGAAACCTTTTGTGGAGATCGAATTCTAGCCCTATGGAATGGAACGCTAGCATTCTACTGACTGAGCTATCGACCGGACCTTATCAACGCCTTCTATATAGATCTATAGGTGGCAGTGCCTTATCTAATGCTAATAAAGCGACCTGCACAAGAAAGTGAGACGTGAACTGTAATCTGTAGAAGAACTCACCTGGTTTTCGTTATAAGTCCTATCGCTCCTCGCTCTACGTTCATTCGTTCCCGAAACTCCGTCGAGGAAAGACGTGTTGGCGCGGTCGCTTCCCACCATATCAACCAACCTCACCTCGATATCATATCGCTCATAAATTCATATCGCTCCGTTAAGTTGCTCGCGAAATAAGTCAGTGAATAAGCTTCGTTAATCAGAGAATAGTCCGAGTCTACTGTACGCTTTGAAGTTATCAAGAGAAGGTAAGATTTTTGTGAATAATTATTTTTTTGAATGATTAACGGTTTGAGAAACGATCTGATTTATTTTTTGAAATAATCAGATTTTTTTTAAATGTGTTTAATATATTTTTTTTAACTTGCAAACAAATAATACAAAAAACACAGTTATTTTCTATTGAAATACTTAATTATATTTAAAACATTTAACGTATTTTTTAATTCATTCTTTGTTTTTATTCAAGTATTTTTTTTAATAAGAATGGCATCGAACAATTTAACTTTTTTCTTTAAATAAATTTATTTTAAATCAACGTATTTTTATTGAATTCTTTGTTTTACGTCATGTGTTTTTCTCAATGAAAGTCAATTCATAAATTTAATGTTTTTCTTGCTACATTTATTTGAATAATTTTCGAAAGAAAATGGAAAGAATTTAAATGTTAAAAATAAAATCGAAAATACAAAAGTTTCTTTTTTCGTATCTAGTTTAGTTCACCAACCATAAATTTTGCAGATTTTCTCAAAAAATATTTTTATACATTTTTTATTATACATAACTTCTCTTAAATATTATCCTGAATTCTAAAAGTGTTAATAGAGTTTCTTTAGAATTTAATACTGAAAACTTACACTTCGTTTTTAGAGCAGTAAAAAAAATAATAAAATAAAACTTTTCTGTGGTGCACCTGAAAATTTTGCTCGCCTTTTTAAATTGCAGCTTTTCCACGGGGTGAATAATTTACATAATTTTAAAAGGAGAATTTTATGACGTCACAAAGACGATAATTTCATAGCGTCGGACCTCTTTTTGAGGGCTTAATTATATTGGGGCTCAGATGCTTCGCAAGTCGACTACATTATGATGTAATTATTTAGAAGAAAATATTAACGAAGATATTTTGTCTAGAATTGAAAAACGATTTTATGAACCGTAGAGTAAAAAAAATGTAATTTCAGAATGTTCCATCGGTGTCGTATCCAACGTCGTTAGGAGACGTGACTTATGTCTATTTTATGCCAAAGAAGCACGAACGTTGAGATATCTAATCTTTTCTACACCACGGTTAGTAAATTAAGTTATAAAATATATTTAGAATACCTTACGTCTTTCTAATTTTGAATCGTTAATTAATAATACTCGGCACAAATTCCTATAAAAAAAAAAGCGACATGAAACTTTGTCAGGGAAAAAGTGAATAAATGATTTGTTATTGGTTGCTAAGGACCTTAGTCATATAGAACGGTAACGATTGGTTAAAGAGAAAAAAAAACAATTTGTAATATTGTGGTCATCTTTTAAAAAAAAGTATTGTAAATTAATAATGTAAAAAGAAAATACTGAAAAGAACAACAAATTATTCTCTTGATAATGGTGTGATAACATCGAAAACGTTCTAGGAAATAAATCAACTCGTGAAGGAAAACTTTATGTTTTATTTTTACATTATCAACTTAAAAAGATCTTCACAATGTCAATAAATAAACCCTTAAATCTAAAAAAAAAAATATGAGCATGAAAATTGTGTATAATGCATGAAAATCTTCCATTTGTTTAATTTTTGGTAGCGTGTCTTCCCTTAAATAGGAGGGGCCGCGAAATTATACATATCTGCTTGTGGGAATGCATTTAATTTAGATCTTGAATGATATATATCTTTGCAGCTTAGATTAGATTAGATAATTTTTTTTTTTTTTTTTTATAAAAATAGATTTGTGAAGAGGAATGCAATTCACCCACCTATTCTGCCTGGCCAGAAACAGGTATTAATACCATCATTTAATAATTCATTCTTGTTTTATTATTAATGAATTATTAAATAATAATTACCCAATAACATCTGTTGAACCAGGGTCAAAGTTAAAGTCAAGTGACCCAAGCGGGAATCGAACCAACGTTGTTCCATTCGAAACACGCTAGAAAGATCAGCCCTCTTGGCCCCCGCGGCTATAACCCCGACAAGACTGGCAAAGTGAAGCGTTTTTTTTTTCAGTATTGAGGATCAGCCTCAAACTAACCTGTAAGTCTCATTAGAAATAACCGTATGTAAAAACGATAGAAGCGGTTCCACAAATTATTCAGTAAAATAATATCTCATTTCTTCCAGCTTTTATTCTGATTACAGTTCCTTTAAAACTAAAGGGTAGATCTTTTGAATATTAAGTTGGCTCCATTAGCCGGACTAGATTTGGCTCGAGTCCATAAAACCGGAAACTCAGTCAATGGTTCGGGATGGCAAACCGATGCGCCATTATATTTTGTCATCGAAGCCAAGATTGATTCGAGCAAGAAGTCGATGTTAATCTAACATTATGTTGATTAAAATTCCTCATCAACTTCCCGAGGTCCAACTTCTCTGCAAACTTGGCTCTTCCAGCTTCGAAATGAGCTCTGAGCGTAGTTTAGTTAGTTTTTGCTTAGAAAGGGAGGTCGGGGTAAGGGAGACCCCTGTTTAATGTTTGAAAATTAGTGCGGCAAAATATAGTCGTGCCAAAATGATGTAATTTTGCAAAGAGGTTCATATTTTTTTGTAGTTGTACAAAATTTTGGTACAAAGAAGAAAAATGTAGAAACGAAATGTTTTCCACACACTTTGGATCCAAATATTTCAAAAAAATCCATTTAATGTGCTAAATAATATTTGTTCGTACTTAAGATGTACAAGTACCTAATAGAATAATAAAAAAATAGTATGATTTATTTGGTGAGCGCTGTTTTTGTGTGTATCACACCTCAAGAGCCCTCTGCGAGCTTGATTGTCGCCATAAAAAGTGCCGATTTTCAAACAAGACCCAGTTGCTGTAAGGTAGGATGGACCTTTAGTTACCGATTTTTGGAAAAGGTTTATGAATTTTTCAACCCAGCGAAGAGCGTATTTAAAAATGTAAAAGGTACATTTTTTTATGCTCCCCTGGGATTCGAACCCACAACTTCCATTTACGAGTCAGAAGTGTTAACCACTAGATTATGGACCAGTCATGGTTGAATCAAAACAAACAATTTCACCATAGTGGTCAAACTGAGAAAAACAGCAAAACTTATAGAAGGAGGTTACGCAACTACGCAACTAAGCTACACATATAGTGTAACTTCTTGCCGCGTTATCCCCGAAGGATTTCGCATGTGGCGAGTTGAAACTATTTATTTTTACAGGTAAGGGGGCCAACCTTACGCCAAACATTTCATTTGAAGTGGGAGTTTCCCAGCTCCCGAGGAGGCTGGTACTCATTTCTTGTGAAGGCTGAGTAAACCTTGCCGGTATTTTATTTTGGGGTTTGAAATAAACACCAAAATGGTAAATCATTTCTGCAACCCTCGGCAGGATTCGAACCCGAACTCACGGCACGGAATGCAAGCACTCTATCAACTGAGCTATCGACCGGACGGGTTAAAAATATCGATATTTTTTTTTTATTAAAAACAGAAGATTAACTTTTTTTATAAAGCTTTCACGACGTCCTCGTTTCCACCATGATTTTTTAAATACTGTCGTTTGCCTTGCATGATATTTTGTTCGTTGTTTTAAATTACAAATTGCAACGAAAATAAAATCAGCAGGAGAAACATAATTAGCTCGTTTTTAAGTATTTTAAGAAAGTGGTATTGATTTTTTTTGCGTGAACTTCTATGCCTCTGCTTGTACACATGACCCCACCTTACCTTAGGTATCTACGGTTTCCCATCAGAGGATAATTATGCCATACAGACTTACCTATCTACATGCATAGATGGCGTAGACCGTAGAACGTGTGTGCTACGCCAGAAGGTTGGAGCTAGGTATATTAATTATACGAAGAAAATAAGAAGCTTTCTAGACTGGAAATATTTTAATTCGTGTTTTTTAATGTTCATGAAAGGATAAAGACCGATAGCGCTTAGGCATTTAGGCTCAAAGAGTGAAAATAAAACCTTTTTTTTCTGGCATAAAAAGGTATTCTAATTAATATTTATTTAATTTCATGTGTGACAATAGATAGTTTGATAAATTTACGTGAACAGGTTAGATGTTAAAATGTTGGACTGAAATTGCTCAGCAGTCCAACACTCTAAGTTGCTGTAAGGCTGGATGGACCTTTAGTGACCGGTCTTTGGGGAATGTAAATGAATTTTTCATCCAGCGAAGAGCATATTTTAAAATATAAATGGTGTATTTTTTGTGCTCCAACGGGATTCGAGCCCACAACCTTCCATTTACGAGTCAGAAGTGTTAACCACTAGACTATGGATCGGTCTCGACTACGGTCTGGTTCTCAAACCATCGCATCCTAAAAACACAGTGTGCCCTTTATTGCCTGGAAAACGTTCTATCATGTACGGAATTGCCATTTTGGATGTGGCGAGTGCCTTTGTTGCACTTTCATAGAAATTCCATTCATCTTAAAGTTCCAATATACGAAACTCAGGTGATAATGGCTTAAAACAAGTTTCGAAACTGTGAACTATGAAAACAGATGAAACTACTAAGGATGTTCGCGCCAGAAACTTTGGAAGTTTTGTGCAACAAACTTGTACTCTTCTTAGCATTATTTTGTTTTTATTTTTCAGAACAAAATCAATAACTATTATTTTTTATGAAATAATTTTGAAAAGATGGATGTAATTCACAAACCTATTTTGCATGACCAGAAACGGAAAGGATTAAGAGTTAATTTTTTTTAAATTTAATAATAATACTAAATGACATCTGTTGAATAGATTCGGGAGAATGACGGGAATCGAACCAGCGATATTTCATTTCAAACGCGCTTAGTTAGAGATTACCGTCTTGACTCTCTTGATCAGGGCTGACCGTTGCACCTTTAAAATCACAATATTTAAATTAATTATTTTGTTTACGCTGTTTTTTTGTGTGAATCGCGTGTTGTTCTTGAACCTATGGGTTTGCTGAAGGCTCACTCAAGCTGTAAAAATTTGGTCAACTTAACCAATGCCGTCCCTATTTTGGGAAAGGCAGTTAAAATTGCAGGGCTTATATTCATTCGAAATTCGTTTTTTTTTGCATTTTTTAAGTAAACATGCAGCATTTGTGAACTACAACGTTCCTGCATGTGGCCACCTATTTGATGTGAATCTCAAATATTAAATACTTGTAGCTTTGATTATAAAACATTCATTCACTTGAAAATAACTTTTAAATTCAAGTCTGAAATGACCATTTATTAAACTACAGAAAATATGCAAATTTGTTTTCATTTTCTTTCATTTATTACAAAGTAAATTTTAAATCAAACCATAAAACAATTCTATGATTGTTAAGCCAAGGTTTGCGTATATATTACAAACCTTAATTTGGTTTATTCAGATGACTTTTAGTGTTATTCATAGTCACTACTTGAAGTTTATGAAACGGTCGTTACCCTATGCAATATTGTAACGGACTCTGATGTATGGATTTGAAACGTAGATGGTGAATGAAAACGAGCCGAGAAAAGTTTTGTGCTGTAGAAATGAGAATGACTCTGAATGATGGGGTCAAAAATGAATTGGCTTTGAATGAGTGCAGTAAAGAATATGAAAGTGAAAGAATAAGGGAGAACAATGAAGAATGGTTATGATTATGAATGACTAACAACAAGAGTTTAGAAAAGGAATGTCGAACGTAAACGTGGAAGAGGATGACCCAAGAAAGAATGGTCTGCAAATAAGCAAGTTTGCAAATGACTTGAACCTGGGGAGTGAAAAAATATCATGCATGTGGAGATTAACAATAAATACTTAAGTCCTCCTTTTTTTTATAGAAAATCTTGTGCGGGAGACTCCCTAGATTTCAGAGACTCTAGAGGTCTATGACACTTGTTGTAGTGCCTCAGAGGTGTTTACGAGCTTGGTCGTCGCTATGAAGCGCCAATACTCAAGCAAGACCCAGTTGCTGTAAAGCTGAATGTACTTTCCTTATACCCGTCCTATGTTAATTTGTCGTTAGGACCCACAGCACATAAACGCTCGTACAAAGTTATATATTTTCTCAAGTGGCACGGTGTAACTGAAGGTAATAGTCCTTGAGGGATTGTTGCTAGATCACAAATAGTGTGAAGAAAACAATATCTTAAAAATATGTCTGGGGGATGAAAGGAGTGTGCGAGGACAGAACAGAGTGGAGACACATCTGCGGAGGTAATTTATTTATTTATTTATTTAACAAATATATACATGACTGACAGTGGGACACCAAAACGTCACAATACATATAACATGGTAGACATACGAGAACAATATACAGATCCACAGATACATAATTCTACGCATCCATACGTCGTTCTAATATACATACAGACTCAGATAGTAAGCGATCCACACCAGTTGTAAATATATCCAGGTGTGGGGCTGAGGAGGTCAGAGTATTGAGCAGCGACAGTGCGCTCACTACCCAAGACTGACGGAGAACATTGGTTCGGCAGGCGGGGATCATGAAAAGGTCATGACTTCTTGCTCTATTGTAATTGCTATGGCCACCCCTAGCGGAATAGCAGTTGGACACAAGTACAAATACTAAATTCCTTAGTTCTCACTTGCCCAAGTGTTCGACTTGACTCTGAATTGGACTTAAAGTGTTGGGACGTGAAATTAAAATGGTAATTGCTGGCTTAGTCTCGCGGTGTTTTATTGCTTTTAAAATTAACAAAACAATTATTCATGATTTTCAAAATGTCTTTTCAAAAACCAAGACTCTTATTAATATTCATTACTTGGTAGAACAATACCTTGGAAAGTTGTAATTGGCGCTTTCTATAACGGCGGCCAAGCTCGCAGTGGATTCCTGAGGTGTAATTGACACGAAACGGAGCTCACGAAATAAATCATTCTCATATATGTAGGTACATACATTAAACGTCATATTTTTACTTGACGTACCTCAAATCTAGGGATTAAGTATTGTGAATATCTTAAATGTATACATACCATCAAGTCCTCACTTCAAGTTTAGTGGTTGGCGTAAGGCCTGCCCGCCCCCTTACCTGTAAGATTAAATAGGATGCACTCGCCACGTGCGTCTCATTCAGGTAGAACGCGGTGAGAAGTTACACTATGTATGTAGTTTGTTGTGAAATAAATATTTAAGATCACATTTCTTCCAAGTACCTACATAAAAAACACTTGTTCTGCATGAGTAAGTAGGTATTGTAAAAGAAAACCCATAGCTGAAATTAATAAAAGGTTTGCCATTTTTTTACAGTATTGGTGGTCAACCTCATACCTTCGTGCGACCCTCTGGGACCAACGACGTAAGGGGTTGCGATAAATGCGAAGCTTGGTTTCGATATGAAATTGAATGAAATGGTTTTCCGCTATATAAGTTGAGGTAAAAGATTAATTTTATTTTATTGAGTTGGATCGGTCAGTAGTTCATTATAAACTGCCTTCACCTGGTCATTACGGTCTATAGAACTGCAGAAATGCACTTAGCAGGTAAGTTCAAATGACCCAGTAACAACTGACCTCCTATTAGGCGAAGTACCGAGGGAAATAAACATAAAAAAGGTAGTAAAAATGAACCATAAAATAAAAATGGCATGATTGAATATACCTACATTCTTTTAATTGGAAAGAAAAAATCCCTGACAAAAAAGAATGAAATGTTAGGATACAAAATAATGTGGTTAGATTCTCTGGACATGTAGAAAGAATGTATGATGAAAGACTTACAAATTTGACATCCAGTGGGAATGTGAAAGGCTTAAGAGGGAAAGGATTACCTTGAATAATTTGGCTTGAATTCAAAAAGTATGAAATATATCGACGGTGAAAACGACGTTTTGGTCGAAAATGAGTTATGAATGCTATCCTACTTAAATTTTTCCGCTCTTTCAAATACACTCCCATAGCTATACGATGATTTTATTTGTTGTTTATGCCCAAGCAAATAACTGCGTTTTCGAATATGGTTTTGCAGTAACCTACAAGATTTTGGGCTTTTTTATTCTAAAGGCGCTTGTGACAAAAAAAAACTGTAAAACATTGTAAAACCACAATATGTAATAAAAATGCCAATACATGTTTTTTTTTGAGCTGTTTTGATTTTAACGATGTGATAAAAAAAATAGGCCATTTTTCTGCAATCTCAAACTTTAAACTGCTCTCCTGAACAATTTAGTTTTTGTCGCTTATGCGCTATTGCCTTTTAACCGTCGATATGTCCATGAATAGATGAAAAAAGGTTTGCAAAAAGACACAACAAAACTGCACATACAACGCAACTACTTACCGCGTTGCTTCCGAAGTTCTCGAATGTGGCGTGTATAACCTTTTAATTTTTGTCTGTTTCTCATGTCTTGTGAAGGCTAAGTAAGCATTGCCGGTGTTTTATTTAGAAAAACTCAATTTGTGAAAATAAAACTCTGTGTTTTTTATAATTTTTTATAATTATTTATAATTTTATTTAGAATTGAAATAAATAACTCAGAAAATCATTATATTATCTAGGTTTTTGGCAGTTACTTCGTGAAAGTTCATTTTAATAGATTAAAAAAAAAAAAAAAAAAAAAAAAAACTTCTTTGTTACAATTCACATGAGCTTTTATTATTTTTTAAACACTACCGGTTTCGGGAGAAGCAATACCTCCCATCTTCAGGTGTAAATATAAACTAACATACAAATACAATACATTATGACGTGAGGATTTGAATTACTGAGGGGGAGGGGGGGGAGTGTTATGTGGGCGGGGTGTAGTAGGAAACATAGAAAGTAGGGGAGAAGTGTTAGGAAATATAATACTATTTAAGAGATTACTTACTGAATTAATATTTTTTTGGATTTCTAGGTTTTCAAAATTATTCATGATTTTACCTTTGTAGGGAATGGAGTGAAGGAGTTTTAGTTTGTGGGTATGAAAGGAATGGTTAGACTCTATTATATGGTTGGCGAATTCGATCTGAAATATATAGGTCAAACTGCAAGAAACCTTAAAACTAGAATTCAAGAACACCGCCGTTGCCTAACAAGCAACGGTCATTCTGAATTCGCCAACCATATAATAGAGTCTAACCATTCCTTTCATACCCACAAACTAAAACTCCTTCACTCCATTCCCTACAAAGGTAAAATCATGAATAATTTTGAAAACCTAGAAATCCAAAAAAATATTAATTCAGTAAGTAATCTCTTAAATAGTATTATATTTCCTAACACTTCTCCCCTACTTTCTATGTTTCCTACTACACCCCACCCACATAACACTCCCCCCCCTCCCCCTCAGTAATTCAAATCCTCACGTCATAATGTATTGTATTTGTATGTTAGTTTATATTTACACCTGAAGATGGGAGGTATTGCTTCTCCCGAAACCGGTAGTGTTTAAAAAATAATAAAAGCTCATGTGAATTGTAACAAAGAAGTTTTTTATTTTAATCCAGAAAATCATTTCTGACAGTATGCAAGGACAGAGTCAAGTGAAGGCACTTGCGTGGAGGTACCGGCCACCCCTAGAGGAATGGCGGCAGGATACAAGACAAGGCAAGACTGAAGACACCCTTGGTAGTATCTTTGTTTTGGCATTAATTAAGTACGGCAACAACTATTTGCCTGTTCGAAATTTCGTAACTGAATTCACAGTTGTGCGAAAACAAACCAAGAAAGTTAAAGGAAATCATTAAAACAATACTAATATAAGCACTCGAGTTATGGCGCATAGTATTTTCATCGCTTATATAGCGGTGAGAACGATAAAGACTTCTAAATATCGAGGAAATTATTAATCAATATACCAGGTGATTTAGTAGAGTATGATTTCCATAAGCAACTACTCACACCGGGACAGTGGTTACTTGAAAGTAAGTAAAAGTTAAGTGAAAGTCCGACTTGTAGGTTTGTGTAATGTTGACCACCCATACTGGAAAAATTGGTCCACTTTGCTAATGTTTAATAAGAGCAAGACGGCATGAGTTGCAGGGCTTATGTTTATTTAAGATTTGTTTCATTTTATTTTGTAAGTACACATGCGGCATATTGTCCCCTTAGTGTTTGATTGTCTCATATCCATCAAAGGTAATTTCACTTGAGCAAAGTCGGGTCGATAGCTCAGGTGGTAGAGTGCTTGCATTCCATGCCGAAAGCTCGGGTTCGAATCCCACCGAGGGTGTCAGAAATGATTTCCCGTTTCGGTGTTTATTTCAAACCTCAAAATAAAATACCGGCAAGGTTTACTCAGCCTTCACAAGAAATGAGTACCAGCACTCTCGGGAGCTGGGAAACCTCCACTTCAACTGAAGTGTTTGGCGTAAGGCCAGCCCCCTTACCTGTAAAAATAAATAGGTTCAACTTGCCACATGCGACCCCTTCGGGATAACGCGGCAAGAAGTTACACTATATGTGCAGCCTAGTTGCGTTTTTTTTTAATGTTTGTATGCGTACTGGACTAATGTGTCATGAAAACTGAAAATTGATTTTTAAAATATTTGAAACTACTCTCACATTATGGTGTTCTTCATTTTTTTCTTAGCTCAGATAGTGTAGAATGTGATTCTCAAGACATTTTATTTGAAAAGTCATTTTTTCAAATGGTAGGTAAGCCAAACAAGCACCGCGGGGACAATATATAAGCGTGAACTTATACGTGGCTGCTTTTTGGAGAGACATTTTTTACCTATAATCTAAGTTGCAAAGATATATTAACATTCAAAACTCATATTAAATTCATGCCCACAAACAGACACGTGTAAGTTTGCGCTTACAAATGCTGCATATGCACTTACAAATTTAAATCCAAACCTCAAATGAACAAAAACCCGCAACTTTTGCTGACCTTCCCTGAAAAAGCGGTGATATTCGCAAAGTAAGCCATTTGTTAAAGTATGGATGGTCAGCCTCATACCACCAACCTATACTCGTAAGTCAAGGAATCATATATGAATCCTTAATTTTAATAAATCTTGGCATCCTACATTACAGATAACAGATTCATAGCCTAGTCATTTCGGACCCTATCGTTCAGAGTGTTATCACTTACCACTAACAACTAACCACTCTCTGCAGCAGCATTTAGGCCTTCTACTTGTACAGCTTGCCGCAGTGTTTATATTGGTTATTTTCTAGATAACATCACGCCTGGGCGCCATTACTGATTATTTCTTTCACCTCACACACGACCAGGAAAACGGTTTATTACAGTAGAATAAATATGCGACGGGTAAATATATCGATCGACATTTCCAAATAACAAAACAAAATGAACTTGCAAATGAAACCCAAACCTCAAATGAACATAAACCCTACAACTTTTGCCGACCTTCCCTGACATTTATCATTTAAGATTTATATTAAATGCATTCCCACAAGCATGCATGTATAATTTCGCACTAACACATGCCGCATGTGGACCTATGTACAATATAAAAATCCAATCTCAAATGAACATAAGCCCTGCAACTCTTGCCGACCTTGTCAGACACAGGGGTGACGTTGGCAAAGGGAGCCATTTTCTACAGCATGGTTGGTCAGCCGCATACTAACCTTTAAGTCAAGGAACATACATGACAAATTACATTTTGAAAATCAATAAATAATAATATGTATGGACATCTCAAACTAAATAAAAAACAAATTCTAATTTAAAAAACCCTAGCCGCCAACATTACAGATAAACCGCCATTTTTAAAAATATGCACCAGAAACTGATTTTCTTTTACTTACATGATGTTTAAACGAAAAACAAATCTTTATGGTAGTAGAAAATTTGCAAGAATTCTTTCATCTTATTTTCTTTCAAAGTTATTTTATAACAGAAAGAAGCTTTGAAAGAGTTTTTTTATTACTTTCATACCCCATCAAAACTTGCAACAATCTTCCTTAATAAATATAACAAAATTTTCAGATTCTCCACCCGAGGATAACCCATTGTGTAAATTCCTGACCATAGCGTGAATAGAAAAATGCATGGAAAATACAAAAGCACCTCTAGAGGTTGATTAAGTTTTCATACATTTTGTCTATTTATGCTTGTGAATTTACGTATTTTTTCATACTAAGTAAGTACCCCTACTTGTGAAGCTTATTTTTCCGACACTTGATAGTTCTTTTTAGTTCGTTCTAACGCAAAAAAGAACTTGTTTAGATTTTCCAAAAGCAAATTGTTTTCTTTCAACTTTATCATGAACACAATGGAGTCCGCACATTTGAGCCGGGCATAAAATGTAACGTCACCTTGCCGGGTTGCTAAGGATTCCAGTTCTGGATGTAAACACCACCTTCCTTGAAATGTAATCCAAAGAAAATGAAATGTTTCACTGGAGAAAGGACACACAGTTATACTTCAAAACAAAAATATGTAGGTTTTTTGAAAGAACGCGAAATAGCTTTGCACCATATTAATCATATTTTTCATTAGTTGTCACTGTAAGCTTACTCTTTAATGGGGACATTGATCGTTAATCTAGAATCTAAGTTGCAAAGATATTTTGAAATCTGAGGCTTATATTTAATGCACTCTCACGGGCGGAAACATGCAAGCTCGCGCTTGCACATATTGAAAGTGTACTAGTACGTTGGCCGGTCCGTCTTCTAGTGGTTTTTAATGGTTGTGGGTTCGAATCCCGGCGGAACACAAAAAAAATACCATTGACATTTTCAAAATTTGCTCTTCGCTGGGTGAAAAATTCATATACATTTACCAAAGACCGGTCAGTAAAGGTCCATCCAGCCTTACAGCAATTGGATCTTGCTTGAGAATAGGTGCTTTCTACTCGCAGAGGGCTCTTGAGGTGTGACACAAACAAAAAAAGCGCTCACCAAATAAATCATCCTAATATTATTATTACTAAAAAAACATGTGAACATGAAACTTACTACTGCAGCCGAATTTTCCTGAAACTGGGGTGGTATTGGCAAGAAGGAACCAAGTTTTTATAGCATGGGGGTCAGCCTCATACCATTCTATTAGACAAGGAAAATTTTTGATCCAGTAAATAGGGTAGAAAACCTTCATCTCTCACTTAATATGTAGTTCTATACATCAAATGTAAGAGCAACACAAGTAGCCTATATGTAGTGCTTCTTATCGCGTTGACCCCCGAAGAGGTCTCAGTGTAACTTATTTATTTTCACATGTTAGTGGTTTAGCCTTTTGCCAATCACTTTACTTGAGGAAACGATTATTCTGCTGCCGAGAGAACATTATTTAATTTTATCTATAACAATCGGTTTAAATAAAATAAAGATATTGCAAAGCGTTGTATGAATCAAACTAAAGCAAATTACAGGTTTTATTAATCGGTTTTCAGTCTATCTCATTTATAATTTATATTTTAATTATTTAATTTATTTCTCGTGTCAAACAGTCATGTGTTTAATCTATGAAAGCTAAAAACATTGAATAAGAAATCAACCATAGGTGATAAGCTAATGACAGCGTTTTTTTAATCACTGTGAAAGTCCGGTAGATCGCTTAGTTAGTAGAGTGCTGGCATTCTATGCCGAGAGCTCGAATTCGAATCTCAGAGAGAGTGCCAAAAATCATTTTCCGTTTTGGTGTTTATTTCAACCCCAAAATAAATATCGGTAACATTTACTCACTAGGCTTCACTAGAAATGAGTAACAATCCCCTTGGAAGCTGGGAAACCCCCATTTCAACTGAAGTGGTTGGCTCAAGGCCGGCTTCTTAAGCTGTAAAAATAAATAGTTTCCTCTCGCTACATACGACCCTTCGGGGAGAACGCAGAAAGTAGTTCCGCTATAAATGTAGCTTATTCATGTTCACCGTTCCGTAGTCTAGTGTTTAACGCTTCTGATTTGTTATCGGAAAGTCTTTCGCATGTGAGTCGATGTTTGATCGTATTACTTGTCTTTTGCAGGAGCTTCACTGGTTCCCTGTCCCAGAGCGGGTCGAGCGTAAAAATGCTTGATGGTCCACAAAGCTCTTTTTGAAAAAACAATTCCAATACCTCGCTGAACTTAACAAGCCCGCTGCTATTGGCAAAAAAACCTAAACTCTGCGCTTGGCACAACCCGGAACCAAACCACTAATTAATGACGGTTATGGTTCGTTTGCGGTTATCGGTCCTCTGACCTGGAGCCACCTGCCTCATCATGTGAGACATAAAAAAACCATTGGAAGTTCTGAAATGCACTGAAGACAAGCATTTACACGAGCGCCCTTGGAGTGACCACATCACGAAACGGTGCTTTAAAGAATCATCATCTTCTTTTTCAAGATTGGTCTACACTTTACAGCAATGTTCATCTACCCGTGCTGCCATTTCTCCCTATCTAAGCTTTAAGCTCTTTGTGAGAAGAACAACACGTAAAATCAAGATTAATTCATTTCGCTGGTCGATGGAATGCCACTAAGGCCTTAAATGTGGCAGTTTCCCTTTCTTTCCAAATCCTGTAACGCAACTACGCAACTAAGCTACACATATAGTGTAACTTCCTGCCGCGTTATCCCGAAGGGGTCGCATGTGGCGAGTTGAACCTATTTATTTTTACAGGTAAGGGGGCCGGCCTTACGCCAACCACTTCAGTTGAAGTGGGGGTTTCCCAGTTCCCGAAAGGGCTGGTACTCATTTCTTGTGAAGGCTGAGTAAACCTTGCCGGTATTTTATTTGGGGTTTGAAATAAACACCGAAACGGGAAATCATTTCTGACAATTTCGGTAAGAATCGAACCCGAGCTCACGGCATGGAGTGCAAGCACTCTACCAACTGAGCTATCGACCGGACGCAGTGCAGCTGACGAAGTAGGTTTTTCTGCTTTTGAAGATGATATTCTTCTCGTTTACAAAAAAGTGCCCTTTGCTTGATGTCTTCCAGCCCCCTCTGGTTTCAGCACCATTGGACGATCCTTTTCGGCCACCAGTCGTGGTCTTGTCTTGCGACGTGAGCACAGGCAGAGTTCAAACTTGCTGTTGTCTCAATAACGCAAATCATCCCCTTGACCAGCGACAAGTACTTTATTTTTTGAGAAATCCTGTGCGGGAGACTCCCTAGATTTCAGAGACCCTAGGCGTCTATGACACTTGTTGTAATGCCGCAAAGGTGTTGTTTACGAGTTTGGTCGTCGCAAGGCTGGATGGACCTTTAGTGACCGGTCTTTGGTAAAGGAATATGAATTTTTCACCCAGCGAAGAGTGTATTTGAAAATATAAATGTTTTGTTTGTGGTCCACCGGGATTCGAAACAACAACCTTCCATTTACGAGTCAATAGTATTAACCACTGGACTACGGACCGGTCAAATAATTGTTATTAAAACATGAATAATTATCTCAAATATTTGGCAAAATCATCCATTTTGTTTTGGCGATATTAAAGTAAATATACATTTTTTTGCTTCGGTTACAAGGAATTTACGAATAAAAACTCCCCCTCACAGAAGCTAATGAAGCCATCTGTCTTCTTCTTACAAAAATAATGCATGTCATTCGAACCCGAACCACAAAGTTGCTGACTCGGCAGGCAAACGTTTTTCAAACTGTGCTAACGACCAAATAATCAAACAAGTGAGAAAATAAAATTATACAGTTTTTTTCCATTTCATGGTGAAGCTATGTATGTAAAAAAATGTGGAAGTTTTTTAGACCTTTTTCAGAAATTATTCTTTTATAAGATCTATTCCTTCAATGTTTTTTTACATCTTTTGCCGCCATTCCCTGAAATAAAGTTGATATTGAAAGTATTTTCAAAATATGAGGTCAACCTCATACCAACGACCTTGTCAAAACATGCATGGTAGAGAAATATTTTAAAACTACAATCTTCGATCACGAGCAACAAAAATGATTGTAAATGTTTTTTGTTCTTCTTCGAAGGAGAAGAAACACATACAACATATAAATTCATATACTTCGTTAAAAAAAAATTGTTCTTCTCAGCAGCATGGTTCGAATAATTTGTTTTTTTAATCCGACATAAAATGAAAATTTAATTTGTTTAAAATATTTTTTCATTATATTTCAATCACATTTTCTTGGTCTCCATTCGAAAAGCTTCTTAGGGAGTAAACCAAAGGGAAGCCTTTGCTTCGAGCATTTCTAAGACATGAGGCTCAAATATTTCCTTTGAGGATGATGACGATGACGACTGACAAGCCTTAAATCATCGGAGCAAAAAGTAAGAAACTTATCGTTTCAACTTAACAGTAGCGTTTAAAAAATTATGTGTAGAAACTAAAAGCTCACTTGAGACGCTGTTCTAGTTTTTATATATTTTTTGGTGTAAGCAATGGTTGAGATAAGAATTTTTTTTATACTTGGGGAGCAGGGTACTATGTGAAAGTTCAACGAGATAAAATGGGCCTTTTGCTTTCGCTTTCTGCTTGAAGCAATTCTCAAAGATTTTAAGGCCGATATACTAGTACACTACAATCAATCTTACATCTTTTTTCTTTGATTGTTGCTTTGTTCTCTCTTTGCCTTTTTTATCGTAAGGTTAAAAAATTCAAGGACTTTAAATGTGTAGATGAAGAATTGATGAAATTATAATTGTAACATTTTTTGTGTATCCTTAATATTTGTATTTTATAAAAATTAACGGTATTAAATAAAGTTGAAAAAATTCACTTTCACTTTCATGGCCAACGTAAACCGCCTTGCCTTGAAGATGCTTTCTGCTCGTGAAAGCGAAACGTCGGTAGATGTAGGAGCTGCAAATAGAACATGATCAAACCCGAAAAAACACAAAAACGATTGGTTTGTTCAAATGAACGGTGATATCAAATTAAACGTTCCTTATATTATATTTATTTGTGCACATTTTTTTTCATAGATATATATTTTTTTTAAACAGCTGCTGTTAGGCTGGATGGACCTTTGGTGACCGGTCTTCAGAAAAGGCACATAAATTTTCCAATCCAGCGAAGAGCAAATTGTATTTTTTTGTTCTGCCGGCAAACGAACCCAAAACCTTTGGACTCCAAGACCGAAGCGTTAACTCTACGAGACTACGCACCGCTATTTATGGTGCAAAAAACAAAACAACAGAAAATATACTTTACATTGTTGAGTTTCTCGCAGAATCGAATTGTGAATTTCTTGCAATAGCTTTGGGGATTATCACGATTCTAAACCCAACCTCGTTTGCGAGATTTAATAGGAATGAGTTTTCCGGAAGATAACGGATGGTTTACAGTAATGCCCGGGATTAACGATTTCTCTGCCGACGATGCCCGGTCGATAGCTCAGTGGTTGAAAAAAACTCAATATTTTAGAACTCTTTCGGATTAGACTATGTTCTATTCGCGGCTTTTTAACCTGCTGACGTTTCGCTTCTACAATTGGAAAGCATTTTCAAGGTTTTATATCAAAGCAACGCGGTGGTCTTCACTTCAAATTACTGTTGGTAGCTAACTGGAAGTATGATTATCTCTATCCTCTTCCCTTGTAGTAATTTTTGGGGAGAGAAATCTATAAAAAAAATCGTCCATCTGGCGTCAGATGTCTCTTAGAAGGCACATTTAAAATGAATAATAAAATATCACTCAAACATGATCGCCTAAAAAGGCATCTACAAGATTAGTGAAAGGTGTAATTTGTAATGATATTTTCATTAAATTAATTAATGTCTTCATCCTATACGAAATCCTTGATTTATGGGCTGGTATTAAGCTGAACACCCATACTGTAAAACATGGTTCACTTAAACAATGTGAAATGATAGATTTCAGGGAAGGGCGGCAAGATTTGCAGGGTTTAAGCGCGTGCTTACATTTTTTTATATAATATATGAGTTTTGTTTTTAATATAAGCTCTTCAACTTACATTATATTACATTGCATGAAAATAGTGATGAAACTAGATGAGATGAAAGAAGTATGCAAGGACAGAGTCAAGTGGAGGCACTTGTGTGGAGGTACTGGCCACACCTAGAGGAATAGCGGTAAGATACAAGACAAGACAAGACATTATAGATCGTCTCCCCTAGTGCTTGTTTGGCTTATGTACCATTTGATTCAAAGATGATCTTTTAATGAATCACATTTTACACAATCTGAGCTTAGCAGAAAATCTAAGAGTTTGAAATATTTTCTAAGTTAATTTCCAGTTTCCAGTAGAATACAACATTGTTCATGTGAAATAACCTTTGATACACATAAGACAAACAAGCACTACGGGGATGAGATTCATCTAGAGTCTGGCAGTCATCGTGTCAAGACGGAAAGAAACAAAAACCTGATAACAGATCTGTTTATTTAGTACTGGCGGGCCGAGAGAGAGAAAAGAAAAACATAACGAAGTTTTTCAGTTGAAACAAGTTTTTTTACACCCTCGCTACTCTGCTCTGTTTGCACAAAATTTGAGAGTGGGGATGAGATTGGAATCGAAAGCTGCTTGATTCTAAAAACTTGACGAGTAAAGCCTTTTACTGCTGATTCCTTAAGACAAATAAAAGAAAATTCATTTTTATTTCATAAAAGAATAACAAGTTATTATTTACTGATAACAGTTTTGGCTTCTAAAAAAAATACAAGCATTTTCGGTTCTCCTCAGGTATAATTGTATACATCGCACGTTTAATAATAAAGAGCAATAACTCAAAAAACAAGAATGTTGAGAAATCACGTTTGAAGTTCAGACAACCAGTACAACTTGTATGGGATGAAAAAGGCGGCCGATGTTTTATCTCGGTCATATTCGTCCAAATTGAAAGGCTGTCGCATTCTACCTATTCTTCTCGCATTGTTCTTGCGTTTTATTAAAAAATCTCGATTTTCCCAATTTTCGAGTTATTTCTCTTTATTATTAAGCGTGCGACATATCATCAGTTATAAGTTTTCCTTATTTCGCTATTCTGGCTTAAAAATGGGAAATCAAGTTATATTGTTTTTAATACGGTGTATAATCGCATCCAAATCAATGTTACGGACTCGTTACAGAATGGTACAAATATATAGGTACAATAAGGATGATTCTTGCTTATTCTAGATTATTATATAGTGGACTGTACCAACACATTCTACTATTATCTATTGAATCATTATATTGGCTGTTCGACACTATTCCAGTTACACACTAACAAACTACGTGCCTAGGTATTTATACAGAAAAAAACTCACAGTAGACTAAACTAGAGGCGGACACACACACACAAGCAAACCCCACGAACTCATACGTTCGTAACAATATAAACACACTGAGCAAAATGCGTTGTGTCTGAAAAGGCCCTTAGGAGATTCAACGTATACTTGCATGTACTTGGTGACGTCATGTTTGATGGCATGACGTCACTGCCTGTATTTGAGCATATCCTATCTTGAGTTGTGGGAGTGCCGAACACTTTATTGACAATGTGCTAAGTCCTACACTCAAACGCCTATTCACAGAGCCCTACTTGCACTCACACCAAGAGAATTTCAGTCTACGCTGTGAGATAGTTTACGATTAAACTGGGTTTTTGCATAGCGCGACTAGATTTATGTGCTGCTCCCTGTGTTATAGTATTATTCATAGATATGAGCTGCTAAGTATTTGATTAAACAAGGCGGTGAAGCGATCTGCATTGCCGGAACTTTTCACAAAATACTTTTTTTTCATTGATAAATAAAAATGGGGTTTTGACAAGAAAATTGACGTAGGTATATGGCAGATTGGTTTCTTGATTCGTTATTTTAATTTTATTTAACTCTTAAAACATAAAATAGGCCTAAAAAGGCCTTCCGCCACTTAAGAAACGTTTGACCGGTCCGTAGCTCAGTGGTAACACAGCGGACTCTGAATGGGAAGGTTTTGGGTTCGAATCCCGGCGGAGCACAAAAAATATACCATTTATATTTTCAAATTTGCTCTTCGCTGGGTTGAAAAATTCATAAACCTTTACCAATGATCGGTCACCAAAGGTACATCCAGCCTAACAGCAACTGGGTCTTGCTTGAGTATTGGCGCTTTGTAGCGACGAACAAGCTCGTACACCTCTGCGGCACTACAACAAGTGTCATAGACCCCTAGAGTCTCTAGAATCTAGGGATTCTCCCGCACAGGATTTCTAAAAAAAAATAAAAAAAAATATATATTGTATATATATATATATATATATAAATTTGTAAGAGCGTCAATGTTCTGTGAGTCCTTCTGACGCATACATACAGGACGGGTATGAGGAGGTTTTGAGCATACTAAAAAAAAAAAACAAATAAAGTTAATTTGCAAATAACAATGCTACGAATCTGTCTCAGTGTCGTTGGGCAGGCCATGTGGTAGAAGTGACTGAAAAGGATCATCCATCGGTGATCCATGATGTCCAAGAAAGGAGACCACAAATGAGTTGTCTGGATGATGTTCAGCTGACTGCAGAGAAGAGGGTGAAAATATTATCTACGTCATCACCCAATAGAGTAATGCTAAGAAAAAATCACAAACTAACAAAAACAAAACGATAGCATAACAAGCTATTTATTTTCTACAATTGATTGGGTCAGATCCAGCACGGGAGCATTTTGTCTTCCTACTCTTCGGAAAACAGAAAATTGGCTCATATTTCAACTGTACAGGAAGTGTGGTATTGTCTGTCAGATTTACCGCTTTCATGCTATAATTTGGCAAAGAGTCAACTATCGCTGTTCACGCGCGCACCTCTACGGCATGACAAACATACTGAAATGAGTTATGTGACGTTTCTCAATGAATTTTTGGTCGTTTATGCGATTCGTGCGTGTTCGAATCGTAAAGGCGAATGATTGAAAGTGCATTCAATAAATCGGTTATATAATATGGGTTATTAATTATTTTTGTTGTCGAATAAACAATATTAATGTAAAATAATTTCCTTTTTTATAGGTTGAATGTGAGTCTGACCACCTATAATCTAAAATTTAAGTTGCAAAGATATGTTAACATTTAAAGCTCATATCAAATGCATGCCCACAAACAAACACGTGTTGTTCGCGCTTAGAAATGCTGAATTTGTACTTCCAAATTAAATCCAAACCTCAAATGACATAAGCTCTGCAACTTTTCTAAACTTTTACCGATCTTCCCTGAAACAGGGGTGACATTGGCAAAGTGAACCATTTTGTACAGTTTCGGTGGTCAGCCTCATATCAACCCATACCGTAAAAATCGGCTTACTCTGCCAATATTTCAGCAAAGTGCATCAATGAGTTATAGGATTTTTTTCATTTGAGATTTGGGTTTTTATTTTGTATTTAATTACATACGAAGCATGTGCGTTTACTGCTTTATGCGCTGGTCATAAATTTTACAATGGACGACGCCAACTTTATATAATATGTATGAGACTTAAATGACAATTATTTGTTGCAAATTAGATTATAGATGAATTTTCTCCGCTTACAATCAAATCCTAACTTCTGATGCTAAATGATCCAAACGAAAAATAAGTGTTTGGATCTGTATCTAAATAAAGTGTATTGTTTTGACAAAAAATATTTATGAAAATATGAAGGAAAAATCATTTAAATGGCGTGATTTCCCGCCTAAATGTGGGTGACCGCCCAAACTTAATAATTCAATGCAAATGTTCCACCTCTGCTTTGCGTGTCTGCATTTTCCCCACAATCCATTTTATCTTTCATCTATTCTTACGATCGCGATAATAATATATTTTTAATTGCAGGTCTTTAAACAATTCATATTTTTTATTCCCAGAATACAAAAAAAAAAAAAATCATGTAGATGTATCTTTAACAAACTTGAGTTTTAAATAAACTAGGCGAAGATTTTGAATTAGATTTTTTTTTAAAAGGAAAAATTGCAGGTATGTGATTGTGTATAATCTTTAATCTAAGTTGCAAAGATATATTCATTTAAAGCTCTCAAATGTATGCCCACAAACAAACACATGTAGTTCGCGCTTACAAATGCTGAATGTGTACTTGCAAATAAAATCCAAACCTCAAATGAACATAACACCTACAACTTTTGCTGACCTACCCTGACACAAGGTCTAACTAATCTAATATAATCTAAGCTGCAAAGATATATATCATTTAAGATTTATATTAAATGCATTCCCACAAGCAGACATGTATAGCACATGCCGCATGTGGACCTACAATATAAAAACCCAATCTCAAATAAACATAAGCCCTACAACCTTGCCGTCCTTCCCTGAAACAGGGGTGATATTGGCAAAGTCAACCAATTTTTACAGTATGGGTGGTCAGCCGCATACCAACCTATAAGTCAAGGAATACAAATAATAAATAACATTTAAGGATAAAAAAGGATATGATAAGGCTCAAAATACTAAAATATTAGTTTTCTGATTCCTTAGCAATCCGGCCGTGTATGACCATTTTTTTTTTGAGTGTGCAATTTGTACCGAGCCCTCTATGGAAAAAAAGTAACAGGTAAAAAATAAAAATGGAAGGTTGATGTCTTGGTAAGTACACATTCAGCATTTGTAAGCGCGAACTACACTTGTTGGTTTGTGGGCATACATCTGAGAGCTTTAAATGAATATATCCTTGCAACTTAGATTATAGATTATAGATTATTATAGATAGATGTCTTGATCATGTTCTTTGACTTGTTGGTTGGTTTTTGGCTCATCACCAATACTATAAAAAAAAAAACATTTGTGCTAATGGCACCTTAGTTTCAAGGAAAGGCGGTAAGGTTTGCTGGGTGTTATATTCATTTGAGATTCATTTTCATTTAGTAGTATTCCTTGACTTATAGGTTGGTATGCGGCTGTCCACCCATGCTGTAGAAAATGGTTCACTTTGCCAATGTCACCTCTGTTTCAGGGAAGGTCGGCAGGAGTTGCAGGGTGTATGTTCATTTGAGAGTCGGGTTTTTATATTGTAGGACTACATGCGGCATGTTTAAGCATGAACTTAAACATGTCTGTTTTGTGAAAATGCGTATAATGTGAATCTCTAATGTTACTTATACATTGCAACTTTGATTAGATTAATGTTTTGGATGGTCGGTGCATTAACACTGAGAAAATTCATCTTATCTTTAAGTTATTAAAACACTGTTTTTTATTTTCACTCTTTATTTTTTAATTGGACAAACGTTTTCGACCACACAGTAATCATCATCACGTAATAAAAGAATTATAATAGTCAGTGTACCCACTGACAACGATTAGCTAGTGTACCCACTGACAACTATCATAATTATTTTATTACCTGATGATGGTTACTGTGTAGTCGAAAACGTTTGTGTTCAATTAAAAAATAAAGAGTGAAAATAAAAAAGCTGTGTTTTAATAACTTAAAGATAGATTAGATTACATAAGATTGGTACACTGAATGACAAGGAGACGAAAAAGTGCAAGATAGAACAAAGTGGAGACACATCAGTAGAGGTACTGGCCACCTTTATTGGAACGACAGCTGGATACAGTTACAGTAATTTAAGCATGTTCTCACCGCATAAGCTCTCTACTTGCAAGTTGTCTGATTTTACGTTTTCTAGTAACATATACCATGTGTTTGTCGTATAGAACCAAAGTCGACAATATAGGATTGTTTTTGAAAATTTAATACTTATATCGAAATGCAGAGAATCGTTTTCTCATCATTCCCATATGCTCTTTTTATTTAAAAAAAAATCTAGATTACCGTCTTTGTATGCGAATAATATTTCATGGTAACTGCTTGCTTTACAAGGCGAGGCCAGTGCAAAGGGTTGTTCATATAAATTTAGTAAACAGCTTTATACTACCCCTCTACAAGGATTCATATGGGGTAGAAATATGTACATTAGTGTAGACCATGCATGTGAGTAAAAGAAAAAGTGTCTTAGTTACAAAATTTAAAAAAAAAACCCTAAATTAAAAATAATTCCACAAGGTGATAACCGTTTTTTTTTTACTTTTAATTGCTTGTTCGTTTTGATTTCATTTTCATGAATCAAAATACAAGATAAAGATAAGACGTTTGCCACGAAACGCAATGACAATGAAAAAAGAGACATAAAATAGTAGCGTCGTACGTCAAAAAAGGGACAAAAAATACATTTCTAAGCTAGACAAATGCTGTCTTAATATTTAAATATCGTTGCGTAGAGGGCTCTACGATCCTCATTACGGTGCTCAAGGTTTATACGATATATCAATAACAATGGACGGTCTTTTATAGCCAACGTTTTATATGGAAATTTACTCCTTTCGTGATAAGATTTATTGCAACTAAAATGCAACTAAGCTTCACATAAAGTGTAACTTCTTGCCTGCGTTATCCCCGAAGGAATCGCATGTGACGATTCGGGACCTTTTTATTTTTACTGGTAAGGGGGCCGGCCTCACACCAACCACTTTGAGTTGAAGTGGGGGTTACCCAGCTTCCGGGGGGGCTGGTTCTCATTTCTTGCGAAGGCTGAGTAAACCTTGAGATCGAACCTTTGCTCTCAACATGGAATGCAAGCATTTTACCAATTGAGCTATCGACCTTTTTCTGAGCTTGGGCGTCGTCGCTACAAAGCGCCAATCCTCAAGCGAGACCCAGTTGCTGTAAGGCAGGATGGACCTTTGGATTTAACCTACTCAAAATGGATTTTCCGGTGTAAATGGTGTTTACTAAATTTTAAATGAAAATTGAATACTTTAATGTTGAAGTGAAACATTTCCCTTTCTGAAATGGCACTCCTATTTCTGAAAACGGTAGCAAGAGTTGCAGATGTCATTTTGGAATGCCAAAGGTCGAATATGGGAAGTAAAACGACATTGCAAGTAACTGAAATCTGCAGAGTGAGAAAATGAGAGAGTTCTGAATTTCGATATGAAAAATATGTGCAAGGATAGAAAACTAAATTATTCAAAGCAAACATTGTACGCTAAGCGGATCAAGACGGTAACTTAGACTGGCGTGTTTGAAATTCAGACAACGCTGGGTTCTAGTCTTTTTGAGTTAAGGTGCCTTGATGATACATTTGACCATGGTTCAACAAATATCATTAGAAAGTTATCATGAAATAATATAAAATCATGGATTATTCATTGCTTATAATAGTAGTTGTAGTAACTTTTTTTTCCCAGGCAAAAAATGTATTTCTCTTCACAATTTTTTTTTAATGGAGAGTGATGAATGTCGAACAAGTGAAAATAAATTGCACAGAATCTGTACTCGACTTTCTTGCAAAAATTAACCCACTGTATGACGTATGTAAAGCTAGAATCATCTACCAGCTTATGCCGTTTCAATAAAAATATAATATATCAATAATAAATCAATTTTATTCCACCGCGGTGTGTACCTGCATACTCGTACAATATGGATATAGGCATATAAATACTTAAATGATTATAAATATTTTGTTGATTTATTTGAAAAAGTACCAATTACACAAGAAAGATCCTCGACTCATAGGCTGACCTCAGTACTGTACTGTACTGTTTCCTGCCACCGTTTCATTAGGGGTGGCCGGTACCTCCATAAGCTAGAATCATCTACCAGCTTATGCCGTTTCAATAAAAATATAATATATCAATAATAAATCAATTTTATTCCACCGCGGTGTGTAACGAGATGGATTTGTTTGTTTGGTAAAATGGAACATGAGATTTGAATTTGAATGAAGAGGAAAACAAAGGAAGGCAAAAAGGAGGAGAAGCTTGCCTGGCGGGATAGCCACAAGCCTGTGTAATTAAGAATAAAGAATATTATTGTGCTGTGGTTAATTGTGTATACATTGTGAAAGAAATAAAAGTAAACATATTAAAGTGTGTATGTTATATTATTAATTGTGTCAATCAGCAGGAGAGAAGAAAAACCCTCACATTTTGGCGCCCAACGTAAAAGAAAAATCTGTAAATGAAATTCCTATGAAGAAAATTTTCTCAAACAAAAACAAATGACATTCGATTCCAATAAATGACATTCAAAACAATATGAAATAATTAAAATTGGACAGATTATGGTTGTGAAAGCATAATGGAAAGCATCAACACGTTTAAAAGCTAGTGAAGACATCGACTTATACAATTAACAACAAGAAATTACAAGATTTGAAACGCTGTTTGGAAATATTCAAGGTGAGAGAATTCAAACTACCTACATTACGTTCAGAAGAATGGAAATTCAAAAATCGAACGTCGCGGGAGAATGAAGAATGGATATGAACCAGTTTGTTTCAAATCAGTTTAGATAAATATATATAGATGGTGTTATATTTCATTTGTATGAAAAAAAATTTTCAATGAAATGATTTTTAATTGCATTATAATTTGCATCATAATTGATTTTTTTTAATTGCATAAATTAAAAATATACAGCAAATGACGAAATCTAAAAAAATAAATAATAAAAAGGATTTAGAAAGTAACACAATGGAGTCCATAAATTTTGATCCTCTCAAATTAAAAATATCTTTTAATGGTGAAAGTGAACCAAATGAATTTATAATAAGATTAGAAGAATTAGCCAAAGTCTACAAATTAAAATTAGATTATTTGGTAGAGTGTATGCCTATATTTTTAACAGATTTTCCGTTGACTTGGTACAGAGCAATTAACTGTGAATTTGATTGGAAAATTTTTAAAACCAAATTCTTACAACAATTTGAAAAATATGACTTTCAAAGGAATCTTAAGTTAGAAATTTTAAATATGGTACAAGGTCATGATAATGCATCTGTTTATATTTTAAAGGTAAAATCAAAAAATAATTTATTAAATAAAAGAATGCATGATAAAGAACTTATGGACATAATAATTCATGGATTGTCAGAAAAATATGCAACTTTACTGACAACATCTGAAATTAAAAATACAGAAGAATTATCTACAATATGTAGCAAGTTTGAATCATTTTTCAAATTTAATGAATGTAAGAATTTAAATGTAATGAATGACACAGAAGAGAAAAATGTAATGCAAAAATGCAATTTTTGTAATAAATCAAGGACATAATCAAATTAGATTAACAAAAAAAAAAAAAAAACATATTTTCATGTGTATGAAAAATTTGAGGTGATGAATGATACGGTGAAAGTTGATATAAAAGTGATCAGTGAAAGAATGAATTATGAAATATTGCATGAATGAAGGTATGAAACATTAATTAAACAAAGTATTACATATGAAAGTAAAGTTTTTTTTTAAAAAAAATTGATGGACTGATAAATTTATTAATGAAAAATAAATTTGAAATAAATTTAAATATTGGGAAAGATGTGATACATATTAAAAAAAAAAAGTTATTTAATGAATTGATTAATTAACTGGTGAATGTTTATTATGTATTGTTATTTGATTATTTGAATTGTTGAATTAAGTATTTAAAAAAAAAAAAGTTATTTTAATGAATTGATTAATTAACTGGTGAATGTTTATTATGTATTGTTATTTGATTATTTTGAATTGTTGAATTAAGTATTTAAAAAAAAAAACAAATATTTGTTTATAATATTGAATATGAAATTTGTGTTAAAAGAAAAAATATATTAATTTTAGTATGAAAATAATTGGTATTGTTAAAAAAATGTATTAATGACTGAATAATGTATCAGAAACAGGTTTTTTTTTATTTTCATATTTTTGAAATTTATCCTTAAAATAAAACAAAATATGTGGCGCCGGCTGAGCTTTATGATACATTATTTACTCATTGTAAAAGAAAAAAAAAAAAATTGGGAATGTTTTTTTTTTTATGAGAGGAAGGAGGTGTATTGTAACGAGATGGATTTGTTTGTTTGGTAAAATGGAACATGAGATTTGAATTTGAATGAAGAGGAAAACAAAGGAAGGCAAAAAGGAGGAGAAGCTTGCCTGGCGGGATAGCCACAAGCCTGTGTAATTAAGAATAAAGAATATTATTGTGCTGTGGTTAATTGTGTATACATTGTGAAAGAAATAAAAGTAAACATATTAAAGTGTGTATGTTATATTATTAATTGTGTCAATCAGCAGGAGAGAAGAAAAACCCTCACAGTATGTAAAGCTAGAATCATCTACCAGCTTATGCCGTTTCAATAAAAATATAATATATCAATAATAAATCAATTTTATTCCACCGCGGTGTGTACCTGCATACTCGTACAATATGGATATAGGCATATAAATACTTAAATGATTATAAATATTTTGTTGATTTATTTGAAAAAGTACCAATTACACAAGAAAGATCCTCGACTCATAGGTTGGTATGAAGCTGACCTCAGTACTGTACTGTACTGTTTCCTGCCACCGTTTCATTAGGGGTGGCCGGTACCTCCGCAGATGCGCCTCCACTTTTTGCTGTCATCACCTTTTTCATACATACTCTTCTCTTATTCTCACTCTGCAGAATCCATTCTTTCGCAATCTCACCTATTTGGTCTAACCATTCTTTCCTCAGCCTTCCCCTTCCGCGCTTTCCTCTGACATTTCCTTTGTACACTTTCTTCGTTAGTTGTTCATCATCCTTTCTTTCAAGATGTCTGAACCATCTCATCGTACTTTTTTGTACTTTCATTCTCATATTCTCTTTTATACCACACTCGTTCATCACTCAAGCATTACGTACTCTATCACTCAGTGTCTTTCCAGCCATTGCTCTCAGGTAAGCCATTTCAACCGTACTTACATACTTTACTCAGCTTACATTCATTAAGCCTCACTTCCACCAACCAATATGCCATTGTGGACCGCCGATCTCATATTCTTCGTAAGTTTCCTATTTCTTGCAATTCTTCCAATCGTTTCCATTACACTTCTTCCTCTACTAGCGCGCTTTTCCAATTATTTCGTCAATTTCGCATTCGACTCAAACTTGCTTCCCAGATAATCAAATTCTTTCACGACCTCCACTCTTTTTTCATTCAGTCTTATCTCAATTTTCTCGCATTTCTCAGTCCTCCCAAAGTGTAAAAAATAATTCACTTTGTCAATGTCACCCCTGTTTCAAGGAAGGTCGGCAAGAGTTGCAAGTTTTATGTTCATTTGAGATTTGGTTTTGATTTGTAAGTACAAATTCAGCATTCGTAAGCGCGAACTTACACATACCTGTTTGTGGGTATGCATTTCATATTAGTTTTGAATGTTTATATTTCATTGCAACTTATATTCTAGATTATTATAGATGGTCATTGAACCCTTCTGTATGCAAACTAGTATTTTGTATGGTGGGTAAACTTTTTAGTTATATTTTGAAAAAGTAACGACTGATTATTATTGGTATTTATAAAATTTTAAGAATCACAGCCATTTATCTATTTTTAACCCTTTGACTACCAAGAAAATTGCTAATACATTTTGTATGGAAAATTTTCACTTTGTATCGCGGCTATACTTTTGATTCACTTTTTGGAAAAAATAATGATGGCAATATATAGGTTATTATTATTATTTTACATTTGTTCGAAATTATTTTTTTATTAAACCTCTAACTGCCGAGAATTTTTCCATTATTTTTTTCTTTTATATGGCAACTCCCTAAACCGAGATTATGATGAAGAAATGATTATAATTATTAGATAGCACTATTATATAAATGGATTCACAAAAATTTTAAGAAAAATCGTCGGAGCCGTTTTTGAGAAAATCGAATTTTAAATTTTCAGCTCTTCGGAAGCCATCTTGAATTTTCAAAAAAGTAAAAAAAAAAATGATTACGAATTAAAGTGATAAGCTTGTTCTTTCTATCAAATTTAAAACAAATTTAAATATCTTGCATTTTAATAGGTTTTTGTAATATTTTCGATTTAAAATTTCAGGTCGTGTAAACGGTGTTTTATATTTATTTTTTCAAAAAAATTTTTTGTTAATTTGTAGAAATTTATGTTGTCCGTAATATTGTAGAACATTATATTTTTGTTGACCCCTTAACTTTCGAGAAAATCACAATCGTTTGTTTTTTTCATATGGCAGCCCATAGACACAGATTAGTAAGAGTATTGCCATAACTAATTTATTAAGTTAAAAACTAATAAATGGCAACTCTGAAAATTTAAGAAAAATTCTTGGAGCCGTTTTTGAGAAAAGTGCAATTTTATGTTTTTTTTGTATCGCAGCCATCTTGAATTTTCAAGTTGGTGTAATGCCATGTTATTGATACTTAATACATGTCCAAAAAAGTTGATGTAGCCAAAATTTGGTATCTCTAGGTCTTATACTTTGGAAAGTGACACACACACATACATACATACATACATACATACATACATACAGACGGACGTTTTTGAAAGATAGTGTTTTTTGGCATGTCCTGCACCAGGACAGCTCATTTCCGTGAAAACCTCGAATTTTTTTTTTTACACCAAATCATAACTTTCTTTATAGCCTTCGGCTATAGCAAGAAAGTAAAAAGTGTGCAAGAATATAAAATTGAGGAAACTCATCTTCGGAAGTATAAGCCAACCCTAGCGAAATGATGGATGGAAACAATAACAGTTCAGTAACATATTATGTAGTAAAGGCTTCAAGCGATACAAAATGGTAATATTCAAAATTAAAACACGACACGTTTCCCATTTTTTATGAAAATTGATAAATCGTATCGCTTTGGGAGACATCTGGCGCAGTTTCCAAAAACCTTAATCACGCAAATAAATTGGAAATATAAATGAACATTCAGAATTAAAATTCTGTACCTTGAAAATCCAAAAAAAAAAAACAGAATTCGCTTTTTTATTTTTGACTAAGAGATTTTTTTTTGATAGATTGTTAATATTTTTTTAGAATCAAATTCCAATGAAACACCGTATATTTTCACCAATTATTAATTAATTTCATTTTATCTTTACGAACGTTTTCGATTTACAATCATTGTCATGTACAATGATTTTTTGATTCTGCTTAACCTACTTTTTTCCCGGGCACACTAAATACTGAATGAATCTACATACAAGCGAATCTCGCCTCTTTTTGAATTGGTGTTTCTATTTAAATATTCTTCTTTTGTATTGTTTTAAAAATATAATAATGTATTGTTGCAGTAATAATAGTACATTGTAATAGAAAAGAACGTGCGTAGAAAGTTCTAGAATGTTATGGCAAATGCTAGTGTGAGTGCGCTGAAGATACTAGCACGTAATAGCTGCTGGTCCACGTGCGTGTGACTGGAATGTAGTTAATACAAAAGTGACTTGTAGATCTCCCTTATTTCTGGACTATTTTTCTGTATTATTTTACTTTCTTCTAATAGAAAGAAAAAACAACAAAATATTTGATAAAAGAAGTAATATCCTTTAATATTCATTTTACAAAAAACTTCAGTCATTGAGATGCATAAATCGTAAATCACAAATTCAAAATGATGTGAGTAGGTTTTTCTGGTGAAAGTGTCAAATCGAAGAAAAATTATTTAAATTGATTGGAAAAAGAGTCTCAAAAAGCTATGAAGCCTTCAATATTTCAACGACCGATCGCAGTCCTGGGGTCTTCACCTCAGACTCGTAATTGAAAGGTAGTTGGGTTGATTCTCAGCGGAGTACCGAACAAATAATTTCATTTAAAAAAATCCCTTTTTGTGAAATTACCAAATTAAAAAAAAAAAAAAAAAAAAAATTACCAACTTTCTCAAAGATCGACCGCATAGGTTCAAGAAAGTTATAGTTTGAAAGCGAGCTCAACCTCAGAAAAGGCTCTTGAGGTGTGATTTACATGAAACTGAGCTTACCGAATAATCATCACATTGTTAAGGCAGTGCCATCTGTCTGTGTTGGTTGCCATCCTGATAAGCTCAGAAAAGGAAGAGATATTCATGAGCCGCTTCAGATCCTGGAATATGAAATTCTTGGGCTACGTCTCGTATGCCTTCCTAAAACTTTTCGTCAAAATTATGTTCTTAAAAAAATTGCAATTTTTTATCGAGTATCCTATAAGCTTGATTTTCTTCTTCAAAATGTGGCTTATAAGTTTTACTTTTTCTTCCAAGTGTCACCAAATAAATTATCACGATCATCTACTTACAGGTACGTACTCGTATTTTTTGTGTGTTTTTAAAGGAAATAAAACTCTTAAGATTTCAAGTTTACATTTGTTTCTTTTTACTGTTTTCGACGTCGGCAGGTTGTAAAAGTTTTTAGTCGTAAAAAACAATGTAAGGCATCTCATAATATCTTGATTGAAATCGAGAAAATTTATGTGCATGTCCCTACATCTATTTTACAAACATTTATGCTTTCAATGACACACTTAATATTTATTTATCAAGTCTTTCAACTTATGCATTTGTAAAATATATGTATTATAGAAATGAAAATATTTTTATTCATATTCGGATGAAAAGATCAGTTAGTTACAAAGCCTACGTTAAAAATAAAAAGGCAAGGGTTTGATTCCACCAAGGGTGTAAGGCATGATTTACCGTTTGCATAATTTTATCTTTATTCTTAGTTGCAAAAATATATAAAATTCAAAAATTCACTTTATGTTCATGCCCATAAACAAACCCTTTAACCACCTGCCTCACACCCGTCCTGTATGTATGTGTCAGAAGGATCCACAGCACATGGACGCTCATACAAAGCTGTATATTTTCTCAATTATAACGTAACGGGACAAAGCTCACGCATAAATTCACGGTTACACATGCTGCGTGTGCACTCACAATATAAAACACAAATTTTCTATAAAAATAAACCTTACAACTACTATTCCCGCCCTTCCCTGAAAAAAGTTGACGTTGGGAATATGAACCATTTTTTTACAGTATGGATAGTCAACCTCATACCAACTTATAAGTATTTTTTTGCTGTTTTGTCTATGCATTCTATTATGACTGTTTCCTTTGAAAATAAATAAAAATGCAACTCCTGTTTACATTTTAAGTACAAATGCTTGTTTCACGCTATGTAGTGACATAATAAACTGGCACACCACGTAGCCTGGTAATGACACTGGCTGTGTAGATATTTTACTGTCGTAGAGTTGACGCTTTAATAGATTTGGCGCAGCACATTGTCTTTGCGTAGCGAAACACGCCGCTACGACATGCTCCGTAGCTTACATGGATGCTACAATGTTCTACGAATGAGAAAATATTTTTTAATTTTTTTTTTCAACATTTTATGAGTGCTTGATTCAAATAGGGCACTACTTACAAACATATTCAATTTGAAACAAAGTATGGCTGTCACTTAAGTATGGCCCTAATGGCCTACAAAATCTTTTAAGATTAAAAACTGATCAATTCACTGTCTTATTTACACTATATTTGATCCATGGATCATTTTATTATTAAATTGAAAATTTACATTAGGCGGTGGTTGAGTCATGGATTTGTTCTGTGTAAATAACACTGAATGAGTATAATTTTGGTAATTTAAAAAGGCTCCAAATACTACGTACTGTTGACGACAGTTTGTAACAAGATGTATGGTAATTTACCAGCTGTTGATGATCATTTTGTGTACCTATATTCTTCTATCACGGGTGACAACACTTTTTTTCTGACAGCAACTAAATAAGGCCAGACATCAAATACCACATATGGTAGGCGATAGTTTGTCATAAAATGTATGTTGATTTGCCATCTGTTGATGCACTCCCAAAGGTATCATTTTCCTGCTTAAAACCTGCAATCACAGATGACAAATACTTTGTTGTCTGATAGTTCAATCATCGTAGAAGTAAATTATAGTGACGATGGATACCACTCCGTAAATCGTAGACAAACCTGTTTTTCTCTACTACACGGTTTGTACAATCTGTTTGTAATTCCCTACGATAAAAGTTTTAACTTTATTTTCCAATCAAAACTTTCCAAAGCTTTTCTCTCAAATCTTCAAGCCTTTTTCATGTTATTCGTATAGAACTAAAGTCGGAAATCTAGGATATCATTCAAAGATGAGATAAATGAATGAGAAGTCAGGGAAGGACACGCTACGCTTCCTGCATTTTTTCATTTTAGAAAAAAAAATCTACATGGTTGTCTTTGGTTTTGTAAGACTTGTATAACATATTGGATTTATCAGATATTTTTTTCCTCATATAAGTTTTTATTTGTGATCCCCTCAAAGGTCAATTTACGCAATAAAAAAATGTTACACAACAGAGATTCTCAAACTTAAAAAAGACGTCCAGTGGTTATCTTTATAAGGGGGTCAATAAAATTAAATATTAAAATTGTAAGCGAATGAGGTGCAGAAGGTGTCAAAGGGTCTATGATCGGTTCGTAGTCTAGTGGTTAACACTTCTGACTCGTAAATGGAAGTTTTTGGGTTCGAATCCCGGCGGAGCACAAAAAATACCATTCATATCTTCAAACATGCTCTTCGCTGGGGGGAAAATTTATATACCTTTACCAAAGACCGGTCATTAAAGGTCCATCCAGCCTTACGACAACTGGTTCTTGCTTGAGAAATAGCGCTTTGTAGCGATAACCAAGCTCGTAAACGGATCTACAAGAAGTGTTATAGACCCCTAGAGTCTCTGAAATCTAGGGAGTCTACCGCACAAGATTTCTTACAAAATAAATTAAAACACACTAAGAACCCGTTCCTACTTGTCGGGTGTCGGATCCTTATATTAATCGGAGGTTCCATTGGCAGAATATTATGTATAGAGCTATTCACACTTGTCGGAAAACGATTTTGTCCGAAATGTTCTGCCACTGGAACCTCCGATTAATATACGGATTCGACACCTGACAAGTGGGAGCGAGCACTTAGTCAACAATAGTTTTTATACACATATTTAATTAAAAGAAAAAAAGTTAGAATTCGTGTATATAGTACTTACTTTAGACAGCTAAAAAGCTCTGTGGAGTAAGCGCTCCTGAATGCGTTTCTTTTAAAACACTGCCTTCCATTAGGCAAATCTGTTATAATGCATATAAATAAATATATATATACGTGGCTGAAAACTTTGGCAACCCCTTGTTTTCAACCTCACGCAGTAGGCTGGCAAGTTTATGGAGCAATAAAATGAAAAAGTTTAAAAATTGCGTTTTATTTACGAGCATCTACGTGGAATTTCAGATTTCCGACTTTTCTAGATGTACACCCTTCAAGTGTTGAATTTATAGACCAGCAAACTTTATTTTTTAAGAGCATGTTTTCCTTGGCTTATAGGTGTGACGAAAGGTCCATCCAGCCTTACAGCAACTGGGTCTTGCTCGAGAATTGGCGCTTTGTAGCAACAACGACCAAGCTCGTAAAAAGGTCGATAGTTCAATTGGTAGAATGCTTGCATTCCATGCCGAGAGCAAGAGTTTGATCTCAAGGTTTACTCAGCCTCACAAGAAATGAGAACCGGCCCCCCCGGGAGCTGGGAATCCCCCACTTCAACTGAAAGTGGTTGGTGTGAGGCTGGCCCCCTTACCCGTTAAAGTAAATAGGTCCCGAATCGCCACATGCGGACCCATTTGGGGATAACGCAGGCAAGAAGTTACACTACATGTGTAGCTCAGTTGCGTTTATAGGTCTGTACGAGGCTGACTACCCATACTGTAAAAATGTTTCACTTTGCCAATGTCACCCCTGTATCAGGGAAGGTCGGCACAAGTTGTAGGGTTAATGTTCATTTGAGGTTTGGGTTTAATTTTAAGTACACATTCAACATTTGTAAGCGCGAACTACATGTGTTTGTTGTGGGTATGCATTTGATATTAGCTTTAAATGTTAATATATCTTTGCATATGTAAATGGTTGATTAAAAAATACTGAGTTTATACATTCTATAGTAGTCCAAATAAAAAAAAGTAGAAAATATTATTGTGAAAATAAAACTACGTTTTAGAAAAAAAAAATTTTTTTTAATAAAATGAATTTTCACTGTGTGAATACACAAACCCTACAAAATCTAAAGATATGTAATATTAAGGATTCACATTAAATGCATTTCCATAAGCAGGCATGTACAAATTCGCGCTTGCACATGCCACATGTGAACCTACCTACAACATACAAACCCAAATCTCAAATGGACATACACCCTGCGACTCTTGCCGTCCTTCCCTGAAACAGGGGTGATATTGACAAAGTGAACCATCTTTTATAGTATCGGTGGTCAGCCTCATACCAACCTATAAGTCAAGGAATAAATAATAATAATAATAATAAAAAAACAATCAAAAAGATTTTGACAAATCTTTTATGGAGGATTTGTTTTTTAGCTGAAAGAAGTCTACAATGTGCGAGTAGGTATATTGAATGTATGTAAATTTTCAGCGCGCTTAACGGTCAAGTCAATGGTGCAACCGGCAGTTTCCCTTTGAACCCTACACCTCAGTATAAAACCTTACGTGTAAGCTACACCATCGCGTATTATCAAAAAATGTATGCCAATAAAAACACTCACTAGAGGCGCTAACATATTTTGGTAAAACTTCATGATAGAGTTTAAACGTAAAGTTTTAAACAAAGGGTACTGAAATCGGTGGGAAATAGGTGGGATTATCGTTTCCTGGTTGTGAATTATTGTTTTACTCTTCAAATGGTCGAATTGGACTTTTGTGGCGCTGTGCATAGTTCGTTTCAGCCATTTGAATTTTACATGATAATGGATGTATAGAATTTGTGGTAGCCCTATACTCCCTATAACTATTGACCATAGTAGGGAGTAGGACATTTGAATGTGAATGGACTTCATTATTCAAAGTCGGAACAATTTGTTATTATTCAAGTTGAGTGAAGTTATAAGAGTGAAGACCGGTCCGTAGTCCAGTGGTAGCACTTCGGACTCGTAAATGGAAGGTTGTGGGTTCGAATCCCGGCAAAGTACAAGAAATATAACATTTATATCTTCAAATTGGCTCTTTGCTGGTGTGAGGGTTTTTCCTCTGTCCTGCTGATTGACACAATTAATAATGTAACAGCCACTTTAATATGTTTACTTTTATTCCTTTCACAATGTATACACAATAAACCACAGCACAATAATATTAATTATTCTTAATTACACAGGCTTGTGGCTCTCACGCCAGGCAAGCTTTTTTTCTCTCTCTGCATTCTTTTGTTTTCCTTTTCATTCAAATTCAAATCTCATGTTCCATTTTACCTAACAAACAAATCCATCTCGTTACACTGGGTTGAAAAATTCATAAACCTTTACCAAAAACCGGTTAGGACCGAGGATGTCAAGACCGAGGAAGGAATGGATAGACCAAAAAGGTGAGATTGCGAAATAATGGAACCTGCAGAGTTAGAATAAGAGAAGAGTATGTATGAAGAAAGTGATGAATGTTGAAGAGATGGAAGAGGTATGGAAGGACAGAAAAAAGTGGAGACGCATCTGCGGAGGTACCGGCCACCCCTAGTGGAACGGCGGCAGGATACAGTACAGGTCATCAAAAGCACCATCCAGCTTTACAGCAACTGGGTCGAGCTTGAGAATCTAGCGACGACCAAGTTCGCAGAGGGCTCTTGAGGTGTGATACACACAAAAACAGCGCTCACCAAATAAATCAGCCTCATTTAATTTTAAGGGTATGCTGTTTCAATATTACCTGAGCTACTCTGAAACTGTACGACAAGCCCAAACTTTTTAGGTCTTATCCAAAAATGGGGCTTAAACCTTTGAAAAAAAAAAAGGCTTTGAATTTTCGTTTGTTATAGATAAGATGTAATAACTTGTTTGTATTACTTGGCTAATAGGTCGGTATGAGGCTGACCACTGACCATACTGTAAAAAAATGGTTCACTTTGCCAAAATCACCCCTGTTGCAAAAGTTGCAGGGTTTGGTTTTTATTGGCAATTACACATTCAGCATTTGTAAGCGCGAACTTACATTTCTGTGGGCATGCATTTGATATGAGTTTTGAATGTTAATATATCTTTGCAACTTGGATAAAAGATTATAGAACATAGTTTGCACAGCATGGGGAACAGCTTCTGCTTTCGCATGAAGTCAACTGGCCAGGCAAAATAGGTTGGTGATTTGCATTCCTCTTCACAAATCTATTTTCATAAAAAAAAAGAAATATGTGTGTTGTGTTGTTTTTGGTTACAGGAGAGGTAAAGTAAAACAATTTTTAAAGTACGTGTGGTCAGCCACATACCAACCTATAAGTCAAGCAAAAGTAGCATCCAATTAATCATAAGCCAAAACGAACGTAACAAAAACCCGAAAAGACCATCAGGCATCAAAAGAAAAATAATACTCCGCTCGCCTTTCTCTGTCGCCATTGTCGTCTTGATGCAAAGAACGTGCGACGAATCGTACCCAAGTATACTTATGTATATAACTTGAACACAACGTTTCACCAAAAATGTGTCAAAAGTAAAACGCTCACTGGGTGCGCTCTTTTAGTATCTATTCATTTCGTTTTTAACTCTACGCGTTTCATACTTTAGTACTGTAGAGATTTTTTTACGTCCATTGTGTGGATTAGCTGTTTTCCATCATCGTCGCGTCGTTAACATTCATTCATTCATTCACATTCAACATTTTTGCGTGACGTTTTTGCACATTTTTTCTTGTTATTTTAACTGTCACTCTGTTATCAGATCCTCTGCCAGTTGTCCCCATTTCTTTATTGCATATCTCTTTCAATTATTCCAAATACCTTACCCTTTTCATTCAATTTCGTTATTATACATTTACTTTGTATACCCCATTCTGTCACAATTTCTCCAATCTGATCAAGACATTGAGATATTTTTCAACTCCCTTCAATTCCTTTCCCTAATCCCCTCAATTATTCTTACACATATTAATCCCTCCTTTTCCGCATTTTCTACTTCAATTTCCTTTTACTCATTTTCTACTTTCAATTTCCTTCTAATTTACTTTGTTATATATTCACTCTGTTATAGCTACTTTACTTACATACCCCCGATTGTTTCACTTATTGTTAAAACTTTTCTTATACCTTGTTTCTTTCTTTTTTGCTATTCTTAACTTTGTTACCCTTATACCTGCTCAACATACTGATTACACTACAAGAATACCTTTAAACTATTTAAATTTGAAGAAAACAACTTTGGCTAACACTAATTTTAATGAACACTCACATTCATAAAGCTGTAGTTTTCTGAAATAAATAAATAAATAAATAAAATAAATAAATAAGACATACTTATTATCCTTGCCTCTTTTTCCTTTTACATATTTTTCTGATTAATTTCTTGATCTATCTTTATTCATAGAAATAAACATGAATACAGGAGTGATGTTTTCCGGGATCTGTTGCCGTGGTCTGTGGTCTTCCGGTGGCAGCTTGTTCCACGAAGAGGGACCCGCAACAGCAAAAGCTGGATCCTGTAGAAAAATGTAAACGTGCAAAAGTGTCACTGAAGAGTGATGATTTATTTACTTTGCTACGAATGACTTTTGCTTCATGTTGCCTGATTAAAAGTGGCTTTCAGTGTTTGTATGCACGTTCAGTCTGAATTTTAATTAAGAATTTAAGCCGTCCCGCTGAAAATGATATGAAAATATGAAAAAGTCGACCATGTGTCGCGGATTATATGCAAATCGCGCGACAAGTCAGCTGGGTAGGCACACAAAATATCATATTATGGATTGTATGAAGCTACGTTATTTTTAGACTCACACAACATGTATTTTCATTTACTCTTTTTTTTTTTGTAGACTTTTAAATTTGTTTTAAATTAAGAATAAATTCCTTGACTATTTGGTTGGTATAATGCTGGCCCCCCGTTCTGTAAAAATTGGTTCACTTTTGCCAATCGTCCCACTGTGCAGTGTTCATGCACTGGCGTAAGTTATCCGAGCGGGTGCAGCATAACCATCACCTTGGTGATTCATATTTTATCCAGGCCTACAAGCAAACACATGCAGCATGTGTACTCACAAAATATAAACCCAAATTTTAATTAATCTGCAACTTCTTCCGCCCTTTCCTGAAAAATGGGGGGCTTTGGTCCGTATTTCTTTGCCACTTACATTGTATGTTGGATAGATAATCGCCTTGAATTTTAGCTGTGTCAAAGAACAAACGCTTAATTATGATAAGCCATTACAACACATTGCGCCGAGATAAACAGTGGCGCAATGTTTACTGTAGACTTAAATATGATAAACCTATTTAATGACTTAAACCATTTTTTAGCTACAAAAATTCAATATAATTACAACACATCTAAAATTATACCTATTACATGCTCTATACAGTAATAACACTTTTTTATTTCTGCCTTTCCGAAAACTACAAATCAATAAATCATATTCAATTTACTCACTTCCGAGAAAGTGATAATATAAACCCTAGCTGAAAGCTGTAAATTTTCGTGGAACAAAATTTTATTTTTAATCACAATAAAAACTCTACGTTCTTTACCGCTAGTGTAAAACTTTTAAATTCAATCATAAAGTTGTACCAAAAATTTGTGCAGGCTAAAATGGTCATTAGGCGTGCTGTTTTAGATTCCATACTTTTTTTTTTAAACGCAATTGTTGAGTTTAAACGTAATGTTTTAAGCTTGGGATACAGAACTCGATGGCGGCTAAAGCTCATATAAAATTAACTACACACTGTCAGTGTTTTTTGGTCACAGTTTATCTATCTTTAATCTTATTCTAAAGCCATAAAGTAAGTCACGTGTAAGTTCGCGCTTACACATGCTGCTTGGACTTCTTCTTATAAAATGCAAACCAAAATCACAAATTAACGTAAGCCCTGCAACTTAATCTAATCTAATCTAATCTAAGTTGCAAAGATATGTTACATTGGAGATTCACATTACATGCATTCTCACAACCAGACACGTACAAGTTCGCACTTGCACATGCCTCATGTGAACCTACAACATAAAAACCAAATCTCCGATGGACATACACCCTGCAACTCTTGCCGTCCTTCCCTGAGACAGGGGATTAATGATAAATAAGCAATGCAATTTTAGCAGTGACATTGACAAAAGTAAACAATTATTTTTGCAGCATGAGAGGTCAGCCTCATACCAACTTAAAATTTAAGGTATGCAGTTAACCAAAAGTCAATTTAGTATTGCCCAGGGTTTGAATTTGTGTACACATCCTGTAACTTTGTTTTTTTGCTTTTTTTGGCAGTCGCATCCTGACTGAAAAATGCTCAAACCTGGATTTTGTAAAGTGAAATTAAAAAAAAAAAAAAAAATTCTGGTGACTTTAAAGATGACAAAGTGAATTCCTCTACAATAAATGAAATTGAAATGGGGAATCTCAATTCAGACATTTGCTTCTCAGTCTCAGGATAATATTTTATTCAATTCATAGGAATATCAGTATGCTTAGCCTACAGGTGCTACCAAACATTATTTCTTAATCACAGCACGTACAGAAATTGCAGACCATTTTCTCTTCGCAAGGACTGGACTAATGAAGCGAGAGGGCCAAAGGCGCGCAGGTCGAAGCGCGCTCTTAGACCACGATTAACGACACTTGCGCGGAAAGGGACTTAGCAGTAATGCAACGCTCAGACCAGTCATTAGGCTAGTGGTTAGAAAAGGTATTGAGTTCGTGTTCCTTCATTTCATAAATTTAATAAAGAAATAACTTTGTTAAAATTCAATTAACAACTTCTACGTTGCAGCTTGATTTCTTAAATGCATTCTACGGTAGGTACTTGCAACTTTAGGAATTGATTTTTCTATAGGTTTTGTATTTACGCAAGTGTTTAATATTTGTAAAAGTAGCCCTATGTTGCTTTAAGTATATGTTTTCCTTTTCAAAATCGTATGCAAAGTTTTATAAATCAACAAATGAATTTGATATTTCATGCATTTGTATGCATGCCCGGGAGTATACCTAACGCAACTAAGCTACACATATAGTGGTACTTCTTACCTGTGTTATCGCAGAAGGGGTCGCATGTGGCGATTTGGGACCTACTTATTTTTACGGGTAAAGGGGGTCGGCCTCACACTAACCACCTTCAGTTGAAGTGGGGGTCCACAAGTATACCAACATACAATTTTCAACCACTATTTTCTTGTTAGGTTAATGCTGGAATTATGGTCGTTTGACATATTTACAATAATAATAACTTCACAGTGAAAATTTATTCATCGGATATAAGACGAACTGCCATAAGAGAACTTACATTATTCTCGACGTTTCGTTAGCGATGTAGCTAGCGTCTTCATTAAAATAAAAGTGTAAAAATTGATGACAAACCTAATCATGATAACTACCTTCGCTCTTAAGGTATAACGTGATTTGTGACAAGTTTTATAGAAAAAATCACTTTATCCTCAATCGTCGTGCAGAGAGGGTGTCTCCTGAAGACGTTAGCTACGTCACCAACGAAATGTCGAGAATAATGTAAGTTCTCTTATAACGGTTCGTCTAATATCCGATTAATAAATTTTAGCACTATTTTCTTCTTATTTTTCACTTATCCCTTCCATATATTTTCTTTCAGCTTCCGTAGCCCCCTCTCTTTCCTGGTTGGATGAGTCGAGTCCCGATAGATACCGAACTGTGCCGATCTTGCGCCTTCAAGTGTTACTGCCTACCTGAAAGGTTAAATAGGTTACATACAGCACGACACGCAATATGTAATGTGCACAGAGAATATAAGCACTATAACCGAGCAAATCAAGACGTTGGCTTTGACTGGCGTGTTTGAAATAAAAAAAAACAACGCCGTTCTCAGTCCCGTCAAGCCCTTGACGATATTTTTAACCCTGATTTAACACATGTCATTGGATACCTAGTTGGAAAGATGTATTCACATTTAAAATACGTATTTAATGCACGCACAAAAGCATCACACGTAGGTTCACGCTTACAAATGTCTCAATGCGTAATTACAAAAATAAACCTTGCAATTCTTACCGCCCTTCCCTGAAACAGTAGTTGCATTGGAAAGAGTGTATCAATTTTTTACAGTTTAAATGTTCTCAGCTCATTTTAACATGTACTTAAAACAATTTAATTCCGATCCAACGGAATATAAAAGGGCCGACGTTTTACTTAACGTAACAGTTATGAGAGGCTTTGAGCAATAAGCCACTGTACCAAATGCCCAGAAATAATGTACATCACAATTTGTTTTTCTTTTTTCTTTTTGCCTTTGTGGTATTTTGTGAGTCGTATAGTTTTATAATGCGTCAGACCACTGGGACCGGCAAGGTTGTCCCAAAGGTCGTGTTTTCTTCATGACAAAGGTACCGCGCTATTTCAACAAACGCACATAAACCTACAATTTACATACATATGCTTGTATGAGCCGAAATTGAAAACTATAGTCGGATAAATTGTTTTTTCTTCCTTTTTAACATAAATAATTGTTAACAAAAACGAAAATTTTAGGGTATGGGGGCGTCTAAATATCTTTGAAAATGGACCCAGAACATTGTTGAATTTGAAACTTTTGACTCTTAGGGGTCTATGAGACTTGATGTAGTGCCACAGTAGTGTTTACGAGCTTGGTACGAGCGCAAATACTCAAGTAGTTGCGCTGTGTAGCGACGCAAGCTTGAGCAAGACCCAGTTGCTGTAAAACTGGATGGATCTTTTAGAGACCGGTTTTTATCTATGCACAAAGCTCATCTAATCTAATCTAATCTAAGCTGCAAAGATATATATCATTTAAGATTTATACTAAATGCATTCCCACAAGCAGATATGTATAATTTCGCGCTAACACATGCCGCATGTGGACCTACAATATAAAAACCCAATCTCAAATGAACATAAGCCTTGCAACTCTTGCCGTCCTTCCCTGAAACAGGGGTGACATTGGCAAAGTGAACCAATTTTTATATTATGGGTGGTCAGCCGCATAACAACCTATAAGTCAAGGAACATACATGACAAAATACATTTTTTAAAATCAAAGCGGACCTCATTGAATTTTTGGTTACTGTGCTCGAGCCCAGTTATTTGGTTTACCACTAGGCAATTCTAAGCATTGCATTTTAAAGGCACCTTGATGAGGTACATATGTATATGTATTAAGGTATATGTGTGAGGTATATATACATTGGCCGGCTAGTTTCAGGATAATCTTACATGGTGTAGAATTATTTTCTTTTAACTTTTGTTAGCTATACTTACTTTTGGAATGGGCTAAACACAATTAATATGTGGCTGGACGTAATAGAAGACAAAGGGCCTTCCCTTTAATACAATATGATGTAGTTAGTTTGAAGAGTACATAATTGCACCGTAGGTACATCATTTAGTATTACGCAACGCAACGCAACTAAGCTACACATATAGTGTAACTTCTTGCCGCGTTATCTCCGAAGGGGTTGCATGTGGCGAGTTGAACCTATTTATTTTTACAGGTAAGAGGGCCGGCCTTACGCCAACCACTTCAGTGAAGTGGGGGGTTTCCCAGCTCCCGAGGGGGCTGGTACTCATTTGTTGTGAAGGCTGAGTAAACCTTGCCGGTATTTTATTTTGGGGTTTGAAATAAACACCGAAACGGGAAATCATTTCTGACACCCTCGGTGGGATTCGAACCCGAGCTTTCGGCGTGGAATGCAAGCACTCTACCACCTGAGCTATCGACCGGACTTACTATTTTTTTTTATTATATTACCTTACTTTTTATTTTATTGATTGAGGAAAGGAAGAAAATGAGGTCCTGACCTGATTGAAAAGAGGTTGTTCGTGTTCTTGTAGGAGCATTATAGGCAAGAATGCGTAGTTTTTGGGGACTGACAAAGATCATACACGCAATTTCATTATCTTGCATTAAATATTGGATTGCACTTCTACCACACTGACTGGAAAAACTTAGGCATTGCACTTGTGTTGACACTAACTTGTAATGGCATCTTTATCCCCTGATCTCCACAGCCAGTAACAATTCGCGCCCATTCTACATGACGACCTATCGTAGACTGCACAATGCACATGACATGTACGTTTGTCGGGGTGAGCCGAAGCCGGTCGGGCATCTTCGGCTTTTTAGCCTTGCAGCAGGCGCGAGCAAAAGAGGCGCGGATTGGACATTTGGCGCATCATTTGAATTATTTAACACCGGTTACAATATTCTATTGACTTTTAAGCAATCGTCCTTTAAAAATGTATCAAAACTAAAACGCTCATAAGAAGCGCTGATTTAGTTTCCGCACATTATTTGATAAACGCTTTGGCTGAGTTAGAACATGGAGGTTTATATTTAAGGCATTCTTGTTTTTAAACCGTCTCTTTCTTCCGCGTGATTTGAACCCTCCAAAAAGAGAAAGCCATCTATCAATGTCTCTCGTAGGCGTTATCTAGACAAACTAAAACTATTTGTTACTGAAACTTTATATGGCATTACCAATTCAAGTGTATTCCTGTATAAAAGCGGGACTTGCAAAAGTGGCACTTAAGACACACCTTTACAGAAAATCCAAACGACAGCCCGATTGATAGAAAGCTAGGGTTCGATTCACAACGCAAGTGTTAGACATTATTTCCCGTTTCGGGCATTTTTTTTAGAGAAAGGGGTGTGTAATGTAATATAATAATATAATCTAAGTTGCAAGGATATATTCATTTAAAGCTCTCAGATGTAAGCCCACAAACCAACAAGTGTAGTTCGCGCTTACAAATGCTGAATGTGTACTTACAAATAAAATCCAAACCTCAAATGAACATAAGCCCCACAACTTTTGCCGACCTTCCCTGAAACAGGGGTAACATTGGCAAAGTGAACCATTTTTTACAGTATGGGTGGTCAGCCTCATACCAACCTATAAGTCAAGGAATGTGTAATTAGTTAAAATAAATATTTGGATGATATATTTGGTGAGCACAGTTCTTGGGTAAATCGCACGTCAAGAGCCCTCCACAAGATTGATCTTCGCTATAGAGAGCGCCAATTATCAAGCAAGATCCAGTTGCTGTAAGGCTGGATGGACCTTTGATGGTGTTTCAATCCAGCGAAAAGCATACGCATTTAAAAATTCCATTTCTTTTTTGTGCTTTGTCAGTAATTGAAGCTCAAGATCTCCCGATAACGAAATCCCAGAATTAACCACTAGACAACGGACCAATCATGCTTACACATTGTTTTAACACTTTTCACAGCGACTACCAAGTTCGCCAAGAGCTTTTGAGATGTGATTCTCTCAAATACAGCGCTTACCTAATATCTCAATATTTATAATGTGTAAGTTGGTATGAGGCTGACGACCCATACTGTAAAAAAATGTTCACAATTTCATCCGTGTTTTCAGGGAACGTAAACAAGAGTTGCAGGACCTATGTTCAGTTGAAATTTGCTTTATTTTTATTTTGAAAGTGCACATGCGATAATGCGGTTTGTAAGTTCAAACTTATGCGTGTCTGCTTGTGAGCATACATAAAAAAATAATCTTAAATACGAACAAGCTTGCAACTGAGATTATTGATTAAAATATATTGTTGTTAAGGATCATAGTCACTTACTAGAACTGTCATTCAATTCTACAGAGAAAGCTTTGGAATGTTCCAGCTCCTTGTATTTTATTTTGTTGCAATTTTTCCGATACATCTTGCTTTCCAACCTCCAATACGGGCAATTCTCTTAATGACATCATTTGTTTGAGCGTTAACAATTAATTCTTGAACCGTGGAGGGTCCATTGTTGCCATGAACAATCGCTTTGCGTGCCCTTAGAAACGAATGTTCACAAAACACTTATAGAAACGAGGATTTCAGAAAATTTTGGCAATTTCGACACAACGATGCTTCAACGCAATGTCTCAAAACGAGTGTTATTGCATACAAATACGATAACTCAATTTCTTTAAAACTTGATTCAGATGCTTGATCTTTCCGATTTTGATCGTACTCTGTATTTTTTTTCTTTTTCTTCTCCTACTAACGTTTCGTAACTTAAGAGTGTAACTTCTTTGGAGCTTTGTTCACTTCTGATTGGAATTAAATTATTGGCAAAACCTTCTCTCAGGGTCAGTCTCCCCACCACTGACCCACGCCCTGTGTATCCATCCCATCCGGGGATGTGTCACAGGACTCGCATGCAAAAGTTATGTGAGATGCGAGTGGCAGAAGGCCCTCCCGTGAAGCTACACTTTCCCAAGTGTTTCCAAGTGTTTACACAAAGCAAATAAGGCTCAGAAATCACTGAAAGATTATAGCCGTGAGGGTTTTGGGCTCGAGGATTTTAAATTTACAATTATTTGTTTTATAAATTATTGGCATTGCTCTTCTGACAAAGGGGGTGTGGAGAGATGTTTTCCGGGATCTGTTGCCGTGGTCTATGGGAGCTGGAGCTTCCGGACGCTTCGCCCATGTCGACGATGGGTTTCTTCAGCGTGAAGTGTGATGATGAAGATGAAAACTGTGATGAAAGTATGTGTACACTCGTGTTCACATTTAAGCACCGATAGATGCCTACATCTCGACGATACCATGTTGAAAGCACCGGTTCTCATCAGATCACTGAAGTTAAGCAACATATTTTTTTTTTTTTTTTTATATGGTGCACAACAGGTTGCCCTAATTACAGTGCACCCTCACAGTCATCAACAAGCTGGGAGGAACTCTTTAACCATACTTTTGAAGGTGTCTACATTATATTGAAATATATCTATTTTTGACTCGTTAATGAGTTTGACACTCCGAGTTAAAGGATGCTGTGCCAAGACATCGGTGCGGCTCATTGGTACATGAAAAATATCATGACCTCGCCCCCGATTATTGGCGCGGATGCTACTTGGATGGGTGACCGCTCAGGTACACCGCGTGTCGTTGGCATTTCTTGGACCGGTCCGTAGCAATTGGTTCTTGCTTGAGTATTGGCGCTTTGTAGCGACGACCAAGCTCGTACACCTCTGCGGTAGTACATCAAGTGTCATAGACTTCTAGAGTCTCTAGAATCTAGGGAGTCTCCCGCACAGGATTTCTTAAAAAAAAATACATTCAAAAATAACGGAATGACAAATTAGTCACAGACAATTCGTCAATAGACAGCTCAACCATGGACCAATCGGTCACTCGACAGTTCATCACATGGCTTTCGGGTCAATGAAATTGCGTTAACATAAAAAATATGGTCTGCATACAGACACATCTTTATAAAAGGCTTTAAGCCGTTTTTTTCTAAAAAAAAAAAAAACACAAGATGAAGAAGAAGTTTGCCGATGCTTTATTGAAGTGACATTAGCAGAAGAATAAGATGATGCTGTGGAAAAACAGACCTTACTCTCAAGTGTTTACAGTGTATAATTGCTCATCAGTGAAATTAAATTAGAGGTAAATTGTTTACTCGGTACGTTTTGACAATGTTGAGACGAGAATTCCCAATGCGAAGCTCTCCCTCGCATTGTGTGGAGGTCCCTTTAGTCCCTGGACATATTTTTAATTCACTAGTCCAAAAAAAAAAACCTTGAGATTTTATTTAATTATTCATAATAAACGCCTGTGGGGATTTTCACCAGAAGTCTAAATCTAAATCTAAGCTGCAAAGATATATACCTAAGTTTCATATTAAACGCATTCCCACAAGCAGATATGTATAATTTCGCCGCATGTGGACCTACAATATAAAAACCCAATCTCAAATGAACATAAGCCCTGCAACTCTTGCCGACCTTCCCTGAAACAGGGGTGACATTGGTTAAGTGAACCATTTGTAACAGTATAGGTGGTCAGCCTCATACCAACCTATAAGTCATCTTGTAAAACGCAACTAAACTGCTTGTATAAACGCCAACCACTTCAGTTGAAGTGGAGGTTTCCCAACTCCCGATTACGCTGGTACACATTTCTTGTGAAGGCTGAGTAAATCTTGACTGTATTTTATTTTGGGGTTTCAAATAAACACCGAAAGAGAAAAACATTTCTGACACCCTCGGCACGCATCAAATATGAGCCTTAAATGTTAATATATCTATGCAACTTAGATTGTAGGTGCAATACAATATTACAAAAAATTAATGACCTCAAAATAAATATTTTTACGCCAAAAAAATATTGATTAATTTAAATGTTAGATTTATTTAACAGAAATTTACATCAAATACACATTTATTGCTATTAATTAACTAGTTCATACATAACAAATAGTTCACTTTACCAATTTCACCCCTGTTTCAGGGAAGGTCGGCAAGAGTTGCAGTTGTTCATTTGAGATTGGGTTTTTTTTTGTAGATCCACATGCGGCATGTGTTAGCGCGAAATTATACATGTCTCCTTGTGGGAATGCATTTAATATAAATCTTAAATGATATATATCTTTGCAGCTTAGATTAGATTCATACAAGATTCATTGTATATTTTTATACACAAAGCGCGGGGGAGCGATCTAGAGTTTACTGTAGCGTGTGCTATATACTAGCTTATATATACAGTATTCACTAGCTTGTGTTTATTTGCATTTGCGTCAAATGAACATACACCCTAAAATTAATGATGAACAAAAATTAACCAATTTTTGCAGTATGGATGGTCAGTCCCATGCCAATCTTTAAGCCATGGAAAGAAAAGGGCAAAAACAGTGCTTTTGAAAACAATGATGCGTCTTGTAATACGACTAGTCAATGTCATTCTTAAGCCTTTCTGCGAGTGTTCTTGTACGTAACAAGCCGTGACCCGATCATTAATAGAATTGCCACAATTCCCGCGTAAACAACGGTCGTTATTCAAATAATCGCATAACATTTATTTCCAGCCCGTTATTCGCGTTCAAAGCTCTTATTTTTCTTACTGAAAATTAAATTCGTCCTGCTTTCCTAAGCCGGATTGTGACCTTTGAGGGCTTTTAAATCGATTCTCTTTAATTGTATAACCTCTATAACCCTTAATCTAAGTTGCAAAGACATGTAAGCATCAAAGATTTGTTTGTGTCCAAATAATTGAATAATAAAGAGTGAAAATAAAACAGTGTTTGAATAACTAAAGATAAGATTAATTTTCACAGTGTTAATGCACCAACCATCCAAAATATTATTAAAGATTCACTTTTGTATGCCCTGTGTTTTAGCACTGTGAAGTTTCAAATTATTTGATTTCTTATAAATTTTTAAATACCAAAAATTCTAATGAAATATTGTTTTATATTCACACAATTATTAAATTTATTTTAATTATCAATACCTACACACGTTTTTGATCTCTCGATCATTTTCAGGTGCAATAAAAATAAAATTCAGAAAGTCATTTAGGTATAGAAAAAAGTTTTTTAGGTGAAATGACAATTAAATAAAATTAATTAATTTAAAATAGAAACAACATCAAATATGTCTTTAACATTTACAAATTATTTTTAAATAATTTAAAAATAATTGTAAAGTTATACATTATTTAAAACGTATTTATTTTTTAAATTAATGTTACACAAATACAGCTTGGATTTAATAGATGATTAAACTGGACCCATATTGGAATTTATTGCAAAGGCCAAGTTCAAAAGAAATGATCAAGTTAGAATTGCATTGCAAATAGCAGACGATACTTCGTATGTTTTATGTTCTTCGAGTAGACTGGGCCGTAGTCTAATGGTTAACACTTCTGACTCGTAAATGAAAAGTTGTGAGTTCCAATCCCGGCGGAGCACAAAAATAAACCATTTATATTTTCAAATTTGCTCTTCGCTGGGTTGAAAATTTCACAAACCTTTACCAAAGACCGGTCATCAAAAAGTCCATCCAGCCTTACGGCAACTGGGTCTTGCTTGAGAATTGGCGCTTTATATATAGCTTTAGATAGCTTTGTCGGTAGAATACTTGCATTCCATGCCGAGAGCGAGGGTTCGGTCCAGAGGGTGTTAAAAATGATTTCCCGTTCCGGTGTCTATTTCAAACCCAAAATTAATACCGGCAAGGTGTACTCAGCCTTCACAAGAAATAAGAACCAGCCCTCCCCCCCCCCCCGCCGGGAGCTGGGAAACCCCCACTGCAACTGAAAGTGGTTGGTGTGGCCGGCCCCCTTACCCGTAAAAATAAAAAGGTCCCGAATGGCCACAGGCAAGACGTTACACTATATGTGTAGCTTAGTTGAAAGTATAATACTCAGTCATGGCGTAAGCATTAAACATATGAAAGCTAAAATACTCACCAGAAGTGCTGCTTTGTATTCAGTGTATTTTTCTGCTTTCGTTGGATATTTACGCGGAGTTACATACTAAGGTCCAGTATTTTCAGCGTTAGCATATGTGACTTTAAACTGATTAAAAAAACTACCCACACAATCGACATAAGTGCGTCCTTTTCATTCAGTATAAAGTCGCTATGCTAACGATGAAACTACTGGACCTAAGTGGGTTAAGATCAATTTAACTTAATTTTAAACGATTGAATTCTTTTATGCTCATTTTAGAATGTATTGTCATGTGTGAAACTATTTATTTTCACAGGTTAGTAGGTCAGGCTCCTGACAAATATTTAACACGATAGGCGAGTTTGTTTCTGTTTTCGAAGAAATATGTTATAATGAACAAATAACTTGTTTTTGTTTCTTGGCTGATTAGTAAGTATGAGTCTTACCACCCATACCGTAAAAAAATATATTCTTAGAAAATTTTATTAATTTTTCAAGGGCAAAGTTTTAAAGCTTATGCCATTGAATTATTAAAACTCAATAGATTATGTTCATTTGAGATTTGGTAGATTTAGTTTCATTTTGTAGGAAAGTGCAAACTCACGTGTCTACTTATGGATTAATATGAATTCTTAAATATTCATATGCATATCTTTGCAACTAAGTTTATAGATAGACCAACGTAAAATTTTCAACGATGAACGAAAAAAAACGTAAATAAAAAAGTTCAGTGGGTCAAACGTTCCTCAAAAACTTTATAGGATACAACTAAGCTACACATATAATGTTTTTTATATCACAATATGTCTTTGCAACTTAGATTATGGATTAAGGCGTTGGTTATGTTGTCATCTACCTTCTGACAGGCATTTCAAAATATGACGGTTTCGGATTTCCATAATGTGAATCAGTATTTAGTATTGGGTTTTGTAATATGTAAATTTCTCAATATCTGAAGTGCCAGAGCCTTCAGATTTGGCCCAATATACCAAGTAACGTCTAAACTTACTTTCAACATTTTACCAAAAATGTAAAGAAACTGGACCATCACCTCTTGAGAGGGATTTGATTTCCGTAAATATTTTTGGTTTAACTCTTCGGTTGAGTTGAAACGTGCAGTTGTAGACTTGTGAGCGTATTGATCGATTCTACTCACCTTTCTATACACCTGGAAAACTCGAGGTGGATTTCGGGAAACTTGGTAGGCAAATTTTATTTTTTTGCTTTATTTCTGTTTTGGCTTACGTCCTGAATGCTTGGAATAAAAAAATATGCGTGCACCACATATTGAATCAATAATCTTAGTTCCAAAGCCCATGATGATGATGATGATAAACTCTACTTAGCAACACATATAGTGTAAATTCGCGTTTTCCCAAATGGGTTCCATGTAGCGTGTAGAAACTATTTATTTTTACAGGGAAAGGGAACAGCTTTACGGCAACCTCTTCAGTTGAAGTGAGAGTTTTCCAGCTCCCGAGGAGGCTGGCTCTCATTTCTTGTGAAGGCTGAGCAAGACTTGCTGATATTTTATTTTGGGTTTGAAACAAACATCAATTTTTTTTTCATTTCTGACACCCTCGGCGGGATTCGAACCCGAGCTGTCGGCATGGAATGATGATATAACAAATTGCAAATAGGTGTCCACTTGGATGTTTTAATGCATTCAGTATTCATTTCGTTAATTTACATTCAGACAATGAGATTACTAGCAGATTGCAACGTTATGCAACTAAGCACAGTGTTTCGCCTAGTAGGTACATGAAAAGGGGACAAAATTACTTTTGATACGTTGCGCCTGGTCGATCTGAAGCAGCTCCTCTTGATCTATGAATCTTGGATAAGTTACACGCAGTCTCATCAAGAGGTACCTCAAGATTTTATTTATTTATTTTAAGCGGTAAAGCTCAATCAGCCTTCACACAAAACCATTTGTCGAAAACGAATTTCCCAGCTCTCGGGAGGTCAAGAGCTGGGAAATTTTCCTTCAAGTGAAGTTGTTGGCGTAAGGCCGGCTCTTTGCCAGTGATGATAAATAAGCTTCATTCTTTCGGGGGCCAAAAAAGCGTCACAAATTTGCAATCGAAAAAACTATTTGTATATCTTATTGCTTTTAAAATATATTGGAATTACATAGGTTTTCAATAAACTTTGCAGAGTCAGTAACAAGCTGGCGTCATTGTTTTGTTATTACGTAGCTAACATCCATCTTAATAATTTAAAAGCTACTTACGTATGATTGTAATACTGTAGATATGAAAAATCTATCAGTCCTCTTTAAAAAAAAATTCAAAAACTAATTACCGAATTTGTGAAATGAACTCTTGAACTCGTGAAATGAAAAAAAATGTGAAAAATTTGACAATTTATTTTTTCTCGGCGGATAAATGTCACACGTTCATGTGACTTTGATCCTTAGCAAGCAATAAAGAAATATTGGTTTGCATTTCTCCTAGCAATCTGACCGTTCCACATCGCAAATTTGTTGCCTATGAACTTTGTTCCGGAGGATGTGAAATTCGTTCAAAAATCGATTTTGTCCAAAAAACATGCTCTATGCGAGACACTGTGCTCTGCCCCGTTTTGTAGCTGGCATGACACTACACTAGTCTACCGGTAGATACGGCATGTTGACTATAAAACATTGTTGACCGATAAACTAGGATATGCAAGCAATTATCCACTGCTTTATAATCAAACATCTAACAAATGTTGCTTTTACAGACAATTTAATTACAGTGCCGAGAATCCCGAACATAAACATCGCAACTAAGCTGTATAGTGAAACATCCTATCACCTTATCCCTGAAGTTGCTTATTATAATACATGGATGATTTATTTGGTAAGCGCTGTTTTCGTATGAATCACACCTCAAGAGCCCTCTGCAAGCTTGCTTGTAGCTACGATTCTTAAGCAAGACCCCAGTTACTATAAAACTGGATGAGCCGTGAAGAGAATGTTTGACAATATAAATATATATTTTTGTGCTCCGCCTGGAATTGACCTCAAGACCTTCAGAGAACGAGTTTGTAGCTTTAACCATTAGACTACAGACCGATGCAGCGAATGGAGACAATCTCTTTTCAACTGCTTTACTTCAGTTGAAGTGAGAGTTTTCCAGCTACCGAGGATACTTAATCTCGTTTTTTACTAAGGCTGAGTAAACCTTGCCAGTATTTTTATTTACGGTTTGAAATAAACTGAAACGGAATAATAATTATTTCTGACATCCTTGGTGGAATCAAACCCTCTGGCATGAAACGCAAGAACTCTATCGACTGAGCTATCGACCGGACTATCCTAATAGTTATCATACTTTCTAACCAATAATGTAATAGAATAAATGGCAAATTGTAAAAGTATTCTTCAAAACTATTAAAGAAGTTTTTTCTCATTTATTATTTTGATGAAATGAAAAATAGATTTCTTACGCAGACACTATTTTTTTTCACATTTTTCACTGCGCTCCTCTATTTGACGTTCAATTGTTTTTTTCTGAATGTATTATTATTCCCGATGAATTGGGCATCGCCTTGAAAGCTTTTATTTCGGCTGTATGTTTTTTTGTAACGTTGAATGATAAATCTTTAATGTCACTCAAACAATATCACTTAATTTTTAACATTCTTGCATGCCATTTTTGAGAGCGGTCCATTGAGACTCTAGACGAAAAAAAAGCCTTATTTTTTTCATGGCATCTTTACATGAGTCAAATGAATCAGCAACGACTGATTTATTTTATTTCGATGAACAATTGAATAACACAAAAAAGGCACTTAGTACCTACGGTGCTATTCTTAGACATTTTAGTCGTCCGTTGAGCCCACGCTTTGACAAACTAATGATGCATTTATATGAAGACCTGTCAATCCAAGATGGCCGCAAGTGAACAGCTGATTAGTCTTCATACAAATATTACCAAAATTCGGTAGGTAAGAATGACCGTTGTGACGAGACTTCCAGCTCGGGCATCATTAGTTTGTCAATGCGTGGGCTCAACGGACGACGAAAAATGTCTAATAATAGCCCCGACAGTGCTTAAACTGAGGAAAAAATATGAACGTATGTTTATGCAAAGGATAGAAGTATTTGTTCAATTTTTGTAATAAAAAATCAAAAGATAAGCCTTTTAAAAGTATTTTTGGCAACTAACACGGTGAAATCATCTTCAATTTACATTTTATTGTAAACAGCCGCTTACCGTGCATCATATCTATGTTTGTTTTTCTTCTTTTAACTTGCATTCTATATTTTGTACATAATTGGTGGGAATAGACATAAAGTGCAATCGCTCTACTCACTAAGCTATCTACAATCTACTATCTACAAAGCTAAGCTATCGACAATCATCTTAAAACCATTCAACTGAAAAGTATTATGTAATGCATAATCTAAGTTGCAATGATATAAATCATTTAATATTCATATTAATTGCATGTCCTCAAGCAGACATGTACAAGTTTGCGCTTACACATGCCGCATATGGACTTTACATAAAAAGACAACATATAAACCCAGTATCAAATGAACATAAGCCTTGCAAATGTTGCCGACCTTCAGGGGTGGCATTGTCAAAGTAAACAATTTTAAGCAGTACCTATGAGTGATCAGCCGCATGAACTATTCATAGATGAAATGTTTTTACATTTTCATGGAAGCCTAGGAGTTTACTGTTTTGCACGGATTTACATGCATGCAAAATTGTCAAGCAAGAGCTTTAATCTATGGGTGCATAAAAAACGAAGAACATTTCCAATTGCTTTTAGATTGTTTTATTTTGTTTCTTTTTGTGAAGCAATCTTGTGCGCAGAATCTCATTTATTAACTTTATCATTTTATAATAGAATTTTGGTCCACTGGGGCGATATTGTGGATACATACGATCACATAATATATGCGATGGTCTAGCACAGTGTTGCCCAACCTTTTTTCGCCCATCGCCCCTTTATGCGTAACAGATATTTGCAACTTCGATTAAAGATTATAGACCAATGTCGTATGCACCTATAAGCACAACCTTACACGTGTCTGCTTGCGGGCGTGCATTGAGTACCTAACAATTACTTTAAATTTAATTGTACATTGACACTTTCACGGCCGGTTCTTGTTGACACAACAATCACTGTATTCGGGCTATGTAGCCTTTGGATGGATCCAAAGGCTGGCATTGTTTCTAGTACAGCAGATCCTGTAAGGAGATCACAGCGACTAGCCAACCGCTGATAATGCCCATTGGAGCAATGGGCGAAACTGTCCGGAAAGAATCAACCAGACCACGGCTACATAGCCCGAATAAAGTGATTGTTGTGTCAATTACTTTAAATGTCAATATATCTTGCAACTTGATTAAAGATAGATTACATAGCTCCTTGACTGATAGGTTGGTATGAGGCTGACCCCCCGTGCTGTAAAAATTGGTTCACTTTTGCCAATGCCACCCCGGTTTCAGGGAAAGGCAGAAGGAGTTGCAAGGCTTACGCTCATGTGAGGTATTTTTTATTTGTATGTACACATGCAGAATGTGTAGGCGCGAACCTACATGTGACAACTAAGTGACTGGGCACATGTACAAATTAAAACTCACGGTAGACTAAACTAGGGGCAGACACATACATACACATAAGCAAGCCGTGCAATCGGGCTTCATAAGTTTAATCTAATCTAATCTAAGTTGCAAAGATATGTTAATTGGAGATTCACATTACATGCATTTTCACAACCAGACACGTACAAGTTCGCGCTTGCACATGCCGCATATGAACCTACAATATAAAAACCAAATCTCAAATGGACATACACCCTGCAACTCTTGCCGTCCTTCCCTGAGACAGGTGTGACATTGGCAAAGTGAACCATTTTTACAGCATGGGTGGTCAGCCGCATACCAACTTATAAATCAAGGAACATACGCAACAAATTACATTTTTTAAATCAATAAATAATAATATCTATGGACATCTAAACCCAATTTAATAAACCCTAGCCGCCAACATTACAGATCAACCGCCATTTCTTTCTGTACTTACATACTTCTTTCATTTCCTCCAGAGTTATATTTTTTTCATACAGGATCTTCTTTTATTATGACTCTGGATAAGTTCGTTACAGTATTTTCAAGGAAGGCTGTCTTTGCTCTCGATGGTCCAGTGGGACATACCAAACTCTTCTCTTGAAACCCTCAGTGGATATTGGGATCATATTTTTCCATCAAATTCTGACGATACTCTCCGATGCATTTACATAGTATGTACCTACTTGGAATGTTATGGATATAAAGTTTCGGATATGGGTTCGGATACGAATATTGTAAATATGTTATTTCTAATACGAATACGAATATGCGATTATTTCGGATATCCACTACTTGTGAATATTTTTATTTTAAGAAATTTTAAAAATGAAATTTTTAATACCTACAAAATATAAGAACATAAATTGTATCGACTGTATTTCTATTTTGGATTTATAATCCGGTCCGTCGATAGCTCAGTTGATAAAGTGTTTACAACCCATGCCGACAGCTTGGGTTCGAATCCCACTGAGGATGTCAGAAGTGATTTCCCGTTTCGGTGCTTATTTCAAACTCAAAATAAAAATACCAGCAAGATTTACTTAGCCTTCGCAAGAACGGAGTACCAGCCCCCTCGGGAGCTGGGAAAGCCCCACTTAAACTGAAGTGGTTGGCGTAAAGCCAGCCCCCTTACCTGTAAAAATAAATAGGCAAGGAGTAACACTATATGTGTAGCTTAGCAGCATTCACAATCAGTTATGTGAGTGATTTTTATGGCTTTTCACTTAAAAATTTAAAAAGCACAATAAAAACAATATAACTTTCGTCATTTCTATTACATTATTCAATGATATCCGAAACTTTTATTTCTGTTATGGTTACGGATACGGATATCCATAACATCCCTGAAAAGTAGGATAGCCGATTTGAAAATGATTGTCATTTTATACCATAAAACAAAATAAAAAATTTAGCATTTTAAATCTTACAAAATGGATTGCGAACGGTTAAAATTATAAATTTATTGCCAAAAATATTCTCTAACCAATAAATCTACGTATTTTTAGTGAAACAATGCGTAGTATTTGTATAAATGTAATAAAAATGTGGTTGTAATACATAAACTATTTAATTGTTTACCAAAAAATACGCACATTTTTTTCATGGTAGCAATTAAAAGAATTCACAAAAAATGATAATTGAATTTCAACATTTCGAATAAAAAAATAAAAATATTTGAAGCACTTTATTACAATCATGAATTTTATAAAAGAATTAAAATTTTAAAATAAATTGTTCAAAGTAACAGGTGACATGGATTAAATGAAATTAAAATCTCTTTGTACATACATCTGTACATAAATAAAATAAAACACGGGATATTCTCGAGGGACGGTTTTCCACTGGCTAAGTCATATTGTCTTTATTTATTGCGTTTATAATTATATCCTTTATTTATATGTAGGTTGGTTTGGCTCCTTGACTGACTAAGTGGCCATCATCATACATCCTATATGTGAAGGAACATATGTATATAAAATAAAAAGTAATTAAAATGTATTGATGTACAATTCATTAATGTATTTGGTATACGACTGACCACCCGTGCTGTAAAAATTGGTTCACTTTTGCCAATGCCACCCCGGTTCAGGGAACGGCGGCAGGAGTTGCAAAGTGTATGTTCATGTGAGGTTTGCTTATTTGTCCCCTCCCCGTGGACAGAATTTTAGAGACAAAATTAATTTCTAAAATTGCGTAAATTTTACCCACCAACGACTGATAATATTTAACATGGCTTAAATTTACATTTGGTCACTTAACTTTCATTCACACTGACTCATATAATGTGTCGCACTGACCTGACTCTCCCACAAAATTCCTTCTTTGTATGAGAATTTTTGTTCTGCCAGAAAGGTCCATTTAGCTATGTACTTAGAAAGCTTGAAATTATTCTCAAATATTGGTGCATTGTTATTTCTACTTTATTGATATATATTCCTTGACTGATAGGTTGGTATGCGACTGACCACCCGTACTGTAAAAAATGGTTCACTTTGCCAATGTCACCCCTGCTTCAGGGAAGGTCGGCAAGAGTTGCAGGGCTTATGTTCATTTGAGATTGGGTTTTTTATATTGTAGGTCCACATGCGGCATGTGTAAGCGCGAAATTATGCATGTCTGCTTGTGGAAATGCATTTAATATGAATCTCAAATGATACATATCTTTGCAGCTTAGATTTAGATTTTAGATTAGATTGATATTATTTTCTACTGAAGTAAAGTTATAACACTTGTTATAATTTTATGTTCTAAATGTAAATAATCACAACAATACGTATGTTCATACGTTTTATTTGATCTATTTGGATTATTGGTTATTTTGCAGATTTTAAAGCTGTCAAAATATTTGAATGAAAAAAGCTGACTAATTGAAAATTATCGCCGGATTTTATCGGTAAAATCGAGTGCGCCAAATGCGGTTTCAATATAAATTGCAGCCATTTTAAATTTCAAATACTTGTTCGAAAACCATTAATTCGTCCACCATTTTGAATAATTTATAGCAGAGATATTTTAATATTACTATTTTTATTTACTACAAAGATTTTTTTATGTAAGTTTAATAGGAATTATAATTTGAAAGTTCTGGAATCGATAGCAGCGAAGCGTACAAAATATCCTTAAATTTTCAAAAGTGCTCTTAAACTAACATTACATATATTTTGTATTGTTTGTGTATTAACACTGTGAAAATTCATTTTGTTTCAATTTATAATTTTTGGATGAAATTTTTCAAGCAAAACACTGTTTATTTTCACTATAGACTTTATTTAAAAGATTAAAATCTTTAAAACAAAATTACGAACGTTTTCGACCTAGAAGGTCATCATCAAGTATGATTTGATTACAGAAATAATTTACTATTTCTGTAATAAAAAAAAAAAAAACTATTACTAAAACTAAAATACTAAATACTAAAACTATTTCTGTAATCAAATCATACCTGATGATGACCTTCTAGGTCGAAAACGTTCGTAATTTTGTTTTAAAGATTTTAATCTTTTAAATAAAGTCTATAGTGAAAATAAACAGTGTTTTGCTTGAAAAATTTCATCCAAAAATTATAAATTGTAACATTACATATTTTGTAAGGAAAATCGGTCATGAATAATTATTTATGGCACTGTCAAGTAATAAGGCTGTCTTTATTGTGCCATTCATATTAAAACTCATGTTAAAATAGCTAATTGCGTGCAGTTGTACACAATAATTTTTCTACGACTACGAAATAAAAAGGAAATAACTTTATTACCAACTATCAACATTACGCAGGTCTAGTCTTTTTTTTAATGTGTTTTTAACAGCTTGGCACCTTGCAGATGGAAAAATGCAATTTCGTTGTAATCATAAACAGAATTTTTGTCACCATTACCAATTAACTATTTTCAAGATTGCAAAGTAGTACAATTGACTCATTTTGAAATGATCATTATGCAACGGCCTGTAGAAATGAATAGAATTGTGGTATAGTTAGAGGTTTTGTAATGAGTTTCTTTTCAAATGGGAGTAGAAAGATGTTTTTCATTTATATATAAAACAAGTGAAAGAAACTACATCCATGTAAATATACGAAAATGAAAACATTCTACAAACTAAAAAATTGAGATAGATACACGATTTATATTACAAAAAACACACCACGGCAAAAAACACAACAAAGTTGTCGGAAAACTTTTTAAGAAAGGCGGTGAAATTTTTCAGAGCCTAAAAGTTTTTTGGCGTAGTCACAATAATTCACATAAAAGAAAAGCGTTGCAGACTTTATACAAACAATGCAGATTTTTTTAGTTTCTAACTATGAACTTATGTAAAATAAAGTCGCGATTTTATTTTCATTGATTTGATATACCTGTACCTGAGCACGAGTTGAAAAACTTGAGTAAAGTAAAGTTTACGGAAAGTATTAAAAAGTTATTTTCCTCAAATCTGCCGTTTTTGTTTGTTTGAGCTTGATTTTCTTCATCACTGTAACTCTCTTGCTAAGACCATAAAGTGTAAGAAACAAAAACGGCAGATTTTCGGGAAAATCACTCTTTAATACTTTCCGTAAACTTTACTTTACTCAAATTTTGCAACTCGTACTAAGGGTACTGAGCACCGGTCGTAGTATAGTGTTGATCTCTTACGTACATGCTTGTTATCGAAAGGTAGTGAGTTGTATTCTCACCGAAGCAAAAAATCTTCTTCCTTATAATGAAAAAATCGTCCGTCGTTATCAAAAACCATTCACAAAGATCGATTCAGCCTAAAAGTAATAGGGTCTTGCTTGAAATGTTGGCGCTAATTCTAAACGATGACAAGCATGTAGATAGGGATGAGCTTCGTAAAACTTTGTGCCGCAAAGAGGTCGTATCTATTAAGTGAAACCTATTTATTTTCACAAGCAAAGGGACGTATTTTACTCACACCTGTTCACCTTAATTGAGAGTTTTTCTTTAATATAATTAATTTATGGTTCTCATTTTTTGTGAAGGCTAAGTATGTCTGGAATTCTGATTTCGCTTTGAAATAAACATCGTAACGGAAAATTATTTCCCGTATGGAAGAGCCCGGGCCAACATGTTGACCTGGGGATTTCTGGGACGGGAGGACTCTACACTATGTGAGTGTGGAGCTCAGCAAACAATGGAGCACCTGCGGTGTTGTCCCTCCTGTCCGACAAGCTGCTCCATGGATGATCTCTTTGCGGGAAACCAAAGAGCTGTAGACATTGCTCGTTACTGGGCCAATACGGTGTGAAGCTGACACGAAGAAGAAGAATTTCACATATTGTGGATCGAATATTAGCCTTCTGATAAATTTTAAGAGCTCTATCAACTGAGCTATCGGCCGGAACTGGGTGATTTCCATTTACTGGTTTTGCATTCAGTTTCCCTAGCATAAACATTGCGTAAGCTCCCTTTGACCGCGTAAATCTAAAAAATGTTTGAAAACTAAGTCACTCACGAGGAGTTCCGTCGTATACTCCATGCATTTTCGATTTACGTTGTCGAAGGGAGTATATGTCAGTGTTTTCTACTCGGGGTACTGGATTGCATTCCACGCTGAGAATTTAGCTGGACGTGGGAACGGCTCTCCACAACCAAGAATCGATTTTCCTCCTGTACCTACTTCCGATCTGTGCATAGGCCTCACTGACCTAGGGCATTCAATTTAAAATCAGTTGGGTTGAAATTCGTTGACATTCCAAATTCGAATCCTATGGAAACATGTTCTTCTCTTTTTTTTTTCAACGTATTTGAAGAAAAAAAATATTTTAAAAAATGAAATCAAGCACTTTTTCTAATCTAATCTAATCTAATCTAAGCTGCAAGGATATATACCATTTAAGATTTATAATAAATGCATGTATAATTTCGCGCTAACACATGCCGCATGTGGACCTACATTATCAGAACCCATCTCAAATGAACATAAGCCCTGCAACTCTTGCCGTCCTTCCCTGAGACAGGGGTGACATTGGCAAAGTGAACCATTTTTTCACAGTATGGGTGGTCAGCCGCATACCAACCTATAAGTCAAGGAACATACATGACAAATTACATTTTTTTACACAAAAGCACTGTTTGATTTGCAATTATACTTTATTTTATAATACTTCTTCTTTCTTTACATAACTTCGCACTTTTTTTAAGTTTTTAATTAATCTGAAGATGGCCAAGAGGCCCAAACCAGTCAAACTCAATAATTTGATTGTTTAACAAATAAAAAAATAAGTAGAATCAAACAACGTTTATTTTCATATTTAGTTATTTCTAAAAATGGAGCTCAACAAAGTTTCCATTAAAACATTTAAAAAATTAAGATAATTTTTCTCCCTAGACTTATAGGTTGGTATAAAGCTGACCTCTCATGCGGTAATTTATTTTTGTCAATCCCCCCCCTGTTTTAGGTAAAGGCGACAATATAAGCGTTGGGACTTTATACATGAATCTTGAATGTAATATTTTTTTGCATCTTTGATTACAAGTATAATTCTAATAGATTGGCTAGAGGCTGAGCACCCATAGGCTGGTTTTAGTGTCGCGCTGACAACACGCTGACCGTCAGCGCTGACAGCCAAATATATGAACTTGTCGCGCTGACAGCTACGCGCCATTCTAAAACGCTTCCTACAAGTTCATATATTTTGAACGGTCAGCGCTGACGGTCAGCGCGTTGTCAGCGCGACACTAAAACCAGCCTTACTGTAAAAAAATATTTGGCCAATTCCACTTCTGATTAAGGCAAAGATGGCGATGGTTGAATAACTTACAATAATCTGGCGTTTGAATGTTTAAGTACACATGCAGCATGTTGAGATGGTTACAAGCACGTATTTATGTGTAAAATTGCATTAATTCTGAATCTAAAATATGAATATATATCTTTGAGACTTACTTTTTAGATACATGTACATTTACTTTGAAGGATAGAATTGTGATACATTTTTTTACATGTGTCAAATTAAAAATGATGTAACTACCCCTAAGGGATTAATAATTCATTTAAAATCAGCGCGATCCCTGCAGGAGTAATTATAAAGCATTATTTGAGTCGTTTTTTATTCACTTACTTACTATAAGTACAAAATATTACATTTTAACTCAACCAAAAGGTTTGAAAATTTAAACAGCGCCTCTTGGGAGTGTTTTGCTTTGCATACTGTAACGATATCTGTAAATATAATGCTGTTACTGTATGAACAGGGCTTGGCCAAAACCTCTGCAAAGTCTCCTCTACTTATTCCTTAGTTTATTCATATTGTTACGAACTTGTTGTTAACGACGTTACCATGTTGAAAGCACCGGTTCCCATAGATCACCGAAGTTAAGCAACATTGGGCGCGGATAGTACTTGGATGGGTTACCGCTCAGGTACCGCTCAGGTCGTTGGCATCTTGGACCGGTCCGTAGTCCAGTGGTAATACTTCGGACTCGTAAATGGAAGGTTGTGGATTCGGATCCCGGTGGAGCACAAAAAATATACCATTTATATTTCGAATGTGCTCTTCGCTGAGTTGAAAAATTCATAAACCTTTACCAAAGACCGGTCACTGAAAGGTCCATCCAACCTAACAACAACTGGGTCTTGCTTGAGAATTGGCGCTTTCTACAGCGACGAACAAGCTCGCATAGGGCTCTTGAGGTGGGATACACACAAAAACAGCGCTCATCAAATAAATCATCCTAATACTCGTATTATTATTATTATTATTATGAGCTCAATGGCGTGGCTTGCTTATTTGTATGTGTCCGTCTCTAGTACAGACTACTGTAAGTTTGAATTTATGCATGTGCCCAGGCACGTAGTTGTTTGTATGCGTAACTAGAATAATATGGAACAATACAAAAGTGTGTCCTTCACTATAGAAGGGTTCGGAAAATGCGAGAGGCGTCCGTTTAGACTCTGTATATTTGGGCTGCAATTGTGTGAGAGACCAGAGTCGAAAAAAACATTGAGCCGTGAAGTCGATAAACAAGAGCTAGAAATAAATACATTGTAAACCAACATCGTGTAAAATAAATCTTGAAAATAAATTAGTTTAATTAAAAGAACCCAACTAAAAGCATGACAATATCTTTCACGTTTTATTTTTGTAAATTCTCTCGGGATATCTTACACGTTCACAATTTGACTACTTTAATAAATTCATTTTTTTCTCAGTCCTCTTTGCCCCTTCTTACATCATTCATTAGAGATCCACTGTCGAGTGTTCGTCAGACATGCTTTCCTGATGCCCAAACCATCTCTTTATATTATTTGCACCTTTGTCCTCACATCTTCTTTTAGCTTCCATTATTTTTAACCCATTCATTCCATACTCTACCCTTTAAAGTTTTTCTTGTCATTCTTCTTAGGTTTTTCATCTCCACCGTAATAATAATAGGATGATCTATTTGGCGAGCGCTGAATTCTCAAGCAAGACCTAGTTGCTGCCAGACTGAATGAACCGTGCTTTTTAGATACATGCTTTATTTATTGACATACATGGAGGAAGTATTAAATATACATTCATGTTGACATACATATTAGGATTAACTCTGCGGTTAAGTTTGTACATGAAGTTCATTATTTGGGGTACCGTAAATCAGGGATGTTATGAATACCCGTATCCGTATTCAAAACTATCGGATATTCGAAATAAAATCCAAATATCCGATATGTCCGGTCGAAAGCTCAGTTGGTAGAGTTATTGCATCCCATGCCGAGAGTCTGTTTCCTCCTCCTATTTCGGTGTTTATTTCAGACCCTTAATTAAATATCAGCAAGGTTTACTCAGCCTTCACAATAAATGAGAACTAGCCTCCTCGGGAGCTGAGCAACCCCCACTTCAACTGAAATAGTTGGTTTAAGGCCGGGTATCTTACCTGTAAAAATAAAGTGTTACACTCGCCACGTGCAACCCCTTTGGAGAGAACGCGGCAGAAGTGACACTATATTTATAGCTTAATTAAAAAAAAAATCTCATGAGTAATTGTAAAAACCAATTATGATATATATACGCAGAAACAGTCACACAATACATGTTCTTAAATTTGTTATAGGTATTACACATTGGCAATTCTGTAAAAATCAAAAATCCGTGACCTTATCCATCTGAAACCAGCGAATATCCAAAATAAGTCTATACCCGTATCCGTATCCGATTTTGCATATCCATAGCATCCCTACTGTTTATGCATCAGCGAATCAGAGTGATCTATGTGTTCTCCATTAAGCTCTTGAGATAGTAATTTAATTTGTTCTCGGAAGCTTCTCGATAGTGGATTCAAATGTCCAATTAACCAACAACTACAAAGTGTATCATCCATACCTAGACTAATCTTCAACTCCTAGGTAATAATTTTTTTTATTTACGTCGTTCCATAGATGTAGAAAAAGTATTGTGTGCTCCTGCACGTAATCAGCCATTATAACATTCGTGTTGTCTATTGTACATTTCAGTTTCCACTCGTTGCCTAAATTGGCACACGTGGCACAACCAGGGTCTAATCTGATCTAATTTAATCTAGGTTTCAAAGATGTGTAACATTGGAGATTGACATTATCATAAGCAGATACGTACAAGTTCGCGCTTGCACATGCTGCTTGTGAACCTACAACATAAAAACCCAAATCTCTAATGGGCATACACCCTGCAACTCAATTTTGTACAGCATGGGGGGTCAGCCTCATACCAACCTATTAACTAGTCAAGGTACATTGTTTTCTCGGCGAACTAACGGCAAACATTTAGCCCTAATAAAAAGTTACCTAAGCAACCAATGACAAAATAAGTTTTCACTAGAAGTCAAGCTGCGTCACTTCACAAATGTAATGCCTATGGAATTTGTGCCGAGTTCATTGCTTGTATTTTACAATTCAACTACCGAGTATAATAATCTTGATTTGCATGATTCATAACTAAAGATTAACGAGGGATCAATCACATTAGCAAAGGTTAGACCTCTGTAATAGAGACCTGACACAGTTTCATATTGACATGTTCGTGGGATCAAATGGATGTATGAATATTCAAAGCTGTGCCCGTTGAGCTATAGCACAGTGGATTCAAATATATTTTGACGCAAAACTACACTTTATCTGTTTCAACCCTTCTGAACACGAATCTTTGTTAACAGATTTAAATAAAATTTATTTGTTATCCAGAATATTCAGAGTCATAATAAAAGAAGAGCCTGTATGAAGAAGGTTATGACTCTTGAGGAAATGAAAGAAGTATGTGAGGACAGAAATAAATGGCGGTCGATCTGTAATGTTGGCGGCTAGGGTTTATTGAATTGGAATTTAAATTTGTTTTCTGTTTTAGTTTTGATGTCCATACATATTATTATTTATTGGTTTTAAAAAAATGTAATGGGTCGTGTATGTTCCTTGACTTATAGGTTGGTATGCGGCTGACCACCCATGCTGTAACAATGGTTCACTTTGCCAATGTCACCCCTGTTTCAGGGAAGGACGCAAGAGTTGCAGGGTGTATGCCCATTTGAGATTGGTTTTTTTATGTTGTAGGTTCACATGCGGCATGTGCAAGCGCGAACTTGAACGTGTCTGTTTGTGAAAATGCATGTAATGTGAATCTCCAATGTAACACATCTTTGCAACTTAGATTAGATTTATTAAACATCCAATCCCATCTTCAGGTGCAAAGTATAAGTGCGGTCCCAAAACCGGTCGTGTTTAATAAATAAAACTCACTGTGAACTTTAACAAAGAAATTTTATTTAAGTCTGTTAAAATGGACTTTCAAAAAGTTACTGTCGAAAATCTACAAAATATACGAATCTTTGTTAGTTAGAAAATAAAACAACGATACCCCAATGTTCACCGCACTGCTAACAGAATAAAGTTACAAATTTTAGAATTTTGGATCGCATTGATAAAATGCATTACAAAGATTTTTTTTTCGCGTGTCCGCTCGCTTTACAACTATAATTGTCGGTGAATCAGACCATTTTGAAAAATAAAATGGTTTTTTTTTTAAAACATAGTTACGTAGCGGCATGTGTACTTATTGGGTGTTGAAACAAAACATAGAGAAAGCAAACAAAAATGGAATTTCACATGATTCTTGAGTATTTTGTGGTGTTTGACAGCTCTGCAGATGACAGGTCCGGTTGACAAGTGTGCCGCATAGTATACATCAATGCAATAAGATAGTTTCTTCTCCATCAATATTATAACTCAAAGCCATTAAAATATACATAATATCTATACTTGTCAGTCATTTGAGTCACTGCTAACATTGAAATAGGTATGATTCAATCAGAATCGTTGATTTGAATCCCTAGGCTAATCTAAGTCGCTAAAAAACGCTACTTAGCCTCACATTTAGTGTAACTTCTTGCTGCGTTTTCCCAAAAGAGTTAAATTTGGTGAGTGGAAATTATTTTTTTAATAGTTCAGGGAGCCGAAGGGAAAAGCCGAGATAAATTAACAATTAACTAATTCAATATAAAGTATATAAAAAAAATGTACAACGGGTTAGTTTAATTAGCCACCTTATGTTTGTCAGTTAAACTTCACAGCATTCGGAGCCTCAACTTCCGAGAAGTTCTTCAACTTCTGAGAAGTTCCTCAGCTTCTGCGATGTATCCTAATCGGAAAACTTCTACGGTGAAAAGCTAAGGACGAAAATAGCACGTGCCAACCGCAAAACAATAAAGGAAACGAACAATAATAACGGTGCAATAAAAAATAACAAAAAGACATTATTGTCTATTACTTTTTATTTATGGATTTGTCTGACTTTTGATTAAAAGGTACATGAGACCAAGATAAGGAAGAACACTCGATACTCGTCAATCAGGCTACTTATTAATAATCTCACTAAATCATTAATCATTTCATCCTTTTAACAAGTTAACAAATCTCAATTAATAATCCGATTAGCTTGATTAATTATTACCAACGTTAAGGATTTAGCTTAACTGATTAATTAATTAAGAAAGATTATTGAAAATTACGTGGAAAATTAAATATTTTTCTCATTAATAAATAATTATTGGAATTCATTTAATAACTTTACATTTTTCTTTATCCTTTATATCAGTGGTTCCCAAACTATGGTACGCGTACCACCAGTGGTACGCGACGCTTCTCAAGGTGGTACCTACGCAAGCAGCCATGGCCATAGGAAATACATAGTAAATAATAAGATAAAACGGTTTTCAATTTCGCGCTTCAAGTTAAGTACAACTGAGCCAAATATTTCCTCTTTTGTTTCGAACATGCAGCACCATTTTTCAGACTAAGACAGGCCTGTCCCACCACGATTACAAAAATACTAAATCTGGCCCTCTACAATATTATGTTGGACACCCCAGCACTAAGACATTTGTATTTTTCACTATAATAAATAAATAAGCATAATGTTTCATTAACAGTTGCAGTTTTTATTACTTTACCATTTGAATGTTTTTTTTAACTGTTGTTGTTTAACTGGTCCGGTCGATAGCTCAGTTGGTAGAGTGCTTGCATTCTACCCCGTGAGCTCGGGTTCGAATCCCACCGAGGAGGGTGTCAGAAATGATTTCCTATTTCGGTGTTTATTTCAAACCCCATAATAAAAATACCGGCAAGGTTTACTCAGCCTTCACAAGAAATGAGTACCAGCCCCCTCGGGAGCTGGGAAACCCCCACTTCAACTGAAGTGGTTGGCGTAAGGCCGGCCCCCTTACCTGTAAAATAAATAGGTTCAACTCGCCACATGCGACCCCTTCGGGGATAACGCGGCAAGAAGTTACACTATATGTGTAGGTTAGTTGCATTTTTTTTTTTTTTTTGCGTTTTTGCGTTGCACTTCAGTGGTACGCCACTGATTTATAATTTCATTAGTGGTACGCGAAATTAAAAGTTTGGGAACCACTGCTATATATCATCCAAGTAGTACCAATAATTTAGGTTGCAAAGGAGGATTGATATTTATGATTCTTTACATAATTCTTAAATAAAGAAAACGCCCTCCAAATCTTGTCACCTTAACCAGAAACTGGGGGTAATATTGGCAAATATATTTTTATGTTTTCTTTATGTAACTTTGTTGAATAATAATAATATAAGGATGATTTATTTGGTGAGCGCTATTTTAGTGTGTATCACACCTCAAGAGCCCTCTGCGAGCTTGGTCGTCGCTGTAGAAAGCGCCAGTAAAAATAAATTCTATTTTTTATTATTTTGAATGGTTGGTGCATTAACACTGTGAAAATTCATCTGATCTTTAGTTATTCAAACACTGTTTTATTTTCACTCTTTATTATTTAATTATTTGGACACAAACGTTTTCGACTACACAGTAATCATCATCAGGTAATAAAAGAATTATAATAGTTGTCAGTGGGTACACTAGAATTTAGCAAGTCAAAAAAGGTACATAGTCATCAATATAAATTATTTTTATTATTTATTAATAAATTATTATTATATTATTGCATATAAAATTGCCTCCTGGATCTGGCATATCTCCTTATGTACTTTATTCTGTAGGCTTGGCGTATACTCGTACGGTCATTGAGAATGCAAAGTCGCAACGTTTTTTTGTGTTTATTCTAAAAACGTCAAATCGATAAATGTTACAAATGATCAGTATTCAGTTTGGGTAGAAATAAATTATCGAGGATCAAATAAATGGTTAAATTTGTCAGATTCCGTAGGGCTTTATCAGAGTTTGGACACGTCTGTATGGACTGCTACGAGGGTCTACAGTTCAGCGTAGCACTAACGATCTGTTGGTAATGATTGGCAATGCCAGAATTACCTCTACAATGTATTTAGTTGGCGTAGAAGCTTCACATGGAAAACCAATGATTTTCAAATAACAAAAATTGAAATAGGGTATCGTTTGATTAAATTGATTTATCTTTTGTCTCTATTTCGCGTTTTTAGTCTTATTGCAGACGCTATGGTCGAGTGGGCAAGGCAATCGTGACACAATGAATGTGAGGCTGTATGAACCTTTATACCTGGTCATTGACAAAGATAGACTTATTTTTGCAACCAGTAAAAAGCATCCTTGACAATAACATTGATATTTTATTGTGCTACGCTACAAGTCTATTCCAGTCAGAAGAACTATAGACTCTTTAGTCATTGGTTTCTTCTTTTTCTTTTGGCCTTGCAGTCTGTGATTCACAAAAAACGTTCAAATTGGCTCATGCATCTCGACATGATGACGTTTAGCTATCCTTCCACCTTTTAAGAAGTCTTAAAGTTGGGTGTTGACCTATTGACATCTCATTAGCTATAATGTGTGCGAGTCTTTCCTCTGTGAGAACATGATAATTATTGATTTAATCAATGATTTATTTCGTGAGCGAATCACACCTCAAGAGCCCTCTTCGAACTCGACCGTCATTATAAAAAGCGCTTTTCAATCAAGAAAGATCAATTTACTGTCAATCTGGATGGAGTATTTACTCGTATGACACGTGTTTGATAAAGGTACATGAAGTAAACTAATATGAAAATTGTATCATCATTTTTTTATACTCCTCCAAGAATCGAACCCACGACGCTTTATTTGCGAGTACACAAAGCTCACCACTAGACTACGTAGCAATTTATGTCCAATATTAAACTGAGCCTTCGGGGATCCTATCTTTTCAATTCCGCTTTGCCACAGAGTCCAATACTAGACGAGGGGCATTCAAATAACTTGTTTGTGCAGAACTTGAATCGTTTATTGACCGAGATGAAATATTGTTACGTATTTACCCGCTCATCGACCAGCGACCGAGTTATTGAGGCAATGTTTTACATTCAAATACAAGCACAAACTAAATCGCTCACATGTATTGGGATTCAAATATACAAGGCAATTTTATCATGGTGGATTTTTTGGAATGAAAAAAAACGGATGTTACTGACCGTGTGTAAAGAGAAGAACGATTTTCTCTACGTTTCATCGGAGTCATATCCGACGTCTTCAGTAGACGTGTGTCTTCTACAAGGAAGAAATACGAACTGTTGAATAACTGTTTTTTGCTCGAGGTCGAAGGTTATGGGTACATTTATTGACCTTCGGTGATGCTTCCATAGATGTCGCAATAGCTCCACTTGTACAGAAGGATGATATTATGTCCTCCTGAAGACGTCAGATATGACTCCGACGAAACGTAGAGACAATCGTTCTTCTCCTTACACACGGTCAGTGACATCCGTTTTTTTTTTCATTCCAAAAAATGTCTAACGACCGTAATCATAATTTAAAATCTTTAATCATGGTGGATATTCAAAATTTTAAATAATGCACATTTTAACCATATTTTTAGTTGTTACCTATAATCTGAGTTACAGAGATACATTAACATTTAAGCCTCATATTTAATGAATTCCCACTAGTAGGTACATGTAAGTTGGCGCTTACATAATTATTCTGCATGTGTACCAACATACAAAATAAAACAAATCTCACGTGAACATAAACTTTGCCATTCCTACCGTCTTTCCCTGAAACCGTAGTGGCATTGGCAAAAATGAACCAAGTTGTTACAGCATGTGGGGTCAGCGTCATACCAAAGAACATTTAGCAGTTGTAATAATGAACATGCAAAGAGGTATGAAGTTTATAAATTAGTTCAAAAACAAGTACCAACGTCATCTTTTTCTAATTTTCTTCTGCTGCATTCCTAGCTTTATTCCGGTGCATCCATCTTTTTCCTCATTTCGATTGAAAATATTTACCTTAAAACTAAAAAGTCGTAAGACATAAAATAAAATTAAAAAAAAATAATGGTTTATTAGTGTTCTACACTTTTGGAAAAAAAACAGTGCTCTCACTTTTAGGATGTGCCTCGTATTTGATTTGATTAAGCAAATTTCAGTTGAAATATTTCAATATTTATTGAGGCAAAATATTTGTTCGCCAAATACATTTAACGATATTATAAATTGATTCAATCACGGTATAAAGTGTTGATTATTATTGCTCGAAAGGAAATAATTTATGAATGCTTCATATATTAGTGAAATCACAATTCAATTTGTAATTATTCAATTGTATTAAAAAAATTATGATAATATTCCATCAATGCAATGCAGTTGTCCGGTTGATAGCTCAGTTGGTAAAGTGCTTGCATTCCATGCCGTGAGCTCGGGTTCGAATCCCACCGAGGGTGTCAGAAATGATTTTCCGTTTCGGTGTTTATTTCAAGCCCCAAAATAAAATACCGGCAAGGTTTACTCAGCCTTCACAAGAAATGAGTATCAGCCTTCTCGGGAGCTGGGAAACCCCCACTTCAACTGAAGTGGTTGGCGTAAGGCCGCCCCCTTACCTGTAAAAATAAATATGTAGGTTTAACTCGCCATCACAAATCAACAATTTGTTTACTTTATCTACATGTACAATTACTGTTTTTGTTGTTGTTTCTGCTTCATCAGTTTTCTTTCTTGTGTGTGATCTTTTAAATTTTTGTCTTATATATTTGTGAACTCGACAAAGTCGTTTAACGGGTCTACTTGCTCGGAATAAAATTGCATCGTTGCGTTTGTTTCTCTTCCATTTACGTACAAAAGAAGAATATATCGTTCCCACTAGTAAAGCCCCGCGGTACAGAACTCTTTGTTTTCTGAGTTTCTGGAGCGTATGAATGCGACCTAGTCTATGAAATTGTCTACGGAAATAATAACAAGATATTGTAGACATTCACGTAGAAATGCAAAAATAATATTACATTAAGATTCGTAAATTCTATAACATTATTCAATATTATTACGGATACTTTTATTTATTTATGTTATTTGATAGTTTTGGTTACGGATATCCCGGTAATTCTTACGTAGGTACTGAATATCTGTAATATTTTTATGAAGACCTGTCAATCCAAGATGGCCGCCAGTGAACAGCTGATTAGTCTTCATACAAATATTACCGATATTCAGAAGGTAAGAATTACCATGGGGATGAGACTTCCAGCCCAGGGGAGGAAGTCAAGACGGTTGTCGGTAGATCTAAAGGTACCTATTTGAAGATGGGACGGAATAAACCATGGCGATGACTGAACAGCTGATTGCTTTTTCATACAAAATGGATCAACTGTGATACGCCGCTTTGTTTTATTCCGTCCTATCAACAAAAAGATACAGTAAAATCTATTGGTCGTCGAGACTTCCCACCCTGATGTACTTCTAATTATACTTTTTAGTTTGATGATAATACTTATATGATGCTGCGTTTCTGCAATTCGCTCTACCAAAGGTTTTGCTTTACAACCAGATGATTACTGGTTTCCAGTACTTATGTACTTCTGTGTTCCAAGAGTCAATGCGAGGCTTTAGACGCTGTGTTTCTAAACATTTAATCAAAATACTGAATTGCAAACTACAATCAACTATCGACTCAATAGCCAAAGAGAAATTGGAAATATTTCTCGATTTCAAAATGGTTGTAAATCAACTCAACTTTCTTCTTTATTCTTATTTTGTTCAACAAACCGTTTTCTCCTCGGGAGCTGGGAAACCCAGTTGGCGTTCCTGTGAATATAAATAGCTTCTACTCGCCACATGCGACCGCATCGTGTAAAACTCGGTAAGAAGTTGCACTATATGTGTAGCTTATTAGCGCTTTTAGTGGCGTAGCGAATGCGCACGTAAGCAATTCCTTTCACTTATCCTCTTTTTTTCTACACTTCATCAGTTTTTCTTTCACCCATTCTTTCTAAACATCCCAATCATCTGGTCACATTCTTTTTTACCGTTACTTCCACACTGTCTTTCAGTTTGCATTTCCTTTGAACCCATTTATTCGTAATTTTATCTTTTAACCAAAAATATGGTTTATTTAAACTTTGTTGAAGTGAATTTATAGAAGATATGAGCGGTTTTTGTGGTTGTAATTATTTGGGCATACTTCTTGATCATCATTCGGACATACTTCTTGTTCATCATTTGTCCACATTTTTACCCACATTTGAACATCTTTCTTGTTCATCATTTGAACAAATTTTTATTTATTATTTTAACATATTTCTTGCATATTTATACATATTTTTATTTATTATTTGAACAAATTTCTTGCTCATCATTTGTACATATTTTTGGCTCTTCATCATAGAGACGCCGCACTTTGAGTATCGCTAATGGTTCCGTAGTTGAGCTTAATTAAAGCCACACTTGCAACGTAAATACGACGAGCAGTAGACCAGACCACACCGACACATGTACTTATCGCACTAGCGTTAATAAGTGGAGCTTACGCGTAGACTGAGAGCTACGCTTAGCAAGGCAGCAACAGGAGTGGAGCAATTCACAACCCATTATTTTATTGAAAAGTATACTTTATTAAGTTTCCTTCACTAATTAGTTGGAGACGTGAGCTCATACATACGTTAACTTGTGGGCACGCATGTGTATTATTTATATATTAGACATTTTTTTCCTCAGCGCCGTACTATGAAAAACGTCTTCAACATCTTTAAATGATTTATTTAACATACTCGTAGTTGACATTTAGAAATAAAAAATTACAAGTATGCGTCGAAAACATAAATCAGTATATATAGAATATAATTTAAGAACATAATTTATTTAAGATAGCTGCGATTCCCTCACCAAGCACAAGAGCTTGGCTCTTCAATTGGTGAGGAAATAACAATTTAGTTTTTATTATTATTTAGAAATATTACTTGTTTTAAAATAAATTTGTATTTATATTTTGTTAATAAAAAAAAAAAAAAAAAAAAAAAAAAAATATTTTCGCTAGTTGGAATACAGAACATATGTGAGTTTTCGACGCCCTGGCCTAATGGATAAGGACTGGGACTTTATAGAGCGTGTTTGAAATAAAACAACTCTTTTTCGAGTCCCATCAGGCCCTTTGATGATTGTTGTGACCTTGACTGAACAGATATCATGTGGATGATCTTAAATTTAAATCCAAATCTAAGCTGCAAAGATATATATCATGTAAGATTCATATTCAACGCATTCCCACAAGCAGATATGTATCAGTTTGCGCTAACACATGCCGCATGTGGACCTTCAATATTAAAAACCCAAAATAATAATGATAATAGATAATGATAATTAATGAAAAAGCGATTGAATAAAATATATTGACTATTGATTGATAATGTTAATTTCTGCTTGGGATATCAGGCATTCCTTATCAGTTGCTATGGACGTACAAAGGCTCTGGATATGCAACGAGTTGCTACGGACGTAGTACGGCTGTGTATGTGCAACGAGTTGCTACGGACGTAGTACGGCTGTGTATGTGCAACGAGTTGCTACGGACGTAGTACGGCTGTGTATGTGCAACGAGTTGCTACGGACGTAGTACGGCTGTGTATGTGCAACGAGTTGCTACGGACGTAGTACGGCTGTGTATGTGCAACGAGTTGCTACGGACGTAGTACGGCTGTGTATGTGCAACGAGTTGCTACGGACGTAGTACGGCTGTGTATGTGCAACGAGTTGCTATGGACATAGGACGACTCTGGATGCTCTACGAATTGCTACGTTTCATTGGAAAACACGGCGCCTGTTTTAAACAAACAGTAAAAAAAAGAATACAAAAGCGGAACTGTAAACTTTTTAACGGTTACTCGTGTTAAATTGCGAGCTATAAAATACTGTTTTGTTGTTGTTTTTAGCTTAAAACGTTTTCTACCGAAATTCACCAATTTTATTACATTTAACTCAATTGATACATGATGGGTTATTTTTTACTACAAACTTAGTTGGAGTGGTTATATTCATTTGACATTTTATTATTTTCAGTTGGGTTCAGTTGAGTTGCTACGATAGGGTTAAGAATGAACGTGTAAACGACAGAGGTAGGTTGAAAAAGGATGTGAAAATCAAGTTACAAAAGAAAGTGATGAGATGGTTTGGACATGTAAAAGTAATGGATGATGGAATTCTTGCAACGTGGATACACAAAATAAATTTGAAAGGGAAAACAGGAAAAGGAAGACCAATAAAAGCGTAGCTGGATCTGATTTGTAAAATTATGAAAGAATGGGATGTAAAAAACGAATTTAAAAGAAGAATGAGTATAAACAAGGTGATTAAAAAAATTGGAAATGGAAACTGGTGTGCAAGGACAGGAAAAAATGGAGGCAAATCTGCAGAGGCTCTGACCACTTCTAGCGGAATGACGACAAAGTTACAGCTATAGTGACAGATTTTTTTACTGGTGGTTGATATGCAATCTTAAAAACTGTGACTGGGTGTTTAGTTTAATTTGTAAAATATTTTTATTTTTGATATAGTAAAATGCATAGATATGATTACTTCATTCCTTGACTTATACGTTGGTGTGAAGCTGACTTTTCGCACTGTGAAATTGGTTCACTGTTACCAATACCACCTTGTTTCAAGGAAAGGCGGCATATTTTACGTATTTTCGTATTTTATGTTTGATCTAAGTTTGGATTTCTATTTATTATATGCTTATACAGCATGCGTAAGCGTGAACTTAAACGTTTTTTCTTGTGACCATACATCAAATATGAATCTTAAATATTAATGCATCATGCAACTCAGATTATAGACAGTTTAGATACTTTCTTGTACAAGCTTCAACTTGCCTCGGCATTTTTCATTGCACGCCGTATTTCATATCATTGATACATCGTCCCCTTAGTGTTTGTTTGTCCTATGTCCATCAGAGGTAATTTCACATGAGAAATGTTTGTATCTGTCCTGGACCAATGTGTCTTACGAAAACTGGAAATTGATAATAAAAATATTGAAAACAACTCTCACATTATTGTGTTTTACATTTTTTTCTTAGCTCAGATTGTGTAGAATGTGATTAAACGCAACTAAGCTACACATATAGTGTATCTTTTACCGCGTTATCCCCAAAGGGTTTCGCATGTGGCGAGTAGAACCTATTTATTTTTGCAGGTAAGGGGGCCGGCCTTACGCCAACCACTTCAGTTGACGTGGGGGTTTCCTAGCTCCCGAGGGGGCTGTTACTCATTTCTTGTGAAGGCTGAGTTAGCCTTGCCGGTATTTTAGGGTTTGAAATAAACACCGAAACGGGAAATCATTTCTGACACTCTCGGTGGGATTCGAACCCGGGCTCACGGCATGTAATGCAAGCACTCTGCCCACTGAGCTATCGATCGGAATACTCGTTCTTCTTCTTACTATTTCATTGAAAGGTCTTTGAATCCAATGGTGTATAAGCCAAACAAGCACTGGGAGGGGGACATGTCGCAATCTGTAAGGACATCACGTCCCCTCCGTGACAAGATTTAAGCTGCCGCAGTCTCTGCGGGCGCACCACGGCTGAACGCTCTGCTGAACTCATATTGTCCAATAAAAATAGCAAAATGACAGTTTAAGATATATGAGCTCAATAAAAACCAATATCGTCGTAAGAAAAATCAATCGGAAAAAACACTTCTTTTGCAACAAGACTGACGATAGGTTGGTATGAAGCTACATAATCATCCATCCTGTGAAAAATTATTCACTTTGCTAACATCATCCCTGTTTTAAGGCAAGGTTGACAAAATAAGCAAGGCTTATGTTAATTTGATTTTAAAGTTTTTATAAGTAAGTGCACATGCGCCATATGTAAGCGCAAACTCATACGTCTTATCAGCAGATAAGACGTATGAGTTTGCGCTTACATATGGCGCATGTGCACTTACTTGCACGTGGGTGTACATTTTATGTAAATCTTAAATGTTATTATATCCTTGCAACTTAGGTTATTGATTTTAGAATTTTGACATACAGTGGAGCTTCTATATAATCTATAATCTAAGCTGCAAAGATATGTTCACATTTAAGGCTCATAGACATTATTCATGTGAGCATAAAAATAAAAATAAACTCACATGAACATAAACCTTGCAACCCATGTCACCTTTCCCTGAAACCGGGGGAGCATTGGCAAAAGGGAACCAATTTTTACAGCACGGGGGTCAGCCTCATACGTACCTTTCAGTCAAGGAGAGCTAAGTTGCAAAAAAACTACTTCACATTGTAGTTGACTTAATTCATCGATTGCACTGGTTTTAAATGTATCAATGTTATTCACACACAGCAAAACCATGGCTCATCCGCCGCTACATAGATCATCTATGGATTATATGTCTTACACATAACACTCGTAGCGACTGCTTCACTACCCAATGCCAGTACCCGTAGTAGGAATTCCATGTTTACCAATACTTTAGTAAAGTATAAGTTTACGAAAAGTATTCAAACTTTGATTTCGGCGTGAGTACGAGTTTCCAGGGGTGGCCAGAGCCTCTGCAGAGCTGCCTCCGTTTCTTCCTATCCTTACACACCTCTTTCAATTCATTAATATCCATCACCTTTATCACGTATTTTCTTCGTTTACGCTCGCTTTGTACGAGTATATCCCATTCTTTCACAATCTCCTTAATCTGATCACTCCATTCTTTTCTCGATCGTCCCTTACCCTTTGCTCTTTGCATTATATAAAAAAGCAACTGCAAACGTACAACAACTAAACTACACATACAGTGTAACTCTTGCCACATCACCATCGAGGGGATCGCACGAGGCAAAAATTAGTTAAGAAGTTGAAAAACCCTTAATCAATAATACTTTATTGCACATTTAATCATTTAATAAAATTTACTTTTCCCAATAAAAATAAACAGTATTTTTTCAGGTGTATAATCCAATCAAATCTGGTTTATTTTTCCGCATACATTGGCTTAAAAAAACAGTATCGCGAGGATAGAAACGTAAATTCACAGTAAATAGAAAAATGTATAAAAACTTAATCACTCCGTAGGGGTGCAGTTGTATCTTTCATAAATATTTTTATTCACACAATCGAGGGAAATTTGCGTTTTTGTTTTGTGCTTGGTTAACACGCTTGCGTTTCGCTAGACCGTTCATTAAGAGATCTCGGTAGATTCCGTGGGTATCGATCGGGTTACGAACCCGTATTCCAACGCTTTCTCAGACACGCACAGGAAATTCTACCTTTTGAGCAAATTGACCTAATCGCCTAATACTCCAGAGCTTTTTTTTTTGTTACAACCACAACTCCTAGGCATAATATAAGAATCGTTATTTCGTACTTTTTGTGATTTTTTAAAATATATTTTTAATTGTCTTTGGCTTTGGCTTTGGACTCGTAAATGGAAGGTCATAGATTCGAATCCCGGCGGAGCACAAAAAATACCGTTTATATTTTCAAACCATAATGTTGGGAATTTTGGCGGTCGCTGTTGTTGGATTGGAGCTTCAAGTGAAAGATTTGTTTCTTGCTTGATACATAGAACTTTATTACAAATTTTATTACAGACTTTTATTTAACAAGAAGACTGGTGACTTTACTAGTCAGAATATGTTTGCGAGAGAAGAACGAATTATTTAGGGAACCACTAGTGTGAAAAATTTATATACATACCTTTATCAAAAAACTGTCACCAAAGATCCATCTAGCCTTATACCAACTGGGTCTTGCTTGAGATTGGCGCTTTCTGTAGCGACGATCATGCTCGCAGAGGGCTCAAAAATGACTTACTTTTCTAGAAGTAGGTCATTCTTATCATTAATACCTACTTAGTTTATATTTCACTCACCGTTCATATCTCTACAATATTGCTACGATTTACGGGTTCAATTAATTAACAACTTTGGATAATTTATTTCACACAATTTATAAGATTCCGTTCACATTCATTTCAATTTCAGAGTGGCTTTTTAACTGTGTAGCTCGACGGCTCTGATACAAGTCTGCACTGCAGACAGCTTTTGCCTTTATATTGTATGATATAAGGACGGTTTTTGAAACATTGGGAACTGGAACATTCGTGACTGTACCAGAATATTCTATTTAGAAGATTCGAGCAAATGCTCATACCATCGAACAAATACAAGTATATTTATTTTAACACTTACATCTAGATACACAAACAAGCTCACACAAGCAAGAAAAACACACAGACACACAATCGCACATTCGTGGCAATATGAATAAACAAAGACCTTGCAAAACAAATTGTTGCTTCTAACAATTTGGACTATGCTTGCTTTCTGAAAGCCTAGGAAAAATGTGGCAAATCGATTTTTAATAATGTTAATTGTGTGTATGTGCCGAAATCTAGACTGGCGTGACCTGCAACTTATAATTAATCAATATTAGTAGAACTTAATGGTATTATTCCACTTCTACCAACTTAAAGTATACTAACATTAAGGGCGTGTTGTTTCAAGAATGGCTTAGCGACTTTATACAGAATTCAAAGTACGAACATATAGTTTGGTGTGTGGCTGGTACCAACTTAAAGCATACTCAAATAAAGGGTCTGTCGTTTCAACAATAGCTCAGCTACTTTATACAGAATTTAAAGTACAAACATATAGGTTGGTATGTGCCTGACCACCCATACTTGAAACAAAATATTCACTTTTACAATATCACCCCTGTTTCAGGGAAGGTCGGCCAAGGATCAGGCTTATATTCATTTGAGATTTGGGTATTTGTGTTTTTATCTCGTGTGAACTTCTACGTGCCTGCTTGTGGGTATGCATTTAACATGAATCCTTAATGTAATATATCTTTGCAGCTTAGATGATAGATTATACAACCAATGTGAATCAATTTGTGTTGTTTTGTTAGTAGTTTTAAACTTGAATAATATTCAAATCTTTTGATGCTCTTTAGTATTCACGAATAGAAATACTACTCGTTTTATGTTTGGATATTCTCGATTTTTTTTCCGTGTATTTCTTTTCCTCCAAAAACATATATTGTACGATCTTAAATATATCACAAGACCTGTCACTTGTTGCCGACCCATTATACGTGGCATATCTCTGTCAATATTTACTCAAAAGTATCTGTAAGCCCGCATTTGTAGGTACATAAGAGATGTACATAAAAAGTATTTACTCCATCTACGAGTATATGCTCTTAAGAAGGGTTGGGAAAAACGCCATACATTGCTAGTTGTGTAACGTTATTATTATGTATAAGTATTTTTCAGTGCAGTTTACAAAAGCATTTCAGCCTGATTCTGAAACGTTTTTTTTTACCATATTGCAAGTAAAATGCAAAATTTAAATCAAGGTGTACGCATTACTGCTTTGATTCCCAAGGGTGGCATGTGACGTGGGAAACCTATTTATTTTTAAAGATTAGGAGGCTCGCATTACACCAACCACTTCAAATGAGATGGAGAAAATTTTCAGCTTCCTCTGTCAGATTATTCTAATTTGTTCTGAAGGCTGAGTAAGCCTTGCGTGAAAAGTACATTTTTTCTATTTCAAATAAACACCATGAGGTGAAATCAAAACGCTAGCCATATTTTATGGAACATTTATGAATTTATGAACAAAAGCACGCTGTTTTTCAACAATACTTGAATGATAGGTTTAAGTTAGAATTACGGTCGTTTGACATATATACAATTAAATTACAATGTTAAAATATATACATTTATATTTTCGGAAATTAGATGAACCCTTATAAGACACCTTACATTATTCATCCTCAGTCGTCGTGCAGAGAGGGTGTCTCCTGAAGACGTCGGCTACGTAATGCAGAGTAATGCAAATTTTCTTATAACGGTTCATTTTATATCCGAATCTTTTTTTTACCTGTAGTTATAATAATTGTAAAACCTTACAAAATTCTAAGTAGTATAAATTAAAATTTATATTAATATTTTTTCAATAAAATAAAAATTGCTTTGTTTTAATTCACATGAGTTTATTTTTGGACACGACCAGTTTCGGGAGAAGCAGTACCTCCCATCTTCAGGTGTAAATAGAAACTAACACAGAATACAGAATTACGAAGCAAGGATTTAAATTACAGTGAATTAAAATGAACTTTCACGAAGTAACTGCTGAAAATCTAGATAATTTAATATTTTTTACTCATGGAAAGATTTGTAAGCTTTTACTCAAAAAGACACCGTCTAAAACTTTTACCAACCCCTATTTTATACGCCATAAGCCTCCCTTATAAACACACACTCTTCTTAGAATCGCTCATCTTTAAGAGGCGGCTTTTCTTCCATGGTTTATATTTATTTCCCCCCCTCCCCCAGCCTTCCATGCATCCCATTTAAAGTTCCGTGCCAAAGACCCTTCAAATATTTGCTCGCTTCAAAAACTAAGAGCTCTACGCCAGCGAGCTTTCGGAATTTAGGCATCTGTAAAATATCACGCTCCTTTTTTTGCAAGTGAAACAAGAGCTTACATTTTGTGTTTGAAGATGAAATTAAAACATTAATTTTAAGTCTGGAATAATAATTGAAATTGTGAAAGCAAATAAATATTTTGAAAGCTGGGATGAATTGGGAAAATAAATCTAGTTTGTTGTATATACTTATTTGTTTGTTGTTTGTGTGTTTATATAGTTTAACTGATTATGATATCAGTACTATATGATAGTTCAACTGGGTGTTTATTTTGTTAATATTTTGTGAATTTAAGAATTTAATTTCAAAATGTCTGGGTTATGATTGAGTACGGTATAAACAAGAATATGGGTGTGAAAGTACAAAGGAGTGCAATGGAATGGTTTAGGTATCTAAGATTGATTAACGACTGGAAAATGTGAACAAAGGGAATGCCAAAGGTAAGCGTGCAATGAGAAGACTGGGGAAAGAATGGATTGATCAAATAAAATTTTGAATGACTGGAATCCGCAGAGTGAGAAAAAGAGAAGAGCATGCATGAAGAGAGTGATGAATGTGGAGGAGATGAAAGAGATGTGCAAAGATAGAAAAAATTGGAGACGCATCTGCGTAGGTACTGGTAGCCCCTATTGGAAAAGTAGCTCAATTCAAGTATTTGAAAAAGAAAAAAAATATGCGTTGGAATCGAAATCAAGAAAAAATCTCCAAAATTGACCTGACTTTTTTTTTCTTTCTTAAATTTTTTCTTTATTTTAAATGAAAGTGTTGTGTTCATTTAAAAGAAAATATATTTCTTGTTAAGGCACATTAATGAGCGGAATCACAAAAATAAACAGAAATTCATGAAAGGTTTTTCCTTCTTTTCAGAGCCCTCCAAACCAACACAATGCCTATTTCTGACTTCCGCAAAAAGAAGCTGCTGTACGTGTTCAACGTCTTCTTTGGTGAGTAAAAAAGAACAATTACTTTTTAAAAAAGGACTTGACCGATGATTGCAGTTGATAAAAAAATGGAGTTTGTATACAGAATAGATATGGACGAAAAAGTGAGACATCACTCAGTCAGGTTGCTTAAGAAAAGGGTTTGACCTGTAGTAGTTCTCATCATCATCAAGATGCTATTAAAATCCTTTTTTTTAATTATGTAATTTTATTTATTCTTTTTTTTTTGCATGTTTTTGATCCTTACAAATCTTTCAAAGTCATTTTTTTATACTTTAATACTTCAGATAAATTAAAACATGTTAAAAGAAGGACTTACCTACAAATAGAAATAATCTCTTTTCCTGAGAATCTACATTTCATTATTTTAAAAATAAAATATTTAACCACATTTAAAATATTTATTTTTTAACATTTGAAGCAGGTATGAGAAACAATTTTAAAAACATTAAATTAAAATTTATACAATAAAGAATCCTCAGCGCAGTCATAAAGTCTTGTACACAAACGATCGCTCAACATTCCACAATCATGCATGTGCCTTTTCATTCATCTAAACTTGCCTATTATAAGTTCCGTTTTATTCATCTAGACTGCCTATTATAAACGCAACTAAGCTGCAGATACAGTGCATTATGTGAGATTTTTGTTCGTGAGTAAGTAAGAAGGCCAGCCTTACGCCAACTTTTAATCACTAAGATGAGTTTCCCACTTCTCGACAGAAAATACTCTCATTTGTTGTAAAGGTTGAATAAATAAATCTCTAATTTGGTATTTGGTCTGATAATAAACACTTACACGTGAAATGATGTTTGACACCCTTAATGGAATTGAACCCGAGCCCTCTATCTTTGAAAGCAATCGTTCAACCAACTCAGCCATCACTTGGACCCAAATCGTGATTGAAATTGAATGCAACATGAAAATTTCATGCAAAAATGTTGAATGTTAAGCGGTCGTTTGTAGGAAGCATCATCTTAAGTACATTTTTAACAATTATGAAAACTTGACTTTTTGCTTGAGAAATTACAAAAAATATTAATGTTTTTTCTTAAATATGCCACTCAAGCAATTCAAATATTTTTTCTCCACTTAAAAAAGTTACAAATAGATATTTCATCATGAACTTAAAAGAAACAAATAAAAGCTATCATGTTTATTTTGTTTGAAATTAAGAATTATTTGGATGTTTTTTTCCTTTTAATTAAAGTTGAGTCTTTCTTGAGTTTCAAAATTTTAATTTTTTTTTCAATTAAAATTTTAGATTTTGTATTATGTTACAAAAGATTAAATTCTAAATTACTCGTAAATGAAAGCAGTTAAAAGTAACATACCAGTTATATTTTTTTTTTAATAAACGTGCCCATTTCTGTTATTATTTATCTGTATTTAAATATTTTTTTTCACTTATTCTGTGTTTTTATAGATTTCTAAATAAAAACTTTTTTGGTGTTCCTTTGCCCATAATTTGGTATAAAGCTGATGATTCAATGTAAAATCTGGTTCACTTTGCCAATGTCACCGCTGTTTCCGAAAAGGGGCAGGGTTTTCAATTTTTTGTTCATTTTAGTTTAGGATGTTATTTTCCGGCATCACGCACGTTAAGTATACCTATGTAACACACTTAACAAGATCTTAAATGTTATTTAATCTTTGCAACTTAAAGTATTTTAAGCGCTCTTTTAATAGTCTGCTACAAAAAAATAAACACGAAATGTAAGGAACACTTAATTTAACGTTTTTCCCAGTTAAACACGTTTCCCGTTATCTTTTAAAATAAACTTGTAAGAGCTGAGCGTCTGGTTTCGGCGAAAACATTAAAAGTTTAAAAGGAAATGCTGGAACTCCTTACCATTGGGGTGGAGGTCTTCCTTATAGTTGCTCTGCAGTTTATACCTTAAAAAATATAGAGACTAATGGGCTAGACCAGGGGTCGGCAACCTTTTGAGTCGGAAGAGCCAAAAATTACAATTTACAAATTTCAAACGGGTCTATTCTTAGACATTTTAGTCGTCGGTTGAGCCCACACTTTGACAAACTAATGATGCCTGGCCTGAAAGTCTCATCCCCACGTTTATTCTTACCTACAAAATTTTGTTAATATTTGTATGAAAACTAATCAGCTGTTCACTTGCGGCCATCTTGGATTGAAAGGTCTTCATACAAATGCATCATTAGTTTGTCAAAGCGTGGGATCAACGGACGACTAAAATGTCTAAGAACAGCACTGAAAGTGTGTAAAGAGCCTCAAATATTTTCTTGCCAACAATAAATAGCGTCTACGGGGAAGGTGGGGTAAAAGTGACAGAGAGATAGAATTGATGCCCTATCCTCGTTAATTGATTCAGAACGATTTTTGTGTTTTTTGATCAGAAGTGTTTTTTTGATAAATTTTTATATATGCGTATGGAACTAAAGAGCCGCAACTTCGCACACAAAAAGCCACAGTGGCTCGCGAGCCGCAGGTTGCCGACCCCTGGGCTAGACACAAATTCCATAGAAAAAAAAATGTGATATCAGGCTGTGTGGCTTAGGAAAAGGAAAAATAATATTTTATTATTGGTTTCTAAGGATCATAGGTAGTCACATTCACCTGTGACGTTTTTTCACCGAGACGAAATCTTATTATGAATCATGTGTGTGCAATGTGCATGGCCCATAGCTACACTAAAAAACGAGATAAAAAAAAAATTAAAGAAACGTTAGAATTGATTATTTGGTGAGCATTTTTTTGTGTGGATCGCATCTCATGAGCTCTCTTTTTGAGCTTGATTATCGCCATGAAAACGCCAATTACTGAGTGCTCTTGAGGTGTGATTCACACAAAAACAGCGCTCACTAAATAAATCACGTCCAGTTCCCACCATCAAGAGCCCATTTCAAGTATGGCCTCTTCTTTCACCTGTGAACCTATAAAAAAAAAAAATTGTGTACACGCCACATGCAAACCAAAATGAAAAACGCGGTTAGATGTTGCACTTTTACAGTTCGCAGTTTCCACCCTTAAAAACACAAAACAAAAAGAAGATAAATGGGAACTCCCAGACTGAGATGAAGGGATGAAAAGGATACGGCTCAGCTTCTATAACTTGCAAACTGGACCATGGCGATGGAATACAAACTGAGTTGGAGGCATAAGATGAAGGTGGCCAAGGCTCGTATTAAGCTGTAGAGCCATCGAAGGAGAAAATGAAGGACACAAATTTCATTACAAAAAAAGTTGCCGTACTGAAAAACCCAATTGATAATATTAGGATAAAAGTGTGAAAGTGAAGATTAAAAGAAGTTTGTTAAGATGGTTTGGGCATATGGAGAGAATGAATGAGGAAAGACTGACGAAGAAAGTATATGTTGGTAGAATAGATGGATGTCGTGGTAGAGGAAGACCGAGAAAGGTATGGATGGACCAAATATCCGAAATTGCGAATGAATGGAATATCCAGAGTCATAATAAAAGAAGAGCCTGTATGAAGAAAATTATGACTCTGGAGGAAATGAAAGAAGTATGTAAGGACAGAAAGAAATGGCGGTTGATCTGTAATGTTGGCGGCTAGGGTTTATTAAATTGGAATTTGTTTTTATTTGTAAATGGATATTTTGTATTTGGATATTATTATTTAGTGATGTATAAAATGTAATTTGTCTTGTGTGTGTGTTCCTTGACTTATAGGTTGGTATGCGGCTGACCACCCATGCTGTAAAAATGGTTCACTTTGCCAATGTCACCCCTGTCTCAGGGAAGGACGGCAAGAGTTGCAGGGTGTATGTCCATTTGAGATTTGGTTTTTATGTTGTAGGTTCACATGAGGCATGTGCAAGCGCGAACTTGTACGTGTCTGGTTGTGAGAATGCATGTAATGTGAATCTCCAATGTAACATATCTTTGCAACTTAGATTAGATTAGATTAGATTAGGATGATTTATTTGGTGAGCGCTGTTTTTGTGTGTATCACACCTCAAGAGCCCTCTGCGAGCTTGGTCGTCGCTGTAGAAAGCGCCAATTCTCAAGCAAGACCCAGTTGTTGTAAGGTTGGATGGACCTTTCAGTGACCGGTCTTTGGTAAAGGTTTATGAATTTTTCAACTCAGCGAACAGCACATTCGAAATATAAATGGTATATTTTTGTGCTCCGCCGGGATCCGAATCCACAACCTTCCATTTACGAGTCCGAAGTGTTGCCACTAGACTACGGACCGGTCCAAGATGCCAACGACACGCGGTGTACCTGAGCGGTAACCCATCCAAGTACTGTCCGCTCCCAATGTTGCTTAACTTCGGTGATCTATGGTAACCGGTGCATTCAACATGGTAACGTCGTTGACATTGCTTCCTTAATGACCACGGTTTCTGGTTGCTACCCGAGCGCTTGGTTGTGGCAATCCTAGTTGGGATTTACGAAATGGCTGGTTACCATAAGTTTGTGAACAGATAAGTAGAGAGAAGTATAACCACAGCTTGCGGAAAATCAAGCAAAACTTACAACAGTAAACTTAAAAAAAATGCATTTTTTTCTTTCAGTGGTCTGAATTTAGCCTGACAGTTTGCCAACTTCAAAGAAAGCTCTTATAGCCATCAGAAGTTAAAAAAAAAAAAAGTTTTTGTATCATCTGTCATTTGGTATGTAAGCTCTTTCTCTGTTGTACCGACATCCGATCAAGAAGGTTGGGCTGTGGCGCGTGTAAATTTTGACCAATATATTATATGTCGTGTTAAAAACATCGACTTTGATTTCTGCGAGTTGTAGTCCTCTCCGGTGTTCCTCCCTTATCCTGATTCCCAATCCCCGTCCGGATTCCTACCAGTCAGTGTCCTGCTTGGTCCCTCTGATTTTGTACAGATAACCCTATCAAAGACTACGCTGTCCAGAACAACTCAACCACACCTCTCATCTCGATCTTACATTGCGCAGCTACAACGTCTGCCATCTGCCAGCTCTCCGGCGTCCCTCTATCTTGCCTGGCATTATCAGTTACAGAAGGTGGTACTTCGTCCCGTGCAATATACGAGTACTAGGGGCTCCGCCCCTGGCTGCTACGCAGCCCAACCCCTTAACATTAGGCAATGTGTATATTGCACATAGTTTTGCATCTAGGGAATCAATCATTAGAAAACATGTAAAAAAAATGCAGTTTTTGTAAACAATTTTTTTTTTAAGTCTTTTAACAAAAGAAAGAAAACTAAAAGCAAATAAAAAAAAGAAACCGGTTTTAATTTGCTCCATTATAGTCCTTGACTTATATGTTGGTATGAGGCTGACCACCCAAACTGTTAAAAAATGTTGCACTTTGCCAATGTCACCCAACAAAAGAAGAGCCTGTATGAAGAAGGTTATTACTCTGGAGGAAATTTAAGAAGTATTTAAGGACAGAAAGAAATGACGGTTGATCTGTAATTTTGGCGGCTATCTATCTATAATCTATAATCTAAGCTGCAAAGATATGTTAACATTTAAGACTCATATTAAATGCATGCCCACAGACAGGCACATGTAGGTTCGCGCCTACACATTTTGCATGTGTGCATAAAAATAAACAAAACCTCACGTGAACATAAATCTTGCAACTCCTGCCGCCGTTCCCTGAACCGGGGTGGCATTGGCAAAAGTGAAACGATTTTTACAGCACGGGGGTCAGCCTCACACCAACAGTTAAGGAGCACAAAAATATATAAATGATTTACAAAAATTCTTAATTACTTATACACATAACAGATCCAAATTAAAATAAAGTAAAAGAAGACTTAACATTAAAATTCAATAGGAATTGGTTTTGTTTTTAGTTTTGATGTCCAGACATATTATTATTTGTTGATTTAAAAAATGTAATTTGTCGTGTATGTTCCTGGACTTATAGGTTAGTATGCGGCTGACCACCCATGCTGTAAAAATAGTTCACTTTGCCAATGTCATCCCTGTTTCAGGGAACGACGGCAAGAGTTGCAGGGCTTATGTTCATTTGAGATTGGGTTTTTATATTGTAGGTCCACATGCGGCATGTGTAAGCGCGAAATTATACATGTCTGCTTGTGGGAATGCATTTAATATAACTCTTAAATGACATATATCTTTGCAGCTTAGATTAAATTAGATTAGACCCCTGTTCCAGGGAAGGTTCGCAAAAGTTACAGGCAAAAGTTTGTTTGTGGGCATGCATCGTATATGAGCTTTGAATCTATATACATCCTTGCAACTTAGATTATAGACCTCTGTGTCAGGGAAGGTCGGCAAAAGTTGTAGGGCTTATGTTCATTTGAGGTTTGGATTTTATTTGTAAGTACCTACACATTCAGCATTTGTAAGCGCGAACTACACGTGTTTGTTTATGGATATGCATCTGAGAGCTGTAAATGAATATATCCTTGCAACTTAGATTATATATTATAGTATCTGTAAACTCAACATAATATCTTAGATTGGGTTTTTTGGTTCATATGGGACATGTGTAAGTGTGAACTTATACGTGTCTGCTTGTGAGAATGTTGTAATATATCTTTGCAACTAAGATTATAGATTTAAATCCATTTTAATTTTTTTGTTTGTTGTTTTTTTGATTTGTATCAAATAAAAAAAAATATATCCTAAAAAAAAAAAAACTTTCGAATTTTGCCGCTAGATGTCTATTTAGTTTTTTTCCATTTTGCATACATTTTCTTACATTTCAATACAAAACAAAAACAGGTTTAAAAAAATGTGGCGGCTTTTTAAAAAATACTTTTTTCAGAAATTATAATTACTTCTACTAAAAACTACTGTTTTACGAAAAAAAAAATTTTTTTTGTAAATATTGAAAGAAGTTATAGTGTATTGGAGTGTGTTTCTCAAACACATACATGAATGGTCCTGTTTTGCAGCATATATACAAAAATTTCTTTTCTATGTTTGCAAATGTGGTGGCATTAGTTTTGAAAATCGAAACTCAAAGCGAGTGACGACGAAAGATGACGATGAAGGGTAATATAATAAAGGATGCCCCATATTTTATACTTTATGTACTTTTACATTCAACAGGAGTTCTTTGGCCGTTGCTGCTCTTCTCAGTACACTGCTAAAAAAATAAAAAATAATGCATAATCACTTTTTCTTAATATGGGACTATTATTGGTATGGGACTGAGTACGCATGCTGTAAAAATTGAGTCTTATCTATTATGTAATCTAAGTTTCAAAGATATGTAACGGGGATTCGCATTATATGCATTCTCACAAGCAGACACGTACGTACAAGTTCATGCTTGCACATGCCGAATGTGAACCTACAACATAAAAACTCAAATCTCAAATCAACATACACCCTGTAACTCTTGCCATCCTTCCCTGAAACCGAGGAGACATTGAAAAAGTAGACCATTTTCTACAGCATGGCTGGTCAGCCGCATACCAACCTCAATTTTTTTTATCTAGATTTTCGAAAATAATTTTGTGAAAGTTAATTTTTATGACTTTCAGTAAAATTCGGTATTGTTAAAATTCATTTTTTGAGCTGTTTACTTTGTGCACAACCAGTTTCGGGAGAAGCAGTACCTCCCACTTTCAGGTGTAACTTGAAACTAACCTGAAAATGGGAGACTGCTTCTTCCGAAAGTGTTTGTATACAAAATAAGCTCAAAAATCAATTTTAATAACATCGCATTGGTTCACATTTCCAATTTCATCCCTGTTTCAAGGAAGGGCGGAAAGAGATACAGCGGTTGTGTTAATTTTATGATTATTTTGTTATTGCATGTGTAAGCGCTAACTTATACGTTTCTGCTTGTGCGCATGCATTTAATACGTAACTCAAATGTGAACATATTTTTGAACATTTGTAGATTATAGATTGATAGATGCATCTCAAAATAGGAATTGGCGGTTGTTGGAAAAAAATATTTAAATACACTTGAAATTCAGAAATCGTACTGAGAATTGCTTTCTACTCCCAGAGGGGAAAAGTGTTGAGTCTGTACGGAGTTGGGAGAGTGCACAACTGCATGTCTGCACGTTCAACCCAGTGCACTTTGCTAACGTTATACAGGTTATCAAATTAAAGAGTTGAATTTTTAAATTTCACGAATAGTTTTTATCGGAAATTCCATTTCGCTAAGCATTTGAAAAAACCAACAGAATTCCGTTTAAATTCAATGCAATTTTTATCATCTCTTAATAATTTAAGTCGCAAAAATATATTCACACATTAAGGATTCATATTAAATGTACCCCCACAATCAGACACGCATACACGTACCGCATGTGAAATTACAATAGAAAAACTCAAATCTCAGATACAGCTCCTGTCAACCTTTTCTGAAAATGGGGTGACATTAGAAAAGTGAGATATTACAAATACGCTCTTTCTCTTTGCTGTGATGAAAAAATGTTTTGACTTTTTCGGAAAACCGGTCATCAAGGATAATCCAGCCTTACAGTCTTGCTTACTGACTACCAACGAGCAGGCTGTTAAGGTGGGATTCTCACAAAAACAGCGCTCATGTATGAATGTGTATTTCTGCTAAATTTATGCGACGCGGATACAACTTTGAAATTTCCATTTAAATGTTAACAAGATGAAAATTATACCAATTTATATCTTCAATATTCTAAGGATAAAATTTTACGTCTAAACTCAATCATAGCGTTATGAAAAAAATGAATTAAATTAAACGAGTGTAAGTTTTAGTTTCAATAATTTTTTGGTAAATCACCGCGGTTTAGTTTGTACGTAATGTTTTATACTTGAGGTATAAAAGGACTTAAACCTGCGAAATGGCGCGTATGAGCTCTCATCGTTCCATACAATAAATCAAAAAGCTGAGAAAAAAAGCGCGCGCCCTTGGATGGGGGGAAACTCAAAGAAACTGAAAGTTTACCACGAGAGTGACACCACTGAAAAAAATTGCATTTTTTTAAATCTTCCTCTTAATGCTTGTGTGTTTTATGTTCATCAGAGGTAATTTCACATGAGCAATGTTTGTATGTGTACTTGACCAATGTTTATTATTAAAAGTGGAAATTGATTTTAAAAATATTTTATACAACTCTCACATTATCGTGGTTTGCGTTTTATTTCTTAGTTCAGATTGTTTAGAATGCAATTTCTAAGACGATTTCATTGGGAAGTCATCTTTGAATCAAATGATAGATGATACGAAATATGTATTTCTTTGTAGATACTTTAATCTAAATTGCAAAGTAATATAGTAACAGAACGGTCTGTAGTCAAGTCGTTAATGCTTCAAATTCGTTATCGAAAAGTTAAGGACTTGGTCAGGCTGAGAACACAAATATAATATTATTTTCGATTGAATTTTTTTTTTTTATGACTTACCAAAGACCGGCGACTTAATGACGATCCAATTATACAGCTAATGGGTCTTACTTGTGTGATTGACGGTGTTCATAGCAACGGACCTACTCAAGGAAGGCTCTTGAGGTATTGTTCACACAAAAGAGCGCTGACCAAATAAAAAAGGGGAAATCATTTCTGACACCCTTGGCGAGGATGAGCCCCAGCCTTCTGGCATGGAACGCAAGTATTCTACCAAATAAGCTATCAATCGGCATTATTATGTGTATTTATCATTATTTTTTATGTTTCTTATAAAATTAGTTTACTACCCCCACATATACGTGTCTGCTAATGGATATACATTTAAATACTCATGCATCTTTACTTCTTAAATTGTATTGTATAATTCAAGTGGTTGGCTTAAGACCGTCCCTTACCTGTAAAAATAAATAGGTTCTAAACGAAACGTGTGTGAAGAAGTAATACATTGCAGTAAGAAGATTTTTCGATGAATAAAAAAAACAGAATATGCGATTGTGATACTTTTGATGTCGCTGTAAGAGAGCTTTTACCCGGCAGTTTTTCCGTTCTCCTACACCTGAGTTCACGCGAGCGTTTGATGTTGGGAGCTCTCGCCAAAGGTATCGCTTAATAACTGAACTTCAACTGTACGTGTCTCTATTCGGGAAAATACCTTCAAATGGAAGAAAAGAAAGTATTATACTGTTAGAAAGTAGGCCTGAAAGAAGATTGAGTGAGAATTCCCAGGCCTGGATTAAGGGCGGCTCAAGCGGTGGATTGATCCTTGGCTTCTCGAATCCAAGACGTGCCCGTAATCTATGTATAATCTAAGCTGCAAAGATATGTTAACATTTAAGGCTCATATTGAAAACATGCTCACAGATAAGCACATGAAGGTTCGCGCTTTCACATTCTGCATGTGTGCATACAACTAAATAAAACCTCGCATGAACATAAACCTTGCAACTCCAGCCCCCTTTCCCAGAAACCGGGGTTGCATTGGCAAAAGTGAATCAATTTTTACAGCAAGGGGGGTCAGCCTCATACCCTATCAGTCAATGAGCGTAAGTGCCCGTAAGCACGCAAAAATAGAACAAAAGTAAAATGTGAACATCAATCCATTTAGGAGTCTTTTGAGTAACTCGATTTTTTTTAAATTGGCCTTAACGAATGAAAAAAAAACAATTTAAATATAAATAAAATATTAGGATGATTTATTTGACTACTGTATTTGTGTGAATCATCTTGGTCTCGTTAATATAAAAAGCGCGAATTACAGAAGCAAGACTCAATTGCTGTAAGGTCAAATGAACCATTGGCGGCCGATCGTGGTGAAGCTTATGAATTTTTCAATCTAACAAACAGCAGATTTTGAAAAATAATGTTTTTTTGCATGCTCCCCCGGGAATAGAATCCACGATCTTACTTTTACGAGTCCGTAACGTTAACCATTAGACAAAAGACTGGTGTAAAAATAACTTTCTTAAATATGCTAATACAAAACAGGTAAATAAAATTTACTCAGCGAATTGAAACATTGAAAATCAGCATATAATTTTGATTTAAAAATAGATGGCATACACTTTTCTTCACTTTAAGCGCCGTAGGTAGTCCCTACTCAGGTTTGTTTTGGTTTTCAATAAGTGAAAATAATTAAGTTTTGGGGCTCCATGTCTTTCCTTGCACCAGGGCTCCTGTTTGGCTTAATTCAGACCTGAGCAGTCTCATTGGGATGTTTTGGTATATTATGTATTCTTATGAAGAAGTCTCAAAAAAGAATTCCAATCAAAAGTCGTCAAAGAAAGAGATATAAGAAGTATAGCTGTATTTATATTCGCTTCAAATAATTTATTTTCAGTGAAGTTTTAAACTAGAAATAATCTTATATATGAAAGCAAACACTGAATAAAATAGAGCTTGAAATTCGAAATCAAATCCGAGCCTCCAACATCGAAGATCAACATTTTTTTAATTTTTTTAATGCCCTTCTTTAATTACAACTCTGGATAAATAATAAAAACACCAATAAATTATGAAACTCCTGTAGTTAAGAAGTTTGTCATGAACAGTTTTTTATACTAAGTTCATTTATTATACTATTTGAAGTTTCAAGAAGTTACACACAATTACAAAATAAATACGATTTTTCAAATCAGTAATGCTTAAATGTCCTTGCAACTTTGATTAAAGATTACAGATATATCATCTATTTAAAAAATTATACTACATTTTATTCAAAAGTTTACAATAATAAATCAATGTAATATTTGCAGGTTATTTTGCACTAGCTTATATTGCAATGCTTTACATTGATAAGGCAATATTGCAGTATTTTTCATGTGATAAATGTTAAAGCGCTTTCAAAGGAGCTTTCTAGAATAAATGCATACAAAACATCTGGCGATGTGAACTCAAAGATACAGTGTTCGACAATCATATATACGATCTGAAAGCTCACCTTTCTTTCAATGCTGTAATAAAAGAACTAACATTGAAAAATGAAAGCTTTTGAGAGAATTTCATTTGAAATAAAGATCAATATTTTTAAACAGTTTTATTTTTTACTTTGATAAGACTGCCATGTACCCTAAAATTTTTGGTGTAGATATGTGCAATAATTGTGTTCTTTAAATAATTGTTAATGAAAAAATGAGTAGGATTTATATAAGTTTTGAACAAAAAAACCGTTATGTATTTTTATTTTTTATTTGATGTGCTACGTATTGGATATGAGTTTTTTTTTACTTTTGGTTTAAAAAATATATTTAATTTATAAAAAAAAATTGAATGAATTCAAAACAAAACACTGTTTATTTTCACAATAAAAATTCATTCAATTTTTTTTTATAAATTAAACAATATGAATTTTCACAGTGTTAATACACAAACAATACAAAATATAAAAAATATATATATTTATACACTCGTATGTGGAACATTTTGTTTGAGAGACAGCATTATAAATTAATTTTAAAACAATATTACCTACTATTTTTCTTGATGAGAGGATTTTTTATTTTCTAATTATTTTTCAATCTTACCTTTTACTAATATATTTTTAATCTTTTTTTTTTGCAGATGTCAACCAGAGTGGAACAATCGAGAAAAAGGACTTCGAGCTCGCCATTGAGGTATTTATATTTTTTTTCTACTTTAACTGAAGTACGTATTACAATTTGATTTTGACTTTTGATAATTTCCTCTAAAAGTTACTCTTGAAGAAGTGCTTTAAGTGTAAGGTTGCATGATGTGAAAATAAAGAGAAAATATATTTTTTGTATTTAGGTAATTTACTTTTATGCACGTGACATTAAAATGGACGACCTTTTTGTTTCAAATGGCAATCGAGCAGTGTCACTGTGTATGTACATAGAATGTAGAGATATATAAATATGAACTGATTCACGCTAAGTACACTATAATCTAAGTTGCAAAAATATATTTCGATTTAGGTGTCATATTTAATTCCATGCTGATGATTAAGCTTTTGAAAGTTCACGCTTACACATTTTGCATGTTTACTTAAAATCAAAACCTGAATTTCAAATGAGCATAACCCCTGTAATTTTTTCCGTCCTTCCCTGAAACAGGGGTCACACTGGCAAAGTAAACCAATTTTTACAGTGCTGGTTGTCTTACTGTCCTCAAATCATATTTTTCTCTATGAAAAGAAGCGATATGGCCAAGCGGCTCAAGAAGCTAATCTCGATTTATTTTTTTAAATAAAAACAACTCTAGTTCATTTCCCGTCGGGTGATAACTTTGGCCTTAATTTAACATATGCATTTAGGTAATTATAAATAAAAACTCATTAAAATAAAATTAAAATCAATTAATAACTGATAATGTAAATACCTGTTTCTAGCCAAGCAAAATATATTTGTCAATTGCATTCCACTTAAAAAAACAATTTACAAAAAAAAATAGAGAGCATCACCAATCATTCCCATCGACGGTTGGTGAATTGAATTCCTCTTCAAAAATTTATTGAAAAAAGAACGAGTCTACGACTAGCTCCGACTACCGAGTGATGTTTATTTTTTTATTTTACTTGTATAATCGTATTTGAAATCGAATCGCTTTCAGTATTGGTATCCTTTAGTCGTTGTGTGACCATTGAAATCATGAAGATTTACGACCACAGATCATAAATAATAAAGTTTACGACTATTGGCGCCATTCATAAAAGTGCACCGGATCAAATATTAATAAATCCTAGTTTATTTGACGGAGGAATAAGTGACAACAAAAAGTACACTTTTCTTGGTTTTTCTAAACAAAATTGGTAAAAATGTCGAACACTTCAAATGCACTCAAAGCTTTCTTTCGACTGTCATGTAGATGTTACATAGCCGAACAATACTTCGGATCTTCTTCTTCTTCTTCGTGTCAGCTTCACACCGTATTGGCCCAGTAACGAGCAATGTCTACAGCCAGATTAAAATAAAAAACTTCTTTGTTACAATTCACATGAGCTTTTATTATTTTTTAAACACTACCGGTTTCGGGAGAAGCAATACCTCCCATCTTCAGGTGTAAATATAAACTAACATACAAATACAATACATTATGACGTGAGGATTTGAATTACTGAGGGGGAGGGGGGGGGAGTGTTATGTGGGCGGGGTGTAGTAGGAAACATAGAAAGTGTTAGGAAATATAATACTATTTAAGAGATTATTTACTGAATTAATATTTTTTTGGATTTCTAGGTTTTCAAAATTATTCATGATTTTACCTTTGTAGGGAATGGAGTGAAGGAGTTTTAGTTTGTGGGTATGAAAGGAATGGTTAGACTCTATTATATGGTTGGCGAATTCAGAATGACCGTTGCTTGTTAGGCAACGGCGGTGTTCTTGAATTCTAGTTTTAAGGTTTCTTGCAGTTTGACCTATATATTTCAGATCGCAATCTCCACAAGAGATCTCGTAAACTCCACTTTTTATCATGTAGTCTATTTTATCTTTTGAGTTAAAGAAGATAGTTTTTAAGTTCGTATTTGTATAAAACGCGGGCTTAATATTGGTGGGGAGTATTTTTGAAATTTTGGTGGATAATGGGCCTGTGTATACAATTTATTATTAGATAGATATTATTATCGAGTCCAGAGTACAGATATCTTTTGGTTAGTATTTTATGTTTTTTATTATTAAGTAATTTGTCTATTAGTTTGTGTTCATATCCATTGTTGCTGGCTATTAGTTTGATGGTTGACAGTTCCTGATTGTAATCATTATTATTGAGTGGGATTGTGAGAAGTCTGTTGATCATTGAGTGGAAACTAGCTAATTTATGTGCGGTGGGGTGGGAGGAGTGAAACGGGATTACAGTGTCAGTGTGTGTTGGTTTACGATAGATGTTGAAATTTAGTTTATTATTTTTTATTTTAATAGAGATGTCTAGGAAGTTTAAGTTATTATCGGTGTTTTTCTCAAGTGTGAATTTAATCTTGTTGTGTAGAGTATTAATGTGGGAAAGGAGAGTGTCAAGTTGTCTATTGGTGCCATTAAATATACAAAATATGTCATCTACATATCGATACTAATCTAATCTAATCTAATCTAAGCTGCAAAGATATATATCATTTAAGTTTTATATTAAATGCATTCCCACAAGCAGATATGTATAATTTCGCGCTAACACATGCCGCATGTGGACCTACAATATAAAAACCCAATCTCAAATGAACATAAGCCTTGCAACTCTTGCCGTCCTTCCCTGAAACAGAGGTGACATTGGCAAAGTGAACCAATTTTTACAGTATGGGTGGTCAGCCGCATAACAACCTATAAGTCAAGGAACATACATGACAAATTACATTTTTTTAAATCAATAAATCACAATATATACATGGACATAAAAAACTAAATCATAAAACCAATTTTACTTTAACAAACCTCAGCCGCCAACATCACAGATCAACCGCCATTTCTTTCTATCCTTACATACTTCTTTCATTTCCTCCAGAGTCATAACCTTCTTCATACAAGCTCTTCTTTTATTATGACTCTGGATATTCCATTCATACCATTTAAAAATATGTTTAACTAGGGGATGGTTTGAACTAAGTAGGTCTTTTTCTAATTTATTGAGGAACATATCGGCTAATAGTGGAGAAATTGGTGAACCCATGGGTATACCTTCTTTCTGTTCGTAAAATTTATCATTAAATTGGAAATAATTTTGCGTTGTGCAAACATTGAAGATTCTCATCATTTCCTCCACCTTCTATGTTTCCTACTAAAACCTATACCTACAAAACTATGTTACCTACTTTCTATGTTTCCTACTACACCCCGCCCACATAACACTCCCCCCCCCTCCCCCTCAGTAATTCAAATCCTCACGTCATAATGTATTGTATTTGTATGTTAGTTTATATTTACACCTGAAGATGGGAGGTATTGCTTCTCCCGAAACCGGTAGTGTTTAAAAAATAATAAAAGCTCATGTGAATTGTAACAAAGAAGTTTTTTATTTTAATCTATTAAAATGAACTTTCACGAAGTAACTGCCAAAAACCTAGATAATATAATATGTCTACAGCTCTTTGGTTTCCCGCAAAGAGATCATCCATGGAGCAGCTTGTCGGACAGGAGGGACAACACCGCAGGTGCTCCATTGTTTGCTGAGCTCCACACTCACATAGTGTAGAGTCCTCCCGTCTCAGAAATCCCCAGGTCAACATGTTGGCCCGGGCTCTTCCAACATTGAATCTCTTCGGATCTCTTGGCGTGATCGAGTCACCAATGAAGAAGTCCTCCAACGAATGCGCACTACAAAGGAGCTCCTGCCAACCATTAAGCAGAGAAAGCTTATATACTTCGGTAACATTTTGAGAAATGAGAAGTACTTACTGTCTCCTTCATCTTATCATGCAGGGTAAGATTGAGGTGAGAAGATCTCAGGGACGCCGAAGGACATCGTGGCTGAAAAACCTGCGACAGTGGTTCGGCAGAAGTACCAAGTCCCTTAGATTTTGTAGTGGTTGTGTATTCACACAGTGAAAATTCATTTTATTGAAAATATTTTTTTTTTTTTCTAAAACTTAGTTTTATTTTCACAATAATATTTTCTACCTCAAGCACTTTCGACCTTGAATAATCAGGTCATTATCAAGAGTCTCTTGATAACGACCTGAGTATTGAAGGTTGAAAGTGCTTGAGGAAGAAAATATTATTGTGAAAATAAAACTACATTTTAGAAAAAAAGAAAAAAAATTAAATATTAAGTCCCTGTTTCGAGCCGCAGCATCTAAGGCCAAAATAGCCATGATGATCGCCGATCTTCGATAGAAGTGGCACAAAAAGAAGAAGAAGAAAGCCAAACACAATATCGAACAAATAGAAGTACAATTATTATTTAAGCATCTACAACTATAGACTTCACAGACTTTCACAGACATACTCACACCAACTCACACAGACACACAATCACACATTCGTAGCATATTGTACACTTTTCCTGCCTCAACGACAGTTTAAGCTCCCAATGAACGGAAGGACTCGACTGAGTGTACTTTTTCAGTAAAAGCTCTCCTTGTATTTTGCTCAAGCAATACTTTTCACCACACGAATTGAAACTGAAACGCGGACTAGAGGCGCTGCTTCAGTCTGCATACATTTTTTTTGGAATACGCTATGATTTAGTTTAAATGCATCGTTTTGTACTTGGAGTATTGTAGATCCATCTAGAGTTCTTTTGTAAGACTTGTTCGTACAATGAAACTTCGTGGGCTCACTTCATATAAAGACTTTTAAATTTGCTTGGATTTGTTAAGGAATCCTGTGTGGGAGACTCACTAAATTTCAGAGAACATAGAGGTCTATGAAACTTGTTGTAGTGGTGTAGAGGTCTTGGTGATTTGGCGGTTGTTTTTTTTATTCTTTGTAGCAGGTCTGTTAGCTGTGTAGTGTTGTTGTATTGAGTTTTATTTTGCTATTGTTTTGAAACACTAAAAGGATCAAATAAAGTTGCACATATAGTGTTACAGCTTACCAAGTTGGCACATGTGGCGAGTGAAACCTGTTTTATTTTGAAAATAGTGCATAACTCAAATCTTTTATTTTGAAGTGACGGTTTTCGTTTGTTTCCACATCAGAATATATTATCTTCGAAACAAAATTGTTCACACAAATCTGAACATTGTTTTCCCCTGTTCCGTTCGAACAATGAAACAAAGTGCTGTGAAACAATGCTCCGAGCCCCAACAAAACGTTGCTAATTGATTGATGCCCCAAATGGCATAAATGATAATGGATTTCCAAAGAAAAGATTCACCAGAATGATGTATCTCTTTTTGAATTAAATGTGTATTAAAATGTATTACGGATTTCAAAAATCCATTTTTGATTTTTTCTTGAATTTAGGTCGGAATTCTTTTTTTAACTTTATTTTCGGCGAGAATACGTCAGTCTTGTTAGTTCTTGTTATGACTTTTAATGAAAAAATATTTGTATGCCTTTTCCTAAGAAACCCGAACGAGTGACGAAACAAATTTATGTTTGTTATTTCATGTGCAGGCATCATAGATATCTTGACTTTTACTGTAGTTGTACCTCTGTCACAATTCCACTGTAGGTCGCCAAAGTCTCTGAAGAGTTACCTTAATTTCTTACTATTCTTTTAAACCTTTATCTTTAAAACAATCGATTGCAACGATATAACTTTTACTATTTCTAATGCATGCCCAAAAGCAGATCCGTAAAAAAGTTCGCGCTGCGGCATACAAATTAAACCTAACCTCACATGAATATGAACGTTGCAACCCCTGTCGCCTTTCCCTGAAACTGGGGTGGTGTTGGCAAAAGTGAACCAAGTTTTTACAGCATGAGGGTCAGCCTCACACCAAGCTATTAGTCAAAGAATGCAAGTCTATTACCCAATTATGCACAAGATTTTTTTTGTTATCAATTAAAATCTTCTCTCCCGCAAATCGCACCATTCTCATATTTGCCTACTCATGGTTGAAATGCTATGCACGTCCCTGATTAAGATTAACATTGGAGTTTTCCATTAGCGTTTGGTAAATGCATTAGCAGCGAAGGTGTGGCAAGTGTATGCACGAACATCTGTACCCTAGTACGAGTTGCAAAACTTGAGTAATGTAAAGTTTACGGCAATTATTAAAGAGTGATTTCTCACAAAATCTGCCGTTTTTTATTGTTTGAACTTGATTTTCTTCATCACTGTAACTCTTTTGCTAAGACCATAAAGTGTAAGAAACAAAAACGGCAGATTTTGGGAGAAATTACTCTTTAATATTTTCCGTAAACTTTACTTTTCTCAAGTTTTGCAACTCGTACTAAGGGTACTGTAGGTACACACGTTTGACATTTCAATCGACATTCCATTATTATTCGCAGAGAATAAATTAAACTTCAAAAATGACGGTGCATGAATGCGATGAAGGAAATGAAAATATTTATTTTCAGTATAACATCGATCGGTCTGTGGTCAAGTGGTTAACGCTTCGGACTCGTTTATAGGAAGCATGTGGTTTCAGCTCCCAAGAAAGCACAACAACAAAAACATTAATTTTTCAGAGATGTTATTTGCTCGATCGAAAAAATTATGCGCCTTTATCAAGTACAGGTCACAATAGGCTCATATAGACTCCAACCAACTGGGTCTTACTTGAAAATTGGTGCTTTTTATAGCACTATCATGACAACGAAAAGAAACTCATAGTTCATAGAAACTCAAGACTCATAGTTCATTTGACAAATTTGTAGATTGAATCAGTCAATTTAATAAATCGTTCTTTAAAGAAGGTTTAAAAGAAGATAAACCAAATACGTACCAAAAAAATGTTATCAATTTTTATTTAAAACTTTTTAAAAGTTTATTCCTATTCGCTAATGTTAATTTTGTCTACGCTTTTTTGCTAGCTTAACTTTGAAAAAAATTAAACGCCCCTATTTTTGAAATACTTAACCTTTCAAAAAAAAAAACTTTTTTATCGATAATTGTAAAGTAAAGGTCCATCCAGCTTTACAGCAACTGGGTCTTGCTTGAGTATTGGCGCTTTGTAGCGACAACCAAGCTCAAAAACACCTCTGCGGCACTACAACTAATGTCATAGACTCCTAGAGTCTCTGAAATTTAGAGAGTCTTCCGCACAGGCTTTAATAAAAAAAAATGTTGTGTCTGATACTCGTATCTGCATATTTCGTTTGATTTTGTCTTGACCAGACTATAGCTTTGCAACTTATTCTACGGATTTCAATTTTAAAATTAAATATTCAGTGAGCATTCAGTGGTACACTTCATTGAGGCTTCTTTATCCCTCTCATATTTTATTCTTTCTCGAAAATGCAAATAGCCCGTTCGGGTCCCTTCGGGTCGTGTCGCCCTCCTTCGGGGATTTAAGGGTCGGCCAGTATTTTACTCCTAACAAATGTCCCGTCACAAACCCAATAGGGAAAAACGGTATATGTAGGTATACCAAATATAAAATACCAAAAAATATATGGAAACAAAAATTGTCCATAGAGCGCAAAGTCGATTGTCTGCTATTCAAACTAGTTTACTTTATGAGTAACGCGAGAAATAGTAATTTTTAATCATAAAGAGCCTCAGGTGTATTTTTTTAATGAATTTCCATACCTTTTAAAAAATAAAATGTATATCCTACTATAAACACATGGATGTATTTACAAGTCAATTGAGATTTTTTTTATTAACCGAATAATAATAATACTCAGCTCATTCATTTAGTTCAAGCTCTTTAGTTCTTTTTTATTCTTAATCTAATGAGAATCACGCCTCAAGAGTCCATTGCTTTGTCTTCGCTATACAGGAAGGCGGGTTTGAGCTTACATTTGTCTACAATTTATAATATCTATAATCTAAGTTGCAAAGATGTATATCAAATGCATGCCTACAAACAGGCACGTGTAAGTTCACACTAACAAATGCTGAATGTGAACTTACAAATTAAAAACCAAACCTCAACTGAACACAAACCCTGCAGGTTTTGGCGACCTTCCCTGAAACAGGATTGACATTGGCAAAATGCACCATGTTTTACAGTTTGGGTGGTTAGCCTCATACCAACCTATAAGTCAAGGAATAAGTAGGTAATAGAGAAAGAAAAACAAGCTAAATCTATTTTGAAATTTACTATGAAAAGTCTTTTCAAAACTTTTTTTTTTTAACCACAATTTTCTTTCCTTAAGGAGATTTTTAATTTGATGTATAATTTTACTTTGAACATGCTTTTTTAATATAAAAAAAGCCTTAACCTTCTCGTGAAGTTTAATTTTCTTTACACTCCCCAGCTAGTTAATCTTGCATCGTTTCCAGTCGTTTTTCCACGCTTAATATGCAAAGAAAGTGCACCATTTAACCTAAATACCCAGACAGGGTGATAAATTGGCAAAATAAGCATAAAGTGTCTCTTGCATGCTACAATAGTGATAAAAAAGTATAAGAAATGCGAAAACAGGGATATGCACAGCATTTTGAGCATGATTAAGCAAGTAGATTATGGATTTTATCCGATTCCTGGAAGATCAGATAACAATTCACTGTACAAATTTGTGCTAGAACAATATTACATAGTTATATACATGTTGTTTTGCAAAACATTACATAGTTATATACATGTAAGAAAGATCTCTTTTGTACCTATATATAGGGACTTCAATGGTGCGGAGGGAGATTAGTCGCTTCAAGCATTTTGCCGTGAAGACCAATAAGCAGCAATTATCAATTGTTGTAAATTGTGAACCAAACAGTGTTAAAAAATAATTGTATCTTAGTCTAATGAGAACCTAATTAAAATCATAACAATATTAATTTATTTTTTGATGTAATTTTTATGTCTTTCCGTCGTTTCTGCTTTCCAGAAAATCTGCAGCTTGCGCGGATGGGGAGCTGACCATCCGAAGTACTCTGAGACTTATGACACCATGATCAAAATCTGGGATGGCCTGAGGCAGAGAGCCGACGCCAACAAGGATGGGCAGGTGAGGAAGCATACAAATAATATAACAAGTGCGCGAACAGATGGTTCTGCGTCCTATTTCCAACTGATGCGTTCTCCAGATCCATCTCGCGCAGGTCATTTGCGAGGATAAATGAACCGTATAAGAAGCCAATGTGGCAACTTGGGATTCCTTTCAAAAATGAGGTTAATGTAGTAAATGATGAGAAAAGTGATTTTATGTAAATAGCATTACCGCAAAATGCATGCGCTTCAAGTTTCTGTAAAATAGGAAAATATGTATCGACGACTATCGGGAATCCATTTGTTTATTTATTATGGGTGACGTCTTATAACTGCTGGATATTTGAAATATTCTGAGTCCATTGATACGTCGTCCAGATCTATATCATGTATTATTACTAAGAGGATTAATGAGCTAAATAGAACAAAAGGTGCAATCTAGATTTTTTAAGATTAATGTACGGATATTCGAGTACAGGAAATCTTAATCTCATTATTTCCATGTAATTTCGGTAATCTAGGCTACATCCTCAACGACACAAAACAGCCTGAAACGTAGGGTCTTTGAGTCATGCGTGCTTTCATTATCCACCTATAGCATGCAAACGGCTCACTCAGTATAGCACCAACACACTGAGGTTGTGCCAAAGAACAATTGAAAGAGAATGGTGAGAATTAGCCTCAGAGATCGTCATCCTAACCAGAAGATTTGCAGACGCTCTGGTGTCACTCATGTTGTACATGACCTGCTTTAAAGGGTGATTGGCAGGTCACAAAGCAAGACAGGACCACGACAGGTGGGCAAAAATATCGTCGAATGGCGACCCAGGATGTAGGGAGACCTCAGCTGAAGCGGCTGGACAACGATTTTTTTTGTGCACAACAGGTTACACTAATTACAGTTCACCCTCACAGCTATCAACATGCTGGGAGAAACTCTGTTGCTAGATTTGTAAATCTTAATTAATTACACTCAAAAATATTATCTAGGTTTTTGGCAGTTACTTCGTGAAAGTTCATTTTAATAGATTAAAATAAAAAACTTCTTTGTTACAATTCACATGAGCTTTTATTATTTTTTAAACACTACCGGTTTCGGGAGAAGCAATACCTCCCATCTTCAGGTGTAAATATAAACTTTATATTTACACCTGAAGATGGGAGGTATTGCTTCTCCCGAAACCGGTAGTGTTTAAAAAATAATAAAAGCTCATGTGAATTGTAACAAAGAAGTTTTTTTATTTTAATCTACACTCAAAAATGTATATATTACACTTATTTAAGAGCTTTATACTCCGAGTCACAAGGTGTTGCACCACGACATCAGTACGGCTTTTCGGTACATGAAATAGATCATGTCCTCGCCCGCGGGTGTGGTCGTTAGGCACTGTGAGGGTTTTTCCTCTGTCCTGCTGATTGACACAATTAATAATGTAACAGCCACTTTAATATGTTTACTTTTATTCCTTTCACAATGTATACACAATAAACCACAGCACAATAATATTAATTATTCTTAATTACACATGCTTGTGGCTCTCACGCCAGGCAAGCTTCTTCCCTCTTTCTGCATTCTTTTGTTTTCCTTTTTCCATTCAAATTTAAATACAATGTTCCATTCTACCAAACAAACAAACTCATCTCGTTACAATACACCTCCTTCCTCTCATAAAAAAAAACATTCCCAATTTTTTTTTTTTCTTTTACAATGAGTAAATAATGTATCATAATGCTCAGCCGGCGCCACATATTTTGTTTTATTTTAAGGATAAATTTCAAAAATATGAAAATAAAAAAAAAACCGGTTTCTGATACATTATTCAGTCATTAATACCTTTTTTTAACAATACCAATTATTTTCATACTAAAATTAATATTTTTTTTTTTTTTAACACAAATTTCATATTCAATATTATAAACAAATTTTGTTTTTTTTTAAATACTTAATTCAACAATTCAAAATAATCAAATAACAATACATAATAAACATTCACCAGTTTATTAATCAATTCATTAAAATAACTTTTTTTTTTTTAAATACTTAATTCAACAATTCAAAATAATCAAATAACAATACATAATAAACATTCAACAGTTAATTAATCAATTCATTAAAATAACTTTTTTTTTTTTAAACATGTATCACATCTTTCCCAATATTTAAATTTATTTCAAATTTATTTTTCATTAATAAATTTATCAGTCCATCAATTTTTTAAAAACTTTACTTTCATATGTAATACTTTGTTTAATTTATGTTTCATACCTTCATTCATGCAATATTTCATAATTCATTCTTTCACTGATCACTTTTATATCAACTTTCACCGTATCATTCATCACCTCAAATTTTTCATACACATGAAAATATGTTTTTTTTTTTTTTTTTTTTAATCTAATTTGATTATGTCCTTGATGTGATATTTATTTATAACATTTGTGTCTATATCTTTTAATACATAGACTATCTTGCTAACTTTCTTTTCTATTCTGGCTTTGACAAATTTTGGAGCCAACTTTGTACAGAAGTATTTCCCTGCATTTGATTGTATGAAATTTTTACGCCATACAATATCCCCTTGATCATAGACACGATTTGATCTACCTTTATTATAATAATTTGCATTTTTATTATATGCATCCCATAAATTTTCTGTTACAATTTTGTATAATGTGTTTAATTCCTTCATTTTATCTTTATGCATATCTCTATATTTATCTAAGTCTTCCTTTGATTCTATTTCATCATTTACTATTTCACCATGAATTTCACCATTTAGTACAATCTCCCTACCTCTTGCTAATACATTAGGTGTGTATCCTGTTGCTAAATTGACTGTATTATTTATTATGCTTTGTACTGAATCTAAAAAAGTATCCCATTTTCTTTGTTCATTTTCTACAAAAATAGCTAATGTGTATCCTATTGTTCTATTATATGTCTCTACATTATTGCACATGGGAGTATATAAAGTTGTATAAAATATTTTCTGTACTCCATATGAGTACATAAAATCTTTAAATGCATTAGACTTTAAATTCTTTCCATTATCTGTTATTATTGTTTGCGGTACTCCTTCTGTTAAAAATATTTTATTTTCTATTAATTTTAATATTTCTTCTGTAGTTGCTCTTCTTAAAGGAAATAACCAACAATATTTGGTAAAAACATCTATTATTGATAATATATGTATATAGCCTGTACTTGATTTTGGTAATGGTCCTATCAAATCAATACTCAGCATTTTTAACGGTCTATCTACTCTTTTTCTATTTTCCATTCTGACTACTAGCAAAAGGGTTTCCGATATACAGTCCGGCTTTATGGCCGGTAGAGGCTGTGTTGATCAGATTTTCACTCTACGACAACTTGTTGAAAAACAATTGTCGGTGAGGGGGAAACTATTCACGGCCTTTGTGGATCTGGAAAAGGCTTTTGACTCAGTGGACAGAGGTATGTTATGGGATGTTTTGAAAGCATACGGAGTGAATGGAGCTCTACTCAATGCGGTGCATGCGAACTATGAGAATAGTATGGCTTGCATTCGTATTGATGGTGAGTATAGTGAATGGTTTGAAGTTTTTAAGGGTGTAAGGCAAGGATGTGTGATGAGCCCATGGCTATTTAACATAGTCATGGACAAGTGTGTTCGAGATGCTAGACTTGATGATTGTGGATTAATGATAGGAGAGAGCAAAGTAAGCGTTCTACTGTATGCGGATGATGCAGTCCTTGTATCTGATTCAGCAGTGGAATTGCAAATGATGCTCTCTAGATTGAACGAAGCTTTGAAAGGTAATAATTTGAAGTTGAATGCAAGAAAGACGAAAGTTTTGATTTTTGAAAGAGATGATGAAAATATGAATTATGAATTTAAAATTAATGGAATGAATGTTGATGTCGTAAATGAGTTTGTATATTTGGGAAGTAAGTTTGAAAAAGATGGAAGAATGGCCGGTGAATTTGAAAGAAGAATAATGAAAGGCAGGTGTGTACTGGGTGCGACCGCTTGCATCGCCAGGAACCAAAATCTCTCAAAAAATGTTAGATTGGCGGTGCACGGTGGTATACTAGTGCCAACCTTGATGTATGGAAGTGAAGCCTGGACAGTGAGTGAAAGGGAAATTAGTAAAGTCCATACAGTAGAAATGGACTATCTAAGAAGTATGATTGGGAAAAAACGAAGTGACAGGGTGAGAAATGATTTTGTAAGAGAAGAATGTGGTGTAAGGGAAAGTGTGAAAGTGAAGATTAAAAGAAGTATGTTAAGATGGTTCGGGCATTTGGAGAGAATGAGTGATGAAAGATTGACGAAGAAAGTATATGTTGCTAGAATAGATGGATGTCGTGGTAGAGGAAGACCGAGAAAAGTATGGAAGGATCAAATCTCTGAAATAGCGAATGACTGGGATATCCAGAGTCATAATAAAAGGAGGACTTGTATGAAAAAGGTTATGACTCTGGATGAAATGAAAGAAGTATGCAAGGACAGGAAGAAGTGGCGGCTAATCTGCAATGTTGATTTCTAATGTTGGTGTATTCATTTGCTACATTTTTTGCATAGGAAATTTTTGACTTTTTTTGTATAGATTTCTTTGTAAGGTTTTGTTCTTTTTTATATTTAAATGTAATTTATTATTCATATTCCTTGACTTATAGGTTGGTATGAGGCTGACCACCCATACTGTAAAAAATGGTTCACTTTGCCAATGTCACCCCTGTTTCAGGGAAGGTCGGCAAAAGTTGTGGGGCTTATGTTCATTTGAGGTTTGGATTTTATTTGTAAGTACACATTCAGCATTTGTAAGCGCGAACTACACTTGTTGGTTTGTGGGCATACATCTGAGAGCTTTAAATGAATATATCCTTGCAACTTAGATTATAGATTATTATTATAGATTATATATATATATTTATCTAAACTGATTTGAAACAAACTGGTTCATGTACATTCTTTTTTCTTCTGGGACGTTCGATTTTTAAATCTTCATTTCTTCTGAACGTAGTGTAGGTAATTTGAATTCTCTCACCTTCAATATTTTCAAAACCGCCTTTGAAATCTTGCAATTTCTTGTTATAAATTGTATAAGTTGAGTTTTTTAAAACATTTTAAACGTGTTGATGCTTTCACAACCATAAATCTGTCCAATTTTAATTATTTCATATATTGTATTGTTTTCAATGTCATTTGTTGAAATCGACTGTCATTTGTTTTTGTTTGTGAAAAATTTTCTTCATAGGAATTTCATTTACAGATTTTTTCTTTTACGTTGGGCGCCAAAATGTGAGGGTTTTTCCTCTGTCCTGCTGATTGACACAATTAATAATGTAACAGCCACTTTAATATGTTTACTTTTATTCCTTTCACAATGTATACACAATAAACCACAGCACAATAATATTAATTATTCTTAATTACACATGCTTGTGGCTCTCACGCCAGGCAAGCTTCTTCCCTCTTTCTGCATTCTTTTGTTTTCCTTTTTCCATTCAAATTTAAATACAATGTTCCATTCTACCAAACAAACAAACTCATCTCGTTACAGCACATACAACCTGTAGTCCTCCAACACGGTGAGACTGTCAATTAAACCGTTTATGACCTTATGAGAGAGCACCATAAGGGACCTATTGAGCGTCGTTTCCAGGCTTGTAAATCCAGTCTCCCCAAGTAGTTCCTCATGATGTATGAATTGTGCAGAACTTCCACGCATGAGGAGATATCTGACATTAGAGGAACTCCAGGTTGGGCGTGGCTCAACACAGCACCCGATAGAAAAGCATCAAGAATACTTGAAGAAGTCTACGTACAGGAATCGAATGAAAAATACTGAGGAGAAAACGAATTTTTTCGATAAATCAACATTAAAATGGTATCTTTAAAAATAAATGGAATACCCATTCTGAAATCAGTACGAGCGGTATCCAACGTTTTGTTTCACTTTGTGAATTTAAAATTGCTTATTTAAGTATCCTTTAATATTTCAGAGGCGTAACGGTGATTTGTAATGATCTTCAAATACGACAAAAAAGGTTTTTGTTATCGTGAAGAAACGAATCATTCAACATAAATATATTATATGTTTTATTTTGTAAGTAACGTTTTTTTTATCTGTATATTTTGTGGCTTTGATCTTTAGGAAAATCAAAATACTTTTCTACCGAATTTCCCTTCTTTCTTTAATAAGAAGAAGGTCAATAAATCAGTAGTTTCTGTGAATTTTTTCGACTTTGTAATATGGAGAATAATGCTCTTTTTCCTAAATTGCTTCGAATCTAGGATTTTTTTACTTACTAGTTTTTTCTTTCTTTTTCTAGTCGTGTTTCATAGATTAATTATATTTAACCTACTAAAGAGAACTAATAAAAATTGATGTTATTCGATATTACTAGTGACGTACGTGTAGGTTTACATTTACACATGCTGTTGGCGTTTTTACATTACAAAAATTTAAGCTTCAAAGGAAAATTATTTATAGCTGATTTCTTATATCATTAAAAACTAGTGTATTTTATTTTGTTTGAAAAGCGTTTTATACTTTTTATTTAGGTACTCAAAATTTATAGGTCAGTAGTTATGACGCATGCATTTCGTGCCAAAGGGCTATAGTTCGATCCCTACCGCAGTAAATCCAAACCCAAAAATCTTTCATTTCAAACCCAAAATCAATATACCAAGTAGGTTTATTCAGCTTGTACAAAAAATGAGAATCTTCCCTTCGCTAACAGGGAAACTCCCGCTACACGTAAAGTGGTTTACTGTAAATCTGGCCCCCTTAGTGCCAGTAAAAAGGTTCCACATGCCACAAGCGACCCCCTAGCGGACAATGCATTACGAAGTTGCAACACATGCAGCGTAGTTGCGTTTTATGCACGATGAAAATAGCAACATTGATATTTATTTTTTCTACCTGCTACTTAAGTCTTCATCCCCTAGATTTGAAAAAATCTAGGATCATGGATGCCCTTAAAAATTTGATATCTAATAAACCTTGAAAAATCTGTGAAGCAAAGAATTTTAATGACACCATTTTAGAGAATCTTTTTTTATACGACAAAGAGAATTTCTTTTTTAAGTGATTGCCTGTTTATTCGATAATTTCTCTGTAATTGCCATTTGAGAGAAATTTTAATTTAAAATCTTTCCAAGTGATAAAAAAAATACGTTAATTTGAGCGATCAAAGAGGGATGAAGTGGCTTTGAAGTAAAAAAGGCTGAAAAAATCACTTGTTTTTAATTTAGTTGATTTTTGTTACACTTTCTAGCACGAAATCGATCTCAAACATTAAAATTGTGTAAGGAAACATATTTATTTTTCTTTTATTGTACCACTAATGAAAACTTGTGTTTTTTAATCAGTCTGTAGTCTAGTAGTTAAGGCTACGGACTTGTATTCCGAAAGTCGTGAGCATGATTCCTGGAGGAGCGCAAATAAAAAAAAATTCAAATATGCTCTTCGCTGATTTTAAAAATTAATGTACCTTTGAAAAAAAGGTCGATCACCAAAGATTCACCCAGCCTTACAGGAAATGGGTCTTGCTTGAGAATAGGCGCTTTGCAGCGACAACTATGCTCGCAGAGGGCTCTCGAAGTGTGATTCACACAAAACAGCACTTACCATTTTGTACAGAAAACTGTGATCTGCTCATACTAACCTATAAGAAAATGAATAAAAAATTTAAAGAACATGTTATTTGTATAAAAAACAGACAATCAATAAATAAAAAACCTGTACATGGAAATGGAAATCCAGATTGTATACACCTTTGCAACTTAGATTATCCGTTTTGTCCTTATAAAAGCTCACGCACACACATGCTGAATAAGAAAAATAGCAAGCAAAAAAAACACCTGCGTCCAACAATAAACCACAGAGCACCAATTAATCTAAGTTGCGTGGGCTGGCTCGCCACGAATGATATCTCACTCTACCATCGCAAATACGTGACTGGAATGTCCGTACAGGGTGTGCCAGCTGACCGTCAAGGGTTCGATCCATCATGAGTGAAGTAAGCCAGAAAAATATGGTTTTTCATCAATATAATTTTCGACATTTTTTTTCCTTGACTAAAAGATTTATAAACGATTTTAAAGCCTTTAACTCTTACCAACCATTCCTGAAGCCGTAATACAAAATAATAAATTTTCATAGTTTTAGAGGTCAGCCTCATACCAACCTATTAGTCTAAGAACAATCGTCAAAATGGCCTCAAAATCAATATTCTTTCCAGCCATATGCCAAATAAAGTATGTAGATTTCAATTACGAAATATAAGAAGAACTGAAGATGATTCTCAAATGCCTCCTTTGGAAAACCAAAGGAGGCATTTGAGAATTTTCAACTTCGGGTACAATCGTCATTATCATCATCCTATAGTAGTAAGGACAGTTTTTGAGCTACAATAAAATTGAATACAATGAAAGAGAGGCGACCTAAATTTGAACCTTGGGGAACTCCTGAAAACCATAGATGTGTATGGCTTTGAAATGCTTAGATTTGATGTCCTGTGCTAAGGCAGCCATCAATCGGCAAGGCTTGATCTCTGGAAAGGCAGAAAGCCTCCGATAAATTACGACTCGCGATACATGTACCAAAACTAGGGCCATTTGTTATGCATAATCTACAGTGGAAGAGAGAGAGCTCCAAATGCGATTGCCTATCTGAAGAATCCTTTTCATTTTGGATGCAGGACCTTTGAAAGGGCCACACTCTTAATCTTTATTTTCTATTTATCTGAAATCGAAATTTCATTATACTGGCATCAACGATGCACTGCTCCTGAAAAAAATAAAAAATAATGAATGAAAATTATACATCCTGTTATTGTTAAAATATGGGAATAATTGTCTTTTACACATATTTCTGGCTGCACATATTGTGCAACTTTTCAACGCGTTGTCTCCGCAGGAATTGCATGTGGCGTGTGGAACCTTTTTATTTCTACAGTTAAAGAGCTGGCTTGAAATGGGGGTTTTTAAACTCCAGGTACTCATTTCCTGTGAATGCTAAGTAAAACTCGCTGTCATATTTATGTTGGGTTTGAAATGAATGATTTCTGACCCTCATAGTGGAGATCAAACCCTTACCCACTGAAATAAAACGCAAACATTCTATAAACTGAGCTATCGACGGGTCAAAAAAATGTATGAAAAAAAGCTTTCTCTACGGATTTATAGATGGAATATTGCTTAGATTAGATCCCTCCAGAAATTTTGTAAATTTGTATGTAAAGTAAGTTACATAATAATTAACAATAACTCTCTATGAAGCATATATTATAATGATGTACAGCTTAATTTCGCATTATGTATAATATATCCGTGTTATTAATTTAAGAACTTTGAAAGTGCGTATACGTACCAACGTTGAAGTTTTTAAGTACGTCATTAATTCACGCACATACAAGGAAACTTCTATTCCCCAAGTATAAAACTGTACCACGGGCATAAAACATCGCGTAAATCGAAACTGTATGTGATATACGACAGCACTCTTAGCGACTGATTTAGTTTTCATTCATTTTTTCGATTTACGTGATCGAAGTGAGTTTAAGCAATGTTGTATACTTGGGGTAATTGGACGTTTAAACTTAATCATGGAGTTATACCATTAAAGTCTATACCAACGGTTAAAAGGCAGTAGGGCATAAGCGACATAAACTAAATTGTTCAGGAGGGCAGTTTAAAGTTTAACATTGCAGAAAAATGGCACAATTTTTTTTTATCATACTCGTATCTTTAAAATCAAAACAGCTCTAAAATAAAAAAGAAAAAAAGGATTTATTGGCATTCCTTTAATGTGGGTTTACGATTTTTTTATGTCACAATGCCTTTAGGACAAAAAAGCTCAAAATCTTGTCGCTTACACCAAAACAAAAAAAACGTAGTTGTTTGCTTGGGCATAAACAACAACAAAAAATCATCGTAGAGCTATGAGAGTTAGCGCATTAGAAAGAGCGGATTTTTTTAAAGTACGATAGCATTCATAGCTCACTTTTGACCAAAACGTCGCTTATGCCCTACTTCCTTTTAACCGACGATATAAAATAAAACGTTCAATAGATGTCCTTTTATAATAAGATTCCATATTCTGTGTCCCTTGACTAATAGGTTGATATGATGTTAAAACTTCACTTGACAAATGCCTCCCCGGTTTCAGGGAGAGACGACAAGAGTTGCAAAGTTTATGTTCATGTGAGGTTTGGTTTTTTTTATATGTTCATATGCAAGATAAGTAAGAGCGAACTTACATTTGTCTACTTGTGGCGTGCATTAAATATGAATCGTTAATGGAAAATATATATTTTCATTTAGATTAAAGATTATAGTGATACCAATGAAATGTAGACAAAATAAAACGAACGCTAGATGTCCTGTTGTTATAAGATTCCATACATTTTTTTGTAAACGGAATATTTGATTTAATAATTAAAAAACTTTTTTATTTAAAAAACACATAGTTTTTATTTTCACATATGAGTTATACTGCCTAAGCGCTGTCGAACCTGCTCGGTTCATCATCAGAGGCTAACTAGCTAACTAGCTAATCTAGCAGAGGAATATTTGAGTTAAGACGCACACTTTTACACTTGGAGTATTAAAAGCGCTTTAAAACTTAAAAGCGACGCCTTACGTATGAAACATTGTTTTGAAATTAAATTATTGTATAATCAGCACTTTCAGTCTTAATAAACTGTTATATAGTACACTTAGGCAAGACGTACAGTCTTTGCTATTATAACAATTTTCAAATTTTCAGGTAAATACAGTTTCTAAAGATTCAAACCATCCATATTGTACAAAAAATGGTTCAATTTACCAATGTCCCCCCTGTTTCAGGGAAGGTGGCAGGAGTTGCAGGATGTACATTCATTTGAGATCCGGGTTTTTATATTGTAGGTCCACTCGCGGCATGTTTAAGCGCGAACTTATTCGTGTCTGCTTGTGAAAATGCATATAATGTTCCATTTATTTGCAAAATAGATTAGATTAGATTAGATGAGAAGGTATCATATTTTGATATTTCATGCGGCATATCCTTAGAGTCACCTGTCCGTTCTGCTTATGGATAGAATCCTTTAGGATGCACTTTGCTCCACGAGAGATAAGATTTCTTGCATACTAAGGTAGATAAAATATTCCATAAAATTTGTATCCTGCATGAGATATTTTATATCAACAATGAGTACATGCATCCTCATCTAAAAGGATGAAACTGAGCCCCGACGGCAAAAGTTGCAAGGTTTATGTTCATGTGATGTTTGTTTAATTTTGTCAGTACCTAGCGTGATTAAATATAAACCTTAAACGTCAATATATTTTAACAACTAAGATTATAGATTAGAGCTTTTAGTATCACACGCAAAATGAAAATGAAAATGGCGGTACACAATTGTATATTGTTGCCGACTCTTATGTACGGAAGCGAGTCGTGGACGGTGAATAAAAGAGAAGTAAATATGGGATCTATAATCTATAATCTAAGTTGCAAGGATATATTCATTTAAAGCTCTCAGATGTATGCCCACAAACCAACAAGTGTAGTTCGCGCTTACAAATGCTGAATGTGTACTTACAAATAAAATCCAAACCTCAAATGAACATAACCCCCACAACTTTTGCCGACCTTCCCTGAAACAGGGGTGACATTGGCAAAGTGAACCATTTTTTACAGTATGGGTGGTCAGCCTCATACCAACCTATAAGTCAAGGAATCACAGTAGAAATGGCTCATTTGAGAAGTATGACAGGAAAAATACTGAAAAATAGAGTGAAAAACGAATGGGTTCTGAATGAATGCGGAGTAGGTAAAAAAAAACGTGAAAGTGAAAGTTCAAAGAAGTGTGATGCGATGGTTTGGACATATTGAAAGAATGAATGAAGAACGACTAACAAAAAAAGTGTATACAGGGAATGTAATAGGTAAGCGTGGAAGGGGAAGACCTAGGAAAGAATGGGTTGATCAGATAAGTGAGATTGCGAATGAATGAAATTTACAGAGTGGAAACTAGAGAAGAGCATGCATGAAAAGAGTGATGAAATTACATGAGATCAGAGAAGTATGCAAGGACAGAGTCAAGTGGAGGTAATTGTATGGAGGTACCGGCTACCCCTAGAAGAATGGCGGCAGGATACAAGACAAGACGCAACTTGCTACTTCTTGCCGCAGTGTCCCCAGAGGGATCGCATTTGGCAAGTGGAACCTATTTACTCTCTCTCTCTCTTAGATGGCAGTTTTCCGTCAACCCCATAACTTGAAGTGATCATTTTTTGCTCCTTCATTTTTTGTGAGACTGACTTGCCGTTCGGTAGCTCAGTTTGTAAAAAGCTTGCGTTCAGTCCCAGACGGCTAGGGTTCGATCCATTGAGAAAGGATTACCTAACACTCAGCCTTCACAAGAAACGGGTACCACTCCCTCGGGATGTGTACAAGCAGACACGTGTAAGTTCACGCTTACACATGCTGCATGTGTACTTATCTAATCGAATCTAATGTAAGTTGCAAAGATATGTAATATTGGGGATTCACATTATATGCATGTTCATAAACAGACACATATGAGTTCACGCTTAAACATGCCGCATATAGACTTACAATAAAAAAACTTAAATCTCAAATTAATATATACCCTGCAATTCTTCCCGAATTTCCCTGAAACAGAAGTGACATTGTAAAAGTGAACCATTTTTACAGCATGGGTGGTCAGGTGCATACCATCCTATAAAAGAAGGTACATACAAAACAAATTACATTTGTACACAAACAAAATAAAAACCAAAATTTCAAATCAACAAGCACCCTCTACCTCTTGTCGCCCGTCCCTGAAAAGAGTGTGATTTTTGCAAAAGTGAACCATTTTTTTACGGCATAGGTGTTCAGCGTCATGCCAAAATATATGACAAGGAATATTTTTTAATTCTTCTTCATTCATCTTTCTTATCACTTCCTACTTACTATTCAAGTCACTCTAATCACATTAAAATGTTTTTGGCGTTACCCTTTGATTTATTTCCCCAATATATCTTTTTTTATATTGGCGGGTAAACTTTCCGTGGAGTGGCGCGTTTTATGGCACCGAAATTTTTATTTTTATACCCCACTTTTAGTTAACGATTTTTTGACGTGCTCTTGAATTACAAAATCAATTTTAAGTACCCAAATAAATTAAAATCTGAATCCGGCCGTGAAAGTCTAAAAACATTTATAAATATTTTAAAGTTAAAGGGCTTATGTATTGATATGGTGAAGATTAAGTTTCACAAATGGTAAGTTATTTTTATGCTCCGACGGGATTCGAACCCACAACCTTCCATTTACGAGTCAGAAGTGTTAACCACTAGACTACAGACTGGCATAGTTTCTGCATTTCCGTATTTTTTTTATGTAAATCTCTTTTTTAACGTCAGCCCCAATGTTTTATTACAAAAACAGCCCTTACATTCATACCAAGGTAACCTAAAACTATAAAACCTGCCTTAGAATGTATCACGAAATTTCTTACATCCGTTATATGAGTACATCACACGTTAAACTCTACAATGTTCAGCCGTTTTTTAATCACATATTTACCAAGTAGGTCTGTCTACACCTTCACACATTTTGTATTAGCTCACTGTTAGGAAGATTTTTGTTTTGAAAGGGCACATTTGAAGGACCTTAAAAATATTAAATTATTATATTTTTTACGGTATATATGTGACTTTATTCTAGATTGTAAGAAATTAAAAAAATAATATATTATTTCATAATGCTTACTCGTAATAGGACCCTTTGATGAAGCATTTAAGCAATGCAATTTTTCGTTTATTTTAAATTAAAATATTTTAAGGATTTATGTTGTTTCGAACATGTCTCGAATCACCAATTTTCAAATGAATGCCTTTTTTTACAGAAGAAACAGAAGCTTACAAGTCTGGATAGGCTTTTTAGATCACTATTTGACGATTGAGCTTTTGAAAACCTGAAAATATCAGTGAATAAACCTAAAATAAGATATTTTAGTTCGTTTATCGCCTTTGTTTTGAAAAGTAATGAAAGAATGTCATACTATCACAGAGAAAAAAACAAGTATATTTGTTTAGCGCTTTTTTTGTGTGAATCACACGAGCCCCAAGCTCAAGAGCCCCAAGCAAGACTCGTTTGCTGTAAAACTATGTAGACCTTTGACGACTGGTCTTATTAGAGGCCAATAATTTTTTTTAACCTAGCAAAGAGCACATTATTTGAAAAATTTAATTTTTTTTTCGGGTTTCGCCGGATTCCAAATCCGTTGCGTTAACCAATAAACTACAAACCGGCCGAAAAAAAAAACAAAAAATGCCAACTTTAAGAAAAGTTTTGTGCTAACTTGCTTGTATAACATCATAGGGTTAATGTACTATATCACACACTTTTGGTATGGATATCACCCACATACCGCTCCGCCAGTTCTTGTTTACCGTATACGCCAATCTTGTCAAATATGACTTTTTCATGCAGTTGTCTTATGAATCAAATTCTACACAATTTGAGCAAAGAAAAACCGCAAAACTCGATAATGTGAGAGTTCTTTGAAATATTTTTTCAATAAATTTCTTGTTTTTATAAGACACATTGGTCAAGTACACGTGCAAACATTGCTCATGTAAAATTTTCTCAATGGCGTATACGGTAAACAAGAACTAAGGCAGCGATACGGCATTTTATAACACATGTATGCTGTATACATCACATGCATACGCCATTTGAATATTTTATGGCCCCGTACCACGAAATGGGGCCATAATAAATGCGTGAATTTTTTCCACCATTTAGCCCTTGGAAACCATGGTGAGACATGGAAATTTTGACCATTCTGGGCCATTAAGAATCTGGATACCAGTATAACATATTTCAACAAAAACATATTGTAAATTATACAGGATATAACCTAAGCAAAACTTACGCTTCCGAAACCTGGGTAATGACAAAAAAGGGACCTCTAATCTTAGTTGCAAAGATATGTAACATTAAAGATTCACACTATATGCATTTTCACAAGCAGACACGTATAAGTTCGCGCTTAAACATGCCGCCTGTGGACAATATAAAAACCCAACTCTCAAATGAACAAACATCCTGCAACTTTTGCCTACCTTCCCTGAAACAGGGGTGAAATTGGCAAAGTGTACCATTTTCTATAGAATGGGTGGTCAGCTGCATACCAACCTATAAGTCAAGGAACATACACAACAAATTACATTTTTAAGATCAACAAATAATAATATGTATTGAGATTAAAAATAAAACATAATACAATATTCTTATTTGAAAAAACTCTAGTCTAGATTATCCAAGGCTCACCCAAGGCTGTCGAGCTCATGATTTTTTTTTTTTAAGAAATCCTGTGCGGGATACTCCCTAGATTCTAGAGACTCTAGGAGTCTATGACACTTGTTGTAGTGCCGCAGAGATAATGATGATGATGAAGAATTTGAATTTTCAATGAAATATAGAGAAGCTTCCGGACGTTTCGCCCATTTCTACGATGGGTTTCTTCAGCGTGAATTATGATGATGAAGATGATCTTGATGAGAACTGTGAAGTCTCATCATCACAGTTCCCTCATCAACAGATCCCGGAAAACATTACTCCAGCAAGGGTACAATTAATCATTCGGTGTAATCAACAGAGTAACTTGTATAGGAGTTTTAGGCTTACACGGCTGGCTGATGATGCTAGAGAGTTGTTTTCCGGGATCTGTTGTCACAGTTTATGGGAGCCGGATCATTTTAATCATTTAATCACAGTTTTATCAACATCATTTCCCTTTCACGCTGAAGAAGCCCATCGTAGACATGGGCGAAACGTCTGGAGGCTCCAGCTCCCACGAACCACGGCAACATACCCCCGAAAGTAACTCTCCAGAAGAGTTTTTTTTTTTAAGCAGCTTACATTACGCCCTCGTCTAGTACAATGTGGTGTAAACTGTCGTTTATCGTAAGTGGTATTTGGTGATTTGTTCAAACTTACTAAATCCAGCTCGCACATGTAGAATGGTTAAAACTGCAGACTTTAGATCGTCTATTTGTCTTAGCATGTAAAGCCAAACGGCATACTTTGCTTAAAATTAGATATTTTAATATTTAGTATATTATTTAAATCCGCCTTGTTCTCATCACATTCTTTTGTAATTTAACTTTCACATCCTCTTTCAAATTACATTTTTTTTTTACCCATTCATTCCTAGCTCTATCCCCTGATGATGATGATAGACTGACAAAGTATGTATACAAAGAAAGTGTGAAAGGAAAAAGAGGGAAGGGACGACCGAGAAAAGTATGGAGTGATCAGATTGAGGAGATTGTGAAAGAATGGAATATACAAAGTGAGCGTAAAAGAAGAAAATGCATGAAAAAGGTGATGGATATGAAGGAATTGAAAGAGGTACATGTCAGGATAGGAAAATATGGAGGCAACTCCGCAGAGGCTCTGGCCACCCCTAGCGGAATGGCGACAGAGTAACAGTTACAGTTACAGGCCTTGTTAATTCCTTTCCTTTCTACATCTCAAAATATTAATCCAGGATTAAGATTTTAATCAGCTCAAATCCATCTTAAGCTTGGATTAAATTAATACAACCTCCCTTAAAATTATTGCTTAATAAGTTCCTTAAATATGTTTTTACTTTATCTTCGTATACTAAACTGCTGAGTTACTTGCAAGTCATACTAACTTACAAACACAGTTTTGACTTTACTAAGTTACTAAGTTTTCTGCCAGCTCTATTAAAAACTACGCCCCCTGAAAAGTTTCGGATTGACCCTGGAAACAACTGTGTATTTATGTACAGTAGTACATTAGTAGAACTGTTTCATTATTTGTTAATTTTGATATACGACCCTATTGGAAATCATCTTTGATATACGACTGCTAAATAATTTAAGCAGAGGTCCTAAATATTTTTTTATGCTTTCACATTGAAACACTTTCTTTTTTCTGTACATAAACTTAAAATGCATTAGATTCGTACACCGTTAGAACAGTTTTGGTACATCTTTAGAGTGTTTTTGTAAATATTTTTTTTTAAGTCCGACAAAATTGTTACGTTTTTGCTTGGTTTTATTTTTAACTAAAATGCAATCATTTAAAATCATCTAAATAATTTATTTTGCACAATTTAGTTCACAACTTAACAATCACTGTTTATTGGACTTTCAAAGGTAACTTTCTCTATGCGACTGACTCTCCGTACCATTTCAGCTCCTTATATTGTGTACCAGAAGGGTCTTTCTCGCATTCACTAGATAATTCTTTCACCAGGACGTCATTCCAATGCACTAAATATACAATCATGGACTACTCCTAGAAGGTTATTTCGTAAGTTTAAAGGTGCGCGTGAGCACTTTAATTTCATAGTTCGTCACAAAATTATATGAAAATTGAGTTGTGATCATAAGAATTGTAACTGTAACTCAATCGCCATTCCGTTGGGAGTGATTAAAGCGTTCATTTTTCTTATCTCATACCTCTTTCAATTCATTCATATCCATCGCCTTTACATCCATTTTCCTTTTTTACATTCACCATGTTTATCCCATTTTTTAAACGTTTCACTTGAAAAATTGGGACATTGCTTGACTAATGTGTTGGTAAGAGGCTGACTGTAAAAAAAATTTCACTTGCCAATGTCACTCCTATTTCAGGGAAGGTTGGTAAAAGTTGCAAGGTTTATGTTTATTTGAGATTTGGTTTTAATCTGTAAGTACACATTCAGCATTTGTAAGCGCGAACATACACGTACCTGTTTATGGGCATACATTTGATATGAGTTTTGAATGTTAATATATCTTTGCAACTAAGATTACGGATTATAAATTGCAAGCACCAATATTCCTTTATTTTCACATTTCTTTAGTTAATAATATTTTGTGGTAAAAATTTTGCGTGAAACATTTTGAAAAATTTTCACTATACGTCCAAAGACTTATAACAAAATCACTTCTAATACTGAGGCAGCATATTTCGAATACATATTTGCAGTAAAACAACCGTCATAAGGTTGGTTTTGTCGTAACGACGTGTAAAATGTTGTTTTCCTTCGTTGTAAGTTCGGAGCGGCCCCTTAACTTAAGCTCCTTAATGGGGGAACTAAATAATACCGTTATGAATGCAGAAAGTAGGGGAGGATTAAGGGTGTCCCATTAAGATTTTCTTTTTGTGAATTTTCGTAGATTTTGAATTAATTTTGCACGTTAATCCTTTTGTAGGAAAGTTTTATTATTTCTCGTATTGTTTCTCTCCCTGCTGGATTTTGTTAACTATTGTAGATTAAAAACACTCATTGTCTGATGGTTAAAGCTTCAGACTGACAGTCAAAAATGGGTGGGATCGATTCCCGACGAAGGGCAAAAAACAATATATTTTGCAATATTCTAAAATGTAAGCTGCAAAGATTGCATGCTCAAGAACAGACACGTGTAAGTTCACGCTTACACACGCTGCATGTGTTTATGTAAAATCTATACTCTTAGCAGCGGCCGGGAAACTTTTTTAACCATTACCCCAAAATATTTTTGCGTGAGTCGATATTACCCTATGATATTACCCCTTCCCCCCATTTTGAAAAGAAGACAATCAATGTATACTTAAATAAACATTATTTATCGAATTAATTTACACGGAAAATAAAAAAAAAGTTAAAAAGGAAAATAAAGAAAAAAATCCTTAGTAGGTACTCCAAAAAAAACATTTTAGCCCCGTTTGGTATTTTACTCCGGTTCCCCGACCGCTGCTCTATAGTATAAGTCGTGAAGATAACGTGGATATTTAAAGATCACATTTAGCGCACGCTCACATGCAGGCACGTGTAAGGTCGCGATTACACAAGCTGCATGTGTTTTTAAAAAAAAAAATTAAACGTTACATGAATATTAACTTTGCGATTCCTGCCGCCTTTTCCCGAAGCCGTGGTGGTATTGGAAAATTACAGTATGGGTGGTCAGCCTCAAATAATAATAATATTAGGATGATTTTTTTTGTGAGCGCTGTTTTTGTGTGTATCACACCTCAAGAGCCCTCTGCGAGCTTGGTCATCGCTGAAAAAAGCGCCAATTCTCAAGCAAGACCCAGTTGTTGTAAGATTGGATGGACCTTTCAATGACTGGTCTTTGGTAATGGTTTATGAATTTTGCAACCCAGCGAAGAGCACATTTGGAAATATAAATGGTACATATATTTTGTGCTCCGCTGGGACTCGAATCCACAACCTTTTATTTACGAGTCCGAAGTGTTGCCACTGGACTACGGACCGGTCCAAGAAATGCCAACAACACACTCAAAGTAACCTATACGTCAAAAAAAAACTTTAAAATAACTCATATAAATAATAAATAACAGTATAAAATATCCCTGGTTATTTAATCAAATCATAACACAATAAAACAACATACTCACTGCTCAAATTCACCTGCCATAGTACACCGAAATAGCGTGATATCGATTTAGCTTTATGTTATTCAGTAGAAAAAAGAATAACAAAACTTTTTTACAGAATGGCAATGAAAGAAAGAAACATATTGACTAAACAGAAGAAAATAACCTAACAAGTAGATATATTTACCTACTACCTAGGTAGATTCGCTTTCCCTCAGTTGTTGTTAACGAAAACTATTGTATGACTAAGAAAGGCATTTTTTTTTTTTTTTCATTTTTCCGTTTTACTTTTTTTCGCCGTTGTACTGTATTTTGCCATTCTGCTTTGTGAAGTTTTTTCGTTTAATTTGTCAAAAAATCGAGCCTTTCAGAGACTGATATCTAGGGCAAAGGAAATAAGATTTTTTTTCTGTCTTCATAATAAAAATGAAATGACGTTCGTTGTTAACCGCATCGCTCGAGAACGGATGTAGCGATTTGACTTTTCTTGTATCCATTACTGAAATGAATCAATGTTATGAGCCGTATCAAAGACGGGATTGGGATTTTTTCTAAAATAAATTTACTGTTTTTTTTTTTTTTCAAAAACCCTCGATTGCTGCCTTTGATTCTCTCTATAGTCTATAATGCAAGATATATTGACATTTAAGGCTGATGTTTAATGTACATCCTCAAACAGAAACGTGTAAGTTGTCACTCACACATGCCGCATGTGTAATTTCAAAATAAAAAACCGAATCTCAAATGAACATAACATGCAACTTGTACCAAACTTCCCTAACATTGGCAAAGTGAACCATTCGCTTTCAGTTTGGGTGGTCACCTTCATACCCACCCATAAGTCAAGAAACAATAATTGTAAAGTATATTAGTTATTCACCGAAAAAAATAAAACAATCTTTCAAAAACTTTTTTACTCACCGAGTTGTAAAATGAACTTATCAAGAAATATCCAAAACGTTTTCTCACTAAAACGGCTTAAATACAAAGCCCGTTTATGTAACACTGAATTCTGCGTGTGTAAGAACTATTTATTTCCTTCTGTGTTGCGTTTAAACGTTTCTTTACTTAAATATACTTTATAATGATGCAATTAAGTTTACGCGCTAATATTTCACGTGCTTTAGGACCTTAATAAATAATTTAGCGTTATGGATGTAGTACACAAAGTAACTGTATAATTTCTACATTTTCGAGGCTTCATCATCATCATCATGAGCTTGACAGCGCTGGGTGGGATGGGGCTAGCTGAATCCAGGATTCTCCTCCACTCTTTCCTGTCCATCACCTTTGCTCTCCAGCTACGTATGCCTGCCTTGGCTGCATCTGCGTTTCCATCATCCATCCATCGCATCTATTTTGAAGGCTGCATATGCGTATACATAATATATATACGCATAATACATAATATTATTACCTATGTCGATACCTTAAAGGTTATTTAACTGAATATACGACATACTGAGCTAGCATAGATTTCTCAGATAAATTCAGCTTTTTCCTTCTTTTCTATGAGAGAAAACACCAACTAAGTGAGAAAATCCTGTAGTTTAGAAGTTTTTTTAGCACTTTCTTATAATTAATTCACTTGCTATGAGACGTTTCACCCAATAAAATGCTTTATCCACGATTTCTCAAATCAGTGAGTCAGCATTTATTCAGTCTTGCCTTTAAGGTGTCGATTTATACTTCCACTCTTCAGTGTTTTACGAATGTGGAGAATTGAGTCTAACTCAGAAACAAGAGAATTCAAGGCTTTTGATTCAGATATTTTTTGAGTAAAAACAATTGTTTTTTTTTTTGTATTATATTAGAGCTGAGAATTATAGCATACGGGAAAAGAGCCGAGCACTGTCATTGGCTGGTAGAAAACCATACACAGTACATTTTTTCATGAGACATGAACGAGTACGTGGACTGAAAAAGGCAGAGGGCACTGTAAGAACCAACTGAGTTTTATATGAGTACTAAAAAAAAGCTTTCTACACTTAAAGCTCTTTCACGTTCGTGAAACCCTCATGTTTTTGATTAAAGCCTTTTAATACTTAATTGAATTTTGTATCCGTGTTGAACTTCGTTTGGTGGTTTAGCCGGTTCACTGCCACATGCGAGATAATCTATTATCGTTTCAAAGAGAGGAAGAAAAGTCATTACTCATAACATTGTCTATTTTTGTGAAAAAAAATGCCAACGTTTTTGATTTCTAGACTATCATCACTCAGGTAAAATAATAATACTTTAGTTCTTTATTTTCAAATCTGAACAGATGATTGGTAATGGAAATAGTTTTAGAAAATATAAATATACATATTGTTTTAAATATCCATATTTTCTCGGGAACAGTAGACATCAAAAACAGTAGACATTAAAAAAAACTCAACAAAAAATTAAATTAGGTATATATTTATTAACTTAATCATTTAAATAAATAATCAATAAAAACGCTTGATGTTTTTTTAATTTACGTCGCTCGTACATTTTTAGACCAGATAAGTACAGATTTAGTAAAGAAACTGTTTTTTAAAGGACAGGAAATCTTAAATATTAAAACATCTTTACAACTCATATTAAAGATGAATAATAGAAACGAAGAAGAATATATGTTTGCCGGCAGGGAAAAGGTTAAACCTGCCGCACTGAGATACCTACCTACAGTCCTACAGCACATTCTCATGTTTCTCATTGTGTAAGGGCTGGTTTATCTAAGGTAAATTCGCCAAACATAAAACTGCGCGTATAAACTCAACCCTAACGTAAATGTATGGAAGCTAAAACAGCGCCTCTAGTGAGTTTTTAGGTTTCTGTGCATTTTTTTAGTTGAGTTTGAATTACAAGTTTTAAACTTGGGGTGCTGGTGATGGGAAATAGGGTCCCTTACGAAATACGATAGTCCCTCAGGATACAACCTTTTCCATACAAAACACGGGAATTCCCATTGTGAGGGAATTGTGTGGTGTGTTGAAGAAAAGGGACTTAAAAACGGCGTCAGTGCTATTCAGAGTCTAATCTATACTAAGCTCTGATCCACTTTTATAGTGTTATGATTTTAGTTGGGTTCTTTGAATTCAACTGCAATTTATTTTTCAAGATTTATTTATGACTAAGATAATGACTATAGGATGATTGTAGGGGAAGGGGGTCGAAAATCGCCAAAAATCGATGACGTAATTTATGGACGGCCCCTAAATTAACACAAATCATCTGTGAAATAAATGTGAATTGCTAAATAAATGTAAAAAATAAATATAACTTTGAAAAATAAATATAAGTGAATGAAATGAGCGAAGTATTTAAGGACAGAAACAATGGCCGCTGATCTGCAATGTTGGCGGCTAAGGTTTTTAAATTTGAAGTGCTTATTGTGATAGGGAAATTCATTGTTACATGGGTATTATTCTTGTGTTTCTTGGCTTATAGATTGGTATACAGCTAACCACTCATATTGTGAGGGCGACAAAAGTTGCTGAATTTCTTTAAGTCTTTTATCAGTACACACACATGTAGCATGTATAACGACTAAATTACACTTGTAAACGTGAACCATACACAAAAAACCTATCACTAAGGTCCATTCAGCTTGAAAAATTGGTTCTCTAGACCAGGGTCAGAGAAGGCTCTTGAGGTGAGATTCACACAAAAAAGTGCTCACCAAATGAATCATCATACTAAGCTACACATATAGTGGAACTTCTTGCCGCGTTATCCCCGAAGGGCTCGCATGTGGCGAGTTGAACCTTTTTATTTTTACAGGTAAGGGGGCCGGCCTTACGCCAACCACTTCAGTTGAAGTGGAGGTTTCCCAGCTCCCGAGAGTGCTGGTACTCATTTCTTGTGAAGGCTGAGTAAACCTTGCCGGTATTTTATTTTGGGGTTTGAAATAAACACCGAAACGGGAAATCATTTCTGACACCCTCGGTGGGATTCGAACCCGAGCTTTCGGCATGGAATGCAAGCACTCTTCCACCTGAGCTATCGACCGGACTATAATAATAATAATAATACAGTATTTTTATAGCGCCTTTTCATGACTCTTGGTCATCCCAAAGGCGCTTGCTCATATGAGCGCGCGAACAGGTGGGTCTTCAACCCCTTTCTAAAAGTACTCTCCAGATCCATTTCGCGCTAAGTGTAGTGTACCATCATCATATTTATTTATTCTCATCTTTTGATCTCTTTGAATCTTTGAGCAAAGAGTATTGTAAAGAAATTTGCAAGACTGATTCCTTTGTGTTGAATTGTCTTTTATCCGAACGATGGTAACGAATTGGTTCCTTCTTACAAGTATGTACTTGTAGGTAAAAGTATGTACTAGTAAGTAGGTGGGTCAAACATGAATACTGTTATGTTTTTAGGGTTCAATTTAAAAATAAACTGGTCTTCTTTTACAGGATATTTATTTTACACTTAGATTTATTTTTCAAAGTTATATTTATTTTTTACATTTATTTAGCAATTCACATTTATTTCACAGATGATTTGTGTTAATTTAGGGGCCGTCCATAAATTACGTCATCGATTTTTGGCGATTTTCGACCCCCTTCCCCTACAATCATCCTATAGTCATTATCTAATGACCCGTCCCCTCTCTTGCTGTTATAATGGATGAGCTTAATAATTAATAATGTTCTATATCTTACATAATATTATGTATATTTTGTAGAAATTGGTATTTACAAGAACGACTTCACTTTTGGTACTCGTACGTCATTTGCCATCATCCGCAGACCAGACTCCCCCCCCCCCTTAATTCGAATGACGTAATATATGGACGGCCCCTTATACTATCTTTCGTGTTTAAAAGTAGAGTGTCGTATGAAGACGGTCTCCTGCAAGCCGTTCGCGGCTTTTTTTATACTCCAGCGATAGAATTTACTAGAAGCCAATTTTACCGGAACCTTCGAGAGAACGGTCTTCCAAAAGCTTCGAGTACATAATTATGATGATTGCTAGTTACTTTCTTATAATATCACTTTACTCTAGGTACTTATAAGAATTCATCCTACGTATATACAGCTCCCATCAGCTACTAATGTTATATCTACTTACCTAAATATTTATGTGTATTTGCTATTTACATAACAATACCATAAAGACATTAAGGTGATTTAACTCTATAAACTTCTAAAATAAAAGGATGCGTGTCATAAAAAGTTATTTTAAATCAATAGTTAAATATGATGTTTCATTCCAATCAATGCCAATGCACCAACTTAAAAAAAAAATTCATAAAGACTCCTTTAAATGCGATCTGGTGGAATTAAGCCAAAATAATTAAAATATACAAAAAAAAAGAACGAATACGCTCTTTGATTTTTTAAACATGTCGTTTATAATCCATAATCTTATTTGCAAGGGTATATTAACGTTTATAAATACTTAAAACAACTCTCACATTATCGTTTTTTCTTAGCTCAGAATGCGTAGAATGGGATTTTTAAGACAATGTCATTGAAAGGTCATCTTTGACAACTTAGGTTATATATTGCAGCTGGGTGACGTCACGTAGCTTTATAATAAACCTTGGAGTTTATTTTTAAAATGTCATTTGTTGTGTATGTTCCTTAACTTATAGGTTGGCATTGCAGCTTACCACCCATCTGTAGAAAATGGTTCACTTTGCCAATGTGTCCCCTGTTTCAGGGAAGGACGGCAAAAGTTGCAGGGTGTATGTCCATTTGAGATTTGAGTTTTTATATTATAGGTTCACATGCGGCATGTGCAAGCGCGAACTTGTACGTGTCTGCTTGTTACATATCTTTGCAACTTAGATTAGATTGGAGTATTTGAATGTCCGTAGTCCATTTTTGCCTGCCCGCGGCCGACATGCTGTGTACGTCCCTGCTATGAAGCAACTTTGTATGCTATATGTGAAACTGTTTTATGTTTTATTTTCAGCAGTGTGTATGAATTGGTTGGCTTTTACCTGACATTTCATAATGCCAACCAGACTGCGCTCCATTCTACGTGAAACAAAAACAAAAGCAAAATTCAACGCAAACATGAAATCTTCAGAAAAATATTTAAAAATTTCCAAAAAAAGTTAAACTTTTGCGTAGGAAATTTCAAAAAAATATTTACCTTCAAAAAATTGACAATCGTTCTTATAAATGTGACTTACAAAGATAAAGTTACATTTCAGATTCATTTTAACGATAGCTCAGTTAATAATGTGCTTGCATTCCATGCTGAGAGCTCGAGTTCAAATCCCACCCAAGATGTCAGAAGGGATTTACCGTTTCGGTGCTTATTTCAAACTCAAAATTAAATACTGCAAGGCTTACTCAACCTTCACAAGAAATTAATACCAGCCACCTCGGTAGCTGGAAAACCCCCCACTTTAACATAAGTGGTTGGCGTAAGCCCAGCCCCTTTACCTGTAAAAAGAAAAACGTTGCATCCACCACATGCCACTCCTTCGGGGTAAATTTGGTAAGAAGTTAGACTGTATGTGTAGATTAGTACCAACGTTGTAGCGGTTATTGCTTGCCAACAAGCAGACGCGTATTAGATCGCGCTTTTACATGCTGTACTATGTACCTAAAACTCTGCAACTCCTGCCGACTTTCCCTGATACATGGGTGACATTGGTAGAGTGAAACAAAAATACAGCTTAGAATCTTAGAAGTCAAGAAAAAAAAAATTATTACATTTATGAACATGTACGCATTTTAAAAGGGACAATAAAATAAATTTAATCATTTGTTTATACCTTGCTAAGGCCCGGTATTTTCAACGTTAGCATATGTGACTTTAAACTGATAAAAAAAACTACCAACACGATTGACGTAAGTGCGTCCTTTTCATTCTGTATAAAGTCGCTATGCCAATGTTGAAAATACTGAGCCTTAGTATATACTTTTAACCGTCATTTTATTTGTGTTTTATTGGGTTTTTTTTCATTTTGATATACAGCCATTTCGGATTCAGATATCCATCCCTTATCCCCCATGACGAGGGTGCAATTTTATATGGCAACAATAAATGTTTACCGAGACAACATTGAGTATCACAAACGGGTATTTATTTATGCTAAACGGTGTTTTTTCGCGCGTGCAAATAAATAGGTTTTGTTATTTTAGTAGCCTAGCATCAAATACAAACAAACGACGTAGGGGCACATGAGTCGCGTAGAGTCAAAGGCGGCAATCTAGGACACTCTTCAAAAATACGAAAAATCTATATCGAAACAATGAAAAACATTTCCTTATCTTTTCCATAATAATTAATTCATTTTAGGAAAAAAAATACATTTCCCATTTTGATTCTACCAGACTCATATTTGCAATTTAACTAAAAAGTTTTATTTATTTTTACAACCTTAAATTCATAACTTTTATTTATTGTTCCTGTAGATCTGTCACCATTCCACATTCTAGAATCTAGAGCCTCTGCAGAGTTACCTGCATTTTTCTTTTTACATACCTCTTAATTCAGGCATATCCGTCAACTAGACCTGACCATACTCTCGGCTCTATGGCCAAGCGTGTCAAGACGGTAATTTCGACTTCTTCATCTTCTTCCTCCTCAGGCTTTCTCAGTCCACTCCTGGACGTAGGCCTCCTCCAATCCTCTCCATTTCTGTCTATCGGCTGCTGTGTTTAGCCATCCTCTGCCAGCAGTTCCCTTGATGTCGTCCACCTCACTTGAAGTATCCCCACTCCCCGCTTGGGCATCCTGGGCCGCTACTGGACGATTCGATTCAACCACCTGTCATGGTCTTGCCTTGCAACGTGACCAGCCCAGCGCCAATTTAAGCAGGCCACCCGCTGTATGACATCAGTGACACCAGGGCTGGTATTCACTATGCCGGTAGAGTAGATTCATTTCGATTTTACCAGAAAAAGCAATAAATGGTATTGTGAGGCACAATACCTTTATTCCTTTTTTGAGGAAAATCGAAATGAGTCTTCTCTACCCCCTATCGTGAATAAGAGCCCAGTGCGTCTACGGATCTCCTGGTTTAGAGCCCTGTCTCTTAGACTGATTTCCTGTTTTTTTGCTTTGCTTTTCAATTGGTCTTTGGCTCGTCCTCAGTCTATTGGCGCTATACTGAGTGAGCCATTTTGTTTCTAAGCCATAATTGAATACTGGAAGCACGCATAACTCAAACAAACACATTGCATTTCAGGTTAACAGGCATTTTCGTGTCGTTGAAGATGCAGCCTAGATTTCCGAAAGCTGCCCATGTCAGCATTTCGAGTAACGAGGTTAAAATAAAAACAACGCTGGTTTGAGTCTTGTCGGGCGCATTGGCTAAAACTTTCACCCTTGTTCAACGAATGTCATTGGTTAATTTAAAACACAAAACTATTAATTAATTTATAATGTCAACACCGGTTTCTGGCGAGCCAAAATAGTTTGGTGAATTACTCTCCCCTCACTGGCTGTCATGGATAATAGCGCTCAGACGACTAATCTATCTTATCTAATCTAAGTTGCAACGATATGTAACATTGGGGATTCACATTATATCCGTTCACACAAGCAGACATGTATAAGTTCACGCTTGCACATGCCGCATGTGAACCTACAACATAAAAAACAAATCTCAAACGGACATACACCCTGCAACTCTTGCCGTCCTTCCTTGAAACAGGGGTGGCATTGGAAAAGTGAAACATTTTCACAGAATGGGTGGTCAGCCGCATACTACCTATAAGGAGCTTAGTTGACGATGGTCAGAATCGGAACTACCGACTCCGGCCAGGTGACATAAATTTTTCCCCACATTTTACATGTGACGAGTCCGTTATTATCTAGACAGTGCATAACTGGTAACTTCTTATATTACAGGATTACAGAAACTTTGTTACTGAATGCCGCGAAGTCAAATTTACACACAACATTGTCGATTCTCTAAGCATTATCTGTGAATCGTGAGACGTGGTTATCAAATTTATCATCACGTGGAAGATTATATGAAAGGGTGCTATATTTGAGAAACAGATTGACTTAGCTCACGTACAACACGACATAATACAGTCGGGAAATAGAACGTGATTTCGCAGACACGCTGAGAATCCATTTCATGCTTTTTCTTGATTTATATTGTAACGAATGTGTAGTTGTGTGTTGTGTTTGTCTGTGTGCCACACTTCTAGTTTAGTGGTAGACGTAAAGACGGCTCCATTACCAGTCAAAGTAAATAGGTTTCACTTTCAAAATGCGTTTCACTTTGAATAAATACAACGTGGTTGGTGCGAGGCCGGCCCCCTTACCCGTAAAAATATATAGGTCCCGAATCGCCACATGCGACACCTTCGGGGATAACGCAGGCAAGAAGTTACACTATATGTGTAGTTTAGTTGTGTATCAGGATTATTTATTTGATACTCGCTGTTTTTGTGCGATTCACATTTCAAGAGCCTTCTGCAAGCTTTGTCGTCGCTATACATACATAACTCCAATGCTTAAGCATGATACAGTTTCTGTAGAGAATATAGAATAAAATATTTTGTGTTTTTTTTTAAATCAATTTTTAAAAGCACGTAAAAGAAACAAACCTGTAAGTTTTTTCGGTTCCATTTCATAATATACTCAGCTTCATTCAATATACAGGTATTTCTGTTGATGGAGTGAATTTTGCTACTCAAGTATAAAACATTGCTCAAGCAATCGCGTTAACAGAAAAAAATGTATGAAAACTGAATCACTCACCCAAAGTGCTGTTATATCTTTAATATATTTGTACATTTACGCGATGGTTGAGTATTTACGTAATGTTTTATACTAGAGAAACGCTTGCGATTTTTCACCCAGTTTTCCCTCCCATGTCACGTCGTCCGATGTTGGATATGGGCTTCAGCATATTGGATATGGATACATATATTATCCATGGATACACGCGTATATACACATTTATGGTATACATGGATACACTTGTATATAAACATTTGGGTACACTTGTATATATCGTCCCTGAAAAGAAAAATCACCATACTATGTATAAACCAAGTTTTGTTTCAAGAAGGGAATGTATGAAAAAGGTGATGGATATGAATGAACTGAAAGAGGTAGGCAATGATAAGAAAAAATGAAGGCAAATCTGTAGAGATTCTTGCCACCCCTAGCGGAATGGTTACAGAGTTACAGTTCCAGTTGTTCATAGACCGTTCCGTAGTCTAGTGTTTCGACATTTCCTTTCTACACTTTTTTTTGTCAATTGTTCATCGTCTACACTTTTAAGTTGCCCAAACCATTTCATTGTATTCCTTTGTACTTTCACTCTCATATTCTCGGTTATACCGAACTGATTCATAATCCACTCATTTCGGACCCTATCATTCAGAATATTGTCAGTCGTTCCTCTTAAATGAACCACTTTAATCGTACATACTTAACTTAGTTCGTTTCAATTCACCGTCCATGTCTCACTTCCGTACATTAGAATCGGTAACAATGCTGCATATTGTATCACCTGTATCATCTTTAATCTAAGGTACAAACAACTATAACATTTAAGATTCATATTACATGCATTCTGCATTCCATAAGCAGACATGTAAATTCGTGCTTTCACCTGTCGCATGTAGACTTAGAGCATTAAAACATAATCTTAAATGAACGTAAGTGCTGCAACTCTTGCGGACCCTCCCCAAATCAGGGGTGGCATTGGTAAAGTGAAGCATTTTCTACATCATAGTTGGCCAGTCTCATATCAACCTATTAGTTAAGGATCATAATCATCATGATCCTCAAAAATTAATTTACGAACAAAAAAGTAACACTCCCTTTTGAATTTTCAAAACTGCAGAAACCGAAAACGTAAGTATGATAAAGGTGAAAGATCGGGAAGGTAGAATGTGAAGCGTGGAAGGTGGAAGGTGGAAGGTGGAAGGTGGAAGGTGGAAGGTGGAAGGTGGAAGGTGGAAGGTGGAAGGTGGAAGGTGGAAGGGGGCAGATAATCAAACTTTATTACTGGCAAGCTTTGTGAGATTCCCCCGAGTACAAGATATTGCGTAAACTCACCTAGATTGCGTGAATTGAAGAAATGTGTGAAAACTAAATCACTCTCTAGGAGTGCCGTCATGTATTCCGTGTATTTTAGATTTAAGCTATCGAGGGGAGTGAACGCATTGGGGTGTAAATATGAAATTTATGTTGTATCCACAGACAAGGTGTACAACCGAAACGTACAGGATGAATCAATGATATACAATATTATGTCGGTGTTATAGCCGCGGGGATCAAGACAGGTTATTTGGAACCGGATAACGCTGGTTCGAATCCCGCGACGATAACTTCGACCCTTGTTCAACAGATGCCGTGGCATGCAAACAAGCTTCTGCTTTCGCATGAAGACAACTGGCCAGGTAAAATAGGTTGGTGGATTGCATTCCTTTCCACAAATCTATTTAAAAAAAAAAAAAAAACTAAGCTACACATATAGTGTAACTTCTTGCCGCGTTTACCCTCAAAGGGGTCGCATGTGGCGAGTTGAACCTATTTATTTTTACAGGTAAGGGGGCCGGCCTTACGCCAACCACTTCAGCTGAAGTGGGGGTTTCCCAGCTCCCGAAAGGGCTGGTACTCATTTCTTGTGAAGGCTGAGTAAGCCTTGCCGGTATTTTATTTTGGGATTTGAAATAAACACCGAAACGGGAAATCATTTCTGACACCCTCGGTGGGATTCGAACTCGAGCCCACGGCATGGAATGCAAGCACTCTACCAACTGAGCTATCGACCGGATTTATGTAAATAACAAATACATATAAATATTAGGTAGGTAGGTAGGTGTATTAGTTATAGCCGATGAGAGTTGTAGTAATTATTATAGGTACCTACCTAGGAAAGATACATTAAATTATGTACCTACTGGAAGCTTTATGTTCTGGAAGGTTCCAGCAATATTGGCTTCTAGTAACTACTGTCTTTGGGAGTATAAAGAACTGCAAGCGGCTCGTAAGAGTCAGTGTTGATACGACGCTTTGCTTTTGAACAAGAAAGACATTGTAAGTGAAGATCAACTGTGAAATAAATGTAAAGTGCTAAACCATAAATGTGAGTTGTTAAAGATAAATATAAATTGTTAAATAAATCTAAGTGTAAAATAAAAATCCATGAAAGAAGACCATTTTTTTTTAATTTAAAGACTGAATGAATTGAAAGAGGTATGTAAGGATAGGAAAAAATGGAGGCAGCTCTGCAGAGGCTGTGGCCACCCCTAGCGGAATGGCGACAGAGTTACAGTTACAGTTACAGTTGAACCCTGAAAACACAACATTATCATTTATGAGTGAATGATGAACTATCGACCGGACATACGTCCTTCAAGACAAAAGAAATTGAGAGGAGGTAAAACATTTTGAATTGTAAGTAGAAGTGAAGTTTAATCCGCTCTGAAGTAACTGACACGAGAAATGTGTCAAGTTGCGTCAGGTTGGAGAAGTACTTAAATGTGTTCTCACCTGCTACCCTAAGACCCTGATATTTAGGGTCACGGTCCCCGAATTTGGTGCGTGTGGCAACGCGGAATTTGGATCCCGTGTCATACCGTATGCCAACCGTAATCAAGGCGTTACTTTGAGGTTACAGAATAGCTTCCGTACATTTAATATATCTCTAAGCTATTGACGACAAATCCAAATTAAAATAAAGTTAAATTAAAATCAAACTTAATATTAAACTTAGAATTAATGCCCTTGCCGCCATTGTTGGAAATCAACCGCCATTTTTTTCGGTCCTTACATACTTCTTTCATTTCATTCAGAGTCATAATCTTTTTCATGCACTCTCTCCTTTTATTATGACTCTGAATATCCCATTCATTCGCTATTCCAGAAATTTGATCCATCCATACTTTTCTCGGTCTTCCCCTACCACGGCTTCCATTCATAGTTTCAACGTACACTCTCTTCGTCAGTCTTTCGTCATTCAGTATTAAATATATTTAAAAAATCTACAAATGTATAGGGTACTCCACGCCCCTACTTTATCCCGCCTATGTGCCCATGTTCCAGCAGACTGACATATTTTCAACACTTTCAGCGTGATTTTGCACTTTCATGAATATTTCAATTTTTTGAGGAATTTTCACGATAAGAGTCTTCGGGAGTTTTCATTGCATTCTCTTTGACTGTTTTCTTAAAAAAAAGCCATGTTTTCAATTTAAAAATAAATTATGTGTAGGTACTTATGTATGTATTCTGTATATAATAATCATAGTAATTATTTTAAAAATTACAAAACATATTCAATTCAAAGTTTTGACCGGTCCGCAGTCTCGTGCTCGCTTCGGACTCGTTAATGGAAGGTTGTAGATTCGAATCCCGGTGAAGCACAAAAAATATACTTACCATTTATTTTTTTTAAATATACTCGTCGCTGGGTTGAGACATTTGCTTACTTTCACCAAAGACCGGTCACCAAAAGTCTATCCAGCCTTACAGCAACCGGGTATTACTTGAGAATAGGCGCTCTGTAGCTGCGACCAACTTCGTAAAACGTCCGCTCGATAGCTCAGTTGGTATGGTAGAATGCCTGCATTCCATGCCGAGAGCAAGGGTTCGATCTCCACCGAGGGTGACAAGGACAGACGAGAGTGATTTCCCGTTTTGGTGTTTTTTTCAAATCCAAAATAAATACCGGCCAGGTTTACTTCAGCTTCACATGAAATGAGAACCATCCCCCTCGGGAGCTGGGAAACTCCTATTTCAACTGAAGTGGTTGGCCTGAGTCCGGCACGCTTACCCGTAAAAAGAATAGGTCCCAAATTGCTACATGCGACCCCTTCGTGGATATCGCAGGCAAGAAGTTAGACTATATTTGTAGCTAAACTGTATTTTTTGTTAAGCGAAGTGCATTTTTTCTCGTTTTTGAATCGAATCGAATCGTGTATAAGCCGATCAGAAAAAAAGAACCTGTCATTTCCAAAATTCACGTTTTGTCTTGACAAAAAATGGAGCTCAAACACAACAGAGGGATTCGTGAATTAAAAAAAAACGCGGTTTGAAAATTAAAAAGGAAAAATCCCCGGTCACTGTTTTCATGTTTGGGGGTTTTTCCAGTGAAAAATGACCCCTCGTAGTGTGTATATGCTGTGTGTTCGAGGACGCAAAAATGAACAAAAAGTATCGCAAAATATGCCAGTTTTTTTTTCATTTTTGGCCTTTCTGCCTGATGTTTTCATCGACCCAAGTTTTATGTAAAGTAATACCATGCATGCACAATCATTCTCGCGTGACATTTTTGCGTAGAGCATTTCTTTTATCACAGTCATCGTGTTTCATCTTTTAGGGACCTTAAGGTAGTAATTGATCCTGGGCTGAAACACACGGAACATGCAACGCACTTAATACTATAAATTTTTGAGTAAGGGCTGTCCATATATTACGTCATTTGCATTAAGGGGGGGGGAGTCTGGTCTGCGGATGATGGCAAATGATGTACGAGTACCAAAAGTGACATCGTTCTTGTAAATACCAATTTCTACAAAATATACAAAATATTATGTTAGTAATATAACATGATTAATTATTAAGCTCATCCATTATTACAGAAAGGGGGGGGAGGGGGGGTCATTAAATAATGACTATAGGATGATTGTAAGGGGGGGGGGGGTCGAAAATCGGCCAAAATCGATGACGTAATTTATGGACGGCCCCGTATTAAAAAAATAATCTGCATTTTTTTTTTTTTTAAGGTATGTGTACACAAAAATAGAGTTCTCTAAATAAATCTTCTTTCATTAATGGGAATTAGACGATGAGAGAAAGGGTAAAATTTAACTAAACGTTCAATGGCAGAAAACAAATCTTTCAATAAATGTACCTACATTTAATTTTAGTACATTTATATATTTTTTTTTATTTCTTCTGTAAGTATCTATAATTTAAATTGCAAAGAGATATTAGCATCTCAAGCTTGTATTTAATGAGTCGCGTGTAAGTTCGCGCTTACACATTAATTAAAAGTGAATTTACAAAATAAATAAAACCTCACATGAACATAAACCATGCAATGCCTGCCGTATTTCCCTGAAACCGGGGTGGCATTGGTAGAAGTGAACTAAGTTTGTACAGCATGGGGTCATCCTTTTAGTCAAGGAACTCATACCGGCCTATTATTCAAGAAACAAGGCTTTTGAAAAAAATAATTACATAGGATCTATAATCTAAGTTACCGGTCCGTAGCTCAGTGGTAACACTGCGGACTCTGAATGGGAAGGTTGTGGATTTGATTCCCGGCGGAGCACAAAAAATATACCATTTATATTTTCAAATTTGCTCTTCGCCGGGTTGAAAAATTCATAAAACCTTTACCAATGACCGGTCACCAAAGGTCCATCCAGCCTTACAGCAACTGGGTCTTGCTTGAGAATTGGCGCTTTGTAGCGACGACGATCAAGCTCGTAAAAAGGTCGATAGCTCAATTGGTAGAATGCTTGCATTCCATGCCGAGAGCAAGGGTTCGATCTCAAAGGTTTACTCAGCCTTCACAAGAAATGAGAACCAGCCCCTCCGGGAGCTGGGAAACCCCCACTTTAACTGAAAGTGGTTGATGTGAGGCCGGCCCCCTTACCTGTAAAAATAAATAGGTCCCGAAGCGCCACATGCGAGCCCTTCGGGGATAACGCAGGCAAGAAGTTACACTATATGTGTAGCTTAGTTGCGTTTTTTTGATATATATAACATTACATTAAAAAATGACAAACGTGAATGGTTGAGTGTAACGAACATGGCGCATGATATTGATGTACCTTTGTGACTGTGTATGAATTTCACAAATATCGGAAAAATTTCATAAAAAACTATTTGAGACGTATAAAAAGCAGAGGTGGCAATCTAGAATTTTTTCGAAAGTGTGATGAATGTATGGAATTGATGAAAAAATCTCTCTCTGTGATTCTGTGCATTTATCTTATTTTCTAAAATAATGCTAGATTGCCGCCTTTGATTCTATGTTACTCATTTGCAAGACTTCAAACAAATTCTCAGACCGTTTTTAGTGATAAAGTCAAAATTGAAACATATATCAATGCACCCTTAGATGAAAGGGTGTTTTTTATTTTTCCATACAAAGTATTTGTTATTAAATATCTGTACCTAATCTAAGTTGCAAAGATACATAAACATTAAGTAAATTCATATAAAATGCATGTCCACAAATAGACGCGTGTAAGTTCGCGCTTACAAAGGCTGTATGTGTACTTACAAATTAAAAACCAAACCTAAAATAAACACAAACCCTGCAACATTTGCCGACCTTCCCTTGAAACAGGTGTGACATTGGCAAAGTGAACCATTTTTTACAGCATCAGGGGTCAGCCTCACTCCAACCTATAAGTCAAGGGATGATTCCCAAGAGTCCAATCTAAATCTAAAATCTAAATCTAAGCTGCAAAGATATGTATCATTTGAAATTCATATTAAATGCATTCCCACAAGCAGACATGCATAATTTAGCGCTTACACATGCTGCATGTGGACCTACAATATAAAAACCCCAATCTCAAATGAACATAAGCCCTGCAACTCTTGCCGACCTTCCCTGAAGCAGGGGTGACATTGGCAAAGTGAACCATTTTTTACAGTATGGGTGGTCAGCCGCATACCAACCTATCAGTCAAGGAGTACAAGCAATTAATACAATCAAATATATGAAACAAATAAATTCTAAGCAATTAAACAGTAACAATGGTAACAAAAATTTTTTTTTTTCAATATTCCGACTTCATTTGAAATTCATAAAGAAAAGAGTTCATAAAAGACAAAGAAGCAAATAATAAAGACAACAGAATGGAGTATTTTGAGATTGAAAAATCATTGATTTGAATATTGTTTTACCTGGAGGTGTTCTTTGAAGTAAATGTATGTACCTAAACAACATACGAATTTCCTACATATACAGGTACATTTTCCTTGAGCGCAGAAAAATAAACATTTCTTGAAGAATTTCAGGGAAAGGCGGCAAGAGTTGAAGAGTGTAAGTTCATTGGAGTTTTGGGTTGTCCTTGTAAATTCACTCAAGTTTTTGTATTTTTTACATAACATGACAGTTTCATTGACATCAACGCTGAAGAAGGCAATCACAGATGTGGGCGAAACGTCCGGAAGCTCCAGCTTAAATGGACTACGGCAACAGATTTCGGAAAACAAATCTCCAGGGTAAGCTACCAGCTGTAACAAAATGAAACAGTAGTGACATTGGCAAAAGTGAACAAAATTGTATGGTCGGTCGACTCTATACCAACCTATAAGTCAAGTAACACCAATGTTTTAGTAAAGGGAAGATGTTATGAATCATCGGCGCTATGGCCGAGGAGTCAAAACAATAACTTCAACTAGCGTGGTCGAAATAAAAACAATGCTGGTTCGATTCCCGTCAAGCCTTTGACATAACAACAAATTTCATTAGGTAATTATTAATTATTAATTATTCATTGCAATAAAAAGTTATGAATACCCTTTTATGGCCATGCAAAAAGAGGCACAACGCCAATTTGTTTTTTTTTTCTTGCAATGTGGGACAAAGATTTTTTTTTGTAAAAAAACGGAAGTCAAACAAGCAATGGTTAGGTTTACAAACTGTTGTATATTTCATTGAAATTTTTGCAATTTTTCACGCTATTTTGGCTTTGATTATTTGTTTGAAGTAAGCAACAATACGGGACAAAATAAAAATTGGATTATGCTAGGAACAATGCCTTCCATCACAATGATAAACCGAAGTTGTGACGCTATGATTCATGTAACCTATTAATGCGGGTTAGAGTTGTGTAGCTTTAGGACATCTAGGCTCCATCCTCAACTTAATTTACAATTTATTAATGTTTGTCTAGTTTCACGGACAAAATGCACATCATCAGGCACGAATTATTAATAAACCAAAGAAACTGTTCGTACATTAATAAATTGAACTAATCCTGTAATCATAAACAAAGTTTATTACCATCAGGTCTATAAATGTATTATTTTTTCTTTAAAATTATAATTAATAGTAAAAATATTATAATATTTAGTAATTCTGGTTCTTCAGACTTTGTGATAAAAAAAGCAACGATGGCTTATTATTTTTAATTTGTTTTTTAAATAAATTTATATCAAATACGAAAACCAAACAATTTCTACATATTTCTTTGTTTGCTTAAATATGTCAAACTCTTATTTCTTCAAAGTTTCGAGCGAAACCCGATTCACATACAAAGCGCCGGGGAATGTTAAAGAGATCACTGTAGGGTGCGCTGGACAATACTACGTACCTACACTGATTATATACTAGCTATCGTTCGATGATTCTAGATACGCATAAACACACGTATTTGAATTTACATTGTTATGTTTTTATGCGGGCTCTATTTCATTAAAACTGCGGTGATTTATTATACACACTTTATTTCAGATTCATTTCGGATACAGAGTCACTTTACACTTGTGCAATACAACGTTCGGTTGATTTCCGAAGCTACAGAGGGTTTTGGTCCTTACTTCATTATAGGAATAAAGATAATTCTTAAAACATGGAGAATCGCTACCTGCCAGATTTTGACAGAACATTATACCTAACACTCAAGCAATCTCCAACAAATAAAAATTCGTAAAAAGTACCTAACTTCTATTTATTTCTAGAGAAACTTCACAGACTCTTTTATTAACTCACACAGACAAACACAACTACTCATATTCGTAAAAATATTATTTTCCTTATCAAACATTCTAGCTACAGTAGCCATTCGTATAATAATATAATTGGAAGAAAAAGAAGATGTTTAATAACAAAAATGCCCATCTCTCTTGCCCATCAATATCCCGCCCAGAATGTATTGAATTCCGAATGTCTACTTAGAATGTATAAGATGTACCATGTCGCACAAATACGGTATTATATTTTGCGCGCCGAGCATTATGACGTATAAGGTTATGGGGGCTCCCGTAACACTGCCGCAATATATTAGGGGGTGCTTGATTATTTAGGTGGAAGCAATGTACAATGCCATTGAAAACGCTTTACGTAGAATTTTTTTTTTGAATTTTTGAAGGCAGAAACTGTTGGTGTCTTTAAAGGAGCACTAAAGACGCATCTTTACAAAAAATCTTATCCGTGATTTGAGAGGGCCCTTGAGGTGTGACACACACAAAAACGGCGCTCTTCAATTATGTGTACCTTATAAATCAATTATCCTTGTATATATATATATTTAAGTCGTGAAATTCCATTTTTTAACTAATTTAGGATGTCAGGTCGATAGCTCAGATGGTATAGTGCTAGCATTCCATGCCGTGAGCTCGGGTTTGAATCCCACCGAGCGTGTCAGAAATTATTTCCCATTTGTGTTTATTTTAAATCCCAAAATAGAATACCGGCGAGGTTTACTCAGCCTTCATAAGAAATAAGTACCATCCCCCTAGTGGTTGGCGTAAGGCTGGCCCGCTTACCTGTAAAAATAAATAGGTTCCGCGCGTCACATGCGAAACCCTTCGGAGATAACGAGGCAAGAAGTTACACTATATGTGTAGCTTAGTTGCGTTAGTGTCGAGTTGCGTTTAGGATTCAATGTAAAAAAAAATCCTGAGGTATTCTTTAATTTTTTTTTTATACAAGCTTTTCTTTGATTATTCTTCTTATATTTCAATCCTAGGATTGGTTTGAAGTATTCGTTTATTTATTGTGTGCATTGTTTATTGTTCATCCATCTTCTAACCATTTCTCTCTATCTTTATATTTTTTTTAAGCTCCTAATAAGAGGAAGATCATACTTTAAGATTTGCTCATGGGTTGCAACTTGGGTCATTAATGCGGCAGTTTCCTTTTCTTTCCCCATATTATGCCGTTTACGTAGATGGAGCAATGCTTGGAACAAGCTATCCACCAACTTTCGTTTCATCAGAAAAATGTTGGCTAGGGCGTTTTCTTGTCTTGGAGATCGGATATGGATTTAGGGAATTATATAGTAATAAGTAGATTGAAAAATTATAGAAACAGAATGTAACTTCAAAGAAAACTGTATTTATTCAAATTAATTGGGGCAGGAAATGAAGGAAAGAAAAAAATAACCAGACCTTTAAAACAAATACCGATGCATCAGCTGGAAGCTCTGCCATACTGCGACTATGTGAGCTCGAATAAAACTCAGAAGTGAGATCTCCTCCACTTGGATCTTCGAACGTGCATCCTTGTAGATGTCTTGTTTGAGACTGACAAACGAAGCACCACTCGTTACAGCGTAGTGAGACCTCGGCTATTTCCGTAAAACTCATCTGTGTGCGAACGCATAATATGTGAAATGGCATAACAATGCTATTCGATCTCCATATCGGTAAACCGATTTCACCTCAGTCTGTGGTCTACCACTTTAATCGTGTGTGGAACATATTCTAATAAAACACACTGGAGCTACATTTATTATTAATACAAGGAAGGAGAATTTATTGGAAGGCGTTCACAGCTTTGTGTCTTTGTTTTCACATAAATATTTAGTATTTCTTCTTGGTGTCATACGATTCTTTGTATTGCTCAGTTGGTAGATCGCTTGCGTTCTAATCAAGGGGAGTTGGGTGAATTCTCCCCTATATGTCAATGTCGGAAATGATTTTTTGTTTCAGTGTTTATTTCGAAACCAAAATAAAATAACATGAAAGCTTAGTCAGCCTTGATAAGAACTAAGAATTTACCCCCTCAGACGCAAGTGAAGTAGAAGGCATAAAAGGCTGTCCCTTGTGAGGGTTTTTCCAATAGTCCTGCTGATTGACACAATTAATAATTAACAGCCACTTTAATATGTTTACTTTTATTTCTTTCACAATGTATACACAATAAACCACAGCACAATAATATTCTTTATTACACATGCTTGTAGCTCTCACGCCAGGCAAGCTTCCCTCTTTCTGCATTCCTTTGTTTTCCTTTTCATTCAAATTCAAATCTCATGTTCCATTCCACAAAAAAAAACCAAACAAACAAATTCATCTCGTTACAATACACCTCCTTCCTCTCATAAAAAAAAAAAACATTCCCAATTTTTTTTTTTTTCTTTTACAATGAGTAAATAATGTATCATAATGCTCAGCCGGCGCCACATATTTTGTTTTATTTTAAGGATAAATTTCAAAAATATGAAAATAAAAAAAAACCTGTTTCTGATACATTATTCAGTCATTAATACCTTTTTTAACAATACCAATTATTTTCATACTAAAATTAATATATATTTTTTTTTAACACAAATTTCATATTCAATATTATAAACAAATATTTGTTTTTTTTTTTTTTTAAATACTTAATTCAACAATTCAAAATAATCAAATAACAATACATAATAAACATTCACCAGTTTATTAATCAATTCATTAAAATAACTTTTTTTTTTTATATACTTAATTCAACAATTCAAAATAATCAAATAACAATACATAATAAACATTCACCAGTTAATTAATCAATTCATTAAAATAACTTTTTTTTTTTTTTTTAAACATGTATCACATCTTTCCCAATATTTAAATTTATTTCAAATTTATTTTTCATTAATAAATTTATCAGTCCATCAATTTTTTTTTAAAAAAAAAACTTTACCTTCATATGTAATACTTTGTTTAATTAATGTTTCATACCTTCATTCATGCAATATTTCATAATTCATTCTTTCACTGATCACTTTTATATCAACTTTCACCGTATCATTCATCACCTCAAATTTTTCATACACATGAAAATATGTTTTTTTTTTTTTTTTTAATCTAATTTGATTATGTCCTTGATGTGATATTTATTTATAACATTTGTGTCTATATCTTTTAATACATAGACTATCTTGCTAACTTTCTTTTCTATTCTGGCTTTGACAAATTTTGGAGCCAACTTTGTACAGAAGTATTTCCCTGCATTTTTAATTTCAGATGTTGTCAGTAAAGTTGCATATTTTTCTGACAATCCATGAATTATTATGTCCATAAGTTCTTTATCATGCATTCTTTTATTTAATAAATTATTTTTTGATTTTACCTTTAAAATATAAACAGATGCATTATCATGACCTTGTACCATATTTAAAATTTCTAACTTAAGATTCCTTTGAAAGTCATATTTTTCAAATTGTTGTAAGAATTTGGTTTTAAAAATTTTCCAATCAAATTCACAGTTAATTGCTCTGTACCACGTTAACGGAAAATCTGTTAAAAATATAGGCATACACTCTACCAAATAATCTAATTTTAATTTGTAGACTTTGGCTAATTCTTCTAACCTTATTATAAATTCATTTGGTTCACTTTCACCATTAAAAGATATTTTTAATTTGAGAGGATCAAAATTTATGGACTCCATTGTGTTACTTTCTAAATCCTTTTTATTATTTATTTTTTTAGATTTCGTCATTTGCTGTATATTTTCAATTTATGCAATTAAAAAAAATCATTTCATTGAAAAAAATTTTTTTCATACAAATTAAATATAACACCATCTATATATATTTATCTAAACTGATTTGAAACAAACTGGTTCATATCCATTCTTCATTCTCCCGCGACGTTCGATTTTTGAATTTCCATTCTTCTGAACGTAATGTAGGTAGTTTGAATTCTCTCACCTTCAATATTTTCAAACAGCGTTTCAAATCTTGTAATTTCTTGTTGTTAATTGTATAAGTCGATGTCTTCACTAGCTTTTAAACGTGTTGATGCTTTCACAACCATAAATCTGTCCAATTTTAATTATTTCATATATTGTATTGTTTTCAATGTCATTTGTTGAAATCGACTGTCATTTGTTTTTGTTTGTGAAAAATTTTCTTCATAGGAATTTCATTTACAGATTTTTTCTTTTACGTTGGGCGCCAAAATGTGAGGGTTTTTCCTCTGTCCTGCTGATTGACACAATTAATAATTAACAGCCACTTTAATATGTTTACTTTTATTCCTTTCACAATGTATACACAATAAACCACAGCACAATAATATTCTTTATTACACATGCTTGTAGCTCTCACGCCAGGCAAGCTTCCCTCTTTCTGCATTCCTTTGTTTTCCTTTTCATTCAAATTCAAATCTCATGTTCCATTCCACAAAAAAAAACCAAACAAACAAATTCATCTCGTTACACCCTGTTACCTGTGAAAATAAATAGATTCAATTTCCATCTGCAAATCTTTCGGGAACAACCCTGCAAGGAGTCATACTATATGTATAACTCATGGTTTTTTCCGAAATAAATATTTATTTAACACAAGTGAGCTTCATAGAACCAATGGCGGCAAATATGTTTTTTAAAAGAAGACGAAAACTTAGAACTGATGAAAAAAATATTCCCCGTGTTTCTATGTATTTAAATGGCTTTTAAAAAATCACAGATTGCCGCCTTTGGTTCTTCTACAATATATTATTTAAGTTGCAAAGATACATCATATGGGTTTATTCATATAATCATATGGATATTTAGAATACATCGGGTTGACTATTGCTCAACGCTGCAGGTATATAGGTCAGCCGAAAAAACAGTTCAGCCGACTTCAATCAGTACCCTTAGTACGAGTTGCAAAACTTGAGAAAAGTAAAGTTTACGGAAAATATTAAAGCGTGATTTCTCCCAAATCTGTCGTTTTTGTTTCTTACACTTTATGGTCTTAGCAAAAGAGTTACAGTGATGAAGAAAATCAAGTTCAAACAAACGGCAGATTTTGGGGGAAATCACTCTTTAATAATTGCCGTAAACTTTATATTACTCAAGTTTTGCAGCTCATACTAAGAGTAAAGGTGCTAAACTCTGCAGAAAAACTCATATTCGGGATGTCAAAATTAATCACATTCCTCCATTGTTGAAAAAACTGTATTGGCTTCGTTTTCCGGAGAGGGTGGTCTACCGTGATTGTCTGATGGTTTACAAAGCTGTCGGCCCCTACATACTTGTATGACATGTTCTCACCTATTGAGATAGATTTGAGACGCCAAACTCTTAGATCTGCGGGGTGTGGGGTGGTTGACTTAGTCCAGCCGTCACGTCAGACACGCACTAATTTTGGGGACCGTGCTTTTCAGTTTGCGGGCCTAATGGAGTGGAATAGACTACCACCTCACGTGAGGAAGGCTGAAACTGTTGGTGTCTTTAAAGGAACATTAAAGACGCATCTTTACAAAAAATCTTATCCGTGATTTGAGAGGGCCCTTGAGGTGTGACACACACAAAAACGGCGCTCTTTAATAATGTGTACTTCATAAATAAATTATCCTTGTATATATATATATACCTACATAAATTGTGTGATTAAAATATGATGAAGAGCATTTTAAGAGCCTACTTATGAACGTCTTTTTGCTCAGAATGCAAGCAGCACCATCTGTGGAAGGAGCAAGACACTGGTCGGCCATTTGACGTCATCAATTATGCCTTACGAGCCATTAGCAGAGCAGAGAGTACGTTCTACATCTGCATATGCATGTATATACAGGTATATCTGGTAGATAACGGGAGGGAGACATTTTCTTCAGTCAGTAAACCCCAGATCATAAAAGACAGTGTGTAAGCTATTTAGGACAGCTAGTAAATTTAATAGTAAGTTAACCAAAATTTTTAGTTACCTATAGGCTATTGACAAGGTATGATCAGTCCGTAATCTTACAATAAGAAGGTCGAGGGTTCAATTCCCAATTATATATTAGTAAATGTGCCCTGCTGGCAGGAAAAAAACATTTTCCTTAACAAATTTCTTGACTTATAGGTCGATATGAGGCTGACTACCACATAGTGTAAATAATTGTTTACTTTGGTAATGTCACACCCATGACAGGGAAGGGCGGAAAGTGTCGTAGGGTTTACGCTCATTCGATATTTGTTCTTTTTTTGTAAGTGGACATGCGGCATGTATTTATAAGCGTGAACTTATACGTCTCTGTTCGTTGGAATGCATTAAATGTGAATATTTGGTGTTAATACAGACCTGTCACAAAAGTGCCCCCAATCTACAGCAACTGGGTCTAGCTTAAGAATTGGCACTCTCTATAGTGACGTGAAAGGGCACAGAAGCCTCTTGAGGTAGATTCACATAATCATTCTAATAATTGTTCTAATAATTAAGGGACAATTTATGTTCAGTACGTCAATTACATAATTACATTTTACGCTTTTAACTAATGACCACACCTTACATGCCTCAAATATATTCTTACTGTCTCCGTGAGAACAGAGTTTTACGTGCAAATCTTTGCCAGTAAACGTTTTTTTATAGTGTACGTGTGGAAAAATATTTTCCCTATTTATCAGGAAAAATCTGTAAATGCAGAAACTTAATAAAAAAAAATAAAAATGCATTTATGAGAATATTTAAGATTGTGATTCCTATACGTTGGTATGAGGCTGACCACCCATTCTGTAAAAAATGGTTCACTTTGCCAATATCACCCCTGTTTCAGGGAAGGTCGGCAACAGTTGCAGGGCTTATGTTGATTTAAGGTTTGATTTTAATTTGAAAGTACACATTCAGCCATGTAAGTGCGAATATACACGTGTCTGTTTGTGGGCATGCATTTGATATGAGTTTTGAATGTTAATATATCTTTACAACTTAGATTATAGATCCTCTTGAACAGAGAATGGAAGGGATGACACAGGGGTGAATGAAAATGCCTTAAAAGACACGTATTCGTTAAGACTCATCGGACAAAAAAAAATAACAGTTTAAAAGCGATATATTGAACCGATCTTTAGTCTAGTAGTTAAAGCCACAGACTCGTATTCCAAAGGGCGTAAGTTCGATTCCCAGCGGAGCACAAAAGAAAATTCTTCGCAAGGTTGAAAACTTCATTTACCTTTACAAATAACGTTCACCAACGTCCATCCAGCTTTACAGCAACTGGGTATTTCTATAGCAATGACCGACCTTGCGAGGGCTCTGCAGGTGTGATTCACACAAAAACAGCGCTCACCAAATGAGCCATCCGTTATTATTATGAACACATTTTGTGGTGCATTTACCACTAGCGATACACGTCACTACCATGCTTCATTACGTTCTCTGCCAACACACTCTTGCGGAATTAAATGATGAGCGCGTCCTTAACTTGAACCAGAGCCTGCCAAACTGTTTTTTTTATTTAGGTGCAGATAAAAATATTTCAATTAATTATGAAAAAACATAGTGACTTACAACATGGTTTATTTTGCCAATGCCATCCAGGTTTCAGGGAAAGGCGGCAGGAGTTGCAAGACTTATAATTATTCATGTGAGGTTGGTTTCCTGAAAATGGCATTGTTTTACAACATTATGGCATGTGTTGTAATTAGGTGTCAAAACACAAGATGGAGAAAGCAAGAAAACATAAAATTTGACTCGTAAAAACATGTTTTGTATGACTACCCAACCACAACGTTTGACAGGACTGAGAAAAAAGTGGTAGTATAGTACATATTACGTATCAATGCAGTAAGTTAGTTTCTGCTCCTCTATGTTATTACTCAATGTTTGGACCTCTTATTCTCAACTTTTCCAATTTCCATATTAAGTCACTGGCGCCAGTGTTCTCTGCGGGAATTCGTCACAAAGAAGTAAAGATGAGGTAAAAGAAGTAAAATGGGCGCCCACAGTTGCGTTGGCGCGACGATGTTCAGAGAAGTGCGGGACTTTCCTGGATGCGGATCGCTCAGGATAGAAATGAATGGAAAATGCGAGAGGAGGCCTACGTCCAGAAGTGGAGATCAATACAGGCTGAAGAAGAAAAATGAAAAACGTAATTCTGAATTTTCCTTGATTTTATGTGAAAATTCTTTGATTTCTAGCGACGCAACTAAGCTACACATATAGTGTAACTTCTTGCCTGCGTTATCCCCGAAGGGGTCGCATTTGGCGCTTCGAAACCTATTTATTTTTACAGGTAAGGGGGCCGGCCTCACACCAACCACTTTTAGTTGAAGTGGGGGTTTCCCAGCTACCGGGGGGCTGGTTCTCATTTCTTGTGAAGGCTGAGTAAACCTTTGAGATCGAACCCTTGCTCTCGGCATGGAATGCAAGCATTCTACCAATTGAGCTTTTGACTTTTTACGAGCTTGATCGTGGTCGCTACAAAGCGCCAATTCTCAAGCAAGACCCAGTTGCTGTAAGGCTGGATGGAACTTTGGTGACCGGTCATTGGTAAAGGTTTTATGAATTTTTCAACCCGGCGAAGAGCAAATTTGAAAATATAAATGGTATTTTTTTGTACTCCGCCGAGAATCGAACCCACAACCTTCCCATTCGGAGTCCGCAGTGTTACCACTGAGCTACGGACCGGTACGGACAAGCTACACAGTTTTGCAGTTTCTGCTATGAACCATGAGCTGCAGTTATGGTAGACAGGTTCTGAAGGCACGTCTGTCCGGAGCAGTCCCCTTATTGGCGGCATTGTCAGCAGGCGGGATGTGAACACGGCACAAACAGTTGCAAGCGGACGACGTGAGCATTGTGCCAAAGCCCCCCACTCAAGGAGATCTAAATGTGGGACAATGGAAACTGACGTGCAAATAACGTGCAAATACCGTGCGGTGTGCGAATTGTAAAGACTGTAACATATTCCGAGTCTATAATCTTAGTTGCAAAGATATACCTTAAACTGCAGGGGCGTGCATCTTATACAGGCACATGCGCCTAATAGGTAGGCAATATATGGTAAAAAAAAAAGACATTTTAGCTTGGTATTCAGATTGGATTTTTGTTTCTTGTCACGCTTACACATGCTGCATATGTACATACAAAATAAACCAAACTTCACATGAAAATAAACTTTTCAACTTCGGCCGCCTTTTCCTTAAACCGAGGCGGCATTCGCAAAAGTGGACCAAGATTTTACAGCATGAGGGTGAGCCTCTACTAACTCTATGGCCTATACCAACCTATTAGTCAAGGAACACCAAAATTAAGGTTTATGCGATTTAGGTTTATCATTTCAAAACAACATTTAATATTCATAAGGTTTCATCATTTTAAGATCCATCATCGTATAATTTTAAAGTTGTATCATTAGGTTTCAGGGTTTATCATTTTTAAGATTCATCATTTAATAGTTTCATCATTGTTTTAAGGTTTCATCATCAGATTTCAGGTTTCGTAATCATTTTAAGGTTTTATCATTTCAAAACATCATTTAAGGTTTATTCGATTGCACCGAATGTAGACTAAAACCGTCGAGTGAACTTTTCCAAAGTACAAATAAACCATTTTGACAAGACGGTTTTGCAGGGAGAGAAGTAAAAAAGAGCTTTGAAAATCTCATGGAGTATCCACAGAGGATTAACTTGGTTAGCCGTCTAGTGTAAACCTTGCTTTTTTGTAAAAATCCGTTGGAAACTTTACAAATTAGTTGTTAAAGAAAAAGTCTGACAATTTTCTTTGTTGTAATTATCATTGGTGCGACATGGCAAAGTTTGTAAAGTGGAACATTGTTTGTGGAAAGGATTAAAATTTTGTAAGAAACTTTGCGTGTCGAAAATTACGATGTCCATGACTCAACGCCAAAAATTACTGAAGACGCATCAATCATTCTTTTAAAGTGTGTTGTAGAACAAAAATTTGTAATTTGACATTGTTTTTAACGTCTTTCATTAAGTTTGTTTTTTTTGTATAATAATGTTAACAATTTGTTTAATTTTTTTACATTATTATTTTAAAATTAATCTTCACAATGTCAATACACAAACCCTTAAACTTTTGTTTTTTTTATTAGTTTTATTTACGAGGATTTACACCTTTTTTGTTTTATCATTCATTCATCGATGAGGCATTTACTTTGCATTTTAAAAAAAGCAAATAGAAATAGGATATTCTCCAAAACGGTTGTTATCTATAATCTTTTATCTGAGTTGCAAATTTATATTAACATTTAAGATTAATATTACATGCATTTTTACAAGCAGACACGTATAAGTTATACATGCCGTATGTAGACTTAAAAAATAAAAACACAATCTCAGATTAATAAATTAAGACCTGCAACTCTTGCCGACCTTCCCTGACACACGGGTGACATTGACATAGTGCCCCATTTTTTACAGTATGGGTGATCAACCTTATACCAAATTCATTAATGAATTGTAAATCAATAAATTTTAATTACTTGTTATTTTGTATAAAATGTTCCTTCACATATAGGATGTATAATGATGGCCACTTATAGGTAAGCTCTATAGAAACTTGTTTACTTTTTTTTTTTTTTATTAGACAAACAAACAGTTATACATTTAATATATGGGATAAACAACATAGTTATACAATTTCAAAAACCAGCAAAGAACTTACTTTGCCGATGTCCACCTTGTTTCAGGGAATGGCGGCAAGAGTTGCCGGGCTACGATCATTAGTCATGTCTTATTTTGTATCATTTGTATAAGCGCGAAATAACACTAGTTTTCTAGTACATAAATTTTACATTTAAATTTACTATATATTTGTATCGAATAGCAAATAAACCTGAATGTTTTCAGTTATTGCGAACTTATTTTTAGATTCTACATAAAACTTTAACAGTACTGTAAATCCGTTTTATGAATGTACAAGGCTACTTGATGTATGTAGGTACCTATTGTCTATGCTCTAGGCGCTTTCCTAACTTCGCAGACTGCCATGAGTGATCATCCCATATAGGCAAAGATACCTAAAAAGCAGGCAATAAATAGTAAATAACACATTTAATCTTGAAATACAAATTGAAAATAAATTTATAGTGCAATTTGAGTCATTGATACAGTTTATAATTTGACTTCTGATTTGCAATATTGACTTCTGATTTGTGAATTTTCTCGGCGTTCTGACGTCACAGATCTAGGTGTCTTGAGTCTTGAACTATATCTGTAATCTAAGCTGCAAAGATATATTATTAGAATTTAATTTTTATATTAAATGCACGACCACAAACAGACCCTTGTAAGTTCGCGTTTACAAATGCTACATGTGTACTTACAAACTAAAATCTAAACCTCAAAAAAACTAAAGTACCAAAGCCCTGCAACTTTTGCCGACCTTTCCTGAAACAAGGGCAACATTGGCAAAGTCAAACATTTTTTTTCAGTATGGGTGGTCAGGCTCATACGAACCTATATGTCAAGGAATGAAAATATATTAGCTATATTTTCCTTAGCAGCCCAGCTAGATAACGCTACAATTTTTACAACTCATTAATGCCGACTCGATTTTTATACCTAAATTATTATAAAAACATATATTATACTTTATTAATAATTAAACAAAAAGGTACAGTACAGAGAAATGTTTCCCTATTTTACAACACGACCACGACCCGGCCACGCAAGTAAATACCACGTGATTATGTTTGAAAGTTGTTTGACGTGGTGTACACCCTTTGAGGTAGACAGGGATGAAACGGACCACAGATTTAAACCATTACAGTGTTATTCATTAGATTCCGCCCATACCTGTTTAGTGCGAGATTTTGAGAAACCAATTTAAATCTGTACCAGCCCGCTAAACCAAAATAAATAAAAAGGTGATTCATTAGCGAAATACGTACATTTTTTTTTTTGGTTTACCGAATCCTGCTTAAACAGACTTCCGGTAGCTTTTTCTGTATGAAAAAATACGAAATGCTCGACATTTATGTAGGTATTTTGGTGTCTATGAAATTTTTTGAGGTTTTTGTGGGTTTTTGCATGATTTTTGACAGCTTTCGGAGACGCTCGGAAGAATTCGGGTAAACGCCCCCTCCCGAACGTTTCTCGACACTCCAGCTGTCAAACTCATGTCGGCTGCGACTTCGAATGAACTAAAAATGGAAACAAGTATTTTTCAAAGCATGACTTCATTGTGGCTTCAGGTTTTGGTTGTAGGCATCACGAAGAAAATCTCAAAGATGGGCCTGCATACTTCATTTACAAGAAAAGTGACAGTTTTACAAAATTGGCGACTTGAAAAATAACACGACGCGGCATCTGTCACTTTTTTTCTTGTCACAGTTTTTATATTTGTTTCGTTGCTGCATGCCCTCAATTTGTTGTTATAGTGTAAAATTCTAATATTTTAAAGTTACTGTAATTGCTGAAACTCTTATTTGATTCATACATCTTTTATTCTGAAAGTTATCTCGTACATTACGATCAGCTGGGGAATGAGGAAGATCGCCATTTTGCGTATGTCGATCTAGTTTAGAACGAAATAAACCTACTCCGAGGTGGTTTACAAATGTGATCATGTTTTGAAACACGTTTAGTGTTAAACTGAATTATAAAGTTTTTATGAATCACCTTTTTTGTAAATTGAGATTAAATCGAGAAATTAAACCAGATCTCTAAAGAAATCTGGTTTAAAAATTCTAATGCATAACACTGTTAATGTTTATTGGAAAATCGATTGAATACTTAATTTGCCAACTTAAAAATGTGTAGCCCTTTTCCTTTTTAAAACTAAAACTATCAGTTGTTTCACTAAGCCCATTTCAATGGTCGTAGAGTATAGGTATAGATTCGTAATTGAAAGGTTATGGTTTCGATTCCTAGCGCAGTGAAGTACGAAAAAATAAGTTTATTTTAAAAATTGATAATTACTGGGTTAAAAACCAAAGGCCTGTTACCAATAATCCATCCAGCTTGATAGCAACCTAGTTTTGTTTGACATTAAAAAAAAAATCTAGTTTATTTTTTTTAAATTAATAAAGTATGGCAACTGGTTTTAATATTCGGGTCTGCAATTAAGTAAAATCTATCGGTACTATTTTGTTTTACTGTACCAAAATATTCCTTAAACCAGCTAACATCAAGTTGAACTATCAAATGTGATGTTTTACAAGATGGTAGTTCGTTCAGTATAACCCGTATAATATTACGTATCATGCCGTGAGCTCGGGCTCGAATCTCACCGAGGGTCTCAGAAATGACTACCCGTTTCAGTGTTTATTTCATTAACCCAAAATTAAATACCGACAAGGTTTACCCAGCCTTCACAAGAAATGAGTACCAGCCGCCTCGGGAGCTGGGAAACCAACCACTTCAACTGAAGTGGTTGGTTTCCCAAGGCTTCAAAAGAAACGAGAACCTACCAAGCGACAAGAAAACCCCCACTTCAAGTTGTGTTAAGGCTGTCTCCTTTACCTGTGAAATTAAATAAGTTTCATGCGTAAAGTGCGAGTAATTATAAATAAATAACACTGCAACCACAAGTTACATGTTGTACGTATGTGCAGCTAGAATATTTTTTTTGCTTATATGGATTGTTCGCTCCTGGCAGTGATTATCGTTTACATTAGAAATGGTCTTTGTTGAGTAATCTCTTAGTCCTAGGGCTCAGTTTAAATATTCACGATTGTGGGAAAAGGGATTTAAATATTTTAACTTAATTTAATCAAAAGGTGTTCTCAAATCTTGCTTATTCAGGACTCGAGTAAAACCTTAGTGTTAGTATACCAAAAATATATGCTTAGCTACTTTTTCAAGGTTCTGTTGTCAGCAAAATTGAAAAAGATGATAAACGTGACTAAGCCACACAAATAGCGCAACATCTTGCCGCGTTTTCCCCGAAAGGATCTCGTTTGGTGAGTAAACCCTATTTATTTTTACGGGTAATGCGGCTAGCCTTACGCCAACAACTTCAGTGGAAGTGGGGGTTTTCCAGCACCTGAGGGGACTGGTTGTCATTTTTTTGAAGGCTGAGTAAACCTTGTCGGTATTTTATTTTGGATTTGAAATAATAATGATAATAAATAATAATAAATGTTTATTCCAGCTTAGTCATGTGGAGGGTGCAATACATGACCAACCATAGAAAAATACAGCAGTAGAAAAGTACATGGAAGAAAAATACTAAAAATGCAGAAAATACAAAAATCCAGAAATACACAAAAGAAGAAATATATTTTTTAAAAAACAATGTATCAAATTGAACAAATAGAATCGAAAGGAAATAGAATACACACCGAACCGGGAAATTATTTCTGACACACTCGGTGGGATTCGAACCCGAGCTCTCGGCATGGAATGCAAGCTCTCTATCAACTGAGGTATCGATTGGATCGCGCAAACTTACGAGTGTCTACTTCCTTTGATATGAATCTCAAATAAAAATATATCTTTGCAACTTCGATGAATTATATTTTTTATGGTTTGTGTATTAACACTGAAAATTCATGTTTATTGGTTTTTTTTTTTAAACTTTTCTTTTATTCAAACACTGTTTTTTTAATACACACATATAATATATTTTAAAAATTTAAATTATAATACAAACGTTTTCGACTTAGTCAGTCATCATCAGGTAGGATATTGTTAATTGGTTTTAAATGTGAAATAAATAAATAAATAAAATAAAAAATTAATTAAAACTCTGTGTTTTTTTACAAAAATAAATAAATCTATGAATTATAGTAAGACTTATGTAATCGCCAAATACACCTCAATAAAAAATACCTAATTAAGTAATTATCCGTTTTGTATTAGATAATTGCCGATATAAATCCATGCATCCTATATTTCCAAACTAATACTTCAGTTGGGTATATTATACCCATCTATACTCATTTTAGGTGTGTAGTATCCAGCCACATACCTTCCCAGGGCCTGGAAGGAGAGGAATAGTTAATTGGCAAAGTTTTGGAAAACCGACAGTATTGGAAGCCGGAGGGGTTTAAAAAGCAGTGACCATATAACTGAGTTGTAAAAGAAAACCAATGAAATTAAAAAATTATGATTTTGTACAGAAAAAAGCCAAAATAAGAACCTTCATTTTATAAGGATACGAAAATTTCCTGAAAATATTTTACGAATATTTCAGAGTATATGATTGTTGAATGAACACCTCATCATTATTAACTGGTAGATATCAAGTAAATTGTACCTTTTTCATTGATTGAAGAGGCATTTACTTTGTAATCTTTCATCTTATAAGATAAAAAAAAATCTTTGTTTTTTATTACTTTGAGTGTATTCAGTTCCACGACCGGTTCGGCAAACAAACCATTTTCATCGCCAGGTGGCTAAATAATAACTTAATTGTACAGATACAGAAACAATTGTTGAGGGTATGAGGTGCAGAACGGGCATTTGTCAAGTTATGTTCATTTCAGATTAGATTATTTATTTTATAACTGCACATGCAGCATTTGTGAGCGCGAACTTACTTAAACTTCCTTGACTTATAGGTTGGTGTGCGGCTGACAACCCATGCTGTAAAAAATGGTTCACTTCGCCAATGTCACCCTGTTTCAGGGAAGGACGGCAAGAGTTGCAGGGTGTATGTCCATTTTAGATTTTGGTTTTTACTTTGTAGGTTCATTGAATGAACTTGGAGAAGGTTGTGAGAATGCATATAATGTGAATCCCCTATGTTACATATCTTTGCAACGTAGATTAGATTAGAACTTACACGTGTATGCTTGTAAGCATGCATTTAATATGAATCTGAAATGTCAATATGCTTTGCAATTTAGATAGGTAATAAATTCTACAACTAAACTAAGTATTTGAGATTCAAGTCTGAAGGTGACTTTGAACAACACCAAAGATACACATTTTATAATATCGCGAACCGTTCTTTTAAACTTCAAGAATAGCAAGTAACTTTACACAAGTTTTAAATACGAACGAACGCCCGTGCGGACAATCGATTCCCAACTCAAACATTTTTTTCCGCCTATTCTTCCCCATTCTCCCACTTTTCGTTTTGTTCCACTACTCGCTTCGAAGTGTGGATGACCAGTGGCGAAGAGTCATTGATATTCCTCAAAAAATGCAGCTGAGATCGAAACTGGTCCGGAGAAACACAAAGGTGTCGTCATACAGAACACATTTTTTTTTAGGAATCCTGTCTGGGATGCGCCTTCCCTTCCATTCTGTTGAGTCGCATATACTCGCTGAAGTATTGCGGCGCACATAAAATTAATTAATTCATTTCAGTTTTTGTATATTATCTCAAAAGCTGTTCACATAACCTAGAATATTTTTCATAGACTTTCTAGACATTGTATCATTCTATAATTATGAAGAAAAAAATATGCGTCCGGGATACTCTGTACCTTCTGATGCTGAAAAAGTCGAAGATAGATCGAGCCACAAAATGCCGAGGCTCTTTCCCGTATCAATACAAGAGCCGAGTTCCTGATGTCTATCAAAGGGCAAAAACTAGAAGAAAAAAAAACTAAAAATAGTTTTAATTCGGCCACATAATGAGAAACATTCGCTCCTTCATCTCATCACACAGGGATGAATTGAGGAAAAACGAGTTTCAGGTCGAAGGAGAACATCTTGGTTAAAGGTGCAATGAAAGGGACCCGGACTATGAATTACGGGACAGCAGCACGACGTAGGATTGTTTTATGGATTTAGTGCAAAATAACTTTGACTGTTCATGGCCAGATGTCGTTACTGACCAAGTATATAACTTTATGTTATAGCTCAAGCATTACGTTTCATCAAAAAATAATGTAAAGTATCTTAACGCTTTTAGCGAGCGTTTAAGACTCCATAGAGCGAATACGTCCAAAACGGTGTTCTGGGTTTTAAATGTCCATTATGCTTACTTTTTTTTTTTAATCTGTTACTGTCAGAATAAAATAAAGAAATGTATAATTTACAGATTGACCGTTTCCAAAAATGGTAAAAGTTATTTGAATTCTGTCAAAATGAACACAAACATATGAAATATTACGAAATAATGCTATCTGGGTTCAATGAATAACTTGAATTTGTTGAATTTGTTGAATGAAAGTTTACAAAAAATATATATGAATAGTAAGTTTATTAATCAAACTCAAAATTGTCCGCATTTGTTTTTCGTGATAATGCATGTGAATTTTACAAAATAAAATTAAAATAACCCCTTCAAAATTTCCATACAAACTTTTGTACGGTAAACCGAAATTCCTTCAAAAGCAACTGCAGAGCACATAATTTTTCATTCGATTGAGAGACGCGGAGGTGTGCGCACGTCGCTTTTTTCGAAGAATTTCGTGGAGCGCAGCTGTCATGTGTGGTCAGGGTTGCCGCAATCTTTAGCATAAATTAGTTATTGTGTTCTTTGTTTTAAAAATATATATCGGTAGTTTTGAAGTTAGGGTGATTTTTTTTTTTAAATAGATTTGTGAATAAAAATGGTCTTCACCAACCAATTTTGTCTGGCTAGAAAAATAACGCGGCAAAAAGTTACACTATAGGTGTAGCTTAGTTAAGTTGAGTTAGTTATATGTTTGTGTTCCTTAACTAGTAGGTTGGGATGTAGCTGACCACCCACGCTGTAAAAAATGTTTTTTCTTTGGCAATGTTTCAGATTTATATTCCTCGATCTGTGGATTCAGAGAGAAAGTCGAAAATTTTTGTATGTACACATTCAACATGTGTAAGCGTGAATTTAGATGTGCCTGCATATAAAAGGCGTGCATTAAAAATTAATAAGCCATAAATGGCAATATACCTATATATTTGTAACTTAGACGATGAATTATTATCAAAGATCAAGTCAACGACGTTACCATGTTGAAAGCACCGGTTCCCATAAATCACCGAAGTTAAGCAACATTGGGCGCGGATAGTACTTGGATGGGTTACCGCTCAGGTACACCGCGTGTCGTTGGCATCTTGGACCGGTCCGTAGTCCGTAGTAGCAACAGGCACTTTACCCACCTCCACCCACCAAGTTCATACAACTCATGCGGAGTCGCTTCACTTGGTGATACTTCACTTGCAATGTTTTTTTGGCGGCGGAAGGCCTTCCCGTTGAAGTTAATCAGCTAAAGTTACTCTACTCAAGAAAGGAAAAAGAGGATCCTCAAATCAGGGGCTAACGCATGACTCTAAGAAGTCCCACCCTCCCCAGAACGTCGAGGTTACTGAAGCTAATGTGCCTGACGGGAGCCCTTCATTGACGTGTATCGAACGAGTTGCCATCCGCGCTGAGCGCAGTAAGTTATGGGTGTACATACGTCAAAATGTATGGGTGTCGCGAGGACTGACTGAGGGCTAATGGTCACCTCTGCCCAGTCTTGAGCCCGCGGCTGCGAACTCGTGCCAGGACTGGCAGAAGCGGCGGAATGCAAGGTAGTTGGCTCTGTAGTAGCAACACTTCGGACTCGTAAATGGAAGGTTGTGGATTCGGATCCCGGTGGAGCACAAAAAATATACCATTTATATTTCGAATGTGTTCTTCGCTGAGTTGAAAAATTCATAAACCTTTACCAAAGACCGGTCACTGAAAGGTCCATCCAACTTTACAACAACTAGGTCTTGCTTGTGATTTGGCGCTTTCTACAGCGACGACCAAGCTTGCAGAGGGCTCTTGAGGTGTGATACACACAAAAATAGCGCTCACCAAATAAACATCCGAATATTATTATTATTACCAAATAAGCGATATTCAAAACGACCAAAGTCTGTCGATATTGAAAATGAGGCAACTTTGCAGAGGCTCTGGCCCCCCCTAGCGGAATGGTGACAGAGTTACAGTTGCAGTCTGTAATAATCTATAATCTAAGCCGCAAAGCTGCACTAACAATCAAAACTCATATAAAATGCATGCCTACAAACAAATACGAGTAAACTCGCGCCTATAAATGCTGGATGCGTACTTACAAATCAAAACCGAACCTCAAATCAACATACTTAAACCCTGCAAGTTTTAGTCAACCAGTTATAATATGAACAAATGAATAAAGTGGAAATATATCTACAGAGGTACTGCCCACCCCTAGCGGAATAACGACTGGATACAAGTCGCCACCCGAAAAATATTGAGAACTCATGCTGTATTCATTTAGGGCAACATTAAATAATTCGTAAGATTTCTAATAATGTAGAAAATATAAAATTCTGGTAGTAAATTATTTTTCTGTGATCGAGGAGCATCCCTGTGCAATAGAAATTTGTGAAAGAGATATCGCCATCCCAGATCTGTACACATATATTATAATTTGAAGAAATGTAACATTATTAGTCAAAAGAAATGACGACAAACTATTTTTATGTGCAAAGCTTTTAGTTATTGTATCACGTCAAAGTAAAAAGGGACAAACGTATCTCTGTCTCACGGCCCTCACTTGTCAGACAGAGGGAAAAGTTGTAAGTACACTATATAGTCACACACTATAATATAATCTGTAATCTAAGTTGCAAAGATATATTCATTTAAAGCTCTCAGATGTATGCCCACAAACCAACAAGTGTAGTTCGCGCTTACAAATGCTGAATGTGTACTTACAAATAAAATCCAAACCTCAAATGAACATAAGCCCCACAACTTTTGCCGACCTTCCCTGAAACAGGGGTGACATTGGCAAAGTGAACCATTTTTTACAGTATGGGTGGTCAGCCTCATACCAACCTATAAGTCAAGGAACACACAATGCAAAAATAATCTCTTCTTGTCCTGTGCGCCACGACACTGTGTGTTCGAACCTTTAATCTTTAATGTATACTTTCATTGCGCTGTTTAGCATGGAGAATATACTATAACATTACTTATACATAGCGCTCAAAACTCATCGGCGTTTTAGGACGATAGCCTCTTAAGTTTTTATAAACATTTGTTTAAACGCTATGGTTGAGTATTAATGGCTGCGTATCTGATACAGAAAGATTTACAGGGTACAATTACGAAAAAAAATATTCAGCATAATACTTGAGACACTGAAAAGAAGAAGATAAAAGGTAAGCAGTGTCGATCGTGTCACATCGCCACTACGCCACTGCTCACTCATCACGGATTCCAGATAATATTTCAACTTTTCGGATCGTCCCGAAATTGATGCTCCGGAATATACATATTTTTCTCCATTGACGCCTGTCTGGAGAAAGCTCGCGCCTTTGTTTTTATTTTCTTTACGAAACTTTCTGTGTTTAGTTTAAATTGAAATTTTATCACGATGCCCAAACAATAGAAGGACTGGCGAATTTCTCCAAAAAAAATCCATCTTAGTCATGTAGGAAGCCGGTCAAGACGGTAACTTTGACTAGCGAGTTTTTAATACAAACAACGCTGCTTCGAGTCCCGTCAGACGACTTGACCATAGCTTTGAATCTGATTCAACAGATGCCGTTGAGTAAATATTAATGAAATATTTCATTGAAAAACTAAGTAATGAATTATTATTTCTAGAAAATATAACGTTTCTCAAAAGTGCCATGTCGAAGCTGGACAAAATATGTAAAGACCGGGGTGTGAGCAATGGCACCAAGATGCATCATGGGGAGCTGCTTCGGCAAACTGGATTCAAGAGCTTAGAAACTAGACGCAACGGTACCCTTATGGTGCTCACTCATAAAGTCATCAATGGTTTAATAGACAGTCCTACCCTGTTGGAGCGTTTCAGGTTGTTTGTACCTAGCTATTACAATCGGGGGCGAGGTCATGATCTATCTCATGTACCAATGAGCTGCACCGATGTCTTGGTACATCACCCTTTAACTCGGAGTGTCAAACTCAAGATTTACATATTTCAGTAAAATTAAGACACCTTTAAAATAATAGTGAAAGAGTTCTTCTCAGCGTGTTGATAGCTGAGGGTGCACTGTAATTAGGGTAACCTGTTGTGCACCAAAAAAAAATATCTTACGATATGCAGACATACTGTAACTGTAATTCTGTCGCCATTCCGCTAGGGGTGGCCAGAGCCTCTGCAGAGCTGCCTGCATTTCTTCCTATTCTTACGCACCTCTTTCAATTCATTTATACGCATCACCTTTTTCATGCATTTTCTTCTTTTACATTCACTTTGTATATTCCATTCTTTCACAATCTCCTCAATCTGATCACTCCATACTTTTCTCGGTCGTCCCTTACCTCATTTTCCTCTCACACTTCCTCTGTACCTATTTGTACATTCACCATTCATTCTTACTACGCATGCCCAAACCATCTCATCACCTTAACTTTCACATCCTCTTTCAACTTACATTCTTTCTTTACCCCTTCATTCCTAACTCCATCCATCAGAGTTTTTCCTGTCATACTTCTCAAACGCGTCATTTCCACGGTACATACTTTACTCATCTCACTATCGTTCCCTGTCCATGCTTCACTTCCATACATCAAAGTCGGTAACAATATGCCATTGTGTACCGCCATTCTCAGATCCATCCTCTAGTTTTAGGTTACTGTTATGTACCCTGTATGGGATGCTAGCTTGTACCTACAATCGACATTCTTCTCTACAGAGTGCTCGCGTCTTCTTCAGACTTTAACGTAAGTAGTTGTTTCTCGTCTGCCAAGCTTGTTCAAAATACGATTTAGTGCAGAAGGGCACAATATATTACGTTTCTCACTCCCAGAGGAACATTCAAGGGAAGGGCTCTCTCGCCTTAGGTATATGATGGGACTCCCTATTTCTTGGTTCCGCCAGTAAATTCCTTATAATTGGACGTACGCAAGTGTAGGACCGTGAATGCCGGCAAGATATCTTTAACCCGAGTGTAAAACGGCGCGTAAACCTCATCTCGATTACGTGAACAGAAAAATGTATGCCATATACAACAGCATTCCTGGTGATGGATTTATTTTTCTTAAATGTTTTCTATTTCGACAATCTAGGGAGTATACGAAATTTATTTTATACTTTTGGTATAAAACATACTTGGCTTGTGAGATGAAACGGAATAAAGTAATGTTTGAAAGAAGGATTCACCGGTTGTGTCGATAACTCAGTTGTTGGAATGCTTTCGTTCCATCTCAGTGGGCAAGGGTTCGATCCCCCCCAAGGGTGTCAGCCGTCAGAAAGGATTTTCCTGTTGGGTCTAATCTAATGTAATCTAAGTTGCAAAGATATGTAACATTGGGGATTCGCATTATATGCATTCTCACAAGCAGGCACGTACAAGTTCCCGCTTGCACATGACGCATGTAAACCTACAACATAAAAACCCAAATCTTAAATGGACATAGGTACACCCTGCAATTCTTGCAGACCTTCCCTGAAACAGGGTGACATTGGCTAAGTGAACCATTTTCTACAGCATGGGTGGTCAGCTGCATACCAACTCGCGCTCACTCGGGTAGCGTACTCACTTCAAATCTAAAATCCAAATACCGGCAAGGCTTATTCAGCTTTCACAAGAAATGAGAACCAGGGCTCTTATTCACGATAGGGGATAGAGAAGACTCATCTCGATTTTCCCCGAAAAAGGAATAAAGGTATTGTGCCTCACAATACCATTTATTGCTTTTTCTGGTAAAATCGAAATGAATCTATACTCTACCGGCATAGTGAATACCAGCCCAGCCCCTTCAAGAGCTGGGAAATCCGCACTTTAAGTGAAGTGGGAATGGCGTAAGGCCGACCCCTTTGCCTGTGTAAAATAAAAAGGTTTCACACGCCACATTCTTCAGATACAACGCAGCAAGAAATAACTGTAGATGTGTAGCTTATAATTTTTACGTTTACGGTGTTGCCTAACTTATACTTACATGCATGTCAAACTCATATAATATTGCAGGCCACATGATCAAGTATTGTTTTATTTGAGGACCGAGGGCCAAAAAAAACTTTCAAATGATTTCGTTGACGGGGGAGGGGGTAGAAACACACTCAATCTTAAAAATGACCAACTTAGTAGGATATAGTGTGTTTTTACTCAATTTCTCACTAAAAATAATAAGTCGATAGCTGTCGCTGCCTCGATTGCTATAATATGTAGATATAAGTAACATAGGTATACTATTTATGTTTTTTGAAAATTGTAAATATGCCCTACTTGACACTGGCGCTCCTGTTGAACGCGGGAATCCGCCACAAAGAAGAAGAAGAAGTAAATATGGATTTGCGAACCTTAAAAAATGAGCAACTAATGCCATTTCTGAGATGTAAGTAGGTATACTGTGCTCACCACCATTACGTACTAAACGACTGCACTCTCAAAGGGAGATAAAGTTTTCATACATTTTTCGATTTACGCAATCGAGGTGAGCTTACGCAGTGCTTTATACTAAGGGCACTGTTTATAATAATATTATCAAATCATCAGAAAATCCATTAGTGATATTAAAAAGAAAAATATGAAAGAAATAACATTTCCTCTAGGATCCTTATATTACATCTTGTGTCCCACTCTATCACATACGAATGAAAGCACTTTATTGAGATGGAGAGCATTTTTGATTGATCTTACTGTGAACATAAAAGCAGGATATTTTTTCTCTCTTTCGTTTTTATTTTTGTAAGTAAAAAAGAAAAGGCTTTTGTTTGTGCAATGTCATAGATTGAATAAAAGCCTATTTAACGTAGGTATACCTATGCTCACTCTGTTTCAAAGTAAGGCAGCAAAAGCTGCTGAGGCTATATTCATTTAACTTTTATAAGGTACCTACCTACCTACTAGGTAGTGTGATTGCAAACTTGTTTGCTTATGAGCATGCATGAAGTGTGAATCCTAAATGTTGATGTATGTAGGTAGCTATAATTTTCAACCTAGATAACCCGTGATTTGAATAGTTTTTTCTGTCTTCAATGGACTCTGAACATTTTTGAATTTGTAACTTTTTTCTCGACGAGCAAACATCAGTCTTGTATGAGACTGTCGTCCTTAGTAACCAATAAAAAAATATTCATTTGCCTTTTCCATAGCAGACGACACAGTTTTGTCTAAGTAAATTTGCGTGCGGAGTTTATTTTGAAATAATAGTTTTTGAAAACAGAATTCAATATAAGACTTGTAAAGAGACATCTTTGAATTGTTAGATAAAACTTTTTGTAAAACTCTTTACTTTTGAAATGTAAGCTTTTGTGTTGTTCAATAGATGGTAATACTTTTTTAAATTAAAAGTTGTACTTATCAAGGAATGAAGCTGGATAATGGAAATAGATACAAACAGTTGGTTGACATAATAAAATTGAAATCACAATTATTATTATACCTGCCACTTTTAAATACAAATTATAAAAAATTGCATTGTTCCAGAAGACCTTGCATAATTTATTTTCACATGTAAGAGGATCAGCATTAGGTACGTCAACCTTAAAATTTAAAAAAAGACTGGTCACGAAAGGTCCATCCAGACTTATAGCAGAATATGGGTCTTGCTTGAGAATTGTCGCTTTGTAGCAGAGGTTCCCAAAGATTTTTTCTTAGCCTGTGATTCAGACTAAATCAGCGCTCACCAAATTAATCATCCAAATATTAACAAATACTCGCTGACTGTTCCTTGTGGCAGCAGCTTATTATATTTATCTTATACCAGCCATCTGCCATCTGTGTATAACTTCTTCTCTGTCCTTGTCTCCAGGTGTCTGTGGATGAATGGAGCTCCATGTGGGACGAGTACGCCCAGAGCCCCGACCGTCCCCTGGAGTGGCAGCAGCGCTACATGAACTTCATGTTTGACCTTGAGGACGCCAGCAACGACGGCTCCATCGACGTGGACGAGTTCACCACCGTGTGTTCCTGCTACGGACTGCAGCCAGCCGAGTGCAAGACGGCTTTCAACAAGATGGCCCAGGTAAACAGTACCTTCACATTTCCTTCTAGGCATCGATATATAAAATTGGCCATTTACGCTAGGGTCTGGCACAAAGGTCTGTCTACCTGCGCAGGCGATCAGAACAAGATTGGAAATTAAAACTTGCGAGTGACACTGTATAGCAGAGGTGCCCAAACGGTCGATCGCCGAGAATAGTTAAAATTTCAGTGATCGACCTTAAAACTGATTTGACATTTTGCATAAAAGAAAAACAGCTTTGTTTTCGATTACGTGAGTATATATATATTTTTATACCACAACCGGTTTCGCAAACATCCGTTTGCATCGTCCAATGACATGGAGCATTTCCAGCAAGACTGAATTCTTCAATATTGTCCTTTCCATCGCATTGCTTCAATTTCATTGAACCGTGTATTATCGCCTTAATTGTGCTTGAGTGTGCATTCACTCGATTCACCTGCAATCGGCGCAGATGAAACGCTCTGATAGACTAGAGTGTGTATTATTTATTTATTTACGGCATACGCCTTTTTACAAAAATTTAAATAAACTATTGTATGTATCTAAAACAATACTAACTAGATACAAAACATAAACATAAAAATAATAAACATATTAAATAAAGAACTTTGAAAAAAAAAAAAAAAACAATTCTTAACACCTTCTCTTGTGTCTTTCAGGGCAAGAGCGCCGTCTCTCGAGATGAATTCCAGGAGCTGTGGAAGCAGTTCTTCTCCTCCGAGGATGTGGCCACCCCCGGGAACTTCATCTTTGGAAAGACCAACTTTTAATGGACGTTTTCCACTCGGAACATAACCATAATTACCAATAATATGTTGTAGGCTTAGAGCAATTACTGCATGAACAGAGAGATGATTTTTAGTCACAGAAATCCCAAATGTCAGTTAATTTATCCATCTTTCTTTACTTTTCGATAGATGGCAGTATATTCATTAGCATTAAAAATCTAATGTGATTGGTTGTTTGGTCAATTTCATATGACAATAAAATCAATTGAAAAATTATAGAAAATCATTATTTAAGAAAAAAAAAGTATTTTAATTTTCTTTTGTAAAGATTTATTCACTTAGACACATATCAAAATGACAGTTTACTGTATTGATCAACAGATGACAGTATCATCAATTCAAAATATACATATTACATACAGAAATAAGTTTTTATTGACCCACAGGCAACCCAAATGTCACTTAAAAGTAAAAGCTTTCTTTACTTGCCAACAGATGCCAATATGATACATAGATCAATAGATACAATAGATCAGACATAATTTGGATTTAGTCCGCCCTCTCTGTTCAATAATAATTACTCTAAATCTGTACATACCTACGTGTTATATTAAATGTATTCAAATCTTAACAAAAAATCAACATTTGCTTTGATGTAGTTACGACCACTCGGAAATAAATAAATGAAATATATTATAATACTGTATGCGATGGTAAAATTCAAATTTTACCATAACTAACAACTAATTTTAGACACATTTGGTTTTTAGTATAAAACAAATAAGTTAACTGGTTCCAGTGATTTTTATTAGTATGTACAACTTTAGGTATGTACATGTATTTGGGTCCTGTCTTGTTTCTGTTTTCTTGAGATGTTTTCCTCCAATAAAATGATGTAGGCATTTTGATGAAATGCATATCGTTCAATACCCAGCTCGAAGACCTCCTGAAAGCTGGTAAGATAGCTGGACGTCTTTATCTCAAGATCCATGAGCCGATATCAAGTTTTTTTTTTATGAATCACAGCTCGAAAGATCTGATCCAAGAAAATGAAGAAGAAATAATTGTGCAGCCTGGACAGGACCACACAAGATATGAATTTTATATGTTTGTTAAGTTCTGCCATCTTAGTTTACATCTGTTGCAAGCCCACATTGCCAATAATGTTGAAAAAATATTCATTTGACCAATTCACATCCTGATTCATTGTTTGAGAAATTGTGGATAAACATTTCATTGGATGAAACTTCTTATAGTAAGTGAACTAATTAAAAAGGAATGCTGATTAAAATGTTCTAAAGTACAGGATTTTCACACTTTTTTAGTGTTTTCTCTCGTAGGAAATAGGTAAAAAGGTGCATTCATCTGAGAAACCCAAACATATGTCACTTATTAAGTTTTATCTTTAAGGTATCCATACTTTGTTTTGAGTCGAATAAACCATTGGATAAGATTCTATACATATTGGCCAGATTACTGCGATACCACTTTGGAGTCAAATGTTTCTAAAAGCCGCTATATCCACATACAGTGAGAATACTTTTTTATACTTGTGTCAAGGAATAAGTAGGTACCTATAATGCATGAGTATTTTTTGTTGTTCTTGTTCTTATGTCCACTATAGCTTGACTAAAGACAATAAGTTTTTCAATGATTATTTCCAAATTCTATCAATGCCAACATTAAAAATGTTTATTACTCAAAACCAAGATAGCACACGCAGCGCACAGAAACAGACAGCTCATAGGCATTTTGCACAGCGCCAAAAGGGAAATCTGTAAAAAAAAATGTAATTGGCTAAATTTGAATTTTACCGACGAATATGTGTTATTCATAGTAGATGATTATGTATTAATGTTTCAAGATTATTTATTATTACGAATAATGTGATGTTGAGGTCTCATAGAAATAGCCACTGTAATGTAATAAATTACTCACCTGCGGTTGCAAACGCATCAGTTATTGATATCTAATCATGTAAAATGTTTAATCTCGAAATATAAATTAAGTAGATAATGAACTGACTACTTTTTTTGTAACCATCATCCTATTTATATATCTACAAGGTTTAAGCTGAACAAATATATTTGAAAAAATGAGCTGTTGTGAAGTTAAGGGCTTCAAACTAATAACATCAATCAACATTATTAGGTTTTTCTTCAACAAGACTTATTACACTGAAATAACTCAGTTAACTTCACATTGAACTATCAAAAGTGTCATTTCATAAAATGGCAGCATAAGCTGTGATTTTCACCACTTTTACTTTAAGCCATGTAAGTGTATACGTAATTTATACTAGTCCTCTTCAAAACAAAAAAAAATGTGAAGAGGAGTGCAATTCGCCAATCAATTTTGTCCAAGCGAGAATTAAGAAGTACTTTTCGTCTTCTGTGAGTGCCCGATAGGGCTGATAAGATCTGCCCAACATGGTAAAGGCTTTACGGTCCTACGCTGCACGAAACAACTCTTATACACCTCTCATCCTTGTCCAGTCTTGCACATTGCGCAGCTACATCTACCTTCTCTACAGCTCACTGTCCTCCTTCTATCTTGCCTGATATTATCATTATAAGGTGTGCAGAAGGTAAAGGAATCCTCAGGAAGGAAAAGTCCCATACATGAGTTTTACATAACTTGACACTCAACAGCAGTTTTCTGTCCTCTTCTCAAAACTTCTATTTTTGTGGCTTTATCAATCCAAGAAATTCAAAGTATTTGTCTATGAATCTACATTTAAAATGACTTCCTTTGTGCATTGACTTACTTACCAATTAAAACTCATATGATACACAGACAATTGACTTGGCCCTCTGTGAAAAGTGGAGCCAGAACATTGGTCAATGAGCCTTTACAAATGTCTGCAACAGTGTTTGGTGGGTGCGCTTATGCAGTGGCGGCTCCAAGGGCATGAAACCAACTGCCACCTGTGGTTCCAGAGATTTCCGACAGCATTCACTTCAAGAAACGTCTCCAATCTGTTCACCGAATCTTTTGTGGCACCCTTGGATGACAATGTCACGAAACGCATCCAAATGTAAAAAGTAAACAACATCAGAACTGTCAGAAGTGATGTTTTACAAGATGGCGTCGGTAGTTCCCAATTTCAGTACGATCCCTCTAGGTAAAGTATAAATTAAACACATCTAGTCACATTTACAGTATTTTACTCAGTTTGTAAATATAATTTCACAATACAAAATTCAACTATTTTCTATTTAGGCATAAAATACAAGACTAAGGCATCCTACTGTATAGATAGCTTTCCTGATTGATTTTTGCCAACAACACTGGTTCTCTGAGGGTGTGTTGTTTCAACAATAGCTTAGGTGACTTTCACATGAACAAAATATAACAGTTTCATCAACATTGCATCATTACACTGAAGAAGCCCATCGCAGACATGGGTGAAACGTCCGGAAGCTCCAGCCCCAATAGACCGCAGCAATAAATTCCGGCTACCAACTTTCATATTATCAACAGCCGGGCTTGTAAGCCTGCAACTCCTATTCAATATTTGTATGTATTTATGTCCTTTGACTTATACGTTGGTATGAGACTGAGTAAAGATTCATTCACTTTTGCAAGTATCACTCCTGTTTTGAGATAAAGCGGACTCAGATAATTGGGGTTCTACTGTATAGAATTAAGAACAAGTTTCTCAACATTTCGTCTGAATGGTATCCAGTGTCATAACAATACAATCCTCATACTCAACTATCAGAAGAAGTTGATTGAAGATTATGTAGGTGGTATTTGGCGGTGCATCAACAAATGGCACAGAAGCTACGTTGCTGTGTCCATTCTCAAAGGTTTGTTCTTTTCATTAAGTTTAAAGTCATTAAGCTTTAGTTGAAACAACATGACCATACTATATAATCTAAAAGCTTCTTTAACTCTGCGTTAACAATCTTGAAACATTGCTTTGCTCTCTTGTACTTACAATACATAGACAACTTAGTCGACACACAATATTACCGTCAACTTCACTAAAAAACTAATCTTTTCCAATATTTTAAACATTAATGGTGACATAACAAAATCACTAGGTAAGTAGAAAACATAAAAAAAAATCATTTGTAACAATAATTTTCATCAACCATATTGGCGAAAAAGGTAGATTTGTTAAAATTATTTTGAGATATTTGCTAAAATATCATCCACAGAATATAAATATACTCTTCGGATGATTTATTTGGTAAGCACTGTAGATATATTGGCCAAAATAAGAACAGTCGATAGCTCAGTTGGTCAAATGCTTGCTTTCTATGCCGAGAGCTAGGGTTCGATCCCTACAAAGAGCAGTCACATAGGCTTATTCAGCCTCACAGCAACTGGGTTTTTCTTGCACAACTAGCGCTGACTAGCGACAAACAAGCGTGCAGAGGGTTTTTAAAAAAGTGATAGTCCCTTGACTAATAGGTTGGTATGAGGCTGACCCCCCATACTGTAAAAATTGGTTCACTTTGTCAATATTGCCCCTGTTTCGGAGAAGGGCAGCCTTATTTGCACACATGCATATGTAAGGGTGAACTTACATATGTATGCTTGTGGGCATGCATTAATTATGTATCTAAACTGGTTATATATATATATGCATTTTAGATCATAGATAGATTAACACATTAAAAATGCTCATCAAATAAATCGTCCTAAAATTTCATTACTTTCACTGAAATCTACATAGTAATATGGTTGATGAAACAAAATATTTTGAGTATTTGTAAAATGTAAAAAAAACATTTTAAATTTCACGAGATTCAAATCCTTAATCACAATTAAAAACTATGAGGAGACAAAATGCTTGGCGTGGATTAAAACATGTGGTGTACATAACAAAATGAATTTACAAATTTGTATATTAGAAAAATCATTGAAGAACTTTATTCTCGACATTATACAACAACCTTTAGTTCCTTTCAACCAGTTCATCCTTGCTCACTGAATGAGTGTGTCTCCTACTGCATTCGTTACGACACCAACCAAAGAGTGCGAATAAAGTAAATTCCCCAATCACGTTTTGTCTGATATTCAAAATTTTTATACGTCAAATGAACATAATTTGAGTTGAAATTCAAAATGATTGATTGTTAAAAATTATACAACTTAAATTTATACCAAAAAAGGACAAATTATTTGCGACACCAAAAAAAGCTATCATAAAACTGGAGTAAAAACATTTAAAAAAAACTAATACTCGATAAGAGGTATACATTCATAATAAAATCTAAAGGAAGCTGCCATTAAATTTAATTAAAAATTAATATAAATTGAATCTTAATTTATGAGTATAGATAAGGTTTATACTTAAAATTATAATTGCTAAAAAATGCTAGGGTTAAAAATGCCCTTAATATAAGCAGTGGTTAATAAATTTAAAGTCAGTGACTTAATTCTGTCTCACCTCTTCCGGTTAAACTGTAAATTTGATTAAAAGAAAAAAAAACATGTAAAAAAAAGGTTATACAGAATTAAAAGCAGATTTTACGAACTGTGAGAAATCCATTCTTCTTTACATCAAGGTTTGTACAATCAGTTTTTAATTCTACATAAACGTTTACAAAATACCATTCTAATTTAAAATTGCTTACGTTAACCAGTTGTTTTTATGCTTCTTAAAAGAAAACAGCCAAATCCTTGAATTTTATACTCAGTAAGTCATTAAATACTTTAATTTAGGGTTAACCTCAAAAAAAATAGTAGGGTTAAGTCTACTGACTTTAAACATCACTAAAAATGGTTAAAAATAGCAAAGCCTCATTGCATTATAGTAAAATTAATAATAATAAAAAAAGGAACATACGCAATACAACAAAAATTGACAGATTCTCGGTACCAATTCCAACAAACCATTCTGTCACATTTTAACACTAAAGTGTTGTATAAGTAACATTTAATTAGTGAGTATATATATGAAGATTTCTCTAGACACTGTTACACGAATATCAGTCTTAATTACGTTATACATAGAGATTATTTTCCTATACAGAGTTGAGATTATGAGTTGCCTTAGAAGTTAAGTTTTTTTTTAATACTTTTTTTGACTAACGAACAAGTGATGCACAGTTTTTATACTGAGCGTAGGTGACAGTTAAGCAAGTGCTAACTTCTTGTAGAATATCAAAAGTGACATTTCACAAGATGGCTTTTCTGATTTTCACCACAGTCAGTTTAAATCATGTTGGTCAAGCTGCGTCAAACGAAGACAGAATAGGGCGTGTGCGTGTCCAAATGTATTGACATTGTTTTTTTTTACACTAATTCCACCCATAGACCAAATAAATCCATTACAATTACATCAACTATTTGATAAGTTGAAAGTTCATGCAAATTAGCAATCCTTAATTCCATTTATAAAAATAACTGACAGCGTTTACACTATTCAAATATATTCATTATTTTTTGTACAAGTATTATTTACGATTAGTCAAGGGACAAATTTAGTTTAAAAACGGAAAGAAATTATTTCACTCCCGATTAAGTACTTCAAATAAATTTGGCCCGGACTATATAATTAATTTATTTCAACATTGAAAATGCATTCAGCTATCTTTTAAAAAAGACACATTGGAAATATTTGTGAAAAATTTGCATGTAGCTACTTTAAATAAATGTCATAGCATTCAATTAATTTAGCTTCGCAGACAAGCTATCAATCAAGTATGCAAAAATACCGTACACGTAAAGTTGAGACATCACCAGGCCATGTCTATCCATCTATAATCTAAGTTGCAAAGATATATTAACATTTAAAGCTCATATCAAATGCATGCCCACAAACAAACACGTGTAGTTCGCGGTTACAAATGCTGAATGTGTACTTACAAATAAAATCCAAACCTCAAATGAACATACATCCTACAACTTTTGCCGACCTTCCCTGACACAGGGGTGACATTGGCAAAGTGAACCATTTTTTACAGTATGGGTGGTCAGCCTCATACCAACATATAAGTCAATGTTGATAGGGAAAAAGCTAACTGATATTTGGTTGCTGGGTTACACAGACCTGCGACGTTTGCTTACCAAATTTGGAACATTTGTTACAACTTCATTATCTTCGTCTGAGCAGCGTAAGATAAGTCTATGTTTTCAAAAGAATATTGTATAGACAAAATAGAACAGTACAACCACAACAAAAACATATAATTGTTTCAACATTAGCTTACACAACTTTAAAACTGAAAAACAAATACTAGAAGTTTTTCCTTCGTCCCTAGTATAAAACATTACGTAAATACTCAAATCATCTTCCATAGAACCAATATGTATGGATGATACAAGAGCCGTTGTATGGGTATTATACTATATTCCGCCATCTCAGGTCAGGTCCAGTCGAAAGCTCAGTCGGTAGAATGTTTACATTCCACACAAAAGGCAAGGGTTTGATGCCCACAAAACTATTTCCAGTTTTGTGTTCATTTCCGACCCAAAACAAAATACAGGCAAGGTTTACTCTGCTTTCTTAGGAGATGAGTATCAGCCCCTTCAGGAGCTGGGAAACCCTCAAGTCAATTGAAGCGGTTGGCATAAGGCCAGCCTCCTTATCTGCAAGAATAAATAGTTTCCATACGGCACATGACGTACAGGTTAGTAACGTTTGCAAAGATTGAGTATTTACGCAATGTTTTATATTCGGCGTACTTGTCATTCAGTCAAAGCAAAGCTAAGTTTGAAACACCCAGTTCTTACAGTTACCACATGATTCGTGTATTGACAGTGAGAATGCAAAAAATGCAGTTCCCCGTATAACAAATTACCGCGGATATATAATTATACAAGTATTGATAATATTTAATATTATTTGTTCACATTTAAATTGCTTCTTGCACAGACTTTCACTACTTTACTACACTTGGTAAGTAATTTTCCTTAACAACTATCAACGCAAAACCCATTCCATCAATTTACATGGATAGCAGTGCCATCTGTTGAGAAATAAAAAAAAGTTTGATTTTGAAGACCGCAAAAAAAGGTTCATCTTCTGAACTCTAACTGAACTTGAAAATTACTTTAATTATAAACAATACATTTTAACACTGGAATCTTTTGGATCAGATCAAAACATTAACTTTTGTGTGAAAACCAAGCTTTCTAGTTTTTTTAACAGATGGCAGTAATTCACAAAATTGATAGAATTAAGCTCCAACGCATTTACAATTTATCTATAACTAAAATATTGCAATACATTATTATTGCCTATGAGTAGGTAGGTATACGTTACATCAAAAAAAAAAAAACAAATAAGTACCTAATAGGAAATAAAAGACATGTAAAAGATGTCTAAATACTAATACATTTGGCAGTCATATTCATTGATTTGATTCAACAGTGATTATCTCAAAAACTATAGGTATGCGATAAAAGTAAAAGAAAATGAGGTGTATATCGTTACAAAAACACTCCTTCAACCTACAGGAATCCCTCAAAAGTCGGGATATGCCAAGCTTCTGGATCGTTTGTTTCAGGATTAGCGTTATTTTCATCATTCTTCACCGGAGCAACAGAATTATTATCCACGATGACTTCCTTTACGGTGACGCTCGGTTTATCATTGCTTTCTACTTGCGGTACTTGTGAGATTGCAAGCAGCGGGAGGTACTTCATGTTTTTCACAGTCGTGGGAGGATACGAAGAAGGCATAATCGACAGCACACACTTATCGTACTTTCTGCATGCATTCCTCACATTTTGGATCTTCATAGGATCGCGGGTTCGCATCCTGTCGTGGCTATCTGAGTTGCGTTTATCTGTGATCCATTCTCCAGTGATCTTGTATTTTCCCGTCATGTCGACTTCGCATTTGCGGCAAGCGTGCTTCGATTCAATGTAAGTTTCGGGATGGTTGTGGTTACCTTTGACGTAGGAGATCAAGCCGGAGCGGAGACAGATGGAGACTTGACAGCGGTCTCGGTCAGGAGTCTTGGTGTAGAACTTGGAGCATCGCCAGGTGATTCTTCTCTCGTGACTGTTGATGTCTTCGTAGAAAATGTTGTTGGATGCGACGAGCTGGACTGTTCCTTTGGAAGACTTAATGTAGAACCAATCTGTACAAAAAAGATATATTAGTAAACATCCACCAACTTTGTACTGTAAAAATAAACAACATACTAACATAAGTAGTTTATTTTAAGTACAAATTTGAGCATAATTTCTAATCTTAATTCTAAATTCTACCGTAACCTACTTTACATAGGATATGTTTTATCACTTTTTCAGCACACATTATTTATACCAAATACCTTCCCAACCATTTACCTTCACTCGTGGTTTAAAACAAATAAAGTACACATTTGTTATTATATCTTTTTATTTATTTCTTCCAAGGAAATGAAGGATAGCTGATCGGGAAACGTAAGGGAAAAGGACACAATTACAAAGAAAAGACAAATAAAAACAATATTTATAATTATTTCAAAATTCAAATGGATAAAACATAGTTTTAATTCACTTATTTATTTCTTTTTTTGTGCTCGAACATTTTCGCCTCATGAGGCATCTTCAGGAGCAGAATGGTTACAATGGTTATATTTTATTTTTAATCTGTTGACACATAAGTAAGTAAGTTGAAAGTATAAAAAAAAATACAATCGACACTGGAAATTTTCTTTCCGGGATCTGTTGTCGTTGTGTTTTGGAGCTTGTGCTTCCGGAAGTTTCACCTATATCTGCGATGGGCTTCTTCAGGGTGATGATGAAGTGATGTGATGTTGGTAAAACTGTTTCAGCAACAGATCCCGGAAAGAAACTCTCCAGTGTCAACAGCCAGCCGTGTAAGCCTACAACTTCTCATCAAAAAAATGTAATAATACAAATAGATAATATGCAATTGATGAGACGGCTTTCTCCATTTATTGGTCCAGTCCATTCCATAATAATTTTAATAATAAAATAAACATTTGTATAGCGTCTTTTCGTGACCGAGTCACTGCAAAGACGCTTTTGTAGCAGTCTTTGAAAAAGTATGTTTTGAGCCCTTTGCGAAAAGCTGCAACAGTCTTCAGCTCCCTGAGGGTAGCAGGAAGAGAATTCCAGGCCGTCGGAGCAGCAACGCTAAAGGCTCAATCACCAAACACCGTACTCATGGCTCTGCGCGTCAGCTGGAGCAGACTTTTATTTGAGTCCCTGGCTCTAAGTGTCTGTCCGCGAGTAGTGGGTGACCAGTTCAGACAGGTAGTGAGGTGCTGCTCCATTTAGTATTCTAAAGGTGAGTACACACAGCTTGTACTGTATTCCATGGAAAATCTGAAGCCAGTGAAGTTTGTACAGAAGGTATGCTATGTGGCAAAATTTATAGCTCCATAGGTGGAACTACTTGGGTTTAAATTCAAGGGTTGTCTTCCTCACATAAAACATGACATGAGAATGGGCCACTATGAAGCTGACAATCAGCCTGTCCATAATTGAAGTTGCTAACATATATTAACATTTAAGATTCATATTTAATGCAAGACCACAAGCAGGCGCGTATAGGTTTGCGCTTACACATGTACCTATTTACAAAATAAAAACTCAAATCTCAAATGAACATATATCCTGCAACTCTTGCCTTCCTCCCCTGAAGCAGGAGTGGCATTGGCAAAATGAAGCAATGAGGTGGGAACATTTTTCTCGGCTGGTAACCGTCAGTCTTGTATGGGACTGCCGTCCTTAGCAACTAATAACAAGATATTTATAAACCTTTCCCTAGCAACCCGACCGGGCGACGACACAATTTGTCTATGCCAATTTATGTACAGACCTCATTATCATGGTGGTTAGCTTCATAACATTTTAATAAAGAAACATGAATTCAAATTTTGAAATAAAAAAAAATAGGTATGCAAGATTCAAAATAAGAACATGGCTTACCTCGCCCGATACATAAAACATTTTGAATATTTAATGAACACACGAGTCAAAATATATTTGCATTTTATGTAATGGCCACACTTTTAAATCTGTTAATTGGACAAAATTGAGCCTGAAATGAATAAAAACTGATTAAATACATAGTATTAGGTATTAAATGAGTAATATAAATAAGGGAGGCACGGCGCTTCCATAAAAAATCATGCGGTTCTTAAAAATGCCGAAAATAGTGTGGACGTCCCATGATTGTTTATACAAAAATTCAATTCACGCCATTCCGGATGATTTAAACGACTAAATATAAATAATTATTAACAAAATTGTGTTGGAATTAAACACAGCGTGGGTTTCATTGAAATGGCAGTGAGAAACGATGAAACGCCGAAAAATTATGTTAATTCGGCTGTCGGTAATTGGTAAAACGAAGCGAAACGTCAAACTAGCATCAGAGACAACGTGCACTTTCAGCGATAGACAATAAGGGCTTGTTTATAATATTCCCACAAATGTCAAAGTTTTCTACCTACCACTAGTTGAAAATAATACTCGCTAATCAAGGATTGATTTCACATACAATGTATTTTATGTTATTTTTCTTACGTCAATGATGTATCAATTTCATTGGTATATATAACTTACGTAGCCTTTTTTCCCTGTTTAATATGTTCTTGATATTCTAATGTACAATGACCATGTATTTCTTTTTTCTTTCACTGTTTAACTATATATTTTGTTTGCTCTTTTTTCTCATATATTTCATCACATATTTTCATGTTTCTGCATTTTTGCAATTTTCTATGTACTTTTTCTATTGATGTATTATTGTTTTATGGCTGGTCATGTATTGCACCCTCCACATGATCAAGCTGGAATAAACGCATATTATTATAACAGGGGTGCCCATACTTTTTCTTGAGGAGATCGAATAGGAGAAAAAATTCTGTTCACGGGGAGGGGGGGGGGGGTAGAGGCACGCAATTTTCATTTTGTCCTTTTGTCCATAAAAATTCTGTTGTCGGGGGGGGGGGAGGGAAAGGGATTATTTGATATCCTCGGCGATCGACTTCAAAACCCTTCGCGATCGACCGTTTGGGCACCTCTGAATATTATAACATATTTATTTTGTAAATTCCTTAAAATAAAATAATAAAACATTTATTTACACTGATCATGCATAATAATGTAATATTTTTTGTTTAGATCAAATGAATGTTTATTTTACGAAACTTTACACATTTAAACTGATGTAAGGCTATTTAACTGTAACAAGGAATTCAATGGTGTGTTAATCTTTTATCTTTTTTAATGAAATAGTAATAAAAACAGTATAAAATACAAAAACAAGTATTAAATAAGCAAGATTTTCAACATTATACTTAGGTACTTTACTTTCATACAAAAAAATGCTTTTGTGCGGTTTAGCTTTCTATGGCTGCTAATCGAATCTGGATTTTTTAAAACAGTAACCGTCAATTTGCTTTCAACTTTAATGATTATTATTTCATTAATTAAAAAAGCAAATAAAAAATCAATACTACGCTTATTCTTTGATTAGCATTATATTCATTAAAATCGTTCCATTTACGAACACACTTTATAAAGTGAAGCTAGCAACGAGTCAATTCGCAATTTAACTGTCATGTCGGTTGCGTGATTATTTTGCCGCTCGAATCGAATCTACTTTATATCTTAAATTTCTACAACAAATACCTAATTTATTCATATTATTTCGATGTAAATACTTAACTATATTAATGTACTACTTAACTGCCATCTAATAAACGTGTTGTGCCGCAGTGTTGTGTTTGAATTTTGCGTTTACATTGTGATGTGCCTTGCTGTCATATTCGTAAGTTTTGCCAGAGGTTTCTCTTGAATATATTTTGTTTTTTTCGTTGTTTTTAGTGCTTTACATCACGTCGCGGTGCAACAGGCAGCTAATCATGATAAATAGCTTCACATTCAGAAGAGGGAAGCCGAGCCATGGCGGTTTCCGGTGGCATTGTTCGTCCTACAACAGCAAGCACTGTTTGGCGTCTGCCGTTGTAAGGGATGATCATATTATTTCGTATAAGAATTGCCATAATCATTCACCTCCATATTACTGCAGGGATAATAAAGGGAACTATGTGAAAATAGGTTGAACTTATGAACTAGGTGTTTTGTTCTTGACTTATAGGTTAGTATGAGGCTGCCCACCCTTAATGTAAAAAATGGGTCACTTTGCCAATGTCACCCCTGTGTCAGGGAAGGTCGGCAAAAGTTGTAGGGCTTATGTTCATTTGAGTTTTGGATTTTATTTGTAAGCACACATTCATCATTTGTAAGCGCAAACTACACGTGTCTGTTTGTGAGCATGCATTTGAGAGCCTTAAATGTTAATATATTTCTGCAACTTAGATTATAGATTAGGTATAATAATTCTTGTATGTTCTAATTTGCTTTACTTAGGTATACTTCCCTTTTGATGGCTGGTCCATGTATGCTCCAAACATTCCTAACCTTTATAAAATATCTCATTCCTCATGGAGAGAGCCTTTGTGGAGTGACACACATAAAAACAGTGTCCTTTTTTTGTCATGGATAAAATAAATTATCCTCATATACCTATATTAGGTTTCCTTGACTTATAGTTTGGCATGAGGCTGACATTTTTCACTTTTCCAATGTCACTTTTGTTTCAGTGAAGGTCGACAAGAGTAGCAGGGTTTATGCTCAATTGAGATCTTTGTTTTTTATACTCGTAATATAAACATACATGTGGCAGTTGTATGTGAAAATATGTGTCTATTTAAATGTATCTTAAGTATTAATACATTTTGCAACGATTACAGACTACATTGAGGTAGAGCCACTTCCATTGTAGATTGATTATCATCACTTGTGAAGGCTGAGTAAACCTTGCCGGTATTTTTGGGGCTTGAAAACACGGAAACGGGAAATCATTTCTGACCCACTTCAACTGAAGTGGTTGGCGTAAGGCCGACCCCCTTACCTGTAAAAATAAATAGGTTCAACTCGCCACATGCGACCCCTTCGGGGATAACGCGGCAAGAAGTTACATATATGTGTAGCTTAGTTGCGTTTGCGTTTGCGTTTATGAGTCTGACATTTTTCACTTTTCCAATGTCACTTTTGTTTCAGTGAAGGTCGACAAGAGTAGCAGGGTTTATGCTCAATTGAGATCTGTGTTTTTTATTATATAAACATACATGTGGCAGTTGTATGTGAAAATATGTGTCTATTTAAATGTATCTCAAGTATTAATACATTTTGCAACGATTACAGACTACATTGAGGTAGAGCCACTTCCATTGTAGATTGATTATCATCACGGCTTATTTTACTGTAATGTATGATGCTGCAACTGTATAGGGATTTGATGCATTTATGGAATAAATATTGTAGGTTTGTGAGTTAAGATATCCTTCAACATCATTGAGTCCTCCTCTCCTCAATCTCACCTGTTATGATTAGATGGAGTTGGTAGTATTTCTATCCATCACTAATAAAACGACTCCATTCATCTTACAATTTAAAAAGCTTTATCATTTATAACATAAGTACAATAATTCACTGATTATTTTCTATCAACACATTTTATTAAGGGTACCTACAATTATTTTGTTTACTAAAATTTTTAGTTTAATAAATTGAGACTAGACATCGAAAAATCTTAATTTTGTTCCTAAAAGCTTTGCAAGGAATGCACTCACAAAAACATATTTTACCTGATAGAACTATTTTACCTGATAGAACCAAAAGCTGTGATCTAGGATTGTTTTAAAAAATGAGATGAAAAAAAAACAACACTTAGCTACACATAAAGTTTCTTCCCGAAAGGGGTCGCATTCGAACCTGAGCTCTCGGCTTGGAATGCAAGCACTCTACCAACTGAGTTCTCGACCCGACATGAAATAAATTTATGGAATTGATGATAAAATGATTTCCTGTATTTCTATATATTGATCTCATTTCTGAAAAATAAGCAGATTACTACCTTTGGCTCTATACCTAGAACTCATTTATCACAAGAGAATGTTTTGTATAAAAATACCTACATATTGAGAATGGAATGTTAAAAATTAAAAATGAATTAAAATATAAATAATTGATGATGATGATGATGATTATGATGATTTCCTTATAAGCGCCGTTTCGTAACTCAATGTCACTCCAAGGGCAGATTATATTTGTAAATGTTTCTCTCTTTTATTTTTATTGCTCAGGCTTTCAACCTTTACCTTTTCCCTTTTGTATCTATTGCCTATTCTATTTAATGATTGTTCTATTTGTTGTTGTTCTTTATTACATTTGTTACCATAACAGAGTTTGTGCACTGAAATTGGTGGAAAAAATGTCACGTCACTTGGTCGTGTTGCTATGCACTTGTGATTGGTTTTCTGAATCTGACAACCACTATCCTGGCGCTGTCATCTAAATCTAAGCTGCAAAGATATGTATCATTTGAGATTCATATTAAATGCATTCCCACAAGCAGACATGCATAATTTCGCGCTTACACATGCTGCATGTGAACCTACAATATAAAAAACCCAATCTCAAATGAACATAAGCCCTGCAACTCTTGCCGACCTTCACTGAAGCAGGGGTGACATTGGCAAAGTGAACCATTTTTTACAGTATGGGTGGTCAGCCGCATACCAACCTATCAGTCAAGGAATATCATCCATACAAAATAAAGTATTGCACTAGTGACAGGACTGACAGTTATACTTAAATATAATATTATGTTTGAAGATTGAAAAGACGCTGAAGCGCCATGTACTATATTTATCACATCTGGTAACCAATGTCACTGTATGTATATTTTGCAATGCTGTAAGTAAAATAAAATAAAATCCCTGAATATCTGAACCAACTTTTTTTATTTACTGTGGGCGATAACCTGTGACATCATTGAGCTTAGGGATATTTTGAATGTGCAGAATTCATGCTGTTTGTGTAAACTTTTATTTTATTCTATTTCTTTGTAATTTTTTTTAATGTTATAGACTATTTGATTATTTCTGAGCAACAAATGAGTCATATAGAATCAAAGACGGAGATCTAGAATCTAGAAGATTCTAGAATATGAAAGTGATGAGAAAATAATTGTCTATGTTTCCATATACTTATCTAATTTTCGAGAAAATTGTAAATTGCCGCCTTTGTTTCAGTACAATTCAAATATACTTTTCTAAAAGTGCTACATTTTTAAATGTCGTATTCTAGTGGGTGAAGCTTTGAACTCAATATTGGAAAGTAATGGGTTCGATTCGGAGCAAAAACAATATCATACATTTTCAAAAATGCCCTTTACCAAAGTGTGAAATTGTCTCCTCTTATCAAGACCTGTTCCAAATATTCATCCAACCTTACAGAACCTGGGTCTTGATTTAAGTTGATGCTGAGTAGCAACAGCCGAGCTCGCAGAGAGTTCTTAATGAATTTCAGGCTTATTTATTTGGTAATCACTGTATTTGTGTAAATCACGCCTCAAGAGTCCTCTGCGAGCTTGATAGTCACAAAAAATATGCTAATTTTCATACAAGATCCAGTTGGTGTAAGGCTGGATGGGTCTTTGAAAAAATTATATAAATCGTTCAACCCAGTCAAGAGCATATTTGAAAATGACTTCTATTTCATTTTTGTGTCAAACGAACCCTCGGCCTTCCAATTACAAGTCAGTAATCTTAACCACCAGATTATGGATCTGTCGAAAACAGCGCTCACCAGATAAGTCCGTCCCGCGAGTATAAAATAGTACGCTAACGCACCTCAATTGCATAAATAAAAAAACATACATTTTCAATTTACGCAATCCAGGGCTGGAAGTCTCATCACCACGGTAATTCTTACCTACCGAATATCGTAATATTTGTATGAAGACTAATCAGCTCATCACTTACGGCCATCTTGGATTGACAGGTCTTCATACAAATATTACCGATATTCAGTATGTAAGAATTACCGTGGTGATGAGACTTCCAGCCCAGGTCAGAAATATGCAAAATTTTATACTGGGGGTACAGACAAATTGATCGATTTCACATGAATTAAGATTTTGGCACATAATATATTAATATTAATTTTATTTATTTTTGGCACGACTAAGTATGTATAATAAATACATATACTTATTTTACTAAGATCTTAAATTATGAATGAATTAACACATTAAAGCACAATCTACATAATTCTACTATTACATTATAAACATTGAAATGTTGTTTTCCAGGATTTGTAGCTGTAATCCATTGGATCTGGAGCTTCTGGAAGTTTCGCCCATCTCTTTGATGGGCTGCAGTGAAGACATCTATGCCAAAATTACATAGATGAAGAAACCCATCAAAGACATGGGAGATATGTCTAGATTCGGTTGTAATCTGTACTAACAAAATTATTTTTCTATTTTTAGGGGCTCAGTTTATCATATCGCAGAGAGGCAACATGATGCTCAGCTTTGGAGGGTACACCTACAGCCTCATGAAGGTGAAGTTCAAAAAGAAAGAGCTCTGGCGATGCTCCAAATCCAACAAATGCGCCGGAAAGATCCACACTATCGACAGGCAGATAGTCTTTGTCAACGAGAACCACACGTGTAAGAGGAGGGTCAAATCAAACCTGATAGAAACGGCAATAGTGTCGTCTCTTGATTCCGGAGAGGATATTAACGTATTTATTGTTCCTCCGTTGGAAGAGGGAAACGATGATCAAATTGAAGTGGTAGAAATGGTGTTGAAAGAGGAACCGGAAAAATCAAAGAAATATAAATAAGAATGTCTTGAATGAGTTCAAATTAGAATTCGAGGTTGTTAGACATTTTAGAATCCGAGGTAGTTAAAGACATTTTGTATAGAATTAAAAATGGATTTTACGAACCGTGTTGAAGAGAAGACAGCACAGTAGGATAGGCTGCGGTTGATAGTCATATCCGAGGCCATCAGGAGCATATCTCTTGAGTTGTCTTTTCAACACAGTTCGTAAAATATGTTTTTTATAAGACCGCGGTTTTTAAACTGGGGGGCGCTAGCCCTTTTCGATTTTAGCTCATTTTTTTTAGCTCTTATTTCTTAATTTCTTTGCTCGCGCTATGGCCAGGGGGGCGCCAAAAATGTGTCTATATTAGTATTGGTATGTATATTAAAAAATAAAATGTAGAAACTTTTGAAAACTACTCGTTAACCCCCCCCCCGAGCCTTTTTTCAAATTGCGGCGACCAAGCTCACAGAGGGCTCTTGAAGTGTGATACCCACCAATACCCCAGAAATCCTGCCGCGGACCACCGATAAGAAACTCTGGGTAATAATACTAAGTTACTTTCATTACAGGTCATACATTTTTTAAATGAGATCTTCACACATAATAAGTTTTATTTTTAATATTAGATAAGAAAGAATGATATAATTTAATTTTACTCATCTTTAAAGAATACTACTGTAGGGCCTCGCTTATCCGGACTCCCGCTTATTTTGTGATCGTTGTAATACGGATGGTGATCATGAAAAAGCAGGAAGCATTTCACAAGCATTGCTCGGAGCTTTAACCTTGTTTCAAAGGCTTAAACTCTGACAAGTGGATCTTGTTGGTCTCACATGTACTTTTTGATCATTTAGTAACTTACTTAAGACATAAAAACTTTAATTTTTAATTTTTTCAACTATTATAGCTATTAAAATTTTCCATACTATAATTCAGACACCTTAATAATTGTCAAGGGGTCTGTTTTTTGCCTATCCAGATTAGCCAGACCCTACAGTATTTTTTGTTGATTTTGTTTTACTGAAATTTCATGATAAATCAATGAAGTATAATATAATCATTTTTAGGATAAATATTGACATTGCTTTGTTCCACTTTAATTCCAAAATGCTTTTTAGGCAAGAAAAAAATTCAGGCGAAAACAATCTCCAACTTGAGTTACTTTTTTTAATAATTATTATTGTGATATATTTAATTAAAGATGGACATCAATTCTTTGCTGAAAAATTTGTATGAAATCAGAACTGATTCAAATCTAAAGTGGAAAAAAACTATGTTATATTATCGAAAAATGATATTTAAATTTTTCTTTACAATTTAGAAATAAGCTTAAATTTTATAGACTTAAGGACACACACACACATTTTTTTCCTAAATTTAAACTAAAGTTAAAATTTGGCCTTAAGTATCATCAAAGGGAATTAAAAGGAAAAAAAAATGACTAGATGGTATTGCACAATACTGAGATCCTTAACTAATAGGTTGGCACGAGTCTGACCACATATACTGTAAAATAATGTTACACTTCTGAATATGTCATCCCTGTTTTGAGGAGATGTGGCAAGAGTTTTGTTTTGGAAGCATATATGGGAGATTTTTACATAATTGGGGAAATCTGGGAGTCTTTTAACACTGAAGAAAGTATTGCAGAGCTCGTATTTATTTACAGTTCATAAATTTTCTTATGTATTTGCTTGTGTATTTACACAATTGCATGTAGAGTAGACCTCAAATGTAAAATATTGTATCTGCAGATTCTCTTCTGTTAAAACAGTAAAAAGTCTAAGTTTTGTCAATAGTTTACTACTTCTCTGCAACTTAAATTATAGATGAAACTAATTTTTGGCTTTTATAACTAAAACTAATTATTCTATACTGCGTTATTTTGTAATATACCAAAGATATGACTTAATAAATTTCCACACAATGTGAGAAAAATGCATTTTACCTTGAAATTAAGACATAAGATGGTTAAGAATGAATGGTTACCACCTTTATTAATGTCTTATGAGTTGTTGAATGCAAATAACATTTTTACTCAGTATAAAACGTATTTGTTTACGCTCACATGTCATGGGAAGTAAAAAACGTTTCCATTTAGCCTCACTGGAAGCACTGTTGAATCTTTGTATGAAATATTTAACAGCGCCTCTGGTGGGGGTAATCGGGGACACGAACTTCCATACATTTTGTACTCCCCATCAAATGTAAGCGTAAACTATGATGTTTTTTACCTGGGGTACTATATAATGCTTCTGGAATGTTTATTTCTGGACTCATTGCCGGCTAAATTTAAGAATTATATGTATTAGGAAAAGTGTAGATGATTTCAGTGTTTTGGCTGTTTTTAGCACTCGACACTGATGTGATTTTCACCTTTTTGAACGGCTCACATTGCGTCGGAACTTTGAAGCTGTGCATGTTCCATTGCCCTTGATTCTGTAGGATCATCACCTTTCTGATCAGTGTGGTCCTCGGTACTTTGTACTTTCTGGCGGCTTGAGTTGCCGACACTCCTCTGCCAACGGCCTTTATGGCATTGTTCATCTGATCGTTGCCGTATTGGAAGAATTGCCGCTTTCGAACGGTCAGGTAACGGCCACCTAAAAAAAAACAAGTGCTTTAGATGTGCTCTACCCATTGAGACATGATAAATGTTGACACAATCTTAAATTTTTTTTCTTAAAATTTCGCCAAAATGCAACAGCGCGCACAGAACCAATGAGAGCCCAACGGACACAATACCCAATCAAGACGAAGTGATTCCGACGAGCACCAATCATGTTGCGGTGACGTCATCGCGGTCCAATAACGACGTTGAAGACGCGCATGCGCTGTTAGGATACAATGGCAGCCCCCTCTTCCAGAACCATGACATAAACACAACAATAACCAACCCACAGGCCGTTGACAGTTCCGTGCTAAGGAAATCAGAACGCCTGAAGAAAAAATACGCTGAGGAGGCCCATCGCAGATAATGGGCGAAACGTCCGGAAAAAAGTGTAACAAAAAAGTGTAACAAACTTCCGATAGAACATGGCTACACAACCCGAGAAAAATTTTAAGATTGTGTCAAGTGCCGGCCGTGAAAGCCTTAATGTACAAATGATAAATGTTGACCCAAAATTGATTGAATTATAGAAATGATTATTAAGTATTCTGTTGTGTTAAGACAAATCCGGCTAACAGCTTTGTCTCGTTGTCATTCAATGCCATAAGCTAGTTATGGCTTCACTTATATTATACCTAAATGTTTTTACCAATTCTACAAAGTAATAAGAAATGTTTTTTTTCCCTATTATTCCTACTTTATATGTACCTGGAGTTTGAAATATTGTGTAGATATGCAACTATTGCATGCTGTATCCAGTCTACACTCGTCTAGGGATGGCCAGCACCCCCGCAGGTGTGTCTCCACTTTGTTTTGTCCTTGCAGACTTCTTTCATCTCCTCGGCATTCATCACTCTCTTCGTGCATGCTTGTCTCTTTTTCTCACTCTGCAGATTCCAGTAATTTTACACTCTTTTTGTCAGTCACTCATCATCCAAAAAATAAACAGAAAAATGTATGGAAAATACTACAGTGCCTGTAGTGATTGTTTAGTTTTTTTTTTTTCTGTTCACTTGATAGTTGAGTATTTACGCAGTGTTTTATACTTAGTACAGTTTTTATTTTTAATTTTAAGAATTTTTGTTTACTTGAACATGTGTGATTGTTTTTCTCTTTATTCTTAAAAAATAAAACAATAAAAAATGGTTTTCAATAATTATGCATTTTATTTTCTATTTAACCTTATACTTACTTATTCATTTACAATCCTTCTAAAATAAACTAGGTGTAATGTTTTCAATAAAATTTACATAAATGAAAAGTTTAAAAACGTTGCAAGGCCCGGTTTTCAAGAATTGTCACGTGTATTTCAAGGTAAAAAAAAAGAGTATGGTGGACGCGGCACAATTTTTTTTTCAGTAGCCAAACATCACAGGTTCATGTGACTACGGTCCTTGCTGTAACTGTAACTTTGTCACCATTCCCCTAGGGGTGAGCACAGCTGCCTCCATTTCTTCCTATCCTTGAGACAAGAAAACGCTACAGACTTGTAATCGGAAGATGAATTTGATTCCCGGAGGAGCACAAAAAGTAAGATTTTGCTGGGTTAAAAAAAAACGTAAATTATTGTTTCATGTAAATTTATTTGACATTTTGTTTACAAAATCGTTATCAAGAACTGTACTTCTAAAAAAATATAAATTTCTTACCATTGCGTAAATAGAAAAATGTATTGAAGATACAAAGGCAACACTAGAGAGTGATTTAATTATCATACATTTTTTCCATTTACGTTACATTAGGGGATTTATGCTATGTTTTATATGAGAGATAAATATAACAGCAATACGTCAAACATAAATGCAAGCGGCGTAAGATGCACTATATATGTTTTATACTCAAGAGTACTGGTCAATATAATATTATAACTATGTACGATACAAGGAAAAATAAATTCTGACTTCAAATTATTTTTTTCTGTTGTAGATTTTCCCGTTGCCGGATACGGATTATCTCGAAGAGGAACCAGAGTTCTCACGTATCAGGGTTTCCGGTTTTACTTTGTGCGTCTTCAGCTGGATGGAAGGTCCAAGTGGATATGCTCGCAGAGGTCCAACGTCAACAAATGCAAAGCCTTGGCCCTGACGGAGTTTGATAATATAGTTTACATACACAATGTGCATTCACACGAGAGGCATGTGCGAGTGGACAAGATAAGCAATGTACAAATACCGATTGTAGATTTTGAGAAAGCGTTAATTTAAGGATATTTTGAACCATTATGGCGACATCTATGCAAATGTTTGTGTAGATCAAAAATGTATTTTACAAAACAATTTTTTTTAAATAGATTTGTGAACCAACCTGTTTTGCCTGGCCAGTTGTCTTCGTACGAAAGCAGAAGCTTGTGTGTATGCAATGACATTTGTTGAACCAGGGTCGAAGTTATAGTCAAATAGGCCAGACGTGATTCAAACCAACGTATTCTATTCCAAATACGCTAGTCAAGAATAGTGACTTGGCTTAAAAAACATTGTTGTGTTGAGAGGAATGGGTTTCTCAATGAGTTTCTTTTACGTAAAAGAACCAAAAAAAACCTGCAATAATCATCTGATGCTGCATGGAACTTCTGTACCATCTGTTGATGTACCAGCAAAGATCGCCTCATATACCAAAAAATCTTGGATCACGAGTGACAACAATTTCTTCCAACAGTCCAGGTCATGCATCTCTGGCGTAGAAGAGACACGTCTGATGTTATTGTCGGATACGACTCAGACAAAACATTGAGAAACGTTTTCGTAAAATCTGTTTTCAATTCTATACAAAGTGTTTTAAAAAAATAATTGTAATTTAAACAAATATTTTGACCCATTCTGATGACTGATCGGTAGTCTAGTGGTCAACAATTCGGTCTCGTGAGGTTTAAATCCCAGCAGGATTGAAAAATTACTCCAATTTTACCAAAGAGTTACCAAAGGTCCATCCAGCCTTACACCAACTGGGTCTTGCTTGAGAAATGGTGCTTTCTACAATGACAACCAAGCTCGCAGAGGGCTCTTGAGGTGTGACTCGCACACAGACAGCGCTCACCAAATAAAACAGGCTAATATTAAAATTATTATTGTTATCCAATAGTAATGGATGGTTTTCTCAGCATAGCACAAATTATAAAATAAACTGATGTAAAACTTTATTCGCCACCACACAGATGTCTCCATAACGGTATGATTTCCCATTTTAGAATAAATAAAATGAGCCAAAGATTCATATTTTTTAACAATTATTTGTGTTGTGAAGTTGTCTAGGAAAAAAATTAGAAAAAATGAGTGAAGACCTAGTCTTAATTTTTTAATATAAGTAAATTAAAGTGAAATTAATATAAAAAGAATGATCTCAAAGTAATATAAAACAATGATCTCAAAGTAATATAAAACAATGATCTCAAAGTAATATAAAACAATGATCCCAAGGTAATATAAAACAATGATCTCAAAGTAATATAAAACAATGATCTCAAAGTAATATAAAACAATGATCCCAAGGTAATATAAAACAATGATCTCAAAGTAATATAAAACAATGAAATCAAAGTAATATAAAACAATGAAATCAAAGTAATATAAAACAATGATCTCAAATTAATATAAAACAATGAAATCAAAGTAATATAAAACAATGATTATTTATAAATAAAAGGTGTAATTTTAGAATCATCAATAAACACAAGTTTGATTTCTAACAATAGTTTGGTTTTATTATTCTACATACAATGAAATTATATCTATACCTATGTATCAGTGGCGAAGGGTGCCATACAAGCCGGTTCCCGTCGGCTTACCTTTTAAAATGATGTAACAAAGTAGTTAAAAATTATAGGCACCATGTAAAAAAATACATTTAAAACCAAAGAAACAATATTTTTTCCCCATTGAAACCATGCAGTCTACTTTATTATAATTTTTGCCTCATTTTAAACGGGAAACCGATGGGAATTGGCTTGTATCGCACCCTTCACCACTGATACCTATACCTATGAAGTTGCAAAGATTGATTAAAATTAAAATTTAAAATTATAGTTTTTTTTTTTTTTAATTATAATTAAAGAGAAAATATGATTATATTTAATTGAGTTTGTGTGATAAATGTGCAGCTTAGAACTATAATATAAACTAAGTTGCAAGGACTTATTCACATAAAAGATTAATTTTTAATACACGCCCACAATCAGAAATGTACAAGTTTTCACTTACACATGCTGCATGTGTATTGAAAAATACACATAGGTACATACATACCCAAACCTCAAATGAAATAAACCCCGCAACTCTTACAGCCTTTCTCTGATACAGGGAAGCTATTGGCAAAAGTGAATCAATTTTTGCATGGGTGGTCAACCTCATACCAACCTACATATAAGTAAAGGATACAAATAGAGCAAGATTATAATAAAAATTAAAGACAAATATTTAATTCAAAATACTTCTTTGACCTCTCAACATTTTGCAGATCTCTAAGGTAACTTATATGTATTTTTTATAGATTTGTCAAGAGAATGCCATTTTCCAACCTATTTTTCCTGGCCAGAAACAGGTAGGTAGTAGCATCATCAATTGAGAATTCATTCTTTTTTTATTTTAATGAATTATCAATTAATAATTACCCAATGACATCTGTTGAACCAAGGTCAAAGCTATGGTAAAGAGGCCTGACAGAAATCGAAGCAGTTATTTTATTCTAAATACCCTAGTCAAGATAAGCAACTTGACCCATTTGGCCACAGCGCCAACTTCTTTGATACTTATAAATAACTTCAATTTCCATCCTCCTTTTTCAATGTTTAATCGTCCAGCCATTCCTCTTCCATCGCAGGAACAATAAAGATTTCTATATCCTCTCCGGCATCAAGAGACGACACTATAGCCGTTTTTATCAGGTTTGACTTGACCTTACGCTTCTTCTTACAAGTGTGGTTCTCGTTGACAAAGACTATCTTCTTGTCGATAGTGTGGATCTTTCCGGCGCATTTGTTGGATCTGGAGCATCGCCAGAGCTGTTTCGAATTGCCGAACTTTACCTTCATGAGGCTGTAGGTGTACCCCCCTAAGCTGAGCATCGTGTTACCTCTCTGCGATACGATGAACTCGGCTTCTAAAACAAGAAAAAGATAGGTTAGTTGGGTTCGCCAATATATGGTCTCATTTTTTAAAGTAAATTGTGACAAGTTGACAATGGACCTGGCATATTTAAAATGTAGGAAAAAGTTGATGTCACTCTGTTGGATATTGGCCAGTAGTTTGGAATCTCGGCACCATCCATCCTGGCAATGTAATCCATACAAAGCCATTTGACAATGACAGCTCATTTTGAGGTGAGAAAGATTTTTTTCTACTTTTTAATGCATTTACAAGGCCCACCCAGGCCTGTGGAGCTTATGATAATAATGATGGCTGCTACAATAATATCAAATGACTGTAAATAAAGTAATAAAACAAAAATTTAGAATGGAAATCTTCCTTTATTTAAACACGTATATTTATCTTCTTCTTCTATCTTCTGTCTATCTTCTTCTTCTTCTATCTATATCTTCTTCTATAAAATAAAAATAAGAATATGTTTGTTTCTTAGTTTATTTATTTGTTTATCCTGTATAATCTCCTAAACTACTGAAAAAATTTGAGATGTAACTTACTCAAAATATTGTATACATGCTAACTTAAATTTCTGTAAAAAAAAAGTGACTTTAAAGGCAATTAGAGAAGAAATATGCTGACCAAATTTTTATCCTTTTCTTTGACATTTCACAATATTTCTTTTTTTAGTCAGGTTTTTATTCAAATTTCATATTATACCTACATAGGTGTGTTCATATATTCATTTTTAAATTAGGTAGGTATAAATTAATGTATTCATGTGTTCACAAAATACAATGCATTTTTCATTTCCAATTTGAATTTGGAATAAATTGTATTGCAAGAAAAGTGAATGATATTCTAATGTTTTTTCAACTGTCAACAATAACAAAAAGGCACATTTTATTTATATCGATGAATATAAGGTTCGATTAGAGCCACAGCAATGCGTGGCCGAGTAAAGCTAGTCATTAATAAATACAATGTGCCCTTCAATAGTATGTAATATTCCTAAGCAAGTGTTTGACTTGGAACATCGCCATTTTTCTTAGAATGGACATCTTCCTTTATTTAAACACGTATGCTTATCATTGATAAACACAATGTGTCCATCAATAGTATGTAATATTCCTAAGCAAGTGTTTGACTTGGAACATCTCCATTTTTCTTTGCTTCTAGTAGATTTATACTTAGAAAGACTGTATGTATGCCCTCTCAACTTAATCAAGGGGTTGCCCCTGATCGATTTCATAAACACAGGTCCTGGAAGTAAACAAAAAATATTGCATTAATAATAATAATCATATTCAATAGGATGTTGGTCTTTTTACTGGGTGTCTAGACAAAAGGATTTGGGAACGTTGGGATGTCATGCTGCATAACACGGGTAAATATTCCTGAACCTTGTTGTGTAATGGTTAATGCTTCGGACTCGTAATCAAAAAGTTTTGGGTTCTATTCCCTGGCAAAGCACAACTAAATTACCATTCAATTTTCAAGTTATGCTCTTCGCTGGATTGAAAATTCATGTGCCTTTACCAAAGACTGGTCACAAAAGGTCCATCCAGGCTTACAGCGACTGGGTTATTCTCAAGGAATTGGTGCTTTCTATAGCGACGACCAAGCTTGCAGAGGGCGTTGAGTTGTGTTTTACACAAATACAGCACTCACTTAATAAATAACACTAATGTTTATATTCATTTTATTAATCAAGGTTTTCCCTGATGGAGAATGAACACTCGAAGTGGTCTCTACTATTGGATGTACTTAATATCCAATAAATTCCAAATTGCCTTCGAATTGAAACTTAAACTGACTATCTATGACCCTCAGCCGCTATAAGGTTGCTATATTTGTATTAGTTGTTGAAAAGAATATTAAATTAATGTTATGAAAAGTAGAGGAAGTGGCGAGACAAAGGATAAGATTTAAGAAGGACGGACAGTTTGAGACTTCCACATATTGCCACATCCAATGCTGCAAATGGTTTTCAATGCTGCTGCCAGAGCAATTTTTCGACAGGGAAAGTGCTGTCATATTTTACCATTGCTGAGGGAACTGCACTGGCTGAGGGTCCGAGAGAGGGTAGAATTTAAGTTGTGTCTCACTGTACATAGGGCCCTGAACGGTACGGCACCCCCATGTCTCGCTGAGCTGTGTTCTGTCGATAAGCCTTCAAAACGACCACTACGCTCATGGCACAAGGAAAGAAATCATCCATCATCATCATCCAAAAATAACCATCTGGTAGACGTCCTCAAAAGACCACATAAAAGATGGAAATACAACTGGGAGTCAACATCACAGGAGAGAGACTAATCCAGGGGTCTTCAACCTTTTTTAGTGCAAGGGCCAAACATCGATAACACATCGTCCGAAGGGCCACAACTTTTCACGACACTTTACCACCTTATCAATAAAATAAAAGACATATGTATATAATTTCAAATTTTAATAATCTTTATTGGTTGAATAAAGTCAATCTTTATTAGTTAATTAAAGTCAATCAATGGGATTTTTGACATTGTTTATTTTTTACAAGTTTGTCAATATTTGTTTTCATTTTTGTGGTTGCAACCCGCAGACTACCTTCCAGATGTGCATCTGTAATTCTCGACCTTGTTGTCGATTTCACATACTTCATACGAGAAAACAGCTGCTCACACACATATGTGCTCCCAAACAATGAAATCATTTTCATGGCATTTTTTCGGATTTCAGGAAACGAGTTGTGATCGACATATTTTGCATAGAAATCAAAAACACCCACGTCGAACTTGTCTTTCAATTCCGAATTACACTGCAAATCTATAAGCTCCATCTGAAATTTTTCCGGCATGTCTTCAACGGATACACCGAATGGTCGGGCAAAGAGACTGATGTATTTTTCACTCTCTCTGAAGTCAGAAAACCTCGATTGAAACTCTTTTTTGAGTAAATCTACTGCTTCAACGTATTTATCCACATCTGTACATTCGCAGCTCTTCAGTTTAGGAAAGTGCGTATACTCTTTTTTCAACAACTGGTTTTTCCATAAATCCAGTTTAAACTCAAATGCCTTCACAGTGTCCAGCAGGTTGTTGATGAGATTTTCTTTTCCTTGTAGTTTGGTGTTCAAGTCATTGAGGTGCTGCGTGATGTCTGTGAGAAATGCAAAGTCGCATAGCCAGTCAGGGTCCCTAAATTGTGGAACTGGTTTTCCTTTGGTTTCCATGAATGAGGCGATTTCTGTCTTGAGTTCAAAAACGCGTTTAAGCATTTTGCCTCTGCTCAGCCAACGAACATCGGAAAAATATGTGACATCACCATATTCCGCATTAATTTCGCGTAAACAATTTTGGAATTCTCTGTGGTTGAGGCCACGGGATTTAATGAAGTTCACTGTCTTTACGACCACTTTCATCACCTCATCAATATTTGTGGATTTAGCACAAAGATTTTGTTGATGAATGATACAATGGTAATGCATCAAAGAAAGATCTTTGTTCTGTTTTTTAATCAAACCCACGAGCCCTTCATTTTTTCCTACCATGGATGGTGCACCGTCTGTTACAACTGCAGAAAGGTTTGTCAATTCTAAATTATATCGTCTTAGTACTGTCATCAAGCACTCATAAATATCACATCCTTTTGTAGTTCCTTTCATCGGAAAAAGAGCAGCCATCTCTTCGGTGATGACAAAGTTATTATCAATGCCCCGAATAAATATAGCTAATTGAGCAGTATCGGTTATATCTGTGCTTTCGTCGAGCGCAACAGAATAGTATACAAACTTCGACGCTCGTTCGTTTAATGAATTTTCTATGTCTATCGCTAACTCTTCAATTCTTCTGGCGACAGTAACACCAGATAAACTAACTTTAGAAAAAAGTTGTTTTTGAGAAGGGCACAATACTTCAGCGGCGGCCTCCATACATTCTTTGATAAATTCGCCATCAGTAAACGGTTTTGATTTCAAAGCTATTTTTTCGGAAATAATGTAGCTCACCTTCATGTTTGCTTCATTTTCAATGTTCTGCTTTTGAAAACTATCTTGCTGTCGTTGAAGCTGACTCTTCAGAGCTCTCATTTTATCTTGCCGTAACTGTCCTTTGACTGTCTCAAACTTTGTTGCATGTTTTGTATCGTAATGTCTTTTTAAGTTGTATTCTTTCATGGCTGTGAGTGATTCATGACATACCAAACAGACAGGTTTTTGATTAACACTGACGAACAAGTACAACTCAGTCCACTTTTCTTGAAACATGCGGTTTTCTTCACTAGCTTTTCGTTTTTTACCCGACGTAGAAGCCATTTTTAATGTCAAAAATGTCCACGATATAACTAAACTTGCGTAACTGCACACCACAGGTTTTCCGCCTTAAACACGTCAAAACACACTAACTTTGTATCGGCTGCAACTGACTGCAAGACACAGAGTATAGCTGCAAGGTACTGACTCGTGAGACGACGCGTTCCGCCTTAAATATTTATACGCGCGCTTTCTCGATGTTTCGAGAAAGCACGTGAGAGGTCTGGAAAGGGCGAGAAGCATGTATCGGAAGTGGCGCCGTCGTGGGCGGACTCACTCCTGCGGCGAGCGAGCGAGACGCAATCATATGTGTGAAAGAGTGGCATTGCAAATGGCGAGTCGTATATCACTCGTAGATATATATATATCGCATATCACGGGGCGCGATATTTTATTTTTTTAGCCTCTGGTGGCCGCGGGCCGCAAGAAATTAGCTGGCGGGCCACATGAGGCCCGCGGGCCGCGGGTTGAAGACCTTAGGACTAATCTAATCTAAGCTGTAAAGATATATATCATTTAAGATTTATATTAAATGCATTCCCACAAGCAGACATGTATAATTTTGCGCTAACACATGCCGCATGTGGGCCTACAATATAAAAACCCAATCTCAAATGAACATAAGCCCTGCCCATAAGACAAATTGGAATAAAAAGACCTGTAGGTCTACATCAAGAAAACAAACAAATTAAAAGTGTTTTCACTTACTTTGTTGATTAGTAGAATGTCTGATTTTTTTTTTGTAGCTAGGTTTTTATTACAATAAAAGTCATTTTGTATCCTAAAGACAATTTATTCAATGGGAAGCATTTTTTATACAATAATTCAAAACCTGACAAGAGTGCAATAAAATTCTAATCATTAGTAAGACAAATACTGTGACAAAAAATCCTTATAAATAAGTGATTAATTCGAAGCATGAAAAGTTAATGAATACGTAATTATAACTATTAAAACATTTATGTAAAAAAAAGAATTTAGAAGTAACAATATTCAAAAAATTTAAGGAGAAAAGGTATATCATATTTCTGAATGGTATTGCCATCTATGGAGAAGTAATAAAAGCTTAAATTCCCTATAAAATTGGTAATCTACTTCACAAGTTAATTTGTAGCAGAGTTTATTTTCGATATGTAAATAAAGCGGGCTAAAAAATTGATTAAAATAAAAATAAGCTTTTTCTATTTTTCAACAGATGGCAGTCATTCATAATTTATTTCCGATAGAAAAAATGCTTAAAAATCTATATCTAAGTCTTATATATATTTTATTTTTCAAAAATGTACTTGACCTTATATTTTTTATTAAATAAAAGAAAAATAAATCCACCACCATTACATATTTTATTAACTTAAAACTACCACCTTTTATTGTATTTTTATTTATTTATTCAAATACAGATAACATTAGGGACTTACTATAGTCATGCCAAAGAAAGATTTAATTTTGTTTTGACAATTTATGTTTAAAAACATTTAAAAAAAACTCCTCTGGACACATAACTATTTTTACTTTTTTTTTAACTAGGGAGGAAAGTATCCAAATAAAGAATAGTATGGCCAATATAGAATACCTTGTGGCATCGTAAACCTATATTCCAATATACCAAAACTAATTTCCTTAATATAAACTACTGTAGCAAAAAGTAGTGACCATCTATTTGCTTCACTATCACTATAGTTGCATCTTTTTCCTGTGCCGCTTCAGTGAAGATTGGCCATCGTTATTGGGAGGCCCTGGGCTGGAATTCTTATCACCACGGTAATTCTTACCTACCGAATATCGTTAATATTTGTATGAAGACCTGTCAATCCAAGATGGCTGCAAGCGAACAGCTGATTAGTATTCATACAAATATTACTGATATTCGGTAAGTAAGAATTACCTTGGTGATGAGACTTTTAGCCCCGGGCTTTCAAGGTTTGCGAGCTGGATTAAGTAAATAAGTAGAAATAAAATGGTTTTTCACATTTGTTTAAAATCCCATTTTTACTGAAATCTATTATAACTATTCTTAAAACATATTTTATTTTATACCTTTAAGATTAACTTAATACTTTTTATGACAAACAATATCTGTATTCATTTGTAATCTAAGTTGCTAAGATATATTAACATTAAAGACTCACACTTCATGTGCAACCCAGCACAAAAAACTAAGGCATGCATACAAAATAAAACCTGAACCTCAAATGAACATAATTAGCCCTGCATATCCTTCCTGTAAAACAGGTGTATCATAGGCAAAAGCGAACCATTTTTTTTACAAAATTGGTGATCAGTCTTATTTCATTTATTGTTTATTTTATACAGTTAAATGTTTACAATAATTCTTGTTACTTGGCTTATAGTTTGGTATGAGGCTGATCACCCATAGGTACTGTATTTTTTTTTCACTTAGCCAATGTCAACCCAGTGCCAGGAGTTGCAGGGTTTATGTTTATTTGATAATGTATGTATATATGAGTCGTATAAATGCAAACGCCGTGAGCCGTCAACTCCTTACGCGATGATTTTGAGAAAAATAAACTTGTAAACTTGTAAAACGACAACACCAGTTGGAGATAACGGCGTGTGCACGAAATCATACTTTTTCAATTAAAATTAAGAAGGATTAAGTGAGGTTTACATTATATCGCACACAGCAAATGATTTGTTACACTACACAGAATCAAATTCAATCATTATCTCAAAAATCATAAATTTTGGAGATGACGGCGTTTGCAGTTGTATGACTCATATAATATAATATGTGTCTGTTACTTGGATTATAGATATATTGAAACTTTTAGAAATAGCCATTCTAGGGACTCGAACCCACAGCGCTTGATGAAGTTGTCAGATTGCATAGACCATTGCTTGAAATTAATCCTTAGGGCACCTATTATGCGCCATCTTCAGGCAAGAAGTGTGATTATCATCCACGTAGGTTATGAATCCTTTAGAGTTGGTCTGCACCTTGCCGAGGCAGTAAGCACTCTTGGCGCAGATCCAGCGGATGAAAGTCTTGCCAGGCTTCTGGCCCGTTTTCCTGCGGTAAATGTGGTCGCCGATCTTCAGCAGAGCGTTTCCTCCTCTCGTTGTGGTCACCATGTATTTCTCTAAAAATGTGCTCAGTGTTAGTAAAGAAGAATATGCTTTTTTGTGTGAAAATAACAGTAAGTCATGATTGAGTTTAAACTAATATTACGATTGTTTCACTAATTTACAAATTAAAATTAAAATTAATTGATGAATGCAGATATTAGACAACAATAACATTGTTATTTAATAAATTAAGCTGATTTATTTGACACACCTCAAGAACCCTCTGCGAGCTTGGTCTTCACTGTAAAAGTGCCAATTCCCAATCAAGACCCAGTTGCTGTAAGGCTGGATGCACCTTTTGATGACCGGTCTTTGGTAAAGGTTTATGAATTTTTCAACCCAGCGAAAAGAAAATTTGAAAATATAAATGGTATATTTTTTTGTGCTTCGCCGGGATTCAAACCCACAACCTTCCATTTACGAGTTCGAAGCACAAACCACCAGACTACGGACCGGGACAGATCGCATGACCGTGACGAAAATCAAATGAAAAAAAGATTTCTAAAAATCTAATACACGAAACTGAATTTTTTAACACCACTGGACTATGGACCGGTGTTACTCTCTCATTGATGACTACCTAAGAACTGATTTTAAAAATCTCACTGATTTGGTACGCTGAACGACTGTGGTTCTCCATCTATATCTAGTATGTTGATCAATGCCAAAACCCCTTGCTCTCTTTCCATCGAAAAAGAATTTATGTTATAATGTAAGTTTTCTTGTTTTTCTTTCAGTGAGTCTTGTCAGATCCCGCAAAGGCACCACATTGATCAGGTACGGCCAGAACAACTACTACATGTCGGCCGTCCACAGCAACAGCAAAGAGATATGGAGGTGGGGCATGAAGCGTGGATGCAACGCCAAGCTGCACATTGTCGAGAGTGAAATCATACGCGTCATCAGCATGCACAACCATTGAGATGTATATGTCGTAGGAAGACTTCTATTTCATATCCACCTCACCTCAATGCCACCGTCAGTGACCGGTCGGTAGTCCAGTGGCAACACTTCGGACATGTAAATGGAAAGTTGTGGCTTCAAATACCGACGGAGCACAAAAAATATACCATTTATATTTTCAAATATGCTCTTCGCTGGGTTAAAAAATCATAAATCCTTTACCAAAGACCGGTCACTGAAGGTCCATCCAGCCTTACAGCAATCGGGTTTTGCTTGAGTATTGGTGATCTGTAGCGATACCCAAGCTCGTAAACAACACCTCTGCGGCACTACAACAAGTGTCATAGACCCCTAGAGTCTCTGAAATCTAGGGAGTCTCCCGCACAGGATTTCTTAAGAAAAAAACAGTAATGACAGCACAAGAATTTTTAGGGTTATGTTCAAAAGTACTTGTCGCTGGTATGGTCAAAGCATAGGTCTAATCTAATCTAATCTAAGCTGCAAAGATATATATCATTTAAGTTTTATATTAAATGCATTCCCACAAGCAGATATGTATAATTTCGCGCATGTGGACCTACAATATAAAAACCCAATCTCAAATGAACATAAGCCTTGCAACTCTTGCCGTCCTTCCCTGAAACAGAGGTGACATTGGCAAAGTGAACCAATTTTTACATTATGGGTGGTCAGCCGCATAACAACCTATAAGTCAAGGAACTATAAGTCAAGGAACATAGGTCAAGGGGATGATTTGCGTCATTGAGACAATAGCATGTTTGAGCCCTGCCTGTGCCATGTCCTATCGCCAATAATTTGACCCTGGTTCAACAGATGTCATAGGGTAATTGGGTATTTCACATATTTTTTTATGTCATAAAATGACAAGACATAATTTTTAATAATTAATAATTTTTGATTTGTCTTTGAATCTTGGCTTCTACCTCCATTATATATTTTTGTGTGAATCACACCTGTAGAGTCCTCTGCAAGCTTGGTAATTGCTTGCTGTTTCCTAACTCTTGTGGAATATTCAGCCAAGTGAGGAATTCTGTCTCTCGGCACTATAGTTGGTTTGTGTGATTATTAAACCAGCTTTTTTTAATTTTCACGTAGAATGACGGGGTGTTAGAGATCTGCACAATTATGTATTTTAATTAAATAAATGTATTCAATTCACATAGTTATTTTTTTATTCTTCTTCCCAGCGACTAGACCATCTATAATCTAAGCAGCAAAGATATGTTAACATTTAAGGCTAATTTTCAATGCATGCCCACAAACAGGCACATGTAGGTTCGCTCCTACACATTCTGGTGGCATTGGCAAAAGTGAACCAATTTTTACAGCACGAGGAGTCAGCTTCATACCAACCTATCAGTCAAGGAGCACAAAAAATTATAAAGTATTTACAAAAAAATACTTTAAGAAACAACTTAGAAATAATTTTTAAAATGAAATGAAAATTCAAGTTAAAGATAGACTTAAAATTAAAATTAAATAGTTGTATGAATTATAACCAAGTACAGAAACATACCAGGGTTAAAATATCCTGAGACTTTTTAAAAATTAAACTGGTTTATGCAGCTCACACGACTTGCTAATCCGTTTTGTTACACAATGCAAACCACCATTCATTGTTCGGTATTTAGTGCCTTTTTGAAATTTCCAAAATTTAAGGATTTAGGGGCATTATACTTTGCAGAAGGAAATACAAGATCCCTCTTTCATGCAGCAGTATTGAAGGTGAAGATTGCTAGGATGATCGTCAATCTTCACTAAAGAGGCACAAGAAGAAGAAGAAGAAAGGACTTAAGACTGTATATAAGTTATGTACCTAGGCATATAAAACTAAACTACGTCAATAATTTATTTTATTTATTTATTTTAGAGACACCAAACAGAACACTGGTAAGTACATAGCATATAATACAGAAACATAAATGACATATTATTATACATTTTACAAAAACATATTATGAGCAATATCATACATATACACCAGCGTTCCAGTGATAGGTATCTACAACATACATAATATTATGTTATTAAATTATTAATAAAGTACCTACAAAGCAAATAATAATCTTTACAAAAAAATATTACATCGAAGATTCACTTTACATTCATTTTCAAAAGCAGACGTGTATAAGTTCGCGCTTACATATGCTGCATGTGACCTTACTACATAAAAACCCATTTACTGGAATAAAACAAAGTTTTTTTACAAAAAGTTCATTAAATTATTTATTTTGTGAATTAAATATAATATAAAAGCCCAATCTCAAATGAACATGAGCCCTGCAACTCTTGCCAACCTTCCTTGAAACGAGCTGACGTTGTCAAAGTAAAACATTTATTACAGTATGCGTAGTCAGCCTCATACCAACCTATAAGTCAAGAAACAAGGCATAATTTGTTTAAAATTGAACATTTAGGTCCTTCGTGCCTTATTTCAAATAACCATTTAGATAATTCTGCGTTAAGTGAGGCGCAATGAGGTACTTACATACAAATTGATTTTGTTTTAGTCCAATGGATCAAGACCCCGAAAGGTGTACTCTGTCTGTTCCAAGACTTCACATTTTGGATTCACGGAACAAACAGCGACGGAAAGACAAGATGGCAATGTTCGTCCTACAAGTCCAAGAAATGTAAAGCATCCATCCTGCTCCTGGGAGATATAGTGACCAAAAGATCATACCAACACAACCATCTACCTAGTAAATACTACATGACTAACAACGGGGAGTATATCAAAATATGAATGAATGGCCTTAACTCGTTGCCGATTAATCTTGATCCTGATCCTGCAGTGCCATTTCTTCTTTCTATGGCTCTTCAGTGAAGATTGGCGTCCATCATAGCCATTTGCATCTTTGATACTGTGTCTACCCTCAATTCTTCCCTGTATGATGGGATTCAGAAGTGAATACTTCTAATTATGTGGCCGAAATAAACCAGTTTTTGCCTTTTGATGGACATCAGGAGTTTGGTTCTGATATTCAAATGAGAAAGAACCTTGGCATTTGTGGCTCGATCCGTCTAGGAAACATTCAAAATTTGACGGCAGACCCACATTTCAAAGTAAGTGATTCTGTTTTTGAGGCATTGTGTAAGCGTCCACCCTTCCATGCCATAGAGTACAATTGGAAAGATGTAGCATCCACCATAAGCAGACGTAACTGTAGTTTTAGGTTTCTGTTTCAACATTTTAATTTTTATGAAAGCTGCTATGAAAAAAGCCATTTGAGGTGACTACAGAGTCTGATCTCCGATAGACATATAATGTCGCACTTTGGGTAAGGATGCTTGATAATCAGTCTGTTATAACTGCAAGCAACACTCCTTCAGCCAGTCCTGTCAACAATCATGCTTTCCCATTCCTCCTGCTGACCGTTAGGCTGACTTCAATCAAGTCAATGACTGAATTTTTTTTTAAGAAATCCTGTGCGGCAGACTCCCTAGATTTCAGACCCAGTTGCTGTAAAGCTGGATGGACCTTATAGTGATCGGTCTTTGGTAAAGGTTTTATGAAATTTATGAATAGCATAAGTTGCGTGCGTTGCGTTGCGATGAATAGCACAAAAAAGAGATCTTATGTATATTAGAAAAATTACAAACTTTCACTGTGTGAACCACCAAACCCATGAAATATAATAAAATGTTTTTTTCTTCTCTATTTCATGTTATTTTACATGTTCAAGACACTTATTTCCTCTATTGAGTAACTGGTGTCCATGCGTTGGAAAACTTTTTTGTTGGTGACCCGATCACCGGAAACATTTTGAGGTATCTATTCATCCTTTGTAACATTTTCTTTATAATTTTCTTCAAGATTATTTTGATTTATTTAACAATATTCTTTCCTCTGATAATAAAATCTCTTGATGTTTTCCGGATTTTTTTTCTTAAACGCTGTTCCTGTGTCGCTCACATATCAATAGCCCTCTGTATGGTTGTTTATTCCTAGTTAGAGCCGACATTATTTTTGCAAACACAAATCAGTGGTTGTAAGACTGGATGAACATTTATGAACGGACTTTTTGGTAAAGGCTGTTTCAATCGAGTAAAGGACATATTTAAAAAACTAAATTTTATTTTTTGGGCTCCACGGAGAATCAAAGTCACAGCCTTCCGTTTACGCGTTCAAAGCAGTAACCACAAGGGAGTTACAGGTCTTCTGATGACCTCAGATATAACTTTTACGAAATATATATTTGGATGACTTTTCTTCTTTTGGGTCATCCGACAGTCATCGCTCACTCTCTTCTTGTGAAGATGGTGGTCTTCAGCTCCTTCCTGAAGCGCTCCTCGCTGGTTTCCGTCCTCAGCTTCAAAGGCAGCCGGTTCCAGCACAACGGTCCCGCCGAACATTGAGATATCCGTTTTCCTCATATTATTATGTACTTTAAAAATTCATTTAAGCAAGTAGATGACTCATTTTGTTCTTGCTTTTAGTTCACTGGATCAAGACCACAAAAAGTGTAATCTGCTTGTTCCAAAACTTTACATTTTGGAACAACGGCACCAATAGTGACGGAAAAACAAGATGGCAGTGTTCCTCCTACAAGTCTAAGAAATGCAGGGCCTCCATATTGCTGCTTGGCGATAGAGTAACAAAACTATCAAATGAACACAATCATCCACCAAATACATACTACATGACCAACAACGGAGAGTATATCAAAATATAATTGTGGTCTGATTGATAAAGGTCTGCAAATTACATTTGCTGGGTCATATTCAGCAAATGAACCAGGAAAAATATAGTTGTAAAGAGTTCTGACCATAAATAATAACAGGTTGTTCCACCAAAAATATAAATGAACAACAGTTATTGATTATACCTACCAAAGTCTTTTAAAAAATTATTTGTGGTGTTTTCACCAACTGATTTTGCCTAGTCAAAAACAGGTGTTTAACATCATCAATTAATAAGTCATTAATAGGTCCTTTATAATTATAATAGGTCATTAATAAGTCCTCCCCAAAACACAAGCTATGCTTACTTTGGGGAGTATTTATTGTAATTAGATTTTTAAAATTTATTTTTATTGTAATACTTTGTACATATTGATAAAAACAATAAAGACCTTATGAATTATGAAAAAAAATTATGAATTATTATTTTTTGCATTGAATAATTCATTAGTATGTAATTACCCCATGACATATGTTGAACCAGGGTCAAAGTTATGGTCAAGGGGCCCGACGAGAATCGAACCAGCGTTATTTTATTTCAAATACTCTAGTCGAGATTAGTGACTTCACCCTCTAAGCCGTAGGGCTGACATCTGTTTGTATTTCAAGATACAAAAAAACTTTGCCTACCTGGCGCTAGATGCATCTGTAACTACATTAAAAATGAATAACACCAACCAAGCGTAACCAATGCTCTCTCACCATCAATGTAAGGATAATTGTCCTCTGTATATATGGTCTAATGAAGGATGGGCGCATGACACAACTCTGAATCATTAGCCGAGTTAGCAGATTACTTTGGCTGGGTCACATTCAGCAGATATGGACCATCAGAATCAGGAAAAAATGGTTGTGATGATGAACCCAGAGGGGTTCATAGGACAATCATATTCATAGGGTTCATAGGGGCGTAGGACAGTGGGAAGAGCCAAATCAAAGTGTCTGGATGGAGTAATGCCGAATTGTTGTGCGGTAGGAGTATGGGACTGGAAGATGAAGATTGAAGGCATTGGACATTAGAAAAAAAGAAAATTTGTTCCTTTTTCATTGTTTCACAAAATTGTCTTTATCTGTATAACACTGTGTGTAATAAAAACAAAATAATATTGATTAAATAATGACTTTTTATTACAATATATTTTTTACATTTCTGTGCCTCCTGTGAAAAGTGATACAACTCGAGTTATACCCTTTTTGAGATTTTTACATAGAAATAATCAGAAAAAAATTAGCGATTTTTTGGTCTTACTCACATTCTTCTATCTGCTATAGTTTAGGAAATATAACTGGCAGGATTTAGGCAAAAAAACGTGAAAAGTGATATAAGTCAAGTTGCATCCCTTTTAGTAATTGATCCACACATTGTTTTTTACAAATCTATCGTGAATATTGATACATCTCGACTTATATCACTTTACACCAATTTTTGACTGGAATTTTAGCCAAGTTATACGATTCAGGTAAATTATGAAAATACTACTATTTTAAGTACAACAATTGTGTCTTTGGGGTAGTATTTTTATAATTAGTTTGAGCAACATTCTGCCTGGACCATTATCTTATGAGTTATTAAATTTAAAAAATATTAAGCTTTTTGTGTATTACTTTACTCAAAGACAACTTATAGGTGCAATATAATATAACTCGACTTGTATCATTTATCACGTAATAAATGATACAAGTACAGGCAAAAAAAAGGTACAACTGACAGAGTTTAATAAATTATTTGTAAACTATAATAGTAACCATAAAAATTAGAATGCACAGTGAAAGTGAATGTTTTTATCTACAAAATAAGGTACTTATGTGTAACCTAGCCCACTTAGTTCATGAATTAGAATTTTTTAAATCTTGTTTTTGCTCTCCTGTAAAATGATGATTTTTGAGTTGTATCACTTTTCACAGGAGGCACAGATTTATATTTTTTCCTTCAAAAAAAATCACAAAGCTAAGATAGCATATTTAAGGCAATTCTAAAAAAAACTTTTTATTTCAGTGATTTATTTTATGCATAAAACATAGATGTGTAATTTTTCAAAAATATTTATGGGATAAAGCATTTTATTATGTTTTCTGTACTTAAATATTTTTTTTGGTATATTTTAAATAATCGTTAAAATCTAATCCACACCTTCATACTCAACATACTCATATTTAGTACAAATGTAGGTACTCAATGACTTTCTTATGATTGACTTAAAAGAATAGACTGCGTGTTTCATACAAAGTAATTGCAGGGACATGAAACCGACGCAAACTATAATAAAATAGCAAAACATCACATTTTTTCCTGGCCAAATGCCTTAACCTCATTTCATTCATTATAATCACGCATATCTTATCAACCCATCCATCACAACCCCTTCACCACAAGTATGCAATGGTTCGGAAGAAAAAATGATTTCATTTCCATATGTGTGGACCTTGGCAGGGCAGTTTGAACCACTACACTTCCAATAGGCCTTTTCTCCCACTCGCTTGTTGATTCTGAAGATGCGTTGGTTCAAGATGAGCACATGGTGACCCCGAGATGTAGTTTGAAAGTGGGCGTAAGTACCTGGAAACAGAAAGCAAGTGTGAAAGAAAGCACCAGAAAAATCCTCTGGAATTGTATACAATAACCTTCGTTTGGACCGTCAGAGCTTGGAAAATATAGTTGTAATAAGTAAGAACAGGCCAAATGAACTTGCATACCATAATTGAGGGGATGATCGAAAGGACAAATATCTGAGAGTTCCTATAGGATTTATTGGTAGATATGTGCTGTTTCTCCTGCAAAGAGCTCAAAAGGATTACTGTAGATAGGAAGGAATGGCGAAAAAATCAGATGAATAATGCTGCAAGCCAATATTGGAGTTGAGACAGAAAAAAGAGAGTACCGGAACACGAAGGACGCAGGGCAGTAGGAAGACCAAGATCAAAATGGATGGACAGAGTAGTGTCGGAGTGTTGTGCGGTAGAATTATGTGACTGGAGGAGGAGCCAGCGTTGGTTGGGTTGATCAAAGAGGCCAAGACCCCCACCAGGTTCTTTTGGCAGTGATGAGAATGATTTTCTGCAATGTCTTTGGGTAACAATTAATAATTCATTTGAAATAATACTAAATTAATTATTAATTGATGATGTATATACCAGTTTCTGGCCAGTCAATAATTGGTTGGTGAATTGTATTTCTCTTCACAATTTATATAAATCAATTAAAATACTAACATAGTTTCTTTATTTCAGCCGTGTTTACGAAGTCGACACGAGGCAATACAAGACTATGCTTCGGAGGTTACTTCTACAGATGGGATGGCAACACTGCAAACAAGACTAGGTGGAGATGTGCCAAGAACTCCTGTCTGGCTCGAGCACATACGGTAGAAGACCAGGTCATCTTTGTGTCAGAAGCTCCGCACACCTGTGAAGAACTGAACAAAGACTATTGCGAATAAGATGGTATATGAGATGTTTACTTTTGGGTGTTATCAGGAACCTGGTTAGTGCTTTTGTGATGTCTCGGGTTGATTATTGCCCAACACTGTACATAGGTCGGCCATAAAACAGCCATCCAACACCTTCAATCTGCGCTGAATTCAGAAGCGAAACTCGTTTTGGGATTTCCAAACGTATTCACATCACTCCATTGTTTAAAAAACTGCATTGGCTTCGTTTTCGGGAGATGGTGGTATACCCTGTTTGTCTGATGGTTTACAAAGCTGTAAATGGTGTGAGTTCTTTATTTATGGGTTTGAGATGACAGACGTTCAAATCTTTGGAAAAGGGGGGGGGGGGGGCGACTTGGTCCAACTGCTTCGTCGGACACGCAATAATTTTGAGGACCGTGGATAATAAAATGTTCTGCTTTTCTTAGGATGTTACATGATGGTTGCAAACGGTTCAAAGCCTTACATTATGTAGAATAAGTTGTCAAGCCTATGCTGAGCAGTAAACAGCGTGGGCTGAAATAACGGTGATGATTTTCATTCCATAGTTTTATATTTAGATTATTTTACAATTTATGTCTTAAGGTTTTTTTGTTTTTTTAAGGTTTACTACTTATGTATTTAAGCAGCACGAATTCTGTTAATATTTATCCATTCTGAATAAGGTTCATCAATTTCTTAGATATCGTAAAATTCACTTAACTGTTAAGGTACACTGATATGTTTTTTAATGAATAATACTGCCATCTGTTGGAGACATTTAAAAGCTTAATTTCCAAGCAGTCTTTTATTATCTTTTTATTTGCTTAACACAGTTTGTTCTCTCTAATTAATTATAATAATTTTGAAACATTGAATATCCAATGTTTTGTACATCTAATTAAATACATTAAAGAAATCCTGAAAAATTGTACCAATATAAAGCTTTTCTGATTCTCCAAAAGATGGCACTACCTTTTTAATTTTATTCCTGAGTGCTACTTGTGAAAGTTTCAAAAATTTATAATTTATTTTATCATCTTTTAGGAGAGTCCAAGGTCTATTTTAATACATGTGATCACAGATCACGGAACATAAAGTGATAGTTACAAATATATTAATTTGCTTTTTGCAAATTGTACATGAATGTGAGCTGAGTAAAGTATGTACCTATGGTTGAAATGACTTACCTGAGAGCAATGACTGGAAAGTCATTGAATTATAGAGTCCGGAATAATTGGGTGATGACCGAGAAATTAAAGTACAGAAAAGTTTGACGAGATGGTTTGGACATCTTGAAAGAATGGATGATAAATACTAAGGAAGAAAGTGTACAAAGGAAATGTCAGAGGAAAGCGTGGAAGGGGAAGACCGAGGAATGAATGGATAGACCAAAAAGACGAGATAGCAAAAGAGTGGAAACTGCAGAGTGGGAATAAGAGAAGAGTATCTATGAGGTAAGTGATGAATGTTGAAGAGATGAAAGAGGTATATATGCGAGGGCAGAAAAAAGTTGAGACGCATATGCGGAGGTGCCGGCCACCCCTAGTGCAACGGCAGGATACAGTTACAATGCATATAAAATTGCACGTTTATCTAGCTTGTGCACACAATCTCATTTTTTTTTTAAATAAATACGTCTTTAGGTACAATAAAATATATAGTATTTAGGTGTTTTGTTATGAGAGTTTTTTTTACATACAATTTAATGATATAAATTATTTATTTATCCAAGTAATGGTGTTTATTTCAAAATAACAATAAATTTAGATTATGATTTGATATTACTTATTTACAAATATGCCTAATAAATTGTTTTTATGCCAAAATACGTCATTGATTTTTAGTTTTAATTTTCATGTAATTTATTTTACCAGTTTACAAAAAAAAAAAAAAAAAAATATTTGATTACAAATATACCTACGTACTTACTTAGTATTGTAATAATAATGTTCCTTGACTAAAAGGTTGGTCAAGGCTTACCACCCATACTGTAAAAAATGGTTCACTTCGTCAATGTCACCCTTCTTTCAGGAAAGATCGGTAAGAGTTGCAGGGCTTATGTTCATTTGAGATTGGGTTTTTATATTGTAGGTTCACATTCGATATGTGTAATTCGTGTCTTCGTATGGGACTACATGTAATATAATTTTTAAATGTAATATATTTTTGCAACTAATATTTGAATTTAGTCGAGATCGGGCGCAATTTGCCTGTGAGATCAGTATGGATTATAGTGGTATATGGCATGGGCGTAACTAGGAAGGGGCAGGAGGGGACAGCAAAAATAACCTAAATAAACCTAAATCGTCATTTAAAAAAAAACAGTTCATCCTCAGTCGTCGTGTAGAGAGGGTGTCTCCTGAAGACGCTAGCTACGTCGCTAACGAAACGTCGAGAATAATGTAAGTTCTTTATAACGGTTCGTCTAATATCCGGTAAATAATTTTTAACTGTGTAGTTATAATTACTATCTATTCGGTAATGAAAAAATGAATTCATACGTGATAAGTCATAACAACTCATAAGTACAAGTGATCAATGTGAAAAAAAAAATTCCATCAAAGCCAAGTGTTGTTTCCAATATCTAAGTATCGGATATTACGTTTTGGTTATTTTATTATTTGGGAAACACTGGTTTTTTGCTAACTTAAGATATTTTTATTACAGGCTCTATTCCCTCACCAATTACCGACGAGCAAAGCGCAATCATTGCTGACGTAGAGGATGCGATGGGAAACGATAAATTTGGCACATGTGTAGATCAAGGAAACCTATGTACACATTTTAGTATTATCTTATTTAATTTTTTTTTTTTTTTCAGGTATGTTACTAGATGTAGATTAAATAAAGGGATCAGCGGGTCACTTCTCTCACTGTCGACCATTTATATGGATGCTATGGATCTACGCAGGGTTGGATAGAACTGGAAGCCACTGGACGGGTGTTGTAATTTTGTAGGATTAGGAGATAAATGCCATGTTCTAAAGTATTGAGAAAGAGTCTCTAGATCTACATTAAGCGTTTAAAGATTAGGTATTATAGATATATTTATATGGTAGATTTATATTTCAGGTATTGTAGATTATTAAAAAAAAAACAAACACGATCTATGACAAATAATGGTTCTTTAAAGAAATGTAAATTGGGAACAAAGTATATCTGATCTAATTTCTGAAAAGAAGTTATTTTTATTTTCCAGGCTCCGATGATGACTTTTCTGATGATGATGATGGATCATATATACTACCAAGTATAGGCGATTCTTCAAGGCATTCAGATTCAGGTAATATTTACATAAAAACAATAATTCATGATATAAATTTCAATTCATCTTTTGAAGTCATCTGTGGATACATAATATGGAATAGTCAATTTGTCATTTCGTTTTTAGATAGGAAAAATGCTTGTGATAGACAGTCTTACAATGGACAGTCAAACATCAATATCAGCCATCAACCATCTGTAAAATGTCAAGAATCTGTGAGCTCCAATGAAGAGAGCAACGACTCATCAGCATCAGTGAGGATAAAAGAGAAGCGTAGCCGTAGAAACTGCTGCCCCTTCTGTCGCAGACTGGTAACTAACTTCGCACGCCACCTATCTCGCCATCATGCCTCAGAGAGCGAGGTTGTTAAATTTCATATGATACAAGACAGCGATTTAAAGGAGAGAAGACGAAAAAGAGAACTCCTGTCTCGAGAAATGAGAAATAGAGGAAACTATCTGTATAACAAAGGTATTGTAATGAATGAATCAGGTGGGATGTTGTTACCTAATCGCCGAACAAATCTCGTGGCAAATGCAAAAGATTATACCGTATGTCTGAAATGCAGTGGAACATTCAAAAGTATTTTACTGTATAAACACTTGAAAAAATGTCCAAAAAACTCGGCACTCGAAAAAAACTCAAGGAAGGGCAGAATCGAGCTGAAGGTACCACTAGTGCCAAGGAAAAAAGCTGAAAAACGGCAGTCGGGCATTAGAAGAAAGATCAACAAACAGCCATCAACATCTCAAGAAGAAACTGAGCCTCCCAGCACAGAAAAGAGTTGCACGAGTGACATTAAAGAGTTATTAGCACCACTCACTTCACTTGAACCAACGACAAATATGAATACTGTCATAACAAGAAAAAGGTGGCTCCAAGAAGAAAAAGATGAAATATTCAAGCATTTTGAAGTTTATTTTATCGAAGGGAGAGATCCAGGTTCTGCCAAAATTACAGAAGTGAAAAGTCGTACTGGAATATTGGGTGTGAGGTCGTGGCAGCAGATCAACACATTTATCAATAATTATAAAACAAATAAACTACGATTACCTCAGGACTTACAGGCCAAAAGAAATGTATATTTGCAGAGGGAAAAAACAGAAATTTCTTGTTAATCGATTAAAGGTTGGCATGAGGCTATCCACCATACTGTAAAAAATAGGTTACTTTGCCAATGCTCCTCACCCCTGTTTCAGGGAAGGTTGGTAAAAGTTGCAGGATGTATGTATGTTTGGAAATATTTTTTTCTTTTTAATTACAGAACTATACATTGTTTAGTGAATTTCCGGCCCATTTTTTTTATAATGTCAATAGTTTTTGAGTAAATATGGAAAAACTGAAACTACTTAATGAATTAAATTTTAATTAAATCAAAGAACACAGTTTTTCCATATTTACTCAAAAACTATTGACATTATAAAACAATTGGCCCGATATTTCACTAAGGCCCGGTATTTTGAAGTATCGTAAAGTTAACTAAAATGCAATTTTAGTTAAATCATCATAATATTTCACTCACCGAATTTCGCCAGTAAATATTTAGTAACTTTAACTTTCGATTTTCAAGATGGCGGCGCTTCACTGACAGCAGCTGTTTTTTTTTAATGTTAGGATACATCAAAACTGTTGCAAACTGAACATTTTTTGTCTCGTTTTCTAGCTTAATGAAGGTTAGGCATATGATTTTTATGAAGAGTTGTTTGTTTGAAAGCTTTTTAATGGCATTTTAATTGTTTCCAAGATTTAGGGGCGTGGCCTCATACTTCGGTAATATTCGGTTTTAGTTAACTCGAGATTGAGTATTTTGAATGAAAGTTCAAGTAATAGTTAACTAAAATATTACTACAGTTCAATATACCGGGCCTTAGAAATGTAAATATACATATTAGTTCTGTAATTAAAAAGAAAAAAATCTCTAACTCTTTTGCTAAGACCATAAAGTGAAATGGCAGATTTAGGGTATAAAGTGCCCTTAATTCATTTTTGTAGCATAAATAACAAATTATATAGAACATTTTGAAATAATAAAGTCTGGAAGTTTTAGAAATTCACAAAAAATTTTGAAACGAAAATTTAGTGTATGCACAGATTCAGTATGCTTTTCCAATAGAATCAATTTCATTGAATCGAATTCAATTTCAATAGAAGTATCAGTTTAAAATTTTAAAGCCCTTAGACTTTGACCTAAGAATATTAAAAAAACATTAAAATAAAGATTTAATTTTGGATTTTTTTAAAATAACATGTTACTAATTTACTTTTTTTTCTGAACTACCAATAATTTTAAATTTAAAAAAATACATAATTGCAAATAATTATATTGCCATTGTTTTAGGTGTACTTAATTAATGTGCACAAGAAAATTTGTTTAATTTTACCATTAACACTAACAGAGACGGGACATGGAATGTAAGGAAGATGAATGATTGCAAGGAGAAAGAAATTATGAATGTAATGAAAGATAAACGAATAAAAGTAATGGGTGTGACTGAAACAAAAATGAAAGGAAATGGTGAGAAAGTATTAGTGAACGGTGAATTGTATATTTGGTCAGGTGTGGAAGATGGGAATGAAAGGCAAGGTGTAGGTGTGATTGTGAGTGAGTGTGTAAAAGGATGTATAACGGGTTATCGAAGAGTTTCTCCTAGGATTTTGGTTGTTAAATTCAAAATTAACAGTTTGAGACTTTTCTTGGTTGCCTGTTATGCTCCTGTTGATTCAGAGTGTATGGAGGTGAGAATGAGTTTTTGGAATGAATTGAATGCGGTTGTGCATGAAAGGAAAAATAATGAAAACATTGTAATTTTAGGTGATATGAATGGATGGATAGGTGCACAGAGAGATGAATGTTTGAAAATAATTGGTCCTGGTGGGAGAGGTGTAGTCAATGATAATGGGCGACATCTGATTGCTTTGTGTGCGGAGCACAGTCTTTTTGCATCGAATACTTGGTTTCGGCATAAGGATGTGCATCTGTACACGAGGCAGATTGTGGGAAGTCGCACAATCATTGACTACATCTGTGTGGATGAAAGATTGAGAGGAGCCGTAAGAGATAGCCGTGTCTACCGGGGGCCTGAAATAGGCAGTGACCACTATCTCTTATGTGCCAAAATAATGATTGGTGAAGTAAGAAAGAAGAAACGCAAGAGGAAAGTAAGATTGCCTAGAATAAAAGTAGAAAGGCTGAATGAAGAAAATGTGCAAGAGAAGTACGTATCAGAGCTCCACAAAATTTTAAGTGTGAGTGAACTTGAGAAGAGTGTGTGTGGAAAAGATATTGAAAGTATGTGGAAAGATCTGAAAGAAGGAATGACTGAATGCGCTAAAAAAGCATGTGGGGTAACGAAAGGTGGAAGATTGAAAGGAGATGCCTGGTGGAATGATAGAGTGAAGGAAGCTGTGAAAGTTAAGAAAAAGTGTTACGAAAATTGGTTGAATGATAGAAATGATAGAAAGCTAGAAGAGGAATATAAGATAGCTAAGAGAATGGCGAAGAATATAATTTATGAAAGCAAGATGAATGAACAAAGAAAGATTGATGAAAGGATTAACAAAAGTTTCACCGACAGTAGGAAGGAATTTTGGAGGTGGATCAATGCGGATAGAAATAAATCTTCTGCATTGACCACTCCGGGAGTCAAAAGTGCTGCCGGTGAGATGGTATGGGAGAATGAAGAAGTATGCAAGAGATGGAAGAACTATTTTCAAGAAATTTTTGGTCAGGGTGAAAGAAGAATTTATGAACAGATAGATGAAGCGAATGAATTGAATATTATGAAAGAAGAAATGAAAGTGTCTATTTCACGTCTGAAGAATGGGAAGTCTGCTGGGTTTGATGGTATAAATGGTGAAATGTTGAAAGCAGGAGGTGAATGTGTGATAGATTGGATGTACGAATTATGTAAGCTCTGTGTGAATGCAGTAGTAGTACCGATGGATTGGAGGAAGGCAGTCATTGTTCCCATTTACAAAGGTAAAGGGGACAAAAAAGACTGTCAGAACTTCAGACCAATCAGTCTACTCAGTATACCAGGAAAAGTCTTCTGTAAGGTGATTATAAAAAATGTGATTCTGACTACTAGTGAAAGGATTTCCGATGTACAGTCCGGCTTTATGGCCGGTAGAGGCTGTGTTGATCAGATTTTTACTCTACGACAACTTGTTGAAAAACAATTGTCGGTGAGGCGGAAGCTGTTCACGGCCTTTGTAGATCTGGAAAAGGCTTTTGACTCAGTAGACAGAGGTATGTTATGGGATGTTTTGAAAGCATATGGAGTGAATGGGGCTCTCCTAGGTGCGGTGCATGCAAACTATGAAAATAGTAAGGCATGTGTCCGTATTGATGGTGAGTATAGTGAGTGGTTTGAAGTTTATAAGGGTGTGAGGCAAGGATGTGTGATGAGTCCATGGCTATTTAACATAGTCATGGACAAGTGTGTCAGAGATGCTCGACTTAATGATTGTGGATTGATGATAGGAGAGAGCAAAGTGAGTGTTCTACTGTATGCAGATGATGCAGTTCTTGTATCTGATTCAGCAGTAGAATTGCAAACAATGCTCTCTAGATTGAATGAAGCTTTGAAAGGTAACCATTTGAAGTTGAATGCAAGTAAGACGAAAGTATTGATTTTTGAAAGAGATGATGAAAATATGAATTATGAATTTAAAATTAATGGAATGAATGTTGATGTCGTAAATGAGTTTGTATACCTGGGAAGTAAGTTTGAAAAAGATGGAAGAATGACCGGTGAATTTGAAAGAAGAATAATGAAAGGCAGGTGTGTACTGGGTGCTACCGCTAGCATCGCCAGGAACCAGAATCTCTCAAAAAATGTTAGATTGGCGGTGCACGGTGGTATACTAGTGCCAACCTTGATGTATGGAAGTGAAGCCTGGACGGTGAGTGAAAGGGAAATTAGTAAAGTCCATACAGTAGAAATGGACTATCTAAGAAGTATGATTGGGAAAAAACGAAGTGACAGAGTGAGGAATGATTTTGTAAGAGAAGAATGTGGTGTAAGGGAAAGTGTGAAAGTGAAGATTAAAAGAAGTATGTTAAGATGGTTCGGGCATATGGAGAGAATGAGTGATAAAAGATTGACGAAGAAAGTATATGTTGCTAAAATAGATGGATGTCGTGGTAGAGGAAGACCGAGAAAAGTATGGATGGATCAAATTTCTGAAATAGCGAATGAATGGGATATCCAGAGTCATAATAAAAGGAGGACTTGCATGAAAAAGGTTATGACTCTGGATGAAATGAAAGAAGTGTGCAAGGACAGGAAGAAGTGGCGGCTAATCTGCAATGGTGATTTTTAATGTTGGTGTATTCATTTGCTACATTTTTTGCATAGGAAATTTCTGACTTTTTTTGTATAGATTTCTTTGTAAGGTTTTGTTCTTTTATATATTTAAATGTAATTTTTTATTCATATTCCTTGACTTATAGGTTGGTATGAGGCTGACCACCCATACTGTAAAAAATGGTTCACTTTGCTAATGTCACCCCTGTTTCAGGGAAGGTCGGCAAAAGTTGTGGGGCTTATGTTCATTTGAGGTTTGGATTTTATTTGTAAGTACACATTCAGCATTTGTAAGCGCGAACTACACTTGTTGGTTTGTGGGCTTACATCTGAGAGCTTTAAATGAATATATCCTTGCAACTTAGATTATAGATTATAGATTATTATAGAGACCAGAGACCAGTGTTGTCAGTTTCAGGAAGTGTTAACACATAAAAGCGCCCTTGTTGTGGATAGTGCCACTAAACGGCGCTGTATACAAATTGTCCAATTCTTATGAATAAGACAAAAACAAAGCAAAGGAAAAATAATAAGGCGTAGAAAAAAATTGAGAACGGTAAAGATGTAGGAGAAAAAAAGACATTAGTAAAACAAGAAGATGAAAAAGAAAAATAAGGAAAAAAATAGAAAAGAAAGACGAAGAATATTTATGAATATATATTTATTTATGAAGAATATGTGTTTGAAAAAGGCAGATTAATTTTTCAACCTGGCTGAGCATATTTCAAAAAAACTTTTTTTTTCTTCATGATCCGTCGGGATTCAAACCAACTACCTTCCAATCTCGTATCCAAAATGTTAACATCTTGAAATAGGCCCTGTTGTCATTTCTCAATAAAAATGATATTCATATGATGGTTATTTTAGTATTAAAAAGTAAAAAAATAAATATTCTAATGTAATTAAAAATAAGTATTCTCAACCATAGGACTACAAATAAGCTAAATAAGATTGAATAAAAGCTAACGAAGGCCCGGTATTATCAACGTTAGCTGATGTGACTGAAAATTGATAAATAAAACTACCCACACGATTGACATAAGTGTGAAAGGGTGAAAGAAGAATTTATGAACAGATAGATGAAGCGAATGAATTGAATATTATGAAAGAAGAAATGAAAGTGTCTATTTCACGTCTGAAGAATGGGAAGTCTGCTGGGTTTGATGGTATAAATGGTGAAATGTTGAAAGCAGGAGGTGAATGTGTGATAGATTGGATGTACGAATTATGTAAGCTCTGTGTGAATGCAGTAGTAGTACCGATGGATTGGAGGAAGGCAGTCATTGTTCCCATTTACAAAGGTAAAGGGGACAAAAAAGACTGTCAGAACTTCAGACCAATCAGTCTACTCAGTATACCAGGAAAAGTCTTCTGTAAGGTGATTATAAAAAATGTGATTCTGACTACTAGTGAAAGGATTTCCGATGTACAGTCCGGCTTTATGGCCGGTAGAGGCTGTGTTGATCAGATTTTTACTCTACGACAACTTGTTGAAAAACAATTGTCGGTGAGGCGGAAGCTGTTCACGGCCTTTGTAGATCTGGAAAAGGCTTTTGACTCAGTAGACAGAGGTATGTTATGGGATGTTTTGAAAGCATATGGAGTGAATGGGGCTCTCCTAGGTGCGGTGCATGCAAACTATGAAAATAGTAAGGCATGTGTCCGTATTGATGGTGAGTATAGTGAGTGGTTTGAAGTTTATAAGGGTGTGAGGCAAGGATGTGTGATGAGTCCATGGCTATTTAACATAGTCATGGACAAGTGTGTCAGAGATGCTCGACTTAATGATTGTGGATTGATGATAGGAGAGAGCAAAGTGAGTGTTCTACTGTATGCAGATGATGCAGTTCTTGTATCTGATTCAGCAGTAGAATTGCAAACAATGCTCTCTAGATTGAATGAAGCTTTGAAAGGTAACCATTTGAAGTTGAATGCAAGTAAGACGAAAGTATTGATTTTTGAAAGAGATGATGAAAATATGAATTATGAATTTAAAATTAATGGAATGAATGTTGATGTCGTAAATGAGTTTGTATACCTGGGAAGTAAGTTTGAAAAAGATGGAAGAATGACCGGTGAATTTGAAAGAAGAATAATGAAAGGCAGGTGTGTACTGGGTGCTACCGCTAGCATCGCCAGGAACCAGAATCTCTCAAAAAATGTTAGATTGGCGGTGCACGGTGGTATACTAGTGCCAACCTTGATGTATGGAAGTGAAGCCTGGACGGTGAGTGAAAGGGAAATTAGTAAAGTCCATACAGTAGAAATGGACTATCTAAGAAGTATGATTGGGAAAAAACGAAGTGACAGAGTGAGGAATGATTTTGTAAGAGAAGAATGTGGTGTAAGGGAAAGTGTGAAAGTGAAGATTAAAAGAAGTATGTTAAGATGGTTCGGGCATATGGAGAGAATGAGTGATAAAAGATTGACGAAGAAAGTATATGTTGCTAAAATAGATGGATGTCGTGGTAGAGGAAGACCGAGAAAAGTATGGATGGATCAAATTTCTGAAATAGCGAATGAATGGGATATCCAGAGTCATAATAAAAGGAGGACTTGCATGAAAAAGGTTATGACTCTGGATGAAATGAAAGAAGTGTGCAAGGACAGGAAGAAGTGGCGGCTAATCTGCAATGGTGATTTTTAATGTTGGTGTATTCATTTGCTACATTTTTTGCATAGGAAATTTCTGACTTTTTTTGTATAGATTTCTTTGTAAGGTTTTGTTCTTTTATATATTTAAATGTAATTTTTTATTCATATTCCTTGACTTATAGGTTGGTATGAGGCTGACCACCCATACTGTAAAAAATGGTTCACTTTGCTAATGTCACCCCTGTTTCAGGGAAGGTCGGCAAAAGTTGTGGGGCTTATGTTCATTTGAGGTTTGGATTTTATTTGTAAGTACACATTCAGCATTTGTAAGCGCGAACTACACTTGTTGGTTTGTGGGCTTACATCTGAGAGCTTTAAATGAATATATCCTTGCAACTTAGATTATAGATTATAGATTATTATAGAGACCAGAGACCAGTGTTGTCAGTTTCAGGAAGTGTTAACACATAAAAGCGCCCTTGTTGTGGATAGTGCCACTAAACGGCGCTGTATACAAATTGTCCAATTCTTATGAATAAGACAAAAACAAAGCAAAGGAAAAATAATAAGGCGTAGAAAAAAATTGAGAACGGTAAAGATGTAGGAGAAAAAAAGACATTAGTAAAACAAGAAGATGAAAAAGAAAAATAAGGAAAAAAATAGAAAAGAAAGACGAAGAATATTTATGAATATATATTTATTTATGAAGAATATGTGTTTGAAAAAGGCAGATTAATTTTTCAACCTGGCTGAGCATATTTCAAAAAAACTTTTTTTTTCTTCATGATCCGTCGGGATTCAAACCAACTACCTTCCAATCTCGTATCCAAAATGTTAACATCTTGAAATAGGCCCTGTTGTCATTTCTCAATAAAAATGATATTCATATGATGGTTATTTTAGTATTAAAAAGTAAAAAAATAAATATTCTAATGTAATTAAAAATAAGTATTCTCAACCATAGGACTACAAATAAGCTAAATAAGATTGAATAAAAGCTAACGAAGGCCCGGTATTATCAACGTTAGCTGATGTGACTGAAAATTGATAAATAAAACTACCCACACGATTGACATAAGTGCGTCCTTATTCTTTATTATGAAGTCGCCATGCTAACGTTGAAAATACCGGAGCTGAGATCCTTAGTAAATGCAGGTACTTACATATGTATACAAATACACTCATATCCGAACTCAAACACTCGCTACAAAACACTCACTGCAAAACACTCACTTCAAAACTCTTTTTTGGTTAATTTTTTGGTACAATGCTATATTTTACTATTTTTAAGGGTTTGGTGGTTTACACAGTGAAAGTCCATTGTATATTCATCAAATTAACAAAGTTTCGATTCACTTTTTACATTTTTATTTCTGTCTGGCACTTTCGCCTACAAGGCATCATCAGGGCAATGACAATTCAAAAATTCAATTGTCCTGATGATGCCTTGTAGGCGAAAGTGCTAGACAGAAATAAAATTGTAAAAAGTGAATTGAAACTTGTTAATTTGATGAATATACATATTTTACTTGCTATTAGTGATGCAACGAAAAGTGTATTCGGTCATCCGCCGAATACCAAATACTCGGCATGAAGCCAGACCGAATACCGAATACTCGGTGGCTGTCCATCGCCTTCCTAGTCTTCGCTATTGGTTGCCCAGCTCACCCCTTTAAATCCCGCACGTCATGGTGACAGGCTACAGGGAGGAAGCTGGAAACGTTTATGAAGAAAAGCGTAATCTCCTGCATCCAGATAGCGCTGAAAAAGGTAGCCTTTCTTCATCACAACCTGCCTCTTTAGATTTTAAAAATTCGTAGAGATAAGAAAAAAAAGGTACTTTTCAAAATGATTTCGTATTTAAAATGTTTTTATGAATTTAAATGAAACTATAGATATAAATGAAATAAAACTAAATTTAAAAATTCACGAAATAAGCAACTCCATGGGGACAGCTGGCATGGTTCCCAAAAAACAGAGGCAGCGTTACTTTACAGCGTTTTTTCTTGCAGCCTACAAATTTAAGATTTACTCACAAAATGCTGTTTTTCAAATATTCAACTCAAATTACACCTCACAATGGTAATTAAGAGAGCATCGGAATTCTTATTCCATTTCTTTTTAATTGGTATTTGGCACGCCGAATTTTCGGCCAAAATATTGCTATTCGGTATTTGGCCGAGTAGTGAAAAAGTAGCCGAATACCGAATAGTTACCGAATATTCGTTGCAACACTACTTGCTATGTACAATAAGACAATATTAAAACGGTAGTATTTCTTCATTTTTGACACACGTATGCTGGTCTTTATGATACACGATCCGCCCTTCTATGGTATGCAGTCTACCCAAGCAAGTATTGGCCCTGGAGCACCTCCATATTTCCTTTTTGCTTCTGGAGTTAAACTTTGCGCGACTGTAGGTGTGCTCTCCCAGTTTCACCATAGTGTTTCCTTTGGCCGACATCACGTAAACGGCTGCTGAAAATCGAATCATTGTGAAATTTAGTATGATTTATAAATTTTTTAAGGTTACATCACTATAAATGAAATGAAATGCTTAATTTATCCATAGCGCCTTTTCGTGACTGTAGTCACCTCAAAGGCGCTTCGTACCTAACGCTTTTCTCCTAACACTCGCCTCCCTCAGTCGGAGGCTCCCTCGATCACCACAGAGAGGCGTGGTGTGATCCTGGAAACAGGTGCGTCTTGAGGCTTCTTCTGAAGCCCGCCTCTGTCAGAGACTCCCTCAGATATGCGGGCAGTGCGTTCCAGGCCACCGGTGCCGCTGTGCAAAAAGCATGGTCTCCAAAGAGTGTCCTTATCGATCGGCGATCTTTCGCCATTTTTGTGTGAGTCACACCTCAATGGCTTTCTCCGATCACCGATAAGACTTTTAAAAAAGGTGTGTCTTTCGTGCTTGAAAATACACCTACACATTTGGAGTTCTTCATTTCTGGTGGCAATCTGTTTCACTACACTGGACCCGCAACACAGGAAGCGTGGTCTCCGAAATTTGTACGAATCTGACGGCTCGGCTGAACCAAATTATTGCTCCATCGCCTGCGGATCCGAGTGTCTGCCTCCTTACACCCATCTCAACAGGTGAAATCAAGTCAGTCAGATAAGGTGGAGCCAAGCCATTGATGGCTTTATGTACCATCAAACCAACACCGTAGACCACCCTCTCCGGGAAACGAAGCCAATGTAGTTTTTTTAACAGCGGAGGGATGTAGGCGAATTTGGATATCCCGAATATGAGCCTTGCTGCCGAATTCAACACAGATCGAAAGCAGTTGAACTGCTTTTGTTGAGATGTTCTGAGTAGTCATTTGGTTCTTCTTGTGTGCGCTCTAGCTTCTACACCGTAGTGCATAAATAAAGTAAACATTAAAATTGCATTTTTATTGATTTTTCGTACAAGTATGATTATCATTCACAAACACAACATGCCCTTCAACAGTATGCAGTCTACCCAAGCAAGTGTTTGACTTTGAACATCTCCATACATTTTTGACTCCTCTAGAATTACACTTTGAGCGACTATACGTAAAGTCTCTTAATTTTATCATAGTGTTTCCTCTAGCTGACATCACATATACAGCATCTGAAAAACATTAAAGCAATAAATGAATTAAGTTCATCTCGTTACACCTTCACCTCAAGAATAAAACATTGAGCAAATTCCCCTTAATCAAGTACCTAAATAGAAAAAATATGTGTTAGAATTTAATCACTCACTAGAGGTGCCGTTATATGTATCTTTCATACATCTATTAATTCACGCATTGGATAGGAATGTACACAAACGCAACTCAACTAAGCTGCACATATAGTGTAACTTCTTGCCGCGTTATCCCCTAAGGGCATCGCATGTGGCGAGTAGAACCTATTTATATTTACAGGTAAGGGGGGCGGCCTTACACCAACCACTTCAGTTGAATGGGGGGCTTACTCCCGAGGGGGCTGGTACTCATTTCTTGTGAAGGCTGAGTAAACTTTGCGGTTTTTTTTTTGGGATTTGAAATAAACGCAACATTTTATACTAGGGGTACTTCCTTCATCAGATCATGAAGTTTTAAGTCAAGATGGATTCATCAACCTGCTTTTGCCTGGCCAGCAACAGGACATAGAATTGATATTTTTTATTATAATCTAAAATAACCCAAAAAGGAAAGGATAGGAAAAATGCGCAAGCACCAATGTTGATAATGTGGTTGATCAAATTAAAAAGATTGTGAAAGGATGATAAAAACGGAAAGAACTATTTTCGAAAAAAATATATAAGCGTCACATCGCTGAAGGAGCCCATCATAGACATGGGCGAAACGTCCGGAAGCTCCAGCTCCGATGTACCATGGCAATATATCCCGACAAACAACCCTCAGCTGGTCGTAAAAGCCCAAAGCTACAACTTCTGGGGCTAGATTTCGGTATTTTGATGTAACGAGAAAAAAGGACAGACGCATTGCAAGTAGGCATTTAAGCAAGTGCGAGGGAGACAGATAAAAAACAAATAGTGTTCTCAAAAGGTTTATTGTTTGCATGCGTGCACCGCTTGCATGAAAGAAAAACGATGGGGCGACACAGACACTTGACTGAGTTGTATTTACAACCAAGTTTATTAAAAGATATTTATAAGAAAATAGTTATTTATTTCAATAATCATTGTATTAAGAATATCAAGAAAGAAATAAATAAAAAACTACAAATTATTTGTTCTTATGCAATAAACCCTTCACCTGTTTTTTAATTTATTTTCTAATTAAAAAAAAAACTTAAAATTTATCCATAACCAAGGAACAAAATAAAATAATGACATTTTAAATTAACTATGAGAATATTAGTTTTACTGGAGATATAAAAATAAATCTTATTTAGTATCTATCTTTTGGAAAAGATATTCTTATACGTTTTATGTAAAAAAACTTATATCCTTTTTCAATATAAGAAATCCATCCACCTTTGTAGTATTTATCATCCTTCCCTAAATACACCTTTTTTTTTTAACATTAAAGATAATATTTCTTCGTATTGTATTTTTTGTATTTTAAAAAGAATTCAACTTTTAATTTTGCACATAACTTTTAACAGGAGATTATAAAAATTTTCAATGTTTTCAAAATATTGTCAAATGTAAAAAGTTTTTCGTTTATAGCACGTCTATATATGTATATTGTATAACAATTAACAAATCTTCCATTTTTTATATTTTTGCCAAAATTTGGACGTTTAATCACGATAGGATTTTTATGTTCTTTTGAAAAAAATATTTACTAGTGTTTTTTGTCGTTGTTATTATTGAAGTATTTTAATTTTAATGAAAAAAAGAACTGTTAAATATAGGCGAAAGAATTATCATTTTATATAACCCTCATACAACCAGTTTTAGTTGTAATACCTTAGTAAAAAAAAAAACAAAAAAAATGTATTAATAAATATCAACTGGCTAGTTTAACGGAAAAAGGAATTGAATCAATAATTTCTATATTTAAAGAACCCATCTGTTAAAAAATACAAAAATTATGACACCTTAACGTTTATAATTTTTAATCTTTAATATAATAATCTATAATCTAAGTTTCAAATATATACTGACATTTAAATTTCATAATAAATGCATGTCCACAATAAGACACTTGTCCTCAATAACATCTCAAGACTTCCAAATAATCCTACTTTAGCTGCTTTCTTTATTTCCCAATAGATGTCCAACTTCTTAATTTCATCTTTTGGCACTCTGGTTGGGACATTATATCTATTCTTCGGATTAAATACTACGATCTGATTCTTAACATAGTGAGCCCTCGTTTTTGTTCACAATTTTATCTTAAAAACATCTCAAGACATTAAAATGATTCTTTTTTAGTTATTTTCTTTATTTCCCAATAGATGTCAGACTATTTAACTTCATAATCGACACTCTGGTTATGACATTTAAATTCGTTCTTCGAGCCCTCGTTTTTGTTCATAATTTTATCTCAAACATCTCAAGACATACAAATGATTATTTTTTAGTTACTTTCATTATTTCACCACAGATGTCATAAATTTTAGGCACTCTGATCTTAACATCCGTGAGCACTCGTATTTGTTAATAATTTTATCTTAAAAATATCTCAAGACATACAAATGATTCTATTTTAGTTACTTTCTGTATTTCCCAATAAATGTCAGACTATTTAACTTCATTATCGGCACTCTGATTATGACATTTAAATTCGTTCTTCGAGCCCTCGTTTTTGTTCACAATTTTATCTCAAACATCTCAAGACATACAAATGATTATTTTTTAGTTACTTTCATTATTTCACCACAGATGTCATAAATTTTAGGCACTCTGATTGGGCCATTCGTATGCATTATTCAGAGTAAATTTAATACTACAATCTGATCTTAACATCCGTGAGCACTCGTATTTGTTAATAATTTTATCTTAAAAACATCTCAAGACATACAAATGATTCTATTTTAGTTACTTTCTGTATTTCCCAATAAATGTCAGACTATTTAACTTCATTATCGGCACTCTGATTATGACATTTAAATTCGTTCTTCGAGCCCTCGTTTTTGTTCACAATTTTATCTCAAACATCTCAAGACATACAAATGATTATTTTTTAGTTACTTTCATTATTTCACCACAGATGTCATAAATTTTAGGCACTCTGATTGGGCCATTCATATGCATTATTCAGAGTAAATTTAATACTATAATCTGATTCTTAACATCCGAGAGCCCTCGTTTTTGTTCACAATTTTATCTTAAAAACATCTCAAGACATACAAATGATTCTTTTTTTGTTACTTTCATTATTTCTTCAGAGATGTCATAAATTTTAGGCGCTCTGATTGGGCCATTCGTATTCAGACTTCGCAGTAAACCCTACGATCGGAATCTTCACGTCGTTCGGTTTCTTCCTTTCACACGGCATCGGATGCGAGTGCTCGTTGTTGATTCTGACGATGGAATCCATCTCGGTGACCGCGGTGGCCCTGCAACGGTTGATGGAAGAGCGCTGCGAGCACACCCATTTGCTTCTGCCGTTGCCCTGGAAGCGCACGTGGCAGAAGCTGTACCCTTGATAGGTCAGCAGACGGCTTCCCCGCCGAGAGACTCCGTAGCCGGCAACTGAAACAAACAAATGTGTCAGTCCTAGTCCTAAAGTTTATCCAATAGAATGGAGTTGGGACAAAAGAGACAGAATTACAAATTGTGACATCATTTACCAATACCTGTAAAACTAACTGAATTGTTTAAATTTTTTTTTTTTTTCAAAAACGTAGTTTTATTTTCACAATAATATTTTCTACCTCAAGCACTTTCGACCTTCAATATTCAGGTCATTATCAAGAGTGATGCATAAATTAAAATTATTTACAAAAACCATAGATCAAAAATATTTAAATTAATTAATTAATTCTTGAGGTAGAAAATATTATTGTGAAAATAAAACTACGTTGTTAAAAAAATAAATATTTCAAATAAAATGAATTTTCACTGTGTGAATACACAAACCCTACAAAATCTAACTGAATTGTGTTGCTTGGTTCTTTGACAATTAAGTTTGTAGGATTTTGACCTCCCATGCTGTAAAAAAATGGTTTGGATATTTACCTCTTTGTATCAATTTGTCACTCTCAAAGTAAGTTGGTAGATGGTTAGTTGTTTTTTTTTTTAAATAATTTAAACGAGGGTGTGCAGTTTTCAATAATTTATTTTAATATTATTGTTACAAAGTAATTTCATTTAATAAAGCTTAAATTTATATAAACGAAAAATTGCAAGTTGTATTATTTTTAGCCCTTCTTTATTTTCAAGGGTAGATTTATCAAAAAATAATTAATACAAATAGACAACAAATGAAAAAAAAGTCTCAAATACAACGTAATCACAAAACATTTAATGTTGATATTTAACATTAAAAGCTTTGGCTACCAGCATTGACGATCAAACGCCAATTTTTTCACAGTTAAAAGCTCTCTTCTTACTTTGACTCTGGATATCACATTCATTCGCTATTTCTAGAATTTGGTCCATCCATATCTCTCTCTGTATTCCTCTCTCTTGACAGACATCCATTATCGCAACGTATACTTTTCTCATGACTTATAAACGATTATATTTGTTTCAGCAAGGTTTGTCAAATCAAGAAAGGGCAATTATCTTTTGGAAGTCAACAATCACACATACTACCGAGTGGCTAGGTACAATTCTTCTCTCAAAGTACGCTGGCAATGCTCTACCAATTATTCAAAGGGTTGTAAGGCTTGTGTATACACTGTAGATAACTCTGTCATACATGTTAAAGATTGTCATAACCATTGATGCGAGATACCACACGGATCCGCGATCTCTGGATGGGGCATCTGCTGGAAAATTGACTACATTGTTTGAAGACTGTCCACCTGGAATCGGCTGCACCAGATGTACGTGCCAGGAAAAGAGTTGAATCCTTCAAACCGGAAATGAGGGCTCACTTCTTCGCTGCTGAAGCTGAAGGTGCCCTTGCAGTGTAATAAAGTCACGAAACGGCTATGAATATGGCACTCTTTAAATCATCATCATCATGGCACTGACCGTTGCCGGTAGAATCTTCTTCTTCATCCTTTCATAGATCCCAAGGATCTGTTTGTGCCGCAACTTTCTCCTGTGATTTAGACTGACAGCTATCACGCCATCTCTTCAGAAGTCTTCCCAGAGGTCTAATTCCGGTTGAGTTCCTTCTTTTCGTGCCACCTCTACAAAGATCGGCGATCATCATGGCAATTTTGACTTTGGATGCTGCGGCTCGCAACAGGGATTTGGTGCTTCTGCCGAACCACTGTCGTAGGTTTTTCAGCTACGATGTCCTTCGGCGTCCCTGAGATCTTCCCTCAATCTTACCCTGTATGATAAGATGAAGGAGACGGTATTTCTAATTGTTTTTTTAAATGTGACCGAAGTACATCAGTTTTCTCTGATTAATGGCTGGCAAAAGCTCCTTTGCGCGCATTTGTAGTGCGCATTTGTTGGAGGACTTATTCATTGGTGACTCGATCATGCCAAGAGATCCGAAGAGTTTTTCGGTAGACACATCTCGAACGCTTCAATTCGTCTCTCCAGTGCCTGCGTTAACGTCCATCCCTCCATACCATAATATAGAGCGATTGGGAAGACATCAAGCACCTCACTATGCGCTTCCGGAGTTCAAGGCTCAAATTTCGGCACAACGGTACTTTGCTCATTCTCTTTACTCTTTACTCATGAGGAGCAATGTTTGGGATCCCATCATTTTCCATTCTATTTATATGTTTGTACCAGTAGCGAGTCTTCATTGTCTTCATCATCTTACAATGCTATCATCTTACAATAGTCATATCGCCACTTAAAAAGTAAAACTGAATAAGTGTTTCTCATAGTAAGTGAACTAATTTTAAGGTAGCGAACATGACGAATTTCGTAGTTAAGTATTTTCACACTTTTTTAGTGTTTTCTCTCATAGAAAAAAGGGAAAAAGGTGCACTTATCTGAGAAACCCATGTTAGCTTAATATGTAAATTATTCAGTTTTACCTTTGTTGTGTCGATATCTAATATTCATGTTTTTATATTATTTGTTTTGATTTATTTGGTGAGCGTTGTTTTTATGAACATCACAACTCAAGATCTCCCTGCGAGCTTGGTTGTCGCTATAGAATGCATCAATACTAGAGCTCAATCAACAAGAAGAACAAGAATATCTCCAGGTTACTGTTAAATAAGTTGTATTGTATAAAAAGCGGTAATCATGGATTTTATAAAAAACAAAATAAATATACATATATTCAAGCAATCACAATCATCTCATTTTTTTTACAATAACCTTGATTTTAGGGAACTCGAATATATATTTTTATTTATGAGGAATTATAAAAATACAAATAAAACTCTTTTTTTTTATAACTCCTCATAAAAATGAATTTTCACTGTATGAATACACAAACTCTTAAAAGTTATTAGGCGAAAATGTTTGAGCAAAAAATGAATAAAAGTGAATTGAAAAATTATTTTTCCAATTGAATTTATAAAAAAAATACAATGGTCTTTCACTGTGTTAACGGAGATACCCTTAAAATATCTTTGAAATTTATTCATTTTTATTTCTTTATCATGTCAATCAATTGTAAATTAATTTTGATGCCAAAATATATTTATAAAAAACAAAATGATGAAAAATATTGTCTTAATGAGTATGTTGAAACTTAGCACATATGATTTTGTCCTCCACCAAATATAGCACAGCTCGGCACATTCGGCTGAAATGTTTCGTGCAAACCCACTTGCACTTCGGCACAACACCCTTGGTTGTCTTCTTCATATAATACGAATACCCGAGATGTATGATGTGAGTTTTACCCTTTTTGTTCATGTAGTACTTGAAATCTGAAATAAATAAATATTGAACTTGTTGTGTTAATTTTTACTACATTACACACCCCCACTCACCCTGACTATCCCTTATACATACATATATATTGTTACGTTTTTCCTTAGGGTTCTTTTAATTAAAACACAAGTTTAACACAAGTTAGCCATGCAGTTTATTTACACAGACTTTCTTACAATAGATTTATTTTTAACAGACTTATTCTAACAGATTTATTTTAACACACTTATTTATTTCGTACAGATTACATTTATTTTACACCATATTGGTCGCCCTAGTAACTAGATATTCCTCTGTGTGAGTGCTCCAAAAGACTGACTCGCTTCAGCCGATTGTCGCCCTTCTTATAGCGGAACCTAGGGGCCATTCCAGCCTGCCCTAGAAAGTTCCACTACCACAGTTGTATAGACGATTCTGGACATATTTATTTCATGAAGAGTCCATTTCCTACCTACATACACACCTTACAATTACAATCGTCTGGGCCAGAACATTCTCTCAAAACACACGCACACCAACAAGCATCTACCAGTGTATTTCGTTACATTATCCCCCCCTTAGGCTGTTCCGCCCCGGAACAGTCTTTTCTTTAAGAAGGTACGGGCAGTTTGACCCACAGTTGCATCCAGTGGTCAGGAAAAATGACGTTCCACGGAATTTTCCCCTTAGGGTTTTGCCCGTCATTGCTGGCTGGTGTGGGGGGGGGTGCTTTCCTCTTGGCGGCCGGCATGGGCGCCTTTCCTTGGTTGGGGGCGCCGCCTTGCGTCCCCGGTCAGCCACCGCTCCTCGGCTCCGCTTGCTCGCCGGCTCCTGCGTCAAAGGATCAGAATCCTTGGTTGTCGGAGCCGCTCTCCTGCTCGGAAGCGGAGTTCTCACTCTTGCTCTCGTCCTCTGACTCGCTGAGTGGCTTCCTGCCGCGCCATGCTTGGGTCGTCCCTTCTGCTTGCTCTGCTTGGCTGAGCCCCTGCGGGCGGGGGCGCGGCGCCTGCGGGAGGGAGCGCCCCCCTCCCCCACTGACGGGTCAAAGTCAGAGTCCGCCTCCTGTCCGGAGCCACTCGGGTTGTACGAGCCATCTGAATCCCCTAATTCATCCCTGCTGACTTTGGGTCCCCGCACTTTGGTTTCCGGATCTGTTTCATACTCCTCGTTAGAGTAACCTCTCTTGACAATAGCAGCAGCGGACCTTCTGGGCCTGCCTCCCGTGGCCTCGCCGCGGTCAGTCACCGGCCTCTCCTTCATCAGCCCCCTGGCGTGCGAGTAGAACTGCTTTGGCAGCAGCAGGAAGCCCACCACCCTGCTGACCAGCTCCGTGGGCGCGCCCCTCTTGTCCAAACCCAGCTTCTCGCACAGCGTCCGCAGCTGCTTGGGCTCCAGCTTCTGCACCTCCTCCAGCTTGGCCTTGTGCTCAGGCGTGTCCTTCTCAAACTCGTAGCCCTTGAACTTCTTTTTGTTGCGCTTGATGAGGTTCGTGCGGCACAATTGATTGTACAGGAACTTGAGGTCCTCCATCTTGAACCTGGAGATGGCCACCTCCACGTCGGGGATGTGGTCGATGGGGATGCCCCGGCCCGCGGGCACGGGCACCAGCGGCTCCACGGCCTTCTTCTTCTTGGGAGCCTTCTCCACGGCCTCCTCCGCCTTCTTCTTGGGCGCGGGCTTCTTCTTCACACTGTTGGCCTTCTTGGCCTTGCCCTTCTTGTCCTTGGCGTCCTCATCCTCCTCCTTGGCGTCCGTCTCCTCCTTCGCATCCTTGTCAGCCTTCACCTCGGCCGAGTCACTCTTGCCGTTTTCAGCCGACTTGACATCATCTTTGTCATCTTTGCTGTCAGCTGCGTCCTCAACCTTGAGCTGGCCGTTGTTTTTGGCCTTCAGGTCTCCCTTCCCCAACTTCTGAGATGACTCATCCTCAGTTGACATATCGGCCTTTTTGTCATCCTGATTATCACTTAATTTTACACTATCAGTGTCCACCGACATTTTTAAGGCTAGGTTTTTAGCCATCTCCTCCTTCCAACCAGCTAGGTCTTCCCTCAAGCTCTTGAAGTTGGCAGCCATCTTTGTTTTAAACTCTTCCACGGCTCGCTCGCGGTCCCCTCCAGACGCCATGACAAAATATGCCGGGTTTTCGCCTGACTGTTCCAAGGCCTCCATGAGGCGTGCTTGTAAGGCCGCCTTCCCTCCTGAGGTCTCCAGGTCCCTCTCCAGAAGCTCATTTTTAAGCTCCGAGACTTTGAGGTCCTTGATGTTCACCTTAGCCATTTTTTTTATTTTAACAAAAATTTAAATTTACTTCAAAACAAATTATTTTACAAAAAAAATATTTTTAAATTTCAAATAATGATTATTTACTTTGCTTCGTCAGATCGGCTAATGAGTATTTACTAACACTAACACAATATTATTAACACGTTATCTATCCACACTTCAATCAAATTTTTAGCGGGTAACCACACGATCGTTTTTAATTCAAGTTTACTCAGTTTTATTTAAAACTTTTTTTTTATTCATTAGTTTTTATTATGTTGTCCAGATATATTTTTCAATACTCTCAAGCACAGATTTTTTTGGTACTTGGTTTTAAATCTCACACCGACACCATTGTTACGTTTTTCCTGGGTTCTTTTAATTAAAACACAAGTTTAACACAAGTTAGCCATGCAGTTTATTTACACAGACTTTCTTACAATAGATTTATTTTTAACAGACTTATTCTAACAGATTTATTTTAACACACTTATTTATTTCGTACAGATTACATTTATTTTACACCATATTGGTCGCCCTAGTAACTAGATATTCCTCTGTGTGAGTGCTCCGAAAGACTGACTCGCTTCAGCCGATTGTCGCCCTTCTTATAGCGGAACCTAGGGGCCATTCCAGCCTGCCCTAGAAAGTTCCACTACCACAGTTGTATAGACGATTCTGGACATATTTATTTCATGAAGAGTCCATTTCCTACCTACATACACACCTTACAATTACAATCGTCTGGGCCAGAACATTCTCTCAAAACACACGCACACCAACAAGCATCTACCAGTGTATTTCGTTACAATATATATATTTTTAAATAAGTGTTGTACATATTTGTGTGGATGTCTGTCATTGGTTTTCCTGTATGTTAGATTTCTATGTGTATCTATTTGTTTATCTATGATTATTAATGAAATGAACAAGATATATTTTTTTATAACACTTGATATCTCAAAAAAGAAAAAATATAAACATGAAAACATATTTATATTTTTTATGGTCTGTGTATTAACACTGAAAATTCATGTTTTTTTTTTAATTTTCCTACCTGATGATGACTGAATAGTCGAAAACGTTCGTAGTAGAATTTTTTTTTTTTTTTTAAATATATTGTATTTGTGAAATAAAAACAGTGTTTAAATAAAAGAAAAAGGTGTTATTTTTTTAATAACCAACTAAGAAAAATATTTATTTGATTTTACTGGTTAATATTTTCAGATACATTTTTTATGAGTGACACTGCATTCTACGAAAGAGTATAGAAAACTTTATTCACAAATAAACTTTAACATTGTTATTATCTCTAGTAAATTATATATAAGTAATGTCAATATCAAAGAATAAATAATAAACACCAAATAAGAAGATCATTATTATTGTTTTTAATATAAATTTTACTTTTACATGACATTACTTTATACTACAAATACCTTCTACGTACCTGTTTTGTACAAAAGCGAATTATTAGATACATGCTATTTTTTTTCATAGCAATGACAATCTGTGTTGGTTCTAATAATATAGCATAGCTGTCATGATCTTTCATAGCTATAACGATTTGTCATAGCTATAACAACCTGTCGTAGCTATAACAAGCTATCGCAGCCATAAGGATATGTCATTAATATAACAGTCTGCCATAGCATTAACCAGCTTCATAGCTACAGTTTATCAGTGTGTGTGTTCAAGCTTAGAGGATACAATAATATTTTCCACCGTGTATAAAACTGCTCGACATCTTTTGCTGGTATGCCTCGTACAAACCCATTTTGTTTTGGAATTGGTTGTTCCCAATAAGTAATATCTGTGCCCCATATGAAGTATTTGCGTTTTACCCTTTAGACTTTTGATGAACTCAAAACCTGTAAAATAAATAAAATTTAGCATTAAAAAAAGTTTTAAACTTTCACTTTCATGGCCGGTGTTAATAATAAACAAATCGTTTTTTTGTTCAGACCGCCACGGCGCTTTGATAACTCGCCTTGAGGATGTTTTCTGCTCGTGAAAGTGAAATGTAGACAGATTTAGGAGCTGCAAATAGAACATGGTCAAAACTAAAGAACACAAAAACGATTTGTTGATAAAAAAATAGCATCATTATTAGAACGACAGGTTGGGATGAGTTTTGGAGTCCTTGATCAACTGCTGCCAGTTTTGTCTGTTTAACGTCTTTCTCTTCCAGTCCGGTGGTCTCACCATATAACAGCCGGTCCCCATTCCGTCCAGTCATCTTAATCTGGGTTTTCCTACTGATCTTTCATGGTGTATCATCACAATCATACTATCCCGGCTTTCATTGTCCATTTGCTGAATGTCTCCAATTCGCTGCAGTAGCTATTATTCATAAGGATGCATTGATTATTTTTAACATCTATTTATGTACAGAATAAAACGCCTATTTTTTTTTATAAATTTAATTGTTCATGGAGATATTACAAAAATAAATCTAGAAACAATGTTCACTCATAGAAATCTTAGTTTTCGGAAAAATATCCACTCTTATTGTTCTGAATGTTTAAAATAAAAATATATTCCTTCAAACACTATATGATCCTGACATAACTTTTACAAACATTCATAGCGATAACAATCTGACAGATGTGTAATAATTTGTCATAGTTATCGCAGCCTGCCATAGCTAGCATGACTTTAAATATACAGATTTATGACGATCTGTCATACCTGTAACATTATGTCATAGCATAGCAGTACTTGACAACTGCAACTATCGATGCCTGCGTTATCACCGAAAGGGTCGGATGTGGCGGTTCGGGACCTATTTTTAGGACCCATTCGGAACAAACTTTCTTTTAATCTATTGTAGTAATTATATATAATATCTTGTCACAAACGATTTCTTATAGTAATGGCAAGTTATCACAGCTACAACAACCTCCCATAGCTGTTACAATTTGTCATATCTGGCATATCTAATTACAATCTGTCATATCTGGCATATCTAATTACAATCTGTCATATCTAATTACAATCTGTCATAGCTATTGCATCATGCCGTAGCTATCATAAGTGTGATATATTTATAATGATCTGTCATAGCTACAACATTATGTCATAGCTGTAATCGACGTAGTTTTTTTTATCCACAATAACTAGTATCTTGGTTGTAACAACTTGTCATAGCTATGACAATTTATCATAGTTTTAACAATCTGTCATAGTCATAACAATTTACTTGAACGACCTGCCATAGCTGTTACAATTTCTCATAGCTTTTATAATATGTCACAGCTATAACAATCTGTCAGAGCTTCCATAGCTATGATCAGTGTGTATGCTGAAGCTTGGAGGCAATAATAACATCGTCCACTGTGCACAAGACGGCCTTGCAGCGCTTGCTTGAATGGCGCGTGCAGATCCATTTAGTTTTTGCATTCCGCGTCCTCCATAAGTAATATCTGTATCCCATGTGAAGTATTTGTGTTTTGCCCTGTGCGCTAACGATAAATTGAAAATCTGTAAAAGAAAATATCTTTAGTATTTATTCCAAAATTATGATATGTGACAAAATATTATAGAAAAGAATTCGATTTCATCGAGAGTATCTATAGACTAGAGCAGTGGTTCCCAAACTATGGTACGCGTACCACCAGTGGTACGCGACGCCTTTTAAGGTGGTACGCAAGCAGCCATGGTCATAGGAAATACATAGGAAATAATAAGATAAAACGTTTTTCAATTTTGCGCTTAAAGTTAAGTACAACTGAGCCAAATATTTCCTCTTTTGTTTCGAACATGCAGCACCATTTTTCAGACTAAGACAGGCCTGTCCCGCCACAATTACAAAAATTCTAATGTTGGACACCCCTGCACTAAGAGTATTGTATTTTTTTCTATAATAAATAAATAAGCATAATATTTTCATTAACAGTTGAAGTTTTTATTACTTTACCATTTGAATGATTTTTGTAACTGTTGCACTTCAGTGGTACGCCACTGATTTATAATTTCATTAGTGGTACGCGAAATTAAAAGTTTGGGAACCACTGGACTAGAGTAAAGATTCTTCTTTTTTGTGTTTTCTTTTACCGTAGATAATTGTACCTGAAAAACTCTATTAGAATTTATGCTTCTTGCAACCTTTAAACTTGTTATTTTTCAGGGTTTGGTGGTTTACACAGTGAAAGTCCATTGTATAATTAATTAAATAAACACACTGTTTCAATTCACTTTTATTAAAATAAAATTATTTTATCTTTAACGTAGTTTAATTTTCACAATAATATTTTATATCTCGAGCACTTTCGATTATTATTCACTTTTATTATTTAACTCTGTCAAACGTTTTCGCCTAAAAAGGCATCCTCAGGACAATGACAAATCAAATTAAAAATTAATTTTTCTTCTTCTTCATCTCCCTTCACACTACATAGACAATTTAAACTTATTGCTTAGGTTTCATTATACTGGTTTTTACCAGGTTTTGTCTGGTTTTCAAATAAAGCATTTGTTGTTCTTGTTGATGTTTTTTATTGTACATTCTAAAATGTTTACAAACATAAGTATAAAAATAATTGTCGATGTCATGCAACTTGTAATATCTCTTTCAAAGCACGATCATTTATGCTCCATTATAGAGGTATATATACTGTAGTAATGTAAATTATAAAATAAAATTATACAAAATAATGTGAAAAAAAAAGTTAAAAAAACAGGTAAATATCTATTATATCTACTTGTAAATAATCGGCTACTGCTATAAAAATATGTCATAGCAACAACTGTCAATAATAGCTATCAAAATATACTATAGTCTATAGCTATAACAATGTATTATTTTCCGCAATGCTACGCTCTCAGTTTGGAACTAGCAAACAGAAAACTCTAGATACTACGTGACAATTTGTAGAACGAATCTGAGATCTATATGTTGCCTTAAACAATGCTTTTGAAATAACAAGCGGTCAAAAATATGGCTATGAAAATAAGTTATTGCTATGATTGTTGCATATGTCAAAATCTTTCATAGCTATGATCAGTGTGTATGTTCAAGTTTACTGTATACAATCACATCTTCAACCGTGTGCAAAATGGACAAACACCGTCTGCTGGAGTTCTTCGTACACACCCATCTGGTTTTCCCCTTCGCTGAGCCACAATCGTAATATTTGTATCCCATGTGAAAGATGTGTCTTTTGCCCTTTGCGTTTGTGACGAATTGAAAATCTATAAAAAAAATGAAAAATTTCAGTAATGATTTAAAAAATGTAACAAAGATGGCGTGAGCTTATACCGCTGAATGAGAGAAATATGTAATAATCTATAATCTAAGTTGCAAATATATATTGACATCAAAGGCTCATATCGAATGCATGTCAACAAACAGAAACATGTAAGTTCGCACTAACAAATGCTGCATGTGTACATACAAAGTAAACTAAACCACACATGAACATAAACAGCTCCTGATGATTATTTCTGAAACCGGGGTGGCATTGGCAAAGCTGGAGCAAGTTATTACAGCCTCACACCAACCTACTCACGATCGCGTAAATCTAAAAATGTATGAAAGTTTCAACAGTACTCTTTGATTGATTTGGTTTTCATACATTTTTACGTACATATTTCATGTAAAAAGAAAAATTTAGACAATGCTTTTTTCCTTTTCTGTGTCAATTTTAAGATTGGTTTACAACTAATTTTTTTACAGCATAGACGAAGAAGATACAAATGTCTTAGACATAGCAACGTCTACTGTTTCTAAGATCTTCTGCTTTGTATCAAAAACACGGAACTTTTATTGACGTGGCTTTAAAATAGCTTTCGAAAAAAAAGATTTTAATTTTGTTTTTGCTTTTTATGAACGATAAAATACAATCTTAAAATTTTTCTCGGGTTGTGTAGCCATGTTCTATCGGAAGTTTGTTACACTTTTTTGTTACACTTTTTTCCGGACGTTTCGCCCATTATCTGCGATGGGCCTCCTCAGCGTATTTTTTTTTTTTTTTTCTTCAGGCGTTCTGACTTCCTTAGCACGGAACTGTCAACGGCCTGTGGGTTGGTTATAACCAACCCACAGGCCGTTGACAGTTCCGTGCTAAGGAAGTCAGAACGCCTGAAGAAAAAATACGCTGAGGAGGCCCATCGCAGATAATGGGCGAAACGTCCGGAAAAAAGTGTAACAAAAAAGTGTAACAAACTTCCGATAGAACATGGCTACACAACCCGAGAAAAATTTTAAGATTGTGTCAAGTGCCGGCCGTGAAAGCCTTAATGTACAAACGATAAAATAATTACATACAGAAAAACAGCTCTTACTCGTATGTTCTTTTATAACTACGACGACTTGTTATAGCTACGATGATCTGTCATAGCTACGATCAGTGTGTATGAGTAAGCCTACTGGATACAATCACATTTTTTATTGTATACAAAACGGCTGTACACCGTTGGCTGGATTTCTTCGTACAGGGCCACCTGGTTTTCCCATTTGCCGTCTCACAGTCGTAATACTTGTAACCCATATGTAAGATTTGTGGTTTGCCTCTTGCGTTCGTGACGAATTGAAAACCTATAAAAGAAAAATAGTTATTTTAGTGGCAATTGAAATCTAAGTTGCAAAGATATATTAATATTTAAAATTCATACTAAATGCATGCCCACAAGCGCGCTTACAAATGCTGCATCTGAACTTACATATTAAAATCCAAACCTCAAATGAACATCAGCCCTGTAACGTTTGTTTGACCTTCCCTGAAACAGAGGTTACATTGACATGGATTTAGTATGGGTGGTCAGCCTCATACCAAACTATAAGTCAAGGAAGAAGATGGTTTAAAATGGATGTAAAAATAAAATGTAATATGGAATTGTTTTTTTGTTTATTAGACAGGCTAAAATGCAAAAAATCCGTACAGAAATACGCGTTGTGATCTTTTATGGCTACGATGACCTACCATAGCAATCACGATCTGTGAAAGCTGTGTACCGTATCTATAACAATCTGTCATACCTATACAAATCTGTCATAGCCATAACAAAATTGGCAAAGCTATGGTGATCTGTCAAAGCTGTCGCAATCACCATATTTATAACAATCTGCCATAGATATAGCAATCTGTTATAAACATGTTTGCAAGACTAGGACACAACATTAAGATATGTATGATGAACTGTCGCTGATATGATCAGTGTGTATGATTAAGTTTACTGAATACTATCACATTATCAATTGTGTGCAATGTGGAGCAACATCGTTTACTGGAATTCTTCGTGCAGACCCATCTGGTTTTCCCATTTGCTGTGCCCCATAGGTAAAACTTGTTCCCCATGTGACCAATCTGTAATTTTCCCTTCGTGGATGTGATGAATTCAAAATCTAAGAAAGAAATATTTTTTTTAGTGCTTATTTTAAAATATATACATATGTGGTAAACCAATGTCTAATTATTATAAGATCTTCTGCTTTGTATCTACATCCTAGCAGTGATAATCGGAAACTCTGTTGGTGTGGCTTTAAAAGAGTAATTAATAAAAAAATATGTGAATGTTGTTTTTGTTCTTTATTAATCAAATTTAAATGGTAACAACAATTACAGATATAAATGCAGCTGTTATGATTTTTAGTAGATATAACTAACTGTCATGCTCGTATACATCGCAATCTGTCATAGCTTTTGCCATCTGTCATAGGTATAACAATCTGTCATAGCTATAGCAATCTGTCATAGCTATAGAAATCTGTCATAGCTATAGCAATATGTCATAGCTATAGCAATCTGTCATAGCTATCAGTGGCGAAGAGTGCCATACAAGCCGATTCCCATCGGTTTTCCGTTTAAAATGAGGCAAAAATGATAATAAAGTAGACTGCATGGTTTCAATGGGGAAAAATACGTATTGTTTCTTTGGTTTTAAATGTATTTTTTTTACTTTGTGCCTATATTTTTTAACTACTTTGTTACATCATTTTAAAAGGGAAGGTTACATCTGATGGAAACCGGTTTGTATGGCACCCTTCGCCACTGATAGCTATTGCAATCTATCAAACTTTATAGATATGTCGCGTCCTTCCACAAATCAATTTTAATGTATTTATTATTTGAGAAGGAAGTAAAGGTTTGTAAGCATTTAGGATTCATATGTTATGCAGAAACACAACCATATATGTTCACGCTTACACATGCTACCCGTATTTTTACAAATTAATTATCAAAACAAACAAAATAAACATAAACGCTTTAACTCTTTCACGATTTTCCCTGAGACAAGAGTGACCATTGGCAACAGTGAACCAACTTTTATACAGCTGATAACCTGTTGTAACAAAAACAATCTCTCACAATTTTTCATGGCTATGATTAGTGGGTATGATTGAGCTTACTGAATACAATCGCATTTTCTACTGTGTGTAAAACCGCTGTACATCGTTGGCTGGACTTTTTCGTACAAGGCCACGTGGTTTTTCCATTAAGTATCTTCCATTGGTAATATTTGTATCCCATGTGAAAAATATGTAATTTGCCCCTTGAAGTTGTGATGAATCGAAAATCTGTGGCGGCAAAAATTAAATTAGTTAGTAATTATTAAAAATAGTAGATCTATTGTTGCGACTTTCAAATCGACTTAAATAAAAATTGAGAATGTGTTTTACGGTTTATTAATCAGTGTAAATAACTATAAATAAGTACAGAAATAAACACTGCTTTTATGATCTTTTACAGCTATGACAACTTGTCATAAACACTGCTTGATATTTTATAATGACAGATTATCATAGCTATAACAATTTGTCAAAGCTATGATGATCTGCTATAACTGTCACAACACTTCATAGCTATGAAGATATGTCTTGGATGAAATCAGTGTGTATGATTGAGCCGGCTGGATACAATAATATTTTCTATCGTATGCACAACTGCCGTACATCGTCTGCTGGAAATCTTCGTACAAGCCCATGTGGTTTTTGAATTTGTGGTCCTCCATGGGTAGTATTTGTGTCCCATGTGAAAGATTTGTAATGTGCCTTTTGCAGTTGTGATAAATTGAAAATCTATAAAAGAAAAAATGTGTTAAGTATTCATTGAATAAGGTACTAATTTATTGGGCATTTTTAGGCTTATTATGGTCAAATATCAGCTCAACAGAATTTGACAAAATAACGTAATTAATTAAAAATAAATTAAGAGATGAAATACAAAAAAACAAGGTACTGAATTGAATCATAAATGGAGCTAGTTTATATCTTGAGGATATATACCATTTGGGGTTAAAAACATGTAGATGTCATTTAATATTGCCATATGGAGATCATGAGGATGAAGTCTTTTTATCGACGATCAAAGCTTGTAAAGTAAACATGGAAAAAATGTTTTTTATGCTTTATTTGTCAAATAAAAAAATACATTAATAAGTAAAACTGAACGGTAGTTTGAGGCTTTTACGAAGGTCAACCATTGAGGGCTGTTTTTTAAAATGTCCATCAGAGTTGGATCCAAAGATCCGCCGGAAGCTCCTGCTTCTTACAATGACGTCCAACGTGAGGACCAGAAATATCTCAACTCAAACTACCAAAAATTACCAGAAATACCAAAAAATATATAATTCCTTATAGATAGAATGCGATTAAATTTCTTTGTTCACTATAAAAAAAATACCTTAAAAAAGGAAAAGGCGCTATGGTCTTGCATGACTATAGCGATCTGTCATGGCTATCGGAACTTGCCGAAACTTTTGATATCTGCACTACGTTATAGCTACGGTAACATGTTGTAGATATCACAAGCTTTTTTAGATATTATGATGATCTGTCATAGCTATGATCAGTGTGTATGATTAAGCTTACAGGATACAATCACATCTTCTATTGTATACAAAACGGCCGAACATCGCTTGCTGGAATTCCTTGTACAGACCCATGTGGTTTTAGCATTAGTTGTCCTCCACTGGCAAAATTTGTATCCCATGTAAAGAATTTGCGTCTTTCCCCTTGCGCTTGTGATGAATTGAAAATCTGTAATAAAAATTTAAATGTTCAATATTCGTCTAAAAAGGGTATCATAGATGGCGTGAGTTTTATACCTTTGGTTGAGAAATCCCATCTAATCTTGCTATCGGGAAAAGATCATGAGAAATAAAAAAAATAAGTTCTTTAATATTGTCAAGTTAAAAGATTTGTTTTATACTTTGCTTTCTTTTGACTTTCCATTCTGGAACTCTATTGGTGTGGATTTTAAATGAATTAACTATAAACAAAAGTATAAAGATGCATTTTTGTTGTTTATTAATCAAATTGAAAGAAGTAGTAAAAATTATAACAAAATTAAAAATTATAAAAAAATGTAATGTTTAAAAATTAAAAAATGATAACAAATTACAAAAATAATCTTGGTAACCAAAAAAGCAGGCTTGTACAGCCTTAGGTTAGCACATTATATTTTTTCCGGGATCAGTTGTTGCCATAGAGTAATAATAATATTAGTAATAATAATAATTGTTATATTAATAGTAATTATAATTATTATTACTCAAAGGTTTTTGCTGTCTATCGGACCTGGAGTTTGCAAATTTCCATCCCACGGGCCATCGAAAGCTCAAAATCCTTAAAATGGCGCCCAACGTAAAGCCCGCAATGATCTTATATACTAAAATAAGAATAATTCCCTAGCTTACATTTCTATTTTTTTTTGTTTGTTAATGAAATTAAAGAACTAAAATTAATAACAAAAAAAGAAAATCTTGTGATATAGCTTTAACAATTGTTATGTTATTTTATAATAACATAAAGAACAATCCCGAAGTGTGCAGTGTATGTTTGTGGGCCGAACGGAGCCGAACGGTCACGGAAGCGGCCGAACTGCACCGTATGAACTAATCAGGCCGTCGTTCGTCAGTTCCCGGCGAGATGTGAAGTGAGTCAGACGTTAGCGACCAAGCACCAAGCGGTGCAAGAGGGGGCACTACGATGGAGCTCCCTCCCCCCCCATCTACTTGGATTTCCTGCCAGCAAGGCACCCGCCTTGTGGACCAGAGGCATAGGAGCGCCCACCCAGAGGCTCCCACGTGGGGAGGCGTCCGCCTTGTGAACCGCCGCTAGCCTGGGGCGCTGCCCCAGGCCTTCCGTTTAGAACTCCAGCCAACGGAATAGGGAGTGTTCTGGTGACAACCTGTAGGTCTGGCCAATCCCTTATTTCCCCCTTTCCCCCCATATTAGTACAGTAATAAACCCTTATTTGTTCATGTTAACTTTATCTTTTAATTATACAACCTTCCCAAGATATAAGTAAGCAATACCAAAGAAAGAACCCCACGCCCTGAGAGTGATGCTGATGAGAGCTAGCCGGATGTAAGTATCCTGAAGATACCTTTCTATCAAAACATAACACTGGCGCATCCAACTGGGATTCTTTCGATATTGCGAACTTTTATTTTGGGAATTGTTTTGTGAAGCTCTGTTTTTTTAGTGTATTTTTTTTGCTTTCATTGTGACGTCATATGTTTTCTTGCTTTGATTTTAGAATGAATTGTTTTTATTTTGATTGCTTTTGCATTTTGCTGTAATGTCCTTTTGACGATTAAAAATTATGATAGAATTTTTATATCAATATAAATTGACATGCAATCTTTGAGAAGCCTGAAAAATGGATCATTAAATCTTTTATCATTTGCTAAGAAACCTCGTCATATTTTAATTTTTTATGCCAAATTTCATTTTTTCTTCAACATTTAGTATTTCTGTCTATTTTGATTCTAACACTATTTTGGTCGCTTCCTTTTTGTTTTTTGCATTTGCGTAAATGTGCTTTGACGATTTAAAATTCTGTGAAATTTTAATATCAATAAAATGTACATGCATTTTTGAGAATTCATTTGAGAAAGCATCATTATTTTGTTTTATTTTTTTCACAGAAATCTAGCTTTGTTTATTTTACATAAGTACCTACCTTGAAATTGATGCATTATTTGTTGCTAGGCAAATAAACTTTCACTTTATGTTATTTTCATAAAAGCTTTTAACAAACTTTTTTCCACATTAAAGGATTCTCAGAAGTATTTTATTTAATGTAAGGATTAAGTGTTTGGTAATTCATGATGTTTTTTCCCCCATTTGGTTTTTTTAATGTGCTATTCTCAAAAACATTTTACAATATTTATTTTTTCGGGGTAAACTGGTGATTAGGTCCTTTCGGAAATTTACTACGAACTATGGCTATTCTGTTGGCTGCCATTGTAAATAATTTTATAGATTAGCTTTAGGTACTTTTGTGTGTTGTCAGGGAACATTGAAATCGTTCCAAGAACCCTCAAAAACGATAGAGGATTGTAATTTTTGTAAAAAGGTAGCTTAGGATTCATTTTAGTTTAATATTTACGATGGTTTTATTTCTTGCAAGCCAATAGCATATCACTTTTGTGCGATGTTTGACTGATATACGGGTCACTTGGAGAAATGTAAACTTGATCGGTTCTCAAAAAACATCGGAGAAATTTTGTTTTATAGTGTACAAATAGGTAATTTAGTTAGAATTAGGATTTCTTGACTACATTTGTTTTTATGTATGTAAATATCTTCAACAGTTTTTTTTTGTGTAAAATTTCAATGGTTTTCCGAATTAACCCTTTGGAAAAAGATTGAATAATGAAGTTTCTTTATTCTTCTAAATAAATGAAGTGGCGCCATTGAGAAAGAGTGGGAAAACGTGGTCCTTTGGGCAAGGGAAGCCGTTTTCCGGGATTCTACTTTCGTAGGTCCGTGTGTGGATTTTCCACGGTATGTTGATGTAGGGATGAAATTATCACTGCTTTGAGTGGAAATTGATGTGAGGGGAAGAAATGCTGGCCTTTTTCTTGGAAAAGGGAGCGCATTTTCTTGAGATGTTACGTTTTGTAAATCTGGGATCTGATATGCACTTTTGTGTATAAGATGACACTTAAAGCCTTGTTCATTTTGTCGAAGGAGGAAAATGTCTGTGAGTACAGACGTGTTTGAGGCTCGAAAGAGCTGGTGTTTTTGTTATATTTTGTTTGTGTATTCCATATTCACTTTAAGATGTTTTATATGGAATGTTCCACTCTTTTTCGAGTGAGTTCGTAGTGGATTTTACGCACTTACATATTAAATATTTTGAGTGAGCTTGGATGTTGTCTCTATTTGTATTTTTTTTGTATTCAGCTCAGAACTTATTGTTATATAATAGTCGACTCCTGTAACGAGTTATGACTTGGTTAATATAAGTACCAGTGTAAAATATGTTTTGATTGCTGTGATTATTATTTATTGTTTAGAGTTTTCGACATGTTTTGGTGAAGAAAAAAGGCCTTGTTACAAGATCGCTTTTAATCCGCGTCTTGTCGGTTATTGGAACCACCTTGAAATTTCCCAAACCAAATCGATAATTCTCACAGCCACCAGTTTTCTTCTTCCTTCTTTCTGGTGTGTTGATAGGACAGAAGGATGTTCCTGTAAATCCCCTTTTCCTTTTTGTGTTCCCATAAAATTTTCAATTTTCTTAATGGCCAAAGACCTGGTGTTGTGTGTGAAGACTGTTGTGTTGCTCCTGGTTTTTTCTTTCTTTATTTTTGTGAGAAAGGGGAATGTTATGTTATTTTATAATAACATAAAGAACAATCCCGAAGTGTGCAGTGTATGTTTGTGGGCCGAACGGAGCCGAACGGTCACGGAAGCGGCCGAACTGCACCGTATGAACTAATCAGGCCGTCGTTCGTCAGTTCCCGGCGAGATGTGAAGTGAGTCAGACGTTAGCGACCAAGCACCAAGCGGTGCAAGAGGGGGCACTACGATGGAGCTCCCTCCCCCCCCATCTACTTGGATTTCCTGCCAGCAAGGCACCCGCCTTGTGGACCAGAGGCATAGGAGCGCCCACCCAGAGGCTCCCACGTGGGGAGGCGTCCGCCTTGTGAACCGCCGCTAGCCTGGGGCGCTGCCCCAGGCCTTCCGTTTAGAACTCCAGCCAACGGAATAGGGAGTGTTCTGGTGACAACCTGTAGGTCTGGCCAATCCCTTATTTCCCCCTTTCCCCCCATATTAGTACAGTAATAAACCCTTATTTGTTCATGTTAACTTTATCTTTTAATTATACAACCTTCCCAAGATATAAGTAAGCAATACCAAAGAAAGAACCCCACGCCCTGAGAGTGATGCTGATGAGAGCTAGCCGGATGTAAGTATCCTGAAGATACCTTTCTATCAAAACATAACACAATTTATATTTATTTATTTATAGCTCTAACAATCGTTCATTACTGTCCAAAAATAATTTGCCCTAATTTTTGCGATCTGCTAAAGCATTTTTACAAACAGCGTGCCATAGATTATGATTTGTGTGTATGATTCATCCTTTTGAATATAATCTCTTTGTCTACAGTACACAAATAGGCCGGACATTTTTGGCTGGAATTCTTTGTACAGACCCACGTGGTTTTCATAGGGGTTTTCCTCAAAAGGCAATATTTGTTTCCCATATAAAGCACTTGCGGGTTTCCTTTTATGCTCTTGATGAATTGAAATTCTGCAACAAAAAGCAAAAGGTGAAGTATTCATTCTAAATAAAAAGAAAGCCAATCAGTTTGGCGTTAATTAAAAAGAAAACTGTAATTCAGAAAAACCTTAAGTATTCATTCTAAAACTAACAAAAAAATTATGGTAATTTAAAATATTGTTTCCCTCTACTAACACATAATTCATTTTTAATTTTTTGCTTATGTTGAAGATCAGGATTTAAAAAAAGTAATAATAAATAACTCTTTTTCATTTAATTTGTACCATCCATCTGTTGGTCTTTTAGTGTTGTGGATATTTGTGTCTTATTTCTGAGTTCTTAAGATATTCTTATTTTTACGCACAGGAGACCACTCATAACTAGGGACTGGAAAATAGTGGTGCTATATTTTGTGAATTTCGGTGTTATTTCCCTGAAAACAGGAAAATTCGCGTTATTTTTTTTTTTATCAAAAACAGGAAGATTTGGTGTTGTTTTTTAGGGTTGATTTGATCAAAATTAAGGTTGATATAATTGCAAAACAATAAATATTACTAATATTTACAAATAATTATATATAAAAAACAATATGGAGAACCATGGAGCACCCTGACGGTGTCAGGGTTCTCCATTCCGTATGCAAGGGCAGACAACTAATTGCCCTAGAAACTTTAGAAATCCACAAACATAAAAATTCTAATTCTTACAATTTGGTCAATGTCCAAATTCCTGCTGCCTCACCTTTGTTATTAACTAATTGTACTTCTTTATCGTGACTTATTAATTTGATTTCTCTATTGTTTTTGTTTTGTCAATTTTATAATATTGTAATTATAATATGTGTCATCTCATTATTGTACCTATTTGTCAAAAATTATTATTTTTATTTAGATTTCTCTATGGTTTTTTGTTTTGTCAATTTGTTATATCATTATATAATATTGTAATTATATTATGTGTCATTTCCTTATTGTACCTATTTGTCGTACCTAAATCATTATTTTTATTTTATTTCTCTATGGTGTTTGTCTTGTCAATTTTTGTAATTTAGTATCCTCTTGATAATGACGTGAATAAGTCGAAAGTACTTGAGGTGGTATTAAATACTCAATTTGTGAAAATAAAACTCTGTGTTTTTTTTTTATAATTTTTTATAATTATTTGTAAAAATGAATTTTCACTGTGTGAATACACAAACTTTAAAAAGTCTAAAAAACAATATGTAGGTACTTCAACAAAATGTGAATCAATACGAGTACAAACTTACAAAAAAACCATTGATTGAAAAAGTATTTATATTTCAATGACACACGGAATACCCTGCAATATCTATCTGCAATTATTAATTAATAATTACCGAATAACATCTGTTGAACCAGGTTCAAATTTATGGTCAAATGACGTCGGCGGGGAGCGAAGCAACGTTGTTCAATTTCAAGCACGCTACAAAGATAGCCCACTTGGCCCCCTCGGCCATGACTGACCGATTTTCCTACGCTTTGCACCTTGCAAAGGGTTTTCGCAGGAATCTTTTCTCTCCCACGAAATCGTTACATTGCAAAAGCGACACATCACAACTTTTTCGCACAATTTCTACCAAAAGTACAAAAATTCGCGATATTTGCGAAAAATCTCAAATTTCGCGTTATTTGCGTAAAAACCTTAAAATTCGCGAATAAATTCGTTTTATCGCTATCGCGAAATTTTCCAGTCCCTACTCATAACTGTTTTCAATTTAGAAGATTCGTTGGATTTAAAAGTAGGTACTGGGGTAAGTTTACACTTTATGATATTTCTAAGCTATTCTGTTCTGCCATTGCTATAATCAAAAATATATCGTTCATAGCTTTGTTTTACACATATGGATGAAAAATTTCATCTTATCTTATCATCTAGAGACCACCACGACATAAAAAAAAAAATACTTTTTAAACATGGCCATGTTGAAAGCATTTATATCGAGAATAAGCTAAAATCTAAATATCTATTGGTGCGGGCTTCAAATGGACTTTAAATAAAAAGATAATGTTTTATTATTGTCGTTTATTACTTAAATTGAATTAAATAGTTACAAAAAATTCAGAAATAAGTAAAATTGCTATGCTTTTTTACATACATAACGATCTGTCATAGCTTACGAAATTTATCGTAACTTTTGCGATCTGCGCTTTGCCATAGCTATAATCAGTGTGTATGGTTCAACCTGCTCGATACAATCATATTTTCTATCGTATGCAAAACGGCCGTACATCGTCGGCTGGATATCTTTGTGCAAGCCCATGTGGTTTTTGAACTTGTTGTCCGCCATTGGCAATATTTGTGTCCCATGTAAAGTATCTGCGGGTTTCCCCTTTTGCTTGTAGTGAATTGAAAATCTGCAAATAAAACAAACATGTTAAGTATCCATTACAGTACACGCATATAGTTGGTGTTTGTTTTCAAGTTGGTATAAAGTATAAAGACTTTTTCCCCTAATCAACTGTTAAGTTATGTTAAACGTGTTTTCTGTTATCTAAATCTAAATCTAAATCTAAGCTGCAAAGATATGTATCATTTGAGATTCATATTAAATGCATTCCCACAAGCAGACATGCATAATTTCGCGCTTACACATGCTGCATGTGGACCTTCAATATAAAAACCCCAATCTCAAATGAACATAAGCCCTGCAACTCTTGCCGACCTTCCCTGAAGCAGGGGTGACATTGGCAAAGTGAACCATTTTTTACAGTATGGGTGGTCAGCCGCATACCAACCTATCAGTCAAGGAGTACAAGCAATTAATACAATCAAATATATAAAATAAATAAATTCTGAGCAATTAAACAGTAAAAAATTAAAAAACTACAACACATATTTATTGTTATAATTAAGGAAAATAAGGAAATTCTAGATATACAGTATGAAAAATTAATATGATCAATATTAATAAAATATATATTTCTGTGAAACACATAATTTTATTTTCACATTTTTTTAGTTAAATTGCCTAAGCGCTATAGGACTTTATGCGCCCATCTTCAGAGGCTTACTTAAACTATTATCAACTGCTTTTCATTATCCATTTGTCTGTTTAGTGTTTTTTTTTAGATATTTTCTGTCTGCCTTTTTATTTTTTTAGATAATTGGAACTTTTTTCAGTTTTAAGGCGTAAACTTTTTATTGACTATTTCTGAATAATTTTTTTCCGCAGCATTGGACTTTCAATCAAATAACGCACTGATGCTTTTCCTTGAATATTATTAATTACTTATTAGATGGATCAAAAGTGACTTTTAACTAGTATCTAAATAAAAATATTTTAATTATTTCATTTTGTTTATTAGTTCGATCCAAAGTAAAAACACGCAAGTACAGAGGTACACATTATATACATTTTTAATCCTACAAAGCTATGATGACGTACTACGATATTTCATAATAATACTAACACAAAAAATAAGGAAGCCACACGAATGGTGCAATAAGTGACCGGTCAAATAAAAGAATGAATATAACATACTAAAGAAATAAGAAATAGCCTAGTAAATAAAATAAAAAATCAGAGAAAAAAAAAATCAAATAAGTAATGATTAACATGAGTAACATAATCTTTCATATATCTGAAACAGGCATCACAATCTTTCTTGGCTATGACGACCTGTCTTGGCAAATACACAATCTTTCATAGCTATGATTAATGTGTATGACTAAGCTTACTCGATATTATCATATTTTCCATGTAAACAGAAAACCCCGTACATTGCTTGTAGAAATTCTTTGCATATACCCATTTCTTGTTTTCCATTAGCTCTTTGTTTTACTATTCTACCATCGTTTATTAGTCAAATTAAAATGATTACAGAGATAAGAATATCTGTATGATCTATCATAGCTATGATTTTTTTTTTCACAATGTGTCATAGCTGTTCTGATATGTTAGAATTGTTGCAATCTTCTGTTGCTGTAACAATGTGCCATAACTATGATGACCTGGCATAGATGTCACAATCTTTTAAAGCTACGATGTCCTGCAATCAAGATCATTCATTGCTATGATCAACGTATATGATGAAGTTAACTGGAAACAGTAAACTTAATCTTAGACATCGCATGTATGAGTATATTATAATCATATCTGCCCTAAACTGTTTGCTGTCACACTATGGAGATTTGTCATAGACTTGCCATAGCTAGAAACATCTGTTACGACTGTGATGTTCTATCGGAGCTGTGATTAGTGTGTGTGGTTAAGCATACCAGAATAAATTTCATTTTTTTCTGTAAACAAAACGGCCGCACATCGTTGGCTGCAAGATTTAGTGCAGACCCATTTGGTTTTTCCATGTTCTGACTTATAATGGTAATATTTGTAGCCCATGTGAATGATTTGTTGTTTTCCTCTTGCACTTGTGATGAATTGCAACTCTGTAACAAAAATCCAAATACCATTACTATAAATAAAAAAAAATTGTGACGTTAATATATTCTTTGAGATGAAAATAATCATCTATTGTTTTCATTTAAAAACCTTCATAAAAATAGCGCACTTGACACGGCTAAGTCAAAAGATTGAACAAATGTTCTGCTTTTTTACCGACAATCAAGCTTAAAGCTTAAAACTCATTCGTGGGGCATAAAAGGATGTGGTTTTTTTTATAGTTAATTACTCAAATTGAAAAAGTACAAATAATTGCGGGAAAATGTTATGATCTGCCATGTTTTTGAGAATTTATCACAGCTATGATATGACCTGTAAAAGATGTCATAATCTTTCATAGCTACGATGACTTGTCATACATGCCATAAACTTTCATAGCCATGATGACTTCTCATAGATGTCATAATCTTTCATAGCTACGATGGCTTGTCATATATGCCATTATCTTTCATAGCCATGATGACTTCTCATAGATGTCATAATCTTTCATAGCTACGATGGCTTGTCATATATGCCATTATCTTTCATAGCCATGATGACTTCTCATGGATGTCATAATCTTTCATAGCTACGATGACTTGTCATATATGCCATAATCTTTCATAGCCATGATGACTTCTCATGGATGGCATAATCTTTCATAGCTACGATGACTTGTCATATATGCCATAATCTTTCATAGCTATGACGACTTCTCATGGATCTCATAATATTTCAAAGCTTTGATGGTCTGTCGTAACAACCACAATATTTCATAGCTTTGATTAGTATGTATGATTAATCCTACTGAATACAATAATAATTAATTTATATTGTGTGAAAAGCGACTAAACATTTTCTGCTAGAAATCTTCGTACATGGCCATTTGGTTATTCCATTTATTGTCCTACATTGGTAATATATTTCCCCAGGCAAGTTATTTGTAAGTTTCCCCTTGTACTTCTAATAATTTTAAAATCTGTAAGAAAAAAATGCATTAGCATTTACTCCAAAAGTTATGATAGATGGCTTTCATTTAATACAAGATTTTCTCGCTAATTCAGCGTTAAGCAAATTTTAATTAAATGCTCCAGGTTTTTTAGAGGTAAAGCATAAAACACTCGACTTTTCATTATTATATTACACTAGCAGTACCCGGCGTGTTTCACTACGCCATTTGGGCATGTGGTATCAATTTTTTTCTACAGATAAAAGAGGAAACAACAGGATCAAAAAAAAAAGTGTGCTAATCGGAATCAAGCTTCACACAATTTATCTCTAGGTTAATTTTCACGTTTTATAAAAAAAAAAGGTCTAGGTACAACTGTTAAGCAGCAGAGCCAAGCATAGGGAAAATCGATTGCGGTGCTCCATTTATATTTAAGATAAAAAAAATCGGCTATGTAACGTCACTCATCTAATCTATTCTAAGTTGCATGGATATAATTGTTACATTTGGAATTCACATTAAGTGCATGCCCACAAGCAGACACGTATAAGTTCACACTTGCACATTCTGCGTGTGAACCTACAACATAAAAACCCAAATCTCAAATGAACATACACCCTGCAACTCTTTGCTGACCTTCCCTGAAACAGGGGTGACATTGGCAGAGTGAACCATTTTCTATTTATAGTTGGTCAGATGCATATTGACCTATACAAGAAAAGAATATAAACAATAAATTAAATTTTATAATCATACAATTAAAGAACTAATCTATAAAATTCACTATACTCTTTGAGCAAAGTGAAGAAATAAATGTATTCCAAACAATCAGGAATATTTTTCAATGTAACCGCACTGTGAAACGTATGCAGTTGGGGAAAATGCTTCATACAATATGATGCACTTAAGTGTTTTTTCAACTATCTCCATAAAAGTGTTTAATTTATGTTGAATTTTTGACTCCCTGTCCTGTCTTTATCCCGGCCAAGTGAATTCACATTTTTTCCCTACATTTAAAATGTGCTCTATCCATTATTTCAATAAGTGAAAGTTTTAGGTAGTGCACACGGAACATTTTCTATTGACAACAAAATTGTAAGTCGCACGGCCGGGTTAGGTAAAAGGCAAACATTTTGTTTATTTTGGTTGCTTTGGACCATTGTTACATAGAAGAAAGACGTTTTTAACCGCCGAGAAAAAAACGATCTTTAAATTTGTGGTGAGTATATAATTTTACAGAAATGCGTTTTTTGAAAAAACAACTATATTATGTATATTTTAATTAAAAGTATGTTTCAATAAAAGGTTTTAATAATAATAATATATTTCAATATGGTCTTCTATTTGTGACCTACGAACTTTCGTTTATCGTATTTTTTATAAGTGCGGGATATAAAAGCTTTCTTACATTTCTAAAATTCAACTTGGAATACTTGAATAACATTTTTTAATTTGGAACTTTTGTCTAGGCCAGGGGTCGGCAACCTTTTGAGTCGGAAGAGCCAAAAATTACAATTTACAAATTTCAAAGTTTTTCCTTGACTTATAGGTTGGTATGAGGCTGACCACCCATACTGTAAAAAATGGTTCACTTTGCCAATGTCGCCCCTGTTTCAGGGAAGGTCGGCAAGAGTTGCAGGGCTTATGTTCATTTAAGATTGGGTTTTTATATTGTAGTTCCACATGCGGTATGTGTGAGCGTGAAATTATGCGTGTCTGCTTATGGGAATGCATTTGATGTGAATCTCAAATGATACATATCTTATTTTGGATTTGGATTTGTAAAGAGCCACAAATGTTTTTTTGCCAACAATAAATAGCGTCGATGGGGCGGGGGGAGGGTGGGGGGTGAAAAGCGAGTACAAGTAGCGGAGAGATCGTTAATCGATTCAGAACGATTTAGTTTTTTTCGATCAGAAGTATAATTCTGTGTTTTTTTTATATTTGCGTATGAAGCTAAAGAGCCGTAACTTCACACCCAAAGAGCCGCATGTGGCTGGTGAGCCGCAGGTTGCTTATCCCTAACCAAACCGATATCGATCCACCATATTTGAAAAAAGTCCGGTCTATAGCTTAGTTGGTAGAGTAAACAGCATTCCATGCCGAGATCTCGAGTTAGAATCCCACTGAAGTTGTCAGAAATTATTTCTCGTTTCAGTGTTTATTTCTAACCCAAAATAAAATACCGGCAAGGCTTACTCAGCCTTCATAAGAAATGAGTGTCAAGCCACTCAGGAGCTGAATAACATCCATTTCAAGTTGGCGTAAAGTAAAAGTTACTGGGTTGTTCATTTTAGATTTGGATTTTAAATTATGAGTAGGTACACATGCAGCATTTGTAAGCGTGAACTTACATGTGTCTACTTGTGAGCATGCATTTTATATGAATCTTTAATGTAAATGTATATTTGCAACTAAGATTATGTATTGTAGTTGAATATAATGGTCTTCTTCTATTGGGTGGTTTCAAAATTTACCGACCTCGTTGCTGAAATATTGAAAATTGAGAACCATTGTTTATTTGATCACCATCAAACTTCACAGGATTCATTCTAAAAATATGTTACATGTTTCCTGAAAATTTCGTTAAAATCGGATGAGCGGTTTATGAGTCTATAGGGAACATACATACATACATACATACATACATACATACATACATACATACATACATACATACATACATACATACATACATACATACATACATACATACATACATACATACATACATACATACATACATACATACATACATACATACATACATACATACATACATACACACATCCTTCTTTATAGATATAGATAGATAGATTGCATTCCATGCCGAGATCTCGAGTTAGAATCCCACCGAAGTTGTCAGAAATTATTTCCCGTTTCAGTGTTTATTTTAAACCCAAAATAAAATACCGGCAAGGCTTACTCAGCCTTCATAAGAAATGAGTGTCAAGCCACTCAGGAGCTGAATAACATCCATTTCAAGTTGGCGTAAAGTAAAAGTTACTGGGTTGTTCATTTTAGATTTGGATTTTAAATTATGAGTGGGTACACATGCAGCATTTGTAAGCGTGAACTTACATGTGTCTACTTGTGAGCATGCATTTTATATGAATTTTTAATGGAAATGTATATTTGCAACTAAGATTATGTATTGTAGTTGAATATAATGGTCTTCTTCTATTGGGTGGTTTCAAAATTTACCGACCTCGTTGCTGAAATATCGAGAATTGAGAACCACTGTTTCTTTGATCACCATCAAACTTCACAGGATTCGTTCTAAGAATATGTTACATGTTTCCTGAAAATTTCGTCAAAATCGGATGAGCGGTTTATGAGTCTATAGGGGACATACATACATACATACATACATACATACATACATACATACATACATACATACATACATACATACATACATACATACATACATACATACATACATACATACATACATACATACATACATACATACATACATACATACATACACACATCCTTCTTTATAGATATAGATAGATAGATTGCATTCCATGCCGAGATCTCGAGTTAGAATCCCACCGAAGTTGTCAGAAATTATTTCCCGTTTCATTGTTTATTTTAAACCCAAAATAAAATACCGGCAAGGCTTACTCAGCCTTCATAAGAAATGAGTGTCAAGCCACTCAGGAGCTGAATAACATCCATTTCAAGTTGGCGTAAAGTAAAAGTTACTGGGTTGTTCATTTTAGATTTGGATTTTAAATTATGAGTGGGTACACATGCAGCATTTGTAAGCGTGAACTTACATGTGTCTACTTGTGAGCATGCATTTTATATGAATTTTAAATGGAAATGTATATTTGCAACTAAGATTATGTATTGTAGTTGAATATAATGGTCTTCTTCTATTGGGTGGTTTTAAAATTTACCGACCTCGTTGCTGAAATATCGAGAATTGAGAACCACTGTTTATTTGATCACCATCAAACTTCACAGGATTCGTTCTAAGAATATGTTACATGTTTCCTGAAAATTTCGTCAAAATCGGATGAGCGGTTTATGAGTCTATAGGGGACATACATACATACATACATACATACATACATACATACATACATACATACATACACACATCCTTCTTTATAGATATAGATTATACACACATACATACATACATACATACATACATACATACATACATACATACATACATACATACATACATACATACATACACACATCCTTCTTTATAGATATAGATAGATAGATTGCATTCCATGCCGAGATCTCGAGTTAGAATCCCACCGAAGTTGTCAGAAATTATTTCCCGTTTCATTGTTTATTTTAAACCCAAAATAAAATACCGGCAAGGCTTACTCAGCCTTCATAAGAAATGAGTTTCAAGCCACTCAGGAGCTGAATAACATCCATTTCAAGTTGGCGTAAAGTAAAAGTTACTGGGTTGTTCATTTTAGATTTGGATTTTAAATTATGAGTGGGTACACATGCAGCATTTGTAAGCGTGAACTTACATGTGTCTACTTGTGAGCATGCATTTTATATGAATTTTTAATGGAAATGTATATTTGCAACTAAGATTATGTATTGTAGTTGAATATAATGGTCTTCTTCTATTGGGTGGTTTCAAAATTTACCGACCTCGTTGCTGAAATATCGAGAATTGAGAACCACTGTTTCTTTGATCACCATCAAACTTCACAGGATTCGTTCTAAGAATATGTTACATGTTTCCTGAAAATTTCGTCAAAATCGGATGAGCGGTTTATGAGTCTATAGGGGACATACATACATACATACATACATACATACATATACATACATACATACATACATACACACATCCTTCTTTATAGATATAGATTAATCTGCCTCTTCATGTGACAATATTTGCCAGCTTCAGTGACTTTCTGAGATAATCTTACCATTTGTTTTTAATTTTGAGACGTTTGCGTTCCATTGCATACTATGAATCTTTATTTTAATTACTTGGCTAGAATATTTGGGAATAGACAAATTTAAGGGGACTTTTGTCTGCTCTGTTTAAAAATAAAAAGCGTTGACTTATGTTTTCTTCTTTATTAATTGAATTCAAAAAGTTGTAACAAGTACAAAGTAAACTACAAAGTGTATAACCTTTCCAATATATCATGACCTGTCATAGATATAATAATATTTCATAGCTATGATGACCTAATATAGGTGTCACTGTATTTTATATCTATAATTGATGAGTACCTAATACACATTGTGTATGATCAAGCTTGCTAGATACATAAATAGAAAAACAGCTCTTATGATCTTTTATGGCTACGATGACTTGTCATAGCTATGTATGATGATCTGTCATAGCTATGATGGTCTGTCATAGCTACGATCAGTGTGTATGATTAAGCCTACTGGATACAATCACATTTTCTACTGTATACAAAACGGCCGTACATCGTTGGCTGGAATTTCTCGTGCAAGGCCATGTCGTTTTTCTGTTTCTTGTCCTCGATTCGTAATATTTGTAACCCATATGAGAGATGTGTCTTTTTCCCATTTCGTTTGTCCTGAATTGAAAATCTATAAAATAAATGTAAAAATTAGTGTTGATTCACAATAAATGTATAGTAGATAACGTATGTTTATAACTACGATAGATAAGAATGACCATGTAATTTTTCCTTCTGGAGACAATCATGTGAAAGAATGGAAACCAGTTCTTTAACGCGGCTACTTTGAATTTTTTCTCAGATTGAATGCTTTCAATTGAGAATGACGAAAGAATTCTGAGTATTATTGTGATATGATGAGTGTTTTTAAAAAAAATGTTTATTGATAAAATTAAAAAGTTAATAATAATGTTATGTTTTTACTGGGTTCTCTTTTAATAAAACTGCAATTATTTATTTTAACAGGATTTATTTTACACAATTTGGTTCACAAATTACAGCAATTGATTTCTAGCTCTGGCTTTTGAACTTCATGGCTCAATGTTTTATCGACACCTGCCCTGCACACGATTGCTGCCCACATTTATACTCGTTCATACGGACAGACGGACGGTTCTCGACTGTTTTCAAACATAGTGGATGATTTCAACACCAGAGCATTCCACCAGCGTGATAAGGATCACGTATGCACTAATACTACCATCATAGATTACAGTTACAGTATAGATCATACTGGACTGTTCTTTATTGTACCTGTACAGGCGCGCGTGGGCACTTCAAGTTCGTTACAATAATTATAGAGCTTTGATGATCTGTCATAATTACATGCAGTGTGTATGATTAAGCCTACAGGAGACAATCACATTTTCTACTGTATACAAAAAGGCCGTGCATTGTTCCGAGGAATTCTTCGTACAGACCCATCTGGTTTTTCCTTTTGCTGTCGCCCTTTGGCAGTACTTGTAACCCATGTAAAGTATTTGCACTTTCCCTCTCGCGCTTGTGATGAATTGAAAATCTGTAAAGGAAACGAGAATGTGAAGCACTTTTTCCAAGAACCTAAATAAAATGTTTAACACCTTCAATAGAGCTTCTCGAGGCGTTGGCGTTGCGTATTAACGTATGAATGACACAGACAAAAAAATCAAATCCCCGGGTTGTTCCCATTGCAAAAGCTATTGAATACTCGAGGTTGTTGGCCGGTTCGATCACCTTTGACAAACTGCCCGACTAGGTGGGTCCAACTTTTAGAAGGAGGTTGATCGCGGAATTCAATTAAGTTGTGGGTAGTTGTACAACTGCTACCATTTTTAAGAATAAAAACATGAAAACATGGTTAAATCAAATTTTTGCTTACATCTACTGTTTTGTATAGATAATCATGTTTGAAACTTAGAATTGTGCGGTTTGACTTGGTGAGTATTTTTGTATGAAATAAATATTTGGACTTATTTTTTTGTTCCTTTATTAGTCAAATTGAAATAGTAATAATGAATACAGAAATCAGAACTGTTATCATCTTTCACAGTTATGGGAATGTATCATAGCTACCACAGTCTTTCATAGCTACTTTGCTGTGATCAATGTGTATGATTAAGCTTACTGTGCACAATTTTATCTTCTATTGTGTACAAAATGGCCGTGCATCGTTGGCTGGATTTTTTTGTGCAAGCCCATTTTGTTTTTCCATTATCTGTTCTCCATTGGTAGTATTTGTAACCCATGTGAAATATATGTGATTTGCCTTTTGCGTTTATGATGATTTGAAAATCTGTAATATAAGTAAAAATGTTAAATATCAATTCAAAAACCATATAGTAAATGAATAAAGCTGATAAGTTTGAATGAGAATTTTCTTTTAATATTACCATCTGGAGACGAAGAATAATGAAAGGCAGGTGTGTACTGGGTGCGACCGCTTGCATCGCCAGGAACCAAAATCTCTCAAAAAATGTTAGATTGGCGGTGCACGGTGGTATACTAGTGCCAACCTTGATGTATGGAAGTGAAGCCTGGACGGTGAGTGAAAGGGAAATTAGTAAAGTCCATACAGTAGAAATGGACTATCTAAGAAGTATGATTGGGAAAAAACGAAGTGACAGGGTGAGGAATGATTTTGTAAGAGAAGAATGTGGTGTAAGGGAAAGTGTGAAAGTGAAGATTAAAAGAAGTATGTTAAGATGGTTCGGGCATTTGGAGAGAATGAGTGATGAAAGATTGACGAAGAAAGTATATGTTGCTAGAATAGATGGATGTCGTGGTAGAGGAAGACCGAGAAAAGTATGGAAGGATCAAATCTCTGAAATAGCGAATGAATGGGATATCCAGAGTCATAATAAAAGGAGGACTTGTATGAAAAAAGTTATGACTCTGGATGAAATGAAAGAAGTATGCAAGGACAGGAAGAAGTGGCGGCTAATCTGCAATGCTGATTTTTAATGTTGGTTTATTGGCTTGCTACATTTTTTGCATAAGACATTTCTTTTTTTTTTACTTTTTTTGTATAGATTTATTTTTAAGGTTTTGTTGTTTTCTTATACTTAAATGTTATTTTTTACTCGTATTCCTTGACTTATAGGTTGGTATGAGGCTGACCACCCATACTGTAAAAAATGGTTCACTTTGCCAATGTCACCCCTGTTTCAGGGAATGTCGGCAAGAGTTGCAGGGCTTATGTTCATTTGAGGTTTGGATTTTATTTGTAAGTACACAATCAGCATTTGTAAGCGCGAACTACACGTGTTTGTTTGTGGGCATACATCTGAGAGCTTTGAATGAATATATCCTTGCAACTTAGATTATAGATTAGATTATAGACGATCATGAGCAAGAAGATAAAAAAAACTTTTTTTATCAAGCTACAAGCGTTTTTTTTTTGAGAGTTGAAAAAATGTTTTATTAAAATCAGGTACCTTATCAATGTTCACATTTTGTGACCCTTCGGCTAAGTCAAATAATCCTTAGAATATTTCATCTCAGGGTGCGTAGATTCTTTGATAATCGCTCAATCATTATTGTGGAAAATACTGATTTGGGAGATTAAGTTTAAATAAATAAAACAATAAGTTAACTTAACAAAATTGATATATATATTCAATGAAATTGCGAGAAGAAAATAAGGATAAAAAAATAAAGAAGATTTGAGCTTTCATCAATTCTGGTTATTTTTTCAGGGCGAAAGCTCTCACTTAAATTAATTAGAGCCAGGCTGAGTGATCTGTATCTCCGATGAGTATAACTAGCCTTACAGTTCTGGTTGTTGAGAGACAGACCTAAGTCTCTGAAATCAGGCAGTTCTCATGAATGCCTCTTAACGACAGGTGTACTAGTAAAATACAAGACTCTTATCAAGCACAACATTCTTTTGACAACACTGATTGTTTATAATCCAAGTTATGACACTGACACTTCTGTCCTGCACTGATTTTAATCTCGCTAACCCCAGCAGCATGTCCAACTGGTAACGATGCACGTCCAATCTGGACGGCATCTTATGGACGGCTCTTTTGTAAGCTATGTGGTCATCAGTCCAGAAAAAGCTAGCAGCTACTTGCGCACCGCTGAGATTGTAGGTCGCTTTCCATATTTTCTTATGTAACATTTATGAATTCGCATTTATGTAACATTTAGGACTCAAAATTAAACAGTAAAAATAATGACAGTAAAAAGCAGTGACGGCTCCAGGTAAAGTGCATCGGTGCATTGCACCCCCAGTAATAATGCCACGATCCAATACTTACAAATTTTAGGGGGGTAATCAATGACGGCAAGTATAAAAATGCACTGCTCGATGAAAAATTGACGAGCCGTCACTGGTAAAAAGTTGATGCAGTGAAATACTCCAATGACATATTACCATTTAGTTATCATAAACAATGCATGTCCACAATTAGACACGTATAATTTCACACTTAAACTCTTGCTGCCCTCCTCTGAAACAGAGGTGGCATTAGTAAAGGTGAATAAATTTTTATAGTATGGTTGGTCAGCCTCATACCGACATATGGAGATGTCAGAAATAAGTTAAACTGTTATTTTCTTTCAAAGCTATGCTGATCTGACATACATATGACATATGACCGGTCCGTAGTCCAGGTGGTAACACTTCGGACTCGTAACTGAAAGGTTGTGGGTTTGAATCCATGCGGAGCACAAAAATATACCATTTATATTTTCAAATTTGCTCTTCGCTGGGTTGAAAAATTCATAAACCTTTACCAAAGACCGGTCATCAAAAGGTCCATCCAGCCTTACAACAACTGGGTTTTGCTTGATAATTGGCGCTTTCTACAGCGACGACCAAGCTCGCAGAGGGTTCTTGAGGTGTGATACACACAAAAACAGCGCTCACCAAATAAATCAGCATAATTTAATTTAATAGCTATGATAACCTGCCATTAATGTCTCAATATTTCATAGCCATGATCAGTGTGTATGATTAAGCTTACTGGCTACAATTACATTGTCTATCGTATACAAATGGGCCGTACATCTTTTCCCAGAATGCTTCGTGCAGAGCCATCTGGTCTTTCCTGTAGTCGTAGTACTCCTTTTGTAAAATTTGTATCCCATGTAAGACATTTGCACTTTGCCCTTGGCTGTAGTGATGAATAGATGATCTGTAAAAGAAGTAAACATGATAAGTACGAATAAGTAAACTATCATAGATGGCGTCATTTTTTACTCCTATATATGAATTTACATTTGATCTTTCCATGTAGATACGATCATCGTAAAGCAAAAAATACATTATTAGACATAAAACAATGTTGAAAACTCTCTTAAATCTATGGCATTCCATCACCATCAAGCTTTCAAATACAATGTCAATTAATGTAAGGTTTTGAAAATTATTTTATAAAAATATATTTGTAACCATTCTGCTCTTGAAGATGCCTCATTAGGCGAAAATATTCGAGCATAAACAAATAAAATAAAGTGAATTAAAACAATGTTTTACCATTTATATTTTTAAATATTTATATCAATTAATGTAATTTAAAATCAACTTTGAACACAAATATTAGTTCATATGTTTTTTTATTGTTCAAATGAAAACAATACATATTTATATAATAAATAAAAACTGTTATGACACGAGTAGCTATGATGATCTGTCCAAACCACACTTATGGATAAATAAATGTATCCATCTTAAAGATTCGTCAAAGAGTTGCGTGTCTTAAAAACTAAAATTATTACTAAATTTTTTTTTTTTTACTTTCTGCTATATTTTATAATTAAAGATATATCGGAATTTATAGTTCATATTCAATTCGGCACACAAGTAGGCATGTAACAAATTGTGCTTAATTATAATAATAATAATAATAAAATCTTTATTCCAGCCCGGTCACGCGGAGGGTGCAATACGTAACTGGCCATATAAAAAAGAAAGACATTGATAGAAAAATACAGGAAAAATACAAACAGAAAGAAAATATAAACAGAGAAGAAAATTACATTGAAAGAAGATAAACATTGATCGAAAGAAACATAAGAAATAGCATTAAGATAAGCCTTGTTACTCCTGCCACATTTCTTGAGGCTAGAGTGCCCTAAGGAAAAAAAAGGACAGGGAAGAAAAGGCTAGGTAAGCCTTAGGTTTCCTGCCCAATTATAGTACACGTGTACATAGATATGATGATCTGTCATAGCTATGATCAGTGTGAATGATTAAGCTTTGTGGAGACAATCTTATTTTCTATTGTGCACAAAACGGCCTTGCATCGTTTGACGGAATTCTTCGTACAGACCCATCTGGTTTTTCCGTGTATTGTCTTCCATTGGTAAAATTTGTGTCCCATGTAAAATATTTGCTTCTTTCCCCTTGAACCCGTGATGAATTGAAAATCTGCAACAAAACTTTATCATGATTTTATTCATTTAAAAAATGGCATTATTATTCACTATTTTATGAGACATTTAATCTGAATGAAATGATGTGTTTGTAAAATGGATTTGAAATAAAAAAATGAGATTATTTTGTTCTTCATTATTCAAATCTTCGTACAAAACCCTTTTGATTTTTTTTCCATTTGTTATCCCCCCTTAGTAATATTTTTAACCCATGAGAAAGATATTGTTTTTTTTTCCATTGCATTTATCATTAATTGAAAATATATTTTATAAAAAAATATTGTAAAATTTTCTTAAGTACTTAAATTAATGAAAATAAAAGTGCACTGACATTTTACAGCTATAACAATCTGTCATAGCTATAGGAATTTGTTTTTCTTTTTTGCAATCTGCAATATGTCATAGCTATGATAATCTGCTCTCTATTAAGAAGCTAGAATCTGAAGATCTATTAGTGCAGGCATAATTAAAATGGACTGTAAATAAAAGTTTATTTATTTAATTGAAGGATTCAAATCAAAACACTGTTTTGTATTTTCACTATTATAATTGAAAAAATTTGTATACCTGACGATGATATATTATCGAAAACGTTAGTGAAATTAAATAATAAATAATTATAATAGTGAAAATACAAAACAGTGTTTTGATTTGAATCCTTCAATTAAATAAATAAAATATTATTGAATATGAATTTTCACAGTGTTAATACACAAACAATTCAAAATTTAAAAGTTTATGTTTCATTGTTGTCGTTTATTAGTCAAATTTAATTAAATAGTTACAAAAAATACAGAAATAAGTAAAGCTGCTATGCTATTTTATATTTATAACGATTTGTCATAGCTGACGCAATTTGTTATAACTTTTGCGATCTGCGATATGCCATAGCTATGATCAGTGTGTATGATTAAGCCTACTGGATACAATCATATTTTCTATTGTATGCAAAACGGCCGTACATCGTCGGCTGGTAATCTTCGTACAGGCCCACGTGGTTTTTGAATTTGTTGTCCTTCTGCGACAATACTTGTGTCCCATGAAAAGTATTTGTTGTTTTCCCCTTGCGCTTGTTATCAATTTAAAACCTGTGACAGAAATACACATTTTGTAGTACTACTTCTCATTAGATATAATTTACACCGTTTGTTAATACAATGCATATATCTTGCGATGAGATTAAACATCTTGCCATTTTGAGACGATCATGTGAAAAAGAAGAAAAATGCACTAGACATGGCTTGCTTGAAAGTTTGCTTAGATCTTCTGGTGTGGCTATGAAATGAACTTGGAATATGTAAAACAAATATGTAAAAAAAGGCCATATATATAGTAATATTTATTGTTTTTTTATCAAAAATAAGGCATAAAAATTAATTACAGTCTAAAAATCTAAATCTAAGCTGCAAAGATATATATCTTTTAAGATTCAAATTAAACGCATTCCCACAAGCAGACATCTATAATTTTGCGTTTACACATGCCGCATGTGGACCTACAATATAAAAACGCAATCTCAAATGAACATAAGCCCTGCGACTCTTGCCGACCTTCCCTGAAACAGGGGTGACATTGGCAAAGTGAACCGTCATAAGTAACAGTAATAAGTAAAAATTCTAAAATCATTCATAGCTATGATCTGCCCACGTAAGATCTTTCTACATATAATCACTGTGTATGATTCAACTTTCTAGGTAAAATCACATCTTCTTTTGTACCTTTTACAAATTTTCCATACATCGTTTACTACATAGCTATCGGGATCTGCCACATATATTATAATGTGTGTAGCTATGATCAGTGTGTATGATTAAAGTTACTGGATACAATCACATTCTCTATTGTGTGTAAAACGGCATTGCATTGTTTCCACGAATTCTTCGTACAAGCCCATCTGGTTTTTCCTTGTGTTGTCGTGTTTTTATATTTATAATATTTGTATCCCTTGTGTATAAGCTGCGGTTTACCCTTTGCGGTAGTGATGATTGCAAAATCTGTAAGCGAAATAAAAATATTAAGTAGTAATAAAAAAAAATGATGCGAATTTTTACCTGCAGATGAGACTTTGTAGGGATGGACACCATTTGGAGACGATTATGGGAATGAGAAAAGGAAAACCAAAGACATCGCTGTGTTTTGATTTTTGCTTTCTTTTAACCCGTAACTGGCAAGGCGGTTTTTTAGTCACGTAACTGGCAATGTGGTTCCTTTCGGGAACCGTTTTTGTTTTATGCCTACTTTAGCTATTTCGGTACCTTCTAAAATAAATAATACTTGAGTATGTTAAATAGACTTTATTGAATCAACAATATTAAAATTTAAGCAAAACAATGTCAATAAAGGTATGAAAATAAACAAATGCTAACTACAGGTGGAAAATGGCAAAAACTGCCTCTTTTGGTAAAAAAAAATACTTGTGGTAACTCTAAAGAATTAAAACTACTTTTTCTTGCATAATCTATGAGTTAACATGTGACTCTTCACAAAACATAAAAAACATTGACTCAAGGTCATTGCACAACAAAACCTGCAAGGGGGTCTCTAGGTACATTTTTCACACTCAATGCAGACATTGGCTCGGCATTTATTGCACATTGGTTTCTTACACACACTGCAAGTAGACCAGGTTTTCTTATTATTACCTCAAGGACATATCCCACACCTTGTGCGTTTCTTCAAAGTCGATGTTGACGGTTCTGCTGGAACTTTTTTCTCCAGAAACACGAGATTGTCTGACGGATTTGTCGCGGAATTTTAGTGTTTAGCAGTCTCTTGTTCAGATGAGGTTCCAGAAGGCTGCGACTAAGGTTTTTGATGAAGCCAAATCGCGTGAGATCTGGATTTCCAAGAAAAGACTGGAAGATGACTTGTGCGGTCACCAGGGATATGTTCAGTAGCGCAAAAAAAATTGTCCATTCGCTATACTCTGTATATTACTCTGTAAATACATTCGCTATGCTTACTGGGCTTCATTGACTTAGGTTTGGATGCCATTTCTACAAACATAAAGTAAAAAAAAAAAAAAAAAAACAACAAGAAAAAGTTTCCTGAGGGCAAGGTGGTTCCCTAAAGGAACCAAAAAAAGTTTAAATCGTCATAACACAAATGCAGTCACTTCGTTAAAGACACCCTTCCGCGTGCCAAGCAGATGGCCAACTGGCGAGGCATACCTAGGGTATCAGCCCGCTACCTGCAAAGGCGCCAGCTAGGCACGTTTTTTGCAACCCTTCTGGTTCCCCAGGGGAACCTGGTTGCCAGTCACGGGTTAAAAACCAAGCTGAAATTTGAATCTCTATTGGTGCGGTGTTAAAAGAGAATTTCAATAAAAAATACTTGTAATTCATTTTGTTGTTTATTACTCACGTTGAAATAGTAAACAGAATTACAAAAAATAAGTTTGAAAAGCTTTTATTACCTTTTATTACTATGATGACCTGTCATAGGCATGAACATCTGTCGTGGCTATGATGGCCTGTCATATATATCGAAATCTGTCATGTGTGTATGAAGATCTGTGATAGGCATGACAATTTGTCATTGTTATGATGTCATATGTAGCAGACAGCTACATATGATGACCTGCTATAGGCAATACAATCTGCCATAGATATGATGAACTATCATAGGCAATTCAATATATCCTAGCTACATATGATGACCTGCTATAGGCAATATAATCTACCATAGCAATGATGAACTTTCATAGGCAATTCAATATATCCTAGCTACATATGATGACCTGCTATTGGCAATTTAATCTGCCATAGCAATGATGAACTGTAATAGGCAATTCAATATATCCTAGCTACATATGATGACCTGCCATAGGCAATATAATCCGCCATAGCAATGATAAACTGGCATAGGCAATTCAATATATCCTAGCTACATATGATGACCTGCAGCTATAGGCAATATAATCTGCCATAGCAATGATGAACTGTAATAGGCAATTCAATATATCCTAGCTACATATGATCTAATCTAATCTAAGCTGCAAAGATATATATCATTTAAGATTTATATTAAATGCAATCCCACAAGCAGACATGTATAATTTCGCGCTAACACATGCCGCATGTGGACCTACAATATAAAAACCCAATCTCAAATGAACATAAGCTCTGCAACTCTTGCCGTCCTTCCCTGAAACAGGGGTGACATTGGCAAAGTGAACCATTTTTTACAGTATGGGTGGTCAGCCGCATACCAACCTATAAGTCAAGGAACTCTGTTTATCTCTGAATATGATGACCTGCTATAGGCAATATAATCTGCCATAGTACTACTTGTAGGCATCACAATTTGTCATAGTTCAAATGACCTGTTTTAAGCTTCAGAATCTGACATTACTATGACCAGTGCACATGTTTAAGGTTGCTAGACACAATTTCATATTCTACTGTACACAAAAAGGCTTTGCACCGCCGCGCCGGCTGGAAGTCTTCGCACACACCTTTTCCATTTGTTGTTTTCAATTTGAAATATTTGTATCCCATGTAAATTATTTGCGGTTTTCCTCTTATGCTTGTGATAACTCGAAAATCTGTAATAAGTAGTGAAATACAAAGTGTTAATCCACCAAACATATCGTAGACAGCGTGTACTTTATAATGTTGGGTGACTAACCAAGACCAAGTTCTTAACATACATACCTAGCCTTCCTACTGTTGCCACGCAACAAGAAACAGTCATCTCTTTCTCTATCTATTGGTGTAACAATTAACTTGGAATAAAACAATAAACATTTATTTTTGTTGTTTATTTATCATATCGAAAAAAAACAATAAGAAATTAATATATTAAATATATGTATACACCGTTATAAAGATATTGTTACGAACGTATGGTAGTGTTATGTAAATATGAAATATAAATATTAAAAATAAGTAGGTAATCTTCTAATGTTGGTGTATTCATTTGCTACATTTTTTGCATAGGAAATTTTTGACTTTTTTTGTATAGATTTCTTTGTAAGGTTTTGTTCTTTTTTATATTTAAATGTAATTTATTATTCATATTCCTTGACTTATAGGTTGGTATGAGGCTGACCACCCATACTGTAAAAAATGGTTCACTTTGCCAATGTCACCCCTGTTTCAGGGAAGGTCGGCAAAAGTTGTGGGGCTTATGTTCATTTGAGGTTTGGATTTTATTTGTAAGTACACATTCAGCATTTGTAAGCGCGAACTACATTTGTTGGTTTGTGGGCATACATCTGAGAGCTTTAAATGAATATATCCTTGCAACTTAGATTATAGATTATATAGGTATTTGTTATAGTTATAAGAATTCTGTATTGTATTGTGTGGGTAGGAATCATTGAATAAAAATACTTCATTGAATAACAGAAGCATCGAGAAATAATGATTACTACGCCTTTCTGGAACTGTCTAGCGAATATAGGTCTAGATTGTACTGTTTTGAAGAGTATAAGAAGGGTGCGAGTGGCTTGCAGAGCCAGTATTCTACGAGCTTTACCACTACATTGACCTAAGTTAACCAGTGAACAGAAACCAAGTGTAATGGAATAGTCCAGATTACCTTTGTAAAAATAAATTATTAAAAGTGTAAAATAAACAACTGTATAAGAAGACCAGTATTTTTAATTGAAAGACTTTTGAACCCTCAATTTGTAACAGCAGTATTAGTGCATACGTGATCCTAATCATGCTGGTGGAACAACGCTCTGGTATGGAATCATCCACCATGTTCGAGAAATCGAGAACAGCCGAGAAACGTCCATATGAACGTATATACATGTGAGCCGCAGTAGTGTGCAGGTCAGGTCGATTAAAACATTTAGCCGTAAAGTGAATAAGCTAAGAGCTAGAAAAGTGATCAATATATTGTAAACCGACATTGTGTAAAATAATCTTCAAAAATAAAAAAATAAAAAAAGAAGATGCCTCATTAGGCGAAAATATTCGAGCAAAAATAAAAAAATAAAGTGAATTAAAACAATGTTGTACCATTTATATTTTTAAATATTTATAAAAATGGACTTTCACTGTGTTAACAGATTTACACTAAAAAATATTAAATAAATTACAGTTTGATTAAAAGAACCCAAATAAAATCATAACAATATAAACAAATGTATACCCCAAACATTATTTCACATTGATATTTACATTGTTATAAGTAAAAAGCTATCTACATGATAATCTGTCGAAGTTATGATTAGTGCGTATGATTAAGGTTACTGGAAACAACCACATTTTCTATCGTATACATAACAGATGGGCATCGTTTGCTGGATGTTTTTGTACACATCCAAAAGGTTTTTCCGTTAACTGTCCTCCTTTGGTAATATTTGTATCCCATGTGAATTATCTGCGATTTTCCTCTTGCATTTGTGATGAATTGAAAACCTGTAAAACATATATATAAATAGTTAAGGATTTATTTAAAAAAATATCCAAACTGGCGTAACTTTATAAGTATGGACGAGAATTTCCACGGAGACAATAATGAGGCGGAACAAGAAAAAGACTAAAGATATGGCTATGCGCTTATCTTTTGTTTTCTACTCGTATGTTTCAAATAAGATGAAATTTGTTTTTTTATTGGTGTGATGTTAAAACATACTTTAAATAAAGATGTTAGGTTATGTTGGAGTTTCGGTCGTTTGACGTATTCAAAATTATAATAACTACACATTTTTTTATTATTCGGATATGACACGAACCGTAATAAGAGAACCTAAAATATTCTTGACTTTTCGTTGGCGACGTAGCCAACGACTTCAGGAGACACACTTTCTGCTCGACGACTGAGAATGAATTGATTTTCAATAACAAAAACTGTCACAAATAATTGCATACCTTGGAGCGAAGGTAGCTTTTATGTTTAGGTCTGTCACAATTATTAACACTTTTATTACGGACTAGGTCGCCAAGGAAACGTCGAGAATAATTTAAATTCTCTTATAACAGTTCGTCTAATATCCTGATTTTTTTTTACTCTCTATACCGACTATATATCGTTTAGTCGTGGGTCAAAACATTATAGTAAAAAAAAATGCAGAATGGTAAAGGTTTTACGATCTTTCATAGCTATAATGATAGCGAAATGGTAGACATCACCATTTCTCTAAAAAAAAGTACCACGTAGTCAAGTGAACCTCAATTCGTAGTAAATGTTACACAAAATATTTAATGATTGTCTCAAAAGTCCTGGGCTCAAGGGAGCAAACACTAAGATCAGCAGAGAACGGAGCGGAAACCCTGCTAAATGAACCTAGAAGAAAAATTGCCACTGTTTTCGGAGACCGTGCTTTTGCAGTGGCCGGCCCTGCGACCTGGAATCAACTACCACCAGAAATCCGGAGGTCTAAGACGGTTGAGGACCTAAAGAGGAGGATGAAGACATTTGTCTTCGCCCAGTAAAATACTAAGCGCCCTTGGAGTGACATTGAGTCACGAAACGGCGCTGATAAGGAAATCATCATAATCATCATCATCATCAAAATGTTTGTTCATACAACACAGTCTCGGGCACAATGATCACACCGTACAATTCTGTCAAATAAACTCATATAATTGAACTAAATATTTTTATTAATAAAACTAGGGGGGACAAAACCTAAAAAACCATTATTGCGACATTAAAATGGACAATTAGCGCCATTGCGGTGGCTAGTGCCACTAAACGGTGCTGTATAAAAATTGGCTTGTATTAATAATTATGTATTATTAAAACGAAACTGTTGTGAATTAGGAATGTGAACATTAAAAAATATGTGCAGTAATATATAAATAATATAATCTATAATCTAAGTTGCAAGGATATATTTAAGCTCTCAGATGTATGCCCACAAACAAACACATGTAGTTCGCGTTTACAAATGCTGAATGTGTACTTACAAGTAAAATCCCAACCTCAAATGAACATAAGCCCTACAACTTTTGCAGACCTTTCCTGACACAGGGGTGACATTGGCAAAGTGAACCATTTTTACAGTATGGGTGGTCAGCCTCATACCAACCTATAAGTCAAGGAATACGAGCAATAAATAACATTTAAGCATAAAAAAGAACAAAACCTTAAAAAGAAATCTATACAAACAATGTAGCAAATTAATAAACCAACATTACAAATCAACATTGCAGTCATTAGTATTAAAGCTTAAATGGTCGTTCAGAGCTTTGATGACCTGCCATAGCTATCAGCGTTTGCCTCAGCTATGGGAATCTGTTATGGCAATGATATTAGTGTGTGTGATTAAAATTGCAAGCTACAATAATATTTTCTTGTGTATACAGAACAGCTGGGCATTTTTTGCTGGATGTTCTCGTGCACACCCATCTGGTTTTACGCACTCCTTTAGTTGTACCTCTTTTGTAATATTTGTATCCCAAGTAAGACATTTGGGAGTTGCCTTTTGCGCTTGTGACTATTTGAAAATCTGTAACAGAGGTTAATAGTTTCGTGTTAATAAAACAATATTGTTACAAACTTGGAATACCTGCGTGCGACTGTACAAACATACATAGCATAGCATGCATTTATTCAATTGATTTTTTTAAAATTATGCTTAGAAGTTAGAACAGTCTGGCACTATTATGATCCATGGTAGTATTAGTGCATACGTGATCCTCATCGGTATTAGAATCATCCACTATGTTCGAGAACAGTTGAAAACCGTCTGTATGTCCGAATGAACGAGTATAAATGTAAGCCGAAATTGTGTGCAGCAGAGAGTCTCGATAAAATATTCAGCCGTGAAGTTCGAAAGCCAGAGCTAGAAGTCAATTGTTGTGAACCAAATTGTGTAAAATAAATTCTGTTAAAATAAATGATTGCAGTTTAATTAAAAGAGAACCCAGTAAAAACATAACAATATTAACAGATCTATAATCTATCTATAATCTAAGTTGCAAGGATATATTCATTCAAAGCTCTCAGATGTATGCCCACAAACAAACACGTGTAGTTCGCGCTTACAAATGCTGATTGTGTACTTACAAATAAAATCCAAACCTCAAATGAACAAAAGCCCTGCAACTCTTGCCGACATTCCCTGAAACAGGGGTGACATTGGCAAAGTGAACCATTTTTTACAGTATGGGTGGTCAGCCTCATACCAACCTATAAGTCAAGGAATAACAGATCAACACTAAAAAATATAACATAACAATATTATGATAGACGGTGTTATATTATACTTATGGATCAGAATTCTCATAAGATCCCACCAGTTGAATATGAAGAGTTAGAAGAAGAACACCAGAGACATGGATACTATGATATTATACTTTTATCGAATAAGCTAAAATGTAAATCTCTGTCGGTGCGGCATTAAAATGGACTTTAAATAAAAGAAAAAAAAGGTTTGTTGCCGTTTATTGTTTAAATGTAAAAAGAAAAAAAGTTTGGCTGTAATATTCTTTCATAGCTATGATACATCAGACCTATTAATTTTAAATTACGAATTATAAGAGAGCACCGTTTTTGTGTGTGTCACACCTCAAGGGCCCTCTCTGATCAATCCGATGATGGGCTATCACAGCTATGATTGATGTGTATGATTGAGGTTACTCGAAACAATCACATCTTCGGTTGTGTACAGAACAGCTGGACATCGTTGACTGGAATTTTTTGTACACATCCATTTGGTTTTTCCATTTTTTGTCCTCCATTGGTAGTATTTGAAACCCATGTGATGTATTTGATGTTTTCCCTTTGTGCTTGTGATAAATTTAAAATCTGTGAGAGAAAGAAAAATGTTAAGCATTAAATTTTAAAAAAATGTATAGATGGCGTGGGTTTATAAGTTTGGATGAGAATTTCCACCTGGAGATGGTCGCGATGTCGAATAAAAAAAAACTTTAAATATGGCTACGCTTTCATTTGTGCAATAGAGCTTGAATAAGAAGATTGAAATTCATTTTTGACTTTTATTATTCGAATCGAAATAGTCCAAATAATCACAGAAAACCCCTTCTGATCTTTCATAGCTCTATCGATCTGTCATACTTATTATATATCTGTTCTAGGTGTTGTGATCTGCCGTAGCTATGATCAGTGTGTATGATTGAGGTTATAGGATACAATAATATTTTCTATTGTATACAAAACACCAGGGCATCGCTTGCTGGAAGTCTTCGTACACATCCATTTGGTTTTTCCATTTTTTGTCCTCCATTGGTAGTATTTGAAACCCATGTGATGTATTTGATGTTTTCCCTTTGTGCTTGTGATAAATTTAAAATCTGTGGGAGAAAGAAAAATGTTGAGCATTAAATTTAAAAAATATATATAAAGATGGCGTGAGTTTATAAGTTTGGATGAGAATTTCCACCTGGAGATAATAATAATAATACAATATTTTTATAGCGCCTTTTCATGACTCTTGGTCATCCCAAAGGCGCTGGAGATGATCACGATGTCGAATAAAAAAAAAACCTTAAATATGGCTACGCTTTTATTTGTGCAATAGAGTTTGAATAAGAAGATTGAAATTCACTTTTGACTTTTATTATTTAAAACAAAATAGTCCAAATATAATCACAGAAAACCCCTTCTGATCTTTCATAGCTATATCGATCTGTCACACTTATCATATATCTGTTCTAGCTGTCGCGATCTGCCGTATCTATGATCAGTGTGTATGATTGAGATTATAGGATACAATCATATTTTCTATTGTATACAAAACACCAGGGCATCGTTTGCTGGAAGTCTTCGTACACATCCATTTGGTTTTTCCATTTGTTGTCCTCCATTTGCAATATTTGTGTCCCATGTACAGTATTTGCAGTTTTCCTCTTATACTTGTGATGAATTGAAAACCTATAGCAGAAATAAAAACGTGTTAGTTGAAAAAAAATTTAATAGATATTTCGTTAGCACTTTTAAATGAGAGATTTCAATACAATGAAGAAAAAATAGTCCAATACATGTCTATTTGAAAGCTTACAAACTTCTGCTTTCTATTGATAATAAATCTTGAAGCTGAAGTTCTTTTGGTGTGGCTTGGTTTGGATTGTAAATAAAAAAAAGATTTATTTTTGTTGTTTATTAGTTTTCAGCAAATTATAAAATACTAGATTTTATAGGGTTTGTGTATTCACACAGTGAAAATTCATTTTATTTAAAATAAAATTATTTTATATAATTATAAAATAAAATTATTATAAAATACTGTATTAAAATTATTATAAAATACTGTATTTTGTGAATAATAATTTTATAATAATAAATTTATAATAATTTTATAATCATAAATTTATAATAATAAACTTATTATTAAATACTGTATTTTGTGATTAACGGCTGGCAAACTTTTATAAAATAACACAGTTGGTGCAAGTAATCTTACTAACAAACAGTATAAAAGTATCATTAATTGATGAGGCATTCATTTTGTAACCTTTCATTTAAAAAAAAATATATAATTTTAATAAAAAACAACTTGTATTAAGTTACGGGGCGAGTAAAATTCAATAATGTACAAACGGTTTCGGAAACAATGTTTCCATCGTCAGGTACAAAATATTTTTTGTATCTGACGATGGAAACATTGTTTCCGAAACTGGTCGTACATTACTCGCCCCTTATCCTAATACAAGTTGTTTTTTATTTTTAATTTTAATTTTTTAGTATAAAAGTACATTAAAATAACAGAAACAGTAAAAAGTATTTTATATATTCATTGAACGTTAGCAAAAACGTTTAATCATAGAAATGACAATATTTTTAATTGCTATGATGAACTGCCATAGCTATCACAATCTATCAACTATCACGGTTTGTCATAGCGTTGTAATCTGTTATTGCTATGATGGTCTGTCATATTTTGTGATAAGTGTGTATGATCGAGCTTACTGGATATAATCATTTTTTTATTGTACACAAAAAGGCCGTACATCTTTGGCTGGATTTTTTCGTACAGAGCCATTTTGTCTTATCGTTTGTAGTCCTCCACTGTAATATTTGTAACCCATGTAAAGTATATGAGATGTGCCTTTTACGCTTGTGATGAATTGAATGTCTGCAAAAAAAAACTGTTGAGTATTAATTATTTAAGGTGTTAGTCCATAACTACAGAAGATGATTATGTTGAAGAAGAAAAGAAGTCCTTTTAAGATGATTACAAAAATGTTGGTGATTTCTATCAACTATAAAACTAGATGTTGCATACGAGTGGATATATATTGTTGGGACATTTATGTGTTAATTAAAAAAAAATTAAAGATTTTGTTTTTTATTGTTCACACTGAAAAAGGACAAAATGATTAAATAAAGAACTAAAACATAAAGTTTTTCATACATACCTAATTGTTACACAATTTCATGATATATGATGATCTGTCATAGCTATGAATATGATCAGTGTGTATGATTAAGCTTACTGGATACAATCATATTTTCTATTGTATACAAAACGGCCGTACATCGTTTGCTGCAAACCCTCGTACAGACCCATTTAGTTTTTCCGTTTGTTGCTTGTCGAGTATATTGGTAATATTTGTGCCCCATGTAATAAATCTGTGATTTCCCCTTTGGGCTTGTTATAAATTTAAAACCTGAAAAAAAGTATATTCAGAAGTGTTGTGTTTGTGATGAAAAAGTACGGAACTTATCAATACTTACATTATTAAAAATGCTGCCGGCTAGCTGTCGTCAATGTTACATGGATATCGATGAGCTTGTATTCATTGATCGAGTTCCCTTTTGTTTCTTTCCATTATTATTTTCCCAAAAAAAATGAATGATTTTCTTGATTGCAGTGGCATTTACTTTGTAATATTATTTTATTTTTCAATGTAGGAAATAAAACAACTTCATTTCTTTATAACGATGACTATATTCAGTTTTTTTTTTTTTTTAAGAAATCCTGTGCGGGAGACTCCCTAGATTCTAGAGACTCTAGGGGTCTATGACACTTGTTGTAGTGCCGCAGAGGTGTACGAGCTTGGTTGTCGCTACAAAGCGCCAATACTCAAGCAAGACCCAGTTGCTGTAAGGCTGGATGGACCTTTAGTGACCGGTCATTGGTAAAGGTTTATGAATTTTTCAACCCAGCGAAGAGAACATTCGAAATATAAATGGTATATTTTTGTGCTCCGCCGGGATCCGAATCCACAACCTTCCATTTACGGGTCTGAAGTGTTGCCACTACGGACTACGGACCGGTCCAAGATGCCAACGACACGCGGTGTATCTGAGCGGTTACCCATCCAAGCACTGACCACGCCCAATGTTGCTTAACTTCGGTGATCTATGGGAACCGGTGCTTTCAACATGGCTAGTATAACAGGTAAAAACTCGATCAAAAGTAGAAAACTCGAAATTTGTTAAAGACTTTTACAATTCGTGCAAAGTTAAAGCCAAGTAACTGTTACATCACTGAACGGTCATTTTAATGACGTTCTTTCCCTTCTCCAGCCGTCACAGGAGTCGGAATCCAGTCATTGTGATGACCGCTTGTCTCGCTCTCGGCGCTCCTGCTAAAACGTGCTTCTTTCATTCGCATTTTTTGAGGTAATGTTTGGTGCAATTTTATAGCAACAAATATAAATATTGGAGAAAAAGGTATGTACCTCAATTGAGGATTTTTAATTTTAGCGTTGTACTCGAAAAAGTGTTGTTTCACTATTTTAAACTTTTATATTAAAAATGTAACTTTTGTTTTGGTGAACGCTAAATACAAAGTTGTTTTTGTATATGAGTTAAGCTGAGTTAACTTAGAATTCTCAATGTAACGTAAAGATTAGTTTATGTTGATGTTATTTTCAAAGAAAAATGTGCCGCATGTTTCCGCCATTTAAAAAAAAAAAATCTTAGAAATGACGTAAAACAAAAAATTCAATTGAATATTTCTTTTTTTAATTCCTTATTTGTATTTTTTATTCCAGAATCATAAGAAATGGTGATGGAGATTACTAGAATAGCAATATACGAAGTTTTAAAACGGTGCTGGGGCAGAAATATAAGATTTTTTAAAGAAAAGATTTTTCTCAAATCCAAAAACTTTTTCCCGCATAACAGGTGTTGACATAAACTTTATAAAAGATGCAATGTCATTCTAGAGACTTTGACAAGTGGACACAAAATCGATGTGCAAAAATTTGAAAGTTTTGCAGACCAAACAGCTAAACTTTATGAGGAGTCGTATGAGTGGCACCCAATGACACCGACAATGCACAAAATACTGAGGCACGTAGCCACGATAATTGACCATTCTATACTGCCTATTGGCCGATTTTCAAGAAAATTTTCACGAGAAGACTTTAATAGAGATGTATTAAACAGACTATTGTTAAGTTCTGATCCTTGAAAGAGCAGTATAAGACTAAGGCCCCGCAGAAAAAGTAAGCCTTTCTCCAGTGACACACAGCAACTCTTGCGACCGGAAATATCGAACATAGTAACAGATACGATCATATCGTTGTTTACGATGGAAGCGAGAATGGGTCTAGTGATGGCAGTTCTGATTAGTATGCTTTTAACGTATGTTGATTTTTTAAAATGAGTAATTGGATATATTTTTCTTTTTGTAGTATCTATTTCTATATCTAATATATATTTTATTTAATTTTGAATGTGAATGATGTTTCGAATACATAACTACAACCCCAATTTGCTTTTTAGTACATATTTAATCGATAAAACCCACAAAATAATTTTGCTCAACTTTCGAGATGAAATACTCCTCTGTGCGTCGTTGACTTAAGTTTTACGGTCGGTTAAGCAAACAAACCGTTCGTCAGTAATTATCAAGCTACCTGAAAATGCAAACTTTTTGTTAGATAAACGATCCTGGCACTGAATATCTCATTTTAATCAGAAACAAAGTTGTTTTATTTTTTATCTTGTAAATGTATGACTAAAGTTTTGTTAATGATATTTTCCTTTAATTTTTAATTTTTTTGAAGCTTACTTGTATGGTTTTACAATGGAGATTTAATAAAAATGTTTGAATTTTGATTTGTTGTTTATTTATCATATTGAAATAGTATACATAATTACAGGAATGCGTACAACTGTTATGATCTTTCACAATTCTAACGATCTGTTATAGTTATGATCAGTGCGTATGATCAAGCTTACTAGATACTATCATATTATCTATTGTATACAAAAAAGCCTTACAATGTTGACTAGATTTTTTCGTACACGGCCATTTTGTTTTCCCGTTAGTAGTCCTCCATTGGTAATATTTGTATCCCATGTAGAATATCTGAGTTTTGCCCTTTATGCTTGTGATGAATTGAAAGTCTGTAACCAATTACATATTATGTTTAATAATAATTAAAATATATATATATGTTTAATTTTAAGTTTTCACGGATATTATACATGTTAATAGATTTTCGGGAATAATCCGTTTATATGCTATTTTCTAGCCTACGTTTCGGGTCGATATCACGATCCTTCGTCAGGGCGATCCGTCTGTGTGTAAGGTTGGCCTTCGACTGATTTGTGATGTGTTATGTCGCGGGTCGATGCTGGGCGGAGTGAGGAAGGGCACATCACACTATGACGGAAGGACACGCCATCGATTTCGAGGGAACGCGAGTCTTATCCAAACTCAACGTTGAGGCAGACAGGACATATAGAGAAGTTCTAGAAATTCTAAGAAGGGAGCATGCCATAAATTCCAGAGACGACTCAACGCGCCTGAGCAACGCATGGAGGCCCCTAGTAACCCCTATAGCCCCGTCCAGGAAAGAGAAAGCCACTCATAATACACTAGATACTCGCCTGCGCCCCGCTACACCCCCTCAGCAACCGCATCGCATGGCAACAATACAGAACAAAAGAGAGATGCAGCGCTCGCCCCCCCCCTTCCTCACTCCGCCCAGCACCGACCCGCGTCATAACACATCACAAATCAGTCGAAGGCCAACCCTACACACAGAAGGACCGCCCTGATTAAGGATCGTGATACCGATCCGAAACGTCGGCTAGAAAATAGCAAATTAACGGATTACCCGAAAACCTATCAACATATATATATATAAATATATTATATGTAGATACGGTTAAATAATTTGTACCTTTGCAAAGGAATTCCATCGAATCTTGTTATCCAATGATTACAAAATTTATGGTTTAAATTTAAAGCTTTCTATTGACAACTGAGCTAGATGCGGAATGCAAATTTGGTACAATGGCATCTGAGTAAAAAAACGATGTTCTTTTTTTGTCGTTTATTTAGTCAAATAAGTAGTAAAAATATTTTCAGAAATAAATTAAACTATAATTATCTGTCATAGCTATTTATTTATTTTTATTTATTTATTTTTACGGCATAAGCCTTTTACAAAATAAGTACATATTTAAATCAAAAAAACAGTTTTTGCCTTTTACAAATAAACAAAAAATACATTAAAAGAAAATAAAAGTAAAAACTCTACATAAACCTTAAAATAAGAAAATTACTAAAAAATCTTAAACTGTAAACTATATACAAACCATAAAAATTAAAAAAATAGCAACTATAACTAAACAAAACATAAACAACATGAAAGATTTTTTACAAATAATAAAGCAATCATTTAATCATCAAATACAACGAATTAAAAACTAGCAACTGGAGGAAACATTTTTTTTTCAACAAAGTCCTAAATGAAGCGAGATCCAAATTAAATATGTCAATATCTGTCAAATATTCATTGCCCAGTCGATGTAAGCGGGGAATTATTGTTGATCTTATACAATTTGTATTATGGTTGTCTATATAGAACAACTCGCGGTTTCTAGTACATCGCGTAGGTATACGGAATTTTATGAGCTGCAACAAATCAGTGTTGTCAAAACAATTATTAATAATTTTAAACAAAAAAATCAAATCCCCAATAATTATTCTGTCCTCAAGAGATTCAATGTGTAATCTTATCTTCAAATTTTCGTAATCTAAATCATGTCGTGGTATACCCAATTTGTAATTTATGAACCTTAAAAATTTACGTTGGATCCGCTTCATATTGTTGATGTGGACATTGTAACTCGGAGACCATATTTGGGAATTGAACTCCAGCTGACTACGGACTAAGGACTTATAAAGTATCGCAAAATAAAAAAATAAAAATAAAAATTGGGATTTGTTAAAAATTATCAGCAGAGGGACAATAAGAGCATTGGCACATCTTCTCAAAAAGATTGGTGGTACATTATCGGGGCCACATGATTTCTTTACATCAAGTTGGAACAATTTATTTTCTAATTTATTTATTGGAATATGACATTGAGACAGGTCGATTGTCCCTTTACCAGCACGACAGGGATCAGTTACATTAGGCAAATCGTCTACATGAACATCACTAAAGTAATCAGCAAATTTGTTTACAATATTGTTTATTTCACTTACACGTTCATGATCTAGAAACATCTGTACTGGGTAATCATTATCACTTTTGGACAATGACTTTTTAAATTTCCATAAACTTTTAGCGTCGATATGTCACAGATTAGCTATAACGATATGTCACAGATTTTTTTATCCGTCATAATTATAATACTCTCCCATATCTATCACAATATTTTATGTTACGAGTATGATAACCTATCGCAGCTGTAATTTTTTTTCATAGCTATGATTATCTGCCATAGCAGTCACAAGAATTCATAGCTAAAAGGATCTGGCATGACTTTCACAATCTTCCATCGATATGATGATCTGTCGTAGCTGTCACAATCATTCATAGCTGTAATATTTTGTCATAGCTGTCACAATTATTCATAGCTGTGCTATCACAATCATTCATAGCTATGACAATTTTTCAAAACTATGATCAGTGTGTGTGATAAGGTTTGCTCATTACAATCGCGTTATCTACTGTATATAAAACAGCTGGACACCGTTTGGATGAGTTCTTCGTACACTGCCACACGGTTCTTCCACAGCTGATCTTCCTTTTGTAATATTTGTGTTCCTTGTAAATAATTTGCGAGTTTCCTCTGCTGTTCATGATCAAGTGGAAATCTGAAAGACAATTTTAAAAATTAAGCATGCATTCCAATTAGATCAAAGATGGCGTTAGTGTATATTTTTTTCCCCGTTTATTCACCTTGAAGCACTATAATTCTCCGTATTTAAAATATATTTAGAAAATCAGTTTTTTTATTCATACGGGTTATACTCGTATAAATAAAACACAGAAAATGGCCATCGCATCGTTTAGGTTTGCAAGCCTTTGTTCAGTTGGTTTTTAGAACTATCTGGTAAAATTGTGCCAATTTCACGAACATAAAAAAAATATAAGGGAAAAAGAACTAAAAATACATTAAAAAAAACTGTAAAAATCTAATGCTTAGGATATGAGGAAGGCTATGGTTGAAATTTTAGGAGTTTCACAAATAAAAATCCAAATGTTTTCTTCGCTGGGTTGAATATATTCATGTACATTTTTTTACCTAAGAGCGATCTCCAAAAATCAATTCAGCCAACAAAAAGCGGGTCTCAGTTGAAAATTGAGTCTTTCTGCAGCGACAATAAGCATGCAGAAGGCTCTTGAGGTGGGATTTGCACATTTTTTCTTGATAATTAAGCAAAGCCTAGAGTCTAGACAAAATATAAACCCGTGAGATCTTTTGACAACAGGAAGACAACTCCACATAGGCGACTACAAGTTTGATGCTTTTAATAGTGTTGTCTATCTCTGAGTTTTGATAGACAACACAAATGATACGGCTGAAGAACTCAAACGATGGTTTAGGACAAAGACACTTTAGGCCACTATTACCATCACAAATAAAAAAAGAACTGTTGTAGTTTTAATTTTTTATTAGTCGAATCTAGAATCTAATGTCCAAAGATACGTCATATTTCAAAATTTAATTTCATATTTTATACACGTGCTATATGTGTGCATACAAAATAAATCCCAAACCTCAAATAAATCTAAAGTAAAAATCAAAATTAAAATTAAAAGCATGATCAAAATTTAAATGTACGTAAAATTAAAAGCATGATCAAATTTAAAATGTGCCTAAATTAATAATATAATTCAAATATAAACATCAATCGAATACATGGTCAAAATCAAAATTAAATAAAAAATCTAAGTAGAATGAAAACAAAATGTAAGTCATATTGAAAAACCAAATCGAAATAAACATGAAAATTAAATAAAAATTTAAATCAATTATTGTTATCAAAATTAAAATATTGAAGAAATCAATATCCAAATTTAAATCGAATCAAAAATCAAGATGTTATTAAAATGCAAACTAAGTTTAAAGAAAAAAATAAATTAAAATGACTTACATATAATTAACATTCAAGTGGATATAGTTAAGTGATTACAATTGTTATTATAATAAGATTTTCTTTTTTTAAAGCTATCATAATCTGTCATAGCTATCATAATCTGTCTTAGCTATCACAATATGTCAAAGTTATCACAATCTGTTATAGCTATTACAATCTGTCATAGCTATCACAATCTATCATAGCAACGATGATCTGTTATCCTATGATCAGTGTGTATGAGCGCGTGGAATGGCTATGATTGAATCTTTTTCTGTATACAAAACGGCCGCACATTTCTGGCTGAAATGCTTCGTGCATCGCCATTTGGTCTTTTTTTCCATTTTCTCGCAGAAACAATACTTGTATCCCCGGTGAATCAATTGCGGTTTTCCTCTCGGGCTCATGACTAATTCAAAATCTGAAAAGAAAGAAAAAAATATGAAGCATCTGTTCTAAAAATAAATAGTAGATAGCGTTAGCGTTGTACCAAGGCATCAATGTGATCTGGTCAACGAAACCAGTCAGATCAAATCAGCAGACTTCATTGGCTGGGTCGCGTCCAGCGAATGGATCATAGAAGTCTGGAAAAGATGATTGCAGATATAGACCTTTTTTTTGGCGGTCAGAATGATGTGGGTTCACATCCCGGCGGAGCACAAAAAATACCATTTATATTTTCACAAACGCTCTTAGCTGGGTAGAAAAATCATAAACCTTTATTCAAACACCGGTCACCAAAGGTCCATCCAGCCTTACAACAACTAGGTCTTGCTTGAGAATTAGCGCTTTCTTTAGCAACGACCAAGCTCGCAGAGGGCTCTTGAGGTGTCTGTAATCTATAATGTAAGTTGTAAAGATGTATAAACATTCAAAATTCATATCAAATGCATGCCCACAAACGTGTAAGTTCGCGCTTACAAATACTTAATGTGTACCTACAAATTAAATTCCAAACCTTAAATGAACATAAACCCTGCAAATTTTGCCGACCTTCCCTGACACAGGGGTGACATTGGGAAAGTGAACCGTTTTTCACAGTATCTATAGGTGGTCAGCCTCATACCAACCTATAAGTCGAGAAGTATGAGCGAGTTATAACCAGATAAGGGATGTAACCAGAAAATTTGATTTCACTTACGAAGAAAAGATGCTATATGTTTCCAATTATTCTCGAGAATAAAATCACTGCCTTTGAAATATGGTTGTAACGCCTGATGGCAAAACAATCCTGGAAGAATCGAGTCACATATGCTTTGATTCTTTTGCTGGTATGTGGAGGTGCTAAGTTTATAAGATAAACGAATCAATCAATAGTACTCTTGCATCTTTGAGTCTGTCAAAAATCCACCGAATGCCAAGTAGCTCGAGTAGCCTAATAACGTGTTTTCATTCTGCCTTGCACATTTTCTTTTTCACTTTTCATCCAAAAAGGAATAAATGTAAACCCCATATTAGACATATTTTTTTAAAACACTGCTGTGAGATGACAATGAGGATTTTAAATAAAAAACTTTCATATTTTTAAGACTATTTTTACTTATTAAATTACAATTACATTATTAATCTAGAATAATATCGACTTAAATTTTTAAACCCCATGAAATAATGTTAATCTATTGTCTTGTTTAAAAACATATTTGAGGCGTAATATAACATAAATAAAGAAGTTAATTTTAGTACGATTTATTTGGTGATTGTTGTTTTTTTTTAAATCACACCTCAAAAACCTTTGCATGCTTGTTCGTTGCTGATCGGTGCCAATTTAGTTAGAAAAACCCAGCTGCTAGATATAACGACAGCTATAACACTCTGTCATAGCTAATATTAATTGCTGCGAGAGCTTTGATACTTTCTGTGATGATCTATTACAGCTGTTTGGTTCTGTCATAGCAATGATAAACTATCGGCCATAACACCGACAAACTATCCTTTCTATGATGAGCTTTCATAGCTATAATTACCTGGCATAGTTGTGACAATCTGCCATTTTTATGGTGGTCTGCCCTAGCTATGATAATCTGTCATGACTAAGATAATTTTTCATTTCTATGATGGTTTGTTATAGCTATTACGATCTGTCATATCTCTTATGATGTTTCATAGCTATGTTCAATGCGTATGAACGAGCTTGCTAAATACAATCTTATCATTCACTGTCTTCAAGATGGCCGTACATTTTTGACTCGAGTGCCTCGTACAAACCCATTTTGTTGCTTCGTTTATGGTGCAGAAGAAGAAATATTTGTGTCCCGCGTACAGAACTTGAGGTCTGCCTCGTGCGCTTGTGATGTATTGAAAAGCTGTGAAAATAACAATTAAATTAATTAATTGATTTCAAAATAATATTAAAGATGGTAAAAATATTAGGGAAGTTATTACCTTGATCATACTCCTTTTAATAATCTTAGTGGCAAATATGCATTACCATTTAAGATTCATGTACAATGTTGGCTTCTAGGGATTTTAATTTAAATTTAATTTAATTTAGTGTCATCTTCACATGGAGTTTTAAATTCCAACTCTACTGTTTTTAAGCTGTAGTTTTTCATTAACTTGATATTTTCTATTATTTGTCTTAAATATAAATTTTATATTAGTTCCTAATTTTACTTTTACTTTTTCTCAATTTTTGGCACATTTAAGTTTATTTTGTTCCTTGACTAATAGGCTAATATGATGCTGACCTCCCATGCTGTAAAAAATTGGTTCATTTTTGCCAATGCCAGCCCTGTTTTAGGTAAATGTTGATAAGGCTGAGTTAACCTTTTTTTTTTGGGTTTTAAATGAACAAAGAAATGGAAAATTATTTATGATACGCTCAATGGGAATAAAACCTTAGCCCACTGGCATTGAATGCAAGCATTCTACTAACTGAGCTATTGAGCGGACAATTCTTAATTTTGAGCGCCTCGTAAAAAAAACAAACATCAGGAATCGTTCATTTTTCTGGTTGCTGAATGAAAAAAACTATTGGATTTATTTTGTTTTCTTTATTATTTATAATAATATTACATAAACAGGTATTGACTAAACCAATATAATTATTTAAAAACAACTGCTGATTGAGTCGTATAACAAAGGCGGCTAAATAAAAAGTTTTAAATCACACTACATAAAACCAATAATTAAGATGGTATGTCTTTCTGGCCTATGTTTAATTGATATAGCTGTAATGATCTGTTATAGCTACATAATATGATGATCCGTCATAGGTATGATTATCTCTCATAGCTAAGATTGATCTGTCATAGCTATGATGATCTGTCATAGCAATGATGATCTGTCATAGCTGTGATGATCTGTCATAACTACGATAAATAATCTGCCATAGTCACATATGATGACCTGTCACATGATCAGTGCGTATGATCAAGCTTACATGATACAATAGTATTTTCAATCGTATATAATAAAGCCGTACATCTTTTACTCGAATGTCTCGTGCACAGCCATCTTGTTTTCCCTTTGACGGTCCGAAATAGGAAATATTTTTGTCCCATGTAAAGTATTTGTGGTCTACCTCGTAAGCCCGTGACAAATTGAAAACCTATAAAAATACATATAAAATTGTAACATTTATTCTTAAAAACAAATTGTAGATGTCACTAGTATATTAAAATATTGGACCAAAAAATCATAAATGAGGCTAGTACAAAAATGATTTAAATCAAATAATGTTTTCTTATCATACTTTCCCTATATATGATGCTTTATTCATAATGCAGTAAAAAATTAAAGGCTTCCTTGAATAAGAAACACATGAGCATATTGTTTTCCTAATTCTCGTTAAATTCTAATGTGAAATTATTATTGAATTGAAATATTTACTAATGCGTTTGTAAAATACATTATTTACAACCGTGAACATGTTTTTCTTCACAATAACAAACTTTTCGTATTCTTTAAAATAAATTAATATGAAAATAATTTGTGATTTATCTTACCTGTTTGATTTGAACAACCAAAGATTCTCACATTCATGGAGGGGTTTTTGTTTCAATATTTAAAAAAAAATCTTTTATTTTGTTTACAATTCTTCAAAGAAAAATGATTTACTTTTATTGTTGTTTATTTATAACCTTAAAATTAGTAAAACAAACCCAGAAGCAATTTTTTTACGAAATTCTCTACTGATGTTGTGGTCAGCCATCTCTCAAATTATTTTACATAGCTAACTGTTATACACGCAATGATATTTCATAGCTGTACAGATTAATAATACATATAAGTGTTTTGAACAATCATAGCTCCAAAAAAACATCTGTCATGGCTATTATGATATTTTACATGCTTCATGGCTATCACTGCTTGTCATTGTTGTTACATATGGTCACCGGTATATCAATCTGTCATAGCTATAACAATCTGTCATAGCTGTCACAATCTTTCAAATCTGTCGAAGTTATCACTATTTGTCATACCTGTTATTATATATATATTATTATAGATTATAGACGATCAGTGAGAATGATCTAGCTTACAGGATACTATCATATTATCTACCGTATTCAAAATGGCCGGACATTTTTTGCTCGTATGACTTGTGCAAACCCATTTTACTCCATTGTTGCTCATCCGTAGCTTGAAGTACTTATATCCATTATGGACAATCATAGGCTTGCCCTTTGAGCTTGTGATGAATTCGAATCCTGTAAAAATATATTTAAATTAACACTTATTCCAAAAATATAGATTGTACATATCTATCATTAGCAGACTACTCTTTAGATGGCAACGCTTACAATGAAATGATTATAATAATTATATCATAGCTATAAAAAAAACAATCTCTCATAGCTATAATGATCTTTTACATCTGTCATGGCTATTTTTGGTTGCCATTGCTAATTAATAATAATTACTGTAGAAACTTCATATTAAGTGCTACCATCTGACATTCGCGAGCACTTTGTAGAGGCAAATACATATCAAATTACATAAATAATTAATTAAAAACTCATTTAATTTCTAAGTATTACTCAAATTGAACCACAAAAAAAAATCTTCAAATTTAAATATCATATTTACCGTATGTAACCTACCGTTGTCAATATGGGATACTCGCCCCTGATATATATCTATCTTTAATCCAAGTTGTAAAGATATGTCAACATTATGAAAATAGACCCTGCATTACTCCTGCCGACCTTCTCTACAACAGGGAAGGTCGGCAAAGAACGTTTGGGAAAAGTGAGCCAATTTTTACAGTATGGGTAATCAACCTCATACCAACCTATAAGTCAATAAAAATTAAAAAAAATATATACAGGCAGGTATCCTATTTGTTTATTCATTTCACTCATTCTCTCACATTAGATTTCAGTCATACGCAAATAAAAAATCATATTTTAAATCCATAATGTATCCCATTTATTTTATTTTACATAAGTAATACTTAAAACTGATTACAAATCCTAAAATTAAATTAAAAAAATAATAAATTACATATTTTATATTAATTTACATTCGTTAACATTTTATTCATCGTCGTTTTCTCTGAGTAAAACATACAAGAACATGCATGATTTTTTTAGTACATTAGAGCCACAAGTTCTCGAATTAATTGGGACCCTATTTGGATGATAAAAAAAGCAGCGCATCTAAGCTGCTCACATTGTACAAATTCTTACCATGTCCTCCGAAGGGGTCGCATGTGGCGCATGAAACCTATGTATTTTCAAGCATTAGCGGGTTCGCCAACCACGTCCTATGAAGTGGGGGTTTTCTAGCTGCCAACAGGGCTGGTTCTCATCTTTTTTAAACCCTTAGTAAACCTTCCCTGTATTTTTATTTTGGTTTTCACACATTCGGATGAACGTTAAATGGACGAGTTGGTTCAGTGCTTGCGGTTCAGCCCATAGGGCTAGGTTTCGAATCCCACCAAAGACGTCAGAAATGATTTCCCGTTACGGTGTTTATTTCAAACTCAAAAATAAAATCCCGGCAAGGTTTACTCAGCCTTCACAAAAAATGAGTAGCAGCCCCCTCGGGAGCTGGGAAAACCTCCACTTCAAGTGAAGTGGTTGGCCCCTTACCTGTAGGTACATATAAGCATTGTTCCACCAGCGTGATTAGAATCACGTACGCACGAATACACAATAGATTCCACTCGCCACATGCGAAACCATTCGGGGATGCGTCTTTCCTTTCTACCCCCCGTTTCGACAGACGACACACACTAAAAATGTTTCTTACACTTTATGGCCTTTGTAAAGAAGTGACATTAATGGAAAAAATCACACGTGTTTATTGATTTTTCATCTAAATTTTAAAGTTAAAATATTTTATAAAACTTAAAAAATGACGCTACAAAAAAATATTTTAAAAAACACGTTTTTGTTCATATTTTTTTCTTATTATTTTGTTGTTTAATATTTTGATATTTAAATTAAGATTAACGTTGTTTAAGACTCCATAGAGCGAATACGTCCAAAACGGTGTTCTGGGTTTTAAATGTCCATTATGCTTACTTTTTTTTTTAATCTGTTACTGTCAGAATAAAATAAAGAAATGTATAATTTACAGATTGACCGTTTCCAAAAATGGTAAAAGTTATTTGAATTCTGTCAAAATCAACACAAACTTATGAAATAATGCTATCTGGGTTCAATGAATAACTTGAATTTGTTGAATGAAAGTTTACAAAAAATATATATGAATAGTAAGTTTATTAATCAAACTCAAAATTGTCCGCATTTGTTTTTCGTGATAATGCATGTGAATTTTACAAAATAAAATTAAAATAACCCCTTCAAAATTTCCATACAAACTTTTGTACGGTAAACCGAAATTCCTTCAAAAGCAACTGCAGAGCACATAATTTTTCATTCGATTGAGAGACGCGGAGGTGTGCGCACGTCGCTTTTTTCGAAGAATTTCGTGGAGCGCAGCTGTCATGTGTGGTCAGGGTTGCCGCAATCTTTAGCATAAATTAGTTATTGTGTTCTTTGTTTTAAAAATATATATCGGTAGTTTTGAAGTTAGGGTAATTTTTTTTTTTAAATAGATTTGTGAATAAAAATGGTCTTCACCAACCAATTTTGTCTGGCTAGAAAAATAACGCGGCAAAAAGTTACACTATAGGTGTAGCTTAGTTAAGTTGAGTTAGTTATATGTTTGTGTTCCTTAACTAGTAGGTTGGGATGTAGCTGACCACCCACGCTGTAAAAAATGTTTTTTCTTTGGCAATGTTTCAGATTTATATTCCTCGATCTGTGGATTCAGAGAAAGTCGAAAATTTTTGTATGTACACATTCAACATGTGTAAGCGTGAATTTAGATGTGCCTGCATATAAAAGGCGTGCATTAAAAATTAATAAGCCATAAATGGCAATATACCTATATATTTGTAACTTAGACGATGAATATTATCAAAGATCAAGTCAACGACGTTACCATGTTGAAAGCACCGGTTCCCATAAATCAAAGAAGTTAAGCAACATTGGGCGCGGATAGTACTTGGATGGGTTACCGCTCAGGTACACCGCGTGTCGTTGGCATCGTGGACCGGTCCGTAGTCCGTAGTAGCAACACTTCGGACTCGTAAATGGAAGGTTGTGGATTCGGATCCCGGTGGAGCACAAAAAATATACCATTTATATTTCGAATGTGTTCTTCGCTGAGTTGAAAAATTCATAAACCTTTACCAAAGACCGGTCACTGAAAGGTCCATCCAACTTTACAACAACTGGGTCTTGCTTGTGATTTGGCGCTTTCTACAGCGACGACCAAGCTTGCAGAGGGCTCTTGAGGTGTGATACACACAAAAATAGCGCTCACCAAATAAACATCCGAATATTATTATTATTACCAAATAAGCGATATTCAAAACGACCAAAGTCTGTCGATATTGAAAATGAGGCAACTTTGCAGAGGCTCTGGCCCCCCCTAGCGGAATGGTGACAGAGTTACAGTTGCAGTCTGTAATAATCTATAATCTAAGCCGCAAAGCTGCACTAACAATCAAAACTCATATAAAATGCATGCCTACAAACAAATACGAGTAAGCTCGCGCCTATAAATGCTGGATGCGTACTTACAAACCAAAACCGAACCTCAAATCAACATACTTAAACCCTGCAAGTTTTAGTCAACCAGTTATAATATGAACAAATGAATAAAGTGGAAATATATCTACAGAGGTACTGGCCACCCCTAGCGGAATAACGACTGGATACAAGTCGCCACCCGAAAAATATTGAGAACTCATGCTGTATTCATTTAGGGCAACATTAAATAATTCGTAAGATTTCTAATAATGTAGAAAATATGAAATTCTTGTAGTAAATTATTTTTCTGTGATCGAGGAGCATCCCTGTGCAATAGAAATTTGTGAAAGAGATATCGCCATCCCAGATCTGTACACATATATTATAATTTGAAGAAATGTAACATTATTAGTCAAAAGAAATGACGACAAACCATTTTTATGTGCAAAGCTTTTAGTTGTTGTATCACGTCAAAGTAAAAAGGGACAAACGTATCTCTGTCTCACGGCCCTCACTTGTCAGACAGAGGGAAAAGTTGTAAGTACACTATATAGTCACACACAATGCAAAAATAATCTCTTCTTGTCCTGTGCGCCACGACACTGTGTGTTCGAACCTTTAATCTTTAATGTATACTTTCATTGCGCTGTTTAGCATGGAGAATATACTATAACATTACTTATACATAGCGCTCAAAACTCATCGGCGTTTTAGGACGATAGCCTCTTAAGGATTTTTCAAACTCAAATCCTTGACTGATAGGTTGGTATGCGGCTGACCACCCATACTGTGAAAAATGGTTCACTTTGTTAATGTCACCCCTTTTTCAGGGAAGGATGGCAAGAGTTGCAGGGCTTATGTTCATTTGAGATTGGGTTTTATAATGTAGGTCCACATGCGGCATGTGCCAGCGCGAAATCATACATGTCTGCTTGTGGGAATGCATTGAATATAAATCTTAAATGATATATATCCTTGCAGCTTAGATTAAATTAGAAATTCCTTGATTTTTGTGTTAGTATGAGCCTGAATACCCATATCGCAAAAAATGGTTCATTTGAAAAATGTTTCCCCTGTTTTTGAAAAGGTTGGCAAAAGTTGCAGGGCTTATGTTCATTATAGGCATTAATTTTAATTTGTAAGTTAACATGCAGCATTTATAAGCGCGAACCCACTCATGTCTCCAGGGGGGCATGCATTGAATATGAATTATAAAAGTTATTGTATCTGTGCAACTTAGATTATATATTCTAATATTTAAAAAAAATCAAGCGCCACAACTATATGTTAGCGTGAAATGACATTTGCCAGTTTGTGGGCGTGCATTCAATTTGAATCATCAAATAACTTTTTTTGCAACTTTAGATTATAAATTAAGATTACCGTTGTTTAAGGATTTTTCAAACTCAAATTCCTTGACTTAAGGGTTAGTATGAGGCTTACCACCCATATCGCATAAATGGGTTCACTTAACAAATGTGTCCCCTGTTTCTGAAAAAGTCAGCAAAAGTTGCAGGGCTTATGGTCATGAGAGGCTGAAATTTTTATTTGTAAATACACATGCAGCATTTGTAAGCGCAAACTCACTCGTGTCTCCGTGCAGGAGTGCATTGAATATGAATTATAAATGTTAATGCGTCTATGCAACTTAGATTGTATATTGTAATAATACTTAAAAAAAATTAAATGCCGCAATAAGTATGGTTGCATATAAAAAGTTGACCTAATCGATCGTCATTATTTCTAAAAAATACATGTTATAACTGGTTGAAGTATAATTTTGAAATGAATAAAAAATATAGGTAGGTAGGTACTCAACGGAATTCAACCGAAAAAGAATCGACTTGGCAATGGCAACGATGGCAACTTTGAAGCCTATGTTGAAATGCTGGCAATTTATTTGAAATTCGAATGTCAAAATGAGTTTTGTTTCTCGCATAGGTTTTACATAAAAAGGTGTTGTGATTGATCATGTTTATTTATTTAAAAAACAACAATTTAAAATCTACTAATGATGAGGAAGCACATCCCAAGTCCTGAACAATATTTGTTGTGAATATGACGTGCATCTGTTCAGGAGTTCTTCAGTTTGAATGCCATTAACGCACAATTATTTTGTATGGGGAGGCCGTTGAATTTTATATTATAGGGGATAGATAGATCTGACAGACGCGAGCACTTGCTAGAGGCAAATACATATCAGATTAAAAAAATAATGAATTAAAAACACATTTGATTTCTAACTATTACGCTAATTGAACCCAAAAACATTTTTTTGTAATCTTCAAATTTAAATATCATATTTACCGTACTATGTAACCTACCATTATCAAGATGAGATCCTCGCCCCTGATATCTATCTATCTATAATCCAAGTTGTAAAATATGTCAACATTTATGAAAATAGACCCTGCATTACTCCTGCCGACCTTCTCTACAACAGGGAAGGTCGGCAAAGAACGTTTGGGAAAAGTGAGCCAATTTTTACAGTATGGGTAATCAACCTGATACCAACCTATAAGTCAATAAAAATTAAAAAAATTATATACAGGCAGGTATCCTATTTGTTTATTAATTTCACCTATTCTCTTACATTAAATTTCAGTCATACGCAAATAAAAAAACATTTTAAGTCCATAATGTATCCCATTTATTTTATTTTACATAAGTAATACTTAAAACTGATTACAAATCCTAAAATTAAATAAAAAAAATAATAAATTACAAATTTTATATTAATTCACATTTGTTAACATTTTACTCATCGTCGTTTTCTCAGAGTAAAACATACAAGAACATACATGATTTTTTAGTACATTAGAGCCACAAGTTCTCGAATTAATTGGGACCCTATTCGAATGATAAAAAAAGCAGCGCATCTAAGCTGCTCACATTGTACAAATTCTTACCATGTCCTCCGAAGGGGTCGCATGTGGCGTGTGAAACCTATGTACATATTTTCAAGCATTAGCGGGTTCGCCAACCACGTCCTATGAAGTGGGGGTTTTCTAGCTGCCAACAGGGCTGGTTCTCATCTTTTTTAAACCCTTAGTAAACCTTCCCTGTATTTTTATTTTGGTTTTCACACATTCGGATGAACGTTAAATGGACGAGTTGGTTCAGTGCTTGCGGTTCAGCCCATAGGGCTAGGTTTCGAATCCCACCAAAGACGTCAGAAATGATTTCCCGTTACGGTGTTTATTTCAAACTCAAAAATAAAATCCCGGCAAGGTTTACTCAGCCTTCACAAAAAATGAGTAGCAGCCCCCTCGGGAGCTGGGAAAACCTCCACTTCAAGTGAAGTGGTTGGCCCCTTACCTGTACATATAAGCATTGTTCCACCAGCGTGATTAGAATCACGTACGCACTAATACACAATAGATTCCACTCGCCACATACGAAACCATTCGAGGATAACGCGGCAAGAAGTTACACTTTATTTGTAGCTTAGTTACGTTTTTGCATTTGCGTTCAGTGGTTGTGATGAACTTTAGCGAACGTGATGACATTGTTGAGGGTGTGGACCAGGGCGGTGCACCTGGTGTGGTGGCTCGTGCACTTCCACCGCACCTTGCCCTTCTTGTTCTCTTTGAGATACGAGAACCTGTACCCGTTGATGACTATCTGCCGACTGCCGAGCTTGGATTTTGTGTAGCGCACTAAAACAGACACAAAATGAGTTAGTATATATTCTCAAAAACAATGGTAAAGTGAAGAGCCTTATGACATCTACAGATAGACCGAAGTGATTGGTCTAAAATCTAATCGAATTTAAATCAATAAAGTTCGAAAATATATGTATATATTTTGAGATTCATATTAAATGCATTCCCACAAGCCGACACGTATAAGTTCGAGTGCATGTGGACCTACAATATAAAAACCCAATCCCAAATGAACATAAGCCGTGCAACTCTTGCCGATCTTCCCTGAAACAGGGGTGACATTGCCAAAGTGAACCATTTTTTACAGTATGGGTGGTTAGCCTCATACCAACCTATAAGTCAAGGAATAGGTTAAGATAAAAAAAAAAAAACCTCACATGGACATAAACCTTGCAACTTCTGCCGTCTTTCTCTTAAACTAGGGTGGCGTTGGTTAAAGTGAACCAAGTTTTTACAGCATATGGGGTAAGTTTCATACCAACGTATTAGTCAAGGAACTTAATATAAAGTAATACCAAATTGTTATCAGAAATTAAGATGAACACAATACAAACCTTCATTCTAAGAATTTGAGTTTTACAAATTTCTCCACTTCGTCATCTTCTTCGGGAGTCTGTTTAAACAAAATGGAAAGATTCAGCAATTTTTTTTATGTCGACGATTTTCAATTAGAATAAGGCTTTTGCAATTTAAATAAAACCACAGGATTATACAGAAATACACATTATTTTATTTAAAAAAAAATACAATCTATTAATACATATTATCGGTCACATACACACATGCAAGAATTAATGCAAGTATAATTCCTACCTGAGGATGACCATCTAGGTCGAAAACGTTTGTTATATTGTAATTTAAATGTATTGTGTGTGAAAATAAAACAGTGTTTATATAAAAATAGTGTTTTTTAAAAAAACAATCAATCAACATGAATTTTCACAGTGTTAATACACAAACCGTAAAAAATATGCAAGAATTATATGTGATATCATTGGAAAAAATATTTTCGGTCAAAAGTTTAAAAATGACAAAAAACTTAATAACTTCTTAAAGCCCTTGTCATAATATACAAAAAATGTTTCTTAAACTTTATGGTCTAAGCAAAAGAGTGACTGTAATGAAAACAATCAGGCTAACTTATTGATTATTTATCTAAATTATAAAGGTTAAAAAAAATAGCGTTAGAAGTGTCACCACAAAAAAATATTTAAAAAAATCACGTTTTTTTCAAATTTTTCTCGTTTTTTTATGTGCTTTATTTTGGAATGTCTAATGTTTTTTTTTTTTTTAATTACAGAATAGGACATTATTTAGTACAAATAATCCGCTTTTTTATAAAATGTATATTTTTTGAGAAAATGTGAAAAAACTGAAACTGCCTAGTTTTTAAATGGAATAGACTCTACAAATGATATAGTTTTTCTCGGTTACACCATGTTCTATTTGCAGTTTCAGTCATTCCTTCGAGCGGGGAACATTTTCAAGGCTCGAAGCGACAAAAACGTCGGCAGACAAAATTACTGCAAATAGAACGTGTTCTATCCCGGGAAAAACTATATCAGTCCGGTTGATAGCTCAGTTGGTAGAGTGCTTGCATTCCATGCCGTGAGCTCGGGTTCGAATCCCACCGAGGGTGTCAGAAATCGTCGGGGTTATAGCCGCGGAGGCCAAGAGGGCTGATCTTTCTAGCGTGTTTCGAATGGAACAACGTTGGTTCGATCCCCGCTTGGGTCACTTGACTTTAACTTTGACCTTGGTTCAACAGATGTTATTGGGTAATTATTATTTAATAATTCATTAATAATAAACAATAATGAATTATTAAATGATGATATTAATACCTGTTTCTGGCCAGGCAGAAGAGGTTGGTGAATTGCATTCCTCTTCACAAATCTATTTTTTTTTAAATTAAAAAAAAAAAATGATTTCCCGTTTCGGTGTTTATTTCAAACCCAAAAACAAAATACCGGCAAAGTTTACTCAGCCTTCACAAGAAATGAGTACCAGCCCCCTCGGGAGCTGGGAAACCCCCCACTTCACTGAAGTGATTGGCGTAAGGCCGGCCACCTTACCTGTAAAAATAAATGGGTTCAACTCGCCACATGATAACGCGGCAAGAAGTTACACTATTATGTGTAGCTTAGTTAAAAAAAAATAACACCGACCATGAAAGTGAAAGTGAAAGTTTAAAACTTTATTTAGACTCTACAGAGGTTCTGGCCTACCCTAATGGAACAGTGACAGTGTAACAATTACATAAATGTTATTATATCTTTGCAACTTAGATTATATACAAATAATTTAACTTAAATCAATCGTGGTTGTGTTCTTGTTGTATAAGAACAACATCGTCGTCGATGGTTTTGACCACGGAGCGGCATTTTGTGTGGTAGCGGAACGGGCACTCCCAAGTGTCCTTGCCGTACTTGCCTTTGTTTTTCAGCACGTACTTGTGGTTGCCGAATATCAAGTGACGGTAGCCTTTGCTGTTCACAACGAATCTGCACTCTAAAACAACAACAAAAATGCATTAGCTTTGTGGTTACACAAGTTGAGGTCCTGTTGCACCAAACTCCAATCGGACAAAAATCCAAATTAAGTGTGATTTCTCCCAATAAATCAAAAATTTGGTTGCATATACCTAAATCAGCTGATGTAGCAGTGGCGAAGGGTGCCATACAACTCGATTTCCATCGGCTTCCCTTTTAAAATGAGGCAACCTACATACAAGAATAGGGAGTGCACTGCCAAACGTTGATGATAAAGCGAGACACACTATGTTGTGACTAGGGATTGCAATTGCTGGATCCCTCATCCAGCAATCCAGCTGGATCCAGCGCATTTTTCGGCCTGCTGGATCCAGCGCTGCGGATCCGCAAGTAATTAACTTTACAAATAATGGCGCAAAGTCTAGCTTGCCAGCATTGGCGCTTTGCTAGTTGCTCTTACAGCTCGGCGGGAGCAATGTTGCCGCTCTATTATGATGACGAAGACACGGACACCAATGAAGGCTTAGTAGTAGTAATTGAACAAACACCAGCTGAACAGGAAGTGATTCCGCGATACAGCAAACTTTTTAATAAAATGCGAAAAGTTGTAAAGACTTTTAAAAGATCACCTAACAAAGATGAGATGTTTTTGGAAAAATATATAAAGGAAGCAAAGGGCAAAGAATTGAGTTTGTAGGTGGAACAGTTTGCTCAGCATGCTGGAACGTTTCTGCTGAAAGTTGAAAAGTTTGCATCGATAAAGCTTTTATAGACACTGGCTCAGAAACTAAATTCTCAGCTGACGAGTGGTCACTAATCAGTGAGTTGATCGCCAGGACGTCAGTCTTCAACTGGTTAAACTGGCCGTTGAAGTTCTCTCCAGAAGAGAGTTTCCTATTACCAAAAAAAGATGCAATGCGTCAGGAGATGAAAATATGCTAAATCGTGTAAACACATGTGTAGTGGAACCATCAACAGTGCAAGAGAAAGAAGATATAATGGAAGTAGAAAAGGATGGTCAGAATAAACTGGATTCTCCGAATTTCACATTGAAACAAGAACTAGAGATTCAACTAAACTGTAGGAAAGAAAACTTCATGAAACCGAAAGAAACGAGAACTGAGAAGGATTATGATAAGATATTCAAAAGGAAATGACTGTTTATGAAAGTGAGGGAGTAAGAGGTGTAAACCTAACTTTAATTTACGATTATCAACGTTAGATTACGATTATCAGAAACTAACCAACAAGTGTTGAGGCAGAAAGGTTCTCTGCAGCCGGATAAGCCGGTTGGGGGACAACACCATTAATACCATTTGTTATATGTTGTATTGTAATCCTACCTGATGATTACCAATAAGGTCGAAAACGTTAGTATTTTTTTTTTTTTTTTTAGCTTTTCAAATAAATTATATAAGTAAAAATAAACAGTGTTTGATTAAAATAAATTGTACAAATTATTAATTAAAAAAAATACCATTTGTTTCTTGAGATCATACCTACTACCAGAAAAAAAAAGATAAATTTTGTTTTTATCAAAAGTCAAGAAAAGACTTATTTGTTTTAATACTTTCACTGTCTGTCTAATCTACCTCTTAAAAGGAGTTTATGTTATAATTTTAATTATTGTGATTTGTTATTTTGTTAAAATGTTAAATTAAAACATTTCTTAAGTAATTAAAAAAAAAACAGTTTCATTTCTTCGAAAATCAATAAATTGCTGGATCCGCGCTGGATCCAGCTGGAATAGTGTTGGTCCAGTAAAAATCCAGCTGGATTGAAAATGCTGCTGGATTGCAATCCCTAGTTGTGACAAATGAACGAAAAAAGTCGCCTGGAAAGATATTGGGAGATATATAAAGGATACTAGGAGAAAATGTAAAAAAAAAGGTAACGCAAAAATAAAGACAAAGTTTCTCTTCACAAGTAGGTTTATTTTCTCGTGCGCTTTCCGAGTGTTATCACATGTTTATTATTTTTATTTTGTTCATTATTTATTTTAAATGAATCTTCACAATGTCAATACAAAAACCCTTTAACCTTCAAATAAACGATTTTTTACTATAAATATTATATGTTTTTCGAAAAATATCTTAACATTTATTTATTTCTAAATCTAAATCTAAATCTAAGCTGCAAAGATATGTATCATTTGAGATTCATATTAAATGCATTCCCACAAGCAGACATGCATAATTTCGCGCTTACACATGCTGCATGTGGACCTACAATATAAAAACCCCAATCTCAAATGAACATAAGCCCTGCAACTCTTGCCGACCTTCCCTGAAGCAGGGGTGACATTGGCAAAGTGAACCATTTTTTACAGTATGGGTGGTCAGCCGCATACCAACCTATCAGTCAAGGAGTACAAGCAATTAATACAATCAAATATATAAAACAAATAAATTCTAAGCAATTAAACAGTAAAAAAAATTTCATTCTTATAAACATAATAAATTGTAAAAAAATAACACTTGATACTTCTTTATTTTACATAACTTATACGACTTGCTCTTAAAAGCTTTTTCATAGGAAATTTAGTTCCAGAAATTGCAGAAGTCAATTCAATCATAATTTTTTCTGAACATTCACGTTTATAAAATAAAGTGGACTAGAAACTGGCACGCGGCAATAAAACATTGTATACGTATTGTTCATAACTGTCAGCCAGTCCTGTCAAATAGGGCAGTGATGAAGACATACAAAACAAGGAAGTGATTTATTTCGCCGTGAAAAATTTGAGAAATATCGTTCCTATGGGTTGCTTGTGGGTCCTTCTGACACATACATACGGGAAGGATACGAGGAGGGTTTGAGCATACTTCTGCTGTATATGATTAATATTTTAATAAATACGAGTACATATTATGTTTTCAATGAAACAATATCTATAATCTAAGATGCAAGTATATATTAACATTTGTGACGTAAATTTAATGCACGCCCACAGGCAGCCACGTGTAAGTTCGCGTTTACACATACCTAGTTCATGTGTAATTCTAAAAAAAATCTCGCACAAACATAAGCCTTGCAACTCCTACTGCCTTTATCTAAAACCGGGTTGAACCATTAGATTAAAATAAGTTCAAACATAAGCTTTCTAGGATGGCTAACGTAAATTATTCTTGATTTTCCATTAAGAGTGCAGTCTCACTGATGAGGAATGCAATTCACCAACCTATTTTACCTGGCCACAAACATACATTTACGTCATCAATTAATAACTCATTATTTTAAATTAATTATAAATGAATACCTTATAACTCAATGTCATCTGTTTAACCAGAATCAAAGTTATAGTGTACACCTGTAGACTCTACAGGACACGACGGGGCTCGAACATACGCTCGTTTTAGTAACGCTAGTTCGAGTGCCAACGCCTTATTCGCTCGACCATACCAGCGACACTTTTGTTCTCTTTCACATTTTTCTGGCTCTTTCCATGTACGAGATTTCTTTTATAAAGGCCTTGGATGGTTATGCGAGCCTCTCACTCTAGCAATTTCGTCACCGACAGTTTGGACGATGGCCCTGCACCTTCGGCGACCATGGGAGCAGCACCTCCAGCGGCTTTTGTGGTGACTTCTTGTGTGCTCGGTGAATCTGTAGTTGTCCAAGATGAGGATTTTGTGACCGGCTTTGCCCTCGATGTACGCCACTGAAATAGAAAAAGGAAAACATCACTTTGTAGGCATGCTTAATGCTTATCTTGTATTAAAATACTTTAGGGGTTGTTCACACACAGAAAATTCATAGTTCAACTACCACTTAACGGTGTTATGGCCGAGGGAGTCAAGTGGCTGATCTTTGAAGTGTATTTGGAATAGAATGACGCTGTTAGTTAGGTCGGAATTACGGTCGTCACTCCGAGTCGTGTCATATTTACAATAATCAAAACTACACAGTTATTTTTTTTTATCGGATATTACAAGAACATTTATAAGAGAACTTACATTATTCTGATATAACTGTGTAGTTTTAATTATTGTAAAGAATGACACTGGTTTGATCCCCGTTTGGGTCATTTGATCATAACTTTGATCCTGGTTCCGGTCGATAGCTCAGTTGGTAGAGTGCTTGCATTCCATGCCGTGAGCTCAGGTTCGAATCCCACCGAGGGTGTCAGAAATGATTTCCCGTTTCGGTGTTTATTTCAAACCCCAAAATAAAATACCGGCAAGGTTTACTCAGCCTTCACAAGAAATGAGTACCAGCCCTCTCGGGAGCTGGGAAACCCCCACTTCAACTGAAGTGGTTGGCGTAAGGCCGACCCCCTTACCTAAGTTACACTATATGTGCAGCTTAGTTGCGAGTTACGTTTTCTGGTTGAATAGATATCATTGGGTAAATATTCATTATTAATTTATTAAAATATTCAACAATGAATTATTTATTGATGATATTAATACCTGTTTCTGTCCAGGCAAAATAGGTTGGTGAATCGCATTCCTTTTCACAAATCTATTTAAAAAACGTGAATTTTCCATACAAAAAATCAATGATCCATGGATGACGTATGGATCAAGCGAGCTGTGAATAACGCTGTTTGTGTATTAACACTGTGAAAAAACATTATTATTTCAGATGGGTTAAAAGAAAAAAAACCACTTTTATTCTTTACTCGTAACTATTGAGTTGTAATAGAGGGAGTAGAAACTAACTTACGTCATCGATACATTCTATGGAGCACAGCTGTTGTCCCCAGCTCTGTCAAACACAGCAGTGGTGTAGTCATACAAAACATCTACTCACCTGTGAAATTGTTGAAAAATGTTTTCTTGCTTTCCCCATTTTGTGTTTCGACACCCAATGATTATACTGAAAATAATAGTTAATATCGTGATATTTTAAAATAAAAGAGTTACTGATTGGAACGGTCAAATTGGAAAAGAAACGACTAAATTATTTATATTTTATTTTTATGCGTTTTATTTACTCATAAGATAAATCAAGTCTTTCAAGATTGTTGTGTCTCCAAATAACAAAAAAAACTTTATTTTGGTAAAAGTTTATCTTTATTATATGAAAAATAATTTGAAAAAATATGGTAAGAACAATTGTTTAAGGAAAAGACACCAAAAAATACATTAGGAAAATACAAACAAAAATTTAATTTGTACATTATTCGAAATGCATTTTTTTTAAATCCTTAAACAAAACTTAATAGATTAAAATGTTTTAGTTTACAAAAGAAAATGAAAGAAAAACATGTAACTATACCTTTGCAATTAAGATAATAGATTATAGAAGTTTTTTGTAACGTTGTATACTAGGGATCTGTTGCGTCAACCTCCAATCAATATTTGATTGACGCATAATTTTAGTTTGCTTAATTCTGGCAAGGACCTCAGTTTAATATTACTCAGATGTGATGAAATTCGAACAGGAAAGATGATGCACATCAGCTGACTTACGTATATGAAACCAATTTTTTTATTTATTGGGAGAAATCACACTTAATTTTGATTTTTGTCTGATTGGAGTTTGGTGCAACAGGCCCTAGGCATTAAGATCTCTTTATCTACAACAATGGCAAATCAAGATCAAACTGGCTCCGCAATTGCGCCAACGGCTTATCATCCCCGCTTGCCTCCAGGTCTTCTTCATCCATCTTCCTCTTCCTGGCGCACTGCCTCTTGGGAGCATCTTCCTCCACCTCCTCCAGCCTGCTCCTCCTAGGATTGGTCTGCCGGTCGTGCGTGTGGATCGGCTGCGCGCTGACCACGAACCCCTTGAGGGTGTGGTACTTGGCCTTGCAGTATTTGTTGATGGGACACCTCCAGTGGATCTTGTCTCCGGTTTTGCGGTGTATGGTGAACTTTTCATTGTTGATGACCAGGATTCTCTTGCCCTGATTGGTGATGAGGACTTTGGCTGAAAAAAGAAAGAAAAATGTCAAAAAAAATGTGTGTGGTCTGAATTTAGCCTAACAGTTTGTCAAACTAGAAATAAAGCTCTAATAGCCATCTGAAGTAAAAAGAAGAAAAAAACGCTTTCGTCTCTTCTGTCATTTAATATTTAATACCTCTCTCTGCTGTACCGACCTCCCACCCGAGAAAATCACAACGATCTACACCATTCAAAACTAACCGACCTGAAAATCAAAACAGAAACAATACAGCAGACCGGCGGACCTGATGGATGCCGAATTCTCGTCCACAATAGTCTAAAATATTTAGTCAGGAATAAAAACATCATATCAAACTCTTTTCCAACAATCTGATTGATCTTTCAGTCATCTACATCCCATCAAAAAATTCTGGAAAGAAGCTGATCCTGCTTGACGGCTACACCTATTACTACCGCTCTGAGACCAGCAGATCTGCTCTGTGGCTCTGCTCCACCCACAATGCCAAGGGCTGCAAGGCGAGGTTCTACTTGGAGGGAGGCGTTGTGACGAATAGGATGCCTATCCACAACCATGCAGCTTCCAAATATCTCATCACCAAAAAGGGCAAATACATCAAATTGTAACATGACCTCAATGAGATCGAAAAGAATAACAGGTTATTCTTTATTGGTAACTGCTTTGAATTTAGCCTGACATTTTGTCATTAAAAAAAATCTCTAATAGCTATAAAAAGTAAAAAGAAGAAGAAGGCGTTTTCTGTGACGACTTTAATTTTTGTATGAAGGATCTCTCTCTGTTGTACCGACCTCCGACCAAGAAGGTTGGGTTTGGCGTGTGTAAATTTTCACCAGTTCATGGCGTATTTAAAACAGCGACTTTGATTTCTGCGAGTTGTAGTCCTCTCCGGTGTTCCTCCTTTATCCTGATTTCCAGTCTCCGTCCGGATTCCTACCTGTGTGGAACAGAAACAGAAGTGGCCATTTGGTATCTATAATCTATACTCTAAGTTGCAACGATATATTCTAAATCTAAATCTAAGTTGCAACAATATGTATCATTTGAAATTCATATTAAATGCATTCCCACAAGCAGAAATGCATAATTTCGCGCTCACATGCCGCATGTGGACCTACAATATAAAAACCCAATCACAAATGAACATACACCCTGCAACTCTTGCCGACCTTCCCTGAAACAGGGGTGACATTAGCAAAGTGAATATTTTTTTACAGTATCAGTGAACAGCCTCATACCAACCTATAAGTATTTTTTATTCATTTACGGGTATTCATTAATTATGAATCTTTAATGTTAATATATCTTTACAACTTTGTAAGATAATACATTGATAAACCATAAATAGAAATAAGAGGAGTAAAAAAATTCATTTGAAGCAAAACATTTATTTTATAATATTATATTTCATATGAGTGATAACAAATTTAAATGTTTAAACAAATGCAGGATACACCTGCGACGAAACGTTGATAAACTTAACCTTTTACACATCACGGTTGTATATATATATTTTTTTTTAATTTTGTTTACAACTTTGAGTGGTCGTGTTGGTTTGTTGTGTACAATACTTCACCATCTTGGGTTGCCACTCTTGCATTACAATATTTATTTCTGCTACATCTCCAGTATTGAATTCTGTTTTTTTCTCTGTATATCCTGAATTTAATACCCCCATAGATAAGGATATCTCGACCGTTGTTATTTAAAATACACGCTGAAACAGAAAAAAACACTGCAGTTAGTTGGCAGGAGTGTGTGGAAGTGAAGCGTGGACGGTGAATTCATAATCTGTAATCCAAGTTGCAAAGATATATTACATTTAAGATTCATATTAAATGCATTCCCATAAACAGTCACGTATAAGTTCGCGCTTTTGGATGCCGAATGAGAATATTATAATAATAATAATAATCTATAATCTAAGTTGCAAGGATATATTCATTTAAAGCTCTCAGATGTATGCCCACAAACCAACAAGTGTAGTTCGCGCTTACAAATGCTGAATGTGTACTTACAAATAAAATCCAAAACTCAAATGAACATAAGCCCCACAACTTTTGCCGACCTTCCCTGAAACAGGGGTGACATTGGCAAAGTGAACCATTTTTTACAGTATGGGTGGTCAGCCTCATACCAACCTATAAGTCAAGAACTTACCACATAAAAACCCAATCTCAAATGAACATACACCCTGCAATTCTTGCCGACCTTACCTGAAACAGGGGTGAAATTGGCAAAATGAACCGTATTTTTTACAGTATGGGTAGTCAGCTTCATACCATCCTATAAATCAAGTGAATTAGTGTATAAAAAATGTTGAAGCATGTAACTATCAGTGTTGATGAAAAAATTGAGGATAGTTAGAGGCCGTTCCCACTTGTCGGGTGTCGGATCCGTATATTAATCGGAGGTTCCAATGGCAGAACATTATGTATGAAGCTATTCACACTTATCGGAAACCGTCCGATTTGTCCGAAATGTTCTGCCACTGGAACCTCCGATTAATATATGGATCCGACACCCGACAAGTGGGAACGGGTTCTAACAGAAATAAATGTAGCTAAGCGAAACAGCACGTAATGAATGGGTTAAAAATAATGTAATCTGTACCCCGAGGATACAATATTGCTTAAATCTCACCTCGATGGAGTAAATAAAAAATGTGTGGAACATACGACGGCACTTCTAGAGAGTGGTTATTTTCCAAACATTTTTTAAGATTCACATAATTGTGGTGAGTTTACGCAATGTTTTATTCTAATGAAACTCGTAAAATGCAACTAAGCTGTACATATACTGCAATTTATGGCCGCGTTACACCTAAAGCGCTATTCTGCTAAATTCCTTACACTAAGGATATCAAGCCAAGTCGGAGCTTGCTAGGGCTTGCGAAAGAACTTCACAGATAAAAAATCACAGAACCTACACCTTATTTTTGGACGCGAGTTGCTATCTCTTCGTCTTAAGGTCGTCAGGAATTTAGCAGAATAGCTCTTCTGAAAGGGTCGGTTAAGGCGCGCGGAACCTACATATTTTCACAGGTGATGGGAGCGGTCCTACGCCTACCACTTCACTTGAAGTCTGGATTTCTCAGCTCGCGAGAGGGCTGGTTCTCATTTCTTGTGAAGGCTGAGTATTTCGGTGCTGGGTTCGAAGTATACACCCAAACCGGAAATAATTTCTGACACCTTTAGTGAGGATCTCACCCTAACTCACTGGCGTGGAACGTAAACTTTCTACCAACTGAGCTATCGATCGGAAACTATTGACTCAACTAAAACATATTTACATCTTTGCAGGTTCTTCAAGAGGATCCTTACAATATTTTGTTAGTACATGGGTAGACGACGGGTTCCAGGTCGAAGGAAAACGTCATGATTAAAGCACTGATTTGGCAGAAGCACAATATCCCTTTTTTGTGCAACAGTATCGAAATTCAAAAACGCAAATTGTCACGATCATCACCAATATTCACTGAACAGACACATGAAGAAGAATAGTGGGTAGATAAAATACAAAGAATTAACAGTTTTGAATTTATTTTATTACAAAATATTGTGCCGATAAAATATAATAATTTAAGTATAATATATAGTTATATTCTTTTCAATTTATATAAATCTTAAACTATGTTTGTTAAATATGTAATTCGAAAATAGACTCGGCACAAATTCACTTGTACAAAAAATTAGGTCGTGTTGCTAGAGATAAAGCTAACTAATATATTGTTGTTGGTTACTGAGGAACCTTGTTACTTAGACTTTAGACATTTGTCTGATGAAAATAAAAATGATGTTTGAAATTTGTGCCGAGTCCATTGTAAAATTAATAGATTTGAAATTAATAAACAATTGAATTGTATGAAATTGTGCCTTAAAATATATTTTTTACAAAATATCCCTTTTCCTTCAATATTAAAATAAATAATGTAAAATTAAACTATTATTAAACAAAGTAAAATAAAAATATGATTGTAAACAGTTACGATCATTGAGCTTACACTACAGTTGTGACATTTTTTGTGCCCTTGTTTTTAAAACCATTGGGTGTTCTTTTACAGGTTTGAATCTGTAATTGTGATTGCTTGATAATTTGAACGCAGCCAATTCGTCATTTTCGACCTGATTTAAGCTACATTTATTATGCTTTATTAAAGATGTCGTAAACTGGCATAATACCATCGGATTACTTTTGTAAATTCCCTGACGTATGCATATAAATTAATGGTGCAGGTTTGCGCTATGGCCAAGCGTTCAAGACGGAAACTTTGTCAAGCATGTTTGAAATTAGCACAACGCTGATTCGAGTCCCATCGGGCCACTTGTAAATAACATTGAGTCTGGTTTGACAGATGTATTTGGTTAACTATTAATTACTAATTCATTAAAATAAAAATATGAATTACTAATTGATAACGTTATGACCTGAAGCGCTATTTTGCTAAATCACTTACACCTTGGATATCAATCTAAGTCGGAGCTTGCTAGCGCTTGCAAAAGAACTCCGTAAAAAAAATCACAGTACACCTTATTTTTGGACACAAATATCGCTATCTCGTCGCATTAAAGTCGTAAGGAATTTAGCAGAATAGCGTTTCTGTTCTGGCCAGGCAAAATGGGTTGATAAATTGCTTTCCTAGCTTTCACCAAGATTACCATCAACTTCTATCATATTGCATATCTCCGGATGAGATTAAGATACAAGATCTAGGCTTGTGAATATAGACCACATGCTCAGGTCCCCTAATGTCATTTCCTCGAGTGATCATGCTGAGTATGTGCAAATATGAATTCCCCTCCTATAGAGCGTAGTCTCGCCTTGCAGTACTTGTGACTGCTGCAGCGCCAGAACGTCTTCGGGCCTATCTTCTTCAACTCGGTGTACTTGTAGTTGTCCAGCATGATGTACCGGCGACCTTGGGCAGTGGTCAATATCTCCACTGAAAACATATTGAACACGATTAGTTTAAACAGATTCAGGATGGGTAAACTGCATAAATAAAATAAAATAGGCAACGTACATATCCAGATTTTCAATAAGCTCCCGTTTTCACAAATAAAACCATTTTATTTTTTATTTTAATTCGAATTTCATTTCCAAGATAGTCTCCTTCGAGAGTTAAAACAGCAAATCCAGTGCTTTACTCCCGGCATGTTTATGACTGTATGAGAGTGTACTGTAACAAAAATAACCTCTTGTGCACCAATAAAATTAGCAAATATATGTAAGACAGGCAAAAAAGTGTTGCCTTTATAAAAAGCCCGTCACTGTTTCATTCATTGTATTTGAATAATATGTTATTTTAGAACTTTTGTTTTTTGGTTGGTATTTGACTGGCCCGTAGTCTAGTGGTTAACACTTCTGACTCGTAAATAGAAGGCTGTGGGTTCAGATCCCAGCGGAGCCAAAAAATACAGCATTTACATTTTTAAATATGCTCTTCGCTAGGTGAAAAATTCTGAATTCATATACATACCAAAGACCGGTCACTAAAAGTCCAACCAGCCTTAGAGCAACTGGGTCTTGCTTGAGAATTGGCGCTTTCTAGATTGACAACCAAGCTCGCAGAGGGCTCACATAAAAAAAGCGCTCACCAAATAGATCATCCTAATATTATTATTTATTTGTTTTTTGGTTGGTATCCTTTTACAACGTTCTTTATTTTTTTCAGTCGTATACATGACGTCGATGCGCGGAAAAGAGTTGGTTCTGGTGGAAGACTATACGTACTCCAAGGTCCAGAGCATTCGGGATGACCTCGGCAAGACCATGTGGAGGTGCTCGACCCACAACAACAGAGGCTGCAACGCAAGGGTCGTCATTGTGAACGGAGAAGCAATCAAAAAGAACAAGCACATCCATCCACCATCCAAAAAAAAGATTTCGCCTGTAGATTCTTATCGATTCGCCTAGTGGTTAATGTATCTTGAATTTACTACCACAAAAAAAATCCACCCTTGGGATAGAGACATCTAGCGCCAGATAGACGAAGCTTTTTATATCTTGAAAGTACTTTAATGTCAAAACTTGAAATGAAAGCATTTTTTTGAGAATTTCTATATTTTGTTAGAAAAAATGTGTTCCAAAGTAAAGAAATCATAGAAATAACAAATGTAGGTTTTATCACCGAAAATAAACACTCCATGAGTTTTCTACATAAAAGTAACGCTTTATTTACTTAGAATACATAAGGCATGAATTTTAAACATTTCTAAACGTCAAACTAATGCATAAAAAAAATTAACAACTTCTTTCAATACACTTTTAATTTTTTGATTGAGCTTGACGTTTAGGAGTGTTTATAAAACAAGTCAATAGGAACATGGTATGATTGTTAAATAGACCACTAAGGTGGGTGCCTTTTTAAGGTAGATTTATTTTTTAATACTTCTGCCATCCATTGAATAATGTTAAAAGCTATATATTTATTTATCATAAGAAATTTCAATATTTTTTACATGCCCAGCTAAATTAATAATTCAATGTTAGATTTTGAAATATTTTTCTGTCTTCCATTTAATATGAGTCATAAATGTTAATATTTCCTTGCAACTTAATGATTATGTTCATCTTTCACAAAGACAATTTGGTTATAGATGGTGCATATGAAGGCCTTGCAACCTTTCGTGAAGTGGGTGGAGCATTGCCATCTGTATTTATTATTTCTTGTAGACGTTGGTCTGTTTCTTCTGTAGAACCTCTTTCCATTGTACAAAATCAGCGTAGACCCTTTCTGCGATCTGACGTATCTCACTGAAAATGTGAAAAAATGTTTTAGATTCGTTTTTTGCACTAAAAAATCAGTCGGTAAATAAATATAAGGATGAATTATTATGTCAGCGTTTTTTTTTTTTTAATGTAACAATTTTATTGATCGATAATAAATACATTAATAATAATCTATAATCTATAATCTAAGTTGCAAAGATATATTCATTTAAAGCTCTCAGATGTATGTCCATAAACCAACAAGTGTAGTTCGCGCTTACAAATGCTGAATGTGTACTTACAAATAAAATCCAAACCTCAAATGAACATAAGCCCCACAACTTTTGCCGACCTTCCCTGAAACAGGGGTGACATTGGCAAAGTGAACCATTTTTTACAGTATGGGTGGTCAGCCTCATACCAACCTATAAGTCAAGGAATATGAATAATAAATTACATTTAAATATAAAAAAGAACAAAACCTTACAAAGAAATCTATACAAAAAAAGTCAAAAATTTCCTATGCAAAAAAATGTAGCAAATGAATACACCAACATTAGAAATCAACATTGCAGATTAGCCGCCACTTCTTCCTGTCCTTGCATACTTCTTTCATTTCATCCAGAGTCATAACCTTTTTCATACAAGTCCTCCTTTTATTATGACTCTGGATATCCCATTCATTCGCTATTTCAGAGATTTGATCCTTCCATACTTTTCTCGGTCTTCCTCTACCACGACATCCATCTATTCTAGCAACATATACTTTCTTCGTCAATCTTTCATCACTCATTCTCTCCAAGTGCCCGAACCATCTTAACATACTTCTTTTAATCTTCACTTTCACACTTTCCCTTACACCACATTCTTCTCTTACAAAATCATTCCTCACCCTGTCACTTCGTTTTTTCCCAATCATACTTCTTAGATAGTCCATTTCTACTGTATGGACTTTACTAATTTCCCTTTCACTCACCGTCCAGGCTTCACTTCCATACATCAAGGTTGGCACTAGTATACCACCGTGCACCGCCAATCTAACATTTTTTGAGAGATTTTGGTTCCTGGCGATGCAAGCGGTCGCACCCAGTACACACCTGCCTTTCATTATTCTTCTTTCAAATTCACCGGCCATTTTTCCATCTTTTTCAAACTTACATCCCAAATATACAAACTCATTTACAACATCAACATTCATTCCATTAATTTTAAATTCATAATTCATATTTTCATCATCTCTTTCAAAAATCAAAACTTTCGTCTTTCTTGCATTCAACTTCAAATTATTACCTTTCAAAGCTTCGTTCAATCTAGAGAGCATCATTTGCAATTCCACTGCTGAATCAGATACAAGGACTGCATCATCCGCATACAGTAGAACGCTTACTTTGCTCTCTCCTATCATTAATCCACAATCATCAAGTCTAGCATCTCGAACACACTTGTCCATGACTATGTTAAATAGCCATGGGCTCATCACACATCCTTGCCTTACACCCTTAAAAACTTCAAACCATTCACTATACTCACCATCAATACGAATGCAGGCCATACTATTCTCATAGTTCGCATGCACCGCATTGAGTAGAGCTCCATTCACTCCGTATGCTTTCAAAACATCCCACAACATACCTCTGTCCACTGAGTCAAAAGCCTTTTCCAGATCCACAAAGGCCGTGAGTAGTTTCCCCCTCACCGACAATTGTTTTTCAACAAGTTGTCGTAGAGTGAAAATCTGATCAACACAGCCTCTACCGGCCATAAAGCCGGACTGTATATCGGAAACCCTTTTGCTAGTAGTCAGAATCACATTTTTTATAATCACCTTACAGAAGACTTTTCCTGGTATACTGAGTAGACTGATTGGTCTGAAGTTCTGACAGTCTTTTTTGTCCCCTTTACCTTTGTAAATGGGAACAATGACTGCCTTCCTCCAATCCATCGGTACTACTCCTGCATTCACACAAAGCTTACATAATTCAAACATCCAATCTATCACACATTCACCTCCTGCTTTCAACATTTCACCATTTATACCATCAAACCCAGCAGACTTCCCATTCTTCAGACGTGAAATAGACACTTTCATTTCTTCTTTCAAAATCTTCAATTCATTCTCTTCATCTGTCTGTTCATAAATTCTTCTTTCACCCTGGCCAAAAATTTCTTGAAAATAGTTTTTCCATCTCTTGCATACTTCTTCATTCTCCCATACCATCTCACCGGCAGCACTTTTGACTCCCGGAGTGGTCAATGCAGAAGATTTATTTCTATCCGCATTGATCCACCTCCAAAATTCCTTCTTACTGTCGGTGAAACTTTTGTTAATCCTTTCATCAATCTTTCTTTGTTCATTCATCTTGCTTTCATAAATTATAGTCTTCGCCATTCTCTTAGCTATCTTATATTCGTCTTCTAGCTTTCTATCATTTCTATCATTCAGCCAATTTTCATAACACTTTTTCTTAACTTTCACAGCTTCTTTCACTCTATCATTCCACCAGGCATCTCCTTTCAATTTTCCACCTTTCGTTACCCCACATACTTTTTTAGCACATTCAATCATTCCTTCCTTCAGATCTTTCCACATGCTTTCAATATCTTTTCCACACACATTCTTCTCAAGTTCATTTACACTTAAAATTTTGTGGAGCTCTGATACATACTTCTCTTTCACATTTTCTTCATTCAGCCTTTCTACTTTTATTCTAGTCATTCTTACTTGCTTCTTGCGTTTCTTCTTTCTTACTTCACCAAGCATTATTTTAGCACATAAGAGATAGTGATCACTGCCTATTTCAGGCCCGCGGTAGACACGGCTATCTCTTACGGCTCCTCTCAATCTTTCATCCACACAGATGTAGTCAATGATTGTGCGACTTCCCACAATCTGCCTCGTGTACAGATGCACATCCTTATGCCGAAACCAAGTATTCGATGCAAAAAGACTGTGCTCCGCACACAAAGCAATCAGATGTCGCCCATTATCATTGACTACACCTCTCCCACCAGGACCAATAATTTTCAAACATTCATCCCTTTGCGCACCTATCCATCCATTCATATCACCTAAAATTACAATGTTTTCATTCTTCTTCCTTTCATGCACAACCGCATTCAGCTCATTCCAAAAACTCATTCTCACCTCCATACACTCTGAATCAACAGGAGCATAACAGGTCACCAAGAAAAGTTTCAAACTGTTAATTTTGAATTTAACAACCAAAATCCTGGGAGAAATTCTTCGGTAACCCGCTATGCATCCCTTCACACACTCACTCACAATTACACCTACACCCTGCCTTTCATTCCCATCTTCCACACCTGACCAAATATACAATTCACCATTCGCTAATACTTTCTCACCATTCCCTTTCATTTTTGTTTCTGTCACACCCATTACTTTTATTCGTTTCTCTTTCATTACATTCATAATTTCTTTCTCCTTGCAATCATTCATCTTCCTTACATTCCATGTCCCGAAAACCCATTCATTCTTTCTATGAAAATTAGTGGTGGCATTTCCACAATGTACAGATTTAAAATTATTGTTGGTGGCCATTGCTACAAAACAAAATGTTAAGAACTAAAGTGAGTTTAAAAATACAAATAAAAAATACAGCTATAAAACATAAAATTAAAACAGAATATAGATTGTCCATATAAAAGTGTAAATTGTCCATTTCACGTCTTCTGCCATGTTCATCAGGTAGGTATTACAGGTAGGTAGGTAGGTATACAATTTTGATTTTTTATTTCTTCTTTCTATTAATTTTGTTCTTGTTCCAAATTATTCAAAAAAAGTTGAGGTTATGTTTCAAAAATGTTTCTTTAAAAAATTTATCGTAATTATTGTCTTTTTAAAAACCTCCCATCCATCCACAAATGTCAATTTCAGTTGTCGAATTTGGACGAAGGCTGCGTGTACAATGTGATTCCCGAAATAATAGATCTTGAAAAACTGTGTAGCACTCACGGCCAATTTTACATTTCAATTTTTTCCACAAATAAGAGATTTTTTGTTATAATTTATGGCCAATAATCACAAACACTTTATGTTCCTCAATTTAGAGTGGATTTATGTTAATTTTGTTGACCCCATTGCCGAATTATAAAACTTTAATTCTTGTTGGAAAAAAAACGCTTCCTAGTGATTTGACAGAAACAAGTGAGTCGATTAATAATCTTAACTAATGGACATTTTTGATCAAAACTTACAATCTACAATAATTAAATAAACGAATCTTCACAATTTTTCTAATCACTCCTTGACTGATAGGTTGGTATGCGGCTGACCACCCATACTGTAAAAAATGGTTCACTTTGCCAATGTCACCCCTGCTTCAGGGAAGGTCGGCAAGAGTTGCAGGGCTTATGTTCATTTGAGATTGGGTTTTTTTATATTGTAGGTCCACATGCAGCATGTGTACCTGCGAAATTATGCATGTCTGCTTATGGGAATGCATTTAATATGAATCTCAAATGATACATATCTTTGCAGCTTAGATTTAGATTTAGATTTAGATCATTCGTTGAAGAAAAATATATAATTACTGTTTTTTATAACCGCCCTCACTTCAACCATTTTTTAATGATGCATTTTATCATCATTTTATTATTCATCCATTGCTCCAACTGGTTTGAATAAAAGAATAGAAGACAACTAACTTTACGTTCTTTGGAAATTAGAGCTAAAAATTTGGTCGATGAGCCTTTGCGCAAGTCTAAACAGTGTTAGGTGAGCATGTTTTTGTAGTGGCGGCTCTAAGGGTATGGAAACCGGCTGCCGTTTGTGATGCCGGGAGCATCACGTCAAGAGACATCTCAAGACCGACCTGTTCACCGAATCTGTTGAGACGATGTTGAAGTGGCAAAGCCATGAGACGGCATCAATGATTATGCTTATTTTTCGCTCCGATTACAACCCCCTCTATTGTATACAAAGCCGCTCTACACCCTCTGGAGTGGTGTGTAGAACATTCCCATCTAGTCTTTCCATTGTACAGTGAATTTCTTTGATAAAACGTGTATTGGCCCTGTTGGAGCAACAACTTTCCTTTCTGCGATCGGACGAAACGGATATCTACAAAACAACAAAAAAAAAAAAAAAGTTTTAGTTGAAGTAACAGTAGGTATGAAAAAAATCAGGATAAACCAATAAAATATATGTACTTACTTCGCGAATTTACTAAAAACATCATTGAGATACATTAAAGCTTTCACGGCCGGTTCTTGTTTAAACAATCACTTTATTCGAGCAATGTAGCCGTGGTCTGTTTAATTCTTTCCGGACAGTTTCGCCACTAGCCAACCGCTGATAATGCCCATCGGAGCAATGGGCGAAACTGTCCGGAAAGAATGAAACAGACCACGGCTGCTTAGCCCGAATTAAGTGATTGTTTCATAATTGAGATAATATGTATGGGTAAATAAAAATCGAAACAAAAATGTAAATCAAAAAAATGTTTATTTCTTAATGATTTTAAATTATAATTACTTTTGTATATATGTAGAATTAAAAATGAATTGTACGAACCGTGGTTTAAATAAAGACGGATTTCTTAACGTTATCCGACCACGAGCTTCTCTACATCACGGTTCATAATATTGAATTGTTTTTTTCTATGTACAATAAAACATGTGATTTAATCGTAAATACTATTTTAAAATGTTGTTCTATGATTTTTCTATATGGTTTTCATACTCAGGGTACTTTTTCACAAACAAATTGTAAGCTGTTTTTTTAAGAGTATTTTTATCACTAATTATTAAAATAAATGTTAATTTTTATACATGGTAAAATTATTTTACAATCTTGTTACACTGGGAGCAAAATATCAAACGAAGGTCATCTTTTGGAGACCTTGGGGTGACTAAATCATAGCTCTACAGAAATCATCATCCTGGTTTTTTTCAAGATTATTTATTTGTATTCTTCAATGGTTATGCACATTTTTCAGTGCAATAATCCTATCATCTATAGTATGAAGACACGCTCTGCACCCTTTATTTATATGGGTGGAACAATACCACCTTTGCTTAATGGATTTGGCAGAACTCTCAGCAAAAGTGTATCGACCTATCCTCAACATTTTACGTCCCTTTTGAGTCCTCTCGAAAACAGGAAAATCTGGAAATAAACGTACAAAGTTTTCATACATGCTTTTAGGCTTCCACGGTCAGCTTTAAATTATTGAAGTTATTTTTCCGGGTGATCCATTGCTTGATGCCTTCGATGAAGTTACTCACAGAGAGTAATGAAACGTAAGTAAGAAAAAAGCAATGGAGCACGGTCAAGACTCGGAAGAACAATTCCAAGCACATATTTTATTTCAGTTTACTTACAAAAATATACTGACGGTCGATGACTGGATAACGATTGAAAGCGCTCAAACATTATTTACTCATATTTGTAATAAATAAACGATCTTTTTGGAATGTTTTTAAATTGATTTTTCAGGGAGGGAGCGGTCATCAAATGTTTAAAAATTCGGAAGATTTCACATCTGGCGCATATACTGTGTGAGGAAAAATACCACCTTCAACTTATATTTATTGGGAAAATTGACGGATAACGGGCGTTCGGCACGGAAAGGTACCTTCGATTTGTTTTGTCCAAGGAAAGAAGTTCAGAGCTTAACAATACCGAGAATAGCAACTCTCGTGTGATAGTCAACATCGAAGGGGACTAACAGGACATATGAAAAAACGAAAAATTGTTTACTCGACATATTTATTTGATCAGATATTGATTTGATATTAATTACAGTTTCAACGCCAAAACACTGATCATACTAACATATCTAACATCTAAATAATAATAAAAATGAGTTGCAGTTTAAGAGTTCATTATAATTCCTTATTCGGTTGTAAAGATTTTGACAAACACTAAGGTCAGCAGCACCAAGAAGCAGCTGCCTGGACATCCCTGCAAGAAGGCCTCGCACTGTTTTTGGCGACAGAGCATATTCAAGGCGGGCGGCCGCTCCAATGACTTGGAACGCTATTCCCGCCTCACTGAGGGAACTGGATTTGGAGAGACCATTTAAAAGAAGTCTCAAGACTCACCTCTTCGTCCAATCATATGGACAAGCGCCTTTGTAGTGACTCACTGTCATAAAAGGCGCTATATAAATTTTGTAATTATTATTATTATACAAGACCTTATTCAAGGTGAAATGTATTTTTTTACAAATTCTGCCTACCTTCAGGGTATATATGCCTGAATGACATGTTCGCCCCTGTTTACATCATCTAATGGTTGTGCTCATTTTTCAAAGACACGATTTGATCATCGATGGTGTATATGCAAGCCTTGCATCCCTTGTTCACATGACTCGAGCAGTACCACCTTTGCTTCGTGGTCTTTATGGTTCCTTCAGAAAACCTGTACCTTCCCAACTGCAAGCTCCTCTTGCCTCTCGCGGATGTCTGAAAAATGGGAGTGTCTGAAAAAGGGGAAGAAGAAAAATTTAGTTTAAGTTCGTCTTATTGGCAATTGGCAGTGGCGAGATTTCGGCTCAGGCAAATAGTTTTTGCCGAACAGCCATTTTTAATGTAAAATTTATTCATCCCAAAGCTTTGCATGATTGTGGATATTTTTCAAAGCAAACATTTCACTGCCTATAGTGTAGAAGCTAGCGTTGCAGCCCTTGTGGTTGTGCGTAGAACAGCGCCATCTTTGTTTTTCAGACTTTCTGGAACCTTCTACGAATGTGTATCCTCCGACCTTGAAGAGAGCTCTTCCCTTTTTGGATGTCATATAAACTGCGAAATCTGGAAACAAAATACAAAGTTTCTAGTAAACCATACATACATATGAATCAAAAGCAGCAATCTAGGATTTTATTCGAAAATCAGATAATGTATGTAAACATAGAAAATAGTTTGCTCAACATTAATGTTTGAGAAAATATGAGAGGTATAATAGAAGGAAAAAATAACATTAGTTCAAAAAGATGAAACAATTAATCCTATTCTTCTTCTTGGCGAATTCCCACGTACAGCGGGGGCGCCAGTGTCGGGTAATATTCCGACTATTTTAATAATAAATATAATGCCGATATTAGAGTGAGTTTATGTTATTTATAGTTATGGTAGGTAAGAAAAAGGGATATATGTTGTGAATATAGCAACTCCAAATTGTCTATGGTCTGACGTCACAACGTTGTTATTGGTCAATGCCTGCCATTGGTTAGAAGTGAGTTATTGTTACAGAAATTTAAGAGGGTTAGAATGCCCTAATATAAAAGCAAAGATTCTACTAATTTAAGTGTTCTTCTCCTATTCTCTTGCTGTAAGTGTTCTTCTCTACTATTGTCTGTTTCAATTGTTGTACACTTATAAAAATTAAAGTTCAACCGTAACAAAAAGTAAAGAATTTTAACTAAAGAAACCAGCGACCATCCATCCCGACCAAATCCCGAACATTTGGTCCATCTCACCGGATAAAAAAGTAACAAATTGTTACTAGAAACCGGTTGAAGGCAGGAGAAGGAGGAGAGGAAACAAAGAAGCGAAGGGTACATCAAGTACAACGGCGAGGCTGCGCTGGTGACCAAGGTGCCATCGCAGATCGCGAGGCAGGCGTCAGAAGAATCGCAAGGATTCGACTGAGCTGCAACAACAATTGGGCTGGGCCAAGTTTGGCAAGCCGCAACGGCGAGGCTGCGCTGGTGGACCACGTTAGGTGCCACCGCAGATCGCGAGGCAGGCGTCAGAAGAATCGCAAGGATTCGACTGAGCTGCATCACCAATTGGGCTGGGCCAAGGTTGGCAGGCCACAACTACGAGGCTGCGCTGGTGACCACGTCGAGGACGTCAGGTGCCACCGCAGATCACGAGCCGGGCAGGCGCCAGAGGAATCGCAGGGATCAACTGGGCTGCCGGCAGAACCGCACTCAACCGGGGGGCTTGCCACCGGAGAGAAGAAAAAGGACGACTCATCAACCAGGGACCGGTCCAGAGGGAATGGAGCCCGGGAAATCCAAGATGAGTAAATTTTTTGTTCATTCTGTTTTATTTGATTAATGAATGTTGCAAAAAGTACCTACCCACAGAACAAAATTTAAGGAACAAAAAGGGTAGTTCAAATCAAACATCACAAATTGGTTCAGTTGATTAATTATAGAAAGAAGCCAATATAAATTTTTAAATTATTAAATTGTGGATATTGTTTAATATCACCGATGTGTTATGTAAAAAAGGAATTTTATATGAAATCAAATTTGCATTTTAAAATTTTAATTTTTTACACTAGTCTAGATGTGCAAATGTCGCAATTTTATATGGGTCTACCCGCTTACAATTTGTATAATCTTTTTTTTAAATAATTAATTCTGTTTTGCTTGATTGAAAGTTATTAATTGTGTGATTTTGAAGGTAAATAATAATTGTCACATCTGCCATAGAGGAGATGAGCATTGTAATGTAGTCCTGTAAAATTTTAATTTTTATTGGGAGATTTTAAAAAGTTATTTTGTAAACCTGGAGATAATAGAAAATTGTCACAATTGTTTCAAATAATTGATTCTACTTTGAGTTGAATAGAATGAAATAGAAAGTCATTACTAACATTAACTATTGTTTTGTCTGGCGAATAATTCAATAAAAAAAAAAAATGGATTCAGTATTAAAATGGTTAAAAGTAGTTCCATCAAGAATACAAACTTTTAAAAGGTACTTGGATAAATTACAAGATATGGACATCGACGAAATGGAATTACAATTTAGATTGTCCAGATTTGAAAAATTGTTCGATGAGTTCGATGAATATCAGACTCAAGTAGAGATTAATTCTGAAACAGTTAATTCATCCCAAGTTTCAAATAGGTTTTTGTTAGAAGAAGAATTTGTGAAATTAATTGTTCTAGCAAAAAGAAAATTGGAGAAAAATGAAAAACAAATATTATTACAGTCCATTGAAAATGAAGTCAAAAATAACGAAATGCCCTCAATTCATGAACAAATAAATATACCAAAATTTAAAACGGATTTCAGAGCTAATCAACCAGAGAGACGAGAACAGCTGGCAGACCTGCAGTTCGAGGAACCGGGTCCAATGTCCATGCAGCTTGGTGAAGAAGTATTCTGGGAGGTTCTTCGCACGGACAAGAAAGACGAAATCACACACAATCCATCTGCTCTTGGGTTTGTTACTGCAGCATTACAATCACCAGTGCAGACCATCTTGACCACCGCGGCGAGGAGCGCTTCAGATGCTTCAGAACCAAGTAAATATTTCAAAGATTTAGTTGATACAACTGAAGACAGCACAACTGAGATTAAACATATTTCTTTGGAGGAACGAGCCTTCGAGGAGTTGTTTAGGAGCACGACAGCCAATAGTGAGGACGGTGGATTTCAAGTGGGAATTGGTCGGAAGGATCAATCCCATAGTGTTTTTGGGGACTCTAAGGATGGAGCCATGAAGTGTGGACCATCGTTAGATACCAAATTACAAGGGTGCTCTGGCGAGATAGAGCCATGTCAGGAATTTGTTAATGAGGATTTGACAGTTAGTCATGTGTTTTTGTTAAAAAGTGATAGTGGCGCGCAAACTCCATATGGTTTGCTGCATAGTGGAGCTGAACAAAAGCGAGCAACCACTGATAGATTGAAAGTGGTGTGTGGTGCTAGCGCCGGAACAAGCACTAGGATGTCTTTGAATGACATCACAGTGGTGGAACAATCTATTCAGCCAGACATTTTAAATGTTCTCTTAGGGTTTCGCAGCCATCGAAGAATGATGACTGCAGACCAACGAATCATGTACAGGCAAATTGTCATACGAGAGAAAGATAAGTCTCTACCAAAGGTATTCTGGGGAGATAAAACCAAGGAATTATGGCAGATTGAATTAAATACTGTCACAAACAAAATTATTACGAGAACTAAGCTATTGATATGGAAACATGTCCGATTAAAAGGACAATAATTTAATGTCTCAAGGAGTGAATCCTAATTTAATTTATTTATGATACTTTGGTTGTGGGTATAGTTAATAAGAATGAATATGCATTTGTTTCTCAAGGTTTCTACTTTAAGGGAGTATCACAGAATTACAACATGTTTTTTTTTGAGGTTCGAGGAGTTGAGGAGGGAATCCTAACTTATTGTATGGTACTCAAGTTTGGTATAATTCATTATTCGATATGAATTGTTCCTCAGGTTTGTTGCTGTTTCTCAAGTTTTTTTTTTTACTTGAAATAAATTTAAAGGAATCATGTTTGTTGAGGTGTAAGACCTAACAAAGAGAATCAGTACTTATGCCCTTAGAAAACTTATGATGTTAGCACATTAAATTTTCGCTCCAGAAAAGGAAACTTATGTAAAGGAAAGCTAAGAACATTAGTTTGTTGCTTGATTTCTGGTTCCGGTTTTTTTGTTTGTTATCATTAAATCCTTAGATAGATGAGGATAAGATTAAAGATTGGTAGTCGACAAAAACATGGTAGTATGCCAGAAAAAAAAAAAGGTAATTTCATTATATTACATTCCCAGCATTCGCTTTAAAAAAAAAAAAAAATTAATTGTAAAGGATTACCACAAAAAAAAAAAAACCTTCATATAGGTACAATTACATAGTTGTCATTTATACTTTGAGATTATTGGATAATATCATGTAAATCATTGTTGTACTCATGTAAAGATTGTATTGTCAACTTCAGAAATAACCCAAAAACTTACAGCAACTAATGGGCCAGTTACCACCAAAGGGTAAACCCATCAAGACTTTTTTTCGATTACCAGAGTGGACTATGTCGGTCCGATAATGGCAAAGTAGAAATATCAGAAGTAAGGTTCAATACAGAACTTACATTGTTGTTTTTTTTTTTTGTCTGCTTTGCAACTGAATCAATACATAAGGAAAAGGAACTAGTCTTCAATTGTCAACAAGTTATTTTAAAGTGGTTTTAAGAGGTTCATTTCCCGTCAAGGAAAACGTCAACACATATACTTCATTATATTTCAAATTTTGTGTGTGCAAAATCTGAAATCAGCTATTTGCAGCTACTTGCTTCATGGAGAACTATGAGAAGAGCTGTGAAAAGTACAGAAATTCCTTTGGAAAGGAAATTGTGGGTATACATATTCTCAACTTTGAAGAGTGCTAAACTATTCTAACTCAGATTGAGGTCTGTGTGAATTCTCGACCAATCACGGCACTATCTAACGATCCAGAAGATCTTAACCCCTTAACTCCCGGTCACTTCTTAATAGGATCACTTATCACTGCATTGCCAGAACCCTCTACAGATCATTTAAAAATAGGAACGTTAAATAGATATCAACTGTTGAGTCAACTTTTACAGTCATTTTGGAAGAGGTGGACAGTTGAATATTTACATACTTTGCAAACCCGTAGTAAATGGAAACAAGGTTCGCAGGATGATATAAAAATTGGAGATCTGGTGTTAATAAAAGAGGACATGGTTGTCCCTTTAAGGTGGAAGCTAGGTAGGGTGATGTAGATTCATCCTGAAAGTGATAAGTTAGTTAGAGTGGTTACACTGAAAACTGTCTCTAGTATTATGCAAATTACCTGAAGATTCACAAATGTGTAATAGAAATCTTCTAACCTAAATTATGATGAATTTATAAAATTATTTTGTTTGTAAAAAAAAAAGGGGAGATTTTTGTATAAAATCTGTGTGATGCATTTAAAAATATAATATGGAACCTTAGTTATAACATGTAAACAGAGTGCAAGGAATTCTTTCCAACATGTTAAAGCTATATGATTTATAAAAAAAAAACCAGAGTAAGAGGTTTATTTGAAAAGAATTTCATATTATGCCAGAAAGCGTTTGAACTTCAAGTTTATTGAATTAAAAAACTGATATGAATATATAATTTTAATGGATACTAAAAGATTATTGTAGGTTGCATGAGCCTTTATTTTGAATATGGTTATTATGTATCAGATGTTATGAATGTTTACTTTTATTTCTGTAAAGGGGAAACAAATGAGAATGCAATTTGAATTAAGATTATTTATTTAATTTATCTATTGAATTATTTAATGAAGCTCAATTATTAAATTTATTTAAATTAATTTATTGAATCAATTTAAATGAATATGATTGTAAAAAAAAAAATGTATGTATATTGGAAGAATTGAAAATTTTTAAAATAAGTTAAGTGTGTGCAAGTAATATGCAAATTAGGTGTAAGGGTTATGCCTAGAACTGAATGAATTGCTTGATAAAATTGTTTGAACCATTTATATTTTTTGGGGGCAGTATGTTTGAGAAAATATGAGAGGTATAATAGAAGGAAAAAATAACATTAGTTCAAAAAGATGAAACAATTAATCCTATTCTTCTTCTTGGCGAATTCCCACGTACAGCGGGGGCGCCAGTGTCGGGTAATATTCCGACTATTTTAATAATAAATATAATGCCGATATTAGAGTGAGTTTATGTTATTTATAGTTATGGTAGGTAAGAAAAAGGGATATATGTTGTGAATATAGCAACTCCAAATTGTCTATGGTCTGACGTCACAACGTTGTTATTGGTCAATGCCTGCCATTGGTTAGAAGTGAGTTATTGTTACAGAAATTTAAGAGGGTTAGAATGCCCTAATATAAAAGCAAAGATTCTACTAATTTAAGTGTTCTTCTCCTATTCTCTTGCTGTAAGTGTTCTTCTCTACTATTGTCTGTTTCAATTGTTGTACACTTATAAAAATTAAAGTTCAACCGTAACAAAAAGTAAAGAATTTTAACTAAAGAAACCAGCGACCATCCATCCCGACCAAATCCCGAACAATTAACATAATATCGTATTTGCGAGAAAACACCTAGATTGTCAGCTTTGATTATACAAGACTCATATAATGTAATGCAATCTTCGCCAAGATATGTAATATTGGGAATTCACATTATATGAATTTTCACAAGCAGACACGTATAAGTTCGCGCTGTTAACATACAACATAAAAACCCAAATCTCAAATGAACATACATATTATTTTGAAAATAAATATAAAATTGCCTATCCAAGAATGTGTAGTATGATGCTCTAGTAAATAATATCTAGTCCATCAAAAAGTCTGTCAAGGCTCCTGGTAAGGTCCCGTTTTATATTCAAGCTTCATATACTTACTTACACAATCTTTCAGATTCCTTTTCAAATTAAAACGCCCTCTTTCTTATTAAATAACAGTAAAATAACGAAATTTGTAGGAAATATTTATTTATAAAAAGAAAATGACAAGTATTAACAAGTTTTATCATGGTTATGTAAATTTTTAAGACCAAATATTTCGTTCTGAAATGTGAACAGGCTCGCTTTGCACCCTTTACTGTTGTGTGTTGAACATCTCCATCTCTGTTTCGCCGCCTTCACTGAACCTTCGGCGAAACTGTATCCGCCGATTTTCAGCAGAACTTTTCCTTTTTTGGACCTCTCGAAAACAGGCATATCTGCAAGCAATTCACAAAATATTGTCAGCAAAACCAAATATATGAAAAATGGTTGTCTTTTATTAATAAAATTGAACAAAAGGAATAATAGTAGAAACATTTTAAAACGGTTATAAAAGATGACCTGCGATCGTAGCGAGCGATAAGTAGAACACGCCGAGTCAGCTGTTCACAGGCGGACATGTTTTATCGGTTGCTACGTCGTACCAATATGATCTATATGTGGATGTTAAATAGTCCGTAGGATCATACTGTTACACTAATATTTCAATTTACTTTGACTGGGTTATGAATGAGTGCGGTATAAACGAGAATATAAAAGTGAAATTACAAAAGATAAGGATGAGATGGTTTGGACATGTAGAAGGAAGACGAAGAACGAATTACAAATACTGAGGGTATGTCAAAGGTAGCATAGAAAGAATGAATTGATCTGCAGAATCTGCAGTATGAGAAAAAGAGAAAAGTAGGTATGCTTGAAAAGAGTGATGAAAATCGAGGATATGAAAGAAGTACGCAAGGACAAAAGTCCCCCCAGTGCTTGTTAGTTGTTTGGCTTATCTACCATTAAATTCAAAGATGGCCTTTAAATGAAATTGCCTTCAGAATCGCATTCTTCACAATCTGAGCTAAGAAAAAATGTAAAACACGATAATCTGAGACTTGTTTTAAATATTTTCAAAATCGATTTCCGGCATTCATAAAACACATAGGCCCACATACTTGCTCACGTGAAATTACCTCTGTTGGAGATAAGACAAACAAACACCAAGGCTGGATATCTATAATCTAAGCTGCAAAGATATGTTAACATTTAAGGCGCACATTAAATTCTTGCCCACATATAGGCACATGTAGGTTCACGCCTACACATTCTGCATGTGTGCATACAAATAAATAAAAACCTCACATGAGCATAAACCTTGCAACTTCTGCCGCCTTTCCCTGAAACCGGGGTGGCATTGGCAAAAGTGAACCAATTTTTACAGCACGGGGAGTCAGCTTCATACCAGCCTATCAGTCAAGGAGCACTATCAAGGATACACTAACAGGAATTGAAAGAACATTGTGTTTGAATAAATAAATATATTTTCTAATGGTTGTGTACATTGTTCAGAGACACAATTTTATTGTCCACGGTGTACAAGGTGGCTTTGCAGCCGCAGTAGCTGTGTGTTGAACATTTCCACCGTTGTTTGTTTGATTTCACAGGACAGGTTTGGGAAAACCTGTACGGACCCAATATTACAATCGGCTTGCCCCTCTGCGATATACCAAACTCAGGGCTTACTGAAACAAATAAATACTTTTTTAATACCTAGAAAATGTTTAAAAAAACCTTTTTAATTGTATTTTTTTTACGGTTAATCTGTTTCCACAGTGAAAGTCCATTTTTAATTATTGATAAATTCAAATGGATAAAACATAGTTGAATTGTGATTTTTAAATCTTTCATCAGCACCTTAAACCGCTTGCATTCACGTTTGGCTTATTTTGACCTTTTATCTATATCTATAATCTATAATCTAAGTTGCGAAGATATATTCATTCAAAGCTCTCAGATGTATGCCCACAAACAAACACGTGTAGTTCGCGCTTACAAATGCTGATTGTGTACTTACAAATAAAATCCAAACCTCAAATGAACATAAGCCCTGCAACTCTTGCCGACATTCCCTAAAACAGGGGTGACATTGGCAAAGTGAACCATTTTTTACAGTATGGGTGGTCAACCTCATACCAACCTATAAGTCAAGGAATACGAGTGATAAATAACATTTAAGTATAAGAAAACAACAAAACCTTAAAAATAAATCTATACAAAAAAAGTCAAAAATGTCTTATGCAAAAAATGTAGCAAGCTAATAAACCAACATTACAAATCAGCATTGCAGATTAGCCGCCACTTCTTTCTGTCCTTGCATACTTCTTTCATTTCATCCAGAGTCATAACTTTTTTCATACAAGCTCTCCTTTTATTATGACTCTGGATATCCCATTCACTCGCTATTTCGAAATATTTATATTATTTCGAATATCCTTAGTATAAAAAAGGCGCGTACATATATAGTAGGTATATGCAAATACATTTCAGAATAAATATTTTCTTTAATTCCTTTAAAGTAACTCGATTGAAATTGACTGAAGTGCTAACGATAGCTCCAATCGAACTTGAATTTTGAATTTTAAATCTGAATATCAAGTTTAAATGGATTTTTACCATATATTGCCTACCTATAAGGAGCATGTGCCTGTATTGGATGCACGCCCCTGGTATAAAATTGTACGTAAAAATTTAAAAAATGCGCCAACGCGTAAATCGAAAAAATATATGAAAACTAAATCAATCATTGGATGCGTTATTGTATCTTTAATACATTTTTCTATTTACACGATCAAAAATCGAGAGGAGTTTATGTAATGTTTTTATAATCAGGATAAAGCTCAACTCTGGTAATCTCGCACAATAAAACAGTTAAAAATTAAATCAGCTAAGTTCATTTTTGTCTTTTTAATTATTTTTTATATTTTATCAATGATTATGCACATTGTACAATGAAACAATCTGATTTGATATTGTGTATAGATTTGCTCGGCAGCCGCAGTTATTGTGAGTCGAACATTTCCACCGCTGTTTTGGCGCCTTCACAGTGGTTTGCGAAAATCTATATGGTCCCAAAATAACTATAGGTCTACCCCGTTGCGATATACTGAAGACTGGAATCACTGAAAATAAATATTACAAATTATATTTTGTTACCTTTCATATTGGCAAGTCCGATTTTTTTTATACACTGTTAAATGTATTGTCAAATGTGAACAGACAGAGCCTTTTTGCGTTTCTATATTTTTTCATTTATAAGTTGTGTTTTCTGTGTAATAATTTATTTATTTTCATTATGAATAATCTAGAGCTAGACGAGGCAGATCACACGTGGAGAAAAGTGAGCGAAAGCGCCCCGAAAAATTCATCACACGAGACTTCCAGGGAGACATGCCCAAGAACTAAGAAAAAGAAGATTGTCATGGCGGCAGTTGTGACGGTCCTGGGGCTCGCTATTGTCGGTTGCCTGATGGCGTTTCTCGTTTCTGCAGGACCCATGCCGCAAGCCCAGCAGAACGACGTGGAAAGCTTGAAATTAGTTTTCGGAGTGTTTCGTCATGGTGCCCGGACCCCGGTCACCACGTACAACAGTGACCCGCACCGTCACTACGCGTGGCCAGATGGCTTCGGTGCCCTCACGGCCACCGGCAAGCTACAGATGTACACGCTGGGGCAGCGGCTGCGCCAGCGCTACTCCGGCTTCCTGCCGCAGGAGTTCTGGGACAGCGACGTGTACGTGCGCAGCAGCGACATGGCGCGTACGCTCATGAGCGCCTCGCTGGTCATGGCGGGCCTGTACCCGCCTGCGCAGACGCAGCAGTGGCATCCCGACCTGTCCTGGCAGCCCGTGCCCGTGCATGCGGTGCCTAGGGACCAGGATAATACTTTAGCTGCAAAGAAGAAATGTCCCGCGTACGACGAGCTCTACCTGTTGATCCGCCATTCTGAAGAGCTGACGTCCTTCAACAAGCAGCACGAGGACCTGTTTGAGCATCTGACCAAGCACGGAAACCAAACCATCAAAGACGTGACCCCCCTGGAACTCCTGTACAGCACGTTCAAGATCCAACACGAGAACGGCCTCACGCTGCCTCTCTGGGCCCAGGAGGTGTATCCACATAGGATGGAACTCCCCGCAGCCTTTGGTCTGACGCTCTTCACGTTCAACAATGACTTGAAGCGTCTAAAGAGCGGTCCACTGCTGAAAGAAATGATAACCAATATGGATTTGAAGAGCGCCGGGAAGCTGTATCCGAATAGAAAGATTTTCATGTATTCGGCGCACGACGTGACGATAGTCAGCCTGTGGAGGACGCTCGGTTTCACGGAGTACCTGATCCCCGATTATGGCTCCTGCTTGATACTTGAGTTGCATTCTCTACCCAATACTACGGATGTGGAGATCAAGGTGGTGTACTACCCCAGCAGTTCTGGCGAGCCCCGCCCCCTGCAGGTGCCGGGCTGCGACTCTCCCTGCACCCTGCGCCAGTTCAAGGAGATCCTGCACGACGTCATCCCCGACAACTGGGAGCAGGAGTGCTACAGCATGGCGAGCAGGCGCTTCAACAAAACAACTACGCTGCCCACAACCACAGTGCCCACAACCACACTACCCACAACACAAACACCATAGCTGCTGGTATTACTTGTATCTCTGCTTATATTCACAGCACTCAGTACCTTGATGCTGGACTGATGTTTTCCGGGATCTGTTGCCGTGGTCTGTGGGAGCTGGCTTCTGGAGGTTTCACCCATGTCAACATTGGGTTTCTTCTGTGTGAAAGTGTAATTGTCTACATGAATTGTCACATGCAGCTCTTTAGATGTAAAGCTGCGGCTTCCATACGCATGAATCGATTAACGACGATTAGGCACCGATTCTATCTTAGCTACTTGTATTAGTTTTTCCCACATCAACATTGTAGTTAATGCAAGTACTATTTTTGGCAAGAAAAACTTTGTGATTCTGTACAATCTTTGAAACTTTTTAAATTGTAATTTTGGCTCTTCCGATTCAAAAGGTTGCCGACCCCTGGTCTATATCTATAATCTAAACTGCAAAGATATGTTAATATTTACTTAAGGCTCTTAAGTGCATGCCCACAGACAGGCACATATAGGTTCGCACCTATAAATGTGTGCATTTATGTAAATAAACAAATCCTCACATGAACATAAACCTAGAAACTCCTGCCAACTTTCCCTGATACCGGGTGGCATTGGCAAAAGTGAACCAATTTTTACAGCACGGAGGGTCAGCCTCATACCAACCTATCAGTCAAGGAGCTCCACGTCTTATGACTAAATGAAAACTGAGATGAAAGTGAGCGATACACTCAGAATTTAAATATGAAAAAAGATGACACTCTACGTATGAGTTGTGTTGTGGAGCAGCGACATCTGTTTACTTTTCATGTGAAACTGTGGGGTATTCAAAAATAGACATTGGTGAAACATCCAGAAGCTCCAGCTCCCATAGACTACAGCATCAGATCCCAGAAAGCATCTCTCCAGCATCATCAGCCGGTATATCATCATCTTGGATATTCTGTTTGTACATTAAGAATTGTTCAGTTAAACATCCATTCTTTTAAAAAGATACTATCTGAATTGCCATTATGTATTCTTTGGACTAAAACATACTTACTTTGTATTTACAAAACAGAGATTTTTTAGGTTAATTTAGACTTAGTTTTTCTTATTTATTTACACATCACAGGGGTCTCCAAACTACTGCTGGGCCACATCTGGTATGCCAATGTCATAAATCTGGTAGTTAACAGTTTGTTACTTATTTTTATTATGATTTATTCTGAATTTCCTTGACTTATAGGTTGGTATGAGGCTGACCACCCATACTGTAAAAAATGGTTCACTTTGCCAATGTCACCCCTGTTTCAGGGAAGGTCGGCAAAAGTTGTGGGGCTTATGTTCATTTGAGGTTTGGATTTTATTTGTAAGTACACATTCAGCATTTGTAAGCGCGAACTACACTTGTTGGTTTGTGGGCATACATCTGAGAGCTTTAAATGAATATATCCTTGCAACTTAGATTATAGATTATAGATATCACTTCTCTGTTCTATATGTAACTAGCTGTACCCTGACACGCGTTCATGGGATTCACTCACGTCATCACATTGTGAACTTTATCTAGAGATCACACCTAACAGTCCATACGCAGCAGCTATCGTCACATTAACACTTTATTTTTGACAGATCGCTTTTGACAATTCATATTGAGTTCTGATGGTTAAAGTTTTTTATTGGCTTTTGTTTTAATCAGTTGGTAAGTAAATTAATAAAAAAATTTGGAAAAATATGGTTGTTTATTTAAAAATATCGATATGAAATGACAAAAAAATGCACTAATTTTTAGAATATGAGAATATGCATGAAAAAAGAGCGAAATAAAAGTAAGGAAAAAAGTGAAATTACGTTACCTACTAAAACTAAAACTAACAAAAAATAGAACTCCAAAGTATGTATTCAGTGGTGTTAATCAAAGCACCCTTACATTTTTGCTTTAAAACAACGCCATCTCTGTTTAAATCTAGAACTAAAAAGCTTGCTCTACCTTTCAGTAGATGGCAGTACCCTCGTGCATCTTCTAATGAATGTGATAATTTTTCGATACGACAATCACATCATCTATGGTGTAAACCACGGCCTTACAGCCTTTCATTTGGTGTGTGGAGCAGCGCCATCTCTGTTTAAGTCCAGAACTTTGCGCTTTAGCGAACCTGTATTTTCCTAACCTTAAAAACCTGCCGCCTCTTTGGTTTACCTCATAGAATGGTTCATCTGAAAAATAAAACATCTTGATTAGAAAGAGATCTTCAATTTGTCCTAATAAGAAAAATGTCCAACAACACTCACTTGAGGCGCTTTTGTAGATCTCATATAGTTTTCCGTTTACGCGATGGTTGAATGTTACCAACGCAATGTTTTATACCAGGTAGTACTTTGAATGTATTGATACCTTCAAGGGAAAACTGAATAAGTGGCATATGAAGCTTACATGGTTTTCAGACAAATTTCCTATTTTTTGTTTCCTATTTTCTACGACTGAAAACATTAAAAATCCTGTAGTTTAGAAGTTTGTCATGAAAACTTCTTGATAATCAGTTCACAAACTATGAGAAGTTACACCCAATGGAATGTTTTATCCACGATATCTCAAATCCATGCATTAGCACTTATTCATTTTTACCTTTAAGGTGGTGATATATAAAAAATAGACAATCAAACATTGGTAATTTTGCTAAAATTTAGTTTATTTTTGTAAATCATCATAACATTAATGAACAAAATACGGTATTTTTTATTTAAATTAAAGAGATATTCTATAATTGTGACATCAAAATCTTTAAATGTATCAGCCACAATCTTAACATCTAGGATAATGCTATTTCTTTGTCAATGCAAATTGAAAGCATCTCTCATTCTACAGATGACAGTATCTTTCTTTTAATTTCAATAGTTTTTTTGACTTATAGTAAGTGATTATTATTTTTTTTCCAATAAATTAATCTTCCATATTAAATAACACATCCATGAAAACATTTTTGGAATAGCACAACTACTGTTGGAATTCAAATATAAAGCTTCTTTCGTTGTTCAAAAGATGGCAGCATCTGTCTTTGGTTTTTTTTACTACTTATAAATGAAGTCAGTGTTTCTTTGATAATTAAATCTTGCATTGTGTATATATCTTTGTTAAATATTTCTTAGATAACGTTTCCGTTTATTCCAACATCATAGTTAACTTTATTTTCCAACAGATGGGAGTCTTCTTTTACACAATGTAAAACCATATTTTTATATTTTTAATGGATGTGATCATTTCTCATTGAAACAACTACATCATCTATTGTATAAACCACTGCCTTGCACCCTTTCACCTGCCGTTTGGAGCAACGCCATCTCTGTTTAAATCCAGAAAGTTGTGCTTTAGTAAATCTGTTATTTCCTAGTATCAAAAACGTACTGCCTCTCCCGTTGGTCTCAAAAAACGGCAAATCTGAAAAAGTCAACAACTCATTAATGCATAAGTGTGCCATTCAATTAAACAAAACTATAGAAAAGAGGGCCTGGATGGAAACTTGATTAATTTAAATGATGCACTAGTCAAATAGCCATCATTTTGTCCGCTAAACCATAGTGCGGTACTTACTTTACTTTGCGTATGGCCGGCAAGCACAGCAAATCACTTGGCCGTTGGGCCGCGTCAGAGGCGAAGATCCAAGCCCCCCATCCACTTCACTGCTCCTGGCGTGGCCTCGTGGAGGTCCTTCAGGCCAGGAGGGTGTCTTCTGATGGGGCACTCCTCCACTATGTGCCGGACAGTCTGGTTCTCCGCCCCACAGTCACATCCTGGAGATGGAGCTAATCCCCATCTATGGAGCAAGAAGTTGCAACGGCCTTGCTCGGTTCGGATCCTTTTCAAGGTCGTCCACAGTCCTCTCGCAAGATTAAACCCTGGGACCTCCTGGTGTGGCAGAGTGATCAGCTCGTGGTTTTTAAAGCCTTTCTCCTCCCATATGGACTTCCATTGCAGTGTAGCATCCCTACTCCGATCATCAATTGTCCAGATGGGGTTTCTGGACTTGAGTCGCTTGTTTGGGTGCTGGAAGATGTCCTTGAAAGCAGGGAGCAGCGGGTCACTTCTCACTCTGTCGACCAGTTTTATGATCTACGCAGAATTGGGGGGGCGATGTTGGACAGGACCGAGAGCCACTGGACGGGTGTAGACCTTACGGTTCCTGAGATGGAGCGCATGGTTTTGTTCAGCTCCACATCCAGCTTGTTACAGTGATCGCTACGATTGCTACGATCGCTACAATAGTGCGGTCAAATAATTATAATAAAAAATATATGAAATCTTAACTATAAATATCCTACTATAGTTTGTTTTGTTGTTTCTTTCTTGATATTTTTTAAAACAACGGTAATTTATAAAAATAATGCTAGCTAGCGATCTTTTAATTATGTAAGTATTGAAAAGGTCCTTACCTTATATTTTGTACGTTTTTTTTTTCAATAGATGGCAGAATATTTTTGAAATAAGAAAAGATTTAAGTGCACATTTATTTATTTATTGTGACATAAAAGTGTTCCACAAAATATACCACAGTTTTTTACCCTAAAATCTAAGGCGTAACGTACCCTTTAGTCTGTTTGGAGCAGCACCATTTGTGTTTACATTCAGAACTAACAACTTGTTTTATTTTTTAACAGATGGCAGCATAAGACATTAATTATAATTATTAATTTATTTACTGATATTCTCATTTTAACAATAGCAGCGTCTATAGTGTACAACACAACCTTGTACCCTGTGATCCGTTGTTTGGAGCACCGCCATCTCTGTTTCAGTTGCAGAACTCAAAACGTTTGTATGGGCAGATTATGGCAATATTATTTTGAAATTATACTTTCATTTTAATAGTTGTGGTTATTTCTCATTGTAACGATTGCATAATCTATGGTATACACCACAGTCTTGAACCCATTAATTTATTTTTGGAAAGCGCCATCTCTGTTGAAATCTACAACTAAAAGTTTATTTTGTTCTTTAACAGATGACAGTACCTATTATTTTGAAATAAAAATTATATTTTAACTTAATGATTGTGGTCATTTCTTATTGTAACAATCTCGTCATCCACGGTATAAACCACAGCCGTGCACCCAGTCATCTGTTGTTTGGAGCAGCGCCATCTCCGTTTTGATCCAGAAATTTCTTTTCTTGAAAACTTATATCTTCCCATCCACAAAAATCTACTACCTCTAGCGTTGGTCTCAAAGAAAGGTATACCTAAAACAAAATCAATAATCTTATTAGATTCAGATCTTTTCTTATTTCACCACTAACTCAAATATAAAATTCACATTACCATATTTGATATCATTATCCTTTGAAGTGGAAGATGATTTCATTGGCAGTCCAATCGATAGCTCAGTTGGTACCTAGAGTGCTTGCATTCCATGCCCAAAACCGGGGTTCGAATCCCATCAAGAGGGTTAGAAATGATTTCCAGTTTCGGTAAAACATTTCATTGGGTGTAACTTCGCATAGTACGTTAATTAATTATAAGGAAGGGCTCACGTAAAACTTCTACACTTCAGGATTTATCTGAGACACCTATATGAATAAGTCACTTATTCAGTGTTACCTTTAAGGTATCGATGTTTATATCTTTGTTTCTTACATGTAGAGCATAAAAATATTTTAAGATTCATATTAGTGCACGCTCACAGAATGACGCGTGTAAGTTCGCGCATACCCAAGACCCAACCCTCAAATAAAACAAACTCTGATGTTTAATTTGATTTATTATACATTTGTTATAAATAGGTAAGATAGAAATTCATTGTTAAGTTAATTGGATTATAAAAAAGAAAACGGGGTATAGGCAGGCACCGTAATGATGATGATGATTATGATGGATGATTTATTTCCGGTGGCGCCGTTTAATGATCACAGACCATCTCAAGGGCGCCGTGATATATGAGATTGGACAAGGTTATGGATCCCGAGTATAAAACTTTACAAAAACTCTCCTCGATCGATTAGATTTAGGAATCGCGTAGATAGAAAAAAAATGAAGATCTAACAACACCTCTAGTGAGTGATTTAGTTTCCATACATTTTTTTAGCCGTGCGGTCAAGAGGAATTTATGTACATAATTTTTTATACTCTGAGTGAAAAGAGATAGCTTCGCAAGTGGTAGTCGACATCGGGGGGACCTGACACGACACTGAAAAAAATTAAAGGCCCTAGGGGTCGATTCAGGTATGCCTTTCCTTGAAGGGTTAATAGACCGGTCCGTAGTCCAGTGGTAACACTTCGGACTCGTGAATGGAAGGTTGTGGGTTCGCATCCCGGCGGAGCACAAAAAATCTACGATTTATATTTTCAAATATGTTCTTCGCTGGGTTGAAAAATTCATACACCTTTACCAATGACTGGTCACCAAAGGTTCATCCAGCCTTACAACAACTGGGTTTTGCTTGAGAATTGGCGTTTTGTAGCGACAGCCAAGCTCGTAAAAAGTCCGGTCAATAGCTCAGTTGGTAGAATGCTTGCATTCTATACTTAGAGCAAGGGTTCGATCCCCACCGAGTGTGTTAGAGATGATTTCCCGTTGTTGTGTTTATTTTAAACCGAAAACACTGGATATGTTTACTCAGCCTTCACTAGAAATGAGAATCAGCCCCTTTGCGAGCTGGGAAACCTCAACTTCAATTGAAGTGGTTGGTTGGAAGCCGATTCCGACCGTGAACATGTGTTTGCGGCAGTCAGCCAAATAAATGCCGTGTTGAAAAACATCGAGCTAGATTCCTACGAGTTGTAGTCCTCGCCAGTTTTGCCCAGGATTCCTCTCTTTCCTACCCTCCTTTCTCATTCCGACATCCAAACCAGTTTCGACCATTTTTAGACCATATTTTGGTAGCCCCCTACCCCGTAATCCGTAAAAATAAATAGGTCCCGAATCGCTACATGCGACCCCTTCGCGGATAAGTTGCGTTGCGTTAATGATTGTGAAAATTGTTCGATACAACAATATGTTTTTCAACTGTGAATAAGTGCGCCTTGCATCCCTTGTCCTTGTGGGTTGAGCATCGCCACCGTTGCTTAGAGTTCTGTCTTTCTTTTCCCGAACAGAACCTGTACTGGCCAATCCTTATTATTATTTTTCCTTTTCTGGATGTCTCAAAGACGGGTTGATCTGTAAGAAAACATTAAAATATTTTTTTAGGAAATGTAAGCTGAGAGAATATCAATTTTATATAAGTACTGGCTGACCCGACAGACGTTAGTTAACCCATCGAAGGTTCTACCAATTTGATTGTGATCGTTTTGTACAGGTAAAGTTGGAAGAAAATGGGTAGGAAACTTTAGAATAGGTCCTCTTGAAAATGACGTTAGTAAGTCGAAAGTACTTGAGCTGAAATAAATGCTCAACTTGTGAAAATAAAACTCGGTGTTTTTGAAAAAAAAATGTAAATATACCTTCTAATCTAATCTAATCTAAGCTGCAAAGATAATATTATATTATGTTACATTGGAGATTCACATTATATGCATTCTCACAAGCAGACACGTACAAGTTTGCGCTTGCACATGCCGCATGTGAACCTACAACATAAAAACTCAAATCTCAAATGGGCATGCACCCTGCAACTCTTGCAGTCCTTCCCTGAAACAGGGGTGACATTGACAAAGTGAACCATTTTCTAGAGCATGGGTGGTCAGCCACATACCAGCCTATAAGTCAAGAAATATGCAAAACAACTAACATTTCAGATTTATTCTCGTAATTAAAAAGGAAGTCTGGCTTTTGAAAATCTTCCTTTATTCTAAACCATTTTTCTTCTCTACTACATTTCATGAATTATTAATTACCTAATCACATCTGTTAGCTCAGGTTCTAATCACGGACAAATCTATCGACAAGGCATCCTACGGGAGTCTAACCTGCGTTATTTTATTTCAAGCATGCAGGTCAAAGTCACGAAAAATTATTAACAATCATTATTGAAATAAACATAATTATTGATTATTTCTGATTAAAAATAAAAAGTTTAAAAAAATTCAAACTTACCTTTCAAGCAGAATCCATTTTTTGCAGGGGTTTTTTTAAGTGAAAGTCAAACAAATTTGTTCTCATAATTTTATGATGATTTATTTACATAATAAACATAATGATTTTTTTTTCTATAAATATTACAAATCCTTTATATTAAATTTATGGGCTGATGTATATAGAGAAACACTAAGCAGAAAAGTGAACATTGAATTGTTTAGATACTTTTTTGTGTTAACCTTTTCAAACCTGCCCTTAATTATACAATAATGTAGATTAAGTATAAAAAATATTGTACAAACTATAATAAATTCAATTATTTAATCTCATAAGTATTTTCAATTAGAATTGAAATAATATAAAGAATGTTTGCACGTGTACACATTGTAATTTTTTTTTTAATTTTAATTTTGTTCTCTCACGGCTTTTCGTACATACTACCTAAAACACGAGCGTTTTTGACTGTTTTCCAGCCATTATCCGCATAGATCCGAAACCAGCTTCGAAAGCGCTCAAGCATTACATTCGTATCATCAAATTAGTGTTTTTTTTTTTTTTAAATAAAATAATTTCATAATGTATTTATTATATTGCAATACATTATCCATAACCAGAATAATGACTCCCAGCTGAGTTCCTCCGAAACACAATGAAATTATTACTGGAACTGACGTTTCACTTCTATCTGTGTGTGGCATGCTCACACATCAAATCAATGGTTATGGTAATTGTTGACGCAGACAATTTGTCCTTCCACCGTATGGACGCTGGCTCTGCAGCCCTTATTTTCGTGTGTCGAGCAGCGCCATCTTTGTTTTGAAGATTTGAATGAAGTTTCCGAAAATCTGTATTTGCCAAACTTCAGGATGGTCCTTCCCTTCTGGGACCTCTCGAAGATTGGATAGTCTGAAATACATAAATGGAAAATGTATACTGTGCCAAAACAAGAATGTTCAAATGAAGTAGGTACCTATACAAGAACTGAAAAAAATGGGCGTTGATCTGCAATATTAGCGGCTCAAGTTAAGATCTTTTTTTCATGTTAATTTTAATGAAATTGCATTCTGCGGAGGTACAAGCGTGAACTTACACGTGTTTGCTTTTGGGCATGCAGTGAATATGAACTAGTTTTATTAGTACAGCATGTGAGTCTTGCTTGAGTTATTGTCGCTTTCCGTAGCTACGACCAAGATCAGCATAGAATTCTTGAGGTGTGATCCATACAAAAGTAACACTCACCAAATGTACTTTCGTAATAAATAAATAAATAACAGTAATAAAAAAAATCCCATGAATAAGCCACGGTTCAACAAATTAATAATTTGTCAGAGGCGTGCCCATATAAATCACAAAAATATATTTAAAAGCCCATTAAGAGATGCACTCTTTTGTCATGATAATATGAAAGTACTATGTCAAAATTTTGGCGCTTTAGTGCGACGAAACGTTGAGAAATCCAACGTTCTCTACATCACGGGTTGTAAAATTCGTTTTGAGTACAATACAAAAAGAGACCATTGAAAAAGAAAAAATAAGAGAATTTTTATTTTTCAAACATTATCGTTTAATATTTTTTTATAAAAAAAATAACATATGCATTCAGTATTATTGCTTAGAATTTTCTCCATTAACCATGTTTTTCATATATATGTATGAAATATCAAAAAATAACTTATTTCTAAATTCTCTCTCTACAAAACACTTCATATATATTTTATATCCTATAAAAATGGCCCCATCAATTTTGTATGTAAATATATTAAAAATAAACTTTAGAGTTTTTGTATTCACACAGTGAAATTCTTCTTAATTCAAAATAAAAATATTTTTTCAAAAACGTAGTTTTATTTTCACAATAATTAATTTTATTTGCCTCGAGTACTTTCGACCTTCAAGTTTCAGGTCATTTTCAAGAGTCAAGGTCAAAAGGACTCGGGGCAAATAAAATTAATTATTGTGAAAATAAAACTACGTTTTTGAAAAAAAAATTGTATTAATTTTTTTTTTTAACCATAACAACAAATTCAATTTTATATTTTTACAATAAATCTTACAATTAAAAATCTTTCCCAACAATAATTTGCACTTTTTTTGCATAACAGGTTTCCCTAATTACAGTGCACCCTCACAGCCATCAACACGCTGGGAGGAACTCGGTTGCAGTTTTTAATTGTTATTATTGTATCATATTTTTATTTCATTAATATACCTTATGACTATTTTTGTACAGATTTATTTTTAAGATTCTGTTGCTTTGATATACCTAAATGTTATTTATTATTTGTATTGTATTTGTATAACCTAGGAAAGAATGAATTGATCAGATAAGTGAGATTGCGAATGAATGGAATTTACAGAGTGTAAACAAGAGAAGACCGTCCATGAAAAGTGTGATGAAACTAGATGAGATGAAAGAAGTATGCAAGGACAGAGTAAAGTGGAGGCACTTGTGTGGAGGTACCGGCCACCCCTAGAGGAATGGCGGCAGGATACAAGACAAGACAAGACAAGCTAATACATCCTGTTACTGTTCAACAAGGTGGCACTGTGTTTTAAGCAGTTGATAGCTTAATGAGAGAGCACCGTAATGGATCAGTTGGGCTTATTTTCTATCAACAAAGAGGACGGATTAGTTACATAATAGCTTTTTGTTTATAAAGAGTAGAAATCAACAACGTCTCTTGATTCAATCGGTACGCAAGGGTGGTTATGGACACCCTTAGCAGATATAACATGTTCGTTATACGTGAATATGGAAGCGTTGCAGCCCTTTGTCGTCGAACACACCCATCTCTGCTTGTCCCTCCTGACAGTGGTCGAGGAATAGGTGTAGTTGTTATACAGGACCAAGGGTCGACCTCTTTTTGATCTCACATAAACCACTTCTGAAATACGAATGAAAAGCTTAGTAACCATTTAAAATTATCAACTATTTTTTTCACAAACCTAGGTTGGAAGTCTCATCACCACGGTAATTCTTACCTACCGAATATCGGTAATATTTGTACGAAGACCTGTCGATCCAAGATGGCCGCGAGTGAACAGCTGATTATTTATATGTCTTCATACAAATATTACCGATATCCGGTAGGTAAGAATTACCGTGATGATGAGACTTCCAGCCCTGCATACTTTCCGTTAGAGCTACATACCTTAGTGAGGATCGAGCCCTAGCGCTCTGGAATGTAACGCAAGCTTTCTTTCTACCAACTCAACTATCGATCGAACACCGACTGAGCTTTCCGACCGGGCTGGAAGTCTCATCCCCACGGTAATTCTTACGTACCGAATATAGGTAATATTTGTATGAAGACCTGTCAATTCAAGATGGCCGCAAGTGAACAGCTGATTAGTCTTCATACAAATATTACCGATATTTGGTAGGTAAGAATTACCGTGGTGATGAGACTTCCAGCCAATTGATATCGATATCTCATTGCACTCTGATGGCGGCTCATAGCAGCAGCGTCGGTGTCATTGCCAAGCGGTCAAGACATGTGTTTGTAATAAATCGACGCTGCTTCGAGTCCCGTCGGTTCCTTAACGATAATTTCAATCCTGATTCAATAATGTGATTGGGTAATTATTAATAAAATAAATTAAATTAAAATGTTGAATTATTTATTGATCTTTAAGTATCTAATCATATCTAATCTAAGTTGCAAAGATATATTAACATTTAAAGTTTATGTTAAATGTTTGCTCACAAATAGAAACGTGTAGGTAAGTTCTCGCCTACAAATGCTGTCCGTGTACTAAAAATTCAAAAACCAAACCTCAAATAACCATAAGCCCAGTAACTTTTGCTGTCCTTCCTTGCAACAGGAGCGACATTGGTAAAGTGAACCATTTTTTACAGTATCGATGTTCAGCCTCATACCAACCAATAAATCAAGGGGCAATAATATAAAAACTTTCATCTAATCTAATCTAATCTAATCTAATCTAAGTTGCAAAGATACGTTACATTGGAGATTCACATTACATGCATTCTCACAACCAGACACGTACAAGTTCGCGCTTGCACATGCCTCATGTGAACCTACAACATAAAAACCAAATCTCAAATGGACATACACTCTGCAACTCTTGCCGTCCTTCCCTGAGACAGGGGTGACATTGGCAAAGTGAACCATTTTTACAGCATGGGTGGTCAGCCGCATACCAACCTATAAGTCAAGGAACATGAATATAGAAAAAATGCGATTTCCGATTTCATTTGGTAATACTTTATTGCATTTTTGTAAATGTATAATATGTAGGTATAATGCATGTTTTGTATATGTATAACTAAAAAATACACACTGTGAGAAATAAAATAAAAATGTACATAGAATATATACAATTATGTTTTCAAAAAAAAAAAAAATCATTAATGTAACTTAATGGTAATCAAAAAATAAAATGGCAACCTTATCATTACTAAAAAAAATATTGCATATGCACGACTCTATATGACTCCGACGAAACGTTGATAAATTCAACCTTTTCTACATCACGGTTCGTAAAATCCGTTTTTTTTTAATAAATGTACAATGAACTTGGCATATTTCGATTGGTGGTACAAAATATGATGTCACTCGGCCGGGTTGGTGTTAGATCTGTATTTGACCACCGCCGGCGCGGCGCTAGCACTATCTACCATACAAAGCCGTTGGTTCATTTGGAGATTGGAAAGAATTGTTTCCGTTTTTGTGGCTTTTTAATCCAAAACGATTATAAAACCAAAAAAATAGTTAAATCTGCCAAATACTCTAAGGAATATGCAATTTTATTTGCGTAAAGTATTTACAAAAATTAATTTTCAAATGCATTAAATTTACTGATTTCGATTTGACTGCATTATAATTTTCAAGAAATTCAGCTTTCAAAATAATAAAATTTAGTGATTTCATCAAAAATAAATATTTTCTACAGTTCATATTTGAATTAAATAATATATTGTTGGTGTCTTTTTTGACGCGACTCAATGATGTAAAATAAAAATAAAAATCCCAGATTATGGGGAATGTATAATCTCTATAATCTATAATCTAAGTTGCAAAGATATATAACATTTAAGATTTATATTAAATGTATTCCCACAAGCAGACATGTATAAGCTCGCGCTTAAACATGCCGCATGTGAACCTGCAATATAAAACCTTATCTCAAATGAACATAAGCCCTGCAACTCTTACCGACCTTCCCTGAAACAGGAGTGACATTGAGAAAGTAAACCATTTTTCACAGTATGAGTGTTCAGCTTTATACCAACCTGTAAGTCGAGAAATACAAACAATTAATTACAGTTAAGTATATAAAACAAACTGAATTATAATTTTTCAAGAAAATCAGCTTTTAAAGAAATGTAACGAAGTGATTTAATTAAATATGAACATTTTCTACAATTCATATTGAATGTGTAAATATACATATATATTTACGGATTTTTTTAAATTAAATAATATATTGTTTAATTTATAATTTTTTGAATGAATTCAAACCAAAACACTGTTTATTTTCACAATAAAATTTATTTAAAAAAAAGATTAAAATCTTTAAAACAAATTACAAACGTTTTCGACCTAGTAGGTCATCATCAGGTATGAAAAAAACGTTTGTAATTTGTTTTCTAATCTAATCTAATCTAAGCTGCAAAGATATATATCATTTAAGATTTATACTAAATGCATTCCCACAAGCAGATATGTATAATTTCGCGCTAACACATGCCGCATGTGGACCTACAATATAAAAACCCAATCTCAAATGAACATAAGCCTTGCAACTCTTGCCGTCCTTCCCTGAAACAGGGGTGACATTGGCAAAGTGAACCAATTTTTATATTATGGGTGGTCAGCCGCATAACAACCTATAAGTCAAGGAACATACATGACAAATTACATTTTTTAAAATCAAAGAATAAAAATAACAATATATACATGGACATAAAAAACTAAATCATAAAACCAAATTCACTTTAACAAACCCTAGCCGCCAACATCACAGATCAACCGCCATTTCTTTCTATCCTTGCATACTTCTTTCATTTCCTCCAGAGTCATAACCTTCTTCATACAAGCTCTTCTTTTATTATGACTCTGGATATTCCATTCATTCGCAATTTCGGATATTTGGTCCATCCATACCTTTCTCGGTCTTCCTCTACCACGACATCCATCTATTCTACCAACATATACTTTCTTCGTCAGTCTTTCCTCATTCATTCTCTCCATATGCCCAAACCATCTTAACAAACTTCTTTTAATCTTCACTTTCACACTTTCTTTTGCACCACATTCTTTTCTTACAAAATCATTCCTCACCCTGTCACTCCGTTTTTTCCCAATCATACTTCTTAGAAAGTCCATTTCAACAGTATGGACTTTACTAATTTCACTTTCATTCACCGTCCAGGCCTCGCTTCCATACATCAAGGTGGGTAAAAGTATGCCACTGCGTACCGCCAATCGAGCATTTTTAGAAATGTTTTGATTTTTGGCGATACAAGCTGTGGCACCCAGTACACACCTGCCCTTCATTACTCTTCTTTCAAGTTCACCTGTCATTCTTCCATCTTTCTCAAACTTACTTCCCAAGTATACAAACTCATTTACCACATCAACATTCATTCCGTTTATTCTAAATTCGTAGTTCGTATTTTCTTCATTTCTTTCAAAAATCAAAACTTTCGTCTTACTTGCATTCAATTTCAAATAATTACCTAGCAGAGCTTCGTTCAATCTAGAGAGCATCGTTTGCAATTCTACTGCTGAGTCCGATACAAGAACAGCATCATCCGCATACAGTAGAACACTCACTTTGCTCTCTCCTATCATTAATCCACAATCATCAAGTCTAGCATCTCGAACACACTTGTCCATGACTATGTTAAATAGCCATGGGCTCATCACACGATTCAAGATTCAAGATATTCAAGATTCACACGATTCAAGATTTTAATCTTTTTAAATAAATTTTATTGTGAAAATAAACAGTGTTTTGGTTTGAATTCATTCAAAAAATTCTAAATTAAACAATATGAATTTTTACAGTGTTAATACACAAACAATACAAAATATAAATAATATATTGTTGGTGTCTTTTTTAACCCGACTCAATGCTGTAAAATAAACATAAAAATCCCTGTTTATCGGGAATACATTTTTTTTTTTAATTTCCATTACTGACGTCACATAGCCGAGGCCTATTTTAAACGTGCCGAGTCCATTTGTTTAGTGGTTGTGTGAGTTCCTGATGAGCACAATGGCATGTCCTATTGTATACAAGCACGCACGACAACCTTTGCTTATGTGCGTAGAACAAACCCAGCGTTGTTTTTCACTTTTTGTAGAAGTTTGGTTAAAAGTGTATCCACCAATGAGAATCAGTCTTCTTCCTTTGTTAGACTTCAGGTAGATGGCTGAAAAAGATGAAATATTAACAAAAATTCAACATATAAATGCTTATCAACAAATAGCAATAAATATACAAACTCTGAGTAACAGAGTAAAAGCTCGGAAGAAATAACACACATTTTTAACGAAACGTTCAGCAAAGACATATACAGTGATCCACTGTCGATAAAATAGGAAAAAAACAAACATCTGAAGCCAAAAAGCCGTAAAGCCTAAAAGAAATATTGAAAAAAAGAAATGTAGAGTATATCGCAACCTTAAAGTTAGAAATGAATAAGTGCTAATTTATTAATTTGATAAATCGATTTGAAAAATATTGGGGGAAACTTCTTATTGGAAGTAAACTAATTGTAAGAAAGTGCTCATGAAGAACTTCTTAATTAAAAGAGTTTCACACTTCTTTAGCGTTTTCTCTCATATAAAAATAGGAAAAAAAGTGCATTTATCTGAGAGAAGCTCATATTATCTTAATATGACAATTATTAAATTTTCCCGTTGAGGTATCGATATTTGAGATAAAATGATAAAATGTATTTTCAACAATAACTCATACAGTGATTTTTATTATCGCGGGTGCAACCTTTGACGCATGTTATGTTTCATATTAATAAAATAAAGCATATTTTAAAAAAAATTGTTATTGTAAATGCTACATTTTAGCAAATTCACTTTATATTTTGTAAAAATAATTTTATTGAAATATAAAAATTGTCAGGAATGAGGTTCAAAGTGCTATCGCGGGTGCAACAAAATCGGCCCAACCTTTCCAGATTTTGAAACAAAAACACAAAAGTCGGTTAATTGTGAAACATTTATTATAGTAGGTATGCCTTCATGTTTCGTAAGGCATTAAACAAACCAAGGGAACAAACATATTTTTAAATTGGAATTAAAAATAAACACAAAATTATTCACTTTTAAAGAAATCGCGGGTGCAACATCAAATTATCGCGGGTTTCTTCTTCATTGGTGACTCGATCACGCCAAGAGATCCGAAGCATTTTTCGGTAGGTATAGACACATCTCGAATGTTTTAATTCGTCTCTCCAGTGCCTGCGTGAGAGTTCATCCCTCCATACCATACAGAGCGATTGGGAAAACATAGCACCTCACTATGCGCTTCCGGAGTTCAAGGCTTAAATTTCTGCACAACAGTACTTTGCTCATTTTAGCGAAGACATTTCGGGCTTGCTCTAGTCTGCTCTGACTTCTTGACACATGTCCCACTTTTCGTTGACCAGACTTCCCAGGTACCTGTAACTAGTGCATCTTTCAATGTTTTCGCTATTTAGTTCTACATGTACATATATATGTGGTTTTTACATATACACAATTACATATATATGTGGTTTACTTCGTCCGTCAGTTTTCGAGGCACTGCCTTCGGGGAATATTTTTTGTCAAATGCAGCAACTTGGAATTCTGCAGATTTTTTTTTTACAATCTCAACTGAATTAGAGGGACTTGCTGGTAGATTACGTTTTACTTTTGCCACAGCCTTTTCCAGTGTGCGAGGACTGCTGTATCTCGTTCCTGTTTGTTTAATTATTTCTTCTCTGCGACGCTTTCTAGTTGCCTGCATTCTTTCTTTTGATCGGATCCTAGCCAGTATTTTCAAATCTTCATCTATCTTCATTTTCCTTGCCATTTCTTTTCTCCGTTTTGAATCACGAGCCCTTTCTCGAGAGAGATGGCCTGCATGAAGTTCAGGGTTTTCTTTTAACTTTCGCCTATATTTCTGCGAAACAGTTTCATTCCTTTGCTCTTCTGTCATTTTAGCCGATATTCCTGTAAACAAATATGGAATATAATATAACTACACATTCAACATAAGCCACCAATCATCATGTACACCAGAATATAATTATTTTTCAAAACATAAAAACAGTAAGATATGTGATAAATCAAGTAATACGGTTACTTGTCAAAAAGTTGCACCCGCGATTCTCATTCATTATCGCGGGTGCCACCAATTTGAACTGAAGTAAATTTCAATTCAACTAACATTATATCCCTAAAAAATATTTAAATAGGTTAGCCTTCTACTTTTTCTTACTTATACAATGTTTGAATACTATAGCAATTCATTTCTTTGAAAAACACAACCTTTTATATCTTCTGAATCGCGGGTGCATCATGCTAACAGTGATTTTTATATTCAATAATGCTTAAAAAATAACAACTTAAGTACTTCCATCTTTTGCACAAGAATAAAATAATGTTTTCACTAGACGTGCAGCCGGTAAAACATGACCTCAAGCTGTCAGTTATAGCTGTTTCGCGCCAGTGCAGTGTTGCCACGGTGCGATTTTGCAGATTAAGCCCATTCTTCAAATGATGTTTCTAAGCGCGCCAAAAATGTTAATATAATTGAAAATAAAAAAAATAAAAAGTTTTAATAAATTTTTACCTTTTACTTTGTACCGATATAGAAAAAGTTACTAATAGCGTGATTTAAAAATGAATGTCAAAAATCGTCTATAGCGGAATCGCCAAAATGTCACTTATTCAGTTTTTCCGTTGAGGTATCGATATTTGAAATAAAATTATAAAATGTATTTTTAACAATAACTCATACAGTGTTTTCTGCTTTTGTTAGAATTACACCTCAAGCGCCGTTTACATGCTTAGTTGTGGTTTTTTGCATCATTTTTTGTACAAAACATTTAGTAAACTATTATGAATATCTTTTGTCGGTCTTTAAATAAAGGTGGATAATTATTTTTTATGCTTCTTTGAGAATCAAACATAAATAACTCAATTGCGGAGTCTAAAGCGAACGTTTATTCCTTTTGGGTACAAAAAAAATGTTTAAAAATAAATGTATTTTTTATTTTGTAATACAAGATAAATTTAAAAAAATACCTAATAAATTTTATAAAATAGACCTCTTTTAATTTGAGAATCATTTAAAAAAAAAAACGAAGAATGTTTTACAAAAATTAATAATTAAAAGTTGTGAAAAATACAACACAATATCAGTGATTGTGAACATTGTTCAAAACGATAATTTCTCCGTCCACTGTGTAGAGATGAGCCTTGCATCCAGGGGTTTTTGACGAACATCTCCACCGTTGTTTGTACCGTTTCACAGAATCTTGGCAGAACGCGTAACCCTCTACTTCTATCAGAGGTTTTCCCTTTTGGGAAGTTTTGAAAATACAGGCTGAAAAATATACAACATTTATTTAAGTAAATCAAATGCTATATAATGCTAAAACAAATGGTATTGTTTGAAGGCAAAAGCTCATTTGAGTAAATCAGATGCTATTTTAGGAAATTGTGAAAGGAGGGGTTATAAAATTTCAGGAAATCTAGAGGTCTATAAATGGAGGTGAGCGAAAATGGAAACACAAACTTCAACGCATTTTTTACTCCCCATGACATATGAGCTTATGTACTATAGCAATAGGGTATTTTCACATTTTTCTTTTTTTTGAGATTTAAATTCGTTTATGCTTTATTAGCCCAAAACGCAACGCAACTAAGCTATACAAATAGTGTAACTTCTTGCCTGCGTTATCCCCGAAGGGGTCGCATGTAGCGCATCGGGACCTATTTATTTTTACAGGTAAGGAGGCCGGCCTCACACCAACCACTTTCAGTTGAAGTGGAGGTTTCCCAGCTCCCGGGGGGGCTGGTTCTCATTTCTTGTGAAGGCTGAGTAAGCCTTTGAGATCGAACCCTGCTCTCGGCATGGAATGCAAGCATTCTACCAATTGAGCTATCGACCTTTTTACGAGCTTAATCGTCGTCGCTACAAAGCGCCAATTCTCAAGCAAGACCCGGTTGCTGTAAGGCTGGATGGACCTTTGGTGACCGGTCATTGGTAAAGGTTTTATGAATTTTTCAACCCAGCGAAGAGCAAATTTGATAATATAAATGGTATATTTTCTGTGCTCCGCCGGGAATCGAACCCACAACCTTCCTATTCAGAGTCCGCAGTGTTACCACTGAGCTACGGACCGGTCAACTTCTTGAATTTAAATTTTAGTTCTATTTTTAGCAAAGTTATATGTATTTTAAAATCGATTTTTGAATTTTCGCGCCAAAACGCTACTAGATGAAATTTTCTCGCGTGACGTCACGGTCTTGTAAACATCGCCGTACCAACTGACAGCCCTCACATTTATGTCATTCAACCATTGCTTGTTCATGTTAAAACCGTTGGGGCTGTTGTTGCTTCAAGAAGTTTGTGTGTTTCTTTAAGAACATTTCATTTGTTTCTGTTGTTTCATTTGTTTTCCTTTCCAAGAATGTCCGTGCGTGACATATAAATATTTAAAATAAGTAGGTATTAGTTATAGTTATAGGAATTCTGTATTGTATTGTGTGGGTAGGAATCATTGAATAAAAATACTTGAAGCATCGAGAAATAATGATTACTACGCCTTTCTGGAACTGTCTAGCGAATATAGATCTAGATTGTACTGTTTTGAAGAGTATAAGAAAGGTGCGAGTTGCTTGCAGAGCCAGTATCCTACGAGCTTTACAACTACATTGAACTAAGTTAACTAGTGAACAGAAACCAAGTATAATGGAATAGTCGAGACTATCTTTGTGAAAATAAATTATTAAAAGTGTAAAATAAACAACTGTATAAGAAAACTTAATTGAAAGACTTTTGAACCCTAAATTCGTAACAATATGCACCAACTGCCGATGCCCCAGATGAAACCATTGATGATTTTTATACCACTCTCAAGCAAACACTTGCTCAAATACCAAACAAAGAAATAACGCTGGTTATCGGAGATCGCAATGCAAAAGTTGGATCTAACAGTTACCTTGAAAACACAGTCGGCCATTACGGTGTTGGCATACAAAATGACAGAGGTGAATGACTGATCCAATTCGCCATAGAGGAAAAAATGACAATCATGAATATCTGGTTTAAACAGCACATCAGACGGCTGTACACATATTTTATTTTATTTTTTATTTTTCTTTATTTACGGTGGTATGCCAATTTCACAAAAAAATATATATATACACACATGTTAGAGTTAAAATCACAGTATAAAACAATGAGTATAAATAGTAATGGAACTACAAAAAATATATATACATATAGGTAGAAAAAAATATGTAAATTATACATGTAGGAGAAAATAAGAAAAGAAAAAAGTACAATAAAACTTAAAAATAAACAAAAAATATGAGAAAACCAAATCAAAAACTCAATGAAAAATGAAACACAGTTTACAATATCCTTATGTAGGAGATTTAAAAATATTTAAAAAAATGGATACATACATACTCATAAGAATGAGTTATTCTTATAAAATATAAGTGCAACCAAATTCCTTCAAACAATACATCACCAGGATATCACCAGGTGATAGATGTCGCAACCAGATTGACTATATCATGATAAAAAACCGCTGGAGATTTTCAATAAGCAGTGTTAAAACGTATCCTGGTGCTGACTGCGGCTCTGATCATAATTTGTTAATTGCACAAATTAGAGTCAAATTTAAAATCATGAAAAGGAATGTGTTAAAAACTTTAAAACTTAATGAGCAAGAAATAAAATGCTTTGGAGTGGATATTAGGAATCAAGATGCTGATTTCCAAATAAACTCTCTCAATAATGTTGACCAGTGCTGGAACAGCTTCAAAGACAAAATTGTCCATACTGCCAAGAAACATCATAAACCCAGAAATGAAAAGAGGAAGTCTTGGATATCGGAACCCACATGGGACATGATATCAAAGCGGAAAGCTATGAGAATAACAGGGAACTCATCCGCAGAAACAAAACAGGAATACTTTAGACTTAATAAAGAGGTACAAAAACTTTGCAGACGGGACAAAAAAAAACAAATCTCTAATATCTGTGCTGAGATAGAAGCAAAAACAAATAGTGTCACAACAAAGGATATCTTTCAAAAGGTCAAACTCTTAACCCACGATTTCAAACCTCAAACATGGGCAATAGAGGACCGCAATGGAAGCCCTTTGACGGACATTGATAGCGTCTTAGAGAGATGGCGAGATTACTGTTCTGAGCTATATACCGACGCCTCAATAGCTGCAAGTCCTACTTTTGATGGTCAAACCATGGAACCCGACATTCTGGAAGAAGAGGTTCGAGATGCACTGAAAATACTAAAATGCAACAAATCCCCCGGCAATGACTATTTACAAGCCGAACTTTTAAAAGAACTAGGGGATAAGGGCATAAAAACAATTTAAGATCTCTGCAACCTTGTATGGAAAACGGGAATATGGCCTCAAGAATGGACAGAGTCTGTATTTATTCCTCTTCACAAAAAAGGATCATCCAAAAAATGTGCAAATTACAGAACGACAGCACTTATCTCCCACACCAGCAAGATATTGTTATATGTGCTAAAAGCGCGTTTGCACAGCTATATTGGATGGCAAATTCCTAAGGAACAGGCTGGTTTTGTGAAAGGAAGAGGTACAAGAGAACAGATTCTCAACATCCGTCAGATTATTGAAATGAGTAGAGAGTTCCTGACGCCAGTTGTTTTATGTTTTATTGATTACAATAAGTCTTTTGATTGCGTGAAGTGGGAATATTTGTGGAAAGTTCTCAAGGAAATGGGGGTTCCATCCCATTTGATAAAACTCATCCACGGACTTTACACTCCTAGTAAGGCAATCATAAAGATTAATGTCATGAACACAACAAGTTTTCCCACAAAAAAAGGTGTAAGACAGGGATGCATCCTCTCCCCTGACCTGTTTAATATCTATGGGGAATACATAATGCGCAGGGCTCTGTACCAATGGGATGGAGGAGTGTCTATTGGTGGCGTAAAGCTGTCCAATTTAAGATATGCGGATGACACAACACTTTTGGCCAAAAACCCGAGAGAGATGGCAGATCTCCTTAAAAACGAGTAGAGACCGAGAGCAAGGCACTGGGACTCGAGATCAACCAGAGTAAAACCAAGATTATGATCATAGATCGATCAAAAAAGTTTGGTGATCTGGGAAACTCATTTCAAGGTTTGGAGATCATAAACGAGTTCCAGTTCCTTGGATCTCAAATTAGTAACGAAGGATCTTGCGAAGGAGAAATTAGACGCCGTATCGCCATTGCCAAAAGTGCCATGTCTAAGCTGGACAAAATATGGAAAGACCGGGGTGTGAGTAACAGCACCAAGATTAAGCTTGTCAGGAGTCTGGTCCACTCTATTTTTCTCTATGCTGCTGAAACATGGACCATAAAAGCAGCAGAAAGAAGAAAAATTGACGCTTTTGAAATGTGGTGCTGGAGGCGCATGCTTCGAATCCCATGGACGGCTAGACGCACCAATGAGTCCATTCGTCGGGAGCTGCGTTTGGATGGCTTGACTCTGGCCAACATATGTACACGCCGTATTCTTCAGTTCTTCGGACACGTTGTCCGTGGCAATGAGGATAGCCTGGAACGACTGGTTGTGATCGGTAACTTGGAGGGGAAGAGAGGAAGAGGTAGATCCCCCACACGATGGACCGATCAAGTGAAGACAGCAGCAGGCACCTCGGTAGTTGGAACGTTGCGGGCAGCGCAGTCGAGGGAGAGCTGGAGAAGATTGGTTGCTTCCACAAGGGTCACAACCCTCAGTAATGAGGAATATAATTAAGAAGAAGTTTTCATTTGTTTCTGCTGTCAACAACACTTGTTAACGGAGTATGGATTGTCAATAAAAGAACGTGATGTCAACAAATGACGTCACAGCACCGGAAATAGAAGAAGCAGATCTCATATCCGTTTAAAAACTTGTCCAAATCATTTCTATATTATATTTTTTAAATATAAAATCGAAAAAAAATATTTTCGGCTTCAAGTCAACATATTCTTATTTGATTTTTCGAAATCTATCAACTTAATTTACTTTTTATCATATTCCTCACTATTGCAAATACCCTATTCATTTCTTTGAAAACCACAAACTTTTATATCTTTTGAATCGCGGGTGCATCATGCTAACAGTGATTTTTTATATTCAATAATTCTTAAAAAAATAACAACTTAAGTACTTCCATCTTTTGCACAAGAATAAAATAATGTTTTCACTAGACGTGCAGCCGGTAAAACATGACCTCAAGCTGTCAGTTATAGCTGTTTCGCGCCAGTGCAGTGTTGCCACGGTGCGATTTTGCAGATTAAGCCCATTCTTCAAATGATAATGTTCCTAAGCGCGCCAAAAATGTTAATATGATTGAAAATAAAAAAAATAAAAAGTTTTAATAAATTTTTACCTTTTACTTTGTACCGATATAAAAAAAGTTACTAATAGCGTGATTTAAAAATGAATGTCAAAAATCGTCTATAGCGGAATCGCCAAAATGTCACTTATTCAGTTTTTCCGTTTAGGTATCGATATTTGAATGAAATGTATTTTTAAGAATAATTCATACAGTGGTGTCTGCTTTTGTTAGAATTACACCTCAAGCGCCGTTTACATGCTTAGTTGCTTACCTAGTTGTGGTTTTTTTGCATCATTTTTTGCAAAAAACATTTAGTAAACCATTATGAAAATCTTTTGTCGGTCTTTAAATAAAGGTATATAATTTTTTTTTTATGCTTCTATGAGAATCAAACATAGATAACTCAATTGCGAGTCTAAAGCGAACGTTTATTCATTTTGGGTACTTATTACAAAATTATGGATGTCGTGGAAGAGGAAGACCGAGAAAGGTATGGATGGACCAAATTTTCGAAAAAGCGAGTGAATGGGATATCCAGTCTTATGACTGGATATCCCATTCACTCGCATAAAAGGAGAGCTTGTATGAAAAAAGTTATGACTCTGGATGAAATGAAAGAAGTATGCAAGGACAGGAAGAAGTGGCGGCTACTGCAATGCTGATTTGTAATGTTGGTTTATTAGCTTGCTACATTTTTTGCATAAGACATTTTTGACTTTTTTTTTATAGATTTATTTTTAAGGTTTTGTTGTTTTCTTATACTTTAATGTTATTTATTACTCGTATTCCTTGACTTATAGGTTGGTATGAGGTTGACCACCCATACTGTAAAAAATGGTTCATTTTGCCAATGTCACCCTTGTTTCAGGGAATGTCGGCAAGAGTTGCAGGGCTTATGTTCATTTGAGGTTTGGGTTTTATTTGTAAGTACACAATCAGCATTTTGAAGCGCGAACTACACGTGTTTGTTTGTGGGCATACATCTGAGAGCTTTGAATGAATATATCCTTGCAACTTAGATTATAGATTATAGATATCTTATTACAATATTCTTGTATTACAAAATAAAACAAAATGTATTTTTTATTTTGTAATACAAGATAAATTCAAAAAATATGTGATGAATTTTATCAAAAAGACCTCTTTAAATTAGAGTCATTTAAAAAAAACAACGTACAAAAAGTGTTTAAAAAAATTTAAAAATTAAAAGATGTAAAAAAGACAACAGTGTATCAGTGATTGTGAACATTTTTCAAAACGATAATTTCTCCGTCTACTGTGTAGAGATGAGCCTTGCATCCAGGGATTTTTGACGAACATCTCCACCGTTGTTTGTGCTGTTTCACAGAACCTTGGCAGAACGCGTAACCCTCTACTTCTATCAGAGGTTTTCCCTTTTGGGAAGTTTTGAAAATATAGGCTGAAAAAAATACAACATTTTTTTAAGTAAATCAAATGCTATATAATGCTAAAACAAATGGTCTTGTTTGAAGGCAAAAATTCATTCAAGTAAATCAGATGCTATTTTAGGAAATTGTGAAAGGAGGGGTTATAAAATTTCAGGAAATCTAGAGGTCTATAAATGGAGATGAGCGAAAATGGAAACACAAACTTCAACGCATTTTTTACTCCCCATGACATATGAGCTTATGTACCTACTGTAGCAATTCATTTCTTTGAAAAACACAAACTTTTATATCTTTGGAATCGCGGGTGCATCATGCTAACAGTGATTTTTATATTCAATAATGCTTAAAAAATAACAACTTAAGAACTTCCATCTTTTGCACAAGAATAAAATAATGTTTTCACTAGACGTGCAGCCGGTAAAACATGACCTCAAGCTGTCAGTTATAGCTGTTTCGCGCCAGTGCAGTGTTGCCACGGTGCGATTTTGCAGATTAAGCCCATTCTTCAAATGATAATATTTCTAAGCGCGCCAAAAATGTTAATATGATTGAAAATAAAAACAAATTGCACAGAATCTGTACTGGACTTTCTTGCAAAAATTAACCCACTGTATGACGTATGTAAAGCTAGAATCATCTACCAGCTTATGCCGATTCAATAAAAATATAATATATCAATAATTAATCAATTTTATTCCACCGCGGTGTGTACCTGCATACTCGTACAATATGGATATAGGCATATAAATACTGAAATGAATATAAATATTTGGTTATTTATTTGTTGAGCGCCGTTTTGTATGAATCACACCTCAAGAGCCCTCTGCGAGGTTGGTCTACTCTGGAAAAGCGCCAATTACACAAGATCCTTGACTTATAGGTTGGTATAAAGCTGACCACCCATAGTGTAAAAAATAGTTCACTTTATCAATGTCACCCCTGTTTCAAGGAAGGTCGGCAAGAGTTGCAGGTTTTATGTTCATTTGAGATTTGCTTTTAATTTGTAAGTACACATTCAGCGTTTTTTAGCGCGAATTTACACGTGTCTGTTGTGGGGCATGCATTTGATATGAGTTTTTAATTTTAATATATCTTTACAACTTAGATTTTAGAATATTATAGATGGTCATTGAACCCTTTTGTGTGTAAACTAGGACTTTGTATGGTGGGTAAACTTTTTAGTTATATTTGAAAAAGTGACGACTGATTATTATTGTTATTTATAAAATTTTAAGAATTGCAGCCTTTTATATAATTTTAACCCTTTGACTACCAAGAAAATTGCTAATACATTTTGTATGGATATTTTTCACTTTGTATGGCAGCTATACTTCTAATTCACTTTTTGGAAAAAATAATGATGGCAATATATAAGTTAACATTATTTACCTACATTTGTACAAGATTATTTTCTTGTTAACCCTCTAACTGCCGAGAATTTTTAAATATATTTTTTTATTTTGTATGGCAACTCCCTAAACCGAGATCATGATGAAGCAATTAGTATAATCGTTAGATAGCACTATTTTATAAATGGGTTCACAGAAAATTTGAGAAAAATCGTTGGAGCCGTTTTTGAGAAAATCGCATTTAAAATTTTTAGCTCTTTGGAAGCCATCTTGAATTTTCAAAAAAGTAAAAAAATAAAATAATAAATTAAAGTTATGAACTTATTCTTTCTATCAAATCTAAAACAAATTTAAATATCTTGCATTTTATTGAGTTTTTGTAATATTTTCGATTTAAAATATCAGGTCGTGTAAACGGTGCTTTATATTTATTTTTTCAAAAAGTTTTTTTTTAATATTTGGAAGCCATCTTGAATTTTCAAAAAAGTAAAAAAATAAAATAATAAATTGAAGTAATGAACTTATTCTTTCTATCAAATCTAAAACAAATTTAAATATCTTGCATTTTATTGAGTTTTTGTAATATTTTCGATTTAAAATATCAGGTCGTGTAAACGGTGCTTTATGTTTATTTTTTCAAAAAGTTTTTTTTTAGTATGGCAGAAATTTATGTTGTCTATAATATTTTAAAATATTATACTTTTGTTGACCCCTTAACTTTCGAGAAAATCACAATTGTTTGTTTTTTTCATATGGCAACCCATAGACACAGATTAGTAAGAGTGCTGTCATAACTAATTTATTAAGTTAACAACTAATTGCTGGCAATTCTGAAAATTTAAGAAAAATTTTTGGAGCCGTTTTTGAGAAAAGTGCAATTTTATGTTTTTTTTGTATGGCAGCCATCTTGAATTTTCAAGTTAGTGTAATGCCATGTTATTCATACTTAATACATGTCCAAAAAAGTTGATGAAACCAAAATTTGGTATCTCTAGGTCTTCAACTTTGGAAAGTGACACACTTAAACACATACACACATACACACACACACACACACACACACACACACACACACACACACACACACACACACACACACACACACACACACACACACACACACACACACACACACACACACACACACACACACACACACACACACACACACATACAGACGGACGTTTTTGAAAGATAGTGTTTTTTGGCATGTCCTGCACCAGGACAACTTATTTCCGTGAAAACCTCGAAAAAAAAATTTCACACCAAATCAAAACTTTCTTTATAGCCTTCAGCTATAGCAAGAAAGTAAAAATAAAAAGTTTTAATAAATTTTTACCTTTTACTTTGTACTGATATAAAAAAAGTTACAAATAGCGTGATTTAAAAATTAATGTCAAAAATTGTCTATGGCGGAATCGCCAAAATGTCACTTATTCAGTTTTTCCGTTGAAGTATCGATATTTGAATGAAATATATTTTTAAGAAAAATTCATACAGTGATTTCTGCTTTTGTTAGAATTACACCTCAAGCGCCGTTTACATCCTTACCTAGTTGTGGTTTTTTTGCATCATTTTTTGCAAAAAACATTTAGTAAACCATTATGAAAATCTTTTGTCGGTCTTTAAATAAAGGTGGATAATTATTTTTTTATGCTTCTTTGAGAATCAAACATAAATAACTCAATTACGAGTCTAAAGCGAACGTTTATTCATTCTGGGTACTTATTACAAAATTATATCTTATTACAATATTCTTGTATTACAAAATAAAAATAAAGGAATTTTTTATTTTGTAATACAAGATAAATTCAAAAAATATGTGATGAATTTTATCAAAAAGACTTCTTTAAATTAGAGTAATTTAAAAAAAACAACGTACAAAAAGTGTTTTACAAAAATTGATAATTAAAAGATGTAAAAAAGACAACAGTGTATCAGTGATTGTGAACATTTTTCAAAACGATAATTTCTCCGTCCACTGTGTAGAGATGAGCCTTGCATCCAGGGGTTTTTGACGAACATGCCCACCGTTGTTTGTGCTGTTTCACAGAACCTTGGCAGAACGCGTAACCCTCTACTTCTATCAGAGGTTTTCCCTTTTGGGAAGTTTTGAAAACACAGGCTGAAAAAATACAACATTTATTTAAGAAAATCAAATGCTATATAATGCTAAAACAAATGTTATTGTTTGAAGGCAAAAATTTACTCAAGTAAATCAGATGCTATTTTAGGAAATAGTGAAAGGAGGGGTTATAAAATTTCAGGAAATCTAGAGGTCTATAAATGGAGGTGAGCGAAAATGGAAACACAAACTTCAACGCATTTTTTACTTCCCATGACATATGAGCTTATGTACTAGTTTTTTTTTTTTTTATATACTAAGGGTACTGATACTTTGTAGCAGGGATGTTAGCTGCATAGTGTTGAATTGTGTGATGTTGGATGGTATAAATAAAAATACTAATTTGACCATGTACATAATATATTTCACAATATTTAAAAAAAAATCAAGTGGAAAAACATGTTTTAATTAACTTTTATTTTTTTAGGTCACAATTATGCTCCTGAAGATGCCTTATTAGGTGAAAACGCTTGAGCAGAAAATAGAATAAAAGTGAATTAAAACTTTGTTTTTCCAATTGAATTTGTACAAAATACGATCGACTTTCACTGTGTGAATAGATATGCACTTAAAAATATTTCACTATACATTGGTGGTAAAATACACCTCGATAATAAACATACATTCCGAAACAATTAGAAACTTTTATAAGTATTATGTTAAAGAAATATATTTAGATAATACTAAGACAGAATAAATTTTATTGCATATATAAAAAAAAAACGGATCGAACAACTTAAGCTTGTTCATGGCAAATTCACCCTGAAAATCAGAATAGTGCAGAATTCAGCAGATGCACTCATATTCAGATAATCCTTATTTTTTTAAAATAGATTTACAATTCATGTTGTTGTGGGGGATATCATTTAAAATTATTTAAAATTCATTTTAAATGTATGCCAACAAGCAGACACGTAGTAGGTAAGAGCTTACAAATGCTGAATGTGTAAATACAAATGAAAATCCGAATGAATATAAGCCCGACCATTACATGCACACAAGCTTCTGCTTTCGCATGAAGACAACTGGGCTGGAAGTCTCATCACCACGGTAATTATTACCTACCGAATATCAGTAATATTTGTTTGAAGACTAATCAGTTGTTCAGCTATCTTGGATTGACAGGTCGTCATACAAATATTACCGATATTCGGTAGGTAAGAATTACCGTGGTAATGGAGATTTCCAGCCCTGGCCAGGCAAAAAACGTTGGTGAATTACATTCTGTAACTGTAACTCTGTCGCCATTCCGCTAGGGGTGGCCAGAGCCTCTGCAGAGCTGCATCCATTTTTTCCTATCCTTACATACCTCTTTCAATTCATTCATATCCATCACCTGTTTCATGCATTTTCTTCTTTTACGCTCACTTTGTATATCCCATTCTTTCACAATCTCCTCAATCTGATCACTCCATACTTTTCTCGGTCGTCCCTTCCCTCTTTTTCCTTTCACACTTTCTTTGTATACATACTTTGTCAGTCTATCATCATTCATTCTTTCCACATGCCCAAACCATCTCATCACATTCTTTTGTACCTTAACTTTCACATCCTCTTTCAAATTATACATTCTTTTTTTAACCATTCATTCCTAACTCTATCCCTCAGAGTTTTTCCTGTCATGCTTCTCAAATGCTTCATTTTCACCGTACATACTTTACTCATTTCGCTATCGTTCACTGTCCATGCTTCAATTCCATACATCAAAGTCGGTAACAATATGCCATTGTGTACCGCCATTCTCAGATCCATCGTCAATCGCTTGTTCTTTGCTATTCTTCCTATTGCACCGACCACTTGCTTTCCCTTACACATCCTATTCTCAAATTCTCTTGTCATCTTTCCATTCTTCTCGAACATACTTCCCAAGTAACTAGATTCATCCACAATTTCAACTTTCGTACCATTCAACAAAAACGTGCATTCTTCATTTTCATCCGTTCTGTCAAAAATAAGTACTTTCGTCTTACTTGCATTCTACTTCACAGATATATTCTTCAACAAAAAAAAACATAAATCAAACACATATGAGTTTGCGCTACACACGCTGCATGCGATCAATGGTTATGAATGTTTCTTATGGAAATAATCTGCGACTCGAGCATGTAGAAGAAGGCCGTGCATTTCTTGTGAGTGCCGTGCGTGGCGCACACCCAGCGCACCTTGGGGCCATTCGAGATCGTCGGACGGAACGTGTATCCATCGACGTGGGCGTTCCGAGTACCCCTCTTGTTACATGTAAAATACACTAAAAATAAACAAGAAATATGATTAATTCACGAGACTTTAACTTATTAACCCTTCAGAGGCAGCTCTGCAGAGGCTCTGACTACCCCTAGCGGAATGGCGACAGAGTCACAGGCAGTAACATTGAAATAAAACGCAATATTGATTTTTAATGTTCATCTATTTACACAGTGACAGTCCATTTTTAATTATTTAAAAATTCAAATGGATTAAAACAGCATTTTAATTCATTTATAATTGATTTTTAATATTTTTTAGAATCAAATTCCAATGAAACACTGTATATTTTTACCAATTACAGATTAATTAAATTCAATTAATATTAAATTAATCATTGGTTAAAATACTAAGTGTTTCATTGGAATTTGATTCTAAAAAATATTAAAAATCAATATGAATTTCCACAGTGTTAAAACACAAACAATACAAAATATAAAACACAGTTTTTTTTTGTATTTTTTTTATTTATTTCAGACCTATGCATAACAAATTACCTCAGAATATAAGTTATAATTGAGATTTTTTATTCGGTGCACGCGAAGACAGGGAGAGAAAGTTTCCCGCGCGATGGACCGATCAAGTGATAACAGCAGTAGGCATATTGGCGGTCTTGTGAAATCATTCTCCAATGATTTCACAATAATAATAAGACAAGTTGTAAAAATATATTCATTTTGAGATTCATATTTATTGCACGCCCACCAGCAGATGTGTGTACACATACTCCTTTGTGTACTAACAAAATAACTACCCAAAACTCAAATGAATACAAGCCCTGTATTTCTTGCCACTTTCCCTGAAAAAAGGGTGACTTCAAGCAATCAAATTTGATGTGTCAATCAAATATTGATTGGAGGTTGGTGCATCAAGGCTCTAGGAGTTGTACATCGTTGGAGCTGGATGGTTGTGACGGTCCATCATATGGACGATCTTGCCTTCGACAGTGTGGAGGAATGCCGTGCATCCTTTTCCGAAGCCATGCGTGGAGCAGCACCATCTCTGCTTGGTGGACTTTAACGAAGCTTCACAATATGTGTATCCAGCCACCTCAATCAGCGTCTTTCCTTTTTTAGATTTACGAATGTTGTAATAGCCATCTGAAAGTGTGAACAGAAAGGTGGTTAACGTGAAGAATAATGTGAACAAGAAAACAAAATAGAATACAAAAAATGCATGTGAAAGAAAAGACATTTAATGTTATTAAACAATACAAACCAACAATTTTCACCAGATTTTTTTTTTTCCATTGGTCTAAAAAACATAAAAATAAGATACTATCATCGAAAAAATAATGTTTAGTGTGATTAATTAGAAACAACTGATAAATAAAAGAAATGAAACAATTGGTCGCAGTTACTCAAAACGTTATATTATTTTGCAAATCCACATTTCATACAGGTATTTTTTTATGTCTATCATAACCGAAATACAATATTTCCGAGAAAACCTACATTCCGTAATAAAAACAACACAACATTTAATACTATTCAGTTTTTATCTTTACAAAACAACATAATAAATTAAGGTGTCATACAATTGCTGATGATTATGTTGAACAATCATGGACCCAACACACATCCCTGACTAACTCCCATACAAAACTTTGTTTCATTCACTCAAATTTATTTTGAGCTAAGAGAAAAAAAACACACACATTTCTAGTCGTTTCGATCACTAAGCAAGGGAACGTCGTGATTGTGAATATTGTGTATTTTTATTATTTGGCCATCTAAAGTGTAAAGAAAAGCTTTGCAGGCCCTGTATCTAGAAGTGCAGTCCCACCTCTGCTTTGCTGATTTTGTTGAATTCATGTTGAATCTGTAGCCGTCTATCTTAATCAAAGGTTTGTTTTGACGAGACTTTGTGATACAAGCTAACACTCCTGAAAAAGAAGTAAAAAATATATATTAGACTTATATGAAAAACATCGACGGTAATCTATTTCTTCAACAACTCACTTGAGTATACTTTGACAGGTCCGCAGCGTAGTGTTTAACACTTCCGACTCGTAATCTAGAGCAAGTGGGGATTCCTAGAGGAGAACAAAATGATGTTATTTGCTGGGTTGATCAACTGTTTTGACCAAAATACGGGCATCGAAGCCTCGCAGAAACTAGGCCTTGCTTGAGAGTTGGCGTTTTCTTATAGCGACAACCAGGGATGAAAGTCTCATCACCAACGTTGGTCGGAAAGCTCAGTCGGTGTTCGATCGATAGTTGAGTTGGTAGAAAGAAAGCTTGCGTTCCATAGCAGAGCGCTAGGGTTCGATCCTCACTAAGGTACATATGTAGCTCTAACTGAAAGTATGCAGAGCTGGAAGTCTCATCACCACGGTAATGCTTACCTACCTTTGTATCAAGACTAATCAGCTGTTCACTTGTGGCCATCTAGGATTGACAGGTTTTCCATACAAATATTAACGAGATTCGGTAGGTAAGAATTACCGTGGTGATAAGACTTTCAGCCCAGGCTCGTAGAGGGCTCACGAGGTGCTATGCAAACAAAAACAGACTTAATATTTAACATAATGCAAATACGAGTATATTTCTTTTGTAAATGGCTTTCAAGTTTCAATTGCCTAATTTGTTTTAGAATTTCACTACTTTGTAACTATATGTTACCGAGAGGTTACAGCTCAAACTCAATCACAATAAGAAATGAGTTCTTCGGATTTTCCCAGATTTTTATAGAAGTCTTTTTGTATTTGAGGAATTATATGAGGTCGGTTTATAACAAAAAAAGTTCATTATTACACATTTTATTTTCTTATAATACAATTTTGTACAATATTCTTTCTGTGTTAATTGCAGGTATTTTTGGCGTTGAATTTGTAAACGAATCAACGGAATCAGGACGTCATAGAATCCATTTTTCAATATTTTTTAATAAGACATTATAATATGATTTATTTATTAGATATTTGTACAACTGAGCAACATCACTATAATCTATAATCTACGTTGCAAAGATATATAACAATTAAGATTCATATTGCACTCATTCCCACAAACAGACACATACAAGTTTGCGCTTACACATGGCGCGTGTGGACGACATAAAATTCCAATCTCAAATTAGCGTACACCCTGCAACTTTTACCGAACGCACCTGAAGCATGGATGATATTGGCAAAGTGAACCCTTTGTTTACAGCATGGGTAGTAAGCCTTATACCAACCTATAAATCAAGGAACATATGCGCGAGACAATCGAGTTAAAAGTCCTCGCGTGGCAACACCCAGATTTTACTAGTCGAGGACTGATATTGAAGACATATTTAATTAGAAAATCCCAAATTGGTTCATCCCCAACTGTCATTTTTTATGATTATGATAATTTTTCACATTTACGACGGTCCGTTTGATTGTAAACACCATTGCTTTGCAGCCGTTTCTGCCTTGTATACAATTCCACCGTTGCTTGACCGTTTTGTAGGAATGTTCCAAATAAGTGTATCCATTCAAGACGATGCAAGGCAGCTCCTTGCCTTGAAACTTGTACTGTAAAAATACGGGACCTGGAACATGAAATGAAAATCCGGTCAAATTATTTCCAAATGTAACAAAAGAAATATAACTACAATAGGTACGTACTTATCAATATTTTCTTATTTTTCATCTAGTACAGGGGTCGGCAATCTTGAATCGAAAGAGCCAAAATTACATTTTAAAGAGAAACAAATGTTTTCTTGCCTTGGCTGAGAGATAGAATTGGTGCCTTAATCCTCGTTAATTGAAAAATCGATTACAAAATTTGAACGGAACCACAAACATACATATCATACATAATCGATTACAATTATACCTACATGTGCTTGATTTATAGAAGAATGATTTTTTTGTTTATCAATTTTTTATTTTTTTTTGTCTAACCAAGTTATTTTTTAAATGAAAATATGATTGCGCCATCCGTGGATACTTGTGCCAGAGCCGCAATTACGGAGCTACTGATCAAGTAGATCTCGGATCTATTTATTCAGAACTCTCCTCTGTGATACAGAAAGCCAGGTGCTCTTCGATCTTTTGGATGGTCGGCCTGATAGACGCTGGCCGTCCGCTATTTAACGTGAAACGATTCGAGTTATCCTACTTTCGCACACACACACACAGTCTAGTCTAATTTAAGTTGCAAATATATGTTACATTGGAGATTCACATTACATGCATTCTCACAACCAGACACGTACAAGTTCGCGCTTGCACATGCCTCATGCGAACCTACAACAAAACAAATCTCAAATGGACATACACCCTGCAACTCTTGGCGTCCTTCCCTGAGACAGGGGTGACATTGGCAAAGTGAACCATTTTTACAGCATGGGTGGTCAGCCGCATACCAACCTATAAGTCAAGGAACAGTGACGTCACATCACTTAATTTTCTTCTCCTTCTAAGTACCTACATGATCCCGTTTTGAGGGTGGTCTGAGGTGTATGTAAATTTTCTTTGCTATTACAACTTAATAATTTTAGTAAAAGAAAAATAAATTTTATTTATTTGTAATACTGTTTATTTGCACAAATTTACAGTAAAACATTACAATTTTTTTCTGTCATCAGGTAATTAAAACATTAATGATTATGCTCATTTTTTAACCTCACAATTTCTCCCTCATACGTGTACAGCGCTGCCTTGCATTTATTCTTGGTACAGTCCCACCTTTGCTTGGGAGATTTTACAGAATTTTCTCCGAAACGGTACGCACCGATTTGTATCATCATTTTACCGGCGCGAGATTTTATATACGCGGGAACTAAAAAATAAAAAAATAAGCTGTTCAATTGTGAAAAATATTCTATAAACATAAAAAAAGTACCGGCAAGGTTTAGACAGTCTTCACAAGAAATGAGAAACAGCCATGTTCACTCTTACATCGCATCATACAGTGAAGAATAGAGGGAAGATGAGCTTCAGGTCAAAGGATAACATTTTGCTTGAATAACCTGAGACTGTGGTTTAACAGAAACTCAAGATCCTTTTTTCAAGAAGCAGTAAAAGCGCAAAATTACACGCTTCTGACGGTGAGCGTACATCAAATATAAGCCTCAAATATCAATACATCTTTTTGCAACTAAGATAATAGTTGTTTTCAAATAATGGTCACCAATTGTCACTGAGGGCGCACAAGAAGAAAAAAAAGAACCAGCCCCCTCGAGAGGTTGGATACCCCCAATTTAACTGAAATTGTTTGCGTAAGACAGAACCCCTTACGATAAGTTTCACACGCCACATGCGACCAAGTCGGAAGCAACGCGATAAGAAGTTGCTTTTTATGTGCAGCTTAGTAACCATTTATAAAAAGTTTGTTTTTAATTACAGTGCGGACATTGATTAATATAAAATAAATAGATAATAATAAAACAGTTTTTCAAGTGTTGTTTTGTGATTCACTGCAAGAGCACTGCAGAGCCATAGCAGCAACTGAACAGACATCTAAATCTAAATCTAAGCTGCAAAGATATGTATCATTTGAGATTCATATTAAATGCATTCCCACAAGCAGACATGCATAATTTCGCGCTTACACATGCCGCATGTGGACCTACAATATAAAAAACCCAATCTCAAATGAACATAAGCCCTGCAACTCTTGCCGAACTTCCCTGAAGCAGGGGTGATATTGGCAAAGTGAACCATTTTTTACAGTATGGGTGGTCAGCCGCATACCAACCTATCAGTCAAGGACATGCTTTCAAATTTGACTAAAATACATTTTAGCTCTCCACATTTATAGATTGACGCCCATGTCATACCTGTTTCAGGGAAGATCGGCAAGAGTTGCAGGGTTTTTTGTTGTTATAAGTATTCATGCGGCCTTTGTAAGCGCAAACGTGTCTGCTTATAAACAAACATTTAAACATAAATCTGCAATGCGAATATATCTTTGCTAGATTATATAGATATAGATTATTTAAATAAGGTAAAGGAGAAAAGAGAAAATCTCGTTTTTTTTGCAAAATAATTTACGTTTATTTAAAATAAAATTTATTATTTAACATATATTTCTACGTATTTAGGATCATTTCAAGCCGAAAGCGTGTGATGTGGATGGCATAGGTCTGACCCCTTTGCCTGTAAAAATAAATATGTTCCAATAGCCACATGCTACCCTTTTTGGCACAACGCGGAAAACAGTAATCGCTGCCTTAGTTCTTGTTTATCGTATACGCCATTGAGAAAATTTTACATGAGCAATGTTTGCATGTGTACTGGACCAATGTGTCTTATGAAAACAAGAAATTTATTTTAAAAATATTTAAAAGAACTCTCACATTATCGAGTTTTACGTTTTTTTTAGCTCAGATTGTGTAGAATTTGATTCATAAGACAACTGCATGAAAAAGTCATATTTGACAAGATTGGCGTATACGATAAACAAGAACTGGGGGAGCGAGTTGCTGCTTAGTCGCATTTTTTTGGGTTAGCCAGCCATACTCAACCTCGTATTCTATATTTCGTAGGACGTAGAAAGGGAGGCGCGAGATTTTTTATATTTTTTTATACGGACAAAATATACTTTTGGAAATTGCGTGTCGACGATATATTTTGGTCACACCAGTATAGTGTTGCGGCCCGCGTAGATTTTGAAATATATCTATGTGGCCCGAGGACAAAAAAGGTTGAGTATCATTGGGTTGGACAGTGCTACTAAAACCCACAATAAAGCAAAGGAGATGTGTTACCATATACATACAATTTAAAATAAATAAACCTAAAATTTAAATACAACTGTTGTAGAAGATCAGGCTATCATTCTAAATCTAAATCTAATCTAAATCTAAGCTGCAAAGATATTTATCATTTGAGATTCATATTAAATGCATTCCCACAAGCAGACATGCATAATTTCGCGCTTACACATGCCGCATGTGGACCTACAATATAATAAAAAAACAATCTCAAATGAACATAAGTCCTGCAACTCTTGCTGACCTTCCTTGAAGCAGGGGTGACATTGGCAAAGTGAACCATTTTTTACAGTATAGGTGGTCAGCCGCATACCAACCTATCAGTCAAGGAATACAAGCAATTAATACTTTTAAATACATAAAACAAATAAACTCTAAACAATTAAACAGTAAAAAATTAAAAAAACTCCTATTCTAGATATCCTAGAATCCTAGAAAACATTTTTTAAGAATCTGCATGATTATGCTCATTTTTTAATTTAATAATTTCTCCATCTAATGTGTAGAGGCACGCCTTGCACTTGTACTTGCAGCAATCCCATCTCTGTTTGGTGGCCTTGAACGAGTTTTCCTTGAAACGATGCTCCCCGATTTGTATCAGCATTTTCCCAAGGCGAGACTTCACAAAGGTGGGAACTGAAAAAAAAGAAAAACAATTATTATTTTTAAGGCATTTTGGACACAAATATTTTATTTATTTAGATAAGTTATATTGCCATCTGTGTGAAGAATTAAAAATCTTTTATACAAGCGACTCCACAAGATAACTGAATTTCTTTTACGAGAATTCTAGCGGTGTTATTTACACACAGCAAATCCATGGCTCAAACGCCACGCAAAGTGACTTTCCATACAAAAAAAACAATGATCCATGAATCAGCTATGGATCAAATATGTTGTGAATAACCCAGCACACATTTGAGTTCACACATTCTGCATGTGTACTTACAAAATAAAAACACAAATCTTCAATTAGAATAAGCCCTGCAACTTTGCCGCCCTACAACTTGGGTGACATTGGCAAAGGGAACCAATTTTTACTTTGCCAATAATTTTGCGGATGTCACCCATATTTCAGAGAAATTAAAAAAAAAAGTCGGCATGAGTCATTTGAAGTTTAAGTCGTATAGTATTTGCGAGGTCAACCTTACACCAGCTTTTAGTAAGTCAGCAATAAAGAAATTATAAAACATATATATTTTGTAAACTGTTTTAGAAAACAGACAATAAATGGAAAACTATAAAAATTAAACACAATTTTAGATTTCAAATGGTTTATTGGACTAGAACACTTTGAAAAGAAAAACGCAAAACAAAATTCGTTTTTTTTTTCAAAAATATGAGATTTCTTCCATTGCATCTAATGATATTATCTAGATTTTCAGCAGTAACTTCGTGAAAGTTCATTTTAATACAATAAAATAAAAATTGCTTTGTTTTAATTCACATGAGTTTATTTTTGGACACGACCAGTTTCGGGTGAAGCAGTACACACCTGAAGATGGGAGGTACTGCTTCTCCCGAAACTGGTCGTGTCCAAAAATAAACTCATGTGAATTAAAACAAAGCAATTTTTATTTTATTGCATCTAATGATTATGTATGTTTCTCAATTTTATAATATTGCCTTCTAAAGACACAACTATTGCCTGGCAACCCTTTCCAAAGCTGTGTGAAGAGCACCTCCAACGTTGATGGTTTGTCATCATCCTATAATGTTGAGAGAATGTGTAGCCGCCGATTATAAGTCTCCTTTTTCCTTTGGTTGTTGTAATGAAAATTGGCTCTGAAAAAATTAATAGGTTTCTGTGATGCAGGTTAGGTATTATTGTTACAGAATGACCAGATATTATTTACTGTGGGTAGTCTATGTTCTAATGACCCATCCACAGTCTTGCGTTTAACGCTACGCATTCGTAAATTGAAGGTCGTAGGTTTGATTCCCAGCGGAGTATACAAAATTAGAGATTATATAAAAATAAGCCCTTTTCAAATACAATATCAATCGCCATTTCCTCTCAGTGTATCAACACAAAGCAACGCAACACATCACACACTACAGCAGCTACCAGCCCTGCAACCGGATAAAGACAACTACCACATCACTAACACCTCTGTGGCACTATAGCAAGTGTAATAGACCACTAGAGTCTCTTGAATCTAGGGAGTCTCTCGCACAGGCTTTCTTACAACAACAACAAAAAACATTTTGCATGTAAGCTAACAATGGTTGGGGTCGTCGGTAGAATAAGGAGTTTATGACATCTACAGAAAGCCCGATGTGATAAACTCCATTAGGACGCCTGCAGTGTGTTGGTCACGTGATTAGAATGGACGCCACCGACCTCATTAAGCGTCTAACATTCTCAGCCCTACAAGGCCGAAGAAGACCAGGGCTGGAAGTGTGAACGGAAGTCGGAAATCACCACGGTTATTCTTAATTACCAAATATCGGTAACATTCGTAGCGATATTCGGAAGGTGAGAGTTACCGTAGTGATGAGACCTCCAGCCCAGGAAGGCCAAAAATGAAATTGAGCGATGGAATCAATGCAGATGCAGCCAAGTCGTAGCTAGAGAACCAAGGCGATGAACAGGCGAGAGTGGAGGATAAACCTGGATTCAGCCAAGGCTCACCCAGGGCTGCCGTGCTCACGATAATGTGATGGTGGTCACCAAAGGTCCACCTATTTTTGAAGGGTCGTAGACTAACAGTTATCACTTCAAGTTCCTTATTAGAAGGTACGGAGTTCAATACATAGCGGGGCACAAAAAATATTTATTTTCCAACATGCAATCGCAGCTAGATAAAAGACCAATATACATTTTTAAATGTTGATTTTTTTGTAAAAGAACAATATTTCTTACAAAAATAATATATTTTTTAAAAATAAAAATAAATTTAACCGACGATAAAATTATGCCATACCCTACAAAATATTTTCTAAAATTATTCACTTTTTTTGTTTTCGTAGCGTTTCTTGGAAAAATTCGGAATATTTCGACTTTGCTCAATGATTATGGACATTCTTGATCCGTAGAATCGTGTTTTCGTAGGTCACAACCATCGCTGAGCAACCTTTTCCAAAGCTGTGGGAGGAACACCTCCAACGCTGTTGATTCGACTTCAGTTGATGATCCTGGGAGAACCGGTATTCTCCAATGATCAACCTTTGCTTTCCTCTTGTGGTGGTCACGAAAATTGGTTCTGGAAATGAGAAAAAACGATCAAGAGGTTGCCGAAAATGATTTCCGACCTTTTTTGTCACAATAATGGATACACCCTTGGAGTGACTAGGTACCTACATCAAAAAACGGCGCTGTAAACAAATTATTTACTCATCATACAAAAATGATAAAAGCAACTCTATGAGCAATAAAATTTTATCCATAAACGTCAAAAAATGATCTAGAAATGGGAAAAATGTATCTAAAATTAAGAAAAACGTATGCATTAATGACCTGTAGAAATGAAAAAAAATATATATTGTATTTATTTAATTGAAAGATTCAAATCAAAACACTGTTTTGTATTTTCACGATTATAATCATTTATTATTTAATTTTACAAACGTTTTCGATAATATATCATCGTCAGGTATACAAAAAATTAAATCAAAAGTCATTGGTACCATAGAGTTTTATAATCCAAATGTGGTCATTCAATAAAATAAAATAAAATACCTAATAAAATCATAGTAAACTATATAAGTATTCAATTAAATTAATAAAATAAAAATAACATTACAAACATCTTTCAATAAATTAGCAATTGTACTTATATTAATCCAAATTTAAAATTTAAATTACAAAATAACCTATCTATCTATAAAATTAATTAATTTTGATAAAAAATATTTATTTATTTATTTGTCTTACAAATACAATATAAATTAGATATGAAGATACAAATTTTGGCTACAACATCAAAATACATAACAAAATAAAGAACAAAATAAAATAATACTGTTATATCATAATTAAATACCTATAGGTATCAATGAGCCCACCCATTATGTCACATTTAAAATTATATCACATTAAAAAAAAGAGAAAGAAGAATGCAATTTAAAACTTATGTCAACAAACAAATTCATGCAGTGTTTTCATATATAAGCAAAATGTATCAAGAAACAATAAAAGCACATTAAGAGGTTAATGAATCCTAATAACTTTATTATATACTGTCTTTACAGTCACAAAAAATTGATCTAGAAATCAGGAAAATGTATTTTTCAATAACCAAAGATGATATAAAAATAAGAAAATAGATCTAGAAACAAGAAAAACGTACACAAAAGGTTGCCTGACTGTAATAATGCTTTGATTTTATAAGAGTGTCAATAAATGGATCTAAAGATAAAAAAATATTTAAGATTATGAAAAGCCTATCCATAAATGACAAAAAAAGAATGCAAAAAGGATTTTTTTTTACAAGAAACAAGAAAAAAGCAATCAGAAGCGCTGGTCGGCTAAATTCCTTACGACCTTTATGCTACGAGATAGCGATTCGTTTCCAAAAATAAGGTGTACTGTGATTAATAATTAATCTATGGAGTTCTTTCGCAAGCACTAGCAACCTCCGACTTGGATTGGTATCTAAAGTGTAAGGGATTTAGCATAATAGCGCTTCAGGAGATTTTTGCACCGTAAAAATGTCACATGTTTTATAGTCACAATGAATGGATCCATAAATAATAAAAATGGATCTAAAAGTAAGAGAATTCACAAAGTACGTTGTAAAAAAAAGGAAAACGTTCACAATAAGTATGAAAAACGTGATTAAATTAAGTTTTCAAACCGTTTAAAAAAACAATGGTACTTGAAAAAATGTATTTATTTTTCATTTTCTTTTCATAATATAAAAAGCTGATTTCATTGCATGCAAGCTGGCGCATGCGTATGCTCATTTTTGCTGAATATAATTTCTCCATCGCACGTTAAGAGCAATGCAGTGCATCCCTTTCCAAAGCTGTGTGTAGAGCAGCGCCATCTCTGTTTGCCCGCAGAAGTATGGCTCTCGCAAAATGTGTAACCGCCCAATCGGATCAGCGGCTTGCCTTTCTTCGATGTCATGTAATATGGCTCTGAAAAAAGAAAAGACGATGAAAATCCGAAAAAATAGAGTCAGCACAATTCCCCAAGAAATTGTAAGATGGAGGATAGAATCAAATGGTAGTTCAGCCAAACAAGCACTCAGAAGACGAGATGTTTTGAATGAGAAATAAAAGGTGGATGCATTTATCCATTAAATATGAAACTCAAATGCTAATACTGAATACACCTTTGCAAGATAGATTATAGGACAGGCATCCGAAGTGTGTAGGAGCTGTTTTAAACGTAGCAAGACAGGAACAGTGACTTGGCAGGGCAAACATAGTAGGAATAATAAAGAGTATTTGGCAAAGAGATCATTTGATCACACGCGGCTATATTTCATACCTTTCTATCTACCAATAAGATCGGTAGCCATGTTAAAACTTAGCCCCCAGGTGCGCAATTTTCTTTTCCTATTAAGTTGGTTCTCAATCTAAAAAATATATACTCGACAAAAAATGCAGATATAATTGGAAATATATTTTATTGGAGATCATTTGACAGACATGTTTCAACAACCTCTACAATCTATCTACGGAAAAAAGTAGATTCCTGTTGGATCTTCTGTTCTCTCAAATTTATATAATACTGGCATCTGTGTACCATATTATAAACTAAAATGACAGATATGACAAAACAAAACTTAATATAAGCTCCAGGCTAACCTCGAGGGTATGGATAAAAAAAAATTATACCACGCGGGCCATCAGTGAGTCACGAACCCGTCTGGCAAACGTAGTGATTAATTGACAACTACCTCCAAGTAAACATCGAAAAAAACAAAAGCTGAACACAGCAGCCGGTTGACAAGACTGCAGATTTAACAGACGTTGGTAGACCTTACCTATCTATTTTAAAATAGCAAGAACACAAACATGGCAGCGCTTAAACAGCTGATTGCTGTATATATGTTTTCATACAAAATGTATTGTACGGCGATCAGCTATTTTCACGTTTACCACCAGATTCTTCGACCAAGATGTTCTCCTTTACCTTAAAGCTTGTCATTTCTCAATTCTTCCTTGTTTAATGAGATGTAAAAGTGAATCATTCTCATTATGTGGCCGAAATGAACCAGTTTTTGCCTTTTGAGTTGAGCTCTGGTATTCCGCGAATAGAGAAAACCACGGCATTTATGACTCGATCTATCCAGGAAATTGTTAACATCCGACGGTACGACATTGTTGAAAGGAAGATTAATTGGCAAATACTGATTTTACTACATGTATGTTGGCGCATGACTATGCTCGTTTTTGCTGGATATAATGATTCCATCGCACGTTAAGAGCGCAGCGGTGCATCCTTTTCCAAAGCTGTGTGTAGAGCAGCGCCATCTCTGTTTGTCGGCAGAAGCGTTGCTCTAGCAAAATGTGTACCCACCCAGTTGTATCAATGTCCTGCCTCGTTGTGATCTCACAAAGACCGCCTCTAAAAGCAGAGAAACAATTATATGAAAAAGAAGTTGTTCACCAATGTCCGAGGAAGCGATGACACGAAAAGATCCCAGCAAAAGTGCTAGAAATGATTTTCCATTTCGGTGTTTACTTCAAACTCAAAATAAAAATACCGGCGAGGCTACTAAAACTTCCTAAGAAATGAATATCAGCCCCCTACGGAGCTAGGAAACCCCCACTTCAAGTGCTGTAAAAAACCGTAACTGTAAAAATAGGTTGCACTAGACGTAAGAGTGTGATAATTTTTTAATTATATTAATGGGTTACGGCAACAAATCCCGGCAAACAGCCCTCAAGAATAACCGAAATTGTATTTTTAGTAAAAGAGACTTAAGTCATCATATAGTTTCAGTTTGAAAGAACAACAATTTCCAAGATTTTAATTTTTATTTATTTTTTTTATTTATCAAATAAAAAAGGTATACAAGTATGGTATCATTTTGTTCTCAGTAAAAAAAAAAAGATTAAAGACCGCTTATAAAGATTTTTTTATAATTTACTGAAACACATACAATGGAAAGAGTAAATATGATAATTCCAAAAAAACACGATTGTTTTTCCACATAATCCAATCCATATTTTTCTGTATTTTTTATCCCAAAAAACATCAGTGATTGTGAACATTTTTTATTCTGATGATACTATCGTTGTAGGTGTACAAGACTGCGCTGCATCCTTTTCCAAAACTGTGCGTGGAACAGACCCATCTTTGCTTCTCCGACTTGACGGAACTGGCACAAAACGAGTACTCGCCTATTTTTATGAGCGTCCGTCCCCTTTGAGACATGGTGAAGATTGGAACTGAAAAAAAACCAGATCGAATATACAATTAGGACGACCTTTAACTTGTTCTTGTATCTTGCCGCCATTTCATTAAGGGTAGCCAGTACCTACGAAGATGTGTCAGCACTTTGTTCCATCCTTTCACAATTCTTTTGTCACCTCAATCACTCTCTTCATGCACGTTGTTCTCTTTTTTTCCCTCCGTATGTTCCAGTCATTTCCAATCTCGTTTATTTGATGAACCCATCTTTCACTTACAATCACACTTTTGGTATTCCTTTTGGACACTCATTTTTTTCAGTCGTTCATCGTGCATTCTTTCTAGACGCTCGAACCATTTTATTGTATGATCCTTTGTACGACCTTAAAATCAAGATCTATATAAGCCCATGTCAGACATGGATGAAACGTCCGAAAGCTCCAGATCCAATAGACCACGGCTACAGATCCTGGGCTGGAAGTCTCATTACCACGGTAATTCTTACCAACCGAATATCGGTAATATTTTTATGAACACTAATCAGCTGTTCCCTTGCGGCCATCTTGGGTTGACAGGTCTTCAAACAAATATTACCGATATTCGGAAGGTAAGAATTACCGTGGGGATGAGACTTCCAGCCCTGGGGAAAGGAACTCTCCCATGTCAAACAAGTTAATAATTTTTTTTAATGCGAGAAATCTGCACATATAATGCTTCTTCAAGTAACTTTATTAATAAATTTCATTAAATAAAATAAACTTATAATAAATACAGCGAATTTAAAAATTCAAAATTAAACTCTTGCTACAGATCAATAGGTGTTTTTTTTACCATCAGTGATTGTGGACGTTTCGCATTGACACGATGGTCCTACCAACCGTGTACAAGCAAGCAGTGCAGCCTTTTCCAAAGTAATGCGTGGAGCAAATCCATCTTTGTTTTTCCCTTTTGGCAGAAGCGCAGCAGAACGAATAGTGGCCTATTCTTATTAGAGGTTTCCCCCTTTTTGATTGGATGAAAAGTGGCTCTGAAAAAAAAAATAGAACACATTAAATTATAAATAATTATAAAAAACACAGAGTTTTATTTTCACAAATTGAGTATTTATTTCCCTCAAGTACTTTCGACTTATTCACGTCATTATCAAGAGGATACATTAAATTATCTTAAATAAAAGTTGCAAAGATATACTACAAAATGCAGTTGGATATTGTTATGTTCAGATAGAAAGGTATCTCCAGGATAATTACATCCGGCTAGCTATCACCATCATCACTCAGGGCGTGGGGACTCTTTTTAGTGGTGTTGCTTATTCTATCCTGGGAACGGTTTCATAATTAAAAAATAATTTATTATTAACAAAGCTGAGTTTATTATCAAATAATATGAGGAAAAAAAGGGGAAATAAGGGAATGACCTGACCTGCTCCTTGTCACTTAAATCACTCCCAAACGTTGCGTCCTCGAAAGTTGCAGTCACAGAGGCTAACGCCTCTAAAGATGGGGCTCCAGGGTGGACGATCTTATTTATCTGGCTCCGGTGCGACCCACGTTTACTGCGCCAAATCTCGCAGCACCTTTGAGCTCGACCGCTCTCCGTCGCCTCTAGCCCCCGACTGGCGTCTCGGGTTTCCGAACTCATCCCGAATGAAGCATCGAGAGTCTTCGGGTTATGTCGGAAACACTCGCGGCTCACCCCTCAGGTAGACCGAATCGACATCACAGCACTTTCTCATATTTTATTTGCATAGCAACATAACAATATAGTGTGTATTATTTCCATAAGTCATAATAAAGTAAAATCCATACTGTTGAAATGGATTTTCTAAGAAGTATGATTGGGAAAAAACGGAGAGATAGGACGAGGAATGATCTTGTAAAAGAAGAATGTGGTGCAAGAGAAAGTGTGAAAATGAAGATTAAAAGTAGTTTTTTCAGATGGTTTGGACATATGGAGAGAATTAATGATGAAAGACTGACGGACAAAGTATATGTTGCAAGAGTAGATGGATGTCGTGGTAGGGGAAGACCGAGAAAAGTATGGATGGACCAAATTACTGAAATAGCGAATCTAATCTAATCTAAGTTGCAAAGAAATATGTCATTTATATCAAGATTTATATTAAATGCATTCCCACAAGCAGACATGCATAATTTCGCGCTCACACATGCCGCATGTGGACCTACAATATTAAAACCCAATCTCAAATGAACATAAGCCCTGAACGTCTTGCCGACCTTCCCTGAAACAAGGGTGACATTGGCAAAGTGAACCATTTTTTACAGTATGGGTTGTCAACCTCATACCAATCTATCAATCAAGGAATACAAGCAATTAAATACATTCAAGTCATAATCTATAATCGTCATCTAAGCACATCACATTCGTTTTCTTTATACGTGGTTCATGATTAAATGGAACATCCTCTAGGAGTTCACCTAGACAGTTGTCTGACTATGAAAGTTCAAATAAATAAGACCGTTAGTTCGAGTTTCTACGGATTACGGCAAATCAAGCTTGTTAATAACTGTCTACCAATGGAAGCAAGGAAAGCTTTAGTAAATGCATTTGTGGTATCTAAAATAGACTACTGCAATAGCTTATATGCAGGCCAACCAAAATGTCAATTAAATAGGCTACAATTGGTTGTAAATGCGTGCGCTCGCATGATTGCTGGTCAGTCGAAATTTACACACATTACTCCTCTTCTCCACAAGCTTCACTGGCTCCGTATACCGGAGCGCATCGAGTTCAAAGTGTGCACGATGGTCCACAAAGCATTATTTGGAAAAACACCCAAATATCTCGCTGAGTTAATCAAACCAGTCACCCTCGGCAAAAAAAGCCTTACACTGCGCTCAGCTGAGACTGGAGCCAAATCAAGGATTAAAGAACCTATAAGAAGAGTTAACACAGTGTTTGGAGAGCGTGCATTTGCAATTGCTGGCCCTCTGGCCTGGAACCACCTGCCACATCATGTGAGAGAGCTAGAGGACCATGGAAAGTTCCGGAATGCACTGAAGACAAGCAAATTTCTGGCATCGTTTGCACCAGCGCCCTTGGAGTGACTACATCACGAAACGGCGCTATAAAGAAATCATCAACTCATCATCATTATCATCCTCGGACTCAACATGCAACCTTGACTAACACCCTTCATAATCATATTCTTAAGTTGCAAGCTTGCTGTGCTAAGAGTCGCTTGCTTATAAAAAATGTTTCATGATTGAATTGAATAACAATGGACTAAATAAGCAACCTTGTCATACACCCTTCATAATCATATTCTTAAGTTACAAGCTTGGTATGCTTAAAGAGTTGTTTGCTTACAAAAAGTGTTTCATGATTGAATTGAATAACAATGGACTAAATATACAACCTTGTCATACACCATTCATAATCAACCTATAAATTTTCAATCTGGGTTAAGTACAAAGATACATTGACATTAAATATCCATATTTCATGACGCTCACAATCATCACGTGTCAGTTCACGCTTACATATGCTGCGCATTCAGTAACAAAATAGGATCCAAACCTGAAATGAACATACACACTACATTTCATATCGCCTTGCCCTAAAACAGAGATGGCATTGGCATAAGTGAACCAATTGAGTAATATAGAGGAGCCATTGATTAACAGCGAGGAGGAACCCATTGAGTAACATAGAGGAGCAGAAACTAGCTTACTGCATTGATACACACTATCTATCACTTTTATCTCAGTCCTGTCAAACGTTGCAATTGTGTAGTCATACAAAACATGTTATAACGTGTCAAATTTTATGTTTTCTTTCTTTCTCAATTTTGTGTTTAGAAACTGTATTTTTTCTTTAATATAATTTCTAGTCCACAGCTATCATAAGTCAATGTGTACACAATTTTTTTTCTGTATGGGTGATCACTCGCTATTTTTAATGAAAATAAAAAGAACATACGTGGAATAAATAAATGTATATATTTTAGTGGTTGTGAACATTTCGCATTGCAACAATTGTTTCATCTATTGTATGCAGAAAGGCGGTGCACCCTTTGCCGAAGTAATGGGTGGAGCAAATCCAGCGTTGCTTTTGCTTCTTTGTAGAGGCGCAACAAAACGAATAATTCCCAAGTTTAATCAACGGTTTGCCTTTCTGAGATGTGATGAAAATCGGCACTAAAAGAATACAAAATATATGTACTAAAATATTAAGTAATTAAATGTACTTCTTATTAAGTAATTAAATGTACTTAATATTAAGAAATTAAATATACGTAATATTAAGGAATTAAATGTACTTAATATTAAGTAATTAAATGTAATAATATTAAGTTATTGAATGTACTTAATATTAAGTATTTCATTTGAAGGTGGGTAATAAAACAAATTATACGCACCGTGGTCTAGAGAAGGTCAGATTTTTAAATGCTTTGTCGGAGTAGTAGATATCTGAAATTATGTTTCTCAATCAATAAAAAAAACACTTATTATAAACATTTGTACTGAGGCACTTTATTTTTCTATGGAAAATAATCAAACATTTGTAAACAGATAAGTTAGTCGTACTCACTCTTTTTGATATACATTAGTGATAGTGAACATTTTAACTAACAGACTTAATTTTTATAAAACTGAACAATTTTAAAACTTAATTTAAATCGGATATTTAACGAACCGTTTTGAGAGAACTTACATCATTCTCGACGTTTCGTCAGCGACGTAGCCGACGTCTTCAGGAGAACATCCTCTCTGTATGGCGACTGAGGATGAACTGAATTTAAAAAAACACTTTGTCATAAATCACAAAGTGTTTTTTCAAATTCAGTTCATTCTCAGTCGCCATACAGAGCGGATGTTCTCCTGAAGACGTCGGCTACGTCGCTGACGAAACGTCGAGAATGATGTAAGTTATCTCTAAACGGTTCGTTAAATATCCGATTTAAATTAAGTTTTAAAATTGTTCAGTTTTAAAAAAATATTATAATTGTCAAAATGTCAAACGACCGTAATTCTAACTTAAACCTAACTTAATTTTTATAAAATTAATAAGTAAACATTGTCTCGTCAGCCTCGTATCAACTTAACTAAATCAGTGATTGTGAAAAATTATCGTTGCTCCATTTTTTTTTTATTGTAAAACATTTTTGCAATATAGTTTGCCGTCATCATACCATTTTATCTTATCAGTGATTATGAACATTTTTTATCGCAAGCATGGAACAAGTTTTTTACAGTTTGACTTGTCACCCTCATACGAACTCTTCACATATATCAGTGATTGTGAAACATTTTTGCAGTTTAGTTTTCCGTCCTCACACCATCTTATGTATCTTATCAGTTATTATGAACATTTTTCTGACCTTTTTTTTATCGCAAGAAATATTTTTTACAATATGGTTTGTCACTCTCATTTGAACTCACATCCTATATCAGTGATTGTGAACATTTTTCACTGCAACAATATGTTTTTCTATCGTATACATGGAAGCTCTGCAACCTTTAGAGTTGTGCGTAGTACACGTCCATCTGTGTGTGAGGCCCCTTGAAGATGACAGGGTGAACCTATATGAGCCCATCTGGATCTGAGTCTTTCCTCTTTTTGATGTGACATAGACAACGCCTAAAAAAATATAACTTATTTTAGCAAGAATTACATTTTTTTTTTAAATAATGTTTTGTTCCAGCGCAGTCAAGCGGAGGGTGCAATACGTGACCATATATAATCTATAATCTTTAATCTAAGTTGCAAGGATATATTCATTCAAAGCTCTCAGATGTATGCCCACAAACAAACACGTGTAGTTCGCGCTTACAAATGCTGATTGTGTACTTACAAATAAAATCCAAACCTCAAATGAACATAAGCCCTGCAACTCTTGCCGACATTCCCTGAAACAGGGGTGACATTGGCAAAGTGAACCATTTTTTACAGTATGGGTGGTCAGCCTCATACCAACCTATAAGTCAAGGAATTGAAATTTGAATCCATATGAAATACACAGGTTACATTATAAATATACAAGGGGCGTTGCCCCTGGCTGCTACGCAGCCCAACCCCTTAACATTTGTGAAATGTTTATATTGCACATAGTTTCCTCGCGTTAAACTTCGTAGTATTAAAAAACAGTTTTTGTAAAAGAACATTTACTTAGATTTGTTAGGCTTTGATAAAATAAATTTATGAAAATCCGCCATTACAAAAAAATACTGGGAATATCCCGCACTGTACACGGTTATACCTTAATATAATAAATACATCGATAGTGTATGCAAATATTAAAATTTTTGACTCAAATGAACATAAGTGCAAAAAGAGTTGCACTTATGTTCATTTGAGTTGGGTGTTTATGTTGTAAGTCCACATGCAGCATGTGTAAGCGTGAACTTTTACGAGTCTGCTAGTGTACTTGTGTTATGTCACTGTGATTTTTGGTTAAAGTGCTGTTCTGTCACTGTGCTGTTTTGACACTGTGCTGATTTGTCACTGTGCTGTTTTGTCACTGTGCTGTTTTGTCACTGTGCTGTTTTGTTACCGTGTTGTTTTGTCACCGTGTTGTTGTGTCACTGTGCTGTTCTTTCACTGTGCTTTTTTGTCTCCGTGTTGTTTTGTCACTATGCTGTTTTGTCAACGTGCTGCTTTGTCACTGTGCTGTTTTGTTACTGTGGTGTTTTGTCACCGTGTAGTTTGGTCACTGTGCTGATTTGTCACTGTGTTGTTTTGTCACCGTCATTTTTTGTCACTGTGCTGTTTTGTCACTGTGCTGTTATTTCACTGTGCTGTTTTGTCACCGTGTTTGGGTGGTCAGCCACATACTAACCTTTTAGTCAAGGAAATTATTTTGTTTAGTTCTATAATCTAAGTTGCAACGACACATACCATTTGAGATTCATATTAAATGCATTCCCTCAAGCACACACTTATAAGTTCGCGTTTACACATGCTGCATGTGTCCTTACAACATAAAAACACAATCTCTAATGAACATAAGCTCTGCAACTCTTGCCCATCTTCCCTCAAACAGGGGTGACGTTGGCAAAGTGAACCATTTTTACAGTATGGGTGGTCAGCCTCATACCAACCTATAAGACAAGGAAATTATTTTGATTTCTATTCTTTATAATCTGTAATCTAAGTTGCAAAGCTATATTACATAGTTATATAACAGTGACAAAACGATACATGACCAAATAACAAAGTAACAAAACAGCACAGTGACAAAAAAGCACGGGGACAAAACAAACAGTGAAAAAACAGGAAGGTGACAAAAGAGCACAGTGACCTAACAGCACAGTGACAAAACAGCACGGTGATAAAACAGCACATTGATCTAACAGCACAGTGACAAAACGGCACATTGACAAAAAAGCACGGTGAAAAAACAGCACAGTGACATAACAGCACAGTGACAAAACAGCACGGTGACAAAACAGCACAGTGGTTTAACAGCACAGTGACAAAACGGCACATTGACACATACTGTAAGCAATGGTTCACCATGCAAATTTTATCTCTGTTTGAGGAAAAGTCGGCAAGAGTTGCAGGGCTTATGTTCATTTGAGTTTAGGTTTTTTGTTGTAAGTCCGCATGGGGCATTTGTAAGCGCGAACATTTACCTGTCTGCTTGTGGGAATGCATTTAATATGAATCTCAAATGGTATGTATCTTTGCAACTTAGATTATGTAAAGAAATACACAATATAATTTCGTTGACTTATAGGTTGGTATGAGGCTGACCAACCATACTTAAAAAAAATGGTTTATTTTGCAAATTTCACCTTTGTTTCAGGGAAGGTTGGCAATAGTTGCAGGGCTTATGTTCATTTGGAATGGGTTGTTATGTTGTAAGTACACATGCAGCATATGTAAGCGTGAACTTATACATGTCTGCTTGTAAGAATGCATGTAATATGAATCTCAAATGTTTTAAATCTTTGCAACTTAGATTACATATTTAAATCCATTTTTATTTTGTGTATTTTTTTTTTAATTTGCATGAAATAAAAGAAAATATAAAAAAACTTTCATGTTTTGCCGCTAGATGTCAATTTATTTCCATACATTTTCAGTATGAAGAAACAGGTATATTGAAAAAAGTTTTCATACATTTTTAAACACAAACGCGAAAGCTCGCAGCATTGCAGCATATATACAAAAATTAATTTTCCATAGATCAGGAATGTGTTTCCTCTGTTGTGATGGCATTAATTTTGAGAATCGAAAATGTAAGCGAATGACGACGGTCTGGAGTAATATAATAAAGGATACAAAAATATTTATATTTATACTTGTTATATAAAGACCTCATGCATTGGTTTACTTTGCCAATGCCACTCCTGTTTTAGAGTAGAACAAGCAGACACGAATAAGTTCGCGCTTACATATGTTGCATGTATGCTCGCAAAAAAACAGAATCAAATGAACAAAAGACCTGCAGCATTTGCCAACCTTCCCTAAAACGGGACTGACTTTGGCGAAGTGATCCATTTTTTACAGTATGGGTGGTCAACCTCATACCAACTTATAAGGCAAGGAATAATTAGTGAAAAAATATGTAAAAACTGAAAACACTTTATTGATTAAATTTCTTGAAAACAGTTTTACATACCATATTAACCTACTCAAAAACTATTGACATTGTAAGAAAAATGGATGACTGCTACTTTATATTTTTAAATGATTATTTATTCAAAATCTAAAAAAAAAAAAGTTTTTTTCAGTCTCATAATATTAAAAAATTAACATACATCAGTGATTGTGAACATTTTTCTCTGCCACAATTTCTTTCTCTACCGTATGCAGGGACGGCGTGCAACCTTAAGAGTTGTGCGTAGAACACGTCCATCTGTTTTTGAGGTCCCTTTTTGATGCCAGGGTGAAATCTAGGAAATTTTTGACTTTTTTTGTATAGATTTCTTTGTAAGGTTTTGTTCTTTTTTATATTTAAATGTAATTTATTATTCATATTCCTTGACTTATAGGTTGGTATGAGGCTGACCACCCATACTGTAAAAAATGGTTCACTTTGCCAATGTCACCCCTGTTTCAGGGAAGGTCGGCTAAAGTTGTGGGGCTTATGTTCATTTGAGGTTTGGATTTTATTTGTAAGTACACATTCAGCATTTGTAAGCGCGAACTACACTTGTTGGTTTGTGGGCATACATCTGAGAGCTTTAAATGAATATATCCTTGCAACTTAGATTATAGATTATAGATTATAGTGAACCTATATGAGCCCACCTGGATTTGAATCATTCCTCTTTTTGGTGTGACATAGACAACACCTGAAAAAATATAACTAATTTTAGCAAAAATTACAAAAAAAATAATGTTTTGTTCTAGCGTAGTCACGCGGAGGGTGCCATACGTGACCAGCCATATGAAATACACAGATTACATTACAAATATACAAAGACCTCATATATAGGTTCACTTCGCCAATGCCACTCCTGTTTTAGGGTAGAACAAGAAGACACGAACAAGTTTGCGCTTACATATGCTGCATGCTCGCAAAAAACAGTATCCAATGAACAAAAACCCTGCAGCTTTTGCCAACCTCCCCTGAAACAGGGGTGACATTGGCAAAGTGAACCTTTTTTTTAACAGTATGGGTGGTCAGCCTCATACCAACCTTCAAGTCAAGGAATAGTTTTTTTAAGAAAGTAGGTACAAAATGAAACCACGTACATAATTAATTAAATTTCTTGAAAACAGTTTATCCACGTTTACTCAAAAACTATTGACATTGAAAAAAAATTGTCCAACTTCTTCGCTATATTTTTATATCATGAATAACGAGTTGTCTTCTTGATAATGATGTAATAACATCAAAAGCGCTCGAAAGAATAAAACTAAACTCGTGAAGAAAAACTTTGTGTTTTATTTTTAAATTTTAATTAAAATTAATCTTCACAATGTAAACACACAAACCCTTTAACTTTTAAATAAAATACAGCTTTTTCAGCGTAATATCAACAAATTAACATACATCAGTGATTGTGAACATTTTTCACCGCAACAATTTCTTTCTCTACCGTATGCAGGGACGCAGTGCAACCTTTAGAGTTGTGCGTAGAGCATGTCCATCTGTGTTTCAGGCCCCTTGTTGATGCCAGGGTGAACCTATATGAGCCCATCTGGATCTGAGTCTTTCCTCTTTTTGATGTGACATAGACAGCGTCTGAAAACATATTAATTATTTCAATAAAAACGTATTCTCACGTTACAAGCTACCAGTGGCGAAGGGTGCCATACAAGCAGATTTCCATCGGTTTTCCGTTTCAAATGAGGCAAAAATGAAAATAAAGTAGACTGCATGGTTTCAATGGGGACAAATACGTATTGTTTCTTTGGTTTTAAATGTATTTTTTTACTTTGTGCCTATATTTTTAACTACTTTGTTACATCATTTTAAAAGGGAAGCCGATGGGAACCGGCTTGTATGGCACCCTTCACCACTGCAAGCTACACACAAAGAGCAACATCTTACCAAGTTGTCCCCGAAGCAGTCGCATGTGGTGTTTGGAACCTATCTATTTTTACAGGTATGTGGGCTGGCCTTATGCCAACCACTTCAGTTCAGCTCCCAACATGCTTCGGCGACAGAGCCTTCTACAACGGTGCACCTGCAGTGTGGAATGGACTTCCTCTGGATGTCAAAACCGCAAGCCCAGAGTCGACGTTCCGGAAAAAACTCAAGACCTACCCGTTCAGTGTATCATATCTCAATTAATCCTACACTTTATTTAACTATTTTTATGTTTATGTATTACTATACGAATATATTATTTACCTATAATGTAAGATTATTATGTATGTGCATTTACATGTATACGAGTATGGACATACCCCATTATTTATATTATTCCCTTCATATCTTCTCATTCCTCATATATTTTATACCAAGGGCCCTTGAGGTGTGCTACACACAAAAACGGCGCTTCAAATAAATTATCCAATTATATATATATATAAAAGGGCTAGTTTTTATTACTTGTGAAGGCTGAGTAGGTACACATTGGCGGTATTTTTTTTTTGGGGTTGGAGTAAACACCGAATTGGGAAATAAATTCTGGCACCCTTGGGAGGCATTGACCTCTAGCTCTTTGGCATGGAACGAAAGTGTTCGACCTCATTGAATGATTAATGGTCGTAATGCATTTAAATTTTAAATGAAAAGCGGGTTTTCTGAACATAATTGGTGTCAAAGGTCCAAATTTTCAACTTTTCTTCGGAATCGTATACAACGTTAGCAGGAAGTTAGTGTCTCAAAAGCTGATGAATTTATCTATCCATCGAAGTGTTAAAAAAAAAATGTCCGCCTGGAATCGAACTCACTGCCTATTGTTTATGGGTCCGTAGCGTTTCGATTACACTGCAGACTGGTCAAGCCATTAAATGGTTATTTAAATATTAAGGGGGAATAGAATTTAAAAATAAAACTCAGGATTTAAAAATAATACTGAACGTTTATTAAAAAAAATGTTTGATAGTCTATCTAAATATAACGTATTTTTTTTTTTAATTACAGATTAAAAATTTGTCAAAAAAATCATGTCATATAAAATTACAACTTAAGGCATTCACTACTCTATAGATTTATTCTTTGGCTTATCGGCAGGTGTGAGGCTGACTCCCCATACTGTGAAATCTTGGTTCACACTAAATGCCACCCGGTTTCAGCGAAAAGCAGCAGGACTCGCTAGTTGCAAGTTTATGTTACTGTGAGGCTTGGTGTCTGCTCGAAGGCATGCAATAAGTACAAATCTTAAATATAAATACATATTTGCAACTAACAGGGAGAATGACATTAAGATTAAATATTTTCACGGCTCACAACGAACTTTTATCGTGGGACACGCAAAAAAAGTAAAATTACAAACACATTTTTATTTTCAAATAATTTTCTGAAGTAAAATGCACTTTACCAACCTATTTTTACTTAAAAAAAACAGATATTTAGTTTACAGATCTCTAATATTTCTAGGGAATTTAGTTGTCTGTACCTATATTTTGAGTGCAGGACCATTTCATCGCCAATGCCAAATGTTTAGTCATTTTCGATGTGATGGTCCGATACACTTTTTTTTATTTTCTTTTTAATCTTTTATTTATTTTCAGTTTATTTAAGTAATAACTACGCAATGACATATTTTAGCTCAGGCTCAAAGTATCTTCAAAAACGTTTTACACCCACCTTTTTTCAAACATACGTCAGAACTACCACTTTGTTTACCTACTCGGCCATAGCGTCGACAAAGCATGAGTGTTTTTTTTTTTGTAGTATCTGTAAGTTAAGTTACGTAGATAATTTATATATAGTTAAAAATATATATTTAAAACTCGTATTAGTAAATGCATGCCCGCAAACAGACACGTAAAATCGCGCTGACAAATGCTGCATGCGTACTAACAATTCAAAAACCAAACCTCAAACGAACATAAGCTCTGCCACTTTTGGCGACCTTCCCTGAAAAAAAGCTGACATTGGCAAAGTGAACCATTTTTTTCATGACACCAACCTATAAGTCAACGGATAGAATAATGAAATGAAAAGATAATTTATACGATTATTTTCAATGATTATGTACATTTTTCAGCGCTACAATTTCCCCGTCTACCGTATACAAAGCAGCCGTGCATCCCTTGGAATTGTGTGTAGAACAATTCCACCGTTGTTTTTTGCTCTTGGCACATCCTTGATGACAAAATTTGTAAGATCCTATTTGAATTTGCGTTTTCCCTCGGTTTGATTTTACGTATACGGCTTCTGAAATTTCAAAAATATATTATTAATGATTTTTTTTTTGCGAACAGAACGAAAAATAATGTTACCTTTTCTGCTGGATTCTCTTTTGAATTAAAATGCCAGATTTTTTTTTTACAATTTATTTCACAACTCAAAAGTTACTGTTTATAGGTATTTCTCAGTGAATTTCTCTCTTGCGACTCTCTGTCCGTACCATTTTGATCTCTTATATAAGGAACTAGAGGGGTATTTCTCGCATTTACTAGATCATTCTTTCACTAGAACGTCATTCCAATGCAATACTACAATAATGGACTTCTGCTAGATGGTTCTATAGTACGTGTATAGGTGTGCGTAGTCACTTTGATTTCATAGTCCGTCATACGATGTATGCGTGTATAAGCACACGTACGTATCTCAAGTTCGCAACAATAAGCTTTTACCAATCTTCAACAAATGTCAGTTATGAAGGTGCATCGAAAATTTCAATCGACTCTTGAGGAAATATAATAATGGTCTGTGTTCTTATTATAAAACTTCACGTTAACCCCCCATCATCGCGTAAATAGAATTAATGAGGGCCTTAGAATCAAAAAGGCAAGTGTCCCATAGATAGTCTATAGGACACTAGTACATAGGACACTAGTCTATAGGACACAGTGTCCCATAGATAGTCTATAGGACACTAGTACATAGGACACAGTGTCCCATAGATAGTCTATAGGACACTTGTCTTTTTGATTCTAATGTCCTCAAATGTACAAAAACTAATTCACTAACACTAGGGGTACAGTTGTATTTTTCTTTTTTTTTCGATGGAATACATACGAGTAGTTAGTAATAGTTTATTTTTACACACTATTGTAATGATAGATACACTTTTGTTCACTTCCATATAAAATTTAATTATTTATTTAGCTTAAGTATGAAATAAAAATACAAAAAAACTTCAACGGAACATATTTAAGCCGGTGTAAGAATTAAAAAGTAAATGTGTTAGTTTATGTACAGAAAAGGCCTTAAATAAGAAAGACGTACAGAGAACCATAATTATGACAAATTAAACTGTTTATCAACGAGGTTAACATTAGATAGGAACAGAGCATAATTATGAAAGCTGCAGAGTATCGAACAAGACTGATTGTAGAACGTCGCTCACACGCTTTAAATAGGCTGGCTGGGCGGTAAATTTCAAGGGCGGGGCTTGGAGTTGTAGTGATTTTGTACCTAACAGGACTGTTGATTTTGAATTTTAGAATGCTGCTTCTTTTGTTCCCAAAAACAATAGCTTGGAAAAAACAATAAAAATTTGCGTGTAAGAAAAGGGCATGCAAGAGTTTTATTTAATAACACCCAACACTCAAAGACCTTTACATTGGTGACCCCGACTTGAATAAACAGTTAAAAAGGGTGTTATTCCAATTAAATTGTGTTCCAACCAAGTGTCAACAAGTTTTCACCAAAAATAGTGTTTGAAAACCATTTTGTCAAAAAAAAAAATGGCGACCGGCGAAAATCCGACCACACACGTGCATTGCGGTTAGCGTCAAGCTAGCTCCTTTCTGGAAGGAGAATGCCGCGTTGTGGATTCTCCGAGCGGAAACACAATTCCGCCAGGCCAATTCCGCCTGTGGACATAACAAAATTTGGCCACTTGGTAATGAGTCTGGATGAAACAACTATTAATTCCCGGAGGCAATAAAATGATTTGGTGTGACACATCAACAGGAACTATAAGACCATTTGTTCCCAGAAGTATGAGAAAAAATATTATACAGCAACCACCATGCTGCAACAAGCAGCAACCCGCCAAACTATGGCACAGCAACTGCTGCAACAAGCAGCAACCCGCCAAACTATGGCACAGCAACTGCTGCAACAAGCAGCAACCCGCCAAACTATGGCACAGCAACTGCTGCAACAAGCAGCAACCCGCCGAACTACGGCACAGCAACTGCTGCAACATGCAGCAACCCGCCAAACTATGGCACAGCAACTGCTTCAACAAGCAGCAACCCGCCAAACTATGGCACAGCAACTGCTGCAACAAGCAGCAACCCGCCAAACTATGGCACAGCAACTGCTGCAACAAGCAGCAACCCGCCGAACTACGGCACAGCAACCGCTGAACTACAGCAACTCCCGCTGCAGCCGACTCCTCAATTCCAACCAGTGCAACAAGGCCCTGGAGGTTTGAACGTCGCCCAACATAGCTGCCCAGCACAACTAACAACAACCGCTGAACTACAGCACAACCAATCGCCGAACAACGGCACAGAAAACACTGCTGCAACAAGCAGCAAACAACGGCACAAGATCTGGCCGACGAGTCCACTTTCCAGACAGATTCTACTAAAAACCTGAGAGAATATCAAGACTCACCGATCACCACCTTCATCGCATCTGCCCTTGGCAAATGCTGGAGGGGACCTCTGTAGTGATTTTGTACCTAACAGGACTGTTGATTTTGAATTTTAGAATGCTGCTTCTTTTGTTCCCAAAAACAATAGCTTGGAAAAAACAATAAAAATTTGCGTGTAAGAAAAGGGCATGCAAGAGTTTTATTTAATAACACCCAACACTCAAAGACCTTTACAGAGTAATGGCGGTAATAGAATACGTGACTTGGTGTTAAAAGCTCCTTAGGCTTGATTTTTAGTTTCATTTTTTTTTGCTACGATTGGTGATGTCTTCTCTGCTACGATTGGTGATGTCTTCTTTGCTACGATTGATGATGTCTTCTACGCTACGATTGGTGATGTCTTCTCTTCCACGATTGGTGATGTCTTCTTCGATATGATTATTGACGTCATCTTTGCTACCATTGGTGATGTCTTTCTGCTACGATTGGTGACGTCTTCTCTATCAGATCATGTCCATGTTAATGATATCTCTGTTCGGGATTTTATGTCAATGATTTTTTTTTAATTTGAAGACTGTTTTTGGACTTTTAGGACTCATTTGATCATGTAGAGCTATTTTTAATGATTATGTTCATTTTTTATTGAAACGATTTCATTTTCTACTGTATAGATAAAAGCATTGCATCCTTTTGAGTTATGCGTAGAACAACTCCATCGTATTTTTTTATTCTTCGTAGTTCTTTGTGGGTAAAATCTATACTCTCCTACTTTTATTTGTATTTTGCCTCTTCTAGAGTTGACGTATTCAGCATCTAGAAAAAAAAAGTTTTTCTGTCACATAACAATTTTTACGGTTTTAAAATTGGAATAGGAGCCTTCATCTTAGCGGATTTGGTATTAAAAGAACTTTCAAGCTTTCTGTTGATACATCGTAAGACGCCATTTCATGTAGGTACCCACAATTCCCGATCTCGAGCGACATCTCCTAACTGTTTAGTTCTGCCTCAATGGCGTAGAGGTTCTTTATGATGTTGGATGCGACTTCGACGAAACATTGAAAAATTCAACTTTCTACACATCAAAGCTTAAACAGCCAAATGACTAGAGCAATAATAATATCTTACCTTTTTGTTATCCTCAAAACCATTTGTCATTTTAACAAAATCGGAGAGTAAAAAAAGAAAATATGTATAATATTGAACGCATTTAATGAAAAAAAATTTTTGACATAAATTACAAAAATTTTAATTTGAAATTCTTACACAAGAAAGTTGACTAATTGTCCCCCAAGTTTTTTCGGCTTATTTACCATTTGATTCAAATATGAACTTTTAATAAAATTATCTTCAGAACCGGTTTGTACACAATCTGAGCTAAGAAAAAAACGTAGAACATGATAATTGATAGTGTGAGAAATGTTTTAAATATTTTTAAAATCAATTTCAAGACACACTAGTCCTGTACACATACCAACCATGTGAAATTACCTATGATGGACATCAGACAAACCAGCATTCAAGAGGCGTTTTGTATTCTAGGCTGAATAACAATCTAACGAATTCAACAATTTGTCAACGAAATTAACATTAAATAGGAAAAGAGCATATGTCAGCTGCAGAGTATCGAACAAGACTGATTGTCGAACGTCGCTCACGCGCTTTAAATAGGCTGGCTGGGCGGTGAATTTCAAGGGCGGGGCTTAGAGTAATGGCTACCATTGGTGGTGTCTTCTCTATCAGATCATTTCCATGTTAATGATATTCCTGTTCGGGATTTTATGTCAATGATTTTTTATTTTTAAGATCGTTTCTGGACTTTTAAGAATCATTTGATCATGTAGAGTTTTTTTTAATGATTATGTTCATTTTTCAATGCAACAATTGCATTTTCTACTGTATAGACAAAAGCATTGCATCCTTTTGAGTTGTGCGTTGAACAATTCCATCGTATTTTTTTATTCTTCGTAGTTCTATGTGGGCAAAATCTATACTCTCCTACTTTTATTTGTATTTTGCCTCTTCTAGAGTTGACGTATTCAGCATCTAGAAAAAAAAAGTATTTTTTTTATAAAAAATGAACTACACATTTTTTGTCATCAAAACACATAAATTCTTTCGGTTTTAAAATTCATTAGGCAGTTAGCGGTTATTGTATTACAAGAACTTTCAAGCATTCTGTTGATACATCTTAATAAGTCATTTTATGTACCTATAATTTCCGATCTCAGCGACATTTTTTTTTTTCATCGGACCGGTCCGTAGTCCGTTGTGGCAACACTTCGGACTCGTAAATATTTGGAAGGTTGTGGATTCGGATCCCGGCGGAGCACACAAAAATACCATTAATATTTCGAATGTGCTCTTCGCTGGGTTGAAGAATTCATAAGCCTTTACCAATGACCGGTCACCAAGGGTCCATCCAGCCTTACAGCAACTGGGTCTTGCTTGAGTATTGGCGCTTTGTAGCGACGACCAAGCTCGTACACCTCTGCGGCACTACAACAAGTGTCATAGACCCCTAGAGTCTTCAGAATCTAGGGAGTCTCCCGCACAGGATTTCCTTAAAAAAAAAAAAAAAAAAAAACATTTTTTAAATATTTAGTTCTGCCTCAATGGCGAAGACACGATTTTTCATTATGTCGGATGCGACTTCGACGAAACATTGAAGAATTCAACTTTCTGCACATTAGGGCTCAAACCAAAATACAGGAGCAAAAATACTATCTTACCTTTTTGGTATCCTCGAAACCTTTCGTCATTCTTACAAAATCGGAGAATAAAAAATAAAAAAATTATAATATAACGTTTTTAATGGAAAAATGTTTTTGAACAAAAAAATAACAATATTGCAATTTAAAATTTTTACACAAAAAAATTGATTTGTTGCCTAGTGCTTGTTCAGCTTATTGTAGATTTGATTGAAATATGATTTTTCAATGAAATTATCTTTAGAATAACATTGTACACAATCTGAGCTAAGAAAAGAACGAAAAACACGATAATTAAATCTTTTTTACAATCGATTTCAAGACACATTAGTCCTGTTCACAGACAAACATTGCTCATGTGAAATTACCTATGTTAGACATAAGACAAACAAGCATTCAAGGGGCGTTATGTATTCTAGGCTGAATAACAATGGTATCAAGGAGTAATTTTTTTGGATGTTTCGTCCACCTTTGCGATGGGCATCTTCAAGAATGCACAAATGAACCCATTCATTACACCTCGGCTGTCACACTGCTTCAATGATTATGTTCATTTTTTGAGAATATGATTTGGCTGTCTATTGTGACCAGGCTCGCCTTGCACCCTTCCTTCCGGTTTCCGCAGTACCACAACTGCCTACTAGACTTATGCGCTGCTTGGCAGAATTTGTATCCTCCCATTATTATTTGAATTTTTCCCTTCTGTGAGTATTGAAAACGGACTGAAAAAAAAACGGAAAATTTATAAAGTTGTAGTATATATTAGACCAGTACAGAATTCTTGCTAATTAAAGAATAACTTTTTGTGTTTTTTTTTTTTGTTTTCGTTTTGATTTTGATTGTATTTTAGCGGAGGGCAGAAAGCATAAAGCAAGCTAGAATATATTTTCTATAAACATTTTTCAACCTGCAGTGTCAAGATTATGTGTCAATTTATTGTTTTTCTTTTCGTCAAACTGTGTATGGATGCAAACAATAACCTTTTGTGAACGTTTCTCGTTTCTCTATCTGTCTTCCTCCCACTTGATGATTATGATGAAGAGTTGATGATTTCTTTATAGCGCCGTTTCGTGATGTAGTCACTCCAAGGGCGCTGGTAAAAACGATGCCAGAAATTTGCTTGTCTTCAGTGCATTCCGGAACTTTCCATGGTCCTCTAGCTCTCTCACATGATGTGGCAGGTGGTTCCAGGCCAGAGGGCCAGCAACTGCAAATACTTACTTACGTGCAATGCATCTGTCTCTTTTCTTCGCGATATTGAAATACGTAAATCACGCCCGTTTACTTGTACCTTGGATACGTTGAGAAAACTGTCTACATGTTATAAAAAAGTAAATATTGAGGGGAGAAGGACAACAAAAATAATAGAAAATAACAGTAACAGGACATACACAATAATGCACAAAATAAGTACGATGAAATTTAGTCAAATTCATACACTGAATTTTTGTGGCCAGTGACATGGCACTATTTAAATAAATAAAATAAAACATGGATAAAACCTTTATCATATATTTTCGCAATTCAGATTATATATTACAGAAGCGGTCACTCATCTAAGATTAAGCTGAGATCAGTTTTCAGTGATTGTTTTTGGGAATAAAAAAAAACGGATGTTACTGACCGTGTGTAAAGAGAAAAACGATTTTCTCTACGTTTCGTCGGAGTCATATCGGTCGTGTTCAGGAGACGTGTGTCTTCTACAAAGAAGAAACACGAACTGTTGAATTATTGTTGTTTGCTCGAGGTCGAAGGTTGTAGGAACATTTATTGACCTTCGGTGATGCTTCCATAGATGTCGCAATAGCTCCACTTGTACAGAAGGACGATATTATGTCCTCGTGTGAAAGTTCGTGTTTCTTCCTAATAGAAGACACACGTCTCCTGAAGACATCGGACATGACTCCGACGAAACGTAGAGAAAATCGTTCTTCTCTTTACACACGGTCAGTAACATCCGTTTTTTTCATTCCAAAAAAATGTCTAACGACCGTAATCATAATTTAAAATCTTTATTCAGTTTTCTCCCTTATACCCTCACACAATGACACCCTCTAAGATTGATTCCGTTTCTACACCATTTAGTATAAATTTATCCACCTGATGATGCGAACGGATGTTTGCGAAACCGGTTGTGGTATAAAATATATATACTCAAGTAATCGTAAAACAAAGTTGTTTTTCTTTTATTCTTTATTCAGTGGTTGTGGTTATTTTTCATGCACACAATTCTGTTTTCCAAGGTAATCAGGCTCGCTTTGCAGCCCTTCACCTGGTGGGTGGCGCAGTACCACAGCTGCCTGGAGCTTTTATAGGAAGTCTGGCTGAACTTGTACTGACCGATCTTTATTTGGATTTTCCCCTTTTGTGAGGTCAAGTACTCGACTGAAAAACATAAACAATTAATAAAATAACAACAACCATACAATTATGTTTTTTTTTTACTAAGAAACTTTCTACAGGTCAATAGCTCATTTAATAGAATGCTCGCGTTCCATGCCATGAGCCCGGGTTCGAATCCCACCGAGGGTGTGAGAAATGAATTCTCGTTTCGGGGTTTATTTCAAACCCCAAAATAAAATACTCAGCCTTCACAAGACCACTACGCTCTGCCCTTACTGCTGTCAACAAGGTTATAGTGCCCAATAGAGCGAACACATCAAATTTTGCAGACAGAAGCGTTGCGGTGGCCGGGCCGGTTGCCTGGAACAATTTGCCCATCGGTGTTCGCGCGAACCAGCCTCCACCACCTTCAGAAAGGAACTGAAGACACTACTTTTCTCCAGAAGCCATGGCGCCCTTAAGATGGTCCTGGACCATTAAATGGCACAGGAAAGAAATCATCCATCATCATCATCATATGTATCAGTCCCCTCGGGAGCTGGGAAACCCCTACTTCAACTGAAGCGGTTGGCGTTAGGCCGGCTCCCTTACCTGTAAAAATAAATAGATTCCATTCGCCACATGAAAAACCTTTCGGGGATAACGTGGCATGAAGTTACACTATATGTGTAGCTTAGTTGCAAGATTTCATTTTTAAACAAATAAAATACTCACAACAATACAATTATGGAATCTTTTTACGAGTACTAAGGAGCTTTCTACCGGTCTATAGCTTAGCTAATATAATGCCCATAGCTCCGATACCTAAAACCTTCTCCAGAATGCACATTTATAATTTTAGAACTTCAGTTGTCTTCTTGATAACATCGAAAGCGCTTGAAGGAATAAAACCCAACTCGTGAAGAAAAACTTTGGGTTTATTTTTCAAATTTTAATAGCTTTCAATTATGTTCAACAGATGGTAATATTAGCACCAAGGATTACTTCAGTCCCCCTTAATAATATCACATGTCACATAAGGCTATTACATACACTTTTTCATGATACAGATTCTTCATTGTAAAGATTTAATTGTTCGCGAAAATTCTGAGGACGCTAAACACAACTAGCAATGAAACATTACCAAAATGCTTTTTTTTTATTAACAACCCCAAAAGAACAATTTCCATGAGTAGCTACGTCATTTTACTCATTTATGTTCCCTTATATATAGATTAGTATGATGGTGACTACACACACTGTAAAAATTGGTGCAATTTATCAATGTCACCCCCGTTACACAGAATGGCGTCAAAAATTCCAGGATCCATTTGAGATTTTGGTTTTTATGTTGTCAATACACTTGTAGCGTGTCCAAGAGCAAACTTATTCGATTCTGCTTTAAAAATGCATTAAATTTAAATCTTCTTATCTAATATAATCTAAGTTGCAAAGATATGTAACATTAAGGATTTACATTACATGCATTTTCACAAGCAGACACGTATAAGTTTGCGGTTAAACATGCCGCATGTGGACTTACAATATAAAAACCCAAATCTCAAATGAACATACACCCTGCAACTCTTATCGACCTTCCCTGAAACAGGGGCGACATTGCCAAAGTGAACGATTTTCTATAGCGTCGGTGATCAGCCACATGACATCTTATAAGTCAAGGAACATACACAACAAATCACAATCTAAATTTTGAAATATTTCTGCAACTTTGCAAATTTCTTCCATTATTGATGTTTTAATGATTGTGAAAATGGTTTTCTGCTACCAATTGGTCATCAACTGTCACCAACACAGCTTTGCACCCCCTTTTGTAGCACTGCCATCTTTGCCGATCGGATATCTTGGACGTCCTGGTGAATTTGTACTTGCCGTATCTGATTCTAGGCCGACCGTATTTGGTGCAGTCAAAAATCACTGAAATTATAAGGAAAAAATAATGAATGAAATTGACTGTTGACAATTGCATTACAATCATTTTGCATTGGCGCATAAACCCGGTGTGGGTCATGGCCTCCTCCACCTTTTCTCTCCATCAACTCTTGTCACCAAATGGTCACGACAAGAGCTAGCAAGTTACATTTAAATGATCAAAATATGAATTGGTATAATATGAAAGAAAGGAATATACAAAGCAAATGTACATAAGAGAAGGAAATGCATGACAAAGGTGATGGATATGAATCAATTGAAAGAGGTATGCAAGGATAGGAAGAAATGAAAGCAAAACTGTAGACTGTACAGGCTCTGGTAACTTCTAGCCAAATGGCGACAGAGTTACAGTTACTAAAACTTAAATACAATCTATATTTTACTTCTCATTTTATTTTATTTTATTTTTTCATCTATATCTATAATCTAAGTTGTACACCAATATTAACATTAAAGAACCATAATGAATGTATACCCACAAGCAGACACTTTTAAGTCCGCGCTAACACACGCTACACGTGCACTTAAAAAATAGAGTCCAAACTTAAAATCCAAATAAACCCAGCAAGTTTGGCAGATTTCCCAGAAACTGAGGTGACATTGGAAAAAGTGATATTTGTTTACAATATGTTAGCTTCATACCAACCCATAAATCAAATAACACAAAAAAATACTTGAATCGTACATAAAGAAGCACTCCTTATATTTAGAATTACTTAAGAATTACTAATTTTTTGCAAGCGCTCCACGAAGTGAACACTCCCTGAGCAGAGAAGAAATCCATAGTACAATTTTTCAATGATCATGCATTTCCTTCAAGAACAGGATCTCTCCATCTTTGGTGGTGACGCGGGCCCTGCATCCCCTGTTGACCTTTGTGCAGCGCCACCTCTCCCTCCCATTCCGAATATAGTGGCGCCAATACTCGTATCCGTGCAGTCTCAGCAGCATCCTCTCGTTTTTAGTTTTCGCGAAAACAAGATCTGAAAAAAATAACATCACCAAGTGTTAGGAAAAATTCATGAAATATAATAACTGCATAAACTACAAAAATACGCACCAAATTGTAATAGCGAATGAATAAGATATCTGTTATTCTATTGATTATAGTGGTATTAACTTTGTAATCGTTCATCTTAAAAGATAAAAAGTAGAAACAACTTTGTTTGCGATTACTTTGAGTATATTTATTTCCACAACTGGTTTCGCAAACAACGTGTTCGCGAGTATTAATTTAACCACCTGATGATGCGAACAAGTTATTTACGACACCGGTTGTGGATATCTATATTTTACGGTCAAAGGCAAAGTAAACTATTTGTTTTAAAATACGGGTGGTTAGCCTCATATAAACCTTTAAGTCAAGGAACAAATAAATAATATAAATACTCACCAAATTCTTTACATAGCGAATGAATGGGATATCCAGAGTCATTATAAAAGAGCTTGTATTGAAATGGTTGTGACTCTGGAGAAAATGAGAAAAGTATACACGTACCAAAAAACTGTCTGTTGATCTGCAATGCTGGTAAGTAAAGTTAAAAAAAAATAATGTTTGAAATAACTGAAAGTGTTTGCATGTCTAGAGTCATCTGGCACAAACATGAGCGTGCTGAAGCACTATTCTGCTAAATTCCTTATGACCATAAGGCGACGAGATAGCGATTCGTGTCCAAATAAAAGGTGCACTGTGATTTTTTATCGATGAAGTTTTTTCGCAAGCGCTAGCAAGATTCGACTTGGATTGATATCCAAAGTGTAAGCAATTTAGCAAAATGGCGCTTCTGGTGTGTACAGTTGAGTCCAGACACACTGTAGCGAACTCTCGACCCTTCTTCAGCACATGTACAAAAGTCACTAAAAATACTAATTGTATTCTTTGTTTCAGTTTGTTTCCACACAACGCATCGAGGCAAAACTACTCTAGTCTACTATGGGCATCGTTTCAACAAACACAAGCAAGGAAAAAGCGGGAAAATCCGCTGGAAGTGCAATAAGCACGGCAGCCACCACTGCAGAGCCAACATCTTCACGTTCAATGACGAAATAATACATGTGATGAATCAACACACACACGACAATCCCATTTTGTAAAATAGGCTCCGCATAGCGGTTGATTTGCAATGTTGGCGACTAGGCCATTGAATTTAATTTTAAGTTTAACTTTAAAATTTTCCAAATTTAAAAATTAATTTCTTCTAGTTGTTTCTAATCTAATCTAATCTTAGTTGCGAATAAATGTTATATTAAAGATTCACATTATATGCATTTTCATAAGCAGACACGTACAAGTTCGCGGTTAAACATTCCGCATGTGGACCTACAATATAAAAACCCTAATCTCAAATAAACAAACACCCTGCAACTCCTGCAGACCTTCCCTGAAACAGGGGTGACATTGGCAAAGTGAACCATTTTCTACGGCATGGGTGGTCAGCCGCATACCAAACTATAAGTCAAGGTTTGCTGAACTTATTTTTTGTACACCATTTAAATTTTTTTCCTCCCTTGACTTGTAGGTTGGTTTGAGGCTGACCCCCCGTGCTGTAAAAATTGGTTCACTTTTGCCAATACCACCCCGGTTTCAGGGAAAGGCGGCAGGAGTTGCAAGATTAATGTTCATGTGAGGTTTTTATTTTATTTGTATGCACACATGCAGAATGTGTAGATGCTAACCTACGTGTTCCTGTTTGTGGGCATGCATTTAATATGCGCCTTGAATGTTAACATATCTTTGCCGCTTAGATTATAGATTTCTATAGATTATAGATAAACTGCGTAAGAAGTTAAAAAAAATACGTCATACGGCCTTGTTGCGTCAAATGGAAGAATACAAATCTTTTATCAAATGGAAGAATTTAATTTATAATTAAAGTAATAAATTTAAAAAAAAAATGTTCAATGAAAACAAAGAATACATATTTTTTAAATATTATTTTTTGAAGCTTAAATGTTTTCGCTAATAAAGGTATCCTCAGAAACAATAAGGTCCGCACGTGAATCGATAAATACAATATTGTTTCGTCACCCAGCCGGGTTGCTAGGGAAAAAGTTAACAAATATTTTGTTTTTAGTAGCTAAGCATGGTAGTCCCATACAAGTTTGACGTTGTTCACTAAGAAAAAGGTTCCAAATTCAAAAATGTTGACCTCGAAAAGACCTCGTTGCTCCTGAATAGGGTGATTACACTTTTTATTTATTTATTTTATAAAATAATAGACTACCTTCTAAAAAATACATCTGCGTTTTTAAAAAAAATATACCTGGCTTAGTTTTTAAATTACAGCGCTGTAAAATTCGCCCATTTTCGAATTCCGGTAAAACAGGTCATTATTTTATTTAGGCGGATGTCACGTCGATGGATCTTACGATCTATATAGTGTACCGTTAGGTCTTCTAAGACCGACGGATCTATCTACGTAATTTTGACGTCACAGCGTGGCTAGCCGATCGCGCTGCGTTTTGGCGGCATTCAAATTCTCGATATTTTCTTTTTGAAATTTATCAATGATATCGTCATTTTTTAGTGATCCTTAAAATGTACTCTACACAACCATAGTATTTTAAACCGTTTTCCCTACCACTGCAATTACCCTATTGCGTTTTCAATGTTTTTCAATGAAAGTGCGGGAACTTTCCCTCAAATATTGTATCGTCCACCCATTTGATGATTGCCCTGCATCCTCTACTGTGGTGGGACGAGCAGCGCCATCTCACTCCGATGTGGTGACTGTACCTGTAGCCGTTGTGCACCAGTAACCTTTTGCCCCTTTGGGACATCAACATGTATGCTGAAATGAAATAAACTGCATGTGAAAAAATACATTAAAAGTCAAAATTATTAGTAGTACCTAAGCAGTTTTTTTTAGACAGCGATTTTGACTGGCGTGTTTGAAATAAAAACACCGCCGGTTCGAGTCTCATTAGAAGCGCTATTCTGCTTAATTCCTTACACTTTAGATATCGATACAAGTCGGGAGCGCTGGCGCTTGCGAAAGAACTCCATATATAAAAAAACACAGTACACTTTATTTTTGGCCACGAATCGCCAGTTCGTCGCCTTAAGGCCGTAAGGAATTTAGCAGAATAGTGCTTCAGGTCCTTTAACGATAGATTAAGCCTTGAGTTACAAAATGTCATTGGGAAGTTATCACTCAATAATTCATTTAAAATAAGCGTGAAAATAAAACAAGAAACAGTATTTATATAAAGAATACTCGTACTTCTCGTTTTGTATGATTTTTTAAGACATTTAAAATATAATTAACTTGGCACATTTCATAAAATAAAATGCGAGTATAAAATTTAACGTCGCTTGGCCGGGCTAAGGACATAAGAGTCAGTCATAACGGATTGAAAAGACATTAAAACGCTACGTACTGCAATTTCGGCAACTGCAATAAAATATAAATCCCTGATAATCGTGAATTCATTCATCATTTACTATGGGTGACGTCACAAAGCCGAGGGATATATTTGTTATAGAATGTGTCGAGCCCATTGGTGCAAAAGTAATAAAAAATATCAATACCTGTTTCTGGGCGGTCAAAATGTGGAAAAAGGTGGATTCCATGTCTTCCCACGATTTAAATAGAAAATATCGACGGTTGTAGGGCATAAGCGACATTTTGGTCAAAAATGAGTTATGAATGCTATCCTACTTGAAATTTTCAGCTCTTTCTAATGCGCTAACTCACATAGCTCTACGATGATTTTTGTGTTGTTTATGCCCAAGCAAACAACTGCATTGTAGAAGTATGGTTTTTGTATAACCGACAAGATTTTGGCCTTTTTTGTTTTAAAGGCACTTGTGATATAAAAAAACGTAAAACATCGTAAAACCACATTAATGGAATGCCAATAAATGCCTTAATTTTTTTTTTAATTTTAGAGCTGTTTTGATTTTAACGATATGATGAAAAATAAAAAAGTTATGCCATTTTTCTGCAATCTCAAACTTTAAACTGCTCTCCTGAATAATTTAGTTTATGCCGCTTATGCGCTATTGCCTTTTCACAGTCGATATAATATTTTGTTTCTACAAGTCGAAGTTATGGAAGGATAGATATATAAATAAAATAAAATAAATAGATGAAAAGATGGATGTAGCTAACAACATAAAGAAAAAAAACATATTTCATAAAATATTTGTAAAAAGAGGCTTCAAACTAAAGACGTGTTCTTTTATAAATTTATTTATTTGCATTTTTACACAATTTTTATACAACATCGTTAAACTTTAATGAACACAATTATAAAAATATACAAATATTTATTTAATTAGAAATATACAACAAGTACTCCGTTTCACGACAAGTCGGTCATACGACAGTTCGTCAACGACATTTCGGTCACAAGGAAACTTGCTCTTCAAAAAAACCTTTTTAATCGTATATATTGTATGTGACCGAAATGTCGTTGACCAAAAAAGTGATGTGGACGAAATATCGTGCCACCAATTTGTTCTTGGCCGGTTTGTCTGTGACCGATTTTTTGTGAGACCTCCCATGCTTAAAAACGGTTAGTAAAATATTTATAAAACATTTTGACTAAAATGGGTGGCGTCAAATTTGAACTATCGGATACAATAGACTCATCATTCAAATTGACATAGAAAAAATTATGACGTAACATGGCCAGGTTTTCAAAGAAAAAGACTTTACAATATTTCTTTATCGGTTGTTAAACATGGTAGTCCCATAGATACAAGTGTGACGTTTTCCCGCCGAGAAACAAGCTCTATGTTCAAATTTGTGCTGAATCCACTGCGTATTTTTTATTGCATACCAACAGATTTTTTCTTATGTTCAAAATAAAAATATAATTTATAAAATACATAACGTTCCCTTAGTGATTGTTTGTCTTATACTCATCACAGGTAATTTTACACGAACAATGTTTGCATGTAAACTGAACCAATGTGTCTTATCAAAACTGGATATTGATTTTAAAAACATTTAAACAACTTTAATATTATCGTGCTTTACGTTTTTTTTTTTAGCTCAAATTGTGTAAAATGCTATACTATATAACACTAAGACAATTTCTTTAAAAGGTCATTTTTTAATCAAATGGTGGATAAGCCAAACAAGCACTGGGGTACGATAAGACTGCATTTTATGTATGAAAAAAAAATACATTTGATTTTTATAGATGTAAAGTATTTTTCTTTGATTGATAAACTATATATACCTTATAAAGTAGGGTCGCGCTATCCGGACTTGCAAAAAAACAGACCCTTGGCGGATTATCAAGGTGTCTGTGCAAAAAAACTGGAAAACTTGAACTCATGAAAATTTTAAGTGTGCATGTAATTAGTTACTTAAAATATGTAAAACGATACGTGAGACAGACAAGATACACTAGTGAATACGTGACATTTTAAGGGGGGTTTAAGCATTTGGCGTAAGGTTAAAAAAACCTCACGTGGTGCTTGCGAAATGCTTTCCGCTTCCACGAGTGCGTGTGTCCGGATTACTAAGATCACCGAAAAAACTGGGGTCCGGATTAGCGAGACCCTGCTGTTGAAACATTATCCTATATTTTTTTAATACTTCATACTTATAAATATATATATATATATATATATTCTAAAATATAATAATATAACTATATACTCGTATACCCTTTATTGCACTTGCTTAAATTATTTACAAATTTGAGGTATTTAAACAATTTTATACGATTGATCTAATGTAATCTAAGTTGCAAAGATATATATCACTTGAGATTCGTATTAAATGCATTCCCACAAGCAGACACGTATAAGTTCGCGCAAACACATGCCGCATGTGGACCTACAATATAATAAACCAACCTCAAATGAACATAAGCCCTGCAACTCTTGCCGACCTTCCCTGTAACAGGGGTGACATTGGCAAAGTTAACCATCTATCACAGTATGGGTGGTCAGCCTCATACCACGTTGTAATTTATTCATTATTTAATTTTCGTGAACGGAAATATTGTATGCCACTGCACGTAATTAGCTCAGTAGGTTTGCGGGGCGTGTATGTGCTCGCCCCGCACAGACACGATCCTGTTGCCCAGCGTGTGTATGACGGCGTTGCAGCCCTTGTTGTTGTGGGTGGAGCAGATCCAGCGTTGCTTTACGCTCTTCCTCGAATGGGCGCAGTAGGTGAAGTTCCTGAATCTGATCATTGGTAGACCGCGCTGTGACGTCACGAACTCGGCTGAAATGATGAGATAAATACACGTTAGTTTTGCTACAACAACATATATATATGTAGGTTATATGAGGTTGGTATGAGGCTGACCGCCAATACTGTAAAAAATGGTTCACTTTGCCAATGTCGCCCCTGTGTCAGGAAAGGTCGGCAAAAGTTGTAGGGATTATGTTCATTTGAAGTTTGGATTTTATTTGTAAGTACACATTCAGCATTTGTAAGCGCTAACTACACGTGTTTGTTTGTGGGCATGCATTTGAGAACTTTAAATGAATATATCCTTGCAACTTAGATTATAGATTATTGATAGACATAAATTGTGATCGAGGAGAACATTAAGTTATGGTAAACCATTTTTTTGAATAATTGTATTTTTATATTTAAAAAAAAACAGATTTGTGAAGAGTTATGCAATTTCCCAACTTATTTTGCCTGGCCAAAAACAGGTATTCATATAATCAATTAATAAATCATTATTGTTTATTTTAATGAAATATTAAGTAATAATTACTCAATGACATCTGTTGAACCAGGGTCAAAGTTATGGTCAAATGACCCAGTTGGGGATCAAACCAACGTTATTCTATTCCAAATACGCTAGAAAGCTCAGCCCACCGACAATATTTTGACTAAAGTAGACGCTATATCCGTTTCAACCTACCTAACGCAAATCTTCGTTAGTTAGAAAGAGAAGAATTTTATACCAAGTGATACCACACTGTTAACAGACAAAAGGTACAAATGTTAGATTGTTTTCGGCAGTGTTAGCATCTAAAATGCCTTCTCTGTGCGGAAATCATGCGCACGCCTTACAGATGTTACGATTGGTAAATTGGTCAGACAAATAGCAAATTTATAAAACATAATGGCATATGTGATATTGGGTGTTGAAACACAAGAATTTCACTTCATTATTAAGGGTTTTGTGCTGTTTGACAGCTTTGTGGTTGACAGGTCACAGTATGGGCCTGCTGGGCAGGAGATTTTGTGTCTTACAAATCGCACGCTTAATAATAAAGAGAAATAACTCGAAAATCGAGATTTTGTAATAAAACGCAATAACAATGCGAGAAGAATAGGTAGAATGCGACAGCCGTTCAATTTGGACGAATATGACCGAGATAAAACATCGGCCGCCTTTTTCATCCCATACACGTTGTACTGGTTGTCTGAACTTCAAACGTGATTTCCCAACATTCTTGTTTTTTGAGTTATTGCTCTTTATTATTAAACGTGCGAAATGTCAGAATACTAAAATTCCAATTTGAAATGTGTAATAAATCTGTGTTTTCAATGTACTTTTTTCCTTGATCTACTATACCAAGCAAAAAAGGACTTTTCTATAAATCATTTATTTTATGTATGAGGATGAACACAAAAACCTTCTGTAAATTTTCGTTGTATATTGAAGGTTAAGGGGCTAATAAATGTAGTAGGTAGGCTGTGGAAAATGAAACAAAATATGTAAAACCCATAATATTATTAAATAAATTTACAAAAAAACTGATGTTCAAGTATTTTTTTTTTACATTAACAAATTTACCGTTTCGTTACTTAGGGCCTATTGGCACCAAACTCCTATCAAGCAAAAATCAAAATTAAGTGTGATTTCTCCCTTTCAAATAAAAAAAAATGGTTGCATATATGTAAGTTAGTTGATGTATATCATATTTCCTGTTCAAATTCAATCATATTATTACCGACTTCCGAAAAATATTTAACCGAAGACCTTACCAGAATTAAGCAATAAAATTTGACGTGTCAATCAAATATTGATTGGAGGTTAGTGCAACAGGCCCTTAAAAAATAATGTTGACCTCTATTATTTTAAGTTTGTGCATTTTGTAACTAAAATAAACTAACATATTTTTTTGTTCTTTTTTCAGTGACTTTTATACCATCAAGAATACCAAACAAGAGAATGTTAATGTACAAGAAGTACACGTACAGCTTACACTACGCCGGGGTCAAGCACAACTCCTGGATCTGCTCCGTGCACGCTAAAAGGCATTGCCGGGCCACCCTCAGCACCGACCAACACGACCATCTCATCTGCAGGGAAGACATCTACCCTCACAACCATCCACCACCCAAATATTTCGTCACAAAAGAAGGACGATACATTAATATCAATTGAGGTGTGCAATAACTAAATACTTATTCATAATGACCGTCACTGCTTGTCTTGAAAATGTTGTAGTAGCTTCATATTAAACTACTATCAATGACGGCCGTAGGATTGCAATTTTGACAATGCAACCTTTTATTTTTTTAATAAAAAAAAAAATTCAAACATTATATTTAAGTACAATTTTCAACAACATTGTTTAAGGCACTTTATGTAGGATTGTATATATTATGCTCAATAAAAAAATATAAGTATTTAAAAAAAAAATGTATTGAAGTGTGTTCTTATCATGTTATTAATATAGTAGAATAATATCAATCCATACATGATGGTTATGAGAAATCCGTGCAAAATTATTTTTTTAAAATACTAATTCTTATTTTACTATACTTGACAAAAGATTATTGATCTAAAAATTAAGAAGAACCTTAAAGGTTTCCGACTTATTCTAGTAGGTATACCTGTATCATTTGAAAGACAGAAGTTTGCTTCAGACCCTGGAGTTATGAAATTCTTCGACGAACTTCATTCGCTCTTGTTATAATTTTTCCTTAAAAAATATTCTGAAATAGTTTTTTTTAATGTCTTATTAAGTGTCAAGAGTCCTATGAGTTTGGATTTACTCTAAAAAAAATATTTAAGGTTGTTTTTTTCTAGGCCTTTAAACACCAGCTCCTTGAATTTTATTTCTAAACGAGATTAACTCTCTACATGCTCTACAATCACTATGTCCTGAAATAAGGGTGTCATTTCTTACAGTACGTCAGGTCAACCTCATATTAACCGATTCGACAAGAAACTGATCTATACAATATGAATAGAAAAACGATTTTCTGACATTAACCATTTTTTCTTTCAAGTTGTGTTAATTTAATCAAAGTAATTGACTTTCATATAAAAATGTGGACAAAAAACACTTTAATCAAAATTGAAAACGACGTTATGTTAGATTTGATAAAGGAAATTACATACATATGTTCCTCGCTACACAAAATGCCACTAAGCTTTCAAACAGCCTTGAATATCCAGACATGTAAAACAGTCGATAAGTTTTTTAATTAAAAAGTATTGATTACTTTGAAAACAAAGGTATTTTAATATAAGCACTCTAGATTATTACAAACCGATATTTCCTAAAACTCATTTGTCAAACTCATCTGTGTTAACAGATCAACACTAAAAAATATCATTTGTCATTGTTTGATAATTTCTTTCACAAAATGGTCAATACATCAGAATTAAATACTTATCTCGATAGTACATTAAAAAAAATAAGATTTGATTTCACACCAATTTTCAATGAATTTTTTCTCTTACGATTTTTTTTAAAGAAAAATGTCACTTTTCATGATATTCGTAATAAATTGAGAAAAATTTGGGCGTTAACATTTTGTTCATTATCTTTGATGGTTTATGTACAACTAGCATATAATATACTTTTTTCTTTGCACAAGTCGACAAATGCAAGTGGAATTTCTTTGGATTTAGTAAATTTTCTGATATATTTTTTAACATTTATTAGCGTCAAAACAAGCATCTTACAAAGGTATTTCACTAAAAGAAAAGTGATAGAAAAGATTTTCAAAAATTTTGAAGATGCAGGAAAAAAATTAAACATAAAATCAAATACAATGTTCATCAATTGTTTTTCAGTATTATTACATATTTTTGCCGTTCTAATTGTGTTCAGTCAAAGTTTTTTGTATAATCTTTATGTAAAGAAACTAGTGGTAGATTTTTGGGTGCTCAGAATGGATATATCGATAATACAATTCTGCATATTGATTTTTCAAAATGCAGTAAACTGTGTGAACTTGAATGTGCAATTATCAGAAAATCTGGATGTGATGGAGACGAATCCGTTTGCGAGTGTGTTTAAAAAAATGTGTTCGCCAAAGTCTGTAAAAAAATCTTATATAAAAGTTCATGAAAATTCTTTGCAAGAATGTACTAAAATATTCAATAATATAGCGGAAAATGTGGATCTGATAAATGACGTTTTCAATGTAGAAGTGAGTTTCATATACGAGTATTATCAAAATTTATATCGACGTTTAAAAGAAAGTAGTGCATATAAGCATCGTTTTGGTAAAAAATGAGTTATGAATGCTATCCTACTTGCAATTTTCCGCTCTTTCTAATGCGCTAACTCCCATAGCTCTACGATGTTTTTTTTGTTGTTTATGCCCAAGCAAACAACTGCGTTTTCAAAGTATGGTTTTGGTGTAACCGACAAGATTTTGGCCTTTTTTGTCCTAAAAGCGCTTGTGAAATAAAAAAAATCGTAAAACATCGTACAACCACATTAATAGGAATGCCAATTAATGCCTAATTAGTTTTTTTTAATTTTAGAACTGTTTTGATTTTAACGATGTAATAAAAAATAAAAAAGTTATGCCATTTTTCTGCAATCTCAAACATTAAACTGCTCTCCTGAAGTTATTTTTTGTCGCTTATTATACATATATATACAGCTTTTAACCGTCGATATGTTAGTCCCTAGATTAATAGATTAGCATGCGTCTGACCAATTTCCAATTACAAACTAAAATAACATAATAATGACTTTCTCTTCCAGTTGTTGTTGTTCCCTTTCATTGGATTTTTACACTTTTTAGTGTCTGCTACATTGACAGTGAAACAAGTAAGCAAAATCTTAATTATTCTAATACTATAATGATAATCAGCCCGCATTTTATCTCTTTGTTCGTTCAACATTTGGCATTGAAAAGTTTAAATTGGCACTTAGTACAGCAACTACCAAAAAAGCAATAAATTTTAAGGTGTGACTCTAACGCAAAAAATGCTTACCAAAAAATTCATCCAGATAAAGTTAGTACGGCAACAACTATGTATAATTTTCGAGCTTTTGCCACTGATTACAACATTCAGTAAATAAAAATGTACTTTTTTATAAATTCAATACGAAACACAAAGTTTTTTTTTTGCTCAAACGTTTTACTTTAATAAGGCATCTTCAGGAACATAATTGTTACAAATATTTTTTTACACTAATTTTCAAAACAACAATTCATAGACAAAATTTAATAAAAATATAAGATTCAAAATGTAGTATTCTTGGGAATGATTTAATTATTTTTTAACATTTTTCATAAAATAAAAATAAAATCTGTTAGGTTATATAAAATCAATTAGTCCGATAGACAAGTAAAATCCCAAATAATGTTAAATATGGGGGTTACAAAAACAAAAAAGTGAATTAAACTTTGTTTTTCCTATTGAATTTATAAAAAAATACAATGGACTTTCAATGTGTTAACAGAAATACCCTTAAAACTATAAAAATACATTTGTTTTTTTCCAATTTAATTTAATTATAGTATATTTAAAAGATATCGGCAATCGGTCTTTTTGAATGCGTTATTTTTCAGGCTGAACGTTTGCTTCTAATAGACATCACATGGACAGTCCACGATTTGGTTTTAATACTGATTCCAGTATTCATATGCGAACAACTATACTGTGAAATAAAGAAAACTGGAAAAATCATTGAAAAAATTAAGATTTCATCATTTAGTAAGAATACAATCAATATATGTACTTTTTTCTATCTTTTTCCTTCCTTTTTTTTGTGCCTATATTTTTTTCATACTTTTTCTAATGGACTCGGCACATATTCAACGAGCAACGAAATTATGACGTAACACGGCTGCGTTTCTACGAAAAAGCGAACAAATATATGTTTACTGCTTTGTAAGAATCCTTGTCCACAATTAAGTTTTTCTAATATACGTTTTTTTGTTTACAGATTCCAAACATCGAGCTACGCTGAAAACTTTTGAAAGGATTGTTACGGAGCGGAAAAATATCCACCTTTCTGCTTGCAACTTCTTCTCAATAGATTCGGCTTATATATACGCATTCTTCGCAGCTTTGTCTTGTTTCACCATCATCATGATACAACTTTCAACGCAAAATTAGTAAAAAAAACGTAATACAATAAAATAAAAATTGCTTTGTTTTAATTCACATAAGTTTATTTTTTAACACGACCAGTTTCGGGAGAAGCAGTACCTCCCATCTTCAGGTGTAAATACACCTGAAGATGGGAGGTACTGCTTCTCCCGAAACTGGTCGTGTTAAAAAATAAACTCATGTGAATTAAAACAAAGCAATTTTTATTTTATTGTATTAAAATGAACTTTCACGAAGTAACTGCTGAAAATCTAGATAAAAAAAAGTATATTAAAATGTAGCTTCTATCACATAAAGGTTTTTTTAAAACACGCATTTGATTTTGAATTTTTTGAGACATTATAAAAATTTAAAAAAAACACAGTTTTATTTTCACAAATTGAATGTTTATTTCACCTCGAGTACTTTTGACTCGCTTACGTCATTTTCAAGACACTATTACAAAATTGACAAGACAAAAACCGTAGAGAAATAAAAATAATGAGTTCCGACAAAGAGGTACAATTAGGTTATAACAAAAATGAAGCAGCCGGAATTTGAACATTGATCAAACTATAAGAAATATAATTTTTGTGTCTATGGATTTGCAAAGATTCGAGGGCAATTAGTTGTCTGCCCTTGCATCCGGAATGGAGAACCCTGACACCATTTTATTTATTAATTTTAAGTCCTTCATTCAAAAACACATTTGATTACAGAAAACATCGAGATGAAAGTACACAGGTTAACAATCAATAATATTAAATCTAAGTCATAAATCATTTATCATTATTTCCAAGTGTATCAAATCGGTAGCTTTGGCAAGTGTGTTTGAAATAAAAACAATTCCATGCCGAGAGCTCGGGTTCGAATCCCATCCAGGGTGTCAGGAATAATTTCCCATTTCAGTGTTTATTTCAAAAACCCAAAGTAAAATACCAGCAAGGTTTACTCAGCATTCACAAGAAATGAGAACCAGCCCCCTCGAGAGAGCTGGGAAACCCCCACTTGACTGAAGTGGTTGGAGTAAAGTTTCATCCTTCCCTGTAAAATGAGCAGGTTCCACTCACAGGAATCCCTTCTTCGGCAGCAAGAAGTAACACTAATCTAATCTTATCTAACTTACAAAGATATGTGACATTAAGGATTCACATTATATAGATTCTCACAAGCAGACACGTATCTACAAGTTTGCGCTTGCACATGCCACATGTGAATCTACAACATAAAACATAAATCTCAAATGGACATACACCCTGCAACTCTTGCCAAACTTCCCTGAAACCGGGGTTTTACAGCACGGAGGGTTAGCCGCATACCAACCTATCAGTTAAGGAGCTTAGGAAAATTGCTCAAATTGGTCTTGCTCCAACTGATGCACAGGCGGGTGGTTGTGGTGATTTTGGACAAACACGACGCTGTCTTCGACTGTATGGATCACAGCCCTGCACCCCCTGCCGCAGTGGGAGGAGCAGACCCACCTTACTTTGCCGTTGAAGTGCGACACCTTGTGGATGAATCTGTACTTGTCGACAAACAGTGTCGGCTTGCCGGTCTTTGATACTCCAAAAACAACTGAAAGAAGCAAGAAAAACTAAAAATATATAAATGATATTTAATTTTTAGAAAGTAATAAAAAAATAGTTAAACGTTTTGCTTACTTTTTTTTTTTGGTATCGTCTATTTAATCTATTGCAATTTATCGTAACTAAAATGGTAGAAATGAGTACCAGCACTCTCGGTAGCTGGGAAACCTCCACTACAACTGAAGTGGTTGGCGTAAGGCCGGCCCCCTTACCTGTAAAAATAAATAGGTTCAACTCGCCACATGCGACCCCTTCGGGGATAACGCGGCAAGAAGTTACACTATATGCGTAGCTTAGTTGCGTTTTTGCGTTGCTTAAAATGGTTCACTTTGCCAACTTCACCCCTGTTTCAGGGAAAGTCGGCAAGAGTTGCAGGGCTTATGTTCATTTGAGATTGGGTTTTATATTGTAGGTCCACTTGCGGCATGTGTTTATACATGCGAATTTATTATGGAAATGCGAATATTAAATGATGTATATCTTTGCAGCTTAGATTAAGATTTAGATTTAGAAAATTCTTTTAAATATTTTGAGATATGAAAAAAAAAACAACTAATAAATAATGTAAGTTCGGGTGATTTTTTACAATACGGCGCTAAAGAAAATTGTCCAATAAATAAATAAATTCTTTAAATTTTTCAAAACTGTCTATAATATGTGAATCTATAATACATAAGTTGCAAAGATAAAATAACATTTAAAATTCATATGAATGTATGCCCACAAACAGGCACGTGTCAGTTCGCGCTTGCAAATGCTGCATGTGTACTTACAAATTAAAATTCAAATCTCAGATGAACTTAAGCCCTGCAACTTTTACCGACCTTCCCTGAAGCAGGGATAACATGGGAAAAGAGAAACATTTTTTACAGCATAGGTGGTCAGCCTCATAGCAACCTTAATAAGCTGTAAAATCATGTTTGTTAACATCCTATGAGAGTCCTCAATGTGATGGTATTTTATAAGGAAGGTTTGAATAAAACACGTTAATTAAGAATCCTTATGATATATTTCACATAAACATTTTTTTTGTATTTTTTATGGTTTGTCTATTAACACTGTGAAAATTCATGTTTTTTGATTGTTATTTAATTAAACAACACTTTTTAAATTTTAAAACACTTTTTGTGTTTGAAATAAATCATAATTTCATTACATATCTTTTTTAAAACGAACAGAATGCATGTGATCTTCATTCAAAAGACAGAATGAAACTATCCTGATTTTTGTTGTGCCTCTCAATTACCTATTCCAGAAAAGCAACAAAACACTAACACAAATGAATCTATAATTCGAAGATGCAAAAAATAGATTACATGTAAGATTAATGTGAAATGCGTTCTGACAATCAGGTATGTATAAGTTCGCGCTTACACATGTCGTACCTATGTGAATTAACAACATACAAACCCAAATGAACATACGCCGTGCAACTATATCCGACCCTCCCTGAAACAGATGTGGCATTGGAAAAATTTAATCGTTTTCATTTGGGTGGTCAGCTTCACACCAACCTATGAGTCAAGGAATTATCAATGGTAAATGTGAAAGAAGAATAACGAGGAAATGAGGGACTGATAAATAAAGCGAGATGGAAAATGAATGGAATCAGAAAAGTGAGAACGAGAGAATAGGATGTTGTCTGACTTTAGCCTGACAAATTGTCAAACTAAAAATAATAAATCTCTAATAGCTATCAAAATAAAAAATAAAAAGAAGACGTTTTTGGCTCTTCTGTTTTTTGGGTTACGTGTGCCTGTACATGCATACATAGCGTGTAGAACAATATGGCTGTCGTGTGATGGTGGTAGTGATACGAACTATGAATTCGAAGTACCTACGTGCGTCTGTACAGGTACAATAGTGTGTGTGGAATAGTCCAGTATGATCCATCATGGTAGTGGAACAGCTGTCTAGTATAATCTAGAACATGCAAGAATGCTCCTTTTTGTACTAATATATACGGGCTGCAGTGGTGCAGAGGAGATCAGTTAATCAGTCGCTCCAAGCACTTTGCCGTGAAGAGCAATATACGCAGAGATTAATTATCAATAATTGTAAATTGTGAACCAAACCGTGTACTGTACTGTATCCTGCCGCCGTTCCACTAGGGGTGGCCGGTACCTCCGCAGATGCGCCTCCACTTTTTTCTGTCCTTACAAACCACTTTCATTTCCTCAATATTCATCACCTTTTTCACACATACTCCTCTCTTATTCTCACTCTGCAGGTTCCATTCTTTCGCAATCTCACCTATTTGGTCTAACCATTCTTTCCTTCGCCTTCCCCTTCCGCGCTTTCCTCTGACATTTCCTTTGTAAATACGTAATACGTAAAATAAATTATATAAACATAAATTATTGCAGTTTAATTAAAAGAGAACCCCAGTGCAAGTGTAACAGTATGTAAGCTTCCTCTTTTGTACCGACCTCCCATCAGGAAGGCTGGGTTGTCGGCTTACGTAACTTTTGACGAATATAGGTATGACTTTTAAAAATATCTACTTTAATTTCTGCGAGTTGTAGTCCTCTCCGGTGTTCCTCTTTTATTACGGATTCCCATCCTCGTCCGGATTTCTAGCAGGATACATGAAGAGAGTTCTTAATGTCAAGGAGATGAACGAAAGGTTCAAGATAGAACCAGACATTTCGGGAATTCACATAGGGAAAGACTTCAAATAGCTGTTTAAGAAGTGGTAAATGACTTAGTGTTGTACAAATGCCGGTGTACAGACAGGTGCGTGTGCTGGTTTTGTGTGGAAACAATTTTGTCTTCTATGGTGTGAATGACTGCCTTGCATCCTCGCCCACAATGAGATGAGCAGACCCATCTTATTTTGCCGGAGAAATTTTTGGAATGTGTGATGTACCGGTAGCTATCGACGATCAATATCTGCTTGCCCGTCTTCGATACGTCAAAAGCAACTGAAAATAAAACAAAAACATTAAAAGAGTTACGATTTTTTTTTTTTTTTTTTAATAATTATTCATTCATAAAAATATACAATAATAAATTATTAATTGATGATATTAATACCTGTTTCTGACCAGGCAGAATAGGTTGGTGAAGTGTGTTCCTCTTCACAAATCTATTTTTATAAATAAAGTAAAAAATATATAAATATAAGTAACCTTTTAATCATGATTTGTTGTCGGTTTCTTAACACTTTTCACTTTTTTGATGAAATAACCGATTTATTATCAGGCATTTGCCATTTCCCATTTCCTTTTCAGTGTCTCAAAACAAAACAAATACAACGCAACACACACTACAACACTACGCAGCCACTGAACAGTCCTTCAACAAAGGATCAGGACATCAACCGCCACATCACCAACACCTCTGCAGCACCACAACAAGTGTCATAGACCTCTAGAGTCTCTGAAATTTAAGGAGTCTCCCGCACAGGATAACTTAAAAAAATCACAACTACTAAAAAAAACAGTTTTCCATTTAATAAGAAAATGAGACCACTGTTGCGTAAATATACAAATCACTAGTGTTCTCCTTGACTGATAGGTTGGTATGAGGCTGACCCCCCGTGCTGTAATAATCGGTTCACTTTTGCCAATGCCACCCCGGTTTCAGGGAAAAGCGGCAGGAGTTGCAAGGTTTATGTTCATGTGAGGTTTTGTTTATTTGTATGCACGCATGGAGAATGTGTAGGCGCGAACATACATGTGCCTGTCTGTGGGCATGCATTTAATATGAGCCTTAAATATAAACATATCTTTGCAGCTTAGATTATAGATAGATAGATAGATAGATAAATAGTGATTTTTATTAATTTTACATTTATTTACCTCGGCTCAAAAAACTGTATCTCTTTCGAAAATTGTCCAATTCTAACAATGTTTTCGGTGTTTCCTTTATCCATACTTGTACAAGGGTAATTAAATACAAAGCCAATTATCGGAATATATATTGTGAAAAAAAATTATAGCAAAAACATGTTCATTTGAGACCGGTCCGTAGTTCAGTAGTAACACTTTGGACTCGAGAATGGAAGGTTGTGGGTTCGAATCCCGGCGGAGCACAAAAAATACACCATTTATATTTTCAAATTTCCTCTTCGCTGGGTTGAAAACGTCATAAACCTTTACCAAAGACCAGTCATCAAAAGGTCCATTCAGCCGTACAGCAATTGGGTATTGCTTGAGAATTGGCGCTTTGTAGCGACGACCAAGTTCGTAAAAATTCCGGTCGATGGCTCAGTTGGTAGAATGCTTGCATTCCATGCCGAGAGCAAGAGTTTGATCATAAGGTGTACTCAGTCTTCACAAGAAATGAGAACCAGCCCCCCCCCCCCCCGGGAGCTGGAAAACCCTTCACTTCAACTGAAAGTGGTTGGTGTGAGGCCGGCCCCTTTACCCGTAAAAATAAAAAGGTTCCGCAAGCAAGAAGTTACACTATGTGTAGCTTAGTTGCGTAACCTAAAAGTAAAAAAAGTTAACATGTGTGCTGGTTCGCACAGACTCCATGAAGCCCCTTCTTACAGCGGGCACAAATCAAGTTGCTCCTCTTCACAGCGCTGCAGTTCTTGCTGCTGCACACCACGCAGCGCCTTAAATTTCGCCCGGGTAGCTTTTCTAATCCAAAACCAAAAAGGGAAGACGTAGTTTGAGTAGCAAGTTCTGCCTCCTTCATCAGGACGCCGCGGTTCCCGTAGCGGGACAGACCTAAGGTGGCCACTGAAAGCATACAGGCTCATCAATTCCTGTTCCCAACAACAAACACATCACTAAATACATCACTAAGGCCCGGTATTTTGAAGTATCGCAAAGTTAACTAAAATGCAATTTTAGTTAAATCATCATAATATTTCACTCACCGAATTTCGGCAGTAAATATTAAGTAGCTTTAACTTTCGATTTTCAAGATGGCGGCGCTTCACTGACAGCAGCTGTTCTTTTTTAATGTAAGGATACATCAAAATTATTGCAAACTAAACATTTTTTTTGTGCTTTTCTAGCTTAATGAAGGTAAGACATATGATTTTTATGAATAGTTGTTTGTTTTAAAGCTTTTGAATGGCATTTAAATTATTTCCAATATTTGGGGGCGGGGCTTGTCACTTCGGTATTTCTCGGTTTTAGTTAACTCGAAATTGAGTATTTTGAATAAAAGTTTAAATAATAGTTAACTAAAATATTAATAAACTTGAATATACCGGGCCTAAGTAGTAAGAAACCACTTACCAAAATATGAAATTTAAAACGTAGTATGCAGTTTAGTTCTATAAGCCAAGGCAAATAACCCAATACAGCCCTATAATCTATAACCTAAGGTGGAAAGATAATATATTAACCAATAAGATTCATAAAGTGCATGCATGCCCACAAACAAACACGTGTAAATTCGCATTTACAAATGCTGCATTTATTTACAAATTAAAATCCAAACCTCAAATGAACATGAACCCTGCAACTTTTGCCAACCTTTCCTAAAACAGGGGTGACCTTGGCAAAGTAAAAAAAAAAATACAGTGTAGGAGGTCCGCCTCATATCAACCTATAAGTCAAGGAATAAAAGAAAAAAAGGAAAAAAAATAAGTTAGGTATATGTATGTACATGTTTGTCAAAAAAATTATATAAATATCATACAAGATCACTTCACTCTAATGGTTGTGTTGATTTTGGGCAAATACAATTTCTCTTCCAATGGTGTGAATGGTGGCTTTGCATCTTCTACCACAATGAGAGGAACACACCCATTTTATTTTGTCTCGAATATTCCTGGAATGGTGGATATACTTGTAGTTATTGACGATCAATATCTGCTTGCCACTTTTCGATACGCCAAAAAAAACTGCAAAAAAAATAAAAATTAAAAAAAGCTAAACCCTCTTTCTGTTGTTGAGATATCAGCACTGAACACAGAAAAAGAAGTACAGTGTTCGGAGACCGCGCTTTCGCCGTTGCGGGACCGTCCACTTGGTACCAGCGGCCTCCTGAAGTGCGCGCCAAGGAAGGGATCGAGAGCTTCAATAAGGGAATGAAGACCCATTTCTTCACCGCCGCGTCAAGCCTGAAAGCGCCCTTGCAGTGACAGTACTCACGAAACGGCGCTATAAAAATCATTATCATCATCATCATCAATATTACAGTCTATTTGTTTTGTATTTGGCTATGTTGAGCTGAGACCACGTAGATGCGCCTGGTGGGTCAGTCAGTAGAAAGCTCCCCCTTTAGCAATATGCATGACATTTATTAGTCGAGGACTCCCACCGACCGAAATTCCCCTACAAGGGAACTTTACAGAAGACATCACAGACTGAAATTTATATTGCAATTTGAATGGTTGTATAGTATATGATTTATACAGTGGTTAAACTGAGCAAAAAAGGAATTATATTTGGGAAGGTAGAAACATTTTTTATAAGTTGTTTATGCAGCTTACATGACACGCTCATCTCAACCATAAAAAAACTGTTTATAACCGTGATAATGGTCTGATGACCCGAAACCGTTTGTAGTTTTTTTTACATAAAAACTGAAACTGAAAATAAACAACTTTTTTCTTTATATCTCTTTGAACAAATTAACTTTTACAGCGTTTATATAGAAATTAATAAAAATATCAATTAAATCATCTTTATAGTATAAAATAATATTAACAATCTTCTCATCTTGTAGACTATTGGTTTTTGGAGAAATTTTGTATAAAAAGAAACTATATATTATTCCTTGACTTATAGATTGGTATGAGGCTGACCACCCATACTGTAAAAAATGGTTCACTTTGCCAAAGTCACCCCTGTTTCAGGGAATGTCGGCAAGAGTTGCAGGGCTTATGTTCATTTGAGTTTGGATTTTATTTGTAAGTACACAATCAGCATTTGTAAGCGCGAACTACACGTGTTTGTTTGTGGGCATACATCTGAGAACTTTGAATGAATATATCCTTGCAACTTAGATTATAGATTATAGATTATATATTATGGATGGTCTAAAATTAAAAATGCACTCAAAATATTGTAAATTTATTTTTAAAACATTTCACACTCACAATTTATTTTAAACCAGGCAGCACATTCCGGGAAGCTGTAAACCGTTTTCTACAACCGAAAACTTCTATTCAATCTTTTAATAGTTTCCTAGTAAGAAAATGAATTTGAATTGTACGAGAACCGGAGCACGGGTGGATGAGTGTGCTCTCTTTGGGCGAATACAATTTCTCCATCTATGGTATGCATGGTGGCCTTGCATCTCCTCCCACAATGGGAAGAGCAGACCCATTTTATCTTGCCAGAAGTATTCACCGAGTGGTAAATATATCTATAGTCATTCACAATCAAAATCTGCTTGCCAGTCTTGGAAACATCATATGAAACTGAAAAATAAAAACAGAAATATTAAATAAGTCTCATATTTTTTCTAGAAGCAAAAAAAGGACTACGCTATACATATGGGTTTCTCTTTTTATTTCAAGACTCTTTTTCTTATTTATCACACTTGTTCATTTTCAAGACTAGATGAATCAGTTGACTTTTTCATTAGCACTGTTTCGTGACATTGTCCCTCGAAGGGCGCTCCAAAATAATTTATCATCAAAATGAATAACCAGGGACTCAGAATGGAAACTTGTCTATAATCTATAAATCTATAATCTAAGTTGCAAGGATATATTCATTCAAAGCTGTCAGATGTATGCCCACAAACAAACACGTGTAGTTCGCGCTTACAAATGCTGATTGTGTACTTACAAATAAAATTCAAACCTCAAATGTACATAAGCCCCACAACTTTTGCCGACCTTCCCTGAAACAGGGGTGACACTGGCAAAGTGAACCATTTTTTACAGTATGGGTGGTCAGCCTCATACCAACCTATAAGTCAAGGAATATGAATAAAAAATTACATTTAAATATAAACAATAACAAAACCTTAAAAAGAAATCTATACAAAAAAAGTCAAAAATTTCTTATGCAAAAAATGTAGCAAACTAATAAACTAACATTACAAATCAGCATTGCAGATTAGCCGCCACTTCTTCCTGTCTCATACCATTAATCATTCTCTTTTAAAGGCAATGTCTTTGTCGGACGCCACGTTTTCAAGTAACGAATGGGAGCTAAACCAAAGGCGCCCCAAAAGATTCGGTGAACTGGTTGGTCTTTGCAAGTGCAAGCAAGGAAGCAAGAATAAATCCCTGCAATGTTGGCCCCCCCTGCACGTTTTCTGTTTTTCACCAAAATATTGTATAGAAAATAAATGGGCAAATTTATGGTAAATATTTAATTTAAAGAAAAGTCTTACATAGAAAAAATAATGCAGAAAGAATTTATATACAAATGCACCATCTATCAGAATAGTATTAAACGAATTGATTAACTAGAAAAATTCCTTGAATCATGCAAATACTGATGTACTGAAATGTGAGTGTGCTGATTTTGTGCGAAAACAACTCTTCCTTCAATGGTGTGAATGACAGCCTTGCACCCTCTCCCACAATGAGAAGAGCAGACCCATCTCACTTTCCCACCAAACTTCTTAGACTGGATAATGTATCGGTAGTTATCAACAATCAAAATCTGCTTGCCATTTCTGGACACATCAAAAGTAACTGAAAAAAAAAACAAATTGATTAAGTTGGATTTTTTGTGCATGTCATCCAGCTATTTTAGCTGTGGTGTCACTCCCTGCTTGGATATCCTGGGTCACCACTGGATGATCCTCTTCGGCCTAAGAGATCTCGACATGATCTGCCCAGTGCCACTTCAGGCCAAAATCTGCTGTCTTTGATTCGGATGCACCTCCAAATCTCCTTATTGCGTAATTTGTCATTCTAGCATCCTTCTTCCTACAATTATTTTGGAGCGTCGTCAGTCAATTTCTCCATCTATGGTATGCATGGTGGCCCTCACTGGGGCCTCCCACAATGGGAAGAACAGACCCATTTTATCTTTCTGGAAGTATTCTTCGAGTGGTAAATATATCTATAGTCATCCAAAATCAAAATTTGCTTGCCACTCTTGGAAATATTATATGAAACTGATACTCTAAAAGCCACCACTGCAAAAACAGGCTCACCAAACATTTTTTTTAAATAAATGGACATATTGATGGTAAATATTTTATTTAAAAATAATGTTACATAGAAGAAAAAATGCAGTTAAATAAAACTTTATTTACAAAGCACAATTTCTCGGCAAAGTAGTGAACTAATTTATTGACTAGAAAAATTCCTTGCGTGATGCAAATGCTGATGAACTGAAATGTGATTGTGCTGATTTTGTGCGAAAACAATTCTTCCTTCAATGGTGTGAATGGCAGCCTTGCACCCTCTCCCACAATGAGAAGAGCAGACCCATCTAACTTTTCCACCAAAATTCTTAGACCGAAAAATGTATCGGTAGTTATCAACAATCAAAATCTGCTTGCCCTTTCTGGACACATCAAAAGTAACTGAAAAAAAAAACAAATTGATTATGTTGGATTTCTTAATACATCACGGGTCACCACTGGAAGACCCTCTTCTCGACATGATCTACCTTCTCGACATGATCTACCCAGTGCTATTTTTGTCAAAATCTGCTGTCTTTCACTCCAGTACACCTTCAAATCTGAGGAGATTGCGTAATTTGTCTCTGAAAATTATTCCCAGCATTCTTCTTGTTACAATTTTTTTGGAGCGTCGTCAGTCAACTGACGCATTTTGTTAGCACAACAGGCGTAAAGAAATAATTACGATGCACCTTCACATTTATGAACAAGCTGAGAAGAACTTTATTGCTATTGTTTTAATCTTATTTAATCACATTCAAAATCATTAAATAAAGCTTTTGTAGCTATAAACAAACATAAGTATTTATTACAAAAAAAAAACATTTCGAACTCTCAGATAGCGACATTAAATTAGGTAAATTTAATCCAAATTGGTCAATAAACCTTAATATGATAAACAAAACGAGATATATATTCTTTATAACAATAATATATTAAAACAACATCTAAAAAAAATTGTTTACATTTTGTTATCGATAATTTATTGTTATGTTTTGATAGTTTCCATACTGCGCATGTGTAGGAGGGTGAGAGTGAGTCTCTTTAGCACACACGATCATTCCACCGATCGTGTGGACGTTTGCTTTGCATCCTCGGCCAACATGAGACGAACACACCCATCTCACCTTTCCGTTGACGGTTCTCGAGTGAAATATGTATTTATATTTCTCGAGAATCAGGATTTCTTTTCCGTTTTTAGATGTGCCAAATATAGCTGAAAAAGAAATCAAACGCTTGAGTCATTGAGTAAAATTAAACCTGGTTTTTATCGCACCATTGTTCCAAATTCGGTTGCGAAATGTATGGGAGGTCATCGGACAAATCCGGCCGGATCACGTGAAAGCTAACATATGAGTAGATACATACGAATTCACCACATAACCTCTGATCCGGTGTCGGACTGCAAAAAAAAACTGGGCCGTGTAAAAAGACGCTTAGTGACTGCATTTCTCTTAACACAAAGAGTGAAAACTTGATTGATTGCCTGTGTGTCCCACCATCATAGTTCTGACGTCGTACACACAATATCATGAGCCCTTTTAGAGCGTGGTAGTCTCTATGGAAAGCTCCAACTCTCAAGAAAGCCCAGTAACTGTATTGCTGGATGGATCTATAATAACAGGTTTTTGGTAAAGGAAGAAGAATTTTTCAATCCAACGAAGAGCATACGTGTGATTTTTTTTTTAATGATGCTCCGTTGGGAATCGAATCAAGACCCTGTGATTACAAATCTAAAGCGTTCACCACTAGACTGAATAGCAATCTTATGTGACTTTACATTGGAAAAAAGACAAAATTTGCTGAGATATTCATTCTATGAAATATAAAAATCACGTGTTGTAAAAAAAATAATGCCACATTTGTTTTCACATTAATGAACACATTTACTTTTTGTTTCATACAGTTTATTTAGAAAAATATAGTAAAAAACCCAATTTATCAAAAAATATATTTCAAGATCACAGATGACCTTTGCAAGTTTTCAAGATTGTTTGCAAGTTGTTTGCGTAACTGATTTGAAATTCGTGGTTCCTCTTTGTAGAGGACACACGTCTCCTGAAGACGTCGGATATGACTCCGATGAAACGTAAAGAAAATCGTTCTTCTCTTTTGCACGGTCAGTAAAATCCGTTTTTTTCTTCATTCTTTAAAATGTCTAACGACCGTTATCATCATTTAAAATCTTTGATTTGAAATGATTCAGAACTTCAGAATATAATTTAGCTCCAAAACAGGTCTCAAATTATATACGCATGTTTTTTTTAAGATAAGTTAATATTCACTCTACTGTACACTGGTAAATTCAAATACTTTGCCTACCCGTGGTTGCAATGCTGTGTACGTCCCTACAATAAACCATTGGTGGGCCAATTTAGAGACTGACTTAGACAGAAAGACTTGCATCCAAGTGGTCGTCAACGTCTGAGGAACCTACTAAGATACAAGGAGTAGAATTTTCATCCAGATTCACAAAGATATGAGACTCGAATTTATGTTTTTGCCTCACATTCCCTCCTGTGTGATTGTGTTCATTCTTGACCTTGATAACCATTTTCTCGCACGTGTAGATGACGGCTTTGCAGCCTTTTCTACCTCCTGACGAACACTTCCATCTGATTTTGCCGTCCGGAGTGGATCTGTGATGGCAAAAGAAGAATTCTCCGACTCTCAGGAGGTCCTTGCCTTTCATGGAATGTTTGCGAAGATATACCACTGAAAAAAAAGATGAAAAATCAGCAAAAAAAAGATGGAATTAAATAGGAAGAAAAAATAAAGTTAAACAAACTTTGTAAATGGTTACAGAATATGTGAAATTGTTGTACAACCGGTTTTGTGAATAGACTACACATTATCTGTGATCTTTAATCTAAGTTGCAAAGATATATTAGATATAAGATTTCTATTACATTATTATACGTATATATTACGATCGCGCTTACACATGCTTCATATCTACAAACAAAATATAAACTGAAATCTAAAAAAAAACAAAAGCCTTGCAACTCTTGCCGACCTTCCTTAGTATTGGCAATTGATGACATTGAAAGAAACATGTATTAGGTACAAAAATGTGACTTACTTTTGGAAAAGACTGATAAGACACTGAATCATAACCCTTGTATTGAAAGTATTAAAAAGGAGAAGATCGCTTGAAGACAAAGTGCCAATTAAAATTACAATCACATTTTCGTTCTCTTCACTTTTTTGATCTTCAACGAATATTGTGTGTTTTTGTATAGTTGTGAATGAACTATCAATAAAGAATGATTTAAAAATATTTAAAAAAATACTTTATTTCTCAAAGTTGTACAAAATTTTAACTTAAAAGGTATTGAAAATATACTTAACAAATATTTATGTTACTTTCCATATATTTTATTTAATTTTAATATAATCACTTTTTAGTACATTGTATAATTTATCAATTCATGAAAGGTAGATTTGTCAACAGCTAAATGAACAGTTATGTATATGACGAATATCCATAATAATCATAATTCCCGAAACACAAAGTCAATTCAGTTTATTATTTAGTATATTTTTTAAGTTCATTATTCAATTAAAGTTAAGTTATTAGTTCACTCAATTCTTAATCTAACAATTTGGAAGCATTTATATAAAAAGTAAATATTTCTCAAAAAGTGTAGGTAACAATAACTAAAAGCGAACAAAATTATAGAAATTAAAATATGATAAAGGAACTAAAAATTAAAATCAAAGTAATAAAACTACTTGTGAAAAAGAATGACTCACAGCAATCACTGTGTAGATTCCGTAAATAAAAAAAATTGTGACGTCACACAGCCGAGGTGCTAGGGGAGAGAAAAACTAATCTTATGTTTTTGGTGGCTAAAGACTACATTCACATAAACCAGTTCACCGAGAAAAAATGTCATTTCGAATTATGGGTAGAGCTCATTATTGGTACGCTATTCAGCTTCGAAAATATCGAAAAAGAAAAATATAGGGAAAGTCAATTAAAATATTTGTTCTTCTTAGTTTGGTCGATAGCGCAGTTGGTAGAACGCTTACACTCAAACCCCGAGGGGAAATGTTCAATCTCCATCAATCAGAAAAAAATTCTGCTTTCAGTGTTTATTTCCAACCCTAAATCAGAATACCGGCAAATATTCTCAGACTTCACAAAAAATAAGAACCTGACTCTCCCGGGAGCAGGGAAAACATTAACTCTCAGTGGTTATGTGAACCTTTTCCACTCACAACGTGCCCTTCTACGGTATACACGGTGGCTTGACAAATATTAGTTCCCTTTGCACATATCCACCTGGTTCTGCCTATTTTACTGGTGTAATGCTTGCAGAATCTGTACCGGCCATTTTGAATAATTTCTTTACCAAAACGTGACATGACATAATGAAAACCTGAAACAAGAGAAAACGTTCAATCATGTTCAATTATTATTAAAAGTAAAAAAATCATGCGCTGCTGTCCCGACCGCATAGATTTGGTTCCATGATGGAACAACACAGAGACAAAACAACACATGACATTACGACCACATTACAGAACGACACATATGGCAGAACATCGCATGATGACAAAACAGAAAACACCATACTTAAACGGCATGACAAAAAAGCGAGACATGATAAAGTTGAACTATAATCTATAATCTATAATCTAAGTTGCAAGGATATATTCATTCAAAGCTCTCAGATGTATGCCTACAAACAAACACGTGTAGTTCGCGCTTACAAATGCTGATTGTGTACTTACAAATAAAATCCAAACCTCAAATGAACATAAGCCCTGCAACTCTTGCCGACATTCCCTGAAACAGGGGTGACATTGGCAAAGTGAACCATTTTTTACAGTATGGGTGGTCAGCCTCATACCAACCTCATGCAAATATTATTTGGTAAAGCTTATAAAAAAAAAATAGTTCCCCCGATTATCATTATTAGATAAAAACGTGACTAAGCTGCAAATAAAAATAAACTTCTAGCCAAGTTATCTCCGAAGGAGTCGCATATGGCGTGTGGAAACTTTTTTTTTTAAAGGAAAGGAAATCAGCCTTACACTAATCACATCGGTAGAAGTGGGGTTTTCCCATTACGCGAGGGCGCTGGTTCTAATTTAAACAAGGGCACAACTAGGGTGACAAGCGCATAGCATGCATTAATCTTTACAGATGAGGTAGGTAGCCCCACACTAAATAATTATAAGTCAAAGACTCATAATAGTCAAAATAGATGTTTTTTCATGTGCTAGTTTTGGTATGTTCTGTTTTAGGTATGTAATGTTTTATTATGTGACGTTTTTTCCTTATGTTGTTTTCTCATATGATGTTCTGTCCTGTGTTGTTCTGTCATGTGTCGTTATGTCATGTGCGGTTCTATCCTGTGACCCATAGACTCATTACCTATAATTTTCGATAAGGTCTGGAAAACCTGTTTCTTATTATTAACAAAATATTTTTTCTGAAGGCATGGTAATAAATTTAATAAAAATAATTCTCAATTGTTGTTGTGAATGTTTAGAAATTCATACACTTGACTTTTAAATATTTTGTTAAAAGTAATGTGTTCATAATTAAATCTGTAAGAAAAATGTAAATTGTGTTTTAAAAATAGTAAAAGAACCGTTCAAAATATATTTCGTTTTCTTTATTCTTTGAAATGGATGTACATTTTTAAAAAGGTACTTTTTTTTTCTATGGAAAGCAGACATTTTTGTTAACAATTTAATACTTTTTTATTTACAAATGTAAGGACCAGCCTTACGCAAAATATTTATTTACAAGAACATAATACATCATTCTTTATTATAATTCTCATGTCTCTTGTTGAGTACCATCATGCTTCATATTGTATTTTAATTTTTTTTTTTTTTTATTTAAAATTAGCCACACCACCAAATGAGGAGAGCTCTGATTGGTCAACCAGTACACCAATACGCGCGCAAGTGGCCTGCCATTGGTAGTTGTCTGTAGTCTTCTCCCCTCCACTTGTACACAGTCAGCAATAAAACCGGACGCCCGAACTTGTATTCAATACAACACACATTTTTATAATTTCTTTAGCAGTACATATTAAATCTCTTATATTTTTTCAATGATTGTGATGACCTTTTTGATTGACTATTTTTCCATTGTCCATATAAACACTTGTCTGACACCTGCTAGTTCCTCTGACACAAACCCATCTTGTTTTACCAGCCATTGTGGTATAGTGTTTAAAATATTTATACCGGCCTATTTGCAAATTCTTTCGGCCAAAGCGCGATAGCGTCATCGAGAAACCTGCAATAAAATAAAACATTAACTATTAGTGTGTTTGTTCCATTTAACAATTATAATTACACTTAAATACTTCTTCCAACATATATTTTTTTACTTACATAATATTTATTTTTTCAGTCAAGTACGTGCTGTCAAACAGAGGACATGTGATGCTCAAAATTGGGCCATACAACTTTTATCAAAATAGAAAACACCAAAATGGGACAGTCCTGTGGCTATGTACTTTGAGTAAAAATAAAAGGTGTAAAGCCAACATCAAAACCTTTGATTCGGAAATTCTACAAATTCGAAATCAACACACTCACTGAGACCGAAATGATTTTCAAAAAATATTATTTATGCAATATATTCAATATGCTTAGGTAACTAAGGAGGAATTTTATGTAACTTATTAGTTGGTAGCAAAGGCTTATATTAGATACAAATATGCGATGTTTAAAATAGCTTTAAGAAATAGGATTCACTCGTTTAAGTAGAAATATTAATAAATCTATAAAACTGTGTGCAGGTGATTTCTAATTTAATAAATACAGTGAACTTGCTTAAAAAAGTTTTGTATTTTTTTAGATCATTCAAAAAGATTGTTTTTACTCGTAATTTTGTATGCAATTTATTTCAGAACAAAAATTATGAATCTTTTGGAAGAAAGAAAAAAATATGTCGATGCATGGTTAGTGCTAAAACTCAAAGTATTAGAATGAGTTCCGCACGCGAATTGACATGGAGTATAGACAATATTGAGTCGTCACCCGGCCGAGTTACAAAGGGAAACGGATATAAATATTTTTTTATTGGTTGCTAAGGACGGGCGTCCCATACAAGGCTGACGTTCGCTCGCAGAGAAAAAAATCGCAATACAAAAATGTTCCAACCTCATTCAATTAAAAAAAAGTATTTTAGCAGCAATAACAAACAAAATACCAATCGATGTCGAGCAAGCGTTAAAGATTACTCTATTAAAGAATCAATTTCGAACTTTTGTTGGTGAAACAAAAAGATCAATGTTCTGGAAACATAAGTTCTTGATAAATTAAAAAAACTGTATAAAGAAAAAATATTTTATTGGTAGTAAAGCACAAAACACAAATAAATTAATATCACAATAATACATAGATGCTGAACAAAGAAATAAACATATAATAAAAGTCTTAATATGTAATGAGTACATATTTCAATAAATTGAATTTTCCATGTTATATTTTAATAATATTAACTCTAAAAAAATAACAAAATATGCCTTAGTATATAAATTATTACCAATAATTGTTGCAATTAATTTAATATAAGTATCAGAATAAAATCCTTATCAGTTATAATTATTGTTTTTTTTAATACATTATTATGGTTATCTACATCTATAAATGATAAGGGAAAACTGAGAACGACGATTGATATAAATTACAAAAGTAGACACGAATGTCGAAAATGAAATATTTACTACTTTGCTGGAGAGATGTTTTCCAGGATCTGTTGCCGTGATCTGTGGGAGCTGAATATTCCTGGAAGTTTGGAAACAGAAAGCTCCAGCTCTCCCGGCAACAGATCCCGGAAAGCAACTCTCCAGCATCATCAGCCGGCTGTGAAAGCTTAAAACTCCTAGTTACTACTTTATGGCAGCTGGTTTTTGGTGATAAATATCAATGGTTACTGATGAATGGTAATTGATTACGAAAATTAATTGTTTCTTTTTTCTACTTTACTATTTTTATATAGTTTTATGATCAATAGTTTATGAGCATTGATAAATGATTATTATTGTTTAAAATTAACTGGTTACTAATGTTAATATATGACTTGTTTTAAAAGTTAATAAACTATTAATCACAACTACTTTTGAATAGTTCTTAATGACAATTGATGAAAAATGGTAACTGGTGATAAATATTGATTCATCATAACTGATTACAAACATTGATTAAAAGCTACTGTTTAATAAACATTTATTAATGGTTGTGAACATTAAAACAGAATAAAATATGGTAACCAAAAGTATGCGCCTTGGCTAGGCAACCTTTAGAGTTATGCGTTGAACATTTCCAGATTATTTTTCCAGCTCTCCCAATAATATTCCTTGAAAAATTGTACTTTCCCATCCGAAGTAACATACGTCCTCTTTTCCCTCTTACGAATTGAGCTGAAAAGAAATAATATAATTTTTGTAGAAAAAATGCATTTTTTTAAATTGATTAGTGAAATTATTATGTAAAATACAAAGGTATGTACCTTGACGAGGTACTCATACCATACTTACATTCCGCCGATAAGCTACAAAATTATTCATCTCAAATGGGCGTAGCACTTGTGTTTACACTGACTTGTAATAACATATTTTTTGCCCGGCTTCCGCAGCCAGTTATTTTGGTAATGATCCACGTCTGTTCTATACGACGAATAGCTGTATACTGCCCTATTGCCTCTCGCATGCATGTATTTCGGAACGAACCGAAGTCGGTCGTGCGTCTTCGACCTTTTTGCATAGTAGAAGGCGCAAGCATATTTGCAAAAAAATGAACATATACGAATAGTATAAAAAGTATTGTGAAATGCCATTATCATAATATTCATTATCTCAAATTACCTTCCCACTCGCATATCTCAATCGTTAATTGCTGTCTCTCTCCCACTTATTTTTGGTTTTGATTTCAATTTTACTTGAACCTAAAGGAAAGGAAAAAAACAATAAAAACATTGAATTTTATGTTTATTTTTCATTAAATTCAACAAAAGGCATTTCAAAAAATATTTGTTAAATACATTTGTATACTTTAAAAAAAACAATAATAAAGAAAATTTCATATTTATATTAAACAAATATTAACGACAAATGAATACAAAGTATCATTTTTTTCATTTACATGTCTTGTTTGACGATAAGAATATTTGTGATAGCCTTCTAAGTACAGTTGATCAGCTGAGTCAAGAATCACCACGTACTGTCATGACGATGGAGCTATTGAACATATATTTTTAGCCTAATAGATTTGATGGTTGTGATTATTTTTGAAATACACAACATCTGAGTCGATAGTATGCACCTTTGCCAAGCAGCCCCTGGAGTTGTGGCTTGAGCACTTCCAAATTACTTTGCCATTTGTGCTGACGTGTTTTTTAGAAAACTTCTGGCTTCCGATCACAAGTTGCATGTGCCCTTTATTGCCGATTATAAATAAAGCTGAAAAATAAATAAAAGTTGAATAAACATGCAATTCTGAAGTAAGCAAACTGTACGAAGACGTCGATGTGGTCCGGTTAGTAAAAGTCAGCAAATTGCATTGGTTGAGTCACATCATTATTTGAGTTAATTTTAGAATGGATATTCAGAAGCGATTATTTTTTTTTTTTTTGCTATTCGTATTCAAAATATTTCAGATTCATATTATGAAACATATTTCAGTATTTCTTTAACACAATATGCCCACTCTAATCAATCACTGCCTTATGATATATTTATTCTCTCTCTGTGACAGGTCATGTAGAACACGTCCATGTAGGTATTGTTGGGCGATGATGTCATATAAACGCTGATTTTTCATGTACCAGTACCCTTAGTACGAGTTGCACAACTTGAGAAAAGTAAAGTTTACGGAAAATATTAAAGAGTAATTTCTCCCAAAATCTGCCGTTTTTGTTTCTTACACTTTATGGTCTTAGCAAAAGAGTTACAGTGATGAAGAAAATCAAGTTCAAACAAACAAAAACGGCAGATTTTGGGGGAAATCACTCTTTAATAATTGCCGTAAACTTTACATAACTCAAGTTTTGCAACTCGTACTAAGGGTACAGATCTTGTGAGAGATATGTATAGGGTACCTTCTGTCAATTTCTATTTGTTTTGCTACTATTTATTTAGTAGTTTATTACATATTTAACACTGAATATTATATCGTTACTATTCAAAGCATGAAATTATAACCAATAATTACAGCAATGCAATAAAGGCTTCGAAAAGATGGTTGTAGTGACAGACACAGAGGGGAGCAGGGCAGTCGGGAGACCCAGAGCAAGATGGCTAAAGACAGCGTTGGCTTGGGTTCATCAAGAAGATAATGACAAACATAATTTAACTTTAAAAAAATATTACTTTTGAAATAATAATACAATCATCATTTGTTTTTGTTTAGGGAATATAAAAAAATTACGTAAATACAAGGAAACTCAAAATGTGACAACGTGGATAATCTTTATTGCGAAAAAAAGAAAATTGTAACAGATTAGTAAATAATTAACAAGAAGCATAGATACTCTTATTTACACTTTTTATTTCAGTTAAGATTGTAAATTAGGTAAAATATTTTCGGAAAAAAAAAGATGATGTTACTTCAACAGTATTTTCTACGGACGTTTTTTGTGTGCATCCCATCTTAAAACCCCTCTGCAAACCTGTTTGTTTCTATAAAAAGCGCCATTGCTTTATGAAAACTCATTTATTTTGAGGCTGGATGAATCTCTTGTGAAAGGCAGATAAAATTTTAAACCCGAAAAGAGCTTTTATGGCTACGTCTTCAACGAAACGTCAAGAAAGTTATCAATGGTTATGTATATTTTGCACAAATACAACTTCTGAGTCGATGGTGTGTGCTTTGGCTTTACAGCCCAAGCCTCTAGTAGAACATCTCCAAAGGATTTTGCCGTTCCTGTTGATTCTGTTAACGCAAAACTTGTAGCTATTTACAACCAGCATGGTGTTGCCTTTCACATTCGTGATGAATTTTACTGAAATTAGAAAATAAAACCATATTTATTACCATAATACTGTTATGTAAATAGTAGATTAATATAGGTGTACATCGTAGGTAGTGATAGTTATTATAGTATTATGTATTCCTTGACTTATAGGTTGGTATGAGGCTGACCACCCATACTGTAAAAAATGGTTCACTTTGCCAATGTCACCCCTGTTTCAGGGAAGGTCGGCAAAAGTTGTGGGGCTTATGTTCATTTGAGGTTTGGATTTTATTTGTAAGTACACATTCAGCATTTGTAAGCGCGAACTACACTTGTTGGTTTGTGGGCATACATTTGAGAGCTTTAAATGAATATATCCTTGCAACTTAGATTATAGATTATAGATGTCAAAAGTAGATTAATATGGGTGTACACCGTAGGTAGCAATAATTATAGGCCTAGGAAATCTAGAAATTATAGGCCTAGGAAATCTAGAAATTAAATGATCCTTTTGTACTCTTGAAGTTGGTAGAATGTTCGCGAGTGTACTGGCAAAATTAGCTCCTAGAGAATTCTGTCTGTGAAGTATATAAGGCGTAATGTTGACTGCACCCAGTCAGTGAGATAGTTGCCTTTGATTTGAAGAGTGTAAGCGATACTGAACTAAATTTGTGTTACCAAAAGTGTTAAAAATAAATGTAAGTTGTAAAAATAAATTAAGTTCAAATAAAGATCCTGAAAAAAGACCTGTATGTTTTAATTTAGAGACTTTTTGAACCCAAAAACAGTACAATACTGTTAAAAAAGCACATGCGTTACAAAAGTTCAAACAAAAATCTTGCAACTTTTTGTTTTCCTTTTAAATAATAATAACTACACAGTTAAAACTTATGAATCGCATATTCGACGAACCGTTATAAGAGAACTTGCATTATTCTCGACGTTTCGTTAGCCACGTAGCAAAGGATGAAGTGTTCATACTCAGCCGTCGTGCAAAGAGGGTGTCTCCTGAAGATGTAAGCTACGTAGCTAACGAAACGTCGAGAATAATGTAAGTTATCTTATAACGGTTCGTCTAATATCCCATTGATAAATTTTAGCTGTGTAGTAATTATAATTTTAAATAAGTCAAATGACCGTAATTCCAACCTAAACCTAACAACTTGCAACTTTCTTCAAGTTAATGCTACCCGAAACGGTAAAGCTCCTAAACAAAAATGAAGATGAGCGAACGACCATTCCATTCTTTTGTTCACGATTTTGAAACTTCTATTATCTTCCATTCAAAAATGCAAAATTTAGAAAACTAATTTAAACTGAAAAAAGTTTCAGCAAATGTTAGACACAAATATTGCAACAAGTGTGAAATTAGTAAAGATGAATTGATATTTTTTTAAAGAAATTAATTTCTTACTTTGTTGCTATTCCAGCCGCCAATACACTAGCGGTGGCCTGGACCCTTGGAGACGTGTCTCCACTTTGTTCTGATCTTACTTCTTCTCGACACCCATCACTCTCTTCGTGCATGCTTTTCTCTTTTTCTCGCTCTGGAGATTCCAGTCGTTTGCTTCCACTTCTCCACTTCTTTCCATTTCTTGGACGTACAACTTTTCATACAATATTTTATCAAAATACCTCAAAAAAGAATACGTTTTGTAAGGAATACACAGATGGTTTATTTTTCAAGTGAAGAAAGGTTTACCTTAGGCAAAAATAAAATACATGTTTTCAAATTAATACTTTTTACTATTTAATTAATAAGATGTAACACAATAATCAATGGTGCACAAAATAAAGAGAAGGCAAACATCACACTTCTATGGGAGCACAGTCCTTAATTTAATAAAATATATTCTTTGCACTCTTGCATCATTTTTATAAAAAGTTTTGTTGATCTTAGTTGCAAAGGTATATAAACATTAATAATCCATACCTTATATATGCCCACAAGCAGAAACGCATGAGTTTGTGCTTACACATGTCGCATGTAAAAATACAAAAAAAAAACTCAAATTAACATAAGCCCTACAAATTTTGCCCAACTTACATACATGAAACAGAGGTAAGATTGACAAAGTGAATAACGTTTTACAGAATGGGTGGTCAGCCTCATAATAACATAAATTATGAAATATTTAAAACTATGAAATAATGTGTATGAAAAAGGTTATGACTCTGGATGAAATGAAAGAAGTATGCAAGGACAGGAAGAAGTGGCTGGCGGCTAATCTGCAATGTTGATTTCTAATGTTGGTGTATTCATTTGCTACATTTTTTGCATAGGAAATTTTTGACTTTTTTTGTATAGATTTCTTTGTAAGGTTTTGTTCTTTTTTATATTTAAATGTAATTTATTATTCATATTCCTTGACTTATAGGTTGGTATGAGGCTGACCACCCATACTGTAAAAAATGGTTCACTTTGCCAATGTCACCCCTGTTTCAGGGAAGGTCGGCAAAAGTTGTGGGGCTTATGTTCATTTGAGGTTTGGATTTTATTTGTAAGTACACATTCAGCATTTGTAAGCGCGAACTACACTTGATGGTTTGTGGGCATACATCTGAGAGCTTTAAATGAATATATCCTTGCAACTTAGATTATAGATTATAGATGAAATACATAATTAACAAAAAAAAAAATAATTAATAAACATTAATATTTAAGTAATAATATAAATATGAAAACCTTAGCCTTATCTTACTTTCTTCAATAATTCATTGTATTCTAGAACTATCGCTACCAATATTTGTTTACTATTTATTTACTTAACAATAAATAATTATTTAACATTAATAACTATTTTTTTTATATTTATACATTGAGCTACAATATCGGTGGAGGCAAAACTAGCTTACGCCATTGTAACCTACAATGTGGCTAAGCTGTCAACCACATAAGTGTCAAACACCACACAACACTTAAGTAATTAGATACCATGAGAAATCTCATATTATTTTACTTTCTCCATCTTGTGTATCAACACCCAATAATTGCGCATGCCGTTATGTTGTACCATGATGCTATTTCTCTATAAAAAATATATAAATATACTTCCCATCACAACTGCAACACGTGCGCACAATTTCCGCGCAGAGAAGACATTTTAGTAATGCCAACAATGCAGAAAAAAATCCACTATTTGTATATTTTGTCTGTTAACAGTGAGGTGACACTCGTAGTATAATTATTCTCTTTCTTATTAACGAAGATTTGTGTTGAGGTAGGTTGAAGCAGATATAGCGTCAACTTGCGTCAAAATAGTTTTGTGTTGAGGTAGGTTGACGCAGATATAGTGTCAACTTGCGTCAAAATAGTTTTGTGTTGAGGTAGGTTGAAGCAGATAAAGCGTCAACTTGCGTCAAAATAGTTTTGTGTTGAGGTAGGTTGAAGCAGATAAAGCGTCAACTTGCGTCAAAATAGTTTTATGTTAAGGTAGGTTGAAGCAGATAATAGCGTCAACTTGCCTCAAAATAGTTTTGTTTTGAGGTAGGTTGAAGCAGATATAGCGTCAACTTGCGTCAAAATAGTTTTGTGTTGAGGTAGGTTGAAGCAGATAAAGCGTCAACTTGCGTCAAAATAGTTTTATGTTAAGGTAGGTTGAAGCAGATAATAGCGTCAACTTGCCTCAAAATAGTTTTGTTTTGAGGTAGGTTGAAGCAGATATAGCGTCAACTTGCGTCAAAATAGTTTTGTGTTGAGGTAGGTTGAAGCAGATATAGCGTCAACTTGCGTCAAAATAGTTTTGTGTTGAGGTAGGTTGAAGCAGATATAGCGTCAACTTGCGTCAAAATAGTTTCGACTCCACTATGTACGAGTAACTACCTACTCGGTGATTTTCCATCTAAATATTTTTACACTAATGATCATCTTAACTACTTTTTTACTATGATCATAAATTGATTTAAAAAATGAAATTTGTCATGTATGTTCCTTGACGTATAGGTTGGTATGCGGCTGACCACCCATGCTGTAAAAATGGTTCACTTTGCCAATGTCACCCCTGTTTCAGAGAAGGACGGCAAGAGTTGCAGGGTGTATGTCCATTTGAGATTTGGTTTTTATGTTGTAGGTTCACATGAGGTATGTGCAAGCGCGAACTTGTACGTGTCTGGTTGTGAGAATGCATGTAATGTGAATCTTCAATGTAACATATCTTTGCAACTTAGATTAGATTAGATCATACAAGTTTTATTGCCTTATCTCATCTAAGTAATCTAAGTTGCAAAGATATGTTACATTGCGGATTCACATTTTATGTATTCTCACAAGTAGCCACGTACAAGTTCGCGCTTGCACACGCCGCATGTGAACCAACAACATAAAAACCCAAATCTCAAATGGACATACACCCTGCAACTCTTGCCGTCCTTCCCTGAAACAGGGGCGGCATTGGCAAAGTGAACCATTTTTTACAGCATGGGTGATCAACCTCATACCAACCTGTAAGTCAAGGAACTAGGGAGGATAATAATTACAATCGTGACAAAAGAGATATTGTTATGTGTATAAAAAATACGTATTTCGAGAAAAACAAGAGATAAAAATGCCTCATATTTTAACAAAGTTCGTGTTCGATAGTTATCAATGGTTAGTGTGTTCATTATAGATGAAAATAATTTTGCCTGCGATACTGTGGGCTTTCGCAGTGCACCCATTGGAGCTTCTGGTCGAGCATTTCCAAATGACTTTTCCATCCTTGTTGGTCCTGTTGACGGAAAATTTGTGCTTTCCAACTATCAGATTAACACTGCCGCGTTTTCCTTGGATAAATTTAGCTGAAAAAATGTAAAAACAAGGTGAGTTTGGCGATTTAAAGGAAACTATCTTTTATGGATGTTTTTTTTTTATCTCTTCAGGGAGTTTAAAAATGAACAAACCAATAATGCACTGCGCGAGAGTGAGACAGGGTTCCGTTATGAGACCGTGTTTATTCGATACAATTATAAATCGTTTGGTATTGTTACGAACTTATAAGCCCGATTGCGTGGCTTGCTTATGTGTAAGTTTTCACCTCTAGTTTAGTTCACTGTGAGTTTGAATGCATGCATGTGTAAAGGCACGTAGTTGTTGGTATGCATAACTATAATAATATGTAACAATACAGAAATGTCTGGTTCACTATAGAAGGGTCCGGAGTATGCGAGAGGCGTTCGTTTAGACGCTGTATATTTGGACCGCAATTGTGTGAGAGACCAGAGTCGATTAAAACATTGAGCCGTGAAGTCGATAAGCAAGAGCTAGAAATCAGAACATTTTAAACCGACATAATGTAAAGTAAATCTTGAAAAATAAATTGCAGTTTGATGAAAAGAACCCAACTAAAATCATAGTATAAACGAGAATATGTGAGTGAAACTACGAAGAGTAAAATGAGATGGTTCCGGAATCGAGAAAGCATGAACGATGAACGACAGACAAAAAAATTAGGTTCAAAAACAAGTTGAAAGCTGAAAGAGAAGACCGAAAAATTAATGTTTTTATCAAATAAGCGAATTTGAATGTGACTAGAATATGCAGTGAAAAGGAGCTGAAATAAAATATGAACCAGGACAAAAAAAAAGTGGAGAAGAGATACTGGCCAACTCTAATGGAATGTTAAGAGTAACAGATACTTTCAATGAATAACTTAAAGTTAAAATGAATCAAGGATTATAAAAAAAAGTTTTTGCAATAAAAAAATAAAAAACTTTTCTTCTTAACATCTTTGTTTTTATTAAAGACAAAAATAAATAATTATAATTTACAATAAATAGTTTGTTTTTATACTTACTTTAACCATTTGGAATATAAAAAGTTGCAAGTACATTTACATACAATATTAACAATTATTAATTTATTTACAATGTCAACAATAAATTTATCTGCAGATGTACACGTCTCACAATAAATTAAATACCTACATAATACCTATGTAAATAAATAGGTTCCAAATGCCGAATACAGTCAAAGTTCTACTTAGATTCGGTTGATCAAATTATTATTAACCAATAACCACAAATATAAATATTTAAAAAATTGATATGGTAAAACATGGTTTTAATTCACTTTAGTCTTTTTGTTTTTGCTCGAACATTTTCGCCTAATGAGGCATCTTCAAATATAAATTACTTTCACATGAATTGTATGTAGTTACGGGGCGAGTAAAGCTTTATCATGTACGCCCGCATTCATAAACAATGTTAACATAATCAGGTACACAGCATTACTAACCTAAAAACATTAAATTACTGCATCATTTCCTTCAAGGCCGTGCTAGCCCCTGTAACCACATACAATTTATTTTGAATGTTCAATTATGAAAATGAAGAGTAATTCTTGACTAATAGGTTGGTATGAGGCTGACCACCCATACTGTAAAAAATGGTTCACTTTTCCAATGTCACCCCTGTTTCAGGAAAGGTCAGCGAAAGTTGCAGGGTTTATGTTCATTTGAGGTTTGGATTTAATTCATAAGTACATAAGTACACACATTTGTAAACACGTGTTTGTTTGGGGGCATGCATTTTTTATGAGATTTAAATGTTAATTTATCTTTGCAACTTAGATTATAGATTATAGAAGGGTTACAAAGTAAATGCCTCATTAATCGATGATAATAATTTAACATGTTTCAACAAATATTATATAAAGTGATTTTTTGGTGAGCGCTATTTTTTTATCTTTTCTGAGTTTTGTCGTTGCTATATGAGGCGCCAATTTTCAATTTTAAAACCCCACTTTCTGTAGGGCTGGATGGATATCGGATCGCTGACCGAACATTGGTAAAGGCATGTGAACTTTTAAGCCCTGCGAGGAGCATATTATTTATTTTTTGTATCCCTCCAGGAATTGAACCCACTACTCTCCGATCACGAGTCTGAAGCATTGATCACTAGACTACGGACCGGTCAATGGCAGTGGTTATTGTCTACATATATGATTTTGTCTGCCATAGTATGGACTTTTGCTTTACAAGCCAATGTTCTACTGATGGAGCATCTCCATACAACTTTTCCCACTTTGTTGACTTTGTTCTTGTAGTATTTATTTTCATTGAGGATCAACATTATGTGGCCCTTTTTTCCTTTGACGAACATCGCTGAAAACAATAAAAAAAATGTTAAGAAAAATAAACAATACATTCTTTTTTTCCCCATGAAACTTATAGGTTTAAAAAAAATAAAAACTTAGGGTGATTTATTTGGTGAGCGCTGTTTTTGTGTGTATCACACCTCAAGAGCCCTCTGCAAGCTTGGTCGTCGCTGTAGAAAGCGCCAATTCTCAAGCAAGACCCAGTTGCTGTCAGGCTGAATGGACTTTTAGTGGCCGGTCTTTGGTAAAGGTTTTATGAATTTTCAACCCAGCGAAGAGCATATTTGAAAATAAAAATGGTATATTTTTGATGCTCTGCCGGGATTCGAACCCACAACCTTCCATTTGCAAAGAAAACAAAACTTGGTTGAGTACAATTGAAGTTATGACAGAGAGTAGTTTAATACCTAACAATTAAGGCCCGGTATATTGAACTGTAGTAATATTTTAGTTAACTATTACTTGAACTTTTATTCAAAATACTCAATCTCGAGTTAACTATTACCGAACATTACCGAAGTACGAAGCCACGCCCCCAAATCTTGGAAATAATTAAAATGCCATTCAAAAGCTTTAAAACAAACAACTATTCATAAAAATCATATGCCTAACCTTCATTAAGCTAGAAAACCAGACAAAAAATGTTCAGTTTGCAACAATTTTGATGTATCCTTACATTAAAAAAGAACAGCTGTTGTCAGTGAAGCGCCGCCATCTTGAAAATCGAAAGTTACTAAATATTTACTGCCGAAATTCGGTGAGTGAAATATTATGATGATTTAACTAAAATTGCATTTTAGTTAACTTTACCATACTTCAAAATACCGGGCCTAAGCCACGTCCCTTTTAGAATTTACGAATAAAAGACGCCGCCTTTTGTTCAGACCTCAAAAGTGAGCAGAGTCCCGAAGAAGTCGCCAACAGAGGAGACGAAACGTCAACTGAAAGTCTTCAAGAAGTATCAAGAAAGAAGAAAAAGAGGTAACAATATAGACCACTGTCAAAACCCGGAACCAAAAAATCAAGCAATCAATATCCAATTTGAAAAATAATGTCAACCAACCAAAGCTTCTGGGTCCTTCAAAATCAGTTGAGATCAAAACTGGCCCTGAGAAACACAAAGGTGCGGATCTACAGGACATGACTTATGCCTCTGAAACCTTGCCGTCAACGCAGATGCAGCCAAGGTAGACATTCGTAGCTGGAGAGCAAAGACGATGGACAGGCGAGAGTAGAGGGGAATCCTGGATTCAGCCAAGGTCTACCCATTGATTTGTCTTGACCCAGTGATTCAAAATGAAAATAAATAATCGTATTTTTAAGTATCAAAAAACATTTATTTCTAAGTTTATAAAAAATATATATAGATATCATTGGTAACATTGAAATTACTTCGTCTGCAATTATTTATCAATTGAATATACATATTATAATTTGTAACAAATAAGAGGTATTTTGATATGAAAATGAGTCCCAATTTAATGGTTATGAAAATTGTACACAAAGATTATTTCAGTTCCGACGCTGTGCACTCTAGCTGTGCACTTGTTTGCGCTAGGGGTGGAGCATCTCCATAGAGTTTTTCCCGCCTTCGTGACTTTGCTTTTGAAAAACTTTTTCTCATCTAAAATGAGCATAACGTTGCCCTTCTTTCCAGTCACGAACATTGCTGAAAGTAAAATATTTTATTATTAGGTAATAAAAAAAATATTTGTATACATATAAACATTTAAGTACAGTCGCTACTTATTTTTACATCATCCGTTTTTAAAGGCAGTGCTTTGTTGTGCCAGCCATCAGCTTTCTCTGTTGGTTGCCATCCTCTAGAGCTGCTAAAGAGGAGACGTGAATGAAGCGCTTCAAATCCTGGAAGTACGAACTTTTTGAGCGACCTCTTATTTGTCTTCCCAAGATTTATCCTTCACAATATTTTTAGGAAAGGTGCTATGTCCAATCGAGTGTCTTATTAGTTTAATCTACCAAATATGAGTTATAAGCTCTTTTCTTTTTCTACTTCCTACATCACCTTTTCATTGGACTTCTTGCCAAACCTTATATAATGTCGAGGTCATCTTCCATCATATCCACATCTCGAATGCCTTTAGGCGGTCCCTTTCGTGTATACCTATGGATGCTCCAGGTTTTGCTACCATACAACAGAATGCTACATACAAAAGCTCTCATGAATCCTTTTCTTGTTTCCACTTTCAAATGTGTATTTGTAAAAATGTTTTGTTTGTTGTTATAATCTTTTGCTACTGTCACGTTTTTTGAAGATTGTCAATAATCATGGCTTTTTTACTTTAGATGCTGCAGCGCTAAATAATGTTGCTGGTGATTTTGTTATATTATTGTCGTAGGTTCTTGAGCCATGATGTTTTTTAACATTTTTGAGTCCTTCTCTCTCCATTCTCTTCAGAAAAAAGTGGAATGAATTTCGAAAAAATAAAACGCAAATAATAAACTTTGGTTATATTTTTTATGGTTTGTGTATTAACACTGTGAAAATTCATGTTTTTTTATTGTTATATAATAATATTTGACTCATATATTGACTATTTTAAAACTCTGATAAAAATTTACTACCTGAGGATGACCATATTGGTCGAAAACGTTAGTAGTTAATCTAAATTTAATTTTTTAAATTTATGATAATTTTGTGAAATATAAACAGTGTTTTAAAGTTAATAAGGTGTTATTTATTTATATAACAATAAATAAACTTTGGTATCATATTTATTCATACATTTCTACTCTACAGTTTCTAGTACTACAAAAAATAAAAGCAAGTACCAATTGACTTTATATATATTCTTCACCATCCATTAGTGGTTATGGTGAGTGTCTAGGTACATAATTTTTGACTGGAATGTGTGGACCTTGGCCGTACACCTGCAAGGCATTCCGGTGGAACATCTCCATATGATTTTCCCCTCTTTCGTCTCCTTATTTTTGGTAAATTTGTAAGCTCCCATCATGAGCATGGTACTGCCCCTTTGACTCGTCACAAATTTTACTGAAAAAAAAGATGCCAAGAAATGTGTGAGTATTCCCAACTCTAATATCAATTTCACCTCTGTTTCAGGGTCAGAAGTTGCAGAGTTAATGTGCATATGAGGTTTTAGTCTTATTTTGTAAACACACATGAAGTATTTGTAAGACTGCCATCATTCAAAAAGCTTATGCGACAAAATGAGAGCTACAATACGTGGCACGCTATTTTGCTTAAATTACATGTGTTTAAGAAACTTAAAACTAATTTTTCTTAATTTTACACATTTCAACTTGTGCGCTCTAAAACTGGCGATACTATATACTTTTGCAACTTAGATTATGAATAATATGAATACAATACAACCACAGATAATCCAGGGCAAAGCGAACAAACCATGTACAATAAAACAAACAGTACTTAAAAAGCAAGCGAAAATAAAACAACACAAATAAATAATACGTATGAAAGTAAAACAAATACAATGTTCCTGAACACGGCCGTCTACGCGACTTTGAAACTTGTAAACTGTAAAGCAAAGTCGCATTTGTAATTCGGTTTCTCTGCTGCATCGGCTGAGCATCACAAAAAATACGATTCAAAGAGAATCCTACAGTTTGCAAGGCACTGCATAGAATTGTGCCAGAAAACCTGTTCAAGGAATTTACCTCATAATTCGGCGAACAAGGCTTAAAGGCTCAAAGTTTCCCGCTCCACATTCTTCTAGAACTCGCTGTCTTGAGCCGTGACCTTCACTTACTCCAAAACTTTCACTCTACATTATCCACCCACCGTATGCTGGGACAGACATTTTTCTAATCCTGAAAATAAAATCGATGCTCTAGGGCCCTAGGGGAAGTATCACGATTCACTAAAGGCGGTTGAACAGGCCGTAGCAAAGGAGCTAATCAAGATTCCAGTCCAGGAGTTCCTGGACGGGTACAAACACTAAAAAAAACTTGTATGAAACAGTGTGTAGGTGCGCAAGGATGCTAGTGGGAAAAATCCTAATAATTTGTACTGTTCTAATGTTTTTTTTTTTTCTTTTAATTTAAAAATAGATTACATTATTTATTTACATTTTTTTTTTTTTATACATTGTTATTAGAATCTAACCCTCAGGCGAAAGCGAATGCTTGTGTGCCTTGTTCTGTATATGTTCACAAAAATCAGTCATAGTTTCAGAGCACAGCATACTTAATCTAACATTTTCTATCTTCAATACTGCAAACAGATTCAAACACAGCTTTGCTTTCAAGACAATAACGTCATAATTTTCAGTACGGAGATCTATAATATTATAAGATAAGGTGAAGAAAAAAAATCATTTCGGAAGGTGGTCGGTATTCAAATAGGGCGAGTTTTTTTTCATATTCATTTTATTTGTAGGTTTTTATTCCAGACATATTGTACATGTTACTAGTGCGGGAGCTATATACCGATTAACCTCTTCGCTGGGAAACGTTCCCAAATGTTAACAATCAAAGACTTCATACATTACAATATAATCATTAAAAAAGACATCGAAGCAAATAGCCGCTTGGATTAGATCTTGATGAATTTGCCTTCCTTGGACATGTGATATCTCGGCTTGGGATGGTCGTGGTCTCCTTTCTTGTCGATGATGACGTCATCATGGGTCGTGGCCTTGGCGGGACACTTTTTGTCATGCTGGCTGCAGATCCAGAATATGTTGCCGCAGCTGGATCTGCCTTTACAGAAGGTGTATCCATCCAACATGAGGAGTTTACTTCCAGGACGTGATAGAGGAATATAAGTGGCTGAAAGCAAAATAATAATGTTAAGAAAAAAATCTGTTGAATGTTTTTTGTTGTATTCTTTCGTTAGTGAAATATCAAAGGTTTACCTAATATTATTCTGACTACTATTATTTTAAAGGGAATCAAAAAAACTATGAAAAATACGAACCGCGGTGAAGGTAGTATCCGACGTCAGCTAAGAAAAACGGTTGAAAAAATAAAAACAATATATATTTTTTATTTATATATATTTTCTTTACTAAACATTATTGGAATGATATTGTCTACCCGGTTCGGTCGATAGCTCAGTTGGTAGAATGCTTGCATTTCATGGCTTGAGCTACATTCGAATCCTATCGAGGGTGTCAGAAGTGATTTCTCGTTTCGATGTTGATTTCAAAGCCAAAATAAAAATACCGACACGCTTTACTCAGGCTTCTCAAGATATGAGTACCAGTTTTATTTGGTGCTGGGAAACGACCTCTTAAATAGAAGTGTTTTCCTTAGACCTCTTACCTGTACAAATAAATAGTTTCCACAACAGACCCTACGAGGACGACGTGGTAAGAAGTTGTGATATGTGTGCAGCTTAGTTGCATTTGCAATAAGAAATTTCGGGTCCTTTTATTATTATATCAGTCAACGGGTGTAATTAAAAAAATCTAATTACACTTAATTATTAATATTTTTAAGGGTTTGGTGGTTTACACAGTGAAAGTCCATTGTATATTAATTAAATAAAACACAGTTTCAATTCACTTCTATATTCTTTTAATTTTGTCTAACGGTGACGCCTACAAGGCATCACCAGGATTGTCCTGATGATGCCTTGTAGGCGAAAACGTTAGACAAAATTAAAATAATATAAAGTGAATTGAAACTGTGTTTTATTTAATTAATACACTTACTTATATTTTTTCTAAATAAACAAAGAGCAATGGTTCTTGCACCGTTCTTTAAATTCGTCCAAAAAACTGACAAACCCCAGATCAATGGGCAGTGCGTGTAGCATAAGCCGGAGCAGTGGGAGAAGCGCGTTAACATTCTGCCTTGCTCGCTGCCCTGGGCTGGAAGTCTCATCACCACGGTAATTCTTACCTACCGAATATCGATAATATTTGTATGAAGACTAATCAGCTGCTCACTTGCGGCCATCTTGGATTGACAGGTCTTCATACAAATATTACTGATATTCGGTAGGTTAGAATTACCGTGGTGATGAGACGTCCAGCCCTGCTCACTTCCCATCCAAACAGGGCTGAGTTTAAACTAGATTGTTTTCTTGTTTGTCTAGAATTGGTGATTGTGCTGTTCATCCAGATATACGATCTGGTCGTCATACGTGTGCACTTTTGCCGTGCACCCCTTGGACTTCCCGGTGGAGCAGCGCCACAGTATTTTCCCTTCTCTGGTCACGCGATCCTTGCAATACTTTCTACTTCCGACCACCAACATGACGTGGCCTCTCTTGTTCTCCAAGAATAAAACTGAAAGTAAAAAAATCAATATTATTTAACAATACACCTATAATCTAGCGATCACAGAAAATCCATGGCTCAACCCCGAGCTAGGTTGAATTTTCAATACAATAAAACGATGATCCATGTATTTGCTATGCATTTATCGGTTCGTAGTCTAGTGGCTAACACTACGGACTCGTAAATGAAAGGTTGTGGGTTCAAAACCCGGTGGAGCACAAAAATTATACCATTTACATTTTCAAATATGCTCTTCGCTGGGTTGAAAAATTCATAAAAATCTTTTCTAATGACCGGTCGCTAAAGGTCCCATCCAGCTGTACAGCAACTGAGTCTTGTTTTAGTATTGGCGCTTTGTTGCGACGACCTAGCTCGTAAATACATCTGCGGCACTACAACAAGTGTCATAGACCTCTAGAGTATCTGAAATCAGGGAGTTTCCCGCATAGGATTGATCTACCGATGTTATTCCAACACAGCAAATCCATGGCTCAACCTCCACCTAACGTGAATTTTCAATACAGTTAATCAATGATCCATGGATCAGCTATGTATCAAATGAGTTGAGAATAACCTTGTAAGGTATAAGGATACACGTTTCAAAGGCAAACATATTGCACGACCACAAAATGAAATCCAAGCCTCAAACTGCGACACTGGTAACTTTTTTTTTTTTTTAATAGATTTGTGAAGAGGAATGCAATTCACCAACATATTCTACCTGGCCAGAAACAGGTATTAATATTATCAATTAATAATTCATTATTGTTTAATTTAATGCATTATTAATTAATAATAACCCAATCACATCTGTTGAATCAGGGTCAAAGTTATGGTCAAATGACCCAAGCGGGGATCGAACCAACGTTATTCTATTCCAAATACGCTAGAAAGATCAGTCCACTTGGCCCCCTCGGCCATAACACCGACATGCAGGTTAATAATGTACTTTTTCTATTGATGTATTATTTTTTTTATGGCTGGTCATGTATTGCACCCTCCACATGACCAAGCTGGAATAAACGCGTATTATTATTATTATTATTAATAAGAGGCTGGCCTCCCAAATTGTCAAACCTTGATTCACTTTTGCCAACGCCATCCCTTTTTCAAGGAAAGCCAGCAGGAGTTGAATGGTTTATGTTCATTCGAGGTTTGGTTTACTTTAAATAAATATGTTTGCATGACTTTACACGAGTCTGTTTATGGGTGTCTGCTAAATATGAGAATCGTAAATACTAATTTATATTATAAATTATATTTTCAGGAGTGACACTGGCAAAAATTAAAAAAAATTAACAGCATAGGTGATCAGCCTCGTATCTTGTAAGTCAATGTACTTGCAGACTGTAAGAGGAGACCTGCAGGAGTCTACTTTTGAAATTATGTTAGTATTATCTTCTCTTTATTTGATATATCACCAATATCAGTAATACAGAAAAAATGTGCCCAACATCAAGTAAAAAACAGTTTAATCGGTGTAAGAAATCCACAAAATTACAAGATCAATAAAAAGAAAAATATATATTTTATTCAGAGTGTGTCAAGGGAGAGTTAGGATGTGTAAGGGTGAATGAAGAATACTGCCAATAACTCCGTTTTTTGGAGCAAATGAATGTATACAAGGATCAGCACATTTTATTTATATTTATTAACATTTCTTTTATAATACACTTTTCATTTAATATGCATTTTTGAACCCACATAACCATCTATAAAAAAAATAAACAAATACAAAATATTTCATCTAAAAAGTTCCATCCTGTCCGTGCAAACTTTAACACTGTTGTACATTAAGGCTTTCACGGCCGGCACTTGACACAATCTTAAAAATTTTTCGGGTTGTGTAGCCGTGTTCTATACGGAAGTTTGTTTCACTTTTTGTTTCACTTTTTCCGGATGTTTCGCCCATTATCTGCGATGGGCCTCCTCAGCGTGTTTTTCAGGCGTTCTGATTTCCTTAGCGCGGAACTGTCAACGGCTTGTGGGTTGGTTATTGTTGTGTTTATGTCATGGTTCTGGAGAAGGGGTCCGCCATTGTATCCTAACAGCGCATGCGCGTCTTCAACGTCGTTATTAGACCGCGATGACGACACCGCAACATGATTGGTGCTCGTCAGAATCACTTCGTCTTGATTGACACTGTTGTCAGATACAAAGATAATGGGCATATCCATCAGCACTTTTTTTTTAAATTACCAAAAGAATTGTTCCTACATGCCTAGCCTTTCTAAACAAACTATGGTATTATGGAACCATGTTTTAAGCTTCCATTTAATTAACTCAATACAAAACATCGAACCATATCACAATGATATGCAACGGGCGGGTCATACTACAATGTGAATGTCCTACTTCGCATCCACAATATCAGCCATTACGAAGAATGATCTGGAATATGTAAGAAAGATCTCTTTTGTACCTATATATATAGGGATTGCAATGGTGCAGAAAGCGATTAGTCGCTCCAAGCATTTTGCCGTGAAGACCAATACACGCATTGATTATCAACTTTGGTAACTTGTGAACCAAACCGTGTAAAATAAATTCTTTTGAAATAAATAATTGCAAATCTTAACAATATTACGTGACTTATACTGATAAACAATACTATCCACACGGTTGACAAAAGTCGTTATACTAGCGTTGAAAATACCGGACCTAAATAAAGATATTTTACGAGAATGAGCCATAATAAAAATGAAAAACGAGAAAATTTAACGCTATAAAAATAACTGTTTTTCTTATTCTTATTTGACAGGGGCATAAATAACTATTTTATAGACGATATCTTTGCAAATGACAGTATTTATTAGTGATTGTGATGATCATCTAGGTAGACAATGTGTGATTCGTATGTGTGAGCCTTAGCCGTACAGCCCCTGGACTTCCCTGTCGAGCAGCGCCATATGATCTTCCCGTCTTTACTCACGCAGTTCTTGGCGAACTTTGAACTTCCAAGTATCAGCATGATGTTGCCATTCTTGTTTTCCATAAATACAACTGAAAGTTAAAAATATATGTCATTAATGTCAAATAATTGAACGGAGGATACTGGCACCTGTGTATATTTTTAATAACCTTTTTTTTTGATGTTCTGATAACTCATACTGGTGGGTAAAAAATATCAAGTCATATATAATTTGAATCATCTTGATGTTGCTATTATTGAATCTTTTTATTTTTAAAAGTCGATAATTCCATTTTGGGAACAGATGCACTTTTATGTGAAAAGATCATATCGCCATTTTCAATCTGAAAGTTCTTAAGTACTGATTCACTGATTTGAGAAACCGTGGATAAAACTTCACATGGGAATTGAAGTAATTTTAAGGAAGTTCTCATAAGACGCTTCTAAACAACAAATTTTTCATACTTTTAACAACACTAGTAACAAATACCGTTGCCATGGTGATTTCATGAGTTTCTATGGTGATTTGTACATATATTGACAAGTCTCTCACGACGAACTTCCTTGACGAAAGGTTTAGAAGCAGTGGCAAATTTTATGAAGGTAGGTAGGTAAAACAGATTTTAGTTTAATAGAAGTTAAATTTTGGATATAGGAAAGTGATTTACAGGATGACCAATAGATGTCGCTTTGGCGCGAGCAATGTCACTAATTGGGTTTTACCTTTAAGGTCTCGATATCTCTGCAACTTATTATGTTTATATGTGATTGTGCTGGTCATCTAGATATATAATTTGTTCGCCGTACGTGTGGGCTTTAGCCGTGCACCCCCTGGACTTCCCGGCGGAGCAGCGCCACAATATTTTCCCCTCCTTCGTCGCGAGGTTCTTGGAAAACTTTCTACTGCCAATAATCAGCATGACGTGTCCTTTCTTGTTTTCCACAAAAAACACTGAAATTATAAACATATTACTAAATACCTTTAGAACCAAAATACGGGAACAAAAACCTGCTTAATCAAGCTTCGTTTCAAATTCATATACCTTTACCAAAGAAAGGTCACCACGGATTCAGACAGCCTTCGGATCTTGCTTGAGAATAGGCGCTTTCTATAGCGACGACCAAGTTTGCAGTGGGCTGTTGATGTGTGATTCTCACAAAAACGATGTTCACCAAAGAAATCATCTTAATTTTATTATTATTCATTCCTTGACTTATAGGTTGGTATGAGGCTAACTACTCATAGCGCCGTTCCAGGTCCGAAGTCCAGGTGGTAACACTTCGGACTCGTAACTGGAAGGTTGTGGGTTCAAATCCCTGCGAAGCACAAAAAATATACCATTTATATTTTCAAATTTGCTCTTCGCTGGGTTGAAAAATTCATAAATCTTTACCAAAGACCGGTCATCAAAAGGTCCATCCAGCCTTACAGCAACTGGGTCTTGCTTGAGAATTGGCGCTTTCTACAGTGACGACCAAGCTCGCAGAGGGCTCCTGAGGTGTGATACACACAAAAACAGCGCGCACCAAACAAATCAGCCTAATTTAATTTAATTAATTTTAATGTAAAAAAAAACACTTTGCTAATGTCACTCTTGTTTGGGTTTTTATGTTGTAAGTCCACATGCGGCATGTGTAAGCGCAAAATAATACGTGTTTACTAGTCGAATTGCATTCAATATGAATCATAAATGTAATATATCTTTGTAACTTAGATTACAGATTCATGGGCAACGCATTTTTATTCTAATAATATATTTCATTGCCAGGGATCTTAATATTTTATTATTGACATACTTACACGTGTCTATTTGTGGGCATGCATTTAATATGAATTTTAAATGTTTATATATTAGCAACTTAGATTATAGATTTCAGATGGATAATACATTACATTTGAAGACATTTTTTTTTTGTAATCCTAAGTATTCAGATGAGATTATTTTCATTTAACAAAATGTATACAATTTTTGAGAAATTGTTTGTTTCAAAATGAAATAATGAATTACCAAATTTGTTAACATAGGATGAACCCTCGATTCCATTTAATAATTTTTCATAGTTGTAACAATTTATGACACAAATTCAAGTTTTCACTTGGAAATCGGTTGATTTATGAATAGATTAAATAACAACGGCCTCATAATGTAACCCTGTCGTACACCATTTAAAATGTCTTGTTTTTTATCGTTTTTTTTATCTAGATCTTAATGAATTTCCCATCTTTAGATATGTGATATCTTGGCTTGGGATGGTCGTGTTCTGCTATCCTACTTATGATGGAGTCTTCACGAGTCGTGACCTTGGCAGGACACTTCTTGTCGTGCTGACTGCAGATCCAGACAACATTATTCCCACTGGTTCTTCTTCTACAGAAAGTGAAACCATCCAACATGAGGAGTTTACTTCCAGGGCGCGATAGAGGAATATAGATTGCTGAAAATTACAAGTAAACAATTATTAAATATACTAATAAGATACATCTAAGATAAGTACTCATTTTTTTGTATTTACTTTTTTACCTTTTTATCCTTGAAAAGGAAGAATATGAAAAATGATTTCCTATCATAAAAAGACAATTTTTTAATTAAATTTTACGGAGCTATTCTTAGACATTTTAGTCGTCGGTTGAGCCCACACTTTGACAAACTAATGGTGCCTGAGCTGGGAGTTTCACCAGCACGGTCATTCTTACCTACCAAATTTTGGTAATATTTGTATGAAGACAAATCAGCTGTTCACTTTACGGCCATCTTGTATTAACAGGTCTTTATACAAATGCATCATTAGTTTGTCAAAGAAGGGGCTCAACCGACGGCAAAAATGTCTAAGAATAGCCTCGTAAGTAACCAAAAAAAATATATATATATAAATGTATAATCAAGAATAAATTATCAAAAACATCAGAAAACAAATATTTTTACGCCTCAATGATTAAAATTATGACATTAAATCAATCGTTTATATAACAATTTATTTGTTTTTCAAATACAATTGATGTATGTCAAAGAATCGAAAAGTAATGGTTAAAGTTAACTATAATAAAAAAATAATAATATAAGTATTTAAGCCACAATAATTAAAAAAACATACACTTTTACAATCCAAACAGCGATCAAACCTTGATCAATTCTATATATGTTTACAGAAATATGTGGAAATAAGCCTTAAAAAGCTCTGAAATGGTGAAATATGTAAGTTCAGCTAGATCTTGATGTATTTCCCATCGTTTGTCATGTGATATCTCGGCTTGGGATGATCGTGGTCTCCCCTCCTGCTGACGATGACGTCACAAGAGGTGGTGACCTTGGCGGGGCACTTCTTGAGGTGCTGGCTGCAGATCCAGTAGACGTTGTTGTCGGTGCTGCAGCTCCTACAGAAGGTGTAGCCGTCCAGCATGAGTAGCTTTCTTCCAGGACGTGATAGAGGAATGTAGATGGCTGAAAATTCATTGAGAAGTCAATGAGTGATTTCAAGTAATCGATGTATGTTTTGTTTTCTTTATTTATTAATTTAAAAAAAACTTATATATAGATTCGGTCGGTGTTATGGCCGAGGAGGCCAAGCGGGCTGATCTTTCTAACGTATTTGGAATCGAATAACGTTGGTTCCATCCCCGCTTGGGTCATTTGACCATAACTTGGACCTTGGTTCAACAGCTGTTATTGGGTAATTATTCATTAATAATAATTCATTGATATAAACAATAATGAATTATTAATTGATGATATAAATACCTGTTTCTGGCCAGGAAGAATAGGTTGGTGAATTACATTCCTTTTCACATATCTATTTAAGAAAAAAATCTTTTTCCAGTGTTTCTTTTCTTAATGCTGAAAATCAGAGAAAATGTTTTGAATCTATTTAATTCAAACAATTTTTTTATTGATAATTGAAATGTATTGAATTAAAAAGAAAATATAATAATTTTTAAGATTATAATTGTTTTATTTCCCATATAAGTATGGCAAACAATAAAATTAAAATTATGGATATACATTTTTTTTTAAATATTTAATTACTTTTACAAATGGCTCTGCATACTTAATTTCAGAAAAAAGTATCATTTCACTTTTACAAGTTACAAGAATACCCTAATATAATTAGTGCCTACAAAAAAAATGTTGTTCGTCATTTTACATCTAAAAAACTCGTAAGCAATGAGCATTTTCAAATTTCAGAATAATCGCTTTGATAATCAAATATTATTATTTTAAAGATTTTCGTATCACAACATTTTATATAGTTAAATCTACAAAAAAAAAGAATTTCGGGTGAGCCCTCAAAGTGAGCAGCTGTTTTTTTTTCCAATGGGTGACATTTTATAATTTTCGGATCTGTTCGGGATCGTTCGTATAGGTCCGTCAACCAATCATTTCGTTCGTATTGGTTTTTCAACCAATCAGCGCGCGCGGAGCAGTGAGCGGGCACTCTTTGTCTTACCTTAGAATGCAGTGGCGTACCACGTCATTCCGATCCAATATTCAATTTAACAATGCTTTTATCTTATCTACATTTTGATGTATTTGCCATCCTTGGTCATGTAATATCTTGGCTTTGGATGGTCATGGTCGCCTCTTCTGTTGATGATGACATCATCGCAAGTAGTGACCTTGGCAGGACACTTCTTGTCATGCCGACTGCAAATCCAAATGATACTTGTATTGGTTTTTCGGTTTTTACAGAAAGTGTAGCCATCTAGCATGAGAAGTTGACTTCCAGGACGTGCGAGAGGAATATAGATGGCTAAAAAGGCAAAAAATAAATTAAGGAAAGTATTTGCCCTTTAAAATTTTACTCAATATTTAAGACGGCGCTTCCAAAAATGGGTGTTTTTTTTTTAAATATATACGTTAGGTACTTACATCGTATGGTTTTTGTAAGAGTTAAATAAGTGACATAAGTCGGGTGTTTATTAATTATTTATTTAAATTATAAAGTTTAAAAATAAACAACCGAAAAAATATCGCAACAACTAGGGAAAAAAAAAAAAAAATTTCATATTATCTTTCATACGTTATATTTTGGATTTTTTTCCTTTTCGTTACAGAATAATACAATATTTAATAACTGACGAGCCAATTTTTGATAATATTTTCGAGGACATTTTATACAAAATAACTTCCCTTCTCCTTTAATATATTCTTTAAAACACATTTACTATAATACGGATTCTGTGACTCTCTTGCATACCCTTATCTAAGTACAATAGAATATTCAGCAGATAAAAAATGTGATAATAAATGGGATTAAAAGGGATGGGATATAGAAAATGCATGAACATAGTACTGAATGTGAGGAAACTTAAAAGGAGCTTAACAGAAAGTAGTGGAAACAATTCTTAGGACAATGTGGTCATTTCTAGCGAAATGATGGAAACAGTGGTGTTATAGCCGCGGGGATCAAGACAGGTTATTTGGAACCGGATAACGCTGGTTCGAATCCCGCGACGATAACTTCGACCCTGGTTTAACAGATGTCGTTGCATGCACACAAGCTTCTGCTTTCGCATGAAGACAACTGGCCAGGTAAAATAGGTTGTTGGATTGCATTCCTTTCCACAAATCTATTTTTAAAAAAAAGTGAGTAGTCCATTGTTAGAATGTTAAAGTACGTAAGTTGAGTTACATCTTCACGTATTTTCCATCCTTTGTCATGTAATATCTTGGCTTGGGATGGTCATGAACTCCTCTTCTGTTGATGATGACATCATCGGAAGTAGTGACCTTGGCAGGACACTTCTTGTCATGCTGACTGCAAATCCAAATCATACCTTTGCTAGTTTGAAAGTTTTTACAGAAGGTGTATCCATCCAACATGAGGAGTTTACTTCCAGGACGTGATAGAGGGATATACATGGCTGAAAATGACAACAATACAATTGAGATATACATAGTATTGAGCAAACAAAGATTTATTTAAAGAATATTTCATTCAAATAAACAAAAATGAGTGTAAAAGAGAATTTGTTTTTTTTAAGGTAACATGGTGTCTTTTTAATTTAATACACTCAGAAAGAAACAAAAAAAAAAACGTAAGTAAGTAAAATGTTAAGAAGTGCTTTGCTTTATTTGCTGAAAATATAAAAAAATACAGTATGGAACTACTTTTGTACTTCATCTATTTTTTAAATACAACAACAGCTTTGTTTTTTAATCAGCAACAAGTACTTCTTCATCAACACACTACAGAATTCCACATTTTCTTTCCGTCTGAGCTCTTTACAATTGTCTTCTAAACAAGCTTGTTTCCAAATGTATTCACAATATTATTGAATAATTACGGACTCATTATGTGACCCTGTTTCACACCTTTGAGCTCACAGAAATATTTACGAGATCGGAAATGTAAAATAGAATGAGCGTTGAAGATTCAATGAAAAATAAGGAAATTTATGAAAAGAGTTATGGCTGCAAGGGAACTTAAGGAGTTGAAGCATGATTGAGATTGATGGAATAGTGAAATAATTATGTCTGTGAAGCTAGAGCTTGACAAATTTTCCATCCTTTGTCATGTGATATTTTGGCTTGGGATGGTCATGAACTCCCATCCTTTTGATGATGACGTCTTCGCACGTTGTGACCTTGGCAGCACACTTCTTTTCATGCTGACTGCAGATCCAAAGAATATTCCTGACGCCGCTAAATTTTTTACAGAAGGTGTAGCCGTCCAACATGAGGAGCTTACTTCCGGGACGGGAAAGGGGAATATAGATGGCTGAAAATAAGAAGAAAATTAAGAAAAAAAAAGTACCAAACTTAAGTACCGCTCAATAATAAATTTTAACACAAATATCCCATAATAAAATATTTCGAATGTAAAAATGAAGGAATGGATTATTATTAATTTTTTTTAAGAAAGCCTATGCGGGAGACTCCCTAGATTCGAGAGACTCTAAGGGTCTATGACACTTGTTATAGTGCCGCAGAGGTGTTGGTGATGTGGCAGTTGTCCATGTCCGGTTGCAGTTAGCTGCGCAGTGCTGTGGTGTGTGTGGCGTTGCTTTGTTTTGAGACACTGAGAGGAAATGGCGATTGATATTGGATTTGAAAAGGGCAAGGTTAAATTGGGATGGAAACACAGATACCGGTAACTCATTCCATAAGCGGGCAGTTTGGCAGAGGAATGAGTTGTGAAAACACCAAGTTCTCATAGTTTTGATATCGACTGCAAATGGTTGAATGTGAGCCGTTCTACGAGTTGCCCTTGTTGTGACGAGAGGAGGGGGTATAAGTGAGGATATTTCATCAGAGCAGACGCCATTGTATTACTTTTGAATCGAATATATTTGAATAGAAAACAATACATTGTCATTGAAAAAGTAACATAAAATTAGATTTTGTAACATAAAATGTTTTTTTTTTCATATATCGATCAACTTATAACAGTTTTGTTACTTCACTGATACGTAACAAATGCCATAAGACAGACAGTTAACAATTACTTTTTCTTACATTCTTCAAAAACAGTTACAACTCTGCTGTTAAATCAACAATCCATATCAGTTATCGTCATATAAAGAACTCCAACTTTTCCTCCCTCTTCCTTCTTTACTAGCATACCATGATTTTCTAAATTCGCTGCTTGAACAAAAGATCGAATTTATATCCCATAATATACACTCAGTACCTTTTTGTTTTCGTGATTGGAGTCTGATATGTGCCTCCTTTAAGTATTTTGGAAAGCAGGCGACATCCATCAGCCGTTTTTAATGTTGTAAGTATAGAGTTTTTGGTTGAGCTCATATTGACCGTTTAAAAATTCTATCATATAATTTACATATTTGCCAAGAAAGATAGATACTTGTCTTCATTTTATTTTTCGTCATAAACGTTGCACCAAACTCCAATCAGACAAAAATAAAAAAATAAGTATGATTTCTCCCATCAACTTAAAAAATTGGTTGCATATACGTAAGCCAGCTGATGTAAATCATCCTTCCTGTTTCAATTCCATCATCTTATAACCCACTTTCGAAAAATATTTATCCGAGGTCCTTCCCAGAATTAAGCAATCAAATTTGATGTGTCAATGAAATATTGACTGGAGGTTGGTGCAGCAGGCCCTTATAATAATAGCGATAGATTAAATGAGAACACCTAAATGATAAATGTGGAAACTTATTTGTAGAACTCCTCTTACATATCTAAATAATGAAAAAGTTAGAACAACAGTTATTCCACCGTAAATAACAAAATATTTACAAGATGAAACATAGCTTTTAAGCTAGATCTTAACGTATTTTCCATCCTTCGCAATGTGATATTTTGGCTTGGGATGGTCATGATTGCCTCTCCTATGGATGACGACGTCTTCACAAGTGGTGACCTTGACAGGGCATTTATTGTCATGCTGACTGCAGATCCACACGATGTTACCGCCGCCGCTAAAATTTTTACGGAAGGTGTATCCATCCAGCATTAGGAGCTTACTTCCAGGACGTGAAAGAGGAATGTAGATTACTGAAAAAGAATCACAAAATCAGAAAAAAATATTTCTAAAAAAAATGTTTGATTAGGAACTATCAACAACAACAAAAAATATTCTGAACAGAAAAAAACTACAAATTTTGGTAACAAAATCATTTATTTGATTTTTTAAATATAATACAAAATTAAAATAATTTCTATATTTCATTGCAATACTTTTTTTTTTATAAACATCTTACATTTACAAACTTAACTATTGACATAATAATAACTTTTCCGGGCTGCGTAGCCGTGGTCTGGTTGTTTTATCCGGATAGTTTCACCCATAGATCACGGAATATAGTTTCACCCATTGCTTCGGCCAGGCGTATCGATCTTCTCAAAGGATCTGGTGTTCTCGAAACGACGCTGGCCTTTGAATTAGTGTTGTGTTTCTTGTGGCTACACAACCCGAAAAAAGTTATTATTATGTCAACTAAAACCGGCCGTGAAAGCTTCAATGTACAATTAACTTAACTATTATTCCATGCCGTGACCTCGGGTTCGAATCCCACCTAGGATGTCAGAAATGATTTCCCGTTTCGGTGTTATTTCAAACCTTTAAATAAAATATCGCAAAGGTGCGCTCAGCCTTCACATCAAATGAGTACCAGCCACCTCGGGAGCTAGAAAACCCCTACTTCACTGAAGGGGTTGGCGTGAGGTCGCCCCCCTTCCCTGTAAAATGAATAGGTTCCACTCGCCGTAATCCCTTCATCGGGGATAACGCGGCAAAAAGTTACACCATATGTGAAACTTAGTTGGGCTTTTTTATTGGGATTTATTTTAACCAAAATCAATTTCTTGAATTACTTTTCTTTTTCTTAAAAACTAAAATATAACTGATACTTAACTGCTAAATTAGAAATTCAAACTATGTACAACTAAATACAACATTTTTCTTGTTGAAGTTTTGTTTCCTATTGCTTTAAATATCATTTCATGATTATGTTGAATAACCTTAAGGATTTTATATTTGTTAGGGTTTGGTGGTTCACACTGTGAAAGTCCATTTTATTGATTTTAAAAAGAAACACAGTTTTAATTCACACATTCAGCATTTGTTGCGCGAACATACATGTGTTTGTTAGTGAACGTGCAGTTGATATGAGCTTTGAATGTTAATAATTATATCCTTACAACTTAGATAATAGATTATTATAGATTATAGATGATCTATATCTTCACGTATTTCCCATCCTTCGTCATGTGATATTTAGGCTTGGGATGATCGTGATATCCTCGCCTGTTGACGATGACGTCATCATAAGTGGTGACCTTGGCAGGACATTTCTTGATATGCTGGCTGCAGATCCAGAGGACAGTGCTTCCGGTGTCGATTCTACCAGTGGCTTTACAGAAGGTGTATCCATCCAACATGAGGAGTTTACTTCCAGTACGTGGCAGAGGGATATAGATGACTGAAAATAATCACAAGAAATATTAGTATGAATAATATTAATATTAGGATGATTTATTTGGTTAGCGCATATCATGTGTGTTTTTGTGTCATCTGGAAAAAGCGGTGGTGTCAGCGCGTGGGCAGACTCTCCGATCATCGAACTCGAGCAAGACTCTCTTCCAGATCCCAAAAAAGATCGATTAGGACAGTCTTTGGAGACCGTGCTTTTTGCACAGCGGCACCGGTGGCCTGGAACGCCTGGTGACCTGAAGTGCAATTCTCGATGTTCGGTTGCACTAAAGATATTAGTTGCCGGTGGAGATTAATAGCCCTTGCGAAAGAGTTCCTTTGCCGTTTTGCGATTCTCGTTCCCACCGACCTTCCGACTATCCTTACAAGGGACAGCAATGGGTTTTTTAAGTTTTTTCTCGATTGGCCAGACTGACGGATGATCGATGTGATAATCGTCCGACAGGTGCCAGCTCAAAGAGTAAATTTCCCCATATATTTAAAAAAAATACTAAAACTCCATCAAAAAGTAGTAAAACAGTAATAAGTGCAAATAAGTACGTAACAACTGAATGAAAATACATAAAACTACATTACAATGTAATGAAAAACTCAGTTCTCAACAATACGATGTTTGGTGAAAACTATTTTTTATATTGTACTTTTACTCCTTCAACTTGTTAAAACTAGCCCAATTTATTTTAATTAAAAAATTAAAGGTGATTTGCTTATTTCAAATATGCTAAAATTAGGAAATAATTATAAATAACATTTTAAATGAAATTACTTTTCCTTGGATTTTGGGGGCAATTCTCATAGTTCACAGCTCTCGCATATCAGGTTGGCATATCAGGCTAACTTCACGCCTGCTGACTGACGTTTGAACTGACATTTGACAATTAAATCTATGCTTAAATCTTTTAAATTGAGCGTTATAATGATTGAAAATCACTTGTAAATAATTATGTTTACAATTTATCACAAATAAAGATGAAATTATGAAAAAATAACGCAATTTCTTGATGCAAATTTACTGTTGTCAAAAGCATAATTATTATCTGCATGACGTAGGTACTTAGCGACGCGCATATTATGCCGTTCAGAATGCCAATTTTCGTAAGATCTTAATTCCTATTCTACGTCATAATTTCCTATAATAATGTCACGTGGGTCACAAATAAACATAAGGAATGAGTTTGCGAATACATTTATTTAGGTCATTAAAGAAAATAAGTCATATATTTGTAATAATCTACTGACAATTTCTGTCCTTCGCTGTACGGCGGGGTAAATCGGCCGCGCTATATTTTGACAGTTCCGGGAGATTCCTCACCTTTATAAGAAATAGCCTTCAGCCAAATTTTCAAACGAGAATCACAATTCACCTTTCATTCGGCAACGAATCGGTATCAGTCGCCTTCGGCCTCGCCTTTGAGATCCCGAATAGCCCTTCTGGAGTCCCCGACAGAAGCGGGATTCAGAAGAAGCCTCAAGACACACCTATTTCCAGGATCATATCATGCCTATTAGGAGAAAAACCCAATCTGTTACGCACGAAGCGCCTTTGAGGTGACTATAGTCACGAAAAGGCGCTATAGAAAAATTCTACATTTGATTTAATTTGATCACACATCAAGAGTCTTCTGCGAGCTTGGTCATTGCTGTAGAAACCGCCAATTCTCAAACAAGACCCAGTTGGTGTAAGGCTAGATGGACCTATGGTGACCGATCTTTGGTAAAGGTGTATGAATTTTTCATCCAGCGAAGAGCATATTTGAAAATATAAATGGTATATTTTTTCTGCTCCGCCGGGATTCGAAACCACAACCTTTCATTTACGAGTCAGAAGTGTTAACCACTAGACTACAGACCGGTGATGATTCGGGATATAAAGAAATGTCATTTTTAAGGGATGTGTACAATATTTTATTTTTTAAGAGCTTATGTGCGCCAATACGTATAGAAATAATAATGGTGCTTTTTAGAAAACATTTTATTTATTTCTTTATTATTTACAATAAAAGATCACATTTAAGGCAGATTAAAACTTTTAATAGTAATATATACATTTTGGAAATTAATTTATTGCTTATTCTGACAAAGACATAGAAATTGGCAATAGAGAGTGACACATCTGTGACCAGTTAAGAAAATTAAAGTCGTGATGATTGTGTCAAGGTCGAACATGCCCGAACATTCTTGAGATTGCGAGTATTTTCGAGAAGAGAGTATGTGATAATACATTCGGGTATCTTCTTTTCTAAGCAAGTGCTACAAACTTGGAGTACCTACGTGCGACTGTACATACATACATAAAACAGTCTGGCACTAGAATGATCTATGGTAGTATTAGTGCATACGTGACCCTTATCACGCTGGTGGAACAATCTGGTATTAGAATCATACACAATGTTCGAGAACAGTCGAGAACCGTCCATATGAACGAATATAAATTTAAGCCGAAATCGTGTGCAGGGGAGAGTGTCGATAAAACATTTAGCGGTAAAGTTGGCCAGAGCTAGAAATCAATTGTTCTAAATTATGAACCAAATAGTAAAATAAATTGTGTGGAAAAAATAATGCAGTTTAATTAAAAGAGAACCCAGTAAAAACGTAACACGAGCATTCAAAATGCTGTGTTCTTACTTCTAATGATTGTGTTGTCGATCAGCAAAGAGGACCTTAGTTCCATAGGTGTGAGCCTTGGCTGTGCAACCAAGCACCTTTCCCGTGGAGCACCTCCAGATGACCTTGCCGTCTCTAGTCTCGTAATTCTTGCTCAACTTGTGGCCATCAATGATGCACATCATGTTGCCTTTCTGCCCTTGCTCGAAGAAAACTAAAAACACAACAACAAATCATCACAATTATTAATATAACACATATAAATGCAAATTATTTGAAGCCAAATATATATATTTTTTAAAGAAGCCTGTGCGGGAGAATCCCTAGATTCAAGAGACTCTGGGGGTCTATGACATTTATGTAGTGCCGCAGAAATGTTGGTGATGTGGCAGTTGTCCTTATCCGGTTGCAGGGCCGTTAGCTGCGCAGTGCTGTGTTGTGTGTTTCGTTGAGTGTTGCGTTGCTTTGTTTTGAGACACTGTAAGTTTGCTCAGCCTTCGCAAAAAATAATAATGTCTCTATGAGTGATTGTTCTTGGCAATCTCCCTTATTACATACGGCAATCGGTTCCATGTCCTCGGAGCCGCCGCTGCAAAAGCACGCACACTCACTTTTGCAGAAATGCGCAAAAGCTCATTGACTAATATTCTAGCTGAGCTACTTTTTGCACAGCGCAAAGTAAACTGTCTGCTATTCAAACCGGTTTGCTTGATCCTTTCCGCGGGGTACAGTGACGTACAATGAGGTACGTAAAATAATGATCCGCTTATGTTAGTATTGTTACGTTTTTCCTGGGTTCTTTTAATTAAAACACAAGTTTAACACAAGTTAGCCATACAGTTTATTTACACAGACTTTCTTACAATAGATTTATTTTAACAGACTTATTCTAACAGATTTATTTTAACACACTTATTTATTTCGCACAGATTACATTTATTTTACACCATATTGGTCGCCCTAGTAACTAGATATTCCACTGTGTGAGTGCTTCGAAAGACTGACTCCCTTCAGCCGAATGTCGCCCTTCTTATAGCGGAACCTAGGGGCCATTCTAGCCTGCCCTAGAAAGTTCCACTACCACAGTTGTATAGACGATTCTGGACATATTTATTTCATGAAGAGTCCATTTCCTACCTACATACACACCTTACAATTACAATCGTCTGGGCCAGAACATTCTCTCAAAACACACGTACACCAATAAACATCTACCAGTGTATTTCGTTACAGTATTATCTAGATTTTCAGCAGTAACTTAGTGAAAGTTCATTTTAATAGATTAAAATAAAAATTACTTTGATTTGATTGATGATGAAAATTCATATGAGTTTTATTTTTGTTTAACACGACCAGTTTCGGGAGATGGGAGGTACTGCTTCTCCCGAAACTGTTCGTGTTAAGCAAAAATAAAACTCATGTGAATTAAAACAAAGGAATTTTTGACACAATCTTAAAATTTTTTTTAAAAAAAAGTGTAACAAAAAAAGTGTAACAAACTTCCGATAGAACATGGCTACACAACCCGAGAAAAATTTTAAGATTGTGTCAAGTGCCGGCCGTGAAAGCCTTAATGTACAAAGGAATTTTTATTTAAATCGCTTATATTTGTGTCATGAATTATAAATGAGATTTGCACACTAAGAGCACAGGGTATTTGTGATAAGAGGGATGAAAGCAAGTATGAAATTTAACTTACTTCATGGATGGGTGGCACACAATAAATTGATGGGGACAAAAAATAAAACACATTTTCACAAGTCACTAGAATATTTTTCAGTAAAGATGATCGCATATAATGTATTAATGTATGTTTGTAGTTTAATATTATATTATATTATATGGGTATAATAATTTTGTATAATTGAAATGACTGTGATAACCTTTACAAGATTATGCTAGCACAACGAAACACTGCCTACAGAGAATGATAATTAAAGGTGTCAAACAAGGTAACGTAATGAGTCCATTGCTGTTTAATCATAATTCATTGTTCAAGCGACTGTTATAATCTATCAAGGCACTGCCCAAATTTACTAACAAAAAACATAAAAAGATAAACAAAACTACTATAACCCCCCGTATTCACGATCAAAACTGGCACTTCCTTAAGGGCAAACTAGCGCTTAGATTGGGGAAATTCATTTCAAGAACAATACTTAAGGTAAAATTAGCACTCAAGCGCTCCAAAAACTAGCACTTAGGTAAGTAAGGTCGACACGTATATTAACCAACGCTTAAGCGCTGTCAAAATATTCCGTCATATTTCATTGTTATCACATTTTTTTTTTGATTGTGAATTTACATGAAAAAATGAATTCTTACTATAAACATAATTTTTACGAGTGTATTAACATTGTTTTGACGAGTTTATTTACATTGCTTGACCATCAGAATTGGGTTTTTTCTCCGGTATGGTCTAGGACCATACTGCAATGACAGATGAACTGTCAAAATATTCCGCCGCATTTCATCAGCACATTTTTTGTTTGGTTGTGAATTATTTACATAAAATAATGAATTCTTTCGATACAGTTGACTTCAACGAGAATAATAACATTGTTTTGTTCAAAAATAGTGTCCCAAGAAAATATATCAGAGACTGTAGACCCATTTACGTATTACGAAAAGGAAGAATTTAGAAGACGTTTTTGATTGAAAAAATGCGTCGTTCTGTATACAGTTTTGCCGTTGCTCATTGAGGGTTGCAAAGCCAACAATTTCTTCGATCTGTTCTTTTATCTTCTATTACAGGCTTTTCTTTAATCCGAGCCACCAGCAGCTCCTTTTCCGCTGGAGAAAACAACATCTTTTTGGCGCTGAAATCGATCAAAACACTTTACATTGGATATTACATAAATGTATTTTTAAAAACTAATAGAAATTGTAAACAAACAAATTCGTACTTACGGTTTACTTAAATTAGTAATTGCGTTATACGTACTTATTTGTTGTCAAGTTTTATGCAAAGCTGATATGACATTGAAATTTGAAAGAAGCGGCAATGATAAGAGTGAAGTACGCCGAATATCGGTCGGAAGGTACTGACCAATTACAGAGCTGGATTTTTTCGAGAGCCAATGACAAACCCGTACGTCTCCTGGGGGTTGGGCACTACGCTGATTGCTGCTTGAGTGTTCTTTGTGAAACAAAACGCTCCAGAATGTCGACCCTTGAGTAAGTGTAGCGCTTGAGTAAGGCACTTAAATCAGTTTTGATCGTGAATACGGGGGTAAGTGTCTGCTCCAGGTCCCAGGCAGAGCCACAAGGACGGTGTTCGGTGACCGAGCTTTTTGTGTCGCAGCTCCGATGGCTTGGAATGCACTCCCAGTGACCCTCAGAGAACAACACTGTGAGGAACGGTTTAAAAAGCAACTGAAAACATTTTTGTTTGGACAATCCTACAAAGCGCCTTTGAAGTGACGTTAGTTACGAAATGGCGCTATAAAAGTGTAGAACATTATTAACATTATTATTACTATGCTACACATACAGTGTAACTTCTTGCCTGCGTTATCCTCAAAGGGGTTGCATTCTACCAACTGAGCTATCGACCGGACTTTTGACGAGCTTGGTCGTCACTACAAAGCGCCAATTCTCAAGCAAGACTCAGTTGCAAGGCTGGATGGACCTTTGATGACCGGTTTATGGTAAAGGTTTATGAAGTTTTCAACCCAGCGAAGAGAAATTTTGAAAATATAAACGGTAATATTTTTGTGTTTCACCGGGATTTGAACCCACAACCTTCCATCCACGAGTCCAAAGTGTTCACCACTAGGCTACGGACAATCTGTATACCATGTCCTTCCAGATTCGCTTGTTTAACACAATGATCCATGATTATATTGAATAACCATGGGCTCATTTTGCAACCCTGTCTCACACCCTTGTACACATTAAAATACTCGCTGTATTCTCCATCCACCCTGACACACTTAACTTGTTACAACTTCTTAAAAAAGAGAGAGATCTTTTGGTGGCTTGGCATGTGAATGACAGTTATCGACGGAGATCAGATACTCCTGGTATGTGTAAGCCTTTGCCTTGCAGCTGTTCGTGGAGCAGCGCCATCTTGTCTTGCCACTCGGCGTCGTCACGTGTTTGGAAAAACGAAAGTCATCAATCAGCATTATCTTGTTCCCATTATTCCTTATGACGAAACTCACTGCAAACAGAAAACAATGTATGTAGTTAGAAAAATTGTGTAAGTATAACATAACTATAAGAACAACAGCATCAAAAAAATAATGTTTTACCTCAAACTTGTGGCTTCATTGTAACTCATTAATCATGATTTCTGTTAAAAAAAACATAAAAAAGGTAAGGGCCTGTTGCACCAAACTCAAATCAGACAAATTTTCTCAACAAATCAAAAATCCGTTTACATATACGTAAATCAGCTGATGTACCTACATCATATTTCTTGTTCTAATTCCATCGTATTATTACCCACTTTCGGGAAATGTTTAACCGAGGTCCTTACCAAAATTAAGCAACAAAATTTGATGTGTCAAACAAATATTGATTGGAGGTTGGTGCAACAGGCCCTTAAAATGCCTTTATCTTTTTTTGAAATTAATTTATTTAGGAAATAGGATACAAAGAGACCTTTGTTCGTTGTATAATATTTGAGCATAGATACATTTTTAATTTTTGTTTTTTAAAGCAAGCAAAAAAAAACAAATTATTATAATACAATTTAACTTTTCTTTCAACAGTTTCAATAATTTTAGAAAATAATATTGTCAAAGGAAGAGCAGTGTCACTTTAAATATTTATATACTTTCTGATGTAAGTATTCACTTTAATACCCAGTAATTCTGTTCCAAAAGTGTAAGCGCTGACACAACAACGTTTCTTCTTGCCGGCTGAGCATCTCCAGAATATTTTTCCGTCCGACTTTGAAGTGTATTTTTCACTAAATTTATGTTTATCGATGATGCACATACCATTTACTTTTGATCGGGTAAAGAAAATAACTGAACAATTGAAAAAAATACAAATCAAGATTGAATATTTAAAAAAATATTATCTAGATTTCGGCAGTAGCTTTGTGGAAATGCATTTTTATAAATTTTAATAAAAGGTTATCTTTTCAGCAATCATAATTCAATTTCAAGGTTCATTATACTATTCTGATATTAAACGAACCGTTATAGGAGAACTTACATTATTTTCGACGTTTCGTTGGTGACGCAGCCAACGTCTTCAGAAGGCAACCTCTCTAAGCAACGATTGAAGATGAACTTGAAATTTAATTAAAATGTGGAAATATGTCAAAAAACTGTAACTTCAGTTTGAATTTCACACACCTGTTGCATCTCTGAAGGAACAGTATTGGTATGTGCAACTTAATCATTTTTACAGTCAAGAGGGTAGGTTTTTTCATAAAATAGTCATTTTAGTCATTTGTAACAAAGATCATAATTTTAAACAAACATACATTTTTATTTTTTAAAACACGAATTTATAAAATTGTTTCATTTGGTGATCTCTACATGACCCCATTTGGTGACATTCACGTGACTCCATTAAGTTAACCACTTTTCGTGACTCCGACGTAGCTGTATTAGTTGACTACATTTGGTGACCCCGACGTGACTGCATTTTTGACCCCTACATGACTCCATTTCGGGTCCACTATTGGTGACCCCAAAATCACTGCATTCGGTGACCTTGACGTGATTGCATTTATTGACTATATTTCGTGAACCCGATATGACTGCATTTGGTGACCACATTTCTTATCGCCAACTTGGCTCCATTCGGGGACTCCGTCGTGAATGCATTGACCACATTTAATCACCGTAAGCGGAATGACATTGAGTCACAAAACGGTGCTGATAAAGAAATCATCATCATCATCACCATTTTGATGATTCTGATCACGTGAGTCCATTTTAAGACCATATTTGGTGAGCCCTACGTGAATGCATTCTTTGAATACATTTTCTGCTATCCACGTGAGTCCGTTTTAAGACCACATTTTGGTGAGCCCGATGTGAATGCATTTGTTGAACACAATTTATGCTCTCCACAAAAGTCCATTTTAAGACCACATTTGGTGAGCCCGACGTGAATTCATTTGGTGCCCACATCTGATGACCCTTACGTGACGCCATTTCGTAACACTGACGTGACTCCAATTCGTGACCACATTTAGTTACCACTTTAAGTGACCTCATTTGATGACTCCAAAGCACTTTTATTGAATTTTTTGGTTACCATGGGAATGGAAACCTCTAGATGAAATGATGTTGTCTTCGAATGTGTCAATTGTAGCTGTGCACCCGACTACACTGTGTTTAAAGCATCGCCAGCGCACTTTCCCGCTCTTGGACGCATAGTGCTTGCCAAAGTGAAATCCGCAGAGTACCAACACCTCCTTCCCGTTTACTATTTCAATGTAAAAGTCATCTGCAAAAGAAAGAAAATATTAATCAGTTTAATAATCGGATAATTGCTTACAATATTTTTGTGCATTTAAAATGTTAAGTGATTTTCCAAAGGTAATTATATAAGTGAACTTTTACAGGATCGGAATGTTTGTGTATATACAATGTGCATATGTCTGATCAGTAGCTCAGTTCATAGAACGCTTGTGTTTGAAGCTAAAGGACAAGAGCTCGATCCCCAATAAAGGTGTCACATATTATGATCTCCGTTTTCGACCCGGCGTGTTTTACTCAGCTCTCATAAGAAATGAGAACCTGCCCCTAGAAAGCCAAGAAACTCCTAGGTTAATTTAAGATGTAGTGTAAAGCCGACCTTTTTACCTGTACACTAAAAATAAGTTCCCTCCGGAACAACGAAGTAAGAATTCGTTCTATGTGTATTGCACCATTGCATAAAATAAGAGGAACATTGATATTTAATCTTGCGAAAACTGTTAAAATTCCAAACTGTTGCATAATCACGATAGAAATGCTACGCACGCCCCTGCTAATATATTACCTTTCTTTTTCAGTCCACTTCTCGGTAAGCAAGCGCGGCCGCACGCTCCTAAACATCAACGGCTTCAACTTCTATCGTATCTCCTCAGCCAGGAGCGGTAAGCAGCGATGGGCATGTTCAACGCATAAAGCTAAAGGATGCAACGCTCTGGCTCATACCTATGAAGATCGGATTATTTTCCTCAAAAATGTTCACAATCACTAAGCATGAATAGGTACAAGTATTCTAAATTTTATGAAGAAAATCCAAGTAAATTGTAAAAAGTGTTTTTTTGACCTATATAAACTTCTTATAGCTTCAAAAAAAAATTCTTTGTAAAATTTTCAAGGTTGTATTATAATGGTAAAATAATTATTTTTTCCTTTTCTTTAACATTAAGGTAATTGTGTTATTTTTTTTAATTAAAAACATATTTTATGTATTTATTCATTGTATTTTTATTTCAATCAGTAATAAACAAGAAACATTTTTTTGTACAAACGAATATTAATTAAATATAGATAAGTTTGTGTAAAAGAAAACCAGTGTTTTATTTTGTTTCATTATTGTTTATAAATACAAATTAAGATGAGATTTTATTATTCAATCATTAAAAAAAATATATTCTAATTAGGGCCTGTTGCACCAACCTCCAATCAATATTTGATTGAAACATCAAATTTGATTGCTCAGTTCTGGTAAGGACCTCGGTTAAATATTTCTCGAAAGTTGGTAAAAATGTGATGGAATTTGAAGAGAAAATATGATTCACATCAGCTGACTTACGTATATGCAACCTAATGTTTGATTTGAAATGGAGAAATCACACTTAATTTTGATTTTCGTCTTATTGGAGTTTGGTGCAACAGGCCCTTGCAATTGAAATAAATAATTTATTATAAACATTTAAAATAAATTACATAATCAAATACATTTTTTTATTGTTTATATTCAGGCATGTCAAACACGCGGCCTGCTAAGACTTAAAAAAAAACAAATATTAATCTTTCCTTTTCAATTTAACGGCCATTTTTGGAATTAAGAGAGTCTCTACACCCCCACCTTCGTCGATGGTTGGTTCTTTGTGGCCCCCAAATTTGTACAAATAGGTTATGTGGCACGCAATATCATATTATTCACTGTTTATTTTCACTACTTTGTACGTAAAAAATACATAGATTTTCGGACCTCATCTCGGGTCTGTTGCACTAAGCCCCAATCAGACAAAAATCAAAATCAAGTGTGATTTCTCGCAACAAATGAAAAATTTGAAAGGTAAATAAGCTGGCGTACATCATCTTTCGTGTTCAAATTCATCATATTATTATAACTCACTTCCGAAAAATATTAAACCGAGGTCCTTACCAGAATTAAGCAATCAAATTAGATGTGTCAATCAAATAATTTTTCGGTGTTATGGCAGAGGGAGTAGAGGCGCATGTTCGACCAGCGTATTTGGAACAGAATAACATTGGTTCGAATCTGCGTCTGGCACACTTGACCATAACTTAGACCCTGGTTCGACAGATGCCATTGCATGCAAACAAGCTTCTGCTTTCGCTTAAAAACAACTGTCGAGGCAAAACAGGTTGGTGAATTGCATTCCTTTCCACCAATCTATTAAAAAGAAACAATAAAAAAAATATTGGTTGGAGGTTGGTGCAACAGGCCCTTAAGATGCATATTTAGTGTGACTCATGCTAAGCTGTGTCGGGGCTGTGTCATAGCTTCGGCTGTATCACGGTCAGCTTATATTATATTATGATCTAAATCTAAATCTAAATCTTAGCTGCAAAGATATGTATCATTTGAGATTCATATTAAATGCATTCCCACAAGCAGACATTTATAATTTCGCACTAACTATGGGTGGTCAGCCGCATACAAACCTATCAGTCAAGGAATACAAGCAATTAATATGTACATTCAAATATATAAAACAAATAAACTCTAAACAATTAAACAGTAAAAAATTAAAAAACGACAAAATATTTTTTTTTTTAATTTAAAAGCCTCAGCTTTAACCGCCAGCATTACAGATCAACCGCCATTTCTTTCGATTCTTGCATACTTCTTTCATTTCATCCAGAGTCATAACCTTTTTCATACAAGCTCTCCTTTTATTATGACTCTGGTTATCCCATTCATTCGCTATTTCTAAAATTTGGTCCATCCATACATTTCTCGGTCTTCCTCTTCCACGACATCCATCAATTCTCGCAGCATATACTTTCTTCGTCAGTCTTTCCTCATTCATTCTCTCCAAATGTCCAAACTATCTAAGTATACTTCTTTTAATCTTTACTTTCACACTTTCTCTTACACCACATTCCTCTCTAACAAAATCATTCCTCACCCTATCACTCCGTCTTTTTCCAATCATACTTCCTAACTAGTCCATTTCTACTGTATGGACTTTACTAATCTCACTTTCACTCACCGTCCAGGCTTCACTTTGATGATACTTCGTAAATTAGTAAAAATAATGTTTATACCAATAATAACATAATATAATATGTAATATCTCGAACATATTAGCCATCAAACAGCTTTATATTTCCCTTGTACGCAGCCAACTTGAATACAATTCATACATTTGGTCTCCCGGGTACAAGCTTCATTGTGATGTTATAGAGCGTATCCAAAAAGGATTTTTAAGATTTGTAAATTTTTAAATTAAATATTCGTTTTGATGACTTGAACTATAGTTTTTTGTTAAATTTTTTGAATCTTGAAACTTTACAAAATCGCAGAATATTTCATGATTTTTTTTTTGTATAAAGTTGTTAATTCATTGGTGGACAGCCCTGAATTATTTAATGTCATTAATCTACACATACCGAGTCGAACAAGAAGTCGAAATATATTCCACTGCGATGTTGCAACAAAAACATTCATAATGCATACAATGATGTATTAACCCCTGTTTCAGGGAATGTCGGCAAGAGTTGCAGGGCTTATGTTCATTTGAGGTTTGGATTTTATTTGTAAGTACACAATCAGCATTTGTAAGCGCGAACTACACGTGTTTGTTTGTGGGCATACATCTGAGAGCTTTGAATGAATATATCCTTGCAACTTAGATTATAGATAGATAGATTATAGATTATAGATGTATCGGCTCTATCGACTCGGTAATGATTATCTAACTAATGATGATATAGATATTTTTGGTATGTCCATCGGAATTTATAGAAATTCATTAAAGTCTATTTTATCCTGTAATTTTTCTTGATTTATGTTTTATTTCTCTTTTCTTACTGATCACTTATTTTTTATACATTTATTTTTAATCTTTTTATATTCATAATATGTATCTTGTAATAATCATAATATTTATACAATTTGTAAGCAACAAACTTCTGTACTACCTCTGTTAATCTAAAAATGTAAAAGGCTTCAGCCGTTTATTACAAATAAAAAAAAAAATATATATATATATATATTAGTTGACCGTGATACGGCCGAAGCTTGACTGGGACACGACACGGTCTGGCGTGAGTCACCCTTTTGACATGTCTGTTTTAAAGTATTGTATTTATTAGGGGCATGGCAAATGTACTAAGTTGGAATGCTTGGGCTTGGGATGAATGTGCACATTGGTTATGGAGATCACAACATCTTGGTACGTCTTCGCCACGGCCTTGCAGAATGGGTGGGTGGAGCAGCGCCATCTTGTTTTCCCATTGGCATACTGCATATGGTTGGAAAAGCGATATCCTTCGACCAGCATAGTCCTCTTCCCATTATTTTTCATCAAGAATTGAACTACAAGAAACAAAAAAAACATTAAATTCAAATTGGATTGAAAATTTTCGTGATAAATTTACATTTTTGTTGTTTTTTAATAAGTGCATACCTCATTTTAGTTATTGAGATTTTTTTTTTTGCAATATTTTGAAAATTGTTTTTCCATATATTCACATAAAAATTACATGTGTTATATTGATGACAAAAAAAAGGCATTAAAAATAATAAAAAGCAGTTTTATTGATTTTCCATGTAAGTAAAACATCAAAACTTAAAAAAATTAAATTATTTATATTTTTTTATGGTTTGTGTATTAACGCTGTGAAAATTCATATTGCTGATCGACAAAATCGAAAACGTTTGTAATATTAATTGAAATAAATTGATCTCTTGTGAAAAGAAACAGTGTTTATTGGAAAATTAAATTAATATGTGACAAGATAGCTCAAAAAAAATGCTATTTGATAAACATTTCTTGGTATAATATAAAAGTTATTATATCTAACACATAAAAAAATTAATAAGTATGAACATATATTATTTGACTTATAATCAAAGTTGCAGATAAACGTATTTCACACTTAACGCATATACGCAGGTAAGCACGTGAACAATGCAACAATTGCCGTCTTTTATTAAAACAGGATTTGGATGGCGTTGGCAATATTTTACAATACAGAAGGTCAACTTACACCAACTTCTTAGCTTAGCAACAATACTTATAGTTATGTAGTTTTATTAAGGCACCTAAATTAGTAACTTATTAGTGGATTACATTGTACTTATTAAATATAGATAATAATATAAACATTGCATATCATCGAAAATTTAAAGTAAATAATAAACAATCTCTGGTTAAAAAAAATTCGAAGAAATTACACACAGATTCGTAACGAAACGTAAGCAACAGAAAAAACAGTGTACCATGGCCGAGTCCCGAATGATTGATGGAAAAATCTTGTGAAAACAAACTAGTAATAGGTACATCCAGCCTTACAGCAACTGGGTCTTGCTCGAGTATTGGCGCTTTGTAGCGACGACCAAGCTTGTAAACACATCTGCGGCACTTTAACAATGTCATAGACCCCTAGAGTCTCTGAAATGTAGGGAGTCTCCCGCACAGGATTAAAAAAAAAAATAGTCGCCTAAGAACTTAATTTTTCCCCGATTCAAATTGGCCCATTAATGCCACCTCCCATTCTCAACATGACAGCGTTACGACCAACAAAGACAAATGGCTAGTATAACAAGGCGCTGTCTACAGAAAATGTTGTCCAATGGTGTCAGGCAGGGTTCCATAATGAGTCCATGGTTATTAAATTCAATCATGAATTTGTAAATTTGGCGTGGTTTTTGCAGTGGCGACTCCAAGGGCATGAAACTGACTACCGTTAGTGCTTTAAGGGTTTACTGATAGTAGTCACTTCAACAGATGTTTAAAGACCGATCTATTAACGGATTTTTTTAGGTGCCCTTGGAACGACAATGCCACGAAATGGCGGCAATGAAAAGTCAACTTATTCATCATCTGATTTGAGCGTTTGACTGTTGGTCAAACTACAAAGGAGCTTTGTAGATTCTTGGAGAATGGTTATGATAGCTATTTTTGTAGTACACGACTCTTCCATCAATGGTCATTATCCTGGCATTGCATCCATAGCCATTGTGGGTAGAGCATCTCCACAGAACCTTGTTCCCAGACCAAGCGCCACTTCGTCTGCAGTATGTGTAGTTGTTCACGAGCAGAAGGTCGGTGCCTTTTTGAGATTTCATGAATGTTCCTGAAACAATTAATATGAAAGCTGTAATTGAAGATTAGACAAAAAAGCAATTTATTATTTCAAAGAGATTTAAACAAACAAAAAAACAGTAACCTTGTTTCTTTTCACAATTATTTTATTTGAAAATTACAAAAAAACGGTCCTCAAAACATCATTTGAAAAAATTACAGTAGTCATAGAGTAAACAATTATGATCAATATAACAGCTGTACCTTCCTAGTGCATGAAATGATCATAAGCTCTATAGAACGTACTGGAACGTACTCGAACCTGCAAGAGTGTGTCTGAAGGTAAGTACTGGGCAAGAAAAACAGATTTGATTTTTAAAAACGTCACCGCGACAATACGACGTTCCTTTATTATACAAATACCATTGATTAAACAAAAAATTAAGGGTTATTTCAGACACAAAACATTTTGCCCGGGTTGTTCATAGATTAATGGACTATCTGTGTGAAAACTTTCATACATCTGGATACAATACTGACTTCGGAACCGGTGTCGGGTAGAAAAAAACTTCGATACACCGGACAGAATAATACTTAAACCTTATCGATATAAATAAAATATATAGATGGAGTACTAGCGTCTATTCCCGTTATGCATCATAATGTGCACCCAATATACAATCAGTTGTCAAGCAACCGTCGACAAGGAAACATTGAGGGATATATAAATAGAAGACAAATATCATGCCCAAATGTGCTAAAAAAATTCCGTCATAGGACCAAAAAAAGGAGAAGGCAAATCTTACCCTCCGTAATTTAAGTAGCATACAAACATTATGTTTTTATCTCTTTCTTTCATTATGTACCTACAATTTTGTGGCACAACGGTTTCTAAAGGAAACACCCAAAGGTTACATCTATATATTTTATTTATATCGATGTTAAAACTACATTGAAAGCTTATTTAACAATGCGCTGCTATCAAAGAAATTAAAAAGAATTGAAACATTTATTGACAATAATTGTTTTCATCGTCTCTCAGGTCTTTCATGCGTGTGATCGCTCCTCACGCTCAGAATGTCTCCTCCGTACGTAAACACGTGTGCCTTACAGTTGAACTTGCCGTGCCTGTTGCACTGCCAGCGAACCTTGCCGGTCTTCATCTCCGCGTGTTTGTTGAACTGATAACCGTCGTACACCAGGAGCTGTGTTCCGTGAGCGGTCGACTTAAAGTAAACTGAAACAGAGTCACCAAGTTATGAAGTCAGATACAACGATAAACCACAATACCTATACATAAACGTAGATGCGCTCCGGCCAACAAAAGTCTGTTCTGCATTTTACAAATGCTGAATTTGTACTTACAAATTAAAACCAACCCTCAAATGAGCATAAAACCTGCAACTTATGCCTTCTAGACCTACCCTGAAATAGGGGTGACATTGGCAAAGTGAAACATGTTTTACAGTATGGGTGGTTAGCTTCATACCAACCTATGAAACGGACTCAAAGGGACTAAGGACAGTAGTGAGACCCAGATTAAGGTGGCTGGACGGAGTGTAGGCAGACTTCCGTGCGGTAGGAGCACGGGAGGAGGGAGGGGTTTGGTTAATTAGTACCCGTAGTACGAGTTTTTTCATATACTCTAAGGGTGGAGTATTCGAGAAAAATGTGTCTTGACCTTCTTGGTCACCAGTACCCTTAGCACGAGTTTTTTCATCGATTTTTTTTGCCAGAGGTGCTTTTCAAGTTCACATACATTTTTCTGGAATACTTGATAATTAAAGTACCTATTATGAAAAAACTCTTGCTACGGGTACTGGTGACTAAAGAAATCAAGATCCACCTCGGATCATTCTGCCATTGATTACGAAGATGAATAAGTCAATTCGAGAAGGTATTAAAAAAAATTATTAAATTATTTATTTTATATTTATAATTTAATAATTTTTTTAATACCTTAACGATTATGATAATGATTTGATTGTTTTAAATATTTGACATTTTTATTTTGACATTTTTATGTACTTACACTTTATATAATAATTGTTATTATTTAATATAATTAGTTTATTTTTGTAATTAATAAACCCCATGTTCGCCAATATAAACGCAGTTCCACTCTGCAGAAAAACCGCCATAAACTTGCTCAGAGAGAATGAATGGGTGTTTGGAACTTGGAATGTCAGAAGAATGAATGAGTGTAAGGAGAAGGAAATCGTGAATGTGATGAATGAAAAAAGAATACAAGTGATGGGTGTGACAGAGACAAAAATGAAAGGGAATGGTGAAAAAGTATTAATGAATGGTGAACTGTATATCTGGTCAGGTGTGGAAGATGGGAATGAAAGACAGGGTGTGGGTGTGGTTATAAGTGAGAATGTAAAAGGATGCATAACGGGCTACCAAAGAATCTCTCCAAGAGTTTTGACTGTTAAACTCAAAACAAACAGGATGAAAATTTTCTTGGTGGCCTGTTATGCACCTGTAGATTCAGAGTGTATGGACGTGAAAATGAGATTCTGGAATGAGTTGAATGCAGTTGTGCGCGAAAGCAAGAAGAATGAATACATTATAATTTTGGGAGATATGAATGGATGGGTAGGTACGCAAAGAGATGAGTGTGTGAAAATTGTTGGTCCTAGTGGACGAGGTGTAGTCAATGATAATGGGCGACACCTGATAGCTTTGTGTGCAGAGCACAGCCTTTTTGCATCAAACACATGGTTTCGACATAAGGATGTGCATCTGTACACAAGGCAGATTGTGGGAAGTCGCACAATCATTGACTACATCTGTGTGGATGAAAGACTGAGAGGAGCCGTAAGAGATAGCCGTGTCTATCGTGGGCCTGAAATAGGCAGTGACCACTATCTCTTATGCGCTAAAATAATGATTGGAGAAGTAAGAAAGAAGAAACGTAAGAAGAAAGTAAGAAAGCCAAGAATAAAAGTAGAAAGTCTGAGTGATGAAAATGTGAAAGTGAAGTATAAATCAGAAATACAAAAAAAGTTAAGTGTGAATGAACTTGAAAAGAATGTTAATGAAAAAGATATTGAAAGCATGTGGAAGTTTATGAAAGAAGGAATGATTGAATGTGCTCGAAAAGTATGTGGAGAAACGAAAGGTGGAAGATTGAAAGGGGATGCCTGGTGGAATGCTAAAGTAAAAGAGGCTGTGAAAGTGAAGAAGGAATGTTACAAAAAGTGGCTGAACGACAGGAATGATAGAAAGCTAGAAGATGAATATAAGATAGCCAAGCAAATGGCGAAGAATGTAGTTTATGAAAGCAAAGCGAATGAACAGAGAAAGATTGATGAAAAAATGAACAGGAGTTTCACCGACAGTAGGAAGGAATTCTGGAGATGGGTCGGTGCCAATAGGAATAAAGATTCTGCATTGACCACCCCAGGAATCAAAAGTGCTGTTGGTGAGATGGTATGGGAGAAGGATGAAGTATGTAAGAGATGGAAAGAATATTTTGAAGGGATTTTTGGTCGGGGCGAAAGAATTTTGTTTAGAAAAATGACAGAAGAGAATGAATTTAGGATTTTGAAAGAAGAAATAAAAGTATCTATTGAATGTTTGAAGAATGGAAAGTCTGCTGGGTTTGATGGAATAAATGGTGAAATGTTGAAAGCAGGAGGTGAATGCGTGATAGATTGGATGTACGAATTATGTAAGCTTTGTGTGAATGCAGGAGTAGTACCGATGGATTGGAGGAAGGCAGTCATTGTTCCCATTTACAAAGGTAAAGGGGACAAAAAAGACTGTCAGAACTTCAGACCAATCAGTCTACTCAGTATACCAGGAAAAGTCTTCTGTAAGGTGATTATAAAAAATGTGATTCTGACTACTAGTGAAAGGATTTCCGATATACAGTCCGGCTTTATGGCCGGTAGAGGCTGTGTTGATCAGATTTTTACTCTACGACAACTTGTTGAAAAACAATTGTCGGTGAGGCGGAAGCTGTTCACGGCCTTTGTAGATCTGGAAAAGGCTTTTGACTCAGTAGACAGAGGTATGTTATGGGATGTTTTGAAAGCATACGGAGTGAATGGGGCTCTCCTAGGTGCGGTGCATGCAAACTATGAAAATAGTACAGCATGTGTTCGTATTGATGATGAGTATAGTGAATGGTTTGAAGTTTTTAAGGGTGTAAGGCAAGGATGTGTGATGAGCCCATGGCTATTTAACATAGTCATGGACAAGTGTGTTCGAGATGCTAGACTTGATGATTGTGGATTAATGATAGGAGAGAGCAAAGTGAGTGTTCTACTGTATGCGGATGATGCTGTTCTTGTATCGGACTCAGCAGTAGAATTGCAAACGATGCTCTCTAGATTGAACGAAGCTCTGCTAGGTAATTATTTGAAATTGAATGCAAGTAAGACGAAAGTTTTGATTTTTGAAAGAAATGAAGAAAATACGAACTACGAATTTAGAATAAACGGAATGAATGTTGATGTGGTAAATGAGTTTGTATACTTGGGAAGTAAGTTTGAGAAAGATGGAAGAATGACAGGTGAACTTGAAAGAAGAGTAATGAAGGGCAGGTGTGTACTGGGTGCCACAGCTTGTATCGCCAAAAATCAAAACATTTCTAAAAATGCTCGATTGGCGGTACGCAGTGGCATACTTTTACCCACCTTGATGTATGGAAGCGAGGCCTGGACGGTGAATGAAAGTGAAATTAGTAAAGTCCATACTGTTGAAATGGACTTTCTAAGAAGTATGATTGGGAAAAAACGGAGTGACAGGGTGAGGAATGATTTTGTAAGAAAAGAATGTGGTGCAAAAGAAAGTGTGAAAGTGAAGATTAAAAGAAGTTTGTTAAGATGGTTTGGGCATATGGAGAGAATGAATGAGGAAAGACTGACGAAGAAAGTATATGTTGGTAGAATAGATGGATGTCGTGGTAGAGGAAGACCGAGAAAGGTATGGATGGACCAAATATCCGAAATTGCGAATGAATGGAATATCCAGAGTCATAATAAAAGAAGAGCTTGTATGAAGAAGGTTATGACTCTGGAGGAAATGAAAGAAGTATGCAAGGATAGAAAGAAATGGCGGTTGATCTGTGATGTTGGCGGCTAGGGTTTGTTAAAGTGAATTTGGTTTTATGATTTAGTTTTTTATGTCCATGTATATATTGTTATTTTTATTCTTTGATTTTAAAAAATGTAATTTGTCATGTATGTTCCTTGACTTATAGGTTGTTATGCGGCTGACCACCCATAATATAAAAATTGGTTCACTTTGCCAATGTCACCCCTGTTTCAGGGAAGGACGGCAAGAGTTGCAAGGCTTATGTTCATTTGAGATTGGGTTTTTATATTGTAGGTCCACATGCGGCATGTGTTAGCGCGAAATTATACATATCTGCTTGTGGGAATGCATTCAGTATAAATCTTAAATGATATATATCTTTGCAGCTTAGATTAGATTAGAGATCCAAACCACTGGCACAATACTTACCAACTCAGTACATATCCTGGGGAACGCTGATGACCTTGGTATTGTGGCTAAGTCACAGCAAGAAAGAGCTACAAGACGCATTCAATCCTTAATGTCGGCAAGAAGAAATCAAGGACCCATCATCGACATTTCTATTTTTCATTATCTAATCCGCCCTACATATTTAGAACATTTATTTTCAAAAAATGCTTTAAAACACCCTCGAAATAGATATGTGAAGTTTATTGTCGATCGGATTACAAATATTGTTCTATTCTGCTTTGTGTAAGGCTGCTCTTCGTACCTGTAAAAATTAATTCATTCACACACCCAAATGGCGTACTGAAACACACCGGTTACCTACCCTTAGTAATAAATATAATAAAACAAAATATATTCAGGTTGGGTACGTTTTTTTTATCAATTTGAACAATTTATCACAACATAAATTAATCTAGCTTATGACTATTTTAATAAATAATAACACACATTTTACAATAATATGTACCTACACTATCTATTTTTCGAATGTACCTAACGAACTACATTTCATTTGATTATTTTCAATATTAAATAAATTAGGTTGATTTATTTGGTAAGCGCTGTTTTTGTGTAAATCACATACAAGAAAGAGCCTTCTGAAAACTTGGTTATCGTTATTCAGCACAACTTTTTCAAGCCCATTGGCACTACGTTGTGTCTAGTCTTTGGTAAAAGTATATGAAATAAAGTAGCGAATAACACTCGTATAAATATTTGGATGATTAATTTGCTGAACGCTGTTAATGTGAGAATCACACTTCAAGAACCCGCTATAAGCTTGATCGTTGGTATAGAAAGCGCCACTTCTCAAGCAAGACAAAGATAATGTTAGTCTGGATGGACCTTAGGTGGTCGGTCTTTGGTAAAGGTATAATATTAATTTTTAAACCCAAGGAGCGTTATTGAAAATATCATGTTATTTTTTGTGCTACGCCAAGAATTGAACATACAACCTTCCGATTACCTTTCCAGAACATTAATCACTAGACTACTGTCCAGTCCAATATGAAGTACCTTTTATAATCGGATAACAATGATACTATATGCATATTTTTGTACAAAAAAATAGTTAAGAGGAATGTCATTCATACACTTTTTTGACTTGTCTTGCAACAGTTATTGCATTATCAAAAAACAATTCATGTGGTATATTTTATTTTCATGAATTATTAATAAAAACCACCCGATGATATCTGTTGAACCAGGGTCAAAGTTATTGTCAGTAAAACACGACGAGACAAGAAGTTGCGCTGGTTTCAAAACGCTGATTCAGGTATCAACAACTTACTTGCTTGACCATAGCATCGACAAAAATATTGTTGATGAAAAAAATCTGCCTCAATCATCAACTGGCACTGTTTCTTCCAATGTTTTAATTCAAAGACACATTAGGAAGCCGTGTATACTTGCCATCATTTGTAATCATGAAATTGTGCGGTTCGTGCGTGTGTACGTTGTCAAGGGTCTCCACCACGTTGCCCATGGTGTGGGCGTAGGCGTAGCAGTGCTTGCTGAGGTGCCTGGAGCAGTTCCACCTCACGCGGCCGTTCTTCAGATCCATCTTCTTGGAAAAGGTGAAGTCGCCAATCATCAAGAGGCGCTTGCCCTGAGACGAAGTGACGAAGGTGGCTGGAAGTGCAGAAAACAAGTTAGTATATTATGATGTATTTAACGGTGCCTCAAGTGGCATGTGTAAATTAGACGAAATCTGGAACGAACAGGGCGGGAATTCTCATCACCACGGTAATTCTCATCTACCGAATATCGGTAATATTTGTATGAAGAGTAATCAGCTGTTCATTAGCGGCCATCTTGAATTGACAGGTTTTCATACAAATATTAACGATATTCGGTAGGTAAGAATGACTGGGGGGATGAGACTTCCAGCTCAGAGTGTGAGTAACAGCATCAAGATAAAGTTGTCAGGAGTCTGGTCCTCTCGTTTTTTCTCTACGCTGCTGAAATATGGTTAGTAAAAGCAGCAGAATGAAGTAGAATCGACGCGATCAAAATATATTGCTAGAGGCGCATGTTCCGAATCCCATGGACAACTAGGCGTACCAACGAGTTCATTTATCGGGAACTACGCTTAGATGGATTGGCTATGGCCAGTGTATGTACAAAACGTATTCTTCAGTTCTTTAGACACGTTGTCCGTGGCAATTATGATAGCCTGGAACGCTGGTTGTGATGGGTAGCTTGAAAGCAAAAGAGAATGAAATATACTTACGTAGTCCTCCTTTTCTCGTCACAACAAGGGAAACTACAAGAACGGGGAACGACTCACACTCATCCCTTTGCAGTTGACACCAATATTACGAGTACTTTGTATTTTCTCTACTCATTCTTCAAGAGGATGTGAAAGTTAAAGTACAAAAGAATGTGATGAGATGGTTTGGGCATGTGGAAAGAATGAATGATGATAGACTGCCAAAATATGTATACAAAGAAAGTGTGAAAGAAAAAAGAGGGAAGGGACGACCGAGAAAAGTATGGAGTGATCAGATTGTGGAGATTGTGAAAGAATGGGATATACAAAGTGAGCGTAAAAGAAGAAATGCATGAAAAAGGTGATGGATATGAAGGAATTGAAAGAGGTATGTCAGGATAGGAAAAAATGGAGACAGCTCTGCGGAGGCTAGCGGAATGGCGACAGAGTTACAGTTACAGTATTCCTTTGCCAAACTTCCCGTTTATGGAAAGAGTTGCCGGTATCTGAGTCCTCGCCCCAATTAAGCCTTTGTCTGTTTAAAAACAATATCAATTGCCACTTCTTTTCAGTGTCACAAAGCAGACAACACAACCCAAGACTTTGCGGCTGACACACCTGGTACAAAAGATCAGGACCAGCTCACCAACACTCATACCTCTGCGGTACTCCAACAAGACCCCTAGATTAGCCTAACTTTGGGGAGTCTCCCGTATGTATAGGGTTCCTTAAAAAAACACTTGAAGCATGTGAGTAGACCAAACGATACAAAAATTACTAAAATAATAGAATATTACCAAAATATAAAAAGAAAACACACATTTTTGAAACATATTTTTTATTATTTTTCAAAATGTACACATTGAATTAAAAGATGAATTTCCTTCAAATAATATTTAAAATACACTAGACAATTTTTTTTTCATTGAAGAGTGGCTTATACGCTAAATCTGCTGTTTTTGTTTCTTACACTTTATGGTCTTAGCAAAAGAGTGACAGTAATGAAAAAAATCAGGCGCGTTTATTATTTTTTTTATCTAAATTATAAAGGTTAAAAAAAATATATAACTTAAAAATTGTCATCACAAATTTTTTTTTTTAAAAAAAAAACATTTTTTCATAATTTTACACATTTTTTCGTATGTGGTCAATTTAGGAAATATTTTTTTCTCGTTTAAATTACAGAATTATACATTGTTTATTGACCTATAGGCCATTTTTGTTATAAGGTCAATAGTTTTGGATTAAATATGGAAAACCCGTTTTCTTTTATGTACCTAATTGATTAAGTAGTTTCAGTCAATGACATATTATTTTTTTCTGGCTAATGCGAATGCTGATTCTTGTACGAAAGGATCTCCTGGTCCACCACCACCAGGTTGGCGCTGCACTTCTTGCTCTTCCTGGAGGAGCAGACCCACTTCTCCTTGCCGTTGCCGTACCTGGCATGGCGGCTGAACGTGTAGCAGCCGATCAGGATCTTGGCGATGCCCTGCCCGTCGCACAGAAATTCCACTGAAAGAAGGATTATACAAGTGAGAAAAGAATAAAGAAAATAAAAAAGGAACGTTAACTAGCAAAGAAAAAAATATCGAATCGGGAAATCATGTTCAACACTATAATTTGAGTTGTAAAGATATTGTTATGATTCTACTTGGGTTGTCTTATAATTAAACTGCAATTATTTATTTAACACAATTTATTTTACACGGTTTGGTTCACAATTCACAACAATTGATAATCCCTGCTTATTGGTCTTCACGGCAAAATGCTTGGAGCGACTAATCGCTCTCCGCACCATTGTAGTTCCTATATATAGGTACAAAAGAGATATTTCTCGCATATTCCAGATCATTCGATCTCTCGCTCATACCAGACCGCCGTTCTATGTAACTTACTACTACCATCATATTAGAGCCAGATTGTTCCTCACACTAGCGTACATATTCAGGCGCGCGTGGGTACTTCAAATACTTAGTTCGTAACAATATACTGGCATTTAAGGCTCATATTTAAAGCATGCCCACATGCAGGCACATGTAATCGCGCTTACAAACACAGAAAAATTCTAATCTGAAAATAATGTGTGACTCACCTCAAAAACCAACTTTAAGTCGCCTGTACTCTATTTATCTAAATTTTTGGCAATACCTACATATGTGAAAGTTCATTTTTATAAAAAAACTTTAACTATTTTATTGATTTAAGAGGCATCACCTTTGTAATCGTTCATCTTAAAAAGATTAAAAGTAAAAATAACTTTGTTTTTACTTTTTTATCATATAAAACAACTTTGTTTTTACTTTTTATCTTTTGATATAACTAATTTTAGCAAAATACATGTTTATTTTTTTATTAAAATTTATACACAATTAATATTTAGAGGGTGACGTTTTTTTGTGGATGCTGTGTATTTAAATAAAAGTATTTTTAAACTTGAAAATAACACTATTTATTTCTTGCAATGAAAATAACAAAACTGTGTAAATTTATTTGAAGCTAATAAATAATGTCCTTTCTATATACAACTTAAAAGAAACAAGTAATATTTTTTGAAACCCTGTTTTTATTTCACTCGTTTATTTTATTTTTATAGATTTTATAGATAGACACTATTGTATATTACTTTGTTTTTTGTTCTTTGAAGTATAATATCACTTTGTTCTTTGAAGTTTTATATAGAAAGGATTAACAATGAATGTTCACAATGTTAATACTCAAACCATAAAAAATTTAAAAAATTAAATCTTATACTGAAAACCTATACCTACCTACTGAAAAAAGTTTTAAAAAATCATTCGGAAGCCCTTGGGACATATTTTAATGGTTGTGCACATTATTCAAGTGGATGATGACACCATCTTTCATAATGCATTTCGCCAAACAATTTCTACCAGTGGAGCAGCGCCATCTTTCATGTCCAATACCGGAGGTCTTGTGCAAGCTAAACTTCCTGTCTTCAATGAGGAGAATCTTGCGGCCTCTGCTTGATTCAATCCAGCAAACTGAAAATAACAGCAAAAGGTGTAACATTGTCAAAGAAGTGAGAAGGTAAGAAAGCAAAAAAGATTATTTGTAGACTAAGAAGGCAAAAGGTCAGAAAATCATCAAAAGATTGAGAAGGTAAAATATCAGAAAGTCATCAGTAGATTGTAAAGGTAAAAGATTTGAAAATCATTCTCGAAGTTTTCGATCATAAAATCGTCAAAGAGCTGAGAAGGTAAGATATAAGAAAGTCATCAGTGGATTGAAAAGGAAAAATACCTAAAAATCATTTGTAGGCTTCGAGGGTAGAAGATCATGAAATCATGATAGAATTAGTAGGTAAAATATTATAAGCTCATCAGAGGATTTAAAAGGTACAAGATAAGAATATCATGAGGGCTTTGAGAAGGTAAAAAATCAGAAAATCGTCAGTAGCTTGAGAAGCTAAAATATAAAATCATCAAGAACTGACAAAATAGTATCATATTAATAAAACAGTATGATAGTTAACCAACGAACGATAAAAATTGTTATTTCTGATTAAAATAGGGTAAAAGAGATCCATTAAATTTATTTCCCCATCAAAAAATTGACTGATAGGTTGGTACGAGGCTGACCACCCGTGCTGTAAAAATCGGTTCACTTTTGCCAATGCCACCCCGGTTCAGGGAACGGCGGCAGGAGTTGCAAGGTTTATGTCCATGTGAGGTTTTCTTTATTTGTATGCACACATGCAGAATGTGTAGGCGCGAACCTACATGTGCCTGTCTGTGGGCATGCATTTCATATGAGCCTTAAATGCTTACATATCCTTGCAGCTTAGATTATAGATTATAGATTATAGAAAACAGGAAGAAAGGTTTCAAAGACGGTGGGAAGATAACGGTATAGATAAGCAATTAATCAATATTGGAGCATCAAAAGGTAATGAAAATGAAATATCGAAGCATAAAAGAGATGGAAAATTTATAAAAATATGATATGCGACGTGTTTTCAATGATCATAAGTCATCACAAGAGAGCTGATCGTGTAAATGAAAAGAGATAAATTTTCAGCTTACTTATTCTGATGACTGCTTCTTTTCTATTACACGAAGTAGTAAACAGTTTGCAAGATGAAAAAAACATTAACTTTTTTATTTATTTATATATTATATTATTATTATTTAATTTTCTTTGATTTTCTCTCTAAAGACCATCGAGTAAACTTTATGCTTCACGGGCTGGAAGAAAATTAGATGAAGTAAATGATAAAAAAAAACGCAATTAAGGTCATAAACTTTTTATTTTCAATATCGTGATTCTGACATTTAAAAAGTATTTTATTTTACATAGATATGTTAATGATTATGAACATTATTTAAATGGATGATGACACCATCTTTCACAATACATTTTGCCGAACAATTTCTACCTGTTGAACAACGCCATCTTTGGTGTCCGATACCGGAGGTCATGTGCAAACTAAACTTCCTGTCGTCAAGCAGGAGGATTTTTCGACCTTTGCTCGATTCTATCCACCGAGCTGCAAAAAACAGAAAAGGTGTAAAGGGTAAGCAACAACATCAAGAAGAAAAGGGATGGAATATCGGGGGATTGAGGAGGTAAAAATATCAAAAGTCATCAATTGATTGAGACGGTAGAAGATCAGAAAATTATCAGTATATTGAGAAGGTAAAAAATAAGAAAATCATCAGCGGATGTAGAAGGTAGGGTATAAGAAAATCGTGTGTAGATTTAGATGGTAAAAGATTCGAAAGTCATGAGAGGAGTGAGAAAATAAAAAGATCAATAAATCAACGGAGGATTATAATAATCTATAATAATCTATAATCTAAGTTGCAAGGATATATTCATTTAAAGCTCTCAGATGTATGCCCACAAACCAACAAGTGTAGTTCGCGCTTACAAATGCTGAATGTGTACTTACAAATAAAATCCAAACCTCAAATGAACATAAGCCCCACAACTTTTGCCGACCTTCCCTGAAACAGGGGTGACATTGGCAAAGTGAACCATTTTTTACAGTATGGGTGGTCAGCCTCATACCAACCTATAAGTCAAGGAATATGAATAATAAATTACATTTAAATATAAAAAAGAACAAAACCTTACAAAGAAATCTATACAAAAAAAGTCAAAAATTTCCTATGCAAAAAAATGTAGCAAATGAATACACCAACATTAGAAATCAACATTGCAGATTAGCCGCCACTTCTTCCTGTCCTTGCATACTTCTTTCATTTCATCCAGAGTCATAACCTTTTTCATACAAGTCCTCCTTTTATTATGACTCTGGATATCCCATTCATTCGCTATTTCAGAGATTTGATCCTTCCATACTTTTCTCGGTCTTCCTCTACCACGACATCCATCTATTCTAGCAACATATACTTTCTTCGTCAATCTTTCATCACTCATTCTCTCCAAATGCCCGAACCATCTTAACATACTTCTTAGGAAGATGAAATATCAGGGAGTGGATTGAGGAGGGTAAATATAAGAAATCGTATTTGGTTAAATAGAGAAAAGGCCAGAAGATTGATGGATCTTTGTTGAACTGTTCGATTTGGTCTGACGATCATATCCGTGGTCAATTGTTTTGTACTATTTCTAACACTTGTGAATTTATCTAAATAAATGTTTGAAAACAAAAACGTAGTTCAAGTGTTTTTATTTTTTTCCCCGTATTTCTTTACAAATGTGTTTCTGGCATACTCACAAACATTTTTTAATTGTATATGTATCAACCTTAATGGTTGTGAACATTATTCAAATGAATGATGACGCCATCCTTTACGATACACTTCGCTGTGCAGTTTTTATGGGACCCAGTGGAGCAGCGCCATCTCTGGTGTCCAATACCGGAGGTCAGATGCAAGCTGAACTTCCGGTCATCAATGAGGAGAATCTTGCGGCCTTTGCTAGACTCTATCCAGCGAGCTGAAAGAATGGTTAAACATGGACTGTAAGTCTATAATTTAAATTTAAAAAATAGTCGTAATTCCTTGGCTTAGGTTAGTATGAGACTAACTGACCATTCATATTGTAAAAAATGGTTCACTTCGCCAATGTCACCCCTGTTTCAGGGAATGTCAGCAAAAGTTGCAGGGTTTCTGTTTATTTGAGATTTGGATTTTGATTTGTAAGTACATATTCAGCATTTCGCACGCTTAATAATAAAGAGAAATAACTCGAAAATTGGGAAAATCGAGATTTTGTAATAAAACGCAAGAACAATGCGAGAAGAATAGGTAGAATGCGACAGCCGTTCAATTTGGACGAATATGACCGAGATAAAACATCGGCCGCCTTTTTCATCCCATACAAGTTGTACTGGATGTCTGAACTTCAAACGTGATTTCCCAACATTAATGTTTTTTGAGTTATTGCTCTTTATTATTAAACGTGCGATTTGTAAGCGCGAACTACACGTGTCTGTTTGTGGGTATCCATTTGATATGAGCTTTAAAAGTTAATATGTATCTTTGCAAATTAGATTATAGATTATATTATTATAGTAAATACCAACCTATTATTTAAAAACAAAAAAAAATACTGAAATGTGGAAAATACTTAAAATTGAGATAAATTACAAGTAAAATCAGGACATCATACAGTAAGAATATAACATTATAAGTTCAATAAAAATTACAGTTTAATAAATGAAGTTGGAAATAAGAAATCAGACTTAATCTAAAAACAATTAAAAGCCTTATTTACATAAAATAACAATAAATTTAGATTCCAATGAAAACAATCTTGAAGTAGAAAGGTATTCAATAAAAAAATAAAAAATTGTGTTGAAATTATGCGTTCTTTATATTTTGCCTTATTTTGACACAATACGTGATATCAAGCATTCGCCTTACAGAAGTCCAGAGTCTTTTTGCAAAATCTTAATGATTGTGTACATTATTTAAATGCATGATGACACCATCTTTAATAATACATTTCGCTTTACAATATTTATTGCTAGGACAGCGCCATCTTTCATTTCCTATTGCAGAAGTTAATTGTAAACTGAACTTTCTGCCATCAACGAGGAGAACCTTTCGACCTTTGCTTGATACTTCCCAGCAGGCTGAAAGAAATGATAATAACAATTGGTATAAATAAAAAAATATACATACTATTGTTTGTTATGTTTAGATTGAAAGGTATCTCCAGATTACTTACATCCGGCTAGCTCTCATCAGCATCACTCTCAGGGCGTGGGGTTCTTTCTTTGGTATTGCTTACTTATATCTTGGGAAGGTTGTATAATTAAAAGATAAGTTTAACATGAACAAATAAGGGTTTATTTAATCTACTAATATGGGGAAAAAGGGGAATTTAGGGATTGGCACGACCTGCAGGTTGTCCCTAGAACACTCCCTATTCTGTTGCCTGGTGTTCCGAACGGAAGGCCTGGGCCAGCGCCCCAGGCTAGCGGCGGCTCACAAGGCGGACGCCTCCACACGTGAGAGCCCCTGGGTGGGCGCTCCTATGCCTCTGGTCCACAAGGCGGGTGCCTTGCTGGCAGGAAATCCAAGTAGATGGGGGGGGAGGGAGCTCCATTGTAGTGCCCCCTCTTGCACCGCTTGGTGCTTGGTCGCTGACGTCTTAGTCGGTTGACATCTTGCCGGGAACTAACGAACGACGGCCTGATTAGTTCACACGGTGCAGTTCGGCTACTTCCGTGACCGTTCGGCTCCGTTCGGCCCACAAACACACACTGCACACTTCGGGATTGTTTTTTTATATGTTATTTAAAATAACATAACATGTTATATATTTATTGTTATATAAGACCGGTCCGTAGTTCAGTGGTAACACTTCGGACTCTGAATGGGAAGATTGTGGGTTCGATTTCCGGCGGAGCACAAAAAATATAGCATTTATATTTTCAAATTTGCTCTTTGCTAGGTTGAAAAATTCATAAATTTTTTACCAATGACCGGTCACCAAAGGTCCATCCAGCCTTACAGCAACTGGGTGTTGCTTGAGAATTGGCGCTTTGTAGCGACGACGATCAAGCTCGTAAAAAGGTCGATAGCTCAATTGGTAGAACGCTTGCATTCCATGCCGATAGCAAGGGTTCGATCTGAAAGGTTTACTCAGCCTTCACAAGAAATGAGAACCAGCCAAAACGGAGAGGGTAAATCATATCTAGAAAGGGTAAAATCAATGGGTATAAAGAAAGGGTACATCCGATTGGAATGAATGTAGAACGAAAACAATTGGTATAAAGAAAGAGAACAAACGGTTGGTATAAATAAAGGGTCAAAAAAATTCCGTATAAATAAAGGAGAAAATTGATAAGAATAACAAAATGATAAAAACGATGGGTACAAAGAAAGGTTGCAATCAACCCGTTTGAAAAAAGATAAGTACACACATTTGGTGTCAGTTTTTTTTTTTTTTTTATAAAGTTTTTCTTTTATTATCTTAATATTTTTTACAATACATACTTACATGTATTTAATTGTTCCCGCAAAGCCGAGGCTTGTCTGCAGGTTACATTACATATTGGTTTCTTAAACCCTTATATATTAACTAAAGGATTGTTTACTCGCATGCATGTGTGTATATGTATTTGCATCTATAATCTAAGTTGCAAGGATATATTCATTTAAAGCTCTCAGGTGTATGCCCACAAACCAACAAGTGTAGTTATGTGTTTTTTTAATGAATAATGGAAAATTAATTGAAACTGCCAATGTTCTATTATATTTATATGTACCTACTAACGTGTACCAATTTTTTACAAAATAAATTAAAAAGGGGATAAACGATTGGTTTCATGTAAGTGTATAAAGGGCTGTCCATATATTACGTTATTCGCATTAAGGGGGGGGGGGGGGGGGGAGTCTGGTCTGCGTGCGGATGATGGCAAATGATGTACGAGTACCAAAAGTGACGTC